>BQXV01000006.1:2734235-5468471 GCA_022836555.1 Colletotrichum tofieldiae
GTCTTTCTGTAGGTTGCATATTCAAGCCCAGCTAAGTTGCTCGATACAATTACAAACACAACCCAAATCGCCCTCAATAGACAACCTAGAGCCCTGAAAGGAGGCCAACCGTATCCTCTTATAAGACTCGGTTCACTAATAACTGCAGAAGTCTCTTTGCCTCAAAGAAGGGGGGCGCCTCGGGCTACCCTCACATGCAGGCTGACTTTGAGAAGCCCTCCGAGAAGTGCAAGAAGGATGCGCTCTGTGAGTATCACCTTCTATAAGATGCGCGCCGAAGGCGACGAACAATATGAGCTTAAGCAAATTGGTCTGATTCCACCCGAAGAATTCGAACATGAAATCACGCGAGAAGCACCACTGTTTGACGAATACCACTATAGTGGAAATATAGGCGAAAGTGAACAATAGCAGAAAAAGCCTGGAGCTGCGTTGGAGTACGCAGGCCAACTTCACGAATGCAGACTCCTCAGGCTGCACAGAGGAATCAGCGTCGATGGATTGTTGTCACAAAGCTTGTAGAGGTGGGATTTTGGAGAGCGTCTTTTAGTCTTTTGAAATTTTGGGGTTTCCCAAGCACGTGCGGAAATAACATCTCTGCTTCTTCGTCCTACGGCATTCCCGTTCTTCATCAGCCAAGAGATGCTTGACGGGGAAGTTCTGATATTGAGTTCCAAGACGCATCCTACTCTCTTCGGACACACAGAGCCATCATTGCATAGTACTTTGAGTTGACTGGGCTAGCCAAGTCCCAGAAGGGCGGGTCACCCTATCATTTTCACGTGCCTGGCAAAACGGGATATATAACGGCATTCCAATTCGTGCCGCGAAGCTGGTGACGGCGGCCCCGTCTCATCAGGACAGTCGAGAAGTCCCTGGTCGGATACACAGGGTGTCTCTGGTGCTGGCTCGCCCTTCGGGTGAGGAAAACCCCTCTCTGAAGTTGCCTGACCCCGGATCTGGCGCCTTTCTCCTCTTGTCGAGACGAGCTTTGAACGACGGAGCGTTCCTCGGGCAAAAGGGTTGATGGCAAGGATGACACTAATGAGCAATCTGATACCCAACTTCGTAGAAACTCATCCGGACGAACGATAACGGGGGCGGATGAGTTACGCTCTGAAAGAGATGTAAGCACTTGGCGTCACTCCAAACGCGGTGTTGCAAAGACCAGTGTCGCAGACGAGGCCGAAAGCTACGACGTATACATGCATGTCTATCATGCACCACAGCCGGGTCACAACAGTGGCGACTTGACGTGGAACGAAGGCAACTAGTACCAAAAAAGCATGACGAGGTATTCATTTCGATCTGCACCACAAGTTGAATATCACTGAAACAAGAGCTAGAAGGCCATCGGGATAATCATCGAAGTCTGAAGTTGCAGCGTGATCTACAAGAGACACCGAGCCCAAGCCATCTCTGCGTCGTCACAGTGACAAAGTTCTCTCAGCGAAGTTCTTAACAATTGGGTCCCAAGACGACTAAACTCGTCCCTAAACGTTAATCTCCCCGACACTGGTAAGCTGCTTGACGTCAAAGCCAACCCGCGCTCTCAACGGCAGTATCTCGCAGCTTATGCCAGCAAGGTTTGTCAGTCCATCACAAAACTCCACAAAACAATTGATAGATGAAAGGGGTCAAGTTTTGACAATCCAGCAAGCAGACTACGCGTTATCAGAGCTCGTCGAAGGGCTCGAGCCAACCCCGACCCGTCCGATCTACGGGTCGAGCGAGCCCTTGCCAACACGTCCGCAGACCGTGTCCCTCGCTCCCACCCGCCATCGTGCGAGAGACAGAGAGGCTAGACAAACCAGACTCCAGGCAGAAATCCCGAAAATCCTAGCGAGCCGAACCCTTGCTGATCTGTTGTAGTTGCCTTCTTCTTTTGCCACCTGGCTATCCGCAACTACGGTTTTGCATGATCAAGGAATTCCCCGAGGCTAGAAACATGATCAGCAACCCGTGGATGATCACAGCCCCTGAGGCTCCATAGCAATATTTCACGATCTTCGCACCCCCCCCCCCCCCCCCCCCCCCCCCCCCCCCCCCCCCCCCCCCCCCCCCCCCCCCCCTTGCCCCTTCCTGACTGGACCCCATTGTCATGAAGTCTACGGTGCACTGCCCAAGACACATGACTCCAGATGGCACACACGGCGAGCAGCAGTATTGACCGAAATACTGTCCCCAAGACTCCATTGAGAGGCTGTGCATTTCAGCGAGCAAAAAGGAGAAGTCCGCCAGACCCGAGTGTTTCTAGACGCCTCGCGCGAAAGGTTGAAATTGGCCCAGACCAAAGATCACGTCACTTTGATGGATGGTCGAACCTTGATCGGACAGTCAGTATAGTGCCGCACTTGCAGACTGTAAATAGAGTTGTCGAGATCGTGCAGAAGGGGCGGTAGTCTCGGAGCATAACCATGAATTCGCTTATGTTGGCTCCTGGACGGGGGTGCCCTTCCAGAGCAGAATGACAGATCCCCAGCGTTTCAGCGTTCCGTTTCGGGAAGAAGGCGTCTTTGTGGGAAATGAACTTCTCGTACCTGTCCGTCTGTCTGCCTGTCAACAGCGAAGGTTGCGTCAATGCGGAATGAAAGACAGGCGGTCGCGTCTACGCCAAGTACTTCAACGCGACGCTAGAGATTGTCGTAACCAAGTCGCGGAACCTGTGCGGAACAAACACAGCACGGCGCGTCGTAGGAGCGTTCGGTGCGTGCCTTGGAGATGAATCTGCGGGGGATGGCATGGCCCTTGCCGCAGATCTCGGAGACCATGGCGATCAAGTGGGCTGGGCGCCTCGACGGAGTCGTCGAGATTGACCTCGCCACGTTGTCAAGTCGCGATGGTGTCGACTGGCTCCGACCCGTTGCAGAGATTTCTTGCAGTCAACGGGCCCTAAGCGTGCGCGTTCCTGAAATAGGGCATCTGCTCGTCCCTTAGCTCGACGGAACTCGGTTGGGAAGACCATGATGGGATGGCAGAGGCCATGGGCAGTGGGCCGTGAGCATTGACAATTATCTGAGAGCCGCGAACGCGGTAGTTTGGAATGAAGCGGAGCTCAGCCTCGGGTGAAGAGCAACGCATCGTCGAGATGAGGAAGAGGAGTAACTCCACCACAGGCCGAGGAAAGGGACGTGGTGGCAGCAGGCATCACTCGAAGTGTATTGGCTGAGGCCGTTTGTGCGTTGTTGCGAGACTTGGGAAAGGGACGATCGATTTTTAAGTCAGTATGCCGCAGACAACGGGCTGCACCGGCGTCCATCATGCAGGAGTCGGCGTGTATGCTTGTTGCTGGTGGTTGCGGGTGTGGTCGTCGGCCCATGCAAGAATAGCGTTGGTTCAACGCACACTTGCGAGCTGCTTCGCAACTTGAGGCGTCGACGAGGCTTTTAAGCGCCATGGGAAAAATAAGGCCATGATTGGTCGAAGAGCGGGATGTGGTCAGTTCTTGACGGCGCGGGTTGGTTGTGTGACTCGCGAGGTTCATGAGGCGTCGCGAGGCATCCGAATCGAGCGAAGCCTAGCCGGGTTCGGGCTTGATGGTTGCATGCCGGTGCCAATCCCAGTTCGGAGTTGATGGCCACGTCCTCGGGACTAGCTGCAGGGCCAATTTCCTCAAACGGGCAGACACGGGCCGCATGGTGAGCAGCGACGAGCCGGGTCTGCTCGTGTTTGGGCAGCCAGTCCCGTGGTTGAAACAACCGCACTGGCAATGACTTTGTACCAAGTCGGTTTAAGGGGTGCAGGTTAGAAGAAGCCAAGCCTGCGGGTTGGAGAATTGGCCGCCGCAGTGGGAGCTGGTACTGCTCGTGCTGTTTGAAAGTCAAAGAAGAACGCGTTTAGACGCTGGCGGGGTTTGGCAAGCCACTTTTTCTTCTTCGGTGATGAGGCCGAGCCCAGCAACCCGACAAGACCAAATCAAACGGACGGCTGTGGCGGAGGGTGGTTGAATAGCAGTGCATGGGACAGTGAGTGAGTGAGTGAATGGGCGAGTAGCAGACAGACGTATGCTGATTCACACTGTCAGAGACAGACAAGTAGTTGACGACGCCTTGGGGGTAACATAGGGAAGGAGAGACCCCCCCGGAGGAAAAAGTCGAATCAGCATTTCGTCGGCGTCGGCGTTGGCGTCGCGTGGTGGTGGGAGATGGGAGGATGCATCATCACAGCCATGTGATGGCTCTGATGGGCTGCGATCGCTGCGAAGTGAGGATTCCTGGTGCCAAAGAAGCAAGCAAACGAGTCGGGTGGTGGACTCGTGGGCCTCATCAGATCCATCGACGAGCGCCGACACTCTAGGTCAAACGTTGCAGAAGCCGGCTCCAACGCAGCAGTCAAGGTCTCGGCAAGGGACGATCGTCAAAAGATCATTTGATGTGCTGACAGCGGTTGGAGGGATCTCGGGGCACAAGCTTGTCGCGGCACCAACAGCTGCAGCTAAACCGCTTGTGTGAGCCGCCAGCCCACAGGCTCATCAAACTTGGGATCTCTGATTGAGTGTTCTCGGACCCTCAAAGTCTGCGCGTCGCTTCCCCCTTTTTTGTGGCTCCGCCGAGTTCGCCTTGGTGGACCACCCTCGTCTTCTTCTTTTTGGCTCTGCTTCTCCTGGTCCTGGTCCCGGGCTCTGGGCCGCTAGGCTCGGTGCAAGGAGTGGGAAGCCTCTTGCCTTGTCGAAGGTGTAGCGGATTGTCCGGGGGCCATGGCCATACCGTGTCCTTTTTGGCGTTACTTATCAGGGCAGGATGGAGCGACGTTGACCCGGTTGTCGGAAGAGAGGGCGGTTTGAGCTATCTCCAGGAAGGATTAGTCGGGGGCTGTCCCCGAGCCTGAGCGGTCGGGGGATCACGAGAACCGGTGTGGACAGTGTAGACGCGAGGAGGCAGAAGCAGTCTCATCGCGAGGCCACTGCTGTTGACTCCAGGCCACGACGGACAGAGCCCGGGCAGGGGGGGTGCAATGCTCCTGCGTCGGCAGTGAGGCGTTCATGGAGTGATCCGTGAACGAGCGAGTAGCGTATGGCGTCGTCGGCGAAAAAGTGGGTCATGACGATGGCCTGTTGGGTATTCTCAAGGCACGTTTCTGTTGTTATCAGCAACAGCAACAGCGCACCAACCCCGACGAGCCCGCCGCGTCTGGGTGTTCAACTTGTGAATGGGGGATCCAGCCTTGTAACGCATTGGCTTGGAGTTGAGGCCGGCAACCCGCCGAGAGGCTTCCCTTCCCTTGGGTCCTCGTGGTCGCCCCTGCCGTTGGAATTGGCGCCTGTGCATGACCAGGTCCTTTCGGGGTGAGAGGAGAGCAGACAATTCAATGCTTGCCCACTCAGCTGCGGGACTCAGACCCCATCTGCTGTCTGTCCCCGACTGCACCATGCTCGGTCGCGCGAAAAGCCGGGATGGCAAAATGGATCGTTGAAATGGCATGGTATGGTTTGCCTCGACAAAGTTTAGACGGAGGGCTGCTGGCCATTGGCTGCGTTGCGCACCTCTGCGGCCTGGACAAGGAAGAGCGCGCGGGAAGGACAGAAAAGACGAGAAGTCCGCCCATCTGATCTGATGCGATGGCAGGGCATGCTGGCATGCTCCACGGCTGCTTGTGCGCTGCTGTGGTGCTTTGATGCTGGGCGCGGGGATATTCAGCAAACGTCCCAATGAGGCAAGGGAAATGTGAAACATGCCGGGATGCCAATGGTGAGGGAGCGAGATGTTGCAGGAGTCGACATGTTCGTCTGAAGAGGCGGGATGCAACCAGACATGGTCAATCACGGAGAGGATACGAGGGGCTCGCAGCTCTCTCCTGTGAGTGGATGGGAATATCTATCAGGGAAGCAGCAACGGCGCATCCAACAACTCGCGCCTGCATTGTGGGAGTCGTGCAGTTGCATGGATGGACGAGACAAACGGGTAGCGGCAGAGGGGGCAATCACCGCCAGCTAGTGGAGGACGACGACCTCTCTCATAGCCAAACCCGGATGTACTATGGTATACACTGCCCAGTACCTATGCCAACGGCGGCGGCGCTTCGGATCCGACCTTCTGGGGCGTGCGCGCGGGACTCGGTACGCTCCTCCTCCCTTGCGCCTTCTACATACATCAATTTCCACACCAACGTACTTCCACCTTTTCTTCCCGTTCCCCGGGGCTCAGGGTCGCCTCCTCCTTCTTTTCGCCACACCGAGCCGAGACACCGAAGCGGCATGTGTATGTAATCTGACCTGCCCGGACCACACCTTACCTCAACATGCTGGCGGCTCCGTCCCTTGCATGCCCCTTTGACAATTGGTCCCGCCCCGGGCTATTTCTCCTATTCGCTGATCCAGCATCGCCAGCCGTGGCAGTCGGTCTTTTGGACGACAATCTCAAACGACGAGCCAGAGGACAAGCCCAGAGAAGCTCCAGGCAGGTAATTAGGTAGCCATTCAGACTTTGTTGGCTCCTAGGAAAGCCGTGGCGGGGGGGCGGGGGCCCAAACGAGGGACTTGGCCATTCAATGTTTCCACCGTGGTGCTGCCACTACTTGTCCGTGCATCGCATTGCTTGATGTCTCCTCGCTCAGCCGCTCATCCGCAGAGGAGCTTGATCTTCTCATTCACGTGAGACCAGAGTCATATGCCCGGCCCGCCGAAAGGACGGGCTCGATACGTGCGTACGTACGCACGGCACGAAACATGCATGATGCTCACTCCGCATTATCTCGTCCTAGCGTCGCACGCTGGACGGTTAACATGAGCGTGGCATGCAGCGGACAACTGGACAAAAGGGTCTGATGTGAGCGACTTGGCCTTGCTGGCAGCGGACTTCAGCTCCAGCTCTGACTCCGACCTCGACGCAGCCCCGTCCAGCACGAGTGGAAGCGCCAGCTCCATGTTAGTGTAGTCTCCATCTACCTCTGTCTGCCGTGCCGGGCGCGCCCTGCCTCGGCAGTGCCCACAATTTGCCTGGGACGAGGTTACCAACAGCAGGAACCGACAAAAGGGCACAGAGAGGAGACCGCCAGGTCCGCAACGGGTCCTACTAGTCAACTAGTGTCCACTATCCTTGGCAACCGATACTTTGTCCAACTGCAAGGTGCAAGTGCGGATTGTGCAGCGTGCGGCGTGCGCGTGCTTGGGCGGCGTCGTTGCGATTGAGACTGCCATGGGATGGCATGACATGACACAAGAGGATGCAGCGCCGAGTGGACACCGATGCTATCGAGTGTGACCCGAAGAGGAAAAGACCGATAAGGGGGCCGGTGGCATGTCTGATGTCAAACTTGAGTCCGTCGGAATCATCGCGAGTTTGCCCAAGCCGGCAGCTGTCGTTGGTGGAAGAGATGCTAAATCAAGAGTCAATGGCTCGTTGCTGGCGTGAAGGGGGGGCAGATTGCGTCAACAAATTCGGGAAATCGGACGAGACGTGGTCGATTAATTGGTGGCTGTTGTTTGTATTCGTCTGTCGGTACCTTGATTGTACGATCCCGAATTCCACATCGGATAGAGAGGCCGTGCTTAGGTTTCTGGTTCGGGATGGAATGCTTCGAGTAGAGTAGGCTGCGGAGGGAACATGGCTGATGGGATGGGCGTGGCGTTGTTCGAGTCCAAAAAAAGACGAGACGAGACGAGACGAGACGAACTGATGGAAAAAGCCGGTTCCTGGAACCAGATGGCACTGTCACGTCCGCTTCAACCTGCAGTCCGAAATCGCCGCCAACCATCATGATGCTCGCGGCGCCCACACTCGCGTTCCCGCCAAGCGCGGGCGCGGATTGTGAGACGCGCCGCTAGCTCGGACGGGCGATGATGTGTCATGGGGACTCGGGAGGTTCATGTGGGAGGCAAGATGAGGCAGACGTTGGTCGACGTTAATACGAGCTAGCAACGGCGACGCAGGGTGGACGATATGATACCTCGAGGTGCTAACGTAGCAGCGTAGTAGCGTAGCAGAGACATGGCCACGTCGGTGAGAGACATCGGCATCCGTTGCGGTAAACAACGAGCAATTAGCGAGCATTATATCGCTGTTTCTCTCTCGTATCAACTACGATACACCTCGATGGGCCACTTGCCAAAAAGAAAGGAGACGAGGCTGGACGAAGCGAATGCGTACAAGAGAAGAGGGAAATGCCCGTGAGGGAGCTGTCCTCAGCCCCCACGGGAAAGCGTACGAGGGGCATGTGTACAGTAAAGTAATGTAAAGTAAAATAAAGTGTGTATAGCGTTTATAGTGCGTAGTGTCAGTATCTGAGTCTGTGAAGTGTCTTGCTCTTTGGCGTTTGGAGTTCTCGTTGGTAGGCCCCAGAAGGGGGTGGCTGCCGTGGAGCTCATGAATGACCCAATCACATGCATGACCCAATCAGGGTGGAGGTTCGTCGCTGATTGTTTCCCCTCATCCTTATCCCATCATGTTATTAAAGCTGGCCCAAACCGGCAACGGGTCCCTGCGAAGATCCCTGTAGCTTGCTGTAGCCCCCCTTGCACATCACCTCAAGGCCTCCGAGAATCACCGGGGGCTCCCTGCTATGACTTTGAGCGTGTGCCTGACTAAGTGTGCCCCGAGCGAAAAAGAGTGCTCGAGTTTCTTTTCGAGGTTGGCCGCTTGGCTCCGAGTATTCAAGACCCTTCAGGTCGTAGTATCCGCAAGAACCCTCCCCAAAGAAGATAGGGGCCCCTATTCATCTATTCATTGCGCCTCCGGTACGGGAGCAGGGCAGCACACATCCAGGGGCACACAAAATTCTTGAGCATCCCAGCTCGTCCCATCGAGGGCACCTGCAGCGGCAGTATGGATACCTAGTGCAGTGAACAATACCCCGTAGAGGCGGCGACAGTGGTGTGCTGCAGCTGCCAGCCGGCTCGCACTCCAAGGGAATGCCTGGCTGTGTTTCCCTCTCTTCTTGTTTCGAAACGCTGGGCCGCCTGTGGCGTGTCGGTGAGCAGTCCTGAATTTGTTTCAGGTGACAAGCTGACCAATCATGAAGAGGCAACCATCAACCACGGAGTTGGTTTCCGCGGCCTTCTCTTCGTTTTGCCAGTTTACTTGCGGCTGTCCGCAAAGTAACGGCAGACCAGGCACCGACGTCTTGCCCGGACGGCCCCCGCGCTCCCCCCTAGCACTGCTGAACTTATTGCTGCGCCATCACCGTCGAGCTGTACATATGCATCATTGCTGAGTTGTGCCCCTGGAGGGAGGGCGTGGGGGTTTGATGTTGAGAGAGGAGAGGAAGAAGAAAAGAAGGGGAGCAAAGGGGGGCGACGGGGCACAGAAGCAGACCGTTACCCGACGATGCTGGGCAACCTAATATTTCGAACACATTTGGAAGAAGAGCAGAAAAATTCAATAGAAGAATCGACAGATTGCAAGGGCGAAAACAATCGGGGGTGAGGGGGGGAAAGGAAAGAATAGCGGTCGATTCATGACCCTAGGCTTTATTGGTCTTTGGTGCGAGGAGCACGTTTCCCCAATGATACCTCTTTTGGATTAGCTCACATGATAAGAGCGGGGAGGGGGGGACGGGGAGCGTGCCATGCGCTGCCTCTCATCCTTAGGCAGTAAGGAAGGGTACGTATCCATCTTCCAAAATGCTTGCTGCACTGTCAACCCTGTTAAGCAGCACCATCAGCACTGGTTGACCGGTTGACTGGCAGTGAACCACCAGGACCACACTACCAAGGGATCTAACACTTGTGCCATGCGCCGTTCCCGCTTGTTTCCCTTTGCCTTGCCCTTTCCATGCAAGTCGCAGTTCCTTCTCCTTCCCAACTCTCGCTTGCCTTTCGCTTGCTTCCTAGCGCGTGCCTCTAGCGGCCGGAGCCCTTCCCTTGCCGGGCAGAACGGGATATTTGCGAACACCTAGCCCGTGCCTTGCCGTTTACTTGCTAGCGGAATGGCTGGAAGGTGGGCGAGTTTGGAGCTGATCTGCTGCTTGCTTGCTCGGGCGCGTCCCCGATTCTTGATGGACAATGATGGTTGATGCTCCGGTCGCCGACATGCACTGCATCGTGATAACGCCTTTATGGCTTTCGGCTTCTGTACTGTACGGACAGCCCCGGTAGCCATGGGAGGCGCAACCTGGGCACTGGCATCCACCATAGACTGGCCCGAGCTTCCATGTGCCGTCTTGATTGTTTTTAATATCTCGAATTATGGTTTTTTTCTTCTTCTTCTTTTCATCATCCCATGTGTTTGTCTCAGCTCAGACACCTCGTCCCATGGTCTACCCTTCCTATGCACCTATTGTTTGATTCTCCCGGTCGCCTTGCAGTTCTTCCTTCGCTCCTGTTCCTGTCCCCGTTTCTTGCACTTGGTCCCATCAACAAATGGCTTGTGGTCTGTCTTTCCATCCCTCATCGTCTCGTACTGGGCTGCCCCCTGGTCCCGGCGATGTTGAGTAAACATAAACCCCCAAACGATCCGGCCGCTTCCCTTCTCTCTCTTTCTCCGTCATCTTCGTCCCTATTCTTGCCACCCCCCGTCCGTCTTTCCTGCCCTTCAATCGTGCATCCCTTTTGACTAGCGCAGCCAAACGTTTCGTGCCGCACCCCACCCCCCGTCCCCTCCATTTCGAGAAGCAAACTGGTCCGAATTGGACCAAGGGCCATCGTTCGTCCATCTCAATAGCCGCATCACACGCATACACTGCACACACGCGCGACTCTGCCCTGTCTTGCCAGGCCTTGAGCCGCCCTCACCCCGAGATGCCCGTAGTTCCTGAAGCTATCCTATACTCTGTATACTATGCCATGCTGTCCTGGTATGTGGTCTCCCGCGTGTGTACCGAATGGCGTGTTCCCACGGACGCGGAGCGCGCCATTCGTGACGACAAGATGGTTGGCGTAACCGAACGATGACGCGCTGAGATGTTCGTTGCATGGCGGGATCGGCCCTGCTCCTGACTCCTCTTCAAGTACTTTCCTTCACGAGACCCCCTTGTCTCGAACCCTCCCCCACCCCTCCCCCCAATCTTCCAACACCTGCGTCCACACGTACGTTGCAGCAGAGCACACAGCGACGCTTTACATGCTTTGGTGCCTTACGGGGGTCCTTACAGTTCCAAAGCAAGCACATGGCCCTGAGAGAATGAAACACGCCCGTTGAGGGGCTGCGTGCGTGTGTGCATGTTCCATCTTGCGAGCTACTGGCTGCGTACTCGAACCCAACAGGAAGAGGGAGAACGGCCAGATAATGCAAGGCACCTCGCAGTAAGTACCTTGTGGAGCACACACATGATACGGGACGATAGATAGGTACCAAGTCGTCCAGTTCGGATGGCGCTTGGCTTGCTTGCCTGGCGATCCGGGAAGGGAAGGGGACGCGCGCGCAAGGAAACAGAAGCAACGACAGGGCAGGGGAGAGGAAAATCTCTTTTTATGCCTGTTGCTTGCTGTCATCGTCTCATCCTCTTCCCCAAGGGGGTTGGGTCGCTACCACAGTGCCACAGCTTCACGCTCACGCTGTTGGCCCTCTGCTTGTCCCTCTGGGCCAAATATGGAACGGGGTTGACGAGTGCAGTGTCTGTCTGGCTGCATGTGCGCGGGAAGAGAGAGAGAGAGAGAGAGGGAGAGGGAGATGGAGAGAACGAGAGAGTGTGAGTGAGGGGGCGTCTTCACGAACACAGACACGCACACATTACATGCGCACATGTTGCGCAACGCAAGACGCACACAACACAATATGGGCATAACACATCTCTCATCTCATCTATCATCTCGCGTCTCCACACCCCATCATCTGCTTCGGCTTCTTTCCCTTCCTCCTCGTTCGCCGTGAACCGCTCTCTCGCGCTCTCCCCTCTGTCATCGTCGCCCCATCCCACACACCAACCTATCCAAGGTAGCTATTGTCCACTATTCGAGACCCGTAGCCAATCCAGGCCGTTTAGCAAGCGACCCCTGTTCACATCGATCTCGGCCGGATGGCAGAAGGAGGAGAGGTCCCCGTACGGATTCGAACGAGAGAGAAAAATAGGTAGAAGGAGAAGGAGAGCAGGCGCGCTAAACACCACAAGGGTGAGCAGGGATTGTTCGGACAGTGTGCTGGATGCTGTGTCTACGTTTAAGGCCTCTGTCTAGGGGCTCCTGCTTCTGCTCCTTTCCTACTCATACTCCCATCCCACCACACACTGCTATTGCCCTGCCCGAGGTACGGCATCTCACCCTAGCCTCTCTCTTCTGTCGTTTTTGTTTCCTCCCCCCGGTCCTTTCGGTTGATTTTTTATTTATTTTTATTTACTTATTTTTTACCTTGTTTTATTTCGCGCGCCTCCTTTCCAGCAGCCAACAGCCAGCACCCGGCCCCAAACACCAAGCACCAGTACCGGCACCAGCACCACCAAAGCATCAGGCACCTCCACCTCCGCCCTCTTTCCTAGCACACCTCTCGGCTTCAAACGTACTTGGGTACTTCCCTAGCTCCCTCCCTCCGTCTCCTCTCTGCGCGCTAGGTTCCTGACTAACTTCGCCCCAAGCTTCCGCGCGCTGGGCTTTGATCCAATCCCAAAATTCAAAGCACACACCTCCTTCCATCCCATCCCATCTCATCCCATCCCGTGCTTCCCTCCTCGTGCTCCTCCACTCCCACCACCACCTCCTCCTCACTCCTCTCGCTTCCCGCCAAAGCGTCCGAACTACGACACCACCAACTTCTTTTTCCGTCCGAGAATCTGATCTTAACCTCGCACCTCCCGCACCTACCTCACCCGACCTCACCTCACCTTTCCGACCTTCATCACCTTCACTCCACACCCCTTGACCTTCTCTCTTGCTCTCTACCCTTAATACCAAATTCTTTTTTTACTACAATCCACACCCACGCTCGTTTCCTATTATTATATCCCTGAGAGACGGCTCAGCTCGTCAACAATTGCACGTCCTCGCCTCGCGACCTCTCTTGATTTTCTCACCCTGCACCATTTTACCCGGGCTTGCCCTGCACCTCGTCCCGTCTACTTGTTCCCGTCTTTCCTCCCCGTTTTCATTCTACGCCAATCCCGCGCCACGCACCTTGTCACCACCACCACCACCACCAACACCACCTCCTCTGGTACCAATCATCATCACCACGACGGCAGCAACATAAATCACAGCTCGTTCGCACTCGTTCGCCCGCGCCGCGTCGACTTTTCGGAATAACACCGCCGCCGCCGCACGACGCAACGGTCAATCCCGACTCAAGACGCCGACGCAAGCTTCCATTTGTCTCGACAGTGTGAAGGAAGAAAGTGGAAGACTGCGCCGATGGATCACCCCATGCAGGATGCCCCGGCCGACGTGCTGGCTGATGCCAGACGGACGCTTGAGGCTTTGAAGAGCTCGGGACTCTCGCGCGAGGTGTTGCTGCAAATGTGGGAGGCCGGCGAAGACAGGACGCACCAGCTCCAACACCAGCTCCACCATCAGCACCAGCACCCGCACCAACAGCAACAAACACCACAAGACGCTCCCATGGAGGATGCTTCCACACGAGGTTTGTTCTCATCACCCCCCAACTGGGCGTCACCCCGGGAAAGGAGACCCCCGTTTTGCTAACTTCCTTCTTGTTCCCTCAGCAATCTGCCACGGTCAAATAGGTCACCGACCGCGCATCTCCGTTTCGTCGACGAGCTCGGGGTCTTCCGGTCATGCTAGTATTTGGTCGATGGGTTCCGCCAACTCCAACGCTACAGTCGCGACACATTACTCGCAAGCTTCCCAGGCCCCTTCCACTACCCAATGCGCACCCCAGCCCTCTGTCGGTGCCCCGGGCAACCTGCCCCAGGTAGCAAGCGCGCAAACAGGATGGGGCCCCGGCCGTTTCAACTTCTATTGGTGCACTTCCTGCGAGACACGGTTCAAGCGCAAGTACGACTGGAAGCGTCACGAGGAGGAGTTCCATGAGCGTTGGAAGAAGTACCCTTGCCCCGAGCCTGGCTGCAACAGAAGTTTTTGGGGAGCAAACACGTTCAACCAGCACCACAAGGCCTCGCACGGCTGCAAGACATGCCCCCACTCGGAAAAGGTGGTCAAATATCTCAAGAGGAGAAAGTACTGGGCTTGCGGCTTCTGCTCGGCTCTTCACCCTTCAAGAGAGCGCCATGTCGAGCACGTCGCTCGGCATTTCGAGTCGGGAAAGACAAAGTCGGACTGGATGCACTCGAGAGTCATCTACGGGCTTCTTCACCAGCCCCTGATCCACGAGGCCTGGAAGGACATCCTCATGTCCAAGGCGAACGAGTTCAGCGGACGTCAGCCCAACTTCAGCTGGAATCCCACACAGACCGGTCGTGCTCAGGGTTTCATGGAGAACGAGAGCCCAGGCCAACTTCAGGACCTTCTGGAGTTCTTCTCTGGTCCCAGCACCGAAGCCGAGTCTATTGTGTCCATCGCCTACAAGCTTGCCGACCTCGTTTTCCTACCCGTTCCGGCATCTCCGCCGATGCAGTATTCCCAATGCTACGCCCCTCCTCCTTCGGCTCTTCCGCAACAATACCCGCCTCAGCCTCTTCTTCCTCCTCCCTCGATACCCTCTCAAACTCTGCCGACTCAGTCGCCTCAGCCTCCCGTGCTAGCTTCGCAGGACTCGTCACCTTCACCATTCATGGACCAAATGCGGGCTCAATCAATGATGCCACAGCAGATGTTCCACACGCCGCAGCCGCGTGCTAATACCGAGCCTCTACGACGAGCATCCCTCGATAGGGAGCTTCCGCCACCGCCACAAGAAAACCAACCAATGAACTTTCAGTTTATGCCCGAAAATATGGTCTCATTCGAAGACTGGGAGAGCTTCTCCAGCACCGTCGTCGACGAGAGCGCATCACAATCTACGCCAATGTCAACAGAATGGCCGATGGTGCCTGTACAATACTACAACGCCCCTGTAGGGCCATGATCACCTTTATTTCTTTGCAAACCCAGAAAAAAGTCAACTTTTCCTTTGTCAAACGTCGCATGTATTGCTGCTGGCATTGCCTGCTGGCCAATCGATATAGTATATAATGGTAATCACCTCGTGGGGGGACCAGACTCGATGGATTCGAATCATCATTTCTTTAGGCCACGGATTCGGGCAAAAAACGGAACGGACATGGCACAGGATAGGAACATGAATTGGCAAAGGGAAGGCCAAAACAAGGGGGAGGCGTCACTCACGAAAGAGGTGTTCCATTATGGTTGATGGTCAAATGTCAAAGTGCGATGGATAGAATCAAATCAAAAACTCATTGCATTGTGCCCCCGGCGCCGTTCTTGTGTTTCCGTTGTGAAAACTCCCTTGGCTGACGTAGATCAGCACGCCACATCAAGGAGCGAACAATGCCTTTAACATAGGCGACATACGGAACTCAGGCAAGCCTGTGACGACTGTAGTTACCCAACCGAGGCCTCGTCAAAGTCCTGGATTGGGCGGGGACGGGTACGGTCGGTTTGTCACCTCGCAGCATGTAGACGGGTTGCCGCATGTCGGTCGATATCAGCAGCTCGTGCTCATGAGCATGATCTGTGTTCTTGCTCTAAAAACATGTACAGGGAGGTGAAAGGAGTTCCTGCCTGTCGGCCTCCTACTTTTATGCGGCCCTGTTATATCCTTACCATTGAAATGCAGGGCACCCGGCAAATACAAGTCAAATGCTGCACCACGACCTGACAGAGTCCGTTTGCCGTCGTTAGGGAATGACGAAGTCGACTCGAATGGCACCACGCGAGCTGGGACGCAGGGAGTAGAGATTGGGCATTGGCAATCGATGAGCATGCGGATCCCGGAGCTGTTGGGGTTCCACGTCCGCTGCGCACCTAACACCTTTACGAAGGTGGTTCCAAGGTAAATCCTAAGTGTGGATTCCCGCGGAAACCTTTCAAGTTTGACAGCCTGTCTTGCGGATTGTGTCTATCGCGTTCATACGTTGTTGAGGACGGGCTTGCTGTTGTTTGTGTTTGCTTTTTCATTCTCTGGGCACGCAATCAGCAGCGGTCAGTTACTCCATCAATAATTGAACTGGCGGCGGTCCGTACCGGCTCGCGGAGACATAAAGTGGTAAGCCAGCCGAGTTCTCCAGGCGGTTCCCTTCCCCCCCCATAAGCCCTTTATTGGGGTAGTCTGAGACAGTCGGAATGCTTTAAGTAAAACGATGGGAAGCTAACAAAGATCCTGCAGCATTTGTCAACTTGGATGTAGAAGCAATTGACTTGGGAGCCACCATCATAGGCGAAGTGCCCAAAGTGTCGGTGTCACAATCAAGACGGCTGCGGGGGTGGACGGCAAGGCAGCCGAACCCCTCGCGGTAGTCGCACCCGTAACGGATACTCCCTTTGAAGGTGGTCGTGTCAAGGCGGCGGCCAGAACCTTTGCAATCCGTGTGGTGGGTGATGTTCGAGACTGGCGATGGTGGCGAGGCCCTGATATCGCCGAGCCGGAGCAGGCTCCGGAGTGGAATTTTTGTAACATGACTGAGTAAGTCGTGAACGGGTTTTCTTTGGTCTTGTTTCGGGGGGGGGGGGGTCTGAGACTGAGGGGGGAAGCCGCAACGTACATGCCAGCCTTGACTCAGCTGGTGTGGCAGTGGGCAGTGTACGTGTGAGAAACCCGACGGGTGTGGTTAGCCATTGCATGGAGCGCATTCGGCAGATCCCATTCCATTTGACCGACAGCACTGTCGTCGATCAACGGCTGCTCGAAGTTTACAGGCTGTTGTTCTTGTGCAAATGCAGCCCCCTTCTTTCTGGAACAAGGTTGACGGGTTCTTCCACTCGGCATTGCTTGAACAGTGGCTTTCGAGGACGAATATGACATACAAAGGCGATATGCAGCCGCGCCCAGTTTCTGATCTGAGACCAAGGATCGAGTGTCTCCAAAGAGTTGTCTTGCCCCCTTCACTGTCTTGTTTCCCAGCTCCGATGGTGCTGTAGACCGGCAGTGGACACAGCGACGGATGAAAGGGGACGGGCCTGATATATGAGGACCGCATCTACAGCACGCACATGCGCACACTTAGGATTGCCAGCCATGAACATGTTGAAGCTTCCTAGCGTATGCATTCATATCTTGACACCATGCCACGACAGGGAATACACGCAACACCTTGGCCAGAATCAACGCCAGAGCGACAGCCGTCGTGGGCCCAAAACCCGCCAGCCATCCTGACGGGACGGCCTGGCAATACGCCCTTTTGGGCTGAAGCCATAGCATGGAAAGAAGGTAAAACTGGCCCTGGACCAGCATGCCAATGTCTTGATTTGAAGCACAAGATGTGCCTTCTTAGCACTTGACGCAAACATTGAAACCATGGCAGGCTGTACTTCTTTCCTCCTTCGCAGCATGACAGGAGAGCAGAACCGCAGCCAAGTTGCGTGCATACAAGTGTAGTGGCCATGCTGATCTGGGTCTCAGCAAGTTCTATTGAGTGAAAGACTAGCGAACAAAAGATGCCTACGGCCTTGCTCTCTCTCTCATCATATGGGTTGTCAATCAAGATCAAGCATGATCGATGAAGGCATGGAGACCTGAACCCAACACCAGTCTCAGCGAATAGCCACTGTAATTTATAGCAAAATAACGCAGCGGCATCCCTGTCATACTTGAGAACCAACTTGCATTTGCCTTCGGAGTAGTCAGATGTTGAGGTCATACATCTTGCGATACCCTGTCGATGCCGGAAAGGCTGGTCTGCCATGGTTTTCCGTGCTGGGACTGACACCATAGCCATCAGTCGAGGATTCGGAAACGGACATGCTATGTACGCCTGGCCTCACGCTTCTCAACACAGCTAGTGACCCTTCTCAGCTTTCTCCATCACCGCGAAAGCATCCCCAGCATCTTCACGAGCCCGTTCATCCAGTCCCTCTGCGTCCCGAACGGCCGCAAACCTCTCCTTCCACAACTGCCATCGCTGCGGGCACAGCCCGTCTGTCCCTTTGAACTTGCGTCTCAATTTAATTGCCTCCTTCTTGTCAAGCTTCCACAGAGGACCGGCCGTTGCTCCACGAATCTCCTTGTCGCGCCCGTGCAGCACATGGCCGGCGTGGACCATCCAGGACGCCGCGCTCCTGGCCTTGTACGAGACGTCTTCTACTGCGGCGGGATTTGAGTCGACTCCATCGGGAGCACCACGTACTGGCGTCACGATGCCCTCCAGCGCGTCTACGAGTGCCCAGATGGCATACATTTCCAGCGGGACGAGACATAGACCCATGACTCTGGCAGCATATGCCTGGAGGTTCACGCGACGCTCTTTCTTCTGATCTTCCTCGGAAGCGTTCAGGTCACCTGGCAGGCGTCAAAATCTAGTTTGTATCTCGCATCCCGCATCCCACAAAGGCCCAGGGTGTGTTTGGAAGGCGAAAGCGCACGCATGGACTTACCATCATCAAGCTTTTCGCCAAGTGTGTTGCCAAACATGGGTAACTTGGCCCACAGCTCAACAGAGCTCTCACTGCCACCGCCCCATTCATCGCCGAGGTTCACCGACTTGGAGGGCAAACGTGTAAGTGCCTCGATGGCCGTCGCGAGCCGGTCCTGTTGAGGGCTGTCATAGGGAATCTGGCGTGCGAGGTTGTGGACGAGATCCCAGAACCACCAGAGAAAGGATCCTGCTGCGCCGTGTTCCGCATAGTCCTGGCTGAAAAGAGAGTCTAGAGCGGCGGCCGCTTCATCAGGCGATGTTGGGTTGGTTGCGGCGAGGGTGCGGTTGAGTATATCGACGACCTTGCTCGCGAAAGCAGGCGCGCCGTCGTCTTCAAGCTGAAGATGTACGCGTGGCATGGCGGCGCCGATGGTAAAAGTTTTTTTATAACTGAAATTTTTTTTCCTTCTTCTTCAATTATTTTTCTTTTTCTGTCAAAGACGTGCTTCGTTCCTTTGCCGTACAGCGAGAATGACGGGTCGAAGGCAGGAGGCAGGTGTGGTGATTTCTACTAGTAGTTCGAGAAGAGAACACTTGCTGCAACAGCACTGAACTTTAAGGTTCAGCACAGCACGGAAATTAAACACTGCGTGCTAAAACGGGAAGGCCCCAAGGCCCCAAGGCCCCGAGGCCTTCAGGCCGGATGACGTGCCGAGATGGTGTTCCTGCTGCGGTCGCCGGCGTCCCCGGCGTTAGCCGGTAGTGACGGGGGATTAACATGGCCGAATAAGGGGCATCCCCGCCGATGCCGTTTGAATGCCGAGATCCTTTCGACAGCTCCGCACCGAACCTTAACAAACCTTAATGAGCGACATATCATCCGTAGTTGGCCAGAACATAAGGTTAGTCTATTATTAGTTCTTTTCCGGGCAACCGTGCCGAGAACCCTTGCACTCCATCTATTTGAAATCTGCCTTCACCAAGACTGGTGAATGTCATAAACTTTGCGAGATGTTGTGGCGTGTTCTCTGAGTTTTCCCGGTCTGACAGCCACGGTCAAACTTTTGCTCGCTAGGGACTACTGTTCACACACGTACCCGCGCATCAAAGATGCCGCCAATCTTCACGGGGGCTTGGTTAACGATCTTCGTAGTGACTCGACAGAAAGTCCCACCATCTGGTCATTGGTCAGAACGACGAAGATCATACGATAGACAATACCCACAACTTCGTCAACATGCAACCCTGCCTAGAGATCGCCAGCTGGAGTGGTTGGGAAGACTCGTTCAACAGATTCACAGCCCCATTCTCATGCAAGCATGCGAGGCCCCCCCCCTCCCGCTTAGCCGATTCTCCGACTCACCCGTTGCTTTGGTTCATAGGGTTCAAGTTGATTTGTCCAAGGTATTTTGAAGAGTCACAACACCTGATTTCCATTTTTCGGCTGGCAAACAGGGATGGCAGAGCCTTACTTGCATATATCTAATATTGCCGAACACCCTGTGCCTTTGACAGCAGTGCCATTTTACCCCGCAATGGATTGAACTGTAATGTTGCTGAATCCCTTGGGACACCGATTTCACGTCTGGTGTATCTCCTCTTGACTACTCTCACGGATTTTGGAACCAGGAGGAAAATCAAGCACATCTATTCAAAGAGCGTGAGAGACGACAGAGACACGAACAAAATTGAAACATAATGGAACCATCAAAGTTACGGCCCGAGGAGGAAAGCTCACTTACAACGGAGGAACTCATCTGGAAGATTACATTTGTTTCACGTCTCAGGCCCCCTATACGATCCTATATCAAAAGTGATAATATCCAGTGACACGATATGGATGGACGACGATCACGTTGGATAGATTACTTACCTTACTCGTAACGAACAGGGAGCATAAACCATCGTCGTTCGGCTTAGCTGTGCCGTCAGTCGACCCTCGCGACGCCTCTGAGGTTTTGTTACTGATTCCAGTCAATGAAGATTAACACCTAGCCGCCGAGTATAAAATATTTAAGCCGGTCTCGTCGAGGAAGAAGTTCACATCCTCATCCCACAGCCAACAGCACTCTCGTGCCTTCTCTACCTCACTCCTTTCAGCTTCACAAGCTATTACCACTCTCTTACTCCCGTTTCCAGGCAACAAATATTCCTCACGCTCATTTTTGGACAGAATTTCAACCGTAACGAATCATCAAAATGGTTTCCTACACTTACCTACTCACTGTTCTCGCTGCCACCGCTGCCGTTGCCAGCCCGGCCTCACTCCCCAACAGCGACGGCATCATTGAGATTCGCCAGTCTGGCCAGGTATTTGAGCGCTCTTCGCATTGTATTTTCTGCCACGTATTAACCTTAGTCTAGGTTTATGTTTGCAAAGCCGGCGCCAACAATGACGGCGTAAAGTATGGCGAGGTCGGCCAAGATAGTGCCATTGGGTATTTCCGAGAGGCCAAGACCAAGGCGGGCTCCAGCGGTTACCCCAAGAAGTTCGACAACAAGGGCAGCGTCATGAAGTTTGCCTCTGGCTGCGCCAGCGACGTCTACGAGCTTCCCGTTCTCAGCGACGGCAAGCGCTACGACTTCAACGCCAAGAAGGGGTCTTCCAACAAGCCCGGTCCCATGCGCGTGTACTACACCAAGGATCTCAAGTTCTGCGGCATCGGAGCCAAGGAGAAGGCTGACGGCACTGGCAATCCCCACAACTGCGTCCTACAGAACTAGAGGGACCCAATTCAAGGATCAATTATGGTGCGAAAGAGAAGCGTCCCTCTCATGATTTCTTTTGTTTTATTTCATCAAGTGCTGGGTGTTTTGTAGATGTTGGATATCTTGTTAGTTACACATGCGGTTTAAACAGAAAAGACACGTTGGCAAGAAACCAAATCCCTATATGTGCATGATGCCTGGTGGATGTGTATGATACTCATAGAGGCTTGGACACCAATATTGAACCCTGACACTTGAATAGGTCGAGGTAACCCCAATCCCCATGGTCGACTGGGTAAAAAGCTGCGACCTGCCACTCACACGATGTCACACAGGAGGGCAACGCTCCTCGACTTAAACAAGCAGGGACATCCCGTGGTCACGAGCGTTGTTAGGACAGTATTGACTGATATCAAGGAGAATCCTCCAGGGCACTATGTAAATAGAAACGGCAGATGTGGTACTGCCGGCAGGGTTCACGCTCCAGGACAGTAAGGCTGGCCACTCGATGTTCGGCTTGCAGCTATCGACACGGTCAGTTGGCACCGTTGAAGATATAAATGCTTAGGCTTTTGCCAGAGAAACACTAACGTTTTGTAGCGTTTGTTAGACTCATATCACTGAACCTGTACGGGCTGGGCCATCAGAGTGACTTAACCCATCTACAGCAGGGTAGTTTAACCCATGACACGGTCAGTATGCTCCGCGACGAGCTCAGTGCCCGTTGTATCAGATCCCAGTTGGGATGCCATGGCTACTCCTGTCCAATGTGCTTCCTGGTAGATTTACAGTCAGTCAAATGCTGAAGGCAGGTAAAACGATATCGTGGGGCTTTGACCTCGCTGAAAGGATAGCACATGCGCATATGTATTAACTGGATTTTAGAGAATTTCGGCTGTCCTTAACTCGCCCACTTCAACCTGATGCTATCTTCAAGCACCCCATAGACATCAAGAAAACGATGCCCGTTCGACCTGGTCCACCACATCAGTGGCTCTTCGAGGGACCGACCGCTCTGTTGATTCCGAGTGCTCAACCTGATGTCATTGCCAGGCTTTCATCACCCACCCAGCGTTTGATGATTCGAAGGTTGCAATTCATAACATGCAGTATATGTGTTTCTCCGATACAATAGCGCCAATGATGTCTATATCTCATACCATGTAGTAAAAGACGAAACAACGTCTGGGTCGCTCTTCGACGTCCCAAATGCCAAGACACAAACCCATTCACCTACAAAACCACCCGTCGTACAAAGGCCCCGCTCAATCGTCTCGCACGCAGAGTGCCTCGAGCCAGCGTGAAAACTCAACGGTCTTGACATCAACCGTCCGCCAGAAAATATCACTGCCCCAAATAGTAGGTATTCCCAGCACAACTAACCCGATGAACCATGCCACCATTCGTCCCCACATACCGGCTTCGTCTCTGCCGCCAACTAAAGCCCACACGTAGGGCATCCAGCGATGCTCAAAGACGTCCAAGACAGGGCCGTGAACGAGGTACAGTGCATAGCTAATATCGGCGAGATACTGCGCCAGGGGTGTTATGAAGAGGTTCTGTAGCATGTTGATCTGCTGTAAGGCGGCAACAATCTGAACAGCGCCAAGGGCATACCAGGGGAACGCAACGAGATCTCCACCCATGGTAAAGTAGGGCTCCATAGTGTTGCGAAAGAGCGGTGCAATTCCGGGGGTGATATCGTTAACTTGGTCCGGCCATCCAGCAACGAACAGGGCAAAGATGAGGTTACCAAGAAGGAAGGTTTTGAAGATGAGTGTGATGACAGAGCTCGACCAAGATTCAGAGGCGCCGCTGGGGGTCTCTGTGTCTGATTCTGCCTCCTTGTTCTGGATAGCCGCGGCAACGCGCTCGCGGCGGGCCTCTTGGATAAGCCCGATCTCAGCGAGGATCATGCCACCAAAAAACTCAAAGGCAGCCCAGTGGCCGCACTTGAGGCAGTAGATCATGATGGCAAGCACGGAGATTAGACGTAAATACGTCTTCATGCGGCTTACACCAGTCAGAGTGACGAATAGTAGTAACGAGTTAGAGAACTCGATAGGAATAGTCCAAAGATGGACATCGTATGGGAGGAATTGGGTAATGTCCCACTGCCAGCTGAAGGTGATCTTCCATAGACCATTCTTCCAGTCTACCAGTTGCTCCCATAGCGTAGGCAGAGGCTGTCCCATCCAACCAAGGCGGATCATGATCATGATGATAAAGGTAGAGGCGGTGGTAGGAAGGAACAGTCGAAAGCCACGGCGGAAAACGCTACTCGAGAGGGTGCGGTGTAGCCCCTCGTAGTTGTGTTTTCTGGCCTGTTGTAGGGATTTAAGAGAGAGGACGAAGCCCGAGATGACAAAGAAGATGTGGACCATGGGTTTGCCGCTGTAGATGACGCGCAAGAAAGGAAGCTGTAAGGGCGAGGAAGCAACATGATCGTTTTCGTCCGGAATGCCGTATGGCCGAGCGAGATACCAGCCAAAGTTTGGTCCCGAATAGTGGCAAATGAAAACGATCAGGGATGCGGTACCACGCAGGCCGTCAAGCCAGGATGTCGGATACAGGCGTCGACGTTGATTCTTGGAGTCGCCAGGTCTCAGTCTTCTCTGAACGAAGGAGGGTAGCAGGAAGAAAAGAATGGCAGTGAGTCTCGCGAGGAAGGGCTTTGACTGTGAGTTAGAATTCGGTCCGCCGGGTAACGAGTGTTCGGAATGGCCGTTTGCATTCGATATCGGGGAGTATTTGTAGGAATAAGAATTGGGAGAGAAACGAGCCACAGCTCCGCGGATGGAGCGAACAGCGAGGGAGATCATTGCGATGGTGATGGTGATGACGATGGCGATGACGATGGCATTGGGGAAGATATCGCAAGCGGGTCGGTGATGAATTTGAGGTCGTAGTCTCCTTCCACTCGATTCCCATTCGAAGAGGACAAAGCCGTCCTTTAGGTGGCACCGATTGCGTGGTTCGTGACGAAGTTGCCGACTTGAGGAAGGAGAAACTGGAGGCAGTGTGTGACCGTGAGGCGTGCCGACACTAGCCAATCGAGAATGGCGGCGTGCGTATCAAAGCAGAGACTTTAGGGTAACAAAGAGAAGCTGAATTGGACGTGTTGCTTGGGCTTGGTTCTGGTAAGGCGAGCTGGTGGACAAAGCAATTTGTATTTGGGTGCCAACGAGTCGAGTAAGATACGCGAGGCGCATCCCACTCAACGGGAGAACCTTACCAGATTAGGAGACCACTCGCAATACTAGGACATGAAACGAAAAATGGCGAGTTTACTAAAAACCAGTAATCTTATATTTGTATTTAAGAAAGGAGGCTAACGAATGAAAAAGCAGGCCCAGCAGTCAAACAGGCACTGCGCCTGCCAGTCGAAACCTTCCCCCTCTTGGCCTTATGCCTTTTCTGAGACGAGGGAACAAACCTTGCTTGGAAAGTGCCCGTGGCGTGACGCGACCGTTTGCAACTTGCCGCGGAGACCCCTTGGGATAAATAGCTTGGCGACGTCGTGCCATATTCTTCTTGCCTCATTCACTGACGTGGTAAATCACGACGGAATGACTCGGCGCGAGTTTGATCAAGCTAGTGTAGGCACTCGTCCTGAGGGCCACTAGCACGAGTCCGTGGGACCGTACCATTGTCCGAGGCTGCGACGGCGCTTTTCTCCACAGAGCCTGCGTAGATTCGGACGACTGTCAACCCAAGCAAGTAGTTTTTATGTTGTAAGGGTCCCTCTCACCTTGCCCTCCGCTTATGTATCGCGGAAGTGTGGGGATCTCATCATGCGCTGGCCATGGATTATCAGGTGAAGGATTGGCCAGTTGACCGCTGGTCAGGGTAGTTATGGCACTCACCACTTGGTACTGGACAAGGCTACGAGGTCAAGAGGTGTGGAATCCTGGTCGTGCCTGACGCAAGCCAGGCGGTACCTTGGGTAAGCTGCGTAAGGGGGGAGATGCACGGCGACGTATGGCGGCAAAAGACGAGAGCCGGACCGTTTCGCTGAAGGGAAAGGTTATGTGATCCAGAACGAGTACAGCGGAATGCGAGTGGCTGAAGTGGCAATCAGATTAACCTTTCAGTAGACGCCAGTCACTATGACTATGATAAGTCGAGGAGGAGGGAGACGGGCGGTTAGGCGGATAGCCTAAACCACTGAACATACTAGCAAGATCCGACTTGACAGCTTCAGATCAGGAACCGCCCTTATTGATCTATCCATGAGAGACCGGACGGAAACCCAGTTTCCCATAGGTATTGCCGTATGTGATGGTCGCGCCAAACAACGTTGACTATGTTGGCGGCACCGGTGGTCTGTGGTGCAGTTGTAACGAAGTTGAGCATCCAGGACGAGAATAGACACCCGCCGGGATACAGGTAGGCTGGACATCCGGGTGGATACTTTTCTCCTCATTGGCTTGAGGAACGATGACATCGACTTCGGGTGAAACCGCCCGTGTCACAACGCTGTAGATCCTCGTTGAGATCTTCGAAAGCGACGCGAAGACATCTCAGATGAGGACCTGGGATTGTCTCTCAACCCATCAGTCTTATTGTGGTAGTCAGCCGTCTGCGACTCGCCTGTAGAGTTTGAGGCTCATGTCGGGCTCACGTCACGGGCCCCAACACACGTCGCACCGGGACCATCGCCGCTACCATTGACCCCCGCTAGCCCATCTCCAACGTCAGAGACAAGACATAAAGGTGTGGAAAATGTGGAGGAATATTGGACTGTCGAAACCACATAATAGCTGCTGACGGCTTCGTCAACCTTCTGGATACAGAGTGCATTCTCCCCAGGGGTATTTTACCGCACGTTCTGATCCCCGCCACAAGCGTGATGATGGACTTTGCACACTCCCGCCAGCCCTGCGCTCGCTCGCAGGAAACCACGCAAAAACTCGCAAAGATGTTAAATTGACCTCCTATATCGGTCCATGGCCAGATCCGAAAACACCAGAGTTACTACAAACACCGTGAAGGTGCTGTTCTACGACGACTACAGGAATCTCACAACCAAGACCAGCAGCCACCCCGAATCAAGCAAAGGGCTGTGAGCCCCCCCTTTGCATCTCCGACAAGCCGACCTCAGACACGTTCCGCCGATACCTTTGGGCCGAGCACCTTTCCTTCCGAATAGCTCCTCGTCACCTCACTAATTCATCCCTTGGCCCCCGCTTCAACGCCCACCCGCCGTACAAGCAGATTGGACAAGGAATTTTGAAGACGAGACACACAAAGATTCCTTCCCGCGGGGTAGACAGACCGGAGCATAGCGGCCCAGACACCACTGTCTCTCGCGCATCGCTCGCCTCTGGTCTCTCTTAAGACCACTCAAGCTAGGGGCACGTTGGTCAATATGAGCCAGCAGCGGTTCACAACGTACATCCGTCAAGCCGCCGTGGTGTAAGAACCGCCGCACGAGACAGTACCGAGTTTTCTATCGCTGGATTCCTTTGTCTACCGACCCAATCTATTCCAAGCCGCGCCCATTGGGCCACCTCCCGCCTCCAGCTTAGGTATAACAATAATCATCGGTTGCGCGTTCCTCCCAGCCTAGAATACAAAATCTCCAGCCACCTGGAAGAGGGACTGCCAAAAGCAATTTGGCCTTGCTCTTCATCGATTTTTAACGTCCTTCCGCCGTCGGTACTCGGGTGATGTGAACCTCCGTCCCCGAAATGTAACCACAAAAAGACTCCCGTAATGCTCTAGTAGGGTATTTCCAGATTGCTCCATGAAGATGTCGCCACCGAAGATACGTACACGCCGGAAGCTGCTGCCCAGGAGAATGAGAGAAGAGGGGGGCCTAGTAGCCCTCCTTGGATTCACAATCAACGCCGAAGACCCCCGCCTTTTCCATAATCACGAGAAGAACAAAACGCCCAAGAAAGAATAGAAAAAGTCCCAAAAGGAAAGGAGACACTGTTCCCCCCAGATATGCGCGGTTGACACCCGATTGTGGCCTAATAGCCCAGAGTATGCTCGCTTGTCGTAGAAACTGCGTGATGCCGACACTGGTCAAAGCTGTCATGCTGTCTGTTGTTGGTCATAGCAAAGCATAAAGTCGTAATATCCGGTCGTCCCGCACCTCAGCTGGTTCGTCTGTGACTGCTTGCCCTCCCACAAGTAAATTAAAGACAATACCAGGGTCGTTCGTTCATGAAGATTGATCATGTCAACGCAATGAAGCTCGATGTATCCGTGCGTGTTGAGCATCTGCTCAGTGTGTGGAAGAAGAACGGCAAAGTCAGCGCCAAAGAAAGTCTGAGGCTTTGACCGGGCGCCCCGTAGCATAGGAAACGACCCGCGTGTTCTCGCACGCGTCCTCGAAGTCGTCATCAAGATTGTACTCGCGGTAGTACCATTGGTTAGTCCTCGCGTCGAAGAAATCCCGCCGGTGTAACTCGGGAGTGTGCAGCCCAAGGTACGACATCCATTGGGTGTGCTCTCGTAAGATGGCAGGGCTGCTGACGTCCTCCGGGCCCAGGACTGTGTTGATGGGTTGAGATATGGACTTCTGCCCGCGGGCGTCCCTGTCGTTGAACATGAGCATAAGCCGTGAGGAAACCTCCTTGTCAATGGCGCTGAGAGGTTGACCGTGATCAATACGGCTAGCCAATCCTGTCAGATAAGATTTGTGGCCGTTCTTTCGAGGAGAATGAAGATGGGCCTGTACGAGAAGGTTGGTTAGATTCAACTTTGGTCGGTGGCCAGGAGGCCAAGATGTACCTTCATCTCCCGCCGCGTGTCTGTTAAGAACGAGCAGTTGTCCATGATGCACCGGTAAATCTCCTTGAGGTAGCCCGGTTCGACAACCGGCGGCGGACAACAGTGGGTCGTCGGTTGCGAGTCCGGGAAGAAAGAAACGGGCCGGCAAGTATGACAGAGACCCCGTACGCACGGCTCATTACCGGGTCCTTCATGATCGAGGTAGTAGTGCAGCTGCGGGTTGGGCTGCTGTCAACGCACAACTCTCCCATCACGATCCCATCACTGTGACGTACCTCTGAGCACCCCGGCCGGGAGAAGGCCGGGTCCCTGCGGGCATCTGGCGGGTTCGGCTGGATCTTGTAAGCGTGCCGTCGGGGTATGGCAGACGCCGGGTCGTGTGCGCACATACTATTCTTAAGTCGATTCTGTCCTTCTGGCTAACATCTCCTCGAATGACCTTGGCAGGCAAAGGCATGGCCTTCCAGTGCAACGAGCACATGGAGCACACGTACTTTCGAGGCCATCCAAAGTTGCCCTGAGCATCCGCTACGGCCTCGGATTCTTGAGAGCACCATCCGATGCCGTTCCCATACTCTCGCAGGGTGCGGGACAAACCATAGTAGTCAACGCTCCAGCCAGTTTGGATCTGGTCTCCGCTGGTGACCGATCGCGAGCCGTCCATCTCGGCCGGGAGGCTGCGTTCGGGAGGCGCTGGCCGTCCCACAACGTTACCGAGGTACGCACCAGCGTCGCCATCCACGCGGACGAGGACATGACGAGGTTCCGACGGTGCGGCGGCAGAGAGGTCAAATGGGTTGATGATGCCCGCTAGCGGACCCGACGCCGGCGTCGAAAACCTGCTGTCATTGGCATCCTGGCTGTAGTTGTCGAAATCGGGATTCGATTCCCTCGAGACTGAGGCTACGGTCGATGCCGATGGAGGGACCGAGATAGCGTCCGGGGGTTTACTGTAACGTGGAAGTCCGGTGTTGTGGCGGACGCTGTGTGAGGGTATCATAGAAGCAGCCGGGTCGCGGTTCTGCGCCTGGACCTGAACAGGTGTGCGCGCTGGCCATTGTTGGCGATGCATGTGAGATGACCCATGATGTGGCGGAGGAAATGGATGAAAGGCACTTCCACCGAGAGAACTCTGATGCCCGACGAATCGATTGGAAATGGTCAAGCTCATATTCCGACGACGTCTTGTTCCTGGTTGACGGAGAGAGGGCAGGAAGCCGGAAACACCACGATCTACTCTGTCCTGGGTATTTGTGTAAATCCGACAGCTTCACGGGTGATCAGCTGTGTTAGAGGCTGCTCTTGCCACGATTTACTGCAGATAGAGAGAGGGAGCACAAGCACATAAACAAGAGGCGGGCGGAGGCGAGTCGTCATGTAAGATAGGCGGCGGGATCGATCTCAGACAGCGCGAAAAATGTGGGAGATCGAATTGGATGAAAACCCCCCTGCCAGTCACGATATGGGCACCGTAGTTGCGTAGAGCGTTGGTATCCTCTAGGGTTCCTCCTTTTCATGTCAGCGCCTTTTTTCTTGCTTCTCGCCTGAATCAGAAAAGAAGGGCAAAGCGAGAGATCCAGGGTGGCTGGCCCTAGTCTCAGAGTATCGCGAAGAAAAAGCAATGCGGGCCACCTCTGTGTCTCTGCCTCGTCGTGTCGCGCTGTCGCTACCCAGCCCGCACCATGCTACGCACGTTTGGCCATAACACGAGTGGTGGCTCTGGGGCAGTAGGGAAGGGCCCAATTTCTGCAGAGCCGGCCTGGATACGCATCCGTCCGTACGACACATGATAGCGCGCAGTAGGTAAACTGGAACCCAAGGTGGCCGGGGGTCGGGGGTTCGCGGCTGGCGCCAGGGAGACCAGGGGCCGGAACAGGGGGGTGTCGTTGGGATCGCGGTCGAGATCCGTAGGGGACGGCGTTCTTTGCAGTAGCTTGCGTGTCTGTACCCAAGGGAAAGTACAGAGAGGGACATATGTCATCGGGCATAAGCAGAGACAGTTGTGCTGTGATGTTGGTCGTCATCAGATGAGGCGAGGCCAGGCCACATCAGGCGCGACCTCGTGGCTCCCAGGTTGGGTTCTATCCCGCTCAAGACACCATCTAGACACCCCCAGCTCATCGCCCCCTGTCGTCAAGTATGTTGTGCCGCTGCCACACTCCACAGTGCTCCTGATGTACGTGCTGCAGTTGCTGTGAGTGCGGGTTGCTGGTCTCCGCTTCTATGTGCTGTCATTTTCGTCACTCATCATCCGCTCAGGGGCAGCAGAGAAACGCATCCCCCGGTACGGACGTACGAAGAACAGAGATATGCAGATGAGTTGCAGATTTCCTCTGAGACTTGTCTCGTCTGGCACACCAAGAATAATCCCTGCCTCTCGTTGCTCTGGCTCATTGAGCCCGGATTGGTTCGGGACGGACCCCTCTCCTCAGGGATCGTTCCTATCGCCCTGCTTCTCCTCGACAAAAAAGACCTATCCGTACTTGGGCTAAACGCGCACTAATCCACAACTCTCCGATCGATAGACGAACAACAGTGTCGATAGTATCAGTAGACCGACACTAAAGGCCCCGGAAGTGTGGGCGAGATCTGGGGAAGGCAAGCCAATGGGCGATGTTTGGAGTGGCGTAAACGCTGCATCTGCCTCTCTTTGAGGTTTAGGCTGTTTATGTGGAGTTTTTTTCTTTTTCTCCTCTTTGTCCTCTTCCCCCTCCTTAACCTTCCAGAGTCAATCCCCGCTGGAGTATGGATCCACGATGAATCAGGCCTCGGGGAACTGCGTCGAGACGGACGGCGGAATGGTAGATGGGGAAGGTCTGACGCCTTCGTCTTGACTTTTCTTCCTTGGCTCGATTTTTTGCGTCTGCGACTGAGTTATTGGATTTGTGTTGCAGCAAGGCATCAGTACAGTTTCATACCGCTCTTAGTAGTGGCTGTCAGCTCGCAGACATGGTTACGTCCTCGCGTTTGCTGGCTGTCTCTGACATTTCATACCCGACACAGACATGAGGTCTTAGCAACCGCACGGCTGGCTAGGTAAAAAAAAAAAAAAAAAAGAAACCACCCAACGTCATCCGTATGAGTGGTCCTCAGTTTGAGTGGTGGACAGATGGACGAAATTGGGCTATTCTCGACTGGACCGAGCTCGATGAGATAACCCAAGACCGGTACTCGTTTAGGCATACGTTCTCGATGTTCCCTTGCAACCCGGGACCGAAATATGACTGATGACGACCCGATCGACTGGGTCTGGACGATGCGCTTAAGCCAAGATGTCGATATGCATGCCCGCTGGTGCTGACGGGCGCCGACCAAAGCCTGACTTTGCTGATGAAAAGACTGCTTGTCCGCTCGGTGACTGGTTTCCGGTTTCCGGTTGGCGACTGAGATGCGACGTGATGCCATGCTCCCTCTCATCCCTGGTCTCGCCTGGCGTGGCGAGCCACCAGCCCAACCCAGCCCAGCCCAGTGTGACTTGAGACCATGTCTCTGGCGTCTGGCGCTGTCAGGACTCGAGTTCCGATTCATGTGAAGAATTTGCACATGCCTGCCACCCATAGAGCCATTTGAGCCTTGTCGACGCCAGTCATTCGAGGCCTAGCTGTGTCAACGTGGAGCTTGAAAAAGCAATATATTGCAGCCGGCTCCTACCGGAATGACCATCCGGCACTACAATCACCAGCCATGTGCCGCATCTCCTAGGTATCGCATCCATGCGCCCCTGCCCATTCTCTGCCATTTGGTCAGTTTAGCGGTGTGTGCTGCAAATGAGGTTGTTTTCGCAAATCGTGGGACGCCCAACATGTGAGGGATCGTGATGGAGTATACAGTACCGGAAAGCACCCGGAGAAACTCGGGGAAACACGCAAAGGGCCATGGCTCAAAGAGTCGACAAGAGGAGTATCAAGAGGGGTAATAATGCGCATTCATGTGGATTTGATAATGGGGGACAATGGGACCGAAGGTTTCTTCGCCCGTCTCATCATGCCCGCCTTTCTACCCTCTATACATTAATGCTTACCGCCACTATCGATGCAAGTGTCCGTCGGTCTCATATGTTATTCCAGTTGCGAGCCGAAAGCCAAGAGTAGCCACTCATCTCGCTGCGAGTCTGGCAGGAGACGGCAGCGGAGGCTCAGCTTCAGCCACCGGTTGCCGGGAGGTACAGGCCGGTACCCGTAACCTTTCCCCTCTTTGCCGCTGCATCATGGTCGAGGTTGGCATTCCTTCTTCGCAGCGGTTAAGGTCAGTGTCTCAGAAAGAGGCGTGACGGAAGGCATGGCTGGCGATCCTCCTCACCACCATTGTGCATGATCCTCAGCTTCAGCCACCAAATAGCTGGATGTGAATCCTTAACTTCGGAGGGTTCTAACGTTAGTTCCGGGCCTCCCTAGGATCTGCACCGGTACATATGTTCGATGACGGGACGAGTTGGGTTGGCCCGGCTGCCGGCCGCCATCAACGAGCCGCATCTCAAGCCTTCAGCCCAACATGCTTCATTCCATAACGCCTATCAGGATATAGAGCCATAACTTAACATTGAGGGCGTTCTCAAGGTTGATGCAGGTTGACACGCTTGTCTGCCAACAAACATTTCAGTTGGCACCAAACACCTGGTTGCCTGCATGATTCGGGAAAAGAAACGCTCCCCTATCATGATTCGCCAACTTTGGGTGTTGCATGATGTAGCCTGATGGCGGTTGGAGGAGGTCTGGCTATGAGCTTAGCGGCATAATGCCAAATCTAAAAGACGCTGGCGAGAAGACCTGCGGATGCCGTAGCAAACAGCAACATGCGACCGGCCCGGCTCATACTTGTCCAAAACAGTCGCAAGCTGGACTGTGCCTTATGCACTGGTACTGAAATAGTAATTCTCCCACAGGTACTCGTAGTCTTCCAGGATGCCGCCAATGAGCCCTGGAACTCTTGCGCGCACGCCGCCGACGACGCCCTTCATGACGTTCTCATAGAAGGCTCCCCGCATGGTCCACCATCCCATGGCCCAGCCTCGCTTGCTCCACTCATCGCGTTCAAGCGGCGTGGTCCGGAAGCTGCGGTCTCTGAGTTGACGTGCGGCATATTCAACGCTCAAGCCAACTAGCCACGGTGTCCACGACTTCTTGTTCTTGCTTTTGGAGAGAGCAAGGGCATATATGAGCGGCGCTAGAATGTGGAGTACCTCAGCCGCCTGGGCACTGCCCTGTAGTTGGTTCAGTAACTTAGCCGCAGGTTTGATATCTTCGGCAGTCAGGACCTTGCCCAGAAGATAGCCGCTAATATCACCAGCATTGGGTAACGAAGGAAGACTCATTCCGGTCCTAGGCATGACCCAATCCTTTTCGTGTGGCTTCGGGGGGTCATCGCCGCCTCCTGTTGCTTGACTAGTGGCAGACTCGTCGGATACTTCTTTGAGAGCGCCATCCTCGTCGCCTTCCGGTTCTTCGGGGATAGGCTCACGCTCGGGAAGTACGGGTGAGACAAGAGGCCGTGAGCGCGTTACGCGCAGAAGCAGCAGACGGCAGATGGCCTTGATGGCCTCCAACATCACGACCACACGCCACCGGCCGCGCTCGCCTCCGCGCCTCTTGGCTGCCATCTCGCAAAGGAGTTGTGTATAGGTGACCATCTGGAGCAGCATGGCGACACGACGGTACATGGGACTGCGTTGAGTCCAGTACTTGGTATAGCGGCTATGAGGGGATGGCAACCGCGCCATGGGAATGCGCGACAGGGCGCGCATGAGCAGCGTGTCATGGTAGAGAGACAGAAGCTGCACACTCGAATGGACAGTTTCGGAGGCAATCTCGGCGTCGCGGAAACGACCTGTGACGACTTGGTTAGCTCGGAGGCCATGACAACGGGTCGTGGAAGGGCGTGAATGTTGGTTACCAGGGATGATGTAGGTCAGTGACCTCAGAGCCGATTCTATTTGGGAGACCTGGCTAGCGTTTTTGGTGATGAACTCGTCGTACATCTGAAGCCATTGCGGCGGCAGCGACAGAACGGCGCGGATCGTGGACGGCTGATGCGAGAGGCGGGTTTTATTGGGGATATCGGCGGAAGTCGACATTGCGCCAGTTTTACAGTATTAGGGACGCAGGCTATTGACGCGCGAAGAGCAAAGTAATATCCAGAAGAACTAATACAGAGAAGAAGCGCGCGGCAATGATGCCGACTGGGGCGGAATCGTAGAAAACTGCGAAACAACGAGATTTTGGCGAATGACGCCGACGTGGATGGATGTAGTTGGAGAAATGCGAACTGCGCATTGGACATGTCGGGGTTATCGAGGTAAGGCAAGGTGATAAAGGTAGATAGGTACCTCGGGCAGCGCATCGCGACTGGACGTGGATGGGCTGCTGTACAGTATGTGCTTGCCCGAGCCCGTGCTTTGAGCCGAGGTCACCCTGCGATCTCTTGGCCTGGAGCCGGACACCTGATGACTGTCGGGTCGGGTAAAGGTTCCTTTTGGAACCCCACCCCAGATGCACTGGCATGAGATGGGAAAGTGCCGTCATCACCCAGTGTTCAGTGCATTGAGCCAATGGAGATTATGTTGCATACCTCGGTGTGGTTGATCCCTGCCGGCTGAGCCTTCCGCCCTTTCGTTGCACAAGGGACAATCTTGTATCAGACGTCTCTTTTCAATTTTGAGCGAGAAACGGGACCTCGTTCGCCACGTATCCTCGATAAACCGTGGGAACATATTGATGATGCCCGCATATGCAAGGAAGTTCAGCTAACAATCGGATTGGATTTCCATCGACACGCTCATATCTGCATTAAGCTTGTTACTTTTGCTTCCTCTTATCCTTTCATCTCACAGTTGCCTGCTGATAGCCGAGGTGGCCACAACAATGTTATGGGACAGCGAGACCGTCGGCTCCAGAGGACAAGAGACCGGCCGCACCTCTACGGGAAATGGGTAGGGTATCAAAAAACACAATGCCTTGCCCAAGGCTAAACTCCTGTGCAGGCAAAACGGGCCCCCGCCGCTTGTTTCCAAATCCATCCTACAGAGAGGAATCTGCCACCGCATGCGTATTATCTGCTTCGGCATAAACGGTCTGCGTAGGCTGCTCGATGCACCACTCCGCACATCATTGGAGGCGTTCAGATCCTCTCAAATCCGGCCTCCTCAAGCTCACGTCCAGTAGGCAGCATCGGGCGCCCCTGCATCGGGAACGGCCAGAACAGAGGGTTCTCCAGGACCTTGGCCGCCCGCGAGACTGACGGCTTTCCGGGCTCAGTGCCCTTGGCGCCCATTGCCATTGCTGGATTCGGTACCTCGGCCTCGTCGGTGCTGCCGCCCCAAGCGCAAATGAAGTCATCCTCAATGACGTTTGGCGCAAAGAAGTTGAGGCTACTTGTGTATGGCCTGACCAGGTGCGCGTATTCGGCATCTGATGGGAGCCTTTCACCCATGTCGACGTCCATATTCCACTTCTTGGCCAGATATCGAAGAATGTTGAGTGCCTGTTCCGCAAAATGATGGCATGGTGCCATCTCCTCCAAGTCTCTGATGCCTTGCTTGATCGCCTCTACGACACGAGGCGGATATGGTGGTTGGGCTGGTGGATCGACGCCGGATTGCGTTACTGCATCAAACGCCTTTTGCGGCGACGTGCAAGCGGCACCAATAGCCAGGTGCATGATGGACGATGTGAGGACGAAATACGGGACGAAAGATGGCGTCCTGCGAAGCGTGTAGAGTTGAGAGTATGACCGCAAGAGGCCTTGAATAGCATCTGCCGCCTGTCCACACACATCCCGGGGCAACAGCTTGGAACCAATGATCCTCAGCTTGATGAGTGGCCGAAAGAGAAGGAGGATGGCAAAGTGGTAGTACATGCTAAACCATTTCCGGTCAGTGATGGCTCCGTTACAAGTTTGATGATGTACTCACTGGGCGAAGAGCACGGCGGGTGTAAAGTTGTGCCCCAGTCTCAGTACCTCTGGTATTCTGTCATACCAGTTCAGATATTGGGTGTAGATGCCAAGAAGGTCACGGCTAGTCAACGGTCTTCCTGGAGAGTGAAGAACGTAGAGGCTTTGGTGCACAAGCTCACTCAGTTCACAAAAGCACTTGTACACAGACCGGACGTTGGAGGGCTGCTCAGCTGAACGCTGTAACGGGGCGCCTAACGGAAACGTTGAGTCTTGTGCATCGGGCATGCTTTGTGTGTGTTGCAAACTAAGTGAAAACTTACCATCATCCGTGTATGGAATCCACAAAGATGCCTCAATGTCATCGATGATGGCGGGTTTTGGCGGCAGATGAGGGAAACAAGAGCACTGTGGGAGTGAGCCAGTTGCCAAAGACCACGCGCTGAACACAAGGTTAGCTCGGTTAGCTCGTGGGCCAACTTTGTAAAGTCCGTTGCGTGAAGACACTCACTGATCAAGCGCAAAGGCGCCCCAGAAAGTGGCAGCCTGCACCGCAAACTCATCATCATCGCCATCCTCTTCTAGTTGGTGGAGACCCATCTCAATGGCCAAACGAATGCTCTGCCCTGCATAATACCAGCTCTCCGAGTCTCGACCGCAGCTTGCTTCTCTTATCGACATGATCCCCAGAGCCTGGATGGTGGTCAGGCTATGGTGGTTTTCCTCGAGATAGAATAGGCGCTGGGCTTCTTTGAAAAAATGATCTCCTGAGGTGTACGGATCGCTGGGGTTCGCTCTCGTGCTGGATTTGCTGGAAAAACGGCACCCCAACGCTAAGAGCGCATTTACTAGTATGGGTGAACAATACCGATGAACGCCGTTCTGAAAATCTCTGAGAAAATGCTCCTTGCTCAGTGACGCAAACGTCGGATACTCCCAGCAGAAGTACAGGGCCAGGAGGTGCTGCACAAGAGAGCCGTCATCGGTAATATTTGTCCAATCCTCGGGGGCAGCTTCATATCGGGCAGCTCAAGCGGTGCAAGCACCTGGTCAAGGCCTTGATACTTGGAGCCGCCTTCTGAAGTCTCCGTGTTGCTTGTCGACTCTCCCCACGTGTCGAACAGACCCTGTGGCGGCTTATTGGTGTCTGCACTCCAGTTCATCACATCAGGATGCGAGTTGCTCCTGGTGCTCTGGCTGTGCGACGAAAGGTGCCACGGGCTGTTGGAATCAATATCCTGACGCAAGTTAGATTGGCCAGTAATGGGACTCATGGTCACAGATCCAGGACCTCCAAGGTTTCTCGTCCTAATTGGCGCTGGTGTCGATGCCGGAAACCCTGGACGGGCACCTGAGCCGGCGTTTGCGTCGCCGGCTTGCTCGGTAGGGCGGCCGAGGGACGTTCTTGAGCCGCCGCCCGAGGGAAGCGTCCCACCTAGCCATTCTGAGACCGATTCAAGGGATTGGCCGCCCCGCAACCGTTGCAATACATCCTCCCACATATCGGAGCGTACCAGGGCAGCGATAACCTGGTCGCTAGATCGCTGGCGGTGGCGCAATTGCTCGATTTCGCTTCGAAGGTGCTCTTTGGATTGGCGAACCGGAATCTCGTAGACGCACTCTACGTCCTTCTGGGCCTTGCAGCGGCCGCATGGCTTCTGGCCATCGCACTAAAGACGGGAGTATTAGTAAGTGTTATTGTAGAGACGAGAAGCTTCTAGCATAGGCGAGATGTCGCGGTCGCTTACCTTGGCGCGCTTCTTGCGACACTCGGTGCAAGCATTGGGTGTAACGACGCCCAAACCCCTCCTTCTCTTAGACAACTGGCCGGCGCCAGAGCTGCCAGACGCAGATGGCGTTGGAGCGGAACTGGCCAACGGTACAGACGCGGGAATGGAAGACGGCGCGGGGGCGGATGTGGCAGATGCCCCCGCGGAGGAGGCAGAGTCGGCGCTGGGCTGAGCCTGCTGTTGGGTGCCGGGTGCCTCCTCCATATCGGCAGTGTTTGCGCGCTTCAGGTTGACTGATAGTAGCCTCGAGCCGAGTCTACCAAGCAAACTCGACTTTCAAGGCTTTGTTCGGGAATTGACATAATGAGGCCGTTCAAAGGCGGGCACTGGTGGACATTGAGCTGGTACGAGAATGTCGAGCTTCGATCCGAGGGAGGTGTTCTAGCGGCACCGAGCAGTAGCGTCGGACGGCTAGATGATTCGCGAAAGGTCGAGGGCCGACTGGAAAATGCGCGCCAGGAAGGAACGCAAAGGATTCGAAGTTGAGGAGGGAGAAGACGACGTAAGCCTGGATCGCACGATGGGAGGAGAACCGGTCGCCACTCTTCGTCGTCGGTGTTGCAATTCTCGTCGCAGTAGCGATAGAGTAATGGCGAAAAGACCGTAGGTAGGAGATTGACGGCAGCCACTGCCCCTCTTTCCCCCTTGGTGCCCTGCCTACCGAAGCATGCGCCGAGTGTAAACCCTGCAGTCCAACGTTGGAGCACCGCAGGATGAGGGTTTGTGAGACGTGCAGGCTCTCGTATATGTGTGTGCGCGCGCGCACGAGCGCGTGGTAGTGTGGGAGACGTGAGTTCCGAGGCGAAGGCTGGCACAGAAAACGTGTGGGGAGAGAAAATGAGGATAAGACAACGTAGGACGGGCGGGAAATGCAGCTCGCGATGAAGGGGAAAGCAGTGGGAAAGGTGGGAAGGGATGACGGTGCAGCGGCCGGGTCGGGTGTCCCAATTCTCGAGCGGACACAAACGGGAGAAGGAGACGAGGCACAGACGCACAAAAGACGAGGTGAGATACGGCTACAGCAAATAGTGACGGCAGGCGAGGTTACAGGGCAGCTCCTTCCCCAGATTCCAGAGCTTCGAGCTGCGCAAGGTCTAGCTTTGCGATGAAGGTGGAGGTGAAACTTTTTTTATTTTTGCGCGCTTGGTAACAAGGCAGGCAGACACAATGGGCGTGATAAGACGAATTGGATAACCTCACCGTTATGTTCCCCGATTGGCATATATGTTCCCTTCCGCTTTCTTTCTTCAAGGGCATTGAGAAATCACATGATTGAACCCTTCAGATCAAATGCGCCGTTCCTGTGCCATGGGCGAGCTCAAGCGGGGGGAGGGAGGGAAGGAGGGGGGGAGGGAGGGGGGAGACACAGCTGGCGCTTGGTCGCTCTACCTGGTATCACGCATCCAATACATATCCCCAGCGTCGCGGCTGATGGCCATGGATGTCAAGAGCAGTTGTCTCTGACAGAGAAGCCACCGGCCAAACGTCCACTATCACAATGAAGGCAAAGGGCATGCTTCACGTGGTACGTACACCGTGCCAATAAGCAATCAAAGAGCGGGATATAGACAGGCCTAATCACGGCGAACACAATTGCCCAAATACTCGGTATTATTATCTGCTCAGCCTGGGGTGTGACCGTTGTCCCTGCTGTCCTGAGGATGCCTAAGCGCTAAGCCAGAGCCTTTCGGCATGCAAGGCATGATACTACCTCATTGTGTACATACAAGCATCCATCCGTCCTCGTCTTGGGGTGTTTTTTGATCCACATAGAGGCGGCCAGTGAGTCTCCAGCTACTCACGGAGTACAGTACCTTGACAACGGGTATCGCGAGACCTACTACATGAGACCAACAACTCAACTTGCAGCTTACATCGGCGCGACGGTGACGGATAGCATTGACTCTTTTTTTTATTTATTTACTGCGACTAGGCAGTCCGAGCCCTGATATGGGGGACGATGTGCATTGTTCACCCAACCCAGATTGCCAGGTTGCCTCATCGAATTAGCATCGGAGCCCTGGGTACCCGACACAAGAGGACAAGACGCCCAAAACGCAGAGACACCATCGCCATGCGATGGAGGCTAATACCCGCCATACCCGCCCGCCCGACTTTCCATCTGGAAGTTTTCCTCCGCCAGCCCCTCTCGGAATTTTATAAGCAGTATTTCGCAGTACGTAGCACCGAGCATAATGCGTGGTATGAAACCCTGGCAGGCGGCCCTCATTGTGCAGGGGTTTCCTTGGCTCTAACCCACTAAGGCAGAAGTACCTGAGGAGGTTCTCCTTGCCGGAGCACTGATACGATGAGCGGTTCTGGGATGGCATCACGATTCTCCCGAGGCTGTGACGAGAGAGGAATTAGGTTTGATGCCCCGCGCTCCTGAAGGCACAAGCCAAGGCCACATACCCCCTCTTGAGAGCTGGTTGGAGACGACGAGACTAACGAGCTTGCAAACTTTTGCTCCGGGAGGTGAAAAGGGGTGCCTTGAGATTTCTCTGCCTCAGGAAACCCAGCTGTGCTCTCCCAAGGCTTGAATCAAGTTGGCAACTTTAGAGAACGCTCATTCCGCCGTTGCCTCGCAATCCCAAAGACACAGCAAACAAAAGGCCGCCCCTGATATATGCCACCAATAGTGCAACAGCATCTTCGTGGAGCGCGTTGGCATACTGGTATGTGTGCTGCGTCGGAGGTACCAGTACCTGCCGCGTCTAGCTCCACACTTTTATGGTGGCCGCATGTCGTTCCCCTCAAAGACACGTTCCAGTGGCAGTGTCTTGCTTGCTAGATGCAGGGCAGATTTTGGGGTCCAGCACCTGATTCTCAGGGTAGCACACCTACCAAACAAGACAAGAGGTTGACGATGACGACGATCGTACTCTGGCGGCGGCGGACTCTACTCCGTATCGTAGGTCTAGTTGCGTGCTTATCAGTCGGCAGGCAACAATGTCTCGTCAATGAAGCATCGCGGCCTGCGAGACTTTCAGCTGTCAGCCTCATAATTACCCTTTGAGGGGTGGATCGCTTTGCCCAACCTTCCGTCGTCAGAGCCGTGGGTTTCCTGTTGCGCCGCGACTCAGCAACCTCTTGCGTAGCTGGCATCCATTCAGAGGCAGGGGGGAGGGGTGTGGCCGCAATCGACAGGCCCGAATTCTCCTCCAGCCTGACGTCATTAAGTTGGAGCCAAAGTTAGCCTGAAAACAGATAAGGTCTAGACCGGGTATGACTAAGCTCGCTGGCAGTCCGAGCGCTCCTCGTGGGGCCCGTGCTGTGAACGGCAACAACGGCGAGTCTCCGAGAGCAGCCAATCTAGAATTAACCCTGACAGCCAGCAGCTCAGGCACATGGAAGCAACGGCAACTGACAAATGACTTTTGAGGGGGTTTTTTATTGTATAGCCCTCGGGAGTTATGAAGAGGTTTAAACTCCCGCCAAGTCTTGTGGCTGCCAAAACCTTGTTTCCTGAACCACCCATAGAAAGCGGCGTAAGCCGACCAGCTCGCCTCGAGCTGACAGATGACACCGCATCTGACCCAAAACCTTGTCCCTGAACACGTATATTATACAACTAAACCTCACAACTCCGATCCCATGCATTGTGTTTACCTCCCTGTCTTCGGTTCCTACCCTAGAGTGTTGACAAAAACCGCGGGAACCCCCTGTTCGCTCTCAGTAACCTTTGATAGGACTGAGGCCTCCATACTTGGCCGGGCTGCGCAACCGATCCCGATCATTTTTGCTTGGACTACGACGTCCGGAAGGCGTCCGGGGCGGCATGATGGATTTCATCTTTGGCGGCGACGCGTCGGTATCGGTGTCGTCGTTGTCATACTGGATGTGGCGACGGTGTGACGGTGTTTGAATAGGAACCCACATGTACGCTTGTGAGGGCTCTGGGATCACCGATGGCTCCGGAGCGGCTCCAGGCGCAGCGCGGTGCGACGGCGCCGGGCGGGTGGGACCGGCATTATTTGCCATCCGGCCCAACGTAAGGTTGTTGGCGACAATACACAGGAGAAGGATGCCGAAGAAAAAAACCTATGTGGTAATGTCAGAAACCCAGGCTACAGGTGACAGAAGAGCAAAGTAAATGCTTACCCAGGCCTTGACTTGCATGGCGCCAGCGAATTCGTTCAGAATCTCAGCGATTTGCTTGACAGTAACTCGAACCCTCATGATGGCCGAAGGGTCCTGAATCATGCACTCGTACCATTCGTCGCACATTGCCTTCAATGCAGGGCGATCCTTCTTGGCACATTCGTTCAGCTGGTATTCAGTCCGGCACTCGGTCATCCTATTCTCGATTTCTAGACGAGCCGCGTCGTTGGCGGTTCGAATATCCGACCGAACGGTATCCAAGATAGACCAACAGAAGAAAACAAAGGCCGACACGATGATGCAGTTGACCAAAAGCTGAATCCAGCGATAGAGGTTCTCGGGAGCGTTCGGGTGTTCCTCCAGCGTGTGGAAGAGATTGCTGATCCAGCCGCGGCCGTTCTTATTCTTCTTCTTGCTGCCCTTGCCGCCGCGAATCGCCGCCGAGCGAGATCTGTCATCTTCTGAGTCGTCTTCCGAGTCAACCCAATCCTGTGAGCCATGATACCGTACGCTTCCGACATCTCTATCCAGATTATGTCGCTTCCGCTTCCTTATAGCGGGGTATTCTCGTGCGCTTCGGAGGATCTCTCCCTTGCCTGGCGCATGGCGCTTCGATGACTGCAGACCAGCCTTGCCATAGCGAAAGCTCTTGTCGACCTTGGAAGGCGTCATGGTGCCCATGTTCGTGTCTCCGTATCTATCGACGTCAGGGGTATCGTCTGGAAGCTCGGAATTTTCTGTCAAGGCGGGGCTCGATTCTGCGCCCGAGGCCTCCGAAAAGGCGCTCTCGTCGAAGGGTTTGCGCGGGGTGGTGAAGGCTGGGTTTCGGAACGGCGGCGCCGTATTGCTGCTCTGTATTCTGGGGGAAAATAGTGATGTTTGTGGCAGGGGCGGAAGGGGCTTGGAGGGGGTGCCCGCAAAGAGGTTCGGCTTGGAGGGGCTAGAGAATGGGTTCGGCTTGGAGCTTGCAAATTTGTTCGGAGAGTTGAAGACTGCAATGGAGGAAAGGACAGAGTCAGAAAAACATGCATTCGAGGAACCAAGCGGTCGTAAAAGACATGATTATTCCTGCGACCAAGCTACAACTCACTGTTCTGGGTGTTGCTCTTTGCAACTTGTGAAAACGGGCTGGTCGCATCTAGAGGACCTCGATCCTGGTATTCCCATTCCATCGGGCTTTCGTAAGTTCGGCGATCCATCGTGAAGTTCCTTGCACGCAATGGCTTGTGGGCGGACAAAGCAAGGTGGATGTTGTGGGTGAGGCGCGCAACAGCTCTGATCGCGATTAGTCCGGGGTGGTGGCGGCCAAGGGTTCGAAATATTCTAGGCGCTGGCTATGAAGGAACAAACGAATGGCACTCGCACAATACAAAGTAAACAAACCGTGCCTGAGGCAACGGAACCTCCCGTTGGCCTGCTTGGTGTGAGTGAGGGAGGTGGCCTGCTCTAATAACGACGTACTTCTTATCGATAACACAGTACAGCCACATAGACACTACACTTAGCTCACTAATCAGCCACAAGGATGACCCGTCCCTGAGGCTAGTTGCTCCTTCCAAATAAGTCTCTTTGCCTCAAGCTTGGACCATCTGGGAAAATCGAAGGGCAACGACGACACGGCGAGGCGACCTACCATCCATCAAAGCATCTCTAACTTCCACCCCCATCCAACCCAAGTAGGAGCCGAGCTTCGCATCTCACATCAACGCGGTTTCGCAGCTTCTTCTGCCAACATGTCGGACATTGAATCCCTCCCCGAATCCCCACTGCCCAATCGCGACGATCATGCCGACAATGAAGAGCCTCGCGAGGGCGCCGGAGGCGCGACTGCCAACGAGCTATCTGACGACGACCAGCTGTCGGAAATGGATGAAGACCAGTTCGAGGACTACGACCCAGAGACAGCCAACATTGAAGATCGGCCCGTAGCTGTCGATGAAGACGTGGCCAAGACTCTCAAGGCGTCGAAGCGAAAGGTGGCAGATGGTGCGAAAGCGAAGAAACCGAAGGAAGGACGCCGAGAGAAGAAGAGATCACGCGATGATGAGGTTTCTGGCGAGGTGGATGGTGATGCAGGGCGGCCTGCTCGCAAGTCGAGGCGCCAGGCTGACGGCGAGAGGAAGTCCCGGCCCAAGGCTGCCGAGCCCGAGATCGACGACGAGTCCCATCTTACGCCAGAGGAGCGCAGACGGCGCGCGATCGACCGGGCGCTGGATGCTGCCATGAAGGGACCTGTGAAGCGGAAGAAGAAGAAGGATGAGATTGTGGGTCGATTCTGCGATGCGTGGGCTTACGGCCTGCTTGCTGACGGTACACGATACAGGACCTGGAGGACGAGATCGATGAGCAGATCGCCGACCTGAAGGTCGCGATGGAGAAGGCTTGTGAGGCTGACAATAGCGCACGCGAGGCCGGTCAGCCAGCCGTTCACAAGCTGAAACTCCTACCTTCGGTGACCGGTCTGCTGAACAGAAATAACATTCAGCATGCCATTCTCGACCCCGACACCAACTTCTTGCAGCACGTCAAGTTCTTCCTCGAACCCCTGAACGATGGAAGTTTGCCCGCATACAACATCCAACGCGATATTTTCAGTGCGCTCATCCGACTTCCCATCGAGAAGGAGGCGCTTCTCAGCAGTGGCATCGGAAAGGTTGTCTATTTCTACACCCGTTCGAAGAGGCCCGAACCCAGCATCAAGCGCATGGCCGAGCGCCTCCTTGGAGATTGGAGCCGACCTATCCTCAAGCGGACGGACGACTACAAGAAGCGCCACGTTGAGACGCGCGAGTTCGACTATGAGTACGTCTTCCTCCATTTCGGCACACAGCCATTTTACTCCGCTGCTAACTCTTTCGTCAATAGGGCTCTCAAGATGTCGCAACGCCAGGCTGGAAGCTCCCAGTTCACTCTCACCCAGCGGCCTTCCCAGTCCTCCAGGGAGCTGGAGCGCGAGGCCATGCTGGCGCCCCTCGTCACCTCAAACCGTGCTCGCCCTGGCGGTCTTCCCGACAGCTACACGATCGCCCCCAAGAGTACCTACGACGTTTCGCGGGCCCCAGAGCACCGTCCCATCGGCGCTGGTGGCTTGGAGGCGTTCCGCAAGATGACCCAGAACCGCAAGAAGCGGTAAGCGAGCCGTACGAGGGCTTTTATCCCCTCTCCTCCCACAACGGGAGACAGCTGCAACCTGCCGCAGCGGGCTTGGCTCACCGGCAGACCGCTGAGATGCCGAGACCTGTCCCCTTATTCAGCCAAATGAGCTTCACGAAAGAAGGGCTCGGCACTTGTATTATTCGAGCACAAAAGAAAGGCGTTCCGGGTCATCGTGGGTTGAGGCGGCAAATGGATTCAATGGATCAAGGAAGAATGCTACATTTTTATCTAAATTTCGATCAGGGGGGCCTTAGAACGGCACCCACATGTGACTTGTGTCTAGAAGAAACATCGCGGCCCAAAGTGCCATTACAAGAGACTTCATCAGGATGGCAGTTAACCAGGCCGTAATGGGACGCCTCATCGGTACCATGGGTCATGTATGAGTGTGTGGATTCTATTACGAGTGGACGTCTCCTCAAACCTGACCAGGTCGACAGCAGGGGGAACAGGGCGACCTGGTGTTCCTGCCATCTCTTTCTCGTCAAAGAAAAGTCTGTACGACAATGAGCGGAACCATGCAAAGGAACCCCCGAGACAAACCAGCCCCAGTCACCCCGCCTCCTCTCTACCTTCCTACCAGACAGCTTTCACCCCTTGCACGGCGATGTCAAAGTATCCAAAGGATGCTTGGCTTGGTCTGAAAACCCCTTTCATTGGTTCCCTCTGGTACCTAAAACGAGCCATACTGGGCTCTTGCCAGCATGTATCCTTCCCTTCCTCCGCGTACAATGGCGTCTATCAATTCCTTCGTAGGAACGCGACAGATCAGTCGAACCTGTCGGCCCTTTCGTGGGTCGTGTCTTGGTTCTTGTCCTCATGTTCCCATTTGCGACACTTTCGATGATTGTTGTGTTATTGCAGTAGTACTAGTAGTTGTTGGTGTTTGTAGTTGTAGTAGTAGTGGTGGTGGTGGTGATAGCAGTAGTAGTAGTAGCAGTAGTAATAGTAGTAGTTGTAGTGTATGTGTCTTATGGCACTGGTAAAGAGCAAAACTCCATGCACCATGCTGGGCGCGTGTAGTGCTTGCGGAATACTCAATCCAAATCAGGTACGGCGATGCTAGAGACAAACGGTGCAGGATGCTGACCAAAGGGGGATGAGGGGGCCGGTGACCGTTCATGTAAATTACGTTGATATCTTGGTGGCCCCCTCCATCGAAAGCAGCCATCATTACTTTCCCCTACCGTTTCCGCACCTCTGTCGCCCAGCCATCGATACCCTCTCCCCGGCTGCCGACTTCGAGCCCGTTGATCCGAACACCCTTCATTCCGGGTGTATCGTCGAGCCACAAGTGTCCCGCCATGCCTCCTGCATTGGCACGCTTGTCGGGCACAAGCTCAAGCATGGGCGTCAAAAAATCAGCAATGCGCTTCGCCTCTTCCTCCTTGAAGTGATACTTCTCGCGGAGGACATCTGGCAGAGCCCAGTGACGCAGACGGTGGATGTTACGCAGCTCGCCTTTGCGGTTGAAGATTTCTTGGGACCACTTGCCTGATAGGCAAAGCGATTTGGGGAAAGGTCCGAGAAGCTCGATGATTTGCGCGATGTGGTCGTCGTCCTTACCGTACTTGGTTCCAGATTGTGGGTCGAAGAGGTAGTCACCAGTAATCAGTTCAAATACCTAGGGTGGCATGTTAGCATTGCGCGTGTATTGTGGTGCTGCTTGTATATCCTTACCATCGCGGCCATACTCCATACGTCGGTACTCGCGCCCCATTTCGCACCCAATATGACCTCGGGTGAGCGATACTGCCGGGTCTGGATATCATTGGTAAAGTGGTGGTTGACCCAGCAGGCGTTGCCCAAATCGGCAATCTTAACGCTAATAACATCAAATGCATGTGCGTCCTCCGCTTTGCGCTTCTCTCCCGAGGAAGGTGAGTTGCTCGTCTTATCGAGGGAGATGCCCGAAACTTCTTTCGTGAGTAGATCGCTGCACAAAAGGCGGTCAGTATCAGATAAAAGTCATCCACTTATTTCATCGTGTGGGGTAACGCTTACGCTGTCTTTTCGCGCGTCTTCTGATCAGCGTCGCGCTTAGGGGAAGCGTCGTTGGACGATTTTCCACCTAGGAAGACACAAAGTGTTAGCCTACGTTCAGGCGCCGTAAAAGGACAGTTGCGAGTTGGGTTGAGGTTGTGGCATGATCAAAATGCTGGGGGTGGCGTGGTTCGCGGGGATGCAGGCGGCGGTGGTGGTGGGGGAAGTCGCATACCTTCGTGCAGCATTTGGCTGAGGCTCGAGTTGGTAGTTGGGAAGAGATTGTTGTGGTTGAAGCTAGCATTCAAAGGAGACGGCAGCGGCTGGCTGCCAGTGATGAGCGTGCGTCTCCTTCTCCGGCCGTTCCTGTTGTTCTCCTTGTCGCCAGGGTCGCTCTTGACCACCTTCTTGACAATCTGTTCAACGTCGCCAATCTCAATGAGGACGTTTTCGGGCTTCAAATCGGTGTGGATGATGCCGCATTCGCGGTGGAGGTAGTCGAGGCCGAGCAGCACCTGCTTAGTGATTTGCTTGACCAAGGGCATGGGGATGCCTCGGTGGTTCCATTTCTTAATCAGACCCAGCAAGTTCTCGCCCAAGACCTCAAAGACCATACAGACATGTGTGCCATTGGGGCCCTTGTGTTCAAAGGAGTCGAGCAGGCTGACGACATGCTTGCGGCCAGGGTGGTCAGGCTTGGCTTGCACGATTTTGTTGAGGAGTTTGATTTCGTCAATGGCCGTCTCGGTGTAGTGCGCGGCGGAGCGGACGACCTTCAAGGCGACGTGCTTGCCCGATGTGTTGTCTCTGGAGAGCCAGACAGTAGAGAAGTGGCCCCATCCAAGCTTGCGCACAACTGTATATTTGCCGTCCTTGAACTTTTCGCCAATCTGGACGGGGTGGTAGCCGCCCTTGCAGTAATCCTCGGAATCTTCCTCGTCGGCCGTGTTCTCGGCGGGGTCTTCGCCGGACGATGTCGACGTCGGCGAGTTCTGCATGGCAGCAGACAATTGGTGGGTTCTGTCGGGAAAGAAGAAAACATTAGCTCATGCTTCCCCGAGTATGGAGGCGAGTCAAGATGGAAATCGCGGAGCGCAAAGTGAAGAAAAAGCGACGTCAAGTACGTGATTGAAATGGCGGGGGTGGAGAATGCAGGTCAACGGGCGAAGATTTCGCAGCCCCAAAACGAGCCATGGAATGCGACAACGCAAGGGAAAAAGAGCAGAAACCTTGTTTTGAGGAAGCTCATGTTTGCAACATTGCGCATCCAGCGCGAACAATCCTATGGAAGGAAATCAAGAGGATAGAAAAGCGGGAGGCCGAGCGATGGCAGGACCAAAACAAGAAGAATGAAGAGAGAAGAATGGCAAAGGAAGAAGAAAAAAAGGATGGGCGGGAATCCAGTGCGAAACTGGTACCGCTCACAACATGGGAAAGTCACTGAGGTGACAGCGGCAAGTCCAGTCGTGGCCGACTGGGGCGGGTAAAGGTCTGGGAGGAGGGGAAGGGAAGGGTAAGAAGGAGGTTGAGGCGAGGCGAGGCGAGGCGAGGCAAAGTAAAGGTGAAGTGAGGTAAGGCGCAGGAACAGTTCAGCCAGACAAAAGGCAGAAAACAGCAGGTCAAGAGATCAGGTTAGGTAGGGTAGTAGGGTGAGTAAGGTTAGGTAGGGCGCGTGTGCGGGCAGCTCAAGGTCGAGAGTATGGTAGCGTAGAGTAGGGCCCTGAGCCATCTAAGGGTGCAAGGAGAGGGAAGGTGGGAAAAAAAGCAGGTAATAAGAGAGGGGAGGGGCCAGTGTTGTGAGTGAATGAGTGAGGAGAACAGGACAGGGACGGGAACGGGGGTCTGGCGACGCAAAAAAAAGTCCAGGTCTGGGCCACTTGGGAGCCAGTCCAGTCCAGTCCAGTCCAACCAAGGTCGGGTCGGATCAGGGTCGGGGTGGACGGTTGAGGGTCAGCGGGGACACTTGACTGACTGAATGCCCAAAGAGAAAGAGAGCCAGGGCAGATCGTCCTTTGCGTCAGCAACTTGCAAGACGCACCCCGAGATATCGGGGTTTCACTACCGCCAATATCTTGGACACCCATATGGTAATGAGCAAAAGATGGTGCTGAGCAGATTTGTGTTCTGTTCAGCCCAGTTCGATCCAGTTAGTCCAGAGGTCAGGTCCAGTCCAGTCCAGTCCAAGTGAGCAGTGTCCACGACGTAGGCGCTTCGTCGTACCCCTCGGTCAGCGTGCGCGCCATCCAGGCCACTTCCAAGCCTCATGCCTCGCATCAGGTTTCTCTCGGCAACCTCTCCGCCTCTTCCCCGTTCTCCTCTTTCTCAGAGGTATCCGTTGTCGCACAGGCGGAGTGCAGCGCAAGGCACGTCGACTATATGCACCTCAACGTGCTGCGCATCGCGGGCCCAGCAGATGTGAAGCTACAGTCGCGGCGGTGCTGGTGCTGTTTGCTGCTGGCGATGGCGACAGCTGGCGACCCGTAAAATCTGTGGAGGAGCGGTCCTCGTCTTCTGGTCCATGTTTCGCGAGCCAAATGAACGTCCTTCTCTGGCCAATGGCTTCCCTGTGCAACGGCCATGGTGCACCCAATCCAAGTGACTGAAGCCCATCGGGTATCGGTCCCGCTGCATCCCCAATCGGATGTTCATCCTCTGTCGTCTCGTCGTTATTGTTGTCGTCAACGTTGTCGCCACGGTTTTTCTCGTCTCCTTCCAGCTGTCGGGGCAATGAGTTTTCGAACGCGGTCCATCTCTCTCTGCATGTTCCCAGATGCCCGGGAGTGAGACAAGCTGCGCGGCGCGGTGCTGGGCACTGACTGGCCTCTGCTTCTGCTTCTGCAGTGCCAATTCGGACTGGACCGAACTGAAATCGACTGGACTGGGACTTGGCATGCCGGACTTGACAGGCCAAAACTGGTCTGGTTGGATTTGACCCCCATCGCTGGCCCCCATACTGCGCCCCGCCACGAGCGCAGGGAAGGACGTGCGCCATCGGGCACGGCGCTTTTAGACAGGATAGAGGGGTAAGAGTGCGAGTAGTGGAAGGAGTGGGAAGGGTAGCCATGACCTGTGTAAATGAAGCCTAGGGCGCCTAACAGGAACAAGATTGAGGTAATGAGAACCACCAATTTGCCTGTTCCCCGACTAGGGAAGGAACAGAAATGAAAGAATACGAAATCACAAAAACAATGCGATGCAAAAGGCAAATGCAAGTGGGAAAGAAAGGGTAAGAAACGCTCTGGTAATCAAACTTACGGAGGTGTCTCGGTTGTGATGATGGGCTTCAGGCCGTCCTTCTTGCGCTTCTTGGCCGCCAGCGAGTTACCGTTGGCGTTGGCGTTGGTATTGGCATTGACATTGGCATTGGCGGCTGGCGGCTGCAGAGGCTGTTGCACAACCGGCTCTTGGGCTTGTTGACTGCCGTTCATCGTGGGCTGTGGAATGTGTAAAGTGGAATGTGAGATGTCGTCTCCAGGTCGGGGAGGGTGGGGGACCAGTTGGGGGAGCAAGTCGAGCCTGAGGTCCAGACGGGAAAGGTCGAGAGGTCAGCAGAGCGCGACGGCTGTTGGCCTTCGGTTGGTGATGTTTCGTCTATGGTGTCCAGTCCAAGCTCGGCGTACCCGATTGCAGCGCAGCGACTGGAGGCAGCTGGGCGCGCGTCAATCTGCCGGGTCTCGCCCGCGGTAGGAAAATCGGCCTTTTCGCCTTAGGGTGTGTGGTATCAAGACAGCTGAACGTCCGGACAGGTGGTATCGGCGGCAATTTTACGGTCGGACAAGTCGTCGAGCGGTCGTTCACTGCAGAGAGTGGGGTGAAAATGAGAAAACAATAGCCGGCCGAATCGAGGCGCGGGGAAGATGGCCAGAGTAAATGACGAAAGGGGTTTTGGGCGAAGGAGGGCGCAGCGTCGAAGTGCGATGGCGATAAGCAACGTGGCGACAGGATCCACGGAGAAGCGAAAAGAAAGAGTGTAGCTGGATCAGGGCGCGTCCAGTTACCAGCAGCACGCGGGTCTGCGATTACGATTCATCAGAGGTGTTTCGCGCTGTGATGCAATGCAGTACGATGCGACGCAATGAGGTTGAACGGGGCGGACAGAGTAGGCTTGGACGACGCGCTGGTGGTGTCCAGGAATGAAAGAGAGCGGTTCGGTGAATCGAGTGTCTTCGTGCGGCCGGGAAGTCGTCTTGCTTTCGCAACTTGTGCTGGATTTGAAGCTGTGCACCTTTGATGCTACGGCCAGGTGGCCAAGACAGACGTCAAGAGCGAGAAGGGTGCGATGGGGGGGAAGACAGAGAGACGCAGCGCGAGTTCGGATGTTCTTGGAAAGGGTGGGCGGATGGTGCGAGGTCGAGAAGTATTGGGTAGGGGTCGGGCGGATTCGGTCGTGATGCAAAGGGCCGTCGATGGTGATGGTAGTGGCTAGAGGTGGCTAGACCTTTTGTGATGAGCGACCGAGGAATGACGAGATAGCCGGTGCGAGAAGGGGTGATGGGAAAAGGAGGTTGGAAAGGATGAAGCGAGGTGAGATATCTGCAAGGCAAGGCACACAGCTTTGATTGGGGGGAGGCGAAGGCAAGGACGAGGAAGAGGTGGAAGAGAATGGACGCTGGGTACCGGGAAGGCGCGAGACAGTGAGTGGAAAGAGGCGATGCGATAGGATGGCATGGAAGGAACATGGAATGGCGGGGCAGGCGGGCACGGCGTGTCAGCGCAATGCACTGAAGAAGACTTTGTGTAAGTCGGGGTCTCTACTGTCTTCGGGTTACTGAATGGGCGCTACTCCTTTCCAAGCTCCCGTCCAAAGGCGGGCTCGCGATTCGTACATTACGGAGACCTCTGTCTCGATTTTCCCTTCAACGAGAAGCCGAGGACGTCATTGAGGGGGGGGAAGGGGCATTGTTGGGCGTAGAGAGGCAGGCGAGAACTTGAATGCGACAAGCAGCTGATGCGACCGACGGCAGGTAGCGGTAGTGGGGGGCGGGAACCGGGGCCACGGGATACCTCGCACTTACAATGTGCCGTGGTGCTGTGTGCACGTGTATGTATGGGAGCAGTGGAGGACAATGGTTGAAGAAAAGAACATTCCCGACTCGAGTCCACAAGCAAGCAAGCAGTCAATGGCCTAGCGCCACCGCCAGCCTTGGGCTTGGGGGAGGAAGGCGCCGGGAACACATGCCAGCCAGGTCGAGGTACTTTCCTCCAACGGGATGGACGCTGGATGCAATCCTACCTCGAGTGAAATCAAATGCAGCCATCTCTCCTCAAGGAACAAGAGCCGATGGTTGATGGAAGCAGCCGAAACGCGACGTCTCACGTCTACGTGCTCCACGTATCTGCCTGTCTCCAGCATGCAGTTGGTTCATCAGACCAAGAAATGTGCGGCCCAGGGTCTTGGGTTCTCTGGATATGCGGCTACACCTGGAAGCATCGGGTCCAGGAACACTCGTGTGAATAAACACCCAAAAACCCATGGTCAAAAAACCCACGTTCATCCCGTCTAACCAAAGCGTTCCGTGCCTGGATGGAGGGAGCAAGCATCAAAATGGTGTTTCACACCGGGTTCGTCGCCCGTGTTCTGAGGCGCTTACGGGAGCTTCCAGATGCGACTAACAGAGCGCAACAAGATGGAGCGCCCCAATCGATAAACGTTGGGCATTGTCGCAATCTCCACCGGGGCGGGTCGAAGCAGCTAAGGCACCCTGTGGGAATCGCCGTGCTGGACTGGGATTGCCCGGATCCATTGGGCTTGACCCAATCACGCTCCCACTGACGCACGCCATCATATCGTCACTAGCGACCGGGTATCGAGAGGGGCCCCACAGGGTCATGTTCCTCGTAAGGCAACCCGGGACGCTGAGGGGGAAATGGCTGAGGCGCGGATAACGTACCTTGTCGAGTCGCCCCATGGGCCATCCCCCCATCAGGAGGACCCTGACTGTGTGACCTCACTCTCGACGAGTTATGCTTGCCAACGAGGCCTGTTTCTGTTGGTTTTTGCATCTTGTTCCTTCCACCTCTTACGCTCACGATGCATGACAGCCAAATGGGATCGACAATCACAGCGTGGATATTGCCGAATGGGTCCTTGTTGCGCGATGCGTGAGCCGGCTAACGCGTATCCTTCCCAGCTCGCACTCGTCAGTCCAATAACTGAGTCCATCTCAACCCCGTGTTGCTACGCGACATTCCGCAATGAGATCCAGAGCAGCACCCTCTCAGACTCGACGCAACCAGCTTCCCGTCTTGATCTCGGTCCTCGGTTTCAACAGCTTTCTCCCCCCCTTTCATTTCGCGGCCCTCCTCTTTCTTGTCTTCCATCTCTTTGTCGCCGACATGTTTGCGGAAACTCCAACTCGGATCCTGCCGTTCCAAGTCTCCGATTCAGCTTGTCTTATCTCATTGGACGCAGCTCAGAGCTTTGAGAGTCCGATCAATATCAACAGGCTTTTTCCATGACCTGTTTGACCCATCCCTCCAGCACCTCCACAAGTCGAGAACACCAACAGACATTTTCCTTGGATCTTGACCGCGTCTTACCCACGTCTTTGGGTCCCAAAAGTAAAAATTCTGTCGACATTTGCCCAAATTCGTGAAAATATTTCTTTTCTCCATTGCTGTTCCATGACACCGCTTGAGCCACACACACACACGCGCGCGCACACGTCTGTCCGCACACCGCCATGCCACCACCAGCCACTCACCATGAGACACAAGACCAAGAGACAAGTTGCACCCGCCAACTATACTACCTACCATCGTTGTTTGACTTTTCGTCTGACAAGCACCACCTCATTGGCCCGCTGATGTCAGTCACAGGGCTAGCTCGAGGTGATGGCTCAGGCACCACCCCTCATTGGACGCTGTCCGTTTCTCACTTGCCATTCTTTGTGGGTGGCACCCCAGACGTACTCTGTATAGCCCGTAGAGCTGGATCGATCCCTGCGTTTCTCCTCGATGATTGCTCTACCCGCCTCTCGAGGGATGCGCCCCCGCGCGCAGCCCGACCATGTGAGCACCTTGCTGCAGCTGGCCGGCCTGTCACCTGCCGTCACCCTCCGGAGCCTTGAGTCTTTGCTCGGGCTTGGCTTCGGATACCTGGTGACATGCTGTCAACGACGATAACAAGTCCCCCGACAATATGTCACGCCGGGAGGTTTGACGACACGTGGGAATGTCGAGAGCTTGCCCCCCCTTTCTTCATCATTGCTTACGAACATGGACCTACTGCAGAGCTGCCGCGTGCTGTGTTCGAGAAGACGACTGTGCCGCTCTCATCCCGGTCTTTGCATTCACGTCACTCTTCTACTCAAATGGAATTCGCCTGCCGAGATTCGATGATAGTTCGTCGGTCTTCACACCCAGCTATTTGCCGCCTCACCTTCCGCTAAGTGGCAGACGGAACATATGTTTCTCCCCTGCCATGTGATTGAATTCTTCGAGTCTAGCAGTCGTTTCTTTAGAGCCGGTCTCTTGCTACAATTCCATGGAGAATAAGTGCCCTTCAACATGTAACAATGAGATTGTTCCGAGCAGCTCAGTTGTACACTCCTGCGACAACGGTGCCATCGAGTTCAAGCAATGAAGCTCCTGCTTGGAAGTCCAAGTTCCACACCGTTCGGCCTGGTGGATAACGTTTTTGCAAAGGCATTGTTCGACACGATTCGCCGTCTTTATTTAGTCTGCAGATGCAAGAATGTAAGGAATACATTCTTCACGCCTCGTCTTTGACCGTGAGAGGCTGACGTTAATTTGACGATCGAGGCAGTTCTCGATATATGTTACAGGAAAACACCACAAGCGTTCATATCTACCAGTCTGGCCACAGTTATTTTCCCTCCGTTACGCGTCTAATCCACAACATTACATTTAAACCTCACTTGCTTCAGTTCAGCTTCACTACGCGACAATAGTCAGGACACACGCCAGTGGTCCTAGGAAAATGTACGTTCTGAAAGGCGATGCCTTCAGACTCGCTTCCGGACCGGTAGATGGTATAAGCGAACATCATTAGGCTCATGAACCCGGCTCTGCAAGAACGGCATGCCGAACAGAGTTGGCATTACAATGAACCTCTAGCCAGTAACTCTTTTTGAAGATCGCCTTTGCGGATAGCCCTGGAATCCATTCCAGAACTGCGAGGCCCAAGGACTATACCTTTTGGGCCGTCAATCAAGATGTCAATTCCAGCACACCATTCGTCGCAGTTAACAATGACTTGGCCAGGCTGGCAGAAAGATATTACATCCACATCAACGAGCTTCACAGGTTCATGCGCTTTCCGTCCGTTCGGAGCTGTGGTTCGTACCCTTCTTATCGAGCTAGAGCGCTCTGAAGCACAGCCCGGTCCCTAGCTGGACGAGGATGGCATAATTGACAGCGTCGACGAGATGATATCCAACACGAGTTGGCCAGAGCGCAAAGCTTTGCTGACGCAGCCCACCACACTAGGAGCGGACTTCGCTGACCGGGCTCTGGTAGTATGTCTTGTCAAGTTGTACGCCAACTTCGAGAGGTGGAACTGCTGGGACTTTGGGGCCTGTGACCGCCGATCCATAGTAAAGGTCCTCGTCGCCGTCGTCGGGCTCTTCTGCAACGCGTGGGTTCACGCCCCGATCATCGACGAGTCTTGGAACCGTTTCAACACGCCATCTCCGCCCCCTTTTCTCTACTAGGAAACCATCAACACCGTTGAGTCTCCCCTGTCACGAAGCCTCACACCCGAGATCTGGTTTGAATGGTCATTGCTCTGCGACCCCTGGATCGGACGAACTAACGCGGCCCAGGTCCTACATTCCGATGCAGACGAAGACACCAAGAACATTATTCCCGTCTTGATCGCGGAGGTATCACAACCTGAGCCAGAAAAGGAAGGCCGTATCGTCGTGAAATACGACAAGAAACCCCACGAGGAACGATGGGCGTTTAAGGCCATTCTCGACTCGAGGTGGGGCGGGAAGACGCCACGGACTGGATTGCAGTACCTCGTCGACTGGGAGTACGCGAAGCCGACGTGGCAGCCGGCGAGGCACTTGTCGGGCTGTGATTGGTGGGTGATCGAGTTCCACCGGCCGAATCATGGCAAGCCTGGCTCGGTTTCTAGATTAAAGAGTTTCCTTTGAGTTGTTCCTAAAGTGTCAATATGCTAGTAGGTCCCGTGCCGTGCTATCCTCCTCGGGACAATCAAGTTTGATACTTCACGATCAGACTAACCCCCCACGTCCTAAAACGCTTTGGAAGACGAATTCTCCGAGCTGTCTTATTTTGGTAAGATCAGACTGGCTTTGGATGAAATCAGTTTCGCGTAGTGCTTCCTGCGGAACAGATCAGACCCCGATATGGGCAGCCCATGTGATATAACGCCGCTGAGAGCAGCAGCTATTACGGGTCTCTGCCTCATGATCAAGCCACGCTCGGGCTTCCCTTGTGGTGTATGATATTTGTGCTCTGTCAAATGCAGAGACGACATTATCGCAGAGCTATTTACACCAACATGTATCATCCTTGATTGTAGTATGGGTGTCAAAATAAACGCATGGTCATACTTTGGAAAGCTGTGAAGCCTGTCTGCATTATCCCTTTATCAAAGGACTCGGCCATCTCACGCCTCTTCCTCCTCGTCAGGTATTATTACTAGCATAGATCTTGCCTTGTTCTCCAACATCCCACGCAAGTGTTGGCGGCTTCCGTCTTTCCTCTGAGGCTTCTCGAGAGGCCTCTTCGATTTCACTCCGGAACACTTGACCGGAGCCTGGGCATCAAGTTGCTGTGTTCCCGTACCCGGCCTGGCTCCGGATCGGAATTACACAGCTCATCGATAGAAAAGTTTGATCTGGGGGCTTCTCCGGCAAGACGCTGCGACTGGCTGACTTTAACGCTGTGATATTTAGTATTCGTCATGTGATGCGACTCTATGTGTTTGGAGCGTCGTTTCCCCCCTTCATTGTTCTGCCGGGGGTTTCTGTCCCTAATAAGCCGCGAGGTGTCCCCACTATACGAACCTCCCATAGTATGTCTTTCGTCGGTGCCTCTGATGGAGCTGGCCGAGCGCGAATCAAACCCCAAAGGCGGGGCCATCATGTGTCTTCCGTCGCTGCCTACTCTGATGGACTTGGTTGGAGGCTGCACATAGGGTGGGGGAAGTGAGATTCCTAATACTGTACAAATCCATGAATCTGCCATGGATTCTGGGCATGTTGGTCATTGCCGAAGTTGGCTATATACTCAGAATTGAGTCTGCTCACGAGACTTGTTGCTCCATTATGTTGTGATCTACGTCGCAGATTTTCCGTAGGCAGGGACAACATGCCGCGGGATTTATACATCTCAGCGAGCTTGTACCATTGTTCGGTGGTCGAGGGGCTGAGTTGGTCTGGTGACCTTGAACATCCAGAAGATGAACAAGGACAAAGGTTAGTGATGCAATGGACTCATGTTCACGGATAACATCGGTGTTCAAGAATAATCAAGGATGGTTTGGAGAAGGATCGCAGGATTGTCTCATCGCCGCATCGCTGCGAAGCGTTCGAATTTGTTCAGGACTCTACAAAAGCAATCGTAGCCTGGCTCGGAAGCCACCGGGGCCGCGGCCGTGGGACGCCGAAACCTATGGGCCCACAGCCCACCGGGTCTCCATCCACCCGCCCGCCGGACCGGACCACGACTGGCTGTGCACCACGAGTACACATGATTGCGGATCCGAGCGGGAAACGCGGTCTGCCTCCAGAATTGCCCATCACGAGCGTACCCTTGGCTACATACTTCACCACGGATGCTTGCGTGTGACTTGTTAGGCAACGCTCTGGTCATTGCGCAGAGGAAGCTCCAAGACCGTGCCCCAGTCAGCCTTGTGCGCACCACAGCCAGCTGGCCGTCTCCGCGCTAAGGCAATCGTCCCGGCGAGCTACTTGAGCCGGTGGTTAAGTCGAACGCAATCGCACGGCTGGTCATATGACGTGGCAGAACCCCGTGATCAAAGTCGAAAACCGATGTCTGGATGGCTGCTGACGGTCTAATGCCAAATGGATTTCTGTCTTCACTGTTCGGCTTGTCGCATCTGGCATGTGATGCTGTGAAGGCAATATCGATGCTGCCAGTAAGAGATAATGTCACCTGACTGTATGTCACTTCAAAGGCGCAGATGGAGACCCATGCCGTTCTGTGGGCTCTGGGAACGGCGTTTGGAGAAAGCCAACCCGCGGAGGGCGAGACCAAGAGATTCATCCGTCGGCCGCCAGGCAAGTTACCGGACGGTACGCAATGGGATAAGCAACGGCGATTACAGCTCCAATCGGGAATCGGGCATGTCAAAGGCGATCAGAATCAGAGATCAAAAGTACCTGCTTACTCAACACTCGAAACCCATTTTGAAGCTGACTAGCAGCGGAAGTAACCGTCGCACGGATGACACGGCAAATGCGGTGTGGATGGGCGAATGGGGGGCTGGCTGGCTTAGCTGGTTGGGCGACTGACTCGGCATGCTGATAGGGCATGCCCGAACCGTTGCGGAGGGAAGGAAGCTTTGGGTTGAATTGCTGAGGGTCGAGGGAACAGGAGGAAGCCGGATCGCAAGAACAGGCCGGGTGTGCAGGCTGGGCCTGCAAGGAACCGCTCGCTGTGCCGCACCTGCGCAGGTTGGCAGTGCATTCTGTGCCCTCCCCCATCCCATGGCCAGCTGAGAGAGATGTGGCTACAGTGGGGTGGGTACCCTGAAAGCCTCGGTCCGGCGGCGCTGGGGAACTCAACAATCCTCCGGGCCCTTTAGTCGCCAGCCGAATCCCCAGATAGCAACATCGGCACTTGCCTGGATAGGAAAGAGTACATCTGACCCGTGTATCTTTTCCCCTCTGTTCCCCTCCCGTCCCCTTATCGATAAGGAAAAAACCCCCGGAGATACGACCTGGGGGGGCTCGCGCGCAAAAGTAATGTAGACAAGGATTCCAGTCTGTTCGACTCAAAATCGTCGAGTTGTCCCACAATCCAAACCCCTCGATGAACCTCCCCCTCCTCCAACTCCGAAGCGAACTGACGCAGCGCAAGGCGAACCCTGCGCCGACACAAACCCGATCACCAGTCGCGCATCCTCCCCAGCCGTCCTCCGGCCTCCCGCGAACCTGGCCACGCCGCTCTTGGACCCCCAATTCATGAATTGCACCGTCCCAAGCCACCTCCGTCTGGCCGTCCGCGCGCCCGACGACCACCCCATAAAGACCGAGCATGGGCCCCGCGCCTGATGACGGAGGCTCAGCGGTTGAGGATCCCCAACCCGACGACGAACTCAACAACAACACCAACACCACCTCCTCCGAGCCCGCAGTCCTGGCTGGCGCCGACATCCGCACGAGAGCCCGGACCATGACGAGCACCGAAGAAATCGACAATACCATCATCCGGCCGGGCTCCGTCCGTATCAACGTCAAGGGCGCCTTCATCGTCGACCCGGACTCGAGTTCTCCGAGCAACAATGGCCGAGGTTCGCCGACCCACCACGAGACGAGCGATATTCGCCTGCCCAACCACCATGCCGTCGTGAGCCATATTGCCGTTGATGTAAGCGACCGTTCGCCCTGTCCCGTGTTCTCGCTCGATGCTAACGTGCTGTCGCGCAGATTGGCGGCTCCCTCATCAAGCTCGTCTACTTCACGCGCGAACCCCACTCCGCTGAGCCCGGTGGCCGCCTCAACTTCCTCAACTTCGAGACGGATCGCATCGACGACTGCATCGAGTTTATGCGCCACCTCAAGGATAAGCAGCAGACCCTCAATGGCTCCCAACCAAACGAATTGAGCGTCATGGCGACCGGCGGTGGCGCCTTCAAGTTCTACGACAAGATGCGGGACGTCCTGGGTGTAGATGTTCTGCGCGAGGAAGAGATGGAATGTCTCATTATTGGTGAGTCCTATAATGCGCTCCTTAGCTTCGTGGGAAGCTGGAGGCTGATTCGTCCGTAGGCCTCGACTTCTTCATTACCGAGATACCCCGCGAGGTCTTTACCTACAGCGAGACCGACCCCATGCACTTTGTCTCGCCCTCGGAGAACATATATCCCTACCTCCTCGTCAACATCGGCTCCGGGGTCTCGCTCCTCAAGGTTTCGGGTCCCCGCGAATACCAGCGTGTGGGCGGAACCTCGCTCGGAGGTGGCACGCTATGGGGTCTCCTGTCACTCCTCACCGGCGCTCGGACCTTTGACGAGATGCTCGACCTGTCTGAACGGGGGGATAACGCCAAGGTGGATATGCTTGTCGGCGACATCTACGGCGGCGACTACGGAAAGATTGGCCTCAAGAGCACGACGATCGCTTCTTCGTTCGGCAAGGTTTTCCGCATGAAGCGCACAGCCGAGAACGAAGCAGAGGACCACGGCGGCCTGCACAACGGCGACAACAAGAACGCGGGTTCTTCTTCGGATCCTGCCGAGCCAGCTGAACAGGGCCACCAAGACGCCGCGGAGCACGCCTCAGACCAGCCGTTCTCTGGTGCTGACATCTCCCGTTCTCTGCTATACGCTATTTCAAACAACATCGGTCAGATCGCCTTCCTCCAGTCGCAAATCCACAACCTCGACCACATTTACTTTGGAGGCTCGTTCATCCGTGGCCACCGGCAAACGATCAACACCCTTAGTTACGCCATCAAGTTCTGGTCTCAAGGCAAGAAACAGGCCTACTTCCTCCGCCACGAGGGCTACCTCGGCTCTGTCGGCGCCTTTCTCAAGCGCCAGCCTCGCAACTGGGGCCGTCGCGGTTCATTCGAGCAGGCGGAGCCTCTCGAACGCAGGCTGAGGGACCGCAGAATCCACGATGCAGAGATGCAGAGTCTCGTTGACGACTACGCCTCAGAATCGGGACGCGAATAAACAGACATTATATTCACTAAAAGGGGCGAATGCAGAGAAGTTGCCCACTTTGAGCTATTGGGCGTTGTACGGCTGGGGCGCGGTGTTTTGTGGCATTTACGATGCTTGATGGCAGAGCATATGCAACATGTGGACGAAGTTGGAAGGAAGACATGACCGGCCTGGGCGGCCGGCTTCTCGACACATACCATTATACGTATCACATACTTACCAGTTTAATGTTATTTATTGTAGCTTGGCTGGTCTGTCGAAGCGGACCGAGTTAGGACTGTCGGCATACATTGCAACTTCCACTGCCCAACAAGCTCTACGCGGTGACTGGGCTACACGGGATGGCCGCATTCTTTCTTTGACCCGAGGATTCGAGGTACGGCCCTGCCTCTACGACTCCAGAACTCCAGGTCCACTTTGCCCGCCGCCTATCTGCCCATTCAGAGTGTTGTTGTTCGATCAAACAACACTACTCCGCAACCCTTGAGGCTTCACCATCGATCCGATATCCGGGCAGTAAAGACAATGGAGAAGTGAATGAGTCACCTCCTGCCAATGTATTGAGGATATCCACAGAAGTCAGAGGCCGTAGACGAACAACATCTAGCGGCGCGAGTAGAAAAAGGTGCACTTACCTGTGGCCACTCACCAGCATGCAGCGTCGCCCCTAGTAGCATCGCCACCAAGATATAAGCAAGCAAACATTGGAGATCTGGCACACGGCCATGCCCACCGGACAACTCGGGATCCCGTTCGCTCTCCTGTAGATAGGCTAGCTAGTGCTGTCTGGCTCCGTCTATTCGATGAAGACGTCCAAAGAGAGAGCCTTTGCTTTCCGCATGGACGGTAGCTATTTCATCGGCGTCCTGAAGGCTGGTGTAGAAACGACAATCGACGCTTCTAACGAGAGACTGGAAATAAAGGGATACGTCCCCCGCAAAGACTTTTTTTTTTGGTACCTTGTTACATGTCCAACTGCCCTGTGCCGACCTGCTTGAGGACGACGGCGCCATGCATCTTCAAATCGCCGGTTTTCGACGAACTTGGCTGTACTAGGGCCTGGTTCGGGTCTTGTTCACGCACCGATACGCCCTCCCAGGCGCCGGCACGTCCAGGCCGCTTGCTTGTTACATTGGGTTCTGCGAAAGCCCTGGCTGGCAAGTCAAAAGGTGGACCGGATCAGTGGTCGCAGTTCAAGCGACATGCAGACAGGCCAACGAAGCTCAACAAGCTTGGATACCATTGTCGTTCGGTACTCGGCCACAATTCGGTGCTGGCACGGAAACTAGTTGACAAACGAACAGGACGTCACGGCCAAGATGAACCGGTGTGCCTTCCATCATGACAGCTCTAACTGACCTGGTCCCCAGGTCTGGGGATATATATCCTCACATCGGCCACAATCTCCTCTCGCCAAGGCTCCGCAACATGCTACCAGATCACTTTGGTCAAGAACATTAACAGCATTCATCGTGTCGACGTGGTCTCCACGCAGTCAGCGCTCTCGAATGCCCCTGAGGTAGGTAAAAGGGCCGGCAGCGCACCCCGTCGATGAGTGAGGTTGAACGGCACCGGGTGGCGCCCTTGCTCGGCGTAATATGACGTCCATCTACATAGCTGATGCCTGACATGGCTCTTTTGTTGGTTATGTCCGACATTAGCCCCCTCCACAAGACCACGCTTCTAGTCTCGGGCTTTCAGTCCTTGATACGTCCTTGGTGCGCTACTTGAACACTTGAAATCTGTTGGAAAGAACCTACGAATCATCCAGCAGCGCCGACTAACAACGGCCAAGTCCCGCATTTGTGTGTATATAGCATGGGCTTAGATGGCCATGCCTCAAGCCAACTGATTGGGGTTTCGTCGAAAGATCGTTTCTGGAAAAGCCAAGGCGGCAGGGCACAGAGAAACCAAAACCGTGCGTGATTCGATCGTTGGATCTGATCGTCTTTGCCCTCAGTTCGAAGCTGATCTCGCACCGGCTGGATGATTTGCTGTCCCTCCCCTGTTCAATGGAATCCTTGCACAAGTCTATAATGTAACCAGCACTCCGCTAAAGCACGAAGCCCACGATGATCCCCGAAACAATCAGCGTACTTCCTCACTTCACTTCGCCATGGCTTTGTATGGCGATGGCAGGGCTGTTGCTGGGACGAGGCACACGGCGATGTAGTCTTCATGCTCGTAATGATGGCAAGGTAAAGCAAGCCAAAAGCAGCGCATCCCAGTTCAGGGGACGGCTGTCCTTTGGCACGTACAGCCAAAGACGAAGCTCGGTGCGATTCCAGACGAGCGCACACGTGCTCAGCAGCACAGCTCCGATCGCCAGCCATGTCAGCGTACCGCATGCAATCCCACTCACCGCTCGTCGAAATGTGCGCGTAGCTGCGGATCGACAGGACGTCTCTGTGCATCGACTTGTGTTTCAGAACTTTGGCTATGCAAAACCAAGTCTCGCGCCATGCCATTCAGCCATGGTACCAAGAGATACGCCTCCGGCGATTTATGTACCATGTATGCAGAGTGGATCATGTACAACCTGAGAGAGTAAGTCATTGCGATAGTTGGGTCACGCAGTACAAAACGGCCCAGGTAATAGGGACTGATGAAAGAGCCCATGAGCGGATGGGCTTTATACGAACTGGAAAGTTGATGACCGCAAGAACACACCCATTGTTGGTCTCGGACCCCCTGTCACATCTTATACTGTTGATTGTGTATGTATAGTGCTGTGCTACAAGGCGGGCATCTGTTCCGCCCAGGGGCGCCGGTCATAACCATTTTCAACGGGTTGATCGATCTCGAGTAAGTCAGCTTGGGATCTCCCTACTGCATTGGGTCAATTCCCGGGACGGCTCGTCTACAACGGCATATGACTCGCTGCGACTGCACACCCCGTCGACAACTAGTGTGTAATGAATGGTGCCCTCGGTCTCGGCATAGGAAACAGTGCAGGGTAAGCTCATGCCAAGTCTTTGAAGACTCGAAAGCAACATTCCACACTGGAACCAACATAGATGTAAACAAGCTGTCGTAACTTACAAAATCACTTTGAAACGGCATATGATAACACATCACAAGGCCCAAAGATGAGAACAATTTTCTTTTGTAGAGCGCATACTGTATTCCTCTCGCAAGGACAGAAACTATTAAATATTACACAATCCAACCAGCCAGGGTATACCGCCGGAATCCCAAACCTCCCGCTGACCTCCTTTTCTGGTATGTTTGCTTCCAAAGATCCAAAAGAAAACAGTACAGGAGAGAGCTGAAATCCGGCCGCCATGTGTTCAGTCCCTTTCTGATGCGCTCTAATTCGCGGCCAAGTTTGTTGTGGTAAAAAAAAGGTAATGGTAAAGTCTTCTCGAGGATATAAAGAACCCCATTTTCCAGAGACCAACCACCCTATGCAATTGTTTGTTCGTAAGGATCGTAAGAATGGTATGTATGATTGCGGGCTTTGTAGATTACAGAGTCTGTGCGTGCAGCGACATTGGTACAACAAGGAAACATTTTGTAAGTATTCCTCCCACTCGCGTAAGGGTCAGCTTAGCAGAAGGGGGATGAGAGGGGGCCATGCCGCCAAGCTTAGAATGCAGCGAGGGCAGCAATGGCAACGATGGCACCGAGGCCGAAGGTGGCCTTGCCAGCACCAGCAACTTGGACGCCGGTAGGGGTGGGGACAACACCGCCAGTGCCGACAGGAGTGGTCTTGCTGGCGCCAGCGGCGGGGGTGGTAGGGTAGGGGGCAGTCGGGGCCTGGGAAGAGACAGTCGCGACGGGGACGTTGCCAGCCGGGGTGGTGGGGGCGGGAACGGGGACGACGACAGAGGCCGAGTTGGTGGCGAAGGAGACGTGGGGCACCTCGATGGTGGTCTTGATGGTGGCGGTGGTGGAAGAGCCGGGGACGGTGGTGCCGTCAGTGACGCAGGGGACGACGATAGTCTTGTCGACGGTGACGGTGGTGTAGTCGGCAGGGTTGGTCGCAGCGGGCTTGGTGGCAGAGACGGTGATGGCCGTGGTGATGGTGGCAGGCACCGTAACGATGGCAGGGTTCTCGGGAATGTGAGGAGCGCAGATGCCCTGGAAGAACTGGGTGGCCTTAGAGATGACCTCATCGCTGGCACCGTAGGCGTAGATGCAAGAGAAGACGTTCTCGACGAACTTGGCATCGGGGCAGTAGCAGTCGGCATCGGAGTTGTCAGTGCAGCCGGAGGACCAGATCCAGGAGCTCAGGCACTGAGGAACGACATCGGGGCAAGGAAGGGTCTCGACGGGGGTGGCGGGCTTAGTAGCAGAGGGCTTGACGACGGAGCCAGAGCCGACGGGCTTCTCGGAGGAGACACCCTTGGGAGGCTGACCAGCGGGCTTGGAGGGAGCAGGGCCAGGGGTGTGGACGATGGTCTCAGTGACGGGGCAGACGGTGGTGGTGAGGGGAACGGTGACGGTGACCAGGCCGTGGGAGTTGGCGGGGCAGTTGGTGACCTCAGGAGCGCAAGAGGTGACGGTCTCGACACGGGTGGTGTAGATGGTGGAGGTGGTGTCGTAGACGGTGGTCTTGGTCTCGGGGACAACAGGAGTGGTGACAGCAGGGACGGTCTCGGTCTGGGCGGGCTGAGTGCCGTTGACGGGGATCGAAACGGTGGGGAGCTGAGCAGAGGTAGTCTCGCCGACGGGCTTGGTGACAACGGGGGTGGTCTCCTCGACAGGCTTGGTGGCAGAAGGGACGGCAGCGGTGGTCTCCTCGACGGGCTTGGACTCAATGGGGGTCTCGACGGGCTTGGAAACGGAGGGAACAACAGCAGTGGTCGACTCCTTGCCAGGGATGGAGATGGAGGGGAGAGCCTCGGAGGTGGTCTCGCCCTTGCTGGGAACGGGAGCAGTCTCGGTCTCCTTGACGGGAGCGGTGGTGGCGGGCTTGGTGGCAGCGGTGGTCTCCTCGACGGGCTTGGAGACGGAGGGAACAACGGCGGTGGAGGTCTCCTCGGCCGCGGAGGTGGTCTTGACGGGCTTGTCGTGGGTCTTGGTGCTCAGAGTAGTGGCGCTGGGGAGGGCGCTGGTCTTGGTCTTGGGGGGCTTGGAGGTCTCGGGGGGGTTGCAGTCGAAGTTGATGGTGTGGATGCCAACACCGCAGGTGGTCTTGGGCTTGGAGGGCTGGTCGGGGTAGACGATGGTGACGTTCTTGGCACCACCGCACTGGGAGTTCTTGACAGTGGTTCCGGACTTGGAGCAGGCAGAGCGGTGCTTGCAGTTGGATCCGTCGGGCATGTCGTAGTGGAACTCAAGGTCGCAGTCGAACTCGACCGTCACGTCGAAGTGGATGATGGAGAACTTGTCAGGGGCGCCGGAGCCGGAGCCGCAGCCGAAGGAGGGGGAGGTCTCCTTCTTCTTCCCGCAAGAGCCAGAGATGACCTTGCCCTTGTTGAAGGTGCGGGGGGCCAGGAGATCGCGCTTGGAGAAGTCGTTTTCACAGGTCCAGCCCTTGAAGTCGAATCCGCCGTAGTTGCTGAACGATCCCGTGTTCAAGTCACCCCAGGAGAAGCCTCCCTTCTGCTTGTCGTCACACTTGTTGTCGGTGTTCTCGGGGCAGGTGAAGGAGGGGAACTTGTTCCAGCCCTATGAAGCTTATTAGTGACCTGGGGGGCACTTCATGGTAGCGAGATCTCATGCCATGGTGAGATCCGGCATTGGAGCATGGGTGAGAGACGTACGGTGGCAGTAACCTGGCTGACGCCGGCGGCAAGGGCCAGAAGAGCAATGCTGTTCTTCATTGTGAAAGATTTCGGACGGGTATTCTTTCTTGAGTGAGTGGTACTTTGTTCTAGCGAAAGAAGGAAAAAAAACTAAGGTGTTATTAAGTTGAGAGTAAAGAAGCGAATGACTTTACACTCAGAAAGCGAATGGACAGTTTGTTTGATAGAACGAAAGTAGGAAAGAATGTTCGATGAAGGACAAGAATCGAAACACCAAACAGCGACGGGAAGAGACAGAGCCTATATACCAAAAGAGAACTCCTATCACGGGGGTGACGGTTGGCTGTGAGGTTCCTCACCTGAAGAGGTGACCTGCCGGGGGGCGTGTAGGAGACTGGACGGGGACGAGGGACGGGGTGGAGCCAGCAGGAGGTGCGAGTGCAAGTCCGTGCTGCACGGGCGACGGGCTAGTGTAGGCACAGCGGACCCGTGGCACGGCCATGGATGTAGTTGACACTAGGCATGGGGGCCTGTGGACTGGCTGATGGGTGGTGGGCGCGGTGGGCGCAGATGTGGACATGGGATGTGGTGGGCAGATGTCAATGGAGGGGGAGGAAGCAAAGCGAAGCCGGGCTTGATGCCGGCCTCCTTGGTGGCCATCACCGAGCAGGGGTCGGTTCCTCGAAGAACAGGACGACACTGGAAGACGGGGATTGCAGGATGGAGCCAGAAACAGCACTGCCTTCTTCGCATCCGGTACCTGAGCGGTTGAACGGTTCCTGTTCGAGCGAGTAGTGCTTGGATCGGAGCCAGGAAGAGACGGCGAAAGAGGGTTTTGGCCCCTGGCCCCCCATGAACCCATGGAATCCATCGGGGCCATGGACAGCATGAGGAGGACGGGGCTCGCTGGAGCCCGATGGTTGTCTCTCTGACCTGCTGGTTGGACGATCATCGACTTTGTCAACTCCCGGAGAGTCTCCATGGACCATGCAAGATGGGCTTGACGAATTGGACGTGGTGTATGTTCACATTGAGTGTGCTCAGCCTCCCGGAACGAAGGCAATACTGATGCTCATGCTCATGCATAGGCGTGGAGTCAGGCGGCAGCAAGTGCTTTAGCATGTGCCGTAGGGCATGGACATGGAGGATGACGATATCGGCAGGGTCGCGATGAACATCTGTCGATGGAGTCACGAACAGCCGGCGCCGATGTGGAGATGGTCATGGGTGCACGGCTGGAACTAGATGGCACCGCCTGCTATGCTGGAGATGAAGGTGTCGTCGATCCGTCAAAGCCATGGTGGACGGAAGAGGCGGCAGCGAATGCAAGACAGCGGCGGCAGATTGGCTTGATGATGGTGAGATGTTGAGTCGAGTCTGTGGGTGCGGATGGAGATTGAGGCGAGGTCGGTGCGTCGTCGCCGCCTGGCGAGACAGGATAGGAGAGAAGGCACGGCTCATAGGTCCGCAGGGCACAGGTGAAGATGCAGCGAGCAGCGTGCGTGGAAGGAAGGACAGGCCCGAAAAAAAAGAAAGAAAAAAGAAAACGGGAAACAGCCTGGGCTGCGGTGTGTCATCTGCCAGTTTGCTTGCCAATGCTTCGCCTTTCCCACCTCACCTACCTCTCTACGCTTGGTCGGTACGTACCTCCCTCCCCCTGCTTTCTCCTTCTTCCCGTTCAGGAACAGGAAAAGGAACCGCAACAGGGGTCGCCAACCTAAAGATTCATCAAGAGACCCGACGACATCGAGAACCACACACACACACACAGAGAGAGAGAGAGAGAGGTCCAAGCTGTAAAGTGCTTTTCAGCGGAAAGGGAAGCCGAAAAAAAAAAAAAAGAAGAAGAGCCCCACACATGTGTTCCTTCCAAATGTCACTCCTCACCAAGAGTCTGTGTTCTCTGGGCTGGCCGTTGGTGCTACTCTCCACAGAGGCCGACTTTGAAATCTTGGCTGGACGCCACGAGAGACTTCACAACGACGCCTCTTTCCAGGACTGCAGCGGGCGGCTGTCTAATTCGACTCGACCCCGTGGCGCATCATCCTGCAACTGACTGCAACTGCACCATGTCCCGTAATGGAAATGGTCGGTTGTTGTCCAGTCCGTTTGGCAAGTGCCCTGCAACCTCACACACACAAGACTAGTAATGCGACTCGTAGACTGCAACCCCCAGGGTGCACTAGTTTAGTTAGGGGTAGCGTATACTATGCGACGGTTACTAAAGTAGGAGGGCCTGGAGCCACCCATCCGACCAGGGGCCACTCATCCTCCCCCAACCAATCGTGGATTATCTCGCCTGGAGTGTCCCGGGACTCGACGACACCCAATCAAAATGCCTCCAACTGACTCTCTGTCGCTCAGTCGCTCGTTCTGCGACGAGGATGGGATGACCTAGGCACGGCGACGCGCTGGTCTCCGCGCCTAACGCCAGCCCGTCCTGCGCTTTTTGGGGCATCACGGCGGTACGGAGTCCTCTCAACCTTGTGGTTGGGTAAGATGACGATGCACGTAATCAATCTCGGCGTGTTATTTTCGGAATTTTTCTTTGGCTTCTTCCTTCGATACGGGGAGACGCAGATCAGCAACGTTATTTTAGAAGGGGTGGTGCTGCTAAACAATCGGCATTCCGGGTCCGTATCCATGCTCAGCCCCAACTCGCCTCCGTCTTGCCTCGGGCATGGCGGAACAGTGTACAGTCTTTTGTCTTTCGGGGACTGCCACCACCACCACCATCACCAATCCGAGGGTTGCCTAGGTGCTCTGACGGCACTGGCCGGCCTGAATGTGTTCCCGTTCATCCTATTTACCGGGCAGAGTGCCACATGGGCATTGCCAATACGCGGACCACTATGCGTGCGTGCCTGTATAAGCTCCTTTCACACTCTATATGAGGGAAGCATTGGACGAAAGAAGCTCTGAGCTGCACAAAAGGGGCCGGCCAATGACAGCTGTGCAACCGTCTGAGGGTGCGCTCTGGTGGCGGCAAGAGACGAAAACCTCGGCGGATCCACTGGCCGGTTCCTGCCTGTCTTCCATTTTTCTGCTGCAGCTGTCAGTTGACTGGGCTTTTGGCCTTCAGTTCAGCGAGACCGCCCTTCTGTCGTTGACGCTTTGGATCCTCCTCATTCGACGAGGGGCTCCTCACCCAGTGCAAGTTGAAACGCTCAGCCACAGCGCCGGCTTCCTCGCCACGCTAATGCAGGAACGGCAGCTCAGAGCCAATCATTGACGAGCGGAAGGGAAACGTCTTGGGAACGGTCAACCCAGGTGCGGCCCCCTGCCTCTTTCTTACTTGCTCCTTGCCTTGCCAAACCAGAGACGAAGGGCCCTCCCTCCTGCGTCCTCCTGGACCAATGTCATCCTCCCGCAGCGTCTGGACTCCGTCACCCCACAACTTTCGACCTCCTGCCCCTGACGCCTTGATCGCATCGTGACCCTTCGCTCTTTGTCCCCTGTCGTGCCTGCCATCGCTTCAATCTTCACGTCGCCCATTTCCATCACGATTCACATCGCCCCAACTCTGCAAAGAAAAAGCATCAAGCCGGCATCCTTATGGGCCATACGCCTGCATCCTGCATCGCAACCCACGGGACCCCCCCTCTTTCTGGTCTCGTCCCTCCTCCCTGCCTCCCTGCTCTAGATGAAAAGTCCGCCGACGGGGAGCATGCCCAGGATCTGAAGAGGCCTTGCCCTTTCAAGAACAATGAGATCCCGGGGGTCTCAGATCCTCGAGACACGCTTTTCCCGATTATGACACGACCTGTCGGTCCTGTTGCCCAAATTCATCGGCACTCACTTCTCATCCTGGTTGACAATGCTCAGACCTTCTGGCCAGAAGGCCCACGATGCTCGGAGCGTCCCCTCGCTTGCTCGTCGTTCGTCGTCTCCTCGTTCGTTGCTTTTGCTCCCTGCACGCATGCATGCGCTGCTGGAGTCTGTCCCTCGTCCGCGCGAACAGACTCTGTCCAAATCGTTCGATCCGGGGCCCAGTTCGGCTGCCACACCTGTCAAGCGATATGATCTCGTGTTGGTTATATTCTCTTCCGCTTTATTGCCAAGGTCTTGCGCTGCTGTCGATCGACCCGGCGACCAGAACGGCAAGGGAAGGGCGAACAAGCAGCGACGTCTTCGGAGACGGTGCGAGTTCGACTAGACTCTTGGTTGCTTCCGGAGCAGAGTAGACCCAGCTTGCTATATCCAACTCAATGAGCCTCCATGGCAGCCAGAGAACAACCCCTTCTACTTGCTTCGGATCGCCCGTGATACGACACGTCAGTCCTCTGTAGTCGTCACTATGCATGGCCTTCTGCCGGCCGAGAACAGTTGTTCAGCAGTCATCCAACCTATAGGCCTCAATGCCCAACCAAAAGGTCCCCTTGGAGAGAAAAGGCTTGTTTCACCACTTGAGCCACCAAGGAGCCGGCCAAAGCAATTGTGGGCGATGGGGGAAGCTGGGGCTAACGGGCCAAGCGAACACAACGGCGCATTACCACCTCAGCGACAACGTAACGCTAGCGGTGGTTTCGCTCTCGCTTTCCAGCCACCGCCTCTCGACCCCTCGGGCGGCTCTCACCATGGGTGTGGATCGACAAACCTTTTCTCGGGTTGGATTTTGTTTTAGAATTAAGCATCCTTTTTGCCTCTAGTGGGTAGCCGAACAGCTGCATGATGACTGGCGTCGCATCGGGCCACATTTCGGTACCATCTGCAATCTCTTGCGCGAAGCGCTTGCTTGACCGCGCGGCACGACGTGATGACTGCTGACGGGCGCCTCCGTCCACCACTTGCGCCTGTAAAAGCTGCCAAAGTCTTGTTGATACAGATTCTATCCGAGACATGCCGACGACTTGACATGACGGCTGCGCGAGTCGCTGTAAACCAGGCGGTTGGACCTTGGCGACATCGGGCGTCGTGTGGTCACTTTGGACCTTGCCCGACAGCCATGTCTCTGATGAGTGATCTTGACGAAAACGTCGACAGCATGCAACTTCAAGGTTGCTGTGGCGTCCCAGACTGCCATCTATCCCCGACCGACAGGGCGGAAGCACAACGGTTCTGACCGGCATGACGTCGGCCAGCTGCCCCATCGAACGCCCACCAAGCCAGAAAGAGCCGACACAACCGGGGCCCTTTGCCTAATCGGGGATCCTCACCTGAATCTGAGAACACGAGCCATGCCTAATGCCGCCAGCAATACAACGGCCTTTTCCCCCATCTCGAGTCCTAGAAGAACCCTTCAATTTCCACTTGCATTTGGCTGAAACAACACCTCTTGTTGCGTCGGAGCTGCCAACTGTCGAAGAACCCTATCGATATTTACTTCAGACAACCGACGAAGAAGGCCTTGTCGAGGCTCGTGCGGCGAACGGTGGACTGGGCCAGGGGGGAGATTGGATGACAGATGGAAACACAGGGGGACACAATAGTCGCCTAACTCTGACCGCGATCGCACACAGCGGCGCTCTGGTAACGCCCCATCGTTTCCGCGGGCTCTTGACTCTCACGACAGGCGTCCCTGGATGCCAGCCAGCAAGACCGGCCTTTTCCCGAACACTGCGGAGGCCTGTCCAAAATCTTCAGCCAACTCCGTCATTCATCGTCCGAGAGCGAGCACTCGTGGTTTCCATTTCCCATCCTTCTTTCAGGCCGATATCCGTATCGAGGATGACCACCGGGCCGCTCATCTCCTTGTCGACGCTGTGGTCGCTGTCGAGATGAAATATTGAAAGTTCAATCAATGTTATCGACGTAGAGGAATTGCAGCTTTCGCGGCCTCCCCCAGAATGCATGCTATCTGCCCCGTCTTGTCGTCGATCATTGAGTCCCGCAGATTGGTCCGATACCTGGTCGGACAAAAGAGGAAATAAGGACGTCCCAAAACGGGGCTCCTGGAGAAGGACAACGCAATTCCGGCTCGTCCCCGATCATGAGATCGCCTGCTCCCGTCGGCTTGCCCTGCGTGCTCTTCTCTTCCCATATGGTTGACCGGGCTTCGCTTTTCTCTCGCCATTTCCCAAGTCCCGCCGAGCTTCTATTCTCAGCACTGTTCCCCTGCCAAGGCCGCATTTGTTTCCTCGGCACTTTGTGATCTCCCAAACAAGACGGTTCGAAGCAAGGGCCGGCCATCATGGCCTGTAGCCGTTGGTGCGCCGATGCACCTCCGTTGCTGGGCTTGCCTCTGTCCACCGGTGCCCCCTTTCGCGGCGGACAACCCGTCCCGAAAAACCAGTAGACTCCGCGATCGCTTCACTTCCCCTGTTGCTGGAAGCCAGGCCAGAGGGGCACCGGGGACTACCCAGTCCGGCACCCCATGCTCCGCCGGGAGTCTTTCACGGTGCAACCCTGACGGTGGTGGCCGGGGTCGTTGCTGCTATCCCAAAGAGGAACTGGCTGGCCCGACCCTTGTCACAGGGGGGGGTGCGAAATCCCCGAGTTTCCGGTTGACAATCGTTGACCTGCTGTCCAACGCTGCTCACCTTCAACCTCTCCTCCTGACCTCGCCTACAAGTTGGACATGTTGAGCCGTGGTGACGTCCATCCAACCAAAGTCTCGGCTGTTTCACGCCGCAGATACGAAGTGTTTCCTCCGCAGTTGTGGCTGAGATGGTTATCGTCTTGGGCAAAGTCGCTCATCAACGCGGTCTCAACTTCAAAGTTCGATTGGAAGACATGGCGCCAGCGCAAGGCCTCTCTCTCTTCCTGCCTTGCGTTGGCGAGTCAAGGGCCTGCTCAACAGCCATGTCTCTCTCCCCTTTTGCCAGAGCCAGTCAGGGCTATCCCATTCAACCCATCAGCTGACAACAAGCACTTCGTCCGAACTGGTCGAAGGGAAGGGGAAAAAATCTCCTATGCATCCGATCCCTAATTGTTTCGATGTCATACTCCGCCAAACATGCATAATGCTCCAACCCGAACACAGGATCGCGTTCTTCATGCGAGCCCTACGGTGACGTTGGAATGTGGCTGTGAAGCTTGTTGGTTGGGGGGAAATCCCCGGCAGTCCCGCATGCAGGACCGCCGGCGGCACTGATACGGTTTGCAGGCCTTGTTCACCATCTATCTCTTCTTCTCCCCCTCCCCGTAGTGCATAGTGGGGAGATACAGAGATGGGTTCAGCAGGGAGAATCCGCGAAGTTGGTGGTAGCGATGGTTGAGCCGGCCAGTGGGGGCGGGGTTGGCTGGTTTCATGACACGAGGCTCGCCGATGTTGGGATGTTGGTCGAGGTATCCCTCCCCGCGACCACGGGTGGTTGTTTTCCTCGGGTCTTGTCTCGCCTTGCAGGCCCTTCGGGCAAGGACATCGACCGATGCTTCCCCCCCTTCCGCGGGTCTCGAGGAGGTGGCTGTGAAACGAAAGCTGTTTATTTCACTCTACCTAGTTTAGCCCGGCGTGATCGCCATCGCGACGCGGCCGACGGCGATCTGCCGTGGCCAATGGGGTCCCCGGCGTTGGATATTTTCCGCCTCCAGACTTTGGGGGGAGGCGGTGTCGAGTCGCCGTGCGGTTCGCCCGTTTTGCGTTGGCGACGGCGTCTCTTGAGGTTTATGCTCGTGGGGACTTTGCGGCTGTCCACGGGTGTCTGCGGATGCCTCTGGTGGCGCGGGTTTGCTCTGACGGGACCGGCCGGCTGAGTCTTCGATACGGATGCCGTGGCATTGAGATGCAAAGATGCGCTAGGCCGGCGGCCGCGGGGAATTGTTGGCTCGGTCACCGTCGGCTTCCGGTCTTCTCTTCTTGCGCGGCTCCATCTCTGCAGCTGGGTCCTGTTGTTCGTATGTCTCGGGGTCGATTGGTAGTCCTCTGGGACCAAAGGGGCAAGAGTCGTTGAGAGCTGGGGGGGGAGGGGACTGCTGCATGTACCCGTTCGTTTCGAGCAACTGCAAGAGACGATTCGCCGGCAAGATCGGGATCTGGGCTTGTGGAGGATGGTGGCTTAGAGGAAAAAAAGGAAGGAAAAAGAAACGCTGATGTCGCAAGCCGACTCGAAGGTGGGACTAGGGCGTGTCTTGATGCATTGACGTTGGCAGTGGTGTTGATGCAAGACAACGCTGCCGCCGCGTCAACGACGAAGACTCGACGATGCGAGATGAGCATGTCTCTCCCACTCGAAAAGCTGCAAGGCTCTCCGTCGTACTTGGCTATAGAGAAGGCCCCGTCGTCCGATGGGAGGTTCCTCGAGTTCATCCGGGCGGGTGTCGATATCATCCGCCTGTCGCTGCGGAGGCCCGGCACCTCGAGAAGTAAAGTCGGAAACGCTTCGCTGTCGAGAACGCCGTCGGCGGAAAAGTTCGCCGTTGGGTGTCTCACTCTCTGATGTCGATTACTGCCATCTTGGAAAGCACTTCGTTGGTGCAGCCGAGGCCTTGACTGTCTCGGCCGCATATCCTGGAGGGCTGGTGACGACGCAGGCTGACCGAGACTTGTGATGGGTTACAGGACGGGGGCGGCACACCACGCTCTGGATGCTATCTTGGGAGACTCCAAGCTGGGGTGGTCGGTCTAGTCATCAAGTTGCTTTTGTGTAGGGAGGTTCCTCGCTGTGGGTGTTCGTCATCGTATCGTGACGGGATATGTTGCCTTGTGCGTTGGTTGAGGGGGCTGGGGTCGTGTGATCTTGGGGGGCTTGGCGTAGATACAACCCGGCCACGCGTCGCCAATCTCGTCACTGGAGGGGGCAGAAGTAAACCTCGTAATTGAGTGTATGTGCCTTGTGCCGGATCTCCTGCGAGGTGGCGGTATTTCTCGACGCAATCGTCATCGTCGCGCCGAGTGAGGCGTTTCATGTCCAGGAAAATCCCGCATACGCCGCCGATGAACCGTGGTCGGCCCCCCGGGGTCGAATCGGTCATTGGTGATGGAGGTCTTGATCCCTCAGCGGTTGGAAACGAGCTTACTAGAAACTGGGGGTTGGAACTTGCGTTGACGGATCAGCTGCCAGACGGAAGCTATTTCCGGGTTCTATGAATGGGGCGTTTACAACGCCTCGGCATGCTGGTGATTGTCACAAGGCGGTGTTTCTTACAACTTCATCCGGGATACGGTGAGGGGCGATCGTATCCGACCATCGGTGGCTGAACGTCGTCGGTTCTGGCAATATCTCGTCGTTCAAAGTTGATCGAGGTAGGGCCTTGGTCGACGCAGGCGACCCCCCTTGGGTCTTCGTCGAGCATGATAATGCTTCCCAAACCCCCTTTGTCTCGATACTCTGATCTACTCAGGAAAGACGCAGGTGCTTTTGCCCGCTTGAGTTGGTGGTGACGGCCCAGCCGGAGGACGCATCTCCGTCGCCGGAGACCTTGCGGCTCCTAAAAATTTCGAAAGAAACAAATACATAACAACAGTCCATGTTGATTAACACATACATGTCTCGTGAGAGATGCCACGAGTACTATGAGCCTCGGGAGAGGGAACAGGCCTTAGAGAATAAAACGGTGTCGGTATCGATGTCGTTTCAATTTTCTTCCTGGGACGAAACACCCTTCTCATAATCTATGAGATTGGTACACATCCTACTACTTCATCGACTACACGGCCGAGATTTGGGCCTTTTTCGTTCTCGCCAGTCTCTGCCTCCTCCAGTGGCTATATAACGCTTTAAACGAAGCGGGTTTTTTTTTTGTTGTTTTTTTTGTTCTTGGTTGGCCACTTCGGCCCCAAAAGGATACAACTTCTAAACGCAAGAACGGGGGCCTCCAGAGACACCTTTAGCGAAGCGCCCCCTTCTTTGCATTCGTGCCTTTTCACAAAAACCTCGTACATCCGAAACATCCTGAAAGCGTTATCCACATGGAAAATACTAATCTCACACTAGTTCCGTTGTAATGTGTTTCTTGATCATGTGCCATTGAAGGGTATCCATTCAGCCGTTTTATCTAGCCCGATTGCTTGTTCATCTATCGACCAGCCGCTGCAAGCAATGACTCTAGGAATATAGTCCGTACCATTCGGCACATACTGCCGAGGTGTCCCCAATCATCCGCCGCCCTGCATCCGCTTGAGACGCTCCTCGGCAGCCCTCGCCCTCCTCTCCCGATCCAGCTTCATCCGCATTTCAGGGGTAAGTCCTCTCGCTTCTTCCTCTCTTTTCTCCTGCGCCGTCTTGGTCGACGCGACGGCTGCCAAAGCGCCCGCCCTCTTCTTCCTGTCGTCGACTTTGGGTCCCTCGGCGCGTAGCCTCTCTTCCTCGGCGCGTCTCCGCTCCGTCTCTTTGCTCTCCTTCTCCTTCCTATCTCGTTCGTCGCGCTTCTCCGCGTCTGCCTTGCTCAGTGGCGCTGGAACACGCGCGGCGTCCCAGTCCCACTTGTCCTCGCCGAGCTCCGAGCGAGCAACGCGGAAGGCGTCTCTTGTCGACCTGTCGCCCGCGAGGTCGAAGGGGGTCTTGCCGTCCTTGTTGGTTATGAGTGGAGAGGCACCACCGCGTGTGATGAGACCGAGGACCAGAGGCGCGGCATTCTGGTGGGCGGCCAGGTGCAGAGGTGTCGGTGCGTGATAGTTCTGGTCCGGCGGTTGGAACCGAAAGTCTGGGCTGACATCGTTGCTCTTCAGATAAGACAAAAGTGCCGGAAGTTTGGAGCGGCGTATGAAGGCCTGGATCTGTGATGTGTGCAGTAGTGCCGTCTCTTCTTCTTCCGTGAGCTTTGGCTTCGTGGGCTTGGGAGGCGCTGCTTTCGCAGGTGTAGGCTGTTCGGTTTTCGGTTTTGCTTCGTCCTCCGGGTTGATCTCTCTAACTTTTAATCTCGTGAGCTCGATAAAGGATCTCATCAGCTCGTTCTGCGTTGCTCTTCGCGTGCTGAACGGGAACCCTCGTATCCTTGTGTCGTTGTGTTTCAAAACCTGTCCGTCGTACGGCCCGAAGAGTGTCCGACGGTTCGTCGCTCCCGTCGCTCTGATGAAGAGCAACTCGGAAGTGTCCAGCAGACCCTTCCACTCCTGAAGCAGGTTGCGCACATCTTCAACCAAGGCCTGCTCGTTGTACCGACGCAGACTGGAACCGGCTGAATGAGCGTTGCCCTTGGAGTTGTCGTTGGCGGATTGCGATCCACCCTGCTTGCGGCGGGTCGTATAGCGGTGGAAAGTCTTGTGAGCAAGTACAGTCGCCTCGCTGTTCAGTGCGCCGACAGAAGGCTTGTTCTGGCGCGGTGCAAGTGACACCACCATGGCAGCAAAGTGGCCGCCGCCGATCATGCACAGGAAGAAGTGAGGGCCCTTGTAAGCCGCTGGTGGCGGTGCCGAGCCATCCTTGGGAACTTTAGGCGCGGCTATGGGGTCCAACTGCTTCTTCTTGACAATTTCTACAAGATTCGCCTCCTCACGAAGTTCTTCGCCCGCGAGGATGGCTCGGTACAGGCCAAAGTAGGTGTTGGGTGGGAGGACAGGGGAGGTGAACCATATCAGGGGCGGCTTTCCCTTCCCCTTTCGTCGCACCGGATCTTCGTCTTCATCTTCCTCGCCCGCGGCGGGGGTTCTGTTCCTTTCGGCGAGGGTGGCTTGCTTCTTGAGCAGTGCTGTGAGAGTAGTCTCCTTGCGGCCCGCTTCGTCTTCGTCGTCTTCTGACTCTTCCGAGTCTGAGCCCGAAAGACTCTCTTCAAGGTCTCCAATCAACTTCTCAAACTCGTTTTCGGATACCGGCTTTGCGCCACGCAGCTTTTGCTTTAGGTTGTAGTGGTGCCAGTCGGACTTTTGATGGCTTCGCTGATCGAGTACGGAGGAGAATGTTGCTGCGCATAACGAGCAGGTCTGAGAGCCGACGATATCAGAGCTGGAAGAGTCTTTGGCCGGAGGCGATGGTGGGGTCTCATCTGGGATCGAAGCGTCGGACTTGAGAGAGAGTGTTGTCAGGACTTCGGGCGGGAGGTCGTAGACTGTGACTTGGTTAGCATGCGATGGCGGGGGTAGAGCTTGGCTGAGGGGACAAACCGTAGAGCGGTCGCTTGAGGAGGTCTGTTGTCGTTTTCGGATCCATCTTGACCATTCCTTCGCGCCTCTGTATGTGTTATTCTGTACAGTGAGCGATCAACTGCGACGTTTGCCGACGTTTGCGCCGTCGCACTGATTTAAAGCTCGGGATGGCGGGGCGCTTTCACCGGCATGACGGATAGCTCGACTTTGGGGTTGAGTCAGCCGGTGAGTGTGAGGCCAGTCAGTGTCAAGCCACATCTTGACGCAGCCACGGAGCCCCGCGATGGGTGGCGGTGCAGGGGCTTGAATCCAGACCAAAGTGCGGGTGGCCAATCAGACATCGATGAACAGCAAACCTGGTCGGGGTCGAACAGGGGGCCTGACGAAGCGAGCTGAAGTGACATGAAATGGCGGGCATCACGTCACCAAGCGCGGATTAGCTCCATGTGCCGTCCCTTCTTAGCTTCATTGCTTGTTTGCGATTCTTGGCAACGGAGGGAGCCTCCCAGACAGACTGTTGACCGTTGTTGCAAGGCAGGCCCATCTCCCCGGCCCTCCCTTTCGGATGCATGTCGCGCTGGCTTTCCCAGCTTTCCCACGTCTCTCATTTTGACTGATACTGCTTCAAGAGCCGTGCTGACCAGAAACTTGGCCTGCGTCAGTGGCCCCTGCCCAGCTGATGATGTAACTCCACCAATGTGCGGGCGGCCGGGCAAGCGCGTTGTGTATCGCGACTCCCAACCCAATAGAGCTGGCTCCTGCCAAGACAAGTTGGACAGGCAGGAAGGTGCTACTAGTCTGAGCCACCAATGTATCTCGATAACCCCGCTTTGGTGACGGTTTTCTGTCTCTTACGCGTGTGACATCCTCTTCACTACAAGAAGCCAAGCCCATCCCTCTTCCCGACAAGTGATTCTCTCTTCTCTGTTGCATCCAACCCTCAATAATCATTTACAATTGACAGAGTCCTTTCGCCTACCAACCAAATTAACAAACTATCCTCACCCTACGCAACCAAGCACTCACCATGGACTTCGTCAACAACATTGTTGGAGGCAAGAACAACAACGCCGCCTCTTCGGCTGACCAGCCCGAGCAAAAGGAGTCTGGCGGTTTCATGGACAAGCTCAACGGCATGGCCGGTGGTGGTCGCGAGAGCGAGAAGCGGGAGGACGGTCTTGATAAGGGTACGTGCCTTCCTTTCCCAATTAACCTGGCTTCATCGCGCAATGACGCTGACAATAATACACAGCCGTCGACTTCGTCCAAGAAAAGTTTCTCGGCCAAGGTCCTCAGGACAACGAAAGCGCCGCCGAGCAAGCGAAAGATGAACAGATTTCCGATTTTATCCGGAGCCAGTACAAGAACACCACCGGCAAGGAGGTTCCCATCGAGGATAAGGACAAGAAGTTTGGTTTCTAAGTGCTTGCTTGCTCCGTCCACAACGCATCGAGCGGCAAGCCCGCCAACGATCCGACTTCATGACCGGTCAACCTGAAATGGCAGCTCGGCGACTTGATTCGACAGATGGTGGAGTTGACACGAAGCACCTGATGATCCTGGAATGGGACTTCGAGCATTGTACCTAGTAGCATCTACAATAATGACGATGTTAACGACTTCATATTTTGTTTACGTTGACCTTGTGGGCAGCAACTTTTTCGCATCCCCTCAATAGCTTGCGACAGACCACTTGAAACCACACAATGTCCATGCTTCTCGTGCCGAGTCCTCACAGCATCAATGTAACTATGATGTCCGGTCCAACCTTTGTTTCCAAACGCTGACAAAGAGCTGATTGAGTAGATACAGTTGCACTGTCCGGGAACAATCTTTGTTCACTGCATCGCGTTGTTTCTCGAGTTCTTGTCTACAGAACAATAGTGTTATTCAAACCCATTCCAGAATGCGTGATCATTATTGTTCACTCTTTACGTTGTAGCGTAGTCTCCGCCGGTTTAGTATAAGAGAAGTTTTGAACTCCCACGACTAAACTTGTGTGTCTCATCACCAACAGCCTTCACTTATCCACAGTTCCTTTTCGTCGCCTGTAACAATACCAGAAATAGTCGACGGCGACTCTAGTCCAGAAGCAGTTATAAGGCAGGTACCTTCACTTCCATCTGGTGCTAACGTTAGGTGGTTACGATTTATCCTTCGCGGTCGCAAACATGTGCTTCACTCAAAAGATAGTCTTCACCATCTGCGCTCATTTCACCGTAAAACTCGTCGAGTGCAAGAAGTTCCACAAGAATCCAGACAAGACCGGCCGTTACGCCTGCATCGTGCCCCTCTGCCAACACTCGCAAGCCCTGGCCGCCGTCCTCGGCTTCTGTCAGGCGTGCAAGGCCGCCTACGCCGGCCTCGACATCTCTAACCAAAACACCATGAAGATCCTGTGGAACTTCTGGTGCTTCAAAGCGGCCCAGAAATGGGACTACGCTGTGGATCCGTCCCGTGTACCCGTCACGGCCCTCACTAGCCCCGCAAAGATGCTATGCAAGTCATGGTTCGGTTATGTGCGGACCTACAAGGAAGTAAGCATGGACATGATCATGGCCATGTCGGTACGGTCGCTCGCGAATGCTCTCGGCGAGCCGGTCACGACAAGATTCTGCGACCTGTGCCGGATGAACCATTGCAAAGACATCGATCAGATCGCGATTGGGATGAGGGAAGCCACAATCAGCTGGGCGCGTAGACTTGAGCCCCCCGAGGAGATCTTCAAATCGTACGAGGTCCATCACGGGTCGAGCCATCTTAGCGCCGAGAAGGAGGCGAAGCCAGCAGCTTGCGGGGACCAGTGTCACGAGACTATGGCTTTGAGCCATCTCTCGCGGCAGCAGGGTACGCCGCAACCGCCTCCCACGTCACCTTTGTCCAATGAAGAGTTCTTGACGCGTGTCCCCACGAGGAAGGCGGCGAGCCTCACAAAACGTCTCAACGCGAAGGTACGGATGGAAATAGTCATCCAGGAGCGTGAAGAGATGTTCAAAACACTCGAGGCCGAGCACAACAGACGAGTCAGGGAGCTTCAGGCGCAGGTCGACCTAGACGATGCTGGCGGCTCCGCGGACACGTCGAGTGCGAGTTTACACGACGCAACAATTGGTCCCCTCAATCCTCCCAAATTTGCGCACCAGAACTTCGCCATTTGTCACGATGACCCGAAGACTCCGTCTCCGCGTGAATCGCTCCAGCCCCCCCTTTCTGGGGGGTATTCGGAGGGTTTAGCGGTGCTTGGGAATATGGGCCGTTCGGCCATGTGAAAGTGAACAACGGTTTCGAACTTTGTGAGTCTCCCTGCAGGGATGCCACCCTTCACCATCATGATCCCTCGTACGCGGACCTGGTTGGCGGGTCTGATGAGTTCCTATTCGAGCGGCGGCGGGCTCGGCGGTCGCAGTATGGCGAGATTATGGAACCCGAAGAAATTTCCCTGGAGGAGCAAACTTTCGAAGAGTATCTAAGTGACAATATGTTCTCCTTCCGGCCATCTCCACCAAGCCGCTTCGTAGGAGGAGTCCGCAGAGTGGGCCTTAAGGACGAGCTGGCTGGAGGGGATGACCTAGAATACCCACGGAATGAGTATCAGAGGGTAGAGTATCCCGAAAAGCGATCCTCTAAGGATGAGTATGCCAGAAACAACGGCTATGGAAAAGGTCAAGATAGTCATTTCCATGAAGACCTGTGCTATGATGAGGACGATGGCGAGGAAGACGGTAACGAACAGGAACAAAGCAACGAGGAAGACACAATCGATGGGCACATCGATTTCTACCTCGACGACGATTCCATCTCCACTTCCGAGCGAGTCCGGCCCTTGACCTATGTCTCCCCTCAAAGTTCGCGTCGCAGCTCCAGCCCTTCGTCTCCGCAAACTCCCTCGCCTCCGGGCCCTCGCAACAGGGATGCACTGCCAGGCATCCCACCTGTATCCCCCCTTCACATCACCGAGTTTAGTTTCTGGGCTGACCTAGCAGAACGTTCCAGCCCGTTTCATGACCATATTGACCGGCAACGCGACGCATCTCATTCTGAGCGCTTCATGAACGGCGTGGATCCAGCGTTGGAGCGCTCTACAGGCGAAGACACTTTCGGCCCCGCTTCTCGGGTGTCGTCAGAGATGGTCCCACTTCTTGGACCGGAGATCCGAGCTGTTGCGCCGCCGCGTCCGGCGCGTAATCCGATGTTCTGTATCACTCATGGCGTCAAGAGGCAAAATGGCTGTCAAAGGTGCCAGGCGGGCGGGTTGAGCGAGGTTGGTCTGAAGCCTGGAGAGCGTGTGAACTCACCTGAGCCTGAGCAGTTTTGAGGTGAAATATGTTTTGCATTTTACGTGACTGATACCCCGTCTCTACATCGCAAAACGTATGGTCACTTGGAGGTACTTTCTTTAAGCATATTGTATTGTGTAGACTTTTGAGTACTTTGAAGACATCAGCCCTGTCTCTTGTTTATGAATGTAAGTGGAAAAGAGGTGATGGTTGCGCCCGTGGGGTTCTAGAGGCGGGCCAATATTCGTCGTATGCTAGGTCATCTTATAATTTTACATGCATTTTTACCTACCGAATCACTTGAAAAACATGTTATCAAGTTCATAGATAAGACAGCAAAAGGGTGAATTAGGGTTACATCGTCACTCTCTTTTCACGGCCAAGCCCACCCGTAAAATTCGGTTAGATACGGACGACCCCGTTCTAATGTTTTACTTCACAGCCTGATCTGTGCAAGTTTCTATCAACCCCTGCAGCCAATGTTGGAGCAGCATAAATTCGACCATCTTGCAGCTTTTTTCTGGACGCTGAGCTTACCTGATTCGGACCTTGATCTGTTATTGGCTGATATGATTGCGTGACAGTAAGCATGCATCGCACATATGCCTTCTTTCGGGTGCCAGAAGCAGGCTTCGTTGAATTTGCCGAGAATGTGGAGGCCGAAACTGGCCATTGGACGTAGAAATGCTTTCCCATAACACCAGCTGACGAGCCGGTGCATCATATCTATCATATTAGATGCTCCCACACGAACCCTGACCCTTCCCCCTTTAAACCAGTGGTTTCTACCCTCTTTGTCATGCTCTAGTACTGACATGGTCCTATTTTCAACCACACTCACTGTTCCAGGTCGCAGGCACAGCATTCATGGATCCAGTGGGTTTTACGGCCAGTATCCTGACTCTCGTTGAGATGTCATGGAACATCATGAATTACCTGCAAGGTGTAAAGCAAGGCGGCCGTGTTCGTGAGGACTTGCTGCACGAAGTTACTGTGCTGTGGCTTGTCCTTCGAGACCTCGAAAGCCAATTTCAACCCCTCCAGGAGACTTCTGACGCCCCCTGGCTGAAGCCTTTGGAGATTCTAAATGCACCGAGCGGGGTTCTGCAGCAGATGCGTGAGCAACTAAAAGAGCTGGACGGGAAGCTTTCAAAAACCACGACACGAGTGGGAAAAGCCATGATGACGCTTAGGTGGCCATTCGAAGAGAAGGAGGCACTCCGAGTCATTCAGCGAATCCAAAACCTGAGAGGGGCTGCCACACATCTCATAACTCAGTCAAGTCATATCATCCTACAGGATATCCAAACAAGGACAATCAGCGCCAGAGAAATGGCCGACGACGCTTACTTCGGAAAGCTCCTCCAATGGCTTTCTCCACTCAGCTTCACGCAGAAACAAGAAGAGATCCTAAGCTCGGCGGATCCGAACACATGGGTCTTGGGATCCGAAGAGTTTAAGAGATGGCATGAAGGCAATGTCAGGTCTCTTTGGTGCTACGGCCCCCCCGGAGCCGGCAAGTCCGTTGTCGCAGCGTCGATCTTCACTCATCTAGTCACAAGGCATGAGACAGAGAATTCTGCTGTGCTCGTTGCCTTTTGCAGCTTTGACAGCGAAGAATCCAAATCACCCAGGAGTGTCGTGGCAAACCTCTTGAAGCAGGTTCTTCAAATCCGAGCGGATGGTAAGGTTCCATCAAAATTGAAGGAGCTATACAATCAAGCAACACTCAGTAAGGACGGGAAACCATTAGGCTTGGATAGCCTGGAGAAAGTGCTTGGGGAAGAACTCGATCTGTTTGATTCGGCTTTTATTATCCTGGACGGGCTCGACGAGACAGGCAACGAATCTGAGCGTGAGAAAATGGTTGATGCTCTCCACAATTACGGACCCAGAATCAAGGTGATCATTACCTCGAGGCATTCGGAAGACATACAGAAAGCCTTGGACAAGACGCAGGTTTGTTGCGATTGTAAAAATGGTGATTCCGAAGCATTCTGGAGATGCACGAAGCGGCCAAAACACGTCATCTGTGACAGCTGTCACGCCATTGCCCTTTCTCGAGATGGAACCCAGCATCCTACTGTCAAAGAGCTAAGATGGGAAGGGCTTTGGTATCAGCCAAGATCCGAAGACATTCGAAGCTACATCTCCAGGAGGATCGAGACGAATACTGATTTTCAGAGTCTCCTGGAAGAGAGTCAGTCCGATGAGAGTCTTGAGAGAACATTGGTTACGACCGTGACTGAGAAATCAGAAAACATGTAAGTGATGTGTGCAAAAAAGCCTAGGACACTTGAGTACATGTACTGTCCTAAAGCTGATACTGACCTGGCATCAGCTTCTTGCTGGCTCGTCTTCACATGGACCTTTTGACGGACTGTTGGACCATGGACCAGGTGGAAGAAAACCTGAACAGTCTCTCAGGAGACCTCGATGAGATCTACTCAAAAACCCTCACACGAATGCAGCGCTCCCTTCGGCCAAATCAGTGGCAAGTACTACGGAAGCTTCTGCTGTGGATTGCGTGGGCCCAAAGACCTCTGAGCATATCCGAGATGGAACACGCCCTTGCAGTTCGGCCTAGCTTGAATGACATCACAAAGGGATCTATTCTTCCCATCCGGAAAATCACCACCTGGAGTGCCGGTTTGTTATTCATAGACAGCGACGACCTTATCCGCTACATTCACCCGACGACGAGCCGATACTTTTTGCAGCAAAGAGAAGCCACGTTCCCGAACGGTGACGGCATCATCGCACATGCCTGCTTAGACTATTTGAACATGACTAGTCTCAGAGAAACGGTATCCGGCCCTAACAAGCATTCCCTGTTTTGGCTGCGGCTCAAGAACTATCCCTTCTTGGAGTACTCTGTTCTCCAATCCTCCCAGCACATATCCAGAAGCACTTCCAAAGACGACGACTACCGCGCTCTGACGTTTCTCTGTTCAGACTCCCGAAATTTCTTCCTTCAGGCACTCTACTACCTCGACGAGGAGTGGAGCGTGGAGAGGAACGCAACTGCAATGCATGTCGCTGCTTACATGGGATTGACTCATGTAATATCAGAGCTTGTGATGGCGGGAGAAGCCGTTGACGCGCGAGATGCGTTTGGTGCAACGCCTCTGATGTACGCAGCAGCAAAAGGGGATGACGGTGTCAAAGACGTGAATTGTCTTCTCGCCGCTGGGGCCGATCCTGCTTTATCATGTCAAATGGGTTCAACTGCCCTGATTCGAGCAGTCAACGTAAGATCCGCGGCTGTGGTGGCACGGCTTGTTCGGGAACCCGATATCAGCATTAATGCGGTCCCAAGTGATCCGAATGGGACGAGCGAACCCGCAATTGTGGCAGCGTTCTACGCAGACGACCGAGATATTTTCGACGTACTTCTGACTAGGGAAGATATTGACGTCAACGTACGCTCGACCAGAGGATACTCGACCTTACAGCTAGCTACTTTAGAAGGCAGCATTTGGGCAACGAGAGCCATTCTCTCCCACAAAGATATAGATATCGACCTCGAGGATCCCGATGATGCTTGGACTCCCTTGTTTTCGGCCGTCTCGGCCGGCTTCACAGAGGGCGTGGAGTTGCTGCTAGGGCATGGGGCCAATCTGCATCATCTGGATAAGAACAGTGGAACAGTTCTCATGCGCGCCGCCGACTATGATCGTGAAAACCTCGTCGGTCTGCTACTCAAGCGCGGCCTTGATCCCCATGTTCCAGACTTCTTGGGCCGGACTGTTCTACACTCGGCTGCCGTCAACATGGCTTGGGACAGCCTCAAGTTGATTCTGGAAAGCGTTCCGGACATCGACGTAAACGTGCAGGGGAAAGGTGGTGAAACCCCGCTTCACGATGTCTGTAGGCAAGATGACTCAACCGGGGTCATGATACTAGTGGCTGCCGGGGCAAGATGCGACATTCGAGACGAAGAAGGAAGAACGCCTATGGACATTGCCACCAATAACCGGCGAATTTTATCTCTCGAGATCTTGAAGACGGCAAAGGGCTACGAAAACGTGACTGGAAGTCGTCCGACAAAGTCTCTCACGGAGGCCATCAACACTGACCCCGCAAACGTTCTGCAGAGGAGAATCAAGAAAACGTCAGTCGGAGAGTTGAACTTTGCCAAAGCATTCAGTGGCACCCCTTTGTGCCAGGCATGCTGGCGGGACAGGTCAGATGTCGCAGAGATGCTGTTGAAAGCCGGGGCGGACCCTAATCTCACAAACGCATTCAACCGGGCTCCCTTGTTCCTTGCTATCGAAGCCGGGTCCCTCAGCTGTCTTCAGGTACTGATTTCCCACAAAGCCGATATCAACCAGACGCCATATCTTCCTCTGTGGGAGTATGCCATGGCAAGGAGACAGAAGGACATGGCACTGATCCTCCTTGAGCATGGTGCCGATATATCGAACGGATCGGGTTACTTACAGTTGGCATTGCATTTCGCAGTGAGGAAGAAGAGCATTGTAGCTACAAAACGCCTCCTCGAGGCCGGGGCGTCGATGCAACTCAAAACAGGGGGTATACGGCAGAACAACTGGCCGAAAGCGTTGATGCTGAATTCTTGGCTCAATTGACACTTGACGACGAGTAAACAGGTACCTCGGGAGAACGTCGGGTTTACTGGTGTTCGATCTAGATATTTCTTCCATTTCATACTTCCCGAGTCTTTTATACTCTCATGTCCAAGTTATGTAGCAGCGCGCCAATCCTCCTCGAAGGACTGTAGATCGCTTCTACAGTGATAACGCGACTATTGGTCTTATACGACTACTGCCTGTCGCTCGGCATTACAGTTGTAAACGGCGAGAAACGGGGCATCACCATTCCGGCCTAGACTTAAGTTTTAGCGATGAAGTCGGACAATGTAGGTGCACTGCCCTCCGACGATAGAAGTACAGGACCTCAGGATTAGGAAGTTGGAGCTCTCATGGGAAAGAGCACAATCCCTCGTTAAATCATCTATGGAAGGCCGGACGGGGTTCCGAATTTTTAAATGGGCATAGTTGAATGTGATAGTATCCGTATTCGTTTCCATGCCCATGACCTCCTTGCTCGTCTTCGGGCCTCTAGGAATTCAGAACTTCGGATTGTTCAATCTTGCATAAAATGGCCCCAGTAAGGTACGATCACTTTCCAAGGCGGCATGATGATTCGTTTCATTGTCAGTGAGCATCGATATGATGGCACTGCTAGAGCTACCTTTAACCCCTACTCACGCCAAGAGCCTTCCTGGATAGTTTGTTGCAGTTTTGGGCAGCTTATGAAGGAAGGTCTTGCTGTTCATTTGAGTCCTGACCGGGCGATGGCTCTCATATCTAAAACTTACTTTCCCCACGTCCTTGACCGGCATGGTAGCCACCAGCTTATTTGAAGTTACTCTACGGCATGAACGATTTTACTCTTGACAACAGCAGAATGTGTAGATGGAGATGATGCGAACGCCGGCTGCCGCTTATGAGCTTTTCTCGGACTTAAACGAATTTACTACTTCCTATTCAGAAGATTAGGACGGGTAGGGCTAAACGGCGTCTGTTGCGGTGTTTCTGGTCCTGTACTTAGTCGGATGGGTTTGACGATGGCAAGTGTGGGTAGACCCGACGTGGGAGAGGCGCTCACTAAAGAATTCGCGTCGTCTTGGGTTTTAGTGACTTCCAAGTTGGCCAGGGGCTCCAGATTCCCGACTTCTGTTACCAGCATGTCTGGCGAAATTCTTGGATCAGGCAAGCCAGAACAGGTCAAAACCGCCACATGGCCAGCTGGGTTCGGTCATGGTCTCGCCAAATATGTAGATAGAGTAGGCCACGATGGCAACATTATCTGATGTTGCGGCTACATATACAAGCTCATATATATTAAGATGGCAATCAGGCAATGCAGAAATCCATTACTGAGCCCGGAGGACCGAGATATAACCTCCCGAGGGTTGACAGTCCTCAACTAAAATTAACACATCGTTGAAGAATAACTGACTTGAAGTCCCATATAAAGATGAACGAAACATACCATCAATACTTTGAGGAGCGCGGTGACTTTGTCATTGCAACCAACGAATACTCGAATCAAAGAATGATTCCACTCTCGACTGTCCTCGCCATTTACGACTCAACCGAGATAGCGAGCTCGATGGACGCAGTTTGCAAGACGATGGGTGTCATCGACCATGGATATAATAAGACAATAGATAGGATATGGAAAGGGTTGCCAACCATTTTCAGCGGGGATACTAGCAGCTCCGTGCCCACGCCAGCGACACCAAGGGGTTTCCCAAAATGAGACTTTCGGAATTCAAGTGTATTCTTGTTCTCTGTGGCAGGCTGAGGTGCTCCTCAACGCCTTAGGGCAAGAAACCGCGCCTTCACATGCTCTCGGCAGATGCAGCGCCAATGCCTAGCATTTCATGAGAGCGCAGACTTGAAGCTGGACGAGCGTCGCACCGATCTGGTGTTATCAGAGATTGCACTGTCCGCATAGACTTGCTACATGCTATCATGCCTATACTCACTGACAGTAAAGAGCAGTTAAATAGGCTACCCCTTGGTACTTTCCTCATTCGTAGATCATTGAGTGGAATCTGACATGGCATGAGCAAATCGCCAACATGTGTTTAAAAAGAATGCCACGAGAGCAGACAAATAAAACACCAACCGAAACCTGCCTCGGCCTCAGATATGCTTCCTCCTACGTCTACAATCCCTGCGTCATTCCCAACGACGTTGGCCGTCTCAATCCCACCAACGTTTGCCGAGAGTCCATCGATGAAGCCAGAACCGTCGCGCCCATCCAGCCCGTCCGCCTTCGAACATGGATCTCCGTCTATGTGGCGTCTCAGATGCTAGTGCACGGCTCCTCGTCAAGTCGTTCCAAGAACGCGGTCTTCATGGTCTCGCCATGTTAAGTCTTCCCTCTGCTGACGATGTACAGTCAAATGCCGACTTCATCTCTCGACTTTAACTGCAGTCGGCACTGACGTCTCTCGTCGAACGGTTGTGACAATCCTTGAAAGTTCATAATGAGCCGTGCTCTACAGTCAATCGCCAAACGCACTGAGCCGTCACTCGAATCTTTCGAGGGCATCATCCCCAGAAGCATGAGGAATATATGTACGGTCTTTAGAAAACTTGCCGAAGCCCTCCTGAGAGAAGCATTCCTGGGCTGAGGAGTGTATTTTCCAAGGGACTTAGTGCTACTACTGTCAAGATGTCGTCGGCTACTACACGTAAAACAGACGTCACATGATGTTCGTTTGACGAGAGGGATGCCATGAATGGGCCTCTTGATCATCGACCCCGGAGGCCATATTTTGAGTCTACTGTCACATGGCAACAGCACGGAGCGTCGCGGATCGAATGCACCCACAGGTTCAGACCACACATTTGCCAACTCGCCAAGGCTCAAGCGGGATGGGCAGATCGCCTTTCAGCAAGATTGCCAGGCGAGGTAGTAGAGTAGATTATGAAAACATGACACGAGGCCTCTCTATATATGATCTCGCGCATTTCGCCTGCCCGAAAGCTCGCAGAGCTTACTCGGGCTTTTCCACAAGTTGGCAACTCGTTATCACGCCAGTACAGGAACAATGATATTCATCTTCTAGGTACGGCACTATTTGCATCTGGCCCGGGAACGCTTCGTGACCAAATCGCTGCAAAAGCGCAGGTTCTGAATCCATTTCACAAAAGATGGCCAGTTGTGCTTCAACAGCTCAACCCCGGCCTTCCGGTATCACCGGAGGGAAGCACGCCCACGCCCACATCTACACCTACAGATGACTTCACAGGGACAAGAAACATGTCACAGCCTCATCAACTCTTGACTCTCTCAACGCTGGCTATTCCTCGCCTCTGTTCAAAAAGCTCATCATCCATCGGGTAGCCGTCCCCCTCCTTGCCTGACGCGTCTTCCAAGAGCCATGGACCCTGTAAACGCGTCGCTCCACCCATGGGGGAACCAGAACCGCGTCGCCCACGTCAATCTTCCCTCACCTCGTCGGCCCCAGGACCTTTTTTCTGCCCACTTCTTCCTACTGGTACAGCGTGTTCTCCTAACCCCCCTCCCATTCCGTTGCACCCGACTTCTTGCTCTTCCTCCAGGCTTCTCGTCGCCGGGCAAGGTCTCCACCCCATTCATTCCTCTTGACGTAGCATCGACGTGAAAGCTGTCACCGTCAACCCGCTACCAAAGTAACCGACCGCCGGTCCACACAAATGACTTTCTGCCGCCCACAATAGGGTTTCAATATCACCCATCTGCTATAGCTCCCAAATCAGAGAGCGCAAGGAATGTCCACTTCTACCGGGCCCTACCCAAGATTGGGCGGGCATTCCCCAACGGGTTCTCGAACGCGCGAACATGGCAGCAGCTTGACAAAGCACCCTTGAGCATGCTTTCCAATGGAGGGCGTGCCGCAAACCACCCCCCACGCACGTGGAGATTGGAGAAGACGGACGGGTTTTTGCGCAGCTGGGAGACCTCATCCCAGAACTCGCATGGATGTCCAGACCAAGCCAGGTATCATTCTCTCTGCCAAGTACTCCCTAAACTGCGCACCTTGCCCTCGCATATTGCTTGCTTGCCTGGTTCCCCGTGCCGCCCCCCTTCCCACTGCCCGCATGCCTAAATATAGTGGAACAATGCCTGTCGCCGATGCCACTGCATGATGCAGGGGGAAGTTGGAGTGAGGAGCCCGCCGCGTTCATGGGTGTTTCCGGGGCTGCTCACCTCATTTCTGCCCATCCCGACCCTCATTCGGTGCAGAGTAGACGCGTCCTCCATGAACGCATCAGGGGCCCGGAGCCTGCTCCTAAACGGCAGAGTCCGGCGGGATTGAATACTGGTAGGCGGTGGCATTCTGGGCGGTTCTCGTTTTGACCGGGGAGTGGGAAGACCAGGGCCCTTGACCAAAAAACAAAAAAAACCAGACGCGCGATCGATCGTTGCACGACGCGTCTTCTCACTGTATTGCACATATCAACCTCTGTACGTCGCGTACAGATCCACCGCCTGACTGCAGGATGTGCATATCGCGGCATCGATCTCTACTTGCATACGGTTGCGAGAGTGCAACGCAGGCAATGAGAACCAGGGATCATTTCTCGGAATAAGGCACATGGCGGGTAAAGCTATGCCTTCCAGACGAGTTAGCACTGGTTGACGATATCCGGACCGAAGTAAAGCGCAAAGAGTTCGACGTCCACTGCTTGTAGTTTGATTTCGTAACGTCTGTCATGGGATGCACTGTGGTCCCCAACATCAGGCCTCATGAACCTCGGTGTACGCACACAGCGGGCCGTGGTGACCAGTCTGTTGGATCAGCCAGGCTTCCCATAGTGCAGCATCGAGAGCCTCGAGCGAGGCGCGTCGGCTTTCGACTTCCATATTGTGAGGAGATGGATGCGTTAGTGCCTCCGGTTTTCTCCACTCGGTGCTGTATTCGTCTCCATCGCGAGCAACGACTCCGAAAGAAGCTGCCAGCCAAACTGCGGGTTTCCGATCAGCGCCTCGCGGCTGCGTTCGACGTCAGATTTGCCCTGTCAGGCTGGTCCATGGCTAAACTCCTGCGACCAGCCATTCGTGAAGATCACAGAGTTGTAGGAGCGGAAAACGCGCAAGTGGGAACGCTGAGATGGAACCTGTCCTTGGGCCCGGCCTCTTTCTCATACACTAGAATGTCGTCACATCCAGCTACGGCAGACGATCGTGGGACTGTCAAGTGGACCAGAGATCATCTCACAGCGACATTGTCGAAGATTGACATCCTGAGGTTAGTCACAACCGCACCGCCGGTTGGCTCGACAGTCGATGATGTCGAAGCGGGTTAGGACGCTTCAACAGATGTATCTCGAGTGCGTCTTAAGCTAGCTGGGCCAGCAGACGGGCAATTGTTGCAAGTTGGTCGATAAGAAGCATCTTGCTTGTTTCGATAACATTGTCATGGCTCCTTGTTATTGACGTAGGCTCAGAAACGCAGGCGCTCGGTAGTTGGGGAGAACTCGACGCCGAAACAACGGCAGTGGACGGGGTTTTGGGCGGTGAGCGCCTTCGGGGCAAGGCATAAGCGTGTCAATGTTCGAGTCACGTCTGCAAAGCTCAAGGCACAACTATTGCCGCCAATGGCTACGAATATGATGCATGAACGAGGTAGTTTTCGGATGATCCATCCCGCGCGCCGGCATCGATAACTGCAGTGTGCCGCCTTGCCGCCGGCTATTGTCAAGAAGTCTACGTGCAGACAAATAACCCGTCGCAACGCCCCGTGCCCCGTGGCAAGGGAGGATGCCTTTCTTAATGCAACCCCACACAAACGGTGTAGATGTCTTACTGATAGTGGCCGGCTGTCAGTCTTGGATGCTTTCCTACCTGGCACTCGCCAGCGTTCCTATCGTGCGGTCTGGCGGCGATGATCGTCACCAGTAAAGACACCAACAAGACTGTTAACGTACGCCGCGCGACTGTGACAAGTTGCACTACGATGGGGCGGCAGGCTACGGCCGAGACATCAGTGAAGCGCTCAGTACCATTAAGACTGTGGTCGGGCGACCGTCTGACAGCCCCCACCCCCTCGACGAGAGATATGTGCGAATCCTGACTGACCAGCTACGTGAGACTTGTGCTGCTTCAAGGTGTGGCTCGCTGTTATTCAAGGCTGTGACGACGCATCGGTTCGATGAACAACAATCGCAACGGCCGATACTGGGCGGATACATCCGCTGCACAAAGAGGCTCGTTCCGTCATGCGACAACTCAAGTCGGAACTGTCTCCGGTGCCTTTGGGAAAAGCAAACATATAACAAGGAGGATGAGCAGTCATTTTACTTTTTGCCGCTTATCCAGTGCCATCCCGCCTCCAGGAAATGCACACACCACCTCGCTTCAGCTTCAGATCCGTCTTGTCGACCCTCCAGATTCTGCAGGCAAGTTCTTGGCTTCAAGCCAGTGGGTATGGGGAAGGCAGCGTTCTCGATAAATGATAACCCGACTCCGAAGTTCTGCGATCGTTTCAACAAAGACCTGGCATGGCATTCGGCGGATTGCAGCCTGGTTGTGTTAAACAGAGTTGATGACCCTTAAGCGGGACGTCGTCCTAGCTCCGTCCCTGCGCACGCAAGCAACAAGGCTGTACAGCTGAACAAAAGCCCATCTGTCGGGGTTGCCCTTGATAGACATATTGACAGGCAAGGTCGATGCTCCGTTGGGATTGTGCAATGGATCCCGGAGAGAGACGATAGGCAGAGCCTTTTGGCACAGAGACACAATACGAATGTGCAAGAAGCCATCAACTATCGACTCTGGGGCGATGCTTCCTTCACCTTCCAATAGGCCCCGGGTCGGGACTTCAGACCTTACAGTGCACAGTTGAGTTTGGACGTGAAGATCTTGCCTATGTATGAAACAGGGGTTGCCAATCACGAGGGAACGGCCGAGCATACCAGGGGGAGTATTAAATGGACGCGTTTGCTTCCGAGTCCGGGGCTCTAGTATGGCCCGTTGGCCTGAACAGACCCGATTGTAATAATCAATATTCGTAGAGAAGCCGGCTTTTAACATGAAGTTAGGTTTGAGTCGAGAGGCGTCAACTGCAGCCCACGCGAGGCCATTGGATGCATATCGCGTTGAATGACAAGTGTCGTCAATTTTCAGGGTTGAGTCTGGGGCTCAGAAGTGGCGTGGCTTACCAGGATGCCGAGGTGCAACCAGAGCACAGAGGGACGAATGGTCTGGTACGGACACTGCAGCAATCTGTGAGTGGAATAGATGCAATGGGACCTTGGGGAAAGAGGACAAGGGGGGAAGGCAGTCAGGCTTCTCTTCTGCCCCCCTGAATCCCCTCCCCTCCCTGGCCTTGCAGCGCAGCCTGGTCTGGTGAGGATTCGTGGTGCCTGCAATGCGCGCGCGCACTGACATGCTGCGCATCTCGAAGTTTCCGAATGGGCAGAAGACCCACTGAGACGAAATGCAATTGAGGAAGACCACAACCTCGCCTGGGTGTCCTTTGCCGACAGACGACTCCACGTAGGGGGCTCCATCAACATCCTGGCCGATGCGTCAATCGGCACAACTCCTGTCCAGTGAGGCGGTTGCGATATGTGGAGGTTGAGGAGTTTGGACAGCATCGCCGCATTCCGCTCGGTAGCGTCGTGCCAAACCCGCTGAGACCGAAAGAGGCAATGGTTGCTAGCCGGGCTGGCCGCCGTTCATGGCGTTGGCTGGCGGAACTCACACATGTCTGGCGGCCAACGTGGCAGGAATGGCGTTGCAGAAAAAGACGTTGCCGGCGGTTGATAGCTTTGTCTGTAATGTGAAGGGAATACCCATGTCTGTCTGGAATGGCGTCAACCTTGACGAGGATATGCTGATGGCACAGATGGACTTGTCATCGAATGGTGCCGTGGCCAAGCAGAGTAGCGTCTTGCGCGTGATTGGAGGGGCGACCTGGCCTCAGAATCGTTACGGTCTTGTGGATCTCTGATGGCACTGTGACCTCGCTGGGTAGCAATCCGAACGCCCGCTCGCGCCGCTAGTGGCTCTCGCTTGCTTCCTGCAATATGCCTTTGTTACGGCGTTGCCGTACACCGTAGCTTGGTGAGCATTGAAGATGCAACAGCAATCACGCGTCGACACCACGCAGAAAGCAAAGCCGGCCGAATTCTTGCCGTCATCGCCGCGTGTAGGAGTACAGAGAACGGAGCCGCTTCCAACGTGGAGATTCGAGGTTGAAAGAATGTTTCGCCCTGGCTCGATGCTGCAGCACAGGATAGGACTCTTGGGGTCCGGATGCCCTGCGAGCGGGTACCTGACCGGGGAGCTTCATGAGTTCAGGGTAGCTCGAGGGCCAGCAGGGTCCTTTTGCCCACATTGGACAACAAGCTGCTGGGCTCTTCTTGTGCATGTTTCCCGGGTTGCCTGTATCCGCCTCGTAGCTAGAAGGCCAGGCCTGCATCGGTGCATCCTCGTCGTGGCCGCCGTGCGTTTCTGCATTATTTTAGCTCAATGTCAAGGGAAGCAGCGGTTCATCTTGACAAGCAAGTGAGACCCGGCTGTTCAAGCTTCGCGGGGTCTGCCAGGTTTCTCTGGGCTGTCATCGAAGCAGCCCTTGACTAGTCCGGCGTTCCCTCTACACCATCCAAACGGATAGCCCATGCCGGACGACGCCCCCTTGAACGCCCACCCACGGCAGCCACGCCCACTTCCCAGGGTCGACCACAGGCTGCAGCTGGGGCCGCTCGAACCCCCTGCCTGTCCATTCCAATAGGCAGTGCCGGTACTATGTACATCGTACAGCTGCTGGTGGCAAGAACAGTTCCGAGCCCTGGCTGAATCGAAAAGGCGGCTGGGGGGGGCCAGGAGGCGATTCCCTGACCGACTGTTTACTACCGCAGGGACCGTTCCCGCGGTGCCGTTGCTTGTGTGGCGTTTGTGAGCACACGACGAAGAAATTGCAGGGCAAGTCTGATGTATTGGGTACCGGCCCGATCTGTCGCACCTGAGTGACTTTCGAACAAAGGCTCACTTCTCTCTGGATGAAGAAAGGTACAGGCAGCCCAGGCGTTGCGGTTCGTCCAACGTATACTCTGGAATGTATGACCGCGTTTATTATGTGTATTTGTCGAACGACTCCGCAGAAAATTGACCCTTGGCTGAGGGCTCGTGCAGCAGAGGCCGATATCCTAGCATCGTGCAGGCCGGGGATCTTGTGACTGTGTCACAATGGGACCGAAGGGTCGGTGGCCGTTTCTAGGGAGGACAGTACCGATGTTCCCATGTCGAACAACCATAAGGAAAGGAAGGGACGACACGACGGTGACGGGTCGAACCATCCATGGGTTGGCAAATTGTCCGAAAGATCTCGAGGCAAGGTTAAGGCATGGGGACGGCAGCCAGGTTGAGACCTGGACATTTAGCTGCGCAACACAAGTGTTGAAGAATCCCATGGAGGCATATGCAGCAGGGGAGCAGGGTGAACGATCCACGTGTGAAGTCGTCAGGAAGAGGGCGGAGCATCTGCTACCTTGAATCTGTCCATGACGGAGGGGCGCGGGCGAGTGCAAGCATGAGGGTTGAATGCAATGATGGCATGCCATCGTTTTGAGACATGCGATATCAGAAGTGGAACGAAGGATATGGCGACGGACATTGACGCCGAAGATGACAGAATTTTGGATAGAAAAATAGAGTGAAAAATTGCCGAAGCCAGTCGAAGACATGGACCGGTTGAGGTGGAAGGTATATGCCGCCGTTTGTGGCGCTGGTCCTTCCTCCGGTGGTCGTGAAAGCCAATCTTGGGCCCTGGGATGGAGTTGAGGCAGTTGCGAAAAGTCAGCGCCTTCCTGCGGCAGTAAGCACTCGGTACACCTGCCCCCCAAGGCCTCCTGTTACCTCATGATTGCCTTCAACATCATCACTCGCAATCCCAATTCAAGGCCTCAGTCACCGCCGATGTGTAGATAGACGCCCTCAGATTGCCCAACCCGTGGGGGCCGAGGCGAACAAACAAGTATTCATGCTCCCTCTGACGATTGTGTTGGCAATTCAAGGAGTATCAGCCACGCCGGCGACTGTTCGTCGCTGCAGTCTGCATGCACATGCATCACACATACGAGCGCGCACCAACAGACATGCGCACACCTACATCGGCAGCCACACCGTCTGTATCTCTCTGGCCCCCAAGTTCAATTCCATCCGTCCTTGACAGTCCGTCTTTTTGGCCCAGTCTCCTTGGTTGTCAGACCACGTCACAATCGGCAGCTCGGTGTTATTTCGGACGGCTTTGCCTCTGAGGGAAAGACATTCGGACACTAGTGACTGCACACACGGGCTGGGAAAAGAAAGACGGGATCGCGGGAGCCAGAAGGGGTGAGCTCGGTTGCGAAAAACCACCAATGACGCGTCGAGCCTGGCGAGGACCCAGCTCCGAGGCTGAAGTGCGATGGCATCGGTTTTTTGGGCTGTGACGTTTTCCCCTTCGCCCTCGCTTCCTCTGCCACCGATCCCCATCGGACGACTTCCTTTTCACCCACCGGACGACTTCCGCGGCGCGGCGCGGCGCGCTGTTTCTTTTCCCTGGCTCCTTTTGTTGGACCCCTTTCCCTACGCAACTGCGCATCGGCATTAGAGACACGGAACATCTCAGAGCTTCAACCTCTCTGCTCTCTTTGCGCTTCCAGGGACGATGGCGAATCACCGACATGCTAGCAGGTCGTACCACTCGCCTGGCTGGGCGCCACAACCCGGGGAGGATTAAAAATAGCCTCCGTGTCGCAAGGAACTATGGGATGGGCACCGCACGCGCATCGTGGTTTGGCTGGCTTTGGTTGGCCCAAACTTCAGCGCACAAACGACATTGACGGTGCGACCAACGACAATAATCCAAGGCAGTAATGCTACCTACGAGTCTACGTATATGACGGTGTGTGACACACAAGGCGAAGAAGCAAGACATGCGCTCAACACACATATCCAAGCAAAAGGCCAGACCAGTCATGAGTCTGCCACAGACGCAATGGCATGATGACATGCGTGAAGCGAAGTATGTCCTGGCCGGGGAAAACATGTCTTTGTTGCCGGCGCCACATCCTGTCGCCTCGAGGGGGCCTAAACCGATCACCAGCCACCCGCGAGACGCCCCCATCTCCACCAGAGACATGTCAATATTTACGACGACACCTCTCGTCACAGCCTATACCATCACAACGAAAACGCCCATGGCGATGGCAGCGGCAAGGCAGGCTTGGTCAGCTTTGACCTCGGCCTTCTTGACCTTATTTCGTTAGCTCCATGAGTTTCCTGCACACCGGTGATAAGGTTCCGTCAACGACCTGACCCTAGCGCCAGGCGGCATTACGTATATCCAATCTCATCGGCGGTCTGGAGTCGAGCCGTAGATGATTGAGCTGCTTGCATCGTGCACGGGCAAGACGACCACTTCGACGATGGCCCCTCCCATGTGTGAGTGTGGCCATCGTTCCTTACCCGAAACGCAACCTCTCCCGCTTTCCACGACCCATTCTTGGCTTCGAGAAGCAGACTTTGGCCGAATCAAAAACTCGACCGACATCGATGCCGGACACGAAGGCGCCCGTGGTAACGGCCAACACTGACGCGACACTCGGCAACGCGGTGACGGGACAGAGACTGTGCGCTCGCTCGCGCAGCCCGATGGTTTATGACGGACACTTTGGGCTTCACCCCCAAACTGTGAGCCTCGTCAACGGCGCAGCGCCCTCCCGTATTCATCACAAGCCGTGGTCGATCGACCCCTGGGTTTCCGTCGCCTGGGGATGCAACAAAGCCAGCTTCACGCGTCAGGCATCATCTAACCCAACATCACTACCTTAACAACATATCAATGTGTGTCCAGCCAGCCTCGAGCTGACCCTTGCCCGGGACACGTATCGAAACAGCGAAGGTACCTAGAAGGTCACCAACCACCCCCTCCTGATCGACCAGGCAGGCTCCAAGCTCAAGACTTTGGACGGCATTTCTTCCATACGGGATACGCAGAACGGCGTTTTCCGTCGCTAATGTCGCGCTAATCCATCGCTTAGCAGCAAGCTTCAATCCATCGAGTGGACCATGTTTGCTACCACCAGTCAGTCGAAGGACATGGAGATTTGACAGACCAGTCGGGCTGGCTGGTGTTTGCGACTCAAAGTGCCAAAGTGCTACGAAGAGTAATTACCTTGAGCCCCAGGTGCCCCCCCCAAGCTGCAGCACGCTACCTTAGCTGGCCCCGCTGTCTACTGTCACTTTTCGAACCGGCTCGCAAGCCGTTGGACTTGCACCCAGACATAGGCCCTTGCCTTCTGAGGACGGAGACACTCGGCCAGCGAGCGGGTGGATCAAGGAAGAACAAACATGGCTGAAATGGGCAATTAGCTCGTTCCATTTTCCGAACCTGAGCAGAGATCAACGAGCAGTGGCAGCAGGGGGCAGCAGGCAGTCGCTCATTCAGTCCCTCAGCCCCAGACAGGCTTCAAAACGCTGCCGTTCGAGATGGCATTGCGCGACGACGTTAACCCAGGTGCGAGGTAAGCAGCAAAAAGTATCCGCTACTTACCCAGGCACAGCATCCCACGGTCGCCTGGCTGGTCAGCAATTACCACCAGCACCACAAGCCACAAAAGGTACCAGCGTCCAGGGCCTCCTCCAGGACCGTGGAAGAAGCTCGGTAGAGGTGCCGTTGAACGCTAATAACCAGCTTCGACTAGTAGAGAGCATGGTACCCGTGTTTGCCCTGGGCCCCTCGCCGTTGGCCCACCTAGTCCTGGCCCATGTCACGTCTGGGTTCCCGACTGGTGCGCCTGCCATGGCCATGGGTGTGGCATGGAACTGGCCCAGCGGGCGGCTGGCCCTTGGAGACTTGCGCCGAGGCGACTTTGGAGGCAGACCCCAAGAAGCCTCAGTGACGCTAGTGTACTGCACAAAGGCGGGTTGCAAGGAATTCGACCAGCACACCCTTTTGCGATCCCCTTGCCCTTGCCCCCCTTCTTGTGCAGCCGTCCCCCCCTGGTCTTAGGCCCTGGACGTTGGGACCGTTGCTGGCCTTCCAGGTCGCAGGTGCTCCCACACTCGCTCGAGGCCCCCCCTGGTGGTCTTCCATGCCTTTCGCCTCTACTGGCCCAGGTCAGTCCCAACTCGACGGTGCCGTTATCCTTGCCTCCCGCATCGCATCGTACCGCTCGCGAACCGTCAACCGTTGCAAGTGTAGATGGAGAGAACCAAGTGAGTGGTACGAAGTGCAGATACAGATGCCGGCAGCAACCAGGTCAGAATATCTGCTCGCGAGGAATCCATTGGGCCGACTACATCTCCATTTGCGAGGCAGGGCGTCAAGCTGGCCACTCTGCAGATGGTCTCTCATCCTAGAAACCTTGTTTAAGTAGCTGTGCGGAGTACTCCGTACACCACCAAACGACTAGAAGGATTTTTTCATCCAAACGAGTGCTTCCCGACACCTCGCCAATCATGACAGCAACGCCAACAAGATTGCCGGGCTGCCACCTCGCTCAAAAGACGCATGTGGCAACCGCCCACGTCCAGCGGGTTGACTGTGTACGGCCGACAAGTTGCTGCATATGCTCCCGCTGCATCTCGGTGGCCTCGGCGGACTGCCAGTGTGCCTTGAAATGCGACGGAGATGTACATAGTACTGGATGGGTGCGCACGCGCACAAGGCACACGCAAAGATGGCTGTGCCTTGCCTTAGTGACCGGAGTACCTGGTTGCGTGGGCCGCGGGGCAAAGTTGGTACAGGCTGGAGGGAGGAGCAAACCACGGAGGCAAGCCTGTCGACGGCGATGAGCCAGCATCATCTACCTACACCGTGCCGACAAACCCAGCTCGTGCAGGGCGTTCGTTGCCCAAAAGGGAAGCCGGGGTGTGTTCACCAGCTGATGCCGAGCTGGACGCAGCCAGCGTACATACTATGTAGTAGATGGCACAGGCCGCCTAAGAATAGCTAGCTGGCTCGCTGCTTTCGTGCCGAGGCACGTATCTGAAAGGTGTCGCACCTCCCCGTCTCGCCTTGTACTCGCCGCGATTCCGCACATGTTGATATGACACTGCGTACAGTATCAACGGCATCTGGCGCAAGGTCTCGATGGCGCGAGGTTGAAATGCTGACTACAGCTTGCCTGTCTCGTTGTTGTCACCGTCGTCGGCGCAGAACCTCGTTCCCGGTCGACAAGCATGTGTCCCACGTGCCGTGGGCATGTTCCCAGCGCCCAGCGCCCAGTGCCCAGTGCAAGTGACAAATGCCAGCTCCAGCTCCAGCTCCAGTTCCAGTTCCAGTTCCAGTTCCATCGCGACTTCCATGCCTTCCCAATCCCAGCAGACCACCCACGATCTGCCTCTCGCCCTGGCCTGGCTTGTTCCTTCCTGCCTTGCCTTGCCTTGCCTTGCCTTGCCGCGCCGCGCCCTCTCCTTCCCTGCCTGGTCTTCCCGCCAACCCCCGCTCCCTCCCCTGCACGAGGACCTTGCTGCATCCAACGCCACTTCATCGGCCAACGTCAAATTCGACATCAACGGCACTATTGACGTTACCTGTCGTGTCGTGCGGGTTGATGACAACTTCCATCCCGCCAGAAGGCTTGCGACACAACCTTCAGTCGACCCCCCGCGGGCCAATTCCTCCTATTCGTTTGCGAGGCGATTCTCAAACACGACAACACCGCCCATAAGTCACCGTACAAACTTTGCCCGCCCCGGCCGGCGGTTGTCGGACTCGTCTGACTTGCTCTCGTCGCATGTCCCCCGTCTTCACGCCCCATGCCACCACAGACGCACTCGCCCACGCGCGCACATACGAGCGACGCATCCCTGAACCGACTCAGCCCTCTTCCCCTCTCTTTTGAGACGACTCGAGACGAAACGAAAAGAAAGGCGAGCCGACGTGCCAGCTCCCGCTGCTGAAACACACGTTATTCGTCCCCGGGCCATATCTCTCGAGGCGACGTTGACTCAGCTTCCAACCACATCATTTCTCGGGGTGAGTCGCTGTTTCTCTCGCAAGTCACAGCTTTGGACGGCGCCATCGTGACCTCCCTCCCCCCCTGATGCCTGACCTGAGTCAATCCCCGCCACTAACGCCAATTCCCTGAGACGGTCTGCCTCTGTAGCCGCCTGCCGTCGACGTTGCGCAGCATGCGTTGGCAGGTCGATTTGGGCGGCCACTAGAGATATCTCAGGAGCCAACCGTGAAGCCACAGGAGTCCGACGTCATTTCTTTGCTACATTGCCATACCCGGCATCCTCTCAGTCCACCCCTCTTCTTTTCTCGCAAGTTAAGGACCTTCCAAGCACGGCGGACATGGCCAAGACATTTGTTTGCTATCGCACTTGTTCGGGGTTGGGCGGCCAATCGATGCTCATTCGGACCGTTGTGCGGCACCCTAGGAAAATCCAACCCCCAAAGTCTTTCACGGGTATCCCTGCGCACTCTGTGTCGCTTACCCGAGATTCTACAGCATCTCGTCCCATCCAATCTGCCGGTCACATTCTCGAACGCCAGTTTCTCAGCCTCTGTGTGACTCCAGCCAGGGAGGCCCTTGGACTTCTCTAGCGTCGCGGCGACTGATTTGCAGGAACACGCACAAGCCGCAGTGCTACGGTGACCTGAGAATCCAACAATCCGGGGCCCGTCTTGCACATACAGCCGTAAGATCAGACAGACATTGCCATAGCGTGGTAGACGGCTGCACTGGCGTGAAGATATGCTGCCCTCCCCATTGCACAGCGCGTAACATATCCAATGACGAGGCGACCCTTAGCACGATTCCCGTAATAACTTGCCGTGGCACACCCGGGCCTGGTGCTGCAGTATTCCCGACAGCCCTTGATGAGGAACCCAAGGCCTAGGGCGAACCATGCGCAAGACGGCCGTCTGTTGTAGCAATCGCACACCAGTCTCGATTGCGTACTGGGCCAGGTCCAGTTTGTCACGTCACGAAGCAGCGATTGTGAGCACGCACGCTACACCGGCGTGGCTCGAAAACCAAACCCACGACGTCTGAGCAATCTCGTGCTTCTTCGAGGTTGGCACCACCCGCACCCCGTTGCCCCCCTTTCCTCCGGGGCGCACGTTTGGGTGACCAGGGTATTTCCGAGGGTGAGCAAGGGTTTTTATTTTTATTTCTTTTGCTAACGGCGACTGGTGTTTCTTTGACAGGCAGCGCTCCACCGGCCAGACTACCTCAAGCGTCTCGTGCCTTAGCAGACCATCCCATTCCTTACCAGCCGCAGGGGCGTTCGAGCTCCTTAGATCTGGGTCAAGCAGCGCAGCCATCCCCCCCCGGCAGCAACAACGGTGAAGCTACCTTAGACTGCCACTCACATCACCATCTCGAGCTGTCGACGAAGCTTATATTCACTGAAAGCCAGCCACACCTTCTTTGACTGGGCACCTGTCACTTTCTCCCCCTGGACTGCCCGTCCGACCTTGCTCAGGTTGGCTGGCTAGCTAGCTGGGCAGCCCGTTGGACCCTGGTGGTATTGATGGGCCCCTCCCCCATGCCATCGGGTGCTCCCCTCTCTCCGTGAGTGCTCATTACGACGCATCTCCAGGCTCTGGAGCGGTGAAGATGAGCCTTAGTCTAGACTCTGCACATCGCGCCGATATTCTTCAACATTTTCTATTTTCGCCTCTGTCCCTCTGTCCTCGCACCGGGGAGCGTTCCGTCCACACCTCTCTCGATGCAGGCTCCCCCTACACTTACCCACTCACAATCATTTAGCCGGGGTTCTTTTGCCCACAATTCTCTTGGAGGGTCGCCGCGCCGTCCAATGGACGTCCGCTGGGAGCAGCCCATGACACCCCAGCTTCTCCTTAATCAATGTGCCGAGTGGTCAACTGAAGGGACTTCGGCCATCTTGGGCGTTGGCGTTATCGCTCATCCTACTTTTTTTTTAATTCCCAATTTTTCTTCTTCCTTTTCCTTCTTCCTCTTCGGGCCCATTGCCAATCACTTGAGTCTCCCTGGCTCTGCCTAAATATCCGGCGTTCTCTCCTACACGCCGCCCGCCACTTGACTTTGCTTTCCCTTGCCTACCCGACCACACACACGTCTCAGTCGCACAACAAAATCGCCCGTTGCTAGCAGTGCTGGGTCAGCTTCCTCACCACCCCCTTTTCTACTCCTTCAGGGTCTAGAGTTGCGTCATAACCCAGCTTTGCCTGTGCTACTCCAGCACAAGAAACCCTGACCAGCCTCAAGTATGCACTCCCATGGACCTTGATCAAGCCGCCTCCCCAGCCGCTTTCCCCTTGCGAGAGGGAGAGAGGTGTTGCCAGCACCCGTGTGGCCTTTGCAAGGCTGGCCTGCATGAGCTAATCCGGAACACAGACAGAAGAACTACGCACAAGTCAGGTCCCCCAGCAGCGGGACACACCAAGGCCTGCAGCCACATCCCAGCCTGAACCGCACGGCCCCGGCGAACAACGTTCGTCCAGCTCCCTGGTCCATCCCCGGAGAATCGGTAGACCGTCACACACTACCCAAACCGGCTCGACCAGCATCGAGGTACAGCTCCAACCGAGCAAGGAATCAACTACACCACCCGAGTCTCTGTCTGCGCTACCGTTAGCCACTTGGGTCCAGAAACGCCAGAAGAATCATTGACTTATTGAGACCCCGCTGCCAGAGTCTTTCTCCCGCATTCGATACAGGTCAGGACACCCAAGCCGCAAGCCTCGAATTCCGTGCATCACCAGGTTTCCCTCCCCCCCCTGCACAAGTGTACAGTACTGCATACCACGAACAAACGCTGCAGAACCAGAACCCCAGACAAGACCGGGTGGTTAACCAGCCTTGCCCACGCAGACCCAGATACGCCAACCCAAGAGCCCATCAACGCGTCGTCGGCACGGCCCACTCTCCATTGCAAAGGTACGTGCTTTTCATCTCGAATCCCCGTCTTTTCTTTCAATCTCGATGAACGCGCGCGCCGCGCGCGTCAAATCCTGTCCAGATTTCAGTCGTATCTCCGACAGGCCCCCGAAATTGCATTTCAAGATGCATCATCTGAAGGCGTAGCTGTTCGGCGCCTGCCCACATAGGGCTTCCACGACGCCCAAGCGCGTCCTTGTTTCAATTTCGGCAACGTCCCATGTTGCAGTCTGCGCATGAACTCGGCCTGCACGACTCAACGCATTCCCCTCTTGTGCTATGGGCCTTGTCCTCGCCCCTTGTATGATTGTCTTCAAGGGGGTGTGCTGTTTTACTGGGGCTCACTGTCGGAACCGGTCGCGTGTTCTTGACGCGGTCGCATGAATTTGCTCCGATCAAAGTTGAGAAAACAAAACACTTAAGATGCTGACTTGAGTCGATTTGCAGCCAGCCGGGATACCTTTGTTTCACAACGTCGTCAACATCGGACACACCTGCCCAAATCACAGGCTCCCTCCTGCTCACTCCCGCCTCCACGAACGAACTGAGGTTCACCGAACGACATTTGACCAGTTGGCTTTACCTCAAGGTGAGTGCTCGCAGCAAGCCCTTCCCAGCCCGCTCCAGCCAGCCAGCGAGTTGGCCTGCCTCCCCCCTCCCTCAGTCTACGGATCTCCATACCTCCTTGCCTACGCGTCCATCGGGCCAGATGACTTGACGGGAAAACCTTGAACCAAGCGGTGCGGGGGATTCGGCGGAGGTTGGGCACCAGGACGTATACCTCGGCGGTGTTAATACCATGTATGATGCCAGGCCGGCTGGTATCGGACATCGAACATCCCCGTTGGGATGATTTTTGGAGTCTGGCCGGATGCCTGGGGAGGCCTGGGATGGCCTGGTTCAAGGTTCACTAGCTACAGATGACAGATGCTAACCAAGGCGCACAGAAACCACTCGACATCAACTCATGACTATCAGAGCCATGGCCCAGAACAGGCAACCCTCTGGGGGCTACAAGCAGGAGCCTGACAACGTGAGTTGCCTCTTTTTCGTTCTCGATCAATTTCCACATATACTACGTGTGCTGCCGGAAGGCTATGTACTACCTACCCAACCTCGCCCTTTTCCTACTGTCTTTGTCTTGTTCCATTACTCGAGTTTTTGCCGGAGCGCATAAGGTTGTCTGCGTCAGCTTGAGCGGCTGCTGGCCCAAGCTGCCTGAAAACTCGTCACCCGGCCGTTTGCTTGGACGGCGAGTCGTGACAGGCGGCAAACACGGACCTCGACTGAAGCTCTCGAGTGGGAGTCGCAGACGAGGCCAAACATGGATAGGGTTTGAGCTACGCGCATGGCTGGCGTCGACAAGACGAGGCCCCGAGGTTCCTGGGATTTCCGTGGCTTCCAGAAGACGGCTACGCTGTCGCAAGCTTGACCAGGTCAGGACTCCCCAAAGTCTGTGAGATTGGGCAGGGTGGCTCCTGTTTCACCAATGGCCGGGGCTGTCGCAGCCTTCATTGCATGAGTGGGCCTTCCCTCTCAGAGAGAGAGAGAGAGAGAGAGAGCGTGTGTGTGTGTGTGCCACGACGCTATTCCTCTTTTGCACCTTTTTTTTTTCTTTTGTTACCCTCTCTCTTTTTCGTTCTGTCAAAAAATTGGGGGAAAAGTTGGAGAGAGCGAGAATGAGTGGGTGAGGGGACAGAAGTGGGCAGCAAAGCCAAGCCCCAAGCCGGCCAGGGTCGGGCAGGGCATGGCCCAGTGCTACCCAACCTGGTTCAAGCCCCGGGGGGCGGTTGAACCTTGGAGACCTTGGGAAAGCTTCCTTCCCCCAGAGACAAGCCTGCGGTTCTGCCCAAAGTGTGCAAGAACTTTGGTTGTGGGCGAGTCTCTAAGGGGGAGGATGTTTGTTTCTGTCACCCCCTCACAAGCCACACGGCGGATAAGAAACATTCGTTTCTGGCTGCCACTGGCACGCAGGCATTCTGCGTTTGCTCACTGTTCACTTTGCCCGATGAATGGCGACGCCATGTCAGAGAGAGGTGGCGAGTGCACCAAGCCAAGAGGTGGCTGGTTCGTTGGAAATGAGGTACAAACACGGCGGCGCACGGCAAAATAACGGCGGCCAGCACTCAACGGCTACCCGAACCTGCCTAGACGCCTAGTGCTGTCTCGAGTCCAACGGGCACCAGCCTCCCAGCTTGTTAGCCTCAGTGAGGCCCCGGACCCCTTCGCTGTCGTTGTCGCCGTCGGGCTTGCCCTCGGCTTTCCCTCACGTGGGCGTGGGAAAAGTGCGAAGAGAGTTACGGGCCTCGCTCTCTCCAGCATCACGCCCACGTCACAAGACAAAAGGAAACAAGGCAAAAGAAGGAATATTCGGCTGAAGCAGCGAGCTCGTTCTAGGCGACGAGCTCGAGATGCACGCGCGGGAGGAGGTAGTGTACACCTTCTGGTCATTCCCTGGCAAAGCAAGATGAAGACGAGGTGACGATTGTGGAGATCTGGAGGCGTCGGGGTGGGGTGCGCACCCCCCTCTCTTCCGCCCTCTCTGTCCTGCTCCGCAGCACACACAAGTTTTGGTGGGGGCGGCTGCCAGTAGCTTTCTCCAATCATGGGTGGTGGCTGAGCACGATGTAGAGGGGGTTCCCCCAGCCGATGCATCCATCATTCTTTCGTTTGCCGTGATGATTCGGAATCGGCTGCTGTTGGGGGGCCATCTGCGAGCGTCCTTTTTGCTCCCTCTTTCGCCTTTTGATTGCGCCATGCGCATTGGTCCGAGAGAAGCTGTGGAGACGACTCCGGTGGATGCTCTGGCACGGCGAGCGGCGAAGAGGAAGTCGTCCTGGTTTCGACCCGCGCGCCAGCTCTACGGGAGGAGAATGAGGAGAAGCCTGGCGCAGCCTGCCACCCGCACACGGTCGTTTGCCATTGTTCTCGCTTTGGAGGCAACGGCTGCGAGGGTGACACGGCTGCGCTAGGCTGGTCGTGAGGAGGAGTCAACCCGGCCATGGCGACCCCATCTTCTGCTTCCCCTTCTCTGAGCTGGCTTCTGGGGGAACGGACGATTGTATCGACGACCTCTCAGCACGCTTGTCAGGCGCCCGTCCGAGCGAGTATTGGGTACGGCGTTCCCGCATTGCTGGCTTGCGAGCACACACAGCTCCGGGTTCCTGGTTCTCCCCTGGGACGCGTGGGTGATACATGGGTCATCGGCAAGGTCTCAAGTGTCCCAAGTGCCAGTGCCATCCTCTCCCACTCCCCAGTGCCAGCAGCAGTAGCAGCAAGCATGATGGGAGCAGGCCAGGAGCCTAGGGGGAAGAAGCACCAAGCGGGCATGGGGGGCTTGCAAGCGGCAGCGCGGGATTCATGTCCCAGGTCCCAAGAAGCCAGGATCTTTGCCAAACTGGCCTCCCACACGGACTGTCTCTTTTCAGGCACACATGCGCTTTCCACCTCCCACGCACTTACGTCTTTTCTCTCTTCTCCCGAGTCCTGGTATCTCCGCCTCATGGTTTCCACACCGCCTTGCACCACACAGATGCAGATGGCCAGGGCCAGACAGGGGTGGGGGGCCAAAGCAAGGGAGTCGGGAATCGAAGTGGGAAGCTTTCTCTCTATTGGGGGGCACCCCCCGGTGGCTGGAAAGGGACGGCAGTGGATCGGCCAGAGTTGCAGTCGTATTTGCAGTTGCAGTGAGTGCTGTCTCCGAGTGGATGATGGGAGACGATTCAGACACGAGAGAGATGAGAGAGAGAGAGAGAGAGGAAAAGAGAAAGAGAGAGAGAGAGAGAGCGCGCGCGCGCGCGCACACACACACCACACACATACACACACCCAGAAAGAGAGAGCGAGAGAGACAGAGAGGTAACCCGGCGCCATCCCGGTATTATCCTGGTCCGCTGGCTAGCTCCGGATGAGAGATGCCTGATTGGGCAGTGACTCCTGCTCGGCCCTGCAAGTGGGTGCCGCCATTGGTCATTTAATCTACAATGCAGGAAACCCCTGTCACGTTTCTCCCATGCGTTGTCCCACACACCCAGGCATCCACCCACACACCCGCACACCCCCACCCCACTTCCCATTCCACCTCGCGCCTTCTCAGGTTCTTTTTTCTTTTTCTTCCCTTTCCTTCCCATTCCCTGACCTCCATACCCACACGCCCCTTTCGCCGCCCTTCACCTTGTCTTCTCCGCATAAGAGGAGGATTCTGTAAGGAGAGACTCCGTCTTTTCCAGGCAAGGCGCGCTAGCCTCACCCCTCCATTTCACCCTCCAGCCCCTCCTTCTCTCTTGTCCCATCTTCACCTCCTTCTGCGTCCTTTCCTTGCCTTCCTGCCCTCGTCCATGCCCACCCTCCTCCATCCTGCCAATATTCACGCCCTCCCCGGTCGTTATATCCCCTGTTCCTCCTCCCACGCGCTGCCTTCGTGCTCTGTGCCTCTGCAAGTTGCAGCAAGAAAAGCATCGAGAAGCTCTCCTCTGCCTGGCTTGCCGTCCTGCGTCAAACCTGCGTTCGCCAACCGACACGATTACACTCAGTGCCGCTCTCTCTTTCTCTCTCTCTCTTTCCCTCTCCCAACTTTCTCTCAACTTTCCTCTGGTACGGTAACGACTTGCTTTACCGCCTCTTTTTTCCTGCTTGCACAAGTCACCGCGGAAACAACAAGACGAAGAACAGCGCGCACAACGTATGTTTGTTCATAACCCTGACTGCATTTCTCTCCATGGTTTTCTGCTGCATTTTGCCCCAACCGCTTTTCGTATCTTTCCTCTCGTTGGTTTGTCGTTTGGCCTGGCTGGCGCATTGCGACTACTACTTGCCGCCGCTACGCTATTATTCATCCCTCAACCGCGCAACCTCTTCACATCACCTCATTACACATCATCATCTCATCGATATACATCATACACGGAAGATACCTTCTGGTTTGGGCGTGTGTACAACTGGTAGATGTTCACCTTGCCTCGCCTCCAAATCGCCCCGCGGCTTTGGTAGCGCGCTTGCAAGGGCACTGCCGTTGGCATCGCCGTCTCTGTGGATATCTCGCGTTCCTCTCATCCACTCTCTCCCCCCCATTTCCTCACTCTCCGTCTGCGCCGCACTGTCGCATCGCCCAAGGTGTCAAGGTACCGTGCCATTATATCGGCCCCCCTCCCCCTTGTACTACCTTACATTGCGCTTTCTCTCTATCCCGAACAAGAAGCGACAGCGGTGCCGTATCAAGCTCCACTGCGTTCGCGCCCCCCGGTTCCTGTATCGTCTGCTTTTGGTCTGGCTCTGGCTCTCGCATCTGGTTTCTGACTCTCCTGGATTGTGCTGCGGGTTGGTGCCGGTCCTGGATCTCTCCGCTACTCGGTCCTGTCTGGGTCCATCTCGAGTGAGAAGCGATACACACAATACGGACACGGCGAGTAAGAGAAAACAGTTCTCGTACCAAACCGCCGCCGCCTCCTGTCTCGACCCCGGCCCTCTCGCTCTCAGCACTTTGCACTATCTGCCCATCCTGTCCAAAATCATTATTCTCCATCTCCCCATCATTATTACCCACTCCAAATCCCACCTTGCTCCAATGTTCAAATAGCTACCCTGTTCCTCTCTTGTACCCTCACTCGCCCAATCCCCTCTTCTGCCCATATTCCTGCTGCACCCTCGCTCCGATCGCCATCTCTCCTCCGTCCTTCAAACTCCCTTGTCATCTCATTGCATCCTTTCTGTCCCTCGCTCTTGCTTGTGTTCCTGTCGCGTTCTCCAACAACCGCAGGACCCCAGCATCACCCTCTACTCTACTCTACCTTACATCCCTCCTCATCGTACCTATCTACCTGCGCCCCCCCAGTCAAGAAACCAGCCAGAGAGCCAGGCTATCGCGTTCTCGAAACTCGACAGGTTCCGCTTCCGAGTAACCTTGGTCGCAGTACCTATCTTCGTTCCTGCCCGACCTTTCCTCATTTTCTTTAACCGAAGCTGTTGCTTGATTATTCAGGGGTAAAGCCAAAGAAATATCCTTACCCTCTTGGTTTCTACCCTCGCCTCTCTGATCCGGCGGCGCTGTAGTATGCGCATGGCCTTGCATCCAGAGCTGGCCTCTCTCCCCTGCCCCCCCCCCCCCCCCCCCAAATCCCACTTTATATCAGAAAAGGGGTCCCAAACTGGGTCTAGCACGCCTCACCCGCGCAACCCTCGTCGATGGCCAGGAGGACCACCAGGGGCAGGAAGGGACCACTTCTCACCACCCGCACCTGCCCTGGCGCCTGGATCCCCCCCCCCCCCCCCCAGTCCCCTGACAGTGTCAAGGTGCAAAAAATAAAAATACAGACGCGCCGCGCCCTGCCTTGCCTCACTTTGTTTTTTTCCCTCCTCCTCCTGCTTGTTACCACTCAACTTTAATACGTCGAAACGTTCTTGGATGAGGGACTAATGGGTCTTTTCTCTATGCAGCATCACCCCCACCATCAGCCCCAGGGTCAAGCACCTACTCAGCAGCAGCAACACCTGCAGCACCAGCAACATCCTCGACCCTCGAGCATCGTCCATCAACAGCATCATCCCCAGGCTCAGTCGCAGCAGCATCCCTCCTACGCCTCGGCCGGACATCCTATCGCGCCCGCCTACCAGCAGCAGAGCCAGGCCACCAACGCCCAGCACTCCCAGGAAGGTCTTCCCTACTACGCGCATCCGAGCCCGTACAGCACCCCAGGCGCGACAAGCGGATACACATCCGCCGGTAAGTCTCGCTTTCCCTGCTCCCACGGTTCAAGACGCGTGCGCAAACCGCAACGAGACGCGTCTTGAGATGGATTCGCTCAAGAGCAAGAGGGCTGACCACAAACGAATAGATCAATCCGACATGATGGCCGCCGCTCAAATGCCGAGACCACCTTACCCTCCCATGTCCTACCACACGCCGCAGTCGAACTCGCCCGCGTCGGTGGCATCTCCTTCCCAGCATGACCAGCACCGAAGCATCTACGGCCAGCCGCCGTCCCAGCCTCTCCAGCAGCACATGTACTACCAGACCCAGCAAGCGCACTACCCGTCGATGCAGGCGCAGCCTCAGCAGTCGCCTTACGCGCAGCACGCCGCCCAGACGCACCAGTCCATGTCCTCGCAGCAGCCCAACATGATGATGTCTGCGCAGTCTCAGCAGCAGCAGCAGCAACAACAACACATGCCCCAGCACGCGGCGCAACACAGCCAGGCCCAGATGTCGAACAGCCCGCGCGGCCAGATGAAGACGGAGCCCCAAGTACCGCTGCAGCTGCAGAAGCCTCAGACGACTCCTATGCAACACGCCCAGCACCCCCAGAACGGTGCCGCGCTCAACACCCCTACCGGGTCGACTCCGGGAGGTGTCAACCCTAACGCGGCGCCCGGTCCCATCCCGGCCACCACGCCTTTGGTCGTCAGACAAGACCAGAACGGTGTCCAATGGATCGCGTTCGAGTACTCCCGCGACCGCGTCAAGATGGAGTACACCATTCGCTGCGACGTCGAGTCCGTCAACACGGACGAGCTGTCAGCCGAGTTCAAGACGGAGAACTGCGTTTACCCCAGGGCCTGCTGCCCCAAGGACCAATACCGAGGCAACCGCCAAGTGTACGAGACCGAGTGCAACACGGTCGGCTGGGCCCTCGCCCAGCTGAACCCTCCTCTGCGCGGCAAGCGTGGCCTTATCCAGCGCGCTGTGGACAGCTGGCGCAACAGCAACCAAGATCCCCGGCTCCGAAGCCGAAGGGTTCGCCGCATGGCCAAGATGAACACAAGGAAATCGGTTCAGGGAGGTCCTCACCCTGGTGCTCACATGGGCGGCCCCAGTCCGCCAGGGATGCCTCAAGGTGCGGGTGGCATGGGCCCCGCGGGTGCATCAACCAAGATGCCTGGAATGAACATGGGTCATATGCCGCACGCCAACGCTCCGGGTGGAGGGGATGAAGTCGGTATGTTTCACCAGATGTGATTAAGAAGCCCTCCGCATCTGCAGCGTTTGCGAGCCCCGTCGTTGTTTGTTGATTGTCGTTGCATCGCACCGCACATACACACTGCCCGGCACAATCCCTCCCCCAAAGATCGTCGATTATGTGATACCTTTCCCCCCTTCATCACCTGTCTGTCGGCCGTGTTCTAGAACGACACGAGCTTCATCACAAAACACATGCAGTTTTTTCTTACCTCTGTGCCTTTATTACATTATTACTCTGCTAGTTGGTCAGATGTCTCGGGAATGGGTTCGTTGCACTCTTGTCTTTTTCTTGCGCTTCTTGTTGTATAGCGCCCGGTTTTCGGCCGCCGCACCAAAGCAACTGCCACACGATACAGCAAAGCTCGCCGCGGGTTGAGAGGGATTTCCTTTTCTCTACGGCACAGATCTGTACATTACCATAGTTGCTGCACGCAGTTGCTGCTGTTGCTGTCGTTAGTCAGTTGACCCGAACTTGTCGGGCAACATGCGGTACATCTCTTAGAAGAGATGCCGGCAAAAAGTCGCATTGCTTAGCGTTTTTGGCATTCAACCCCTCCTTTCGCGTCCCTATCGCTTGGCTTTTGTCGTCGTCTCTCCTAAGAGAAGATGGAAGAAAAGAAAAAGCCAACCCCAAGCTCATGCCACGACCCTCTTGTACCTCAAAAAGCAACCCCTCGAATCCTCCCTTTGTTGTCTTGAGCGTTTCGCGTTGCCGTTGGTTCGTGTTGTCAGGGCTGTCGATCAAACATGTTTACCCCTCCCACACTCCGCTCGTCCGCATACGCCTTTCCGAAACCAGTTTCCAATATCCTTCATTGCAACGTCGACTGACTTATCGTGTCTGAATAGGCGATGGAGAGTACATGGACGAGCATCATCACCATCACCAGGCTCCGGCCGGCCAGGCCGGTGGCGACGACGTGAGACAGTCGCAGGTTTTCTCCGGCAGCTACGGCGGTCACGGCGGCTACCCGGCACCCAGCTCCGGTTCGATACCTCACATGGGCAGCGGTTCTCACGGCGGTGCCGTCGCTGCGCGCCGCCACAGCCGCAGCGACAACGGAGAGCCCGAAGACCTGTTCCCTAACATCCCCGAGGCCAAGAAGCGCAAGTTTATCCTCGTCGAGGACAATGTCCGAGGCTCCCGCCTGCGTGTTAGAGTCACGCTCGACGGCGTCGACACCAAGGAGATCCCCGACTCCTTCCGCAAGGGTGCCTCCGTCTTCCCTCGGTCGTACTTCCCGCGCGAGATGCAGAGCCCGCCACCGTCGGCCACTGGCTCCAAGTTCTTCCAGGAGGATGCCGATGAAGAGGATGACGGTGTTGAGGAGACCGACGGCCGCGGCTCTCGCAGAGGCGCTGGCAACAGCAAGGCCATGGTCAAGGTCCCCATCGGCGAGAACACCGAGGGCGAGGTGGCCATTCCGCGTATGAGAAAAAGTGTCAGAGGCAAGGAGGTCCGTCTGAACGACCTCGGATACCGCATGGCGTGGCTGCAGAGTCGTGTCTTTGCGGGACGGACCGTGTTCCTCCAGAGAGCCCGTGAGTCCTGAGTCCCACTTGTTGAGTGAAGCGAGGCGCTAACAGAAGCAGTGGACTGCTACCGTAACAAGACTCGTTCCGCGATTGAATCCATCATGCAGGACGTCAAGACGCTGGCGCCTCACTACGAGACGCGCGTTGGCAAGCGGAAGTGGAACGAGAGAATGAGGAAGGGCGAGGCCGAGGAGTAAGAACGGTACACCGTCGGCTCCCACCCCGAGTTTGCGAATACTACGCACATAACCGCATTGCTTCCCACGAACCTCACCAATTAGCATCACCGAAGCGAGTCCCACTCATGAAATCGATCCACATGGTTTTCAATGCTTATTTTCGACCTCGTTTCCGCGCATCGTTAACACCGACGTCTCACGACCACAGCAACAACACACACACACACGGACAACCCAAAAAGTCAACATTTGTACCATACGTGCCCAATCCCCCACAAGTTTATAAAGGCGACGACAGGGGAAAGAGGAGAAACGATCTTCTCTTGGGTGACGACGTGACGATGACATCTCCTTTTTTTCCCATTTTTTTATTCTTTTTCCTTCCTGGCCAAGGATGAACTTACTTTCGGGGGATGATGGATGGCCTGGACAGATGCAGACGGACGCGACGGAGGCTGTTGATTTCGTTCTTTGCAGCAAACAGCACACGAGCTTTGCTACGACGCCTTGGACCCCACGACAAAAAGACATGAGGCGGATTTCTACTTTTTTCTTGCTCCACAACTCGAGACATTGTCCTGTTCCATTTTTCTGATTGATTTGTTTCTCTTGGTTTGAGGTGGCTAGTTTTGAGGGTGAAGGAGGACGTGGAGTCTACCGCTTTTCTCAACTTCTCGGTATATTTTTTTTTACATCTTTTCGTTTTAGGTCAAACTGCGGGGAGGGGGGTCATCTTTTTTTTTTTCTTCCTTTTCCCATTGCAGCCCGCGCACGAGTTCCTTCATTGCCCATTCTTCGATTCCGAGAGGCGTCGGAGAGCGTACTTACTGGTTTGAGTTATGCTTTTTCCCCCCGACGGCTGCATAAGGGAGACGAGGGTGGAGGATTGATGCGGGCATGGATTGCTTTGTTTTCCGAGGAATGAGGGTTTATAGATTTGGCAGTTCAAGAATCACTTCTTTTGGTTCTCACATGAGCGGTGTCGAGGTGGGGTGATGAATGACGAATGAAGGGCGACGTGAGGTGAGGTGCGTTGTGATTGTGGTTGAGGCCGATGCCATTTGACAAGGACAAGAGGTTGCTGTTGGACCGCACAGTCCCCTCGCGGAGGCAGACATGATGCGCGGTGACCCGACGCCTTATATGCCCTGGCCTTTTTCCTCCTACGCCCCTCCCAGACTCGACCAACGTATAACCAGCCGCCTACGCCTTTCTCTCGCCCCCGCCCTCGGCCACATCCTTGGGCGCCCTCTCCCCCCTCTGGAAGACGAACAGCGCCTCGTCCTTACCCGCAAAGCTCGGCAGCGGGATCTGCACGACCTTCTTCCACGCGGGCTGCTCCCGCTCCATGTACTCGTCCACCGTCATGCCCCTGAAGGCGGTATACCCGTTGCGGTTCTGGGTGCCGACGACGGCGAGGGTGTCGCCGGCGTACGCCTCGACCAGGCCGCGCGTGAAGGAGCCCTCGGTGCCGCCGGCGACGCCGCCGCCGACGACGGGGTAGACGAGGAGGAGGACCAGGTCGCGCCCGGCGTCGCGGGAGCGCAGGAACCGCACGCCGTCCGAGACGAGGGTGTCGGGCACCCAGTTGACGCGCCACTCGGACTGCATGTTGTCGACGGGGTGGACCCGGAGGCCGTACGCCCGCAGCATGTGCGCCCAGTAGCCGTTGCCGGAGCCCACGTCCGCCACGGCCCTGCCCGCGGCGAGGACCCGGAGGACGCAGAGGGCCTCGTGGGTCGGCGTCGCGCAGCCGAAGTGGTGCATGAGGATCGGCAGGACGTGGTGGCTCTGCAGCCTCTTCTCGGTGGAGGGGGCGGGGCCGCACCACTCGAGGTTGCGGCAGGACCAGGACCAGAAGTCGAGGTAGGGGTTCGGCGGGAGGGCGGCGGGCTTCTTGGACTTGGGGACCGCGAGGGACGAGAGGAGCGCCGGGTGGATGTGGCGGCGCGCGAGGAGATGGGTGGCGACCTGGAAGCGGAGCGACGACTTTTTGGCGTTGGAGAGGAAGGAGTTGAGCGCGGACGGGGTCAGGGTGCTGGGGGAGAAGATCTGGATGTAGGCGTCGATGTCGGAGCGGGGCGGGGGGTCGATCTGCGGCAGCCGTCAGTTTGCGGGCGGGTGGGATGGGTCGAGAAGGGGCTGAAGAAAGGCAGTGTCGAAGGGAGAGAGGTGGGGCGGGAGGCGAGGGAAGAGGACTCGGTTGATAGAGTGCATGGAGGAGGATCAAGGGCCTCAGGGAAAGAGAGTGGATGGTGTGGGGGAGTTGAGCATGTGAGAGGTGGTAAGGGCGATATAGCAATGCAGAAGTGGGTGGGCTGAGGATGAAAAGGGAGGTGTTGCGTGACGCGAAGGATCTCGAGTGAAGCCACGACAAAGCGCCCCCCTCCCATGGACGCCCACTCTCACTCTTGTGCCGCCGACCGTCGAAACAGAACGAGCGTCTGAAGCCGGGGGAGATCACAAGAGGCAAGCGGCAGCAAGATGCGCGCACTAGGGGCAGTGTAGGATGGAGACCAAAGAGGGATTCAAACGCACCGGCTTCCCCTCATCGTCGCGATACCACGCATGCAACCCGTTGACGCCGCCCATGCTGACAATCCGCTGCACCTCGGCGAGGCGGACGGCCGTCATGGCGTGGTAGACATAGGTGTCGCGCTCGGGGAGGTTGAAGGAGACGACGGTGGCGCCGTAGAGGTCGTCCTTGGCGAGGAGCTCGTTGGCCCGTTCCCGGCGCGCGGTGTCCTTGGCGTACTCGTCCGGGTTGAACGTCGGGCTGCCGACACAGTAGGTGAACTTGTCGCCTTTGGCGACCGTATCCGCAGACATCGCGGGGGATGTTCCTGCGGTTGTTGAATACTCGGAGGGGGGTTCTGGAGGCTGCGTGAGCCTGTGGGAGGGGTTTGGGGGTTGAGAGATTTACCTGAGACGGGGTCGCGTCGGGCCCCGTGGACGAGCTAGAGTGAGAAGTCGTGCTCAGGACAGGTATGCGGGATGCTGTTCGACTTTGCCCGGGAGATCGGAGACGTCGGGAGGGCCGGGGAGGAGGAGATTCGGACCCTGGTCGTCAGCGCTGGTGCCGAGTTTTCGGGGCCGTGTTTCTCGGAGCGGACGGATGTCGTCATGGCCTTTTTGAGCAGACCCACCCACTTTTCCCGGTCTGTGTCCGGGACAGTGCAAATAACCGTCTTTCATCGAATTGCACACGGTACGGAGCATCGGGGCCCCGGGAAATGAACGGCTGGAGAATACGGATGCATGCGGATATAACCTTGTCCTTATTCTCTCGCTTTATCACTCACATGGAAATCTCACCAACGCCCCTATCTGGTTGCAGAATTTTCAATGATTTCCTTCAGGGCGGTGTACTCGCAGTATTTTTGCATTTCGAGGTTGCATCGTTTGATCCCTTGGTACAAATACCAGACCACTTGCTGGGATTTCGGGGGCCAGATCTGTGCTCCAGGTTCTCCGCCATGTCGAGGCGGAGAAACGCGGAGAAATGCAGCTGCCTCACCACTACCGGGCGCGCGCGGCTTTCTGCTCGGCTCCGGCACGGCGCCTGGGGCTCGTAGAGCGAGGGAAAACTTCAGCCACCTGATTTCTTTCCGTCCGTGGCCACAGCTTGCATTGAACGTCTGATTGTCTCGCCATTGCCAGTTTTCTGGACCGGCTCTTGGCTGTATTTCACGGGACATTTTCGTTAGTATCGTCTCTGGAGGCCAACTGTGGTCCGATAATTTTAACTATTAGCAACGTGCTGGCCCCGTACCCTGTTGCCATGCCGCCATGTCGTGACGAGTACACCTGGTCCGCGCAAATCGGCTTCTTCACGATGCTCATGACTCGGAACTCGGGGGCTAGACACGAGTTTCCCAGTCCAGGCCTCCTCCTTCCCCGGAGCAGTCCACCGACACTGCACGACGTTCATCCGTTCCCTCGGGAGTTGACCGCACCAAACACCAGGAACCCAGGACCCTCCTGGCTGTCCTGGCGTTCTTCTACCAAACTTCTCCCTTCTCCCCCACACCACCCAACCCCAAATCCCCAAAGTGCCAGGGTAGGGCCGATTATGCGGGACGACTGCGGGGTAGAACAACCCAAGCCATTGGATCGGGCCTGTTTTTTCCAAGCATTGTTTCCTCTTTCACGGTAAGCTATGGGAAATTTGCCCCAAGCTTGGCAACCGCAGCACTTGTCCAGCCCTCCGCGGCACGACACGGCCGCTTGGGACTGCTTCGCAACGACGAATGACGTAGCCCGCTACATACTAGCTTATATGCTACCCCGGCCCAGTCTGGTCTCGTGGCTCGATGCCGGGATCACCACTCTCGAGCCTCGGTGGGCTTCATCTCCAGCATGGAGTCCAACCTTGACGCCAATGTCCGACCTTCTGCCGGCCCCTCCCCACTGCTCTTCGAGTACATAATGCTCGCGAGCCGCCGCCGTTGCGGCTCGTGAGAGGGTGTAAGCTGCAGCGTACGCCAGTCAAGCATCGTCGGTACCCATAGCTCACCCCCCAGAACACCATGGCCCGTTTCAACCTGCTCGCCGCCCTCTCCACGGCCTGTGCCACGGCATCTGCCCTCGTCCCGAGGCAGGCCGTCCCGGACAACACCACCACCGGCGCCGCCCCCACCGTCGACCTCAAGAACGGCTCCTACCATGGCGTCTACAGCTCCTCCTACGGCCAGGACTTCTTCCTCGGCATTCCCTACGCTCGGCCCCCCGTGGACGACCTTCGCTTCCGCGTGCCCCAGCCCCTGAACTCCTCATGGGAGGGCACCCGCAACGCCACCGAGTACTCCCCGCTGTGCTTCGGCTACGGCAGCGACACCTGGGTCCTGGGTAATCACGTCTCCGAGGACTGCCTCACAATCAACGTCGTCCGCCCCCACGGCGTCGCCGCCGACGCGAAGCTTCCCGTCGCCCTCTGGATCCACGGAGGCGGCCTGACCAACGGCGGCAGCGCGGACCCCCGCTACAACCTCTCCTTCATCGTCGAGCAGGGCGTTCGCATGGGCACCCCTTTTGTCGCGGCCAGCATCAACTACCGCCTGCACGCCTGGGGATTCCTGTGGAGCGACGAGGTCAAGGCCGAGGGCGCCGGCAACCTCGGGTTCCGCGACCAGCGCCTCGCCCTGCGCTGGGTCAACGAGAACATCGGCGCCTTCGGCGGCGACCCGGAGCAGGTCACCCTCTGGAGCGAGAGCGCCGGTTCCCGCAGCGTGGCCTCGCAGATGCTCGCGTACGGCGGCCGCGACGACGGCCTCTACCGCGCCGCGATCCTGCAGAGCGGTACCGGTCTCGGCACCGACTTTGGCGAGGTCGAGTCTACCGCCGCCACGTGGCAGGACTACTACAACACCATCGTGAACAAGACCAACTGCACCTCGGCCGCCAGCACCCTCGAGTGCCTGCGTGGCGTGTCGACCTGGGACCTCAGCGACATCTTCAACGCCACCGCGAGCCCTTCCTTCACCGGCGTCGTCGACGGCGAGTTCCTCGAGGCCGCCCGCCACGAGCTTGTCAACGAGGGCAAGTTCACCCGCGTCCCGCTCCTCATCGGCGCCAACACGGACGAGGGCACGCAGTTCGGCACAAAGGGCATCAACACCACGGAGCAGTGGCAGGCCTACCTCCGCTCCGGCGGCGCCAACAACGTCACGATCGAGGTCCTCTCGGCGCTGTACCCGGACATCCCGCGCCTGGGCACGCCGGCGACGCTCGAGGGCCGTCCGACCGGGGAGTACGCCTCGTACGGCGCCATGTGGAAGCGCGTCAACGCCTTCGCGGGCGACCGGGCGCAGCACGGCCCGCGGCGGTTCTTTGCGCGCCACTGGGCGGCCGCGAACCAGACGGTGTACTCGTACAACTTCAACGTGCTGGTCAACGGCATGTCGCCCGCCCAGGGCGTCAACCACTTCCAGGAGGTGGCCTTCGTCTTCAACAACACGGACGGCCTGGGCTACGAGACGGCCGTCGCCGAGAACCCGTTCGAGGGCAAGCCCGAGACGTACAAGGAGCTGGCCAACGTCATGTCGCGCATGTGGGTTGCCTTCATCACCAAGGGCGACCCGAACCAGAACGGCGTGACCAACGTTACGTGGCCCACGTATGATGCCGAGAACCCCGAGATTATCGGGTTCGATGCCAACGTCACGTCGTTGGCGCATGTTCAGCCGGATACCTACCGCACGGAGCAGATAGAATATCTGATCCAGAAGTTGTGGTCATGAGCACCATTGTGATTGTAACTGGAAAATAATGAATAAATTGACATTTAGAGTTCAAAGAGTCCCGTTCTCAGTCTGGTGTTGCCATTTCAACTACGTCGTATGAGAGCCCACGACACTACATTTGATTCTCCCACCCCATCGTATCAATCCGAGTGTCCAATGCGTGAAGACAAACTGTAGCCTAAACTCATCACATCACTCCACCTTTTCAAGCAGATTGACCCTTGCGAGCTTGGACGGCCATTTCGACACTGAATTTCCAAATCACAATGACGGCACCGGGAAGTCTTACCGTTGTTGCGTACTTCTTACCCGGCTATCCTGCTTGACTGCGGCTGATGTTGGAGAGGAAACGGCCAGGCGCTCCATCTCCGTTTATGCCCCACTTTGGACATGTTCAGACCTTCTTCGTGGCCAGAGTCGCCTCGGGCGCGGTAGTAGCCGGAACCTTCTCCGTGTTCTGACCCCTGGCCCCGATCTTCGGATGCTTCTTCAACGCACTGGGGATGACGTCCTGGAGTCCCGCGACGTGTCCGGTAGCGGCCACGAGCCGGGCTTCTTCAAGACCCTCGACTTCACGAGCCTTGACGGGGCGGGTAGGGGAAGGGTTGAGAATGTAAGTTGGGGTGTAATCGGGGGTTATAGTGACAGTGACGGTGACGCGATCGGCCGGGGACGAAGCCGAAGTCGAGGAAGCCGAAGTCGAGGAAATCGATGTCGAGGAGGTCGATGCCGAGGAAGCAGACGGGGTAATGGTGACCGTCACGGTGACGGGGCCGGTCCTGGAGGACGTGCTAGAGCTGGAGGTGGCACTGGAGCTGGAAGAAGAGGCGGGTCTTGTTCTCCACCAGCAGTTCGGTCGCCTAGTGCGGGTGCAGCGGCGACGGCTGTAGGTGGTCGGGGCCGGGCTTGAGGTCGTAGTCAAGGTTGACTGAGCGACGGCGAGAGGGGTTGTGTCATCATGGTACTCCTCTTCAGCCTCGAGAACGGCAGTGTGAGCCCACTGCACGGGGAGATCACGCTTAGATATAGGCGTGGAGGTGTGAGTAACCGGGGACCCAAGGCTCGCAGGTCTCGTACGAGCTAGGAGTGGGTGCTTGTTGCGGTCGCAGGGGCAGGAGTGGAGGTTACAGTCGCACTTGAGCCCCCAAGGTCCTCTAAATCAATATTGGGCTCTTGGAGGTCCCGGTCGACGAAATTTTTGCCAATGGCCGGGATGGCGCTAGCGGGATGCTTGCGGACGGCCGATGGTGCGGCCATCGTCTGGGATGCGGATGAAGGGACGGCGGTGTAAGTGACTGTGACGGTGGCCGGCGAGGTCGTGGCCTTGGTATTCTTAGGCTTCTTGGGGCCACGAGGCTTCTTGGGAATGGAGGGTCTCTTGGGGCCACAACGACCTGGCCGTCCAGGTTTGGTGCGGCACCTCTTACCGCCGCATTTGACTGGGACACGGCCCGTCTGGGTGGTCTTCGCGATGGTAGTGGACGTTGTCGTGTAAGAGGCAACGGTATTGGTGGTGGTAGGGACGGCAGTCGTCTGGGGCTCCGCTGAGGCGGCGGCGGCGGCGACGGCGGCGCTTTGGGGTGTCAAGCTCAACAAGGTTTCGGACTCCTGCGCGTCCCATTCGTGCTTCACAATACTATATCTGGGCTTGCCGGTAGATTGCGAGACAGCCCCCGAGAGGGAGCCGGTAGTGGTGAAGTCAGACGAGGTCGGAAGCGGGGGCGGAACCCGGAACCTCCTCCTCGAGCGGAAGCAGTCGCCACGGCCAATCGCCGGCTGCGGAAGCTTGGTTCCGACCGTGGCGGCGGTAGATGTGGGGGGCGCGGCCGAAGTCACGGCGTACGCCGGGCTGACCAGGGGTTCTGCGCTGACCAGGGAGGGGCCGGCGGCGGCCAGGAGGATGGCGGCCAAGATGGCGAAGTCTCTCATCTTGGTGATTTGTCTTGGTAAAAATCCAAAGATGGGTGAGTGATGATGGTGACAGAAGAGAAGGAGAAGGAAGAGACCTGTTGGCCAGAATGGAGTGTTATATACTTATATGGCTGGTATGATGTGGAGCGAACTTTGCAAAGGCATGAAGTGTTGAGAGATGCACAAGGTGGTGGTTTTGAATTTGCTTTTGCTGAGCCCCCCGTATGGCACGATTAAAAGCGAGATAATAGCAAGTGTCTCGAGTGTGACTGTTCACCACCCCGCGGGGATGTCGTCTATCACGCCAACTGTCTGTGCAAGTTTCTCGTCCAGCATAGAGTCAAGCAATCTCATGGGAGAGACGTGAGGCAAGGCGAATATAGTTCTTGAAGACCAGGGAACTGGCGAACGTGACGCGACATACATGTCTTATCCAGATGAGGGGAACGGCCGTTCTCAGAGATGAAGCCATAAATCAAGATACTGGTTGCCTTCCGAGGTGTTGTTGATAACCAAAGAGGTTCTACCGTTGTGGGGAGGCGCCCATCTTTAGTCCAAACGGCCAACCTCAACGGCTAAACCGTTGGCAAAGGTGCCGCACTTGGCTTGAACCACCGCGATTGACGTTCTTCGTTTGCAACGGAGCTGCCTGAGTTAAAGTCTAACGCCTGAGGCGAACAAACCAGGTCTTACAAACATCACACGATGTCATTGGCTCTCACTGGTGTTACGAACCATCACGAGGGGTCAGGTAGGCTTACACGTTGAGATTCAACCAACGACCCCACCGGAAGCTATCAAGGTGTAAACGGGGTCCACTGAATGAATGAAGGCAAAGAGAGTCCATACATACAGAGAGATACAGAAAGCCGTAAGATGCCCATGAGAAAGACACGGGGCCAACACATTATACAGTTCGGTCAGTTTTGGTGTTCGCTTCAAGCCGCGCGGTAAGCACCTCTGGTCGTACCAAATGAAATCTCCAGATCACCTTTGAGGAAACCCCTCACCCGCCCACCCATGGTGAGAAAGCAATGTACGAGATTTGGTACATACGGCGTCTCTCGCAGAAGGGGTGTTACCTAGGACCGCATGATCAAGCGGATAACAAGGTGGTCAAAACCCTTTGAGGGTTCCCGTTGGGGCCCAAGCCTTTTTTACTTCTCTCATTTTTCCTCATATACTCATGGAGTTGCCGCTCGGCTGTATACTTCGCAGTGTCTATCCAAATGGCCCATGATGTGATGGACACAAAAGCACACTTTCCTTACTGACGATGTTCAAGCCCTAACATCGTCTTTCACGACGACCGGACCCCAAACCTTCATGTATCTCATCTACAAGTGGAAACGTCGTCGTTCGCTTCGATAGATGTTGTCCATACACATGTGACCCTGCTAAGGCAGAGGGTGCTCGTTCCTGAACTGACGTTCAAACCCTAAACTCCCGTATTTCAACACTCATACGCCGAACCCCAGTCTTCCCCATCCTACCAAATCTCGAGCTTTGCCGCATCGGAAACATGAGTCGGTCATTCGTGGACCTGTCCCAGAATGTAGATGAGCGAATCATCGCGGTATTGATAAAAGGGGTTTGAGTGCTTTGCAGCCGGCCTCCCTCCCTACCTACTTCTCCTACACGTCCAACTCCCACGCCTCTGGTGGGCTCATAACAGGAATACTTCCTCTCAGACACTGAAAAATAGCGACACCAAACACCGTTCATCCCAGTCATCGCGTTCCAACGCAGCTTACAACATTACCCAAATCTGCATATCGCCCTTCCCACAGCGTCCCACCCCTAGCGCCATCGAGCCCCTCCCCCAACCCAGACGACCAACCAACCTTCTCCGTCTCCAACCCCAAACCCCTCATCCTCGCAAACTAACACGTCATGGTGTTCGCGCGGACGCAAGGCCAGTTCGCGCAAACCGCCTCACGAGACCACTTACACTGGGCCCTCGCCGAACCTTAGCTCTACGGGTCCCCCATTCACCGTGGGTGTTCGTCTCGTCTTGAGCCACAGAAAGGAAAGGCGTATTATCAGATGCATTTGTTCATAAGTTTTTTTTGGTATTGCCTTGTTAGCCGCTAGCCTTTTCTCTTCCCTTGTAGATAGAAATCATAAATATCTCTGCCCTTCCCACAGCTCGTGTAAAATGTGCCAGAAAATGATGGAAAGATACGCTTCTCGCTTCGTAGGCGCCTCACCAGATGCTGTCATGACCAAACCTTGCTTCTTAGCATAATCCTCCTCGTACATCAGCTTTCATCAGCCTCAACCCTCAATGGCCAGAGGCTCGCGCTCACGCTCCCGCTCCCGGTGGTGTCGGTGGTGGTAATCATCCCGACGCCTTGGATCGTCGTCGTAATCCTCGTCGTCTCGACGGTGTCTGCGGTGACGCTCCCTGTCGCGATCGTCATCGTATCGATCGTCATCGCCCTCCTCTCTCCTGTGGTGACGGTGCTTCCGTCTGTCATCATCATCGCCATCCCGATCACGGCCACGGTCGTGGTCCCGGTCGCGATCACCCCGATCGCGGTCTTTGCCAGACTCTTCACGCCTCCGCTCTGTTCCATTTGTTAGTTTGCATTACACCGATTTCCAGGGCCTTTCACATACCTCTCAAGACCTGCGTTGCGGCGGCATAGGCCTGGATTTCCTCCTTGCTGAGGACACGGAGGACGATGACAAAATCGTCACGGACCTCGAAACGCTCCTTGCCGACAGTCAAAGCTTCGGGGTTGACGATTTTGCGACTGATCTTGGTCCATCGGGCACCGGGTGGGACCTCCTTCAACTTCTTATCGTCCTTGTGAGGCGCGACACCCTCACGAATGGGGTTGTCTTCTTCAGGGAACTTGCTGGGCGCCTTCAGGATACCCTTGAGAGGCTTGGCATCGGACTTGTCGCGAGGTGGTGACACAACGCGAACCTGCTTCTCGTCTGAACGAGGTGGCGTCGTGTCACGGCCGCGGTAATCGTCTCTGGTCGAGACAACACCTGAGTCGGCCGAAGGGATAGAGACGGGCGATTCCCTCTTTGGAGGTGGCGATTCTTTCTTGGGCGAAGGCGTGCGTTCCTTCGTTTCTCGGATAGGAAGATCGGCGTAGGTTTGTTTGTCCGATCTGTCATCTCTATCCAGTCGTTCGGGCCTGTCCAGTCGCTCAGACCGCTCGTATCTCTCAGGACGTTCCGAACGTTCGGGGCGATCCAACCTGTCGACAGGAATGGGAACCTTCTCCTTGGGGTTCTCGTCCTTCATGGCCGCCAACTGCTCCTTCAACTCCCGGATATCGTTCGTGTTGGTAGGGTTGAAGCCGATTGTTTGCCGCTTGGGCCGTCTGGACTTTTGCTCGTCGTCATCCGGAGAGCCGTCGCGCTGTGATGTGGGAAGGCTGTCGCCCGTGAGGCGAGCCTCAGCATCCCTACGGTTCCGGTCTCGGTCGCGCTCTCTATCGCGGTCACGAACCTCGGCATCTTGTTCCGCGGGTGCTCTGCGTGTCTCGACAATGACAGGGGCACGGTCGCGTGGGTCTCGGGACTCATCCCGAGGCTTGTATCTTTCAGCAGCACGAGCTCCGGGGTCTTCCTCATCGCTACGACGGCGGGACTCTCGCTCAAGCTTCTCAGGACGTTCGTCCTTTTCTTTCTCCTTCGCTGCCGAGCCAAGACCGATCGCAGTGGCTGCGAGGCCAAGTCCGGCACTCAGCTTGTCACGCAATCGCTTTCGCTCAGCCTCATCTTCAGTAGCCGTACTGGTACGGCGCGTGTGCCGATCCTTGTCAGCTTCGAGGCGGACAGACTCTCGCTTCGAACGATCCTTATCATCCCGGCGCTTGGACTCATCATCTGAGCCCCTTTTGGCGTCCGAAGGGGAGGTTCGATGACCACTGCGGGATTCTGGACGGTGGCCGCCGCGCGACTCAGGTCGGTATCCGGGACGGGACTCCGAGCGGTACCCGTTCCGAGACTCGGGGCGTGCTTCTCTCCGCGGCTCACGCCGATCGTCAAAGTCGCCGCCGACCGGGGCCGAGTCTGTACGAATGCCAAAGCCACGCGAAGTCACTCCATCGTCATGGAAGTAATCGCCGCTACCGTAAACAGGATCATATTTGCGATCCACATCTCTGGCTTGTCGTTGGGCCCGGTCGTCGTCGCGGCTTCGGTAAAAGTCTTCGTGATGGCTGGACCGCGGGGGCCCTTCTTGATACACTGACACGGGACGTCGAGAGGCGGTGGCGCCTGCGACTGTTCCGGCGGCCACAGAAGTCGCAGCCACGTCCATGGAGGATGGGACACCAGTAGAGCGTCTATCTTTTGGACTCGGAGGCACCGGTAAATGAACCGGCGCAGCAGGAGCTGCGGGGGGATAGAAGATTGCGACGGGTCGTAAACGTTCGTAGTTGAACGGTTGATCTTGTCTAAGCCCCAGGTGGTGGGTGGAGGGCCACCTCGCTTCTCGTATCTGCTGGCTTCGTTGTAAGGGCGACTTGCACTCTCGGTTGTAGTCACGTTGACACTTGGGCGGTAGTAGCCCCGGTCGACACTTTCCCTCCGGCGAGATCTCGATGGCGGTCGAGTGTGATCCAAGTCGTAGCGTGCGAGGTCGCTTGGTGTAGTGTACTCGTAACCGTCTCCACCGATGTCGATGGGGGCGTTAGCATGTCGAGTACTGTTGGCGTAAACGGCGGACGACCTTGACGGGCGGTATGTGTCGTGCCTGGCCAGAGTAGGGTCGAGGGTTCGCTCGCGCAAACGAGTAAACTCTTCGTTGTCCATTGTGGCACTGTAGGAGCCGCCTCGGTGGTGGCTTCGGGAACGTATGGAGGAGGCGGGTTGTGTGTAGAATGTCGAATCGCTGGAGCGATAGTCGTCGCGAGTCGGGCTGGAATGCCTGTTGCTCGAAGAGTGGTGCGACGATGAGCTCGCTTGCGGTCGGGCCTGGGTCGTAGTGACGATGACTGGACGAGGGGCAGTAGAGTCGAGTGTTGACGAGCGATGACTGCGGTTGCGGCTTGCGTCTCTCAAGCCTGTTCCACGAGACAGAGGGTCCTTGGTGACGGCGTACGTTGTTGTGGTGGTCGCCGGAGTACCCGAATGGTGATGGTGGCCTCGTGAGCTAGACGAGGCGTATCTGGTCGAAGACGTCGGCATGACATGAATGTCTCCTCCGTACATGGAACTGTAGCCGATGCTTGTGGGAAGCGAAGCCCTTGCAGGATTGAATGTGGGCGACCGCGGGCGGGCGGGCGTGTATCGCGAAGAAGAGTAGCGGTGATCCATGGTGACGTCCAGTGGCCGAGTCGGCGGCGAGTCGTCTTAGTTGCGGTCGGCGCTCTCGTCGCTGCGGTATTTCCCGCCAAAGTATTGCGCAGGAAGACTACCGAGAGCCTCGGGGGAGCACGGCGAGGGGGAGGGACGAGGAGGGGCAGCCGGAATTGAGTTGGGTGCTGACCAGCTTAGATAGCCCAGATATGAAGCGGAACGGAGGTAGCGGGAAGAAGCACGTCGCAACCACGTGAGGATTCCGCCCTAAGAATTTTTTTCCTCCGTCTTTCTTTCCCCCGGTCGCTTTGACTTGGTGGTGCTTTGGCGTCTTTTGGCTTTCCAGGCTTATCGCTCGTTTGAGGGTGTTGTGGTGTCTCACTTTGTTGGCTGGTTTTCTGGGCGAGATGAGCTACCAAGAGGACGGTCGGTGCCCTACTTGCTTCGCCCTTTTCTTTGGAGGAGGGAGGGTAAGGCAGGGTGAGCGGGAGGAGAGGAGGGGCAGTCGTTGGGATGCCCACCGAAATGGAATGCGATGTGGGTTTCGTTTGGTTGGTAGTCGGTACGAGCTGTGAGATGGCGGGGTCCGGTCTCCCCCCTCAGTTCACCTCAATTTGATGCAGTTCCCGTTTTCTTTGCGTTTATTAGTGTAGTTTGGTCTGGAGTTGAAGGGCCCCGTCAACGGGAGTGGGCTAGGACTGGGCCGGGGCTGGTGGTCGGGTTCAGATCAGGCCAGGCAAGCAGGTCGGGCTGGAGTTGGGTGGACTCTGGCGTTGGATCGCTGTCGAAACGTCCAAGTGCGCTGTGGACTGAGGTGGAAGTTCTCCTGCATGCACCTGCAGCGCCGTGGGAAAAGAGGGGCGAGTCAGCTTTGTTAGGAGCAAGAGAATCGAAGGGACAATGGACGGGCGGGCGTGAGCTCAAAAATAGGACGAAGACATGAATGAATCCATGCGCCGTCTCCATACGGTTCCATACAAAATAAGACGGTGGTGCCGAGTATAGACGCTGCGCATGGCATATGGTGTAGGGTATGTAGGAAGATAATTGAGTATGTGACAAGAAAAGTAGAAAAGTAGAATCACTCACCAAATATCGCGGGACACAGATAACGTCACTGAGGCTGAGACTTCGGGAGAAACATAAAAAGAGAGTAAGACGAGGAAGGGGGGCGAAAATTGGGCGATGATTGAAGACACTGCAACGTCGAGTATTTTTGGGGAGGGGGGTTATCCTGGGCGCAATGACGAAGGGAGAGGAGTCGACTGATCCTTGTCGACACAGCAGTAAGGATCGCGGGGGGTCTGTTTTGATGATGGATGCTGATGGATGGTCCGGGGACACTCTCCCGCCCGTGTGTCTCTTTATCCCAGGGGCGTCCGAGGGAAGGTACTCAGTCAGCAAACAACGAGGCAGTTTGACTGGTTGCCTGAGAGCTTGTCTTCGGTGTACTGCTGTAGTGCAATTACTTGGAGGTGTGGTGTTGCGTGATGCTCATGAAAGTGTATTGGTACGTAAGTTGACGAGGCACTGCGGAAACCAAGGACTTGGTGGACAAGGCCAAGGATGTCACCCCGCGGCACGTTGTGGTCGCGCTGTAGTTGACGAAGGAATGTTCCTCCAGTAGGGGTCTTCGGAAGATGGCGAAGGGCTGCGGTTATCCGGACTTGACGACGGCCAGATGCTTCCCGTCTTGTTAAGGTTGCATGTAGCACAGAGAGCGTAGGCGTTGTTATCGGGTATTGACCTCCAGGTGGGAAGGACTGAAAAGATCGCCGGAGTAGTTGTACCCTGTCCAAGCTGACAAAATGGGTTGGCAGAAGATGGGCGGACGTGCGTCAACGTCAATGCCAATGCCCGTGATGTAGCGCATCCGTCAGCAACAAAACAGCCAACGAGAGCCCGATATGCTGAGAATGGGCTGGCCTCTTCCGACCTCTGCAGTTTGACCTTTCAGCCCACCCAGGCGAGCCAGGCGACTACAAGAACAGGCAGGTCGCTACTTAGCCACAAAGAAGCTAGTCCAAGTCGCTCAGACTCGGGATTGAAGAGTCAGGCCGGTCAGAGGGTACATGCAGAAGCGGCTTGCTTGGCTAGGGCCGTTTCGCCTCTGCAGTGTAGGCAGCCCTTGCAGAGTTCAGATGAAAAGCAGGCGGACGTCGGATGAGACGGGTTCTGGGAGTTTGCATGTAGTTCTTGTCTCGGTATCTGCGCGTCTGCTTCCTTGTGTGCTTGTGGCCTCAATCGGGCACAGCAGCAGAAAACCCCAACGTTATCCTGCAGGGTCGTTCTCAAGGTGCGGGTAGCCGTCCAAGTGATTGTTTCCAACCCGCGGCACCACAGGGGCAGAACCGAAGGAGGCGATCGGGTGTGGGCGAGATGTGATGTGATGTGATGGCACTGGTATTGTTTGCTGACCGCTGACGTCTCGAGTCAGAACACAGCAGGCAATCAGAGACAACGATGATGCGGCGCAGAGTGTTGAGTGGTTGCCTCGAGGCACAGGCTAAAAGCGTCCCGAGAGGAGGGGAAGACGCTGTGAAGTGAACTCAGCCAAGATTGGTGTAATTATCCCGACCCAGGGGTCCGATTGATAGCGCTGGCTCAAGATAATGAAACCGTGGGAGACAGACCCTCCCGAGGTGAAAGAGGTGAGAACACACTTCACGGAGAGGCCAGGTACTTTGCCATTGGCGTGAGCTTTTTTCAAGCAGTTGACAGGTTTATGGCTGTTGGCAAGGTGTCGCGCGTGTGCGAAACGGCCGCTCCCTTACCGTTTTGGGAAGCCGGTTGTCGTCCGTGTCGATCACGGCGATGACGTCCTGTTGGGCCTGTTGGACGTTGACCGGGTCTAAGACATGACCCAGGACCCTGTCTGGTCGCCTGCGCTTTCCCAAGCCCGGCAACTTTTGAGATCCTGGAATTTTCCCTCATTACGCTGCTGCGGGCGTGGTCTTTCCAGCGCTTGTTTGAATAACCGTAGCTCGAGTTGGAAAATCCCAATAGTCCAGATGCCTAGTGACATGCAACAAGGCTCGCTCAGCACACCCCACCGCCGCCCCGGCAAGACACACAGCACGTCCGTTGGGGCTTCCGGCGACTAAGAATAAGCTCGGAGCTGTCGGTTTCTCGTGTTGAGTGGGTTAGCATTAGATACGGTGCCCTGATATTGTGCAGATGTAATGCGTCTGGCGGCTTGGAATGCGCAGAGGAAAACACAGGAACGAGACAAGAAGTCTCCGCCAGGCCAGCTGAAGACCCCAAAGGTTGATTCATTGATTCGCCAGTTGAATGTTGCCTCGCCATCTCGAACGTCGCAGTTGCTCCTCACCCCATGCATTGCGGTGTGTGGTTGCTGTGTGCTGTGCTGTGCTGTGTAATGGCAGTGACGCCGCCCGAGTGGGTGCTAGGGTCAAGGAAAGGGTTTCGGGCCCCTGGCTAACAGAGACCGTTGCCGTCAACAGAGGGAAGCGGGAATTTGACCGACGTCAGCGGGAGCGGTAGGTGATGGATGGTCTCGGATGGGATTGTGTTAGCGCGCGGTGATGACGGGACTCTGGAAGGGTCCGGATCGAGGTGAGTCAATCAGGAACGTCGACGTCCATCGTTTGGGATGCTGGCACATAGTTGGCCCCGAGAGGAATAACTGCACAAAGACCAATGCAAGGCGCTGCTTGGTGCATAAACATGAACACGTAGGTAGTCGATACGTACGAACTTGGGGGGCGGATTGAGTGGGCTGGCAGGCGACGGTGAAATCACGAAATTTCCTCTGACGGGTTGGCTGACAAAGAAACGAAAAGGGAAGCAGCAGCCGGCAGCTGTCGGCTCCCACTCGACTGGCACTGACGGCGCGGAAGGAGAGCCCAAGGCCCGCCCACGATGTGGTTTCCAGGAAGGCATGGCGGACCGACCTGTCCAACCTGTCAAGGCAGGCGCAGGCAGTCGGTCTGCCGCCAGCCTGCGTCTGCTCCTCCCACGGCGGCACGAACGCCTCTAGTTTTGTTCCTGCCTCGAGGTCCGCCTCCAAAGCCTCCGGGATCGACGAGAGAGGAGGAGGGAGGCAATGCCCGGAAACACACCAAGAGCACCAAGACACCCTGCCGAGCGGGAATGCTGTCGTCTTCCTCGGTCAACCAGCATTCATCAGCAAGACACCAAAACATCAGCGCCAACATGTCCGTCGAGACATACATCCAGACTGGCCCGCCAGCCCCTCGCCAATACCAAGCGATCTCGATTTCGACCGGCCCATTGGTCGCCTCGAGGCATTCCTGTCCCGTTCACTGCCAATCCTGCAATTCCCAAACCTAAACGGCCACGATCCCTTCCTTTCGCGGACGTCGAGGCATCCATCGTCAGCCATTGTCTGCCCCCACCGATCCGGCAGCCCGACTTTAACCTCAACCATGTCCATGTCCGAGTGGATTGTCGTTGTGGGTTCATCTCTCGCAACAGCCCACATCCTGGTCTGTCGGGCTCCATGGCAAGTTACACCTCGATCCCGCGGCCGTCGGCACCGCCAAACTCCATACCCCGTTTCGACCCAACCACTGTCTCTTGCGTCTTCGGCTTCGAGTCTCATGCGGCTGCCCGCTCGCCGTGCGTCTTAGCCACCGCCTGATGGGCTGTCGCTCGCTGCCGATGCGACTGCCAAGCATCACGCCCAACTGCGGGACGCGTCGAAAACTCTGGAACCCTCTCCGCGGCGCCGTCCCTTGACCTGAACCGGACATGATGGCACACGCATCGACGGCGACATTACCATGCAGTCTCGACTGGCCGATGTTGACGAGCAACAACAGCGAACGACAGCCCCGCACTACTGACCACCGGATCACGCTCAACACCCTTTGACTATGACCACCACCATCGCCTGGGAGTTCCGCCACCGACCTTCGACTTTGCCATCCCTTTCGACTGCATCTGCAGCATCTTGCCTTTCTGCAAGGCAAGACACATCCCCATAGTTTCTGCATCTCCAGGCTACGCCACCGCGCAAATACACGACCAAACAAGCAGTGACTTGCGTCTGTCCGTCGTGACTCGAAACGCCTTTGACCCTTCCTTCACCTACAGTACAAACCGCAACTGCCGCGTGGGGGCGATGGGGCTGGTCTTTGAGTACTAAACATGCGATGCGACTTGAGAATCTCCGTTGCCTGCTCACCGCCACGGCTCTCCTGCCCTCACCCTGCTTTTGTCCGACAACATGCGCCATTTCCTTCAACATCAGAGGCCACATGGGAAAGGCAACAAGTGTAACGTCTCCTAGGCCGCCTTACCTATGCAATGTGACAGACGACAACTAACACAAGGGATGGCTGTCTCCATCCGCGCAAACCACCCGATGTAGATGGCGGTGATGCGATCCCCCGTCATTTGCTGCCCTGGACAAGGAGCATCCCATCTCAATGGCTTCGCCAAACAGCCCTGCCGAGAGGCATGGTCCTAGCGGACCGTTCTTCGTGGGTAAAGGCCTTCCTAATGCCTCGTTTTGCCTAGCCAACAGTCCCCGAGGTGCTCAGTTGGAAATTTTTCCATTCATCAACAGCCCTCTCAGGCCTCTCACGTTTCTTCGGGAGGGCCCAATCTCATCAGTTGTGTATCCATCAGACAACGTTGGCAGTTGGGCAGGGACGGACCCGGAGGGCACTCCATCCAAGCCCGTTCCGCCGAAGCCCAAGACGGGGATCCCCCGGTCCTGTTAACCCCCAAGCCACCATACAACGTTGGGTTCTCGCCCACTCAGTCGGGCACATCCGTCTAGGAGCCATTTCGCCAGCCATCTCACGTTGTTCTGCGCTGCAAGTCCACGCGTAGTCTTCTCAAAGCGTCGTCGTTCGGCTGACAATTTGAAAAGTCTGAAATTACTGTTCTCGCACCTCGATCCCTTGACGTTTCACCCAGATCGGCAATCGATGGCAGGCCTTGAGGCGACACGTGCGCACGCTTGATACGCGAGTAGTGTACGCTTTTCCATGTGTCTGGAGGATGCAGCAGGCAGCTCAATTTCGGTTGAGCTCTGGCGGGCAAAGCTTCAAGGCCCAAAATGGCCGGCTTCCCACGTGGATTGCCGCAATGCCAAGAACAAACCGTAGTGCCATCTGAACTGAGGCCCCCGATGTCTTTCACAAGCAAACAGCGATACGGCTGACCGGCCGACAGTCCATGGACGCCCGCAACTCATGTATTACTGGTTTTATGGACATGCCGTGCTTGTCCGTATTCCTTTACACGCTGGGCTTAGACTCAGGCCCCAACCCGCCTTCTCTGTCCCACACAGCTATTGCAAGAAAAAACTCGTTTTCGTACGAAACAATTGAACTTCGTAAGCACATGTGGCTCTGCCCGAATCAATGACAAACTCAACGTTTATCAGAACTAAAACGTACACGGGCCAAACTCTACCAGTAGATCGGGGCCCGCCATGAGACGCCCCTCGCCTCACTTTTGCCTTCTCAACGAAGCCAAAAGCCGCTCATCCAAGCGGAAAGAGCCTTCCGGCCTTGGAAGATAACTTTCGCGGGCCGGAGAACCTACACAAGTCAGAGAAAACTAACTTAGTGGTCCCTGAGTCGGGAAGACGAGACCTATCTGGGTGAGATGGGGTCGTTATACCTAAACAGTTTCGGTGAGGCGGGAAACCCCGGGGTTCGTGGTCGGCGGTCGGGGAACGCGTCCGGCCACCACCGGACTGTGTCCGTCCAAAATGACACCTGGGGCAACAACGGATCGGAGATGGTAGCGAGTCGTTGATGGAAGCTCCAGACGATGGGTGTGTTGGCGTAGTCCACATCGCCATTCACTTCGTGTGTCTGATGTCTGACGTCGGTCTGAATTGGGCTAGATGACCGTTGACTACGCCGGACAGAAGGGCCCCCATAGCCGTGGTGGGTTGTCCTGAGATCAATATGTCAGAAGGAACGACTGCGGGAAAGCCATTGTCAGTCAGTCATGCGGATAACTGTTGAAACTAGTAGATTGACACGCTTTCCTGCTGTAAGCAACATCCTAAATCATCATCGGTCGTATCGTAACGTCTGAACACACAAAATCCCCCACATGACAGGAATCCACCGTCACCCACTCTCCCGTCCAAGTACGAGGGCCTGGAAGGTCCTACGCCAAGCTGCCCATGGGATCCCATAACGGCAGCACAGTCGGCTCAGTACCAATCACGGCCCGGACCTCCCTGCTCAGGAACCGCGGGTCGACGACGGCCTGGTAGACGAACTCGTCCATCCACGCGTCGCTCATGACGAACCAGCCCTTGTCCCCCGCGCCCTCGCCCCAGCTGTTCTGCACCCTCCACCTCACGCTGCGGCCCTCGGCGTCGAGGTGCACCGCCGTCAGCACCATGGCGTGCGTCATGGCGCTCTCCCCCGTGCGCAAGCGGCTCGCCTTGTCCATGCCGAGCAGCGAGACGCCGAAGCCGAGCTCGTAGTCGATGAGGTCGAGATCCATCACGCCGGCGGCGGAGGAGCTGAACTTGCCGACGTCGGAGCCGAAGAACACGGGCAGGCCGGCCTTGATCATGGCCACGCAGGCGGACTTCAGGGTCGCGATGTCGACGTTGACGTAGGTCACGCCGCGGCCGCCGACGATGTTGCCGAGGCGGTCGACGGTGAGAAGGGTCAGCGGCTCGTGGCGCGGGTCGTGGACGAGCGAGATCATGGAGTCGATGACGGAGGACGTGATGCGCAGATCGGGCGAGTAAATGTCCTTTGCGAACGCCGCGGGCGTGGTCTTGAGCTCGTGCGGCTTGCCGTTCTTGTCGAGGTACGTCCACGTGAAGTCCTCGCGCGGGTTGGGCGGCGGGCCGAGGGCGAGGGTGAGGACGGAGAGGATCTCGCGCATCATCCTGTCTTTTGTCGACGACAGCGTCTGGGCCGTGGCGGAGCCCGAGCGGATCTGCTTACGGAGGATGAGGGCGTACTCGCGCAGCTTGGTCCTGACGATGGCGTTGAGCACGCCCGAGTTCATGGCGTTCCACGAATCCGGGTACAGCGCCTGCGGGACGAGGCCGTACTTCTGCACGAGGTTGTACACCATGTCCCACTGCCCGCCGTCGCTCACGATGTCGCCGAGCAGGGCCTGGACGAGGCGGCCGTCGAGGTCCTCGCCGGCGGTGTCGATGATTTGCTCGAGGAAGTAGTTGGACTTTTCGAGCTTGTCCCAGAAGAACAGGTAGGACTGGGAGAGCTCGAAGGAGTCGAGGTTGTGGCGCTTCATGAGGGCGACGCGGAATACGTTTGTCGAGGCGAACAGCCAGCACCGTCCCGACGAGCGCTGGTTCGTCATGGGCGCGCCCTCGAAGGGAATCTTGGTGTTGAAGATGTGGGGGTCGGAGAGCTTCGTGGGCGTCGAGGTGAGGACGGCGCGGGGGTCGGCCGTGCTGAGGGCCGTGAGGGCGAGTCTGCGGTTCGTGTTAGTCTGGAGATCACAAGGATGCGGTGCCATTCGCAAGGGACAGCAGTTCGGCCTACTTGTTCTTGGGGTCGGAGAGGAACCGCGATTGCCAGGACTGCGTCTGGTGCACGGGGAGGCCCTCGGGCTCGCGGGTGAGCCTGGCATCGCGCTTCTCGTTCTCGCTGCCGGAGTCGCCCACGTCGACAAAGTCATCGTCGGTCACCTGGAAGCGGCGGAGGCGCTCGAGAAGGGCCTTTTCACTGGATGCGTCGACCGCGGTCTTGGACGGTTGGGAACCCATCTTTGCAAGCTGAGGATATGGCGTTGCTTTCGTCTAAGCGAGATAGGAAGCTGTAAGCAAGGTCGCCGAGGCCGACCGACTATTCAGTATTCCGTGAAGACAACGACGGACTGTCAGACGACTTCACTCGTTTTGTTCTAGCTGCGGCAGCGACTCGATCACGCAATCGACAACTGGGCAGCGAGGTTCGAGGGAGGGGAAGAGAAGCTCAGCGTAAGCTCGGGAGCTGTTTCAAGTGGGATGGGTTGAGGTCGTGGTATTTAAGATACGGGAGACACACGAGTCGTAACCCTCCCAGATCCGACCCCTCCTTTTCTGCCTTTCTTCCTGGCCTTCCAACCGTCCTTTCGTAGCCAATCCGCCTGATACCGAGAATGCCACAAGAAACCTAGGCTGCGTTGCCTTGCTAGAGAAGGTAAGGAAGGTCAAGCTTCCCCGGGGGTGCGAATGGTGGTGCCCGCACTTGCGTGTCTCTCTTATCAGTTGGAGTCGAAGTCCGGGGCGGGGGGGGGAAGATCTGGCCATACAGCGACAAGCATTTGGGGGTTTGGGGGACGCGGGAACAGGGATTCGACGCCCACGAGGAGCGATTGGAGAGAGTCACGCACGCGATACGGGGACCTTGATGGTCCCCATGGAGCTCGCGGATCGGTCTCAAAGAGTCCTCACATGACGCAGGTTGAGGGGCATCGTGGGTTATTTGTGCCCCCGGTTGTGCGACGATTGCGGAGGACGGGGCACTTGGGAGGTGAGCACGCAATGATGGGGGAGTCCACGATGACAAACTGAACCGTTGACGCTTGCTCCGCATTTCGCTGGGCTATAGTTTGGGCATTTCTCGCCTGCTTTTGGTAGCACGCAATCTGCTCTCTGGCTTGTTCTTCGCCGACTCAGCCCAGGTACCCGACGGCCGGGAAAGCAGGCGCGTAGGGATCGCTAGGAGCGTGTATCTGTGAAATGCTTTGTGAAAATTCAAAGGCAGGGATGCTTTTCGAGATTCGACTGCCTGGAATACATTTGCGGTGCATAGCATCTGCCACAAATAACGCAAAAGACAAAAGACCGCGGAGGTTCAGGCAACTTCCCCGGAGCTCCGGCCCCACATCCACTCGGACGGGCAGCGCTGCAGCCGAACCGTTCCATACCGTCGGCCCACTATTCGCCGTGAGGGAATCATTGCAGTGGAATGGGAAACGGACATCTGTACGGGGTTTCGATTGCTCGTTGCGGGGGTTTCTGTCTCTGTAAAACGTTTGTTTCTTCGAGGGCTGCAATGTCGAACTCACTATCATCAAGTGGTCATCAAACTAGGCTTGATTTGACCCCGTTAAGTAGCTCCGGGAGGCGGTCCGGAAAGCTTCTTGTTGTTTATTTTCAAGATCTTATCGGGTGTTGGGATTGGGAATTTCGACGCCACAAAAGTTGGTTAGTCATCGGATCCATTGCCAGCGACCATTGACTCACGAGAGGGGAGTCCTTCGCCGAGCTGGCTTCAGCTGTGCCATATTTGGGGAATGAAGCAAGTCGTCGGCATCGGCGGGCTCTCCAGGGCGTCTATTTGTATATAGAAGTAGTGGATGTAGGCCCTGCACATGCTTTCCTTCTAACCTCATCGCATGGGAACAGTTTGGCTCGTCCTCGTCTAGGTCGTCATAGGAGCCTCCGGTACTGGATGACAGATCGATAGGTGGAGGACGACGGCCCCCTGTGATCCCGCAGGAACCGACTTGCCAGAACTTGAGGGGTGGCTTTTCCATACAGAATTGGATGTTTGTGTGGGTTCTTACTCCTCGTTAGCCCTTTTTCGTACATGTCAAATATGAGTAGTACATGGGTATAGCGCACCCATACTGCGTGACCTCAGGTCCGCCACACCAGCTGCTACTCGGCCAGCTTCCAGCCTGCTGCTATGTTGTAGATTGATATCATTTCTACAAGCTGAATTGAGAAAGATTGTCTTCTAGTTAATAGAAGCAAGATTGAAGCCCACTCCGTCACTCTGGTAATCTGATCCTGGGCCAAAACCACCTTGCTACATTCTCAGTCCCCCGCAGGACCTCGAGATTGCCCTCAGTCACTTCTTCAGTGCTACTCATTGTATTTTATCGTTCCAATTCGAAAATTCTCTTTCGGCTCTTTTCCGCCTAGTCTTGGTCTTCATTCCGAGTTGGTTGTGTCGTGCGCTCCTCCGTCAGTTCGGATTTCGTCTTTCTGGCGCCGGTCTGAGTAAAGTTTGGACATAGACGGTCTCCTCTCCTCCGTCCATAACGACATTGTGACCACCCAACCAGGCATGACTGCCTTCTCCCATACCTGGGGGAGAACAATCTCACCATTGGGGCTCAGTAAGTCGTAACAGTCATTCTGTACTTGCGCCCCGATTCCATTGACAGGAGGGAAAGCCTTTTGGATGAAAGATTCCATGTACTATTGTAGGATTAGGTCGCTGTCTGGTGGACTGCATTCGGCATCGGGACTTACAGGCCAGCTTTGGCACAAGCGGAAAGGAATTGTGTACTTCCGTCCGATTACATCCGTAAAAAAGATGGAGGGCTCCTCGGGCTTTTCGGTATGTAATTTCTCCTCAGAAGGCCCATCCGTTGTTGAAGGTGGATTGTCGTTGGTAGGTGGATTCTTATTCGGCTGCTGAACGCTCGTCTCTATCATGAACTTTGTGGCCCTTACCCAGTAGCTCAGTAGCTCCTCCAAGTCCTCCTCCTCGATGATCTTCAGAATCTTCTCAGGATCACCACCGGCCTGGCGATAGACGCGTAAATATTCATGGACAGTTGCAATAGGAGAATGCCTATCCTTATACATGCCGGCGCGACCACCCTCTAATAGCATTTGGAAGTCGATATACGATTTGATGTCGCTCCTAGCGCGCTTATTGTTAGTATTGATAACATCGATGATCTTTGGCATTAGTCTCATGACTTCATCCCGATACATTTGAGGATCCTCGGCGCCTTTTGAAACTTCCGGGAGATGACCTTCGCTGCCTCTGGCCGCATCAGTAGCTTTGGCCACTTGCTCGTCAGAGTCTGCTTCGAGTTTCAGCCTCATCTCAACATCTTCCCTGGTCTGCCGTGTGCGTCGTTCTATTTCGGCACGAGAACCTCTCCTGTAGAAACAGGACCACTCGTCATAACCACGCATTGCATCAGAACAGTTACAATGGTCTCTTCCTCGGATTCGGTGACACCCTCGACACACAACAAACCAGAGGAAAGCACCATCAGTCTGACCATGCTGTTTTCGGAAGTGATCACACAAATGGCTGCGAGTAGGATATGTGCCAGGGCAGAGACCGTCCGCGCCAATGACTGTGTGAAGACATCTCCAAACCTTATTTTCTTCAATGTGTTTGCCGATAATCACTGGGCGTGCACCACTCGTGTCCTCACTCGGCGTGCTCTGCTCATCATCGTCGCTGATCGCGGGATCGTCATCAGAGTTAACATCCCTGATCTCGAGACCTTCAATGGCCAAAGGGATCGCCTCGCAGGCAAGCTCCTGGAAGTGTTTGGCTAGGTGTGAGCGGAACGAATTAGAGTTTCCATCAGTCTCTGTTAATGGGCTCCACTTGTCGCAGAGCAGACACGAGTCTTTGTCGAAATGGGTGACGGCCTTTTCGCAAGCCTTCAGCATCACCTTTCGCTGCGCCGCGGACATAACTTTTGGATGTTGGGAGTCGAAATGAGCCTCAAGGGCCGAGGCGGAGTTACACTTTCCATGGCACAATATGCATGTCCATTGTCGCCGGTGCTTTTCCATTTCGTGCTTGAACCATTCATGAGAAGTCTGAAATGACTCTGCGGAACAATCCTTGAATGAGCAAACATAGGCTTGGAGATCGCGATATACGTGATGCCTGAATATGGTGTCATTTTGCTTTCCCGCTGAGTGGCCAGGTGCAACAACCACTGAGTACTCACTTCCAATGGTATCGGTCCTTGATGACCTGAATTGTGCGACAATAAGGACATTCTATCGGCTCGTTGTAACCGAGATGCCTTCCATCCAGCCACATTTCCGTCAGTTGTGGAACGATTCGACCCGAGTAACTGCCTCCGACGGTCGTATGGGCGAACGACGTTGCCACAGTATGCATGCTTCCCTCTGGAGTAGAACTCAAAGCGGCTTGCTTGATACTCTCAGCTGCAGCGAGAGTTTCTTGGAAGGAAGTCGCTTTTGTTGTGGCTCGTTCGGCCAATTCGTCCTGCGACAATTCGACGTCGACTTGAGCCAAGTTCTTGCGATGATTTTGGCGATAGCGAATATAGTCGATTTGACGAGCAGTCCGCTGCCCTATCCTCTCTGCTAGCCAGGGAGACTGCTTTAGTTTCGGGAACTTGTCTTTTGCATTGGTAATGAAGGGTCTGGGATCCGACTGTGAGTATTGGGGCCCCTGTCTTGACATTCGTCCACGAGGGTGACTCCGACGAAGTAGGGTAGAGAGAGTGAAAAGATGTGTGATGCATGATCGAATGTTGTTGAACAACTCGTTGATCTCCATAGTAAGCCCACGCTCCCTTTCGTCGGTGTTTTCGGAGGCTGTTCGCTTGACGACTGCCTCAGTAGTGATTGGGCTTGTTGTCCTATTAGGCATTTTCCCCAGGGCGATGTCATTAGCTGAAAGAAATCGATCAGCAATGAAATCAGGTCAATAGAACCCCAAAGCTGACCTCTCTTCAGAGCATACTTCAGACGTTCAAGTCCCGAGGCCACGCTGTTTCTCATTCGTTCAGCTTTCTTCAGTCTCGAGTCGAGTGAGCTTGACGACTGCGGCCTCTGAAAAGCGCCAATGTTCAAAGCCCATATCTTGAAGCGTCCAGCCTCGTCGGTCGCTTCCGGCCCCAAACCATGATACTCAGTCGCCGGGAGGTCCTGACACAGTTTGACGAAAGCAGCGTCGCAATTATGGGCAAGAGAAGATATCGTAGGGACGAGACCCGAAGGCTCATTCCCACCTTCGTTGTCCATGCCGAACTGCGTCTGCTGGAGATTCTCAGGAGCACCTGGCATGAGGAGAAATGAGTGATCTGAGGGGGAGTCATCAGATGCGATCGATGTCTACTAATCGGGAATAACCCCCTCCTCTCGCTTGCCTCAGCCTGCAGCCACTTGGACCAATGAAGCAGATCCAACTCATGCAGCCGGAAAGCTCAGCCCATCACCAGTCCGTTAACGCCGAGCCTGATCACCCCGCTGACTGTCGCCAATTTCGCCATCTACACTGTCTCCCTTCAACCGAGTTCATTTCAGATGTCTTTGTGACAAGTCCGGCTGGGAAGACACCATGTCGGGCTTCGAGATCGCCGGCGTTGTTCTCGGTGCGTTTCCCATTCTCTGCGACACGGCCAAGGATCTCGGGACGGTGTTCAAAAAGACAAAGTCGTGGTGGCAGTTTGAGACGTCCTTTGAGAACTTCGTCTCGACGATAGCCACCCAGGAAATTGCCTACATACAGGTTCTGGAACGCTTGTTAGATCCACTGGACATCACAGACGGAGAGTATGAGAGTCTACTGAGGGACCCGAGGTCAAGGCTATGGTACGAGCGTCACATCCAAGAGGAGTTGCGGCAGTGTCTGCCACAGAACAAGTTTCCATGGTTCATGTGGAATCTATCGGAGCTCAACACGGCTATAGAAGACCTGCAAAAACTGCTTCCTATTGAAAAGGCAAGATGATACTCCATAACCCAGGTGTAGACCACCTGACCCAGTCCTTTTTGACTGGTACTCGGTCCCTAGCGGTAGCCCCCAAGCTAACCATTTGTACAGGTCTATCACCTGGACTCTACTAGTGTCGAAAGCGAATTATACCGCTTGCAGACAAGCTTCAGTGACGAAAAGGATCGCCTCTTGAAGCGTATGACGGAGATCAACGACGACTTGCACCAATTCTTCGACAGAGGTTCAACAGTGACCAGACCTTCCGCTTCGAAGCCAAGCATACCCTTCCGAGATCTGCATCATCAAGCTGTCACATTGTACGAATGCCTGGCACGTTGTTGGAAGTGCTGCTGTTCGACGGCACACACGGTTGGCATCACGACCCACCCGGCGATTCAAAAGCCATCTCAGATGGCCAAAAATGGATGCTTCAATGTTTTGTTCGAGTCCGGAGCCAATTACAAGCAACTCAGGCTGCAATTCCAGACTTTCGCAGCTAGTCAATGCAAACCAACCCTTGATTCTGCGCCGCCAGCACCAACCGTCAAAGTTGAAGCGGCAATTGAACTGAAGAGCCAGATGCTCGTCAAGAAGCAGCTCAAAACTGTCTCCAACGCAGCGAGCGAAAACAGTGTCTCCGCCTTGGCGCTCACATCGTTGTCGATATCGGGCCAGGGCTTCAAGACGCCGCGGAAGTCCATTCTGAAGAGCGCAGCAAATAAGTTAAAAAAGTTCCAACATCGGAAAAGCGTAGACAACAATCCAGTACGGCCTGAGAGCAAGGCCACTGTCACATCAGATTCAACCTCTAGTCTCAGTACGACTTTCGCATCAAACAGTACTGTCACACTTGCGAATGACTCAGGCCTCAAGGTTCCGACAGAGAGGTAAGCTTCAGCGACTTAACTTCCTCTCATGAACGGGGTTGACACCTCGCAGGAATGGAATTTCGCGTTCTCGGAGCAGTGTATCATCCGCATCAAAGGTACGATTCGCTGAAGCAGAGATCCAGTCGTCCTCGGCCGAGGAGGATGAAGACGGAAAGAGAGAGGTGGTGAGCCTCTGCGACTTTGTGAAGAGCTCTGACACTCCAAATGGAGACAAAGACAACATTTTGTCTCTTGACGAGGGCCGACGGGTCATATTGAAACCCGAGCCGCTGGACCAGAGCACTATCAAGGCGTCGACTACACAATCCATCGACTCCTTCCTCAAGACTACGACGGTGAGGCAGCACCGCCTCTACATCGGCCTCAGCTTTGCTCTCACCCTCCTCTGCTTGGCTACGTCGTCCTGGATTCCCACCCAGCCATCCAAGGACGACATTTTCATGGTCTGCTGCGAGTCAGGCGGCAAGACGCAGAAGCGGTTTGGCCCCTACTTCTCACGGACCTCGCGCGACATATGCTCCTCGCCCGCCTGCGTAGACAGCCAAGCCTGGAACGCCAAGTCGTCGCTGCTACTCCTCGGCATCGTGCTCCTCGAGCTCTTCCATGGCCAGACGCTCGAGCAGCAGGATTCCTGGGCCGAGTCACTCGACGAAGCCGGACAGCCGAACGAGAGCACGAGGATCTGCGGCGCGTTCCTGTGGATATGTAGGGCGGAGGAGTCGTTGAAGACTTATTTTGGCAAAGAGCTCGGCGGGGCGTTGTATGAGGCTATTCGTAAATGCATCTGCTTCGACTTTGGACGCGATGATGACTTTGGAGATTTGCGGCTTGCGGAAGTCGTGTATAAGGAGGTTGTGGTACCGCTGGAGAAGTGCTGCCCGCAGATATGAGTGGGTTGCGGAGATAATACAGGGGAAGGCTTCTGCTTAGGACAGAAATGCCATCATGTGGAATATTGATCTGAGATGAGTGTTTGAGAAGGTGTTGCCCTTGGTCATGATGCCAGCAATCCGCAAAGACATCACGATACGCGTCCGTGTTTCCAAAACAAATCAGTCCAAATGTTTGATTTCCAAGGACTTTTCCTGCCATGCGAAGTATAATACTAAAGCATTCAAGCTTTCGCAACCAACATCCACGAAGGCAAGGTTCTCTGCTGTGTGACGCAACCAATCGTCCTGTCAATGCACAACAAAAGCCAATACCTCCCAGCTCATAGCTCAATCAATCTGAATATTGGTCGCTTTTCATTGCAGTCATTCGTGTATTGCTAACAAGTACTCTGCAGGCACCCAATGCAGTCAGTATGAACAACCTCAGATCGTTCACACTGATCAAGGGGCTACATGAACAGTTGTCAATGTGGGCAAATGCTCGGAGGCGGCAGAGTTTACAAAGGAATAAGCACAATTGCCATTGGTTTTTCATGATGACCAGATAGACCCTCAAAACGTTGTCGAATGCATGCCGAGACGCAAGCTACTGTCCTGCTTTAGAATGGGAAGAATTGTGAGTAGCTCATAGTCAATGAGCACGCCGTTGGCGTCAGGGTGACGGGATGTGGAATACTCTCAAGTGTGCAAGAAAAACACCTGGCATGGGTCCTAGTAGGATCCCATACCCATAAATATTTGAAAGAAGCAGCATGGAACGGCTCAGGCCCAGAACAATACCCAAAAGGACGAGGCAGCACTCAAAGGACGCAAGTCATTGGACCAGAGCACGAGGCAATGACGAGCAGGAACACAAAGACATGGATGAGAGATCATATACAGAGCTATATATCTACGCGAAAGACTCCGAGATCCTTTATCCGGCATGTTTTTGTCCATAAAAAGTCGTCTTCAATTTCCCCATTACACTTGATCATCTGTAATTCGTACATGACATTGCTAGATACCCAGACATAACACGATACGCTTTACAGACGAGAGCCGTGGATGACCTTGACGTCGACGGCGAGCTCGCGGCCGTTGTCGTTAAGGACAAGGACGCGAACGCTGCCGCGGCCGGACTCAAAGGCGTTGTTCAGGCGCGACCAGAGGTTGGACTGGTCAATGACGGGCAGGCCCTGCTTGACGTCGCCGGTCTCGGTCATGGCGGTGACGTGGCCGTCAGCAAGGTCCAGAACGCGGTACTGCTTGAAAACGGGGCCGAGCATAGTCTGGACAACGACGCTGGGAGCGGGGTTGGCGATGAAGGAGGACTCCTCGTGGAGCTGCTTGGTGAAGAGGTCGACACCGAGGTAGCGGTACTGGCCGGTGGCGGCGGAGGTGGAGATCTTGATGACCTGGCAGGGGCGGCCCTGGAGCATCAAGAAGTCGCCGAGGCGGATGTGGTGGCAGGGGATGGTGACGGTGTTGGGGAGAAGGGGGGCGCCGGCGGCGGAGGGGGCAGGAGACGGGCGGCGGGAGGCGGAGGAGCGGACCTCGGAGACCTCGTAACGGTCATGGCCTTGATGAGGATGAGCAATCTTGTCAGCCAGCTTGTGCAGGCCTTGGCGGAAAGAGTGGTAGTGGCCTGGTGGTGCAAGCACCCTTCAGTGTCGGTCCATATAATATGGGGGGGCGAACTGCGCAACCGAAACACAAACGAGCCAAAGCAAAGCACTGCACTGGGGGCGGAGTGAGCACTTGGGGGGGAGGGGGGTTCATGGCTTACCGTCCTCGTCGTAGTAACCCATCTTGGACTTGTGTTGGGGGCGCGAGACGTGAGAAGGCTCGATGGTCTCTTCGGTAACCTTTACGGTTTCCTTGTACTGGGGGCGGGGGCGCTCAGTGTGGGTGTCGACGGTGTATTCGTCGACGTGAGAGTGAGAGTGCTGGTGAGAGTGACCCGAGTGGTGGGAGCGAGCAGGGAAGTGCTCAACGGTGACTTCCTCGCGGTGGTAGGTAGGCTGGAAGCGTTGACGGTACTGGCGTTCGATCTTATCAATCGGGTTTACCAGGTGCTCGTGGTGACGGGTGTCGATCTCAACACGAGTGTCGTGGTGGATGCGAGTGTCGTGGAACTCTTGAGTAGTTTGCTGGACAGGAGGAGGGGCAGGGCTGGATGGAAAGAAAAGAAGAGAGAGGTCAGTTCATGTTTTGATGGGGGAGCTTGATGGGGAAGCTTTTTCGCTCCGGTTGACATATTTGATGTGACATGTGGTTACTTAGCCAACTAGGGACTAGGGGCCGGGGAGGAGGCGTCCAGGGTCCATGGCTGGCGGCTCGTAACAGGCAAGGAGGGAAATTTGGCGAAATACCGGGGCCCGAGCTGAGGCGGTCCCGAGGCCGGGGGGGTAGGGGGGAAGAAGCGAGGCGTGAGAGACTGGTTGCCAAGGGGAGGCGGAGGACGGGGGGGGGAGAAGAGGAGAGAGAAGGCGGTGACGCGTGTGGGTTTGTGTTGTGTTGTTTTGGGGTTGCATGGGAAGGGGGTTGGGCTGGATGAATCGATCGATGCCGTGCCACGCCGGTGCCATTGCTGCCCACTGAGAGCACAGCACACAACTGACGGGGGGGGACACAAACATCTGACGCTTCCCGGCCTCAGATAGAGAGAAGGACAGATAGACAGAGGAACAGAGAGAGGAGATGGCTGGACATACCGGTACTCCTCACGGTAGTGGTGGGACTCGTGGTGGACACCGGGACGGTGGTAATGTTCTTCGATACGGACCTCTTCTTCGCTGAAGCGCTGTTCTTTCCGGGGAGGGAGAGGAAGCTGCTGTTCGGCGGCGGTGGCAGTGAAGGAAGAGTATTGACCTTCCCGTCCGGGCTTTTGAGGCTTCTTCTCGGGGAGTTTGATCTCAAGCTCTTCGTGAGTCTGAGTGACTGTTTGGGTCTGGGTTTGTGTCTCACTCTCCTTGTAGGTGGAGGGAAAGACGCTAAAGGGGACGGGGATGCGAGCTTCAAAATCCAGATTGGCGGCCTTGAGGGCGCAGAGAGGAGAATCTTCTAAGCGTTCCTGGAGCGAGGAAGGCAAAGAAGAGTATCCTCTTGCTTCGTTTTCCTAAAAAAACAAAGGGGAAGGGAAAGGTGGAAGAAGCCGGTCGTTGAACTGACACGCGCTTCTTGTGCTTTTCTCTTCTCTTTTGGATTTGGAGGAAAGGGGTGTGCCGACAAGAGGTTTGCGAGTTGGGCAAAAAAGGCGGTTGAAGCTTTGAAGATGGATGGGGAGGAGGGAAGAAGGAGGGAGAAGAGGGTCGGTCAAGATGTGCGATGCGGATTGGGTTTTGAAGACGGGGGGGTTGGGGGAGGAGACCGCTGATGGTTGGACGGAGCAGCAGGTGAGCAGCAGCAAGATGCAGAAGACGAGGGTTGCGAGGGTTGCCGGGGCAAGGGGCGTATCTTGTCTATGTTGTGACTTGGAAGTGTGCTCGGAGAGCTGTGTCGATGTGGGACCGGAGCTGGGATCGTGGATGGAAGGACGGCTGCGAGTGGATGCGGAGGAGTGGATTGGGATGGACTGGGCTGGGTTGGGAGGACTTGTTTTGTCTTGTCTTGAGGGGAGATATCGAGATGGGGAGAATCTGTCTTGTCTTGGTGGGTGTCAGCGATGGATGGTGTGCGACGGGGAGGGGAGTGTACGAGGATCGAGGTGAGAGATGCCTGCCCCAAACAAATGAAAGAGGCCAGTGTTGGCGTGAGAAACCGACAACAGCGAGCGTGTGTTGCGTGGGAATGTTTACATTGGCTCCCCGACCGCAGCAGTTGTGGATATTCCATTGTTTACTCCGTCCTGAAGAGGATTGGTCTGGGGAATGAGTGAGAGGGTGGAGATTGAACATGGGAGGGGACATGGAAGGGGGGAAGCTCTGCAGCTCTACACTGTAAGCTTTGACGCCGTGGGAAACCTTGCGAACCATGGACGGCGGGAGCGATGGAAGCCTTGCATCTGAGGTCTCCAGGAGCTTCCCAAGTCAGGCACCATTTCCCTCTGGTGCGGCAGGTACAGCTTTCCCGTCCCCATTTCGATGCAACCCGACTGTCTGGGGGGCCTGTCTTGGCGGTACGTACTGCCCGCCTCCCGCCTCTTCTCCTCTCCCACCTCACCTCGACATTGAGTCCTCCCACTCCTCCAACTCGGGGTCTGAATACAGCACAGCGCCTGGCCACGTCAATTGACAACTTGACGACTTCGATACGTCGCCAATTGACTCGGTGGTTTGTCTTCATGTAACAGACAACAGACTAGGTCAGCCACCGTCCACCCGGCTGTCTCCTAATGCATGCAAAATGCTGTCAGCTGGGCGGGAGGCGTGGCGACGGCTGCCCTAGAGCTTTTTTACACAAGCTCGCGTACACACCTCACCATCTTAGCGCCGCAAGGTGTGCGCCGTGCCGGGCATGGCCGGCCCCCATCGCACCAGCTCCAACTTCCTAGCCCATCCCCATTGCGCAAGTTCCGCCAGTGGGCCGTTCAGCATTGATTGCCCACGGCCTGGGGAACTGATGGACCGACCGCCCGACCTTCTTCGTCCCCGGCTGTTCCTGTCTGTCTGGGTCCTTCCCTCGACCCAAGATTGCACGCGCGCTGGTCGATCAGCAACTGAGAACCCCCAATAGCACTCGCTGGGCTGGCCCTGACACGACACGGAACGAACGAGAGGGCGAAACTGGGACTTCGGACCAAAAATAGAGGACCCAGACTCTTGCAGCCGACCAGAACCTGCAAATGTCCTGTTCCGCTGCGTCGCCCATGTACCTTACATAGTAGATGGCTATGATGGGGCGCCACAAGCCCGAGCTTCCGCCAATCAATGGTCCGTCACTCGTCTTCGACAGCTTGACCTTGAGGCGAAGAACAGACACTAACGAGACGGACACGGACTGATGTCTCCTGCTGCAGCGCTGACGGCTGTCGCGGGTTGCGCACTGGACTGGACTGGACTGGACTGATCTCTTGCGACCCTACGGCTACGCTTTGCGTGCGTCGTAACTCGCCTGTCACATTTGGCAGCTTGTTGACACGCCCTTTACAACAACTAAACACGACCTGGGTGGCTGGGTACGAAGATCTCCGTTTCGCTCACGGCCCAAATGCCCGCTATCGACTGTCTGCATGGTCCGGATAACCTGACCATATCAACCTAGGAACTCAATTGGCCCGTCTTGGAGCTTCCCCAACCACCTTCAGCTTCCATCGCCCTCCGACCCTTTGTCTCCAGGGGTTTCAGGCCGGCGGCTGCTGATGAGGCCCTGGCGAGAACCAGCAATTGACCACTTCTCACACCAATACGGGGATCGAATAATGGGTCGTTCACGTCGTGGAACCCCTCCATTGGACTGTCGGTCTGCAACCGCCGCACAACTTATGCAAGTCGGCGGTCGCACATGCAAAATGAGGCTGGCTGGCGGCTTGCTTTTTCCAGGGAGAGTGGGAGACCAGCGACGTGGCCAAGGCAAGTACCCTGCCCTACCTTACGGATCCCGCCCGCAGCGCCCGAGTGGAGTCCTGGTCAAACCATCGATGGAGCTCGCCAGCCGTTGGAGTCCCCCATTTCCCCTGAATCCATCCAGAAGTCATGGAGCAACGTTTCCGGCCCAGATTTGCCCTCTCTCGGAGGAACCTTGGACGAGGGAGGTTGGACTTGTTGATAACTGCCAACCTCCCAGGCCTGGATTACCCCAATTGAAACTTGTTTCCTCTCGATACCTTTTAATGGCACCAGACCAGACGAACCGGCCGGGAGCACGGGTGCTCCCTTGGAAGAGCCATGGTTGTCGTGGCAACGAGGCGATCCCGGCTCCCACTCTAACCGCATGGGGAAATCATCTTTTCGGCACTGGACGACATCGCCCTCCGTCGCCGGCGGGATCGCTGAAAGATATGGGAATCTGTTTGTGTTGTTGAATCACATGAAAGCTTCCTTGGCCCTCAGATTTCTTGCTACTCGCTGTTGTCAGACCAACAAGCACGGTTTGCGATTTGCACATAGGGTGGTTCCGAATTCCAATGAGCAAAAAGGAAAACAAGGGATCCATCCCCTTGCAATGCAAAGCAGAAGTGCGCTTATGGAGATGCTAGACCAGCCACTGACAATCGCAAGCGAGAAGGCTTGCCTCATTAACTGCTATTGTTGTCACCGGTGCAATGAGCCTGCCAGTATCAATCCGAGCAAAGGAGGAAGGAAAGCTCTTCGACCGACCGCTGAAATGCTAATATGAGCTTCAAGCACGTAATGGCGAAGCTTCAGTTCAACTTTCGTAAGTATAGCTAGAAAGGTTTGATATATTTTTCGGGTAGCAGAACAGTACGACAATAAACCGACGGTCTTAGACTAAAAGGTAGGAAGTTCCGTTCATTGTGATAACTTAGAAGGCGATGTAAGACGTATTTACCATTCGACTATTAGGCATGATGCTTGCGAACTAGTTCAACATCGCAGTTAGCTCTGAGAACTATCCGAGAAGAATGCAGATGGACTTGTATAAGGTTACGGCTGGTGGATAGATTGTGCCTTGCTCGATTCAATGTCAACTGTGAGACCTGATTTCGAGGTCAACAAAGTTGGAGAAGCGACATTGAAATAGGATCGGTTGATTGGCCTCTTTGTTTGGCTATCATTAGTATAGCACCTTCAAACACATCGACCGAGTGGCTCGGCCCGAGTTCTTAATTCTCTTTCTCTTTGACTTGGGAGCTGCCAGTCTTGGTGGTGGCGCCTGGAGCTTACCCGAGAATCGAAGGTCTTTGATGGAGCTTGAAATGTGGCGCTACAAGTTCGGTGTGCGTCATCAAGAAACACCTAGAAGTGAGAGGCGAAAGGTAAGAATAGTAAGGCTTTCACTGATCAACTAAGTCATTATATAGAGGGACCAACACCCGCAAATGTCTCAATCCATCAAGCTTAACAAGAAGTCGAAACACATCCGCACATGCCGGCGACAACTTGCTGAAGGTGAACGATTCGACAGCAAAGAATCGAGCACGTGACGTCATCGTGGCGCACCCACATTTTCCAAAGCTCTTCAGCCACGACTGCCCCGCGATTATTCATTCGCACCATAGATTCTGCCCCTCAGTAGATACACTCCTATCACGAAAGCTGCCACGAAAGAACTGGCGCAGGCTTACAACTCATACCTCGCTTCTTTTATACTGCTTCAACAAGTCATAAACGCAGTCATGAAGCAGCGATTCTCCTCCATCGACGTCAAGGTCATTGCCCACGAGCTCCAGGAGAGCCTCACCACCTTGCGACTGGCCAACGTCTACGACCTCTCCTCCAAGATCCTGTTGCTCAAGTTTGCGAAACCCGACAACAAGAAGCAGCTCATCATCGACTCTGGATTCCGATGCCACCTCACAGACTTTACACGCACGACTGCCGCGGCGCCCTCGGCCTTTGTCGCAAGACTGCGCAAGTTTCTGAAGACAAGACGCTTGACGTCGGTCAAGCAGATCGGAACGGATAGAATTCTGGAGTTCCAGTTCAGCGACGGCCAGTACAGACTCTTTCTCGAATTTTTTGCTGTGAGAAATACCCATGCCGGAATTTGTAGTGCAAACTACTGACCTCCTGTCTGCGCAGAGCGGAAACGTCATCCTGACCGATGCCGACCTCAAGATCCTTACATTATTGCGAAATGTTTCCGAGGGCGAAGGTCAGGAACCTCAAAGAGTCGGCCTGAGCTACTCTCTCAACAACCGACAAAACTACAATGGCGTTCCGGATTTGACAAAGGAGAGAGTGAGGGCTGCGCTGGAATTGTCGGTTAAGAAAAGCTCGGCAGCTGCGTCGGCGGGCAAGAAAATCAAGGTGAAGCCAGGAGACGAACTGAGGCGCAGCTTAGCGACAACAATCACCGAACTGCCTCCAATTCTGGTGGACCATTCGTTCCAGATCACTGGATTCGATGGCAAGAAGAAGCCCGCCGAGATCCTCGAGGACGACTCTTTGTTGGACGCGCTCTTGAAGGCTTTGACCCAGGCACGAAGCATTGTGGAGGAAGCAACAAGCTCTGCGACAGCCAAGGGCTACATCTTTGCAAAGTATCGTTCGAAGCCTGAAGTTGCGCATGAGGCCGTGTCAGCAGCCGAGGGAGAGGAGACCAAGAGGTCGGATCTTCTCTACGACGATTTCCACCCCTTCCTACCCAAGAAGTTCGCCGACGACCCCACCTTCAAGATCCTCGAGTTCGATGGCTACAACAAGACCGTAGACGAGTTCTTCTCTTCCTTGGAGGGCCAAAAGCTCGAATCAAAACTGACGGAACGAGAAGCAGCGGCGCGGAGGAAGCTTGATGCGGCTCGATCGGACCAAGAGAAGCGCATTGAAGGTCTCCGCGGGGCGCAATCCATCAACGTGCAGAAGGCCACGGCTATTGAGGCAAATGTGGAGCGCGTCCAGGAGGCGATGGACGCCGTTAACGGTCTCCTTCAGCAGGGAATGGACTGGGTCGACATCAGCAAGCTCATCGAGCGCGAGCAGAAACGTCACAACCCAGTTGCGGAGATCATTAAGCTGCCGCTTAATCTTGCAGAGAACACAATCACTCTGTTGCTAGGCGAGGAGGAAGACATTGAAGACGACGAATCGAACTATGAGACAGACTCAGACGCCTCGGACAGCGAGGACGAGGACACCAACAACAAGCAGAAAACCGACAAGCGGCTGGAGATCGACGTCAACATAACCTTGTCGCCTTGGGCGAACTCGAGAGGATACCACGAGCAAAAGCGGACCGCCGCAAAGAAGGAGGAGAAGACCGTCCAGCAATCCCAGATGGCATTGAAGAATGCCGAACAGAAGATCCAGGCGGAACTGAAGAAGGGCCTGAAGACGGAAAAGGCTGTTCTGCAGCCTATCCGGAAGCAAATCTGGTTCGAGAAGTTCATCTGGTTTGTCTCATCCGACGGGTACCTGATTCTGGGCGGCAAGGACGCACAGCAGAACGAGATGCTGTACAAGCGCTACCTCCGCAAAGGAGACGTCTATGTCCACGCTGACATGCACGGCGCTGCGACTGTTATCATCAAAAACAGCCCAAGCACCCCTGATGCACCCATCCCCCCTTCGACGCTGGCCCAAGCTGGTACGCTGGCTGTGTGCAGCTCGAGCGCCTGGGACTCCAAGGCCGGCATGGGCGCCTGGTGGGTGAACGCAGACCAGGTCTCCAAGTCTGCGCCTACTGGAGAGTATCTTCCTACGGGAAGCTTTATGGTCCGCGGCCAGAAGAACTTCCTTCCCCCGGCACAGCTGCTTCTCGGCATCGGAATCATGTTCAAGATCAGCGAAGAGAGCAAGGCCAGGCATGTGAAGCACAGGCTGTATGACGGTGCCGACCTTCAAGTTTCGGATACCGATAAGGGTCCGGAGGAGTCTTCCGCGGATGCAGCTCAGGCTAGAGATGAAGACCCGGATGATGCGTCGGACATTGGCTCCGATAACAATGACGAAGATGAGAAGCCTCGAGACAACCCCCTTCAGAATATCGGACAGGATGGACAAGATGATTCGGAAGAGCGTCTTAATTCTGGAGAGTCTCCTGCCGAGGAGATGGACAAGCTCAACCTTGACGAGGACAAACCCGCTGAGAACACTGTGAACGAAGAAGACAGGCCAATTGAGGAGGACGACGAAGAAGAGGACGACGAGGACAGCGACCAGGCAGCCACAGGGCAAACCTCCACGCCAGCAGAACCAGCCGGTGCACCAAGCTCCAAGGCTAGCACTGCAGCAAACGACAAGCAGCGGCCGGCCAAGCGCGGCCAGAAGAGCAAGGCCAAGAAGGTCGCCGCCAAGTACAAGGACCAAGACGAAGAGGATAGGGCGGCGGCAGAGGCGCTGTACGGCTCTGCCCGCGGCAAGCACAGAGCCGAAGCGGAGGCGCAAAGCAAGGCTGAGCGAGAGGCTCAGCTCGCCTTCCAAAAGGAACGTCGTCGGGCGCAGCACGAGCGGCAACAAAAAGAGACCGCCGAACACGAGGAGATTCGCCGCCTGATGAACGAGGAAGGCGTCGAGGTGCTCGACTCGGAAGAGCTGGGCAAGATGACCCTTCTCGACTCGCTCGTCGGCACGCCGCTCCCCGGCGACGAAATACTCGAGGCGATCCCCGTGTGCGCGCCGTGGAACGCCATGGGCAAGTTCAAGTACAAGGCCAAGCTGCAGCCCGGCGCGGTGAAGAAGGGCAAGGCGGTCAAGGAAGTGTTCGAGAGATGGAAGTCGGATTCGTCCAGGAAGGGCGCGCTCGATGAGCGCGCGCAGGACAAGGAGAAGATGTGGCCCAGGGAGGTTGAGCTGATCAAGGCTCTGAAGGCCGAGGAGTCTATCAACGTCGTGCCGGTTGGAAAGGTCAGGGTCATGATGGCTGGCGGAAGCGGCGGTGCCGGCGGTGCCAAAGGGCAGCAGGGCAAAGGCGGACGTGGCGGTCGCGGGTCTAAGAAAAAATAGGCACGCATTGGAGAGTAAGGGGCGGCCTGAGGCGACGGATTCTAGAGATGCATTGTATCTATAGAGAGTAGCGTTCTAGGTGCAACATCCGCGGGTGCATAAGCGATGCTCTCAAACACACCCTCTGTTCCGTCCGCGTCTCCTCCAACCGGCACATCGCCCCCTCTATGCTCTAATACTTCTTGGCCATCTCGAAAGCCCTCAACACGTCCAGCTTCTGGGTCTCCGAGGTCCACTCAAGAACAACGTCCCCGACCCGGCCCGCGCGCACCTCCTCCTCCCTAGCCCAGACGCACGCGTTGTGCTCCTCGGGGTCGATGACGATCTCCACGTCCCTGTCCGCCGGGGTCTCAACCTCGACGAGGTAGGTGTACTTGCGCCACGCGTCGCGGCCCTTGGCGACTTTGTGCGAGTCCTTCTCCGTGGCAAGGCCGGCTTCCGCGACGGTCCCTTTGCTGGCCTCCTGCCCCCCTGCGTCCTCGGCCCCCGCGGCGGTCGTGACGCCCGCAGTGGCGCTCTCCACGATCCCCACCCCGCCCTTGGGCAGCGCCCAAGCCTGATCCCCCGGCACCGGCGTCGCGGTGACGCCTGCGCCCATACCTTCCCACTGGTAGCTCCCGACCAGGGCCACGAACCTCTTGGCGCGCAGGCCCGTCTCCTCCCACAGCTCGCGGGCGGCGGCGGCGAGGGAGTCGCCGTCGATGGACTCCGCGGCGCCGCCGGGGAGCTCCCAGCGGTTGGGGAGGGCCTTTTCTTGGGTGGAGCGCCGGAGGATGAGGATCCTGGGCGGGTTGCTCGGGGAGGGGGAGGGGGGCAGGGAGAGGACTGCGGCGCCGACGCAGAGGCGGTGGGTGTGGTAGACGTCCGGGGCGGCGGCGGATGGGTTGTAGGGGTGGAAGCGGAGGGTGTAGGGGAGGAGGGCGGGGGCCGTCGTGTAGGACAGGGGAGGGGATGGCGGTGCGGGCGGCATTTTGGCGAGGCTCGCGCTGGGCTTCCGAGTGTTTGGGATGGTTTAGTGCAGAACGGGTAAAGAATTCAGGATGAGTCGTGGAATTGGTTGGTTGCGTGGACGGTGTTTGATTTGTAGAGAGTGGGTGCCTGGTTTGATGGTTGCTGTTTGCCAGGTGCCTGGTGCTCTGATTCGGATGCCTAGGGGTCGAATGTCAGACTCGGCGGAAATGGAATCGCCTCCGAAGACGGGGGCGCGGGCGCGGGGCCGGAGGGGGTTTTTGTGGGCGAACACTCGCCGATGTGGACTCAGGTTCTCGGGGCCAGTGCGAGAACGGCCGGTTTCAGCAGGATTCCAGAGCCTCTTCGGAGGAACGCACCGATTTCGAAGGGGAGCATGTTTCGGTGCATTGAGCGTGCTCTTTTATTCCGCGAACAACCTGTGGGTGTTTACTCATGACGTGAAAAAGACAGGCTTGATGTAGAACAGGGATCAATGCCTTCCGCATGTGGCTGCGCCGTTGCTAAAGGCTTGTGGTGGATGATGATCTCTTCTCCCTGCATCATGATTGGCCTGGCGCCGAGTAGGCTGGGATGGAACGTACTTGGTAAATGAGAGACTAGGCCTGCTTGAATACTCGTCCTTGAACTGTAATGTGTGCTAAACAAGACACTTGACCACTTCATTTACGTCGAGAAAAAAGCCGCTACGTGCTATGATATGTCCAACTGGCGGTTCCCCATAGAATCGGCCCAGGGCGAGCCCTGGTTATTGGTCCGATTCGGTCTCCCGCCGAATTCCATCCTCATCCTCCTGTTCACCAGCGTCGCGAGCCTGATCGCGCACGTCGCCCCAAGTCTCGTTGCTGCTCTTATACGTGTAGGAGGCTTGGTACCCGTGCTTGGTCGCACGCTTGTGGATGGACAATTTCTCAAATTCGTCCCTGTACCTGTACCTGTAGTCATGCTCGTCGTCGTACGTGTACACGGCCTCGCGCTCGAATTTGCCGTTGTCTTTGAGTTCGAAGATGTACCCGTAGTCGTCCTTGTGGATATACAAATAGTCGGGCCCATCCTCGTCCTCATCCTCGTCCTCATCCTCGTCGTCTGTTTCGTGAACGGTTTTCTCACCGTTAGTACTGTCGGTATCTTCTGTGCCGTCTGCACCATCTGTGCCCTCTTCATACGTGTCCAGTTCATCCGTGTCCAGTTCATCCGTGTCCAGTTCATCCATGTTCTCTTCATCCGTGTTCTCGTCATCCTCGCCGTCTTCATCCCAGTCGACATCGTCTTCGTCTTCGTCCTCGTCATCCTCGTCATACTCTTCCGGGTATACCCACATGTGCATCTGCTCAATCACCCACCCTACACTTCGGTATCGAAACACAAAATGTAGGCCCAGGAAACAAACCCTAAACGGCAATTGGCGGAGTGAACCAGGGAGCCAACCCAGGAATTTCCAGCCGTCTTGAGTGTACCAGCATTGAAGATTAGCCGCTGCGTCCGAGACCAGCTCGAAGGCCATGTTGACTGACAATCGTACCAGTAGCCCCCAAAAGAGGAATCGGATCCTGTACATCCAGATTCTGGCAGTTGTAAGCTCGGTTTCGAGGGCTTCTTCTGCTTCCTCGATCGCATCAGACTGATAGCCGTCAAACGCGAAATCAAGCTCGCGAATGAGGAGGATCAGGGCTGCGTAGTGGCTGCAGGTTGTGTACAATGAGAACGGCTCGGCGGACTTGCACAGAAACGCAGGGTTTCTCTCAGCGAGGGAGTGCCACTTGCGCATCCCGTAGTAGTCGTCAAGCGTGTCGGCCACGGCGCAAACGAAGGATGTAAGGACGCCCCAGGCTACAACGTAGCCGTCCTCCGGAATTGGCCGTGTTGGCGACTGCCAGAAGTGCAGTGGAAAGACCAGGAAAATGAGCGCCAGTTCGATGAAGAAAGCATGGCTCGACTGCACGACTGCGTGCCCAAACTTCTTGCAGACCTCGATTTCTCCGAAGGCGGCGAAGGCGAGTCCGCCAAACAGCCAGCGGTTCTTCACGATGGTGTGGTTCCCTACCAAAACTAAAAACACCATCCTGAGGAAGGCATCGCGAAAGCAAAAGTGCTCGAAGATGGCGACGTAGAGCCATGCATTGAGGAAACAGCCCACGTCGTGCCAAATGTCCCGCAGCCATGCTGGGAAGTGTTCGAAGCCCCACATCCATGGTGGATGGCGGCCAAGTTCTTGTTTCCAGGCATCAAGGGGGTCGTCGCCGTCCATCGGAGTGACCAGAAGTCGTAAATTGGTGGTTTTGGGCGAGAAATGAAATTTCGATGGTAAACGTAAGAGGCCTCTGACCGTGTAGAAGTTGTCTCTGGCGAGTTTCTACGCTTGCCAGATACACGTGTTTTATTTGAACATGACGGGCTCTCTTTCTCCGAAATCATTGTATGAGTTGTAAAGGAGATATGTTGCACAGCCCAGATGCAGTGAGTAGTTTATATGGTTGCGCATGTCCGTAGTATCTGCGAACTTTGATCTTGTGATACCTAGCTCCATCTAACTCTGTTCTAGAACGAAGAGTGTTTGGTCGAATTCCACCCAACCAAGCGTGAGGGACTTTGATGGAGGAAAAAACATTGAAAACACAGAATACCCGACGAAATGAGACTTGGAATAGGTGACACCCAAGCCGGAAAGTATGCAGCATTATTTACACATAGTGCCTGAGGAATACAACGAGGGTCTACAATGTGCTTGAGGAGTGATGTTGCCATGATTGGAAGTCAAGAAAGAGACGCAAGCAAGGCCGCCCTGGGCTTAGTCCGTACTTTGTGTGACTAAGCCTGATCCGCAAGTTCAACTTCCTTCCCTTCCGCTTCAGCATTGTGTCTCCCTAGCCTCGCCTCTTCATTACAATATGAAGTCTCCGCGTCGCACTCCCCTTCTTCCGTTCAGACTGAGTTTGGAAGCAGCTTGAAAAAGGGTGGTATCCGACATTGCTTCCCTAGTTCGCTTAGAGCAAGGGTTCTCACCAACTTGGGAACTCAGCTGACAGCTAGTCAACGCGCTGAGGCCCGAACGAGCGGTGCACCGGTCGACGGTCTGGAATGTCGAACGAAGGGATGTCTCTAGCTTGAGTGATGAAGCAACGAGGCGAATAAGCTAAACTGAGGTTCCCCCAGCAGTGCCGCACCTACAGAAGAGACCCTTGGCGGCGATTCTCACTTGGGATATTCTCATTCAGCAGCACTGCCGATTCCCAATCCCAAGTGAGGCGAATTGCGCCAAGCTGTTGTCAACGTTCTGCAAGCCAGTCAGTAATCAGCATCGCATGAACACCGCTTCTGGCCTTCGTTAGTATGATTGTCTTGAAAATGGGGACGCTCTACCGAGAAATCGGACAGTCACTCAGACAGATAAGACACGGGTGCTGCCGCTCACAAACGGTACCGTGGCAGCGGAACCCATCACGATTTCGCGACGATCACATTTCAAGGGAGAGCCCCCATGGTTGCCCATGCGGTTACCCGGTGGAAGTCTTACAAGATGGCCCACTGCAAAGGAACCGGAGTATTCTTGCCAAGAAGCTGTTTGTGGTTTGGCACCGTGTGCTGGGCCTCCATCAGAGGGTTTTTGCTAATAGCCAAGTGCGCCTAAATCATCATCGCCCTTTGACTAGCACCCACGACGGGCATGCCGCACGGGAGAAACGACAAACCTGGTGCTTTTCCTTCCATGAGCTTTCCAATTTTTCCAGAGCTATCTCCCTGAACCTGCTTGAGGCTATTGCAAGCCAAAGTCCAGCATACCTTAGCTCACAACGCTCTCGCTGGTGACTGGTTGCCACCCGAGCCGTCACCGGAGACCAGGCGGACGACCACATGGGGGCTTACCCCTGGCTCAATCTGCTTGGAGGCGCTCCCATCAAAGCCTTTCCCGCTTTCCAGGCGCTGCGACATGAACATTGACATCGACATGGCCTCGGCCGAATCGCCCAAATCGATAATGGGCCATGAAACCATATTTGTATTGCACTTCATGATGCACGGCTGGCTGGACCTTAGCCCCGGCCGCCTGAACGCCTTTGGACCGGACCGCTCCAAAAGCCAACCGGTCGAGAGGCGTTGTCTCCTCGTACGATCAAACATAGGGAGAACGCAGTAATAGCGGCGAACTGGTCTATGAGCATACGGCAAGTTAATAGCCACGGGACGGACCAACCATCGCTCCCACGTCTGTCCCTGCCTTGACAACGACAAGACCGCCGCAAGAGCCCTACGCTTTCGCTGCGCCGACCTACACCTCCGGCGCCTGCGCCATCTCCGGCTGGCCCACCCCGGCATCGATGTCCGGCCTCCTCGCCATCGCGACCGGAGTCCCGCCGAATCCTTCCGGGAGCTTCAACTTGGAGCAGCCGTTCCAGGTCTGCGCCAAGACCTGCGCCGCCGTCGACGGCTGCACAGTCTGGGCCGTCGACCGAGGGAACTGGCCCACGGACATGTCGGCGTGGTCGTGTCTGATGTACAACTTCAACGGTCGGAATTACCTCCTCAACAACAGCCCCAGCTCCGCGTTCAGCAAATACGCGTGGTCGGACAGCAACTGCTACAACTGCACGCTCAACCAGCAGGCGCTCTCCCAGCAGCAGCAGCAGCAGCAGCTCGCCAACCTCGGTCTCCGCTCCCATCTCCTCTCCCTCCGGCATCCTCACAACGCCCGCACCGGCAGACACGATAGCAACCTTCTCCGCCCCTCCCCTGGTCACATCCTGCAACCGCCCCACCGCGGCGCAGTGGTACACGAACGGCTGCACAATGTCCGGCGTCGCAACTGCAGCCACCTCCCTGCTCGCCGTTGCGACGGGAATCGCCCCCAACTCTGCGGGCGACTTCAACTTCGAGCCCGCCTACCAACGCCGCGCGAGCATCTGCGCCGGCATCGCGGGGTGCCAGGGGTGCGCTCTGGACCGGACCAACACCACGGGCTGGAACAGGCGTGCCGGCGCCTTCGAGCACAACCACGCTCTCCATCCAGGCCTACACCGAAACCGCGTCCCCCGCGACGACGTCCTCCGTCCCAACAACCTGCACGCGCGCCGCCTCCGCGCCCCCAACCGCCGCATGCGCCGTCAAAGGGTTCCGTCAGCCCGCAGGCCAAGCCAAGGAGACGCACGTCTACACGCAGGCTGACTGCGCCGCGTGTTGTGCGAACCAAGGGACGGCCTGCAAGAGCTACGCGTGAATCCCGGCGTCCGGGTGGTGCAGCGTCTATCCGCTCCACATCTGGACGGCCATCGGCGACGATGCGGTTGCGGGGCGGGCGTATAGGGATTATGTCATGGACGAGCCCGGTTGCTTTAGTTGTCCTGAGGGCGTGGCCGTGAAGTATTTGCCCGCGTAGGCGGGGGTGTGTGAGCTGCAGTGGGATCATGCATTATGGGATAGCACTAGCTATCAGAGAAGCGCTGCACATGTGTCGTCATGTATCCTGTTAGCAAGAGGACTTGAAATGGCCCGTAGTTTCAAATCCTCGGAACAAAAAGTGTGGAAACCGATGTTGAACTCGTCTGTACTATCTGAAGAATAACCAAAACTATACTCATAAAGCAAGACGATTTGTCCCTTCCGACAGTCCGAGTGCGTCGTCGTTGCCTTTGCCCTTGCCCTCGCGACGCGAAACATCGGACATTGCAGCCTCTGCGAGAGTGAAACCTTCCTTGTTCTTCGCGAACTCGGAATCAAATCGACTCTCGAACAGTTGCAACAGGGTACATTTATGACTATATTCGTCGTAACTATATTCGTCGTATCCACGGTGCCAAACAGGGGATTTGAAGCCACGCACTCTCTTTTCCGTTGCCTTTACCCCGTAACCCAGGTATGGCTCACCTCGGTCCGTCAAGTTATGTTCATGCACTTTTTTGTACAGAGCACCCAAAAGCATACAAGAACATTCGTAACCACATCCCGCCGAGCCGTTGCGTAGGCATACAAGAACATCGTCAAGAACGTTCAGAATGAACCCGATAGCGTCTTGTCTACGCCAGTCAATTAGATCTGCTGGAGTTAGCGTCAACCCTCATAGACAGCCATAGGCTACTCACCGATTATAATTGATGGAATCGGAAGGTCCATTGTTGGGAGTGGCCCTTGGCCTTCCAGGACTGCCGTCTTGGTAATCCGCGAGAAGATATCGTCTTGCTGAAAGACATGTGAGATAAGGAGCCACAACACCAGATCCCTGTTGCATTCAGAAGGAAGTTGGCCCTTTAGCGCATCGATCCAAATAGAAGAGATGACTTCCATGACTTCGTGGCAGTCGTAGTAGTCGACGAGAACGGCAATCTTAGCCAGCATCTCGAAACCAATGCGGCGAGGAACACTCCTCATTCGCCCATGGATAACCTGCATCAAAATGAGCAGCGCGTCGGGATCCCAGTCTGAGGCTTCCAGGTGGTAGCGTCTGTCGACAGGATGGGGCGTAGCCTCCTTCCACGTCCCATTAAGTTTGGCGTTAAAGTAACGCGAAGCCAAGACCAAGTGCCGAGAAGAGAGGAGAAATTTAATTTCAGTTTCGTCATCGATGTTGGCGTTCTGAACACTTGGCGAGTCTTCACCTGCACCAGGTTCGATGCAAGGGCATTCCGGTGCAGGGATGTCGGGGCTGACGATATCCTCAGGTGGCTCCGGGGCAGGCTCTTGAACAGAAGACAATGGCCATATGTCATGGCTCTTCTTCTTGTCCTTCTTTCCCTTCTTTCCCTTTTTGCTGTTGTTGCCGAACATGTGGTCCATGTTGTCCAGGTTGTCCATGCTGTCCTTGCTCTTTGCAGCCCAGTCATAGTCTTTCCAAACCGCAAAGGGCGCTTTGGGATTGCGGAGAACGAGCACAACATCGCCTTCTGGGTCGATAGTATGTAGGATCTCGTGAACCATGGTGACATGAGGTGGCGAACGGCACGCTGGCTGTTGGGTCTCACCGTGAGCCTGGGGGCCCCTTCTTTATACTCACCAAAACGTGCATGCGTGCAGCCTGGTTTGCGTGTTGGTTTGCCCAGCGGCTACGATGACAGCACCGCGTGCAGGGGAGCCGGGGATGGACGCATAGAGTTGCGGGATATGGCCGGCCTCCCACATCGTCGGGACCAATCGGATGCAACGCGTCTGCTTGCTGTTCGTTCTGGTTGGATGGATTGATTATTTGCGTTCCGAATAGCAACAAGCGGTCAGGAGGGGAAAGACAATAGCATTCGTACGCAACACTGACGGGGTCAGAGGCAGAGCTGGGCCGCAGATGAAGAGTGAATGATGACGATGGACGTGTCATGCAGTTACTCAATCACCCATTCAAAGAACCAAGTCGTGGCTTGGCCGAAGCAGGCACGTTTGCCTCGGACAGGTCGGTCGCCAGGACACTCCTACCCGCCGACAACACAGGAAACCCTCGGGATCGTTCTCATGGCAAGATGAATGAGGGCGAGAATGGGGATGTTTCCAGATGGAGCAACAAGCGAACGGGGCAGCCACGGCCGGCCGGCCGGCTCCTCGGAAGGAGTGGATCTTCCGGGGCAAGAGCCAGAAAGAGGAAGTAGGCGAACAATGTGCCAAGGAGGTCCGTCGAATGCCCTGAAGCGTGTGCCGTGCGGGGTTCCCCACGAATCCTTCAGCAAGAGCCGTCGGAAGCTCCACCCTTCCGCCCTCCGACGTGGGCATTGTAGGCTGGAGGGTAACCCATTGCAGTGGTGGTGCCTGCCTGCCTGATCTGGCCATGCCGTTCAAAATACCAAAATGCTTCCATCAAAAAGCGGCACTCAGCCGTGCGGGATTGTAGAATCCTCCCGTCTTGGCGCAAATGAGAGCAGAACAATCTCATGAACAAGGCATTGGAGAGTGAGCCGGTCAATAGCAGGCTCGTCGAGATGACCCAGAGCCATGTCGACGAGCTAGTGGCGCTCCGAGCGTCTGAGCTACAGGCTCCGCTGGTCGTCATAACGCTGCAAGCTGTCGCAGTTCCGCGAAGCTTGTTGGCGCGTTGCGACCAAGCGCATGCTGATGTGGTATTTTGTGCCATCCGCGACCGCACTGCGTTTATTCGAGGCTTGTGACAGTGCAATGTCATGGAATTGCAGGGAAGCTCGCAACATCTGCACGCCAGTATCCAAGCCTGGGAGGGCCGCACACGAAGCCGGCCGGACTGGTTAGCCAACAGATCGTTGCGAGGCCATGATGGCAAGGGTTAAGCAAGTCTTTGGGAGGCATTTCGGTAGTGGACGATCAGGGAGGTGACACCTTGACGGTATCTTGTGGAGCTGCTGGGACACGGAGCGAGCGAGGAAAGCTTGGAGACAATGCAAGTGCCGCTGTTGGTATCGGCTCTGAGACACTGTCCGCTCGCGGACACGAGCTACGCCCGCCCCCTGCGACGCGAGGGAATGATGGCATCCCTCGACAGGCCTGGAGCTTGAAAAAGCAAAGTGTGGCACCTGTCGATCAACCGGTCCTCCCGCAAGACGAGCAGGAGGCTGCCCGGCTTTTGCATTCTACACAAAACATGTCGACAACCAATATGCCACAGATGACAGAGCGACGAGGACCCGAAATTGCCAAAGACGCAGGAGGAACGGCCATGGACAAGGGCGACAGACCAGAAAGCTCCGGGTTTGCGTCTGGACTCGAAACCACCAACATCAACTCGCACGATGCCAATCGAAATTTGTCTCATGGGTCTTTGGCGGCGCTGCAGTCGCCTCTGACGCATCCCAACGGCGTCCCCATCTTCCCAGACCTGTCTGCAGAGCAGCAAGTGTCAGAATCCTCGGAGGCCACGACGCAAGCCGAGAGCTCCATTGTCGCAGACAGTGATGAGCTGGCCTCCATCTTTGACGAGACGGACCCGTCCGATGCAGGATACGGAAGCGATAGCGCGACGAACGCCAGCACGTCGATCGAGTCGTCGGTTCGAGATTACATGTACGAGAACGGGCGACGGTACCATCGATTCCGGGAAGGCCAGTACAACTTCCCCAACGACGACAGGGAGCAGGAACGGGAGGATATGAAGCATGCAATGGTGAAGCTATTGTGCAACCAGAAGTTGAACTTTGCGCCGCTTGGCGATTGGCCGCAGCAAATACTGGACATCGGGACCGGAACAGGAGCATGGGCCATCGAAGGTATGCCGCGCAGCTCCGTATAAGAAGCTTTGCGATGCTGACGACAGGACAGTGGGCGACCAGTACCCCAGCGCAACAGTGCTTGGTGTTGACCTCAGTCCGATCCAGCCGGAGTGGGTTCCGCCCAACGTCAAATTCGAGGTGGACGACGTTGAAAGCCCGTGGTTGTATCCAGCGAATCACTTTGACTACATCCACTCTCGGCACACTGTCATGGCCATCAAGGACTGGGCGGTTCTTTTCCAGCGATCATTCGAGTAAGCCTGGTGTCCCAACCCGTCGACATGCCGTCTAACGTAACCGCAGACACCTCAAGCCCGGTGGCTGGATCGAGCTCCAGGAAATCCACCATTTCCCATTGTCAGCAGGCCACTCCTTGTCGGCAGCGCATCCGGTAGCACAATATTGGGGTCATGTGGTGCAAGGGCTTTCGAATCTTGGCATCGACTTGAACGCCGCAGCAGGCGACCGGTTGCCCAACATGATGCGTGAAGCGGGCTTCATCAATGTGACGGAAAGGGTATTCCATGTGCCGATTGGGACATGGCCGCGGAATCGAGTGCTCAAGACAGTGGGCATGTACTGGAGAACCATCCTCCTTGACGGGCTTCAGGCAATCGCTCTCGGGCCGTTCACCAGGGGGCTGCAGTGGTCGGCAGAGGAGACTGAACTGTTTCTCGTTGCCGTGAGGAGGGCCTACCACGACACGTCGGCGTTGATGTATATGCCATTGAGGATCATGTACGCGCAGAAGCCGATGGGTGCGGAGTAAGACTGTAAGCAAGGAACAGTGCAGCACACTTCTGAAGCTGCTCTCCGTAGGCCTCAAAATGACGGTCGGCAAGGCCCGGAATTTTTTATTTGTTGTTCTGCAAACGGATCGATGGTTGTGTGGCTTGAGTGTTGCTCCGGCTCTTACGGACGAACAACCTCGCCAGCTTGGACGTTTGCCCCGCACTCGAGTGAAAGGGTTGGGATCTCTCCGCGAAAGAAGACCAGACTACGTCGACGAAATCACGGCTGCGATGTGAAAGCGTGCATGGTTCCACGCTAGACGACGTGCTGCTGCGCTTTTGGATGGAAGGGGAATGGGGAATGAAGTCAAGCGGTGGGAAGAGGGGGTACCCTACGGGATTGGGTGGGGAAGGAAGTCGACAGTCGCAACTGCATGCAATGGCACTCAATGGAGCTTGCATGGGCAGGAGGAACCCTTCCCAGTTCCAGAATGGCGGGACCAAGCGACCCCTCTATAGACCCGTTTTAATCCCAGCATGCTGGCAAATGATTGGATAGTACACCATGCCTTCCCAACGAGTGTCGAAGTGCCGTACTACGTACTTGTGGGCAGAAGGATACCCACCGCAGCTTCCCGCTGTGGACTGCAGTGCACCGTAGACCACTGTGTCGGCCCCTGCCGGGGCATGATTCCGTTCTTTTACTGTTCGACATGCATCGACAGCGATTGACCGACTGACTTCTCACCGCTGCGCCCACGTCGTTCCCTCTGCCGACTGCTCCGTTCAGCAAGGGTGAAACTGGCTGCCCACACAAACCCATATGTCCGTCAGACCCATCGGATGGGACGACTACCGGTACCAAGACACCGGCAGTACAGAGCCACGCGGCAGGGGGTGCTGTCAGCGAACCAATACGACTCTGCCGTCATTGCCTTCTGGCCTGTTTCCTTTGCCCATCGTCAACCCGTCTTCTCGCCGTTTTCTCTTTGCACGCCTTCGATTTCGGAGCCACCTCAATCTGAAGAATGCCGTCTCAAAACCGCGTTTCCTTGATGTCCTGCACCTTGCCATCGCCGATATGGCTTCGGGCCGGGGCATGTGATTTCTCCAAACAGACTATTCCAAGGCGTCAGCCACTTGAAGGGAGACAAGGAAACACGCGGACAACAAAAACGCAGACGGCAATCCTAGCCCATGGCGTCGGATACGAAAGCAAGGGCCGCCGCTAGTCGATGTCGTCGCAACGATTCAGTGCCTATCCCAGTTCCGTCCCGTCCACGCTCAGGGAGCGAGAAACTCTGGCCCGCTGCCTCGGGTCCATCCCATTCTTATTAAACAGAAAGATGCCCCCCCTTTTCCCGAAGCTTTCGGGTTGCTATGTCTCGGATGTTTCTTGTCGTCCTGAAAAATCTCGACGACAGCACCGTGATCGATACCCTGTACATCCTGATCTCTGTTTCTGCTGCGTGGCAGACCGCAACGACTAGCGTCAATCAGATCTGAGCCCGTGTCCTCGGAAAGTGTCTGTGTTGCGACGGCCCCGAGCGTTGCCGCTGCCGTGTCACTTGTTGGCCCTCGACTCGACACTCGTATCAACGTCGCTACGTACGCCGTGAGTTGCCGGAGCAGTAAGAGACACCCACCTCGACTTTCATACAAGGTGTGTGATATCTCAATCATCCTCTTCACTAGCCATGTTCCTTCTAGTTACTCAAAAATGGACCGCCCTGCTCTGCCTTGCGACTTAACGCCTGCCGCACAATTAGCGCTGGCTAACTCAGGTTCAAGTCAGAGGACAGAAGCGCACAGATGGCCAAGGAAGGCGAAGTTGGAAGGTCAATGATGCTAGCGCATCGCATTTCTTACGGCCGACAAACCCCTTTTTTAGATTCTTCACAATTACAAACTCGACTCATACTGACCTGAAAAGCACCCAAGTCCACGTCAATCAAGCAGCCGAAAACATTTTGCTGCTCCCACTGCCAAAGTCATGAACAAACTCAAGCTCAGTTCATGGTTGGGCGCTGGCTCGTCATCTGATGCTGCCGAAGGCGACGAGAAGAAGCAAAACCGCCGCTCTTTCTCCCCTTTCTCTACCAGATCGAGTGATAAACTCAAAGACGAGACCCCGAGCAAGGCACCGCTTTCCAAAGATGCCTCTACCACAACAGAGAGTCCCGTCTCGTCGCCGTCAAGATTGACGGAATTGGCGAAGAAGATCGCGTTCGAAACCGAAAAGCTCGAGAAGTACATGAAGGAAAATAACCTGCCAATGCCTACCTTGGACCCAAGCGGGCCTGGCGATTTCCCGAAGCTTCCCGACGACATTCAGAAAAGTCGCATGGAGATCATCTATGCGACTAGAGAGCTCGGGGCTTTAGCCCATGGCCCTAGGGAGGATGTCAGATGGAAGACCTGGAGTGTGAGTAATCCTTACTCCTCTTGAAGTGCAGGCTCTAACCTGCCCTGCAGTATCAAGATAGCCTCAGTCTTCAACTGGTGAACCACTTTGGCTTGGGTGAGTGGCATCGCTGCACAAGCGAGACCCAATACTGATGCAAAACAGCGAAGCTCGTGCCCATCGATGGCACCATCACACTCACTGAACTACAGCCCAAGACCACACTGGACCCCGTCAACCTAGCCCGCATCCTGCGCCATGTCATGACAAATCGCATATTCCGCGAGCCGTCGCCCGGGGTCATCGCTCACACGGCGGCGTCGCGTCTGCTGGCCGAAGACCAAGCGTTACAGGACTGGGTTGGTTACAATCTCGAGGACAACTTCCCAGCTTCTGCACATGTCCTGCAGGCTCTCAAAACACACCCAGAAGCCACTTCCCTTACGCGCACTGGCTTCAACTTCGCATTCGACACCGTGGACAAGGAGCCCATGTTCGTCACCTTTGGCAAGGACCCTGCCCGTGCTAAGCGTTTTGGCGGTGCCATGCTTAGTCTAACTGGTGGCGAAGGCTATGAGGTCAAGTACCTGGTTGACTCGTACGACTTCAGCGACATTGACGCCAAAGGGGGGACGTTGGTAGATGTCGGTGGCAGCCACGGCTTTGTGTGCGTCGACCTGGCAAAGAAGTGGAAGAAGATGAAGTTTGTGGTGCAAGATCTCCCGAAGACCGTCGACTCTACGCCGAAGCCGATATGCGAAGACGCCCAAGTCGCTGAGCGTATTGAAACGGTAGCGCACGATTTCTTCCAAGAGCAGACCGTCAAAGATGCCGATGGTGAGCCCGGGGTCCTTCTGCGTCCCGCGAACAACAAACTGACAACAGACAGTCTACTTCTTCCGCTGGATCATCCACAACTATTCGACACCCTACGCGGTCTCCATTCTCAAGAACCTCGTTCCAGCACTAAAGCCCGGCGCAAAGGTTGTCATCAAGGACCACTGTCTTCGCGAGCCGGGACAAGAGACGCCGTGGGACGAGAGGATCATCCGCAGCATGGACATGGTCATGCTGGCCGTGCTGAATGCGCAAGAGCGCAACGAGGATGAGTATCGAGAGCTGTTCAAGGCGGCGGATGAGCGTTACGTCTTCAAGGGGGTGATGCGACCCAAGGGTTGCAGGATGAGCATCATCGAGGCGGTGTGGGATCCGGAAGGGGTGGAAAAGGGGGTGGACACCGAGGCGGGGCCGAAGGAGTCCATCCCGGGCGGAGGTGAAGGGGGCATAACACCCCGAGGAGTTGATACCTGACGTGCGATGAAGCTTGCTGCACGGTTTGGGGGACCCGGACTATCTTAACATCCCACCATAAACAATCTACATTTCGGATCGTCGTCAATGGTGCAGGTCGAGTGAGGGCCCAGTGACCGAGAACAGGCAAAACTCCACATCACATCGTAGGTGGGACGACCAGTCGCGTCGGCCAGCCCACACTGAAGGTACATGAGCCATTGACCGAGCGCACATGCCAACAACCAATGAGGCCTGCTGGCGAAATGGCATCGCGTCAGATTTCGGCTGCTCCAAGTCATACTCTGAAGATTCTAGGTTCGATCCCTAGGTAGGTCGCAGTGCACAACCAATTCTTTTGCTTTTGGCCACGATTGTTCCTGAACGCCAGGCGCTTTGTTTTCGGTACATGCCTAGCTGGACTTGGGTTCTGTGCCAGACACACATGATTGCTCTCTACCTTAAGAATAACCGATACTATTTTTTCCCTTATTCTCTACTGAGAAGAGCATGCATGCGCGGGCTCGATGACGATGTCGAGAGTTGCACACATTTTGATGGGGATGATTCGAGTTGCTGTGTTGACTGTCGCTAGTTGCAAGGTATCACCCACTATGACCGGAGCGCTGCCAGCCCCCATAACTCCCCGTTCCAATGCCGACCGGGCACGGTTACAGGCGGCAACGTGCCCGAGCCAGAACCGCAATGAACATCTCTTGAGATGCCAAAGACCGACGACAGCTCCCTCCTGCCGGACCCCCTTTGGAGTCCACGCTCCGACATTGGCCGCTGTTCAATGCAACCATGCAACCAGACGAAAAGGAACTCACGCCTTCCAGTACTTCTCCAACATGTCCCTCGCAGTCAAGGGGAGGATCTTGACGCCGCTGAGGGGGTTGTAAGTCGTACGGCCTTGGCTGGTGGTTGGCTGTTCCGGCGCAACACCCCCGCGACGTCTGTGCCATTTTCCCGAGGGGATTGAGAGTCAAGACTCACTCTTCGGGATACCGTATGGCAGAGGAGCTTGGGATGAACCGCCTCGTGGCAGACGACTGCTCCGCCGCCCTGACGAGGTTCAGCTGCGACGTCCCCAGCGACGTGGTGGTGATGCCGAACGCGCTGATGACGGTATGCACGTCCATCTCTTCAAGGAAGGCTTGGAGGGCGTCGACGTCGGAGTAGTCCACCTGGAACGTCGGCACAAGGGCGGTGCCCTCCTCGGGGCGGGAGCCTTGCGGGAGAGGACGATTGCCCGGTGTTTCGTCTGTTGAGAGAGCACCTCGACGAGGGTACGGCCTACGGCGCCGGTGCCTCCTGCGACCGCGACGGTGACCATTTTCGGGCGGTCGAGTTGGTTTAGGGAGTGATTGATGAGCGGATGAGTTGGCTTGGTGGTCTGGGTGCAACCAGGCTGAGACTTTGGACTTATAAGTCCATGGACAGCCTCTGTCCAGACCAAGTCGCCCGTGGAGGTATCGTTGTGATGCAAACATGGTGATCCGACGACGCTCGTTCACGGCGTTAACGGACGTAGGCGACACTGTGCCGTGGCTCGCTGACCTCCCACAAACCTCCAGCCCGCAATTGAGCATAGAGGAGGTCCAGGTGACTCCGCATCTCGGTGGCCGCGGACAACTTGTGGCCCCAATTCCACGCAGCTGAGACGGATGGCATCTCTTTCGCCTCGCAAGGCCTACAGCCGCCAGACCGGCGGCACTCGGCCAGTGTGTGCGGTGCGCCAGAGCAGGCCGCCGGAATCTTACCATTCCGTCCTACGTGTGGGGGGGTATGCGAAGGGCTTCATGCAGCGTAGTACTTGGGCCTGGCAGCAGCCCGGTATCAGAACCGCTATGATCACCGCAGAGCCGATGCCCCCTTGGCAAGTGGGCACTACTACCATTACGGTGAGACCGTATTGCGAAGTTGCCCCCAACGCTCTTTACCAAATCTACGGCCCTAGAGATAATGTGGCAGGTCGGAGGCTGCCGTTGGAGTTTCATGGCGCTCAGCTACGATGGTGATCCAAGAAGACGGTCCTGCCAAGCTCGTCGAGTTCCGATACTTCGGTGAGCCGACCAAGTCATCATCAGAGACATGAACAAGCCTGCCAGACGGGAGTTTCGGTCGATCCACCGGGAGATCACAGAAAGCCGCACAACCTCCGAGTTGCCAGGGGTTGACGTGAGTCATTCATACATCTGGCTGAAACTAGGAGCAGAATTCAAGGGCAGTGTGGACAGAGTAAGAACCCAGGGCCTTTCTCTTGCTGCAGCTTAGATTTTCATGATTCCACCTCTTTTCAACGTGGCTCGGCGTGGAGTGTCCGTGCCACATATCGGTGACGTGACAAACCAAGCTTTGCGTGTGCCTATCTTGATAATCCCTCGAGCCTCAGATTGGATCTCTTGACCACTCTCAGAGACAGAGCCCTTGTCTGCGCCGGCGGCCTCGGCGGCCTCGGCGGCAGGGGCGTTCTTGTACGCCATCTTGAGGGCTGTGAGATCGCGTTGGTATATCATAAATACCCGACCCGCCAGTACTTACCGCTGGTAGCAATCTCCGTGGCCAGATTTTCAGGTATACCTGCCTCCTTCATGATGTCGGAGAAGGGGTTCAAAAGACGCCGGATACTATTCTTAGGTCGCATTTGCAGTTGAACACAGCTAGGTTTGATTAGTGGCATGACCTGATCGGTGAAGACGCCTCGTCATCATCAAGAAACTGAGGCTTCATGTTGTGTTTTATGGATTGAGATTTGCTGAAGTTGGCGTTGGGATTGTATCGATTGAAGATGTCATTGTGAGGCAATGCTCGTTGTATTGGTGAAGCTGAAGGTGAAGAAGGAGGAGCTATCGGCAGCTGCCTGGGCTGGATATTCCAGGCTAAGAGACCGCGTAGGTGAGCAGCTCTGGTAGGTGGAGGGGCTCCTCACGTGAAAAAATCGCTTCTGCCACAATCACTGTAAGTGAGGTTGTAATTATGAAGACGAGTGTGGAAGTTTCTAGGTAGGAGGTGGGAGCGTATGGCTCGAAGGCTTGATGTGGTGGGGCAGACAGGATGCACCCGGCCAATCAGCTTACACTGATGGTTGGTCGGTACGACACTTGGAGCTCCGACGGCCTCGAGATCATTGACACTCGGGGCTTGTACTGTGATAGTAACCAGGCCAATTGCCGTCGTCGGCTATGTCTGGTGCGGCGAGGTTGGCGTTCTCGCTAGAGGCACCGTAATAATTGTTAAGCACTGATGAGTGGGAGAGGAGATCAGCGAAGGTCTGATAATGACGTCCTCGGAGACACTGGAGATTTCGTAAACTGTCACGGCGAATGGTCAGATCACGCAGACCAACACATGGTATATTTAGTATGATGGGCCTTTCATTTAATAAACCAAGCAGGCCAAGCTCACGACTATCTCGGAAGTTAGTGCCATAGCCCAACTTGTGATAGTCACGGGCTTGTTTTGAAGGTGTCTAAAAAGCTCGCCAAGTCTTTGATGTAGAAGGATGGGCATGTCTTTCTATGCCTGTTACTTCCCTCTGATTCCCTTTATCTCATATGCCGTGCCATCCGGTCATCCGTAGGTCCTGGGCTCCCAGAACAACTCAACTTTTCCCGTACTGCCATATCAGCCATCTCTCGCGCACGAAAGAAACTTCATCTCCCCTTCCATCGTATTACCCGTCTTAACGGCACGCCCTCCACTTGCCCTAATCCTCAGACTTCCGAATCGAGCCATCATCCTGTGCCAAACGTCGTTCGTCAGGTCGCAACGGCAGCTATCTCTGCTGGTAAAACTAGAAGCACACCACTCCATTGCCATTGTCTCGTCGTGTACCCCATAACTCCAGCGACCTTTGTTGATAATCCATGTCCTTTCATGCTTCTTTTGCTCCAGCACACCACCCAGTACCCAAAGGCTCTCAGGGCTCTCAGAAGCTGCTCCTTCCTGACGTTATCAGTTGGCTTTTGGCGCTGACAAGAGTCGAAGGTTTCCGACAACTGTGGGTGTGGGGAGGACACGGCGCTTCCAAAGGCGTTCCTCGACGGTTATCTGGACCATTTCCCACACCACCCGCCTGTAAAACTCGGGACTGTCAAGCCAAGCGTCTTCAGACTCGATCTCTTCTTTGGTGAGGATAGGCATCCACTCGAGCTCATTGTGCTTCTCATCGTAATTCTTGCCTGCAACATGGCTGATGTCGATGCGTACGACTAGGTTACGGGGTCCGCGGCAATTCGGGGCGTTGGTGTACCGGTACTTCTTCTCGAATTCATCTTCCTCCACCTCGGCGATGTAGACCGTGTCGTCCTCGGTGTAGTAGCGGACGGCGAAGTTGTCGGGCGTACCTTCAGGCATAAAAGCCTTGCAGAGGCCGAGGAGCGTGACCCAGACTGTCTGTACATTGGGGTACATGTAGAACTTGAGGTAAAGTTCCGAAACCTCGTCGTCGAGTTGGTCCCAGAAGCTCTCGGCGTTGTCGAAGCCGCTGCTGCGCACCCAGTCTTGATCAATCAGGCGAACCTTCTTCACCATTGCGTTGTTCTGGTCGCCCAGTTCGGGGGCACAGAATCCTTCTTGCTCGGCCGGGTCGTCCACAACCGGGGGTGCCGTTTGGTAGCCCATGGATATCTCGTCGATAGTGGGGTTGAGGTAGATGTAGTCGATGGTAGGCTCTCGCACAGCACCGGCGTAATTGGGGTCGACGGGGCCGTTGGGGTACGTGTTCAGCCGGATGTATCTCTGTCTGAAAATCGCTCTGCTCTGCTTGTCCATGGTGGCGGCCGCGGGCAAGCCGGGACGCATCGCGTTGAAGTCATAATTCGGACCCATGCCCACAACTCTTCCCTGTGTGTCCAAGCTCAATTCCCAAATGTCTCGTCGAACTTCCACTGGAAGAGAGGAGAAGGAGGTGGTCTGTGATACCAAGTCGGAGCAAGCCACAGGATCATGCGGCGAGCTCGTGGTCTCTGTAGAGGGCGAATGAAGGGGGCTACTTTGAGGCGTCGTCATTATGCCGAGTTTGCGCAGGCTGCAAAACGAGTGGGAAATTTCGTGTCCGTTCTCGAGAGGAGAGAAAAGGAAAAGAAAGAAAGAAGAAAAGATCAAGAGGTCTTGGAAAACAAATACTTCAGACGAGGTCACATGATTGAAGCTCGTTTAGTCGTGAGTCGTTCCCGTCCGGTGGATGAATAGAGGGTTGGATTTGCTTAGTCGTATGATGCTTTCATCTGGTGAGCCAACAGAGAGCTGGACTGGGTCTTGCTTAGCAGTGATAGTTCGTCTCATAGTTGAACAGGATGGTGGGCTTTGCCTTCTCGTGAGGTGATTTCGTTCGGCGGTTTTTCCTTTCGTCCGTTAACTAAATGAACGGCCAGGCTTTAATCGGTCGCAAAGTGCTTTTGTCCAGTTTTTAAACAGACAATTGGGTGGTTTCTTAGTCGTGAGGTCTTCTTCAAAGATTAAACAGGACTTTGGGCTTTGTTTAGTTGTAGTTACTTTCGTTCAAGGATTGAACGGCCAGATGGGGTCTTGCTTTGTTGTGAGATCTTGTTTAGTAGTTAAACAGAAGCTTGGGGTTTGCTTGGGCTTAGATCCAAACTTGCTTGTGGCTCCCGCCTCATGGCCGAACAAAATATTGAGAGTTGCTGAGAACTGATGTGCTCTTGCTTTGTGGTTGCGAAGTGCAAGAACTTTACGAGTGTGAGTTGCTCTTGCTAAATCTGACAACAGAATACAAGAGTGTTTAAGGTATACGTTCCAAGCATCAAGCGGTACTTGAAATCAATCTCGTGGGGCCGAATTCCCAAGTCGGCTTTCGAGATGTGAGAGGAAAAGATAGCTCGTATATTAGGTAGCCCAAGGGCCAGACGACTATGTTTCCTCCTTCGCTGCCACTCCAAATTCGTATGATGGTAGAGTGAATAGGACGTATGCTGGAGGGTATTCTCTGTCAGCAGCAGACGTCTTATCGTGTGGCACCCGGAGGGCCAGTTGTGATAATGCTCTTGCATCCCAACCGCTCTAAGTACGGTAAAGAGATGATAAGGTGACGAGGTATTCCAAGTTTTGAGAGCAGAACGGAACTTTTTAAGCCAGTCCAGCCAAGCGACATCTACTCACCTTCCAATCTCTCTGGAGACCTAAAGACTGAGAGATGAAGACAAAATGCACACAGGTAAAAAGAATAGGTCAGGGAATACAAGAAGAAAGAAAGTTACAACAACCACAACAAAGAAGCCACAGAAACAAGTAGACAAGGCTCCTGAAGCTTATTCGCAACCAGAAATGAGCCAAGAATGCCCACTAAACAGCTTACCGTGTAGTATCAGAGTATATGTGACTGTCTACCAAGAGCACTGGTGGGCGCATTAGAAAAAGTTACGTCTGATCGGTCTTTTCAGGTACCTTCAATCGCAGAACAATTCACCCTCGACCCCTCCAGCAACTACTCATCTTCCTTGCCCAGACGTATCGCGATGTACCCAACCACCATAAGCCACGTTTCATGGCAGAAATCGTCAGAACCGCTGATAGAATACCAGTTGTTGGTGACCCAGCTGAGGTCGTCAGAGTGGAGGATGTCAACGCGCACAGCCCTGGTCTGCGCAGGCGTGGGCTTGAGGCATTCATCTGGAATCCTTGACGCAGGCCGTATGCCTCCAAAGTTTTCTCCGTGGGCCATCTCCTTCATGTTGTAATAGACCTGGTTGCTGGGCACGACGTACCGGAAATGTCTTCCTCGACTGCCATGGCACTTGAAGTTACCAACCCAAAAAGAGGCATGCAGAGTGACTATGAAGACGGCGTCGAGGTTTGGGAATCGAAGGCGGGGGAGGGGAATTGGTCCGTGCCGTTCAGGACCCCATTCGAGCTTACGATTTCTCAAGGAAGGGTCCATCTCCATCCGACGGGAAGGATTGAGGTCGTAGAGGTGTACTTTGCGGACTTGCTCTCTGTGAGGCTGAGGTAAAGCAGGTATGTCAATAAGGGTTCCAACAGGGCAGCGGGCAAAAAGCAGCATCCCTTCCAGCCCGCCAGAGGATTTCAAAGCTGATCCTGTCTTTGTGACGGTGCCGATGATGAGAGAGTCGACCCGGGAGTTGAAGTAGGTATGGTTTTCGGCGGTGTCTGTGTCGGCTTGGATGCTGCCGGAATGGGCGTTGGAGTCGTCGTGGAGGCGGGTATAGAGCCGAAGGAATTCTTGGCGACTCTCACGGTTGACGGCTGAGATGACGGGCAGTCCGCTTCGGCACGCAAGAAGTTCTTGGGTTGGAGCCACCGTGACGAGCCGGCCTTGGTCTGCGAGGGTTGTGCGCCATATCTTGAGTCGCAATTCCTTGGGGAGTGAGGAGAAAAGTTCGAATTTGGACATTGTTTTACACTTTATAAGTACTTCATGTATTTTTTGAAGTTTTGCGAAAGATTGGAAAAGTTTTCAATAGGAGAGAGGAAGAGAAACAGAGCGGCTGTGAGGTGAGGAATGAGGCAACGAGTGTGAGGTGAAGGTTGTGAGGTGAGAATGGTGAGGCGAGGGAACGCAAACAAGCAGGCGGAAAGGATCTGAAGATGATCCCTTCCTTCGGTGTTGATCAAGCCGCTCTACAATGGAAGAAGACATCCGTTGTGGTCTCATAAACCTGTCGGCCATATTGGTCTGTTTTTCATACCTGTTTTTCATGCCGGATTTTGCGTCCAATACATGTGTTCAGGAAGCATGACTTTCTATTACCGTTTCATGCCTAAAATCTGCCAAAGGCCCCATCCTATTGGTTGCGAGAAAAGCGTTGCCTCTCTCATTGGGATCAGATGAACTCTCCCAAAACTGTGTTTCACGCGCATTCAAGCCGTGTTTTCAGCACATTATGCTACCTGGGTACACCGCATACATAGTTTTCTGATTGGAAGAAGTCACAACAAGAAGGAAGCAGAGACCATCCATTGATCTAAGGCCAGCGGCACATAGTCTCAGATGACCAAGCTGCATAACGCCAGTATTCCCCTACTAGCAAATTAAACGAAGGCTGAAATGATGAAATTGAAATGCTCGCGCTCTGTGTGTCTAAGTTCAATGATGTACTGGACGTAGTTCCCAATTCTTAGCTATCGCTTGCCCAAAATTCAAAAACGCAATCCGTGAAAGTCCGAAATCGCTCCTTCTGCAGCCTCGCAAATATCCCGTCCTCAGATCTCCAAATTCAACTTGTAGGAATTCTCCTCTTTGCATCGTAACTTCCAAATGGATTAGGCGCCGATGTTGCGCCCCACCTTGATGCCGACATTGACCCATTTTCCTGTCTTTCTCTTCTTGGTCTCCGGCTCAGATTCGTCCAGGTCGCCAGCATTGCGCTTCTTCGTGGCTGCCTTCGCAGAGCTTCTCTTCTCATCGGCACGCTGCTTCCTTCTTTTATTGGCATTCATTTCGTCGCGAGCCTTTCTCATGAAAATGCCCCTAGGATCGAGCTTCGATTTGTCCTGCTCCCAGTTGGAGCGACCAATGATGCTCTCCTCGGGGATGGAGTGCTCTACAAGGTACTCATTGTTGAAGTAGGGTCTGTCGCTCTTCTTCAGGTCAAGCTGCCGAATCAAGGACCTGACACTCCACAGTCTCTGAATGTTGTGGTTCCAGCCTGGACCGGTTGTTTTGAAGTTGACGATCTCAACGTCGGCAAAGCCTCGAAGTGCATAAACGGCGGCTATTTGCAGTGCCTTTTCCCAACAATTAGTTGCCGATAGGAAAGGGCTGAGTTCTCTACAGCGCCAGCGCAGATGTTTTTGGAAATGGAGTTGGAGAAAGATTGGATCGCTCCCGCGCCCCAATCTAGACTTGATGCCTTTGTTGGGCTGACCTCCATGGATGACTCGGTATAATATTTCCGGGCGGCAGCGATTTCCGACGGTGTAGATATTGTGAGAACTCGACACCAGCGCGATTCCGTTTACCGCGCCGTGGGTGCGGGAATTGCCGAGGAACTCCAAGTAGTTGGGAAAGGCATCCATGATGGATCGATAGAATTCTGACTTCACTCTGAGGACCCATGGCATGTTGTCTGTCGAGTTCTTTGTCAACCACCCCATGATCTCTTCCGAGTCGTTGTCTGCAATTTTCTCGACGGACGACTTGTATTTGGCGATTGTGAGAGTTGCTGAAGGAGCTGAAGCCATGACTGTGACTGGGTGAAGTACTGTAGGATTTGATGTATGGCAAAGATCGAAATTATAGATTCTGTTTGGTGTGATATAGTAACCCGCAAAGCCTGATCGTACAAGTCAGCATCATTTTATTTCAAAAGACGAAATGGGGGCCAAAGTACTAAAATTCTGTTGGACTTGTTACTGAGAAGGCAGGTGGTTGAAAGTGGTGGTTGAGGTTGAGAAGTCTGAAGACAAACAGGCTGGCAAGAGGGAATTTAAATATCCCCTCTAACTTCCATAGCTGTTTGAAGCCAGAGGCAAGAGCTATCCGTGAGGAAACGCACCTTCCGCTTGATTGGATATCGGTATGGAAAGTTGCGCAGGGAAGGAGGATTGGAAAATAAAGATGGGAAGGTGAAGGTGAGATAAGGAAGGAGAAAATAGCCACTCAATAGACGCCGGCCTGGTCTTCTTGTCTGACTGTTTCCTCTGCTTGATCGTTATTCGTTATGTATGACACGTCCTAATGGACCCCAGACCAAATAACAACCAGTAATTGAATCGAGTCCACATGAGGAAACATGACTCTAAATCTAAATCGACCAGATATATGAGGCAAGGTGTCTTTTCGTCTCCTCATCAAAAGTTCGGTTTACCGACTCTCATAAATATGTCTCATCTAGTATTCAATGATACCTCTGACACAAAACAACATATCTAGCCAACATACTCCCTATCAAACAATTCTGCGTCTTCATCCGAGTTCAAGTCGAGAAGCGTCAAATCGTCAGAAGGCGACTTACAATTGCCAAACAGTAGGTCAATGCTAATGGACTTTAGAATATATAAAGGTTAAACACACTCATGGGGGTCTTAGCAACGTAGGCTTTGCCGGAAGACTGTGAGTATCGGAGGCTACCAATGCAATGTGCTCCCCATTTAAGTCGTATCTCGAGGGAAGAGCGGGTCGCAGCGCCATGAGAATGGTGTTCCCAAAGAGTTGAAGTCTTCACATCATCTCATTCAAAAGACTTAATGAAAGATCAACGTCATATCGTCAATTCAGCGGCCACCGGGAAACAACTATGCTTGTTGCAGACTAATTCATTCAAAAGGTGCTGCATATCTATCAACAAGATTGCGGGGGCTCTTGCATCTCTTGCATACCAAACCCTCTAGGCAAATTCCAGACGGCCCTCATCCCAGTCAGGCCTCAGAGACTTGCTGTCAAAGTTCATGTCAAAGCTAGAAGTGTGAACGTAGTCCGCCTGCCACTCGATCTTCAGCTCAGCACCTTCAGCAGCCTGACTCCAAATTGTGACAGCAATGGTGTTCTCTCCATTGTAGTTTAGAATGCCTGTCGGGACAGGGAAGTGGACCTGGTTGCCAATGTACGGGTTGAAGCGGCCGTACTGGTATCCGTTGACGAAGAGAAGTGCGCGCAGGCGGTTGCTGTTGTTCGACGCAGCAGTGAGGCGGAACGAGATGGAGACATCGAAGCCAGCAGGAACGTCCAAGGGCACGACAGTGCGGAAAATACGGATGCCGGAATCGGGAACAGAAAGGGAACCGTTGGCAGAGGAGAAGAACTCCCAATCCGCATCGGCGTAGCCAGGAAGATGGGCCCCAACTCGCTCGGCGTACAGACCGCCCTCGTTGATGGGGCCGCGGACGGTATCGATGAGGTCGTTTCGGCCTGCGGTGCCGGCGATCTTCCACTCCGAGAATTTGTAGTTCTGGGCATCGGGGCCGAGGAGAGTCGCGTTGGAGATACCACGAGGGGCGAGAGCTGCCTCACGCAGGTCGTGCCCAGAATTATCCATGATCACCACCAGGACGTTGTCTCCGCTCTCGGCGAGGGTAGCGTTCTTGAAGGAGAACTCCTGGGCGTTGGCTCCGAGGTAGGAGAGACCGAGGTAAGAGCCGACATAGTCCGAGTTCAGCCAGACAGAGTAGCCAAAAGCCAGACCACCAGTGACATTAAGGAAGACGCCAGTTGGGCTGTTTTCACTGGTCGGGAAAGTGGCACGGTAGATGTGGTTTCCGACGTGAATATCGTACTCATCGACGTAGAGAACGGGGTTGTTGGAAGCTGGCTTGACGGTGTTGGACGTGTTGGTCTTGTCGGCAACTGAACGCAAGTTAGATGCTACTGAGCAAAAATAGGTTGAGGGAAGGAAGTAGCACGTACCAACCCAGCTCTTGGAAGTAGCCTCGTAATCAGTCGCAATCTCGGGCAAGCTGTCATGAACCTTCCAAGGACCCAGAGCAGGGACCTCAAACTTGGCAGGGCCTTCGATCTTGGCAGTGAAAGTATTTCCATCTCTCGAGATGAGTTCGACCTTCTTGCCGTTCCAGGTGATCGAGCAGAGGGAGGCGGAAGCGAAAACGGTAATGGTTGTCTCCTTGTCAGCGTCTCCAGTGAGAGCCAAGCTGCGACCGGTCTCGTTGAAGGAGGCAGAGCGGACCAGGTAAGGCCCTTGGACGAAAACTGCAAAATAGTTAGCAGCTTGGTTTGATCCACGTCTCCTGAAATGAACTTACCAGTGTTGTTGACAGGGGCAAAAGGGTTGTTGTCAAGGGTCGGGACCCAGAAGAGGTAGGCAGCGCTGCGGTCGAGCAGAACGGCACGGGATCCGTCGCCGAGGTCAACCAAGGTGATACCCTTCTTCTGCGTGTAGGCAATTGTGACGTTGCTCTCGCCCGGGTAGACGTTGAAGTCGCCAACGTTGGTCTCTCCGACGATCTCGGCAGAGTTAACGCCGGTGACAGTAAATTCGCCGGCCTCGCCTTCAGGCAGCCAGAAAGAAATGACCTCCTGGCCGTCTACGACGATGTAGCTCAGAACCTCGGCAGTGGAGTACAGGAGTGTCTTCTCGCCAAATGTAAAGTCGGTGACAAGGACCTTGGCTTGGTGGCCGTTGATGGCGATAGAGCTGCCATGCTGAGGAATGGTGACTTGTATTGTAGTCAGCATAACGTCATCAATATAATAAGGAATAAGTGCAACACACAAGATCCTTCGGAGGTCTTGACTGAAAGCTTGAAGGCCTCGTTTGTGTTTGACGGCGTGTAAGCGTGGCGGACAACGTAGAATGCAGCATCATTGTCGATATTGCGAAGCTCAGATGTACTGATTGCCGCATTGGTTGTGTACCCAGTACCCTGGTTGCAGATTAGCATCATGACCTTTTCGAAGTTCTGGTCAACTTACGTTTCCAACTCTCTCGGTCTTTGTCAAGTCCTTAGCCACTAGGAAGATGTTAGTATTGCTGTTTTGCTTACACTTGGAGTCAAGTAGTAATACCTCTGGTGAAAAGAGTCAAGAGCTTCGTCTCGTAAAACTTGCTGCCAATGATTCTGTTCTCAGACACTGGAGAAGAGTAGTCGTAACTCGAGGCTGTTCCTCCAAGTCAGCATCCTGGCCGCCTTGTTCATTGCATGCCTAGGCTGAGCTTACCAACAACAGGGCAGGCAAGCCATCCCCAGTTGGTACCGCCGAACATCATGTAAAGGGAGATCGCAGTGACTCTCTGGTAAATGAGATCGCGATAGAAAATGTTGGCAAAGTCAGCACCGATATCACCGGGGCAGCCTCCCTCAGGTCCGCCCCAGGGGTTGTACGAGCCACCTTGAAACTCTGGCAGGAAGTTTGGCTGTGACCTGAACACTTGTTAGTGATGTCAATTGACTCGTGCGCCAAAGTACCTACGGGGACTGAACTGTGAAGTAGCTTTCCAAAACCTTGTTAGTTACAATCACCAAGCAAGCGTCATGATATAATCTCACGTGTAGTAGTCCTGAGTCAACTGCAGTCAAATCTGGTTAGCCAAATTCCAGAAGCGGAAGCATTTTGCGATCAAATAGCAACTCACGTAGGGAATGTACTGGCCGTTGGTGCCCGTGCATTCGCTCAAGTTGCAACTCCAGCATGAGGGGTAGCTATCCACACCGACAACGTCAACGTTTCCAGTAGCATTGGAAAAGTCTTTCGACCAGGAAAAGCCTCGCTGCGGGCCGTCAGCACGTTATTCCAGCACTATCACACTCGCTTTAGACGAATCCTACCATATTCGGCGCGTTGTGGGCCAGAGGAACGTCAATACCGTTCTCGCGCGCGCTGTCCTGAAGAAGCTGCATGTAGTTGGCGATGGGCGGGTTTAGGACTCTGTTGGGAATATCCTTCCATTGTCCGTTGAGTTCGTTTTCGATCTGAGTTCCTGGTGAGAAAATGCTATTGCGCCCATTTGAAAACCCAGAATCTCCATACCTGGAACATGAGAACGTTTCCGCCGTTCGTGACCAAATGAGGGGTGATGATCTTGGAAATCTCCGACCAGTAAGGTGTCCATGCCTCGGTGTATCTCGGGTCGTCGTTTCTCAACGAACCGTACTCGCCAGTCGTGAGCCAAAGGGGGAAACCGCCAGCATTGGTCTCGGCATTGACGTAGGGTCCGGGTCTGATGATGAGATAGATGCCGAGTTCTTTGGCCACAGTCATGATGGAGGTGAAGTTGTGAGCTCCAGTGTCAAAATCCAAGACACCAGGGGTAGGGTTGTGGTAACCCCAGTGGTTATAGATGGAGAATGCATTGAAACTATTCAACTCTCAGTTTTGTTCTCAATACGTTGTTTTCTCGACTGTCTTACCCGGCTGCTTTGACCTTCTCAAGGAGGTCTCGCCAGAGTTCAGGGCTTCATCATGTTAGTCTAGTACGTGTATAATAACGCTGGGCTACGAACACTGGGATACGCCAGTAGTGGAACTGATACAAGGTTAGTTTAATGGCCTCAGTGTCAGACAGAAGCTATCTCCATACTTCACCAGAGAAGACAAAGAGTCTCTCGCCGTTCACAATGTAGCTGTGGTGGTCCCTGCATGGAACTGCATCAGTATCGACCTTGATGTCGCATCGATCACACTCGGGACCATCTTGAGAATTACCATTGGACGACTTCGTTGAGCCCATTGTCATGGATCGGCCAGTCAACATCCTGAGCCAAAGCGCCTTGCGACCCGCAGAGCGAAGCAGCGAGCCAAAGAAGGCCGCCGGCTTTCACACCAAGTCTCATTGTGGCGCTTTTCTGTTGCAGAAACCTGATTCAATGCAACACGATAGGCGAAAAGTGAAGCAACCAACCAATTGGCGAGACTGCGCAAACATAAAAAAAAAGGTCACCGCACCACGGATCTTTAAAGGCAAACACACCACGACGACGGGCACCCCGGTTCCATCATGTGTGCCCTGGAAATAGCGTAGCATCCGGACAAATGTCCTCGGTGTTGAACGAGCCGACGACTGCGGGGAATCGTGAGGGGAAATGGGGGGAGAAAACTGATGATCTGCCCCCGGTCCGCCCCCGCGATTTTGCTAACCGCAGCAATCATCGAGGTATCCAATTCTTGGTGACATCGATCGCTTGGAACGCCCGCCGGCTCTTGCAGTAGCGTATTGAAAATTTCAGCGGTTTGTTTAGCCGACTTTTTCACCGACAGGCTTGGTATCGTATCGAGCCGCGTTCCAGTGGCCCGCATAGTAGTGTCTTTGCAAAGGAGTCTCCGCTTTGGCAGCCAACGCGGTTCGAGACTGCGTCGCAACATCATGGGCCGATGGGATGGCCACTTTTTATGTCAATCCGGAAGCAGCCGAGGCATTGACTCGAACAAAACATGCTTAAAAATCGGATGACGTCAGTCTCAACAGCAACACGACTGCGTAGTCATTGGATCCAGCGCCAGGGAGGTCTTGTCGAGGCGCTATCTATGTCAGCGAGTTATAATAAGACTTATGTTCATTGTGTGTTTGTCGCGAAGTGCAGTATTGAGACAACTCTTCGAGCCGTTCTCGCCTAATTTCACGTGTAAATTACCTACCGCGTTGGGCATCGCATCGTTCATGCAAAGTACTTGCATGAACCAAACGTGCTGAGAACCAGATAGCCTACAGTGTTCGATATCAGCCGAGAATACAATTCTTGGGTTGCCCCGTCTCGTGCGACAATCCGTACACAACAATGTTTCTTGCGTTGACCTGAGATCGGACATGGAATCAACGGGGCTTTGCATTGGTCGGGTTTGACCAAAGTTGCCCGCAGACGAGATCTTTTGGCAACTTGCACTGCTAATTTGTCTAGAATCAGGCTCAAACTTGATTGCAACAGCCCACTGCAGACGAAAATGGTGCCATAATTTATTCTTCCATGTCGTTTGATTTTGTAGAGAGTCCACGTTTTCAATCACAACGGGACATGTTGAATATAAATAGGTCACCTGAGCACAAAACCAAGAAACCAAGAAACCAAGACGCCGGATTTTGAAGCACGAGCCATATGAAAGGGCACTAATTACATCGGTTCCCACCTCACTTGCTCCAAAGGTTCCCTGTCCCGTGTTCCAAATATCAGATTCTTAACAAGCCGGGGTCGCGACAGAAAACACTGTCCTGCAGCCGATCTTGTTGCAGACATCAGCCTGCCCGCACTCGAAGTTGACTGTTGTTGTAGCCAGAGCACTTGGGCAGCCGCAAGACCTAGTGATGGTCGATGTGGTGGTACATTGGGCGACGAAGCAGCTCTTGCAGACTGTCCCCGTGGCGACGACCGTGGGACAGCTGACCAGAGAGCAAGGCGCCGTAGTTGTCTTTATAGCTGTTTGAGTGACGACTGCCGTTGTGGTTGAAGTCTCGCGGATGGTTGTTGGCGCAGTAATGATTGCCGTTGTAGTTTTTGTAACCGTGGCAGTTGTGGCCTTGGTGCTGACCTCAGTCGTGACACTGACGGTAACTTGGGTCAAAGTCTTTGTGATAGTAACAGTTCTCGTGCGATCAATCGTGGATGGAGTAAGAGTAATGACCTGGCCCCAGGCTCCTCTGCGATTTGTTAGCCACAGTAATTAAGGGCCCAAGAGGAAGGCACCGACAGATCCAAGAAGCCAAAGAGGAGGGCGACTAGCTGAAGCGTGTGCATTTTTGTGTGCTGATCTGAGATCAGGATCAGTGTGTGCTCGTCGATAACGTCAAAAGGCAAGTTCGCAAAGGTCTGGTCTCTTCAAAGAGATATTGACAGGACTTTGAGCCATTTATACACGCATTGCCCTCAGAAAGCGAATTGAGAACCACCTAGTAGACGAACACTGTTAATTAGGCTCAATTTGTGGTGAACGCCACCAATACTGTAGATATCTACCCAAGTAGGCTTGCAGCAAGCTTTCAAGCGTCTTTTTACCCGGGGCCTGGAAGTGGATATGGTGTGACTTGATCTGCTGAGCGAATTGGTAGAGCTGAACGAGACGACTCTAAAAAAGATAAGTTTTGATTATGGGCGCAGCCAAGAGAGTGTATTGCGCTGAGGGGCGGGCCATGCATCGCGGCTGAAAGTCAAGCAGCTCCAGCAAACGAGTGCAACGGTCCAGACCCAATGGGAGCTGCTGGCTTAAATAAATGTTACCCGATCTGGTAGTACGGAAGCATGCGATACTAGTCCAAGCTCGCATCGCTTAGCTACACTCTGTAACCTGCCTCTGGCACAATCGAGACCTAATCTAATTCAATTGAACCATGGACTGGCGATGGAAAGTTGCAGACTTATGGGACGATGCTTGCAGAAATTCATGACTTATGTGAATTGGTAATTGCGCAGAAAAGTTATCTGCGCATCTTGCATAATGCATTAAAATGCTTAATTAAATAACGAAAACCGTTACAGCTGGATTCGAGACCCTTCGACCTCAGGAAACCCGACTATAACTCATTGGCTGACTGCGGTATATGTATGGCTGATTGTGGTTCGTCCGGCGGCTGGTCTGCCTAGCACCTCCAAGAGGTAATCTGGTTATCGTACTCGACGGTACGAGGGTCATCCGGAAGGGCAAGGGCAAGGTTGTAGTTGTAGGAAGAGGTCAGTCCACGGTCGTCGCCCTTGTTGTTGCACCCCTTGAACCTGTTGGGGACGCCGTTAGCACGTGGTTTTCCGTGGCTCATATAATGGCACATACTTGTAGAATTGGCACTTGCCACCGGTGTTGGTGGACAAGGAGGTGACCTTGTCATTGAAGCGGTCGCTAATCTCCGTGGAATTGCCAGCCTGGAAGTTGAAGTAGGAGACTACACATGCCGTGTTAGGAACTAGATTGGTGTTCGAATTGAGCGTCAAAACTCACCACAGTCGCCGGGACTGGCACCAAAGACGAGGCAGTCGCCACGGAAGCCCTAAATTTCGTCAGCGGTTATTTGAGCCGACGTAAAGTAGTGTCCGACTCACAGCATCAGTGCACTGAAGCAGGAAGACGAGGTCAGGGTTGGTCTCGTTGCGGTTGGGGTCAGGCTCGGCCTCCTGACGGGCTTCCAAGTGGACCGCGGAGACAACCTCAGTTGTCAGGAACTTGGGGAAGGCGGCAGAGTTCATGACAGTGCTGTCGTACTTGAGACCTGCGGAACTACCAGTGTCGCGCTGCTCAATGGGCTTGCTGACGGCGGCAGACATGACACCGGTGGCGGCAGTCGCGGCAAGGACGAGGGTGCTGAAGCTCTTCATTTTGGCGTATGGATGTGGGAAGCGAGTGTCTTCGGTAGGTTTGAAAGAGAGTGACTTTTAGTAGTGGTTCCTCCAGCCCCTCCAGCGTCAGATGACGGGGTGAGCGGGCGGCCTTATTTATCCTCTTAGGCTTGGGGCCGGATGTCCCGCTGCCAAGTTACAGAGTTTCGAGACCAATCAACGCATACAACGCTACCCTGGATTCGCCAGGACCAGTTTGTATTCGGTTTGTGATATTGTTTATGAAGCTACATCGTTCCATGCTGCCACTATGCAGACTGGCCGCCGAGAAAGGATAATTTGTGGTTCGAGTGTTCCGGAGTTGGCGATTAGACTTTGGGGAGTAATATCAGAACGGGGCTCATGGGCGTTGTCAACTACCGGTATCCATGATAGAGTTTGGAGTTGAGGGCGAAAACAGTGGGAACCAACATGTAGGGGATGAACTGTCTGGGGCGACCCGTTCGGCGTGCGGTCTGGTTTGCTCGCCGGCATAATTTCGGCCATTGAAGCTGGCCGACGGGAGCGTTTACCTGAATTTTGTTTTCATCTGAACTGACTCGACGATCGGATGGTTGAAAGGGTACTCCTACAGCGTGAACCCTGACGTCGGCCGTGGTTGTCTCCGCGCGATCCTTGATTGGGAATCTTACTGTATGGTAGTACCAGGCAGAAGTAACAACCCCTTGTCAATTACATGTGGCTTGAGCTGCCACCACCAGCTCAGCAGCAATACTCCGCGATTCTAGTGAACTATGAGCACGTTCTGAACACTGAGCAAGGTTTGACCATTGAGCACATTCTGACTGAGCGTCACAACCCTCAATGGGTGCGATGGGATGGATCCTTTTGTAACCCGGCAAGGATTTAATACTTACCCCTAATACCATAGTGGGGTTCATTGACTTTCCTCGCGAGAAGCAAAACGGCATAAACTGAGTTCATTGGCAAATAGCGTTTGTCGATCCCGAAGTGCTCGGCAAAACCCAAACCGAAAGTTAGATTATGTTTGTATCCTCAAGAAGCAGGACACTTATAGCGCTAATACAACATAATTGACACCTCGCTCTCCCAATGATGTTGGTTTCTCAGCTCGATCTGACTGTATCCAGGCCTTGGGGTGATGCCGTTGTTTTGGTCAGCCTCCGTGTTCAATAACATTTTGCGTTCTCGACGAAGCCCGCCATACATCTTTCGGCGCCCTGCTAACGCAGATTATTCCCAAGTGTACTCATTAAGTCCCTAGCAACGGTTTGAACTCGGCTTGCACATTTGGCATTTTCGTGGTTTTGTTATATGTGTCAACGCCGGTTTCTCTTCACTCGAAACAACATTGGCCCTCTCGTGCTGCACCAGACTGACATTATAGATTGGTTGTATGCATTACGACTGTTTTAGTGAGCCAATTGGCGGGGGCTTAACTAGCTGAAGTCAGCGTTTCACTCAGAGCAGCCAACCCAACCTTGACTTTCTACATTTTCGGTTGATTCACTACGGACGCAATAGTTGGTTGTATGTTACTAAGAGAAAAAATCCAAAGTTGATTGGGTTGGTTGGCCAGCAGGATAAAGGCAACATAGGAAAATACGGCCGGCGGAGGCGGATACTTAAATTCAGTACTGACTAATCGGTATTTGTCAGCCTCTCAGGGGCACTTCGGGGTGTCTCTAGGTATTAGAGAAAGGGGATCTTCCGGGTCAAGGAGCCAACCAAACTTTGACCTAATACTTTTTTGGTTGCTTCAATTGAAACGCTGCTGCTGGATGGTTCACTAGGGTTTCTGTCGATAGGTAGGTTGGTTGATTGCTCATGGCTCCAGACTGTCCTGCTGGAGAAGTTGACGTGAAGTCAGCAAATTCATATTCAATGGAAATTGGACTCTCAGAAGGTCACATGAGGAGCCTACATAATTACTTTCATGCTGTTAAATGTTGACTGCTTATCGAATATTTGCAAAGGCACTATCTTGTTAATAGAAGAGACAGCGAGAGAGTTCAGACCAAGAGGCAAGCTTGCGTTGCATAAGGACTCAAAAGGCATAGCCATAAGTTTTAGTAACAATTAAGTGTGGCACAATGACAAACAGTAAGTTGACCCGGAAATTAACCATCGTGAGCGGTTGTTAATAACGTTTTGCATTGTGTCGTTACAGGTGCAATCGAAGAATACTCAGGAGCGCGATACGATCTAAGCCGCGTTCATTTCTTATTGAAAAAATTACAGTTTTGCGCTTTCAAAGAGGTGGGTTTTCTTGTTCGTGACAGGGAGGTTTCACTGAGCTGAATGGGGCTTCACACCCTAATATATGCTGCTCTATTCAATTCAAGGTTTATTCCTGGAGCTTATCAGTCTCATTTCTTACTACATAACCTTTTTGTGGAAGAAATGAGAAATACAAAGAGCACTTGTTTCTTTGGGTTGAATTAACCAATAACATGTGGGTTGTCTGTGACTCTGACGTGGAATGCTACACTGCCGCTTAGGCTCTTAATAAAATTAGCACCACAAGCTTACAGTCAAATTAGCAGTGTACATACTAAGAGACTTCATGGGTCACGGACATGCCTCATTAATCGTCCAACGGAAGCTGTGAACCCCTTGTTAATATGTCTAGCCTAGTGAAATCGTTTTAACTGCGACCCTAACTCTCTCCTAAACCAAAAAGTATGTTTCAATAGATTCAACAGACTTGAATACCCAAGTAAAAAATATTGAAGCATTTAAAAGAGCATCATGTTCTTTTAAATCTCTTTGGCATAAGTTGAAGGTGGAACGCTACGGGATGGCCAACCGAACGGCTTCAGTGCGCTGGGGCAGACTGCGAGGTAAAAGCCAAAGACTTATACGTATCTTAGAAAATGGCATGCAGTTACTTGACTGTTTCAAATGAACACGTCTTGCAAGACTCCCTTTGGTATCACAATAGGCATCGTTACTCTAGGATTCTCTACACAAGGCGGACAAGACCTGGCATGTGGGGTGGAACCGTCACTACGAGCACCCGGGCACCAGAGCCGAAGTCCGGTGCATCTAACGGTCATGATGTACGGGTATGACTGCCTGGATCGGGATCGGGTTACAAATCGGACGGGGTTAATTATGACTCTGGTATACTGAAAGAACAAGAAGCCGACGACGATTCCACATTAGCTATCGGGCTTCAAGGATTTGTCTGATAGCGACTAAGGCCCAAATAGGAAATACGTACTCCAAAGCGATTGATTGGCTGCTCAGCACACCCTTGCAGCTAGAAAGAAAACCCCGTTTGGTCGAGCCACGAAAAGGATTCCGATCCCTGAACATCAAGATCTCGTTTTCTTCCGTATCGGCCTCGTTATGGGGGTTCACATCATTTCATCTCAGGCAGCTGCCCTTGGCCCTGTTCTCTCTCCGAACGGTAGTCGAGACTGATATCCCCCCAGATAGCTCGTTTGTTCCTGCATTCTCTCGCCTCATCGAACAAGTCGTAGTCCGCTCCCGAACATATTGTTCGCAAAACAAACAAACACAAGCTGCGGGGATGGGCACCAAGACGGTTTCTCAGAAGCTTCCATCTGTCGTCAACGACACCCGAGCTGCACTCGCGCAATCTCGGCCACCACCCCGACCGCTGGCAGACTTGCAATCACATAGTTCCAACCATGATGATGAGACCGCGTAAGTATGCACGTCTAGATGAGAGAGTGTTCATGCACATGATGATATGCTTGATGAGTTACGAGGTCCACTCTCGAATCATCGAATTGTTTGATATGGCTGGGAACACGATGTGGAGATTCAATCGTGCCGAAGAATGAAGAACCCTGAACTCACGACTGATTGCCCGGGAACCTAGGACGCCACAGAACGGTCAAATCCGGGTCTTTGCCCTCTCGAACCGGCCCAAACAGACCCGCACAAGCGCCCCGAAGACCAGGAATGGATGTAAAGAATGCAGGTACGCTTATGGAAACTCTCTCTTATCCCAATCTCATTCGCTCCCCGCGATCCGTGCGGTTTTGGTGCCTCTAGTAGTAGTACGAACACAATTCTCACGTGATCGGTAGGCGACGCCACATCAAATGCGACTTGGCCAGACCGCACTGCATGAAATGCGTAAAGTCCAACCGACTCTGCGAGGGATACCTCGACTCAGGTATCCATCTGCTACCCCAGGCTCGAGGCCAGGTACAACTTGTGGCTCGCCCAGACGTACAAGGTACACGCCAAACTACGGACGCCCGCATCCTGATCACCCCCGGCTACGAAACTACTTTGTTCTACCACCAGCAGCAATGGAACTCGTTTCAGTCATTCGTGGTCAATGCGGAGCAGGGCGATACCGTTCTCAAGAACAAAGTGGCCGAGATGACGCCTCAGTACGCCCACCATGAGATCGCCATCCGGGAGATCTGCTCCGGCATCGGTGCCCTCGGCAAGGCTCTTCATCCTGTCTTCAACGACACGCTGGCCAGTGAAGAGTACCGTCAAGCCTTGGAACACTACGGCCGGGCCGCCAAGGCCATCTTCAGCGTCAAGGCAACGACAGGCAACCTGCCGAGCGTGATCTTGACGTCTTTGCTGTTCACCACCTTCGAGATGATGGCTGGAAATACCGAGTCCGCCTCGAAGCACCACAACCACGCCGTTGCCATGATGGAGCAACACATCGACCTCCGGGTAGAGAGGGATAAAGTCCCTTTCGAGAAGCTCAAGCTTTCCCAGCTGGAGATGGCCATGTTCGAGTGGCTGCTGAGACACGACACCCACCCTTGGGCATTCAGCTTCGGCCCGGAAAGCGTACGGATCATAGCCCCAGCACGGAGGTTCCCGCACTGCAGACACAGATACACGATGCAGGACATTCCGGCAAGCTTCGACAACATTTCCCAGGCCACGTCTTGGTGGCACACCACGCAGCACGCCATGCTGCACCATCTCCACGAGCTCAAGACCAAGACCCCGGAGGCCCTCCAGGACGACGGCGCACTCATCTGGAGAGAATGCGCCAAGCTCCTGCAATCCTGGCGCGCCAGCTTCGCCCCGCTGCTGCAGGCCTCCAAACAGCATCGCGGCAGCAACTACCACCGCTGGTTCAGGGCCATGACCCTCGAGGCCCTCTACGTCGAGAGCCTCTCGGCCATCTACGCCCGGCACAAGCTCGACTCCAACGTCCTCCCCGCCGTGACGCCGTTGTACCTAGAGATGACCCGGTACGCCCTGCAGCTGGCGAAGACGCAGCGCTTCAACGGGCTTGAGACGCTGGTCGCGGAGAACAACACCGTCCGGCCTCTGGCGTGCGTGCTGTACAAGTCGCGGGACCCGGAGGTTATCCGAGAAGTGATGAGTGTGCTGAAGGAGCTCGGCGGGGGCGTGGGTATGGCGGAGTCGTTGCTGTTCATGTTTGGGTGCCGGGAGCAGAAGAAGCCTTTGCAGGCGCTCGAGAGGGGTTGGGGTTGGTCTTTCACCTCGGCGGGGATTACTTCGGGTGCTAGTCTGCTTGACTACTTGGACTGAGCCGAGAATATGGACAACCGGAGATTTATAAATACAAGCCTGCAGCGATGTGACAGTTGTTTCCTCGAAAACAAGGCCCATCTCGCAACGCCCCCCAGGTCTCGCCCTGCTCCTAGAAAGGCAACGACTTTTTCGTTTGCCGGGGCTCTTTCTAGATGGACCTTTCAGCTCTCCGATATCTGCACAACGTACCAACCCGATGCTTTATATCTTACCGTCAAAGGTTTGGAGTCAATGAGCGTTTACCATCGCAGCCCAGGATAAAAGCTGCATCGATTTGGAGCTGTGATGAGGAGCCTCCAGACAATGACTCAGTATCGTGTCGGGACAACCCAGGAAAGAGAGAAAAATGCGCATCTCAGCCCGCAGTGGTTCTTCGCCAACGTGGTGCGCCAACGTGGTGCGCCAACGTCGCGTTTCCCACCGCGACACCGGGCTCGGAGCTCAGCCACAGTGAGCCACCCGGTGACCCCCGCGGCCGCGCAACCTCAACCCATCCGCGGCAGCGCCCGACCCTCTTCCGGCTAAGCATATACGCAGCTGGCGGATGGAATTTCGCGGATCGACGCGGGACTCGTTTGCGGATACTAAAAATAAGAACCCTCTCCGTCTTTGTGATCGGATGGTGCATTGAGAGATTTCCTGGGTTTTTTGATGGTAATAGTTTCGCAGTCGCCAAGACATAAATAAAGCCCTCGATGGCGCCGGTCCACCAAATGTCGACGATCCCAACACCGCCAGGCTGGCCATCGGCGACCGGGGGCGACGATCACGGAGCACGTGGTTCGGCCGACCAAGTTCTCAACAGGCACTTGAGTCGGAGGCGTTGTGGGAGCGTGGGAATCCCCATCATTTGCAGAGTCATGGAAACGACCCGGCATGATTTGCCAAGACGAGAAAACGGAGATGTGTTATAGCATCGGGGCTGCATCGCGCCTTGAAAACGCATATAAATAGAGACTTCGTGCGCATGGAAGTCGTGCTGTCCCATCTTTACTCCCGAGCTGCCCAGGTCAATTCGAAGCCGAGGCTTGTATCTCCCGCCGTCACGATGCTCCCCCGTCTCCTCAGCGCCGCCCTGGCTTTGGCCACAGGCACACTCGCCTCACCCGTCGCGCGATCCAACGGGACCAAGAAGGCCTGGGACCTCGACTGGATCTCTACCGACCCGTCCCTCCCCAAAGTCATGCAAGCTCCTCGGCCGACACTGACCCCCACCGGCCACCGCTGACCTCCCTCGCAGCATCTACAGCACGGGCGGCACGATCCTTTCCGCGTCCAACTACAGCCGCCTCGACAACATCGCGTACGGCTCCGGCGACAACCCTACCCCCGAGGAGCTCATCGGCAACATCCCCGAGGTCCTGGGCGTCGCGCAGCTCGCCATCGTTCAGTTCCCGGCAGCCGAGGGCGGCAGCGCGGGGGTCAATTCGTCGCTGTACCTGAACATCAGCCAGCACGCCAACAGACAGCTCTGCGCCGAGGGGAGCGACGTCGCTGGGGCGGTCGTGTTCCACGGAACAGACACTCTCGAGGAGACGGTGAGTGGGGTTGTCGGGACGAGTCGGTTAGGCGGGATGGGTTGCTGACCGGGTTGGGAACAGGCGTTCGGCGTCGACCTCACGTTCAACTGCTCCAAGCCGTTTGTGGCCACGGGCGCGATGCGGCCTGATACCTACGTCTCGCCGGATGGCTACGCGAACATCTACCAGGCTGTCGCCGCTGCCGCGTCGCCTTCTTCGCGCGATCGCGGCGGCCTCATTGCCTTCAACGACAGGTGGGTCTCGCCGTCGTAGAAGTCCATGATTGCCTTGCGTATTCCCGGGAGGGCGTGTCAGTCAACTGACCGGGGTGCAGGATCACCTCGGTGTACTACTCGACCAAGCTCAACGCCAACACGCCAGACACGTTCAAGGCCCTCGAGCAGGGAAACCTCGGGGCCTTCCTCGCGGGCCAGCCGTACTACTTCTTCGGCGCGGCGTATCCGACCGGGCGGCCGCACTTTGATGTGACGAACACGGCGGAACTGCCTTCTGTGGCTGTTGTTTACTGCCATCGTGAGTGTATACCGAAGCGCGTATCATAACTACAGCGACTTTGAGCCTGGATGCTGACAATGCTTCCAGAGGGCTTCGACGCGTCGTTGATGTACGCCGCCGTCGAGAATGGTGCAAAGTGAGTGGGACCCGGTGGTCAGGAAAGTTGAAAACAGACGGGTAGCTAACTCCGGTTAGGGGTCTGGTGATCCTCGGACCTGGCGCGGCGTCAGTCAGCCCCAGTGCCGCGGCCGCGGCCGCGGACCTTTTCGAGAAGGGGATCCCGACCGTCGCCGCCCCTCGCCCGGCCAGCGGCGCCGGCGTTCCCCACCCCGTCGCTGGACCTCTGTGAGTTTTTCTTTTTTTAGTCTTTTTCTTTTCTTTTTCGCCGTCCCGTAACCTAACGTCAACGTGCTAACCTCGTCGTGCAGCATCTACTCGGGCTACCTCGGCGGCGAGCAGGCGCGCATCATGCTGCAGCTCGCCATCAACGCCGGGTACGACCTGGAACAGACCCGGGACTTGTTCGAGAGCCAGCTGAGAAACGCCGTGTATGATCCTGCTGCGAACCAAAAGTTCTATTATCCTTGAGCAGGGAGCCAGGATCGCGATGTATAGTGTACAGCCATGAAAGGAACCCCGCGCGACACTCCCGTAGAGCCAGAAACATTGCCCATGAGAATACAGTAGTCAAACATCAGCCAGCAACACGGATCAATAGTAGCACAGTTTCACGCCGTTTAAACAAATGAAAAAGCAACGGTTGAAGATCAACTGGGAGCCGAAATGGCATCGTGGAAGGGTTTGTCGTGATGATGGTCGCAGGGCCGAAACACGGCAAAGCGGCCAAAAGTCAAAGCGGGTGACGAGTGCCGATTATGCTAGTTTTGGTCTGTCTGCCGAGAAACTAGAAGACGCATCCAAGCCAAATGAAAGTAGTCTAGAGAGTACGTCAGGATGTGCGGTCAATTTTGTATGTCCGGGTACATGGTTTGTATGTACAAGATATGTTGAACGACGAGGAACTATATAGTGCGGAAGGCGCCTTCGGACTTCACCTCTCGACATGATCCAAATCTCTGGCCGCCTTTGGGAGACGACCTCCTCTTTTCGGTGTCACGGATGAGGGACAAAACCAGGGGTTCCTGGCCGTTGCCCAGCTTGCCTAGTAGGCGGCCGACTTACCTCGCGGGCCTGCTGAGAAGCGGCTCTTGGTCGTCGCCCTCGTGACCCACCTGCTGCTTGTCCTTCTTGGTGTAGGGCCAATAGCCCTTCTCCTTGCAGATCATGACGAAGAAGCCCGTGGCGACGGCGACCCAGTACAGGTTGTACGAGACGACGGAGCCGACGGTGGCCGAGTTCTGCCAGCCCAGGACGGCGTTGAAGATACCCCAGAAGCCGCCGCCGTTGAGGTCGGGGTTGCAGCACTGCGGGTTGTTGTCAAAAGGCCGGTCGGGTAAAAGGGGGGGGGGTTCGGATCAGGGGTGCTCACGTTTACGTGCCAGACGCTTCTGCGGATGTCGTAGGACCCGGGGCCGGAGCCGAGCTCCGCCGCGTCGCCTCCGACAATCTTGTTCCACTTTGCGACGTGTTAGTTGACTCCGAGAGCCACGTTGAGAGAGAGAGGGGACACGCACCTCGTTTTGCTCAAAGTGCCACACGCCCTTGGAAAACAGACCAGCGGCGATCAGGTACAGGAAGCAGGTCGAGACGATGAGGAACACCTGGATAGGTGCCGTCTTGGAGCCCCTGCGGAAGAGAATAAGCGCGCGTTCCTACAGCAGTTGGCTGGTGTCGAGACTCACCTGTAGATGAAGTAGCCGACAACCGCCCCGAGCGCAAGGCCCAGGACGGCCGATAGGGCGATAGACGCGGCGGTCTCGCTCACGCCGACACCGGCAATGAAGAGCACGCCCTCGAAGCCTTCACGGAGGACGGTGATGAAGGGCAGCAGGAACAGCGCATACTTCTCCCCCAAGTACTTGATGCGGTCGCGGAAGGGGCCGGAGTGGGACTCGCTCGCGTTGAGGGCCTTGGCCAGCTTGACGCGCCACTTGTCCTGGAGCTTGGTCACGCGCAGCAGCACGGCGCCCATGGCGGTGATGATGAGAGAGGCGCTGAGCGAGAAGATGCCCTCCCAGATGCTCTCGGCGGCGGCGAACTGCTCGGCGCCGAGGCTGTGGATGCCGCTGATGATGGCCATGGCGATGAGGACGCAGGTGACGAGGCCGGTGGCGGTGCCGAGCCAGACCTGCCTCTCCATCTTTTGCTGCAGGACGGGGTCATCCTTGGTGGCGAGGGTGCGCTTGATGAAGGCGAGGAGGACGGAGACGATGATGGCGGTCTCGAGGGACTCGCGGAAGGTGATGAAGAAGACTGGGGGGTGTTCTGTTAGTGGGGGTTGGGGAGGTGAGGCGGGAGCTGGTTCTCGTACTGGGGAGGGAGAATAGGTCCTCCATTGTGAGCCGGCACGATGCGTGGCTCGAGAAGGGGGCGAGAGTGAGGGTGAGCGTGAGGGTGAGAGTGAGCGTGAGAGTAAGGGTGAGAGTGAGTGAGAGTGAGATCGCGAGGACGGAGGTTGAAGACGAGCGGGTGGCGACCGGGGAATGAGTGACTGGGTGGCCCAATCAGGGATGGCTAAGCCTCAGGCGCGGCGGGACGGCGCTGGAACTCAAGGGGGGCAAAGCTGAGATGCACAGGTGTCGTGGGTGTGCGTACGGACGGACACTTGGCTCGGGAGGAGGGCTACGGCGCAGAGGATGATGGCATGGCAGGAGGACGAAGATGGCTTCAACTCGTGGGACGGACGATGCGGAGCAGGTTCGGGGCAGGAATAAGCGGCGGCTCTGCGCCGAGGAGCGAGAAAGGGTCCCCGAGGGATTTGTGGGTGGGGGTGCTGTGGGTGTGTCGTGTGAGCGGATTCCGAAAGGTTTTTTTCCCTTTTCTTCCCGGAGTCGCGCCAGCAAGGTCGGCTAGCGTCGTAAACCCGAGGGGGCAGAGGGGAGCCTCCGGGGGGCGCTGGCGGGCTGCAACACAGGGGTGCGATGCGCTGTCGTGTTTCCATCAGACGCTGCACAGCGGACAGAGCAGGATCAGATAACACCAGGTGTCCCCGCCGACGAGCGGGCCCGTGTGACGCTTCATAGGGGGGCGCCAAAGGCGGCTTTCCCCTTATCAGATCGCCAAGCCTTCGTGTCGCGCGCGCAATTTTGCATCAGGCGACCCTTTTTCACGTGTGTCCCTTTTTTCTTTTTCATTCGGTGGTGTCTCACTCGCTTCCACATGCTCTCTCTCGTTATGCGCGTCCCCGATTTTCCGCCGCCGCCCCTCCGCCGCCCGCCATCCATCGCATCCTGGAAAGCGTCTGCAACGGGGAAAACCGTTCAGTGTGCTCCGCGCTCGGCCCGGTTCATGGAAGCTATTTTTTGTGGGATCTGACAAGTCTATGAATCACGAACGAACTCTCGCCCCTTAGACTTGCGACGGAGCCCGGGCAGCACACGACACCAGGGAGGCAAAGGCAAGCAGGGCAGCTCTGTCGAGGCAACACACGCATTCTCGCACCCGGCCACCATGGCCTTCGCATCACCACCCTCGGCCGTCTTGGCCCGGCTCGCCGCCCTGGCGCTCCTCGTCACGGCCGTCCTGGCAAAGACCATCGAGCTCGACTGGAACATCGGATGGGTCCTGGCCAACCCGGATGGCGCCTTCGACAAACCGACCATCGGCGTCAACGGCCAGTGGCCGCTGCCGCTCATCGAGGCCGACAAGGGCGACAGCCTCCTTCTCACCGTCCACAACCACCTGGGCAACGCGAGCACCAGCCTTCACTTCCACGGCCTGTTCCAGAATGGCACGAACCACATGGACGGCGCCGTCGGCGTTACCCAGTGCGCCATCCCGCCCGGAAAGTCGTTTACGTACGATTTCAAGGTGAGTTCTCGCGCCTCGTGCCAACCCCATCTCGGTGCGCTCATGCGACTTCTCAGTTCGACCAAGTCGGCACCTACTGGTACCATGCGCACAACGACGGCCAATACCCCGAGGGCCTCCGCGGTCCTTTGGTCATTCACGACCCCAAGGGCCCCTACGAGGGCAAATATGACGAGGAGCTTGTCATCACCTTCTCGGACTGGTATCACCAGTCGACCCGATCTCTCATCAAGGAGCTGATCAGCGTCGAGAACCCCACCGGCGCCGAACCCGTACCCAACTCGGCTCTCATGAACGACACCCAGAACCTAAAGGTTCACGTCCAGCCCGGCAAGACCTACCTCGTCCGCATGGTCAACATCGGCGCATTCTCCTCTCACTACGTGTGGTTCGAGGGCCACGCGCTGCGTGTCGTCGAGGTCGATGGGGTATGGACCGACGAGGCCGACGCCGAGACGCTCTACATTGCCCCTGCGCAGCGTTACAGCGTCCTGCTGACGACCAACAAGGACGCGTCCGAGAACTTTGCCATCGTCGCCGCCATGGACGAGGAGCTCTTTGATGTGATCCCCGAGGGCCTCAACTCCAACGTCACGGGCTGGCTCGTGTACGACGACAAGAAGCCCCTGCCCGAGCCTGCCGCCGTTGACGACTTTGACCCCTTTGACGACTTTGAGCTGGTCCCCTTCGACAAGCAGGAGGTCTACGACAAGGTGGACTACTCCTTCAGCTTCAACGTCAAGATGGACAACCTCGGCGACGGCGCAAACTAGTAAGCTCATGTCCACCCGCGCGAAACCCTTCACAGCTGACCGGCGAACAGCGCCTTCTTCAACGACAAGACCTACGTCCTCCCCAAGGTCCCCTCGCTCTACACCGCCCTGACCGTCGGCGCCGACCACGCCGCGGACCCCCGCGTCTACGGCACTTACACCATCCCGCACGTCCTGAAGCACAACGACATCGTCGAGATTGTCCTGAACAACGAGGACGACGGAAAGCACCCCTTCCACCTGCACGGCCACCAGTTCCAGGTCGTCCACCGCTCCGACGAGGACGCCGGCGCCTTCGCCAACGGCACCGGCGTCGCCTTCCCGCGCCACCCCATGCGCCGCGACACCCTCCTCGTCGAGGGCAACGGCAACTTTGTCATCCGCTTCAAGGCGAACAACCCCGGCGTGTGGCTGTTCCACTGCCACATCGAGTGGCACATGGACCAGGGCCTCATAGCGACCATCGTCGAGGCCCCCGAGGCCCTGCAGGGGCAGAAGATTCCCGAGGGCCATTTGGAGGTGTGCCGCGCCGCGGGCGTCCCCACGGAGGGCAACGCTGCCGGGAACACCAAGAACGTGCTCGACCTCAGGGGCGAGAACAAGCCCGTCGGCCCTCTGCCCGAGGGCTTCACCTCCAAGGGCTACGTTGCCCTGTTTTTCAGTTGCGCCGCTGCGTTCTTGGGCCTGGGCGTCATTTCATGGTACGTCTGACCGTTTCGTTGAGTTGTTTGTGTTGCGCAGCGAGCTGACTCCTTGGCAGGTACGGAGCGATGGACTCCGACAAGAAAGAGTCCAGTATCGAAGACCACTCTGCCTCCGAATCTAGGGACAGGGATGAATAAAAGTCGTGATTTATATAGAAAGCCATTTACATATACCACGTTACGTCATGGAATTCAAGACCAACATCTGCTCCGGTGTGTGGCGTCAGTGTCGCCTGGCACAAATCCCGACTTGCGATGATGTGCAATCCCCCCTCTCACGCCGGGCCGACTAGGACTTGTCAGAGGGGCATGGAGTGATGAGGTGTTGTGAGCAGTACAAAGAAGTAAGCATCACATGCTGCTCTGCGCTTGCGCCGAGTCTGAGCACCGTGGTGACGGTGCCCGTGCAGGCTTTCTCGGACCGGAGCAGCCCAGGGACAGAACGCAGGAAACTCATTAGGTGTAATATACTATCTCCAATCGTATAACAACAAGCTCGCTATCATACACGCATGAACGTAACATCTCCGTTGGAATTAACTCTGTAGCCTGGGGCTGGCGTCACAGCCTATATACACATCCGCCGAACCCATCAAACAGCCACAGCCCTCCGCTCAGAAGGCGGCGAGGACCATGCCGACAAAGGTGAGGCCCACGGCAGCGGCGTTCTTCCCGGCGCCGGCGAAGACGGTGCTGGGGGTGGGGGTTCCGGAGGGCTACAAAAGAGACCACGTTAACACCACTCTTTCTTGGCAGAGCTCGATTTCACAGCAGAGACCACGCCCAGGCGACACATACAATAACGACGGAGGTTCCGATGGAGTGGACGCGGGTGGCGGTGGCGGCGGAAGTGCCGGCGGCGGCGCCGGTGGAGGTGGTGGCGGCGCCCGATGCCGTGCCGGAGGCGGCGCCGGTGCTGGCCTGGGTGGAGAGGGTGGTGGCGGGGACACCGGCGGCTGCGGAAGAGGAAGCGGCGGCTGCGGAAGACGACTCCGCGGCAGGGGGAGCCGCGGCGGAGGTGCTGGTGGTGGCGGGCCCGGCGGCGGTGGTGGTCGGGGCCGCGGCGGCCGAGGTCGTGGCCGCGGCGGCCGTGGTCTCGGCCGCTCCGCCGGAGGGGCTGGGGACCGGGGTCAGGCCGCACTTGCTGGCGGCGGCAGTGACGCTGTTGGAGTAGTACTGCCAGATGCTCTCCGTGAGGGCGCAGGCCATGCAGCGGCCGTAGCGCTCGGTCCACTCCGAGTTGTCGCAGTAGCCGTCCTGGCGGCCGAGGGTGATGAGGAGGCCTGTGAAGCGGGTTTGTCAGTTTCTGGGGGAACGGAGCGTACGGGCGACGTTGGATCGGCGGCCGGCGCATGATGTCCTTACCGCAGTCCTCGTGGCACTGGTAGCGAGGGGTGCCGGGGTCCTGGCGCTTCTCAAGGGGGACAGTGTCGGGGTACTCGAAGAGAGGGTGGCCGAGCTGGGCGACGGCCATGGAGGCGAGGGAGGCCAGGACGGTGCAGGTAACGAACGAACGCATCTTGAAGGCTTGTATTAGGTGAGGGGCGGCGTGGGAGGCCGGTCTTGGAGATGCTTGGGGGTGAGGGAGAAGGCTGGCTGGTAGGAGGAAATTGTCTTGATGCCAATCAGGTGGGTTGAAGCGAGCGTGAGGACGGGGAGAGAGGGAGCAGACGGGAAGCAGAAAAGGTTGGGAAAGGGGCGTATTATATGCTGGTGCTGCAGCTTGTTGACCACCACACCAGGCACAGGCACAGGCACAGGCACGGAAAGCCGTTCATTTACCGCGCATGCGTCAGTCTGGACTTCCCGGCTTTGCGATGTGGGAAGCTCATGTCGGTCCCAGCTACGGAACAGGACCGCAGCAGCTTGGCCGGCGCCGTCTCCATCAGCCATCAAGCAGGGCCAGGCAGGGCAGGCAATCAAGGCACCGCGCAGCGAGTATCGATCTTGGATGCTCGGATTTGCCCCGGATCGCCGAACCGGATCCAGCGCGCGCGCGTGTAATTTGCGGGATGCCGAAGGAGCTCGTACCACAGGTAAAAGGAGGCCAGGCACACAAACGACCCTGGTGCGGCGCGTGAATTGTCGGCTACCCGCCGAACCAACGCAACTCTAAGTGTACATGCATGGTACTGGTGCTCCCCGCCCCGCCGCGGGTCTTGACTAAGAGGCTATTGAGAGGGAGGGGTGGAGAGGCCCGAGGACGAGGAGGCGAAGCAGGTCGTGAAGCAGAGTTGGGCGAGTGGTGAAGGGGGAATATTGGGACGAGATTGACACGAAAAGTCTACTCGTCCATCGGTTCCTGCGAGTGCCCCCCACCCCACCGCGCTCTGCTCGCGTCTAGCATGTTCGGTCGTTGCCCCCGACGCATGTCCTCCCATTGCCCAGACGGCTTGGAGAGTGTCGTAAACCCGAGCGTCCCAGTGAGCTGATGCCAAGTGCTGAAAACATGGCGTAGGACCGAGAGACGGCGCCGGCTGCCAAGTGGCCTTCCTGAAAAGGGCTGTCTAGCCCGGTGGCTTCCGCCTCTGCCTCACCGATATCGTCGGGTCCAGGACCGGGCTGGACGAGGAAAGGCTGGACTAGCGCCTCGGAATATGACTGTTCGTGGCGTGAGGGGGCGTTGATTGATGCGTCGAGATCCCTGCGTCCCTGCGGGCGAGGTCGGACTACACAACCAACGCCATCCTTGTTCCGAGGTGGAGCGTTGCGCTTCTTGGGCGGAGACCACAGAGTCGCAGGGGGGCGGGCGGATCGTGTGATGCATCTAATCTTATCAATCACATCAGTTCACCACCCCTCGACCCAGCCATCGGCCAACGGCGCCGGTGGGCCATGCCCTTTTGGATATATTGCTCCTGCTGCCAAGAGGCATGGCGGAACGGATGGCATCGTCTCATTGGACCAAGGGATCTGATAACCTGCGTCCTGGAAAGAGTTTTCTTCAATAACCCCCATTGTGGCTTTCCCCTCCCCGAGTCTCTATCTCACCACCACCTTGGAGTCACACCCGTTCCTACGCTACTCTTCAAGCTGCGGTTCTGCCAAGAGGCCTTATCCGACAGCCACCCTGGGTTCTGTGTTGCCTGAGGTACTTCCAGTTCACTGGAGCAGCGCAGACATAGCAACGGGCCCTTCGGCGGCCGAGGAAGGGCCTGGCAACCTCACTTCGTATTCCCGTTGCCGCCCAGCTGTCTTCCCTGTCCTTTCTTGCCCGCCATCTAGAAGGGGGCCCTCTTCCCAAAAGTCCCCATGCATGCAGAGCTCTGCCTGGCCTTTGACTAACACTTTGGACACCATATGGTGAACATGAACGGTACTTCCCAAGACATTTCCAAGAAACGCCGTCGCCACCTGCACCACCACCTCCATCCAACAGAAACCTGCCAAACTTGTGGCTCCCACGTTCTGGGCCCCATTCGTGCAATGTTTTGCGTGACTGCGTTCTTTTTCGCCCTCGTTGCTTTGTGAGCGGGAACGTTTGCCCTGCTTCGGCACTCCCTCGTAGACATGTGCGAGCGGGCTCAGCAAAGGTGGTTGGTGTAGGTCGGATCGGAGAGGGGACGAGATGGGCAGCACGTTACATGCATCGAGCTGAAGGTGCAGGAGGAGTGCGGGCTTGCAGTAGTATAACTTGACCGTCGCTGCCGTCCGGTTCGTCTCCCGGGATGGCACAAACCCCCCTTTAATCCTAATCCCTCTCCCACTTCCCATATCCCGCCCAGCCCAGTCGTCGTACGCACATCCGTACGCAGGTCTGCAAGTCGTGGTCTGTCCCGCCGAACATCCGTCTTATCGAAGCTTCTTCCGACCCTGGGTTACGCAAGACACCAGTCTCCGCAATGCACGCCTCGCTGAAGACATTCCTGGCCCTGGGCCTGGCGTCCGTCGCCTGCGCCCAGCACACCAAGCAGGACGACGAGATGGGCCCTGCCGCCTTCATGTGGCCGGGCGACCGTGTCTGGAGCGGAGATATGGACAACCAGGAGCCTTGTGGCTCCAGGTCCGGTGTTGGAAACCGGACCCAGTTTCCCTTGGGTGAGCACAATATCAACTCGCGAGGCCGGCAGCGGTCGAGTCACCAACTAACACGAAACAATCAGTCGGCGGCAAGGTTGCCCTCGTTGCCCAGGATGACTACTACAACACCAAGATCTCCATCTCCTACAAGAATGGTAAGCCAACCCGACGGTTTTGGTTCTCTTCACCCAAATGCATTCCTGTCGACTGTCCTTCCTCCTGTCGAATGCCACCGACGTCTGTTTGAAAACCTTCGCCTCCTTTCAACTCAAGCAGCCCTCGACAACACCCTTCAACCCCCTTTTCTTACTACATCAGTAACTAATAGCCCTCAGACCCGACCACCAACAGCGACTTCACCACCGTCATCCAGGAGCAATCCGTCGCAGACCTGAACCCGGGCCATACCTGCGTTGACATCCCCAACCCGCCCTCCTCCGTGGCCGCGGGCTCCAACGCCACCCTCCAGATCATCTACCGCGCCGACTGGGACGCCCCGCACAACCAGACCTTCTACGCCTGCGCCGACATCACCTATGTCGAGGCCGCCAACTTCAACACCCGCATCCCCTGCTTCAACGCCACGGAGCCCGGCGAGGACGACATCGCCGCCACCTCGTCGCCCTCGGCGTCCGCCTCGTCGAGCAACTCCGCCTCCAACAGCGGATCGTCCTCCGGCGGCAAGGGTGGATTGTCCGGCGGTGCGATTGCCGGAATTGTCATCGGTGCCGTTGCCGGGGTTGGCCTGTTGGTTGGCGCCGCGCTCTTCTTCTACCGCAAGAGTCAGCAGAAGAAGCGCAACTCGAGATTGGCGCGGATGGAGGAGAATGCGAGACGGTCGGAGCACTGGTCTGCAGGCAAGGACTCGGCCTCCCAGAACAGCGTCCAGTTGAAGAGCCTTCCTTGAAGACAGACGAGCCCTCGAAACGTCTGCTGAGATAGTACATAGTATATAGTGATGATGGAGATGGAGTTGGCGTGGGAGACGGGGGAATGGAGAATCCGTGTCTGTTTGGGAGTGTATGGGGAGGATAATGTGCCATGTGCGACGAGATGATATCCAGTTCTTAGTTTAGCAACGATGTTATGTATGCGAACTCTGCCTCTATTTGCTGTGCTCGAGTTCAAGGTAACCAGCCGTATTGGGCTTTGAAATACATACGTGACTGGTTCGGTGTCTGTGCTTATTGGCTTGGTGCACTAGGCGATCGGGTGAAGTCACTTGGTGCGGTCTGCGTGAATGATCACACGTCTGCTCTGTTCTGGTACAAGTGGTACAAAGCAACTCAATCCTTCGGGATGGTTTCTTCCCTTCTTTTTTTCTTTTCTCTTTTCATTTGATATACCCCTGGATTCCGAACCGCCACACCGACAGCATGACTAAGTACAGGCTCCATTTCCAAAAGTCATGGTAGCATAACAATACTTGCCCGACGTGTCACTATTCACCTGCCAGGCATGTAGAAATGAGCGTCTTAGACTACGGTTCCCCTCCATGCCAAAACATGTTTGCATATCGTATCAAAGACTTTAAACCAGTAGCTAAGGCTGCTTGCTCGACGCCAGGTGACGCTGGTCCGCTTCCTCGCCAACCCGAAAGCCACGTTCCGTCGCCTCTCCGCTCTTGCGTTCCGCAGCTTCAGATGCGCCGCCAAAGCCCAACGCCTTGTTGACAATGTCGTCTACCCGAGCCGATATCCCGCCTTTGTGGTGGTGTTTTGTGCTGTCAATGGTCTCACCGACGTTTCGGTCGGCCGCGGCCGTGCCGTGCGTGTCCTTGGTCTCGTCGAGAATGTTCCTGTCCATCCAGATTAACGTCTGATCCATCCGGGTCAGTACGATTCGGGCAGTAGGACTTGCTGTGATTGACCGTATTGATTTGCGTCCAGCGGCGTCTGGTAGATGCCGCGATCACTGGCGTTGCCTCCAGGCGCGGGATCGCTCGGCGCTGTTCCGGACATTTTGACGGCTTAATGCGATAGCTGTTCTGGGTCTGTGATGTTTTTATCTGATTATTTGAATGGGGTTGACTCTGTATGGCCGTAAGCTGATGGTATCTGGGAGTTGACGATATCTTGAGTAGAAGATGTATAGTCGCTCTTATTAACCTTCAAGAATGGCATCACCCATACGTCATACAGAGCCGGTGGAGGTTGTTCCGACACCTACTCACACAACCATCCAGCCGGTTGCAGGGATCAATCTATAAACAACGGACTGTCTGGGGTAAGTCAGCAAGACCAATAAGGTAAACAGACATCATCTGCTGGTCGATGGTCCCGGCGCCATGCCTGCTGGGATAGCATGGAGGGATTACCGATCGTTGCTATCCTAGCAGGCGGCCCGTTAAATTCCAAGAAGGTTGCCTATGCTGGAATAGCAACCATCTTTAGCACATACGTAATTTTTCCTTCAAAGAGGGCGATCCTGCATATGAGACAGTCTGCCTTGACTTTGCCCCCGACGCTGCCATCATCACCGGAAACCCATTCCAATTGGTTATAAAGTTCTACTTGACATGTTTCACTTTGATGATATTCCGTCCGCTATAGAAGGCCGAATAGGTTACTACATTTGTAGATCACCGATCCCAGAAGTTTGATAATTACAGTCGAGCGCTTATGCTGCCCCTCTCCAGGTGATATTGGAAGGACTATGACGCGACGTTGGCCCTGCACCCAGAGTCCGGATGAATCTTGAGGTCATCGTTGACACCGCTATCGTCTCTATATCTGAAGCGAACAACCCAGTGGGCGCAGTGACGGCTGCATTCGATATTGTCGGACACGTCAAAGGCCTTGTCTGTCATTATTATAAAAAAACAAAAAGAGTTTGGGGTACAGTTCTTGATTCCAAGAAGCTGCTTCGTCGTGTCGATTCTGGCGGAGCCAGGGGATTCTTGCTCCTAATTACAATGTACATCATCAAGCACGGGATCGCGAACATGTTCGAGATATGATCGCTGCGAGATGTCAACGCTTTAGAAGAGCCCTACTGTTAAGTTTCCGGCATCGTTTTGATTAAGAACGGTAATCGCTGTCACCAGGCCAATGAATCAGAGTCAAGAGACGGGACGGAAATACATATTCTCCAGGAAAATTTGCGTGAAGAGTTGAATCGTAATGATTTACAAATGGGATAATTTGAAAAGTGAGAACAAGTTCTTGTATTGAACGAGAGTCGCAGGCACCCGTGGTTTTCGCTCGGAAGCCTTGTCTGGCCGAAGTAGACTTTGTGTCAGTCCATTCCATCTCTCAGTGGCATACCTAACTCGAGTAGGACCATGCCATCTGGTCTGGTGGCATTTGACCGTTGCTAAGCAGAAGCTTCCGGGAGTCCTTCCAAGGTATTTTGCTACAGGATGTTTCAAGATTCTGCTGATTCAACCATTGCGCTGAGCGTGCCTGGGGCTTGCTCTCTCCTTGGGATTTCGACTTACGCTCGCATTGCCCTTTCATTATATGACACTCACACTGCTGCCTTTATGGGATGAAGGAACTGCGATAATCAGAATCTACGTACCAATGTTCAACCCAAAGTTGAAGACTGGGAGTCAAGCTGGGCGGTTGTACATGTTGTGCAATGACTTGCTGCTCCCAATAGTAACCTAACACCATAATCATAAATATATCTAGTGCACGTCTTTATCCAAGTTAGTCTCGAATGATGAATGTTCACTCACCCCCAAGAAATGTGCGTGATAGCACCAAACACAATCTCGAACAGAATCGCATCCAAATCCTTACAGCACTTGCTAACTGTCGAGTTTGGGATATCTGCTGTGCCTCTCTCACAATTACAGTCAACCTCTGTGCTGAGATTCCAACCAGATTGCACAGCAGCTGCGCAAAGACATGTTACCGTACTGAGCCAAGTTACATAGTAACAATAATGCGCTGCCAATTCCCATGTCGCAAGCAAAGGCTGGTGTGAGACAACCCTCAAATCGCGACTTCAGAGTTGCAGTCTGCTCACAAGCTCAAACGCGATTGCCATAACCTGAATATCTCTGAGCAAACCAACATTCGCAACATTGCACTGAACGTCACGAGTTTTTGACATGTAGGATGACCAACGACAAGAGCTTCTCGATTTGCACAAGGGCTGAGGAGCGGGAAGAGCCCCGGTACTTCCGCCGCATTCCCGGGTAACCAGTTGGCATCCCGGCAGCCAACTCGGCATCTGGTTGGCTCCCCGAGCGGTACCGGCCTGAAAACGTGAATCATGAATGGACTAAAAAGGGATCTAACGTTGGGAAATGACCATCCTCGCAATGCGGAAAGGTTTCAAATGCGTCCAACTTCTCAAGCACTAGTTCCGCGGAGAAACACGTCTATGTTTTCAATCCTTGCCACACCGTTTAACCTCGGTAAACAAATGGGCATATTGTATGAGTCAAAGAAACCAACTTTCGAGAAAATTTCGACGCGAGAACAGAAACATAAGCTTTGGGCCCCCGTTGCCAGCATGCGGGAACACTAGCATACTCTTCGCTTATTTCCAGCACACAATCGTGACGACGTCTTTGACGGCACCCCGCCCCTCTTTGTTCCTTGGCAGCACGACACATGCAGGCGAGACGGCTGCGATGGATGGCACCGACAAAGAGACCAGGTCTGATTCTTCACGGAACGATGGCATCGTGGGGGACGACAGTGTCCGCAATGGAAGTCGCGTCGGGCGCGTGTTGAGCCGCATCGCGTCGGCACCTACTTCAGACCCCGGTCCTCCTCCGGATGGAGGATACAATGCTTGGATGGCTGGTGAGCATGCGTTATATTTAATACACTTGTAGGGTGAGTGAAACTGACCACGCCTCTCACAGTACTGAGTGCGCATTTCATCTTCATGGACACATGGTGAGCGACGGGCTTCCTCGGTTGAATGAAGCTCTCAGAAACTGACCACCACGTAGGGGATTTGTCAACTCCTTTGGCGTCTTCCAAACATATTATGTTCAACAGCTAAACAGGCCGCCTTCGGACATTTCTTGGATTGGATCGTTCCAAGTTTTCCTCCTCTTCTTCATTGGCGCTTTCTCGGGTCGCTTCACTGACGCGGGCTACTTCCGACATCTCTTCCTGTGCGGTTCCTTTTTGATACTCCTCGGCATCTTCGCCACCTCTTGGTGCACGCAGTACTGGCAGATTTTCCTGGCACATGGCGTCTGCGTCGGCTTGGGCTTTGGCCTTGTCTTCTGTCCGTCCTTGGCTACGTTGTCGACCTACTTTGATAAGAAGCGGGCTCTGGCCATTGGCATAGCGGCTGTCGGCAGTGCATCTGGTGGCCTGGTCTTCCCGAGCACAGTCCGGCAGCTGCTGCCGCAGGTGGGATTCCCTTGGGCCATGCGCACACTCGGCTTCATCCAGCTTGCAACGCTGTCCGTCGGCTTGGTCTTCCTGAAGCCTCGGATACCGCCGCGGAAAGCAAGTAAAATGGTGGACTTGTCTGCCTTTAAAGAGCTCGAATATACGTTCTATACTGCTGGAGGGTTCTTTGTAAGTTGGAAGATCTCGTCGAGTAAACGCCTCTGCTGACACAGTGATTGTTAACCAGTCTTTCATGGGCGTGTACTTCGCGTTCTATTATCTCGCTTCATATAGTCGAGATGAGCTCGACTTTTCCTACACAGACTCGTTGAATTTGCTTTTGGTCCTGAACGGAATCGGCTTCATTGGACGCCTCGGGCCGAACTTTCTTGCCGACAAGATCGGAACCATTACTGTCTTCACACCCATGGCTTTCCTCTCGGGACTTTTAACATATTGCTGGATTGCCGTCAAGTCCCCAACAGGCCTCTACGTCTGGACAATCTTCTTCGGTATCGCAGGCAACGCCATCCAGGCTCTCTTCCCCGCGGGAGTCAGTGCTCTGACAACGGATCCAAGTAAACAGGGCACCCGCATTGGAATGGTGTTTACAATTGTTAGTTTCGCCGTACTCACCGGCAACCCAATTGCCGGCGCGATCATCTCCGCCACCGGAGGTCGCTATCTTGGCGCACAAGCCTTTGCTGGGAGCTGTCTCATGGTTGGAACTTTCTTCCTCGCGCTGGCCCGAATAGTCAAGACGAAGAAGATAGGAAAGGGATGGTTTGTCAAGGTTTGAGGCAACCTGATCTTGCAACAGGTTGCCAGATTTTTACACAAGCCCACAAAATTGCTGTACAATAACCTCATAAAGCTGCAATTGTAGATATTCTCTTTCCGCTTTTAAACAACAACACCGATGACTGCAAGGTAACGGCGCGAGCCATCTTAGCCAGTCGTGCGGCCTTTGAAAACGAGACAATTACTCAATGATCAGGCTGAAACTACACCGAGAGTCGGGCTATAGTCAACAACGACGATTTTGGAGCTGCACTTGGCGTAATCAGACGTCTGAACCACGTGTTTATCCGACTTTGCGTTCTAATCAAGTTCAGAGTGAGTTTCCTGAGGGGGCATAATCGAGAAAATTCGGAAATCTCGTGCTAATCAAAGTGAGACCAAGACAAGTATTCTAAGAAAGTTACGTTTACTAGCGCCGGAATGTGTCATTTCGGACTCACGAACCGTGTCTGAAAGGCAACAAACGCGGCCCTTTTGCCGTGAGTCTCTTATGCTAACACGCAATGTGAAGCAAGACCGCCTCTGGCGGCATTCTGTCATGAGTTCGTAACTCGTTCAACAGCCGCGATTGGAACACCACACCTCGTTTCCTCGCCTCGTCGCATACCTCGGGATTGAAACTTTAGCTGCTGAGAACTTCATGAGGCCAAGGCACCTGCTTATTACTGTCAAGATGAAACCTGACTCGCCAAGGCCCCACCACTTTAATGTTACGGACTGTGATAGTAAGTCAAGTTACCCACTTCTGGGCACCCCCCACATCTGGGCACCCCAAAAATGAGGCTATCGCAACACAACCACCCTTTTTAATTAACTATTGACTAGGCATAGTTGCCACTATAATACAGCTTTCTGCCTCACTAGGGTAATTAGATGCGCTGGATCCATCTGTATTAACCTTAACGTTGCCAGCGTTAATCTGGCCTTGCCGTATGTTGCTAATGTTAGTAAACTTAGAATTAGGGTTAACTAGGATAGCCTTTCTCTTTCTGGCTGTATGTTACGGTTAGATATCCGACAGTGGTGTTTTCTGCTAACAGGTAGCTGAGGCTGGATACTAATAACAGTACTACTAGGTCTTGTTAGCTTGCTGGCTTGCTGGCGTCTTTGCTAGTAAGTATGCAGTAATCAGTCGTATACTAGGTAGGCGTAGGTAGCTTGTATAGCTTTACAACAGAATAATAACTTAAGAGTTACTTATGAAGTAATTACAAGGGCTGTTAAGGTCTAAAAGGTATTTAGAGAAAGTATTACAAATTTAATTACTAAAGAGCTATAAAAGGTATTCTATCTAGTCCTTAGGTTAAGTCTTATACCTATTATCTATCCTTAGATTACTACCTATAGTTAGTAATCCTTAGTGTTAGATTAGTTAGGTAGGGTACTAATTCTTACTAGGGGATTATGTTAGATTACTACTAATCCTTACTAATCTATTACGTAACCTTCTCTAGTTCTTTTGTTCTAAGTCTAGCCTATGCTACTAGCCTGCATACATAAATGTCTATCTGCCCTGTTGGTTATCCCTAGGGCTTTGCTTTAGGCTGCACTAGTAACTAACTAGATCTTAGGTTATAACATTAGGTCTCCCTTTTAAGGTTTAAGTCCTACAGACCATACTATAAGTATGTTGCTTCTCTTAGGTTAGAAAGTGTTAATTATGCTTCCTTTAATAATGCTAACACTATGTCTAGTTATATAAGTAAACAAAAGACAGATTCTAAAGTCTCTTAGAAAACCTATAAACGTTATTCTCTTGCTAAAGTAGTTAAGCGCTATAAAGTTAACGTTATGCCTTATACTTATTATTTTAAGTTAAATAAGGTCTGTAAAATGTCTAAAGACTTATTACGTTATAGTAAGTATATTTATAATAGTTATACCTAGTGTAATAGAAATAATATTATAAACGCTTATAAGTTTTTTTTCTTTAGTATTCTTTAGTAAATAAGTGTCTAATTTTTTTTAGTAAACCGTTGTATATTAGAGTAGTAAAAAATTAAATTAGAAGAGCAGAAGGCTAAAGAGGAGATAGAAATTCTTTAGACTTAGTTAGCTACTACCCTTAGTTATTTATCTTATTTATAAAAATAGAAGCGTTTCCTAAAGGATTATAGTTCTAAATTAATCTATTGTAAGATGCAATCTTTAGATAAGCTAGAGGCTAAAGATAAGGAGGTAGCAGAGATAGAGGCTAGGGTTAAGCGTAATTTAGTCTTCTAGGGCGCTAGTAATATCTTAGACTAGGGTTCCTTAGGGGTTAGTCCTAAGTTTGCTAACCTTAGTCTCTTAAGTCTGTTACATAATATCACTAGATTATTATCCTAAGATGTTACAAATTCTTAACTAGTTCTTATAAGTTATCCTTATGCCTATAGTTTTTCTATTTAATAAAGTATTGTTTTTCTCTATCTTTTTCTTAATTATTAATAATGCATTTAACTTTGTATTCTAGCTTATGTAATTCTATAATAATATAGTTATTTATATTTAACTTTTATAGTACTAGTTCTAGTAGTATAATATAAAAGACTAAGTAGACTCTTATTATTTCTAGTAAGTTAAGTTTAAAGTTAATATCTAAGATTTTCTTAATAATTTTAAAAGGTCTAAGTTTTTTATAGTCTAACTTATTACTTAGCCTTTTTGTTTTAATGTTTTATTACAAGAGATATATGCTATCTCCCTCTTTAAAGAATAGTCCTGTCATCCTTAACGTGTTAGCATATTTTTTTATTTATGTTCTAACAAATTCTAAATCTTTAATAACATTTTCTTAGATTTTCTATAATTTATTAAAGTTAGCTACAGCTTTTAGTACTTATAGTCCTTATTAAGGCTCTCTGTATACTATAGGTTTAAATCTATAATTTAGGTAGAATAAGGAGTTTAAATTGCTTTTTCTAACAGCACTATTATAGGTAAATTAGGCTATTAGTAGTAGTAATACCTAATTATCTTAGTTATAATTAACATAGCATTATAAATACTATTTAAGTATTTAGTTAATTTATTTAGTCTATTTATTAGTTTATAGATAAAATGCAGTTAATAGCTTATAATTAGCTCTAAGTTACAAAATTAAGGATTTCTAAAACTTAGATATAAACAGCTTATCTCTATCTAACACAATTTCTTTTAATAATCTATAGTTACTAATAATATATTTTAAAAACGTATATATAAGGTCTTCTGCCATACTTAACTCTAAGTAGGAGATAAAGTAAGCATACTTTATAAGTTAGTCTACTATAACTAAGATACTATTATAGTCTGTCTTTATAAGTAGTTTTTCTAACTTTAACGTGGCTAATAAGCAAGTCAATCAGACAAGCGAGTCAATCACCCAACCACGACTACATTACAAACCCAAGAAGACATCAATATCAACACCACTAAATCAATTAACGCTACTAAGAATTCTCTTCCTCAGTCGTTTCTACATCAAACTGACACGTTCGCACATTGTGTCCTGTGTTTCCGCACACGCCACACCGTCGTTGACCTGATTTAGTCCTTGGCTTACGACCACTCCTCCGACGCGTTTCCTCATAAACCTGTGCTGTTGCGTCCCTCTGCGACTGTATATCCTCTGCATTAGCTACAGTAAGACTTCCTCCTTGCTAGAGACGCGTTTTCTTAGCTCTCCAACGTCAGCTTAGTGTGCTATTTTCCTCTTAAAGAGTTTTGTTCTCCGCCCTCAGGAATGCATTCTCATGCATTATTCCTAGTGTTCCTTTAAGAATATAGTTAACGTCGTTATTAATAGGTGTTAGGGAGCTATTTTGATGACGGGTAATTCGATCCTTGATTAGTGTTGACTGAGAAGTTGCTTCTGTTGGGTTGTTTAGTGTCCTGGAAACCCAAGGGAGCGGTGTTGTTGGAAGTGATCCTGGAGGCGTTGGAGTGTGTAACTTGACGTCCAGCTTTGATAATACACTTTCTGCACTCAGAGGGACAAGCCTGGAGCCTCTGAAACCTCTCTGGATATTCTTTCCCGTAAGTGCTTGTGTAAAGGCCTTACGAAACGCTAGAAAGAAGTCTTCCTTCGTAATATGGGTTACACCTTGCCGCATCTTATCCTTAATTTGTTAACCGTACGCCGTTTTAAGAGGCCCAAAGCATCCTATATCTAAGGGCTGAAGTAGATGAGATGAATGAGCTGGCATACAGAGTGGGACGATGTTGTTTTCCTGACAATATAGCTCGAAACCTGCAGAGTGGTGGCTTTCATGCCCATCAACGATAAGGAGGCGATGAGGACCTCTTGCACGTGGCTTTGAATGACGATCGAAGTGTTTGACCCAATTTAGGCCTATCTCGTTTGTTGTCCATCCGTTTTCAGATGTTGCAATAACCCAGTCGTGTGGGAGATCTGTTTCAGTGTACCAGGTTGAGAGGTAATAATGGCCTGCAACGATGATGTATGGCGGGACGCTGTAGCCTGACGAACTTATGGCTTAGATAACTGTAACCTATTCCCGATTACCAGGCTGCACCATTTTCGTGTTTGATCGCCTTTTAGCACTTGTTACAACCATGCTAGCTGCGATCTGGCCCATCATAAAACCAGTCTCATCAAAGTTGTAGATATCAGACTCTTAGATACCGTACTTTACGATTGTGTTCTTTACAAGGGCAAACCAGCTGCAAATAGCCTGTAGATCTTTGCATTAGGCTCTCTTGTAGTCATACTTGCGAAAAAAACGCGTCTGAAGCTGTGGTTGTCGTTTAATAAAGTTCAACGCCCAGCGCTTCCCAACCGGTCGCGCGCCACGGTCGGTAAGCAGGTGATTGGCCATTTCTTTAACACCACTGATCCAGGGAGGAAACGATCGGGCATCTAGGTCAAGAATGTACTTAACTAGCTTCTCTTCTTTAAGCAGCGTCAAATTCCGTGATTTCGGCATGATGTCGCGTCGCGAAGGTTTTCCATTAAGTCGGTCGCGTAATGTTGTGAAGGGTACTGAATAGATCCGTGCTGCAGCTCGAATACTAAGATTTGGAGTGTTTTTAATCGCTTGAACCGCTAGGATCAATTGCGCTTCTTTGTTTGATGACGACATTCTTTATGGTCGATGGACGTGTGTTAAAAGCGGGAAGATGGTATGATCGCGGTTAGGTGATCGACTTGCTTATCTAATCGACTTGCTTATTAGCCACGTTAGTAGTTTAATAATAAAGTCTAAAGATATTAAATACTATGCTTCTAGTGGCACTAGTAGTAGTTATATTTACCTATATAGCTTATAAGAACTATTCTTACTTTTTTTATACATTTTATAGTCCTTAATTACTAAAGCTACTTCTTATTATGTAACTTACTTATTATAATATTATTAAATTTACTTAAACGTCTTTATAACACCTTAGTATCTATATATGTAAGCACTATAAATTTCTTTAATCTAGTTATATGTTATTTTACTAGTTATACTAGTATTAATACAGGTGCTAATTATAATAAGCTTTTAGGCTAGCATAAGGTTACCTTTATTATCTTATTTTAAGATAACTAGTGTTTTATTTAGTACTAAGACTTTATAGTCTAGTTATTAGCTTAATATATTAGCTTTACTATTTTCTATTTCTTTAATATAGATAATTTAGAAATTAAATTTAGAAAGAAATTTAGACTATTAAATCTGTCGTTTGTTAAAGACTTTTAAAGTAGTAAAGTAGGCTAGGTTCTTATGGTTAGTATAAACCTTAACTTTATGTTTAGTTCTAGATAGTTAATGTTAAACGGACTCTCCTGTACACAAGAGAATCCTATGTACGATCGTACTTAGGATAAATGTAGGGTAAACCAAAGATATTATTTTCTGTGACTATCCTTCCTAACTGTGAACTTGCCTTCCGTACGAGCAGATATACCTGGCTCGTACGCCATGAGTCAGTTCGGACCGAGCGTCTGTAAACCTTCTGGTTGAAACACCCTGAGTGCTGAGTATCCAGTCTGTGCACTCTCCCTTTTCCCTGGGTATCGTGCGGTCATGTGATAGTGCTATTCTAATAGTTAAGGTTTTTATTCTTTAAATACTTTAATAATTACTATAAGTTCTTTGTTATAAATCTAGTAGTTAAGTTTAGGTTTGCTAAGTTTTTAAGAGAAGAATGCATAAGGGTGCAGTTTTCTGTTATTATCTTGTTACCTAAGTTATCTACTAATAGCGTAGTCTAAAGCGTTAGTTTTAAGTTTAAAAGGTTTTCTAAGGTCTAAAATAACTAAAACTAGTTCTAAGAGGACTTATTACTTAATGTCCTTAAAGGCTTATTCTTATTCTTCTGTTTATTTAAAAAAGGTGTCTTTTTATGTAAGCTTAATAAGGGGGTTAATTTTGCCTAAGTATCCTTTAAGGAATTATTAATAAAAGTTAATAAATCTAAGGAATAATTAAATATCCTTAATACTCTAGAGTCTTAGCTAGTCTTTTACTACTGTAATTTTCCTATTTTTTATTCTAATTTTACTAAGTATAATAGTAAATCCTAAGAAGTTAACTTATTAGCTATAGAATACACTTTTCTTAGGTTTTACTAGAAGTTTAGCTTCCTATAGCTTCTAAAGTACTTTATAAACGTGCTTCTTATGTTCTTTAAGGTTACAAGAGTAAATAAGTATATTGTTAAAGTAGATAACTATAAACATATCTAAGAATTCTTATAGTACGTAGTTAATTATTATTTAAAAAGTAGCAGGTGCATTAGTAAGTCTAAAAAGCATAACAAGGTACTTAAAGTTACCTTTTTGTATTCTAAAGTATGTTTTTTATTCTTTACTATCTTTTATTTAAATAAGGTTATAGGCGCCTTTAAGATCTAGGGCTATAAACCATTTTACTTTATATAGTTAGTCTTATAGTTCTAAAATAAGAGGTAGAGGGTAGTAGTTCTTAATTATAATCTTATTAAGTTATTAGTAGTTAACGTAAAGTTATAATTTACTATTCTTCTTTAGTATAAACAGGATTAGATATCCTACTAAGGATGTTAATAGTTAGATATAACCCTTCTTAAGGTTCTTAGTAAGGTACTTATCTAGTGCTTCTTACTCTATTTTGTTAAGTCTATATATCTTATAAAACTTTAGGTATGCTTCTTCTTTAAGTAGTATCTTATAATTATATAAGCTGTATTCTAGTAAGCCTGTTTCTAGTTCTTTAGTAAACAGTTTCTAATACTTATGATATTCTTTAGGAATAAGGGAAAGTCGTTCTTCTTCTTACTAATTCTTTTTAAAGTCTTTAAATTATTTGTCTTATGTAAGTTTAATTCTTCTAATGTAGGCAACGTACTTCTGTTGCTTAGATTTACTTAGGGGTTGCTGTATATAACGCTACCTTATAGTTAAATCTCTTTATTAAAGATAGCCAGTCTTTTAATCTATATCTAAGTTATTCTTTTGTAGCCATAAGATTCTAAGGATTACGTTTAAGTATTCTATCTTAGTAATGTTAAAGATTAGTTATTCTTAATAGCTATAGGTAACTATAGAGAGTTATATAGTCTTCTTATTAATAGTGCCTCTGCTATACTTAACTATTTCTCCTTCTATTAGCACAATAGGTTTATTATCTCTCTTAAAGATATAAAGAGATAATAATATATATAAGGAATATAACCTTATATAAAGATATATCTTATAGAAGCAAGAATATAAGATATATAGAGGTAGAGTAATAATATAGATATAAGGATATATGAGAAGTAAAGAGAGTATAATAGTTGGATTATAACTATAGGAGTTGCTTGCTTAGAGAGAGAAGAAACAGAAGATAGAACTAGACTAAACAGTCCCTTATATAACCGTATCCAGCTTACTAGAATATTCCATACTTGCGTAAGCTGCTTATAAATCAGAATATCATGCGTAACCCTTAGTTGCGTAAGATAATAACCCTAACTTAACGAGTTAACCTAGATAGAAGAAGAGAGGAGAAATAAAGCTAATCTTGCTCCTCTAACTATCTTCTAGAATTTTCAGTTAATTACGTAATCATACTGATTACGTAATCAATATATATATTAATCTACTAAACTAGTAGATAATATATATATATATATATTACGTAATACTCCTTATAATAAAGGAAATATAACGTAAAGTAGAAGTATTAAGAGTTAGAATAACTCTTACTTCTAACACTCCCTCTTTTCCTTTATTATAAGTAGTTTAGAGGAAAAGAATTACCCTAGAGTAGAAATAAGTACTCTAGAGATAAAAATAGAATAAGCTATCTTTTTAGATAACTTATTTAAAATAATTCCTAATAATATTAGGAAAAATATATCTTAAATATAGGTATATTATATAGGCTTATTTTCATTACATAGGCCTATAAGCTTAACAAATTGTTAAAATTTAACCCTATTTAAGGGTTTTGTTAAGCCGTCTGCAGGCATAGAAGAAGTAGGGATATATTCTACTTCTATATTGCCATTTTCAACCTCTTGCCGGGTATAGTAATAATATATAGCTGTATGCTTAGTCCTTTAATGAAATTCTAGGTTATAGGCTAAGCTTAAGGCTCCGTTATTATCTGTTTTAATAGTTATAGGGGTTATATTAAACCCTATTTCAGATAATAAGCCTTTTAACCATATGGATTCTCTAATGGCTTCTTGTAGACTATTAAATTCGGCTTCTGTGGTTGATAAAGATATAGTTGACTGTTTTTTCGATTTCCAGCTAATAGGACCTCTGTTTAAGGTAAAAAGATAACCAGAAGTAGATTTTCTAGTTTCTTTACAACTAGCCCAGTCAGAATCAGTATATCCTACTAATATAGGTATATAAGGACTATTATTATTACCCTTATAGGTAATATTATAGTTAATTATCCCTTTTAAGTATTTTAATATACCTATACCTTGTTTAAGTAGGAATTCTGAGGGGTTATGTAGGTAACGGGAGGTATAAGATACGCTATAGGCAATATCCAGCCTAGTTATAAACATAGCATATATAAGGGAACCTATAAGGCGTTAATATTGCTTTATAAGCTCTTTAGAAGGCTTATATCCTTCTATTTCGTTCCCTTTCTTAGCGTTTAATATACCTGTTAATATAGGTATATTATTAATAGAGGTATCTTTAAGATTAAACCTCTCTAATAGTTGCTAGATATAATGGGCTTGTGATATAGTTATAGACCTATTAGGTCTATTTCTAGTTATATAAAGCCCTAGAAACTTAGAAACTTCGCCTAAGTCTTATATCTCTATATATTTAGAGATTTTACCCTTTATATTTTCTATATACTTAATGTCTTTATTAAGTATAAGAAAATTATTAACGTGGGTAATAATATAACAAGGATTATTTTTATCCTAGTTATAATAAGTAGCTTCATCTGACTTTAAAGATATAAAACCTATTTCTTTTAATATAGATTTTATCTTTAACTGCTACTGCCTAGGACTCTGTTTTAGTCTATATAAGGCTTTTAATAATAATATTATCTAATTTTCTTTATTATCCTAACCTATAGTATTTAAATCAGGATTTTTAATAAAGAATTCAGTTAAAGGGATATTAGAAGGGTCTATAAAGACTTCTTCTTCTAAATCACCATATAAAAAGGCTCTAACAATATCTATTTGTTGGATTTCCCAGTCTAAGGCAGCTGCTATAAAAAGAAGTACCCTATAGGTAGTAGGGTTACTTCCAGCTGCAAAGGTCTAGAAATAATCAAGGCCGTATTTTTGTTTAAAGCCTCTAACAACCAGTCTAGCCTTATATTTATCAATATTACCGTTAATATTGATTTTTCTCTTAAAGACCCATTTAACAGTTAAAGGTACCCTAGAGGTAGACTTTAATACTGTTACTGGTTTGGCTTAAAAAGTACCCCTTTTTATAATAGTAAATATTTCTTTAAATATAGCTTCTTTCCACTGTTCTTTTTCAGGGCTTTCTAGAGCCTGTTTTAAGGTAGTAGGCTCTTTAGGTAGAATACTATAGTTATAATCTATAGTATTATTATAGGCCTTATATTTTTCCTTTTCTTCTTTACTTATAGAAGGTATATTAACCTCTATAGTAGTTTTAGAAGGTAAAGGTTTTAAAGAGGGATTTATAGAAGTACTAGAAGGACTAGGTAATTCTCCCTCTCTTATAGTACTTCCTATAAACTTAATATAAGAAGTCCTTATTATAGAGGACTTATAGGGCCTAGAGGGTATATATATAATATATATATTACTACCCTCTTTTCCTAAGTAAATACCTTTTTCAGTATAGGTATTTAACTTATCTAATTGTATACGCTTTTCTTTAGGCTTATAGATAAAGACTTTAGAGCCTATTTTACGTATATTAGATAAGTCTGGTTTATTATCCTTATTAGGATAATAATAGTCTAGAAAAGCCTCTATAGGGGTCTTTTCTAGGCGTTTTATAGCAGTATAATTTAATAACTTAGTGGTTTCTTTTAGGATAATATCCCATAAGAACTTAGGTAAGTTATTTACTGCTATAATAGTCCTAGATTTATCTAGAATAGCCCTATTTGTTCTTTCTGCTATACCGTTTTGTTCTGGTGTATAAGGCGTAGAAGGCTCTAGTATAATGCCTTTTTCTTTAATATAGGAGGTTAATTCCCCTATATTAAATTTAGTGCCATTATCTAGGCGTAGTTTTCTAGGGTAACAAAAACCCTGATTTTTATAGTATTCTAGCTTATTAATAAGGATATTAATTATATCCTCTTTATTCTTAGAGAATTTAATATCTCTAAAGCTAGAATAATCGTCTGTAAAAGGTATAGCGTAGTTATTTCCGTTAATAGAAGTAGGGGTTATTTTAAGAGTATCTATACAGATTCTCTCTAACAGAAAATTAGCTCTATCATAGTTAACTTTAGGCTGTTGCCTAGTTAACTTAGAGCTTATACAGTTAGGACAATATAGGTCCTCTTCCTTTAGTTTTTCTAAAGAAATACCCTTAGTTAACTTAGCGGTTTTAACTAAGTAAGGGTAAGAAGGATGGCCTAATTTTTAATGCCATTCTTCTGTTATAGTAGTAAAAACCTCTCCCTCTTTAGAGGTATTATCTACTATATTAGAAGATATATTATCTTCTATATTATCTTCTATAATTTCTTCTATAATAGAAGTAGAAGATAAATTATCTTTAGATTCTTCTAAAGATAAAGCCTTTATATCCTCTTTTAACTTAAGAGGTTTTCTTATAGGCTTTGTATTTATAGCAATATTAAGGTAAAACCCCCTTTTTGCTATATTAATATTAGCAAAGGGTTCCTTATTGCTATCACATAGATTCCAGTTAATTAGGAATCCTCTGCCTTTATAGTGTAAAAGGCCTAAAAATATAGAGATAGGAAAGTTAGGTATATATAAGGTATTATTTAGCCTTATATAGTTAATTTCCTCTCTAAAATAGATAGGAAGTAATATAGTTCCTATTCCCTTAGGTATAACAGGACCAGCTCCTGTATTAACTATAAGTATATCTTTATCTATAGTTAATTGTATAAAATAGTCCTTATTATTAGCAATATGGACTATAGAACCCGTGTCATAAAGTGTTAGAAGTAAGAGTTATTCTAACTCTTAATACTTCTACTTTACGTTATATTTCCTTTATTATAAGGAGTATTACGTAATATATATATATATATATTATCTACTAGTTTAGTAGATTAATATATATATTAATTACGTAATCAGTATGATTACGTAATTAACTGAAAATTCTAGAAGATAGTTAGAGGAGCAAGATTAGCTTTATTTCTCCTCTCTTCTTCTATCTAGGTTAACTCGTTAAGTTAGGGTTATTATCTTACGCAACTAAGGGTTACGCATGATATTCTGATTTATAAGCAGCTTACGCAAGTATGGAATATTCTAGTAAGCTAGATACAGTTATATAAGGGACTGTTTAGTCTAGTTCTATCTTCTGTTTCTTCTCTCTCTAAGCAAGCAACTTCTATAGTTATAATCTAACTATTATACTCTCTTTACTTCTCATATATCCTTATATCTATATTATTACTCTACCTCTATATATCTTATATTCTTGCTTCTATAAGATATATCTTTATATAAGGTTATATTCCTTATATATATTATTATCTCTTTATATCTTTAAGAGAGATAATAAACCTATTGTGCTAATAGGTTATAAGCCCAGGTTGTTAACCTGTAGTTTAACTACTTTATTAGTAGCCTATTTTATCTATCTTTATAGTAGCTCTATTATACTATCTTTACTTATAGAAATATTAAGGCAGAAAGAGTAAGCCCTTATTATTCTCTATACTTAAAGGTAGTAATAATATCTACTTAGATAAAGGCAGTATAAGTCCTTAAATATAAGGCTACATAAGATCCTTTATCTAAGAGGCAGTATAAGTCTTAAAAGCATCTATAAGTCCTCTACCTATAAGAGGTAACTTAAGTCCTAAAAAGGCAGTTATAAATCCTCTTTTTATCTACTTTATATTATCTTTACTAGTTAAAAGATATCTAGTAAAATGGCAGATCTTATTAAGGCTACTATAGGCTGTTTAATGCCTAACGAACAGAAACTCCAGGGTTCTAAAAACTAGAATTCCTGGATTACTTCTATTTATCTCTTCTTTAAGCTTTTAAAGCTAGATATCTATTTTAAAAAAGAAGAGAAATATAAGGATATATCTAAAGATTAAAAAACTTAAGCCTTATTAATTATAAGGCAGAATCTTCTAAAAGAACCCTTATCTTTAGTCTTTAACTTAAAAGATCCAAAACAGACTTTAACTATTTTAAAGTCTTCCTATGAGGGTACTGGCCCTGTTCTAAGGCAACAGTTATACTTAGAATTTCACGCTATTAAACTAGAGTCTTATAACACTTTAAACGAGTTTATTAGCTCTTTTAAAGGTTATATCTCTAAGTTAAATAACGTAGGGGCTAAAATAGAAGATATAGACCAAAAAACGGTCTTTATAGCTGCCTTAAGCAGTTATTTTCCAGTATGGGCTAAAAGGCAAAGAAGTGCCTTAAGAACTAAAGAACCTCCTTCTTTAGAAGCCCTTATAAACGATATATTAGACGAAAATAGGCAGGAAAACGATACCCCTATGTCTAATTATAGTAGAAATAACCCTCAAAATAAGGGTAACTCTACTAAAGAGGTTAAAAGTCCTTTTAATAAGGATAAACCCTATAAATGGTCTAATAAAGGACCTAAAAGACCTAAAGTTAAGGTCTATAACCCAGAATTAAACCCACAGCACTTACAAAAGCCTAAGGCAACTTTTGTAATAAACCACCAAGCTAACAAGCCTCTAAAGGCTAAAAAATCAACAGACCTTTATACTTATAAGGCTTATTCTCAACCCTTTAATAATCAAAGGGATAAATGGCTTTATAACACAGGTTCTACAGTCCATATTGCTAATAATAAGGACTATTTTATACAATTAACTATAGATAAAGATATACCTATAGTTAATACAGAAGCTGGTCCTGTTATACCTAAGGGAATAGGAACTATATTACTTCCTATCCATTTTAGAGGGAAAATTAACTATATAAGGCTAAATAATACCTTATATATACCTAACTTTCCTATCTCTATATTTTCAGGCCTTTTACACTATAAAGGCAGAGGATTCCTAATTAACTAGAATCTATGTGATAGCAATAAGAAACCCTTTGCTAATATTAATATAGCAAAAAGGGGGTTTTACCTTAATATTGCTATAAATACAAAGCCTATAAGAAAACCTCTTAAGTTAAAAGAGGATATAAAGGCTTTATCTTTAGAAGAATCTAAAGATAATTTATCTTCTACTTCTATTATAGAAGAAATTATAGAAGATAATATAGAAGATAATATATCTTCTAATATAGTAGATAATACCTCTAAAGAGGGAGAGGTTTTTACTACTATAACAGAAGAATGGCATCAAAAATTAGGCCATCCTTCTTACCCTTACTTAGTTAAAACCGCTAAGTTAACTAAGGGTATTCCTTTAGAAAAACTAAAGGAAGAGGACCTATATTGTCCTAACTATATAAGCTCTAAGTTAACTAGGCAACAGCCTAAAGTTAACTATAATAGAGCTAATTTTCCGTTAGAGAGAATCTGTATAGATACTCTTAAAATAACCCCTACTTCTATTAACAGAAATAACTACGCTATACCTTTTACAGACGATTATTCTAGCCTTAGAGATATTAAATTCTCTAAGAATAAAGAGGATATAATTAATATCCTTATTAATAAGCTAGAATACTATAAAAATCAGGGTTTTTATTACCCTAGAAAACTACGCCTAGATAACGGCACTGAATTTAATATAGGGGAATTAACCTCCTATATTAAAGAAAAAGGCATTATACTAGAGCCTTCTACGCCTTATACACCAGAACAAAACGGTATAGCAGAAAGAACAAATAGGGCTATTCTAGATAAATCTAGGACTATTATAGCAGCAAATAACTTACCTAAGTTCTTATAGGATATTATCCTAAAAGAAACCACTAAGTTATTAAATTATACTGCTATAAAACGCCTAGAAAAGACCCCTATAGAGGCTTTTCTAGACTATTATTATCCTAATAAGGATAATAAACCAGACTTATCTAATATACGTAAAATAGGCTCTAAAGTCTTTATCTATAAGCCTAAAGAAAAGCGTATACAATCAGATAAGTTAAATACCTATACTGAAAAAGGTATTTACTTAGGAAAAGAGGGTAGTAATATATATATCATATATATACCCTCTAGGCCCTATAAGTCCTCTATAATAAGGACTTCTCATATTAAGTTTATAGGAAGTACTATAAGAGAGGGAGAATTACCTAGTCCTTCTAGTACTTCTATAAATCCCTCTTTAAAACCTTTACCTTCTAAAACTACTATAGAGGTTAATATACCTTCTATAAGTAAAGAAGAAAAGGAAAAATATAAGGCCTATAATAATACTATAGATTATAACTATAGTATTCTACCTAAAGAGCCTACTACCTTAAAACAGGCTCTAGAAAGCCCTAAAAAAGAACAGTGGAAAGAAGCTATATTTAAAGAAATATCCACTATTATAAAAAGGGGTACTTTTCAAGCCAAACCAGTAACAGTATTAAAGTCTACCTCTAGGGTACCTTTAACTGTTAAATAGGTCTTTAAGAGAAAAATCAATATTAACGGTAATATTGATAAATATAAGGCTAGACTGGTTGTTAGAAGCTTTAAACAAAAATACGGCCTTAATTATTTCCAGACCTTTATAGCTAGAAGTAACCTTACTACCTATAGAGTACTTCTTTCTATAGCAGCTGCCTTAGACTGGGAAATCCAACAAATAGATATTGTTAGAGCCTTTTTATATGGTGATTTAGAAGAAGAAGTCTTTATAGACCCTTCTAATATCTCTTTAACTAAATTCTTTATTAAAAATCCCGATTTAAATACTATAGGTTAGGATAATAAAGAAAATCAGATAATATTATTATTAAAAGCCTTATATAGACTAAAACAGAGTCCTAGGCAGTAGCAGTTAAAGATAAAATCTATATTAAAAGAAATAGGTTTTATATCTTTAAAGTTAGATAAAGCCACTTATTATAACCAGGATAAAAATAATCCTTGTTATATTATTACCCACGTTAATGATTTTCTTATACTTAATAAAGACATTAAGTATATAGAAAATATAAAGGGTAAAATCTCTAAATATATAGAGATATAAGACTTAGGCAAAGTTTCTAAGTTTCTAGGGCTTTATATAACTAGAAATAGACCTAATAGGTCTATAACTATATCACAAGCCCATTATATCCAGCAACTATTAGAGAGGTTTAATCTTAAAGATACCTCTATTAATAATATACCTATATTAACAGGTATATTAAACGCTAAGAAAGGGAACGAAATAGAAGGATATAAGCCTTCTAAAGAGCTTATAAAGCAATATTAACGCCTTATAGGTTCCCTTATATATGCTATGTTTATAACTAGGCCGGATATTGCCTATAGCGTATCTTATACCTCCTGTTACCTACATAACCCCTCAGAATTCCTACTTAAACAAGGTATAGGTATATTAAAATACTTAAAAGGGACAATTAACTATAATATTACCTATAAGGGTAATAATAATAGTCCTTATATACCTATATTAGTAGGATATACTGATTCTGACTGGGCTAGTTGTAAAGAAACTAGAAAATCTACTTCTGGTTATCTTTTTACCTTAAACAGAGGTCCTATTAGCTAGAAATCGAAAAAACAGTCAACTATATCTTTATCAACCACAGAAGCCGAATTTAATGGTCTACAAGAAGCCATTAGAGAATCCATATGGTTAAAAGGCTTATTATCTAAAATAGGGTTTAATATAACCCCTATAACTATTAAAACAGATAATAACGGAGCCTTAAGCTTAGCCTATAACCCAGAATTTCATCAAAGGACTAAGCATACAGCCATATATTATTACTATACCCGGCAAGAGGTTGAAAATGGCAATATAGAAGTAGAATATATCCCTACTTCTTCTATGCCTGCAGACGGCTTAACAAAACCCTTAAATAGGGTTAAATTTCAACAATTTGTTAAGCTTATAGGCCTATGTAATGAAAATAAGCCTATATAATATACCTATATTTAAGATATATTTTTCCTAATATTATTAGGAATTATTTCAAATAAGTTATCTAAAAAGATAGCTTATTCTATTTTTATCTCTAGAGTACTTATTTCTACTCTAGGGTAATTCTTTTCCTCTAAACTACTTATAATAAAGGAAAAGAGGGAGTGTTAGAAGTAAGAGTTATTCTAACTCTTAATACTTCTACTTTACGTTATATTTCCTTTATTATAAGGAGTATTACGTAATATATATATATATATATATTATCTACTAGTTTAGTAGATTAATATATATATTGATTACGTAATCAGTATGATTACGTAATTAACTGAAAATTCTAGAAGATAGTTAGAGGAGCAAGATTAGCTTTATTTCTCCTCTCTTCTTCTATCTAGGTTAACTTGTTAAGTTAGGGTTATTATCTTACGCAACTAAGGGTTACGCATAATATTCTGATTTATAAGCAGCTTACGCAAGTATGGAATATTCTAGTAAGCTAGATACGGTTATATAAGGGACTGTTTAGTCTAGTTCTATCTTCTGTTTCTTCTCTCTCTAAGCAAGCAACTCCTATAGTTATAATCCAACTATTATACTCTCTTTACTTCTCATATATCCTTATATCTATATTATTACTCTACCTCTATATATCTTATATTCTTGCTTCTATAAGATATATCTTTATATAAGGTTATATTCCTTATATATATTATTATCTCTTTATATCTTTAAGAGAGATAATAAACCTATTGTGCTAATATAAAGCCATTTATCCCTTTGATTATTAAAGGGTTGAGAATAAGCCTTATAAGTATAAAGGTCTGTTGATTTTTCAGCCTTTAGAGGCTTGTTGGCTTGGTGGTTTATTACAAAAGTTGCCTTAGGCTTTTGTAAGTGCTGTAGGTTTAATTCTGGGTTATAGACCTTAACTTTAGGTCTTTTAGGTCCTTTATTAGACCATTTATAGGGTTTATCCTTATTAAAAGGAATTTTAACCTCTTTAGTAGAGTTACCCTTATTTTGAGGGTTATTTCTACTATAATTAGACATAGGGGTATCGTTTTCCCGCCTATTTTCGTCTAATATATCGTTTATAAGGGCTTCTAAAGAAGGAGGTTCTTTAGTTCTTAAGGCACTTCTTTGCCTTTCAGCCCATACTGGAAAATAACTGCTTAAGGCAGCTATAAAGACCGTTTTTTGGTCTATATCTTCTATTTTAGCCCCTACGTTATTTAACTTAGAGATATAACCTTTAAAAGAGCTAATAAACTCGTTTAAAGTGTTATAAGACTCTAGTTTAATAGCGTGAAATTCTAAGTATAACTGTTGCCTTAGAACAGGGCTAGTACCCTCATAGGAAGACTTTAAAATAGTTAAAGTCTGTTTTGGATCTTTTAAGTTAAAGACTAAAGATAAGGGTTCTTTTAGAAGATTCTGCCTTATAATTAATAAGGCTTAAGTTTTTTAATCTTCAGATATATCCTTATATTTCTCTTCTTTTTCAAAATAGATATCTAGCTTTAAAAGCTTAAAGAAGAGATAAATAGAAGTAATCTAGGAATTCCAGTTTTTTATACCCTAGAGTTTCTGTTCGTTAGGCATTAAACAGCCTATAGTAGCCTTAATAAGATCTGCCATTTTACTAGATATCTTTTTACTAGTAAAGATAATATAAAGCAGATAAAAAGAGGATTTATAACTGCCTTTTTAGGACTTAAGTTACCTCTTATAGGTAGAGGACTTATAGATGCTTTTAAGACTTATACTGCCTCTTAGATAAAGGATCTTATGTAGCCTTATATTTAAGGACTTATACTGCCTTTATCTAAGTAGATATTATTACTACCTTTAAGTATAGAGAATAATAAGGGCTTACTCTTTCTGCCTTAATATTTCTATAAGTAAAGATAGTATAATAGAGCTACTATAAAGATAGATAAAGTAGGCTACTAATAAAGTAGTTAAACCACAGGTTAACAACCTAGGCTTATAACCTATTAGCACAATAGGTTTATTATCTCTCTTAAAGATATAAAGAGATAATAATATATATAAGAAATATAACCTTATATAAAGATATATCTTATAAAAGCAAGAATATAAGATATATAGAGGTAGAGTAATAATATAGATATAAGGATATATAAGAAGTAAAGAGAGTATAATAGTTAGATTATAACTATAGGAGTTGCTTACTTAGAGAGAGAAGAAACAGAAGATAGAACTAGACTAAACAGTCCCTTATATAACCGTATCCAGCTTACTAGAATATTCCATACTTGCGTAAGCTGCTTATAAATCAGAATATCATGCGTAACCCTTAGTTACGTAAGATAATAACCCTAACTTAACAAGTTAACCTAGATAGAAGAAGAGAGGAGAAATAAAGCTAATCTTACTCCTCTAACTATCTTCTAGAATTTTCAGTTAATTACGTAATCATACTGATTACGTAATCAATATATATATTAATCTACTAAACTAGTAGATAATATATATATATATATATTACGTAATACTCCTTATAATAAAGGAAATATAACGTAAAGTAGAAGTATTAAGAGTTAGAATAACTCTTACTTCTAACACCTTCTATGTTTTAGAGGTCGTAAGAGACTTCCTTAATTTACTATAAGATATTCTGTTAATTTACTATCTATAGTAATATTAGATTTACTTATACGCTACTATCTACTATAACTTAAGTAGGCTGTCTGTTAATTAGGACTTCTAAGAAGAGGTATGCGTTATCTTCCTTAGTTACTACGCATAAAGACTTATGTTTTATTACTACTAAGTATCTCTCTTTAGTTAGCATCCTTAGTTTTTTAACTATTAGTTTAGTTCTTTCTAGGAAGGTCTCTTTTCTTCCCTTTGTAGTATAGTTATAGGTTTAGATACTTCCTTAATCTAAGTCTTCTACGTTTTTACCTTACCTTTATAATAAAGTTTGTATTTATTAAATAAACAATCTAACTAGTGTTTAGTAATTTTATTAACATAAGGCATTAGGTGTCTAGGGCATAGTTAGAAATATAGCTAAGGGGCGTTATATTCCTTAATTTCCTAGGTTCTAATTTCTAATTATAGATAGACGTCTAGAATAAGGATCTAACCTTATCTCCTTAGGTAGAAGGTGTAGTTACTTTTCTTATGTATATAGTAAGAGTAGTTATTATAGATACAGTCTGTCTAGAATACTTATCTATAGAGTAAGTAAGTATAATTAAGATATTTATAGTCTTTAAACTATACGTTCTTTAGAAATAGTCTCTTAGGTTAGTAGTTAATAACGGCTTCTTTTATCCTATAGAAGCAGGCGTATTAGTTATTACTATTCTTACAGACTTTAGGCCTAAAATTAGGTACTATGTCTAAGTAATCTACGTAGTATTAACTAGCTAGTAGTTTATCTAAGTCGTAAGGTGCTTTACTATTATCTTATTTAATTAGTAAAGAAAGTAGTTCTTCTTCTTATTATTATACTTTGCTACTAGAGGTTTCTATAGTAACGCTTAGGCTGCCTCTAGGTATATCCCTAAGTTATTCTGCTACTTATCTTTATAGTTTGCTAGGAGAGATAAATTTGTTTAGTAATTCTTTATCTTCTAAGCTAGTATATCCTATGTATATTTTAATAGTGTCTTATAAGGTTTATTCTCTAATTAATAGTTATAGTAGTAGGTATCTAGGTTTTTATACCTGTTTATATTTTACTGTAACTATCTTAGTAGGTTTCTAGAGGTACTCTATAGGGTCCTTTTCTTTAAGTTCTTCTCTTCTTTTTTTAATCTGCTGCTTAAGCTAGTAGAGTTCTTTTAAGTTTCCTTAGGCCTTAATACATTATTTTAGCTAGAGTAAAAAAGCGTATAAAGTCCTTATTATGTATAGTCTTTCTTATAGCTAGTTAATTACTAAGTTACATCCTAGTTAAAGTTTTCTAATGTATCTTTAGTTATGTATTTTAATTATTAATAGTCCTTAGATTCTAGGTCTATATTATACTTAGTATAAGTATTTAGCATTATAAGATACGTTAGTTAGTATAATAACTTCTTATTATAAGTATTTATTAACTATTCTCCTTAGTTTACAGACTTCTTCTGGTGTAAGCTGTTAGTTTAGCCTTAGGACTTAGTTACATACATTAGTAACATTATTAACTATTAAAGCTTACTAGTTAGATTTATAAGTTATTTCCCTTATGTCCTTTTAGGATATAGCTACAGTCTTATTCCTTAGTGCCTTAGGGTACCATCCTGCTTATTTCTTTTTATTCTAGTAAGTAAGATAATTATTATTATAGTAGGTAGTCTAGGTAAGTTATTTATGTAGGACTTCTCTTTATATAATACTAGCATGCTTAGATTCTTTAGGGATTAGCTTATTTTAAAGTTATTTTAGTTATCTATAGTCCCTAGCTATATATCCTAGCTTATTATAGTTATAGTACTTAATAGACTTAGGGTTACATAGTAGTCGTTATCCTTATTTACTAGCTATACTAATATCTATAGGTCTAGTATGTTAACATACATAATAAGCAAGCGCGCCAGACAAGCAAGCGCGCCACCTAACCGCAACCACATCACAAATATAACCCCTAAGCAACAACAAAAAGATTAAATTAATTTAAACTACTTAGAATCCTCTTCTCTAGATATATCTTTATTAAAATCACATGTTCGCGCATTGTGTCCAGTGTTTCTGCAGATGCCACACCTCCTTTAGCCTGTTTCTATCCTTAGCTTCTAACCACTACTCTAACGTATTTCCTCTTATACCTAGGCTGTTGCCTCTCTCTGTAACTAAATATCCTATGCATTAGCTACAGTAAGACTTCCTTCTTGCCTAAGATAAGTTTTCTTAGTCCTTTTGCGTTAGTTAAGTAGGCTGTTTTCCTTCTAAAGGGCTTTATTCTTAGCTCTTAAGAATGCATTCTTATAGGCAAATCCTAGTGCTTCTTTCAAAATATGCTTAACATCTATATATCTATATGTTAGAGAGCTGCCTAGATGATTAAGGAACCAATCCTTAAGTAGAGTTCCTTAAGAACTTAACTCTGTTGCGTTCTTTAGTGTCTAGGAAGTCTAAGGTAGTGGTGTTGTTAGGAGGGATCCTGGAGGTAAAGGAGTGTAGAACTTAACATCCAGCTTAGATATCACACTTTCTGCACTTAGAGGGATAAGTCCTGCCCCTCTAAAACCCCCTTAGATGTTTTTTTCTGTAAGAGCTTGCTTAAAGGCGTTATAAAATGCTAGAAAGAAATCATCCTTTGTAATATAGGTATTACTCTGTTACATCTTATCCTTAATTTCTTAACTGTACGCTAACTTTAAAGGCCTAAAACACCCTACATCTAAGGGCTAAAGTAGATAAAAAGAATAAGGCAGTATACAGAGGGTAACAATGTTGTTTTCTTTATAAAACAGCTTAAAGTCTGTAGAGTAGTAACTTTTGTGTCTATTAACAATAAGAAGGCAATATTTCCTTTTTACATACGACTTTAAATGCTAATTAAAGTGCTAAAGCTAATTTAGGCCTCTTTTATTTATTATCTATCTATTTTTAAATATTGTAATAACCTAGTTAGGTAAGAGACTAGATTTAGTGTACTATATAGAGAGGAGATTTTTACCTACAATAATAATGTATAGTAGGACGCTATAGCTAGACAAACTAATAGCCTAAATAACTATAACCTATTCTTAATTACTAGGCTAAGCCATTTTTATGTTTAAATGTCTTTTAGCGCTTATAACAACTATGCTAGATGCAATCTAGCCTATCATAAAGCCAGTCTCGTCAAAGTTATAGATATCTAACTCCACGATGCCATATTTCGCAATTATGTTTACCATAAGGCAAAACCATGCATTTATTACCTTAGGATCTTTATATTTAGCTCTCTTATAGTTATATCTTTAAAAAAAACGCGTTTAGAGCTGTAGTTATCGTTTAACAAAGTTTAAGGCCTAGCGCTTACTAACTAGTAGCTTATTACAGTCAGTAAGTAGTTAATTAGCTATTTCTTTAACACCAGTAAGCCAGAAAGGAAACAATTAGGCATCTAGGTTAAGAATGTACTTAACTAGCTTCTGCTCTTTAAGCTCTGTTAAATTTTGTAAGTTCGGCATAGTGTTGCGTCGTAATACTGTTCCCTTTAGTTAACGCGTCACAATGTTACAGCTAACGTTATACATCTTTACTACAGCGCAAATACTAAGTTTTAGGTCTTTTTTATAAGCTTAGACAGCCAGCTGTACCTAAGCTTTATTACTAGTAAATTGCATTATTATTTATAGAGAAATAAAAGGAAACAGTTAGACAGACGCATCTAGCTAGTTAGGTGGCGCGCTTACTTATCTAGCGCGCTTACTTATTATATACGTTAGTAGTACTATATTAATAACGTCTATTTATTATTTCTGCTATTATATACCTCTTATATCCTCTAGCTACTTAATTAGTTAGTCTTTAGCCTAGTTAAGTTAGCCTATAGAAAGAAGCTTAAATACCTTAGCTAGTAAAATAATTTAACTATTATAAGCAAAAGGAACTTTATTTCCTATTATTAAAAGGCATACCTAGCTAGGCTAATAATCTAGAATATTAAAAGTGGCTAGAAATACACTAGACTATAGCCTGTTGCTATAGCTAAGCCTCTTATAAGCTTCCTACTACTACCTAAGGTATCTAATCTACTAGTAACACCTATCTAGGGTATCTAGGGTATCTAGGATATAGATAGATAGGTATCTACTTTATCTATAGTTATATAGTTAACACCTAGAAAAGCTAGAGATCTAGATAGTTAACTATACTTATTTAGCTAGCTAAATTAAAGCATTACTATATAACGCTAGCTATTTAGAAAGGTTAAAAAAGGCTTCTAAGAGTAGTCCTTCTAACTAGCTACTGCCTAGCAGTAAATTTAGTATCTCTAGGCCTAAGTTAACAATAGTATAGTATTACGACCTAAGATCTAGTTAGTTACTAGTGCAGCCTAAAGTAAAGCCCTAGGGATAACTAACAGGGCAGACAGACATTTATGTATATAGGCTAGTGGCATAGGCCAGACTTAGAACAAAAGAACTAGAGAAGGTTACGTAATAGATTAGTAAGGATTAGTAATAATCTAACATAATCCTCTAGTAAGGATTAGTGCCTTACCTAACTAATCTAACACTAAGGATTACTAACTATAGGTAGTAATCTAAGGATAGACAATAGGTATAAGACTTAACCTAAGGACTAAATAGAATACCTTTTATAGCTCTTTAGTAATTAAATTTATAATACTTTCTCTAAATACCTTTTAGACTTTAACAGCCTTTATAATTACTTTATAAGTAACTCTTAAGTTATTATTTTATTATAAAGCTATATAAGCTACCTATGCCTACCTAGTATATAACTAATTACTACATACTTACTAGTAAAGATGCTAGTAAGCTAGTAAGCTAATAAGACTTAGTAGTACTATTATTAGTATCTAGCCTTAGCTACCTATTAGTAAAAAACACTACTGTTAGATATCTAACTATAACACTTTAATTACTTCTGTTTAGTAAGTTAACCTTATAATACTACTAACAGTAAAAACCTAAACAATAGCCTCTAACACTCCTACTCCTACTTTATCTTTTTTTAGAAATAAAGGTAAGGCTATAACTACTAAACCCTAGAACCTTAACAAAAAAATAAAGGGCGCTAAGTCCTTTAGTAAGAAGGAAGATAGTAATAAGAAGCTAGCTAAACAACTTAAACGTGCTAATAAGGATATTACTAATATGTAAGCCTTGTTTAACAAAAATGCAGTAGCTATAGAGTAGCTTTAGGCCTAAGCCTGCCGTACTTAGGCCCTTAAGGAGGAAATTTGCACCCTCTAAGGCGCCGCTAGAATTATCTAGACTCCTATAGATAGACAAGAGAAGTTAAAGCTTAATTCTCCTACCACTTTTAATAAAACCTTAGGATAACTTAAGGGCTACCTAATCTAGATTAAGACCTATTAGGAATTCTACTTAAAGAATTTTAGAACTAAAACTAAGCAGATTATTTATACTTTAATATTCCTCTGTAGATAAGCCCTTTAATAGTTTAAACCCTATATAGAAGACATACTTAATAATAAAACACTAGAATACTATAGAACTAAAACCTAAGATATCTTTAGTAGTTTCTATAGATATAAGTAAGCCTTAAAATTACTTTTCTAAGACCTAGATAAAAAATAATAAGCTAAGTAAGATCTAGCTACCTTAAAACAGACTAAATCTATAACTTATTATGCTATAAAGTTCTAAAAAATCTATACATAACTTAACTATACTAATAACACTTAAATCTTTATGTTTTACTAAGAACTAAAAGATAAAGTTAAGGATAAGCTATCTAAGATAGACTAACTAGATAATTTCTTATAGTATACTAAACTTACTATTTAAATTAATATATAACTTTATAAATAATAAAAAAAAAAAGGAAAAAGTAAGTAACCCTTAAACTTTAGTAAGAAATACTAATAGCACTTCTAAAAAGGTAACTAGCACTAGTTTACTACTTCTAAATTCTAAAAGAGAACCTATATAGGACTACTAATCTCTTATAGATAACGTACATAATAAGTAAGCGCGCCAGACAAGCGAGCGCGCCACCTAACTAGCTAGACGCATCTATCTAACTGTTTTCTTTTATTTCTCTATAAACAACAATATAATCTACTAGTAACAAAGCTTAGGTATAGCTAGCTGTCTAAGCTTACAAAAAAGACCTAAAACTTAGCATTTACGCTGCAGTAAAGATGTATAACGTTAGCTGCAACATTGTGACGCGTTAACTAAAGGGAACAGCATTATAACGTAACACCATGCCAAACTTACAGAATTTAACAGAGCTTAAAAAGCAGAAGCTAGTTAAGTACATTCTTAACCTAGATACCTAATCATTTCCTCCCCGGCTTACTGGTGTTAAAGAAATAGCTAATTAACTGCTTGCTAACTGCAACAAGCCACCAGTCGGCAAGCGCTAGGCCTTAAACTTTGTTAAATAACAACTACAGCTTCAAACGCGTTTTTTTTAAAGATATAACTATAAGAGAGCTAAATGTAAAGATCCTAAGGCAATAAACGCGTGGTTTCGCCTTATAGTAAACATAATTGCAAAATATGGCATCGTAAAGTTAGATATCTATAACTTTAACAAGACTGGCTTTATAATAGGCCAGATTACATCTAGCATAGTTATTATAAGCACTAAAAGACATTTAAACACAAAAATAGCTTAGCCTAGTAATTAAGAATAGGTTACAGTTATTTAGGCCATTAGTTTGTCTAGCTATAGCGTCCTACTATACATCATTATTACAAGCAAAAATCTCCTTTTTACATAGTACACCAAATCTAGTCTCTTACCTAACTAGGTTATTATAACATCTAAAAATAGATAGATAATAAATAAAAGAGGCCTAGATTAGCTCTAGCACTTTAATTAGCATTTAAAGTCGCATGTAAAAGGGAAATATTACCTCCTTATTATTAATAAACATAAAAGTCACTACTCCACAGACTTTAAGCTGTTTTATAAGGAAAACAACATTGTTACCCTCTGTATGCCGCCTTATTCTTCTTATCTACTTTAGCCCTTAGATGTAGGGTGTTTTAGGCCTTTAAAGTTAGCATACAGTTAAGAAATTAAGGATAAGATACAACAGGGTAATACCTATATTACAAAGAACGATTTCTTTCTAGTATTTCACAACGCCTTTAAGCAAGCTCTTACAGAAAAAAACATCTAAGGAGGTTTTAGAGAGGCAGGACTTATCTCTCTAAGTACAGAAAGTGTGATATCTAAGCTAGATGTTAAGTTCCACACTCCTTTACCTCCAGAATCCCTCCTAATAACACCACTACCTTAGACTTCCTAGACACTAAAGAACGCAACAGAGTTAAGTTCTTAAGGAACTCTACTTAAGGATTAGTTTCTTAATTATCCAGGCAGCTCTCTAACACATGGATGTACAGATGTTAAGCATATTCTAAAAGAAGCACTAGGATTTACCCATAAGAATGCATTCTTAAGAGCTAAGAATAAAGCCCTTCAGAAGGAAAACAGCCTACTTAACCAACGCAAAAGGACTAAGAAAACTCATCTTAGGCAAGGAGGAAGTCTTACTGTAGCTAATGCACAGGATATTCAGTCGCAGAAAGAGGCGACAGCCCAGGTACAAGAGGAAATACGTCGGAGTAGTAGTCAGAAGCCAAGGACAGAAACAGGCCAAAGGAGGTGTGGCATCTGCGGAAACACCAGACACAATGCGCGAACATGTGATTTTAATGAAGATATGTCTGGAGAAGAGGATTCTGAGTAGTTTAAATTAATTTGATCTTTTTGTTGTTACTTAGAGGTTATATTTGTGATGTAGTTGTAGTTAGGTGGCGCGCTCGCTTGTCTGGCGCGCTCGCTTATCATATACGTTATATAAATTCTATTATTATATAACTTCTATGCCTATTTAGGATAAGCAGTCTGGCCTAGCTAGCCTAGCTAGCCTAGCCAGCCTAGCTAGGGTTAGTCTAAAAAAGAAAGACCTTATGCAGCTACTTAATAGCAGTCTTATTAGTAGTCTATTTATTCTCTGTTACTATAAACTTCTATCTATCTAGAAGGCTAAGATCTAAGGGAAACTACTACTGCTAGACTAACTTACCTTTATATATAACTAGCAGCTGTAGTACCTACCCTTTAGCTAAGATATACTTAATAATAGACACCTAGGCTTACGATCTAGGCTGCTTTTTTTATATAGACTTTATCTTAGCCCTGCCTAGCACTAGCCTATTAAATCCCTTGCCCTTAAGGATACTAGTCTTATCTATGTTATATTAGTTAGCTAGTTTAATAGCTATAATCTACAGAATCACAAGATACTTAAACTAGTCCTTAATAATCTTAGTAGATACCCTATTGACGCGTCTAGAATTAATAGATTAACTTCTCTAGACCTTAATAGATAGGTTCCTTTGTATAAAGGCATTTACCTATCTCTTTTCTAGAGGTTAGGTATCTCCTATAGCATAGAGGATGCGCTAGGCAAACTTCCTTAGTTATTAATATGTTAGCATAAGCCTAAGATCAGCCTGGATCTATACCTAGCTAGCCAGCTTAGCCTCCTAACTAACAGATAGTCGCTAGAGGTTAGTAAAGGCAGTATCTCTAGGTTAGATACCCTTAAGGTAATTCTGAAGTGTTAATCTAGGTACGCCTTATTATCTTAAAGCTGCGCTAATAGAATGACCGTTAGTAATAGCAGTAAGTGCCTTATTGACTTTATATTCAGTATACTGACTCATTAGATATAGAAGAAGATATGTGCCAAAATTGAGGTGATTTGGATAAGTGGTGAAAATGTTGTGATAGTTAGAAGTAGGAGAAAGTGGGTGGCTGGTCATGGTGTTGAGGCATTTTTGGGGTGCCCAGATGTGGGGGGTGCCCAGAAGTGGGTAACTTGACTTAACATCAACCACGAACATTACAATACCCCAACCTTGATCTTGGCATGGACCACATTTTCATACCAATACTCAATATCTGTCTATGGAGTGCTGTGGGTTTACACAGTTTTGTAATTGCTGACAGGCCGCCATAGAGGAAGGATGCGTTTGAGTCTTGGCAGAAATGCATGGGACGTGGGTTGCAATGCTAAAATTAACTTCAATATTGATAGCCACAATACATTAAGAGCTCCATGGCTAACCCACCCCGATTGGTTCGCCACCATCTTAGCTCACGAGTTGCCCCAACAAGCATACCCTGAGCCTGCAAGACGTGTGCTGCGCAACGTGGTTCGGACCAACTTTTGATAACAAAATCCCCAGTCGGGAGCACTTAGACTAGTGTCTAAATCCACCCAATCCATCTACATGGGACGAGGTATTTCGTTGACTTGAACCGAATGGATCTCCTGGCTGGCCTCGACCAATATGATCCCCATGATAGCTTCGCCGGCCTGGGTAAAAGGCCCTAGCCGAGCAAGATAATCCATGAAGGACTCCGCGGGAGTCCTTGAGCTTCAGTGGCAGGCTGCCGGCTTCGGGTGCCTTGGTGCTGCATATCGTAAAACATAAAGCTGCCGTTGGCTGCGACTCCCTGTAGAATTCTCTTTCCTAGCTTAGACTTGTTCTCGAAGGCTGTTCATCCCGTCAATTCACACCGACGTCATGGCGCTCCTAAGGCATTGTGCATGGCTCCTCTTGGCGGTCAACGCTGCTCTCACTTCCGCCAAACCTAGCACGTTCAACTTCACCCAAGAGGCCATTGATAATGGTGAGGCGCTTGCTCAGCTCAACGTCAAAGCCCTCGAAGCTTCGCATGCTTTGAGACAGGCTCTGGCACGTCGTGGTGTGAACTCCACATGCTCGGCCGACAAGCTTCGTGTCCGAAAAGAGTGGTAAGTCGGGTTAGATTGTTCACTGTTCTCGTGATAAGACGCTGAGGTTTGGCATCCAGGAGAACGCTTCCTGCGGAAGAACGCAAGTCTTATATTGCAGCGATTCAGTGCCTCCAGTCGTCGCCTACTCTACTGGACCCCGTGAAGCTGCCGGCCGCCAAGTCTCTGTATGACGATTTTGTCCTGACACATCTCAACCAGACTGGTAGTATACACGTCACGGTTAGTTGCAAAACTGGCTTCTAGTTATGAGGCGTGCTGATGATTTGAACGTTCAGGCCAACTTTCTGTTGTGGCACAGGTTTTTCACTTATATTCATGAGGAGAAACTGCGCAATGTTTGCGGCTACCAAGGTTGGTGAAAACATTCAGAGTCCAATCAGACACTTCTGTGTCTAATCTTCCACTGCAGGAACGATGCCATACTGGGAATGGGGATATGACGTCGAAGACCCGGCAGCGTCACCCGTCTTCGATGGCTCGGAGACGTCGATGGGTGGCAACGGCGCATTCGTCCCCCACGAAGGCATGCAACTCGTCCAGCGTTCTCCAACACCACCGTCAAACTGCAGCCCGGTTCTGGAGGCGGGTGCGTCGAGGCCGGTCCATTCGCTAATATGACTGTCCACGTTGGTCCCCGTAGCCTGCCACAATATGGCACCTCGACCCCGTTCAGTGTGGAAAAGCCAACGGACGATCATGCGCGCTGCCTGAAGCGTGATCTCAACAAGCACATCGCCTCTCGATACACTTCATTCCGCAACACGACTGAGCTGATTCTGGGCCATGACAACATTGAATGGTTCCAGGCAGTTATGCAGGGCGACGACCGATACACTCCAGGTATCGAGGTGGGCGTTCACGGAGGTGGTCACTACACAATAGGAGGTAAGCGTTCGACTCAAGACGTATCACCTGATCCAGCAGATCGTTTCTGACATCCGCAAGGCGACCCTGGCTCCGATCCCTTCATCTCCACGGGGGAACCGGTATTCTTCCTGCACCACGCGCAAGTTGACCGCGTATACTGGATCTGGCAGATGCTTGATTTCGCCAACCGACAGGTATGTAAACAAGCTTAAAAGGTGGTTCAGCTTCGACGACCTCAACTAACATTTGTATTTAACAAAAGGACATTTTCGGAACCCTGACATTGCAGAACAATCCCCCAAGCCGAAATGCCACTCTGGATGACCTTGTTGATGTTTCGCCTCTCGGTGGGCCGGTCAAGCTTCGGGATCTCATGAGTACTGTCGGGGGATCACCGTTCTGCTACGTCTACGAATAAGCAGCCGCCGAAATTAGGTGTCAACAGCCACCCAATTACTTTCTTGTAAATAGTATCATCATCCAAGCCATACTTCAGCTTTTCATCATACCTTTACTTTGTCTGCAGAAACAGCATCACCGCATGGTCCACCTTTCTCGAAGGCAGGGCCTGGCCGGCCGACTCCGAAGGACAGATCTGACGGACCACGTTTTAACAAAGGACCTTGGCGTGGAGGGTTACAGTTGTATGTCTCATTCTGACTCGTCACCAATCAGTCAGCATGGCACAAGGTGATGGGGCCAAAAGCGGTTGAAATGACAAGAGATTCATCGAGAAGGCGGCCGGTCTGGGGATGCCGAGTCCGTCTGAAGGGTAACCATCGAACCATCAGCCAACAGGCGGGTTCATCTTATGAGGCCTGTCGTCCAAAGAGGTAACATGAGCCGTTAGGAAAGGGCAGAGGATGTTGCGACGAAACTCTATTCGGCGGATAAGTATGTTGCCGCAGCTTCAAGGGCGGCATTTGCTAGTTTCGTTCATGACTTCTGCTGTTTGTCGAGGAGATTGTCGTCCAGGGTCCTTACGACTTCCGAGAATAAAGTTCGCTATCTGGAACAGGAACCGGCAACAAATCGAATCAAAAACCTGTCTGAAACCCCCGCAGCCCCCAAAATCTGCGCACACCCCGGAGAATTATCTTTAAACTCTTTAAGCATGGCGCAGCGGATGGCATTCGAGTCAAGGGATTCACGGAGAGCGGCCGTTCTAGTTGTGGCATTTCAGACCGTATAACAGATGGCAAGGCCGCCACAATATCAGCTCGTTCAGATGATAGATGAAGCCTCCTCCTTGTTAGTGATGAATGTGTTAGTCTGGTTTTATTATTTGTTAATTTAGTCTGTCACTTCCGTGATCATGCCTTCCCTCACTCAAACCTTCGTTTCCTTTCTTTCGGCCGCATACATCGGTCAGGTTCAGGCGGTTGACCCGCTTGTTGACCTTGGCTACACTAAGCTCCAGGGAGTCGCCGAGCCGGGCGGTGCGACGCGATGGTTGGGAGTCAGGTACGCCGCGCCGCCTCTGGGCCAGCTCCGGTTCGCTGCACCGGTCGACCCCCCAAGTACGACTGATGTAGTCGATGCTTCAAATGTAGGGAGTCTATTCGCATGATCATGTCAGTGATGGTCCGTTGACGATGGGAACAGTCCCGCCCGATATGCCTCGCTCGGAGTGCGTCAGACTTCACCATGAAACCGAACAAACGCTTCACCGCCGACGAGGACTGCTTGTACGTCAACATCTTCGCCCCGTCCGATGCGACGCCCGAGTCGAAGTTGCCGGTGATGTACTTCATCCAGGGCGGAGGCTTCCAGTCTCTTTCCAACGCCAACTTCAACGGCAGTGACCTGGCCAGATTTGGAAACATGCTGGTTGTCCAGGTCAACTACCGCGTTGGGCCTTACGGTTTCTTGCAGAGCAAGGAGGTGGAGGCTGGCGCGAGCATGAACAATGGCTTGAAGGACCAGATCCAGGGGTTGAAGTGGCTGAAGCAACACGCTGCTGCTGTAAGTCTTACCTCAAGCCAACCAACCCACCGTTAGCTTTTCAGGCGAAAAAGGACTGACAGTGTCCAAGTTCGGAGGCAATCCGGATCAGATGGTGGCCGTCGGCGACTCAGCCGGCGCAACATCTGTAGCAATGCTTCTCGCCGCCTTCGGAGACAACGACCCGGGCCTGATCAAGGGTGCCATCATGGAATCTGTCTCGGTTGCGACCGTTCGCACCCTCGAGCAAGGCCAGGAGCAGTACGACTGTCTCACGAACGCCACTGGTTGCAATCAGCAAGCCGATTCTCTGGCCTGTCTTCGCAGCCTCAACGCCACAGCCCTTCAAACAGAAGATTGCCAGTTCAATCCGAACCTTGACGGCGACCTTGTCAAAGCTCCGACGTTGCAGCGATTCGCAGAAGGGAAATATCTCAAAGTCCCAAACATTGCAGGCACATGCACCAATGAGGGAACTAAGAACGTTCCCCGGAAAACGGACACGATTGAAGACGCCTTCAAGAATATGAACAACCAGGCCACTCAGTCTCTCAGCAACGCGTCACTCGCCCTACTCAAAGAGACGTATCTCGACAAACCGGAACCCGTCTTCCCGGAATCAGGCAAGCTATGGCGCCAGCTCGCGAATGCTCACGGAGACTACAGAGCTCATTGCATCACGAAGATGCTTCAGGACGCCATGGTCCGTGACGGCGTGAAGACTTTCAACTACCGATACGGACCACTGGACGAAGAGCAGGAAGCCCAAGGTTTTGGCGCCTACCATACCGTCGAGCTCAACGGCGTCTTTGGACCCAGCAACACTGACGGCGCCCCTCCCAAGAGCTACTCGACTACCAACGCGCCCATCGTACCCTTGACCCAGGCATACTGGGCCAGCTTTGTGCATACACTCGACCCGAACGCTGCCAAAATCCAGGCCAACCTGCCCGAATGGAAAGCCTGGACCGTCGACGGGAAGCAGAGACTCCTCTTCCAGAACAACACCGGCACTATGGAGGGCATGCCCGCGGCACAGCAAGACAACTGTGCGATGCTGGCCCCCATGATCCCCTTCATCGAAACGCCGGCCTCAGAAGCCCAGAAGGCCTCTGTGGAACTGAAGAGGGTCTCCGGGTCTGCGACGGCTCCGTCTTCCAACCTTGGCATGGGCGGCATGATGCCTGGAGGCCAGGTGAGCACGGAGTCAGGGATGTCAAAGGGCGGCAAGGGCAACGGTACGAAGCACGGTGGAGGTGAAGGCGGAGGCGGAAAGGGAGGCGGTAAGGGAGGCATGGGACAGAGGAACGGCACCAACTCTACCCCTCCAACTGTACCGCCATTCAGCTCAGCAACAAGGACCGATTACGGGGTCTCGGGGGTGTTGTCCGCTCTGATCGTTGTGTGCGTCGGTCAATTCTTGTTGGCTTGATATATGTACCCTTACAAGAGGCTATTTGTTACCAGTTGTCAACGTCGGACGTCTTTGTTTCTCTTGACCGTGTCTTCAAGTCTATGTGCTCCATGACCTCTCTCATTATGTTTCTTCCAAACCTTTTTGATATTTGTTGAACCGGGTTCATAACCGAGACTTCGGCACCCCTGATCGAGCAATGAGAGCGTGGTCAAAGAGCTCTCCTTGATGTGTTGGCTGAGCAACCAACCAGCCCTCAATTGCAGAAACCAGACCTTCAATCTCGTCAAAGGTGTTGCCAGCATGGAGGCATATTCTAACACGCTCACTTCCTACCGGGACCGTAGGCGCAACAATGGGCCGTATCATGAAGCCACGCTTCTGGCAGTGCTGCGCGAGGCTCCGTGGGTTTGAGGTGAATAGCGGTATGATTGGTGATTTCGGCTTACCCGAAGCTAGATGCATCAGAGTTCTTTCCGGCCGATGACGGTCCAGCAGTATCATTAGCAGGTCATTGGTTTGGTTGATGAGAGACCAGAGATGGCGGAGGAGACTCTCAGAGTGGCCGTTACTGATGAAGTCGTATGCCGTCTGTATACTTGCTAGTGATGTGAATGGCATAGCGGTGGTGTAGATGAGACTGCGGGCGTAGTTGATCAGGTATGATCGGGTGATGTGAGAGCATAGGACAATCGCTGGTGGGTGTGAGGTCATTTTCATCAAGACTTGTGAGATGGGGGATCTACCTCCAGAGCAGCTCATTGCTTTGCCGAATGTGTGTACACGGGCCCATATACGGTCTTCGAGACCCAGCTCGCAAACCAGCCCTCGGCCTCGTTTCCCGAGCAGACCGGTCGAGTGCGCTTCATCGACGATGACAAGACCGTTCCCAGGGGGCAAATGCCGCTCAACGCATTCAACAACTTCCTTCAGGGGAGCCACATCTCCGTCCATACTGTAGACCCCTTCCACCGCGACGAAGACGCGCTTCGAACCCTCTCTCACTTGTCGGCCTTCATCGCCATCGGCCAACCTCGAAAGTACCTCGCTCAAACTCTGGGGCCATTTTTGAGATTCTGTGGGTTCCACGGTGTTATGTGCAAAGGCGATCTTCTTGCCAGCCCGACTCAGCTTCATGCCGTCGTGCACACTCGCATGGATGAGCTCGTCGTAGACGATGATGTCTCCTGGCTGCGGAACGCAACTGAAGAGACCAACGTTCGCGTCGAAGCCCGAATTGAAAAGAAGCCCAGCCGGACCGCGGTGGAAAGATGCAATGTCCCTCTCTAGCGACTCCGCCAGAGACACGTTGCCATCCAGCAAACGCGAGCCACCGGAGCCGAGAAGTGCTGTACTGTTTCTACTGTCATCGCCGTCATCGTTCGGCGATGTCCTGGACGACCTCAGGTGGGCCTTAATCCGGGCGAGGTACCGACGCTGGATGTCCGGGTGGGTGGAGAGGGACAGGTAAGCGTTGGACGAGAAGTCGGCGCTCCCGGCCGGGACGAGTGTTAATCTCCGGAGTTGGCTCTTGGATTCTCGGCGGGCCAGGAGTGCCGCGAAGACGCTATCCAGACGGTCGTTCGCCGGCATCTTGGAGACGAATCAGGGGGTGTTCGGGTTGCTTGAGGGAATGCGAGTAAGAACCACATGAGCCACGCCGAAAACTCGGCATTGTCACACACAGGTTGGACACGGAGACATACGAGGGAGTTTCTCCCCGCTTCCCTTTTCCCCTGGCCTGCCTGGTCCTAAAGATCTCGCAGCGCTTACAGCCGAAAACGACGCACGATGCAAGATCCATGCAAGGATGGACCCGCCCAAACCCAACCTCCTCCGGGCCGCACCGTTGGGAAGCTCGGAAATGACACGCCCAGAGCTCAACAAGTTCCCCTACGATAGCCGCTGCCCCAGTTTCTCGGCACAACAAATGCCGCAGCGCTAAGTACCCCGCCTGCTTGTCCCCGCAGCTCTCCGGAGCTACAGGTTCAGTGACTCCTGCAGCTGCGAATGGAGAAGCGACCGGTTATTTCTGAGTGAACCAAACAGCCTGCATTTCAGGCAGGTTGCTCTTCACCTCAAAATCTCTCATATGGCAGTTTGATACCGTCCGTCAAAGGCCCCAATGGCACCAATCGGCGCTCTACTCTGGCGTTCGCTCAAGACGTACCAGATCTATGGCGCCAACACCGATGTCGGCAAGACCGTCTTCGCCTCGGTCTTGTGCAACGCGGCCCGCAACTTTTGGCCGCATGAGAAGACGGCATTCCTGAAACCCGTTTCTACGGGCCCGGCTGCCGAAGCCGACGATGGGTGTATGTTTGTGAACCAACCGCGTCACGTCACCCTAGTCTAGTCGAGTCTCCAGCTAACGCGGAAACAGATTTAGAGTGTTCGGCCCAATTCCGCTGTGGTTTGGTTGCTAATTCCGTCCGCCAGTCACATCGAACGGTTCGCGCCCGGCATCGCGAAGAAGACGCTGTTTCAATTTGAGATTCCAGCAAGTCCCCATCTGGCCGCGGCAGCCTCGAACAAGGTAGTTTCCCAGCTCTCCATTGCACTGCCCTTTTTCTCTAACAAGTTTTACAAAGCCTACCCCAGAGAATAATGAAGTCTTGAAGAGCATCTACGATTACTCATCACGCCGCGCCGCCGAAGGGCCGGGCTGGCTCTTCATCGAGACGGCCGGCGGTGTCCACTCGCCGGCTCCGTCCGGGACCCCGCAGGCCGACCTTTACGCCCCGCTCCGCATCCCGGTTGTCTTCATCGGCGATTCCCAGCTGGGCGGCATTTCGCAAACGATCTCGGCATTTGAGTCTCTCAAGCTCCGCGGTTACGATGTCGAGAGCATTCTACTTTTCCGGGACGACTACTACCAGAACTACACTTACTTGACCGATTATTTTGCACGCGACCGTGGAATTCCCGTGGCTACTTTGGAACAGCCGCCGGCCCGCGCCGCGGATAACGAGGTAGATGTAAAGGCCATGACTCAGTACTACCAAGAGATGGCTTCAAGCGACACGATCAAAGGCACTTTGGAGCATCTGCAAGACCGTCACCTCGCTCGCATCTCCCGCCTGGAGACCATGGCTCACGATGCTCACAACGTCATCTGGTACCCGTTCACACAACACAAAGGCCTGACACCCGACAAGATAACGGCAATCGATTCCGCTCACGGTGACAGTTTCCAGACCCTCGTCCCTCAGCGCCAAGCCCCATCGGAAGACCAAGCTCTACTCCAGCCTTCATTTGACGGGTCATCATCATGGTGGACTCAGGGCCTCGGCCACGCGAACCCCAAGCTCACTCTAGCTGCTTCGTACGCCGCTGGCCGATACGGGCACGTCATGTTTGCCTCCGCTATTCATGAGCCGGCTCTGGCGCTCGCCCAGACTCTGTTGAAAAGCTTACAGAACCCGCGCCTCTCGCGCGTCTTCTACTCTGACAATGGCAGCACGGGGATGGAGGTCGCCGTTAAAATGGGTTTACGCGCCGCGAGGGTCCGGTACGGCTGGAACGCAAACGACAGGCTCGAGATCCTGGGCTTGAGGGGTAGTTATCACGGTGACACCATGGGGGCGATGGACTCCACGGAGCCGTCCGTGTTCAACGAGAAGGTTGAGTGGTACAACGGCAAGGGTTTCTGGTTCGATTACCCCTCGGTGATGTGCAAAGACGGAAAGTGGCAAGTCCGCGTGCCTGAAGCTCTGCGTGAAGACTTGGGCAATGGTCGGGAGTTCGGCGCCTTATCCGAGGTTTTTGATGTTGCTGGCAGAGAGGCGGCTCAGCAGGCTCAACTGTACGAGACGTACATCACCAAGATTCTGGCTCGTCTCCGCGGTCAAGGCCGCAAGTTCGGTGCTCTAGTCATGGAGCCTGTTGTTCTTGGGGCAGGGGGCATGATCATGGCGTAAGTTCAGACGCTCAGCAGGCTGCTGAACGGAGACATTGCTAAATGTTGATACAGTGACCCTCTATTCCAAACAAGTCTCGTCAAGGTCGTCCGCCAGCATCCCGAGCTTTTCGGCACTGCATCCCACGCTCCCTTGGTCGAAACAGACGCCAACGGCTGGACCGGTCTTCCAGTCGTATTCGACGAGGTCTTCACGGGTCTCACTCGTCTCGGCCGGATCTCTGCCGCGTCGTTCTTGGGCGTCCACCCGGATGTCATAGTAAACGCCAAGCTTCTCACTGGAGGTCTGGTGCCGCTTTGCACCACGTCCGCATCCGACAGCATATTCCGCGCATTTGAGAGCGACGAAAAGAGCGACGCCTTGCTACACGGCCATAGCTACACCGCGCATCCTGTGGGATGTCAAGTCGCCCTTGAGTCATTGCAAGAGTTACAAAGGATGGACAGAGATGGAGAATGGGATTGGGCGAAGACCGGTGGATGGGCGTCTGATACCGCTGCATCCAGCACCTCCCAGTCTAGCAATATCTCTTCGGCGTGGTCTGTGTGGTCTCACTCTTTTGTGGACTGGGTCTCGAAGCAGACTGGTCGCGTTGATGGAGTATGGGCGCTAGGTTCTGTCCTCGCTATTCACATGGAAGACAGTGAGGGTGCTGGCTACTCGAGCACCGCCGCCGCCGATCTTCAGAGCGCTCTGCTCCGTGGAGAAAACGGCACAGAGGGCACGCGCTGGAATGTCCACAGTAGAGTTCTTGGAAACGTTCTCTACGTGATGACGAGTCAGACAACGAAGCAAGAGGATGTCCAGAGGCTAGAGACACTGCTTCGGAAGGCCCTTGGCTAAAGGTTTCTTGTATTGGTGCGAATAATAGTAGATCGATTCCGAACAGTGCCTCGCAGATGAGAGGTGGCCTCTACCGGTTCGCCAAGCCATAGTCCGTGGTTCCACTACCACTCGCGTTGTATCTGACGTTCTACGGCTCTTCCAGGATCACGCTCGGCGGCTCTCCCATCGGCTCTATGGTCGATGAACTTGTAGTCTCCGTCGGTGACGCCCCTGTATCGGAAGAAGTCTCACCGCCGGTCTCTGCTGGCACTGACCACCTTGTCCGCGTGGTTGATCGAGACTGAAAAGTGGACTAATTGAAACTAGGGACTGGGTCGACCGTCAGGTGCTTCGAGAGGTCGGACGAGAAGTGATAGTCGACATGGGAAGGCCACTCGATGCAGCTGGGGTGCTGTTTGGTATGGTAGTAGAACGCAGAGTTCAAACTATCGTCTACGGCCGCGAACTAGATGTACGTCTGCTAAATGATGATGCGGCAGATTGAGATGTTTTTGACACGCCCAGCTGGCTGCTCGATCCCGGGGTAGAACTATCCGCAGAGGTAGTCTCGACGGGAATCATCGCCTGTTCCTTACCACAGACGTACGCCGTCGCAGCGCCATCGGGCCAAGTCAACGTACCGGAGAAACCTTTCAGTGCACTTTTGATGTGGTCAGAACCCAAGATTATACCATAGACACTTGGGTGTCGTGGTACGCTTGCACGATCTTACACCCAGTATATCCGCAGGTGTCTTGGTTTGGAACCTGTCGTCCAAGCAGCGCATGCGACTGAATGGGAGGCGCAGTGATGAGAGGGTAAGCTTGCGGCTGTTGCCACTGGGAAGTATCTCACGGTACAATCGGCCAGGGGAAGAAGAGACTAACCACTGGCAGAATCTTCAACATGGTGCAGTCACAGGTCGCGACAGACGATGTAAGCAACAGCCATGTTGCAACTTGTAAGCTTTGAACCTTCGTCCGAGAAGCGATGTGCGCAGTGTCTGATAACGCCAGTGAAACCATGCAGGTCCAGCCGCAATGCGCCAAGCACACTTTAAGCCAGCCCATCGAGAATCGCCTGCATATCACTTGCTAGCCTTACTGGCCTGAGAGACATACCGCGGCGTGGTCTCTCAAACCAGCTGTGAGCCTGCACGACGCTGCATGCCTGAATCCACTCACTGAGAAACTATGTTTTCGAAATCCGTCTCCTTGTTCGTGTTGTAGCATGTCCTAGGCGTCGGTATCCGGAGATTGCAGGAGGAAGACAGGTATGTCGAAAAATACCGCGGACGGACTCTTGTATTGCCGAGGACACACAGTGTCGTTGGCGCAGCGTGGAAAAGCCAGAACGGGATTTAAGTCCTACTTTTGTTCGTCCCGCTCGCATTCGGCAGCGCTCTTCTTTGGTGCATCTGTCTGAGGACAATCCAGGCGGCTGCGGCGGGGAGAATGGGCAACGAGTGTGCTATAGACGATTGGGGGCTTGGTCAGATTGTTGGACTCATCATCTTTGCCCCGAACCCTACAGAGATGGTCTTTGCTTCTTGGGAGGCACGGTATCTTCTGGGATTGGGTGATTACGACGCGGTACGTGTCTAGTTTGGATGGTTGAAGCCTCGAAACGTGAAGCCAGAATTGCTTGGTCAGACTTCAAACCAAAAGTTACAAATATTACGAACCCTTACGACTTTGTGATCTTACTGCGGTCAATCCTTTGGTGAGCCTTCGAATTCGGCGCTGTCGTCATGAATCCGTCGTAAATTCGGTTATGCTCGCTCGCTCGTATCGGAGGTCGAGAAGCTGGATGCTCAAGACCCTCGTCTGTTCTCATTTTCAGATGCCCGACTGGGTCGTCAGATCTCGTCGGGCATGGGATGTAGAGTAATCCTTCGTGATACCGCGGGTGGATGGATCGGAGCCGTCTCGGCAGGCAGTGCAGATGGACAAGATGCATCGATGCAGCATGCAAAGCAGGCGGATGCGGCTACCAACTGGGCCACTGTTATGTCCGTTCATTGCATGCACACCACTGTTACAGCCGGAGTTAAAGCTGGCCTTGCTTTCAATACTCAGGCTCTTATTGCCCTATGCAAGAACGAGGTGGAGGTCAGATCAGGCTTACCATAGTACGAGGTGTAGCAGACAGACGCCGCACGTCTCGGAACCGCCCCTCAGCTCACGCCGCTGGGATGGAGCTAGATACATCAACTTGGGCAAACCGAGGCATCCCAGGTGAAAGTTTCAGTCCTACAAAAACCATCATCCTAACTCCGTGGCCGTGGCCTCTGCCGATGAGTGATCAGTAACAGGAAAATGAGGGAGCCAGCAATAGTTCGGACCAGAAGGCGATTTAGAAGCTTTGTCGAACATATCCAGCGATGAACAGCGTTCTACCAGCTCCCGGGCTCTGACCACGGGGGGCGCTGAGGTCATGCGTTGCTGACGTACGCATGCAACACTCCGCCTCGGCTCCAAACTCTGATGATCCTTTGCAAAGTGCGCGAAACTCCGTGAATGGCTTTTCTTAGCGTAGCGGCCGGCCCTAGTTTCAAGGGCAGATCTGCAATCTAATCTGTCCCGTCCACCACCAGATACCGACCGCTTCCCGCCCGCCCTACCGCCGCATTGTTTCCTCTGAGTGATGCATGCATGCATGCCGTCTAGCCGTTTATTCCGCCCCCCCATGCTCTCTTCTCGATCCAATCCTCTGCCATCCCTTGCCACTCAGTCAGGGAACGCCACTCGGGAGACTTGTGGAGATGCCCAGGCAGCTTGGGAAGAGATGAGACTGCGTGTATCCATCGTACCACAGTTGCACAGCTCGTGGGTCCCCACATCTCAGCCAAGTTCTCTCCGAGCCCTCCGAGGCAAAAAGCGGGGCTCACGGCCCGTCTTAGCATCAAAGCTTGACTTCGATCCATCCCGCAAATGTTTGTGACATCGACACGCCCGGTGAGGCATTATCAGGGCCCTGCCAGGTCGCCAACGGTGAAGCCGGGCCTATCAAACGGGTATGTCTCCTCCATGAACTTCTGGAACGACTCCACCTCGTCTCCCCAACAGCCGTGGATGTCACCCGAAGTTCGGTTTCGCAATCCCGCAGCAAGGGAGAAATGGATCTCTTCTCCGTACACCATTTTGCGGCCGAATTCCGTCCTTCGTCATTCCGCGCCCCACAATCGTCCGTATCACAGCCGACCTGCTCTGCAGAGCTGCGAGTGCGAGGTGGGCTAGCCAGTTCGCGGCTCGCCCCTTGGGCGCGACCGATCCTACCACTCCAAAGACCCGTCCTGACCACAATGAACTCAAAACAAGCCTTCACTTGCTTCCCCACTCGCGGTACCGGCGCACCGTCGAGCGCCGACCGACCGATAGCGGCTCGGGTCCTGTTGCAGCACGGTGGAACTGACAGCCATGTGGGCATGACGTCGTCGTCTCAACCTCCCCGAGCTACGTCCTAATGAACGGACTTCAGCATCATGGAAAATGCCGTGGCGATGCTGGGGCCAGAACTAGGTTTGGTGAGGGGAGAGCTTCTCGGTGTAGAACAGAATATAAACACTCGGGGTCAACCCCTCAACTTCACATCGGAAGGCACTTATTTCTCAGTCTCATACCTCACGTCATCAAAATCCCACATCATCGTCATCATTGAAATCTCATCTAATCATACTTGAAACTATTATCCCTTTAGCATTATACCATCTAGTATTATCTCATTCAGCATGGCACAGCCCCAGTATGGAAAGCGCTTGATCCCCCAAGTTATCGACGAGACCGCAAGGTCAGAACCCAACAAGGAGTTTTTCTCTGTCCCACGCTCCTCCGATCCCAGAGATGGCTGGAAGCCCATCACTTTCAAGCAAATCGCCAACGCAGTGAACCGCATAGCCCACAGGATCATCGATAAGCGCGGCAAGCCTGAACCCGGGAGCTTCCCTACGCTCACCTACATCGGACCCAATGATGCGCGGTACATGATCATCACAGTTGCCTGTATCAAGGCAGGATACAAGGCCCTCTTGATCTCCCCAAGAAACTCTTTTGAGGGACAGATGAACCTCTTCGAGAAGACCGACTGCAACATCATCTGCTTCGACTCATCATTCAAAGATGTCATCCAACCCCTCTTGGAAGAGCGCCAGATGGACGCCATCATGGTCAGCTCCGCGGACGCCTGGCTGTCCGACGAGGAGGTCCCCCATTTCCCCTACGACAAGACATTTGAGGAGGCAAAGTACGATCCCGTTGTTGTCTTGCACACGAGCGGCAGCACTGGCCTGCCGAAACCCATCGTCGCCCGCGTCGGTATGGTTGCCGTCGCCGATGCTTTCCACAACCTTGACGACTTCATGGGCTCCGAGAACTGCATCAAGTCCATTATGCACGGCAGCCGCCTCTTCCTTCCGATGCCCCTTTTCCACGCCGCCGGCTGCTACATGTCGATTTTTGCTACTGTTTACTGGGGGCGCCCCGTCGCTCTTGGCTTTTTGGACCGGCCCCTGACGCCTCAGACCGTGATGGATGCTGTTGAGTATGCCAACGTCGACAACGTCATTCTACCCCCTGCGATTCTCGAGGAGATGAGCCACATGCCCGAGGGCATCGCGGCACTTAAGAAGCTCAAGCGCGTCAACTTTGGCGGTGGTAACCTTTCTCGCGAGGCTGGCAACAAGCTGGTTAAGGAGGGCGTTGCTGTCACGAGTGTCATTGCCTTTACTGAGTACGTCTTTGTCCTTCACAGTTCCTGTTGATAGAAAGCTAACACCCAACGCAGGGCTGCCCCTCTGCCATACTTCTTCCAGAAGAACTTGGATCTGTGGCAATGGTTCATCATTGACTCTGAAAGACTGGGCGTTGACTGGCGCCAGGCCAATGGCGAGGAAGAGGGCATTTACGAGCAAGTCATCGTTCGAAAGGACAAGGAGGATCCCCTCCAGGGCATCTTCTACACCTTCCCCGACGCCAAGGAGTACAACACCAAGGACCTCTACCGCAAGCACCCGACGCTTCCCAACCACTGGATGTACTACGGCCGCTCCGACAACATTATCGTCTTTTCCAACGGCGAGAAGCTGAACCCTGTCACTATTGAGGAGATCGTCACAGGCCACCCCAGAGTTAAGGGTGCCGTTGTCGCTGGTGCCATGCGCTTCCAGCCATTCCTCATCCTCGAGCCGACTGAGCCTCTCGCGTCGGAGGATGAAGTCGAGAAGTTTATCGACGACGTCTGGCCCCTGGTCGTCAAGGCGAACAAGGAGACCGTTGCCCACGGCCAAATCGGCCGTGCCTTCATCGGCGTTGCCAAGTCCGAGAAGCCTTTCCCCCGCGCCGGCAAGGGCACCATCCAACGTCCCTTGGCCCTGAAACTATACAAGGACGAGATCGACGAGTGGTACAACAAGGCCGAGGAGGGAGCCGACTCCGTTTCCGTGAACATCGACGTTACGTCTCAGCAGACCATGATTGACTCTATCGAGAAGCTCTTCCAGCAGACTCTCGGCAGCAGACCCCTCTCTGCCGACTCCGACTTCTTCAGCGCCGGCATCGACTCCATGCAGGTTATCAACGCCTCCCGTCTCCTCCGCAAGGGCCTTGAGGCCGCCGGCGCCAACATCACCGCCGATGCCATCGCCACTAGAGTCATCTACGCCCACCCCACGCCCCGCCAACTGGCTGCGTACCTGATGGACCGCGTGAGCAGAGACACCACGACCGAGAACGGCGACGGCGCGAACCACGACATCCACGCCATGGAGGCGCAGCTGTCCAAGTACACGAGCGATCTTCCCAAGAACCCCGGCAACAAGCCCGCGCCTGCCGACAAGGGTCAAACCGTTCTGGTCACGGGCACGACGGGCGCTCTGGGCTCCTACCTCCTCGACTTCATGGAATCCAACCCGGCCGTCAAAAAGGTCGTCTGCCTCAACCGCAGCGAAGACAGCGGCAAACGCCAGGTCAAGATGAGCGCCGAGCGCGGCCTCGCGACCTCCTGGGCCAAGGCCGAGTTCCTTTCCGTCGACATGTCCAAGAGCGACCTCGGCCTCGAGCCCGAGGTGTACGAGAGACTCCTCAAGGAGACGGACCGCGTCATTCACAACGCCTGGCCCGTCAACTTCAACATCTCGGTCGAGACCTTCGAGCCGCACATTCGCGGCGTCCGTCACTGGGTCGACTTCTCCCTCCGGGCGGCCAAGAACGTGCCCATCATCTTCATCAGCAGTATCGGTACCGTCGACGCCTGGCAGGGTCCCGAGCCCGTGCCGGAAAAGAGACTCATGGACCTGTCCCTCCCTAGCACCGGCTACGGCCGCTCCAAGATGGTCAGCTCCCTGATTCTTGACGAGGCAACCCAACGCTCCGGCGTGCCTACTGCCATCGTCCGCGTTGGTCAGGTCGCCGGTCCCTCCTCCAAGGACGGAGTTTGGAACCGTCAGGAGTGGCTGCCAACCATCATCGCCAGCTCCAAGTACCTCGGCGTCTTGCCCAAGGATCTCGGCGCCATGACTACCGTCAACTGGACCCCCATCGAGGGCATTGCCAACCTCATCCTCGAGGTTTCGGGCATCGCCACCCCCGTACCCCTGCAGAATGTCAACGGCTACTTCCACGGCGTCAACCCCCGCACTGTGCCCTGGGAGAAGCTTGCAGAGGCCGTCAAGTCTTACTATGGTGACAGCATCAAAAAGCTTGTGCCCTTCAAGGAATGGGTGCAAGCCCTGGAGAGGAGCGCCAGCTCCACTGATGACATGGACAAGAACCCGGGCATTAAGCTGCTTGACTTCTACCAGGGTCTGGCTTCGGCTGGGGGACAGGGCGTGGAGCTCTCAATGGAGCGCACGACAAAGAGCAGCAAGACGATGAGAGAAATGCAGGCTGTGACGCCGGAGCTGATGCAGAACTGGTGTAGACAGTGGGCATTCTAGATGGATTTTGGACTAAGCAAATTGAGATAACGCTAATGACTTTTGTAATTATGACAAAACTTTTATTTAGATTTTGTAAAAACCAATTTTGAAATTTCATCAAAAAAAGTGCGGACATAATTTCCCCATGATCTCGGTGTCCTATGTATCAGCAAAGCCATACGAGTACGCTTGCAAGACACTCAACCGACATCTGACTGGTCGATACAGTCAGGGGTGCCGACAAAAACGCGCCGGTCTACATGCACGCTATGTGGCTGCGCCGCACCTCTGGTCGAATAAAACGCAGCGTCAGACAAGGTAGTTGTAATCTCTTGCCTCTCTCCTCTTGAGTCAGTCACACTTGGATTTCGCCAAACAACCAGCGAGGAACCTCCCGAAACAACGCAATGAGTATACCTACTGCGGAGTACCAGTACCGTGCCCTGTCGACGGTCGATTCCATCCGCCTTTTGACTTTCTCGCGAGACGAGCGTCAACCTCATGGGATGCTGTTATCCCTTGCCGAAGCACGCTTGAGTGACCAACCAGAGTTCATCGCGCTGTCCTACACATGGCATCTGCCAGAGTATGCCGACACCCGAGACAGGAGCGACCCAGGGGAGGGCAAGACGTTCGAGGTTGTCTGCGACGGCAGGCTGATGAGGATTTCCGAGAACCTATTCAGCTTTCTCGACAACGCTCTTTCCATTCGCGACACCGGGGCGAAAAACACAGCCTCGGCCGCAACCACGACATCGAGGCTGTTCTCTAAAACCGCTGGGCTTCTGGAGCGGTTCCCGATGTGGATTGATGCGTTTTGTATCAACCAAAGCAATAACGACGAAAAGAAGCGTCAGGTCCTCCTCATGCACAAGATCTACAGCTCGGCAAAGAACGTCGTTGTCTGGATGGGGCCAGCAGAGCCGGACGCAAACACTCTGTGGATTCACGACAGGTTCATACCTCAACTAGCTAAACTGACCCGGGAAAAGCCCGACTTCGTCGCCCGGCATCTGGAGAAGGATCCATTGTGTATGTCCGACGAGGTGATACTTGAGCTCGGCGCCGAAACTTGCAGTCGGTGGACCACGGCGTGGATCTCACTCATGAACTTTTTCAAGCGCCGTCGATGGTTTTACCGGGGCTGGGTGGTTCAAGAGGTATCCATGGCGGACCCAGCTTGCGTACTTGTGCTTTGCGGGACTACGACAATGATCTGGAAGAGGCTCGCGGCCTTTTCTCATTTCCTTCACCTATCGAAATGGAGCATATCGTTGGTGCCGCACTTCGCACAGGCTGTACAACCACGGCCAGAGTGGCTACGCCGTGGACATAAGTTGGACTCCGTTTTCGACCACTCAACGCCAAACGAGCGTTTGACAAATGTCGAAGCAGACGTGCCAACAATGCCCCGTGAGTTCGAAGCCATCGGCGGTGCTCTTGGTGTCGGCGAAGAACTGCGCCAAATCAGCCAGATTCGCCCGGTGTTGGCAGGCACAGTTAGCCGGACCAGTATACTTGACGGTGCCGGCAAATGGCAGCCCGACTCCGAAACTGCGTGGTTCATGTGTGCTGGCCTCATTGTAAGGTCGCTCCGTTCTTCGCACTTTCGGGATGATCGAGACCACCTCTACGGATGCCTGGGTATGCTATCAACGCTACTGCCGCAGGACGTAGCGAGCCCCATTGTTCCAAATTATGAAATGAGTGTCGAAGATTTATACACTTCGTTTTCGGTCCTGGTGCTTCAGAAGACGCCCTTATCATTCCACCTCTCAGAAGTTGAATGCCAGACTGGACGAAACTACAAGGAATTGCCCTCCTGGGTGCCGGATTACTCTACGCCACCGGTCCAAGACCCTTCGTGGAACAAATACCTCGGCGTTACCACAGATATCGCCACCCAACTCGAATCGCCAAACGACTCTCAGGGTGGTGCCTGGAGTGGTAATTTCAGAAGCCCGCAGAATGTCGGATCCTCCCTCTTCCTATACGGTACTCAGCTGGGCATCGTAGCCAACACTGGTTGTGCAAGCGAAAGACAGTGGAAAGGGGTGGTTCTTCCTGCAGTGTTGAACATGATCTTAGACACCAAAAGGGGGCTTTTTAACCGACCTCAGAGCAGTTTTTGGGACGCTGTGGCAGCAGTGCTACTCTATGAAAGCCTCAAGAACTGTGCTCAGGGCGGTGACCTGACAGACATAAGGCTCACCAGGGTCTGGTCTGAGATCAACATTGGCAATTTGATGCAAGCAAGGAGGCTGTGCTTGGCGAGTGACACCGAGATACGCGAAGATCGTTATTGGCACCTCCCAGGGCCTGACGGGCGGTCACTCACGTCTCAGTTATCACGCTTTTCGAAGCTTCGTAAAGCGTCAGACCAGGCCAAAATGTGTCTGGAAAACATCCCCGCAGCTTGTATCAGCCATGATGTCTGGGCAGATCTCAAACGCAGGTGCCTGTACACCACATGCGACAACAGGCTTGGGTTGGGTCCAGCCGCAATGACGCGGGGCGACGACGAGAAGGTGGTTTGGAACGGAACCAGCTGGCGGCAACTACCACCGCCCGACGAGGTGTGGCTTCTTGAAGGTGCCCGAACCCCCTTCATTCTACGTAGACGTGTGGCAGAAGCCCCAGAAGCCAGCGGAGGGGACGTCGATGACTGTGTCACGTTCAAGATGATTGGGGAGACTCATCTGCACGGATTTGATGTCCAGTCCAGCAATCTGGCTTCGAACGAGAAGCGGCATCTATTTCAGAAAATCAGAATCGTATGAACAAGATATCCGGATGGATGGTTTGGGAGACGATAATATCCATAATCAACCCAAAAGAACGGGATTGAGGAAAGGCAAAACAAGATCAAAAGATTGCGCCGAGGGGGAATCGAACCCCCGGCTCCCCGACGCTGCTGGATGGCAACGGAGAATTTTACCACTAAACCATCGGCGCTAGTGATGCTCTTGGTGTGCAAAATATTGAATAAGAAGGCAAGATGCCCTCACCCAACATCCAATACCCAGATCATCCCTCGTGGGCCCAACGAAGACATCATACCGGATCCCTGCCTCAGATGTATTGTCTTGGTTACCCTTTCAGTTGGGTGGCGGCGCAGCAGCCAAGGTCTACGAGCGGTTGCGATGACTGCCGTGTCTACCGTCTTGCTGGCGTGCTTGGCAATGGTTGAATGCCTCATTAGCTTTCTGTACGAAGAAACGAACTTCATCGACGTAAGCTAGTATAGCTGAGCAGCTGGCTTTCCATGGCCTACCAATCATTGGCACCTCACGCGGGTTTGGGGACACTGCTCTCAAGCGTCAAGCGTCAAGCGTCATGTGAGCGAATGGTAAAGAAAACCATCCTTCTTGTAGTTGTAAGTTCGTTAAGGCATAATGCATTGGTCTCTCGCAACCAGAAAAGCAACCGCGATGCACATTTCAAGCTTGCAACTCCGGGTTCTGGATCGTCCGAATCAGACCCCCTCTAAAAAGTCCAGAGTATGGGATGATAAATAAGCCGTCGTCTTTGCAAGATCCACCCAAGCTCGAACTAGGCGACCTACGTCCACCTGAGCTCTTGCCGTAGTTACCCTCCTCGCACCGTCGTCCATTCTCTTATATAGGAATCCCCATTGCCCCCCCGGCCTCTAGTGCTACCTTCTACTTGGGCACAGCGAACTTGGTGGTCCACTCCTTGGCCGTCGCGATGGCCGCTTGCTCGTCCTCCTTCCAGCTCTTAGCTACGTCGGCGGCAAGCGGGTCGTCGGGGTTGGGGGCGCCCAGAAGGGCCTGAATGGAGAGGAGGATGGTTCGGATCTGGAGCGCGGGGGACCAGTTGTCTGTGAGGGAAGAGCATTCTTTGTCAGTTCTCCATGCGCATATGACGATTGGAGGCTTTGTGGACCACTCACTCTTGAGAACATCAAGGCAGATACGGCCCAGTTTGTCGACATTGGGGTGGAAGATCTTGGTCAGGAAGCGGATCTTGGGGGGGGTCATGGGGTAGTCGTCGGGGAGAAACAGCTCGAGCTTGAAGACACCGCCTGCAGCACCCTGTCAGTTTGCGATCCAGTCCAAGTGTAGCGTGTATGTAGATGCATACCCTCATACGGCGACTGTGTAGGGCCGTGAATCTCGACATCGAAGTAGCGGAGGTTGTCCTCGTGGGGGACGGCGCTGATACCGGGGACGCTGGCAGTACGTCTTTGTTAGCGAAATGTCGCAACAAGCATGGCGGGGCGAGAATGCAAGTCATACGGCTCAGCCATGAGACGCTCGGTCTCTTTGATGATACGCTTAGGCAGGGCCATACTGTGCGACAAGAGTTCTTGGTCTTGCGGTGTGTGGGTATGCGAAGAAAGAGAAAAGTTGTTTGTGATTCCCCAGAAAGCTGAGGTAGTCGCAAGATGGTGGTGGGTATTCAAGCAGCCGGGCCGTTGGCGGGGTCAAGCGAGTAGTGAAGGAGGAAGGAATTCCTTGGTTTCAAGGCCCCAGGAAAGATACAAGCGTTGCAACCGGGTTCTTTTGCCTACAAATAGGTTGTCGCCAAAAGTAGTCGCAGTCGGATGCCCGGGAGATGTGTTCGGAATGGCGGCGACAAAGGCAACGAGGACTCGGGTCTGGTGGAGTGTTTCGAAGGGCAAGGCAGGCAAAGGCGACCCGGTGCTGGGAAATCGGGTATGGTGGGCATGTGCTTGGGAAAGCCTTGCTTGGAGTTGCCCCGCGGGAGGTGCCAGAGCCGTAGGTATGACACTCAGCGGACGCTGTGCCGATAACAGGCAAGGAGTGGGGAATCACGATGGTATAGGCGACATGTAATTGGTCAAAGATGGTAAGCAACCCGGGAAGTATTCTGGCCGGCTTTTTGCACGTAATGATACATTATCCGATAGTGGATCCGCAGCTGTCGTCCCGTCCATCCACAGTCCACGGGCGCACCGCCGCCCGTCCAGGATGCTCGGCTGCACTTGATCCTGTCGCGTGCATTGAGCTGCTGAGCCTCATCCACCAAGGACGATACCTTCGATAACAGCTTGCGTTATCGAGTCGCCCGTTATACCAACAGACGCAAAAATCTCGGGGCCGTCCCTTGCTACTGGGACACACTCTACGCCCGGCTGTTATTGGATCATGGCAAAGGCATATCGCCAACAGATGCCCTCATGAGGCGTCTCTCTCTCACCTGAGCTACAACCTCCTCCACTATGCCGCACTTCGACCAGCTCGACGCTCCAAAAAAGGGGAAGCCGATCAAGTCCGCCTTCGACAGTGAGAGTTTCGACGCCGATGGCACGATCCACGTTGCCGGGTTGGTGGGATCCGCGACAATCTCTCCTTCTGGTAGGGATGTCGCATTGGCATCGTGAGTTATCCGGTCCCAAACTCAACCAAGTCGCCTTTCGTCCAATACTGACGCACCCGCCAGGCCCGAGGGCTTGTCCATCATTGACTTGGACTCACCATACAACCCTCCCCGCCGACTCAGCAGCCATGGCTCGCCATGGCTTGTCACCGACGTTCAATGGTCGCCTTTCGCAGCTCGCGACTACTGGGTCGTCTCCACGGCTAATCACCGTGCACTCGTGTGGAATCTCAACTTGCGAGACGACTCGACGTCTGGGGCGATAGAGCACTCTCTCCAAGGCCACAGCAGGGCCATCACAGACATCAACTGGTCCGCACACCATCCCGATCAGCTCGCGTCGTGCGCAGTCGACGGTTACGTCCACTGCTGGGATCTCCGGCGTCCAAGACAGCCTGTCCTAACCTTCTGCGACTGGTTTGCCGGCGCCACGCAAGTTAAGTACAACCGCCAGGACCCGCACATTCTGGCCTCATCCCACGACAGGTGGTTGCACATCTGGGACGAGCGACGGTCGTGCGAGCCGCTGAAATCCATCAGCGCGCATACCTCCAAAATCTATGGCATTGATTGGAACCGAACCAGGTCCACGGGCATCGTTACATGTTCCTTGGACAAACACATCAAATTTTGGGACTACGGCAGCGACCAGGATGTTCCAGAGCGTGTCATACGCACCGAGTTCCCGGTGTGGCGGGCTCGTCATACCCCTTTTGGCCGGGGCCTCCTGGCGATGCCTCAGAATGAACCAGGCGATCTGTATCTGTACGACCGGCGACCGCCTCCCAAGGACCCCGAGGAGGGACCGACGGAACCAGTTGCGGTCTTCCCCGGACACGGCAACCACAAGGCCAAGGAGTTCTTGTGGAGAAGTAGAGGGGGCATAACTGATGATGGGTTGGACGAGAGAGACTTCCAACTGGTCTCCTGGGGCGAGGACAATGAGCTACGGCTGCAACAAGTCGACCCCTCCATTCTCGAATCCGTGGGCTTTGTCAAAGGAATGCCGGCGAGAAAGAATCTGGTCCTTACACGCAAAGGTGCTGCCTACAAGACTTTCCGGACGGTCGAGGACAGCGTCAGCCGAGACCGGAGGAGTGCGACGATGAGTGATCCCCGTAACAACTCGCAATATCGGCAAAGCGCCCTGACGATGAGTATGCGCTCGGGGCCGACTACCTACTCTAAGCTTGGTGCTGCTTGGAAAGGCTCCTCTATGAAAGCTAAGAGCGCTTCTAGAGAGATGGACCGCAGTCAGGCGCATATCGGCTGGATGAAGGGAATCATGATGAACAAGAGAAAAACATCTACGGATAGTCCCCGAAGGGCAGATTCGAAGGACTCGAGCATGTTTAGCCCTGGATACATGGATGACGACAAGTGGGGGGACCCGGAAACCATCCAGGAAGAGTTCCTGCGCATCAGCATGCAGCTTCCCAAGGTGAAGTGGGAGCACATCGATATGGATAACTTGACGCTCAATGCCTCGCTTAATGGTCCCTGGGGTGCGAATGGTGAAACCATCTTCATCAAGGTCACCGTTGACATCCCGTCCAACTATCCCAAATTCAAGGCTCCGAGGTTCTTCATCGAGAAGACCGGCTTCATGTCGGAGAGGACGCACAAGAAGATCGAGCACGAGCTTCACGAGCTTTGCCAACAGTTCCTTGAGCGAAAGCAAAATTGCTTGGATGTCGCCTTCTCCTACCTCTTGGGCGAAATCGACCTTGCAGCGAGCACGAATTTCTTCAAAAACGTGAAGGACCTCGATGACCCCCTGGACGGACTGGGCTCAGAGAGCTCTAGCGAAGACGAGAACGACATACCAGCGGGCGGTTCGGCGTCCATGTCACAGGAGCTGCCTCCCAATGCGGAAGCCGAAAGCACTCTCGCACCAAACAACAGGCCGACGATTCCACCGCTGCCACGGTTCTGCGGGGCTCGGTTTTCCAATGACGGGCGGCTTGTGTGCTTCTTCCCGACCAAAGAGGAAAAGGCAAGGGCGCTGTTCTTCACGTCGGTCGAACCGCTGCGAGAGAGATCAAAGGGCGAGCCAGTATTCGCCGGCTTCGGCCGTCTCGCACACGATTCGCCGCCGGGTAAGAGATACGGCAACGATGAGATGTCCGCGACAGACGACCAATCGGACTCTGACGACTCCACGGGGTCCTCATCATCAAGCGGCTCCGAGTCGACGTCCATCAACAAGATGAGTTTATGGTACCAGCCCCGGCATCGGTTCAAGAGGACCTGGAGCGACAACCGGTCCGTCCGGTCAAGTGGCGGCGGTACGGGAGTGGGCACCGGGACGGGTACAGGGTCACTTAGAAGGCGACCTGGGGCCAAATCGAAGAACGTCGTATCCCTTCACGACACCTCAGATCTTCTTCCAGCGAAGAAAGAATTCGCCCAAGAATACGCCATATTTGGAGACGGGGCTCAGGTCTGCGAGCACAACGCCCAGGTCGCGGAGAAGCATGGCTGCCAGGACCTTGTCGATATCTGGCGCTACCTCTCACTGATCCTCCGCAGAGATATTCCACTAGAACTGTCGAATATGGACCCTCACCAAAACTCCATCCTAATCATTGCTCGCGATGCGCTTGCGCGGTTCCGCCACGAAGACTCGCCAGGTGTTCAGACCATGGACGGCAAGGACCCCGCCGTTTTCAACGGAAGAGTGAAATGGGGCGACCATCCCTTGGCACGGAACTTTATCAGCGACCTCTTTGAATACTTTGAGAAGACGGCGGATATCCAAATGCTGGCCATGCTTTCCTGCATCTTCAGTGAAGCGTTTACCGAGGATAGCGTTGCGTATGCCGAGTCACATTTGACACAGCCCGACACCCCGTTGCCGATGAAGACTCCCGCGTTCTCACTCGACTACTTCCCCACAGATGCATCGCTCTGGAACTTGAATGGGAGAAGTCAAACGAACTCTGCAATCACCACTCCAAGGACGCTGCACACCCCTGTTCGGTATTCTGGCTCTCAAGGATCCGCCGAAGAAGTGCTCTGGGCTGGCGATCCGGGTTCAAACTCGTACTCCTGCGGCGAAACCCCGCCCAACAAGGGCGTCAAGGAGTATCTCGGCGAGGGCGATCAGACGCCGAGTCTGTCAACTTCGCCCAGCGGAAGGACGCTATCGAGAGCGAATTCGGGGCTAACGTCGAGCTTTGCGATCAACTTTCCCCGCCCCTTCAGCGGTGTCGCGACAGGAACCACGACCGCCGCCTCGTCGCCTCCAAACCACGGCCGCAAACGCCCAAGCCCGGCAGAGACGATACTCAGCACTCTCGCTCCCAGCGCAGTCGGCAACGTCACATGGGGGCACTCGACCGTCATGGGCGACTCGGGCACAACACGCACCTCGCTCTCGGACGACGAGGTCTACCGCGAGGAGCTCTTCTCGCTCGTCCCCATCGGCGTCTCCGTCCATCTGGAGGACCAGACCATATTCGACGACGACGGCTGGATGACGACGCCGCTTCTCGAGCCCAGCCGCAGCGACATGTACGCCACGTACCGCTACGTCTACGCCGAGATCCTGCAGATGTGGAACCAGCCCCTGGCCCGCCTGGAGATCATGAAGTTTAACGTGCTTCAGCAGAACCAGGGGGCCGGGGCGCCAGACGACTTCCACGAGACCTACAGCATCGCTGACACCTCAACCACAATCCAGCAACACCATCCACAGCACCACTCCGAACAACAGCACCAGGCGCACCAAACGCAACATCACCAGCAACAACCTCACAACACCTCCCCGATCCTGCTCGGCAAGAAGGAGCAGCTCCAAGCCCTCGTTGCCTCGGGCCGCGGCCTCGACGTGACCGGCGTCTGCCGCGTTCACGAAACCCAGCTCGAGCCCCTGAAATACACCTCGGCGACCGCGACCCGCCTCGGCGGCGCCGTCGGCACCTGCGACCGCTGCCGCCGCACCCAGACCCAGCTCCTCTGCGTCTACTGCCGCGAGCCCGTCGCCGCGCTGTACCCGCCCTGTCTCGGCTGCGGCTGCGCCTTCCACGAGGCGTGTCTCGCGGAGTGGCACGCCGCCGGCGAGATGTCGTGTCCCGCGGGCGACGAGTGTAACTGCGTCGAGGAGGCGTCGATGGGGCAGGTCGAGTCGTGGGCTGCGATGATGGGGGCGTTGAGGAAGGGCCAACAACCCGCCGGCGCGTCTTCTGCCACCCCTGCTGTTGCGGGAGGGTTCATGGGGCGTGGGTTCGTGTTGCCGCCGCCTGCGATCGAGGAGCCCGACGACGAGGAGAGGGGGGATTGGGAGAGCGTGACGAGCTCTGCGGGGATCCCGAGCCGGATGCAGGGAGGGGGCAGTGCTGCGGTGATGAGTGCCGCGAGGATCAGCTTGGGGAACAGGTTGAAGAAGTCTGCGGGCGACACGGCCGCCGCATGGTCTCGTGCTTCGAGCCTGAGGAGAGCGAGGGGAGGGGGAGGGGCTGGGACGGGCACTGCCGCCAATGGGAACGGGAGCGCTAGCGGGAGCTGGCGGGGCGCGAGGTGATTTGGCTGTATGATTACTATGGGGGTTCTGTTCCGAATGTGTTTGATTACGCGCCTGTTTGAATACCGAGTCGATTTTGAACCAGCGTGGTCTTGGTTACAGCAGAACCGGGGCAAAGTTCCAGATCTTCGATGTCTCCTTACCTAGTTGGAAGCCTCCAAGGTTGTCTTGGGCTGGACACATGCTGGTCAGCGAAGGAATGCAAATGCTGCGTCTTCGTCTGCGTCTTTGAACTGCCAGGGCGTACGTGACTCGATAGCAGTTGCATCACCGAAGGAGATGAAAGACTCTTGAAAAGATCCAAGCCACAGAGATGGTCCCTTCCAATCCCACGTGGACTTTCTCTGTATCCAAATCCTAATGGGGCGCGGAACACACGGCGTGCTCGTCGAGCCAGCGAGCATCCGCGCTTACGCCCACCTCCTTCTCCACCATTCAAAAGTGCATCGTCTTGCATGCTCCTGATAAACCGTCCATCGATGCAAGGTAGGCACACACCAACACCGGTTCCAGCGTTGCCTCTGGTCCCCGTCCTGCCCGGTGCGTGTCGTGCCGCGAAGACATTCGAGCCGATCTGAGACTCTAGTGGAGATGGGCCAAACCTCCCCATTTCCGGGAGACATCTCAGGCATGGCATCTCACCTCCTCGAGGAAGCAAGCAGCCGACGAGCCACGTCATTCTCGGGATACTTTACCGCACCACCGCCGTGGCTTGGCCCCAAAGGAGATGGTCTCGCGCGCGTGTAGGCCCTGGTGTAAGACAAGCCGCGATATGAACCGGGTCCATGGCTGGGTTTCGTAGAAGCACGCAGCGCAATTCGCCCATCATATTCTCCGAGCCAATGACGTCTTCTTTCTTGATGACCGCGGGACACTGGGCATCAGGAGCTACGGCATTTCGCGCTCTTTATCAATCGTTCACGTCTGGCACCGGTGTCATCAGACCCGCCAGTCACAGTGACCCCCACTGGGCGTCTACAATCTCGGCCGGTCCTCATTGTCGGCGCTTCAGGGCGCGAAAACGTTTGAGACGATGGGCTTCGATAAAGCCGCATCAAAACCGCCTACCTTGCTGAAGTCATCTTTGTCATGGAATCCATCATTTTGTTTCGGCATAATCGACGAGAGAACCAAAGTCCCGGCTTTTCTCTCCTTTCGCACCGTCTGTGGTGTTTGGTCTGCCGGAAAGGGCCTTGCACGCCAGGGAGTACATTTTATAAGTATCTATACTGGGTGCAATATGCCACCCGGAGCCTGGAGCACCCATACTTCGATCTGCATCGTGTCTTTGGGTTCAATGTTGGGTGACTGCCTATAGTCCTGACCAGAAGCCAGTGGTCGCAAATCTCATAGGCCACGAGTGACAGAACCTCTCGGCCCGGTGGCTCTACCCTCCATCTTCGTCCGCTTGGAACGCCAGAAATGCTCTGGGCTCCGTTTCCTGTCAAGGCATGTGTGCCGATGAGAACATAGTGTGGGGACGAGGCAAGTGGCAGGCATACATGCAACCACCAAGCCAGAGCTCTCACACGAGAGAGACATCAAAGCGTTGTTGCCGAGAACATTGAATGTGACCGGCGTTAGTTTCCGTTTCCCAGATATATCGAGTACTAGATTCCACATGGCAACAGACGAAAGCTTCCAGCAAACCCATTGACGGAACGGGACATCGCAACCGCCGCCGAAGTACTTGCCCAACTCCGGCACGTGGACTAGCCAAATGCACGGTGCAAAGCATACTATTAACATTAGGAAACACCCTACGAATTTCGCAATCACTTCTCGGTGTGGTGCACGAGGAAGCGTATCAGGAAGTGTGGCTGCGGCTAATAAGGCTCGCGACACTCTGGTCATCCGGTAGCAAGCTGGCTGAGGATGGAAGCCCCATCAGAGTTGCGGCCATGGCCAGCAACGAGGTCCTGGCGATGCCGACAGCGCGGGTCCAGACATGGCCTTTTCTCTTTGCTTGGGGAGGCGTCGTGTGGCATGTGTCGTCCGATGGCGCCGTCGCGGCCCGCTGGGGCCAATGCGAGCCGGATTTGCAAATCAGTCCGTGACAGCGCCAGTCCGAGCCCCGGGCACAGGACATTTCCCGTCTTCGCTTCGTGTATATTATCTGCTTCTTCAGCTAGCCCCAGTTTCGACCTTGCACCACCTCGATCATGACCACGGTCGGTACAGAGTAGTCATATGCAATCGCAGTATCTCCTCGGACTTAAGCGAGTCATTGTGCTCCTTGACGTATTAAGGAAGAGGTTTTCAAAGGTAAATTTTTGATGTCGGGTGATGCGCACACTATGGTGCGCAAGCACCATGCGACCAGGGTGGTGGAGATGGGTCATGCCTGATTGCTTTCAGTCACTATCAGCGCGCAACGGAGCCCCGGGACCCATTCGGCGCAAACGCTTTGACACCTCGGGCGCAGTGGAGAGCAGTGCAACGCTGTTGCTGATACCGACCTCTGAAAGGTTGAAAACTCGGATATTGCAATCGCGAAAAAGGTCTTCTTGGGGCGGAAGGCTCCCTCATTGGGGACGTATGTGACAGACCCATGGAGATGGGCCTCTTTTTTTTCTTTCGGAGATAGCCGCGGAAGATTGAGGAAACAAACATGTTTACCTGCAGGTCGGGAAAGGGAATGTGTTTCCATCAAATGTTTCAATGCCCCTTGCCTGGGATCCGAGGAGCGGGGACAAACTCTCCCACCGCGTGGCGTGGGCTGCATGAAACGGTATGTATCTCGGATGGGCGGGCGATGAGCCATGACAGAAACGACGGCGTGCGATAGCTGCATTTCCCCCGTGGAGCTCATGACGTGTCGCCCGTCGACTCGGATCAGGTCGAAAAGTCGCAGCTGAGGCGGGACGTTGACAAAGCTATGACGGGAAGAAGAAAGCAACTGGAAGATAGGGGTTGCCTGCCTTCGCTCGACGTTGAAAGGGATCTAGGGACCGCACCGCGCCCAAGGATCAAGGGTTGTGGGCCGGGGCCGTTGGTCGTGGGGATTGTTGCTAGCGGCCTGCACGCGAGGAGATTCAGAATGGGGCCGCTTGCCAAGTTGGGAATTCAATGTTTCTCGCTTGACCGAGAAGCTGACAAGGCGGTATTTTAGCCAAGACGAGCATGGCTTGCCTGTTGGCGCGTTTAGCTTGGCCTTTTTGACTCGTGCGACATACGTTGGCTCATCTTTGGCGGTGTCGTGAAAGGTCAAATCTGTTGTTAGTAATGTTACGACGATGGCGAAGGATGAGTCCCAATGACGGGCGTTGCTGCTGGAGGAGGCCTCGCTGGACCGTGGTCTGAGCATCCGGACCGGCAACGGGGGGGAAGCGTTTGACGTTTGTTGGAAACACGGCCGGTTGGTAATGCAGTCTCTCACGACTGCCCCGGTCTGCGGCAGATGACCCTAGTTGACTTTGACTGCTGAAACGGGGTTATTGGCAACACGGCTCGGCGCAACAGGCTCCTTGAGCGTTGCTTGCTTTGGCGTCGTCGCGAGAATGCTGGGCCAATTACGACGGGCACATGTCTCCGTAGGGAAGGTCTGCAAGTGGAGGGAGGCCGGCTCGTGGTTGGATTGCTGGGATGGGCATGATGAGAGGTGCCTCGTTGGCCGAGGTGTTTGGTTGAGATCTGCTAGCTCAGGAACGGTCCCAAATCATGGTGGTGGGTGGCCTCAATGGCCGAATGAGAAAACGTGGGAGACTTCTTATTTGCCAGGACCTCGGCCTTCCAAAACCGCAATACGGAACGCGAATGCTTGTGAAATGACTTGGTGCTTTGTCGATGGTTCCGAGGAATGCCCATGAGATGTAATAATGCGAAGATTCGAGGTGCATGTCGTATTAACAAAGTGGCAGACTGCCACCGGATGGTACTCTAGGCAATTTTGGGGAATGCAAGGCAGAGCAAACGTGCTACGACGCGCGCCGATATGCATCACACCGCGGGTCGTCGCCTCTGGGTTGGAGCACTCCAGTGGAGACCCTGAGAGGGTGTTGTGGAAATTGTGCTAGCGCAGGTTCACGGACAATTTCCTGCAGGCGTGGTTTCGGCGCATCTTGGTTCCTGTTCCTCTTGCATGCATGTCGAGCGTGTGCGAGGTCAAGAACCGCGCTGCCCAGTTGCCACACCGGTAGTGCTGACCTACCACAGCATAATTCTGAGCGGCCGGCGATCTGCTGGGCCGCCACGGCAGCCGGTCACAGGGCAGATGAAGAAGGGCTGGCAGGCTCTGTGACTCGCAAGGCGGCGCCGATCATGACGAGTGTCTGAAATGCTGGACGGAGTGGGATGGGTGTTGGTGGTAAATAGCAGCGTTTGGGACGCCGATAATGCGAAATCCTGAGATTGCGTTGCGCGTTGCAGGATAGGGAGGTGCATTATGTAATCGGATTTTATGCACCGAAGACACCTGGAAGGGACCAAGGTACATTGGACTTTGGAGAAAGGAGGAAGGAAGGGTGAGGCGCGGACATTGCCATGGACGAGGACCTGCACGGGCACGGAAAGCGCGCTGGGCTGGGCTGGGCTGGGCTGTCAGTGCCGCTTTTTCTCTCTCGGTCCCCGTTTTCGTCCCCCAGATCAAATGACACTGGAGTGACTTCCGCTGACAGCCGTCATCTGTGCTCTTATCGTTATTGTTATTATTGTTTTTGTTGTTATTGTTTTTTGCACCTGCCCGTGACTATTCCTTCCGTGTCTTGGGGGGAAAAGAACTCCAGAGTAGCTCAAACACTCGGAGTGACGGGGAGGGTCCAGACCGGCGCCTCAGCCTGGCATCTCGCACTGTCATCATCCCAGAGATGGGGGATTCCAGGTCCCGGTTGGTTGCAAATATACCGAACTGACAATCGACATCTGCAAGGGGAGGCCGAAAGAAGACACGTCGTGGGCAGCTGACGGACGGGCGGCGATGGATGGATGCATCGACCTTTCTTTCCGCGGACTTTGGAAGAAGACGAGGAGAATGAAGACCGGAAAGAAGAGGGAAAAAAGTAAAGAGAGAAAAGGAAGGAGACGGGTTGCCAGCACCATCCATGTACCCAACATCACACCCGGGTCCCCCCAGGTACCCAAGTACCCAAGTACCCAAGTACCCGAGTACCTTCCCTCAGGCCCCAAAGCGTGGATGCGACGGCGCCCCGCCTGTCGGGGAACGGCCTGGCACTTCTGGCACTGACAAACACGCAGAGTGCTGGACCCCTGCAGGGCATCTCAAATCCAGTCCGGCCCATGCCCAATCCCATCTCACTGCCCACCCTCCAGCTCCGCACCAGCACCGAAAGCACTCAAGCACCAAGCAGACGCAGAACGCACCAATACCAAACATCCCGGCCAGCGCATCCAGCTCCTTGTTCGCGCACCATATTCGCAGCCAGAATCAAAGCTTCCCCCGCCAGCCGAACCCGTCCAAGACTGGATTCACAGCCCGATAGCGTTCCTCGACGGTCTCATTCCCATTTGGCTCCGTTGCTGCCGTTCCATTCTTCTACCCGGCTGCCCCCCTGGACCTCTCTTCCGACCCTGACTTTTCGTTCTCTGATTCTTGTCGTCTCGTCTCTGCCCCGGCTCAAGACGTTCCCAGTGCCCAACTCGCCTCGTCGAAATCCGGTCCGACCAGCTCTGCTTTGGGCCATTGACTCTCAACGCCATCGTCCTAACGACCATCCGGCCTATGGCTACGCATCCAAGCCGATTCAATCACCCTCGTGGCACGATACGAACGCCTTCCTTGCACCGGGAGACCTTAGACGAATCCCAGCACGGCGGCAATACATAGCCCGAACCTGCTGCGCTACCCTGCAGTTCCACGAGTACCTGGTACACCGCGTCGCCTGTCCACCCTTTCCATCTGCTCGACCACGCCACCGCCAACAGGAGGACCCAATCTCGCTCCAGAGCGAACCCTGCAGTCTGGTGCCCGTCCTCCATCAATTTCGACACTCGACATTCACTGAAGGAGCGTCCGGGTCCATACTTCTCTCCAGTTCCACCAGATCAGCGGAACCCTCTACTGTATTTTCCATCGCTCAGTCCCAGTCTCCAGCCGCTTGCATCGCATTCGTCCACCTCGCTCGCACCAAACCGCAACCCGCACTCGCACACTGGGTCCGGTTCGACTCCCCTGGTCTCCATCCAACGACACACGCCACGGGGCGAACCGCACTGCCTTGTCACGCGTCCGTTTGTCTAGCTGGCGGTGTCCATAACCGAATCCTGCATTTGCAAACCTCGTCTTTCAGACAGTTACTATCCTGGTCCAACCTCACCTTTACATCGCCAGTCAATTGATGACACACGTCGGTCCATTCCATAACACGCCATGCCTTCCACCACTGGCGCATCGAAGCGATTCGAGCTTCCCAAGCTTGACTTCAAGTTCGGCTCTTTGACCGAAGGAACCAGCATTCCCCCGCCGCTTCCCAGCCCCGTCCAGGAGGTCCCCACGCCTCCCCAGACCCCGCGTGTGAGCGAAACCAAGGAGTCCGACTCCGCCGTCAAGAGGAAGGTCGATGAGAAGGCAAACGGCCATGCGGCAGCAGTTCCAAGCTCGCCCGCCACCACCAACGGTACGAAAGGATTCTCGGATGACACACCACTCTCTCCAGCAGCGTCAAGCAGACAAGGCAGCATCCGTCGTCTCTTCAGCCGGACTTTACTGAACCAAGCATATGCAGAAGGCGAACCCCACTCGAACGCCAACGGCGGCGTCCCTCCATCCCGTCCCATGAGCCGCAGCCAAGGCAGCATCGTTGACGAGAAGAAGTCGAAGCGGAGTAGCGGCTGGTTCAAGAGGCTGAGGTCCTCCGAAACATCCCCGCCGCAAAAAAGATCCAGCATCGTCTACGAGCACCCCAACATCAGCGAAACCAGCAGCCATACGCCAAGCAAGCTTCAGGCCGCTCCGCTGGTCCAGGGGCCGCCGCCGCCCATGATCCCCGAGCTGAGCGCGCTCCAAGCCAAGGTGGACGTGACTGATGGGGGCAGTCTCGGAGAGGACTTGTTCAAGAACATCAAGTAATCACTGACCGGGGACGGGCGAGATCCCGCAACGAGTCATGGACGATATTTTACAGACTTGCCGGTTTTTGGAGTCGGGAACCGGCTTCTTTGTCGGACACGAAACCCGAACCTATATGCGCCGACGAGCGAACGACCGAATCCGAGCGGATGCACCCACACGATTTCCTAGCGTTTTTTCCAAAGTTGATATTTTATTCGAGCCAGAGCTGGGGACGACGGAGGCGGTAGCGTGAAAGACGCCGGAGAGTGACGAAAGAGCGGAGGCAAGATTGGAAGAAGTTATGCAAGATACCCAGCTCGTACCGCGGGCTCATTCTGACATACGATGTTTACACTTTCTTTGTTATGGTTTTCTTTTCCTTTTCGCTTCATCTCATTGCGCTGTCTGGAATACCAAGGCACCATGGACCGAAAATCTCATTACTTTACGGGCTTGCTGATGGCACCCTTTTCTACTGTACGGCTTACCTTATACTGTACATGTTTGTGTGTTGGTGGGTTTGACGGCGAAATAGGGAGGGGGGGGCTGGAAGGAGAAGAAAAGTCCAAAACTTGGGGCCGGATGCCGATCGCAATATGGCATGAAGCCCAGCGACGATACCAGAAGGCGAGAGGGGAGAGATAGTAGGGTCAGACCACAAGAACTGGAAGCGGCATGGGTAGCAGTCGACCAAGTACGTCCTGACGCTGTTGGTGCCTTTGGCACATACGGCTGCAATAGAGTTTACATTTTGACGGCTTAGCATGGGTTTTCCACAAATGGCCCCAACAAGTTCATCTACGAAAGAGCGTGATGAGAGCAGAAGAGTTGTGTCGCTGGTTGTCGGCATCGAGCTGTGCGAGGAAATCATCTCATTGCACCAGGGCGGCCTAGACTTGACGACAGAGAAAATGACAAGCGACGAACCCCGCGTCATCCGACTCTAGCGCTTTGGCCCCTCGGACACCTCATGTGGCGAGAGGCTTGCAGATGCAGGTTGGCCTTTAGTGCGGGAGCCCAGCATCCAGCTAGTTCTGCTGGAGAAACAGATGCATTAGGTGGATGCTAGAACCTGCCACCCTGCAGCCAGATGAATCGTCCAGCCCATTCACCTCCATCTGTGCGGAAATAGCGCGCAGCGAGGCCGAGGTAGCTTAGCCGTGTCCCTCCGCCCGTCGTCCCGTCTGGAGCCCGGAGTGCCGTCGATTCGTCCTACGGCTGCCGTGCCTTTCCCGGAGGTGCAAGGCGTGGTGGTGGGAAGCGGAAGCTCGAGCCAATCGCGGAAATAGCGGGACCCCTTCCCGCAGCAGGTCTCCTACCTCAAGGGACGGCGCTAGCGCGCTGATTCGTCCGCCCCGTGCTGTGGGAAACGTCATTGTGAGCTTTTGCAGCCGTCGGCCGGTTCCCACGTTTGTTTGCCGAGCTACTGCCGGGGGACCTCGACAGCTTTCTGGGAAGCTACTTTTCCCCCTCCAACACCCTCGATAGTTCGCTTTCGTCATTGCCCCAATCCAAGGATCCCCAATTGACATCACAGACACAATGGCGTCGAGCTTGCGCACGACTACGACGACGGCGCTCCGGCCTCTGGCTTCTGCGCTGCGGCCGGCCGCGGGCAGACAGGCGCAGCAGCACCTCCCGCGGGTGGCTCGACGGTACAAATCCGGCCCGTACGGCTACACCCAGGCTAAGGCGCTCGTCTTCTCCAAGGAGGGCGAGCCCAGCGACGTCCTGCAGTAGGTTCACCTCGCCGACTCGACGAGCAATCACTGACGACGGCAGACTGCACACGCACTCCATCTCCCCCTCGATCCCCTCCTCCGCCGTCCTCCTGCGCGCCCTCGCCGCCCCGATCAACCCGGCCGACATCAACACCGTCCAGGGCACCTACGGCGCCAAGCCCCCCTTCACGCAGCTCATTGGCACCCCCGAGCCCGCCGCGATCCCCGGAAACGAGGGCGTCTTCGAGGTCGTCTCCGTCGGGTCCAAGGGTTCTGGGCTGCAGAAGGGCGACTGGGTTATCCCGTCGGCGAGCTCGTTCGGCACGTGGCGCACGCACGCCGTCGCCGAGGCGAAGGATGTCATGAAGGTCACCAAGGAGGGGCTGAGTCCCACGCAGGTCGCGACCGTGAGCGTGAACCCCTGCACAGCGTACCGCATCCTGAGGACGTACGGTCCGGGCGAGATCCGGGCCGGTAGTGACGGCGGGATGAAGGCCCTCGACCCGGGCAGCGGCGGGTGGTTCATCCAGAACGGGGCGAACAGCGGCGTCGGACGGGCCGCGATCCAGCTCGGCAAGCTGTGGGGCCTGCGGAGCATCAACGTCGTCCGCGGACGAGAAACGGAAGCCGAGACGGCGAAGCTGAAGGAGGAGCTCACGGGCCTCGGCGCCACCGTCGTCGTCACGGAGCAGGAGTTCCTCGCGCGCGAGTGGCGCGACAGGCTCAAGGAGCTCACGCGCGGCGGGCGCGAGAGCGTCGGCCTGGGGCTGAACTGCGTCGGCGGCAAGTCGGCGACGGCGATCGCGCGGAGCCTGGGCGAGAGCGGGACGATGGTGTCGTACGGCGGCATGGCCAAGCAGCCGGTGATGCTGCCGACGGGGCTGCTCATCTTCAAGGACGTGCGGTTCGTCGGGTTCTGGCTGAGCAAGTGGAACGAGCGGGACCCGCAGGGGCGCAAGTTTGCGATCGAGGACGTGCTAGGCATGATTCGCGAGGGAAGGTTCAAGGACGTGCCGATCGACGAGGTGCCGTGGAGCTGGGAGACGGAGGAGAAGGAACTGAAGGAGGCTGTTCAGGGGACCCTCGGTGGGTTCAGGAAGGGCAAGGGAGTCTTTGTCTTTGGAGAGACATGATTCAGAAAACGACGGAGGTGACGACATGATGTGTATAAGTGGTGACTGTTGTAGGATATGGGATAGAGGTTTTTCTTCCGTGGCTTATAGACGAGCCTGAATGGCAACTTTCATGACCATATCGGGCGTAGACGACGCGAGGGCAGCTCCAATAATTGCGCAACATCTAGCAGGACGACGCATATCGGCTCAGCATCGACAGGCTCCCTAGCCCAAAGCCCAACGTTTTCAAGCGTAACCTTGCGACCTTCCCAACGACTCCTGTGTCATTGCCGATATCCTCGACGCCTAGGATTTTAGACAAGTCCCCATCGTCCTACCCTCCTTCGTAACTAGCATGTTAGGATCCAGGCATCATCAACGCGCGGCAAATAGCAAGCCATGTGCGCACATGATCGGATCTCCAAGAACAATGTACACCGATCATCGACATGTCTAATGGCTCGACATGCCTTGGACGCACCTGACATCAAGCCCCTTGTAATACATGGAAGTCTGTTGAATCTGGAAGGGCGTCTCTGTCGAGTCGCACAGGCATCCTTGTGCGGGAAACACAATGAGCGGCAAATAGAGTAGCGATACCGCATCGTGTAGATTGTTCCCGAAGAATCCCTCGCCACCGTGGAGGCTCCCGAGGCCCTCGCAGATTGGTGAATCCAGTCATGTCGGTACAGTATTGTTGCCAGATGCCTATTCGGCGAGTGGGAAGTAACAGTCTTCAGGTGGCCGTGGACGAGTTTCTAACGCAGCTGCCACCGCGCAAATGCAACTCGGCAACTTTTGAATGCTGGCCAAAAGATTGAACCTGCAGAAAACGCGACTCACTTCTTTGGATAACGAGATGCATTTTGTAGTTATTTGGATTCAGTGAGGTATGTACATTACTATCAGCCCCGTTTCAGCGCCCTTCCTCAGTACTGGGCTCCTCACACCGAGACCCAAGCACGTTAGTAACTCTGATTCCCTCTCCTCGGCAAGCAGCTACGGTCTCGGCCACGGTGGCTCCCGGTTATACGAGGGACCCGTCTATGCTATCCGCCGCGGTCTCGTATTCTTCATTGGTGGACGAGTCGGCGCAGTCAGGCGTTTCCCAATGCTCCTCTTCCGAGTCGACACGAGAACACCCATCCTCGCTCTCCCGTGGGCTCATGCGTTCCCTGTCCAGGAAATGGCTGTGCATTTCCGCCAAGACAAGTTTGGGCTTGAGGCCACCAAGACTGTCATCGTAACCGTCTTCAACATCATTGTCGTCGCGGCCCTCGTTGGCTTTGTCTTCCGCCACAGTGTCGCCCTCGTAAGCTCTCTCATAGAGGTTCTCATCTTCAGAGAGCTCTGCCTCGTCGTCGGCCTCATATAGACCAGCATCCGGGTCGCAACCAAATTCATGATCGAAGCTGTCATCCGAATCGTCATCATGGTGATACATCTCGTACACTTCATTCCCGCGCTCCCTCTCCCAGTCCAGCTGCATCCGCCACTCGGCGGTCTCTTGCAAAGCCTGCCTCTCCCTTTTGTTAAGAATGACGAGCGCATGCAGCTCCGGGTCACGTCCGTCGAGCCTGCCAACAAACCGCTTTTCCCAACGCGCGCGGTCGGTCCCAGAGGACTGACACCACACCCACACGTTTAACTGTGCGTCGGTCTCGAATTGCGACCAAAGGCGGTCAATAGTCAGTATCTTTCCCCAAAGGAAGTATTGCGGGCCAGACGTGGGGGGATTCGTTCGCAGGTGGTCGATGACCCAGCGTCTGGGCTGCTGGTTGACGCATCGCCAGTCCTCGGTGAGGTCGTAAGATGCCACGTAGTACATCCTTGCGTCGTAGTGAATGGCTTCCTCCAGCTCCAAAGTCTGGGCGGGCGTGAGAAAGGCCCGAACGCGCGCCGCGGCAGTGCCGGTGTCGACTTCAATTTTTCTGAGTGTGTTCTGCCACCCCATCCGGAGGAACTGGCGGCAGTTGGTCTGGAACCCCTCGACCCGGTCATAGGTTTCCATCATGGTGTTGAGGATACGGTCGTAAGTCCAAATGTCGTCGATAGGGCTGTGCATGCGGCTGTACTCAGCAACGCGAATGACGTAGTCATCGATGAGGGTCTGGGGCTGGGGGAAATCGGCAATGCCAACCACCAGCTTCCGAATCCACATGCAAAAGCCCCATCGTTCCTCAATGTAGGAGTCGAAAACAGCATCGAGAGGAGTTACGAGGAACTGGCAGTCTGTGGCCTGGCTGCTGGTTGTCGGCCAGTTTCGACAGAGCTCACAGCCATCTGCAAAATAGGGCTTCTGAGTCCAATCTTGAGCCCATGAACGATCTGGCAGGTAGCATGCGAGAAGGTTCCGGGTGTCAGCCTCCTCGAGATGGTGGATGAAGGCGTGGTAGTTGGCGAGCTTGTGCACTTCGTCCTGCATTCCCATGACCTCTCTGCGTACCACCATCTCTTCATAGATGTCGGTTTCATATGGAGCAGCGCAAGCGCGGACACGGGCGTATAAGATTGTGGCTCGCTCGATGATCTCTGGCTCTAGGTTCGCCTGGATGATCTGGTTGAGGAACTCCATGGCATCAGCCAGGCAGGCAGTGCGCTCCTCGAAGGTTGGAAAAGCGTTGGCATCCATTGTCTCTGCTGTTCTTACCTACGGATTAAAGAGACTCTGGTATGATACCTTTCTCGTTTATGGTTGGATACGGTGAATGGTTGGATTGACCGCCAAGTATTCCCACGCTCTGAATATAAGAATTCCTGAAGCTGTCGTCTGATGCTTTCGAACTAGAAGAGCTGTATGTAGAACGCTGAGCACATACTTCACGGGTCCTGTGTAGAAGACGGAGATACCCCTTCAACCCGGTTTTCGGAGAAAGATCTCCCAAGAGCTTTTGCTCGGTACCTTGAAAACCTTTTGCACGGTTGACCATGAATAGTCAAACTTTAGCACTCGCTCCCCTCGTCTATCTCTTGCATGAGCAAACGTATAAAAAATGACCTCAGTGAACAGATGATATGAGTCTGACAATCCGTCATTCTTGGTATCAGCCTGGAAGCGCGTGCTGATTGTGGCGCCAGTACAGGCCCAGACTAGGAAATACCGGTTCCTGATGGAGGAACTTTCAGTAGTGGGGGTGGAAGAGGCTTTCTATCAAGCCCTTGGCGGCTGCCGGCTCTCTGGGTTCAAGAATAGTTATCAACATGCCCGAAGCAGTGGAATTAAATGGGGCGTTTTCATGATACCGTCTATCGTGGAGGATGGGTTCCATATCTCTTTGGAACTCTATCTGGTGTAGACTCAACTCCATACTGTACACCATTTGTACCCAAAAAGCCCCCTGTTAATTCCGAAAAGCCTGTACCAGTTCGTGTAATTTGTCGATGACAACCGGCGCGATAGCGCCAAGGGTATCTTCGATTATTCTTTCAAAGAAAAGCATTGATTCCTCCTCAGTCAACTCCAGATGGAACCTCTCGCGAACCTTCAAAACGGCTTTGTCAGGTTCGAGTCGAATGTCGGGGATGTTGGCGTCAACCATTAAACTGAACAAATTCAGAATAAGGTTGGACGACTTGCGCAAGGCAGTATATGCCAAGAAGCAATACTGCTTGAACTGCTTGAAGTGCTCTGAGTTGACACCGCCCATGCAATCCACCATTTCCTTCGAGAGCTTCATCACTGGCGCGAAGGGTTTCGGATCTCTCCCAAGAATGAAGCCAAAGTCTGCATGAAAGAAATGCCCGTCGGGGGCTAGGAGAAGATTGTCTAGATGTCTGTCGCCGACGCCCAGGATGTATGTGATTACGCAGTATCCTGCACAAGACTTGACATACGTATCCAGCGTCTCCTGGCGCAGACCCAAAGGTTGTCGGTCGTCCGGGTTGTTGGATTTCAGGTATGTCAGTGCCGGGTTGTTCTTGTATTTTGATGCAATACTCTGGAAGCTGACGGATGGGACGAATTGGGATGCGCCTGCTGTCGTGCTTGTGGCCAGAATCTTGTAAGGTGACAGCTTTAAATCCAGATTCTCCTTCTGCAGTAGCTGATCCATGAGAGTGATGATCTGGATGACCAGCTGATCCTGGCGCAGGTCATCGCCGGTCTTGAAGATGATTGGGTACTTCTTTCCCGTTGTTGTTTTGAAGGTGACTTTGATAGGGCACAGAGACGATTTGAAGACCGTCGTTTCGTCAGGAACGACGCCAACAACTAGCATATTAGGGTCAAGGGGCAAAGGTAGCGGCGGGTCGATGGTCAAGATCTCGTTCTTTGGATCTGCCAAGAAATGCTTTACGCGATCAGTCTTCTTCGCAATGGATTCGTGTGACGTTTTGACCTCTCCCGAGATTTTGGACAGAATCGCAATCAGCTCGGCCTGTCTCAAAAGGGTCTTTCTGGATTCGACACCATTTGGTCGCTTCACCAGCTCTGTCATGAAGTCGTAAGCCACCTTTCGGTAGATGTTGCGGTTATCCAACCCTTGCTCGGGGCTGTGGTCGTCGCATTCAACCATCAAATACCAATGAAAGTAGTTGCCAAGAAGGAAGTTCCCGGCTGCACGGGATATCAAGAACTGAGCCAAGGAGGAATCCTGGATAGCCTCCTGAGAAGAGTCTGCCCGAATGTGTTCGTACTTGAGTGCCTGTACCAGCTGAAGCAGGTAAAGTAGCAGCTCATGATCGTCCGCCTTGCGTAGTCTTTCCACGGCATACGCTCGAACAGCTTGGTTGTCGAAGGTGGGGCCAAGCAACTCGAGAGCATCGTCAACGTCAATCTCGGTCCATCGCCCCAAAACTTGCACGGCCTGCTTGGCTTCGCTTTGATCTTGCCAGTTGACCGATTTGACAAACTTGGTGACGGCGCGTTTGTCGCGGGTAAGATGATAGCGAAACTTCCAGATCAGGTCCTTCTCCTCAGGGGTCAGGGTATGTGTTGGCGAATAGGACATGATGAGGTTCAACTCGTCGCGGACCTTGGCATTCGGCTTGAGATCCTTATCGAGAACGCCATGGCGATGCTGACTTCTGACGAGTCGTCTGTGTTTGCTCTCAGCCGGGTTGTCACGAGCACCGACCTCTGGGTCGTAGACCTTCATCAGCCTACTGCCAGGGCCGCCCGCCGCATCACCAAGCGCATTGATACCTGGGCCGAATTGCACTTCGGGAGGCGGCTTCAGCATGACATTGGACTGGGAAGCAGAAATATGCTGCAAGTTTGAGATTGGCGGGGGGTCGTACTCCAAGTCGGCGAAAACGACCGGAAAATCGAAACGCGGTAACTCGACGTTGAGTTGGAACTTGGAGTACCCAGGATGAGACTCTGTATCCACGATGCCCTTCTCGTCGTCTGGAACTCCCTGCTTTTCAGACGCATCCCCGTTTGTTGTCCTCTGGCGTTGCATGCTCTTCAAGGATGCTTTCGCCGATTGCAACCCGCGTTTCTCGAACCCCCGGAAGACGAGCTGGTCGAGCCAGTCGACTCTCGGGATCTCGCCCATTTCGTGTTTTTTGAATAGTTTTTCCATGCGCTCGAGTTCTTCAGCGTCTTTGTCCACTGGCGGAGCCACCCCCTTCCTCGTCCCTTCCCTTTTCTTGCGGGGCACCGCGGGCGTGGTTGTGTTGTCATTGCCGTCGGCATTTTTGTGTCGGTGTACCATACATTTCTGTCGGCCTTTTTGTACCTGGTTATCTCGGTCGAAGAGTGGCAAAGTCGTACCTCCGAAGGGAATCGCATGACCTCTCGCCTGTTTCCCCCCAGCGGGAGACGAGTCCCATAATGTGATGGCCAGGCAGGAGTTCAGAGGGAGGGTCTTGTAGTTGATCGGCAGCGTAAGCCATTCGTTCCATCTGTTGCACTAGGACGTCAGCGCCGTTCTCGGCCGTGAGCCGTGGTCTCATTATTCACCTCCTCTCACTGCGGAAAGATTTGTAGGCCGTTTGGACGGGCACTGTCAAGGGTTTGGAGCCGGCCCATACTTGGACAGTGACGTAGAGATCAGAGTGCGAACTAGCAAGTTAGCGACGGCGACACGAGGCGGCGCAGGAAGCAGTACCTTGTGTTGGATCCGATATGCCTCAGCTCGGCTTTTTCCAAGAGAGTCGAGTGTAAGAACGGTGTCTCGTCACCCTCTAGGTTGATTCTACAGCAGAAATACCGTCAGTCGCGCGCACTCTGGGCATGGGACAACGCTCTGGGCGGGCACATACATGCGGATGCTCACTGGGTAGTCCAGCGACTCGGAGCTCGCAAATGAGAATGGCTCCATCTTGACAACAGGAGCCTGTTCAAGGTCACGAGTCCATTGTGCGATGAGGCTGGGAAACTGCAGATAGTCGTAGTCTCGGGGGAATGCGAAGATGGCAAGTTGAACGCACCGGGCTGGATGGATAACCACCGATAGGCAGCTGACAGCACTAGCGGGAAGCTTCAGTGGAGCGCGCGCCTGCACCATGACTGCAGCCCCTGGTCGCTTCCGCTGGAGGCAACGGGGTGCGGCTGGTCCTACCCCGCTCAAGCCACAATCCGTCCACTTATCATGTATCGATAAGGCGTTTTCAGCCACGCTTCCCCACGCAGCACCTCTAATACATACCGATTAGACCTTGACCTTGCTGAGCGCGTTGAGTGGAAGGGTCCCTCTGGAAAGTGCCTGTCGCGTCTTCCATGTCCAGTTGCGATTTGACGCGCGAGTCCCTTCCGCACATCCCATCCCGCAGATGCCCACGATACATCACGGAAATCAATATCTTCCCCTTCCATTCCTCTCGCGCGCATTTGCAGCTGCGCCAAACCCCCTCGCCCGAACTTCCGACCGAACCGCCGACTAACAATACTTTCCGAGCAACTTCACTCCGCTTGTCCGCTCAAAATGCCGGCGAGAGTTGGTGGCTCGTCGCCGCCTTCCTCTCCAGGATCCCCGAGTGAAGAAGAGGCTCCATGCCCTGCGCGTACACACTTCGCCATCAGAGACAAAGGAAAGGGTCGCGATGTTTCTATTGGAAAGCGGAAGCGCGCAGATCCAGCAAATGGAGACCATTCCACCCGTCGAAGAGCTACACGCTCCGTTGAGAGAGACGAGGAGTACGATTCCGATATCTACGACCCTGACCAGCCGATGGAGGAGCGCCGAGAAATCCAGCGCAAGTTGCGAGACCTTCAGAAGGGCATCACGGAAAACATCGAAGAGTACATGTTGCCAGGCTCGACGGGACTCAAGGACACCTTGATGATGGCCCAGCAAGTCGCCAGAGGCGTCAAGCAGACCACAGAAGCAACCATCGATTCCCGTCTGCTTGTCAGCGCCGTGGACTTGTCATACCGAAAGACTGTTAGGTTGATGCAAGGAAGCTCAGCTGAGGGTTTGGACGTGGACGAATTCGTTTCCAAGTGCTGCACTTACATGCGGCAAGCCAGTGGGATCGCCGACGATGCAGCGCCGGAACTTTCAAGCACTCAAAGACGGAGGCGCCGGACTGGAGGCGGTTCACACGACGATGAGGACGAAGGAAACGATGAAGCATTCAACTGGGCCCATCTAGGACGTTTCGCCTCGCTGCCCAACATTCGCCGCCCAGCCCTGCCTGGTTTCCTCCTTGGTCCCCTATCCGTTGAGAAGAAGGTTCGGAAGATTGCGAAGCGAAGTGCTCCTTTCAGACCCAACAACCTTGCGGAAACGAGACCTGAGGTGTTAAACGTTGAAGACCTCGCGAAAAAGGAGAACGACCTTACCGCTATCTGCGGCAAGATCTTGAAGCAGCTGCAGAGCGTTCAAGGCGAAATCCAGACGAAGCTCTACGATATTTTCGACAAAAGCGACATGACCGAAGAAGAACAGATTGCGCTTATGCAGAAGCACGGTCTTCGCGATACCGGAGGCGTTGATCTGCTCCGCTTCGTTGTCAATCCCAAGTCTTTCGGCCAGACGGTTGAGAACATGTTTTACGTCAGTTTCCTTATCCGCGACGGAAAAGTCAAGATTGAATTTGACAGCGACGAGTATCCGTCTCTCAGTAAGCCGATTTTCGAAGACCCTGCCAGTATGACTGCTAACCAAAGAAACCAGGTCCCTTTCAAATCGACGACGTAGATGAAGATGGCACAAACGGGCATGCAGCGGCAAAGCGCGAAACGGCAAAGCAGCAGGCGATTTTCTCCATGGATATGCAGACTTGGCAAGACATCATCGACACATTCGACATTCAGGAGCCTATGATCACACATCGGAAAGAGGCAGGATCAACACAAGCCCCTGGTGCCAGAGGATGGTATAGCTAAGATGAGCATGACGACAAAGATGGCGTTTCGGCAAGACATTTCAATTTCATCGTCACCTGGTGCTACACGATATATAGAATACCAGGTCGACGGGTTGCGATGGCGTTTGTGGAGGGGTTTTCTATTTTATTAAAACAAGGCGTTTATTAGAGGAGTCAAACAGCCAGTAATTTTGAGGCCTGGCAAATGGAATTATAGGATGATTGATGCCCTTTTCAGATGCCCTTCACGATCTTTGACTTCTATGCATCCAACATCTGCATAAGTCTCACACATACCAGCAGTTAGTCAAATGAAACACACTGGTCCTGTGAATGAAAAGAATAGATGAAAGGTCACCCAATAATAGAAGAGACTTGCAGGGCTTGTGTGCAGTTACCATTGTCATTAGCAAGTCTTTCAACAGCGTCCGGGCTCATTGTGCAGCCCTGGCAATGCACAGAGCTCCTTTTCCGGCACAAATATTCCTCCCTTTCAAACGGGACTTTGGCTTTTCAGGCTTGAAAGCCCGATTCAAGGCCCGGCGACTCCATGGCTCCGGAGGCTACAACAATGGCACACACAGACACGCAAACGGACCTGTTCCACCCTCCCTCGAGGCCCGAATAACGGATCTGCTGCTGTGCAGTCTTTCGGAGTTTTCGATTCTGAAAGGTTGTACTAAAACTCAGAAAGAGGTGCTGAGAAGGTTTGCTTCTAACAACGTAAGCTCCGTATGGCCAGGTCAAGCCCCCGGGGTTATCGACAAGCGGCATCTCATAAGTATGGCATTGCTTCGCTCATCAAAGACCTTCTGTGGTCATTCTTCGCCTTGCTTCATCTTCATATTCTTTTACAGCTCTCTTTCTCATCAAATTTTACAGGTGGACATGAAAAATACCCCACCTGCGACCCAGATTTGTTAGGATAACACGAGAGGTTATAAGTCAGCCTTGCTGAGAGGCACTGACAAAGGCAACAATATGGCCGGGGACCAAGACGAAGTCGGTCGGAGAAGGGATACTTCCCCAGACCGAACCGGCTCCTTGGCAGGATCCCCATCTACGAGTCCATCTCAGAAGGATCGCCAACGTGGCCAGCCTATTCCACAACAGAACCCCTTGGCGGTATCCGTAGATCAGTCAAAAGAAGTGCAGCTAGCCACTGGGAACCTGCCGCCTCAACCGTCAGAGAATCCTAGCAGCCCACAAAGTACAGTGGACCCTAAAAGGGTCTCATGGGCGGTCATGGCTGCTCATGGTACAACGGCCAAGACCCTATCTATGAGAAGCACGAATACAAGCAGCACTCCACCAATGGCTGCAGCCGCGACGGCTATGCAGCATCCATCAACTAGTCGAGCTGCGTCGCCAGTAAATGCGCGGGTAGACGAGATTCGCCAACAAGGTGCAGGATTTTTGCCATCCTCCAGAAACCCGGGCGATTCACGACGTGAAGGCTCCGTTTCTAGGGGACACGGTCGCAATTCCTCAGCGATGGAGGCTGTCTCAAGGGCGGATCATCCAGCAGAACAGCAGCGGCTCCAGGAAACGAAAAGCTACCTGCGAGAGCTCACAGAAACATACGATCTTCCCACTGCACTCGTGGAACATCTATCCGACGGAGAGTCCGAGACAACGTTCACGACCATCGAGACACTCTTCAAAGACTTTGCTTCAAAGTTATCCGAAGAGTGCCGTAATAGGGAAAAGAACCTGAAAGATACGAAGCTCAAGCTCGAGATGTCAACATCAGCACAAGCGACGCTCGAAAACGAGAAGTCAGACCTGAAAGAGGCCATCAAGATGAAGGATGCCAAGTTGGAAGAGACTGGTTCCTTGGTTCGAAAAGCGCGCGAACCCAATGTTGAATACCTTGAAGCTCAAGTCAAGAGCTGTGCCACTGAGAGAGACAACGCAACTACGGAACTGAGAGAGACTCAAAAGAAACTGAAGGTGGCTGAGAACGAACTCAACGAAAATGATATCGCTACGCAAAAGCTCCGCTTCGCACTGGAAGATGCCCAGCGGGGTAGCCAGCAGACTGCCCCCTCCATTGATGTAGACGCCACGGTATCTGACTTACATGAGGAGTTGAGAGTTGTGAAAAGCAAAAAAGCCGAGCTAGAGAGGCGGTTTGAAAGAGCAACGGCGGCTCACAAACGCAAGGACGACGAAATAGCGGCGCAGCTAGCGAATCAGGACCAGGTTCTCCAGGGTATGCAAGACAAGAACGAAAAGTATGAGAAGCTGATTCAAGCACTCAGATATGAGAAGGAGGATCAATGGAGAAAAGCCTCTGCGGCCAAAAAGGAAGAAAAACCCATCACCTTCAGGGTCAACAACGAAATCTTGCCACTTGAGAAGTACGAAAAGCTTCTTGACAATGCGAGGGGCGATATTGCAAAACTCGAAGAACGACTGGAACAGGCAGAGACGGACCGTGAGACGATTATCCAGCAGGGAGTCCCTGTGAACGAGGTTCGGAAAATGTTTATGGAGGAGATCATTCCCCTTTACGCTCTTGCCGCAGACGAGGCAGTCTGCAACCTGTTTAACACCTGGGAGGAAGAGGACGCAAGGCTCTTGGCCCTGGCTGGAGATGACGGTTATCACAAGTATCTTCACGCTGTTGTAGAGCCTGATAACCGGCCATCGCAGGCGTCATCGGAAGGGTTCATCACGCGAGGGGAGGCGGCCGTTGGCATTGGGTCATTCGGATCGCAGGGCTCGGAGCCCGCGAGCCCGCCGCCAGCGGGACTGAGTCTCGAGAGTGAACTAGGTGACTACAGCAGAGAATCTTCCATGGTAAATTTAATTACAGTCCTCCCACTTGGGTTTGTTGCTAATAAAGACTCAGGCTCCAGAAGATAGTCAGACGGGCCAGGTAGACAGTTCTTCTGAGCTTCGCGACGCGCTGGACGCATGCCAAGTCCACCGCTTGAAAGCAGACCAGTTGGTCGAGGAGCTGAAGAACGAGACGAAGAGCCAAAGGGACAAAATCGACAAGCTGCAAGATGAGATTCGGAAGCTGTCGCAGAACATTGCTGAACACGAAAACGCCTCCAAGATTGATAAGCAGCAAGCTCAGGGGGGCTCAGCGATCGAACTGCAAATCAAGCAAACCGACCTCGACGAATGTCAGTATCACCGAGAGAAGGCAGACAAGGAGATTGAGGAGTTGAAAATCGGAGCGAGACGACGCTCAAAGGAGCTCAGAAAGCTCAAGGACAAGTTTGCATTACAACAAAAGATGGGCGAGCTGCTCAAGAGCCAAGTTGAAACAGCCCAGAAAAAGGCCAGCAGAGCCAAGGCAAAGGCTGAATGGGCCGAAGCACGCCTTGTGTTGCAGCGAGAAGGTGCAGATGATGAGGAAGCGAATTCCAGCTCGATCGACGACCCGGAGGACCATCATGCGCTCCTGTCGACCTTGCTCCAACGCGTCGATGAAGCTGAAATTCAGCTCGGCAAAAGACTTCAAGAGCTGGCAGATATCCGGACCATGGTCGCCACTCTTCGGGCGACAATCGAGCAGCTTGAAACACAACTGGACCAGCTGGAGCAAGAGAGGGCGCAGCTTTGGGAAGACTTGAAGGTCTACGCCGACTCGGGAGAGGAGATCGGACAGGAGAACACAACTTTGAAAGAGGAGCTCAAGAAGAAGGGCGAAGAGCTCCGAGAGAAAGACGAGGATATTGAGGAGATGGGCAAAGAGATTCGGAAAATGAATGTGGAGCTTGAGAAGAAGAACGAAGAGCTCAAAGAGAAGCAAAAGGCACTTGACAAATGTCACGCTCACGGTGAAGCAGTCATGAAGCAGGTTATTGAATTGACAGAACAGCAGCCGGATGACGAAAGCCAGGACGCCGAAAGCCAGGACGCCGAAAGCCAGGACGACGATCGCCGGAAAGAAATCGACAGGCTCGAGGAACAGGTTGCCGACTTGAAGAGAAAAGTGAAAGCGGCAGAATTCAATGCCAGCAACGAAGCGGCGAGACGCCGCGAAGTGGAAAACAAGGGGGTCTGGGAAGGCACCAGCGGAGCCGCGTTGAGATCCAAGCAGACTGAGCTGGACAACTTCAAGAAGGACCACGACGACATCTTGCAGCTTTTCGAGGCGGATATCAAGGCTCTCAAGGAACGCAATCACGCGGACAGCCGTGCCGAACTGGAACGGATCAAGCTCGAACACCAGCAGACCGTGGACGAACTGAAGGCCAAGCTCGAAGCTGTGGAAGAGAACAGTCGCACTAACGCCGAATTCGAAATGACCAGAATCAACCTTGAGCACCAAAAGGCCATGGACGAACTCAAATCACAGCTCTCGGCTTCGAACTCGACGGGGAAAATCCATGAAGATCGCTTGTTTAACTCGCCAGACAGTGAGTCGATTCGAAAGATGATTCCCCGCCACGCGGCTACGCAGACAGACGAGACGTCAAACAAGGAAGCGGCGACGCCGACGATCGATGCCCAGCATATCCCGACTCAGGCATACTTGGACGCTTATCGTCAATTCAAAGAACGCATTGAAAAAGACGTAGCCTTGCAGGATAGCACGCTCAGTTTGCTGGCCTCTCACCTAAGGCCAGTTGAGAGACTACATAGGGAGCTCCTTTTCCGGATGAGCCATCCACGGTCTTCAGAAGCCCAGACGCCCGGATCTCCTGGGACACCCGCAAACCCGGCAGATGACTCGGAGCATTCATCTCTTCCCGGGGACCACGTCTCCGATTTCTCCACGACCACACTCGCCATCGAATATGAGCGTGACGTAGCCTTGGATGACATCAATGAAGCAGTTGAGATCTTTGACGACCTGAGACTGCGGAAGGAGCGGTTTTGGGACGATGAGGTTGCTGCGGTTCATGTGCTGTTTGCACTTGACGCCGAGATTGCGATTCTGAAAAAGAGACTCAAGGGGATCGAAGCCAAGAAACCCAAGGAGAACAAGGGAGATGGCAACTTACATGGAGCTGAAGAGAAGAGCAATTTCAAAGACCATGTCGTGGAGGCAATTGGAGCAGACGAATCCAGAGACGAATCCAGCGATGAAGAATCCGACGATGAAGAATCCGACGATGACGACCAGAACCCAGGCAATAACCCCGTCGCAATCCGCAAGAGGATCGCCAGACTGGAGAAGAAGGTTAACAAGACCACGAGATATCTGGAGGAAGAAGAAAGGGCTCTCCGCAGTGAGATCGACGAGTACGAGCCGGCCTTGACCCATTGGATCAACGACCTCAATAACCCATCAGAACCTCGCCGTCACAGAGACCTCACAGACCGCGCAGAAGCGGCAAAGAATGCGGCAGAAGCTTCTTCCGAAGGGGACTCGTCTCCTAGCAACGCGGTGCCGCTGCTGCCAACCGACCCCTTGGGGCTCAATCTCCAAGCCGGCCGGGACGCGTGGGGAGGAAGACCCAGAGCTCATACGTTCCCTGACGCCGACGCGGATATCTCTGATGACGGTTCCGACCGGGACGGCGACCAAAGCCCCAACCGCCTGAGGCCTCAAGAGGCGCTAGTACGCCACATCCAGAACGAGATGGGCAGGGTTCAATTGTATGCGGATGCCTGTGACACTGCTTTGAATGACGTCTATCGCGCCGCGGAGGACTTGAGAGCCATTGATGATCCCGTCCCGCGCGGCCGCGGCCGTAGCCGGAGCCCAAGCCGGAGGTCAACACTCCCGTCACCTTCTCGGACGGTAACCCCTGACGAGCAAGCCGAGCAAACAGAAGAAGAGGATCGCCGCGCCTTGATCCGCGACATCGCATACGACGACCTCACCAGCGAAGCATCCTCCATCGCTTCCGCCGACCTTTTCAGCGGCGAAAGCAATCCCAACCGTATCTTGAAGTCTTTTATTCCTAAGACTGTCGACGATGCCCTGAGGAACTGGGAGACAGGGACAAGCAACTTACTCGACAGAATCGAGATGCTCCAGGGCGCAGTTGAGGGACTCGTATACACCGGCGTCAATTCGCAAAACTACGAGTACCTGCGCGGCAGGTTACGACGCCTCAGAAAACATCTCGCCTACGCTTCTTCGACGAACGCGCATCTTAGGGCCAAGATATCCAAGGGTCCCGCGGCAAATACAGATAGCGAGCTTCGAGAGATGGTGGAGACCCTCGGGCATGAGAACAATAGTCTGAAAGAGCAGCTGCGGGCCGCCGATCAGGCGATCAGGGCTACGGATGCGCGAGACAAGCGCCAAAGGCAGCTGGAACAGGAAATCAATGCCGCGAGAGCTAGGGCCGACGTCGAGGAGACTTACCGCAAGAAATTGGCTGACGAAAAAGAGCAACTGCAGAAGACCGTTCAGCAACTGGAACGTTCCAAAGAGGAGGCCATTCAGGATGGTCTGGACAGGGAAATGCGCGAGACTCTGTTCGCCCACGAAGAGCTCAAAAAGGAAGCGGCCGGGTTGAGAGACGAGGTCACAAGCCTGAGGGGGAGGCTCACGAACGAATTGTTGGCCAGGGGCGCCCCGCTCGAGACCGCTCAGGTCGTTATTCGGGGAATGGCAGATCGGCTCGGTGAAGCTCAGAAGCGGGTGGAGGTGGCGGAGGACATGCGTTCTACGCTGATGACGGACATTGAGCTGGCGCTTGAGGTCGATGCGGAAGATGATACGGAGAGGCTGGAGAGGACGAGGCTACGCCTTTCCAACATTCTCTGTCGGGTCAAGGAAGCACCCAACGAGACCGATGGCCAGAGCGGCGAGGACGCCGGAGAGGAGGAGGAAGAGGAGAGCAACGGAGCAACGAGTGCAGCCAGCCCGGGCACGGGACGAGAGCGCGAGTTGACTCAACAGATTTTGTTCGAAAAGAAGAAGAGAGCGGGGGATCTCGCCGCAGAAAGGAGAACGCACGACGAACGCATCAACAAACGGCAGGCCGAGTACGAGAAGCAAATCAGAGACTGGGAAGACATGTACAATGCGGCCGAGGAGAGCCGGAAGCTGTCAGAGAACAACCGGATTGACGCGCTTGAGAGGATCAGGGTGTTGGAGAGCGAGGCCGATTGGTTGAAGAAGCTGAACAGTATGCTGAACGGTCAGCTTGAGGAGCAGTGCACGGCCAATCCGGAGTTGGCTGAGGAGCTGAATGATGAAGACGGCCTGGGGGAAGACGAGAAGACGAACGACTACGAGGGCAGCGCCGGTGACCCAGCCGACGGGTCTGAGCCTGGTCAAAAGCCTCAGAAGCCTCGAGGGCCTCAGGAGCAGCCGGGCGGTGCTACCGGCGGTGATCCCGACGACGACCCAGGGGACGGTTCCAGCGACGGCTCCGGCGACGACGGGGGGTCCGACGACAGCTCCAACAGAACCATCCGCGGCAGAGAAAGGTGCGCCTGTCCCTGCGTTGGGCTCTGCCGCTCCCCCGAAAACCCCGTTTTCGACGGTCTCCCCGCCGGCGCCCAAGACGTCGTCAAGAAGTTCCGCGAGGTGTACAACAGGTACCGCGGGTGCTGCGGCCAGCGCGGCGGCGACACGGCAGAGACGCCAGAGGACGACGGGCTCCTCGTCTGGAGGCTGCTGGGCGTCATGAGGGCCGACACGGACATCAGAGAGCAGATCCAGAACGCGGGCCGGAACTACATCGCGCGTCTCCTCCTGGCGTTCTGGAGCTGCTTGCGGGTTCACTTCTCGTCGTGGCGGCAGAGCCTCTTCTCCGTCGTGCACGGATTCCTCTACTACGCCATGTTCTTCCTGCCGGACTGGCGCTGGAAGCCGCGAGAGCCGATCGCTCTGCCCCCGAAGCGGGTTGCAATCGTGGTCAAGGATTTGCTCATGGGGTGCCTGTTCTATTACACGTACCGGGTGCTGGCGGCGACGTGGGCGGTGCAGAAGATCTGGGAAATGGCCAATGGGTACACGAGGGCGTACTTCATCGAGCGCGGGTTACACCCGGAGAGGTCGACGTGGTTCGGGGTCGATGGGATTGATATGCGGTTGCGCGGGTTCTCAAGCGAATCCGGGACGCTTCCGTACAGTACTGGCATCGGCGAAGGGGTGACAGGCTGACGGGGGAGGGCTCCGTGGAAGGCGCGGGAGGCGGGAGGGCACCCCCGCTAGTCTTGACGGTTCGTGAGGTTTCCATCCGGCGGTGGTCAGTGGCAGGCAGGATGTGGGAATCAACTGTTTCTGTTCGGATCGACAGGGGTTTTGGTTTGCAGAGGTTGTTCACCTGTGTTTTGTTTCTTTAGTGGCTTGTACGGTTTGGGCAATTCGCAGGTCAGATCGGAGCAGCGTGCACTGCTTTGCTATGGACTTTGACAGAAAACGGAAACGAAAGCGATGCCGCCCAGCTCTCCAGTGCATGATTTGGAATTGAGACAGCGCACGCCGTCCCGGGACCCTGGGAAACCTTCCGCAGAGGGCTTAGCGCGACGGGCTCGGGTGTCCAGAAGATTCCCACTTTCGGCCTAGTCCGGGGCCAGTGCCTCGGCCCTGTAGGCGGACGTGGGGCCCTGAGCAGTCGGGTTCTGCTTGGACGGAAAGACTCGAGGCCCCGGTTGCCACAAAAGTCGGTGGAAACGGGTCGCGGAATCGCAGCGCACCTGCGTGCGAAGAACACGGGAGGTGGGTAGGGCTGTCAGATGGATTACCAAGACGAGGAGAGTGAGAGGGGTGTCCGGCACTCGAATTCCATTTTTCTCGGGACGCAGGACGGACTCTGCGATCGGCCGACCCCGACTGTGCCTCGGCCGCCATGACCTGACCAAGGTCGGTGGGTGGGTGAAAGGCGCTGAGTAACCGCTGTAAGGCGCAATGGAAGATGTCACTCTGATGCGGTTCCCACCCCAGCTGGCCAGTGATGTCATGACCTGGGCGCAGCTCCTGTCAGAGTACCCGGTGGAGGGCGGGATACAACGTGCTGACAGCGTGCTGTGCAAACCTTGCGCAGCGGCCGGCCGGGACGGCTTTGACCAGCCATTTGATATCAATTCTATATTTCAAATACTGCTATTCGAGGCTTGCTCACGCAATGCCTGCGCCCACCGTGTGATCGTCACCAACCAATCTCTGCCCCCTCGTACCCAAGACAATCAGACAAAGGCAGCACGCGCACGCGAAGAAAAGCGCCAGAGAAGAAGCTCGGCCGAACCGAACAAGACCCATTCCAATCACCCCATCCAAATTGATGAAACATCGGCCCCGCGACTCAGTTCCGTCACTGACCCCCGACCTCACCCGGGCCATCTCTGTCGCCTGCTGGGCTTGTATCGTGCGGAATTCGTCCCAATTACCACCTCATCTAAACACAGCCGTGTGAAATTCCAGTCCTGCCTTACAGGATACTTCCCGCTGCTGACAGCAACCCCCCACCGCCGTGCTTCCAGAACAGCCGATCCCTCGAATTGGAAAATGGTACGTGCTTTCTTGCTCTAGTCGTTGCTTGGTCTCTCCCGTTTAGCTCGTGAACCTGCTACATCCCAGCTCGGCCAGCGGCCCTCCCCCGTTGCCTCATACATAAGCCCCCCGATGCCCTCGTCCTGCATCTCTCTCCTCTGCCCTCAACTCTAAACCCACACAGATCGCCGTCCATCACCATCACGTACAGCGTCGTCTAATCTTCGTCATTCAGAAGTTCTTGAGATACCCGGCTCTATCAGCCCGCGCCCGCACCCTCAACCCCTCGCGCATCCACCGTAGAGCTTTCACGGCAACTCACAACCCGTCGCAAGCACACTCCCAAGGCCAAGAATCGACGGCCGGAGCTTCATCTCACACAAACGCAAACACCAGCAACGCATCTCAGACGCCCAACCAGGGCCAGCACGCCGCCCTCGACTCCCCCGATCAACAACAAAGGGACGCCTCCCACTCCCACTCCCACAACCCCCTCAAATCCGCAAAGCAACACATCAAGCCCAGCATGTCCCAGAAACTCATCCCCCAAAACCCCGCGGACGTGATGGTCATCCGCGACCTCACCCCCAACATCACAACCTTCTCCGTCCCCTTCTCCCGCTTCGGCGCCATCAAGATCGGCGGTCGCGGCACCCTTGTCCGCCTGACCTCGGGCGCCCTCGCCGTCTTCTCCCCCGTCGCCCTCACCGACGAGGTGAAGGCCAAGATCGCCGAGAAGGGCGGCAACCTCGCCTACATCGTCGCCCCCGACATCGAGCACCACATCTTCATCTCCGAGTACAAGGCCGCCTTCCCCGCCGCCAAGATCATCGGCCCCGACGGCCTGCCGCAGAAGAGGGCCAAGCAGACGAGCGACCCAAAGGTCAACCCGTCCGACGAGTTCTTCGTCACCTTCAAGGACGGCAAGGAGAAGCGCGCCACCACCATCACGCCCGAGTTCGACGCCGACTTTGAGTACGAGTACGTCGACGCGCACGCCAACAAGGAGATTGTCTTCTTCTACAAGCCCGACCGCGTCCTCATCCAGGCCGATCTGCTCTTTAACCTCCCTCCCACGGAGCAGTATTCCAAGGCGCCCGAGGGGGAGAGGGACACCTCGTCCGGCTTCGGGAACAAGCTGTTCGGCGGGCTGCAGACGACACAGGGCGACCTGAAGTGGGTGAAGCGGTTCCAGTGGTACGTCATGAGCAGCAAGGACAGGCCCAGCTTCAACGAGAGCATCCAGCGGATCGACGCCTGGGACTTTGACACGATTGTGCCGTGTCACGGTGATACCATCCAGGGCGATGGCAAGGAGAGGTTCAGGAAAGTGTTTGAATGGCACCTGGCTGGTCAGAAGAACTAGACGTAGGGAGTGCTTGGGGCCTTCGGGGGAAGGAGTTGATGATTTTCATGGGTTGTATGATGGCGCTTTCTCTTTTCAGCTCGATACCAAATTAGAATGTAATATTGCCGAGAATTCAATCAGCACGCTTTTGATCTGTGCGTGAGAAATCATGAGAGGTTAATCAGCCACAAATACTGGGCTTGACTTGGAAAGAGCAAGCGTTCTTGGCAGGTGAAGTGTGACCTCTACTCGCTTGGAAGTCCCCTATTACATATATGACCAGGGCGTGTTTGACTGGGAAACATCTGCTATTTCTTGGGAGAAATGGGTTGCTAAGAACAAGATTGAACCTCCATCAACATCTTGACGTAACCGTCGCAGAAACCAAAGATAAGGGGGAGGAAGCCTAAGTGTCAACGGAAGGACCCGCCGTCCTACTCCAATAGACGGCCCAGCTACCCAGATACGTGTAAGGACAGACTGAACACTTACTTCCGAGTGCTTCTTCGTAAAGAGGCGAGGCTGAAAGATAGCCCTGGCCTGTTGCAATTTTGAGTCGGTCTGAGGTCTTCCGGAACCACATTTGATATGCTCAACTGTATAAACCAAATCAGTAAAGTTCCGTCGGTGGAGTTCAAGATATTGTACCTATACGGTGTCTATGGAGCCTCGGTGAAGCTGGCTGTGATATGTCTCGCTCTGAAGTTCTCCGCGATCGTGGAGTCAAATAGCATGCCAGCCGCACACCCATCATCGTACGCGATTCGTCCGTAATGCCAAGACCACAGCATCATCTCCCGCGCTAGCTGATTATGTTTGACGAAGGAGCCGAAAATACTCCGGTGGAGTTCAACATCGTTGGTCTTGGTTAAGACAACCCAGGTAGCCTCTGCAAAGGCAGAACCAATTGCAGACATGGCGCAGGCTGAGTGGGAAAACACCATGTCCAATACTTTGCCTGAGCTCCGACCGTCTTGTTTTCGTACAGCTTGAAATGGTCCCTCAAGCGGCTCTCAATCTTTCGCATAACCTGTCTCGCCTGCAAACGGTCGGCCAAGATCCAGACATTTATGTTGGATCGCAAGTCGGACGGGGCGAAGCCGAAGTCCTGGCTGCCGCTGTAGAAGGTGTCGACGAGGTGTTTCATCAGCTCCGGGTCGATGTCATTGAAGGTAACGACGCCTTCCCGAGCTTCCTGTGGGTGATAATCAGTTGGCGGTCTCGCTTCCTGACGCCAATCTACAATCCACAAGATTTTTTCGAAAGGAGCAGTTACCTTCATGTTGCTGTCTAAGAGGGCCGCGAAGTAGCCGGAATGGGCGTAGAGGACGACTTTGTGAACACGTATCTCTGCCCTCTTGCAGATGATGGTGAAGTCGCTCAACTTGCCCGTTTCAAGCAGCCATCGAGCATTAGGTATGCACTCCATCTTTTACTGTCTCCTTGGTGCCTTCCTCGGTTTGTTCTTTGGTTCGTACGTTGATGGGGTATGCTTGAGGTGGAGTTGGACGAGTCCAACGCTGAGGGGGAGTAATTGTGGTGCTGGAGGCAGTCGCCTGGGTTCGATGGGAGAACGAATACGACTGTATTGAGTTTAGGGTAGAGAAAAAAATATCAAACAACAACATGAGTGGGAGGAGAGGATGGATTTGGGGAGAGGGCGTGCCTCGGCTGAAGGGGAAGGTGCGTATGGCAGGAGCTGGCTCGTTCTTGCCCTGCGGCTTAACGAGGCTCACTTACGGCTGCAAGGCGGAAGCCACCTCTACGTATGTATGGCCGTTCGTCTTTCCATAAGTTGGATGCAACTACTGCGCGAGTCTCAAAGAAGGCATAGAAATATATGAGTTACGTTGTTTCCGAAAGACCGAACTTTCTCTTAGTCCTCTCTCTGTAATTGAAAATACTTGTGAATATCCCAACAAAATGGAAAAAACAAGCTGACAGCACCACCAGTCCCGTGATATGTTCTGCCTTCATGACCATGCCCGGTCGAGACTCTAGTCACTCAACTCACGCGGCTATCTGCTTCACTTTCATCCAAGGAGGCTTCGTTGGTCCGAAATCTAGTCGTATTTCTCAATAAAACCGTACTTGTCAATATGAGGTTTCCTTTATACATGATACTCCTCCGCAGCATACACCGAAAGACCGCCCAGCCTGGCCGACTTGCTATAAAAAGGGCCCTTCTGCATGGTAACTTTCAGACCAAGGCACAGCCATGAATACGACCTTTGCCGTAGCCATGGTTACTTTGGCATCGGGGTTATCGCGGCGGGGAATGAATGATCCTCCCATCCCCACCCAAGCAAGCTGACTGTCGGAAGAAGACGAGCCCTCGTTTCCCTGTCCGCTGTCCGCCCCAGAGTATTCACTAATAATACTTCGGAATGGGCGCCAACAGACGGTACGGGGCGCCCAAATATAACCTCCCGCCTGCTCTTCAAGCTCTCAGAAGGCCTGTCAACACCTCCAACGTCGAGTGTATTGCCAGTCAAACCAAGGCACCAAGAGGGAGACTGATGAGCAGCTTAGTCGCTGAGAAACTTCTAATTCTATCTGTACTTATAGGAAGGCATTCGGACTACCTATTACGTAGACCGCTGAGGCTACGCTACGCCTACCAAGAAGATGGCCGGGCCAGCCAGTATCAAAGAGCAACCAACAGAGAAACGCTCCCGGAAGTTGAGGGCTAGACGAAGGCCGGAGGCAGCAGGACCAGCGTCTCAAGAAAAGACCGAAGCCATCTATGCTTTTGGCCTGAATCACAACCCGCCCTCCTCGGCGTCGCTAGTTTCCCCGCGGAGACAACGCGCCTTAACCAACACCACACATGTGCCACCTCTTTCCCGTTCATGACCCAAAGTAGTAACATAGTAGAGGCTCGCGGATATGGCTTGGCTAGACAACCATGGAAGCGGCTCTCACGGGCGCGTAGTGACCGAATCCTCAGCCAGGACCTCTATCCGGACGACTGATGCCCCTATTCTCTCGCGCCACTACCCCCTTGTCCCGCGGTATTCGGTGAGCGCGCACCGCGGACGACAGCCAGAGACCGATCAAAAGCCCCAAGTCAGCCTCCCGTCATCCGCCGGGGCCTTTTCTTCCAACCCTGAGTAAAACATCAACCCTCACCCAAGCAAACTGGAGGCAAACCAGCAGCTCACATTTCGCAAAGTGGTGGGCGGAGCTGAGGACCCCCGCTCTATCCTGGCGCGTTTCCTGCCAAAAGACGTTTCTCAGAGTCCCTAAAAGCATTCATCGACCACTATCCCAGTTCGTTCGTTGACGGATGTCGAAGCCCGACCCGGCTGAAGATGACCACCGCCCGGGGCCAACAACTGCCACGACGAGCAGGGCGTCCAGTCAAAGCGGCCAGAGAAACCGGGATCCTGGCTGTGGGACATCTTGTTTCCCCTCGTCAGGTGTCCATACAGATCTCCATGACTCTCCATTTGATCAGGAGAAGAGGAACACTCTGGGCGCAGGTAGCACCTTGGGACTTCGACACATACACGGCTACACCACACTGCACTCACGAGGATATCAATCGTCGGCAATCATCCCAGTTTCATTCTTGAACACGCTCATGCAATTACGAAGAAGCCGAACCTAATCCAACCGCCCACGCACCAGTATGCAACCTCGGACCCCAAGCTCGAACGATGCATAAGCAGTCCCTCACGCTATGCCCTTCACTTCTCATCTCGCAATCACGCAATCCACAGCGTCTCTGCATGGGAACAGTTTACTTGGGATTGTTCTCATCCACCTCTGCTGCTCATCTCTCTTTCTGGTTCCGCCCCGTTCTCCCACCCATCCCGAGCCCTCATTCGCTCTGCCACGACCCAACCCTTGGATAAGAACGAGTCTCTGTACCAACCTGGCGAGAACTCTCATCCAAATAGAAACAAGAATGCAAAACTGAACCATGCATCGATGAAAAAAAGGGGCTGCCTTCGTCTGCTCTAGAAGAGGCCTCCCCTCCCACACCGTTGTTTCCAGGATCTGACGCGTACCAAGCGGTACACGGGCCTCATCGCCGTGGAAGTGCTGCCGGTGATAGGGCTGTAATAAAAGTTGAGTTAAATCACTCTGGTATCGATCTTGAATCAAACATGGATCCTCTCGAGAAACGCGCAAGATGCTATAGCGTCGCAGAGTCGAATCAAGGAATCTCGGACCTCCTATTGCTCTTCCAAAAGTCGATAGCTTCGACAACGTCCTCGCCCTTTTCGTCTTCATACGCGAAAATGATCTAGTGAGTGTAAGCAGATAACAAATCACTAGAAAGTCAGAAGACATTACCTCGTGCGTACTGCTGTGCAGCATCCGAATGTTCTTGTGCGGCACAATGTGCACGGCGCCATTCTCAATGTTTCTGAGCTCAATGAAGTTTTGCTCAAACGCCAGGATCCACGGGTAGCTGAGTGCAAAACTCTGTGGTGTTCCCTCCCAATCAATGCGCCACTCTGGTCTCGCGCGCCAGCCGTTGCGGTTGACAAAGAAGGAGAACTCGGAGTAGTTGAGCAGGAACTCGCCGTTGAGACGCTCGATGTGGATCGGCTTGACGTTCTCCTTCCGTGCAACAAAGTCAAGACTCGTGTCGGCCTGGTCAAGCAGCGATTGGGTCTCGAGCGTCTCAAGCGACACCACCTCGAAACCACGGGCACATGCCACACACAACTTCGATTTGAGGAAGTGTACGGACGACGATTCCGTGGGGATATAGAATTCCTTGAACGGCTTGAGCTCGTCTTGCCCAGCAAACATCTTGCCAAAGCCCTTTTGCTTCTTCCCCTTCGACATGGCGTCGTTGGGCTCGTACACCTTTATTGTAGTCGAGAGAGCCGAGGACTTAACACAGCACACGAGATGTCTGCCCAGGCAGATGCCCGTCTTAAAGAAGTTGCAGTGGCTCTGGATCTTCTTGGGTCGCTTGGAAAGAGCAGGTTCGTTCGGATCGAGAGCTCCAAGAGGATACGAGTAGAGAGCCTTGTTGGACAGCACCAGAAGGAGACCATACTCTTCGAGAACATCAAGCTGGGTAACGCTCGTCGTCTCGATGACGCGCTTGGGTATGGCATCTCTGCTCTTGCGGTCGGAGAGGTAGATGCCATTGTCTGTGCCGTACAGCAACTTGCGTCCACCATCATATGGCGTGACACAGTTGACTTGGTTGGTACCAACAAAGAACCCTGCAGAGATGACGCTGGTGTTGAAGAAGTCGGCGCGGGCCCTCAAACGTTGTTGAGCGCTATCGATAAACTCGAGCCACTTCTTACGTGCAGCCTGGTTTGACGCATAAAGCGTCAGTTCGTACCCGGCTTTGCCCAAGTGCCTGAACGTGATTGGCCAGCCTTCGCCCTTCTTGTTGTCGTTCGTGTTGGTCCGCAGTTGGGGGATCAAGCTGGAAGACGATCGCTTCATGGCACCGGACCCAGGGATGACCTCCTCCATCTCCCGAATAGCGAGTAGTTCCAAGGGAATCGGTCGCCTGTATGCTTTGATCTCCTCGCCCTTGCCAGCTTGCTTGATTCTCACGAGAAGAACCGCGTGGTCGAACAAAAAGGCCGTGATTTCAGAAGCGTCCTGCGGCGTCTTCTTCAGCTGGCTCTTGAACACCAACTCTCTGCCCTCTTCCGTCAACCGCAGATCGACTCTCTCGTTTGGCCGGAAACGCAGTTGCTCATGCAAGCGCCTCAGATTGAATCTGTTCTCGGCCTTTCCGGACTCGGCGTTGACCCTGGTCAACAGATCGCGGATCAACTTAAGCACCTTTGGGATATCTTCCTTGTCAGAGTTGCCGTCCTCCGTGTATTTGAGCACGTTCTCAAGCAACAGCGGGTAACGAGCCAATCGTGTTGTCGGCTTGGTGAGATAACCGTTGAGCTCCAGCTTGCGCGACTCTTTTCTCCGCTCAATCTCGTCCACAAACTTGGCAAAGTATGGGTTGGCTGAACGCTCGTTCTCGAACTCGAACTTGGCCTCCAATTGCCTGGAACCATACCAAATGAATGGCTCGAATTGAGGTACCCACTCAGCAAAGATATCACCAATATTGCCGACAACCGGGTTCTTCTGTTGCCGCTCCGTCAATGACTTGGCAAAGCGCGAGCTCACTGCGTGAAGACTTGGGTGATCCACAATGTTGCTGAAAATCGACTTGACAACCTTCTCCCTCCTGTTAGCAGGGATAGGAGAAGCCTTGGACCGCAAGGGCAGAATCCAAAAGTCGCGAAGGTACTCCAAATCCTTGACGAAGTCTCTTTCCGTGTAGCAAATCTCCGAGATGACCTCCTGTCTCTTCTTCTCCCTGTCGCCGACGCTGTCTGCCACTTCTCTCGGCACGGAGTTTATCCACAACTTCTGCTCGTCGGTTTGGTCGACATCGTCCTCGTTTGCGGCGTTGTCGGATTCCTTCTTCAGACCAGGCTGGATCTTCAGGTTCAATCGAGACACTTGCTCCAGTCTACGAGGGCAGGCAATGGAGTAACAAAGTTGGTCTCTCGTGCATGTTGGGGAGTAGCATTCGGAAAGGAGGACGAAGACACCGTTGACGGGGGGCTTCTCTTCGGGTTCCTCCATGAGCGTTTCTCGGAACTGGTACATTTCTGACGTCGAATCCCGCAAGCGGTGTTCGTATGTTACGTCGTGGAAGAACTTTTGCGCGTCGAGTGCTCGTCCCAGCAACAGCGCCAGGTTTCGGTCAGTCGTTCTAATAATGTACGACAAAACATCCACGGCCTCGGCACCGCTGAAGGCGTTCTTATATGTGAGCTCGTTCTTCGTCCGGTCGCCGGTGATGATCTTTTGTCGGAAGCAGTCGGCAACCCTCGACAGCAACGCGGGATATACCAGGGGAGGCCGGATCTTGCCAGTCGGCGGCCGTTCACCGTCGATGGACTTGCTCATGGAGGGCCTATGTGCCAGTGTCGCAGCGTCGCTTTCCGAAGGTGTTATCGTTGGTGCCACCGTAGACGCCATCGACATTGTCCTCTGGTTGCCCGCATCGCCATTCGAGGAAGCCATGCTGGTTGTCCTCGTCTGAGACCCTGGCGCTGGTGTGTAGCCTCCCCCAAAGCTGCCATTGGTGGCCGGCAACTCCACGGGCGCCCTCCTGTTCGGGATCACCCGCCCGCTCATCGTCTGGTGCGAATTTTGGTGCTGATGCATATCGCGGTCCTGAGGGGGGTACCCGGTCATTGACATGGCCCGGTCATCGTGGCGTTCCGGCACGACTCGTCCTTGGGCTGTGGTTCGAGCCGAACTCGGATTGTACGGAGGTTGACGAAAAGCGTTGGCCGGGGCTTGGTGGTTCGGCTGGGAGCCGTAGGCGCTCGGGGGAGGCTGGTACATGTTCGGTCTTGGGGCGGAAGCAAGAGACTGCGAGCGGTATGGGTCGTTATTCAAAGCCGGCCCTGGGCCTCCTCCTGCTTGGTAGTATCTCTGTGCTGCGGTTCTCGGCGGACCGTACTGCCCCTGGGGCGGCGGCGGCGGGCCTCTAGCATCACCGCGCTGGGGGATGGGCCCGGCAGGTCCTCCATATGGGCGGCGAGCCTGTTGCTGCTGCTGCATGTAGTGTGCTTGAGGATTGGGCACTTGGTAGCCCCCAGACGCCGACCGCTGCTGTGCCGCATACCCATTAGGCTGCATAGGGGCGCCTCTCGGAGAGCCCGGCTCGCGATCCATGTATTGGCCCGGAGGCACTCTCGGGGGCGGTTGTCGCTGCATAGACGACATGGTCGAAGATGACATTGTCTGCGTCCTGCCCTGTTGCGGCATCATCTGAGGAGGCATCGAGGAGGAGGTCATTGTCTGAGAGCGTCCCGGCGGGGGGGCGGCGCCGAAAATGTTGGAGAAGGCGGCATCGCGCTGGTAGTTGGACGAGTGACCTCTCGGGTCGCCATGGTATTCGGCCATGATGGGTTGGATTGATGGAGCTGGAAGTTGGCAGCGAGGGCCCTTATCAGCTTTTGATCGTGTGTTGGCGGGTTGGTTTAAAGGGGAGAGAGAGATGGCGAGTGTGCCAAGGTGGAGAAAAATGTGGTACAAGAGAGTCGAAAGAGAGGTGTAGTACTAACAACGCGAGGCCTAAAGGCCGCCGGCTGTTGTGAGGGGACACAGAACCGCCCACGCCGCTCAAAGGGCACAATTGGCGATTTGCAAGGGGAGGTCGCGCCGACAATCGTCAACGTATCGTCAAGGCGGTGGCCGGCGTGGAGGAAGTGGTTTTTTTTTTTTGGGTGGTTGCTTTCCGTTTCCCCTTCGTTCTATTCTTCGTCTCCTTTCCAGGATGGGCCGGGTGACGTTATGGGCCTATGATTCGGCACAGGGCCCTGACCTGGGCGCGAGGTGTTGAAGGGGTTGGAAGAAAGGAAACAGGAAAGCAGATGGGAGGAAAAGAGACAAAGCCAAGCGAAATCTGACAGTTTCCTTTTTTTCCTTTTTTTTTTTCCCGAGGTGCTGCAAAAGGAGCGTCGGGGGAGAGGGCCGCGCGGGATGCGGCGTCGATAGCAATGCTGAGTAAACTGGTTGTTGCTGGCTGAGATGGAATTGCTGCGGACAAAAAGTGGTGGTTCGTGGTGGGTGTGTGGTGGTGGAAGAGGGTGTCGCTGATCGGCTGGTCGTCGGCGGTGTTAAGTCATCGGCATTAGGCTAGGATGGACCCCCAGAAAGGACCGAGTTGACTGGACTGGGCCAACTGAAGTGAAGTGAGAAACCTGGGATGGGACAGACGCCGAAAGCTGGGGATAGATTGGATTTGATAGGATGGCCCGGGAGAAGGCAGATAGACCGTCAGCCTGGGATGGACAGGATACTGCTGGGAGGGGCCAACCACCTCTCTCCTCTCCTCTTCTCTTCACAGGGTCGCGCGATTCAAAGGAAGATAGGTACCGATACGACGGCGCCTTACTCAGGTTGGATGCGCGTTTTCTTCCACGGGGGGTGCAGCGCAATGTAATCCAATGCCTCCTGCCTTTCTCTCTCAATCTCTCTCTCTCTCCCTATCTTTACTCAGCCGGAGAGTGCGACAAGCCAGGGGAGAAACGGCGCGGCACAGTCGAACCGCTCAGGAGACAAACACCTGGGCGGTCTGGCGCAAGTTCAGTCGCCTGCATGTGCCAGAGCAACAGGCGCATCAGCACCAGATCATCATCAATCAAACAATCCAACGCCAGTCAGTCCATGTCAAAAAGAAGACGGCCGACCCCCAAAAGGTGCAAGTTCGACGATCCACGACGACGCTAGGACTTCCAAGGTCGGGACTTGGCCCGATCCACAGTCCCCCCTACCGCCGTGAGTTAGTCGCGGCGCTCTGCTGCTCCCAACGTCCAATATTAAAGACGCCCATCCGCCTGGCCTGGGCATTCCTCTGAGATGATCTGGAGGCATCAGGTTCTAAGAATATACCAGTGTCTGACTTGTAGCGCTCCCAGCATCTGCAGTGCCTCGTTTTCAAGCCGTCCTGTTGTTTGGTCTAGAAACAGGGGCAAGCTGGACCGGACACCGTCGTACGTGAGGTGGGCAGCGTGACTGCCGGGAGAGATGGATCTCCCTCCCTTATGCGCAACCGCCAACAAAGCACACAAGTAACGAGGCCCCGGCCTGTCTCTGCTCGTCTGCCTCCACCATGTTGTTTCCAAAGCGCCGTGTTTCGAGGCAACCTTGATCTTCTTCCGTCGGGATTCGGAAAGCTGTCGAGTTAAAGAGGCCTTGACGAAGCTCCTCGTCTCACAAGCCGTTGTTTGTCCAACCAGGAGCGCCATTTCCCCACGCTTCAGTATATTGGAGAGACGCAACGAAAGCCAAATTTCATCAGTCATCATGCCAATGCACGTCCCATTCCCTCATTGGCCAAGAGTGGGAAAACCACGGGCAAAACACATGGGATATACAGAGTCATCACTGCAGCTTGCATTTGAAGGGCGAGGGGTGGGAAGAAAGCTGGCGAGAACCCTGGGATTCCACTCCTTAATGCGCTTGCGCCGCGATAAGGCGATGATGCACCGATAAGAGAATCCAGGCGGGCACTGGCTCAGTGGCAGGCCTCCACCCATCACACGGGCCATCTGGAGAACGCTGCCGACTGCTGCGCCGCATGCAAGCGTCCCTCTGGCTCCACCCGACCCAACCACACTCCCAACCCGAGAATGCGACACTAGCCACACTTCCGTCGAGATGGGGCTGGTGCTTCGGCCCATGGTTCTGCCGCGTCACGAGTTTCTCAGCCTGTCCAGGCTGCGCTCCTGATTGGGCCTCGTCACCGTCACCAAGCTCCAAGGTCCTGGATCCAGGAAGCCACTCGCCAGTACATCGCGGGATCCTCGACACGCATATCCCTCCCACCCTCCTTCCGTCGGCCATCACCACAAATCCCCGCATTGAGTCCGACTACATCGTTGCCCAACATGGCTGAAGACTCTGTCCTCGCCCCCAAGTTCGCGCCGTTCATCGGAATGGTAAGCTCCTCGCCCCCGGACGCTTTGCTGGCTTCTCGATGAAGCAAGCTTGCTAGCTATGACATCGACGACCCGACCTTGTGCTGACGTTGTTCCAATATAGGCCGGCATTGCGGCTGCCATGATCTTCGGATGTATGTTCAACCACGTAGCCTAGCTACCCTGCCCCCGACGCGACCAAGAGGACGATGTGCTAAATAGGACTCGAACCAACAGGCATCGGCGCCGCATACGGTACCGCAAAGTCAGGAATCGGTATCGCTGGTGTCGGAACGTTTAGACCAGACCTTATCATGAAGGCATGCTGCCCCGACGCACCCGTTCGATCAAACAAGGTCCTCTAACACTTGCGCAGTGTCTGATTCCCGTCGTCATGTCCGGTATCATTGCTGTCTACTCCCTCGTCATCTCCGTCCTCATCGCCCAAGATTTGACCCCTCCCGGCGCCGGAAGCAACTACAGCTTGTTCAAGTCAGTCATCTCGATCAAGAGGATATCGAAACTACGAAAACATCATTGCTGACTCATGGAATAGCGGCTTCATGCATCTTGCTTGCGGTCTGTCCGTCGGCCTTACCGGCCTCGCGGCTGGCTACACGATCGGTATCGTTGGTGACAAGGGTGTGCGCTCGTACATGGAGCAATCGCGCATCTTCGTCGGCATGGTCCTGATTCTCATTTTCGGCGAAGTTCTGGGTCTTTACGGGTACGGCGCTTCTGTCGCTCTTTGTTATCTGTCTGCTAATCCGTATCCCAGTCTCATTGTCGCCCTTATTCTGAACACCAAGTCCAAGGGCTAAGCATTCTCTCGATCCCTCGAATAATCGAAATGGCAGCAAACTACTACAACTTAGCCACGCCCTTCAACGAAACCACTGTACATTAAGCCAGGGAACCGCCGGACGTTGGGTTGAAGAGAAACAGCAAAAGAGAGGGTGTACTTGGGTGGTTTCCGATCCAAACCTGCATATGGCACGGCGTTACATCAGGACCCTCGTGTAGAATTCACGTGTGAGGGGTTAGAAGAGAGCTATGGGGGCGGTGGAAGGTATGATAGGCATCCGGGCTCAGTATCTTTGAAATTTTTCGAAAGCAACTTGTTTTTTGTCCCCTTTGACGTGTGACCGACGCGCTATTTTCTTCTTCGGCAACCCGGAAGAACATCGTTGCGTTGACCGATGTCAGTTTGTAACATGTCTCGGTTTTGGTATAAGCCGGCATGAAACATAAAATCAGGGGTTGTATTTCTACCCCAAGCAACAATGAAGGGCTGTGCAGAATACCGTATGGCTGAAGAGCGCATGTGATAAAGGAGGATGGCTATTAAAGCCTGCTTTCATGCAAATAGTATATTTGGGCAGAGTGTTGAGTGTGGACGAGGCAGTCAACGGCTAACCTCCTAGAATGGTTCCTTCGTCAGCCGGTCCTGGTGTAGCCCGATGATCACCTTGGGGATGAATAACAGCAGTCACGCCAGCCGCGTGTCCTCCTACAGCGAGGAACGAGTATGGGTTCTTTCTCTCGCCGAGATTATACCCCCCCCCCCCCCCCCCCCCCCCCCCCCCCCCCCCCCCCCCCCCCCCCCACGTGAAGGCCAAGACCATTGAGCAAGCCGCAGACCGTGCTGCTGCCAAGGTGCGCTGCCCAAGCTCATGAGGCGGCGCGTTGGAAAGGAACTGCGTCAACTACACAACTACGAACATCCCGAAACGGGTAGAGGTTTGCCAACGTTCGCCTCGTCGATGGTCGACCTGGCTGCCGCTTTGAAACGTAATGGGTTTTCCAAACGAGAGATTGCAGCACTAGCACTCAAGTGGCGCCATCTACCTGGCAGCCAGGACTATCATCCCAGCTGGCCTTGGCCGCTCCCGACAACGGCTTTAAAACCAAAGGAGCCCCTTATCTATGTTCGTATAAAAGCAAACATTCATCTCTGGTAGCCCCCGCGTGAGCTCATGTAGATGCGGCAAAAGAGATCAGCGACGGACGGCGCTAGTAGGTCTCTGGAAACGGAATGCGGCGTCACCTGCATGGCCTGGCGGCTCATCACCACAACGTGTGCTCCAAGAACGCTTCCGTATCACGGGGTATCGCCTGGGCAAACAACTCGAACACGCGTTATCTGCACTGAGTTGCCCAGTACAGGGCTAGTCTGGCGAGAATACCGCGTTTTATACATCCGCAATGGAACAGAGGCAGGTATTCCCGCGACGAGGCGCGTGCCTTGATGTTTAGCGAGATGTCGAAATGGCGTTGATATCAACGTGTTAGTGTCGGGGAACAAAATGCTCGAGGTGAGTGGCTGGCAAGGATCGTGATTGTTGACTGTTGTCCAGGCCGAAATGTTCACACACTCACGTGTATAGTGAGACGCCACAAGGTTTGGACCAGGCTGGGAAGGCCTCTATGAATGAGTATATGGGCCCTTGAGGGAAAGGCATCTCTTGAACGATGCGTCTTTGCAATGCTATGAGAAGAGCCTCTAGGAGGGGGTTGCACGAAGGGAAAGGCTAAGATGTTCATTCTCGTAACAGCCGTCATCGCCAGCCGCTGTTTCGGCTTGAGAAGTCTCAGTGATATGCACCTAATGGCTGCGATGGGTGTAAAACCGAAACGAGTGTCTTCGACTTCGACTGCTCGCCATAGATGCCAATGCTTCTACCTTTCGGTGCTGGGCCCTATTTCTCATTGACTTCGCCGTGCAATAGTCTCGTCATTTTTCATGGGGTTCTATAATACGTAGTTGTTTGCACAAAATAAAACAACAATGCGGGCTCTTATCGACTTCTACAGAACGACGGGGGCATGCTGAGGGGGGCTTGGTATAGGATGAACTAGACATCTCTTCTCCAAAGTCCACAAGACCGGTTGTTTTTAGGCACGGCCGTGAATGCTCATTTTGTAAACTCATCGTCCGGGAAGCTTAGTGGTTGTCGCTGTGAGTTACGAAGGGTTCGAATTACAATCACTGAACCCTTGCCCCGTATTTGTACTACCTTGAGTCGCCCTCCGTGTACAGGGTTTGGCAAGAGTCGACTATCCATCCAAGACCTATGGTCTCATGGCTGTGTTGCAGCTCTCTCAGGATAAATAACACAAATCAGCTATTGACTTCGCCCTGTATTTACACCAGAAGCTGTGACCGATGCCGACTGTCACGTGTGACGTCTAAACAACCCCTGAGTCCCAGGACAGCCGAGACTCGTATCATCTTCAGAAGAAGAAAGACCCAAACACTGCATTTCGTTTTCTTCTTCGCTCGAAAAACAGGTAAAACCACCATTCAGTCCCTTGCTCGTTGGCAGTCGCAGATATGAGCATAGAAAGCTGGTCGGCCAGGACCATGCCCCCACGTCTTCTTCTACACAGCACGTTACTCGAAGGCCACAAATAATTTCTCATTAAAGGACTTTAACCTGTTAACCATACACTGCATGCACACGTGTTATCTACGCAGCGGGTTTCTAGCATATGCCAGGTGAGAAGGCAGATACTTTGGCAGACCAGACAGGGTAAAGCATGAAGGAGGGGTCGACAGCCGCAATCGATCCTGCGCGCCTCACCCGGCACGGCCCAGAGTGCTGCACTGCATATCTTGGTTGCACTGTTCAGCAACGTGGACGCGAGGCCTCATATCACGGCAGCCACCAACGGCCCTTGACAGAACCAAGACCGTCTTACGCGCCCAGCTTGCGTAGTCCCCTACAAAAGGGCAGCCTCGGGCGAAGGCACCAAGAAAGCCAAGCCGTGCCACTGCCGGGCTATCCGTCACCACGTCATTGGACACTCACGCAGGCGCATAACTTGCCGCTTGAGTCACTTCGTACGGCCTCGAGCGAGTTCAGGATGGAAACTTGTTCAATTTGGTTCATGTACCCTTTTCTCCCTTGGAGCCGGGGCCCCAGGTCCTGTGATATCCCTATTGTTTGATACCTAGAAATGAAATGATAGCGAGGCGACGGGCTTTCCCGATCGCCGTTCCCAGAAATGCATCTAAGCCAGGCTGATGCCAAAGCAGGAAAATAAAGTTCAAGGTCCACCCTAGAGTGTGTGAGACCGGAGAAGAGAAGCCCAGAGACTATTCAGTCTGGAAGAAAGTACCAAATGCAATGATGCCCTTTGCCCGAAAACCCAGTGATGAGAATCATCTCCTTTCCAGGAGGAATCATTGGCTCCAAATGCTCTTTGTCGAGACGCCGATGGGTGAATGAGAAGGAGCAAAACAAAATAACCCAAATACTCCTTTTTTCCTCCCTGATGCATGACGGAACCTCGTTTCTCAGTCATATCATATGCGCAGCTACCACGGGTAAGCTGTCTACCAAAGACGCCCGGCAAGGCGACGAGTCAGCTTCTTGCGCGGTTGCGTCGGCGCCGGTTGGCGCAGGTTCCTCCAGCTGCGGTCGCGGTCTTCCCAGGTTTGCATTTGCGCTGTGAAGCAAGTCAGTGCTTGGGCTCCTCGATCACGGTGAAAGCCGAAGAAAGAAACTCACCGAGGAATCGGTTCCATCGACGGTCCTCATCCCAGAGGATATCCTCGCCAGACTCACGCGCAAGTCTCTCCCGGCGAGCGCTTGCGGCAGCCTCTTCTCCAACCAGGTACGGATCCTCGAGCGGCCGGAAATCTCGCGCCCGCTGGGCCGCCTCCTCTTCGGCCATGCGCTCCGACATGAAGCGACGGAGGTGCGCAACGGGGTCGGCGCCCTGGTTCATGCGTCGTCGGGCGACGTTGTTGAGTGTCGGGTTCGTGTGCACGGTCGACCAGGTCGGAATGCGAAATTGGTCGAGTCGCGGCGCCATGGGCGGCGCCGGTGGGATCGGGGGCAGACCGGTGGTGCGGTGGGGCTGAGGAGTCGAGCTGCCGGAGCGGTTCGGGGCCGGGGCGGCAGGAAGCAGGGAGCTCGGATATTGAGTGGATCCGTGGGTGCCGCGGCTGACATTGCTGTTGTTGGCCGGCGGCGAGTAAGGAGGAATAGGCTCGGGGTTTGGCACGGTCGAGTGGTAGGAGGGCGCATCTGAGACTGTTATTTGGTTTGTGTTAGCTTCTTGTTCTTCTTCTGGCTCGGTGGGAGACGTGTGGCCTTTGTCGGTGAAGCTCAGACATGCCAGGCGAAACGGCCACCTCGCGAGAAAGTCTTCTCGGCCTCCCATGCATCGCTCTCGCGACAAGGTCCAACTCACAGTAAGACGGCGCGGCCGAACGGATCGAGGCCGTTTCGAAGTCATCGGCGGTCAGCGCATCGGGGTGCGAAGGGAAGAATCGCGTGTGCTCGGTCACGGCGGCGGCCATTTTGACAGTAGTGTTTCTCGGTTGGGTAGAGTGCGGGATCGTAAGCGGGGCGTTGGTTGTTCAGGAGTAGCCGGTCGAAGGTAAGATACGAAAGTTGGAAGAGAATGCGACGACCATCTGGTTGCGGAGGAAGATCCAGGCCCTTCAAAATAACGGCGCAAGCGCAACTCGAAGATAGACACAGCGACACGGCGGGAAGATCAAGCGGTGATCTCTGGGCCAGTTGTATGTAGCAAGGCAACTCTACTCCAAGCACAGCAAGGCGGCGAGGATCCAGAGCAGGTTGGGAAACGAGCGTGTAGGATGTGAATGACGCCTTCCAAGACCCGAGTTCTAAGACAAGAAGGTCAGGGGAGGGAAATAAGAAGTCGGTCACGCACGAAGCGCGAGAGACGAGGTGGACGCCGTCCACGGATAACGCAGCCCAGTGATGGATGCAGTCCAGTCCGAGCCGGCGGGAACTGGGATGCCTCTGCCCGAGGGGTGGGTGCCCTTGGTGCGTGGTGTGCGTGATGGAGGGGTATGTATGTGGAAGGTTGGAGCTTGGCGCAGCAGTAGCGCAGCTTCGAGCCTCTTGCGCTTATGTATTTTTGTGTAGTGTCCTCAGAGAGACGGAACCTTGCTCAACATGGACGAGATGGGTGGTGCGGGACACGTGAGAGGGGAACTAGAACGATAACAGAAGAGGCCCAGCTGGGAGCAGGGTACAGGATGTCTTCTATTGTGTACGTTGAGTGGTGTCGAGGCAGGGCAAGGCAAAGTGATGCAGGTCAGATCAATCGTTTTCCTCTTCGAGGTGTAGAGGGAGGGGTGAGGGGTCTGAGCAGTGGAAGGGGACGGATGGCATGCAGGTTGGGCGTAGATGGTCCCCTTATACTAGATCAGGATAGGGAGGTCGAGGGCAAATCAGACAAGAAAAGGCCGAATCCACAACTCAAGCAGCGATACGCAACCGGGTTTTGTGATATCCCACATAAGCTCGTTTACACTTGACGACGACGGAGTCTCGCGCGCAAATGGGTGAGGAATAAGACAGCAAGCAGTAGGAAAGAAGACCCCAGAGAAAACTGGAATCAGCATCAGCAGTAGCCTTACCTAGCATCAGCTTTGGCCCTGGACTTTACGGGCTGGAGACGCCGAAGGAGGGGCTCCCGCTGGTCCTCATGGCGTTGCGTTCCTGGCGCAAACGTGCCGACGCCCAGCATTGGCTGACGACGACGGGGGCATCTGTCAGTTTAGCCAGGAAACCGCCCCATCTGGGATTTTGGGGGCGTGGATAGAGTGGAGGGACGAATGGGTATTGCATTAATGGGCGGTGGGTTTGGGGGATGGATAGGGACAGGAATAGGATTCCGATGAGTGTGTGGTTGGGCTGGGCCCAAGTGGGAGCGAACGACAGGTACAATGCATAAACCATGGGCACAACAACACCTTTACCCTGTCGCAGAAGGAAAGGGCCGGGGTTTGGCAATGAAAACATAGCATGGAACCGATGTGATTGGAGAGTACATGGGCTGGATCAAAAGTTCCGAGATTGAGGTGCAGTCTGATTTCGGGGACGGGTTCTCACTTGGGGTGAGGGTGATAGCTGTGGGATAGAGTTCAGAAAGAGGGAATTATTTCGAGGCCGAGAGAGAGAGAAAACACAACGAAAAGTATCCATTAGTGAAGAGGGCATCGGTGTCTCCTGGGAAAGTATTGCCTAACAGGGTTGCATGTTCCTGTCTTGTTGGAATGATATGATGTGAGAGAGCAAGGGAGAGACTGGGACCTGAGAAGGCATGAAGGCGTCAGTAAGCGCGGGGTTAACTGGCAGAAGGCCCCACTTGGAACCTTCTGTTTCCATGTTCGTCTTGTCGCTGTTAGGTTGTCCTGCGAGTGACATTGGACGGACTGTGTTGGTGGCAGCACAGCCCAGTTCAGGTCCAGCCCAACGCCGTCTTTCCGTCACTTTCGACCTCCAAGACACTGCGGGCGAGTGCTCCCGTCCCCACCGGTTGCCGACGACCCCCGAGAGCGCCGAGGAGCAAAATAGTGTAGCTCAAGCGGAGGGGTAGCCTCGATGTCCTTGCGTAGCAAGCCTGTGTGTGCCGTCATGTGTCCTGCCGTAAGCCGTCGACTTTCGATTCGGCTCTGCGCACGGTTGCGCGGATGACTGCCATCTGAGCTGTACGGGCCAGCAAGCAGCAGACACGCAAACGCAGCCTTGGTGGTAACAGTACTTTGGGCCACGGATGTTTTGTTTCCCTCTTCGCGTTGCGTTTCCTCTCAGCCAGTCGATGGATTGCTAGGAGCCTTGGCGGGGAAACACCGGTCTGCGGAGGGACTCCAATTTTGTGGGGGCCGTCAACTTTCTATGGCACCGATGTATTCCAGAGTATTCGATACGTACCTTTTCGTCTCTTCCGTGCTCTTTCGACATTCCGACAAGGAGTTTGCTTGTTCGGAATCATCCACCTGGCCAGCCATCTGGAAACAGAGCAGGGATCGAGCAGCCAGACAGCGATACGTTCCTGACCTCAGCACACCGACAAACACGGACAAGTCGCCCGAGGTTGGGCAACACTGACAGCCTGATGCGGTCGATAGCACAGAAGCCCTGGATAAGGAAGAGTGCACGACGCTCAACACGCGAGTTTGCATGGCAGTCAGTCAAGCTCCCAGTCCCAAGCCCTACCATCCCGCGATCCCACGTCGACAGCATGCGAGAATGTGACGAGACGGCGGCAGGATGAGGTGCTGTGTGCAGCTCCAAGTCCGTCCGCCCAGCCCTCGGGACGATACGGATCCCCCGCCGATACCCCACCATGGCGCCAACTCAAGACAAATCCCCGCTATCAAAGGACCAGAAGGAATACATCCCTCGACTACTCGATACTGGAAACATAGGCTGGAAGGCCGACTGGAATCCGCAGCGCCCAACAAACCACCCTGTCTTGGATCTTTGAGACCGCAAACGCGGCTGGCGAGCGGCTGGCGGGCGGCATCAAACGGCCCAGGACACACCCAAGCATAGACCATGGGTTTGTTGTGTGGGAGGTTGCAGAACAACCATGCCGTGACCAGTGCCCCAGTCTGCTGCTAACTGGAGCTACGTGTAGCCCGTCTACTATGATTTACTATGACGACCAACCTCTCCCAGGTAGCCCTATCTCCGACCGTCAAACCTGCTTGCCTTTTTAAGAGGAGCCTCACGGTGGCCATTTTCCTCAGGTTTCCATGCCGCCGGCACTGCCGTCTTGTCCCGTATCGCAATGCGGCTTCTTCAGGTCAAGTCCCGACGGTGGAACTTGGATGATGCTGTCCTGCAGGACCAAGTGGGTTTCTGGAGGAGTTTGGAACAATCGCTCTGGGGACGGAAGGCCTCCCAGTTGCTGTAAGGTTCAGTAGCCCACACAGGTTGTACTGAGGTCCAGGCATGTGAAGTTGTGCCCCGGAGTACAACCCGGCCGGCGAATGGTAGCCAAAGAACGACTCTCTTCGCAGCCATGTCTGATTCCTTTCACTGGATGTACATCGACAAGTGCAACCCCAATCCAACTTTCTTGGAAACGGTGGCTTGAACAACGGGCTAGATGTGGCACATGAGCACACGACACACGACACACACGCTCACACGACACACGCCTGAAAACTTATCAGAAAACCACCGAGGGAAAAGGGGCCCGAACAGCCGCCATCGCTTCATGCACACGGAGACTTTCTCCAACTGATCATTGTCTCCCACAGGGTATGATGAGCAGCAGCGTTCGAAAATGGCCTGAAGGGCAAAGAAAATGCCGGATCGACGCTGCGGCTGCGCAAGCTGCCAAGAAATAACAGGAACCGCCGGGCGATCGATCCCCGGAATGGCCCTAGGGGGCGTCCCTTTAGCACCTTCTTGGTTACTTTCATCAGTGGGCTTTTTTTCGAGTTCTCTCAAGAGGGGTTGCCGGGGCGGGAGATATGCAGCATGCGACGTGTTGATGTGAAGATCGTCGAAGAAGACCCGTCCTGTCAAAACGCGAACATTCCCACAAAATCTCCAAGTAATTGATAGAGGGTCCTCCCTTACCCGGCTTTGCTATGATGATCATGTCGTCAATCTTCCCCGGTCTCTGTTGAAGAAAGGATCTCGGCACAGGGTCGGCTCCAAAGCCCGATCGCTTTCCCAAAATGTTGCGGAACTGTTCATGTTGGGGGTTTCGTAGGGTCTAGCCAAGGTTTCGCTTCAACCTCTGCCAATGCAGGGTGCCATCGTCACCGCGCGAGGTGACTGAAGTCAACTACTGGGCAAGGTCTTGGGGCCACGCACCATTGATCTTGGCCTTTTGAGACAACTCATCGTCCGGCCACCGCCACACTTGTCGCCGGAGCGTGCGTAAGACGTCGGATGAGTTCAGCGTCGTCCGAATGCGCCGGAAACCCAAACCCTACCACTGGGTCGACATCAGACCGACGCGGAGGCCTTTGCATTGACGACTACGACGAATGCAGGTTGTTATTTCATCGCCGACGTCTACACTGTCCACATAACGCATAATTCATAATGCAATATTGCTGCTAGTGGCCAAGAGCTCTGATTAATCATATGATAGACCAAGAATCAGAAGATCGGCAGAACAGCGTGGTGATAGTTGCACAGTCGAGACATCATCATGGCACCTCGACCTTCTTAGTTTAGCCACTCCTTTTGAAGGATGTCAGGTCATGGCACGACAGACCGACTGGGAGTCATACCGAGACGTGCATTCAAAAAGCAGACGGCGGCAACGACGGTCCAATCCTCCAAAACCCTAATTCACCAAAATCTCGCGCGCTAACTTAGCACCGCCCTTGTTTTACTCATCCTTCTTCCCGACCGTGCCGCCCTTCCTGAGACCCCAGAGCACAATAACGAGCACCGCTACCGTGGCGGCGAAGATAGTCCAGAACGCGGCGCGGTAGCCCGTCATGCGCGCCTCCCCGGCATCGTTGGCGATGCCCGAATGTTCCGTCACGGAAGCTGCGATGGCCGCCGTCACGGCGAGGCCCACGGCGTTGCCGATTTGCCCGATCTCGCTGAAGACACCGCCGGCAAGGGACTGCAGGTCCGCCGGGAAAGCGTCGGAGATGATGAGGTTTGAGACGGTGAAGAGGGCTGTTTTGTTTTCCGTCAGTGTTTCCGTTGACCCATAGCAGGGACGAGGCGAGTAACGTACCGTCGGCGTTGACGGGCGAAAGGAGCATCGCCCAGAACGGCGCGAACCAGTAGTACCCGTCAAGCTCGACCGTGGCCATGAGGATTGGGGCGATGGCGGAGACGACCGCCGACACAGCGCCTAGGGTCTGGACCTTGACTCTGGAGACGAGCCATGCCGCCGCCACGTTGACGGCGGTGCCCATGACGACGTGGGGGAGGAATCTCAGGGAACTTTGCAGCGCGGAGATGCCTTGGACTTTTTGAAAGCTATGGATGATGTCAGGATTCTCTCTATACTTATTGGGACGGATGAGTACTGACTAGAGCATGATGAAGTACTGGATGGCGTTGAGTGAGGCCCAGCACAAGAAGATGGAGACCTGCTGGCGTGTTAGGCTCTGAACGTCGTGTTACCCAAGTCAAACTTACACAGATGGACGTAAAGGATGCATTTCGCCACAAGCGGTTAGGAATGAGCGCCGGGCGGCCCTTTGTGGTCTGTAAATTCATCCAAAAGGGGAATGCAACGAGCAAAGCGACCGCCACCGTCAGGAGAACAATGTTTGCTGGATCGCGAATCTTGGTGTAAGAGGATGTTGTCATTGCCAACACGTACAGTAAGAGGCCCAACGCAACACTCATAATAACGGCCCCGATCCAGTCAATGTCCTCGGCCAGACGGCGAGTCCACTTCTTCTCTGATGGCTGGTACACTGACGGAAGAGACCAGATCGCTGCTGTCGACAGGCAGAAGTTGATGATGGCCATCATATGGTACGCCCAACGCCAACCGATGGTGTCCGTGAAAATGCCGCCCAGAACCAAGCCAAGCGCGTACCCCAGTGGGAACCCGATGCCGTTCATTGAAAACGCAACGTTTCGCCACCCACCCTTGGGGAACGTCTTCGTAATGAACGCCATTGCTGTCGGCAGGCACGCGGAGATGGAGATACCCACACACGTGCGGAACAGAATGATCTGGATCCCCGTCTGCGACAGGCCGACGGCGATGGTGAAAACGACGCAGAGGTAGCTGCCCGTCAGCCACATGAGCTTGGCGCCGACAACGTCGGCGACGGCGCCGAAGATGAGGAGCAAGCACCCGGCGGCGAGGTTGTAGACGGCGGCGGGCCAGAGGATCAGGCTCTCATCGAGGCCGACGTCCTCGGCGATGCGTGGGAGGGCTGCTATAAGGATCCCGGAGCCCATGGTGTTGAGGAAGTTTATGCCCGTGAGAGTGACGATGACGGTGACACTTTTGGCTATGGAGACATTGCGGGCAGGCGAGCCTCTTGGGGGTTCTGCTTCTGTTGTTGGGGCTTCTTCTGGGGCAAGATTCGCATTCTGCTTCACAGAGCCCTCTTCCGATGCTTTTCTTGTTGGCTTTAGAGGGAGCATCTCAATGTTGGAGGTCGAATGGGGGGGAGCGTTCTGGACCAGCAATACCTCCGGCATTGCTCCTTTGAGAGCGATGCTCATGATGCAGTTGAATGGAGAGTAGGATTTAAAATGGTAGCTAGTGATTGGGTACTTGGAAGGAGTCCTATAATGCTTGAGGAAATCAATACGGAATCGAAGTGCTTTTATGAAGCATACTGGTGCCAGTCGTGTTACCGTCAATATTTCCAACAACCCTTGATGTTGCTGGATAGACCTACGACACGAAGGGCGTAAGCTGCACGACCAGATGCATGAGGGCACGGCAGCATATTGACATTGGGGCTTTCGGATGCAGTCTAGGAGGGAGAGACTGCAACTTTGCAGGGCATGACTTCGATGATTGATAATCACGCCATGTCAGTGCAGATAGGCAACGCTCCTCTCTGATGATTGCTCCAGGATCAAAAAAGTCAATGAATGCGCAATTTGCTGCAAGCTGTCATCAATTAGTCCCTTTTGGTAAGGAAAATGGACGGTCAACCTGAGGTCGGAATGCGACCAAAACTAGGCATCTCAAGATGATAGTGGGGTCCGCCCTGCAAAGGGCGTTTGCCAAGCACAAGCCACCAAGCTTACATAACCCGTCTTGTTTAATTGAACATGTGACCTCGCGTCCAGCACCGCGCTGCACAGCGACCACCCCGCCAGCGCGCCAATCTTTGGGCCCAGAGTCGTCGAGGCGCAGTGCAAGCGACGTCGAGCCTCCAAGCAGCAAACGACTGCCACTTGGCCCCCTCGAGCCGAAATTCCCCGAACATACGATGAATACGGAATCATGGCCGCAGAACATCATGGCAGGCCTGCTGCCGCTGCCGCTCCGAACGCGCCGCCTCCCTCCACGCTAGCCGCACAGTTGGTCGAGAACATCTCGGCGTCGACAAAGTCCACGCGATCCGACGAGAACGCCGAGCTGAAGAGGCTGTTTGCCGTGATAGAGAAGGTCAAGAACAAGCCCGACCTGTTGAAGGACGCCGAGCAGCGGACAGAGCATAACCACATGCTTATCTACGTGTACGCCCGCGTCGTCCTCGAAGGGATCAAGCTTGACGACCCGTTTGCCGACCGGAACCACCTGCGAAACGAAGCGCTCAAGGCCATCAACTTCCTGAAGGTCACGATCGAGGAGACGCCGAATGTCTTGAATCATACTACAGATGGGAAACAATTTGTGTTTCGTGGGGAGGAACCGCTTTGGATATGGGTTTTCCCAAAGATCCTCAGGCTACTTGGGCACTCTCGCTGCCTCGATCTGGCGGCGCCTATTGAAGGTTTCTTCCAATTTGTGATCCTTGCGGTAATCCGAACGGGATCTATGTGGAAGTCGCTCTCGTCCATAATAATGTACCTGCGCGAGACCAGCAGTGGTGAGTGTTAAACCCGGCCGTGTGTTAGGGCAGTGTCGCTAACCTTGTAGCCCTCCTGAGCCGTCTGCAAGATACGGCACCGAGTGCGACGGGAAGGGACTTTTCCATAGACATCACACTGCCTTCGGCTGCTACGTTGGAGCTCTTGCTAGGGAAACCCGGTACCCTCTTTGTCCAACAGACCACATACACCGTCCAGCATGTCTCGCAGGCCTTGCATCAAGCTACGACGTTGATATCAGCCTTGGCACACCCTTCAATATCTAAAACTTCGAGTCTCGTATCGCGGCCAACGCTGTCAGAGCTGACGCCTTGGCTGCTCGATTCCTTGCTTTCCATCCGTGCTGTACAGAACACCTGGCAAGCCGTTGCTCCCAGCCCTAGAGCCGACTTGCTAAACATTGCTCTAAATTTGCTTCCGAACAAGCCTTCTCCTGCAAGGAAATCATTGGCCTCGCAAAAGTCATACGCGTTGCTGGCGTTGCTTTGCGCTGAGCTTTCCGCGCATCCCGAAGAGATCCTGGGGATTGATGAACAGAGCCTGGCGGCGAGGAAGACATTGTCACTGGCTCTCATACGCCTGGCCCACGCGTCGCTTGTAGATCGAGAGATTGGCAGAATAGCGGCGCCGAAAATCGTCTTCCCGCTCGAATTGGTGTGCTTGGAAGTTCCTTCGCTGGGTGAAGCCCATGATTTCTCAGTATGTTGGTAACCGCAGTGATATCTGTAACTGGACTAACCTTGCCAGCGTTCCATCCGAGTTCTGAAGCAAGCCTCCACATCTGTCGTGCCAGAGTCGCTTGAACCCGAAACAAAGCCAGCATGTTTCACCGATGCTGAGCTTCGCCAGGCTGTTGAAGATCTTGGCATTGGAGACTATTCCGCTGAGGACAGGGAGCCCGCATCTAAACGCAGGAAGGTCTTTCCAGGTGCTGGCGAGCTTGGCGAGTTGACCGCACGGCTTTACGAAGTTCTCCAAGCAGACTCCATCCCCGAGAATGGGACTCTGGAACACACCTTTCTGTAAGTTGGTCTGTCGTACAAGATTTGACTTGTTGGCTGATAGTTCCTAGAAATCACTATGCAGGACTCAGCGAAGAAAATCAATGTTCAGCCATTGATCTTGTCGCCCGCACCTGCTGTGTTGTAGACATGGCTGCGACGAAGAATATGTTGAACCAGAAGAAAAACCAGAGGCTTTGGTGCGCTTACTGTGATCAAAAACCCAGAGGTACTAAGAGACCTGATGTGGTTACGGCTCAGGCGAAAAGCGACGCGCAGTCAATCTTCACAAAGCTAATCCACCTCGATTCGTTCAAGGAGTCGAGGCGACCAAGAGTTGTTGCTATGGTTGCAATGAGGCGGATAATCAATCACGCTGATATTACCCAACTGATCGATCTTGAGACTTCACCTCTGGGACAGTGGTGTCTTCAAAGCTTACACAGCTCAGTTAGAGAGCTTCGGATTGCTTCAGGGTAAGTTGCTTACAACGGTTGAAGCTACACACGCTGACCTGCTTCTGGTAGGCGCGCTCTCCCTCTCTTCCTCCAAGATACCAATTCAGATATACTTGATGTCACTGTAGTGGAGCGCAACCGGAAGAACGCACTCAGCCTGCTCAAAGCTGCCTCGGAAAAGGACCCGGTCATATTCCATGAAAGCGGGATTCTGGCCTGGAGCCAACTTGGACGGTAAGTGCAAGCCTGCTTTTGAAGATGGTATCTGTACACCGGCAAGCTAACCAAACAGGGTTGTGACTGGAGATGAGCTCAATCTCGTGCTGCACAAGTTGCTGGAGTATCTTGGCAGCAGCAACAGTTTGATCGCGGCGTGTGCCTTCAATGAGGTACGACGGCTGCTCATCGTTTCTGGATCCCACACAAGCTAATCTGCCTCTAGATTCTCAGCCTAGCAGCTGCATTGAAGAAAACACCCCGTCGCTTGTTTGAGCCCTTTTGGAGAAACTTGGCGTACTTCGCTGTCAAGGACATGGTCTCTCGACCGCAGATGACCCGTGCGATTGCCGACCTGCTACAGATCTCTGTTACCGACTTCCTTCTGCTTGTCCAGACACATGCGATGCCATGGCTGGTCTTGATGAAAAAGAAAGATGTCATCCAGAAGATTGCCGAAGCACGGGGCGAAAAGGACATTTGGGTCCCTATTCTGGATACTGCCAATGCTGGCCCCATCCTTGCGCTACTGCTCGTGCAAGATGTGCGGAATATCGAGCAATTTGTTATGTCAAGACTCATTGAAGTGGCTTCTCATTTGGAGTCCTTTAGCTTGGTTGAGTTGATGCAATTAGAGGTCGTCACTATCGTCCTCGAGTTGTTGAAGGCAGCGGGAGAGGCGGATGAAGCCCGAAAACCACGGGTGAGTTCGTTGGGTTATTGGTATCTCAGCTGCTAACTTGCTACAGATTATCGAAGCACTTACGTCGTTTTGCACCATGATGATGGTTGCAAATAAAGAGTCGAGACCGAAGAAGGGAAACATCATCGGAAGGTTTCTTCAATCCTACATTCTCGGCCTCATGGCCCGACTTGCGGATGTCATCAACGACATGCCCCTAGTATCGCCCCCAGTCGAGGAACAGAGGCGATGCGTACGAGCTATGGAGGAGATGATCAGACTTTGCAAAGCTTATGTGCGCATTGCGCGGCCCCAAGTAAGCAAGATGCGGACGTGAGTGTGGTTTGGAAACTGACTTGTCCAGATATCCGCATGCTTGTTGTCAGCTTTGGCTCAGGACGATTTGAGAGAAGCAGCATTCTCTTGCTGGGCAGCTCTGCTCACATATCTCGAGTCGGAAGACGTCGAGGTGTTGCTCGAAACGACGTTCTTCGTTATCAGTCACTACTGGCCATTGTTCAATGATAATACTCGACAGATGGCCAAAGGTTTGATCACAACACTGATGACCCAGTTCGACATAGTTCTCAGTGAGAACATCAGCAAACTGCCATCATTGGCCCATGTACCAGAGCTGGCGGATGTCGAAGCGCAGCTCGGCGCAATGCGTCCCGCACTTGACAGCAGGAGAGCGTTTGCTCTTTTTGCTGAGCGCATATCCCACGAGAACTCGGGCGTGGTATTGCAGGCTCTGACTGAACTCGAGACCTATCTCAAACAAAGCGGAGGGTTCCTTCAGACTTCGACAATCAGCCAACAACCAGACCCAGTTGTCTCTACTTTGCTCCGGGCCTTGCTCGATTGTGCGTCGAAATACAGTTCCATGCAGCTTGACATTGCCAGTCTCTGCACGCAGTGCATCGGTTTGGTGGGCTGTCTGGACTCTAACAGGGTCGAAGCGCCTCGGGAGCAAAGGTCGATGGTTATCTTGAGCAACTTTGACAACGCAGACGAGACGACAGACTTCGTGCTGTTCATACTGGAGCATATCCTGGTCAAGGCATTCTTGTCCACGACAGACACCAAACTTCAGGGTTTCTTGTCCTTCGCAATGCAAGAACTGCTCGACAGGGTGGATATCAAAGCGGCGTGTGCGATGAAGGAAACCGGCATGAGGGATGGCGCCACCATCTACAGAAAGTGGCTAGCCCTGCCGGAGAGCGTTCGCATGATTCTAACGCCCTTTCTTACTTCCAAGTACCTCCTGACGCCTATGAACGTGGCCGCAGTCGAGTATCCTATTTTCCGACCAGGCAAGCCCTACGGAAACTGGATGCGCTCGTTCAACATGGATCTCCTGCGCAAGGGACAGAACGGGCATGCGGATCTCATCTTCGAGCCATTATGCCGCACCATTCGAGTCAAGGATTTGGCAGTAGCGGAATTCCTACTGCCTTACCTCGTTCTGCACGTCATCATAGGACATCGAAGTTCGCGTCAGGAGCGTGACAATGTCATTGGTGAGCTCGTTGGTATTCTTCAGCATCAACCCGCAGAAGATGCCCCGTACTCTGAACGAGAGGATATGAAGCTGTTCTGCGAGGTAAGTCACATTGCTTCCTTTAGTGACACTTTGGCTAACCATACCAGGCCGTCTTCCGAGTCCTCGACTACGCAAGCCGGTGGCTCCAAGAGAAAAATGCCAGACGCAAGACGGATAACGACATGCCCGCTATTGCACGTGTTGAGGATCTGCTAAGCATGATTCCGCCAGTACTTATATCCCAACGTGCGATGGACTGCAAAGAATACCCCCGTGCGCTCTTCCACCTTGAACAACATGCTCAGCAAATGGAGGTTGAGAAGAGTGACCCCAGGCAGAAAACGCTCCTTCTCGAGCAACTACAGGATATTTATACACAGATTGACGAGCCTGACGGGTTGGAAGGCATCTCAGCCCATCTCCACGTTCTGGACATCAACCAGCAGATCCTTAGTCACAAGAAGGCGGGCAGATACACCGCCGCTCAGACTTGGTACGAGATCAAATTGGCGGAAGAGCCTGACAATATTGATGTGCAAGTCGACCTTCTCAACTGCTTGAAGCAGTCTGGCCAACACGGTAAGTGGCTATGCAGCGTCGCATCGGCGGGCAAGTAAGCTGACAAACTTAGATGTGCTGCTCAACTACGTCGAAGGCATGCGAACAGACCCTTCGACAGAAAACAAGATTGTTCCCTACGCCGTCGAAGCAGCTTGGGCCACACGGAGATGGGACACGTTGTCCAAGTACACCAACCGATTCCACGGCAGTCCTTTGGAAGACTTCAACGTCAGCATCGCGAAATTGTTCGACGCACTACAGCAGAGAGGCGCCAACAGCGACACCTTCCCTCAGATGCTGCAGAGCATGAGAGAGAAGATTGCTTCTGCTATGACTCACTCAGCGACTTCGTCTTTGCAGGCCTGTCATGACCTGAGACTCAGATGCCATGTGCTCACTGACCTAGAAATCATCGCCGGGACTCAAGCCTCGGAAAGTGAAGCACACCAAGAAGTACTTACTATGCTGAATCGTCGCCTCGAGGTTCTCGGAGCGTACGTCAGTGACAAGCAATATCTACTGGGCATCCGCAGAGCAGCTATGGAGATTTCACGGTATGTCCTGTCCCTACCATGCGTATAATCTGAGCTAACAAAGCACAGGCCCAAGTTCTCCGATCTGGACATCTCATCCCTGTGGCTGTCGAGCGCTCGATTGGCCAGGAAGGCCAACTCAACCCACCAGTCGTTTAATGCTGTGCTTCACGCCTCTCAACTTGGCGACGGCGCAGCAGTCATCGAGAATGCTCGACTGTTGTGGAAAGATGGCCATACTCGCAAGGCCATCCAAGTCCTGCAGGGCGCCATAGAGTCCAACAACTTCATGACGCAGACCAACAGTTCTTCCTCCATCCGTGGCATGGATGCCCAGCAACGACAGCTGACGGCCAGAGCTCAGTTGATGCTCGCCAAATGGCTGGACGCTGCCGGTCAGACGAACCATGCTACTCTGCGCGAAAAGTACCAGCAGCCCCCGAAGACAGCATCGAGCTGGGAAAAGGGGCACTACTACCTGGGGCGCTATTACAAGAAGGTACTGGAATCCGAAAAGACGCTGAAGCCGGACGAGCAAAGCGATCCCTGCATCCAGGGGGAGTACACAAGGCTCATTATCGAAAACTACCTCCGGTCACTGAATTACGGCACCAAATATCTCTACCAGACCTTGCCGAGAATACTTACGCTGTGGCTCGAGTTCGGGGCACAAGTCGACAAGGCTCCCGAAGGCAAGGTCTCGTTGTCCCGTGAACTTCATAGGAGGCGAACGGAGCAACTGAACCTCCTCCATCAATTCCTCGACAAGTACATTATCCGGCTTCCGGCTTACATCTTCTACACCGCGCTCCCGCAAATTGTGGCGAGAATAGCCCATCACAACTCGAGCGTCTACGAGAGACTGATGCACATCGTTGTCAAGGTTGTGGAGTCCCATCCGCGGCAAGCTCTTTGGAGTCTGTTTGGCATCATGACAACGAGGCAAGCCTCGGAACGCAAGGTGCGAGGTCAACAGATCTTGCAGACGCTCAAGGGGGTCTCTCGGAAGGTCGACGGCGGCAGCTATGATCTCAAGACGCTTTTGAGGATGGGCGAGAAGCTTGCAGAGCAGCTTTTGCTGGCCTGTAACAACGGGGATTTTCAGAGCAACAGGACCACAGTGGCAAGCATCACGCGGGATCTGAACTTCAATCACAAATGCACCCCATGTCCCCTGGTGGTGCCGATCGAGTCGTGTCTGACGGCTGCCTTGCCGACGTTGACGGATAACGTCAAGAAACACAAGGCGTTCGCACGCGATGTCATCACCATCGACTCATTCTTGGACGAAGTGCTAGTTCTTGGGTCTCTGGCCAAGCCACGACGACTTACCGCTCGCGGAACGGACGGAAAGAACTACATGCTCATGATCAAACCAAAGGATGACCTTCGTACCGACCAGCGTCTGATGGAGTTTAACAGCATGATCAACAGGTCGTTGAAGCGAGACCCCGAGGCCAGCAGGCGTCAGCTGTACATCAAAACGTACGCAGTCGTGCCGTTGAACGAAGAGTGCGGTATTATTGAGTGGGTCGATGGGCTGAAGACGCTGCGAGAGATCCTCCTGGATCAGTACAAGACTCGTTCGGTCCACCCAGACTACAACCAGATCAAGCGGATGATGGCCGAGGCAGTGACGGGACCGAACAACATCAAGATGTTCACCGAGGGTGTCCTGGGGACGTTCCCGCCGGTGCTGCAGTATTGGTTTGTCCAGCGCTTCCCCCATCCGTCGACATGGTTCTCGGCACGGCTCAAGTATACACGGTCCTGCGCCGTCATGTCGATGGTTGGTACCATCCTGGGACTCGGCGACCGGCACGGCGAGAACGTGCTCCTGGAACGCGACAACGGCGGCATCTTCCACGTCGACTTCAACTGCCTGTTCGACAAGGGCTTGACGTTTGCGCAGCCAGAGAGAGTTCCGTTCCGGTTGACACACAACATGGTGGCGGCGATGGGCATCTACGGATACGAAGGCCCCTTCCGCCACTGCAGCGAGCTCACGCTGGGTATCCTTCGACAGCAGGAGGAAACGTTGATGACGATTCTCGAGGCGTTCATCTACGACCCCACGCTAGACCTACAGAAGGAGAAGAAGACGAGCCGCAGACAGGACGGGGCGCCGCGGATGCAGCCGCAGCTTGTGGTCGACAGCATCAAGAGGAAGGTCAAGGGGTTGATGGGACATGACACGATCCCGCTGGGTGTGGAGGGGCAGGTGGAGGAGTTGATTAAGCAGGCCGTCGATCCGAGGAACCTGGCGGCCATGTACATCGGATGGTGTCCGTTCTTGTGAAATGGAGTTTGGGGGGGTCGGAACGGCAGATGGACAGTATTCATGGACCGGCGTCGTGGGATGACGATGGCCCTAAACGAAGGACAGGACCTGAGTTGGTGTTGGCGGTGCGGAAAAGGACATTTGATAGCGTGAGTATCATTCTACTGTATTAATAACCCGCTCAAGCATTTCTTCATGTTTGTAACTCCACGCGATCCCATCGTCCAGGTAACTGAGTAGCAAAGGCGTCTGAAGGTGGTTGTTTCAGATATTGGACAACCCACGCACGGCATTCCATCTTGTTATCGGCCACCACGTGTTCGGCTCAGCTCTCACCCAGCCCTCTGCTGTGCCTGGCCGGTGCCTGGTGACGGCTAGGCTGCCGCGCAGGGGGGCTAGGACCGCTGGAGCTCCAGGGAGCTTGGGGCACCGCAACTGGGCCGTGCAGGCAGGAGCATGGCAGTGAACGGTGCCCAGGAGCTCTTTCTTACCTTAAACCAACGACCCCCCTCCTCCACCCCTCGACCAGCAATCAGCGACCGCCCAGAGACCAAATTCCTTCATTTCCTTGCTCACACCCTCTCTCTCCTTCCTCCTGTTTCTTTCTTCTCCCAACCTCAACGCTTCTCACTTCCTTCAGAAGCATTCTACGACGCTCAATCAGCTGTTCAAACACTGTCGTCAAGATGCCTGACTATCGCATTGGTACGTTTGTATTCATCTATGCAAATTTCTACCCCCTTTGTTCGGCGAGTTTGGAGCTGCGGTCGCGTCGGGCGAACACTCGGCGACGCGTCAAAGCTACTGCACCTTACGTCATGGGAGGAGCTCCCATCTCAAGCGTCGCAATTCCCTTTCCCAAACTCACACTCTCGCCCCGTGAGAACATGCTAACTAGCCCACTTCGAAACAGAGGTCTCGCCGAACAACCGCGCCGGTTGCACCGATGGCGTGTGCAAGAAGGCTGCCGCCAAGTGCCTGAAGGGCTCCCTCCGCTTCGGCACCTGGACCAAGATTATGGACCATGAGTCCTTCAAGTGGAAGCACTGGTATGTGACCCCTTTCTCACTTCATCGTGCCCGGCTTGCCACTCATTCCGCGTGCGGCTTGTGTCACGGCCCTAAGCTACGTATGCTGACTTTCACGACATAGGGGTTGTGTCTCTGGTGAGCAGATGGCGCACGTCAAGGAACTGTGTGAGAAGGAAGACGGCACCTTCGACTTTGATGCCTTTGACGGTTACGACGAGATGGGGTAAGACTGGCCCTCACTATTCGGGACTCATTGAAGCATGCGCGACTGACGCTCATTTCAGTGACCACCCGGACCTCCAGGCGAAAATCCGTAAGGCCATAGAGCAGGGCCACATTGACCCTGAGGACTTCAACGGCGACCCCTGGATGAACAAGACCGGCCAGCGCGGCATCCGTGGCAAGAAGCCCAAGGACTGGGATGATGGCGAGAACGGCGAGGAGGCCGAGGTAAGCTCCCATATACTGGGCAACGACGCACATGAAGGCTTACACTTGGCCCCAGGAAGAGGAGGCCCCTGCCAAGGGCAAGAAGCGCGCCCGCAAGTCCGCCGCTGCCGATGACGAGGAGGAGGAGAAACCCAAGGCGAAGCGTACCAAAAAGGCCGCTACCAAGGCGGAGGACGAGGACGAGAAGCCCAAGCCCAAGGCGAAGCGTGGCAAGGCTGCTGCTGCTGCTACCGTGAAGGCCGAGTCTGAAGAGGAAGAGGACGAGAAGCCCAAGCCCAAGGCGAAGCGCGGCAAGGCTGCCGCCGCCGCCAAGGCCAAGGACGCGGAGGAGGAAGAGGCCCCCAAGCCGAAGCGCGGATCCCGAAAGTCCGCCGTCAAGGAGGAATCCGACTCGGCGGTGGAGGAAGAGGAGGCTCCTAAGCCCAAGCGCGGTGCTGCGAAGAAGGTTGCCGCCCCCAAGAAGGCCGCTCCGAAGAAGGCCAAGGTCGAAGAGAGCGAGGAAGAGCCCGAGGCCGAGGTCACCCCCGTATCCGAGGCTGAAGAGGAAGAGGAGCCTGCGCCGAAGAAGGGCAAGGCGGCGCCCAAGGGCCGCAAGAAGGCTGCCCCTGCTGCCGAGGAGAAGCCCAAGTCCACTCGTGCCAGTCGTTCCCGCAAGTAAGTCTACCTTGCGGACTCGGGTTTGTCATGAGACGAAGCTGACTTTTCCAGGTAAATGTTCCCGCACCAGGGAGCATGGCCAATTGCCGGTGCTGCTGAGGCATCACCCTTTAGAAGCCGACCTCGGAGGGGTATCGGACTGCTTCTAAGAATCGTCTGCTGGCGGATGTCTATATATCACTTTGTCGTTTCAAAGCTGTTCTTTCGAGTTCATACCCACTGATGCGACTCACAACATCCCAGCTGCAATCGCAAAAGGGACCTGTACACTACTTGTTTGCTTTGTATTACTGCTTGCTTGCTCGACTGGAGAGGGAAGTATGAAACCCCCAGTAGAGCTCGCTTGTTTCTGAGGAGATGGCTGGGCTCGAGGCTGGGCTCGAGGTTGGGGGAGTGAATCGGCGGTCTTCGTAGTGAAACGAAGATGCTACTGTCTCGATGTCCGTTTTAGGGTGTCATTAGGGATGGTGACTGATTAATATCCTTACGCATCTCCCCAAATTATATCACCCTCCCCCATTCGCTGTGTCCTCGGGGGTCTCTGAATTGGTACATCATGTTGTCCTACCGGCTTTCCAAATCGGAGCATCGGTTATACCCCACGAGGGTCGGTGAGCCGCAAGGCCCTTGCCCAATGTTTACCAGCTCAATGGCCTTGCTACCAGTAGTGAGTGCCATGCCAGAACCACGTGGCCCCTTTTTGAAATGGATCGGTCAACGCCACATCAGGCCGGTACTCGTTTCTTACGCCTCTCTTTTTGCAGCTGCTTGTCCAAGATTTCGGGGTCATGGTCTCCTCAAGCGGTTGAATCACACAATGCGGGAAGGAGGCCGCGGTCGAGACAAGCCTTGGGACTCTAGTCCAGACCCACTCCCAAACTGTTGCAAGGCTATGAGGGCCATGGCCTCGCTGTCGAGTAGAAGTGAAGCCGTTGTGATATCGTGCCGAGTTGTTCGTGGCGAGTTTTGGCCTGGATAGAATGTACCTGTCAGACGCAAGCAGGCTACATCGAATGAGAGACATTTTATACCTCCACGGATAGTAGGGAAAGGTTTCTTTGGTAGCCATGTCCAAAGGAGTCGGCCTCACCCTCCTCGGGCACATGCGTAAGGGACCAAGTTCCAAGCTGACCTTCCTCCCCCGTTGAATCCGCTAAATGATCATATAGCGTCACATAAATTCCCTGGCAGGCTGATCAAGAAGCACCGTCTTGTCCATGTTGTCTTTTTTATGGCTTCGCTTCTAACGATCGGTGTCGGGTTTGCTCCTGGTCTGTGCCGCCTTTCGAGTAGCAGAAGCAGGCAAGACGTGGCCGTTCAGCTTCTGGACCGCTTTGAGCCCGAAGTGGACGGTGCTGCTGAAGACTCGGACGAGTCGAGTGCATACCGCCTGGCACTGGCGCCTCGCAACCGTGATGTGGTCTATCTGTGTGGGACCGACAGGGAGGTGGCCTACCCACGGTTTCGAAGTCGCGAGCGGGTTTTCCACTTCGTAATGCACGAAGTCACTTGATGGGAAACAGCAGTGGATTCATCCTACTGGGTCCTAAAGGACAGCATCATTCCCAGCCTGGCATGTACGGATCTTCTTCGGCAGAGTAGCCAGTATTTATGTTACGACGAGCTGCTCCTACTCCCGCCACCGACCGATCAGGCTTTGCGTTTCCAAAGGCTGCCGCTGTCGTGTGTGGATCGCGTGCTCGGGTATCTAAGGTCACCGTTTCCGATGAAGAAATCAGCCCTCGCGTCGGCAGTATCAAACCAGCCCAAGACGCCCGTCAACGGGACCATCTGGCAACTGCTCAACTCTGCACCTGATGTTCAGATGGTTCGGCGGGGTATCTTCTGCGTCTTACAGCCCCTTGTGCTTGGCTGTCTCGATAGGAGACTATATAACCGACGGCCAGGATGCTTATTGCATGATGTCGACATGATGCTCGACTCGGCCAAAGGCACAACACAGCACTTGCGCTCGTTACTCGGTCCCTACCGCAGTGGCAATGATAGAGGATCTCTGGCAACTGGCTCGAGTATGGTCAATGATGACAAGGTTGTACTTGACAGGTGGATATATATATCTCTTCATGATTGTGTATGCCGACCTTCTCTTGTCCGATGAGCTGCACAGTTAAATGAGTGGCGTGAGACCCCGCCAAGCGTGATTCCAGAGAAATCTGGACCACGAGAAGACCTTCGCCGTAAGGGTCACGGGAGAAGAGGACGCCTAAGATCCTCTAAAATAGATACAATAGGCGGAGTGGCTATAAGACGTAGTTCGCGGCTCAAGGACGGACGGGGTAGCGCAAGCCTGCCGCCGCCGCGGATCGGCGATGTTCTAGAGCTTTGACAACAGGTATAGACATCTTTGGCCCTCTGGTCTTCATTTCGTATAGAAGGGGAGAACTCGCGTATTCACCAAAGCTATCGTTGAGCAACGGGTCCTCCGTCACGATCCCAACGCACCTCGGCGGTACGTGAGACGCACATGTCCACGGTGCTTGTGGGAGGAGACCGAAGGTTCGCACACGCCCGTCAAGCCCTGACGGAGTACACATTTTCGGTATCGAGTCATGAATCGTTATTGCTCCTAATACAATCTAAACTCCGCCCTATTTGTCCGCCGCCATGTTGTATTCATAAATCGTTACACATTGTGCCAGACAGAAACCCCCCACAGACTGGGTTATAGATAGAAAAGAAGACACACACGTTTGGCCGCCCGATAGACCCGGCCCTCTAATGACAGGCCATCCCGTCCAAAACAAAATGTTCTGTAGTCCGAATCCACTGTAAGGCGTCTGTCTTAGCCCAAGCTCGCAACGCCGAACGGCGGCTGGGTGTCTGGTCCATGTGTCCTTGGATCATTGTGTACACAATTCTCACCAGCGGCGGGGCCGCTGGCTGTCATATACGACCTCGCGCTCGTAAACTCGTTCATCGTCATACTTGCTGGGCCCGCGGCGGTGGTGGTGGTGGTGAGAGCGGCGGTCCCAGTCATCGTGCACCCACTCCCTCTCGTACTCGCGGACGCGGTCCTTGCGGAAGCGGCGGATGTCATCTGATACCTGGACGAGCTCGAGCACATCGTCCTGAACTGCGTTAGCACGGCTGGGTACGTCACGATGGGTTGGTTTAGACTAACATATTTCAGGTATTGCATGATGTAGAAAAAGTACTCGGTCTCCTCAAAGTCGTAACCGAGCTCGACGATGGCGTCGCGGATAACGAGGTCCTTGGTGATTTCTGTCCACATCTCGTTGCGCTTTGTGGGCTGGCGGCGCCCTGGAGCGCGGTCCTTGGTCTTCTCAATCTCGATCTCCGTCTCGCGGTCGTAAACCTGGAGGCTAAGACGGTCCCGCGAGTCCCGCGGCGAGGGCTCCGGGAGCGGGGCGGGCGCCGAAATTGGAGCGCCGTCCCGCTCGGGAATGAACTTGGCTCGTCTCACGCCGTTGTAACGCTGCCAGGTGACCTCGGCAGAGCCGCCGCCTACACCGTCCATACGGACGCGCTCAGTTCCGGGCGGCACGTCGACGATGGCCCAGTCCTTGGTGGCGCCGTTCCAGGCCTCGCCCATCTTGCCGCGCGAGTCGATCTTGGAGGTGATGTACTCGGCTTCCTCGTCAACGGGCGTGCGTGCAGCCGCGGAATGGGCTCTGCGGCGCGATCCGCCATGGTAATGACGGTCGTCGATTCGGAGGCGGTCGGTGCTCACCACGAGATCTCTGTGGTCCTGGAAAGCAGGAGACCTGCGCTCCCTGCTGGGAGATCGATGGCGGCTTTGTGATCGGTGAATGTCGATGTCGGTTCTGTTGCGGGACGTGGTAATGTCGATATCCAGCTCCCGCTCTTCGGTACGGGTCTTGGGCCGGGGAGCGGGACGAGGCGGAGGCGGCGGGCTGGGCACTCGGGTGACACCTGAATACGTTAGACCTTGTCGAGGCCTTGGTTCCTGCTGGTATTGCTTGTACTCACCATGATCGATGTCTCTGTAGTGGGTGATGACCTCTCGTTCAATCGTGGGGCCTCGAATGACCTGAGGCTGGGGTGGCGGCGGCGGCGAGGGCGAAGGAGACGGTACTCGCTCTCTTTCTCTCTCACGCTCGACAATGCGCACACCCACGCGGCTGCGTTCTCTGGCCGGGGGCGGTGGAGAGGGCGACCTTTGGCGTTCAACGTATCGAGCCCGGATCTCTGGAGGAGGGCCACGGGATGGGCTACGGATCTCACGTTCGCGCTCGGAAATGCGCACCCTGGAGCGCTCGAGCTCTTGCTCGTGGACGTGCGGAGGTGTCAAGCTGCGGGCTCTGCGGACGATCCGCTCGCGGTACACAGGGCTCGGCGAGCGTTGGCGGGGCCGTGACAGCTCTCTTGACTCAACCTCTCGGCGGCTCAAAACGAGGGCGCCCGCCTCGGGGGGGCGTTCATCGCGCAAGAAACGGAGGCGGTCGCCTTCACGCTCGCGCTCGCGCTCTTTCACGCGGACGTCGACGTCATTGAACGCAACGCGGCTTTCGGCCCGCTGCCGGCGGGGTCCCTCATCATAAAAACGCTCCTCGAAGTCGTTGGACCGGTAAGCCATGTTGTCCTAGGCAGACGCAAACGGCTTTCGGTTCGGGAGACGTGCGGCGTCGAGGCGTCCGGGTGTGTTTGTTTGAGAGTTTGTCTGAACAGGTGGGATGAATGGCGGGGTAGTAAGCGGTGTCGATTGTGTAGCGCAGGCGATAGCGTGAGCGTTGGCGACACTAAATAACCAAGACACGGGAATCGCGCGCAAACGGAAGAAGCGAACCCTGGGGGGAAAGGGGATGAGCCAAACGTCTCTGGTAGCGCTACCGAACGAGCGACAAAGACGCCGGGTAGTGGAGGATCTACTTTAATCTGAGGCCGAGCCTAGAGCTGAGCCGGCTTGGGGAGGGAGTGAGAAGAGGGGTGGGAGAGAAGGATGGAGTGAGTAAGTGAGTGAGTGAGAGAAGAAGGGAAAAGAGTCAGAGTGGGAGCAACGTCGTCATACCACAGCAGAACAAGCAGGCTATGTATCTATGGACGTATGAGCGTATGTAGGTAGATGGTACCGTGGGTATGTAATAAAGGCGGCCGACAGGTGATATAGGGCGGCACACCAACAAGCAGGCTGCGTGCTCCTCTTCCGCGTTCGTGGAGGATTTTGTGGTCTCGGCTGGGGAGATGGGACAGATGGGCGGATGGAGGGGAAGGGAGGGACGGGAGAGCGAGCAAGTGAGGTGAGGAAATGGGAGGGGTTGGCCGGCTCAAGAGCAACGGTGTGAGCCTGTTCTCAGCGTGGCCAGTGTCCCGTCGTGTTCTGTCGAGTTCGAGTCCCTCCCAGCTGTGGGCATGCGCCGCGCGGTGAACCGCTGTCACTGAGCAGGGGTGTTCCCGACGTTTTGTCTATGTTGCTGCGGGAAGCGGGACGGTAGGGATGCCGTCGCAAAGGTGAGGGAGGGTGTCCAGGTCCTGGGTAGAGAGCGTGTAAGGCAATCAATCAATTTGGGCCGACGTTCGATTCAGAGTTTCCCGCAGAAAGGCGGATTGTCCAGATGCTAGAGGCAGGTTGCGGCGGTCAAGATGCCCTATCGCGAGGAGTGGCGACCCTCGGATGACCAGTCAATTAAGGCAGAGACGGGAGCAGACGGGGGAACGGGAGAAGGCTCCAGACACCAGAAACCTGGGAATCAATGATGCAGCGCGGCGTTTTGCTGGGCCAACAAGGCGGCAATAACGGAAAGCTGTCAGAAGGGTGCAGTTGGGGGGAGGAGCAAAAAGCAAGCAGAGGCCGACGGGAGAGCAATGGATGACGGGCAGACAGACCGCGGCCGAAGCAACGGTAGGCAAAGGAAAGACGCAGAGATGCATAGAAGTGCGATCCAAGGTTCCATGTCCCGTGTCCTCCCTCCTCCCTCCATCCTCCACTTGGATGCATCTTGGAGGCATCCACTTGGGCTCTGGTGGTGGTGCAGGCGCTGAGGCTGCCTGCCAGTGATTGGGCTTGGGCGGCGGCCTGGGCGACACGAGAGGCAGAGACAGGCAATGGGCGCCTGGATTCTCACCGATTTCTGGTGCCCAATAGTTGTTGCTTGACTTGTGACTTGCAGGTTGAGGTGCATGGGGGGAAGAAGCAGGACGCATCCAGTCATATTTTCAGCTCGAGTGTCCGCCGTAAGTGGCCCGAATCAAGCACGGCTTCTGTTTGGACGGAGATGCTGCCTTGACGGTGGCAGTTGGACTGTAACAAACTGTATAATCCTTGATGACACACCCATCTGCACACACATTACTCTGTACTAGAAAAGAAGGAGAAGAAGGAAGAAGAAGGGAAAAATGACAAAGACAACCAAACCTCCTACCACCACTGCGAGGCAGCGTCTTGCGTGCGATTCCGTTCCATGCCTGTTCCGTTGTCTTTACCACAGACGAACAGGCCGGCCCTGCTGCTTCGGCCAGCGTTCCATCCTGCCCTGCAATGACACCCCAAGTTCATGACAATGGAGCCTCGTGTCCCTGAAAGCCGGTGCCAATGCACGCATGAAGTTGCACCGGCTTCCCCAAAGACCTGATTTTAGATCTTACTCTTTCTCTGTTATTGCTGGGAATTCCGGTGAAACCAGGGGGCCAAGGAACAAAGTCCTAATTGTGGAAGGCGCGGGAAGGAGCTAAGACGACGGAAAAGTGGAGACGCAGCTCGCAGCTGGCCAACTTTTCCACCACCTCACGTCTTTCTTTCCCATGTCGTCGAGTCTGCCACCACCGCGAGGAAGAGCAGCAGCAGCAGCAGCAGTGTCACAAGCAAGACACACCACCCGGAAGGAGCCTTTTCCATGCTGACACTTGACAGCGGCTGTCCTTCCCCCCCACCTTTCCCTTCAGTTTCCCCCTCCTCCCCTCCCCTCTCTCCCCCCTCCGTGCCCAGCCCCCGTCACATTCACGACGGAAGTCTCCAGTTCATCGCCAAAAACGACACTGACGCAATCCTGCATCCACCCCAGCCAGTTCTGTCCCGCCTGCCGTCTTGCAAATCCACACACTCTCACCTTCCTTCGGCTCTGCTCCAACCGCCTCACACTCCGCCCGCTCTCGCGCTTCCCTTCTTACGCCAAGGCAGCCTTTGGACAGCAATAGAGACACAGCTGGAACCGCAGCGACGGCTTGTGAGCTGAGCACTTTGCTGTAATCCACCGTGCCTAACCGCCGCACAGCCAACAGTGCCCACTCTCCAACCCAAACACTCGAATCCTGACAACTGCCGGCCATGGCCCCTGGGCTCGGATTTTGCCCTGTTCCTCGCTGGTTTTCCTTGTTCAATCCGAGACTTTTCATCATCGTGTCGCATTTGCTCGTTTTTGAACCCTCTTTGAGGCTACGACGAGTTCCGAGGCTCGACCTCCTCGTGAACACCGGGCGCCGCCAATCCAAAGGCATCTTTTGATGAAACAAGCTCTTGGTCGTCGAATATTTGCTGCCAAGTCCCCGCAGTTGGGCTTTGCTTCTCCCCGACAGGACCGGGATATCGCCGCTCCCGCCTCAGCCTGATCGCCAGGACCGACCCATCCATCAATTGAGAGCCTGACCCGATGACGAGCTCGCCCGCCCGCTCATCAGATGCCCACTTCAAGAAAGCGAGGCCTCTTTGATGTAGCTTTCGATCCCTTCACTATCCAGCCTCAGCACCTCGACTTGTTGGATGGGATGATGCTAGGGGAGCCATCCCTGATTGGACGGCCCCGATACCCTGGAGGACCCTGAAGAGAGACATGCCGTCATCCGGCCCGTCCACGAGCTGCTCCGACGTCCAGCGGCCTCCCATACGATCATGAGACAGAACCTGGTCGACATCCTCTAAATGCGTCGTCTATTCCTCTTCGGGGCGACCTCAGCAATGCAGGGAGCCGTTCGTCAGCGACCACAAAGCACACCTTGACATGCTCCCAATAATGCCTCCCAGATGTTATTAACTCGGCTTATTACCGCCTTGCCAGCCGCATACAGCACTACGGTTCTCCCCTGTACACAGTACAGACTTTCCACGTGCGACCTGTGTTGAGCAGTCAGGGATGCCACGCGAAAACCCCCGCTGGCACAATCAACGCTCCCTCAATCAAGGCCATGCTCGATGAACTCTCATCATCAACTGCGCACCGGATCGTCAGACTCGGGCGCCACAGCAGCGGGAAAGCCGAGTCCTCGGAGCTTTCGAAGACCTTGGAGCCGAAGCGGCCGAACCAGCCTGTAAACCAGCTTGCTGGTAGCGAAGCATATACATCACTCAAAATGACACAACTTCGTATGCTCTGATGCGACCCGGTCACTTCCTATAATGGCCGCAAAGGCGATTCATTATCATATTCGATCATCATGGTCATTAGTCACTACCCGGTCTGGTTCACGACCTCATCTCTTCTCGCCTTGTAACGCTTGTGCTTGCGCCTCCCTCCAGCCTCCAATACTTCTTCTGGCTCCGTTCTGCCCTGTCGCGTCCATTTCTCTCCAATGCCCTTCGCCCACAAGCTCGTATCTTTCGCTTGTGCCCATCAGTTCTTGTGGCGCTGTCGTGCCCACGGCGTCCGCCTCAACCAACTCCGACCCGTGCTTTTCCGTCGGCGAATCCGAGCCCCACGTCAGGTTCCCGAACTCCGTATACGGCCCCACCCCGCCGTTGCCGAACGAGGTCATCTGAGCCATGGCGTCCGCTTCCTTGAGGCGAGCGGCCTCGGCCGCTGCTTGTTGTTGTCGTCTTCTTCGCTTGAAGAGGAGAAGGCCAACGCCGGCAAGGGCGACAACTCCAAGGGAAACCCCAATGCCAATTCCTGCCTTGGCTCCGCTTGACAGCACCACCGGTTTCCCTGTTCCGGTTGGTGAAGCTGTTGGCGTTGCATTTTCACTCGGTTCCGTCTCGAGCGACTTGGTCGCGTTGAAGCTGGGAACCGTTGCGGCTTGCGTCCATAAGCCATCGCTGCCGTGGTACAGCTGTACCAAACTGCCGTTTGATCGGTACCACACCCACGCTTCGCTCGTATCGAAATTGCTCGTCGTCGCAAAGGGCCCAGTGGTGGCATCCGCTACGGGCCATAGGCGTGAAGCCTGATCCGGCATCAACTTCCATTGCCAGTCGATGTTCGACACTTGGTGCAGCTTGGCATCAGTTCCCAAATAGAGGATGCTGCGCACATATGCCCGATCGACTATTGCGCCTAGCCCAGTTACGTTGCTTGCATACGCGGGCAGAGTGAAATTCAGTTCGAGAGACGAATTGAGGAGGATACCAGACGCGTTCGTCTTCCCATTCACCGCGTCACCGACGAGGGGACGGGGTAACGTGGCTTTGCGACAGTCAGAATTTACTCAGTTTGCGACAGGAGTAGGCGAACGAACCAAGACGCCATGTCTCGTCTTTGAAGAATCTCGAGATTTCAAGGTTTTCCGAGTCTTTAGGAAAGACGACAGACATGTTTGACTGGCCAGAGTGCACCGATGTCAGGGCCATTCCTCCCACTGGATCTTGCGAGATAGGCCCCTCAAGCTGCCAATCGGTCTTGGTCGTGTATGACATGACATTGACCTTCTTGTCCTCGTCGTGAAAGAATACGCGGTATCCGTACTCGGCGCCTAGCAGCTCGACCGACAAGCCCGTCTCGTTGTGTATGGATTCGACGCCAGCCGTCGCCGAAATGACGTACTCGCCTTTAATCTGGTAATGGCCCGAGCCAAAATCGCAAACGAAGTAGCCGTTCACTATGACGCCATCTTCAGTCTGGTAGAAGATGGAAGCCTGAGAGAGGGTGTCAGTCGCGACACGACATGATGTACGCCACCGCCAGACCTACCACGGTCGTCTTCTTTTGCACATCGTACCATCCGGCGGCGGCAAGCGATGTGCCGCTTCGAGGCTTTCTTTGGAGGCGGAAGGTGTTGAGACCGTCGTTGGGGAAGATGGGCGTGGAGTTGCTGTTGCAAGCACTGTACAGCAGGTTGCCCGTTCCTGGGTCTTGCATCGCCAGATGTGGGCTCAGCTCCGTCCACCAAGCCGTGAGGCAAGACGCTGGAGAGGACAGGAGGAGGGCCGCCGCCAGGAAAAACTTGAAAAATCTCGTCATCGTCGGAGACGAAATCGCGTAAGATTCGGCGGGAAACGACAGGAAAGACCAGCAACGCTTCACGAGTGCCCGGCCTGGTTTCGAGGTCGAGTTCGACTTGACCTCGCAAGAGGGACTCAGTGGTGTATGTGGGCCAGGACCTGATAGTCGGGGAAAGTGTCGACTCAAGCAGAGAAGCAAGACATGTAAGAACAAATGACCCCGGGCTCGGGGATCGCTGGATTTATCACCGCCTGGTCCACGTAGTCTCCGGCGGGGTGGTATCCAACCACACCTCCCTGCACCCAGACACCGATGGTTATCGGTTTCTCGTTGCGACAAGGTCGGAGAGCACAACCGCCACTCGACTTGCAGCAGAACTACTGCCGGCTAACCCCGGGGATACCAAAAAGCGATTTGACTGCATCTTCACGGGTCCCTCCGAGCTCCCGTTGGTTCAGAGACCCGTTCAGCCCGTTCGCGGACACCATCCATGTTGCTGACACAGCAACAGCCCCGGAAGTCGCGTGTAATTATTTCGGGGGGGTCGTCGCAGCTGAGACCACCATTGGGCAAGCAGACAAGCTTATGAAGAAGGTATTGACAAATAAGACCATGCCGCGATCAAGGATCTTGAGAAAGGTACCGGCCAAGCCCAATATGCGATAGTGCCCGCATGGATATGCCTCCAACACTTCGGTTGTGGCGTTCCTGGTAGGGCTTGAAAGTGCTTGTCTAGATGAGCCAACATAGTGGCGATGCTCGTAAGTTGAACCCAAGCGGCTGTTGGGCGTCCTGTCATTTGGGGGCCACAGCGATGCGGCTGGACCAGCATCGGGGCAACAAAGACTTATCTCCTCAGCTCAAAGCTCGGGACGGCCATCACGAAAATCGATTCGCCCGCTTGCACACGCGCCATGCAGCCCTAGACTCTTGTCCTCGGAAACAGCTTCTGCCGCTACTCTGCCCCGAGTTTAACGGTTGTCGAAGACAACCAACCTCCTCACGATCCACGAGCATGGACTCATGGATCAGGGGCAGGGGCCAGAAAGGCCTTTTTTCGATACTTCTCGCTTCCCTTTTCCTCGTTGGAGCAGCTCAAAGACTGCGCTGCAACCTTAGCCCGCAGTACCCATACCTCTAGCAAGGGGGGAGGGGAGACCACTTAAAAGCGGGACATTGGACGCACCTCGCAGCATATTGCTTACTGAGCGCCCCGCCCCACCCTTGCTTGACAAGGGCTCGCCGGGGCTCGTCTCTGAACACACTCGGGACTCGAGCAGACCTACGATGTCGAATCAGTCAGCTGGCCCTTTGCTAAGCTGGGGGGCCAGTCGAAGGTCTCCTTCCATAAAGGATAAACGATCTCCAGCCTCGAGACGAACCGAGTCCAGGAAACCGATCCTCGAGACGCTTGGGTTGCCCATACGAGAAGCAGACGACGTCCTCAGCCGTACCGTTGAGTAAGCAGCGGCCCCCAACCTCGATCCTTCAGCCGCGTCGTGTCTGCGGCTCCCGTGGCTCAGCAGAGACGCCGTCTGCGTTCGATTTCTCCGGCCCCTCGTCGACTTTTCCAGGACCCGGTGACCGAACCCCCGACGGGACTCTTGCTGTACTCCTCGGTGGCAGACCCATCAGCCGCAGGTCGCCAAGGGGGCCCGGCCGTCGAGTCGCATCGACACACCTCACGCAATCTTTTTCTTACATCAGCACAGCGCAGCATTCGGAGCCGAGCCGCCAAGGCAAAAAGGTGGTAGTCTGGTCTTCGGCACTTTCTCCCCCCCTCTTGTTCTTTCTTCACGTGGTCTGGTTGTCAGAGAGCCTGGCTCTCAATGGTCTGTCACCGAGCGTCTCTCTACGAAATCGCCGCAGCCCAACGCAAGCGGCCACCTGAAGGCATGCTAGAGACCCTGGAGCGTGGGTAGGTAGATAGGCTATGGCGACGGACGATCCGACGGCAACACCCAAAGCCAACCCCCAGAACATCTAGACTTGGAGAGGGGGCCAAATTCCACCAATCTTCCGGGTTGGGAGGGACATGGGGCGGGGGGCCGTTTACAAAGTTCCCAGGAACCGGGGTCTGACGGTTGTCGATACGCATGGGGAGGAGGGAGGGGGAGGGGGACGAACCCCCGACGACCGTCCGATCAGTCGACCTGTTGATCAAAGCATTGCGAGAGAGTGTCTGTGTCTGTGTGTGAACTACCGCAGACACTTACCTGGCCCCCCTTCCCACTTGGGCACGATAGCAGCAAACTACCGCTGCGCGGGGAACCCATTGCGGTCTGGGTCGTAGCTCAAGGGGCGGACATGTCCCCGGAAATGGTTAACCTCGAGTGTCAAGGCCATGACAGGGTCCTGTTAAGATTGCCAAGGTTGCGAGGCTAGACCAGGACAGCCCTGACCAGACCCTCGAGGGAACGCGCGCCATGTCATACCTGGGACGAGAGCAAGGTAGAGAAATGAGAATGCGAAAAGTCGATTGCCAGGACTCAAACGGCCAGTCGTTGTTCGTGCTCGTCGTCTAATAGAAATGTATTTCGTTGATCAAGTTCCCTAGGTAATCAAAGCCAAACCCCGACGCGCCCATCCCCTGCTGAATCATGTAGCACCCGTTCCTCCCCCCGTGGTTTTTTTTATATCCCTCTTGTATTAGCACCCGCTTGCTCACTCCGTCTCTGTGTGTCTATATCAGTCGTCGAGGCCTCTCTTGACGTCCTTGGCCTTCAGGCCGGTGAGGCTCTGCTCCGGCTTGTTGTGGGCGGGTCTGCCCGAGAGCATGTTGACAACGTCGCCCATGTGCGCCCAGTGGACGTTCTTGGGCCGGCGGTTCTTCCAGTCCGTCTCGTGGTCCTCGAGGTCCAGGATGGGCGTGAAGGTGACCTGGGCACCCTTGATACCAATGACGGAGGCGCTCATGGGGTCCCTCTTGCACCTGTTATGCGACTTGGGCCGGAACTCCTCGAGGTGCTGCATGCACTTGATGGCCAACCTGACGGCGCGACATCTGTCCATGGGCGAGGGAACGCCACCCTGCTGGACGTGGCCGGGGATGCTGTCGCGGGACTCGAATCGGCCGCGCGCCTCCTTGCGGATGATGTCTGCGATGAGCTTGGCGTTGAAGACGTCGTCGGCCTTCTCGTTGATGAGGATCAGGCGACCAGACGACGACTGTCCCTTGTCCTTGGCGAAGACCTCGCGAAGGTGGCGAACGTCGGCAGCCAGCATCTCGAGATCCATACCCTCCTCTGGCGTGTAGACAGCGCTCGCGCCAACACTGAGGCCAGCCAGAGTCGCGACGTAACCGGACTTTCCACCCTGGGTCTCGACGACGAACACACGACGGCGAGTGGCCGAAGCCGACTGCTTAATCTTGTCGCAGTACTGGACAAGCTCGTTCAAGCAGGTGTCGGAGCCGAGCGAGTACTCTGATCCGGGAACGTTGTTGGAAATCGTAGCCGGCAAGAGGACCATGGGGATGCACAGCGAGGGGTACAGCTCCCTCGCCTTCCGCAGCTGCGAAACTGCGTGGTAGGCCTCGAAACCACCAATCAGGAACAGACCGTCAAACTCGTACTTCTCAATGAGGTTGGCAATGAGCTCCATGCCGGACTCGGACGGGAGCTCTCGGTTGGTACCAATCTCGGATCCTCCCTTGCTGGCCCAGCTGTCAACTTCCAGCCAGTCGAAAGGTCGCACCGCACCGACGGGCTTATCGCCGTGGTGTCTCGCGAACCCGGCAAAACCGTTGTGAATGGCGACGGGCTCGTGGCCGCGCGAAAGACAGTAGGCGACACCAGCTCGTACAGCGGCGTTCATGCCACCAGCGGGGGCGCCGACGTTGATGAAACCAATCTTCATCCTCTGTCAAGGTGTTAGTCTGCGATGTTTCTTACAGTCGTGCTTAGGATTACGGACCTCCTTCTCAGGCAGATGATGGTCGTCCACTCTGACGTTCGTGGTCATCATGTAAGAGCTGAACATCTCGGCGAATTCGGTGTCACGGAGAGACATTGCCTTCTCAAAGTTCTTCTCGTCGACGGCCTTTGCGACCTCCTTGGTGTCCTTGACGGCTTGCATAAGCGGCCTGCGGCAGATCTGGTTCTCGGTGATGGCGATGAAGCAGGTCTCGGTCTCGGGGGTAGCTTCGAGGACAGCCTTGACGGCCTCAACACCTTGCAGCGTGGCCAGCATCCTGTCGTAGGCCACAGCGGTACCACCTCGCTGAACGTGACCAAGGGTGGTGATACGGGTATCCAGAGCGAGTCCGTTCTTATCCGCAAGCAGGTCCTTGACCATGTCAGAGCTAATCTTCTTGCCGTTGCTGTCGTGGGCACCCTCGGCGATGATGACGATGGTCTTGCGCTTTCCAAAGCTTCGGTGCTAGGGCTTGTTAGCTTCTAAAAACAAGACCAAGGCCTCTGGTTTCGTCTCCTTACTCTCTTAACGATATCGCACATTTCCTGCTCCCAGTTCTCCTCCCTAGGCTTCTCAGGGATGAAGATGAAGTCGGCACCCGTCGCAACACCGGCCATGAGGGCCAGCCAGCCGCAATGGCGTCCCATGACCTCAATAACGAACGCTCTCGAGTGGGAAGAGGCAGTGGCCTCGATATAGTCAACCATCTCGCAGATACGCTCGAGAGCGGAGTAGCAGCCAATGGTGGCATCGGTGCCGGACATGTCATTGTCAATGGACCCAACCAAGCCGACAATGTTGAGATGCCTGTAGGGGTCGACCTGCTGCTTCTTGAGCTGGCCGGAGGAGACGAGCTCCTCGATTAGGGAGGGCCACTCGGCGCGGAACTTGTCGGCACCAGTCAGGGAGCCATCACCACCGCAGATGATGAGGGCGTCGATGCCGTGGAGGATCATGTTCTTGGCAGCTGTCAATCGGCCGGGACGTTCGTAGAAGGCCATGCAGCGGCGGGTCCCGATCAGAGTACCGCCCTGTCCGAGGTAGTTGCGCACATCCCCCCATGATGCCTTGCGGATCTGGTCGCCGCCCACTACCAACCCCTCGTATCCGTCGTAGATGCAGTAGGGTTCGCATCCCATGTGGAGGGCGGTCCGGACTACGGCGCGCACCACACCGTTCATGCCCGGGGAGTCACCTCCCGAGGTCATGATGGCGATCTTCTTCTTAGCAGCCGTGGGAGCCATGGTTGCGGCGTAGGATGGCGGCAGTGGTGGTGGTGGTTGCGGTTGTGGTGATGTTCGTGGGTTGTCGGGGTCTCGGAGTCAGTGGGGGAAGGGAGACGGGAGGCCCTTTGCAGGTGGAGGGTCAGTCGGCGCGGCGGCGTTAGGAGGAGGGGATTTTCTACAAAGATGGTCGCAATATGTTCAAGGGAGGATCGTACGAGTCGACCGGCCGTGTGCGCGTAATCAGGAGTATAGGTGAAGAGGAAGGGAGAGGGAGAGGGAGGGAAAAAAGATCATGAAGTTCCAGTCGAGACGAGGCAAGCGCCAAGTGCTTGGGAGCTGCGGAGTGGTTGGAAGCTTGGGCTTGAGACTTGGAACAGGTCGAAGGGGAAGCTGCGAGACACACTTGGCCGGGCTTGGGCTTTGGCTTTCGCTTTGGGTTTGGAGGGCAAGGAGGGGCACACGCCGCAGAAAACGGCCGTCCCAGATAATTATAGCGCGGCTTGTTTTATGGCGGGGGCCAGTTGCTGGTGCTGGTGCCACTTTCCAACACGACACCTCAGAAAAACAGCAAGGGAAAAAAAAAAAAGGGCACCTCACCACCCGCCGGACCCCTCCTCCCAACAAGAGTGTGACGTGGGTTGAGGGATGGAGGGACACTGGATGGGAGCTCTTATCGCTTATCGGGGCGCGGGGGAGCTCCGGCCAAGCCAAGCAGAAGGGCCGCAAAGGCCGTAGAGCGTCGTCACAGAGCAGGGCCTGGCGTCGCAGGGAGCCTATGGAAACCGTTGGCGTTGCTAAATCAGGTACGATGCCACGGCCTGACTGGCCAGCCCGGTTACAGTGGGTTGTCTTCAGCTGGGAGGTTTGCGAGCCTGTCCGTGATGCGCTGCAGAAGGATCTCCAACCCAACGCCCGGCAGCCCTTGTAGAGTTGGAGTTCACTTGCGAGGCCTGGAGGGCTGGTTTAATCGCTCATTTGCTGGTGGGAAGTGACAAGGCACTGCAGGTGCGCCAAAAAACACACCAAGATACACCAAAATGTGTCAAGCCATTTCGAGTCACACCTATTGGTGAGGGAAATATTGCCTGGCGCCTGGGAACTGGAGAAACAGCGAGAGAAAAAAACACACACACAAAAAACGGGCAGTCGAGGTCTCCGGTCACCGGTGAGGGGTTTAAACACCAACAGCAAGGTTCCAGTCCATCGGCCTCTCCCATCTCCATCTCGGGCTTATTCTGGGCTGCTTCCACCCAAACCCACTCCCATTGCCAGGTCCAGACTTGCACCAACCTCGACATGCCCCTCCACCAAACTCCAGTGCGGGGCTGGCCGACGGCCGGTGCCCGGGCTTTCCAAGGTCAAAGGTCAAGCAATGCTGGTCAACTGCATGCCGTGGGCTTTTCCTGAAGGCGGCTCCGCGACGTGTCGAGGGTTATCCACGTCTGTCTTTCACGGTCGCTGGCGCCCTGCACCTTGTCTACAAGAGTCAACAACAAACCAGCAGGACTGGCTTTGCGGAGTAGTCTGTAGACGCAGTCGTTTTTCATCCCAAGTGCAGCACATCCCTCACCTGACTACAGAGTACATAGTATTCCCCCGGCCGAGAGGTGACGCTTGAGGCTGCCCGGATTCCCCTCCATACCGTCTAATTAATCCCGCCTTCAGCAAATAAGCTAGTGACTCGTGAGAGACGGTGGAGGGCCAGCCTCTCACAGGGGTGCAGGGATGTCCCTCCGAAGTGACGGCGACGGTAAACGGACCTCAATCTTGACATCAAGTCACAAGTCGTCTGACATCTCCTCTCTTTCAAAGTGGTGCAACCAGACATCACCATATCACCATATCATGAAGGCGATTGCTGCTATGTTTCGGCCTCTCTTGTTGCGGTTCCGCCGACACATCGCATGTGCCGGCGCCGACATCACCGCCAGAGCCAACAGCGACTTGAACGGGATCTGAGTTATGACCTGCCAAGAATCATGCAATCCGAATTGTTGTCTCGTGTTGTCTACAGGCTCGCTATCGAGATTACGAGTTGACTTTCTTCTCGTTACGTTGGTCGTGACGTTCGCTGGTGGCCCTCGGTGTGCTCCGTTCCTGACCGAGCAAGCCCGCCTGGTCATTGGCTGCTTGTGCGGTGGAGCTTAGACCGTACCGGCCGCTCCAGCCAATCTGTAGCTCCTTCTCTCATTCACCTCCAGCCTTGCCCAGCAGCCTCACCACTTTTCGTAACGTAGGCTTGCCTTTAGAACATGCTGCCGCTCTACACACGCCATTCCTGACCTCCCGACCGTCGAACAAACAATTGAGTCAGAAGTACGTGATCGCGCGACCGAGAATTGCCCACCATGGCGTCGGGCAGCTCGATGCCCTTCTCTTCCCTGCATCCTGTCCCGACAGGCGGTCGCAAACCCAAGAGCCTCGGCGAATTCATCGCCCGCGTACAAAAAGAGCGCGGCTTCCGGAACGTCACCGAGGAGAGTCTCAAAGAGGAGGTCGAGAACAAGAAGAATGGTGCAGCAGAAGTGAAGGAGGAAGACACGGCCATGAGCGATGGGAACGACGACGATGAGGAGCCACCAGATGCTGGCGCAGCGCGGATGGAAGTGCTGAGAAATATCGAGTCGGTTCTCCGGTCTTTTCATTCCGCGGAACAACCACTGACGATGAGATACTAGTGTTGCGCAAAACGCTGCCCTCATGACCCTCGACTTCGTCTCCTTACTACTCTCAAAAGAAAGCCCCGCCCAGGCAGGCGTCACCCTCTCCCAAGCATTGCGCGACTGGACCGGCATCGGCACCCTCGGCATCGCGAAGCGCGAAGACAGCGAAGAGCAGAAGCAAAGAGACGCCGAGCGCGCCAAGGACAACCGTGATGTGTCTCTGGGCTGGGCCTTGCTCGATATCGAGACGACGAAGGCGTCGGCGGACAAGGCAGCGAGCCATCTGAGCAGAGAGGTGGAACGCGAAGCGAAGTACTGGGACGAGGTGCTGGCGGTACATCAGGCTGGATGGTCTATGTGCCGACTGCCGGCGGAACGACATACTCTTGGTGTGAGATTTGGGTTTTCAGAAGGTTCTTCTATCCCTTTCCCCCAACATATAACGGCATTGCTGACCTTCTTAGCTTCACCCGAGTTCAGGAACAGCAGTCTTGCACCGCTGAGACGCGGCGATGACGGCACAGCATTGTTGCAGCATGGCAGAGTTGGCGCTGGTTCCCAGCGTCTCTCCATCACCGTGAGTAGATCGGGTGAGACTACCGGTCGTCTGGCCATTGGATCTTCTGTACCGGACTCGGCTCTTCTGCCGGATCGTGTTCTCGAAGCCCGAAATACCATCTTCGCGCAAGAGCTCTGGCATGAGCTGCATCGTGAAGCGCATTCTCTGGCCTCTTACGGAGTACGCGCAAACAATGACTCCATCAACTTCAACCCTACTTCAGGCCCAAGCCTGACGCTCGAGCTTGAGACGCTCGATGATAGTGCTGCCACCGTGAGCGCATCTGCTGATAACGTACTCGCGGAAGCGACACACCTCGGTCTCCATATCCTCCTCAGTCATGCTCATCGCCTGAACGAGCTTCAACGCTTACGACCAACCCCCCCTCATCAACGACGTAACCAGGCACAAAACCAGTACCACCTATTCAGGCCCATCATCGCCAAGATTTTGTATGACCGCACAGTAGAGCAGGTTACCAGTTTCGCCGGTGACCTTACCCGTATCTTACGACGTGCCGGCGTTGAAGCCGCTTCCTTCACCCTGAACACCCCGCCGTGTCCGACCGCCGAGCTGAAGAACACGTCTGGCGGCGCCTCCAACCGTCCCAACGCCTCTCAAGCGCTCACCAACATGCTCACATCACCAGCAGACTTCCAAATCGAGCTGACTCTTACCCCGACTGCCCGCCTCCAAATCCGCGGCCGCACATTCCTCCTCCCGCTGACGACAACACAATTCCAGCTCCAGCTCCTCCCCAGCCTGGCCGAGCCCACGAACACCGAGCCCGCTCCAAGCACTCTTCAGGTCTCCTACCCTCCCTCTCGCGACCCCTACCCCGACTTCTCCTCCGTCCAGCTCTACCTCGCCAGCGCCGCAGCGCACGCCCTAACCGACTTTGCCATGTCCCTCATCCCTCCCTCCCCCTCCCAGTCATCGGAGCCCACCCGCGCGGAATGGATCAAGTCCGTCCGCGGCACCGCCATCCGCGACATCGAGACGGAGACGCGCGAGATCCGCTTCGACATCCTCAACAACGACCCCGAGGGCCGCTCGACGCTCCAAATCGGCGCTGCCTGGCGCGCGGGGGATAAACCGCTCGTCAAGCGTTGGGCCTGGCCGGCCGTTGGTGAGGGTGCTGGGAAGTCGGCGTCCCAGCCGCAGGTCAGCGACATCGTGGCGGCAGTTGTCCAGTCGAAGGAGATCTAGGAGACCACGAGACAACGACGGTCTGCGGACGAATTGTTGACGTGTGACACCGTTTCCGCCCTGCCTGCTTATGATATCCCGTCTTAGACGACACACGCCCCATCCCAGATGATGGGTGGACCGACTCCGACGATCAGAAAACCCTCCACGGGCGACTGGTGAAGAGGTCACATGGCTATTCAGTGAGCCGAGAGAATCATCCCGATTTGGCATCCGTTTCACTGCCAGCGCGGTATTTGGGTATCAGGTTGTACGTGGCGTTGGCCTAGCGGGTCTTCTGAAGGCGACGAGAACGCGGCTCATTTCTGCCTCCCCCACGCGTTCATTCGCATGAATCACCTAAACAGCTGCAGCGGGGTTTGGCCAACTCCTTGAAGCATTGCCCTTTATTTGGAACAGGGCTGCGGCAGGTAGTATTTGCTTGTCAAGTGGCACCTTGGCAGTACTAGCCAGCCACGAGTCGTCACAAAATGAAAAATACAATCACATTTCTAGCGAGCTTGACAATACATCCTTGGGGGTCGACACCTCGTGATATCGTGATAGCCCTACTGTCCGCTTGCTGATCTGCCATCTTCCCTCTTCAAGCCGTGTCCTGTTCAGTTTCTGCATCGAAATGTCTCGGAGGCGGTTCCCGTGTCCGCCAGGGAATACACATCACGCAGGTAGGCACAAGTCTCGGTGAGCAAGTTAAATGATGATGATCTCTATCGGATCTAGCCAGTACCGAATCTCTGTGAACAAATCTCACATGCCGCGAAGGCTACAATGCCGCCCTGAACCTGACCGTGAACCTCGGACGCCACGACGGAGTTTTGATGACGAAAAAACAAAAGAGGAAGCGGAGGGTGATGTGGGAGAGAAAATCATCGGTGTGCCCTGCAGCGTCCCTCCTCGGTGCGGCCGTGAAGCGCGTCTTGTGTATCGTGTGTGTTCCCGCTGTCCCCTATTCCTGGTCCATCTAGTGAGGCAGATGAATTAAAAAAAGAAAAAGAAAAAAAGCCAATCCTAAGCAAGCGGTAGTACCTCCCCGGTACTTTCCCGCAAACCATCGTCCTTTTCATTTCCAGGACTGAAAAAAAAAAAGCCCTGTGCCAAAGGGTTGAATAGAAACATCTTCTAGACCAGACCCAGAATGTCGTAAATCGTAGTATGCTTGGTGAACAAGACTCCTGCAGGATGTCGAAGCGAATGGATCGTGGTTGGAAATGTCGCTCAGAGATTGAACAAGAACCGGAGTTCCGTCAAGCTGAGACCAGCCAGTTTGGCGCCCTCACGCTCATCCAAGGCAGCATCGACTGTCGCCCTCTTCTTCTCCTGAAGCTGGACAATGCGATCCTCCACCGTCTCTTGGGTCAGGATGCGGTACACCTTCACCGGCCTCTGTTGGCCGATGCGGTGAGCTCGGTCCACAGCCTGCATCTCAATGTACGGGTTCCAGAAGGGGTCCATGATGATGACTCGCGAGGCTGAGACGAGGTTGAGACCGGCATTTCCGGCGCGCAGAGATACCATCATGACCTTCATGCTCGGGTCCGTTGAGAAGGTGAAGGCGGTGTCGTCCCGCTGTGCCATGGTCATTTCTCCCGTGTAGCGACAGTGCCTGATGTTAAGACCCTCCTTCTTGATTGCGACCTGCAAAAGATCCAGAAGCATGGTCCACTGGGAGAAAATGATGGTCTTCTCGCCGGTTTCCTGGATTTTCTGGAGAAGGTCCATGCAGGCTCTGGCCTTGGACGAAGCGAGCCAATGGTGGCTGAGGTACTTGGTGTAGTCTCTCCAGGCAGCGGCGTTCTTCTTGGCGTCTTTTCGAAGAGACTGCAACATAGATCCCTTGATCTTCTTCAGCCTCTTTTTGGCCTCCTTGCTTGGCGAGACGATCGCCTTCTTCTTTCCCTTCCTCTTCTGCTTCTTCTTGGGCGTCATGGGCTTTGGCTCCGGAGGGACCGACGACTCGTCCTCGTCATCGCTAATGTCAGCGTAGACGTCAGGAACGATGAAGCCTTTGAGATTGCCCTGCTTATCGACATCGTCTGCATCGGCTTCGTCCTCGTCGTCGTCGTCCTCCTCATCATCGCTACTCCATACAGATCCATCGGACTCTTCATCCTCAGAACTTCCGCTGGCCTCTTCTGGCATGTGAACCTTTTTGAAGGCGGCATAGGTGATGATGTCTGCCGGGTTCAACGGGCCCCTGCAGACGGCACACTTGACCTGGCCTTCGTCCTCACCATTCCTAATGTTATCACGTCTGGCATTGTCAACGTGCTGCTTCAGACAGCCGGCGCATAGTTCATGGCCACAAGGGAGCGGGATGGTCGGATCGGGCATCATGTCGTAACAGATTGGACACTCGAAACCTTCGTTGATAGCGTCGGCATTCTCGAGAGCACGGGACTTCTCGGTGAGCCGCTGGATGACAGTCGAAGACAGAGACTTGACACGGTCGAGCATGTCGTCGTCCACTTCAGGGACTGCATCGTCCGCCTCCAGCAGCAAGTGTGGATGACAACAAGTCTGGCGCAAGCGGAGCAGCAGTACCAAGACGTGGGAGTAATGCTTGCCGAGAGTGCCCTTTCGAAGGTACTTGTTGATCTGAACCTGTGACTTGGTCTCCAGATCCGTGTAGAACTTGCGCTCGTCCTCATCCAATTCTGCGTAAACCACTTCTTCGGTCTTCTCCGGAAGCTGCAGGATGGGCTTGCCGTCAATCTGCGAGGTTTTCGTCCGACGCAACAATGTCGCCTTGAGAAGGACCTGCAAATTTCTCATTGCCTGAGATTGCGGGTCTCCTCTTTTGCCAAAGAGCACCCCGAAAGCGCTGCGGAACTTAGGCCAGTCGCTGTAGGGCTTGATCTTCAGGAATCTGTAGAGCGAGTACAGCTCATCGACGCCGTTCATCATCGGAGTCCCAGAAAGGCACCAACGATACTGACTCATCAGATCAGCGGCTGCCGAAGCTGCCTGCGATTTGTGGTTCTTGATCTGTTGGCTCTCATCAAGAACCACGCGGTAGAACATTGAGTAGTTGGGGTGGAAGAGAGAAACTGAGTTGGCCAGAGTTGAGTCTGTCTTGGAGGCCATCGGCCGCGTACCCAGGCTCTTCTTATAAGTCGCCAACTTCTTTCGGTCAGAAACAAGTGTTCCGTACGTTGTCAGGACAACATCGTACTTCATCAGCTCTTGAGCCTTGATCTTCTGTGTATTGTGGTAAATGAACACCGACAAGGCGTGTACTGTCTTGATCTTCTTCTTGATCTCATCTTCCCACTGCCGGATCAAGGAGAGGGGAGCCACGATGAGAGTTGTCTGGGAAGCTGGTTAGCATATCAAGAAACCTTGCAATTTGTAGACTCACCTTGCATCCAGGTGTGGATGATTTGTTTGACACAATCAGGGACAGAACGGAGATCGTCTTTCCCAGACCCATATCGTCGGCCAGAATGCCTCCTTTGTTTGTGCCTTGTTCCTGGCGCTTCATCCAGGTCAAGGCCACTCTCTGATGAGCATAGAGGGGGTATCTCATGGCCTCGGGCGTTCCGTCACGGTCTTCCTCTGGAATTTCCATGCCTGCGTGCACATTACGCAGAAGTGCCTCAACCTCTTCTCTCGACCGACGAGGATCATCATTAATATCCTGCATGATTGAGACAACACGAGCATCAAGGGGGTTTCCAGATCCATCCGTGAGGTCCATGAAGTTGAGGTTGTTGGCCCTGCTGATCACGTCGGCGGTACTGAGGGACGATCGGTTGGCGGGATGGTACACAGTGGGGTAAATATTGGAGTTGTACACCTGGCTAGCTGGCATGAATGAGGTGAAAGAGTTGTCATCGTCGACGAAGGACCCAGGCATCCGTGGGATGAAGTCAGCACCGGGAGTGGAAGCCATACTTGACATCGAAGGAGAGTTTGATTGACCCCGTGGGCCACCGAAGTTCCAGTTGGACAGGCCATTAGAAAATCCAGAACCAAGCGAGCCGTTGGCGCCTGGCTGAGGTGCGATCGAGGCAGACCTAGAAGCGTAAGGCATAGACTGGCGCGCCATCAAAGCAGCTCTATTGCCTCGTGCCATCGCTTCTCTTTGTCTCGAGCGCGAGATCGATGTGTTGATATCATCATCATCCCTGCGGTGACTGTCAGTCTCGATGAATCGGCAACAGCCATGCCATAAATGGTCGCCTGGCTTCGGGTTCGAAGCTCGCTGGTGTGAAGACTGCACTTACCCAGTAAGGTCAATGACATCAGTCGGCACATCATGAGTGCGCTGGGACTTGTTTCGGCCAGGACCGGAGTGGCCGAGTGAGTCGGAAGCAGTTCCGAAAGATCTCTTGTTGTTGTTGAAGGGAGACATTCGACCGGTCTCATCAAAGACCGGCGCCGCTCGAGGATTGTTCATAAAGGTGGACGGATCCGAATAGTCTGAGGTCGTGTTGTTCATGGTGTTGGCCACCCCAGGGGCTCGTTGTGAGAAACCGGAGTGGTGAGGGCCTGCTGGTGTCCTGTATGGGACCGCGGCTGAGAAGAGTTAGTTCCAAATCATGCACGAGATGAATATTAGAGTCTAGTCAACCAGGAGACCAGCTCAAACAGACGTGCAGGTGCGAAAGGTGCAAGATTGCCTGTACATGATCTGGACGAGAGGAAGATTGGTTGGGCTGTCTGAAGTACAGATGTGATCGTGATGGATGGGATGAATAAGAAAGTATGAGTGAAATCGGGACGAGATGGCAAGATGAGAATGAGTTTGAGGATGTTTAAAAAGGAAGAGCGGGATGGGCCAGTTGAAGGCAGAATTTCATCAGGAGGTAGGGCAAGGTGAACAGTAGGCAGACAAGGCAGGAACGAGACATGGCTGGTATGGCAGGCACGGCAACCAAAGAGCTGCCTATGCCGGAAAACTGCGATGCAGCTCCAAACATGGAGGTCGATACCGTCGCTGCTTCCTGGTACAGTCTGTCGGAGTTAACAGGCTCCAGGCGACGGTCGTGAAGATTAAGATAAACCAGCTAGATCAACCTCGGCCTTCTCGAGGACTCGCACAGAGGCCACGCAGTGTTCGATGGAACGAAGGGCTCCGTGTCGGCCGGAGCAGAAACCTCAAAACCAGAAGGCTAGTCTTCCAGACATGCCCATCCCTCGACCGCTGTACATCTTGCTGCTTCACTTGAAGAGCTTTGAGACCAGGGCCGAGACCCGGACGGCTCGTGAATGCAAGAGCATCGATCTGTTGGGAGCGCCGAAAACATCATCCTGGAACAGAAAAACCACATACCTGCGCCCCAGCGGTTCCGTGCCTCCCACATATTGCTGTCTTCGCCAAAAGCAGCGTCTCTGACCGAGTGACGTTCGGCGGTCCTGGCTGCCTGGATTCGTTGCTCCAAACGGCGCTTCTGATGCTTCTTGTCCTCGATCGTCTTGTTCACGGCTTCGAGGTCGCGCACGGCGCCACTTTTCTCGTTGGAGTAGGCTTCTGGGTTGGGTGCGGTTTCGAAAGACTCGACGATGACGCGCTGAAGATCTCGGTCGCCTTCCAGCTCGAGCAGCTCGTCGGCGAGGGCCTTGAGAGCCTCCTCATCCCGGGTGCGGGTGCTGGTTGGGTCGTCTTCCATCTTGTCGGTTGCGCAAGGCGGGTGCTGCGCCCGCGGTGGTGGCTAGGCAGTGTGTGTTCCGTTCACCTTCTCAAATGAGGCGACCTGCAGGCGTGGAGCTCGAAGGGTGGGTGGCGCCGTGCTGCAACATTCGTTGGCTGTGGGTGGGTATGTATTGAGGTTGTGTTGCAGCAGGCTGGCGGATATGGGAGCTTGATCGAGTGGAAGTACCTAGTCGTCGCTCCGCTGGTAATCGCAGACGGCCGGGTTGCGATGGAAATGGAACGAGGGAGATGGCCCCGAAGTGAAAGAGCGACGCAAAGGTCGGAGTGAAAGGGAAGAGGGCTCCAGCTCGTTCGATTGTCGGGGCAAAGGGAGCGCCTGCTGGATGTCACAAACTTCGTCGGATCGCTGGGTATGGTGAATGAGGGTAGTTCTGGTCGGCAAACCGAGAGTTCTACATCATCAACAAAGTCGAGCCGGTCGGTACCGCCGAGGTAGAATTGTCCTGCCGTCCGTGAAGTTGCTTATCTTATCGCAGCTTCCTTAACGGTATTTGATGTCATGTCGGCCACTGGGGAAAGCGCGACGCGTTAATTGGAGCGCGCACTTTACTTCCCAGGACTCTGCTACTGTGGCAACTGTTGATCAAATTTTACAGTGTACCTCTCTCCTGTAACTGCCCCGCCCCCGTCTGTTAGGCATCCCGGTCTGTGCCAGAGCCCAGGCGCAGGCGCTTGTCTGTTCCTGGCTTAGTGCGGCTGCATTCCGCATTTCTGCCGTCCTGCGCATTCTCGGAATTGCATCTGCCATTCTCGGTGTCGCTGTCATTATGCTCCGCCTTGCCCTGTCCTTTTCGTCCCTAGTTGCCCAACGTCTCAACAGCCTCTCGCCAAACAAGGCAGCCTATCACACTGCCTGTCACCCCAGTCCTTTTGACCTGGTGATCTTAAGACCCCGTCTCGTCAGGTTTTGTTCTCCTCATTTCAGCCTATCTAACAACGGTTTCGTCCTCGCAGAAGACTGTACCTTGTCTGAGGTTGACTCATACTCTTGAATCACAGCTCATATTGCAGTTCAAATCGTCAGTCTGGGGCCCACCAAGAATGCTTGGTTGACCCGGATACCTGCCGTCTGCCCTAGGTCTGCTTGGTGTTACAGGTCACAAGGCCTTGCTCTCAATGCCAGGGTGAGTCGAGTGAAGCTGAGACGCACACTCTGCTATTTGCTTCGTGGCAATTCATGTTGTTGCGCATGCCTAGTTCGAGGGAATCCGCTGTTTGCTAGACTTGAGCCTCATGTCACTAGCCTGTATGCCACCGCCAAGCATCCCTCTGCATGCGAGGCGTTCGCTTAGGTCCCCTTGGGATTTCTGTATACCTTTGCTCAGGCAGCACAAGCGCTACTTCCAGCTTGATGTTAGTGTGTGACCTCGGCTCCAGGCTCTCGACGAAAACCTTTGGGGGGGGGGTTCTTGAGCTTTTGGCTGCAGAGGATTCCCCTGTCGAGACCATCTAGACTTTGGAGTGAACAGCATGAGCATAGGTTTTAGGTCGCATCGTCAGGTGTGTTCAGCCTCCCGCCTTACGTTGAACCTGCCTGTCAGGCCGGCAATTGTTGAGCTTTAGCTGGGTCGACTTGATATGTGGCTGCCTCCGTAGCCTACTTCTTCTTCTTAACATGATGTGTCTAGCATTAAAGCATGATTTCTTGTTAGTATCTTTTCCATCACCGTCGGTACTCATCCATGAGGCGTCTTCAGATAAGCAACCGGCCGAACACAATCTATTTCTCCTCTATCTTTCCTCGCTCGCTCTGTCTCGTGCTCTTTTGCTGCCATTACCCCCCTTGTCACCCTTGAGGATCACTTCACCCATCCCACACACCAAAGCCGCGCGCCTCTCTCTCCTTTACCATTTTCCTCTGCTGGCAACCATATCGGCCAGCCCACGAACAGATATTTCCCCCAGGATCTCGAAGACGGAAACGTCGATGCCCCCGGCGTTGCGGAAGATCTAGTTCCGAACGCCAACAGCTACAAGGGAGTCGACGCCATACGCGCTCGGCGCCCGCTCCGGATCGATCTCCTCCGGCAGGAGAGTCATCGCCTTGGCCATCAGCTGCACCAGGCCGGTACAGATGATGGCCGCGGCTGCCTCCGCGCCAGAGCACACGGAGAGCATCTTCTTGACGTCCGCCTCGCTCGGGACGCCACCACTGCCGGAAGCCTCCTCGGGGGAGGTGATCGGCATGTCGACGGTGTTCATGTACGAGTACATGGCCGACCGCGACCAGAAAGGGTCGCCGGGGTTGTTTTGGCGGATTAGGCCGCCGGTGCCGACGCCGGAGATGACCTGGGACGGCATGGCAACGCCGGAGGCGATCTCACCCGTGATGGCCCGTTCGACCATTGTGAGGAAGTCGTGGTGACGGATTCCGTAGAACCCAGCGCCCCGAAGCTTACTCAGGGTTTCCTCGTCCTCGACTAGCATGCCTGCCTCGAGGACGGGGCCGAGGTCGAGGGAGACGGCGCGGGGCAGGGACCGGGCCAGGGCATCCTGGACGGCGTTGGCGGCGGCGTAGTTGGCCTGGCCCCGGTTGCCGATTATTCCCGAAGCACTCGACAGAAAGAGGAACCAAGGGCCGGCGGCGGACGGTCTAGGGCCGAACACGTCCGCAAGATTGGAGGCGCCAACTGCCTTGGGCCCGAAGGCGGCGGTCCAGTCGGCATGTGACATCTTCTCGAACAGTGCATCCTACATCTCTTATCAACATCGTCCGGGAAGATTGGTAGACGGGGGGTGGAGGAGCAACCAAGGGAAGGGGCAGAGAGCATACCTTGATGACAGCAGCGCACTGAACAACACCAGAGACCTTGCCTAGGTCGGGAATCAGGCCTTCGAGTGCCTTTCGGTTGGTGATATCCACCGCAACTGCCTTGGCATCAGCCCCGTGGAGGCTCTTGAGGAAGGTGTCGGCGTCGGCACTACTGCCAGATCTTGAAAGAAAAACCAGCTTCTTCGCGCCCTTGTCGACAAGGAGCTTCGCAATGCTCCTCCCTAGACCTCCGAGGCCGCCAGCAAGGACATAAGTTCCCTCAGGATCAATAACCTCGGCAAGAGGCTTAGTCTGCACCTCTCGGGCCACGCGCACGAGGGTATCTTGGTTTGCCTCCATGATCGTCAAGCCGTGATACGGCTCTCTCTCGACCTGCTTGAGCGCGTCCTCGAACGCAGACATGGGGAACCGATGTACAGGTTGGCACTGCAGGCTGGAGCTCTTGCGCAGGTAGTCGAAGGCGAAGCGGTCCACCATGCTGAACAGATCTTTGACTAGATCGGGGTCTTCCTCCACAAGGAGACCGAGGTCAAGTCTGGTGTATGTCGTGGCGGTGACGGGGACGTTAGGGGCTGCTCCGGTCTTGTCGGCAAGCTGGACAACGCAGCCGGCTGTGGATGATGAGCGCTGTGTACAAACTTAAACACATAGAAAATAACTCACATGGTTTGACACACTTGAAACTGGCGGCAGTGTGATCTTGAGTGGGGTTGTAAAGGACATCAACCTTTCCAGACTTTAGGACATGGGCGATGAAGGAGTCCCCGTTGGCGTCAAAAATATGGTCCTCTGGGAGACGATGGGCATCAATCAGAGTCGCGCGCTGAGCTTTCGAATCCTCGCCCATAACCGTCGCAAAAACCTCGACGCCGATGAGGGCGGCCACACGAATGGCAGCTTGGCCGTACGAGCTGGCGCCGGCGTGAATGAGAACCTTCTTCTTCCGCGTCAGACGACCTACAATGCACAACGAGTAGTACGCGGCGATGAGAGCACTGGGGGTGTACTGGCAACACTCGACAGGCGGCGGCGCAGGCTTGACGAAGCCTTGGTCGATACGGTGGACGGTCTTGAAAGCGCCGGGGACGATGGCCAGGACTTGCTCGCCACAGCGGACGTCTTTGACCTTGGAGCCTATCTTTTTGACAATGCCCACAACATCAAGACCGACCCTATCACCCGAGGTTCTTCCCATTGCGGTGTGCAGGTCGTTGAGGTGCAGGGCGGCACTGAGAGTCTGGATCTCGACCTCATAAAGGCCAAGCTGAGCCGCACGTGCTCTTTCGACAAAGTGAAAGCTCTCATTGGCGATTCCTGGCTTGGAGATTATCATCTCATATTCGGCTTGGGTTGTGAGGTGGTTAAAGACAGGCTGTGGAACGATCTCAATGTGCGAATCGCTCTCAATCATCATGTTCAGCTCCTTCAGAGGCATCAGTCTCGGGATGTAGAGCTGCCCTCCCTCTTCCGCAAATTCTGCCTCGACGGATCCATTCAGCATCGAGTCCAAAACTGACTCAACGTTCTTCGGCAAGGTACGCGAGGCGAGAGTAGTGCTCTCGTCCAAGTCTAGAGTGACAATGGTCTTCTGCGGGTCTTCGGAGAGAATTGTTCGGGCAAGCGCAATGATCGGAGCGTTTCGAGGGTTCGTTGGGCGTCGATTCGCACCTCGAGTAACCCACAACAGGCTTTGGGCCACCTCTTGCAGGCTGTGAAAGTCCCGGAACTGTTCTTCCGTCCATTCATAGACAAAGCTGTCACAGACCTCGAGAAGAGCAATACAAGCCTTGCCCTTTGGGTCGGATCCGTGCATGGAGCCGATACTCACCTTGAAGCCCCTTTTCAAGAGGATATCACCGAGGGACTTGGCGAATTCTTTCAAGACGGGGTCGAATGCGTCAGGTAAAATGACGAAAACTTCAGGCAACGAAGCAGGGTTAAGCTTGTCGATAAATATACTAGCCTCAAAGTGCTGATCTAGCACGTCGTAGTGAATGATGCCATCGTACTCTGCATCATAAGACAACCGGAGAGAGGTGGGATCTTCCAATGCTAGCTGGGCCTCGAGCATTGAGTCGGTGCTAGTTGGGGTCATGGGCGGCGAGACCTCGTTGAGAAGAACCCCTTCGGGCAGAAGAAGGTGGCTAGCATCGTTGAGGTTCATGCCCGAACCTTTTGCCATGATGATGAGATTGTATCGAGCAGAGTGATCTTGGACAGCAGACCAGTTGCGATGTTCCAGCAACTTGGCTGTTGGTGACTTCTCGTAAGCCTTCCGGACAGCAGACAGGGTGTCCGGGTCGGTGACTGTGTACCGAGACAGATTCGGGGCAACGCCATCTGAGAGGGTATCCAGGACTATACGGACAAGCTGCGTCGTGCCACCACATTGAAGAACAGACAAAGGCGGATACTTGTGAGCCATCAACGAGAGCATGTCGGAGAAGTCCTCGATCGCAGTTGTAGTGTAGTCCTCCCTCCAAAGGATCTCAGAACAGAGGTTTCGATGATTCGGTATGAAGCCACCGTTTTCAACCGATGGGGTCGAAAGAGCAGTGAAATGCAAGCCTTCAACCACAACAGATGGTTCATCCCAGTTGCCTTCGTCAGATGCCATGACAATGGAACCCGTCGCACCGCGAAGGCCATGTCTTTCAGCCGTGGCAAAGCCTGTGAACTCATGGCCGGCGCCTTGGGGAATTCTTGCAGAGACGAAAACACTTTCAATCGATGAAGGAACCATGGGCTTGCTGTCGATGGCGAAGAGAGTCTGGAACATGGCGTCTAGAGTCGCGGGGTGAATGACGTGGGGGTACTCAAAGTTGGCAGGCATCTTGGATTTCGTATCAGGGATGCGGACCTTGCTGATGCAGGCGTTTCGGTGAGTTGAGATAGAGACCACGTTTTGGAAGCATGTGCCATAATTGAGACCAACGACATCCAGTAGTTCGTAGAACTGTCGAGGCGGGAGTGACTTATCGCAGAGATCTTGGATTTGGGCGTACGTGTGCGCATGTCCGCTGGCAGCGGAAAGAGCTCCAGTCTGTCTTCGAATTTTGATGCTACCGTCGGCGTGTCGGACCCAAGGACCGTCCTCTGGTTTCGAGTAGATCGCAAATTCCCATTCCGGATCAGCATCTGCTTTCGCGGGAAGCTGCTTCAAGTTGAGCGAGTACTCAAGACCGTAGGCCGAGGTTGGAACGATCATTGCTCTCTCGATCCGCAGGCAGGTGAGGTGAAACCCCAGAACGTCTGTCATGCCGTGCGAGAGCTGACTTGCGGCTTCGAGAGCCATAGTGACCATGCCGGCCGCTGGGTAGACAATGGTTTTCTGGACTCGATGGTCCTGGATCCAGGGATTCTCGGAAATACGGAAGAATCCTCTCCATCGAGGCTCAAAGGTGGTAGAGTCTGGAGAAGGAGATCCGATCAGATCCTGACGGCCAAATTTTCGAAATCGATGTTCAGTGCACGTGTGGGACTCATGCCAAAACACCTTCGAGTGGTTCCAGGGGTAAGACGGCAGGTTGACGAGCGTTTTGTAAGCTTGTGCATCAGCGCCCCTAGAGCAATTGTCAGCCCGATCTTGATGAAGGTTAGGGTGAAGACTACATACTTGGAGCAAACCTTGAGCATGTCGACCGGGTGACCTCGAGTCCAGATCTCGCCAATGGCCTGGAGCGTAGTAACTGCAGAGTCCACGTCGCGTCGAATGAGCGGTATATAGAGTGGTTGGAACCCGGGGCTGTGCTCAGAAATGGTCTCCATGAGCGCCGACTCTAGAGTAGCGTGGGGACTCAGCTCAATTAGGATGTCTGGTCGACTATCTGATTCCATCATGGCCTTGACGGCGCGAGTGAACTGGACCGGAGAAACCAGGTTCTCCGCCCAGTAGGAAGGGACAACCAGGTTGTGCGGGAGCAACTGTCCATGAACAGATGAGAAGAAGGGAATGTTCTCGGTGGCTTCATTCGGAAGAATCGCACGAATGCGGTTTTTGTAGCCATCCTCAATCAACCTCATGTGCCTCGAGTGGTATGCGATGTCGACATCCAAGACTTTGCATAGAACTCGACGGGACTTGAGCTCATCCCGCATCCGGAGAACGTCGCTGCGGTCGCCGGAGATTGTGACCGAGCTAGGGCTATTGATGCAGGCGACCTGGAGGTCGCTGTCCCTGTCGCGGTTTTCGAGGTAATGGCTGGCCTCGGAGCTTGTCATGCTGGCAGCGCACATTGCACCCTTGAGATACGGGGCGACGGTCGCGAGAAGAGAAGCGCTCTGGCCACGGTAATATGCAAGCGCCCAAGCTGCCTCGCGGGTAATGGCAGTTGACGCGTACGCAGCTGCGATCTCTCCTGAGGAGTGCCCAACAACGCTGCTGGGAGTGATGTTGCAAGACCGCAGCAAGTCAACGAGCGCCACCTGAACTGCGGTCGTTGACGGCTGCGAGATGTGGGGTTCTTGAATGCGTGACTCTGTCTTGGCCTTCATGATCTCTTCGGCGAGATCAAATTCGCTGCCAATCATCTTGAGATAGTGGGAGGCTCTTGTTATGCTGCTTTTGAAAGCATCAAAACGCATCAGTTCGAGACCCATCTGAGCCCATTGAGCCCCCTGGCCGCAAAAGACAAAGCCGAGCTTCGGCTTGCTTTCGCGACTGGATCGGAAGAAGCTCATCTCGTCCCTTGATTGAAGCTTCGCGATGAGCTCCGCGACAGATTTGGCCACAGCGAAACCCTTCCACTCCATGATTGAACGACGGCATCCCAATGTATACGCGTAGTTTTCAGCATCAGCCTCGGTCATGTCCGTGAGGCCAGTGACGTGACCAAGATGTGTGTCCATCAGACGAGAAACACCCTTACGCTCGTTGGAGGTGAACACAAAGAGCTTAGGATTCGAGAACAGCTTGTGGCCCTCGGAGGCGACGTTCAGTTGACGAGACTGTGTGCTGTCATGAACGGAGTTGTGGTTGGCTTTGATGTCACGCTTTGAAAGATACGCAGAAGCCTCGTCGAGAACGGCGTGCGCATTGGTGCCTCCGAAACCGAAGCAGTTGACGCTGATTCTTCGAAGACCATCGACCGGCCACTCTGTCAAGTTCGTAGGCACCTAGTAAAATTGTTAATGCTGGGTGTACCAACCAACAGACCTTCTATGGCTTACCTTTATTTTCCAGTTCTTGAAGTCAATGTTGGGGTTTCCCAGCTCAAAGTTAATGTTTGGCGGAACCCAACCCTTCTCGGCGGTGAGAACGCCCTTGATCAGCCCTGCGACTCCAGCTGCGCCCTCGAGATGGCCAATGTTCGTCTTGACCGAGCCTACAAACACCGGGTTCTCTATTGTTCTTCCATCACCAAGCGTCTCAGAGATGGCCTTCAGCTCTCGGAAGTCACCGGCCTGAGTTCCGGTGCCGTGGCACTCGACGAAAGCCGTTTGCTTCATATCCAGGTTGTGTTTGGAGTAAAGGGAGCGGATATTAGCTACCTGGGCTTCCTTGCTCGGAAGCGTAATACCTTGTTGAACCGTTAGCGTACATGGGCTGTGTACTTCTGATGCAGAGAGCTCACCAGTGGTCAGGCCGTCTTGGTTCACATGGGTACCACGAATGACAGCTCGAATGGTGTCGTTGTCTCGGACCGCATCCGACAGCTTCTTGAGAACAACAAATCCGATCCCCTCACCACGACCGTAGCCGTTGGCACGGGAGTCAAAGGCAAAGCACTTGCCGTCCGGGCTGAGGAAGTTGAGTGCCGTCATGGGCATCATGGTGTTGGGTGTAAAGATGAGGCCGGCTCCAGCAGCGAGAGCCTGTTGAAGTTAGCACCAGGGAAGAGCAGCGTAACAGAGCGTCTCACCAGAGAGCAGTCACCAGCTCTAAGAGCTTGAGAGGCTAGGTGAACTGCCACGAGGCTTCCGCTGCAGCCGGTGTCGATCGTCATGCTTGGCCCCTTGAAGTCGTACGTGTAGGACACACGGTTGGACATGATAGCGTTACCAGTGCCTGTAGCGGAATACTGGGGCTGCCAATCCATGTCCCGCAGACAAATCTGCTCGTAGTCTGGTGTGTTTTAGCAGGATCAATTAGTTACAGCGAGGAGTAGACTGACCCTTCACAAAGGAGCCGACATAGACGGCTGTGGGACTACCTCTGAGGTCCTCCATGCGAAGACCAGCTGCACATGGTCAGGACAAACGGTTTTTGCATGACAAGGGAATTTTCACTTGCCATTCTCGAGTGCCTCATAGGATACCTCCAACAGGAAGCGCTGTTGAGGGTCAATGGCCTTGGCGTCTTCAGCCATGACGGAGAAAAACTAGAGAAATTTGAGTCAAATGAGGCCTTGTTACCAGAGCAATGTGTCGTTTACTCACAGATGCGTCGAAAGCTGCGATATCGTCTTTGATAAAGTGAGCACCACGAAACGAAATCTTGAGGTAACGTGTCAGCCCAAAAGACCGATAGGTGAAGTTGGTGGTTGGGATGAAGACATACGCTGCCCTGGCGATCACCACTTGGATGATAGTATCCATCTATGTTAAGCCGGTCCTTGGGGAACTCAGACCACGCCGATTCTTTCTGAATCACCATCTCCCATAGCTTCTCCGGTGAGGTCGCCTTGCCGGGAAAGCGGCAGGCCATGCCGATGATGGCGATATCCTCCATCCCGGTGGCCTTGATCCGATGAAGGGCGGTTGCTGTAACCCCTCTCACCGGGCTGCCTTCGAAGAAGAGAGAAGAGACGAGGTGGCGCGACAGAGAACGGGTGAGGGATTGAAGTGTTTATACGAGATCGAAGGAGGAAGAGACGATCTCTCTGTGGCCAAATTTGGTGAGTATGATGAGAAGAGAAGGGTATCAAGAGGTCGAGGTGTAGGAAGAGAGTCGGAGAGGTGCTGGAAAGCTGAGGAAGCAGTGGGAGCTAGTTGACTGAAAACTCAGTCAACTGGACATGTGCAGGTGAAATTCGACGTGGTACCCTGATGTCCCGGGTGCGGTGAAGTGAATTCAAGGTGAAGTAGACAATCTTGTGCCGTTGTTGATGCTTCTTTGACTTGTATACGGGAGCGGGAGAACGCGGCATCAAGCAGAGCTTTGCATCGGCAGTCAGCATCAGGTTCTGGACTTGAAAAGCTGAACTTCGGTGCTATGCGATGGGCAAAGCGGGTGCACGAACGCCCTTTATTGTACGAGCTGTCCCTTTAATGTCAGTGATGATGACCCAAGTTCCGTTGCAAGATCGGGAGAATCGGCCCCCAAAGGTATCGGGCCTTTGAAACTCCCCAGCATAGCCACTTGCCGCTTCTGCCATTCTTGGGGCGTGTTCCCGCAAAGGCATAGCCCAAGGGTTTCGACGGCTTCACGCAATAACACCGACGGAGAAATCTCCAAATGGCCCTGAAAACAGGAAGAAGGCAATCACTCGGTGCTTGAAATAGAACAGCCCGGGGCGCAGCCAGCTTTGGCATGCAATCAGCCAGTCAACAAGAGGATCCTTGGAATACTGTAACGATGAAACAGGACAGTGGTTTGCATTCCTTTAGCCAACGCTCAAGTACTCGGGTGCTGTTCCCAGTAATGACCGGCATAGACCGCCGGCGCCCTCTCCCGACCGTTGACTACAAACAGAAGCCGCGAGAAACATATTCATCAAGTTCTCCAGGACTAGAGTGGCAAGGAAAGCTCCGATCTTTTCCTCGAACATAGTTCTAATCTGCTCCGGAAATTGTGAACAGTTATGGGACCGCCGGTGGAATGATGCCTCGACCCAGAGCCTAGCTTCAGGGCCAGTGTCAATTGTGACGATTTTCGTCCACGGTTGCTACTACTCCTGGTTACCGATCGTACCTTTCTCAGTACGCTGCGGGTAGCTTGGCGGTATGACATGAACTTTCACGCCATAAACAAAAAGAAGCGGCGCCTATCTCGTACACCTGTCTCCTTGAGGCAGCACCCAGTCCAACAGTCAGCTTGAACATTCAGTCATCCCACAGTCTCAAGACAGTAGAGAAAGGAGAATTGGACCAAATTTTGGGAGGGCAGGACCTAAGATCTGTTTTTGGATACCATGGAGGGGGACAGGCTCTGGCCCACAACGATGAAGCAGGTTTCCGGGTTTGCCTGATCTTTCTGTTGGATGGTGATCTTGACGCGTCGAAAATGGTCGAAACGTTGGATGTCATTGGAGAACAGTGAGTAGTGGTGGTATCGTAGCGGTACAATGTAAATGCTGGGTCCCGAACGTTGAGGGTTCTTGAGGTCAGACTTGTGCTGCTGCCCAATTCAACACCCCCTCGATGTGTGGTCATTCGCTGATCTTCCTGAGAGATCAACATCGTCGAGGGCTATGACGCAGACTTACAGGAGAAAGCTTGAATAGGAGTTTCTAGGCTGGCACTGCTATGACAGTTTCATGTGGTCATCTGCAGGAACTCTTTGAGACATGGGGGCTGTCAGTTGACCTTTGGTGAAAGGATGGGGGACGGAGCTGGCCATCAAACAGTGTCAATGACACTTGGGTAAGACGGGAGACGGCGTTGCGGCGCACTTCTTTGTCAGCAATGCAAAAGCCTTGCATGGTACCGCCCAGTCGTTGCCAAACACTTCAGCTTCAAGGTGTATCATTCCGTCGGTGCTTCTTTCGAAAGTCTATCTTGGGAGTCTTATGTTTGTGGCCTGGCTGATTATATTGCCTAGATCCGATCCCAACTGGGCAACTTCGGCTGACTAGATAATGCGTTCCGACTTCACACAGTGTGTGATGGTTTGCATTCGCAGTGTCTAACTCCTCGCCTCCCTTTACACAAGCTTCCTCACTCAGCCGCCTCTGCCAATGAGGATCATCCAAAACACCCCTGGGAGGCTGCTGCAGCTGCTCGAATGGCGAAATAGTCAAGTCTTATGGCACACTTCTCCGAAAGAACGAGTTCAAAGGGGACATGGCGAGGGCAAAGTCGCTACCCGGTGTGGCCCGATCGAATCACCAGAAGAGCGCATCCATGTTCCACAAGCGGGCGTACAACACCTGAGAACTCTAGATGAGGACAAGTCGCCCTCACTTCATGTGGAATACACCCCTACGGCGCAGAGGGGCGGTCGTAATATGTATTTCCATCCCGTCTTCTATTTAGCAGAGAACTCATCTGCTGTCCGGCATTTCAGTGACCATTGGGGAAGTCAGAGGCGAGGTCGCACACGGTCCGGGCCCAGTAAGGGTTTGTTCTGCGGCCCAAGCCCCCGATCCCAGATACGGAATGGTTAAGCTTTCTTTTACTTTTTGTAAAGGTTGGAGCAGGGTTAGCCGATATGCCAAAGTTGACAGGGCGCCAGTGGTGCCCATGCGAACTTCTTTCGACCTCAGTAGGGGTAGGGGTAGAATTGTGGCGCCTCAACCACGAGGCATCTGGGAGTACAACGTACCAAGTGGGGGTTGCTGTGCATACGTTGAAGTGTAGTGTTGGTCGATCATACACAGATCCGGTAGGCAGTTCGTTCTCAAGCCCCCTCCCTCCTCGTCCTCCTCGTACATGTTACTTCTGTATCATAAGCTGAGTGTGCACAAGGTGGCACAGTCGGTTTCCAACATCAACCAAGTACAGCCAGTCAATCTTTCGTTGAACCAGCACAAGGGACTCAGAATAAAACAGTGTTGCTTTGATACAAATATTCTCCCCTGCCCTGACTTCCTGAGTGGCTTGTTTACGAAGCTCACGAACGCTGAAGAGTCGAGGGGGTCGTACGACAACGGGAGCAACCTCTCCATGTCTGTATCTGAGAAACGGATGCTGCAAAATTTGCCCGAGGAAGTCTGCTCAGGAACCCCCATCTCAGCTGGTCTAGCCGCACAGCCATTATCCCTCCTCTGCCCCTCCATGGAGCCTTCACTAAGCTGGTCTTTGTCTCAGACGAGGATGTTGACGGTGCAGCTGAGTTGAATGCCATGGACTGTACTGTTTGACACCCAGCGTCAATGGTTTCCCTTCCCAGTCTTGACGCTTTCAAGTTTTGTCTTACCTTGCACAGCACCCGTCATTGTCCGCGTCTTCGCCTACCCAAGGTGGAACTGTCAGAGAAAATTTCACATCCGAGCTGGTTAGGCTTGACGGGCACGCCTCATGAAAACCGGTGTCTTGGACTTTCGTGGGTAATTGCATGCGGGGCGGGGATCTTTGCTCTGGCATGACTAAAAAACAATCATTATATCTATGTATAGTGGTCGCTGCTCTCAAGTCCAAGGATGTGCAGTTGCTTGTCTTTTGGTTTTGCCCTTTTACCAAAGACTCGCATCAAAGGAATAGTTGTGTGTTCGCACATGTGCCTCTCTGTGCTTTCGAGTTACATTGGCTCTGTCGTCGAGATAGCCCGCGTCCACCTTCCCTGGATAGCTTCGGGAAAGGCAGTCGCATCTGGCAAGCACCAGGCTGGACATCTCTGTTTCTTTTGCGAGGACAGTCTTGTTTCCTCCTTTATCGGCAGGACTGACTAGCCAGCTTAACATTTTGGTTCCATCTGGGTGAGCACTGAGCAGTGTAAGCAACCAGGCACCCTTTCCAGTCTCCTGGTCACCTGTCATCCTGCTCCTGCTTCCTTTCGCTATTTCCCACCACCTACTCTATCTTGGATTCCCAATCTTCATTGTCTTCATTAGCTTTGTCCCCAATCAATTTCGAATCCATTGAAAGGACTCAAAGACGACCTTTCAACTTATGCTCCATCGAGGGAAAAGCCACTTAGGAGTCACCCTCATCTGCCGTCCAAAGATAACTGAGATCTCTACGTTGCCAGTCGACTCGTCCCCGACTGCAACTTCACCACCACCACCACCACCATGGCCGCTCAATCCTGCCCAGACCGCCAGATGCCTGATCATCTTTCCTACCCGAACCCCTCTCTGGGCGACACGGCCGGATTCGCCGCCTCGAATTTTGCTCCTCGCCGAGGTGTCGAGCTTTCCAGGGCCACTAGGCGTATGAAACTGTTCCGCAAGGTTCTGGTTGTCACCAGGTGAGAAGTTGCCGACACCCTTACCCGTAGCCTAGCTAATCATGAAGCCTTCTCTTGGGTCTTTTCCTTGCCACCCTCGACACCTCGATCATTGCCACTTCTTTGATTACCATCTCTGAGGAGTTCAACGACTACGGCAATGCACCCTGGGTCCTACTGGCGTACCTTCTCACCTACATGGGCTGCGCTGTCGGCATCGCCAAGTTCAGCGATATCTATGGCCGCCGAACCCTCTTGTTCTACAGCTGGACAGTCTTCCTGCTCTTCTCCGTCCTATGCGCTGGTGCTACCAGCATGCCAATGCTGATCGTTGGCCGGGCACTCCAGGGTGTCGGAGGCTCGGGTCTCTACAGCCTTGCCCAGACCTGTCTTCTGGAACACGGTCCCGCCGACAATCCGCCCCTCATGGGCGCCCTCATCGGAGCCACCCTCGCCATCGCCTTTCTTCTGGGCCCTATCTTGGGAGGAGCCATCGTTTCGAAGATCACCTGGCGCTGGATCTTTGGTATCAACCTCCCTCTTGGCATTGTCGCCATGTTCTGCATTGCCTGCTGCTACCCTAGAGACCGTCGCGCATACACGGTATTCTCCCTGAGGGGCTTGAGGAAAGTCGACTTTTGTGGCATGATCAGCCTCTTCGCGGCTTCTGTATTCCTTGTATTTGCCGTCGAACGGGGCGGCTCTCCTCTATACGGCTGGGAGCACCCCAGCGTTATCACCAGCTTCGTCGTTTCCGCAATCAACTGGATTCTTTTCGGAATCAGCGAAACCTACCTCTTTTCGAAGTACTGCCAGTACCCCGACCATGTTGGGTGCCTTCACATCGAACCCGTCTTTCCTGTCCAACTGGCTCTCCGACGCCCCTTTATGGGTGGTCTGGCTGTAACTTTCTTGACTGGGCTTCCGTACGTGGCCTTGACAGTCATCATTCCTGAGCGCATGCAGGTCCTTGAGCAAGAAACCCCCCTACAATCCGGTCTTTATCTTCTTCCTATGCTCGGCGCCTGCGCGTTGGGATCATTCCTCGCCGGAGCAATCTGCTCAAAATCCAATCAGTCGGCTCTTGTCATGGTTGTCGCCTCAGTGGCACAGCTCATTGGCATCAGCTTGATGCTCATTGTTTCGCCCGTCGACTCATCCTTTGTTCCCGCCTACGGTTTCACTCTCATTTTCGGACTGGGCGTCGGTCTTGTTTTCGGGTCCGCTACCATTCTCTCCGGGGTAGAGACTGACTCGACCCGGGACCATGCCGTTGCCCAAGGAGCCCTGGCTCAAGCTCGCGCTCTCGGCAGCTGTCTTGGCGTCGCAATCTGCACTGCTCTCTTCAACAAGCGCCTCGATACCTCGAACAAGCACCTTTCCCAAGAACAACTCGCAATCCTCTACCAAACACCCACCGCATCTGCTCACTGGAACAAAAGCTTGCTGCACCTTATCCAAAACGTATATGCCGTTGCATTCAGAGACCAAACCATCTTCATGATTGTCGCCTGCTCCATCATGGTGGTTGCCGCGGTCTTTACCTGGGAGAACTCGCCCAAGCCCATCAGTTGCCTCGCCAGCCATGCCCAAATAGCCGATAAGACAAGCCTGCAGCGCGGACGTGACCACGATGGCACTGAGATGAGCGATATGGGTAGTGTCCGCTCGGTCTAGGCCTCTTCATTTACGCCCGGCTCCTTGTATGAAGATAGTCATTTTGAAGGGAAGGAAAAATCAATGTTTGCTTCTTTCGGGGAGTTACAGGACATGAACTGAGGCGTGTTGGTCGGTTTGCAGGGTTGGCAGTGTCATTGTTCTCTCGCGATTCCTTTCTCACAGCATTTCAAGGCAACTTGGTTATGCTTTCGACTCAGTTATGTGACACGCCCGCCAGTGGTTTACCGGTCACAAATGCATTGCATTGGTTCTAGGTCCTACATACTAATGGAAGAAATTCCCGGCATGCCTTATTGCCATGTTACGTACTTTCCGCCGTCCCAAGTATTCGCAACACCGAATGCCGAATCTTACAGCCAGTGACCATGCTCAGTTTCTCGGAAAGTTAAGAAGTCCGGATTCGCCGTTTCCACCCTACGTCCGTAGAACTCGCATTCTCGCATTACCCGCCCCGACCGTTTCTCATTTCTCCACATTTGCTTGGTGTTAGTAGGCTTGCAGATCAAGACACTCCCTATTGCCTGGTTTATATGTGATATGAAGCATGCCCCTCGACTATATCATACTATCTTTGTATTTCCCTCCTTACATCTACCGAGCAGTCTTACCGTCTCAGGCGAAATTGTTGACAAAGCAATAATGGAATCTCCTGTTCTATTCAAGTCCATCACCTCGAACCTCTTAGGCTTCCAGACTGCAGTCTACGTCCTTGCCGGGCTCGTTTGCGCATTCTACGTTGTGCGACCCTTCTTGTCCCCGTTACGACCCGTTCCAGGGCCATTCCTGGCCCGTTACACGGACGCGTGGTTCCTATGGCGAGTACACAGAGGTCATGTCGAGCAGGATTTCATATCACTTCATAGGGAGCATGGTAACATGAACAACTCCATCCCGCGAGTGGCTGAATCGAGCACTCGTATCGTGGTTTGTTTCTGACTCAAGACCCAGGTTCGATTGTAAGATACGGCCCCAACAGGTACAGCATCAAGGATTTAGAGGCACCCAAGATCATTTACGGTCATGGGCACTCCTTCGTTAAGAGCTCGCTTTATCGGTCATACTCCTCGCCCGAGTTACAAGACTGGAATCCATTCGCCGTCGAGAACCCCCAAGTGCACTCTCAGCTGCGGAGACACCTTCAAAGCACCTACACTCTGAGCGCTCTTGTTTCATACGAGCCATATGTGGACGAGTGTGCTCGTATCCTCAAACAGCGCCTCGAAGAGATCTCTGTCGCCGGCTTACCCATCGACTTTGGTCACTGGCTTCAGTGTTATGCATTCGATGTAATTGGTCTGATCACCTACGGGAGTAGATTCGGCTTTCTCGACCGGGGTGAAGACGTCCATGGAGTCATCTCCGCCATCGACATCTCACTACAAGACTCCTCGCGACTGTCTATGTATCCGTCCTTCCATGTGCCCGCAGTCCTTCTACGAAGTTGGCTGTCTGGAGGCAAATCCGGATTTGCCTACGTTAATAACTTTGCTCAACTGAATATCGACAGATTCCGTGCCAATTCCAAGACAGCGACCCTAGAATCAGATGAGGAAGCTGGCGGTAAAATGCAGTCATTCCTTGAAAAGTTCCTCCAGAAGCATGAGGCGGATCCTACGAACTTTACAATCATGCATATCTTTACTGGCTGTGGTGCTAATGTCGGGGCTGGTTCTGACACGACGGGTATTAGCCTGTCTGCCATTTTGTACTACCTAATGAAGCGACCCGACTGCTACCAAAAGCTGCGAGAAGAAGCCGACGCAGTCCAGCCGTCCCAAAACAAGGAGTTCACTTTCCACGAGACCCGAGACATGCCTTATCTTCAAGCCGTGATCAAAGAGGCCCTACGGGTTCATCCGGCTTTCGGTATGCCTCTCGAGCGGGTAGTACCCGAGGGCGGTGCCACTATTGCTGGTCGATTCTTCCCACCGGGCGTAAGGATGATAGCGCTCCTGTCCATATAAATAAACATTACGGACTAACCAGGACGCACAGAACAAAGTTTCTGTTCACTGTTGGGTGGAGAACAGAAATGAGCTCATCTTTGAAGACCCCGACGATTTTCGGCCGGAGAGGTGGCTCATTGAGGACGAGAACAAACTTATGCTGATGAACCGTCATTGGATTCTGGTAAGTGATGCACTAACACGTAAAATACGTATCGGAATCAAACTTCTTTATTGCTAACACTTTTCGCACTCCAGTTTGGACTTGGTACTCGAACTTGCATAGGGAGGCACATATCCATGCTCGAGATAGCCAAGCTGGTTCCGCGCATCGTCCGGGACTTTGATTTCGAACTGCAGGAAAGAACCGACGAGTCGTGGGAAACCAAGAACAATGCCTTTGTGAAGCCACAGAACTTTATGGTTACCGTTAAAGCCCGAAACGGGTAGGCCTCGTTCAGTCAAGGTTTTGAACCTCCAGCTCAAACTTTTAGCCTGCTAGTCTAAAAGTCAGGAGCAAGCGGGCAGCAGCAGTGCTGTTAGAAAGTCACTGGGGTCTGTTGCGTATGAAAGTATGATCATGTAGTCAGGGACCCTTCTCTGGAAAAGGTTGGGCCCTCTAAATTGTCAGACAACATTTGTATTGTATGATTTAGGTTTTGGGTATCCCTTTCAAGCTTCGAGCGTTTAGCATGTCTTGATATTCAAGCACATGAGTCTCAAATCATGTCCTTACCACATTTATCAATCTACCGAGCTGACACACTGCCTTCGCTGTTCAGCATAATCAACTGGGTGACAAGTTCGACTTTCTCATTTTATCGGCGCCAAAAGGTCGTTTCCCATACGACAAACGCTTGTAGTTGCGGCCACTGCTACTGCTGGAGTCATTCAACGATGAAAGCCGAAAGCTTGTCATCGTATCATGCGCTGTTGACGTGGCCGCGTGCTGCACTCCACATCATCCCTGAAGCAGGCTGCAGCGTGATCCTCGCCGAAGAGGACGCTGCCACCAACGTCTTATATCCCTCAAAGCCGGGTTGTGCCACGCTTCCCCGCACGATCTCTTCATTCCCGCATGCCCGCCCGTTACATGCTGAACGAACCCAAGGCCAATCGTTAGGTATCCATGGCAAACCGTGAGTTCTTCTTCTTTTACGCGCCGACGTGGGACTACCCACCGGCCGGTCCAATCCGACTCGGGAACGTCATCACATCGGTCAAGAAGCCTCACCGGCCCCTCTCATGTGTCCCGCCACCGGGGGACTCCAACCTCTTAAGGATAGAGAAAAAGAGCGTCCAATACACCAAGGAGAAACTTCGGAGCGGAAGGTTTTCCATTTTGACCAAGTTTTTGAGTGTCCTCGGGTTTGGCAGTGATATCGGTGCCGAGATCGAGAATGGGTAGGTTGGCATGCCACAATAGATACGCCATGCCCAGGCTATTTACGATACCAGTTACGAGGAAAGGTTCATGTTTAGTACTCTCGAGACTGTTCATTTCATCCCGACACCGACTTACCTCCAGACGTGTATCGAATCCGATAACGTCCGTCGATTTCTACAAACCTCTCGGTACCGCAAACCTGTCTACATCATCACCGGCATCAAAATCGTGAACGGAGCCGAAGCCAACACCCTTAAGTCCCGAAAAATAGGCGGCGCACTCGCTGTCGAAGTAGACGCCGCCCTCTTGAGCGGTGGTGCCGTTCCTATTGGCGGCGGTCCTGGAGTTGAGGGCAGGGTAGGCGACAAGGCCGGAACTATCTGGGATGGTAGTGGTGACTTTGTGTTTGCGTTCCGTGTGAGCAAGGTCTTTGTGGGCGAGAAGACTGGCCATGTGGTGAGTGAGGATGACTATCGCAAGGGGGCAATGCTTGGCGATGAGACGAAGGACGTGAGGGCCCCAACCTTGTGTGTCCTCAAAGTCGAAGAGCCAGGGGCTGAGGCTGAAGGTTTCGATGTAGAGGAGTTGATGGATGATGAGGATGTGGTTCTGGGTGCCATCCCAAGGGAGGAAGACTCTGAGAATTGAGACGCATCATGACAACAGCGGACTGTGTAAGCGCATATATTTTAACGTAGAGAATAACCATGATATCATATCTCCTTGGGATTCTTGCTGTACTAAGCTGAATGACACATTTGTCATCTAAACAACGCATTCCGAAACTCACGGTTAACTCCATCCAAGTCGTCACCAAACATGTTGTGCTTATACAAGCTCAATTGAACATAGAAAAATCCGTCCCTGAGGCTTCGGCCCACGCTCGGCGCATCTAATGAGCAAGGCCTCCATGTTATCCTTCCGCTTCAGAGCCACCGCTTTCTCTGGTACATGCAAGCGTGCATATTGCAGAAGGAATGCCGCAATCCCGGCGAGAATGGGTGTCGCGTACGACGTGCCGGACCGAGAAACCAAGTAATCTTGGCCAGGCGCTTCCTCGCAAAGATACGTAGGCCAGGCCGATCTAACGGACTGGCCTACCGTCGCAATATTCACAGTGTTTTTCTGGGCAGTCGGGCTAAAGCTGGATCGGTTCCCCAACGGATCGGTTGAATGTACGCAGATGACCTGAGAGCTGCTGGTGGGGTAGGCCCGGGGCAGGTTGGCGCCGCCGTTGGAGGCTGCGGCAAACATCAGGACTTGCTTACTGTACGCATGATCAATGGCGGCCTGGAGTTTGTCGTGGCCCGGGAAGTCTGACGATGGCCTCCAGCGCAATCGATCCATGACATTGACCGAGCACTTGACTGGGAATAAAGAAGCGGGGCGACTTTCGAAGCAGACAAGATAGCTGTTATACTCTTCACGCGGAATTAGCGACAGCCGGAGAATTCGTTCACTTTCAGTATTAAGGGGGACATCATCTGCCCTAAGGACTGTAAAGATTCTAGGCGTGATTATGGATATTAAACTCTGCTTTAAGCAACATGTTTACTTTGATTAATGTTAAGAAAACTCTAACATGACTATTTTGAAGTGACATTAGGTTACTATAACTAAGTGCCTTTTTTTTTTTAACTTTGTTACGACTTTATTATAGAACCCTAATTCTTTAGTAGTAAACGCTTTGTACGAGTAGGCTGAAGCCTGGTTTAAGTTGCTACTGAGAGAGGTTGAAAGTAGGTTATCTTTACCTTCTGCTGTTTTTACTATCTTAATATAGTCTTGCTGCTTGCGCCGTTTTTCTCTTACGCTTTTCTTTAGGGGGTGCCTATCTTGGTTGTAATGTTGGGGTAAGTTGAACGACTGGGGCATGACTTGAATGAACTTGGGGTATGTAACGAGTCCCTAAGGAACCGTGCATGCCCCCTTCTAGTTAATGATTTCTGTTACGTTAAAGGTGGCTTTGTTGACTATGATGTTGCTGTGAAGGAAATTATTGTGGCATAGAGGAAATGGTCCCTTGTTGCGTAAGGGGAGTAGTTTGGCTATGCTTTTGATCTGCGAAGGGAATTCGTTGGTAATTTTGACTATCTCTTCTGCTGAAATCGGGCCTCTCTGCATTATTTGGGTGATTGTTTCCTTGTTGAGCTTGAACTTAACATTGTTGGCCTATGCCTTAAAAAAGGCTGCTGCTGTATTAAACGGACTGCTGATCCCTGGAATAGGACCTGTCTTGTATCTGCTGTCCTCCTTTTGGATGATAGCTCTAATTTTTGGGAGTCGTAATGACGTTATTTAGACCTAGTACAGTAAGTTGCTATACAGTTAGGTTAAGAAGGTGGGTTGCTAGGAACGAACATGACACTTAGCGACAGATCGATAGAAAGTTTTTTTGGTACTCTATGGGTATTACACTACTGTGTACTTTGTGACTGCCGAGAGCATTTATAGTAAAAATACCGGGGAGCATTTTGATGGGCATGAAGGCAGCCTCTGCAGCATTATTTATGTCTGTGTTGTAGATAAAGACTTGGGGTACCTGTAAGCTGGAATTCTCTTGAATGAACTGCATTGTTGCAATTTCATTTTGTAGATTTTTGCTGTAGGAATATGAAGACTTGCTTTGTATGATGGGAATTCGGGCTGCCTAATGAGTTTTGTTGGAGAACTTAAGTTGACGGATGACGTTGTTGAGTTCGCTTGTTATCTGGTCTAGGGTTACACATTCTAAGCTGCGGTTGGCATCTGAGGCTATTTGGTATAGCTGATCCCAGTTGACTTAGTTGAAATAAGCGATAGTTTGGTGATTACTGTTCTGAAGAAGATCCTGAACTCTTGTTTAGGAGGTTGAGTCTGTAGCTATGGGCAGCCTGCTACTAAAGATATTAACTAAATGCTTTAAAGATTGTAGCGACTGAGGCGGTAACAGGAGTGCTGATTGGCTCTATATAGGAGGCGAATGTAAAGGGCTGAACCCTTCTAGGGGGCTACAGTGATTATTGTCTGCATATTGTAAGGAGAGAGTGTAGATAGATATACTACCTAATTGGGACATGAATAAGCGTGTACCCTTGAGGTGCATATGATAGCTCAGGATAAACAAAATAAGGCGGTGTACTAGTAGAATTGACTATTTTTAGAAGTACACCTTAAAACTACGATTGAAAGGAATACGCGTAAGAAACAGAGAACAGGTTCATATCTCGCGTGTACGTGGGGCTTGTAACAAACTAACATTTAGAACCCCGGGAGAGGTGTAGAAAGTAGGCCTTGCTTCACCTTGAGAGGCTTATTGTCAGAAAGACGCCTTGCTGTATGTTGACTAACCAAAGTGTTGACGTCGAACGGGGCCTGTTCCGATAGTTATGCTTGAGCCAGAGAGTGCAAGGCTAAGAGCGTCATATGAAGAGATGTTCGGTGGCTGCAATGAGCGGCTTTGTGCTATCACTTAGGGCCCAATCTTCCGCCCTGGCGTTGTAAAAAGCAGGCCACAGGTGCTTCCAGAGTTTCACGACGAATGGGATGACACGCGAAACAAAGTAGGAAGTAAGATACACTCAAGTTTCTCAGCAGAAGCCAGGTCTGCTTCATTAGACGTAGAAAGAAACGCTAGCAGCCTACACCACCTAGCTACTCAGTGTGGCGTATCTTAATTACCGTTTAGCGTATTTACAACTGGATGAACATGAATGTTAAAATACGTCAATTGATAGGGTATCCTTGTTCTGTGTATTAGTGTGTATCTAGGAAAAACCCCTTAATTAGTTGCCTTGTTGTATTTTGCCTAAGGCAAAATGCACGTGCCATGGGATTTCAGTCATTTGGCTGGTGAAATCCGTCCTAGCTGTGCAGTTGACATTCCTCCGGATTGCCCTACTTTCAGCTGAGTTGGGCTGCTGCATTGCCCAATTTAACAATTAGACCACACGGATTCTCCAGCAGCCCTAGAGATATCCTTCTCAGCCACCCAGCCCAACTTTCACTTCCACTTTAATACTTCATACAACTCAACCAACAAGCAATATCACCACCACGGACGGTGATCGTTGCTATCCACGATACTCAAGTATCCCCCTCATTACCCTGTAAATCCAACAGTCACCGTTAAAGTGGTGATATTAGGTAGGATGGGCAGCCGTAAAGTAAAGTAGGATATCCCCACTTGTTATAGCTGGCCTACACGTGACCCACCTCACCTTGCTGCCTCAATCCTGCTTATTCCAACAGCTAGGCTATAAGGTTTTACACTAATAGCTACCAAGCCTGAAAACGTTTTTTTGTTTCTTGCTGTATACTACTTGTTTGGGAAATTCTTGGTGGATCTCTGAGCTCCTATTGGCCTACTCCACCCCAAAAATAGGTACAGTTTCTGGTCTATTCACCGTCATTTTGCCGCGACATTCCGCCGCATTTAACAATTGGTTTTCAGTCAAAGTGACAAGCATACCTGTCCCAAACGGGGTTAGTATTATTTCCACTTGGGCTCTGGAGCTGGAATCAGGCAGGCAAGTCTGAAAAAGTTAGTGATCTGGCTGTGTTGGTAGAGGAAGATCTTAACACTCCAAAAGTGCGCTAAAATATCACTGCCTGACGCTGCATGGGGCCATTCAACAAATGCGTTACCCTCCCGTCATCGTCAATGCGCAACATGTTTGTCTTCATAAAACCAGCACCTAGACGCCTAGAACCCGTGGCCTGCATGACAACACGATCGATCCAAGATGGTGGCACGTATCGTCTTAGCGAGCGACTTCAAGATCGGCTGGGTTTGCGCCCTCCCGGTCGAGCTCGCAGCCGCGGCCGAGATGATGGAGGAGAAGCTCGGCGACTTCCCCTGCCACCCCAGTGACTCCAACATCTACGTGTTTGGGCGCATCGGGGGCCACTACATCATAGCTGGCTGTCCACCTATGGATCAGATGATTACAAACGGGGCAATGGCAGCTGCTCGCCAAATGAGGTTGAGCTTCCCTTCGTTGTGCCTCGGCATACAAGTCGGCATCGGCAGTGGGGTCCTGATGTTGAGGATTACCGGCATACATGTTACCGCCGAGATAACTTCCTATCTCATCTCGTGCGCGAGCATAAGTTTGCGGAGCCGAGGTACCGCGCGTTCTCGGGGGTGTTGTCGCCGCGGACGCCGCAGGAGTACCAGTACTGGTACTGAGCAAGCACCACGAAATCCATCGAGTCCGGGCTCGGCTGTTTCGCCTCCGCCTCGGCAATGGAAGCCTCGATGGCTTCGGCAGGAACCTGTCACACAGTCAATCCCACCCCCAAGGACACGACTCGACAAGGAGTGGCGGCGGGTCTTCTCACATATCGCCGTTCCAGCTTCTCGCCGCTAAGCCCCTCCAGCAAGTCGTAGATCTGGTTGTGCGTCACGACCTCGGTGTACGAAAAGACCATGCGGTTCAAGGTCCGCGAGTCGGTCAGCGCGATCGGCACGTTCCCGTCCCCGGCGATGCCGTCTGACGTCTCCATGACTGCGTAGTCGATGCGGCCGGACGGGAGGCGCGGCAGGTTCACCTGGTACCACCAGCCGACGTCGATGACGGTGTAGGGCAGCTTGATCTTCTTGATATGGTTCAAGACATCCTCTTTCTGGTTGCCTCGTAAGTAACGTGCGCCAACGACAACACGGGCCCCATCTTGTGCATAGGCGCCATACCAGTTCTCTCAGCAGCAGAACTCCCTTGGGAGGCGCAACCGTCGCGAAGAAGCAGGGGATATACCGCTTCACGCCCGCGGCTTGGGAGGCGTTGATGAGCGATATCTCGGCCAGAACGCTGCCGCCGTAGATGGTGGAGATGACGACGTCTACGCCCGCAAGCATCTTCTCCAGGTCTGCCTGGGGGCCATCGAGGTCGGCGGCGGCGATCTTGACGCCTCGCTTTGCCAGGCCGAGTACGGCGGGCTTCTTGAGCGACGAAGGTCTCGTCAATGCCGTAACTCTCTAAAGTGTAGCGTGTTAGAACTCTGAGTGAAGCAAACAAGGCGGAAGGGGCCTACGAGTTCCGGCGTGTCCGATGCGAGCAGGGCGTCCACGATGGATGAGCCCGTCTGGCCAGTTGCGCCGACGATTGCGATTTCCATATTCTTGGTGCTTTTGAAAGTGATGTCTCAAACTGATTCGATTACTCGCCACGGGCTTCTCTAACCTCTTATATGGCCCTCATCGCAGGGCTGATTGCCCGTCTAGATATTACAACTGATCGCGCATTGCTAACCAAGCCCGTTCATCGACACAAGAAAACCCATGCAAGCGAATTCACAGGTGGACCTCCGCACTCGACGAGCATCGTCCATCTCGGTTTTGCTGTATAGTCCCGTTGTAGTTGCGTAGATGACAAATGCCGGCTAGTCCAAATTGCCGGGAGGTCGGCCTAAAAAGCGGCTCAGTCTCTCCGACTCGTAGTCCGCGATGGAACCAAACGGACCCCGCGACTGCGAGATCTCCCAAATGTGACATTGGGCACAGTCAGTCTGTGGCTTCTTTCCAAGTTTCATCGCCAATTGTCACGGGTGGCCGCTCATGCAACTGGAACAACGCATGGCAGTCTCTGCCTTGAGATGAAATGGTCCTTATTTCCGTTAACCGCAGGGAAAAGTGTCAGCAAGGTCGAGGACGTGCTTCAATCTAGGTTTGCGGAATGCGGGCTCCACGACTAGCGATGCTTGGCTTGGTGGGGCTCTCATGTGTTGATTTATAACATTAGAAACAATTCGGGCGACCAACAGCGTCAGCAACGATGTAGCCAAGTGGCCATGTTCATGTGCCGGAAATGAGCAGATCCAGGACCGCCTAATATGCCCCTACCCTCTGGCTCCACGCCGGCCCATCAACAATCTTCAACTCCTCCCGTCCCGTCGTCACCACTTCTCCGACATCCAGCCGGAAATCCCGCACGCGAGCCCCGCCTTTCCCGAGAGCCCAGACGGCCAGTCCGACCCAGTTGGCCCCTTGGTAGCGGAGGATGCCCTCCGGCACGGGGAACCTCGTCTGCGGACCGATATTGCTGATGTACTTCCCGAACTGAAACCCGTTGACGTACAGTATTGCCCGGTAGGCTCCCGCCCCGTCGGCGTCATTGGTCGGGGCGATGTCGTCCAAGACGAATGCTAGGGGGATGTCAAGGTCTGCGGCGGGAAGATTCAAGTCCAGAGTCGCAGCGTAAAACGCCACGCCGGGGGCATCAATACCATCGAACGGCGAACGTTGCGTCGTGAACGCAGTCGCAGGCGGCGAGGAGAGATGGTACCCCTGACGCTCGAAGAACAGACCTCCTTCGTTCAGTGGCCCCCGGAACCGGTCCGCATAGTCTTCGCCGCCGAGGTTCCCCGTAATCTTCCACGTTGTGACGTTCGTCGGCACGCCAGACGTGGACGTAATGCTATAGTCCATAATGCCACGTGGGTTCTTCATCACTTCGGCCGGAATTACAAAGTTCTCCTCTAACCCCGTGGTGTCGACCACGACGGTGAGGACGTACGTCATGCTGGCGGTCAAGTTTTCGAGAGTGTAATTGGAGGTATTGTCCCCCGCGGTGTCGTCGTGATTATTGGCGAAGGAGCCGAGGAAGGTGTCGTTGAGCCAGACGGAACTTGCGAAGGCGGAGCCGCCTTGGGTCGTGATCTTGAGGGTGTCTTCGGCGCCGGTGGCGGTGAAGTAGCCGCGAAAGACGAGGGTGCTCGTATGGAAGCCGTAGTCTGAAGCGAAGAGGGAGACTGGGGTCGTGAGGTTGGCGATTGTGTTGTTTGTGGTGGTGTGGTTTGCAAGCGGCCAGGCGGAGTCGTCGTAGCCTGGGCTGATTTCTGGAAGTGAGTCGAGGAAAGTCCAGTTGAGCGTCTTTAGGTCTGGAACGGTGAAAGCACTGTCCATGAGAGATGGACGTGCTATCCAGTTTGTCAGGTTGTTTCTCGTGTGGTCAAGCGGCTTTCCGTTAACTTCTAGCTTTGTGACCTCCGCGTCGACGCCAAGTATCTCTAGCTCGGTGGTACGGTTGAAGTCTGCTTGAATCCTGAGCGTATCACCCTGTATCGAGACCGACCTGATCAGGTAGCCGCCGTTGATGATTAGAGAATCAGGGCTCATGATTGACGTCCCATAGGAAGGCTGGCTGTTCCCACCCGGTTTGTCTGTGACCCAATAGTTGTATGCGGAGTTGCGATCTTCTGATTGTCAGTTGAAAGCATCTCATATTTGTGTTATTTGAACGCAGCCGCACTTACCTAGAATGTAGATAAAGAGATGGTCAACTTGGACAACTCGTCGAGTCGTCGAAGTCACCCAACTCAAAAGCAAAGTGCTGTTGACATAATGATGGTCAATGCTGGTTCCCTCGATGAGGAGAGGCGTCGCTTTTGTCTTGATCGCCATTTCATGACTCTCATCGGGACCACTATAAACAACGAGAACAGTCTGATTCTTGTACACTTTCCACGTGTAGATCTCCGCCGTCGAGTACAAAAGCGTTGTGTTTCCGACTCGGTAGTCGGTAATAATGACCTTCGAGTCACGGCGTCCGAGCTGGAGCAGATCACGGAACTGAGGAATGGTGATGTTTCCCTCCGACGTCGGTAGCCGGAGGGTGTAGTCCGTTGTAGCCAGGCTAGAATAGTTGCTGTGACGGACTACGAAGAACGAGCCCGTGCCGTTTCCTAACAGTGGCGTCACGGTTATATCGGTGGTCCTGCTGTAGACACCCACGGTCAAGTTGTGGGGCGTTGCGGTCAAATACGTAGGCGAAACTTTCAAGAACTGGGCTTCGAGCTTCAGTTCTGAGAACTTCTCTCTGCCGATGCCTCTTTCTTCTGTAATTGCCTTGGGGGGTGTTAGTCGGTTTGGCACCATATCTTCAGTACAGTTCAGACTTACTGCGCCGTAATCATAGGACGTATAACCTCCCGGGTGTCCCAAATTACCCCAGTTTGTGCCGCCGAAAAGCTGAGGTGGTGTCAGTCTGCTATGCGCCCGAAAGATTTCAAGAAAGGGGACTGTCGCTGACCATATAGATATTATATATAGTGACACCAGCCGCGTAGTTGTTCTTATAAAATACACGCTCAAACTCATGATTAACCAAGGCCGCACATTTCTCAAAACCAGGGCCGCCGAATGGGTCAAAGGAACCGCCTTGGAACTATGGCACATTAGTTTAGGCTTCTCGGATGAGTTTGATGGACGTACTTCTAGTAATGAATATGGGGTTCCCGGACTTTGCTGCAAATGCAGTGCTCGATAATTCGTTGGTAGTTTCTTGTCCGGCCATGTGTTCGGATTTGCCTAAGCACCGACGGTTAGTAAGGCATACAAGATTATCTGGGAACAATCAGTATTTCTCACGCAATCAAATCCCAAAGGATAAGCATCGTGTCCCTAGACTCGTTAGCTGTAAACCATCAGTGGCTTCAAGTGTCAAATACATAAATATCCACAGCCCCTACACCCGTCCCAGGCGCATTGTTTCCCAAGGGCCTGGCGTCGTTGCTGATGAGCGGGACGACGATCCCGGCTTTGCGTGCCTGGTCGATAACGTACTGAAAGTACTGCCCATCAACGCTGCTGCCGTTTTCAAAATTGGTGTATTCGTTCTCTGGCTGGAATAGAATGACCGGTCCCCCGTTGGTGATTTGGGCCTTGGCAATAATACTGCAGATCTTCGCCATGTAGCTATCATAAAAGGTCAGCCATACGGTTCATCCAACTAGCCAGTTTTTGTGCAAGAGCGTACTTATCCGTCGCCGACAGAAACTCAGGATCCGAGGTCCTCAACTTCCCTCGGATCCTCGCCAACCACCCTGGAAACCCGCCACCAGAGACCTCGGCGTTGATGTACGGCCCAGGCCGCGCGATGAGATACACACCCGCCTTAGTCGCGGCTTCAAAGAACGGCCGAAGATCAAACACGCCCTCGGCACTGAAGTCACCGGCCTTCCCCTCGAGAAGAGCCCAGTCGACGTAAAAGGAGACAGTGTTGAGGCCCAGGGCCTTGACCTTTTGGAACAGGTCCAACCAGAGGGATGGGACGGGTAGGCGGAAGGGATGAATCTCCCCGGAGAAGATCATCACACGCTCGCCGCGGACGAAAAGCGAGTGCTCGTCCCAGGTCACTACATCTTGAAGTTGGTCTCTCTTGTGGGCGTCGATGATGAGCGTGGGGGGACGGCTTCCGATAGCGCCCGTCGACGAGGCAGAGCAGATACCGAGAGCCAGTGAGACGATTGAGAATAGTGATGGCCTCATTTTGGAATGTACCCAGTGAGTGACTTGGCCATCAAACAGGAGGTTAAGGAGGAGGAGGAGGAGGATGCTAGTCTTAGTGTCGTTCGTACATCATATACGTCAATCAACCTCGGTTGTTCTAAGTCGCTAACCCCGAAAAGCTCTCGGGGCCCAATATCCTTCCAGGTGCTCTGCGCCAGTTTCCGCTCAAGTTCAATATTGCAGGTTAGATGCGTAGCGATCACCATAGTAGCACGCCGTGAGAAAGATGGGAAATGCCCGGAAGAACAGGTGTGATTAGCTTTGCATACGAAACGATCGTCCGATGCCCGTGAACTGGGAAAGCTTGGTCCAGCGTATGCAGCCATTCCGGGGTGCTGAGAGGTCGGAGTGGCTGGTTCATGCTTCGTCGGCCTCGTCCGCTGGAACCGTGCGGGGATCTGATGTGTATGATTATTGATGCTTTCGGGTTAGCTATTGCAACTTTCCAAGTTGATTGATCTCGGCCGACGGCCTGAGTGAGCGCATCCGACGGTGCTAAGTAACTAACAAGCACCGGAGACTCTTCAACACCGCCTATGGCGACTCACCGTGATTTAATGCGATGCCCGCTCCTTCTGCCCCCGCAAGGATACGAGGAATAGCAAGTGCCGCGAACGGAAAATGCAACTGCTCGGTGGTATCAAGTCTGTATCTGTTGCTTGTCGAAGGTGATCTGATGGCACAATGTAACCCAGCCACTCTTGATGACCAGCTGGTGCATACAGGCGATTGACCAACGGCATCCGATGAAATCCACATGACGACATTCAAACAAGAACCCAGTCCGACTCCTCCCCGTGATCCGGTCCAACCGAATGCTCCTCAACGAAGCCGACTGGCCGGCCATCTTTCTTCCAGACTCTGCCGTCCTTCATAACAAAATCGACTTTCCGCAAAGCCCCGGCATCTGTTCTCGGGTCCGTCTTTAGGGCAACGATGTCGGCTCGGTATCCTTTCTCGATCGAACCAAACGAAAACCCGCATTTCTCCTTGCCGCAGCTCTCCCAGCCGCCAATGGCACATGCTTCCAACACATCCGCCACGGGGACCCCAGACTGTATCATTAGCTCCATCTCCAGAGCACCTTCCCCGTGGGGAAATGCCCCCGTGTCGCCACCAGCAGCAAGACGTACACCGATGTCGTGCGCTCTCTTCACCCGCTTGCTAATGTTATCAAAGTCTGGCGAGCTCCGAAGAACCGCCAGTGTAGGGACGAAGATGGTTCCACGGCGACGCATTTCCCGGAAGACCTCGTCGGTCGCCTCGTTACAGTGCTCAATGGTATCGACTCCTGCCTTGACGGCCATGAGTGCGCCCTTTGCGGTACCCGCGTGACATGCCACAGGCAAACCGCCTAGCTTCGCTTCTTGCACGATCGCATCCATTTCTTCCTGGTTGAACATGACCACTGCCGGATTGGGATCTACAGGAAGAAATGGAATCGCATCCCTTGGTGGCTGGATGGGAGGTGGAAATCGCATCACTTTTCGTCGATAGTCGGCGTAGAACTTGATGATATCCGCGCCGTCACCCACACGGCGTCGGACGGCCTGCCTCACGCCCACTGGCCCATCACACGCGTCAGAGATTCGTGGCAGCTTGGCCAGTGTGTTCTCGTGACGGACCTCATACGATCCGGTACTGGCAAGGCATTCCGTAGCAACAAATAGCCGGGGACCTGGCAGAAGCCCTCGGTTAACACAGTCTCTGAGATTTGCGTCAAATGATCGCATCCCCTCGGTGCCCAAATCTCTGTATGTGGTGTAGCCGGATAGCAGCGCGGCGCGGAGATGGTTGGTAGCACGAACGATTCGCTCCACGATGCTCTCGTCTCGCATCTGGACGGTGGACGAAGCTTCACTAAAGCCCTGTCAGATGAAAGGCCCACAGCTGCCCGAGTCTGTCGCAGCTCACTCGTATGAATGCAGAAACACATGCGTATGGGCGTCGACAAATCCGGGCACCACGACTTTCCCACGAAGGTCGATATCCCCTTCATTCACAGCGGGATCGCCGCCATCTGCCCGACGGTAGACATCCTCGATGGTACCCCTTGCGGAATCAATGACAATTGATATGTCTTTGTCGAATGTTTTTCTTCTAGCATTGAATAGCAACGATGTGTGCAGCGTGATGCGCGAACCGAAGACTTCACGATTCATGGTTGCGAGATCGAGAAAAGATCGTTGTGTGGGAAAGGAACCGATGAGTGAAACACTGCATGGTGTATTTACACTGTAGGGATGACTTGTAGCTTCGAAGCAATGATTGAGCGGAACTTGGAAGACGGGTTCCCCGTGTTAATTCCAGGCTGACGTACGGCCTGCGTGTGAACTAACCGCTCTTGGCAGCTCGGATGTCTTCAACTCTCAATACTACCGTCTAGTGTTGGGTCTTGGGCCTGTCGGCCAGCACCGAGAAGCCGTACGGAAGTGGGGCGACTGCTCACGGAGGCAACACGCACGGCGAGCGTTCGCCGGTAGAAGACTCCGCAAGTTGATTTTCCATTCCGTTAGGCTTGGCGGTGGCTCAACTGTTTGAATGGCGAGAAAACCAACCATACTTCTGGGTGGATGGCGGGTTCAAAGCGCAGTCGGTTGCTCGGTCGGCTACCCCTAGGCTTAAACGTTCGAGAAACGTTATTGGGGATTGTGAGGCTGTGAGGCCTAGTATGTGTCTGAGAGCATACTGGCTGTGCGATATCCACATCAGACGGATTATTGTTCCACCATCGGCTGCCTCTGGGTACTAAAGTGCCATCCGCTTCTTCCTATGTACATACGAAGTAGTAGTGTACTATGTAGTCTCCGGGATGTGGGAAGAAGAGGGATCCATGACGAGGATTGTTGAGGTGAGGCTGCCCGGAAGGGGTGTCCTGGTGCGTGAAAGCTGGGCGAAACTAGTTTCCCGCACCAGGGTTTTCATTTCACATCGACTCACTGTTGAGAAGTTCGTCTGGAGATTCGCGGCCGTGTGCACATCGCATGGCGCGATCTTTCCGAGAGCCGAAAATCTGGCAGACCAAGTTTCCACTGAGAACCACCCACCGCTCACGCTGCAGACGGCAGCAGTGCAATGATTGCTGACAGCATCACTCTGCAAGCTGCGGCGATGCTGTGGCAGGGACGATCGGTGAAGGGCAAGGACCCTCGAGCGCGGAAGTGACGTCGGCCGCCGCGGAGGGCAAGTCTACGTAAATGACCCCAGTGAGGCGAAGCTCGGCTGTCCGAGATATGCTTGGCCTGTGTCGGGACGCCACGACCCCTATAAGCCCTTTCACATATCGGAGGCATGTTGGCGATTTGCAAGGGGACAGCGGAGAGCAGCCGACGAATGCCGACTTCTGGAAAGGCAGCGGAATCCGGATTTCTCGACGAAGCCGGGAGGAATGACGAATGCTGTGAGGGGGACGGACCGGGGACGGTGGGCGGTGGGGACGGGCTTGGAAGACCCTGAATGGAAAATGGCCGGGTTGGGCTGGGCAGAGGTGGAGGTGCGGACGAGCGTGAGCGACGGGTAGGTGCTGAAAATAGAGACAAGATCGGCCCAGAGCAGGCATGTTGCATTGCGCTGGTTGGAGACAAACCGGCGGCCTGCTGGCAGCCATCGATCGCCATTGCGCATTCATTGCATTGCTTCGTTTCTGGTTGCTTGGAAGCGACGGTTGGAAGATGACAGAGTTTGGCCGGGTCTGCGGACGAATGGACAACCGTGTCGCTCCTTTCCTTTTTCGACTGGACGATGGAGAGGGAGAGAGAAGCAGAGGCTCAGAAACCTCGATTTTTTAGCGCATCGTCATTGTTGTGTTTGGCAGCGACTGTAACAACAACCAACCCCTGGGTGCTGCAAGACGCGGTTAGACGCCGCCGCGCGACGGACTGACAGACTGACCATGTTATTTTTGGCACCTCGACGTCTGGCGAAAGAAAGAGAACAGCGCGCCATCCAGACTCCGGCCTGTTGCATTTGCCGCCGCCTACGAAAAACCCCGGATGGAGGGCACAGAAAGACAGCGCCAACCGAGGAAGGGAGTGCAGCAGAGCAGGCAGCTGCAGCAGCCAGGACCAGCTTCATGTGGGCGGTCTGCCGGGCTAGAAGGGCTAGAAGTGGCCGTTTTCCCAACGGCCCGGCCGCTAGACGTCGCTGACAGTTGGTGCTGCTTCTCGGCCACATTCTAGGCGCAGGCAACAAGCACAGCATCGAGGCAGCACCAAAACGGCGGACGGACTGAGCGCGAGTTGAAGCTGGACTTGTCCGAATGGGAAGAATGTGACTGAGACGGAGGGAGGCGCCGCGTCATTCGCCGTGTGTTCAAGGAGTGGGGCCACAAAACCGCTCTTACCCACGAGGTGTGCCTACTTGTACAGAGGCACTGTGGTACTGTGGTGCTGTGGTGCTCTTCCTGGACTGATTCCTCTGAGTGGCTGCAGCGTCGATCGTCGTGTGCGAACATCGCCCCTCGTCGGGCCAAGAGTCTCCACTTCCCAGCCAATGAAAAGCCGTCATCATACAGCAAGCGAGCACCTCTGAGGTGGGTCTAGCCTGACGTCTGAGGCAACAAGGCCACCACCACGCTGTCCCTTGCACCACTCTCCCCCCATCATCATCCTCCCGTGCTTTCCTGCTGTTGCTGGTCTCCCTGTGGTGCTTGGTGCTTGGTCCGTGCCCGTGCAACGTAGCGGATGCATCCTGTTTGCTTGGGTTTCCCGTTGATTGACGCTTGTGGTCCGGGAAGAAGCCACGAACAGCCACCACACGGACAGTGCGACAGACCCCCTGCAACCTGGCACATGCACCTGCCGCTGGACCGCAGCACTTTGCACTTGCACTGGGTGCACTCCCGCTTGGCTTTGCTATGCTCTGCTCCCTCTGCCCTGCTCACTTGGCAACCGGCACCTGCGCCTGCCGCACACACCTGCCACGCTCACTGACCACCCTCGCTCTCTTCCTGCTTGAATACGAGAAGTCTTGTTTTTCTGGCCTTCCCGCCCGTTCCACACCACCCACCAAACCCATCTCATCCCATCCCTCACTTGATAAAAACCATTCACTCGCTTTTTTCCTATCGTCATTCTAGATTCCTTCCTCTCGTTTTCCCTCTGGGTCACTCCTCCTTCACCTTCACTCAACTCAAACAAGCAGCGTTAGCCTTTTTTCACCTATCGGTCGCTTCCGCTCTTCCCCTCTTGATCCGCGCCGTTCTCCTATTGCGTACCCACTCGGCACCACCTCGACCAAGAACCTTCCGAGAATTCCAGACGAACCCATTCGCCTTTGTTTGCCACGCCTTGTCTCCGGCACATACCAAACAATTAGGTTATCGGCACCCCGAATTCCCTGACGAACGGGAGGGAGAAAACTCGACTGCGGATATCAGATAGAAATATCCATTCCCTCCACCGCCAATTATTCCTACCCTCGTCGTCCATCACACCCGTCATCTACCATGCATCCCACGCGCGCGCTCCAGCTTCTCGCTGCCGTCTCTGTCGCCCAGGCATCGTGGATCAACTTCAGGGCAGAGCCCCGCGACGAGATCGTCAAGAGACAGACGGGAGTCAGCGGCGCCGAGACCACAACCTCTGTTGCTCAAACCACCACATCCGCCCCTGCCGAGACCACAACCACAGCTGCACCCGTCACCAGCACCACTCCCAGTGTCGCAACTACCAGCACTACTGCCGCCCCTGCCCCGACCACAAGCGCCAACTCGCCCTCGACCACAGCCCCCACGGAATCGGCCGCTGCCACGACATCGAGAAGCAGCTCGACGTCGGCTGCCGGTAACAACGATGAATCCACGACCAGCTCCAGTGCTGCTTCTACCACGCCCGCCACCACCGCCCAGCCCGTCACCTCCACCATTCGAACTATCATCACGACGACCAACTCCGCTGGTCAAGCTACATCCTTTACCTCGGAGTCTACCGTCACCCACACCCCGGGCCTGAACGATGCCTCCTCTAGTGACTCTTCCTCTGGCATGTCCACTCAGACCCGTAATACTGTCATTGGTGTTGTGGTCGGTGTCGGTGGTGCCATTGTCCTCGGCGCCCTCGGCTTTGTCGCGTGGAGAATCTGGGGCAAGAAGAAGCAGGCCGAGGAGAACGACGGTCTCATGGAATACAACAACCAGTACGGCAACGAGGCAAAGGCCGAGGTCGGTAGCGCCCAAGGAGCCGGCCGCACCCCGTTCCAGTCGACTCTCGAGAGCTACCACGCCCCAAACCAAGTCAATGCATCGTCAAACTTCTAAGAGGACGGTGATGCAAGCCATGATGATTGTTTGTTGCGGAAGATAGCGTTGATTCCCTGGCCTTTCGTCCACGGGATGGGCATACCCCATGATTTCTCTTTTTCTATCAAACATTACGGCTGGCTTTTCCCCCGCCAGCCACACGGAGTTTCGGGCTGCCAAACTACTACGGCAGGCATGATGGCATATCGCGCAAAGTCTCCGGACTAATGGATAGAGCAATGTATATAGAGTGCGGGATTCCTCTTCTATGTCAGCTGGGCCTCAGGATGATCACTCAACTAGCGTGAGCTCCAAACGAGTTGCGCATCAGGACAGGGCATCGACACCAGCAGAGACACAGACTTCACAGCCCAAGTCTGATGGACATTATCCTGGGTTCGCAGGCTTGTACGTACGTACCTTAAGATACAACTTTAATACCAGGACCGCCAAAAATTAAGGGATCAAAGGCAAAAGCTGAGCACATACCACATTCCAAGTGATCCAACTAAGACAGTGAAGAGGAAGGGGGTGCAAGACATAGAAGACAAAGTTCAACTGATTTGGTTGCACCCCACCCTGAACTCTATGTCACTGAGCATGATCGCCGCCGTCATCCGACTGCCGTCTGAACAACGTCGACCAGCATCAACGACCTCGCTAGACCGACCATCCCGTCTGGGCATTATCACGTGGACGCGCGCGCAGCGGGTGCAGGCTGGCCCGTCCGTAATATGCTTTCCCGTCTCAGTGGTGTTTCGGGTCTGCGGTTGGTGCTGTTGCATTCGCAGCTTTATGTGGGTTTTGCGTCCTGGTTGGACGGCCTTGCTTTGGTGTTTCAGGTATGCTCTCCCTTCCACAATGGCCAACACACCCCCTCTCGTGCCGCTGTTCTGTTGCAGCCGCGGGGACCGTCTGTTCGAGCAGGATTAGTCGAGAAAAAAACAGACTACTGAAGTTTAAGGGACGGACGTTGGCTTTTGCTTCGGCTTTTTCTCCCTTCGAGACGTTTTCTTCTCTGTCGGATCATTTCTTCAGAATTCAACGCTGCGTCGCTCATTCGATCCGCGACCACGACTGCGTGACGCTATACCCACATCGACGAGGTTGAGCCTCAGTCTCCGGAACCGATTATTTTCTAATTTATTCAATTTGATGAGCCGGTGAAGGAGCCATCCCAAAAGCTTGAAGACCCTACCGAGTAGGAGGACCATTGTCTCGATCACGAACACGAAGCTGAGCAACGAGGACTCGACGAATCAAGCCGACTGAGCAATCAATTGGAAATTCGGCGACACCCGGCCAAAGGAGGAGACGAAGAAGTGAGAAGGACACAGTCAAAGGCCAAAAACGATGCGGACGTCGACGTTGATCGGCGCCCTCTCGGCAGTGGCCGTCGCCTCCGCGGGCGTGATGGCGCTCGACATTGGCGACGAGCTGCGCATGGGCTGGAAGATGGGCTTGCTGCCGCGGCAGGACTCGCAGAACCTACAGACTTTCGACGGCGACGTGGGAGGCGTCAAGGCGTCCGCGGTACGTTGTCTCGTGTTGAACCCCCGACCTCGACTTTCTTTTTTTTTCGACAACGGCGGTGCGGTGGTGGTGGGCGGTGCTGTTGGGTTTGGGGCCCGGATGCGAGTTCCGGTGTGGCGGTCTCGGGGGGCGGTTTCAGAAGCACAATCGGGAAGCAGGATCAGGACCAAGGGACGACGATTTGCTGACAGTTTTCTTTTGTGGCGCGGACAGATCACCAAGTCGAGCAACCCCGAACGGCCATTCGAGGTTGACGGCGATACTTTTGTAAGTCTGACCCGTGGGGGAACCTGCGAACTCCCCTGGCCAGCTCCAGTTGCGTGAGCCCGAGAGGATTCGATGCTGATGTCGTGAACTAGCCCGACTTTACCACGGCCGCGAACAGAGCGTGCGACAACCAGAAAAACAAGTGCTCACAGGCCGCCAACAACGGTCCGCAAAAGTTCGAGGTGTCCGAATGTGACAAGCAGTCTGGTAAGCTGCCTTCGTGCGAGCCTCGGGGCCGACCTCTCTCCTCTTTCGCCGATTTTCTGCCACTGGAGAGTACGGGGAAGGTGGACAGATGTCTTCGGGCAAGGCGATGAGAAGTTTGGATTGCTGACATGATTGGACGACACGCAGAACAGTGCAGGTCGGCGATCGACGCGACGTCGAAGCAGAGCTTCAGCGAACCGGTATTCGCAGGCACGGATGGGAACTTTGACATCTTTTGTGACCCATGAGCGGCTGCAGCCTCTTCTATGAATGAGGCAGGGCAGTGAAGCCGGGGGCGCGTGGTTTGACGTTGTATGAAGTACGTTGTGATGCCGGCCATGCGAGCCTATAACGCGTGTCCATGGGGGAAGAGCGTCATCATGGCTGCGGGACGAAAGCCGCCGTGGCATAGAAGTTGGATGAGACGGGTGGCAGGAATTTCATGTTGTACATGTTAAAGTCGGGTTTGGCGTTTTCCAATGGTCCTCGAGAGCAAGGAGCGAGGTTGATATCCGGTACTCTCCCGGTCGTCAGTCGACGATGCGAGAGCCTTCTTCAATGAATAATATCACGTTGAAATGTGTTACAGGATCAGTAGCGTTGCGAAGAGAGAAACCAGACCGCGGATGGAACCTGGGTATTTGCTCGAAAAATCCGAATCGGTGTAGTCAAAAAAGACTTACCTAGTTGGGTTAGGTTACATCTCTGAATGCCTTCACATTTCAGGGAGGACCCGAACGAACGTCGGGCAGGCTAGAAACGCCACAACGGGATGCTATGAGAAACTACGGGCATAGCATTTGCTACCGAAAGTCGCCAGCATTGCCCTGCGAGGGGGCTGAAAGGGATTCTAACCCGGTCCGGAGCAAGTTGCCCTACCTCAGAAGAGTGTTGCGGGTGCATGCCGGTGACGGTAAAAACGACTTTCATGAAGAATCCCCATGGTCCTCCACCCAAATCTCTGCTCCCAGCTGGGTGTACCCGAGGGGGCCCTACCTACTAAGCCATGACCCGCGATATCCAATCTAACAACCCCAGGTTCAACGCTGTTGCTGTTGGCTCTTTGTTTTTGCCCCAAGCTCCCAGGGCCCCCGTCTTTTACTTTTCCACGCGTCTTGTTTAATCTGAACCGCGTTTAGTACAAGACATTGTTGTCTCTGGAGGGCGGGGGGGAAAAGAAGGGAATTTTCCTTGTTTTGTTTTTCTTTGGCATCCATCTCAACTCGGCGGCCCAAGTCAACCGAGACATAGGGGCATACCCGAAGTCGGTTCCCGCTCGTCTGACAATTGCCAGGACCGAGCTTCAGACATGCCGTCCGCCGCCGGGAAAAGACGAACGTTTCGGAAGGTCGGAGCTGATGCAGGAAACCTGCAGCAATCATGGGATGCGTGCGAGCTCTGATTCCGCATCTGCACTTTTTTCCTTTCGGGTTTGTTTTGGTCGAAACCGCAAGCGCGTCGTCGGAGCTCGATCACCTTCCATACGAGATCCAATGTTCCTTACAAAACGTGCGTCGAAAGGGATGGACCCCGAAATTTGACAGATGGGGTTCCCGTCATGCAGGCCGCCGGGTCCAGGAGCGCAAGTGGCTTTCTTTAGTGTCGAGGGAGTGTGGTATCACGATTAGAGAACCCAGTCCTCTATTTGTCTTCACGGTTGATCGATGCAGCTAGGAAGGGAGCCCCCCGTTGTCAACTGACTGTGCTTGAGTCGAGGCGTGAGAAAGACGAGGCGGCCAAGGCCCAGCAGAAGATCGAGGCTGAACGACGCCGGCCACTTGAAGATATTTTTTGCGGGGAGACATGTTGTGAGACACAACCGCTCCCAGACAGAACGAGACTCGAGGCGGCTTGTGTGAGTTGACGGCAACGCAGAACGAAAGACGAGCGAGTGACAGTCAGCCAGCCAGGCGCAATCTCAGCGGGCCACGAGCGTCACGGGCCGAGCATCGAGCCATTGGCAAATACGATGTCGTCTAGCAGTTCAAGCGGCGGGGCGGTCTCATCCAGCGGAAATCACCCAGAGCTCCAGAGGCGATGCGAGAGTAGGGGGAGGCGGTTTCCGGGGCGAGAGCTCTGTTAGGAGGTACATGGGATTGTGCGCGACTCACGCGCCACCGGGATGTATCCGTCACCACACAGGCAGGGCGAGATTGGACTGGGCCATAGCTCGGCCCCGTGGTTCAGCGGGGACGCTCATTAAAACAAAGCTGGGCCGCTCACTGGCCCGTTTGGGAGGTTGTCATTGGAGTTGGCAAAAGTTGCCAGCCTGTCCCTGGCACGCCCCGGTCCATCCCATTGGAAAGCAGGGACCCCCGACTGCGTCCGCCCGTGTCTTCCAACCCCCAATGACATGCCGCCGTTGCTCGTGTGCTTTTGCTCTTCCATTGACGACGAAGAACGGAAGGGGAAGAAGAGAAGAGACCCAGCAAGCAGCAGCAGTGCCAGCTGTTTCTTGTGCTGTTCGTCCCCAGCGAGTTCCCACTCGAAACGTCCAATCTCATCGTGCCACTGGTTCGCGGACCCACGCAAACGGCCCCAGAGAAAGTGGCCTCTCGCTCTCATTCATCCATTCATTCACTCATTCCTCCGCCCCCTGGAGTCTCCGCGAAGCCGCGACGGTGCAGACGGACGTTGTCGTGGCTGTCACTGGACGTCGAGGGATGACGGGCCATCGTTTGGGCGGCGGCAGCCAGACGGAAGACTCGTGGGCTCGTAGCGGCATCAAAGCCCATCCGGCCGTGCCTTAGCTCTGCTGTACCTGCTCCTTTCCGTTGCCGTACCTGTACCTCGCCCGTCCCGTCAAACCCCCGTTCCTTGTCTGTGCATGGTACCTCGAGTCCCCTTCACCCGCGACCTGGACACACCATCATCTTCATCTCCAAGGCCAGGAACCTTCCTACGCATTAGCTTCCCGTGCCATGCTTTGACTTGCCTTGCCTTGCCTCTGTTTTCCCTCTCTGCCCCCGTCCGGTCCAGTCCTCTACCTTCTTTCCACCTCCCTCCTGACACCTCGCGTCCCTAACACAAATCTCCCACCTCCATCCTCATTCTCGCCGTCCTCGTCCTCGTCCTCCTCACGCCCCAAAGACCGACGACGTCCTGTCCAACCATCAAGACCATCATCATCGTTTAGCCCGAGCTGTGATCCCGATGCGTCCGGTACCCGCGAGCTGCCTCCCCTCTATCTTCATGTCGCTCCTTAGTCAATAATTTCCCCCTCCCCCAGTTCCCTTCTGCAACCACCCCCCGTTTTCTAATCCCTGAACCGGACCACCTGTGCAAATAATACCTTATTCCTGCTGGCTACACTTTTTTCCCCCTACCGCCCGCCTGCCAAAAAAATACCTACGCGTCGTCGCGACCAAAAAAACGACCAGGTCCCAAATATATACACACACACACACAACTGTCCCCAATCACACGGGCCGCCTCCTCTCCTCCACCCCCTTATTCCTGTCAACAACTTCGACAGCCCGTCCATTCCCTACCTTTTTTTTTTTTCCTTCTCGCGGCCTGCTTCGTGTGTGCATGCCGGGTTTTTTTGTGAGGGCTGTGAACAAAGGGTCCTCGACGCGAAATCTCAAGAGACTTGGCTGCAGACGATCCCATCGTCTGCGCTGATCTCACCGTGGTAAGCTACCTCACCTCACCTTGCCTTCACATTCCCCCCAGTGGTACCTTGACCGCCCACGGCGGACGCCACCTTGATCTTGGGCCCATTCCTGATTGAAACAGAGTCCCACGAAGACGTCTCCTCAACAGCAATCCCATTCTCCTCCTGCTGCATCCGCACAGGACGGCAAAGGACCTCATCTTCCACCACTCAACTCGCCGCCCGCGTCGCCCGCCCTTTCTTCGACGTCCACTGCTGCCGACGGCGAGGACCTCGGGTCCTCCCCCATTTTGCCCTCGCTACCCGCGCCGAGACTCCCTGACCGAGCTCGGGAAATTCTAAGGAGTCAACCCAACGTCGAAGAAGAGGAGAGGTACGTCACAGCCAGCTGGGGCTCGCCGTACTCGACGGAAGACACGAGACTTCTCCGCCGCCAGAGCATTGGCAGCGATCAATCCGAAGACTCGCCAATCCATCACATTGCAATCAGCACTCCCTTTCTCCGCCCTCCCCCCGCGCTTTCGTTCGGACAAGACGATTCGCCAGAGCCCTACCTCAGCGCAGCTCAAGTCCTCGCTAATCGCGCTCGACGACCTGCGCGGCGATTGACCGAGGATTGGATCCGCCAACACACGGCGGGCGAAAACTCAGAGAGTCGGCATTGGTTCAGCGACGGAAGCGAGCACTCTTCACTGAGCGGCTCAGGATCCGGCGACGAAGCTGTCTGGCACGACAAAGAGTCGTTGCGAACACCGAGAGCTCGACCGCCCCTTGCCCGCGCATCGCTCACCGAACCTCGCCACCCTCGCACCCGGTCCAGCGTTGAGACACTCAAACCGGAAGACGCGAAGCCTCGAGACGACGTCGCAGACGCAAACATGGAGAGCCCAGATCTCTCAACGGCCGATTTGGCCCGCGACCTCCCAGACCTCCCTGTAATCCCCACAACACCCAGAAGGAGCGCAAGTGCGGCACATGGCGAGACCACAAAAGCTCCCATCACACCGATGAGGAGCGCCTCTGCAAGGGTTTCGATCAAAGAGCCGAGCATGACACCGCGGCTGAAGAAGAAGGTCCCGTGGAAGGGCAAGAACATCATGGTTCTACTTCCCAAGGACGAGGAGCGTGGACGCCCCGGACAAGCGCCCAAGCCGCTGAACCAGTCCGAGATTGAAGGCATGTTCAGATCGTGGCAGGAGCTTGGATACGACATCAGTGGCTTCGACCTCGACGTGGCAGAGGGCACATACCAGGCTCCCACAGGATACTCTCAGAGTCGAGACGCCTGGCCCGACTTTGACGAAGTTGCTAGAGAGCGTGCGGAACACACGTACAAGGTCGCATTGCCTGACTTGAACGGTAAGCTGGAGCTTCGGAAGCCAAGATCGCAGACATACTGACCGTGCCGCAGCTTGGAAGAACTACGTGAACGAGCTTAACGAAGCTAAACTGCGAGCTCTCGGAGTGTCATTCGGCGACGACGATCCCCCGCCGCCGTCAATATCGCCCGCGGCCTCACAGCCTAGCCGGCAGGCTTCAGCGCAATACCCGCCCCTGCCCTTCTCCCCACCCATGCCTACGTCCTCGGCCTCGAGCAACCACGTCCAAGGATACCCCTTCCCGTCGCAGTTCGTGCCCGGTGGACGTTCATCTGCAGGCCAAAGCCCGAGTATGATCTCTCCTGCTGGGTTTGGAAGCCACCCGGCCAAATACAATGCCCGGCAGTCGATCTCGGTTCCCATGGGCCATTCGCCCTTCCAGATGTCAAATCAGCCTTCCCCATTGGGCTGGCCTTCGCAGCAGAGAACTGATTCGCCTTCGCTGTTTAACGGGGTTCTCTCTCCCGTTTCGCCTTTTACACCCGAGGGTTTCGCGCCAACTGGTAGCCCTGCATTCAATGCACACCAGCGACACCAATCTCTGCAGTACCCCATGATGCCCCATCAGTTCATGCAGCAACAGCAACCTGCGCGGGCATCCCCACGCCTGCAGGAGGTACGAGAAGATGAGGAGGAGGCAGCCGAAGAGACCCCCGCGAAGCCGTTGGAGCCCGCGCAGGTCAACGACGATGACCTCCAGGCCGAGATTGATGAGGCCGAGTACCACTTGGAGGAGCAGATGCGCAACGAGTTGGAGCACGAGGACTACAGCCCGCATAACGAGGAAGCCGCTGCGGAGCAACTTGCAGACTTCTCCCAACAGCAGCCTCCGTCGCATGCGAGAGAAGCATCCGTCCAGTTCCAGGCACACCCGCAATTGCAACAGCAGTTTGTCCAGCAACCTGGTGACGGCCCTGTTCTCCACCACCCGCGGCCTCACAGCCGTGGCCACTCGCTGTCACAGAACTTCTTCTCTCACCACGACGAGACGCGACCTCGCGGCGACAGTTTGGCCGGATGGCACGATGTTGATCCTAACAGAATCGACGAGACGGCCGAAATCGAGACCAACCCCAGCAACCTTGGCACGCCTGTGCAGGACTTCAGCCTCACGACGCTCCTGCAGCAGCACCAGCGGTCGTTCTCGACGGCAAGCAACCCGTGGAACGACGTCTCGTCGATGTCGAGCAACTCCGGTATGCCGAGAAGACCCAGCCATGCCAGCAAGCCGTCGTTGTCGAAGCTCAATGTCAAAGCTCCCGAATTCAAGTTCAACCCGGGCCACGAGTCAAAGTCTAGCTTCACCTTTGGAGGTGGCAGCAATGCCTTCCAGCCGTCTGTTTTCCAGGCGGGAGGCGGATCCTTCGCATCGTCTGTTGCTTCGCCATCGGCACACTCGTTTGGTGCACAGTCCATCTCGTCCAAGATTAATGCCGCTGCCCCTGTCTTCTCCCCCGGCCAGAGCGACTTTAGCTTTTCTGCCTCTGGCCCGAAGTTCCGACCGGATGCACCCGCCTTCACACCCTTCGGCAATGTCTCGGACTCTGTCACCAGCCCTGTGTCGGGCAGCGAAAGCGTCGGAAACCGCACTAGCTCGATTTTCGGTAACATTGATCTGAGCCTGTCTGACGTCGTTAAACCTCCCAAGAAGAACAAGGCTATTCCGATCGTTCGTCCCAGCAGCAGCGACAACAACAAGGACGAATCTCAGGACGATCTTCCGGATGATGCAGATGGTCGCCTGATTGACGAGTCCCGTATCAAGAGGGCAAAGGCTTCGAGAGGGGATGGCGATGATGTTCCGCTGTTCGCTGAACCATCGCCTGAGCCTACCGCAATGCAGTCACTCCAGCCCGCACCAAAGAAGGAGGAACAGGAGGCTTCCGAGCACAAGTCGGGCGATGAGCAAGCTTTCACGCCGGCAGACACAACAATGTCTTCCACTGTTGCTTCCGAGCACCCTACCGATTCCAAGGCCGTCACAGCCACCAGCCCCTCGGATACTTCGCCCGACCAGCAGCAATCGAACTGGGCACCTTTCGAATTCGAGTCGAAGTCCGACCTCCAGAACTTTAATGATGCCCGGCCTTTCGGCATCGACACCTACAAGAAGGGCCACAACAAGTCGTTGTCTGCCACCGCAAGGGCATTCATCCCTGGCGGCGGCTGGGCCGTTGCGCCTGAGACTGAGACTGAGGAAGACGAGGAGGACGAGCGCGACAGAGAAGACACTATCGAGCCTGTCTTGCCAAGCACCGAGGCTCCGGCCCAGTCGTCGCCTCCGCGCGAATCGTCTCCCCGCGCACCGACACCTCCCAAATTCGCTGCTCCCAAGGGATTGGGCGCTTCTCGCTTCGCCAGCCCGCCAAAGACCAAGGGTCTTTCCGCGTCTCGCTTCGCCGCTTCTCCCTCGCCTGCACGTGAACCCGAGCAGGAGCTTGAAGAAGGGGAGATTCCCGAGGACTATGTCGTCTCCGAGGATGAGGAGTATGTCGATGAGCCCCAGGCGCACGACTTCTCCTTTGGGGAACAGCCCGCCGGTAAGGCCAACAACGAGCTGCACGAGCCGACTTTCGAGGAGATTGATGCCATCATGGACCACCTCAACCAGAATGACCCTACTTTTGGCGTGAACAAGGCCACTGCCGAAGCTGCCAAGTGGCACCAGCCCAGCCCCAAGAGGCAAATCCAGGTCGCTGGCGTCACCAACTTGTCGCCCTATAAGATGCAAGCCGGCAGTCAGTACCGCAGCAGAACGTCCAGCCCCGTCCGGCAATACCGCGACCTCCCTACCGACAACTCGGCGATGCCCAGCACGGAACTGGAGGATCCTTTCGTCGATCCTCCCATGAGTACACGGTCGTTCGATGGTCCCATCACCCATTTGAACGGCGAAGAGAGCGTTGCGCACAGCGACTGGGAGGGAGCTTTTAGTGACGAGGAGCAGGCCAAGTTGGAGCAGCGTGTCCAATTCTTCGACGGCCGTGTGAATGAAGCCGTTGGCGATCTGCTCTCCGCTCGCCTCGGCCCCTTGGAGAAGGCTCTTCTTTCCATCAAGCAATCCCTCCGAGGTGGCTCCAGAAGAGCTTCATCGTCCGTCCGTCGCAGTGTTTCTGCAGACATCCAGCACAGTGATGCTGATGATGAGGACGAAGAACCTGTGCCCCGTCGTTCCTTGAGCCCACGCCGCGACAGACGCATGGAACAGATCCGCGCAGCCGTCCTCGACGCTTTTGCTGTGCAGCAACGTAGCACTCCACCTGTGGCTCCAGTTGCCGCCCCTGCCGCCTCCGAAGACACCTCCAGCACTGCTGTTCTCAAGGCTTTGGAGGAGATGAGGGAGCAGTTCGGCGCTTCTATGCGCCTTGACTTCCGTGGCGAGGATCTGCGCAACATTGTCGAGGAAGCTGTCGAGAAGCGCATGCCGACCCCATCCCAACAGGCCACTACTGATCGCGATAACGACGAGGCCGTCAACAACAAGCTGAGTGAGCTCCAGGCCAAGCTCATCGATCTCGAAGAACGCCTTTATGTCGAGCGAACCCAGACCGAGAAGGAGGTCACCGATCGTCGTGCTGCTGAAGATCTCGCGGCAGAGCTGGAGCGGAAGTTGCAGGCCGCCGAGACTCGCGTCGAGGTCGAAATCATGAACCGAAGCATTTTCGACAACCGCATCGGTGATCTCGAGGAAAAGCTTAGGCACCAGGAGGAGAGAGCTCAGGCAGAGCTTGATGGTCGCCGTACCGCCGAAGACAGACTCTCCGAGGTCCAGAGGCTTCTCCGCATTGCTACCGAAGAGGAGAACCGTCTCAGAGAGGAGGTCGAGGAGCGAAACCACAAGCTTAAGGCCCTTGAACAGGCCGCTTCCAAGCAGACCATGCGCATGACGCTTATGGAGGCCTCGCACACGAACGCTATGCAGGCCCAGACCGAGCTCACTAACAAGACCAACGCGATGGAGGATGATCTGCGTGGCGCCAACCAAGAAGCCAGCCGCTGGAGGTCCGAGGCAGAGCGCGCCATTGAGACTGCACGCCGGCAGCAAATCGATTTCAACGAGACCCTCAACGAGAACAAGCAATTGCAGAAGTTCCTCGATACCCTTGGAACCCAGCTCCAAGAGAACGAGCGCGTCAGGGAAAGCTGGCGCGCGAAGTTTGTCTCCCTCCAGGAAGACATGGCTCAAGCTGCTCGCGACATCACCGAGGAGAATGCTCGCCGCACCAAGCGCGAGCAGGCCCTCCTCGCACGTCAAGAGGTCCTGGACGCTAAGCTCCAAGCCGAGGCCCGTACGCGTGAGCGTCTTGAGACCGAGATTGAGCGACTGGAGAACGGTGAGCGCCAGGGAATGCGTGCTGTCAGCGAGTGCAAGCGTCTCGAGGGCTTGCTCGGCGAGATGAAGACTGAGAATCACAAGCTCCACCAGTCTGCTATGCGCTACCAGAGCGAATTCAAGGAAGCCAGAGAATCTGGCATCAACGAGGTCCAGCGAACACGCGTCTCCATGCAGCGCGAGATTGACGAAGCCAACCACCATGTCAACGTTGTCCGCGAGGAACTCGAGGAACAGGTCGTCAAGCTCAGAGCCGAGCTCGACCAGGCCAACATGGATGTTGAGACTGCCAAGGCCCAGTCTGAGATGATGATGGAGGAGGCTCAGTCCAGCAAGACCGAGGCCATCGAGGAACTGAAGCGCAAGCACCAGAACGACCTCGAGGACTTCCAGACCCGCTGGGAGCGTCAGCTGAGCAACGCCGTCGAGGATGGCCAGAAGACGGAGCAGCATCTTCTTGAGCGTCTCAGCCTTTCTACATCCAAGACCGAGCACCTGCAAGACCGTATTGCCCACCTGGAAGAGAAGCTCGAGATCGCCAAGGAGGCTGCTCGTGCCGCAGCTCAAGCTGCCAAGTCTGCCGGCGTCGAGCCACCTTCCCCGCCCGTGGCGACCTTCCAACCCAAGGCTGCCGCTACGGCCGCCGCCGTCGTGCCCAAGGCCATGGATCTCCCTGAGAAGATCTCGCCCCAAGCCCTGCGGGAGTCCATCATGGTTCTGCAAGAGCAGCTGCAGGCCCGCGAGCAGCGCATCGAAGAACTCGAATCCACCGTTGACAAGCTCGACCCTGAGGCGCCGACGAAGATTGCCAAGCGTGATGACGAGATCACGTGGTTGCGCGAGCTCCTTGCTGTGAGACACGGCGACCTGCAAGACATCATCCTGGCCGTCTCCGCTCAGGACTTTGACAGAGAAGCTGTCAAGGACGCCGCCATTCGTCTCAAGGCCAACCTCCAGATGGAGGAGCAAGAGCGCGAGCGTGCGATGAACGGTGGATCGGCCATCAACCTGCCCAACATTGCGCAGTCTCTTCGTGAGGCTGCCTCACCTCGCGTTGCTCAAGCTGTTGGCCCCTTGGCTGCAGCATGGGGTAACTGGCGAAAATCCCAGCAGCCCATCTTCGCGTCTGGCGGACGGAGTGGTCGACCTTCAACGGCACGAGCTGCTTTCGGCAGCAACCACACTCCCTCCCGATCTACGGCCTCGGCATCGTTCAGCAACAACCCCAATGGTTTGATGACGCCACCAGCCTCCGGCCTCCGCCAAACCCCTCCTGCGAGCACGGAGGAACCCCAGCCGACGGCATTCCAGACTACCGGCCGTCGGTATACGGCTCAGCAGCTTCAGAACAGGACTCGAGGACCATCGTTCACCGATGTACCATCCGAGCCGATGCCCCTGAAGAGCCCACCAGCCCGTCGTCCATCAAGTCGTTCTCAACAACCCATGACGCCCCCGATGATGCGGTCAAGCGCATACGACTCGGACGCTCACCCAGGCGACTTTGACGACACCGACTTCTTTGAAGATTAAAAAGGAGCATTGACGAGTGGGAGGATTCGTGGAAGTGTGGAGGATTTCTTTTGTCACTCGCACCGCAGTCGATCTTTTTCACGCAGCATGCTTTTGAGCCCAAGAATGGACACACTAGAATGATGATACCCCCTTTTCGCAAAAAAAACTACTTCTACTATACTACATCCAATGAGGCTTTGGAGGATTCTCGATCAGATGGTGTATTTTACTCTTTTTTCTTTCCGCTGGAGGGGCTAGAGATACCTTTGCCGGTACTTTCTCCTCGGGATCGAAGCTCGAGTGCTAAAGTAATTTTCCTTTGTTTATCTGGTCCGATGCATAGCGGGGGGAAAATGATGAATCGAGGATGGTCTTATTTTGGGAGGGAAGGCCCGTGAGGTTTTTGCACGCTGCTATGCTTGCTAAACTTTCCAGTTGGCCTAACTACACTACACTATTACTGCCCCTCCCGCTACTACTACTACTACTACTACAACACTATACAAGAACGTATATAGTAATAATTTGCACGCCTGATCTGGCTACTACCTTGACCGAGACCCCTGAACACTGTGCCCTTGACCTGTCGTACTAGTCGCGGAGGCGGTGATTGTGAAGCTGGTGCTCGTCGTGCAAGCTGTCGCCAGTATACTGGAACGGGAGTCACGCACAGGTCAACTCAACAATGGCAGATTGGCTCCGGCAGGTGATTTCTGGAAGGGGTATCATCGGGTCTCCGACGTGAGAAAACCCCAAGCTTTTATTTTTTGTTGTTCGTTTCATTCAGGTCGTATTAGAAGGAAGTATGCGTACTGAAAACCCTACCCAGAGAAGACTGACCGCCCCGAACCCCCCCAAGCCTCTACCCGTGGCCGAGACCCTTTTTTTTTCTTTCTCTCAGGAACTGCTCAGGAGCTTCTCGACGGCCCACTTGACGGAAAAGTTGCGCAGGTCCGAGTAGTGCTGGCCGACGCCGACGAAGAGCACGGGGACGTTTGTGGCGTGGACGAGACTGACGAGGGTGCCGACCATGTTGCCGACGGTGTCGCACTTTGAGATGATGAAGCCGTCGAGGGTGCGGACGGAGCCGAAGGCGGCGTTGAAGTTGCGGGCTTGCGCGACCGAGTCGGTGCCGACGAGGGCCTTGAGGGTGTGTATGTTAGTTTTTTTCTTCTTTCCTATTCTCTTGTCTCGTTTTTGGCTGCGTCAGGGGGGGGGGGTTCTTACCTCGCCAACCATGAGGATCTTGTCGGGCTGGGCAAACTTGGCAAACTTCTCCAGCGAGGACATGAGGCGCTGGTCGTTGTGTCTGCGTCCGGCGGTGTCGATGAGGACGACGTCGAAGCCCTCCTGCGCGGCGTGCGAGACGGCGTCGCGCGCGACGGTGGCGGCGTCCTTGCCGTAGCCCTTCTGGTACAGCTCCACGTGGCCGCCCTCGCGGACCGTGAGCTCCTTGAGGTTGCGCACGTGGACGGCGAGCTGCTCAACGGCGCCGGAGCGGAAGGTGTCGCCGGCGGCGATGAGCACCTTGTACTTGTTCTGCAGGAGGAAGAAGCAGATCTTGGAGAGGTTGGTGGACTTGCCGACGCCGTTGACGCCGACGATGGAGATGACGTAAGGGCGGGCCTTGCGCAGGGAGGTCGCGGGCGGCGCGGTGATGGCGTCGATCTCGCGGAGGAGGTCGAGGGAGGACGTCGGGGTGAGCATCTTTGTGAGCGAGGCCTCCATGGCGGCCTGGATCTTGGCGTTGATGCTCTCGAAGCTGCCCGTCTTGACGCCCAGGAGCTCCTTCTCGACGCCCTCGCACAGCCGGACGGCGGCCTCGCGCGCCACGTTCTTCTTGAGGAGGTGCTCCTCCATGCCCTTCATGGCCTTGTCGAGGTCCGCCTTGGTGAGCGTCTTGCCGCCGACAACGTTGCGGAACAGTCCGCCGATGGTGCTCAGGCCGGATCCGATGAGCCCGCCCGAGGCCTCCGTCTTGGAGGCTGTGCTGCTCTTGGCCTGCGCCGAGGCGAGGATGTTGTGTACCTCGTCGTCCAGGTCCTTCAGCACAAACTGTCCCTTTGCCGTCTTGGAGCCCCATGTCGTGTGGTCGACGTGCTCGACAGCGGAGGAGCGGGCGGCGGGCTCGGCTTCCGAGTCGCTCGTCGCCGACTTCGGAGCAGCCGAATAGTCGAGCACCACGTCGTCGTCCTCGTCCGCCATACCGTCCGCGTCCCACTTGCGGCCCTTCTTCGTCGATGACCTCGTCGCGACCTTGGGCCTCCTGCCGGCGGATTCGTCCCCAGAAGAGACGGGGCCCGAGCTGCCGGCCTTGCGCGCGCGGCGCGACATCTTCGCCACGGGGCCGGCCTTTCCTACCACGACACCGCCGGTTCCGGGGGTCGAGGGCCGCGAGGTGGTGGGCGTCGCAATGGGGGTCGAATCGTTCGATGCTCCGTTCGCGCCGTTCAGACCGCGTCCTGGTGACTCGTTAGCATTGGTCGCGCGATGCCGCGGCGCGCGGCGCATTCCGCTCACCCCTATAATGCAGACCCGGGGGGAGGGGAGGGTCGTCGCCGAGGTTTCCAGACAGCGTCTTCTCCTCCTTGGCGAACTCGGCCTCCGAGATGTTCGAGTCGCCCTTCGGCCCTGTCGTCTCCAGCTCTCTGACCTGCTGGTCAAAGTACTCGTCGAACTTGTGGCATTCGACCAATGTTGTGTGGGGCTTCGTCAACTGCTCGCCGTATAAATCCACAAATATCGTCTTGATGTTGTCGACAAGCTTGTCAATCCACGACAAGTGGAGGAGTGATCTGTAAACGGCCTGCCCACATGTCCGTCAGTGTCATGTATGGCTGGGCGCATTGAGTGCCGAGGGAGCATACCACGAAGATGACCCCTAGTTCCTTGACAAACGTATAACGGAGTGTATGTTGATCGCGCTTGTATGGTGGATTGCTGGCCGCGGACTGGCTCGAGGCAGCGCCGCCCTTCTCCTCGATGAAGACGTCGGCGATGAAGTTGTTGATGACAGACGGGTTGACAGGCGCATAGGTCCTGGACCAGAGGACCACACCGGAGGTGGTCAGGATCTCGAATGTGTCCAACATTGTGTATGCGCTTCGGTTCCTTGGATTGCGGCGGCACAGAAAACGTGGAGAGCGACGACAGGTAGAGCAGAGGAGGGAGGGGAACCGTTGGTTTGGGGCGACTTCCTCGATGGTCCAAAAAGCTGGCCTGTGGCGCAGACCCGTGGCCGATAAGGCGGGCTGGATGCACCTTTCGCAGATGGGTTGCTCCCGCATTGCTCGAGGCCCCTATCGATAAGCTCCGGAGGTGAGGATAATCCGCCAATCGCCCGCACTGTCTGCAACCGCAAATAAAGTGCTGTGTCTACAGTGCGAGGCCAGAGCTCGGCCCCTCGCTGATGACATGGAAGTAAACACATTTCCATACCAGCTCCGTCCACCTCAGCTTGCGGCCCGCCAAAGACGACGTGGACTCACAGAAGGGAGGCATCCCAACACCCGCGACGCCGAACGTCCTCTCCAACACAGCTCTCCGGTCCCCGACCAAACCTCTCGCGATACTCCTTAACCGACACAATCGAAATCCACAAGTTTTCTTTGCCCATCATGCAGCGTCCACAAACATACGGGCAGTCGCCTCCTTTGCACCACCCCGTACCCCAGCATGTCTCGACGGTTCCCCAGCTGCGCTCGCCCCCTCCGCCCGTGTCGCAATCGCAATCGCAACAAGGCTACGGCAGCCCCTATCAGCAGCAAGGTGGCACGAGTGGGAACGTGTTCGGCGCATACGGACAGTTCATGAACGACCCCACAGCACAGGTCGCGGCGCAGTTTGGACAGACGGCTTTCAAGCATGGCCAGGAGTACATGGAACAGAACGTACGTCGAGAACGAAGCCCCAACACACACACGTCTTTGCAGGGCCTTTGAGCTCCGCAAGATGCATCGGGCCTACACGAAGCTGACCCTGTTGCAGTTCAACCGATACGTCAACGTCAACGCCCTGAAGCACTACTTCAATGTGTCCAACTCCTATGTCATCAACAAGCTATTCCTCGTCCTCTTCCCCTGGAGGCACAAGCCGTGGTCGCGCAAGCAGTCCGTTGGGCCTAGCGGCCAGGAGGGATGGTATCTTCCGCCGCGGGACGACATCAACAGCCCCGACATGTACATCCCCGTCATGGCCGTCGTGACGTACATCCTCCTGTCCACCCTCATCGCTGGTCTCCGCGGCCAGTTCCAGCCCGAGCTCCTCGGATACACGGCGTCAACGGCTCTGGTAATAGTGGTTGCGGAGATCCTGGGTCTGAAGCTGGGCTGCTATCTGTTGGGCATCTCGAACGACTCGCAACTCTATGATCTGATCGCGTACTCGGGTTATAAGTTTGTTGGTATCATTGTTACCGTCGCGGTGGCTGAGACCTTCAACGGCGGCAAGGGCACGGGCGGCTGGATTGGCTGGTCGGTGTTCCTCTACACTTTCCTGGCCAACTCCTTGTTCTTGGTATGTTCGCACCGGTCCCCTATCGCAGACGTGGTGGGCTAATTTCCCTTTCAGATGCGGTCTCTCAAGTATGTCCTTCTGCCGGAGAACGCGGCCAACGGGGCTGGCCCTATGCAGACCGGCGATTCCCGAGCCAAGCGAAACCAGAGAACCCAGTTCCTGTTCTTCTACTCGTACATTGTTCAGCTGCTGTTCATGTGGGTCCTGACGAGACCTTGATTCCACAACTCTCGTGGGGTGTATGAAGCAAAAAGTTACGAAATCAGGGTTGACGTTGTAAGGAGCCCGGGCGGAGCTGGATAGAAGCATGCCGGGGGGCCAGTTAGAAGGGCAGGGTTGTCGGTTCCAGAATAACCCGTTACACAAAAGCGAGGATCTTCTCCAAGAGTCGAACAGGCGTGTACGATGAAGCGACACGTCACGTACTTAGACCGCGTTGGTGTTGTTTGCTGTTGGGCTTGTTATGCGGTCGAGATATATGCTGTGTCGCCGCCTGGGTTGAGCCCGAGACGAGGAAGCTCAACCCCTGTAGTTTGGAGTGACCAGGAACAGGTTACGAGGTAGAAGTTGACAAGAAGAAGTACAAATCAGAACAGAGCTGTCATCCATGTCAGCATTAGAAACCTGCATCGCGGTCCTGCATTGCAACGAGCGGCGTATGATTATGCAAGCGACGTGCTGCCTGAGCGATGCTCTTCCAATAAGCTTTCGCTGGTTGTTGACACGTCAAGCTCCCTTCGAATCGCCTTCCTTGCCGCTGCCTGCCCGTTCCCCAGGAGCATGCAGCCAGCAACAGCCCAGTTTATGGTACAGCATCACACAGGCTGATATCGGCTCCCGGCATTGGCCCAGAGCTAACATCAAAATCGCAAGCATCCAATAGGACTCGTGTTTGAGGCGAGTCTGATGCTTGCCTACAGCTGCCTACCAGAGCTCACCATGTCCGCTTGAACGGCCAGCTGTTCGTAGCCCCACAGCAGCGCAAGCTTGTTCCTCATTCGCCGACCCGACATTCGGCCGGCCACCTCCACACGAGCCGGGGCTCATCCACGCCTTGCCGCTCCAGTGTAGTGTCCCTTACCTCCACACGAACCCCCCCGCCAAACCTTCAATCCGCCGCGGCCCTCCATCCCGTTCGTCAGCCCTCAAACTCCTGTCGATTACAAATTCGCCGGCCTCAAGGGTCCTTTTGAACAGATTTCAACAGACTCGTTTTGTCTGCGCATCGCGGCATATAAATAGCGTCAGCCCGGGCACCTTCCAAGCTCACATCTGCCAGAGGGATATCGTTTCCTGCCTTAGCATAGCAACCGCTCATCGCTCATCGCGTCCCACGGCGACGAATTCTCGCACACGCACGCCGGGCTTCACCATTAGAAGAACTTCTCGAGCCGAATCCTCAGAAACCACGGAGCCGCCATCATGGCCCTTCCTCCGATCGTCACGGCGACGATCCAGTCCGCTGTCCTCAGCGGCACGTCGAACCTGTTGGCCCAGGCCCTGACGGCCTACCAAACCGATGTATGATGACTCCACACGCCAGGACCACCGGATGGATGTGCCACATCGCCGCATATCATAACGCCGTCCGACTGTGGCTCGAGGTTCATTGCTAATCCTGCGACCAGAGTCCACTGGTCATCGACTGGGTGCCCGTCTTCCAGTTCATCATCTACACCATCGTCAGCACGCCGCCCAACTTCATGTGGTGAGTCTTGATCCGGCACGTTGCTTTCACAAGGGCGTCGATGCCTTTATGCTTCTCACTCGAGCCTAGGACCTGGGCCAGCGCTCGAGAACCATCACTGACCCCGCCCCCCGCAGGCAAGGCTTCCTCGAGGAGAGCTTCCCGGCCTACCACGTCTCGCCCACCAAGGACGCCATCGCCTCGGCCGCCGCCAACGACGACAAGGGGCTGGACCGCGAGGCGCGCGAGGACAAGCTGGTCGAGCCCAAGCTCAACATCCGCAACACGCTCATCAAGCTGGTCCTCGACCAGACCGTCGGCGCCGCCCTCAACACGCTCGCCTTCAGCATGTTCATGCACAGCATTCAGACCGCCATGACCCGCCCGGAGCACCTCGCGGCCGCGCACCACTCGGGGTCGTACCTCTTCTCGCGCGGCGCCATCGACTACGGCAAGGTCGACTGGCGGGCCGTCGTCCGCAGCAGCCAGCTCGAGTTCGTGCCCATCTTCCTCGCCGGCCTGAAGCTGTGGCCCATGGTCAGCCTGGTCAACTTCGCCTTCATCAAGAGCATCGAGGGCAGGAACCTGGTTGGTGCCCTGGCCGGCGTCGCCTGGGGTATTTACATGAGCTTGCTTGCGGCGCGTTAAGGTCGGGCCGTGTGTGATGGTGGTATAAGCCACCGAGCGGGTCGGGCACGGGAGGTCGGGAGGGTGTGGGAAACCGACGAGGGTTGGTTTTGCAAGCGTGGCGACCGTTGGAACGAGACGAGAAGCATGTCTGAGATGCCCTTTCTCACACCACTTCGATGCATCACAGGGGCCGCTTGGTGAAATAGTAGACTCGGAAGAACTCAAGATAGACTAGTGCCTGTTTCCACACCGAAAGAATTCTACGGTCGTGTTGCCCGGTTCCAGGAATTCACCACGCTTCTACCCATATGGCATTTGTGTCCTCGTCCGACCTCGGGGTAACTCCAGAGGGGACGCTAGTCAGCTGCAGGCCTCTACGTTCTAGGGAAACGCTATCGACCACATGAAGCTTCCACGAGTGTGAGATGAGACATGTTCTCGGGATGACTTGAAATGCGTTTTGTGAAGCACATCTACCCGACATGTCAAACCAGTTCGTCGATGGTCGTTCTCGTGTCGCCGGACTGGCATGTTTGAGGGGTTGAGGGTTGCTGATGTCTCAAGACACATGCCTCGGGCCGTGGAGTCAAACTAGTTTTATTGCAAGATGCCATCCACCTGGGTGAGAAGCTTGGTGGATGCCGAGTCCTTCCACGTGAAGTCCAAGGAGACGCAGATGAGAACAAAGCCTTTGGCGCTCGGGTTTTGGATGCATGGATTCGATGGTTGAGCACTTGCGTTTAAAGCACACCGACATGGAGGCGCCGCGATGGAGCGAGTTTCTCTACGCCGTGCTGTACTGGTCTGGCATTGCCTCTGTACTGTAGGTATATGCACTCCAGGAGAAAAAGGAAAGGGAGCTGGAGAAGAGGTCATTTGACGGTTGTCACACTTCCAAGATGCATGATACCGTCTGGCTGGCCGAGGAGCTTGATAAATGAGGCTCTTGTGGCCTACCCAAGTCGCTGGTGAGACCGCTGGCTTGGGCCAAATGACGTTGGAGTTCCTTGGGAGAGACATGCGGTTCCCGTTAGTGTAACCGCACGTCCGTGACCTCGATTCGGAGGGACGGTGATTGGCCCACGAACGAGGGATGAGAGGCCAATGTCTCTCGATACAGACTGACGCCGGCAACTGCCCCTGAGTTGTCAGCGGATAGCCGCAACATGTCAGGTCCTGCCGCGCACCGAAAGGAAGGCAGAGGGAAAGAGCACATGAAGGTGGAGAGACCGTCAAAAATAAGTGCGTGCCGGTCGATTCAACACTAGTCTCATACCCAGTCTCCACGCGGCTGCATTCGAAAAGGATGCCGGAAGACCGCTTTGAGCCATGCAGGTGAGCGTTGTTGGTGGTGATGGGGGGATGCTCCGGAACCTGCTCCTGCATCAAAACACTGGGCCCCTGATTGGGTGCGCAATTACGCGTCGGTGAGCAGCTGAGAGGACGTTGTCGGGGCGCTGCTTGTGATTGGCCAAACACCTGCGAAAGATTGGGGTTGATCTTGTTTCCTCCGCGGGAACGAGGGCGCTGGCGTCCAGCGCGATGTGACGTCACAGTGCCCAACGCAGAAAGACATCCGTGCTTACACCATGTACATGACGGGAGCGGGAGGCGATCTGACGACAGCGGGCTGCCGCACCTGCGAGCGTGGAGGAAGCATAGCATTCAGCCCTCAGGGACGGGTCGAGACCAAAAGGCAGAGTCTCCCAACCCAAACAAAACAAAACAAAACAAACCCAAGCAAACGAAATCGGATCGGACTCCGAAACTAACGACCTGGACCGGCGCGAGCGTGGAGTTGGGGAGGGGCGCAGACGAAAAGCACGAATGATGATGGGAAGGGATTTCGCATTATTGCGACCCCACGTGTGAGGTCGGGATGACGTGTGGGGAACAACGTCACGGGCAAATGAGCGGGCGTTGCGGCGGGCTGGACTGCCTGCTGAGGTACTCGGGCGAGCTCAACAGCCAGGACGGCCTTTCCTTGCTGGCCATGTTTCGCGGGGTTAACTCTCCGGAAGGACAGTCTTGGAACAAAAAGAAAAGGGAATGGTCGGAACAAGCCAAAGAAGGTCGACACGATTTAGCCCCCAGGTTGACAGTCGCATACTATGTAGGCTCTGATTCGGCGGCCCCTGCCTCCCTGCTCCTTCGTCCTGGGTCCTACCTGCCGTAGGAACTCCTCCTCCTGTCATTGAAGCTTTGAGAGAGGTCAAGGGGGTGCGCCACGAAATGCGACACCGGCTGCTCGTGATTGGCCAGTGCGCCGTTGATTCCGTTATGGAAACAGCAGCCGGTGCGTTTTCCTCTTTTCGCGAATCCCACTTTTTGCCTGGCCCCGTTTCCCGTGGCCGGGGCGGTTTGGCTGCATTTTCCTCGCAGCGCGCGACGGGGGCAGACACACGCATGAGGGAGGTCGCCCTCTATCGTCCGAATCAACAGGTTGGGGGGTCGGATCCCACGCTCGGGTGTCATCTTGTTGATCTCTGCCAGAGTTGTCTCCGGGCCCAAATCCTCCCTGATCTCACCAACATAGGGACGTCCGTCCACTTTTCAGCATCAGTCACCATGCTACACGCACTTGCACGACAGGCCTGGGAGCCGACCCTTCTTCACCGCCCACGCCCTGGCCCTAGGTTCTGCGCTTGTGGCTTCGATCCACTCCATCACGATCTTCGGTGTGCTTTACCGCGCCGAAGGAGCGAGTGCGGCGTAGTCGCAGTCGGTAGGAGACGGTACCGTCTGTCCATGAGGGCGAGGGCTGAGATGAGACGCACGGCTGAAGGGGGGATGGCATGGAAGCACTAACCAACCGTTCTGAACCATTGTCTCTGGGGCCCGTCGCTTATTCTCTCTCCCGCCTCGAGAATTCCCAACTTCAGTGACGCTCGTGCTCGTTGTACCGGGGTGAAGATACCGCAGCGGCCATCGTCATCGGACTGCTTCCCGATCCCCCCCGTCCCTTGTCTGCCCAGTGCCCAGTCTGATTGCTGCTCTCCCAACCTTAGCATACTAGCCTGCCCTGGCCTGACCTTCCCGGACGGGCACTCTGGTCTCTTCTGTCCATCACACCCACTATTACCCTCAGCTTGCCATTCCAACGACAACCAAAGTCCTCTGCATACACCATATCCAGGGTCAGGACCCAGCCAGGACATTTGCCCAGGACAAAGGGGATCGGCACTTGGGCAGCATCAAAGAACAAAAAGTCATTCTTGACGAGACCGCCATCTGCGTAACAAGCCACATTGCGACGTCCGACCTTCAGCCCCCAAAAGCTAACCCCCGTCGTCACCGTGCCCGTCTACGTCCCCCGACTACGGGTTTCCCTCCACCAGTGATCTTCTCCCCCCCTTCGTCCATGCTTCCAGGCCGCTTCGCCATCTCAACTCTTATTTGGTCTTCTATTGCTCTTCCTGCGCCTTCAGACGCTGTCGTTCGTCGTCCTGACGCTGCCCTACGCACCCAAGCTGAAATAGGCATATTACGTCCGGATAGCCTTTTGCAGGACTGACTCGCCTGCCGCGACCAGGAAGTCGGCCAAGATCCGATGCAAGATATCCACCTGGAGCAGATTTCCACAACCGCCAACCGCACAACGCATTCGCGGCAGACATCCAAGCTTGCTTAGGAGTCCTGCCGAAGCCCACCAGGCCCGACCCGCCAGTTAAACTAGCCTTGATCCTCTCAGTCTAGCAACGACAGACTGGGTGTGCCGCCGCGTGCGCCCATCCCCCCCCCCACCCGGCAAAGAAGAATCGTAACTTCCGAGCTCAACCACCCGCGTCCACCTCATCCACTCTGGACCACTCTCGCACACATTAGCCCCCCAGCTCGCTTCTGAAGCTTTTTCTTCTCTCGGCCACTCACCTTGCGCCCCTCTTCCCGCATCTACTTCTGTTGCATCGCAACCCCCGAGCATCACTCACCTTGCGCCTGCCCTTGGCCAGCACGCGCAGCTGTCGATTCAGAGTTTACCTTCTTCGGCGGGTCCGACTTGATTCTCCAGCTCCTTTTGGCTTCCGGGGAGGAAGCCGCACGAAGAAGACAGAACCAAGGAGTCGCGCTTGGTTTGGCTGCAGGATTCTGATCCTATTCCCAAACGACCATTGGTTGAGAATGAGAGAAGATACAGATACTGACAACAAGACCTGCCGATCCCTTGGCTGAGTGGACGACTCGCACCCTGCCCGCCGCCATGCATCCTCCCCCGCTCCTCGGTGTGGGCGTCGTCGACCTGCTCGAGTCCGACCCGCGACCGAGCTTCGTCGTGGCCATCCCACCTTCGCTCAAGGACCCTGCCAACGCCGAGGTCGTCTACAGCAACCCGGCTCTCGCCAGCAAACCGGCCCTCTACGAGGTTCTCGTGTCCATCTCGAGCCGCCATCACACGAGGTTCTGGGACTGGATCACCGCCCAGGACGCCAACCCGTCACAGTCTTTTCTGTACAACAACCACTTTTGGACCCGGAACACCGTCCTCTCCGAGTGGGTTGTTGTGAGTTCCAACGACTTTCCCGTCGAGTCAGAGCCGCCTAGGAAGATACGCCTTGACGCGTCGGGGGGAAGGGAGCCCGGCAGCGGGATACTGCACCCGCATACTTCGACCGTCTCGTCCATGTCTTCGCCAGAGTCCTCCGAAGAGGATATCCTATCTCATCCCCGCATCGTTCGAGCAACCACTGAGCCACCCTTGGTTTTGCCAGAGTTCATGCCGGACCAGGAGCCTTTTCTCGACATGGTCGATAGCGTCGACTGGAGCGCAACACCCCTCGGTCCCATGGACCGATGGCCATCGCTGCTCCATCATTCGTACAGCCAGATCTTGTGCAACTCTCAGCCCACAGCCATCTACTGGGGCAACAAGCTCACCACAGTCTACAACGAGGCATATGGAGAGATGATTGGAGCTCGACACCCGAATTTGATGGGCCGTTCCGTCACCGAGGTGTTCCCCGAGATCACGGACCAACTCAGAGATATGATGGAGAATCCTGGACAGAGCCGGCGGGCGAACAACGAAGAGGTGTTTCGGTTTTTCGTCGACCAGCGCGACGGCCCGCCCCTGGAGACGTACCTGAAATGGTCCATTGTTCCGGTTATGCATAACGATGAATGCCTCGGCTTCATCCACCTGATATCAGACACGACCCTGTACCACCTTTTTCGCCGACGGATCCAGATGTTGGTGGATATGGGCGAGGAGCTGGGTACTGCCAAGGACGTCAAATCGTACTGGAGCAAGCTGATTAAAGAGCTTTCGGAGTGCGATCCCGCGTACGATATCCCGCTTGCTATGCTATACTCGATCGGATGTGACGGGTCGTCAGCTTCTGGGAGCGAACCACGGCACGAGTGTAATTACATCTGCCGTCTGGAAGGCGCCCTCGGGGTTCCGGAAAACCATCCCATCATGCCTGGAACCCTCCGACTAAAAGACACCGATGCAGGCCTAGCGCCGCAGTTCCGAGCCGCCCTACGTAATCAAGAGCCTCTCATAATTAACACATCAGACGGCAGCCTACCCAAAAATCTACTGACCGGATTGCAGTGGCGTGGTTTCGGCGATCCTTGCAAGGCTGCTATCATCCTGCCCATCCGACCCACGAAAGAGGAGGAGGTTATGGGACTCCTGGTGCTGGGCCTCAACCCTCGACGGCCCTACGACGATGCCTATACACTCTACATCCAGCTTCTTGCACAGAAGCTCGCAACGTCGCTGGCGTGCACGGTCTTGCTGGAAGAGGAAAGGCGCCGGGGAAGAAATGCCGCTGAACAAGCTGCTTACGACCATGCCATGTTGAAAGAGAAGCTGGCGCATCAGACAAAAGAGGCAACGGAGTACACGCGGCTGTTCCAGACTGTTTCCGACTTCATCCCCAACGGCTTCTCCATTGGCGATCACCAGGGGAACATCACCTTTGCGAACGGCCTTTGGTATCGCATAACAGGATATCCTGATTCGACGGCCGAGGACGGAGGTGCTTTCTCCTGCGTGTTGGAGGCAGACCGGGAGAAGATTCGCGAGGCGTACAAAGAGCTGCGGACAAAAGACGAAGTGGAATTCGAGTTCCGTGTGCGAGGAACCGAACACACCAATAACATGTTAACGCGGAGATCGCCCTTCAAAGCCGACGTGTACAGCGACCTGGACGACAAGATGGAGCGATACGTCATGGCCCAGGCCAAGGCAGAACGAGCCATGGACGGGACCATCATCCGAACTTTTACCTGTCTTACGGATGTCACCGCCCACAAGCGGACTGCCGACGAAGCGACCCGAAGAGCCCAGCAAGCGGAGAACCTGAAGAGAATGGCCGAGCTTGCTACTGTTGGGATGTTTGACATGGACACTGGAGGCCGTCTTCTGGGCGCGAACAACGTCTTTTTCGAATTGTGTGGCATAAACAAGGTGGACCCCATGGAACATGAGGTGCGGCCGTGGGAGGTGTCGGTGGTCAAGGACGACCTCCCAAATCTGAGCGAGAGCGTGACCCGGCTCGTGTCAGAGAAGAAGCCTCAGACGGCCGAGATCCGCCTGAAAACCACATGGACGGCCGAAGACGCTGGGGGGAACCAGATTACAGCGCCGAGATGGGTAAACGCCACATTGATGCCGGTCTGCAACTCGGACGGCATCGTCCAGTCGTTCACTGGCTGCGTCAGCGATGTCTCGTTGCAGAAGTGGCAGCTCGAACTGGAAACTCAACGAACCGAGGAGGCGATCGACTCGAAGCGGCAGCAGGACAACTTCATCGACATGACGTCCCACGAGATGCGAAATCCGCTCAGCGCCATCGTTCATTGCTCTGACGCCATCATTGCGTCTCTTGCGAGATGCGAGGAGCTCGTCAGCCGGCCACTCAGTCCGATGGTCCTCAAGACACCCGACGAAAGCAGCGACAAACATTTCGACGTGAAGCAGCTCCTTTCGGATAGTATTGAGAACGCGGAGACCATTGTTGCCTGTGCGCAGCATCAGAAACGAATCGTGGACGACATTTTGACCATGTCCAAGTTGGACTCCAAGCTCCTGGCCGTCACCCCCTGTACAGTCGACCCGGTGCAGATTGGGGAAGAGGCCATAAAGATGTTTGACGTGGAGGCCCGCCGTGTGGACATTGACCTGAAGATGACGGTCGATAAGTCATACAAAGAATTAGGCCACGTCTATCTCGACCTTGACCCATCTCGCGTCAAGCAGGTGCTCATCAACCTGCTCACCAACGCTCTCAAGTTCACAAAATCAGGATCAATCAGGAACGTCTCGGTCTGCATGAAAGCGTCCCGGGAACGACCAACGGACGAGACGTCTCCGGTAACGTTCATCCCGCGATCCTGCAAGGAGGAGTCGGAGTATGACCAGCCTGCCCTCGACGGCCGCAGGGACCCGGTGTACATCATGTTCGAGGTCAAGGACACTGGCCAGGGTCTGTCTGAAGACGAGAAGTCCAACCTCTTCAACCGGTTCGTGCAGGCGAGCTCGCGGACGCATGTCAAGTACGGCGGCTCAGGACTTGGGCTTTTCATCTCGCGGCGCTTGACGGAGCTGCAAAAGGGAGCCATCGGCGTGGCCAGCTTACCAGGGGTGGGCTCCACGTTCGCCTTCTTCATCGAGGCATACGTGCCGACCGAAGCGTCACGGAGGGAAGCCGAGTCTGCGGCCGCGGCCGCAAGGATGGCAACTCTGGCTACTGCGGCCAGTACCCCGCTCACCGTCCCCCGGGTCAGAGCCCCCACGAACGAGCAGAGAACACCTGGCTCGCGGCCGAAGCCCCCAAGCCACGACCCCCGGCTTGATGGCATCCTGGTTGTGGAGGACAACCTGATCAACCAGCAAATCACCCGCCGGGGTCTGCAGGATAGGGGGTTCACCGTTGACGTGGCCAATCACGGAATCGAGGCCTTGGAGAGGCTCATGCAGTCCATGTCTCTGCAGCACCAGGAGGAGCAGGAGTACTTTGGCCAGGGCACCCCGAGCACTCAGGCGCCTGCCGTGGCCATCAACCTGATCCTCATGGACATTGAGATGCCGGTGCAGGACGGCCTAACGTGCACACGACGGATCCGAGAGCTGGAGCGCGAGGGGAGGGTGCTCTGTGCCAGCGGTGGAAGAATCCCCATCATCGCCGTCAGCGCCAACGCGAGGCCAGAGCAAATGCAAGACGCTAAGAATGCGGGGTGCGACGACGTGCTCGTCAAGCCTTATCGGATGCCGGAGCTAATCGAGAAGATGCAAGTGGTCGTTCGGCGGATGGGGGGCCTCTCGCCCGGCTCGCCCATGCGGTGACGATGGAAACGTCACGGAGGAGGCAGCGGAAGGGAGGGGGGGACAGGATCAGTCACCTGGATCACCAAGGGCTGGAGATGATGCAAAGACGGATATGGCGTTTAGGTAAAGAGAGCCCCGGCGGGGCTGGGGCTCGGGGACGGGAACTGCTTCCGGGTACTGTCTTGGTCACACACACCTTGTGTCATGGGGCGACTGCCCGTCGGGGGGGAGGAACAAAGATACCAGGCCTGGCTTAGCTGCTGGCCTACAGGCAAGACTCTAGACGTTGGATGCCACACGCAGGAGAGGCTTGGCGTTGGAGGACGGTAGGCGGTGAGGGTCGGTCATGCCATGCCTTTGGCGTTGGAGCAGGTGGGAGGAAGATGATATCACATAGAACGGCAAATCTTTGCCAACTCGGTCATGGATAGGGACGCCCGCCGGCCATTGGGGCGTGGAGAGTGGGCAACGACCTGGATGAAGGGACGGAAGAATACAGACGGCCTAACCTGAAGCCCCCCGTGCCTCTCGACGTCGTGCTTGCGGGTGATGTGCCTGGATCTTTTGAACGTCTCGTCCTCCTTCCGTGTGTGGTGGTGTAAGCCACCGGGCTCGGCCGATGCTACTCAGGGGGAGGGTTTCGCTGGTTGGCGTGCTGGTCAACACTGCGGTTGTGACTTGGCAGGTTGCAAGCCGCGTTGCTCCTCAAGGCTTGTTTCGTCGAGCATTTCCCCGTCGTCTGAGGGCGGTTGCAAGCGAGCAGGCGTTGGCGAGAGGAACGAGCGATGGCAGCCATGTCCGTCGGGTGAGGTTGTCCACAAGAGCTGGCTTCCGCGCAGCGCCCAGGATCTAGACGAGAGTACATGGTAGCGTGTGAGACGAGACGGAGAAATTGATGATTGGCTGGACATTTTTGGTTTGTTTGAGGGTGGGGGTGGGCCGAGGGGGGATGGAGGGGGATAGCAGGGAGGGGGAGGGGGATGCAGGAAGAGGTGAGCTTTGCGTTTGGGCGCCATTTGCAGACAGACACACATACATACACGCGCGCGCCGGGGGGGAGAGGTGCTGGAGGCTTTGGAGAGCCACGGCCCCACCGTGGGCGCCGCGGGGCTGGCTGCGGGGGGGGGGGAGGGCCGATGGGCAAGAAACCGCCCCGGGAGCATCCTGTGGTTTTTTGTTTCTCTTCGTTTTCTCGTTCACCCGGCTCGTCTTGCCATTCTCCCTGCCCTGTCGTTTGTATGCAAGACGAATCAAGTAGCCACTCAGAGATGGGCGGGGGATTGTTTTCGTTTCCATGAGGAAAGGGGGAACTAGACCAGCACGGAATGTCGTAGGGGAAGACGGCGTCGGGGGGAGGAAGGCGGCGGCGGGCGGGCCGACTCGGGCCTGCCTTGGGCGGGCGTGCTGTGTCCGATGACAAACAATGTGGACGAGGCCTGGTTTTCGTGCAGAGTTGCATTCGTCCTGGCGGCCACTCTTGGGGGCTTTGGAGACGACGTTGATGAGAAGGGGGCCCATCGATTGGCATGTGAGATGGCCGCCTCAAAGGTACACCAGGCAGGTCCGCCGCCGCAACGGAGTTTGCCGCGATGATTCGGGGGTTCTGCCCGTGCCCTGCAAGTGCACGGCGGCTTCGCCATGCACCCAAGCTCTGGCTGGTCCCCCTTGAGCGCTGAGAAGCTTCGGATGATGCGCTTCTCACGGCCCGGCGAGGCTGAGGGAGGGAGAAGGGAGTTTCGGGGGTCCGTGACTTGCCCATCTGAGGGACGAGAGCTTTCGAGGGGAGGGGATGTGCACTAGATGGACGACAGCTCCGGTCTCGTTCCCTCGCGAGACAAGGAGACAGAGGAGGAGAAAAGTGTGTGAATAGGCGTTATGTAAGTCCGCGGTCGTCGTTGTTCCCCAAAACGCCCCGTCGAGGAAACCCCGAGAGCCCAAGTGCCATTGGAGGTGGGGGGGGCGGTGGAGGTGGAGTCCGTGGTTGTGTAAGTGAGATTCGGGAAAGGGGAGTCTGCCCAGGTACCTTGCCAAGGTACCTGGCAAAGCTCCTGCATGGAGCCAGATGCCACCCCCATCCGAGTGCAGCAGCAGCAGCAGCAGCAGCAGTAGGAACAGAGCGGAAAGCCAGAGCTCTCCCGCCTGCGCGCTCCGTCTCCAACCGATCACCCGCATGGCACTGAGTACAGGGCAGCTAGCGAGCTGGGTGGCCCAAAAACGAGCGCGCGAGCGACGCCCCCCTTTCCCTCCCGCGGTTGGGGTATCCGAATATAAACTCTCCGCTAGCTCCCACCGCTCCGTTTGTTTCTTTTTTCGTTTCTCTCCCTCTCCCTCTCTGTCCCTTCTCCTGCTCTCCTCTCCCGTTGCTGCTGCTGCTGCTGCTCTCTCCCAGGAACTACTTATGCCCCCGACCCCCCCGCTGCTGTCCACGCGCACCGTCCTCCTTCGAACTCGGAATCCCCTCCCCCTCCTCGCCCCGCTATTCCCATCTTCCGGCTTCGGCTCCCCGTTCTCGTCAGCAACGATCCGAGCCTCTCGGACCCCCGATAACCACCGCCACCGCCACCGCCGGCCGTTCACGAACGGCAGTCCCGCACGACGCGAAGTCCTGTTTGTAGGAAAGGAGCTGGGCGTTCAGAGATACGTCGACGAAATGGCGGGCCGGATCCATCGCGTCACCATGTTCAAGATTGCCGACGAGGGGCAGAAGAAGCAGCTGATTGAGCAGTACAGGATCCTGGAGAGCTCGCAGAAGAAGGTATGTCCTGCCAGGACCCGTCCCCCTGCACATTCATCCATTGGCACTTGCTGGGGCGGGGGAGCGGTGCTCGAACGGAGTCGACGCCCGGCTCAGGGCGTCAATCTATTGGGTCCCGGATCCATGGGTCCGGCCCCACCGTCGCCATCACCTCCCCCCCCGGCGGACCCCAACTCTCACATAGCACGGGTGTCGAGAGACGCGCCCTTGGCCGGAACCCCTGTCCTCAGACACACCACAAAAACCACTGCCGTTGACGGCGCGAGGACACCGGAGCTGACCGCGCGCGCGCAAGCAGGACGGAAAGCCCTACATCCTCTCCGTGGTCGTCGGCCCCGCCGTCGACGACCCGCGCAGCCAGGGCTTCACCGTCGTCGCCAAGACCGAGTTCGCCTCGCTCGGCGACATGAAGTACTACGACGACGAGTGCGCCGCCCACGACGCCCTCAAGACCTTTGTCAAGAGCAAGCTCGACGTCGGCGGCGTCATGTCCGTCTACTTTGAGCCCCAGGTCGTTGCCCAGCTGTGAGGCGGGCCCGGTCGTCCGATGTTGGGGAGGGGGGAGGAGGAGGAGGAGGCAATCCTTTCACGGGGTCCATGATGAACGGACGGTTTGATGAAGCGTTTGGGGCAAATCGGGCGGGCTGTGCGACGCGGCTTCCCCCCAATTTTGGGATTTCTTTTTTCCTCTCCATTGTGGTGTCTCTCTCTCTCTCTCTCCTCTTCTTCTGTGCCCTGTTGGAAGAAATGTCAAATACTCCTTGTTGCCGGTTATGGACAGGTATCAGGCTAGTTTGCATACATAGAAACCCCCCCTTGTTAGAAACACGATCACCATTCCGTCTCCTTCCGCCCTTCGTCCCAAATTTTCCTCTCCTCGGATGTGGGATTCAAGGTTCTTTTTTTTTTCTTCCCCTTTTTCTCTTTTGCCACTAAGTTTTCATACGTGCAAAGGACAAACATTTGAAGAAGAAGAAAAAAGTGAATTCAGATACAGGTGAAAACAGACGAGCCTGAAAGGGACCCAACCAGCAAACACACGCACACGCACGCGCGCGCGCGCGCGTCTCGGGGATCACGAGGCGGCAGCGACGGCGGGCGCAGGGGCCGGGGCGGTCGCCGGAGCGGCTACGGCGGCGGCGGCGGCAGCGGCGGCGGGGTCCGGGGCCGTCCTCCCCTCGAGGTGGTTCTTGAGCCCGTCCATCCACGCGGCGAAGCCCGTCTCGAGCTGGCCGACCATGGTGAAGCGCAGGACCTGGGCCAGCGGGCCGTAAAAGGTCTCCCAGCAGCGGTACTCGGTGCCGTTGCCGTCCTCGGTCTCGAGGAACTCCTGCACGCGCTCCGACTTGAGGACAAAGGGCGGCACGAGCCCGCCCGTCTTCCAGCAGACGCGGTAGCCCTTGCGGCCGCGGTGGGCCTCGCCGTTGGCCGAGGCGGCGGCGCGCGTGAACTCCTCGAGCTTGGTGACGACGAGGGCCTGCTTGGTCGTCGTCTTGGCCGGGTCGAGCGTCATGTGCACCTCAAAGGTGACGTGGGTGCCCTCGAGGAGGAGCTCGCCCGGCTGCAGCTTGGCGATGGAGGCCTCGCCCGCGAGCATGGGCGGGACGGCGAGGCCCGAGGGGCGCGAGATGGTGGCGCGCGGCACAAAGGTGTTCCAGGTCGGGTAGGTGGCCGGGTTGAGGACGGTGGCGAGCACGGTGGTGGGCTTCACGGCGATGGGCGTCGCGCAGGCGATGGTCAGCACCGCGCCGAGGTCGCCGTGGGACGGGGTCGCGAGGGGGGGCGAGACGGGGGTGGGCGTGAGGGAGGTGGGGATGGAGTCGGAGCCCTTGTCGAGGGCCTTGGGGGACTTTGGCTTGAGCTGGTCGGGGATCTGCTTGATGGAGTCGGGGATCTGGATTCTCTGGCGTATGGCCTCCATGTTTTCGGGCGGGTGATTACGTAGCGTTGTTGGGTATAAAATAAAATAAAAGGAAGGGAGGGCGGGATGGGTATTGGGTATCTCTGGGTATAATGGGTGATGAAGATGAAGATGTTGATGGACGGTTAATGTAAGGGACGGAAGAAGCGTAGAGGGAGAGGGTATATGAGGGGAAGTTTGAGAGAAAAGTGTGAGTGTGCGTGTGCGTGTGCGTGAAGCAAGGCGGTCGAAGCAAGGGGAAAGAGAAACAGGAGCGATTCAGGTTAATTGTATCAAATGGACGGGATTGGGCTTTAGACTTCCTGGTCTCGTGAGGAGATGCGCGTCATGGGACGAGGATTGAAGGGTCGAGGGTGCGAGGGAAATGAGAGAAGAGCTGTGGTATGAGATTGGCCCGAGCGATGATGCTGTGTGTGTGTGGTGAGATGCGGGTGGAGAAGGGATAGGGCGAACGAATGAAGGCGTGAGTGGTGGTGGTGGTGGTGGTGGTGGGAGATGGGGGCCGCGGCCCGGATCTGTGATGGCTTCCTTCGGAGGCGGTTCCCAGGCGGCCAACCGCACGCCAGCAGCGCCCCCGCACAAGTCCGGGGGTCCTGGGCGGGATCGATGGCTCCACTGGCAGGGGTTCGTGGTTTCGGCGATTTAGCAACGGAGATCGGCCTCGAGGCGGGTCGTCCGCCGGGCCCATCACCTACGTCGTTGCCGTGAATTGGTTGGCAATGGGGGAAAAGGGGGCATCGGAAACAGTAAAACGACATCTCGACGGCGGCTTCCAGCTACCACAACAACCTTCGCCAGACTCCCACGTGTGTTCCGCGGCGGCTTGCCAATGCCTGTGAAATTGCCCAGGTGCCGAGTATTGGGTTCGATGCCCGCACCCCCACCCGCCAAGCATAAACTCGACGACAGTGCGGCGAGCGCAGTTGTACGCGTACTCTACGTGGCATGGCCGTCAGGGTCGAAGACGTGGAAATAGACCAAGCGCGAAACATCGTTCGACGAACGACTTCCGCCTCGCTTTTTCCTTCTGCCGTGGGGCAATTAAGTTCTAGTTAGGGGTCGAGGAAGGTCATGGCTCGGAATGCCGCCCGCAATCGACAAACTCAATCCCGTCCAGCCCCTCGTTGCCGGCTTGTCAACAACACAAATCCCAACGTCGCCCGAAAAAGAGAGGTCTGAGCAGAGCATCCGCATCTTGGAACGCGGCAAGTGGGTCGAATATCGTGGCGGCCAGTGCTACCAGATACCACTCCCGCCCACCGTCGGCTTCTTTCCACCAAAGACAAACAGCAGCATGCTTGCCCTGGATGTTGACGCGAAAGCAAATCACAAATTCATTTACCTTTACCCTTTGGCAGTTCTCTCGCGCAACATCTCAAGGCTTGGGACAAGGGCTGGTGCTAGAGATGATTTATGTCTGCCTACCTGTAGGAAACGCCCTGCTAGGGGCATCACCCGTGTGTATAGAATGAACCTTACTTAGTAAGAGCGATAACCGGTTGCTCGTAGGCTTTCACTCCAGGCCCAGGCTCTTCCCTACCAATGACTCTTTCTAAGGTAGTATTCCCCGAGAGACGGATGGTCCAGAGTTGGTCCAACATCGTTACCGCTTAAAAACAAAAATAAAAAAATAAACTCTGCGCTATCGCAATGCCCACTTGTGCTTTGATACCGAGGTCCATGAGATTCATGACCGACATTGAAGGTCGCACCTAAACACTCCTCATACCACCGCTTTTGCGGGCCCGGCCGCTATACACGTATTGCAATACAGAGACGTCAACTTGGATGTGACTAAACGTAGTTAGATATGCGAGTAGTCTTCGCTTGCCGCCCGAGACGGCCTCCCTGCTGCTCCAGAGCCCAGGTCTTGTAGGAGACTCTTCAGGCTCTCGACTAGGGGCGGCAGCGGTTCCGAGACAACAGGAAAGTTGTTCCGGAAGATATCCCTCGCAACGGACAGCACTACGCTCGGGTTTGACAGCGACTCGGCGCCATCAGCCGGGTTCCCGTTGAATGTCAGACCAGGCACGCCGCGGTCTAGCTGCAGGAACGCCCTCGTCTCGCGGTTCTCTTCCGAGTCCATAAGAATGTATCTCGAATTGTGCTTGCCGCCAATGCCGTTGCCCGTTTCCTGGTCTGAGCCCTGCCTGGAGGCCGAGCACGACAGCAAGCCGTATGCCCATAGGGTGAGACAAGCAAAGTACACTGCGATGGCGTTGAACTCGCGCAGAGAGGCGGGCGGAAGTTGTCGCGCGTGGTGAAAGATCTGGCCAGCATGCCAGATGGCATGGCGGGCTTCGGACGTCTTCACCCAACTTTCTTCGAGGCTGCTGGAAATCTTGCGAGCTTCTTCTTCGCCCGCCTTGCCCGCAAACGTCTGCAGGATGTCGGGGGAAACGTGGAGGAGCATCATGAGCACCTCCGACATGACTGCAAGCTGGGCCGTCGGTCGTTTGGACGTAAGGATCATGGTCGAGAAGTCGTTGAGATCACGGTACAGCTCTTGATACTGTGATTTGAGCCAGAGGCGGTGGGTTGCGTTCCTCTTGCTCGAGATACCGTCCGCATAGAACTTGATTGCCTCACGATATGCCGATATCTGGCCCCAGTATCCATGTAGTAGGGCCATGTAGCATAGTTCCGTGTCGACCAGCTGCTCAAACTCGTCAAGGATCTCGGTGCAATGCATGACCTCCGATACCCGAGGGATAACACGGTCTGGGGAAGCTTTGGTTTTAGCCAGGTACATGTTTCTCCACTGCTCCGCAGATCGGGCTCGCCACAGATCACGGGAGGCCGGAAGACTAAAGTTGAGCTCGGTATACGACATCAACGGGTTCTTGCAAAAGCCGATGGAAGTTTGTATGTCGTGGAAGAACATGTGCAAAACGAGCCGTTTATAGGATTCACGTTTGGCAAACTTGCGCCACTTGGAGTCCAGCACGTCGGGGGGGTCGGCGAGCGTTGGAACCGTTGCTGGTGAGTCAGGCGGGGCCGAGAAGTTACCTGCGCGTCTGAGCATGGTCATGGGAGGCTGCAAGAAGCTTTCTGCTATCTCCATCTTCCTCTTGAACCCGCTCCAGATACCAATGTCCAGATTGAGCATGAAGGCCTGGAGCGCTTCGAGGTTCCTTGTGAAGGAGTTTGAGCCTTCGAACTGCGTGGTGTGTCAGCTACTTCCTCTCCGCGTGATGAAAACAGCTTGCTGTTGGCCGAAGCTAAAAGCAACCGCAAGGTCACGTACCAAATCTGCCAGACCGAGTCGCAGAACTTCATGGAGGGAGAACCCGAACTGCCAAACCGCCGGGATGGAGATGTACGTCGCACCACTGGATAAGATGCCAGCGAGCAGCTCAGGTATCGCCGTGGTGGCATCGAAAGTCGCCAGATGAATCCAACTATCGCTCTGATGCTCGTCGTGGATAAAATGAGCCTGAACGAGGTAGTTCAGGAGATCCAAAGACGGGAACGACGGAGTGCGTGGACGGGCGCCCTTTTGCACCGTGCTGGCCACTACCATGGCCAGGAGGCTGTCCCTCGACGAGGACGTCATCTTGAGCTTGGTCCCTGGAGTGCTAATGAGTTTGTCAAAAGCGGGCGAGTTCGTAAAGGTGCCGTCGTCCAAGGTAAGCCGCTCCTTGTCTTGAGGAGACGTGTAGTGAAGAGCGTAATCCTTCGGACCTGGCTCCCACAGCCAGGGCGACCGTTTGAAGGCGGCGTGTGCCTTTGAAGCGTTACGCGTATTCGACTTTGACCGGTTGGTCGTGGTGGACTCGGGAGTCTGGTTCATCTCGGGTTGTGGAATGGTTATGGCGTCGAAGTTTAGGTCCCACGAAGAAAAGTCCATGTCCTGGAAGTAGTTGTGTACCGGGTTGAAGTTGACGATGTCGTCCATGACCAGGTCGATGGCGGGGTTCGCAAAGCCATCGCCCATGAAGGAGGGTGCGCCGGCCATTTCGTGGGTCATGTCGGGGTGCGGAGGCATGAGCACCACCTTGGAGCCGCCGTACGCCGAGCCAGGGTCCATGCTACCGTTCATGTCGAGGCTCTGGTGCATCGTGGATGATTCGGACGGCGTTGAGACGCCGTCTATGGATGATCGGCTGGGATGTGTGCGTTTGGAGGGGACTTCGCACGGCAGGTTCTTGGAGCGACAGCGAGAGCATGGCTTGGCGTCCTGGGCGGGCGTCAGTATTGTCATCAGGGCATCAAGTAGTCCAACTGGTGTTTACCTCGCATTTCGACTTGGAAGCGGCGCAGTTTAGGCATGCCTCGGCGGCGCGATCGCTTCTCCGTATAAAGGTTCTGCCCTTGCCCGTGTTGTCGCGGTCGTGCGTTGTCTCGTGGCGGGTGAGGAGGTCGGCTCGGTTGAATCGTTTGGGGCATCGAGAGCACTGGTAGGGGCGGGCGTTCTCGTGGGATCGTAGGTGTCGTGTCAAATGGTCGGCTCGCTCATAGACTCTTCTGCATATGTGACAGACGTGTGTCGAGGAGGGTGAGGCGTCGGACGTGCTCAATTTGCGCTTCCCGAGGTGTTGCGGTGGAGGTTGGGCCGGCTCTTTCGGTAGGTCCGGCGGGGAGTAGAGTGGGTTGAGCATGTCAGAGCCGGCGGCATCGCAAAGGATGTCGATGCCGTTCATGTTACATACGGCGGCAGACGGGCGGGATGGAGGAACGGGGGACGGGGCCGACGGGCGCTATTGAGTTGAATTGGTGATGGCTGTAGAAACTCGTTTGCGCAAGTCTTGCGACGGCAGCGGCATCAGGGCATTGGGCACCGGGAAGTGGCGGGGAGAGTTTAGGACGGCAACAACGTGGAGAGCGGTCGCGCTCGCACACTCTGGGGGAGCAAGCCGCGAGTGGGTAGGGCAAGGAACACTGAACGGCGGGCACGTTGATTGGGGCAAGGTACCGCCCCGCAGAGTTGTGTATGGGGAGGTACCTCGCCCGGCCTGGCGCTCGCTTGTCCCCAGGTATTATGCGGGGTTCGGGACCCAAACCAAGACAGGTCAAGACTCCCGATCCGATGGAAACCAGTGCCGGCTGGATTTCCCCTCGCCGTGGTTGGCCGGCACAGCCTGGTGATTTATGCTTACAACTGAGAAGAGAGGGCGCTCGGCGCTCGCGCGCGTGCACACGTCCCCGAGTCTACATCTGGCCACTTTACGCAGCTCCCGCTCCCGCTCCAGCTCCAAGGAGCTGTATGCCCCGAATTGCAACTCCAGGCCATGCCGGCTGGGCTCGCGACTGTTTCTCCTCTGCGGCGCCGGCGAGCCGCATTGGTAAGTAAGTACGAGGCGGATGAGACAGGAAGAAGGAATGCGTCGAGGGAAGAAGGCTAGGGACACCGGCAAACCGCATATCCTAGCCCTGCGATCCGCATCGCGTTGGTGCGTTGGCAACGATCAGAGATTCATGACGGCCAGGATTCTGGAAAGGAAAATAAAGATGGACGGCCATCGGCGCCGAGCACGAACGACAAGGGGCGACATCCTGCCGCACCGTGATAGGCAATCCGATGAGACTTGAAACATGCTGTTGATTGCTTGATCCTCGGTTGCAGCATCTCGCATCAAACCAGGCAGGGCTGAAGTGACCATGGCTCGCAAAAAGCAAGGTGAGACGAGTGAGTAAATAGATGCCGCGACTCGGGAGTCAACCCCGGTGCCGGGTATCGTCAGTTTCTTTTCGCACGTCTGCTGCTTTTCCACAAGTGGCTGTGGGAGCCAACCTGATGTCGCGCCTCTCGTGTTGGACGGGCAGCAATTCCAGCCTGGCCTCTGCTCCCATCAAACGGGGAGGGAGGGAGATAGACGAGGGTGTTTGACAGGGTCCTGCAGTGTGGTCGGGGCTTCGAGCTGTTGTGAATTCATGACTTGACTTGCGCGGTGCTCTTGAGGCGCATTCAGCGGAGCCAAGGTTTCTCACGCGAGGGACTTGACATTGGCAGGTCAGCCCCCATGCCAGAAGATCGAACGAACCGGTCTCAACTCGGAAGCCGCCCCCCGAGTAAAACATAAAAGAAAACAGAGGAAGAAAAAAACCCCGTGGGAAAGGTTCTTCGCAGGGAATCCTGTGATGCCAAAAGGGCAAGCGGGGCACCTCGACCCCGGGTGGTACCTGCACCTGCTCTGTTTGCGATGAATGAATGCCTGCCTGTTTGCTTGCTTGCTCGCTGCTAGCTTCAGGGCCTGAGATGGAAGGAACACCGTGAAGAAGCAGCGCAGGGCAGGCAGAGCAGCGCGCGTGCGGCCTTGGGCCAATCAGGGTCCTCAATCAAGCCGGGCTGCAGTTGCCTCTTGGATCACCTGCGCTTGCTGATGGAAGGTGCCATGGGCCGCAGAAGTTGTCAAATCTCAAATTCTGCGCATGGCAGCGTCAATCAAACCTTGCTTTTTCCCTTCCTTTTTCCCCCTCTTCCCTTTCTTTGCCCTTGCACATTCTCTCTCTGTCGTTTCTTCTGCCTGGCTCCCACACACTCGACGTCGTCCACATCCCTCCGAAACTAACGGTGAACAAGCCAAGCCTCGTCCTTTCACACCCGGTGTGTTGGCCCGCTGGTCTCTCTCGCGCCCTGCTCTCCCTGCTCATTTCCGCTGGCTGGCCTCCGTCAACGACATTGCTTGATGAAATCTCCTTCTCCTCAAACCGAGCCCAGAGGCTCGCCAGGCCGCTTCCATCTGGCAGCATGGCGTGCCTGGCCCCAAGAACAAGCTCGCTGCGTCGTCGTTGCCGTGCCCTCCGTCGCGCCACAGATCCCTGATGAATATGCCCGGACTGCCCGTGTCGTCATTTGTGACGGGTTACATGTCTTACGACGCGAGACAAGGAAGCCCACACAGCCCTCGTCGTTCTCTCGGCGACCACAGGCAGTATTTCCCGCGACACGGCTTACGGCTTACGGCCCTTCGATTCTGTATCAACGACTCAGGCTTGCACGCTGCCGCTGACTGCCGTCCCTGAAATGACAGCTCGGACAGCCACCTGACCAGCTGGAAGCTGAGAGGACCTGCACAACAATCTGGATCGCGGCTGGGGTGCTTTCAGCTGCCCGTGGTCCTCTGTCGCTCCGGACAGGTGTTTCCCTCACAATGGAGTGTTGCAGGACGTCGACTCCCTCACGCAACCTGCAGACCGTTTGGTGTAACGAGCCAGGCCCAGCTCCGAGCTCCAACTGTGGGTGCTGGTGGAACCGTGGAACCGGGACCGGTTGGGCTGATGGGGGGACCTCGCTCGCGGCCCAAGGCAAACGACTCAACGCATACAGGTCGAGGTTCGCCATGCATCACCGCTGTTTCCGGCCGCGATACCGACTTCACCTCCCTGTCGTAGGCTGCCCTGCCTATCCGTCGTCGCTACAGCTGTCCGTACACGTATACTCATAGTAGCTCCTGGGACCCGCGCCGCGCTGCGGAACGGCTTGTCATCGTCCAATGGCCTGCGGTGCCTGCAGCTCGCAACCTTGTGCTAAATCTGGACAATCGAATAAGACCCCCCAGCTGTCAGGTTGCAGTTCAACGCCCTGTCCTCAAGACTCGAGAGTCAGGTCGAGGTCACCACCTGATACCTCGCTCTCCGCACTAGGCAGAGTGCAACGTACTATACCTCGTTGCTTTTCCACTCATCGTCTCTTTCCCCCCTCCTAACCGCGATGCCACCTCGATCTTGACCGATAGACACTTCAGGGGGTCGACCTCCACCATGCAAGCTGCAGCAGGCATTGCAGCCAATTCGTCGCAGACGCAAAGGCGGACTCGACAGCAACCAATCCAGCACTTCCGGCCTTATCTCCGAGCAAAGCAGCTCCCGCATTCCTCCCGACAGTGTCGCGATCGCAGCCACGCGATGTGTTGCAGTCCCATGTTCGCTACTTGTCGGCCTGCATCTGCGCCGTTGGTGGTTCCGAGATCGATGAGGGGGGTGGCCTACGCACGTTGGGATGCCGCACTTGTGTCCCCATCCGCACACCTACGTCAGCCATCGACCAGCAAGGGTCGAGCAAGATGCGAACGGCTCTCGGGATGAACAGAGATCTCCTTGTTGTTATACGTCTCTATACTGTAAATTGAAAGCAGGCATCTCCAGATGGCTATCATTCCAATTCCTAAGTCCTCTCCAAGCTTCCAAGTCCAAGTCCCAGGCGCCGGTTGTGGTATGCCATGTCGTTTTCTGTTTGTCGTCCCGCCCGTTGTACCCCTCCAAGTGCGCAAGCCGATCTGAAAATCGGACAGACATGGTTCGTTAACATTACAGGGCCAGTTACCCAGATTGGCCCACCCAGTCGTTTTGATCTGCCCCTTTTTCCCCGTTCCCTCACAAAGGAAAAATGATGCAATGAAATCCTCCTACTCGAGCAGACCCCTCGGCTGTCTTGCCCGCACACAACCCCTCATTCTCTAGCTTTCGTGTGTCGCCGTTCGCCGTCGTCCCAGGGTATCGTTATAGTTTTGGTGGTTCCCATCATCGCATCGCAGCCTAAGCAACATGACTCCTGCCCAGGGGGATTTGGGCCTGTCCAGAGAGTCAGCCTCACCGCCACGTCCCGACGTTGCGTGGGAGGAAGTTGAAGAAACTCACATGAGCTGGCTTAGCCGCAGGGGGTGCCGCAGTAGCCGCACTCTTTTCCAGGTAGTACCCACACCTCTTTACCTGAGGCATGGCAGGTAGGGCATCGGATGCCTGGGAGAAGATGCTGCCACAAAGAGTTAGTTTTTGGCCCTGCGCGGACGTGTGGTGCAGCCATGCACACTCACCTGTTTCGAGCCGCTCTTGGAGGAGGAGGAGGGCTTCTGCTGGGCTCGGGATGCGGCCTTGTCGGCCTGGTATTGCGTTGAGCAGACCATGGTGGCGGGATGCAAAAGCGAAGGTGGTTGGTTGTTGAGTGGTTTGCAAGATCGGGTTCTCGGGTGGTGTGGGCGTGATGATGAGGGGGGTTCGGGAGCTGTGCAGGTTGGATTGCGAACGTGGTGCTTCAAGCGAGGCTTCGGACTGTTGTCGATGTGCGATGATGGTGATCCGGACGAGGCAGATGGCTCAAGGCGGCACCCGTGGACTCTTATACTTTGCTGTCTCCTTTGAACTTGCACGACGAGGACAAAGCACTGGGCTGGCTGGGCCGGTATTTCTGGCAAGGACCGGGTAGGCAGGGCGAGGGAGACGAGCTCAAGCGGGAGCGGATGTTCCAAGTCCCTGCTCTGGTTACTAGTGCAAGAAGAAAACATGGCGGTGCCATCTGATAATAGCCCATCGGCGAGCAACCGGCGGAAGGCCAGCAGCAGCAGCAACAGCAGCGAGCAAAAGAAACAAAAGAACACAGGCCGGCAGGCCGGTACAGTGCAGACGGCACATATCACATTCTGGTGCGGGACTAGCAGAGACCCCCGGAGGCGTATCAGTGGCAGTTGGTCCAGCGATGGACGATGGTGGCGCGAACCAGGCTGGCCAGGATCTCCCGTACGCTCACCACCACCCAGGAGTACATCGGCCTGCCTGGCAAGGATGGGCGATGGGGGACCGCATGCTGGACGGACTCACTCGCTGTTCGAGGGTGGGGTGGGCCAGGCCCCGGGTGATGGCTGAAGAATTGTTCATCGGGAGCCGGCGTACATGGTACTCTGTACGTGTGCGCGCGTGTGGTGTGCGAGGGAGTGGGTGTGCACGCATCTCTGTCTCTGTCCTTTCTTTCTGGCCGGGTGGTTTTCCTGGTCTTGGCAGGCGTTTCCTGGCTTTTTTGGGGATTCGGGGATTTGCGCGCGCGCGCACTCTCTCTCCGCCTTGTCCTCGGACTGTATTTTTTATTTTTTGCTCGTTTTTTTGATTTTCACCTTGTGTTTCTTGTCGGGCTGAGACAGCGAGTCGAACCAGCTCCAGCCACGGCCAGCGCCCGAGTCTGAGGGCGGGCATACGGCAGTCAGGTTTGGCGAGGCCCGGCTTGTTGAGGCACGTTGCAACTTCGCGGCTGGCGGCGGCGCTTCCGGGGTTGAGTCCGTTCGGTTCTTCTTGTTGTTGGAACGAGCACACAAAGGCAAAGCAAAGCAACGCGGGAGCATTGGAAAGCAAGGTGAGGCCAGCGCTATGATGCCCGCCGTCTGTCTACACACGGGTACCGGTACCCCCCCCACTGCGTTTCCATTCCTCTTCCAACGCACACCCATCGGCCCTCGACCATGCACTCGCACTCCCCTCCCTCTCCCCCCAATCCGATCCCCCATGCCCCCGGGTCGCTCATTGGCCCCTGGTGGGCAGTCGATCGAGAGGCTACTGCAGCAGGGGTCGGGCAGGGGGCGAGCAGAAGAAGAACCCAGATGAGTGGGTGTTCCAGAGCTCTGTTCGATCTGCCCCGGGATTCGCCCGGGGGATTTTCCTTCTGGCTGCGACTTTGCGGCCAGCCGGCGTGATTGTTCACCAGGCATGGGGAGCATCGCGAGGCTCCTCCCATATCTCTGGTACGCACGTAGGGGCGGGGACGGGCGTGCCTGGGCGTCCATGGCAGACTGGCTACCGATGCCATGAGCCCGAGGATGCCTACATGCCTGGACTGCGTACAGCCGACGGCCAACGAACCCTGCAGAACGAACCGGTGCAGCCCTCCTCGTCCCCCCTCCCCCTCCGAATCGACGTGGGAGGCTCAAACGGCGCCGCCCCCCGTTCTTGAAGGCCGTTCTTCTTCTTTTTGCACTTTCCTTTTCGCGCGTGGAGGTTGTTTTGTATTGTATTGTGAAGAGGAGACGAGAAGACCAGGCCGGCCAGCCCCGGCAGTGTATGACGAAACGTTGATGGCGGAAAGCGCAACGCTTGGCAGCCCGAACCTAAAGATTGACTCGGCAGACAGACGGGATGAAGGGAGGGGGGAGGGGCCGAACGGCGGACGACGCTTGCCCAAGGCTGGGGCGGCTCTTTTTCTTCTCCGTTTTGTTTCTTGTTTTTGCCTTTGTTGGGGGCCAGCGTACGCCGTTGCATTCGTAATCGCGATGCGAGCAAGGTAGCAACGCAGGCTACCGACGGCGCGCAAGTCGTAGTCAACAGCAGCATCTCCGGCTCGCGCGTCGTTGGTGCTGCTGCACGTAATAGCGACGGCGTAGGGTCGTCGTTGGGACTCGGAGCCACTGCGAAGGGGGGGACACCCAATAAGAGGCGACACATGGCGATCGAGCACGGGACTACAAAGGCGGCAGCGAGGAAACGAGGGAGATGCTTGTTTGGAGCGACTTGCAGCGCCCGGCGCCGCGTGCGAGAGCCGAGACTCGCCCTGGGCCGCGGCCAACCGGATGAGCAGAGGCGACCGTCCCGTTGGGAAGAGTAAGGTAGGGAGGGACCAGAAGCGATATCAAACTCTGTTTGCATGCTTAACGGGGACGGCGGGACGTCCCTCCTGGCCTCGCAAGGCGGGTCGTCGCCGTGGTTAGCCTTCCGTTGAGTCACTGCCGCCGTTCGAAAGGGGCGAGCCGGGGGAAAAGACCCCAGGGGGGCTCGGTTTGAGTCTGATTGCATTTTCTCAAAGGACCGTTTCTTATGAGCAGCCGGGCGACCTGGACACTGACAGAATATAGGGTTTGGGACGAGCAAAGCAAAGCAGCCACCGAGTGCAACCCCAGCCGCGTCACCGTCGGGCGGCCCTATTGGCCACGCGGGGGCTGAGGGACGTCCTTCCGGGGGCCCGGGAGGAGGAAAGGGGGACTTCATCGCGGCTGGCGCTGGCGTGCGCACCGTGACTGAGGCCGGCGACAGCCCGATTGGTGGCTTCGTCTCGACCCTGGACACACGCAAACTCCCGACGACCTACGACTCCTCGTCCTCGTGCCCGTCGTCCTCCTCCACCGCCGCCTCCTCTTCCTCACCAACCCGCAGTTCTCGAACCATTCAGTCACCCTCCCGTTCGCACGCACACCGACGCGCCTCCTCGCCGGGGGGTATTCTGGTTGAGCCTGCATCCTCGATGGACGATCTTGCAACCGCTCTCGATTGTGGGTGGCTGATGCGCGGGTGCGCATCTCTGGGCCCCTTGTCCCCTCCCCTCCCCTCCCATTCCACTTCTCCCCCCCCCCCCCCCCCCCCTGGTGCCAGGCTAAGATGCTCCCAGATCTGATACCCACTTCGCACATTCAATCATCATCGCGCATCCAATTGTGTCGCCTAGATCGATGCGTTCCTTTTTGGTTTTGTCACATCTCTGAAAAAATGCCGCGTGCCCCGTCATGCTGTGTAATACATGATCTCTCGCAAACCTAGCCCCTTGAGCCCATTGATTCGACCTGAAGGCCGAAACCTTACCTCAGCCCGGCATCCCTCCGGGGGGCCCTCGGGGGACCCTCGGGGACCCTCCCTTCCTTGCCTTGTACGTACCTCGCCGACTGCTGTTCTTTGCGCTCTTCCTGTCATCAACGGTGACGTTTCAACTGTCAGCACGAACGGCCGGACCAGGCGCCAGGCGTCTGGGCTGGGAGGGGGTGCCGCTGGGCACGCAGCGCGGCTCGTCTCGGCTTGGTCCTGACGCGATGATGGCTCGATATACCGGGACGCACCCGTGGGCACCGCTTCGCACAGCGATCGGCTCGGTTCTTGCGAGGCAGCGTCCGTGGAAGAAGAATGAAGGCGGGAGAGATGGAGAGATGGGGCCGCGGCAATGAAGACGAAGCACAGAAGGAGTTGATTCCCTGCCCCTTTCGTGTCTGGGCAAGAGATACATGGTACATCGGGGGGGCTCTGCGAGCTCGCAACCAACGGTGTCGAGTCTGGGCAGAGAGGAGGCAGGTAGGGTACACATCCACCGCATCCACATGCACGCATCCACGCACGCATACACACACACTCTCTCTCTCCTCCCATGCGTCTCTGCTCCTGCACCGCATCGTATCTTGCAGGCCCACGTCGGCTAGTACAAGTGTACGTACCGTACCGTCCAAGAGTGCTTGAGGCCGCTAAGATACACTGCATAGTACCTCACGATCCGGGGTTGGGTGCGCCTGCTGAGCGGGATACAGCGGGAAGACGTTCCCTGTGTCAGGTGTCGCTTCCTTTCTTTCCCTGTGGCTTCCTTTCTGGTTCTGCGTACGAGGAAACAGACACGCAAGGGTACGCACTTGGTACGCAAACAGTGGGTCTTCGATGGCAAGATCCAAGACCTCGAGCAAACATCAAGGCCGTCCCATCCCGCCCGTCGTCTCCTTTCACGCTCGTTTCCTTTCCTGGCGGACGGTCCGTTTCGTTGCCTTTTTCGTTCCTCGCCTGCTTCCTTTCGTCCCTTTTGCTCCCTGCGCGTCTGTCCACTGCGCAAACGTACGACCAGGGGAGGGCGCCAAAGCAAGCTTCGCACACGTCCTGCAAACACCGGACAGCAACAACCGCCGCCCCTCCTCCGCTTCCCACGCTGCTCTTTCGATGTCGAGTTGATTGTCCCCTGGAGATGCAAGATGAAAGTCCCCCATGTTTCCTTTTCCCCGGCGAGTCTAAGCTCGCGTTTGGCTCAGCCCAGAAATGCCCCCACCCGGCGTTTCCATCCCGCTTTCTTTTTCCAGCCCCTGCTCCACGGTTCCCTTGCTCGGAATTGCTTTTTCCATCTCTTTTCTTCCCCTCTCTTCCCAACCGTGGGCCCTTAGCGTGCCGTTCTGCAACAGGTCGGTCACGCATCGATCGAGCAGGGCCGCGAGCTCGTCCGGCAAGGAGGGCAACGGTGTGCTGGGGGGCGGCGGCGCTGCCCAGTCGCGTCCACACACCTGCGAAGCAACTTGGGCCACGATACACCTGCGGCACGGCTCGATGGTGGCGAGAGTCCTTTCGTTGGAGGTTCTCTGAGCGTGGCCGAGCAATCATCGGTCGGCCTGTTCGCCCACGAGATGATTGATGCGTTCGAAGAGGGCGGGATACCTTTCATCATGCGCGAGGCCTTGGCTCGGATGGACTGCGTTACACCACAAACCGCCAACACTCGGGGAAGGGAGAAAAAGAATGCCCTTCCATGCCGGCCGCATGCCGGCCTGCCTTGCTGGCCACGACACACCGACTACTGAAACAGGCAGGAGCCCCAGCCTCATCCCAAAGTGCTGGTTCGAGGTGGTCGCACCGCCGACCATCCACGTCGAGCTTGACGTTGCGCAGTATCCGCTGCCACCGGCCGTGATCTACGCTGCGCACGCGCTATGTATCTTTGCCGCCACGAGACGGGAACGCTATTTGACGAGGCCAGGCGCCGATGGCTGTGTATCACAAATCCCTTCCTTGTCGCGGCGACGCCCATGAGGTTGGCATATGTGCCAAACCGGCTCGTGATGCGACGTCACGCTGTTCCTTCTTGACCACCTTGCCGTCCACCGTACAACAAGACCGCCGCCCGAGGCTTGAAGCCTTTTCGTTTCCGGGGGCACCGGCTGCGATCCCGGCTGTTCTCGCGCGTGTCCCGCCGTCTTTCTGAAGCAATGGCGCTGGCCGCCTCGTCAGACCGGGGGCGGTTGTGCTAGGTTCAACCAACCGGGGGGTCCAAGTCCACTGTTCCGCCCATGATCCACGGAGGCGCGGCTTCTCCCGTTCTCGAGGAATCCTGCCGGCCGTGTGCGTCCTCGTCCTAGACGACAGCCTCAACAAGCCGCGATATCGAATCGGGGTGTGGGCTGCCTCACCGACTACCATCGACTGGGTCTGGATTCCAGTTCTCGATCCGTCCGTCACCGATATCTCAATCGACTTTTTCCCTGTATCGAGCCAAGAGCGCCACCAGAAATCCTGTGTCTCATACCACATGGTTTCATATGCCTGCCAGGCGAACTGACGTACCGGCTGTTCTCAGCAAAATCCCATCGTTGTCATTTCTGACCAGCACTAGTGGGCCACAACCTGAGCCTCCAACCGTACCAACGACCGATTGCGACGACTAATCGAGGCATCAACGCCCTGCGGCTTCCGATCAGCGCCTCCTGGCAGGTCCGCATACTGATGCAGGCGCCGGTGTGTGTAGGGCCATCCAATGACCGGCTCGAGGACGTTTGAGCGCTCCAATACGCATCTAGTGCGTGCACGTCAAGCATGCAAACCTGCCGAAATGACCTGTCACTTAGCACATGAGATGCACGGCCGATCAGGCTTTTGTCGAAATCTGTCCAAGCCCGTCAATGTACTGGCCACGACATACAATTTCGTTGAGGCTTTGGCTGAGAAAACGATACGTCACATTGGCCACATCGCCCGGCTACCAGCTACATCACCCAACCAAGGACCGGTTTCCGCCGTGATCGCCCAGTCGTTGAGCCGGGTTTCGTTTGGCATGATGCTCTTCAAGGAACCCATGGCGAATCGACTGGCCACCGATTCACGATGACGGGAGGTCTTGCAAGCCCCAAGAGGCTCTGTTTGGCAAGGCTCGCGTCAACCGACACTGACCGAATCCTGTCGGAATCGTCCAACCTGGCTTGCTTGCAACCCAAGCTTTCTCCCTTGCCCCGAGGTATTCAGTCGCACATGTATCCCATGCCGAGCCCACCATTACTAAGTCAAGAAGCATCATTCATCGCGGGAGCAAGAATTCTATTCACGGTTCTTTTTGTCGTCGACAACTCGTCTGCAACAACAACGGTCTTGCAGTGAGGATGCTGGCATACGCATGTCACTGCCCACGACGACGTGACGCTGTGTACCCCCAGCTTGAAGGGGAGGGGTGGCTGGTTTCATCAAGTCCCGAACGTCAAACGTCAGCATCCTTGGTGAGGACTGCGGCTATTCTGGGTTCTCTGTCGGCCGTTCTCCCGAGGACCGCCTGCCTGACGCGTCACTCCTGCACGTCCCATAGGTCGAGGCCGGCTTTGGAGTAGACAGCAGCTCCATCTCTACTGCGCAAGACAACAGGAAACGAGCCTTGGCCTTGGAGGTTCAAGTCTCAGGCGGGCCCCGTTTCGAGGGCCCATCTGATCCACGATCGATCCCCCCTCAGTCTCCTGACCATCTCCATGTTTGGCACCAGAATCTCGGTTGCCTCTTTGCCAACGACAGGCATACCTGGCTAGTCAACCAAACTGTCGGAACCGTCCTTTAGCATCCCGGCCACCGTACCACATGGTCGTTCATACAACCGAGAGACAGAAGCGGGCTGCTGCGTCTTGACCGCCTCCAATTCGGATGATCTTCACCGAGATGTTTGGATCGAGAGTTCAAATCTCGGTGGCGACCCCGCCAAACGACTATTCGAAATGACAGAACAAACACATGTCTCACCATCCGGGATCCCTGTCCTTTTGCATACGGGGACGTTGGATAACTATCCATGCACAGAGCGCCCGACCCCCAATGTCTACAGGCTAGTCACCTCTGTCGATGCGGCCCTGTTACACCGCCCTAGTTCCCGCACCGCAAGGCAACCACCCATTTCCTGTTTCAACCCGCCGTATGTTGCCTGTCAACTTTATTCGGCCGATCCTTGTACACGTCGAGGACGGGAAAAAGCGTACGATTCCACGCGAGCTGCCACCCGGTTTGTACAGACAATGTGAAGTCACAATGGGCCCGGGGGCGTGCAGTATCCAACTGGGAAGACCCGCGTTTGGTGGCTGCTCGTTTTCGGAGGATTCTCTACAATTGGACTAGCTGTACCGGAACATCGAATCTCGGTGATAACTGACAAGTTGCCTGCTGTCGGGCCGCACCAGTCAGCCTCTTGCCCGGCACTACAAGCACACATGACGGCCATGTTTTCTTCTTATTGTCTCACACACAGGTAGCGAGGATGCCCATCAGCCCGTCTCACCCCTTGCTTTCTTCTCCGAGGACGTGGCCTGTCCCACAGTCAACGGCCACGCTGGACTTACGGCACCCCTTTGGCTGCACCGTCACGTCCACGCCCACGCCCCGGGTCAAGGCGCCCTGGGATCGACGCGCTCCCGCCTGGCACCACCCGTTCTTTTCGGCGGCATCTTGGGCTAATGCCGAACCTGCAGCCCGCAACTGGTGCCACCGGGTTAGGTATCGAGGCTACCGACTTGCCAATCGTGCATCTCTTGGTGCCAAGCTGTAGCAGCCGGGCAGGGCTGCAGCGTCGTGTGATGAGCCTGCGGGCTGCGAGCGCCACATAGTAGGTAGCAGACGACAGGCCAGCAGACGACTCGGGAGAGGAAGGACAGCGGGGAACGATCTAGAACCGCGCCTTTTCGAATGTGAGTGCCCGCTTACAGTGAGGTGTCCTGGCAAGAGGTCGGGACTGGTTTGGAAGGGGTACAACGTACGTCTCGTGTCGGCGTGAGAGAGCGGCGGCAACTCGTATACTCGCCCGCCAACTCGGAACGCAAGCCTGCTGTTAGAGGGTGATGGGGCAACGACAATGACGTTGTGGCCGGATGGCGGAGCGAGGCCCCGTTGCCCGGCTGACCCGGGCCATAGTTCCCGGCGTCATACGACAAGAGAAGCATGGCTGCCCGGGTGCAACACGAAGTCGAGCGGAATAAGCACCCTGTGCATTCCACGACAGAGGGGACGGACCCGCGGCGAGCTCGACGGTTACGGAGGGCCAGCGAAGAAACGATGATGCGACAAGCGACACATCATTTCCTTTCTCTGCGATGCGTTCTCTCGATCCCGCCCATCCCAGCGAGACCCGCGGGTACCCGGTCATTTTCACTGCGTTTTGTGTGTGTGTATGTTTATTGTTTTATTTTTTGCGACGTGTCGAGGTGCTCAGAGACAAAAAAAAGTCTTGGGCCCCTCCCCTCCGGCCAAGACTGAGAAAACATGGACTTTGCTCCGGTGTGGCGGCGGCCATGGACTTTGGCCACGTCCCACACGACTGAGACCGGATTTCAGGCGAGGCGATGGAGCCAGACGGTTGTCGAGGAGAGACACAGAGAGAGAGAGACATCGACATCGCGAGACATGGTTTGGATCTTTGGCCCCCAAGCTGGAGAGAGAGAGAGCGAGAGCGAGATGGAGAGAAGGAGAGAGAGAGAGAGGGAGGCGGGGGAAAAACCAAGGCTGGTTCCTTGTTTGTTTCTTTCCATCTACCTCATGCGTGTGGGCGGTCCCGGTCCGCTCCTTTTGCGTCGAGACCGGACCCCACGGGTTCTTGTGTTTGTATGTGTGTGCTGTTCGTCCCATTTTTGCCTTCCTTCCTGCCTCCTCGTGTGCTTTCTTCTCTCGCCGCCACCGGCCCCCAAAAAATACATGACTCTCTCTCTCTCTCTTTCTCATGACTGATTGTCTCTCCTGGGGTCGTGCCCCTTCCCAGTCCCAACCCCACCGAGTCGATCCCCCAGAATAAGAACAACAACCGGTTGATGATTATGAAGTAGAGGGGCCCGCCGCCGGCCGCTCGCTCGAACGACAACCCAAAATAAACTCCCCGAGACACGAACCCATGTCCCCCCCCACCGTGCGAGTGTGCGGTCTGGCGGAAAAAGAAAACCGAGCAAACAAGCAAGGAAAAGAAATGAAGCAATGGGAGACCGCCCACCAAAAAATAAAACAGGATGAGACCCGAGCAAGAGAAGAGGTATCGCGCACAACACACAGAGAAAGGAAAATGTCTCCGGGTAACGCCGCTCCGAAAACGCCTCCGTGCTCCTGTTTTTTTCATGTTCCCCTTCTTCCTCTCCCCCCCCCCCAAAGGTATCGAGTTGTCTGCGACTGACCAAAGGAAAGGAATGCGCGAGAGTGGACGGCAGAAAAGAAACCGAAAAGGAAATGAGAGGAAGAACAAACAATGTAGTAAAATAAAAAGGCCAAGAATACCCATGCTTTCGCCGCCCGAGAAGAAAGCCCATTCTTCTGCTCTCGGTCGCTGGTCGTGCCCGAGTCGAGGTGTAGTATAGATGCTCCTTCTCATCGCCGCGACGCTCTCATCCTTCTGTAATCGCCACACCCGAGGACCTTCTTACCGCACAACCTTGTCAATCTTGACGAGCAGCTTGCCGCCCTCGATCGGACGGTTCTTGGTGTCCGTGAGCCGGATGAAGCGGAAGCCCGGGCGCAGCCGGTCGAGTCGGATGCACGCCCACGACAGCAGCTCGTCGCCGCCGACGATGGGGTCGTCTTCGACCTTGAATCTATAGCCGGTAGACGTTAGCCACCGGCTCCAATGCTTCCCGTGTTTGTGTGTTTCCTGATGGTAAACGGATGCCGAGAACCACCGCAGGGCCGTTGCGGTGTGCAGCGTCCCGCCTTGACGGATGAGTGGTAACGGCTTGGACGGGATGGGATGGTGGCACTGCATGGAACGACCCTCGGCGACGCCTCCTTTGTTGCACGGCATCCTTCCTGCGCCCACGACGCGGGCGTGACGGGCCGCAGCATGTCGGCTGAGGTCAAATCAGGCCATCCGGGAACCGGGGGGGGCATCGCTGCTCGGGAGCATCACACCGCCGGAGCTGTTCTGCCATGGGGTCGAACACGTCGCGCGGAAGGGGAGCCGCGGAGCCGCACGTCGCGTTCGACGTCTTTCCGAGGCATGTGCCTCAAGACGTGCCGCTGATGTATGCCGGTGGAGTACGAATGAATCCAAAAGGAGGAAATAAAAAATTAGTCTTACCTGAGGAAACTCAACTCTTCCACCACCCTCGAGATCTTGGGAAACTTGAGCCGGGCTCCATTCTCCCACTCGGGGTGGTCTGTCTTCTTCGCTCCCGTCTTGAGCTTGAAGTCGTCTTCGTCGGCCGCCTTGCCGTTCGCAGCCCCGATCTCGACGTGAAGCTCGCACTTCACAAAGGGCCGGAGGTGTTTGGCGCGGCTGCTGTCGCTATCCGAGTCGCTGGCCGCCCAGATGTGTTGGCCGGCAATGACGGTGACGGTAAGCTCCAGGTCGCCCTGCGGCGAGGCGTCGACTTCGGTGGCGGTGTCCTTGTCAGAGCTTCGGTAGCCGACGGGCTTGAGGACCCATCCTTGCTCGTCGGCGAACATGCCCTCGTTGAGCATCATGCCCTCGTCGAGGTACTGCCAGTTGAGAGCGACCATCTGCACGCCCTTCCGCCAGAACAGGCTGGGGTCGGGGTTGGAGCTGTCCACGCGCGCGCCGTTGGGGAAGGCCCGCATGAAGAAGTTCTTGTTGTGAGTGAACATCTCGCGGGCCTTGGTCGTGTGCAGCTCGAGGATCCTGCTCTCGCTTATCGAGAAGATGTGGCTCGGCTTCTTGGCCGCCGGCGTCTCGAAGCTCTTGAAGTGTTCGCTGTGCGTGTAGATGGCCAGGCTGCTGAGTGCCTGGCAAATGGCCACCTTGGTGCTCTTGGGCGGCTCGTTTCCGCTGTGGACCTTGACGGGAACGTCCATCTTGGGCGTGTTTGGTGTTTTCGGCACTTCCTTGTTCCGCTCGTCGTCAGAGCCCGAGGCGTCCTCGTCGTTGGCGTAGACGTGCGACAGCGCCGTCGTGCTTGGGGGCACTTCGATCTTGTTGGGCGCCTTCTTCACCTTGACGAGGATCTTGCGCTTCAGCTCCTCGAGCTTGGGAAGACGGAAGCGGGGGTCGATGCCCTCCCACGACTTGTCGATCAACATCCCCTCCCACTCTTGCTTCATGATCTTGACCATGACCTCCTGCTGCTCCTTGTCGGCATGGACCTCAAGGCTCACGATGATGGGCAGCTCGTTGGTCTCGAAGGCGGACTCGCGCACAGCCCTGCACACCTCCCGGAAGCCACACGGGGTGGTCAGGGTCCAGCCGTGGGTGACGATGGGCTCGTCTTTGGGATACGGCAGGCGGTTCTTGCTCGCCGATTGAGGACGGAGAGTGTTGCCCAGGGATTCCGTGGACTCGCTGGGCCCCAGTAGTGTGGCGCTGTCGCGGGGGTTGAGAGATCGGCTGGCGCTGCTTGCGTTCCTGCTGTGTCCGTTGCCATGACCGTTGCGGTCGGTGAGGATATCCTCGACTGTCTCCTTGACGCTCGCCGCCACATTCGGCAGGGAGGAGCCGGACAGGTTCCTCGAATGGTCAGACCTGGTGCCCTCCGGAGTTGTGATGGGGGTGTCTCCGTTCCAGACATCGATTTCGATACAGCGGCATCCCCGGCGGAGAACCTACAGTCTAGTTAGCGGCGCGGTTTCCACCAGTCTCAACGCAGGGTCAGCACACCGTTTTGTAAGCCTCGGGCGAGCTCTTGGAGGCGAGCTGGTTGCCCTCCAGGTACGTGTTGTGGCTGCTACTGATAAAGTAGTTTGTGATGGGGCGGCCCAAGTCCTTTTCCTCGCTCTTTAGAGGACGGATCGCATCCCATCCGTAATGCCTCCACCACGTCTCGAGAAATTCGCCAAAGTTGTATCTCTCCTTCTCTTCGGGTAGAACGTCATCCACGTCGGTCTCGCCCTGGGTGTTCTCGAGAAACACGAGCAGCTGGTCGCGGGTCACGAAGGGGTCGCGGGATAACGAGGAGCGGCGCGAGCGCAGGTCGTCAAAGATCTTCTTGAGGCGGCTCTGGATGGCGAAGCTGAGAAGAATCTCGTCGGGGGCTGGGACGGCGGAGGCGTCCTTCGGGTCGGAGGCGGCCGAGGAAGAGGAAGGGTCGGTTGCGCCGTCTACGTTTGTGATATTGATCAGGGGCATCGGCTGAGCGGGTTTGAAGTGGAATCCGTCGTGCGTAGGTGCTAGGAGGGTGGTGAGGCCAACCATCCTCTTGAGGGTGCTGGCGGAAGTCTTGTTGGACGTGGACCACAGGGGCATCGTGAGGGTTCGTTTCCTCTGTGTCTTCTCGTTCCTTGGGGCCCTGCGGCGCCAGAACTGGAGCATGTGTTAGGCTTCGACAACATGAGAGCTGTATGCGAGCGAGGAAGCTAAGTGGTGAGGGTTGCAGAGGAGCCGCGTCGAGTGCTGCAGGCCGTAGGAGTCTGGAGCCTTGCAGCGAGCGCTTCCCCCCTTGGAACGGGATTCGATGGAGAACGTACAGAGAGACACATGTTGGTGCGAGTGCAGCGGCTGAGAAGCCTGAGTCCTGATGTCAAACTCTTTCTCGGCTCCTTCACGCGCTCGTTGACTAGGCCCGGCGGCTGGCTGGTCGATTGAGGGCGGAAGGAGGATTAGTTCCTGCACAATAGCCTGCTCTGGTGCGCAGAGACAGAGGGGTACGGCTTCGCGGATTCGGGTATAGGGTCATCAGCCCATTGGAGAGAACGGCATTTGACTATGAAGGAGTGAAAGTGGAAGAATACGGAATCTACAGGTAAGAAAAGGCGGCTCCTAGGACGGAATGCAGAGGGTCGAGGACGAAGGCATTCGAAGAAGACCAGCAAAAGGGTAATTTCAACGAGAGTGGGAAGCGTGGATATGCATGTCAGCATAGCTGAGGACAGGGGGGGGGACCGGATGGGAGGGTTTAGGAGGGGACAGCCTCGTCCGAGGGTCTGCCATTTGATGTGGGTGGCCAATGGGAAGGGCACAGCACTGCCCCGATGGTTTGGATCCCTGCCGTGGGTGGTCCCGACTGCCCTGTCAATGGTGCCCTGTAGCGTGGTGTTCCTTACCGTTGAGACATTCCAGGCTGGAGAGAAAGAGGGAGAGACGGGCTCGGTGAGGTACGAACGAACAGCGGGCGGGTAGGGCGATGGGGCGAACGGGGACGGCCCCACGTCCTGGTGCCTCGAGTTCCCTCTGCATCTCGTCTTGCTTCGTCATGTTTTTGGTCACGTCGGCGCCTGAATCACCCGGTCCCTCGGCCTCCCTTGGCTTGGGAATGGGATGTTCGGCGACGGGGGGCGCGTGCCGCATGTTTCTTCTCGTCAGTGTCGTGTCAGCCGCGAGAATACCGCCGGCTGAGTCGCCTCGGTGTCATCTTGGGCATCCGTTGACAGCATGGATGCTGACGGCCGATGCTGTGAAGGGAATGCCGTTTGGGGGCGGAGTCGGCCTGCATCGCGACGTGGAGCGTCACACTGGGAATCCGTCTGCGGAGGGCTGGTTTCGGCCCCCAACCGCAAGTCTGCCCTGTCACGTCAAGATGTCTTACGGGGTACCTGTTCCCGAAGCCATTGGATAAGACTCAGCAAGCGTCGCATCCGTAGGGCCCGCGTAGCGCGTAGACGCAAAAGTCCGCATCGGTCTGCTCAGCCCGTTTGCCCCGCGAAGCTGCCGTCGCGTGAACCTGTCCATAGCAGGGCGGAATCTCGAACCGTCTTCGGGGACATGATTGACCTCTGACGGCCAAGACCCGTTGCTAGGCTTTCCCCCATCAACGTCTCGAAGTGTCCAAATCCGCCGTCTGGGCTAAACACAGCATTCCGGACGGGTAAAGCGGGTGGGCAGCGGGGGGTGGGAAAGCGTCAGAGTTGCTCGCCGCGTCGTATGGGGGGGACGATCCCCATCAAAAGTGATATCATGGGCATGCTACGGTCGAGGGAGTCGCGACCGGTGTGCCAGGCAGCCAACAACGACCCTCCCAGGCGCCCAAAGGGGGGGGAGAGGTGGTGGGAGCAGCTGAACAAAAGCTGCCCGGAAACCAAGCGTTCCCGCTGCGGGAACTCCGGCTTGTTTGCCCACCTCGGTGCCTCGCGCGTGCTGTGCATGCTGCTCACCGCGCTAAAGGCAGGCCAAGGCCGGTGCTTCTCCGTGTTCTGTGTGCTGTGGGCTTTTTGCTCGGCGGCCCTCTGCTGCGCCTCCCGGACACCACCGCCATGGCGAGTCGCCACACGGCACCGGGGCACTCGGGACAAGTGGGGTTCAGCACTCGAACCTGTGCGCTGCAGTCGCCTCTCGCGGACTTCCCATCCTGCCAGCCAACGACGTTCAGCATCGACCCCCGACATCTACAAACTCTCCGCGACGGGCCACGCCTCCTCTGAACCGTCCGCACCGACGTGTAGCAGCCATTTTTGCATCCTCGATTTTGACCAGTGCCCGTATCCCAACTCGTCGGTCGGAACTGCCGGCTGTAACCCTCAGACCTGGTCGAGGCAGCACCCCCTCGCGCAGCACGGGACTCGAGATATCGAACCCGTGACGTAACCCGCAACTGCTCGGCGGCCTTGCCTCGTCCTCACAAGACTCGAGAGGCTGCGCCCACAGTCGTCACACCTGTCCATCGCCATCATGCCCCAGAAAGCCATGTCCCAGCGAGGCAGCGAGGCCGAGGTCAAATCATGGGGGTTTCCCCACGTCTTTACCTGGACCGACGGACCGTACGTGATGCTGCCCGCCAGACTCTTTTCGCCAAGCTGCACGAACTGACGCCCAAAGCTCAGGAACGCGCACTACCCCCCGCATTCGCACCGCGGACTGACAACCCATCTGATTCTCCGCGGCAGTCTAACCATCACATACCCCAAGGATGAGAAGCCCGAGAAAGTTACCTATGGCGTCGGCGACCGTGTCGATGTCGATGCCGGCCGCGTGCATGAGGTCTGGATTGGCGACGGAGGCTGTACCTATGTCATTGGAGAGTAGGATGCCATGCGTCTTTGATGGTTTGGCGACGCCCGCTACTTTCCGCATCAGGTACTGAAATCGAAACGGCCGTCTGGTCTGTTGTTCTCTGGCACTAAATCCAATCCTCCTCACTTTGAGCTCGACGAGCAACTCAAAACCGGGGCAAATCTCGACTTCGCTAGTCCGGCGTCGTGATTGGAATGAGCAATTGTCCCGGAGAGGCCGTTGGATCCGCGACAAGGCAAAGTTCTGGAACTGCTTGGTTGCAAACCATGGGTTCTAAGACCACAAACTTGACCGAGTCGAACTTTGCTCTGAATCGGTGTGCCCCAGATACAAGTCATATGTCCGACTTGGACCGCCGAACACACGGCCAGAGCTTTGGTCCCCTTTTTTCGAACCCCCAGGTACCGGATGAGCCGTCGGGTCTGCTGGCAACAAACTTGTCACGCATCCAGCTTATTTTGGTGCACTTTTTGCCTCTTTTCGTCGCTGCTCGATGCGAAGTTGAGCCGGAACAGCGGCACTGAGGTCCAAAGGAAGGCTGCTCGAGCGCATGCAACGCACGAGTTTGGTCAACTTGCAAAGTAGTGCATGCTCTCGCAGAAACTCGCGGGAAGGCAGGCAGTATCTCATGAGCTCGAGTACTCTTCCTAGAAACCGTATGGCTACCTTGAGGCAGGACGCACTCGCGCCTACATAAATGCATGTGAACAAAACCCGCGCGCTCCTGTCGTGAAAGGGACCGATTTGAAACAAGAAGGAATGCTTCACCTGCGCGCCCTTGACTTTCCGACTCGCTCAGGAGACTGGTGATCAAAACGTTCCGGAAGGCCATGGAACGCCGTTTTCCCCGCAAGCGCAAACTAAGATGCTGCATCGCCTGTTCTGTGCAGCCTGACTCGAGGTCCTCGGGGGGCCAGTGCATGTCGCCCAGACTTGCTAACGGTGGGCTTCGTTTGTTCTCAAAGAGCCGCTGCCTTAAGAAGTGTGGGAGGCATTTCCCAGGCGGCTTTTGTTGCGAAGAATTGCTGGTCGCCTGCGCTGGACGAAGCCGTCCAAACCCCGGAGATCCTCAACCGGACATCTCATGTTGTTTGCGGTTGGCAGCCTGGTGATAGATAGCTAGGCGCAAAGCACCATCTCTCTACCCTAGCAGCAGTCCGGAGCCTTTGGTGCAATATGCGTCTTTCTGTTGACTGCGTCCGCTTGGGCGCCAGAAATCCGTCCGTCTTCCATCGTCTCATGCTTGGCTTTGCGGCGGCTGCCAGCAACTTCTGCGACACAACGTGTCTGGCTTAGAGCCTGGTTTGGACGACGACCCCGAAAGACTCTGGCAGCATTGAGTCATTACTGGCCAGCTGCAGGACCTTGACTCGAGACCAGCCGATGGACAGGAGCTTGTCTGCGCGATATTGCCAGAAATTGCTCAAATTGCTCAAATTGCTACGAGATTACAAGTGAGAGGGTTGTACGCCGTGATCGAGACAGCGTCGAGACACGTGCGTGCGGTGAGTCGTGGACTTCGTGCCATGGACTTCGTGCCATGGACGACACTTGCTCGAGTTTCGCATGAGGCTAAAAGTGTAGAGGCAGCCACGACATTTTCCTTCCCGGACAACCGGCGCATGTCGTGCATCGGCCAACAGCACGAAGCCGAAAACAGCCCTGGCACAAGTTGTGAGGGGCGCTGATCAATCTTGCTCCGACAGCGCCAGTCCACGGCGCAAACACTTCGGGTTGCATGATCCTCGGGCCTTAAAATATGGAGCTTGCCGCGCACCCGCGGCCGGAAACCTGAAATACCCCGACGATGCTCCGAACAGAAACGGATTCCGTGCTTGCTTGATCATCGCTGTGGCTCCGACTCGCTATGATTCGACGGACAATGGCCGACGTCGCGGTGCAGTAACGCCGCATGTTTGGAGAAACACGCCGGCGGTCGGGCGTGTCCATTGACCAAGCCGGGTGAGGGGACAGTATTGGACGGGTAGTAGTCCGTCCGCCCTTGAGAAGAATCATCCTCAGCAACATCCTCGTCAAAGAGTGCAGGGCAGCCTCCGCAGACGAGGAGGGTGCCGAGAGACGCCGCCGGCGAGAGAACCCCGTCGCAGTCTCAGTGATGCTGCGGGCTGGCGGGGTTTGAACGACAGAAACACCGCCCACCGGCCATGTCAAGTAGATGGTACATTCGACGGGAACATTCGACGGGATCATCATTCCCGTGGCTTGCTGCGTGCATGGTCCTCGGGGCTATTCGCAAGGAAAGAATCCAAAGGGGAACCGCCCGCCTGCAGCTTCGGCCGAACGAAAACCTCAATGGCAGCATCGTGGCAATTCATACTAGATAGCGAGTGGGACCGAATCATTGTCGGGCCAAGCGGCACAAGCAACAGTCCATGCTGTTCAGGATGAAAGGGCGCAACAGAGTTGCAGCGCAGCTCACTTCAGTGCAACACAGGGTCTCATTTGGACACTGTCTGAGACCTGGCACGAGTGGGCAGAAAGGTTGGAAGGCTGGGAAGAAATGTGCGCGTTTTGACGACTGCAACCGTGCGATGTCGCTAAGAGGTACATAGCATCCGGCGAGGGGCGTGACCCGTCACGTTGACTGTCAATCCGGTCAATCGGAAAAGAACCCACCGACTTTGTCAAGTTTGTGCAAGTGTGCAGTCCGAGGATGGGCGATCTCGATCATGGCCATTGTCTGTGTCCCCCAGCGGACATGTTTGCAACCCACCTGGAGCCGAAAGCCGGACCTTAATTGCAAGAATATGACGTTTCCAAGACGTGGCTTGCAGAACAGACTAGAGCCTCTTTCTCCCCGTTTGATGTGGGGGAGTGCAGCACTGGAAACCGGCGGCGCAAATTGGATCTTCGGGCCATGAGCTCGGCGTGATGAAAGACTGGAGTCGACCTTCTTTCCCCCCTCATGTTCTCTTTCATGTTTGTTCCGCCCTTCGTACTCTGCACTCTGGGTAAATGAGGAAGCAGCCGCAAGGCGGGAAGGGCAATTTCACGCCCCCCTGAACCTAGTTCGCCGGGGGCATTGAGCTAATTATGGTGGGGGCGATTGTCCATTGTGGCACCAGGCCCAGAATGAGACCATCTCGCGGGCAGGGAGCAGATAGACAGTGCATGGGACAGCGATTGGCGATCAAATGGGCGTTGTCTCGGTCTCTGAGAGATGCCAGCGGAGACAAACGAATCGCGCACCATGTTGCTCGTATGAGCAGGAAAGAGGCAGACGGCGACGACGGGGAGAGTGGGCACCGGATAAGGTGCTTCGATGCAGGAAGCGAATCCATGGCTTGGCCATCGTCTGAATGCCGACCCCCGATTCCGTGGAAGTCTGGTAGGCAAAGGCGACAACATGGGGAGAGTGGTGAATAGTAGGCATCGGTGTGTGGGCGGTCTCAGATTGGGTTGTCCGACGTTGAAAGAGTGGCTGCTGGCGGCCGATGATCGACGACGGGCATCCCTTCGCATGCACGAACTGCATCGGGGCCGACGAGGACGGTTGCTGGCCTGACCAAGCATGTTGCCTGAGCCGTTGGCCGAGGGCTGGGATTGGTGATGAGGATATGCTGGTCTCAGCGAGTTCCGAGTGGTCCATCGTTGTCGAGTGGCACAATCTGAAACGAGTCCCTTTTCTCCGCCGTGAACAGCCTGAGCCGCAGGCGAGGAATGCTGCCACACCGCGTAGCGCTGCGTAAAGGCGCCGTCAACGTCGGTCGGGTGGCTGAGATTCAAGTGCATGCCGCGCGAGAGACATGTCGGACAGCGGCCGAGACGGGCCAGCAGAGAAATGGACCAACGTTTGACGTGTCCACGGACACGCAGTGGACGTCAAAGGCGCTCTTTGTCGCGCGTTCGTCGTCCAGAGGGAACCATCCCTGTCGGCTGGCGCCTGGACGTTGTCAGAGAGGGAGGCTGGCGCCGCGGCCCCGTACGAAAACGAGGCCACGGGGAGAGGGCAAATGACCGAGCCCTCCTTTTGACAGATCCGGTACCGATGGGAGATGTGGGCGAGTCGGGGTAAAGGGGACAAGACGAGGGATGGCCCGGAGAATTGGCAGAGAGACGAGAGACAGAGACGCGGCGAGGCAGAGAGAGAGAGAGTCGGCATCGGAGGAATAGGCAAATGCGATGGACGGGAGAGGGCACGCGTTTGATGGTTCGCGAGGAAGGGGAGGTGACGCTCCGGACTCAGTGGCACCTCGCCAAGGTAGAGATGGCGCGGCGGGGTGGAAGGAGGAGAAGCAACAACAAGGAACAGGAACACGAGGCAGGGAGGCTGCAACGTGGTGGCTTGACGATGTACCTACCTCGCCTCTGGGCTTTGTCCGAGTACATTCGCGATCCTGCTGCTTTCCCGCCTCAGCAGCTACCAGATCCTTGGAGGAACTGGAAGCGAAGGGAACAACAAGACTGCGAACCAACCCAAGTGAGGTAGGCAGGCAGCTTGGTGGGTAAGTAGCAGAAGGAGGGGCATCCGGCACATTGGATGCGTATATCGACCGGCAAGACGCCAGCTGTGCCTGTCGATGAAGTAGCGCTGCCTGACGAGTTGACGACTGGATTCAACCTCGATAGTGTCCCAGCTACTTGACAGACGGGCTTGAGCGATTGCCTTCGGCTAAAACAAGCCCAAGACGCCGTTTGGAGAGAGTCTGACGCCCTCGACGTCCCCCCGTCCAAACGGACAAGGTCTTGACGGCCCGGAAGGGAACCTACGCTTCCACAACAATAGGTAGAACAAACTGTAAAGGCACCGAGCGTGAAGCGGGGTCGATCTGGTTCAAGGATCCCGAGCGTTCAGGAAGGCCTCACGCCAGAAGACAGCAGGACAGGTGTAAACCACCGTCTCGTTTACTCCTTGCTGGGTTCCTACGTACGCACACTTGCCTTCGCTTCAAAGATGCACCTCATCGCTGATGACGATAATGCACGAGTAGTTGGGGCGTGTCCGCGACAGGTTTTTGGACGTCCCATCCACCACGTTGGCTTCGCTTTTGGTTCGCCGACTATGCAATGGGTTCGGCTCCAATCAACTCCTCGGACGCGTCGTCAACGTGCGTCCGAGCCACACACTCTCCCTCTTCCTCTTGTCTCTTGTCCATCTGTTTCTCACCTCCGACCTCCTCCCTCCCGCTGAAATAACCCGCCTTAGCGCATCAAAGACATGGAATGACGCCTTGTCATCCTCACCTCACATACCGCGCCCTCTGCAGAGTCTGCCGCCCGCCCGTATCTGCCCTGCTGCATCTCGGACGCTCCTAATCAAACTCCACTCGGCAACCCCAAGCTTCTGAGCGAGCCCCGTCCTGTCTGTGCCGGATCATCCCAAGCCAGCAGGCGGTTGTCCGGAGGAGCGCGACGAGGGGCAAAAGATGCGCACAACCAACTGGAAGTACGCCTGCACGGGCCAGAGAACGCAGAAGCCTCGCGGCTGGGGACAAAGCCAACTGCTTCATGGACCGGGCTGGACGGGCAGCCGACGCTGGCTCCAGATCCAGAGAACAGGTTCTGCCGCAGGTTGTCGTCGACAAAGTAGAGCTGCCGGCTGCACAAAAATCAGGACTTATGGACACACTACTGCGGGAGAGGTTGGCGGAGTCTTCCAACAGGACAATGGGTGGGACAAGGCCCGTCTACCTAGTTGTCTGCCAAGGTTCCGATAGCCAGACCCCGGCCAGGCCGCAAAATGGCATCAATCAGACGAAATACCATATCCAACCCGCATCCCGTCCAGACGTCCATCCATCATCACCCGTCCTGGCTGGGCCTCCATCCACAACAACAGGAACCGTTGCCGGTGCTGTCCGTGTTCTTTCCAGTACACGGTACTTCGTCTCCCCTCCTCCCCCCTCCTCACATTGGACCTAGACCTTCACCTTACCTCAGCCGTCTCGTCTCGTCTCGTCCGTCTCTGTGTCTCGCCTCTGCCTTTGCTGGGGACTCGATGCAACTTGATGCCGCTACACCCTTACGGATAGCCGTCCGACACCACTTGGCACTCGCCCACCCCCGTCCACACCAACCTGGCACCAAGCACACCTTTTCTCGCGCTCTCTGGCTCCCATCCACGTTCCACCAGCCAAGACGCATGCCACTGCAGCCCTGCATGGGCCAACAGCGACGCCTGTCTTGGAACTTGGAATAGCCCTGCCCATTCGCTGCCGCAGGCGGTACTTTGTCCCTTTTCCGCTATACCCCAACCCACCTTGCGCGTCTCAAACCATGTACGTCGTCACCGTCAGTTCCACCTCCTGGTTTCTGTCGGTGTCCATTGCCTGTACATCTCCCAGATGCCATCTGAGGCCCATTCCTGCACTTCCCCTCCGTCCAATGCTTCCAGACAGACACCTGCTGCCGCATGCAATGCCTGCCGCCGCTGTATAAACTTGCACAACTCGCCACTGATCCCGGCGACTGACTCTGAGGAGACCAGGCATTCCCTTAGGTGGAGTTGACGAAATCGATAGACGCTCGCTCGGTCTGGTCCGGTGCGTATATGCTCAGACCTATGCCACCTATGCTTTTAATTACGTCTATCCCTCCACCTACCACCGCCATTCTCTGTTCGTGCTGGTCTCCGTTGGTGATCTATTAGACCCCTCGAACGCCCCCTTTCCTTCGTCCCGTCATTGATCGCGTCGGGCCCTGTTCTGCCTCTCACCACCTCTTCTGGACTTTCTCAGGAGGCACAGGTCACGAACAGTCCACACGCATCAGCCCATTTCGCCGACCGCCACCACAGCAGAGCGCCCGAGCATCGTAATAATATAATCAAGCACTCCAGGACTCGAGGAAACGACGGCAGGCTCAGAGCGATTCGCGCGGCATGGCAATTTCAACCTCGTCTTCGTAACACAGTTCTCTTCTCGGCTGGCCGTCCCTTAGCCCCGCCACCCGCATCCATCTTCCAACTCGCCCGAATCGCATTGTGTGCCAGAGACTGCAATTTTTTCCTACAACTGGGCGAGGCACCACAGGGCTTCATCGGCCCCGGCTTTCCGTGTCAAAATGGGTAACACGCATTCGACCGAGTCGCCGCATTATCAGCAGGATCACGTCGAACCCAACAGCAGGAGATCACCTCACAAGTTGTCGAAACCGAGAGTCGGTAACCATGCGTCCCCGACCCCCACGCCCCAGGCATCGCGCCTGTTGAGCTCCCATGGCCGCACTGCGTCCTCCAGTCTTCCGCCCTCTCGATCGAATTCACAGCTCACACCTCGGACGCTCTCGGACGCTCCTTCACCGGTTCAAGCGTTGAGCGGATCCCAAATTGACGCACTTACTCCAGCTCAAGACTCTTCTTCCCTGGCGGAGCCAGAAACGAGACCAACAAAGAACTGGAAGCGCAGGGCGAGTTTGTTTCGATCTAAGAGTTCCCAGGAGCCAAGGAAGGGCAGGCGTAGAGAGACTGTGACTCTGAGCCCTCCAGTTCCAGACAGAATGTCGAGGGCCAACTCCATGACTTGGGAAACCCAGCGAGAGATGAATACTTCGAGGCAACTGCAGGTAGAAAGGTATGAGAGAGTTTTGAGAAAATTGCGGGTTCACTTGCTAACGCTTGACGATGTAGTTGGCACATTCCCGGCAATCGACAATCCATCAACTACAATCTGATGTCGTACGAATCGAGGAGGCTGTTGAACCTGACCGAGGACCTTGCATCCTGCGAAGAAAACTCCATCATGTCGGAAAGCAAATTTGAGGTGTCGGCCAGCACGTGGAAGAGCTCTCATCCACACCAGCCAGCCATTTCCCAGCTTCCCCGAGCCAATTCCGAGGTGTCGCTCTACGCGCCAGTGCGGCGCCGGTCAATGATCCAGACGCCGGGCCTTGCAACCCGCTTGCCGACGGAATACCCTGCTTCGAGGAGGTCGAGCTTGCGCCACAGCGTTCCGACTACGCCAGCAGGCGGGCGTTCGCGTCTGAACTCCATCGAGTCGAGCGCCTACCCTATACAGCCGCTGTCCGAATATTTCTCGGAACCCGACTACTTGCCTCCGCCAGCGACAGAGCCGGTTGAGAGGGCTTTGACTCCTTCGGATATGGATTATCGGCCCCTTGGTGCCATGAAATTCGGCTCATTGCGTATCACAAATGGGGTTGCCAGTCCCCTACCAAGTCCCGATTTTGAACCCCAGGCCAAGGCCGAAGTGAGGGAGAAGTCTCCAGGCGGGAACGAAGAGTACTTTATTCGGGATGCTGAGCTGGTCAAGTCGGGGCTTGACAGCAAGGACGTCGAAATCACGGTGTCGGCAGTCCACGCCAGCACTGCTCTCAGCCCCATTAACACCTCCTTTCTTCCGGTGGAATCGCGGAGGCAATGTTCCAATTCGTTAGTAGTCTCCCTTGCCAAATCGTGCAGAAGACGCCATCTCTTGTAAGGCACTATGAGACGGCTTACGCTGACTCAATTTAGGCCGCTCAGCCCAGAGTTACAAACCACTTCCAAGCACTCTGCTCTGGAAGATGAGCTTTTCGAGGACGACGTGCAAATGGAATACTCGGCCGAGGTTCTGACTGTCAGAAACGATCCGAATGCGAAACCCAGCCTCGAACGACTGCGCGCGGAACAGTCCCAGAAGAACTCCCAAGCAATTGTTCGCACTGATAGCGGAGTCGTTGCCAGCCCAACCATGGAGCAGCCGAAGCCGCTCTCCAAGGCTGATTCCGGCTACAGCTCGAATGTCTCGCTCAGGTCGTTCCATGCCAAGCAGTCTGCCGCAGGGACCGACCAGCGTCGCGGTACTGCATCGGAGGATTCCGGCGATGAGCAGTCGGACGACGTTGCATCCCCGACTGTGGCCGTCAGCAACGGAAGCCCAGCAGCCAGCCGTCCGAATGCTGACCGCCTCGCTGCTGATCCTTCACCGCTGCAACCCAAGGCCGATTTTCTTGCTTCCCCGAAAAGCCCTGCAAAGACCATTTCGTCGCCCAAGTTCTTCTTCAACCTCAATGCCGGTCATTCTTTCCGCAAAGACCGAAAGGCTCCTGCGGCGATTGACAGTGCCAAACTCGCCAAGGAAGGGCCCACATCTCCGGAGTCCGTCCGGTCGGGCGTCGCTAGCTCCGACAATTCAACCTCCTCCGCTTTAAGTATCGGGACTGGCTCGCAACGCGCAGGCAAGTTTCAAAGGCTCATCAATGGATCCGGCATGCGAGGACCACCTGCCGTCCACGCGACGCACCCTTCCGACGAGCCGGTCCCCTCCGTGCCCCAGGACGTGCAGGTGAAACTTGACGAACACTCTGAACGATTTCCGACGACGACTACACGACTTACTCTTCGCACCCAGGCCAGCAAGGACACGCTCAACACTATCCTCAGTGTCGGCAGCTTTGTTCCCGGTCATGTCGAGGACAGGCAACGGTCTATGCTACTAGCCGATAGCAATCAATCGATCAGAAACCCCGTCGCTGAAACACCTCAGCCTCTCGAGAAGCCCAAGACACCCAGGCGCCGCTCCTTTCAGTCGGTTCCGGCCTCCATCGCGCACGCTGCAGCCTCTGTAATGCCTCGGCGTTCCGTCCATCGCAAGCCACTTCCTTCCACCTCCAAGGTCAGGACGGAGTTCGATGGAGAGACAAGGGCCGATGAGATCCAGGTCGGGTTTGAGTCAAGCATCACCGCCATCGACAACGTCGGCGGAAGCGTCGGTAAGAGCGCTTTCGATCAGGCTTTCATGGCACTGCCTAGTCAGCAGCCTGTTCGTGCCCCGCGTGAACGGACCATGACAATGACGGCGCAAATGGAGCGCGATATGAGCATGTCGTTCCATCCCGCCGAACCGATGCCTTCAACCACTCAACACCCCGATTCGCGCGCCTCTCCAACCTTGGAGGTTCCGGATGTGGCGGCCAAGAGGAGGTCATCGCCGCCGATCAGTCTCCACACCCGAAACACCAAGAACACCCGCAAACAGGCCCCACGTCCCAAGTCGGCGCATTCCAGTGAAGCAACTCAGTCGAGGAGGCAACCGTTGCCTCGACAGGCCAGCCGCGAGACCATCCACAGCTACCCATCGACCTCGACAGCAGCGCTGGACGATGCGCTGTCTGTACCGCCCATTCCCCCGATGAGCCCTCGAAGAGGCATGACAGTGCTCGAGCAGCAATACGCCACGCGTCGCATGACCGTCGAGGACAAATGGCGCCCAACCAACGGCTGGGGTCCTGAACTGGGCCAAGATGCTCGCCCGGCCATGCCTGGATTGGCTCCATCAGCCGGACACCCGCAGCAACAACTTCGCCATCGATCAAGTTACGAAAGCTATACCCAGTACCGTGGCCCCGTGGCCCGGGGACCCATTGCCGTCACCCAGAGCCCCAGCCAGAGCGGCAGCTACTACCAGCAACAGCTTCTGAACGTTCAGCAACAGCAATGGGAGCAGCAGGGATACCACTCTCCTGACGCTGTGCAACCAGGCCTTTCTCGGAGCCGCAGCCGCAGCCGGAGTGTGCACGCCAACGGCAACCTGCCTTACCGTGTCCTGCACAGCTACAACTCGCCTGCCTATCGCAATGTCCCGATCTGGGGTTGAGCGATTCACAGCATATACACAAAACATAATGGTTCTACTGCTAGTGATGGCCAGCTGCATCACATCAAACCTTTTTTCTTCTTTTCCCCCCGAGCATTCGAACCGACAAGCGATCAGCCAATCTACACCATCTAGCGCTATACCAGCGCCTTTTCTTTTCTTGTTTTCCTATGTACAACTTTGCCAGCATACACATTCGCCGCTCGGGCGACGTCCTTGACGTCCTGGCATGAACTCGCAATCACGCGGTCAACTCGGCGAGCTTTTACCCATCCCTCTTTACACGCACGGCATACACACGACGCAAATTTTGGATATACCCTACGGGAAGAAAAGGGGCCTAACGAAACACGAATAAACCGGCCCGTGACGTTTTTTGAATACCCACCACCAAAACCAGGAAAAGGAGGTGATGGGCGGCATCACAGCACACGACGTGACGTTTTTGTTGTTTCAATTTTCGGGTCTGGGGCACACTGGGAGTTTTTGGGAATACCCTTGAGATTGGTCATGGTCTTTGGGGCTCTTTTTTTTTTTTTTTTTGTGACGGCTTTGCTTTGGAAGCGCAAACGGCTGGGCAAAGACAAACACAGGATAAGGGAATTACGCGGCGAATGGGTCACCCGGAGCTGGTCGTGGATGGGTCTTGAGACAGATTGCAAGGAAATTCCGAGATGGCAAGGCCGTAGAGGCGAATACGAAGATGTTCGCTTGTGTCCGACTCTCCCCGCGCTGCGTGATCATCTCGGGCAAGGAATGTGACAACCGTGACGTGACAGTTAGCAAACGTGGGGAACTAGACGCATGTCCGTCAAGTCTGACTACCATGGCCCTGGGCGGAGCTCGGCTAGCGGCAAAGAAGCAAACGAAGCGAATGAATGCTACGTTCAAGTACACCACTCGTGATCCCACTTGGATCGAGATCATCAATAAGGGAGGCATGACGTCTGGAGCTCTGGCCGTCGTCCGAAAAGTGAGTCCCATTTGTGATGGTTTTTCTCCGTCATCGTTACCACAGACGGTCGTCATCTTGCCCGGCGACGGCGATATCCCGGTCGTCCTCCTTTCACCTAAGCCTACAGGGCACATGCCTGTCGACACTTCTGCTCTCATCCCGGCGCACCCCCCGCGTCCCGACGCGCACGAACCCTCGTCGCGGCCGGTCCTGGGCCCACTGCGGTCGCGGCGCTGCCGTCATGGCCGGGGGTGTACTCGGCGTTCGGCCTCCTCGTGCATTTCCCCTCGGCCAGCCGCTGCTCGGAGACCAAAAAACCCGCCCACGGCGACAGATGACGGCACCCGCAGACCAGGCCCAGTAAACGGCAGCAGTCGTTGCTCTAAAACTCACGTCTACATGTGGCTTCTTCCACTCGTTTGGTTTCTCCCTCAATTGCTCGTTCGACGGCACGGTTGTACGGGCTCCAACCCGGTTTCTCCGGGTGGGCGGGCAGTGGAGGACGGAGATGCGGGGTCGCGCCGGACGCTCCCGCTGCAGCTAGCGATGCATGTACTACCGTCCCCAGTCATAAGCGGCGGCGATATGCCGTCTCTGCGGTGGGGTGCCGAAAGCCTGTGAGTTCCGATCCAGAATAACGATTTTGGTTTCACAGTGAGAAATGATACAACCTGGCTGCAGGTGTGACGATAAGCATCAAGTAGTGCTGCGGCAGAAGCACGTGTTTTTCGGGGTGGATGTTGATGCAAAGTGAACACGTACCTGGAAAGTAAGAGGGGTTGTAGAGCTCCCTCACGTCTTCCACCCTTGACGCCTCGCGTCTTCTTCCAAGCCAATACAGGTTGCAGGTGTTGACGACCTCAGTCTAGCTGTCCCGGCCCCCAACGTCTTGAAGGCCAGAAGCCGAGATGGATACCAACGAGGAATGGAGACCCGGGACCTTTTAGAACGACATTCTGCATGCCCTGGACGACATCCAGGCGCAGGGGTGGGCACTTTGCCTCCTTCCGACCGCTGAAGAGCGACGACCCAGAGCCCTTTGTTCACGATTTCGGGCTCATCATTCTGCCGTTGCAAGAACCGCAGGCCCGGAAGACGACTGGCAAGGGCAGCGAGACCATTGTTGATACCACGGTGCGAAAGACGTGGGAGATGGACCCTAAGCACTTTGAGCTGCGCAGTCCCTGTTGGGTGGCCGACCTCCAGAAGATTTGTGCAGCCGTGGCAAGTGACATGGGCATCAAGTCGCCGACCACTGCTGGTGTACGAAAAAGGGGTCACGTTCAAGGCCCATGCCGAGTGCGTACGGAATGCAAGTGCAACGACGGCACATCGGCTGGCTGGTTTCGCAGCACTGAAAGTGTCCTGGCACGTTCGGAACGCTCGTCGTCTGCCTCCCCTCGGCGCACATGGGCGGCGGCGTGGTCGTGAAGCATGCCGGCCAGACGAAGTCGTTCAAGGCCTCCGGGGCCGCCGAGTCCTTCGCCTGCTGGTGCTCCGACGTCCACCGCGAGGTTAGATTTGGCAAAGGTATGTCCTGCGGATCGAAGGGGCCAGGCTGAAGTTTGACGGCTATATCGTCAGCAAAATTCTGCGAGCCGCCATACAAATGGAGCAGCGGAACTTTCTGAGAGCGTTACTGGCCAGCTTCACGGTGCTTGCCCTCCAGGTATTATAAATGGCCCCGAGTGCAGGTAGACGAAGGCAAGGTGTCATTTGACAAGGCCAAAACTGGGTACGTCTTCTGCGCCTGTTGTATTGGAGGATCATACTAACCATGCATGCGTTGGACAGCTTGGCCTCCGCTATCCTCGGAAGGAAACATCTCTTCGAAAGCTGTAAAGCGGGAGAAACATTTGCTCCGGCTGGCCAGCCATTGCCCGATCATATTCTGGAATGGGCACGGGAAACTATCACCAGAGGTATGAGAGCCTCTGCCGAGTGCTTCTTTCGTAGGACATGATGGTATGTCGATCGTTGAAAATGCGAAGAAGTACGCCGATTTTGACTGGCTTTGCTCCGTGTATGTACCAGGCAACCACTTCATCTCAACGTAAAGCTCACACTCTGCTTACAGCGTCGTGCCCCTAATCCAATATCACTTCACCATACCAGCTTTTGCCCTCGAATTCTTGTCAGCGCTGGTCGTCTGCGCCAGCAAAAAGGTGTTCCCGGGCAGCAAGCAGTGGGGCTGTACAAACGACTCGTCAAGGACTTCATAGCGAAGCTGGACTTGGGCACGATCCACGGCAACAGACCAGAAGAGCAGACCCAAAGGCGGCGAGGCACACTTGCGGCCAAACGGCGCCATGATCTCCTACCCTTACCTACAAGAATCTAGCCGTGACTACCAACGCCCTGGCGGATCTCTTCCGCACTCTCATCATTCTGAGCTCGCCCCCGCGCGAAGACCTGGTGATGCCGCTGGTCATGAAGCTCGTCAGCTCCGCGCCGAAAATGCAGCTCGCCGACTTCAACCCGCCATGGATCCCCTTCCTGCAAAGGCTCATCACTATCCTCGAAACCGCAGAGACCCCGCTCACCACGCCACGTTACCAGCAACTACTCGGCGCCGTTCTCGAGTCCTACCGCGATAATTACGTCGGCCAGAAGCCAGCGGCCCAGATACCGGGCCTTCACAGCGGTACGTACGTCGGCGCGCAGTGACGCTGCTGCTGCGCCAAATGTCTCATCCTCAACGGGTTCCTCGCGGACCCTAGCAGGTACGTCTGCCGGTTTCCTGTCGACGAGAGGACGCGGTATTATCTGCACAAGGAGACTGAGCGGCACGGCGTTCAGTGCTCGCACGCCACCGATCGGAGTGGCCCGCTGGAAACGCTGGTTGTGACGAGGCCGAGGGAGATGGAGAATGCAGAGTACGAGTTGAAGCAGAAGAAGGCGACCGAGATGTTCCAGTCGTTTGACCAGACGAAGCTGAGCCTTTTGCTTGGTGAGGACTCCCCCCCTTTGCGGAGGGACTGTGGAAGCGGCCGATGAATTTGGCATCGAGACGTGGAGGAGCCACGTATACACCGCCGGCGGCTGGCACGCCTGCTGTCCCGCCACCAACGAAGGTGCCGGCGCCCAGACCTTTCAATGCTGCCCCTGAGCCAGCCCTGAACGGAATCCTTGCGCCGGTGACGGCGAACTCGAGCGGTCCGCCACAGCCCTCGCCGAGTTTTGGTCCTACAGCGCCGGCTCCTCCTTCACAGCCGACTTTTGTTCCGCCGCGGGCTACGAAACAGAAGGCAGAGCCAGAGGCTATTGATCTGACTTGTGGAGCACGTGATGTTTGTAAGAGTCAAAACGAGAAACTCGCTCCCTCGACCCTCCGAGAAGAGAACGATGGTGTTTCCCCTATATTCTCATTTCTACTACTCAATGTGTTCTGTTTTGCATGGCTTGAAGTACCGCCAGATCAGTCGGTTTCATGACGCAGCCAAGTTCTCGTAGTATTCAAGCAGGTTTGCATCCTCAGTTGGCGACGTCTTGAAGATTGTAGTTAGCTAAAACCCCCGGCCGGTTTATTGCATGGAATCTAATACAAGCCGAGTCCACACGGGTCATTCCAAGATAACCAGAGCAAGAGGCCAAGGCGACTCGGTGTCAACAATGCTCAAATGAGGCGGGCCTAAACAGGAGGGCCCTGGAATGACCCCCACAACATCAGAATGCCCTCTTCTACACTGCCACGTTGACTCGCCAGGCGCATAGGACCGTCCGCGTCACTGCGACGATCTTTTCCGGAGCATCGATAATCGTATTGTTGAAGCATTCCGTAGCACAGCCTTCCACCGAACCCGATTGTGGTTCGAGCCTTGCTCGAGCACGGCATGGCGCCGTCACAATTGAATTCTTGGACATGTGAGGCCCATGTGGCCCCTTGCTTGTAAGCTTCGTATCGCCGCCTGGACCAAGCTCCGGAGCGCAGGTGGCCGTGTCAAATGGTGTTGATGCGGGCCGAGGCGCGCTGCGACTTGTGTCGTCACCTACACGATGTTGGCCGAGCTACCCCCCGACGCCCGACGCGAGGGCAGTTTAGACATGGTTCTGGGCAAAGACACCGTGAAGGCCATCCTACGTAGCCAAACAGCAATCTTGGCAGGTAAGGAGTTGGAAAGATCTTCTCTCGTTGGAGAAGGTCGGTTGCGGAAACACGTGCTGAGAAGACCAAGTAGCGGAAGCTGGCAGAGTGTCGCCTACTTTCGAGCTACTGAGGGGTTTCTCCATCACAACAAATTCGTCAACTTGTCGAGCTCACTTGAATGCCTTTATTAACCCAATGTCACCGTCTAATTGGTTATACAACCCATCCAGTGTCTGATGGTAGATATTCTCACAACTCACATTTGCTCACCTTGTAAATAGGCTCGACGGAGGTCGCCAAAGAACCAAGGGAGTACGGTCTAAGTAGCAGGAAGGCAAAATCGACGACTTTGGCTCCTTTCAGCAAGCGAGATACGTTGATTGCTGTTCAGGGTGACCATATCTGTCCGGATGTTTCCATGGCCTGCCTCATTCAATCGCCTTTCCGGTAGACATTCCGTCAGACCAGGCAAGGGCGTAGGCTATCAACGCAGACATGGCGATTGTGCATCTCTGGCCTGTGCGTGGCTGAATCCGCCGGCTGATGACCAGCAACACGATTGGGGACACTGGCCTCGCCATTGACCGCATTGGACTGGGCAAAATGGCCGCTAGTTTGTCATTAAGTAGCAAGTCAAGTGCCAAGTGTTTGATGACAGTGAGGGAGACTTTTAGGCCATCCTGACAGATACACCTCTGCACCTCGAGCTTGACCTCTTTGTAACCGCCTCTACGTCGTGTAAAAAATCATTGTGTCGAATCACAACCCAAGGGTATCTTCACTCAATGATACCTGCCCCTTAATACGCCAAAACTCCACCAAGAAACTGACTACTGTGTCGCCCTGATACCGTTACCCCTACGCGCCGGCCGCGACGCGCTTATGGATCTTCAAGCAACGAGCGAAGTCGAGCTTCTTGCCGTCCTTGGGCATGTGCGTTCCGCTGGCTATGCAGAGCACGCGCATGCGGGGGTCATACCGCAGGCCAGTGAGCAGCTTGGGCGTAATGAGGAAGTATTGCGATGTGTGCTCGCGGCACGCAATCTCGACCATACGCTCATGTACCATGCGCTCGTTTCGGGGATCCATACCCTGATTGATTTCATCGACCACACGGAAGGGTGACTGCGCCATAGACTGGAGGGCCATAAGGTAAAAGATGGTGGAAACGGCTCGCTCGCCGCCAGATTGGCGATGCTGGTTGAGCTGCTGCAGTGTCTCGTTCTCTCTGCGCGTTGGTTAGAAACTGCAACTTGCACGCCAAGAAAGGGATGAGCATTGGAGGAGTGGGAAGATACCTAAACTTAACCATGATGTCCAGCGCCCACTGGTCAAAGTCTTCATCCTTGTGGATCCGAATCTCGCCGGCGCAGTTGATCTGCTCAAAGTTGTAGCTGAAGGCATCACTGATCTTGCTGACAAGCTCGTCAAGCTTCGGCTCCCACTTTTCGCGGATCTTTATGATTTGGCGATTTAGGTGGTCCAACTTGGTTGTCGATGCCTCCATCTTTGAACGTAGCTTCTCGATCTCTCGAGCCCGCTTTTCGAATTCGCGCAAAGCGCCCGGATTGGCGACTTGGATGAGCTCAATGCTGCTTTGCTTTGCAGTGATGTCGTTGTCAATGTCTTCGACCGTCTTGTTCCTCGCCAGTTCTTCGAGAAGGTCCTTTCGAGTCTCGTCTCTCGCAAAGATCTCAATCACCTTGCTTTGGGCTTCTTCGGCACGCCGTCTGGCTCGCTGAGATTCCTCGCTAAAGGCCACAATGTTCCGCTTTTCCTCTTCCAGCATCTGGACCAGCTCAGTGTTTCTGGCCTTGAGACCTTGAACGTCAGACTTGGCTTCGATTTCGCGAATCTGGGCCTCGAGCAGCATCTCTTGTGCTGTCCGAATGGCCGCAATGGCCGCGTGGTGCTGTAGGGTGGCCTTGGCCTTGTGCACAATAGCGTTGTCGAGATCGAAGCTGAGTTGTAAATTGGCTGCTCTCGCCTCTTCAACTTCGACCTTCTTCTGGTCCAAGGCCCTCTTTTCGGTTTCTACACAAACATTAGTCTCTCTGCTACCATACGGCTAAGAATCTACTTACCCAGCTTGACAGGAATCGCCTGGTAGGCGTTGTGGGCTTTCTGGAGCTCGTTCTTCCTTTCTCTGAGCGTTTTCTGCGTGCTCGGTTAGCTTACTAGTCGTGCTCGTGCAGAACACCTCTTACCAGGCCGTCATTGATATCTTTCTTCATGCTGGCGAACCCAGCCATTTGTTCCCGGATCTCTGTGTTTTGGGCTTTCAGGACATTGTACTCGGCCTCGACCTCGCTGATTTTGCGCCGAACTTCGTTCTTTTCTGCCTCGTCAACTGGCTGGTCTGTCCAAAACATGCCTTGCTGAATGCCCCTGGTCATTGTTGAGACGGCCCCAGGCCCAAGATCTTTACGCCGGGACACTCTGTACAGCTGCCGACCCGTTGCCCAGCTATTGATGACCTCTCCTTGGGCAATGCGCTCGTACTGAGCATCGTTGACATCTTTCAATGCAATTCCGGCGGCGTTCAGCTTCTTTTCGTTACAGAGCATCGCAAGGACAGGCTCCGGCCCGACCAACATGTCAAGTGCGAATGCGTCAATTCCGAGGGCGTTAAGCTCGTCCCGGGACATCTTAGGCCGGAAGTCGTCCAGTGGTCTGAGAATCGAGCGGACGTTGACAGAGAGACTCAGTTCCTTATACAAGTGATGACTCAGCTTCTTGTGGTCGTCTCGAGTTTGCGCCGTGAAGCAGAGGAAGTCGTCGTTATGTAGGAGTGCTTGTATTTGATCCGAGAAACGTTCATCCTTGACGGAGCAACAGAGGGCGGGCGGCCCAAAGACCTCTTTTTCGAACATGCTGGCGTTTTCCTGAAGCCAGAGATAACCTTTGGCCACATCGGGCCACTTCTTCTGGATGAAATTGATGACCTGACCCTGCTGAGAATCAAGCCCTTCAAGCTCTCGAATAAGCGTGTTTTTCGTTTGAATCTTAGCATGGCCCTGCTCCTTGATCTCTCGTATTTTGCCCTCAGTTTGGCGTTGGTCAGCTTCAAGTTCTCGAAGCTGATGTTCCTTCTCTCGCTGCGTAATTTGTCAGAACAGCCTACAGTAGACCAGGAGAACAGCACTTACGATTTGGGAGTTGTGTTCTTGCGCGTTGAACTCGGGAGGCTTGTTCTTCTTCTGGTTCTCTAAAGCGCCTATTTTGCTTCGAATCTTGCCCAACTCTTGCTTCTTGGCCTCAAAACCCTTCCTATTGGTCTCAATATTTGCCTCTACCGCATTGATCTGTTCGTCGGCATCTTCGATACGATTGAGCGCCGTATCTGCACTGGCTTCTGCTCGCCGCAATATGTCTTTGCGTCTGCGAACCACGGTCGCCACTTCGTCGTGGTACTTTTGCTTCCGGTTGACGGCTTGCAGAGATGGAGCGGCCTCCTTCTCAAGCTTCTGTAAATTCTTCTGGGCGAGCTTCTCCTGTTTCTTCTTTTCTTTGTAGAGCGCTTTGGACTCAAGATAGTCGGCTACGGCCCGAGCATCAGTGAGGTCAGCGATTTGTTGCTGGGCCTCTTCTATTTCGCGTAGCCTATCCACGTCCTGCTGCATATCGTTCTGCCGCTCCTCTAGCTGCCTCAAGTGGTCGCCTGCCGAGTCGGAGCCACGCTGAAGTTCCTTTTGGTCCTTGTGCAAGTCCTGGAGGCTCTTTTGCCAGTCCAACATCTCCTGTGGCGCGGCGGCACGCAAAGTCTCGTGTAACAGGTCGACAGGAGTAGCGGATGCGAACTCGACAACTCGATCTTGTGGTAGAAACTGGCAGAGGTTGTCAACCTGGATCTTGAGGTCCCTCATGAGGCCCTGGATCGTCTTATGGGTAGCATCTTTGCCGTTCAACCACCATTTCTGGCTGTTTCGTTCGCGATCGATCTGAACTCGGATAACATGGTGTGATCTGTCTTGGGGACGGCGCTGTAACTCGATTTCGATGATGGCAGAAGACTTGCCATGCTTGACAAACTCCTTCACATTACCGGCTCGGCCAAGGTGCTTCGGGCTGAAGCCAAGGCCTAGACAGATGGCGCAGACGAGTGAGCTCTTTCCCGTTCCGTTGGGCCCGATGACCATGTTGAGATTCGGTCCCGGGAAGAATTCTGCCATTTCGTATGTGACAAAATTCTCGACTTTGACGCGGCGGATGGCACCAGGCGAAAAGCCGTCTTTGTCGAGCTGGCTCGTCGTTCCGTTCACTCCGTTGGTATGAACCCCGTTTCTTGGGTCTTCCTCGTCATCATCGTCGACGATGTCGTTGACACGCCGTCCAAGGCGAGGCCGCTTCGATTTGTCCGACGCATCGGAGCGCTCTTCTGAATCGTCGTCCTCCAAGTCACGTCGCCTCCGGCGACCTGAGGGACGAGAGGACATGTCGAGCGTATCGTATGATGCCGATGGCAAGGCGATTAAGTATGGTGTTGGTTGCGGTCGGGTCAGACGGAGGTGGCAGATGTCGTTGCTTTTGCGTACCTTGTGTTGAATGGGTAATAAAGGTAGCTCGTTTGGTAGTTCAGTGCCACGCGAAGGAACCAATTTAGACGCGTCGGGTCTGTTCTCACCCCGCGTCGCTTCGTTCAGGGTGCACCGTGCAGGTAAATTGGACGGACGCCACATTAGGAAAGCCACTGATTATATAAGCTGTCTTGCTTTGCTGTGGTGGGGGGTCGATCGGTGGGGCTTGGCTGACAGCTCTCAGTGGGGCTGACGTCGGCACGGCGTGGGATTCGCCGGTGGCTTTGAACTTCATCCCTTTCACGCCGGTTGGTGAACCGTCGTCCAATGCGGCCAACGGCGCCTACCTCTGAGAGTGCACGTCGCCCGGTGGCCCACACGGTCAGGAATGCTTCTGACACCCGATGAAACCTAGTTATCATATGTTTCTTAGGACGCGTACCGATGTTAGAGGATCTTGGTCTGTCAAAAGTAGGTCCTTGGAAGAAGTACGAGCTCCTCTGCAGAATAAGTCTGAAAAGGCCACAATGGGATGGTGTGTAAACAAAGCTCCACAGAGGAATCGAAGCATACGTAATGAATAAACTTGTATTCACAGCACCTTATTTCAGGAGCATTCTCATTCTTTGCTTTGGCGGTGACGCAAGGTACTGGAGGACTATACGACCACGTGTGAAGTAGTAGGTAGTCCTAGGGAATCCGCATCGAGGTCTGTTTCGTTCCTTCCACTCTGCCTGGTGAGAAGACCTACTTGCCTAGTACAAGAGCACCAGCCCCATGCACAGCTGTACTGGCCGATTCGAGTCGTGAGACTCAGTGAGACCTTGCAGCTGCCCGTACTCGTCCCTTCAACGGGTCTTGAGGTTACTAGTGGGTAGGGGGCAACGTTCGTCCAAGGCCTCCCTTCGAACCTTCTCTTTTTTCTCCGAGTGCCTCACCTGCCCCGGCGCTCCGACTCCCACTTACATTCCATCCTCCTACCATAACAGTCGCCTTAACTCTGCGCGTCTTGCTTCTCAGTCATTATCCTGGAATCCGCGCTTCCTTTTCTTTCTCCCACTTTCACTAATCAAACCACATCACACACGCAGACACACGCTCTCTCTCTCTTCTCTCTCTCTGTATTGTCTGGCTCTTTTTTGGCAATCAGTCTATTCAAATCCCATCCATTCGTTCAGATCCTGGCGTCCATCACCCTCTCTTCTTCCTCACTCGCTTAACCCACCCAGGATTCTTATCTCCCTGTCAAAGCATCTCTCTTTTTCAACTCCTTACGCGCAAGATCCCCCAATTGGTACCACTCGAACTCGACCATGTTCTGACTGCGACCACCAAATTGCCGCCGACATGTCCGAAACTGGTCGGCCGAGGGCTTCTAGTGCCCGGGCTCCTCTCGCGGATGCTACTCAGCGCATCAACAATGCTACATCCAAGATCCCCGTCAAGCCATCCAAGTTGCGCGACAAAACCGTCGGCCAATCAAATCACGCCGCTGCCTCAGATCGTCAACGCTATGCCGACGAACATGACCTTCCCGTCTCCAAGGCTAGGGCGAATGCTGCATCCAGTTCCCGCAACCCTGCCGTGGCAAGAGCGAGGGCGTCTCACGAGGCTGACCCGTCGAAGCGCATGTCACAGGCCTCCCAGGCTTCCACGGCTCCATCGAGCAAAAGGAGCAGCGGTTACGCTTACAAGACACACATCGGACCCTGGTTGCTGGGAAAGACTCTTGGAAAGGGCTCTTCGGCTCGTGTGAGACTCTGCAAGCACCGCCTTTCCGGAGAGTTGGCCGCTGTCAAAATTGTCCCCAAGAAAACAGCCTACTTGATCCAAGCTGGCAGTCTCGCTGAGCTTCACGACTATGACGATAGCCTACCAGAGAAGATCAACGGCGAGATGCGCGTGCCTTTGTCAATCGAGCGGGAAGTGGCCATCTTGAAGCTAGTCGATCACCCGAACGTTATGAAGGTGTATGATATTTGGGAAAATCGTTCAGAAATGTAAGCCGTCATCGTCCTCCATATTGGGTTCTGCGAACTGACTTGAGGACAGTTATTTGGTACTCGAGTATGTCGAGCAGGGAGACCTATTCGACTACATCAATACCAATGGCCGCTTCGCAGAGGAGGGCGCCATGTTCCTCTTTCGACAAATGATGAGCGCCCTCCAATACTGCCATTCTTTCAACATTTGTCATCGCGACCTTAAGCCCGAAAATATTTTGCTGACGTCTGACAACAAAGTCAAAATTGCCGACTTTGGCATGGCCGCCTTGCATCAATCTTCAGATCATCGACTTGTGACAGCTTGCGGCAGTCCTCACTATGCCGCCCCCGAGCTTCTGAAGCACAAACATTACCGCGGAGACAAGGCGGATATCTGGTCTCTGGGTGTCATACTCTATGCACTTCTGGCTGCATGTCTGCCTTTTGATGACCCAGACATCGGGGCCTTGCTCCAGAAGACAAAGAGAGGCATATACGAGATACCGGAATTCTTGAGTCCAGAGGCCAAAGACCTTATTCGTCGTATGCTCGTCGCCAACCCTGACACAAGAATCAGTATCAAGGAGATGTGGCAGCACCCACTGATTCGCAAGTACGACCATCTCGATGATCTCGGCAACAACGGCCAGCTCCATGACCTTCGCAAGGGATTTCACTACACTCCCCTGAAGCCCCACGAAGTTGACCCTCATCTAGTCAGACAGCTTCGGTCTCTGTGGCACATGCTCACGGAACATCAGATCAAGTTGAAGCTTATGGATTCTGCGTAAGTGACTATCCAGATTGTACCATCTGAGAAAACAACTAACAAGAGCCAGAAAAAACGACCAGAAACTCTTCTACTGGCTTCTTCACAACTACCGCCAGAAGCAGCTTGAGAATTTTCTCCCCGAACTCTCCCAGTCACCCAGCGACTATCATCATCTTCACGAGCCTATTTGGAAGAAACGAGTGTCGACGGTGGAGTTCAACCAGCCTAGAGCAGATGGAACTGGCAGAAGCGTCTCGCGTTTCACAGTCATTTCGCATGTTGCGGAAACTGACGATGGTACGATTCAGAGCTACGACCCCTACAACTCAAGTCGACCGATGCGAGGCCACTCTCAAGCCAGTCATGCCAAGGTTGTGGTTCATCGTACTCGACGAGGATCCATGAAGCGAGAAAACACTCAGACATCACAACTGTCACGTATCAAGACAGGCTCGACACTGCGCCATTCGCGCGTTAACTCTCAGCGAACAAATAACACTGGCCGTTTCCAATCGCCTCGCAGCTCCATGAACTCGCTTCATAGCAGCATACAGGGAACTTCTTATGCCCGGCCAGCTTCTCGCCACAAGAGGGGTGTTGACTTTTCTCACATAAGAAAGAAGTCTACCGATCTGTACGTAGACAAGCGTCGCCGACCAGTTTCTGGGTTCAATGGTGATGAGGAACACCAGGAGAGACCCATGTCCCCGACAGGTCCTCCAAGGCACATTCCTGTGATGGAGAGACCCAGACCCAAGCTCAAGGTCGTCAAGCCGCGGGATCCTGCAGTCATAGTTAATGAGGAAGTGCGGAACTTCAGTAACAGCATCGCAAAGGATTGCGATGAAGCCTTCAACAGTTTCATGACGGCCGACGAGCCAAGCGAGCTGTGTTTGGATCAAGGAGCTGGCAGAAAGAGAGATTCTACAGGCTTGTCTTTAGGACAACCGAGACCATCTACCGAGGCGTCGACTAATCCGTACCACCCATGGGACACCCGGCCCTTGCCCCCTCTGCCGGCCCCTAGGTTGACGCAAACCCCGAACCCGGCAATTGAGAGAACTGGGACGCCCCAAGACCAGTCAAAGGATGAACAAAACAATGGACGTGTTGGGAAATTCGTGGATCAAGTCAACCGCCTGGGCTTCCCTACTTTATTGCCTAAGCAGGACCGCCGTACCGTGTCTGCCCCCCCGCAAGGACAGCACAACAAGACGGCGAGCCGCCTACCGGCTATCAATGAGAGTGGACGAGATTCAGAGTCGTCATCTCAACGGGGCGAGAACGACAGGAACAGAATTGTTTCCGCGCCCCCAAAGACTCCGGGTGGCCAAACTGACAAGGACGGCCTGGACTCCCTGGTTCGGGCAGGTGAGACGATTCGTGTGGTCAACTCGCCGAGTACAACAAGTCCAATCCCCAAGCCTCTGAACGTCCGGAAAAGGTCCTCAGAGCGAACAGCTCATCACGATCATATCGATGAGCGCTATGTCTATATGCACGGGGCATCAGGTGTAGATGAGCCGCCAACACCTTCCACTGCAACCCACAGCAGTGGACCGACTAAGCAAAAGAAATCGTCATGGTTCAAGCGCGTCTCGAAGGACAGTACTTCTAGAGAGGGAAGCATCCATACCGAGGCAACCCAGGAAACTCAGGCGTACAGCATGACGACACAGTCCACGGCCCCAAGCCGCTCGGAGACGAAGTTCCACGAACCACCTCCGCCAGTGGCGGCCAAGAAGAAGGGCTTCGGATTGCTCTTTTGGAAAAGCAACAAGGCCAAGCCGGAAATCAAGATGGAGATCGCTGGTAGGCAACGCACTCGACGCATTGTAGTGGTTGAGCACGGACAGCTAACATGCTTCAGGCCCAGAATATGACGACTCGCCTTCTCCAAAGCATCGAAGACCCGCTCAACGTAAGACTGGCCGACAGTCAGCTAAGGGCTGCAACGATTCGGAGAGCGGTACGCGAACCATTGAAGTCCATCAGAATTGGCTTGCCCGTCTGTTTGGGGTCAAGCCGGCGACGAGGCATGTATGCCTGGTGATGTCGCGGAAGCGAGCTCGGCAGGAGCTTGTCATCCTCCTTAGAGACTGGAGACGTTACGGTATGGGAGATATCCAGGTCGACAAGGAGAGAAACATTGTGTTTGCCCGTGTTGGGGCTGAGAATTGTGAGTCTTCCTCATTGGCATTGGGATAATATCATGGAGTTTCACATTGGCTAACCCTGCCCAGACTTAGGCATGAAAGAAGTTGCATTTGCCGCGGAGGTGATGACCGTGATCGAGCACGGGAAGAAGGGACCGCTCTGTATTGTACGATTCACACAGGAGCGCGGAGCGGCAAGCAGTTTCCACATGGTGGTGGACACGATTTGGAAGGTGTTCGGATCACGTGGCCTGCTTGTCGTGGACAAGTCCAAGGAGAAGATGATGATCAAAACGCTCAATTCCTGAGGATGGACGAGATTGCATTTGGCGTCAGAAGGTTGGCAGCGATGTTCCATTTTCGGTGGCCGGATTGGGAGGTTGCTTGACTGAGGAGGACCAGCTGGCGATCCCGAGGTTCTGCTTTTTTTTCCTTCCTTGCACTTTCTTGCCGCATACATGCTTGGACTCGAGCATTGACTGGGCATTCATTTCGGCAGGCAAGGCTTGGTTCATTGAGGCACATGGTTACGGCTCGACATACAAAGCACCAGAAAGCATTGGAAGGATGGACGGACAGCAGATGGATAGTTAATGTTGTTGGATGACTTGCCTAGCATCATGGCTGCGGCTTGTATCAATAGGCAAGGTGGGCTCGAGGGCGGACGGGGGCAAGAGACACCGCCCAAGGTCGAACAGTAATTCGGCTATCCAGTTCCTTTGTGTTGTCGAGAGGTAAAGAAGTTATGGTTCATAGAGTCGAGTTGCTTAGGTAGCCCAAAAGTTGATTGCTAGGAAAGGCTGAAGGTTCGTGTCCCTCTCATCCGTGACGGTGACGGCAACGGCCGGAAACTGTCGGCATTCGCGGCGACGCTGATTGGGCTTGTACGAAGCTGGGGTAGCACGGGGAGCAGACCTCGGCGCTCGGTGAATCGGATCTACTGAGACGAGGTGGATGGATGTAAGCTCGAACCACGGGTATTCTTGGGCTCTGCGTCATACGAGCACGGCACGTGGGGAGCGATCACTCCTGTCTGGACTGGATTATCGATGCTGCCCGTTGAACATTCATCATAGAGGAGGACTGCTGTTATTTGTTTATTTCATTGTCGAGAGCAATGTGGATCACGGCGCAGCTTCAGCTTGCTGGCAAGCTGCCGAAAGACAGACCCTTACTACCCCAGAGGAGAGCTTCAAATGCGGGTCCCGTCGGTTCCATTTTCAGCAGCAGCCGTGGCTCTGGCCGGCGGCGACACGCCCATGTCCGCCGTGATTCCTTATCGCGCCCGGATCCGACCTCGGCCTGGGGAACTGGAGCACCTCTGCATGTTGAACCCACGCGAACCCTCAACAAGAAGTGAAGAGATTTTCCATGATTGCTCGATGGCATCAAGTAAGAGAATTGGTTCCCGTGAGGCCGTCGAGAGATTCGAGTCAGGGCGGCGGAAATGGCTGCTTCAGAATTGCCTGCTCGTGCTGCTCGTGCTGCCGTCGATTTTCCTGGCAAGTCTTATCGCCGTCCGACCCCACCATGCATGCTCTCCTCCCCTGCTCTCCATGCCCACCCCCTTCGTCCGTGTTGTCCCCCAATCCAATGGGAGTCCCCAGAGCACTCCAATGAGGTCACTGGTAGGTGGTGTTGCTAGGACGGTGGCCATCGAACCTTGCCTCGAGCTGCTCAAGGTCTGGCTCTCGCCGCAACGGAAGGCATGGCAAGAAGGGGAAAAGGTGAGAAAGTAGCTTAGCGCTCTGCCTGGCCGGTCGGGGCGGTACATTCCACCACGCGAGGCCGGCAAGCACATGCAAAGTCACCGAGCTGGCTTCGACAGGATGTTCGGCTTCTTCTTTGGTCTCTCTGGTTTCATGCTGTCGCTTCCCCACACTTTCACAAGCGTCCGCCGCCTCCCAACTTTGTCACCCTTTGACGAAGCTCCTTTGTAACCCGATCTCCAACACCACGACGCTTGGTCTTCTCTCCTCTCCCCTCCCCGCGGTCCGGCTCTGGAGCTCTCCATCCACCCGAACCAGCCCGATCACTGCCGACACTGGACGGGCTGCTGGCTGCTTCTGGTTCCTTGACGAGCCCCCCCGGGCCCTGGCAACCCTGACAAGGACGGGATCGCTACTATTCCCCAGTACATCGCCCACAATCGCCCAAATACCTGTCCCGCCGGTGCAGATGCCCACCTGTTTGCATGTACCTCGGGTGGGACCATGGAGGTTCCCAGGGGTCCCTTTCGCCTCTCGCCTGACTTCGAGTCTGCGCATGCATCATTGCCAGCCCATGTCACGGTTGCGCGCCGGCCAACCCCTCGACCCCATCGTCTGTGCCGAGCTTGCGACGGCCCTCGTCGAGGTCGATCGTCTCTCTCGGCCATTACACAGCGCCCTACATATCACTTTCTCGTCACCCATCCCAAGCCGGCCGGCCTTTTTCTCGTCTTCTTCGTCCAGAATCCCAGCTTCTTTTCTTCCTTCACATTTCCTCCTCCAGATCAATTGCCTCTCCCCAAACTCTAAAGATACCCCCCCAATTCGTACAACACGCTTACCACAACCGTCGTCCTGTCTCGCGGCTCAAGCTTGTGCGCATTCCTCTAACACGTGAAAACCTTCTGCCACAACTTGGCTACCCGCGTAGAGCAACCGCCGACCGTAGACGACACCAGTAGCGTACAACCTACATCGTAAACACCATCACCAGCATCTCACTCGCACCCACACACACACACCCCCTTACGCATAACGACGAAAATGGCAACCACCGAGACAATCCTCCAGGGCGTCAATGTCCTGGGTGCTGTCACGGACGCCCAGCGCAAGATCCTGACTCCTGACGCCCTCGCTTTCCTGGCCCTGCTGCATCGCTCATTCAATGCCACCCGCAAGTCCCTGCTCGAGCGCCGCAAGCTCCGCCAGGCCGAGCTGGACCGCGGCATCCTCCCCGACTTCCTCCCCGAGACCAAGCACATCAGAGAGAACTCGACATGGAAGGGTGCCCCGCCCGCCCCGGGCCTGGTCGACCGCAGGGTCGAGATCACCGGCCCGACCGACCGGAAGATGGTCGTCAATGCCTTGAACTCTGACGTCTGGACGTACATGGCCGACTTTGAGGGTGAGTCTGCGCGCCAATCTTTTACCAGCCATTGGTACGGGCTTCGGTTTGCTGACGAGTCCCGCCGTAGACTCGAGTGCCCCGACGTGGGAGAACATGGTCAGTGGCCAGGTCAACCTCTATGATGCCAACCGTCGCCAGGTCGACTTCAAGCAGGGGTCCAAGGAATACAAGCTGCGTACCGACCGGACGCTGCCCACCCTGATTGTCCGCCCTCGTGGCTGGCACCTGGAGGAGAAGCATGTCACCGTCGACGGCGAGCCCATCTCCGGCTCCCTGTTCGACTTTGGCCTCTACTTCTACCACAATGCCCACCAGACCCTCAAGATTGGCATTGGCCCGTACTTTTACCTCCCCAAGATGGAGTCCCACCTCGAGGCTCGCCTGTGGAACGACGCCTTCAACCTCGCCCAGGACTACGTCGGCGTGCCCCGCGGCACCATCCGCGGCACCGTCCTGATCGAGACCATCCTGGCCGCCTTTGAGATGGACGAGATCATCTACGAGCTGAGAGACCACAGCTCCGGCCTCAACTGCGGTCGCTGGGACTACATCTTCAGCACCATCAAGAAGTTCAGGAACAACTCCAGCTTTGTGCTGCCGGACCGCAGCGCCGTCACCATGACGGTCCCCTTCATGGACGCCTACGTCAGTGGACTTGCGCCCCTCGCATGAGATGTCAAACTAACCCTTTGCGCAGGTCAAGCTCCTCATCCAGACCTGCCACAAGAGAGGCGTTCACGCCATGGGCGGCATGGCTGCGCAGATTCCCATCAAGGACGACAAGGCCGCCAACGACAAGGCCATGGAGGGCGTGCGCGCCGACAAGCTGCGCGAAGTGCGTGCCGGCCACGACGGGTGAGTTTGGCTTGCTTGCTGCCTCGTGCCCTTCGCAGGTCAGCCACTGACACGACATCGTAGGACCTGGGTTGCTCACCCTGCCCTGGCGGCCATCGCCTCCGACATCTTCAACAAGAACATGCCGACGCCCAACCAGCTGTTCGTCCGCCGCGAGGACGTCAAGATCGGCCAGAACGACCTGCTCAACATGAACGTCCCCGGCAAGATCACCGAGGAGGGCATCAAGAAGAACCTCAACATCGGCCTCGGCTACATGGAGGCCTGGATTCGCGGTGTCGGTTGCGTCCCCATCAACTACCTCATGTAAGTTCAGAGCCCCAGAGCAATCCGCGAGGTGCTGCGCCAAAGAGACTTACCCGCTCTCTCAGGGAGGACGCCGCCACCGCCGAGGTCTCTCGCTCCCAGCTCTGGCAGTGGGTGAAGCACGGCGTGTCCACGGCCGAGGGCAAGAAGGTCGACAAGGCCTACGCCCTCAAGCTCCTCAAGGAGTCGACCGACGAGCTGGCCAGCAAGGCGCCCAAGGGCAACAAGTTCCACCTCGCCGCGCAGTACTTTGCCGGCCAGGTCACTGGGGAGGACTACGCCGATTTCCTGACCACGTAAGTCCCACCCTCACCCCCATCCCGTCCCATCCGCCCATCTCACGTCGTCGCCACATCGCCACCGTCGGCGGTGGGCGCTGGATTTCTTTTCGTCGGCGTTCTCGCCCGGTGGCTTATTCTGGGCCTTCGGAGATTGTTGATCTCGGAAGCCCCGTCTCTGATGGAGGCCAATTCAGCTGACGAGTCACTTCCATAGTCTGCTGTACGATGAGATTACCGCCGTTGGCAGCGCACGCCCTGCTGCCAAGTTGTAAGCCGCGCGGGAGGGGCGCTAGTCGAACGCCGGCTTCGGGAGCGACGGGGGCCACACGCTTGCGGTGGGATGCGTATGGGAACTTTTGGTGCAAACCTTTGGTTGGGCGAGGAGGGAAATCAAGTCGCCGGGGATGAGTCGAGAGTGTGTTTCACCGACGGCGGGGTCTCGGGGCAAAGCAACCGTTGGGTCAACACGACTGTTGAATCGAGAGGGGGGAGATTGCCGGCCATGACTTTGAGATCTGGTTATGTATTGGTCCACCAGTGTAAAGAATGAATGGAAACTGAAATCTTTTTTCTACAATGCACGCCCCACCACCCCTTTCCCTGTTGCGCCTCTTCCAAGTATCTACCCATCCAAGCCTTACTTGAACTACTATTCGCCTCGAGGTCTCGGAGTCCTCCAGCATCCTCTGCACCAATGGTGCAGAGGAGGCTGCTTTTGTGGCTTCGGGCGTGGGCTTGACGGGTGCGCCTTGGTTGGCTGGGATTCTCTGCGGCTACGTGGACACGCCGCAAGTTGGTTCCGTGGGATGGGAGGCAAAGGAGGATCTCTTGGCTCTCAAGACCCCCCCCCCCAGTCTGGCTCGTTGGTGATGGCGAGACGGGCCGATCGCGAAGCAAGAATCAAGACTACCACCCTCACTCTTTCAAGGGGGGACGGGGGCAACGAACAAGGAAACACCGCGAACAGGTGGGCTGTGCGGCCTTGTGCGTACGCGCGCGCGCGTGTGTGTGTATAAGTGATCTACTGATGGAAAATAAGAAAGGTCACCTAGATGAACAATTGGATTGTTACTGGACCCTACATGCAGGGCGGGTTCGCGCTGGCTGGCTCGTCGGTGTTGACTCCGGGGAGCGTCAATGACGTCTTGTGCTCGTAAAGGGCCAGAGCGGGCAACGGCACCGGTCAGGCGGGATACCAAGGTGTCGTTGGGATGCGCTAGAGGGTGTCACGGGCGGGACGGCCGGACATTGGATGCTGCTAGGTGCGGGCCGCCAAGGTGCGACATGGTGAGGGATATCGTGCAAGTGATGGTCCGCCTGCCTGGCTGACGTGCCTGCGTGGGGATAGGATGCCGTCCGGGAAGCAGAGGAATGGGCCCGCTTGGCTCCATCGTCGTCGTCGTCGTCGTCTGTCATATCGACAGGTCACAACGGGTTGTTTCAGTGTGCGGTGGATAGTCGGGCCCTTCGGGCGGCGAGTGAGACTACCCGCAACCCGCAGAGGGAGGCTGATGGAACTGCCGGCCTGGTTGAGCTACCTTGCAAGCCCGGAGCGGGCCGTCTGGGCGAAAGGCGAAGGTACGTTGGCTTGGGAGGCTCCGTCGTACCGTGTTCTTCTTTGAAGGGTGGGGTGGGGGGGTATCAGCCACCTTCGGAGATGTGATGCTTTCTTGTCTCCATTGGGGGTGGGGGAATCTGGAGGGCCCATGGGGCCTGGCTGGTCAACCGACGAAGGGCTTTCTTTTGGGAGAGTCCAATCGCCTCAGTCTTCTCCGCCATTTTCAAAAAGAAGCCTTGAGATGCGTGGTTCGACTTGAACTAATGCTGATCTACGTTGGGGGAGGGGGAGGGGTGTGCGATATGCTCGAGATTGCCATCGTGGAGAGGGAGATCGGTTCCCTTGCCGAGTGTTCGCATCATGTACCCGAATTCGGTTCGCTCCGCGGTATCCCAATTTCTTCTGTGGTGATCGTTGGCCGAGAGTGAATCTCGCCATCCAACTATCCGTTTTGGTAAGTCAGGATAATGTGATGGGTCATTTCCAGGTGACGATACCAAATATGATGGATCAGCAAACGGGCCCGCCGCGGCGTGCGCTGGGCACCGTGTCCAAGGGGATTTGGGTCCAAAACGAGGGGTTTTGGTTTGACTGTGTCAAGGCCTTGCGGTGAGGCCAAGGTTTCTTTTGTCCCAGGTCCCGAAAGTTTGGTCATTTGTGATGATTCGGGGTCACGAGACGGTATGGCGGGCCAGGAGGCGCAGCCTTCGGCGAGGCTCTGGTGACACGACCCGTTGATTGGAGACCGTAGTGGACGATGAGTCTGGAAAGAAAGCGCTCTAGCTTGAGTATACAGATGTCTTGTCTTTGATCTGGACGCCACGGGTTAGCAACCAGGATGAGAAGATGGGTCGGGAGGCCGAAGCGAGGAAAAGAAAGCCGTTCCTAGTGTCTTGTCCTGTTGCCGCTGTCCTGGGTCCTCGCCTGCTCCCCGCCGCGTCGCTAAGCTTCATGGCCCCAAAAGCAACTTAACAAACAGACGCTTTTTTTGCGTTCTCTCTTCTCTCCTTGGCGTATGCGGTCAGAATCCCATTTGTTCTTGCTCGAGGCGTGCTACTTTTCCAGGGAAAAGTCTGAGCTGGCACGCTCGCCGTCTCTCTCCATAGGTAAACATCATCAAGACGCACCGGTGTCATCGAGCCTTTGCGTTTGGCCGAGACATCAGCGACCGCGACGGATTCTTATCGGTCAGAGTTGTTAGAGGCCTGCAATCCACGATGTGTCTCGAGCAACTGAGGGTGTCGTAATTTGGTGGAAATAGCTGTCGGCTGCAAATTTCGATTTGCTCGATCCTCGGGTGTGATATGGAAACCCACGAGGGCGGGCTGGTACACTGCACCGATTGGTGTTCGTCCGACCCCTGCTGTGAGTTCATAATGGATACCATGCAGTCGGTGAGAAAAGAAGAAATATGCGACACCGATAAAATCGCCCGGTGTCGTGTAACTGAACCGGGTTGCCTGCTTTACAACGACATCATGAACCATGCAGGCGGATGGCCAAGATGAGGGTCTGCGCCCATACTGTGACCATTTTGTGAATCCCTCAACGAGCACTCCACGTCGACTTTGAGCCCCGCTGTGGCCATGTCCTACCAAAGTCGAACCCGTTAAAGCAACGCGCAGATTGACGGAGGTTTTCGATGTCCAAAACATTGGCGGGCTTTGTGAGACGCAAAATATGTCAGATGGGGACGTGAGACTAGCGGCCTTTCTAGCGCCGAGAATGCCGTATTGATGTCGTTGAGTTTTCAAAAGCAACGCGGCGTCTCAGACCCTCTGTTAGCGGCGTGCAAGACTGGACAGCGTCATGAGTCTGCTATAGCCGATAGAGCGAGATTGGGAATGAGAGGAATGTTTCAACTGCTGCAACGCGGCCTTGCTTCCAGGCCGCGGCATCCAGAAGAAGAGCGAAGGGTAACCAGAAAACGATGTACAACACCGATAGGTGCAGTGAAGGGGGTGCTAGTGTACACACAAACTTTATGCAATAGGGTTGTCCTGGTTTCAGAGAAATTCCCGTCAACTGATGGGCACCTAAGATCTCACGTGCGGTGGCCTGCTGGGAGGATTGGATCAGATAGTTCGTATCTTTTGGCCGTGTCGTTGGTGTGTTTCCAGGGCCGAGCCGGAGGAGCGGCTGCGTGACAGGCACATTTTTACTCGCCAGGGAGAGTACAAGTTCTGAGAGTTCGAGCTGTGTTATCGAAGATCGAATTAAAAAGTTGGGTCCGTTAGGAAGGCTCATGGTTCGGTCCCGTCTTCCGAGCAAAGGATCAGGTCTGGTCAAAGGGTCAACACCGGGTTCAGTGCCCACAACCTGAATTGATTCCATGCCATGCTCTGATGGGACTGTTGTGTCTCTCCAATACGAGTATGGGCAATTCGAAGACGCAAACATCGGTTGCTGATGTGGGCTGGCCCGAGTACGCTTCTACCCAGGAAAAAGCTATGTTTGTGTCTCACGCCACAGGGCTGACCCAAAACACAGGATGGAGAATATATGTCTGGGTATCCAAGTCGTCGACGCATCAAGACAGATTCATTCGCGTTCAAAGATGGAGCCAAGAAGGAACTTGCTGAACAATGCGTCAGTCTCAAGGGGCTCGGGTCGAAGTGGAACCATGATACCTGCAGAATTTATGTGACGTCGGCAGAGTTCTTTAATGGAGCCGGATGTATCTTGCACAACATATTCAAGCAAGTTCACTGGCCAAAACCTCCGCTTCGAGTCGTGATTTTGGATATCCCGACACTCAAGTCCGTCAAGATGAGATACATGGGAGCTCATGACGATATCAGCCGGCAGAAGAGCCATAAAAGCATCTGCATAGCGCTCGAAAGGTGAAGCGGCTGGTGTAATGTGCGGAAAGAAACCCTTAAGACCATCTTGCCAGGCGTGGCTGATGAATGAATAGTATTGGAATAGGACTTCTCGACACTCCATCATTATTGTGGCTACTCCGGACATGGCCTTGAAGGGGTTTGGCCCCTGAACTCAGTCGGATGTAAGACAGTTGTCGATGACCGGCCGTGGGAAGGTAGAAACCTGGAAGGTAGTCAACACATCGGCCGTATGCACTACGGCGACTTGTTTCTCTACTTTCCGCTTCGAAGTTACTGCTGTTGATGTGGCGATCTACGGTGGAGTCGAAGATACCGGTTCCATGGCGTGTAGTCTGCAAAAGTAAGTATGTGCGAGAACGATGATGCCCATGTATACGAGGCGGGACAACAGGCATCCAAAACAGTTATGAGTGACGAATGAAAGCTGGCGTGGCAAGGCACGAAGTTGTAGGTTGCGTTCCTTGGCTGTGATTTTTGATTTTGACGTGAAGGCTGATTTGTATACCTTGGAGTTGGGTGGCCAAGAAACCACTCTCTGCCAACGGCTTTCTTGTTGGCAAAAGGTGCAGACCAAAATGAATTGGGTTTCGTATAACTCGTAGTACATACAGCGACGATCAAAATGGCAGCCAGGAACAATGGAAAGTTAGCACTGTGGTGAGAGGGAAGTATTGGCGCAGAAATGGGAAGCTTGGGAACTAGACGCCGCGTGTGCCGGTGACGTACATCACGATGTTTGTGATCTCCAAGGCCTGTTCCTCAGAAGCAGGGCTTTCGTCTTCATTCTCTCGTGGAGGGCCCGGGAATCATCTCATGGGCCTAGCTTTGCTCTGTTTGCGGAGCCACGAACAGGCACATAGGCAGCGCTGACGATGACGGTGATGATATCAAGAAGACATTCTCCGTATTGTAGCCGGGCAGTGCCAAGATATTGCTGCGACTCTATCAGCCGGTCTATTCTCTTGCGATAGTGAAATAAGCAGCGGTCTAGCCAAGCTTTCGGGTGGCCAGCGGCGTCGGCACTGGCTTCGAAGAGAGATGGGATCAGTGTACCGATGCCAGCGATGTGGCGACGAAGGTGGGGATGGCATAGTTCTTGTTTGGTTCCGAGGAGAAAGCCGTGGCAGATGATTGAAGTCAAACCTCGAGGTAACAGACATGGGATGAAAGGGGCTCAAGAAGACGCCTGGTTAGCTGCAAAGGGCCCGTGATATGCAGGGACTTGCAGACATTGGTGGCTGGCCCCGAGGTAAGGCAGGCGTGCAAGTTGACGGCTGCCACGATCGAGGCGCGCAAGGGCCATTGCGCTGGTGGCGCAGATGCAGTGCAGCCCTGTCCAAGACGCGTCTTGTTCATCCGGGCGGCCACGGTCGTTTGCTTGAGCAAATGAGAGACGCGCGAGTTGGACGACCGCCGAGTCCTCGACGGTGGACATTTGCGTCGTCCAAGAGATAGAGCGGCGACGACGTATGACGGACACGGGCGAAGCTGGCAAGAGGGAGTATGTCGTGTCTGGTATCCGCAGGCCCAATAGTAGCGAAGTCCGAATTGGGTAATTCGCCGATGGACTGGCACGGACAGGAGAATTGCAGTGGAGCAAGGGAGTTTGACCTGCTGGTTTTAGGGGGGGAGGGGCTTAATCAAGAATGAGATTGTCGGAACACGACCAAGCGGCCCGAGTGTTGTGTGAGACGGCAACAAGTTGAAGCGGATCGGGATCGAGTGGGAAAGGTCGGGCGAGGCTACTTGTGAAGTGATGGATGCTAGGCCGGATTGGGGGCCAGGTTGGGTGTTGGAGGCGGAAGGGGAGGAAAGCGCGTTGTACGCCGCTTGCCTGCTTTAATTTCAAAACCAGGTTCGCCTATGGATCTTGGGCAACGCAACCCGACAGCTGGGTCACTAGCGGAGAGGGCGCGGGAACGGTGCAACCTCAAGATGGGATGATGGCAAGCGGCGGCAGCACGGGGCGTCAGGAGGCGCCAGATTCCCAGGGGGTCCAATGGCCCGGGCCAGAGTGGCAGCGTGGCTCCAGCGCCTTCCACCCGGAGACACGACGATCAATGTCAGAACTAAGGGAACCAACCTGGGTAAGCCTGCCTCACAGCATCTAGTGTGGTGGACGATGGCAAGGTAGCTTATCTAGGTAAGGCAAGGTACGGCTGGGCTGCTCGGGCGGGCGTTACTTCAAAGGGGGGGAGGACGCTTGGATGCTTTCATTCACGATGCCTCTGGCTGGTGAGGAGGAGGAAGAGGAGGAGGAGGAGGAGGATGCTATAGACTGGACCCTGAGATGATGGAACTGACAGAGATGACGCCAGACGACGCCAGACAACCGTCGCAGATACCAAGGGAAGGGGGGGAAAGCCCCAGCGCAGGCGTGTGGAGGAAGGCGAGCGTTTGGATGATGTATGGAGAAGGAGCTTTGCGCGCGTCAAAAGCGGTGTTCGGGTTGGGTGCAATATCAGGAATCGCCCTCCCTGCCTGGGGAGAGGTACTTCGGTTTTGGCCAGGACCTAGGCTTGTAGACATGTACCGTTCCCTGACAAAGCAGAGGCAGCAGCTTGAGTCTCAAGTCTCAGGTGGCCCCCCGACCGGGGCATCCCATGCCGGATTTAAAGTTGAAGCCATGGCTCCGTTCGTCCCAGAGTCCCACAAACACGACACTGACCCGACCCGGTGCCCTTCCTTCCCTCTCCTCCACGCACACGCACCCGTCCCACGCCTTGGGGGAAGGTACCCACTCGCTACCTGCTTTTGCCTGTTCTCGCCTCGTGTCCGATGTCGAGGGTTCTTGGTATGGTTATGTAAGCAGCCACGGATCCCGTGCACCTACCTGGCCTGCCTCAGTCCCTTCCCCAAGGGGGTCGACGAGGTGAGGTGGTGGACACGAAATGCCCACTGCTGGTAGCAGGAGCCGGTCTGCCATTGCTATGTTACTGTGCTGAGGAAGGAACCGAGGAGGAAGGTGCTTGCCTGTCCCTCCTTTCCTTTCCCCTGCACAGCACACCAGCCCCGTCCTCTCGTCCCATACGTCCATGTCCCATTGAGGTCCCGTGCATGTCCTCTCCCAAGCCATTCCGCCTGTCGAGTGTCCACAACCAAAACCCACTGCGGCACAATGTTTCTGTTTCTTTTCCTCCTCCCTGCCCGTGCTTCATCGTCGGAGAAAACGCCTCGTGCGCTGAGTCGCCTCCAGCATCATGGCACTTTTGCATCGATGGCTTGTCGACCGTTGCAGCCTTGACCGAACTTTCGGAATTCCCGTTCGCCAGGATACCGTACCCCGACGTCGACCAACTGCCCCCTATCCAACACCCTAAACCCTACCTTATATCTAGATTCCCAAGTCCAAGAGCTTGTTTCTCCTCCCCTCGCTAGGCTAGGCAAAGTAGGGTAGCCGCCCGACATGGCGTGCTGCTTGGCTTGCCGTTCCGCCAAACCTACTACACGCAACCCGCATCGCGAACCGGGTCACACCACTTGCAATACGCATACAGACTTCAACAACCAACCTCTCTTGGTCAGCCAGCCAGCACTCTATTCAGAGTCAACTACATGGGCTCATTCCACCCACCACCTCTTGCTCCATGTGCCAAGGCTCAGGACCATCGCCGCGGCTACAAAACCCTCATCCACATAGCCCGTCCCGGAACTGGCCAAGCGGCACCACCCACTGCAGCTGAAAGGCGTCTGTCATCCGACCTGCCACCAACCGATTGTCTTGATCTGTCGCACTCGCCGACACCTAGCAGGAAATATTGCAGTCACAGGTCTCTTCCCACTCTACCACGAACCGAGTACGGCATAACTTACCTCGCCCTCGCCAGTCCAGTCGAGGCCCTCCGGCCTCCTGGAAGACCACATCCCATCACACCTCGCGCGGCCACCTGGCTTACATCCTCGTTCCAGTACCAGCGCTCGTCTCTCTACCCTCCTGATTCGGTCTCCCCGGTTTCGCTGGTTCCTTTTGAGATGACTTCCGCTCAACCAGATTGCCTGTGAGTGTGGGAGCCAGAGGCTAGCCCCAAAGCCTTCCCGTTCGACCCCTGGAAAACGCCATCCAGGAGCACGGTCTGTCGGGCGCCCTCAGTGGCGTTGATCCTCTTCCCGCGAAGCCAAAACGCCTCCCACGCGCCGCATCTTATTGTGCGTCTGCGGGATGCCACCTCAACGATGGGCCTGAATCCCGTGAACTCTCCTTGTGCTGCGGGCCCCTACCTCTCGATCAGACAACGCGGCCCACGATTTTGTTATGAGAGCTTCCATTATCGCCGTCACCCATCAACCATCACACATAGCTCACCATGCGTCCCGATGTCTACCCAGGGGATGACTGTCAAAAAACGTCCTCCTGTTCAGGCCAGACAAACATTAAGCGGAGACGATCCATGAGCCCGCCCGAGAGGTCGGAAACCTCCCTCAGCCAAATCTGCGCCATCCCCTGTCTGTGACAGGGCTCGGAATCATCGTACGTCCGTATCGCTGAGAGTGGTTGCCTACAGGTCAATGGCACCTTCCGGCAGGGCCTGCCCCTACGGGCATGGGATAGGCTCACCCCCTCGAACCGCTGCTACTACACCTGATCGCCCATTTTTCTTCGACGCGACGACTTTGGGTAAGAGAACAAGCCTGGACAGTATCAGAAGATCGCAGGCTCCAAGCTCGTCTTGCAACCTGAGACAGCCATCGAGGACAGTAAAGGATACCGCATCCCAAGATTGCCGTTGCTGTTCTACCTACAAGATGGCCGCTTCGACAAACCGAAGCCGATGGTCCAGGAAACCAATATTGTGGTTGCTCTACATTAATCTCAAGAACGACAGTGTCTCACGATATGATGGTTCCGTCCGCCAGAGATAAAAGGTGCTTGAAGTTTTCGACAGTCATACCGTCCGACAACACGGTCAATGCAATCACAATCTGCCTTGATTTGCGCGCAGCAATTATTGGAAAACAGCGGAATGTAAACTTTGCCTCGTATCTCGTATGATGTTAGCAAAATCAAAAACAGCACATCAGGACCATCAGGACACGATGAGAGGGTCGGAGAGAAAGGGGCATCCCATTTGCCCATGAACCGCTTCACGCACGTACCCCCAATTCCGTTGGCACCAGTCGCCAAGTCTTTCTTTGTGGCGGATGGATTCCGTCAACTGGCGGCGCACTGCGAAAACGATGGGGATCAATTAGCCTCGCAGCCCGGGCGATCAGCTCGTGCCCCGGCGACGTGGCTGTCTGACGAAAAACAAGCCCCTGCCGTTTGAGGCAAGACGGCAAGGAAGCTTCCAATGCCGTTTTGCAGCCTCAACATGCACCGAACCGACACTTGGCGAATGCCTCTAGGCTCATGCTGCGGCTCCGTGGGCTCAGTGATAGTCAGGTCAAGATCCAAGGGTCAGCTATCCATCACATTAAGAGACCGTGTAAGATCCCGACCTGCCCTAGGTATTGTCAACTACTGTAAGAAGCCAGCTTCCAGAGCCCCAGCAGCCAGCGTGGTCAGCCGTGAGACCTCGGCTTCCAAGGCCGTTTATCTTTTATGCCATTTCATTGCTCAGTCAATAGCAAGGGAAACCAACGGCTCTGCCCTGTCGCCTGCACTGCGCTTCCAGATCTTTGCCCAACAAGCCTTTGAGCTCGGGTTACACAAGATGAGACTCCAACCCGCAGTCACGGCAAGATGGCCTGCTCAATGTAACGCATTGCACATTAGGTCAGTGAATGACGGCGACACGCTAAAATTGGAAACAATATACATATATCGACCGCAATATCGACTTGAAGGACGCGGTTTCTTTCATGAAGTTGAGGCTCGACTACTATCGGCTTTCACGGTGATCTTCGCATTTGCGTGGTCAAGGATGAGGGTGCCTTCCCCTGCACGCGTTCCCCACGGCTCGCCAAATATTCCCGAATAAAGGCAAGGCCGTGGTCCAGTCCTGACTCTAGTCTGGTTCGGGATTAGATTCCTGGATACGCGACGTGTGATGGCCGACACAGAGCACTCAGTAACTAGCTTCACCAGACGTGGGGAGACAGGAGTTGAGAGGGAGGCATGAAAAGCACGAGGTGTCGGGAGCGTCCCAGTGCGGAACAGACACCATGCACATATGCAACCCTCGTGTCCCTCCCGTCTGGGAGACCAGTGCGCCTGGGAAGCCGATGCAAGGATGATGCATAGACCTGCACAAGCAAGCAATGCAGGACCAGATGACCCAGACTTCCGATGAGAGGAACGCGAACGCCTTCCGCCTTGGACCTCTGCCAACATCGGCGCCCGTCTGATGCCTATCGAAGGATAGCGGGCCAGGCTTGAAATGCAGGATGATGGCATTCGGCTTGCGGGAAGACTTGCGCGAATCTAAGCGGAAGGCGAGAAGACCAGCGCAGTCCTCGATGCAGGGTGGGTTGCGAAAGCGTCACCTTGTCCCCCGCCTATGCGACAACTTACAAGGCCCGCAATCCCAGCGATGTAAGAGGCAACCCCTGCATACCTAGCAGCAAGCTGCTCGCATTACTTGAGCTTTGGGTACCCGTAATTCCTGGCCGGCGACTGGTCGACTCGCCTTTGGAGGAGGGCACAATCTGTACTGGCGGTTAGTGCAGGGCCGAAGCATGCATCAGATGGATCGCTTACGCAGCCTCTTCCTTTGTTCTCGGAACATTCCCAGGTAGGGAACAAGCTGAGTCCTCGTGCTTTTAGACCTGGGCGCCTGAAGCAAATGAGTTTCCAGCACGAATGCGTCTCGCTGGTGTACCAGTCTCGGCTCGTTCGTCAAATTCGAGCTTCGACATGGCATCGCCCAAAGAGCATTAATACCGACCAGGAGTGCAGAAACGCTTCCCCTCTCCACTGGCACCGTGGCACCGTAGCACATACTCCAGGATGCTAAGCTGTATGCGTTCTCATACAGCTGGACCATGCAGCAGTGGCGCCTTTAGTCGCCGGCTAGTGGATGCACCTGGCAGAAAGGTTACCGGAGCGAGACACGGCTGGGCTCAGTACAAGGAGATGCCCTGGGACCAGCGTATGGAGCGAGCCACTACGTATCTCGAAGTGCGGCAGCGCAATGGTTCAGCTGAAGGGTGTGGCGGTCTGCAAAGCAGTGGGCAGTCACCTTTGGCGGGGCTTGGCTCAGGGAACCGACGACCAACCTAGGCCAAATTGGAGGGAAAAAGGAAGAAGAGCCCGCCAAACAAGCGAAGACCACGTTGGGGGGATAGCCCAATGTGTTCCGGCTCCCAGGGCAGACAGGGAGACAACAGGCATCATTGGCGACCAATCAACGAAAAAAGGACTACATTGATTGTGACGCGTGGGAAATAACGGGAAAAGTGGGAGCGGGAGAGGGAAAGGGAGAGGGAGAGGGGGAAAGTGTGCGTGTGCGTGTGCGTGTGTGTGTGTGTGTGTGCGTGTGTTGGCGGCCGGCAACGTGGGTACAGAAGGCGAACTGGGCTAGGTAATCTTGACTGCACCTGATTACGCCGACACTCTTGTAGGTCGACTGACAGTTCTCTTCTTTTGTTGCTTGGAGCAGCAGGCAGCCCGTGTTCTCCGCAAAGCGCTCAAAACCCCTTCCTCAGCTTCACACAGGCCACAGCAAGTCTCGCGCGCTTGAGTGTTGACTTCGCACATGCGCAAGATGCTGCAAAGAGGATCGTGTATCATCATGTATGGCGCAAAGACGCAACGGTTATGTACATGCGTCCATGACAGCTTGTCAAGCATGGCCATGAGCCATCGTCAGATCAGATGGCACTGGGGCGCAAAATTGTCCGAGCTCAACTCGGAACGGACGGAGTTGTGGATCATCATGACTTTGGGGAGCGATGGTCGGTAGGCATCAACGTATCGCCTCCGTCTCCCCATACGCAAGCAAGCCGAACCCTGGCGAGCGCCCTGAGATATTTTGACACAAAAGCCGGCGCGCGCATGGGTTCCGCACAGTTCCCGGGTCTGGCCCCGGCACGCTGAGAGCTGGGAACCGGGATGGGCGTTGATCACAGGCTACAGCTTCATCAACGGCTACGGACACGGACTCAGAGAGCGGTGGTTGCTGACAGACTATCTTCCCGACAGGCCACCTAAGTGACAGTCGGCCAGGGGCTGGATGCACAGGAATATATTTGCAGTGCAATATGACCACCGCCCCCTGCTTCTCCTCATCGCCGTGCCGAGGAGATCATCACAGACACACCCATGTGCTGGGAGGTAGGCGTATGTCGTTCTTACACACTCCAGAGAGCCTCAGTCAAGTCCATTCTCATGTTTGCCGTAAAAGGGGACAAGCCTTGAGAATCGTTTGCTGAGCAGAGCAGATTGAATTGATCCTCGATTTTTAGGCAAAGCTTGATGATCATTTCGCAGGTTTGTCCAGCCGCACGGACGATCTTCAGCGTAAGCCTTCATCGCGTCGCAGTGGCGTCATTCCCTGGTGCTCAAAGCCATCTGCACGAGCAAAGATGACACCCGGGACGTCACGAGATTCACCCCGTCCCGAGGGGAACTTGGCTGTCTGCCAGGTCATTTAGATGTTTGCCAGTGGGAAGCCCACCGATACAGGTCACTGTCCATCACTAAACAGCAGCATCGCGGCAGGCAGGTAGGTAGCTGAGCCTTTCACATCACACTAGGATCAAGTCATCGGGTGCCGCTGAACACGGCCCTCTCGCTCAGTTGCCGACCAGTCAGCATTGCATGAGTCCCGAGAAAGCGGAAGAGCATTACCAAAGTACAGACGATACGTGTGCTGGTACGGAAACCAACAAGTGACCTGAAGTCCAGACGAGAAGGGGGGGAAAAGGGTTGAGCTCATACTGGACCAGGGGTTGAGCTAACTTGAGAACAGGCGCACACAATCGCGGCGCGCAAAGTTGGCACCCCTGGTGTCTGAATATCGGCCCAAAGGATGCACACCCGACGCAACCCACATCTGGGCTGAGTCCATCCTTGACGAAGCAGAAGAGCAAAGTGGTCAGCCCGAGCAGGCACCTTCACTGTTCCGGGACGACCGCGCCCGAAGACAATAGCTCAGAGTGGGCCGTGTAATAATACGTCCAAAGTGCGAATAAGCTGAGGCCCGAGGACAGGGTTTTCACTGTAGCTGAGGGGATCCCAAGATCACTACTCACCAACTCCGATGGGGGTACTGCGTGCAATGTGCAGGACAGCACACTTCAATTGATGCGCGCGCATAGGTCCGCAGTGCGGGCCCGGGTCGCTCGTTGACAATCGTACAGGCATCATTTGTACGGACTATATGTCAGTCTCGGCAGCCGGGCGTGACGATTTTGCAGCATCCGTACCATGGACGGACAACCAACGCCAATATCAACCACCAGATCGTCCCAAGTGTTTACGGTTCGGGGGTGAGAGACAGGGTTGGATGGAGCATCTCATTGTCGACGCAACTGTCCCGGTTACGTCGCTTCACCAGGAAGCAAGACGACCATTCTCATTCTGGTCCCCGGGAAGGGGAGCAAGGGCCAGAAGCAGATGGCAGCAAGCAAGCACATGCGTCTCGTTGCTTGACTTGGAAAGGCCAATCTCAGGGGACAAGGGAGATGGATCCAAGTGTCTGGTGCTGGCGCGTGGGGATGGGGGTTCGGTTCGGTTTGGTTTGGTTTGGTTTGGGGGACTCTCACCTGCGCCGTAACGGAGCGCAAAGCCAGAATGACAGGGTTGAGGGTTCCAGCCTCTAGCATCGACTTCCCGGCCCTGATCCTCTCTATCTCTCTTTTTCTCACCTCCCGTCTCTCTGTCTCTCCGTCTTCGACTCCTCTGTGTCTCGTCTCTGCCACCGCTCTCTTCTTCCAGCAGCCCAGTACCTACGACCTATTCGCACGCCATCCCCCGTCTCCTCTCTTTCACCCGCACACGCCGCTAGTTGCTTCTTTCATTGTTTCTTTTCCGGCTGGCAAGTCCACCCTCCCCCCCTAGTCTCCTTCTTGCAATGGCCAACTGAATGATGGTAGGCCTGGCTGGAACACACGAATTCTCTCACTCCCTCTCCAAAGCCCAACCCTCACTCCCATCTCCCAATCCCAATCCAGCTTCGACTCCTGGGCTACGTCCACGCCCACGCCCCTTGAGAGAGGCATCTGTCTCTCTGCCCGCCAATCCCATCTCGCACCCTCCCTCCTTGTCCTCACCCTACTCGTCTGTGTGTTTCCCCAAGGCAAGGAGCCTTGCCCACTCCTGATACCTACTTGGTCTACGCCGGCTAGAGAGCTGTCTTCAGTCTTGGTCGTCCGTCAATGAAATATTAACCTTTAATCTCCAGAGACCAGCGGCTACCTTTGGGCAACCCACCCCCTTCTTCAAACACACCGTCCCGGCAGCCTGCTTGTATTCCGCCTTCCACATCCAACGCCCAGACCCTGTGGTCCCAAATCAAAGGTCGGTCAATACGCCACTGCTGCCCATCCCCCCAGGTACGGGACAGGCCCAGCAGCAGAACGCTGAGCACCTCGACAACTGAGGCTACCTCACCCTGTTGCACCTTGGTACTTGTCCCGGCTGGGTCTCGATGAATGCCAGACGGGGACGACACAGAGACACACAAAAAAAAAAGAGGAGAGAGACACGCTTCTCAGAGAGACACTGACCGGGAGAGAAAAGCACTACTTTGGTCACATCTCTCATCCTGCTTCTTTCTCCCCCACCGCTCCCTATTGCCTCGTCAGACATTCCAACAACCCTCGCTGCTGTCAAAACAGCTTAGCAGAGAATAGGCTGGGCGAGGAGGTTCTATTCCTTTCGTCTTGTAGGGCAGATGGTACCTCGTTCACCGTCGGTCCCCCTTCATTGTCAGACACAACCCACCCCCGGTACTTGGAGCTGAGGCGCCCAGGGTCCTCCGGTAGCATTTTGGTATTCGACTGTCCATTCACAAGCCCCCTTCAGCCCTCCCGAGCTAGAGCCTGGCTGGCTTTGGCCTAAGGAGATCCCGGTTTAGCTCCTCAAGTCCAAGTCCCGCACCATCAACGAGCTACATATATTCGACAGCCGCCTCTCCACACTGGAGGAACTGATGGACTGGACTGGCGCCCTAAGGTGATCGACGCACGATAACTCCTTTCGACATCTCGCTCCAGGGTAGCTTAAAACCTGCACACAAAGCCTCCTTTCGATTCCTTCTACAAGACCTGCCGTCTATTTACTCCGTATTACCCAGTCTACTCATCCATCCATCCATCCATTCTACCATCAAGCCAACCAACCTACCTCCTGGCACTTTCTTGGGTCTGACTACTCTCCACCTCCAAATACCTTGACTGTCTTCCTTGTCATCTTGTCTCGTCCCGTCTCGTCCATTCCCACCCTTTACTAAAGGCCACGGAATTCCGCTCCGAACTTGTCGGACATCTGACTGTGCGTGGTTGCGAGTCACTGGCAAGCGTCGATAAAGCCAGTAGCGGCCTGGAGTCTCCTCAGCTACATTCCTGAGCAGCGCGTTGAAGTTCCAGCTTTTTTCAGCTCCGACGCAGCCCTCGAGACCCGCCCGCTGCCCCTGCCTTGCAACCCAAGGAAAAGCCCTCAGCATCCTCCCGCGCCTTCTCGCCGTCAAGGTTTCGGTCTCATCAGACTTCAATCCTCCAACGGTTCTCCCCAGGTGCCTGCTGGCCCTGCCCCCTGGAAAGAAAGAGAGAGAAAGAGAAATCAAGAGGGAGAGAAAGCAGCGTTACGGGCAGAAACGAGTCGGACCTATTCGCACCGACACCGACCCACCATGGCCATGGAAACTTCTTCGAGCTTCACGGCTCGGAGACAAGCCACCCAGGCTTTGCCGCCTTTCCATCTGCCCTCGTCCCAAGATATACCCAGTATGAGTAGACACCTTCATCAATACCCTTTTAATTATCACAATCAGCCTCTTCAATCACCGTCTACGTGGCAGGCCCCGGCCATGATCACGCCGTCGGCTCCGCCGTCCTCCTCCTCCGCCACTTCAAATACCCAACACTCTCCCAATACCGCCAGCTCTGGTCTAACATCGCCTTCAGGAGTGCCAGGTGAAGGGTTAAGCCCGCTCTCCTCCGGCGTCAACACCTCGAGCTCGCAAAGTTCCTACTACCCGTCAGGCGTGCAGGGATCATGGCCGACTCCCTCCGCTTCCTATCAGCTCAGCTCTGGGAATCCGCAATCCCTCAACCAACCGCCACAGTACGCACCCCGCGGAAGCACCTATGAGCAGCAGTCTCCAATGTCCTATTCTCGCACTTCGCAGTCTCCCGCGACGGGAGGCGAAGGTCTTCCTGCACCGCCCTACGGACAGCATCAGTCCTTCCAGTCGGGCTACTCTACTGGAGGAGCGGGCTCTACTCCAGTCAGTTTGCCCTCCCAGGGTCCCCCAACGCCCCAGGCTGGGATTCTTGGATCCCAAGCCCCAGTCTCGACGCAGCCACCTACGCCCGGCGGTGTCCCTTCTTCACATGTTGACTCGTATACGCAGTCCCGACCACCAGCGACCCCCGGCTACTATTCGACGTCTTCCGCTCCTCAACAATCGCCGTTCCCCAGCTTTCAACACGCGTCGCCTACCGCCCATTCCCCGACGACTTCAGCCGGTCCCGGAAGGGGCCTTGCTTCCCTTCAGCACCCTTCCGCCATGGCACCCCCCGGTTCCTACCGCTATTCCGGGTATCACGTACCGTCAATGGGAGGGCCGATCATGTCCAACCTTACTTCACCCGGCCACCAAATGTCACTTGTACCTGGCATGGGCGTCCCCGGCGGGTACGGAGCGCATCATCTCGGAACCTCGATGTACGGCCACGGCCACGGCGGACAGCCGAATCCTCAAACGGAGCGGCCCTTCAAGTGCGATCAGTGCCCTCAATCTTTCAACAGAAACCACGATTTGAAGAGACACAAGCGTATCCACCTTGCTGTCAAGCCGTTCCCCTGTAATTTCTGTGACAAGAGCTTTTCCCGCAAGGACGCGCTGAAGGTATGCTCCCGAGTCCTTGGCGACAGCCACCATGGTCAACGTCTTTGGATTGGGACAAACGATAGCTAACAACCGCCACAGCGACACCGGCTTGTAAAGGGCTGCGGAAACAAGGATGGGGATGGCCAAAACGACAACGGGCGCCGCTCTCCGCAGGAACACTCTGACGAGGGAACACCGCCGCTCAAGCGAGAGTGAAGTGTCCCACACGGGCTCTCGATGCCATGACAGCAACGTTACGGTTTCGATCGAATCGTGGACATCGACTGTTACCACTGCAGAGTTGCGGACCGAGCATATCGCAAGGGTAGCTGTAACCCGAATGGCTTGGGCCCGGGCTTCCAGCTCGGGTTGGAACACACGATCACAACAATCAGGAGCGGGGACGCACTACGGCAGAGCCTGGCAACCACACGCCGTGGGGTAGATGTCCCGCACGAGGCACGCAAGACGAGGCATTATGGGCGTTATCGAAAAGTGTCTGACTCTGAGGGTTCAGAGAAGCTTTCCAATTTTCCCATTCTTCTTTATAATTTGACCACGGACCCCGTCATCGACTTCCACTTTCCTCGCACGCTTGGCCATACACGACTAGCCAGGAATTACTATTTAACCGATACCACGGCACACTAATGGGAAAGTGACTATCAGGGTTCTAGAGGGGGGTCATCCGGCACTGTTTTTCACTTTTTTTTTTTTTTCGTTTTGAAAGGGTTTTCATCGTCACGATTTGCTTTCCGGGGAAACTCCTTTGCGACAAAGGTTACGAGGACTCGTACGGAACAGCTGCACCGGCTTTCACGGCGAAATGGATACAATCGGATCTTTGTCTTTGGCCGACATGAACACGGGCTACGAATCAAGGTCCCATCATATACCACGATTCTGGATAAAGAGGGGAGTTATTGCCATGGTTGGGATGGGTCACGGTGGGCACGAGGGTTTCGTCCTAGAACGAGGTTGAGATCGAGTCACGGATCTGGCAGAATTTGGAAAGACGCCTCGGACAGGTTGGACTGGAGTTGTGGGACAAATCGATCTCTCAAGGTAGGGTGGAGTTGGGTTCACGGGACTGTTTTGTGAGATACCAAGATTATTAAGGGTGGAAAGGGCCCCCTCATGTACTACTATGCTGCGCGCGCGCCGGGCTTGAAAATGCAAAGAAGATCAAACCTGCTGCTGTTGACGCGTTTATCGGAAATGCTGACGATGGAGAAGGATGGTTCGCTCTGGTTGACTCACCGTGCCGCAACAATCGGGGGCTTCAGGAGAAGGAGCTGCAGCTCCGAACCGGGACTGGCATGTGAAGGAGACCAAATATCACCGGTGTCGGCGCTCAGTTCGATTATTCGCAAGAGACCTAGCTCGGCCATCTTTGTTCCCCGGGGGCTAGATTTCGGTCATGAAAGCACCTTGGCTGCGCGCGAGAGACCGTACGATGGGGGCGAGAGGGAGAGCGAGGAAGAGAGAGGCAAAAGATACGAGACGACATGCCCCCGCCCCCCACTTACTATACAGATGGGCCGGAACTCTCGTCCATAGACTCCCGGGAGGCATTGCATATCCTCCTGGAGTCCTGAAGATCCAGACCTTTGTGGGTGTCCGAGAGTCGTATGAGCCCGCACGTTAGATCGCCCCTCGTCTGGAGGTGTGAGGCACGGGCGCCTTTTGGGGGGGTGCCCTAGGGCCTTTAGACGTATTACGGGGAGGCTAACGCGAGATGGCGGCGTGAACGGACAAGATGAGGGCTGACGTGGGGAGGGCGAGCGGGAACGTGCTTGGGGTCGGGGGCAAGACGAGAAGGGGGGAGGGACAGAGGGAAAGACGGGATGGCAGGCAGACGCCATACTCAAAACATCAGATGGCATGAGCAAAATGAACATTGGACCATGAAAGTTTGGCTCTTTTTTTTTTTTTTTTTTCTCTCTCCCCCTTCTCCCCGGCCTCACCCTTCCTTTGCCTCAAAAAAGGCGAGCCACTCCGGGTGAGGAATGGATCCGACGAAACAAACCGTTGGTTCCCCGGCGCGGTGTTCCTGTGCGCATCGAAACAAACGTCGTCAGCCCTTTTTCTTCTTCTTCTTTTTTGCTCTTTCGGTTTTTGCCTTGATCCGGCAGGAAATGCCCGATACAAGGCGGGGAGGGGAGGGCTAGTTATTACGCTTTTCGCGTCATGTCAATTGTAGGCGGCCTGCCTGCTCCAGGGTGCTAGCAAAGCTTATCGTGACATTACCCTGGCGGTGGGGACAGACAGTTGGTTCGCCGCCGAGAGCTGGCCTTAGGGTTCAAGCAGACGTTTTGGCTTCGTCAAAACTTGGACATTGCTCGCGACGTGTGCGGTAGAGGGAGGGAGAGGGGTGATGAAGTGCGGAGGACTGCTTGCCCCCTTGCATACAGGCTACTTTCGGTACGCCGGGCGAGCTGCTTGGTGACAAGTCGGCCTTTTCGCGCAAACAAAGATTCGGTATCCAAAAGGGTGTCTGGTCCCGTTCAGAGCTGAGCAGTCATTGCGTTCCATCTCGGATTCGTGTCTTGCCTTTGCGCGGCACTAAGTGCTACCAGCTCCAAAAGCTCTGGCCTAGGGAGGAACAAAGAGTGATGGGCGGGAGGAGGAGCAGGTGAAAGCGAGCCTGCTGAACCGAGGGGGGGAACTGACGTGAGCTGAGACACACAGAACGGAGGGGATAGGAAGAGGAAAGGGGGGGAGGGGGGAATAGACCAGTCCAAGAACGAGCATTCTTGTCGTTCCCCACGGGATGGGCTGGCGAAAGTCGGCGAGCCTAGCCTTGGGAACTTCTAGCCCCTTTCCCCCTCTGCCCTTGGAGCCAGCAGCATCGCTAGCTCGTCCGCTAACGATGCCACCCCCATGCGAGCACGCGGGCTCGACGAGTCGGTCGCCCAGCTGCAGTCGGGTAACACGCCCAGGAGGGGCTCTGGAGTCAATGGGCAACTCTGACGAGGCCTTGTATCAGCGCTGCCGTATGGGGAATGGCTTGTTCGACGCATTGGAAAGTCTCCCCCGCGACGGAAGTGTTGAATGAGGGGGGTGGCGATGGCTCTCAATGGCCAACCATATTGACTTGTTGTCGTGGTTGATCCTGTCGTTGGTTGGGCTGGCCGAGAAGGTGAACGGACGTCTTCTTCTGACTGGTCCAGCGCACAATGTCGCATGTGTACGTGGTCTTGGCGAAGGGGCGTTCGGCTGGGTGCCTTCTACTTTTCGAGGGTACTCCTTTTTATCCGCTGAAGGGGGGCTGAATACTTGTCTTTTGAACCTCACCGTCCACGAAGGCGACTGGTAAGCGTGGCGGACGTTTGAGCGGACATCCTTGGTGTTCTCTTCTCTCGGTCCCCGGCTCAACGTGGAACGGCAGACGCCTTTTCTGCTGCGGCTGCGGCGAAAAGATCGAGAAGGTGGTTCGATAGGCCGAGGCGTCGCCAACCCTCCAGCGATGAGGAAGCCTGCCGCGCCACATAAATACTGTCAAGACGGGCGGTACCAACCCATGTAGCCATGAGCGACGGGTGACAAGGCAATCCGCTTTCAAGCACACCAAACGTGGCCGTGTCTTGGGGTAGCGTCTTCACCGATCAGCGCCGTAAGAGATTCTTTATCATGCTGCCTCTGTTCCGAGTTCGAGTCTAACAGTCTCCTCAACATGACAGCGGCTGAACCCCCGGATGCGGAACAGGGACTTCCACGACGATCGTGCACATCACGCTGTCAGCCCGTGTTCTCCCCACGTTTGTGTCTTTTGCATCCAATCGGTCTATAAGATCGATCAAAACAAGCTCCTACAACGACAAAGTGACGTACAGGTCTATGAATTGACCATTCCACTCGGAACTTTGCCACGGCTGGTGGGCTTTTCGGGGCGCGTCGCCTCCACCTTTCCAAAGGGGAGTGAAGTGTTCGTCGAGATATCTTGCCGTCAGAGCCCGTCATCTCGGCGGTACCGACAGGCTGTCACATTGAGCCATAAGCCTTCCATAGAAACAGCCGTCAACCACTTTTGCGGGCCGTTCCATTTTCTACTGACGAACAAGGTGCTCCTTTCTGTTGAGATGACATGCCAAGCCAGCAGTTTGGCACCCTCATAAACCTTGCAGCAACTTGACGTAGTGGAAGTATCCACGCTACGCCGACTGATCCTCACCGGTAGTTTTTCTTACCTGACGAACCTCTAATAGTGGAGGGGTATTGCGTTGAAGGTTTCTGGATCAATCACTGCGTGTTATCTCGTCGGAAGCCAAGTGGCGTGGCACTTCCAACGTCCCCTTCCCTTGATTAGCCCGACTTCTCAGTATGGCGCAACCGGTCCTCTCGTGAACAGATAATACGGGGTCTGCTCTTTTCGGTGTAGATACCCCTGTTGAGGAGCTGAGCCCGATTCGTGGAAAGGGATGGCGCTCACTGCAAGATTGTGGCTTGTGTTACGCGACGCCAAGTACATTGGCCTATCGCTCGTCCCATTGCCCAAAGCCGTTGATGTACCTCAATCATCACTTAGACCATGTCGTGCAGGTTGGCTCAGTGAAAAGCGGCCATGGGGCGTCGAGATGAAAATAGCCGCTGCACTTCACCCGAGTGGTTGTTCACAACAGTATAATAAAGAGTGTGAAACCGACATACCTTGCACATGCAGCCGAGGGCGAGACCATAAGCTTCGAGCCGAGTCCACGCGACCGCTGAGTCGTGTGACAACTTCGATGGTCCAAAATATTCCTTGGCTCGAGCATTGTGGCAAGTGTGTCGATGGGGGCCCCAGAGTATTGACCCGCAATATAGTTCGATTGTCGCCGAGGCTCGTAGGATACCATTGAACATCGAATCAGGAAGTCGGGTACAGGCAAGCTTGCAAGGGTGAGTTTCGAGAAACCCGTTGTCCTCAAGCTGGCTGCCTTTCGTTGGGCTGAGAATAGGCGGGCACTCAAGAGAGAAATCACAGGGGCATTCGTTGCAAGTCGTTAAAATAGACTCGACAACCTGCGTTATCCACCCCTTGATCCCGGCCCCGCGGTTTAGGTTGGGTGCAGATGGGTCCCACCCCCGACTAAACTGTGGCTTCAACCATCCATCTGCCGTGGATAATGCTGCGGCTTGATGCAGATCGTTTTCCATGTCCGATGGAGGCAAATACACCCGGCCGAAGTGATTTATGACCAGATGGAACCGATCTGCTTTCGAAGAAGCCGGAGGCGACGAAAGTGGGGAGAGCAGACCTCAGCCGCCCAGAGCGACATTTTACACCTCGCGGGAGGCTGCAGAACATCGTGAGACGATGTCTTCTCTGACTGAAGCAGTCCTACTGGGAAATCACCAAAGGAGAACCGGTAAGGGTTGTTCAGGAACCAAATCGCCAATAGTTGCATTCAATCGGATCAGTGATCGCCGGCTACCCCTGCAACATGGAGTTCGGCAGTCGTGCGTGGCGACAATCCCGATCGTGGGCGAAGTTACATTCTCCGAATTCAAAGCAGTCTGGGGCAGGACCCCCGCTCTTCCTGTATGTCGAGAATCGCGTGAATAAGTCAAGCGACTCAGATCCTTCGTCTCCTTGGCAATCCAGCAGGAAGATTTCGCTCGATGTGACCGGAGTCGGGTCTTGCACATCTCTTGATACGGAGATCGGGTACAACAAATATCGCACTATCGCCGGTCGCGTCGATTCATGAGGCTTCACTAGACGGGAGAAAGGAGATGCAGTCAGGTGTATTCTTGAGATCGCACAACCTGTTGACGTGGTCATTAGTCCGGGCAATGTCAATGGACTGAACCTGTGTTTCGTCAATGACTCGTTCTCGTAAAGTGAAGCACCAAATCGCCAGCCAGTCCGGTTCTCGAAAATGTCAATTGCGGTATTTTGAGCGATAGTCTTCCTCCCCCCCCCTTCTTCTGCGTAGGAGGTTGCCGCAGTCAGTTTCTAGGATGCCTGTTGCATGTTTTTCAAGTATAACCCGGCCTGAGCCAAAAAGTTGGAGAGTTGGTTCAGCAGATTGACTTTATCACACCCTCTCCATGATACGAAGGTTTGAAGTCTAATTTTCGAAAGGATGGTATTTTGGTGGGCATCTGCCGATTCAAAAGTGGTCTTCAGTCGTCTTCCGTACACTTGTCCCGCACAACGACACCAGTTTGAGAATTTGGCTGAGTAACCGTGAGAAGAAGGCTTTCCCGGAAGATGTCTATACCGAAGTGATTTAGCAGTCATCGTATCTCCGGCAGTATTCGCTCCATGTTCGGTTTCCAAACTGCAGAGTTGATAATACATCAACTACTTGCGCCCTTCGTGGGTTTCTCTGCCCTAAGAGTGAAAAGTCAGTAGACCAGAGCAGGAACAGAGGCGCCCGAGAAGCACTCTGGCAGCCCAAAGCTACTTCATAGCTGGAGACAACCAGTCTCTGCGAGGACACATTTTCCAGGTCCGGCGGCCGATAGAATCAAAGCTTCATCTTGACTCCCAGCAGTGGTGGTGTTTTCCTTTGTGCCTGTAGTCGCACGATACGAGTTTCATCGACCGAACGAGATATCAACGATGCTTAAAATAGACGTCATCGCGGAGTACAGTGAGATTCTGGTCATTTCGGCCGAACAGCTCCAAAACCACTCGGCTCGTTTGCTGGCACTCAGGAACAGTGTTACGCGAGGAGTGGGACGTGACGAAGTTTCGGGCGATGATGCACAAGTTGCACGCCAAAACATGCTCGTTTATTGGTGGATCGGCCATGATTTCGTGAGGAAGAGGCCGCAAAGATGATTGCGATTGGCGGGCTCAGGGCGGGGTTGCGGGATAGGACTCCTTCCTTAGGAGGCAGGGCATACAAGAATAGGTCGGACCATGTTCGACATCGGACGAATATTCAAAAGACCAGACAGCCTTTTGGACTGGTAGTGGCGCATGAGACCACAGCATGCGTTTCCCTGGGGGCAAAGTAGCCGTAGGAGCCGTTTCAAACAGGGTAGGGTTGACTTGCACATACGTTCCCTGTTGTGCCAAGCCAAGAGTTACAAGAGCTGGCTGGCTGGAGGAATGCCAACCACGCTCACGATCCCATGCTCGTAGTCAGGGTTGGGTTTTGATGTCAGACACGGGGTCAATCCAGCTTGCCGACTCGCCATTCCATGCCCATAGTGTCGTTGTCTCTGGAACCGTTAGGGTGCCATGGCCGTACGTAGAAGAGCTGCTGAGATCTGGCATTGGTAACTTTGGTATTGAAGGATAGAGTGGAAGTGTAGACAAGCATTGACCGTAGGCAAACGACAATAACGTTGAGCCCAATGATTGTAACTCGTTTTCGTCTCGTCATTCGTTTAAGAATTGTCAACGGCAGAGGCTAAAACTGAGGAAGAAAGGTGCAGTGCGGGAGAGTAGCCGATGTTGTAACAAGGTGAGCAGTTTGTTTGAGACAAGAATGGACCGAAGGTTGAGTACGAGAGTCACTCGAGTAGAAAATTGTTAGTGGAGGGGGGTGACGGTACTTCCTGCTCCTCCAGGGCCGGTCGAACCAAGGACGATGACAGGCCAATGAGAAGCAGAGAATGCGCCCGCCCCGCTGACTATCCGTCCTTGGCGGGGTGGCACACCCCACCGATGCGCGTGCTTGTGAGGGAGCGTCCCTGGAGGACAGTAACAGCACACCCGCCTCGTCTTAGCAGCACGCTGCATGGGACACCGCGCCCTGCTGCTAACGGCATCATAGGACCGAGTCCGGAGCTGGGTGCCACACCAGGGGCCATCCAGGCTCTCGTCCGGTCGGCACGGGCAACAAAAAGTCACCACCGTCCGTCTCCTACATCTTGGCGGGAGCCAAGTCACTTGCCGTTCATGCAGAACATGCTCTCGTTTCGCCGTGGTATCGCGCAAACCGATTCGTAACGCCCTCCTTGCTCGAAGCGTCTGAAGATTGCACGCAATCCTTCTCACTGCCAATCTATAATACCGCCCTCGCTGCCTTGTCCTCTTCGTCTTGGCGTTGATTCCATCTGAAGGACCAGGACGCTCTCTCTCATTCTCGATCTGAAGTAATAACTGACTCGACGGCCGGGACTGGAGCCTGGTTTGAGCATTAATTTTGCATCGTCACTCCCTTGGACTCCGAATTCCTTCATCATTCCCCCACGACATCGCCGTCAGCGTCGACCGCTCACCCCCACAACACCGCCGCGATGGACAGCTTTCTTATGGCCAGGCATGGTGGCGAGGACCACGCCGCGACGGGCACGGCGACCGCTTCCGATGCCATGCCGGGAATGGACATGGGATCTGGCTCGATGAACGACAGTCACGGCTCGAGCAGTACGGGCATGATGATGATGACCATCTTCCAAACCAACCTGAAGACTCCTCTGTACTCCGAGGCATGGACCCCGAACAGCGTTGGCACCTACGCCGCCACCTGCATCTTCCTCATCTTCCTCGCCTTCGGCCTGCGCAGCATGTTGGCGCTCAAGTCCATCCAAGAGAAGCGCTGGTTGGACAAGGACTTCAAGCGTCGCTACGTCAGCGTCAACGGAAAGTTGGGCATGGCCGGGCAGATGTCTTCGGACAGCATGGCGAAACGGATGGTGCTCTCCGAGAACGGCGTCGAGGAGAATGTCACCGTTGTTCAATCGCAGCACGGCATTTGGAGGCCATGGAGGTTTTCGGTCGATCCCATCCGGGCCGTGATTGATACTGCTATTGCCGGTGTCGGCTATTTGCTGTACGTGCCCCCTTCATCTTTCCATGGATAATCGTACTGACAATGGCCCTAGAATGTTGGCTGTTATGACCATGAATGTCGGCTACCTGCTCTCGGTCCTGGGCGGCGTCTTCTTGGGCAGTCTCGCTGTCGGCCGCTTCGCTACCATGGGTGAGCACTAGAGGTTATCGGGTCTATGGCCGGGGAGAAACCCTCGACAACTCAATTCACTTTCTCCTGATATTTACGACCGACCCCTGCGGTCACACCAGCGGTTGCACGGGGCCAAGGAGATGAAATGAGGAACGCGACCACGAGAGTACGGACACGATGAAGCCAGTCAAAGCCTTCGATACGTAACCTTTTTGTTTATTTAATGTTGTACCTTTTTTTCTTCTTCCAGAGTTTGAGTCTCAGTTGGATGATTTCCACCAGGTTGTTGCCGGCCGGGTATTACGCTCGCTGTCTTGTGCTGCATAGAGCACCCTTGTACACTCTCTATACTGGCGGACGGCTGCTAGGCCCGAAGCTGTGACGATAATGAAGCCGTCGCGAGTTCTGGTCCCCAATGTGGGTTGCTCTTGTTGTAGCGCCTTGGACACCGTGATAGTGAAGTCTGTAGAAGTACATGGGTGCCGAGTGCCGCCACCTGGCCCGTGCAGAAACCTTCTCAAACCCCCTCAGCCCGTTCCTTCGCCTCCCCCTCCTGCCTCCTCCATCCAAGTAGGATGCGCCAAAGCCAATCAATGCTACCTGTCGTGCATCACCACATGGACCGTACTGGGCCGTACTGGGCCGTACTGGGCCGTACTGGGCCGTACCTCGTTTGAGCCGTCATTTGAAAGAAGAACAACAAAAAAAGACCATCCTGGCTCGTAGGGGAACGCCAGCGAAGAGGACCGCACAGTGTGTAGGCTGATTCGTCGCTCTGCAATGGCCACAGCTCAATTCTCCGTACTGCGCAGACATGTACCACTGCGAAGGATTACAGTACAACCCAGGACGAACGATATGATCAACGCTAAGTGGTAAGATAAGAACCCTACTACTTGCTTGGGGAGCGGTGCTTGGTGCCGTTGGTCGCACCCCCGATCTCATACTCGCAGGCTCACGAGTACGGATACGTTATGACCGCCCACGAACAGGCATCCTCCCTACAAGACCCCGACAACCCTGAGCCGCCTTCCTGGAATCAAAGTATCGTCCAGCATGGCGTTGGGCGCTAGGATAGTGGAGGCAGTTGTCCAAGTCCGCTCTTTCCAACGGCGGTATTCCCACAAAGCTTGTTTCTGCCTGTTTCATCTGAAACTTTTTTCCCACCAAGTCCTTTGAGGTTTCATTGCTCCGATGCTCTTCTCCAACTGTAATGTTTCGTTGGTCAGTTTACCACGGTACGAAGCATGGCGGCAAGTTCCACGTGGGAGGACGAGAAGATGTCGGTTCTGTAGTCAGGCCATCTTCTGCGTTGTGGCCATGAACAGCAAGCCAGCTACCAGTTTGCTGTACGGTCGCCGGCGTCGCTGGTATCAGTGTCAGGGATCGACGGGCAATCAAGACATAAGCTACGACGCCGGCGCCCGAGATCGAAGCATATCCATACATGTGACGCATAGCCGTTGAAGCGACCGGCACAGCGAGGTAGGCCAAACCCTCCCCCTTGATGCTCCCCTGTCGCTGCCCTCCAATCGGGTCGAGATATGATGGAAGAATGACAACAGACGACGGAGGCATGGTGGCTGTGCTGGATCTTCATCTCATTAATAGGCCATGAGTATGTTTGCACTCCCGGCAAACAGATTGCCCACCAGCAGAGCGACAGACTGCTCAACTTCGAGCACTGTGTGATACAAAGCCATGATCTCCGGACCTCGGGACGTTGTGGACCCTAACTGACCTCTGTCCGGCTCAAAAGAGATGAATTGAGACGACGTAGAGTTGCCAAATGTCCGGAGAGGCAGGGAACCAGGCGCGAGGCTCAACCCTGGGATCAAGATCAACGAGCGCGAAACCTAGGCCGAGGACGACGTCCTGGGCGTCGCTATTAAACATCGGGAGATGCAGCACATGATACGCATAGTCCGACGACCTCCGAGGATCAGGAAGACATGCGAGCTCCAGCCCGCCCTTGATTGGTCATGCCGTCAGATTACAGGAAACTATACATATTATCCGGTAGAGGCCATTGCCGTAATATCCACTCGTTACTCGGCGCAGACTAATTGCGGCCCAGAGTTATTGTACGAGAACGGCCCCGGGTGCCGTAACCGGTCGTCGAGAGGAGCTCCCGGAGCTCGACAAGAAACACTTTCTCGAGGTCCGGTGGCTTGCAAACTCCGTAACCCAGAGTTGATCCCTTTCGTAGACATCCTTGTCCGCGGGCCACAGACACCAGTCACCACGCTCATGTCCAATCTTGCCTGGCATGCAGCCCTGTGTGCTGCCTCGGACGTCGCTGGTCAGCCGGCCCGTTTAGAAGAACGACGCAGGTATTCGCCTACTTGTATCAGCTCGATCTTCTCTGGCTGTTGATCTGGACACGGGATTCCATCGCGGATTCCGGCGCCGCGAATCCCATCAAAAGCCCACCAGGCCCAAACAGGCAACAAGCTGTCCCTGCATCATTTCCAAATCCAGATAGGACCTTCCCCACCATCAGCAGGAGACCTTCACGGAAAGGGAAACCGCTTCTGATCGACTGACATCCCGCGACAGGTTACCGACCCGCAAAAAAACAAAAACAAAACAAGGGACGAAGCGCAGCGATGCATGTGACGATGCACCGGGGTATTGTTCTCCAAGACCCCCGACTCCCAAGACAACGGCCGCCTCTCCCAACGACCCGACTCCCCGGAGACGCGCGACGGACGACGGACGGTGGACGACAAGGCAAGCTTGATGTTTTTTCTGCCCTACGCCTCGTCAGGCTGAAAACCCGCCACCTCCCTCCCAGCGCCACCTTTCCTCGCCGGACCCCGCTACCGGCGCCGTCGCCGAAGCCCGCCGTGCGGGTTGGCGTCCCAGATACTGACAGGCAGCGGGCAGAGATATACCGCGAGCAGGCTGGCAGGGCAGGACACCCGAGGGGAGAAGGGGGGTCCCACAACCACTGTCAATGCCCACCTCCAGCGGTTGGGTTGCGCCGGCCGGGGCGCACGGGCGGGCCACGCATTCGCCGAATCACAGCCCGGCAGACGGCCAAAAGCAGCATCCGAATCGTTCACCCATCCCCCTTCCTCCTCCTTCTGCTCCCCCCCCTTGCATCCCGACCTCCGGTTTCTCAAACGTCAGCGACGAGGAAACAAAATTGAAGATGTCGGCGTTGGTCCAGAAACCCCCCCCCCCACACCTTCCCCCATCAACCTCCTGTCTCCGGACCGCGCCCGTTCCTAACCAAACTGCGTGGTCACGGTGCCCCCTCCACGCTCCCGAGATCACAAACCCACGTGGGACGGTTGCCGTGTCTGTCCGCCGTGCGAGTGCGGTCTGGAACTCGTCGGATTGGCCGACACGCGACGCGCCCGACCAAGGCTTGCCGTTTTGGTCGGAACCCCCCTCTTCCCAAGGAGGAGAAGAATAATGGCGTAAGCAGGTCTGCCACTGGACCAAGCCAGAAGTCAGAAAACGCCGTAAAGACAAAAAACGCTTCGTTGCGAAACGGTACAGCCTTTTGGATTGATAATCATGAACTCCGGGAGAGCCTTCTGCTCAAGAGAGGGAGGGAGGAGGGGGGGGAGGACAAAGCGTCTCGCATTCTCTCTCCTTAAAGTTCAGTCACTTGTCATGTCGCCGTGACGGGAATGTCTGTCCGCGGCCACAACCAGGTGGCGGACAGCGGGCAGGCGGGCAGCCAGCCACCACGGGACAGGGGCTGACACTCCCGCCCGCAAACGGACTTTGGGGGGGGGGGGGGGGGGGGGAGGGAACGACGGGCCAGCGGGCGGGCGGAAGGGGACATGTGTTCAATCCGCACACAGGCTCTCCAATCTGTAGGCGCCGAGCGAAGCCCGACAACCCCCAATGGTTTGCGGTGCGGGTACTGTACGACAGGTACTCTCTCTCACACAGGGGTAACGGTGATGGCTATATGGAGATGCGGCTACAAGCACACGGGACACAAGTTGTGGGAGGCGTTGAGAGATTAGCATTTGTCAGGCTCTGACTGGTCTAGTGGTAGTAAATAGAGACGTGAGAAACGATATAACGGAAGCGCGCGCGGATATACTATCATACAAAGCTGGCTCTCTCTTCATCTCTCCGTCTTCTTTCCTCGTTCCATGCAGCGGCTTCGTTGGCGTTTCCCCATCTGGTCCCCGGTTCCCAAAGCAAGCTGGGTTTGGGTTGCCGAGGGAGAAGACGTTTCCCAGGGCGTGAACATGTGCGTGTGAATATGGGGTTTTTTTTTGTTGATTTGCCCAGGGCCGGGGGGTATCGAGCCGAGTTCCTACGAGAGATAAAAAACCCCCCCAAGTTCGCGCGTGTCTGGTCCCCATTGATCTTCGAGTTGAGAAATATCGTCAAAGTCCATTCCAAAAAAACAACAAGACGTGCCTGCCCAGCCGTGAGATATCATGCTCTCATGCTGAAAACCCCCTCCCGCGCCAGAATCCCCCTAGCCCCTTCCTCTTGGCGGACATCTCGAGCACCGCAACCCCCGCCGCCCATGGGGGGACAGAGAAGTTTAAAAAAGGAAGAAAAAAGAAAACGAAAGAGAAACGTTTTGGCCCACGGTGCCACACTAACTCGCACCCACACACACAAGCCTTTTGCATGGAGTCAGCCCTTCAGCTAATTCCACAGCACTAGACCGTGCTCGTCGAGGTTGCCGCCTTCGACATGTCAACCCAACCCTCATGTCTTTTCGTATGCCTACTCCAGAGTTGCTGTATCTCTCGCAGTGTATCCCAGATGACCCCTCACTGCACAGCATCGAGACTCGCTCCGCGACAAGGAAGGCAAACAGAGCATTGCGGTCCTTGAAACCAACCCGGGGCAGTCGAGTTGCTAGATACGGCGGGGGTCCGAATAGCAGCAGAAAAAACTCGGGATCAAGGGAAATAAAAGAAACGTAGTGGAGGGATATGCAGTAAGTGGCAACACCGATCTGTAACGCCAAACAGCCAGAACCTCGACGTCGAGTAAAGTCAAACCGAGAGCCGAAGGTCGAGGCTTGTAAGATGCAGAATGTGTCTGGTATCAACGAGAAATGCACAAGTCATGGGACAGCCTGGCTATCATGACTGATGCGACGTGTGCTGGGGGAGACCAGACTGCGGCGGCATGGCGTAGCCACCACCTCGTTGTTGTTGCTGCACGTAGCTCTGGTACGCGAGCGCCTGCGAAGGGTCCATGCCGACGTTGGGCATGTAGTTGGGAGGCATGTGGGGGTTTTGCGGCATGCCCTGGCGGCCGGCCTGAGGAGGGAGGTGTTGTTGGGGAGGCTCCTCGGGGGAGTCGACCTGGTTCGAGTCGTCGACGCCGTTCTCACCACCCTGGGAGGGCTCGGGGGCGTTCAGGCAGGCCTGCATCAAAGTCAGCATGTCGTCTCCCATCAGATCGCTGTGCCCGACGAGGAGCAACGTACCTGAATCAAGTTCTTGCCCTCGGCCTTGGTTACAAGCGGTTGCAGCTTGGGCGTCGTGAATGTGTAGACAAGGCCAGTCTCGGAAACGACGAGGAGCAAGACCTGGGTGCCGGTGAGGACGGAAAGCTCGTAGGCCTACAACAAAATCGGGTCAGCAATTGGTGCGCTGAACGTGCCATGCATGCGATGGCGTGCGCGCGATGATGGCGGCAGCCAAAGTGCAGCGACGATTCGGCGTGGTCATCTCACCTTCTTCATGATTCCAGCCTTACGCTTCGAGAAGGTGATGTGACGACGCGACTTGTCGTTGATGAACTTGATCTCGATCTTGCGACGCTCGCGGCCGCCCTTGTCGTCATCTTCGTCGTCGTCGTCGGCGGTGCTGGGACGCTGGCGCTTGACGCCTCTGTTCTCAGCGACGTTGCCGTTGCCGACCTGCGACTCGTCGAGGTCGGCGGGCGAGGTCTGGTCGTGCTGGTCGGTGATGTCGGCCATTGTGGACGGAGCAGGCTTGTCGGATGGTATCACGAGCAAGGCAGAAAAAGGTAAAAGCGGTGGAGATGCTCCTTTGAGCGTGGTGCCGACTGATCTATACTTGATCAGGGAGGAAGAGGTGCTGTTGTGCGCAGCTTGGGCTTCTGTCGCAGAAAAAGCAGGTCGGAACGGGACGTAACCTGTATCGAGTCTGGTGCGGAGCGGATGCGGTGCGCGGTGCCTTTGCGGGAGGTGGAGGTGGGAAAGGTAGGTAAGGTTGAGAGGCGGGTAGTAAAAGGCAAGGTGTAAGGTAGTGGAGGTTACGCAGGCGATGGATGGGTGGTGCGTGTGGATGTCGAAGTCGTAGTGACCTTTTTTTTTGTGCCGACCAACGGAAGCGAGGAATTTGCTGGTTTAATGTTTTATTTGCTTTGTTTGACTTTTGGAGCTTCCGTGCCTGACATGCAATGCACTTGTGCTTGTCGAGGGGTCAGTGAACGGACAATGTTTGGCCCAAATAGTCGATGGTCGAGAGGGACTATCTTTTTGACAGGCAGCGCCGACGTGCTATCGAAGAACTTGGTCTTGGTAGTAGTGGATTGGGTGCGTGGGTGGTGGTGGTAGTGGTGGTGGTTCACAGCGAAAGCGGGATGGCTTGGCCTGGCGAAACAAGTCAAAAACTGGCTGCGGTGCGGATTAAGAGCCGGGCGGGTTTGCGCGTTGCTGCAGAGGAGCGTGTTATGGTTGTGGTGGGTGGTCGCTCAGAAAAAGGGAAAACGCGACTCGGAGGTGACTTGGGGAGAGAGGGCCTCGGGGGGTGTGGTTTTTTTGACGGGAGGAGGGAGCGAAGGACGGGAGGACAAGTGAGGTGGAGGTGTGTGTGGTAAGGCAAGGCGAGCTCCAGCGTCGACCAAGGGTTTTTTCCTTCTCGTCCGGAGATTCGATCGAAGACACGGAGCCGACGAACGGGTTTTTGGCTGCCCCAGAATAAAATCCCAGGTGTCTGCGAGAGTGAAGCAGTAGGTTGGTATTGGTAAACGCTTTTGGTCTTCGTCAAGCGGTTTCCCCTGCTCGAAAACAAGCAACAAGTGTCAGTTGGGGAAGGAGCTCGATTGAGAATAAGGCGAAAGGGAACTGCGGAGTGAATGAAAAGAGGATAGTGAGGTCGTAGCACGGGCTGCGGCCACAGTCAGACAGTTTAAGGAAAAACGAAAGGCGGGGGGTGGCGGGCTTGGGCTCTGGGCCTCTACGGATACCTCACCGTCGCGACGGGGGTCTCGAGGGAGCGACAGGGGTGTCAAGTGCTAGCCGCGTTGTAGCGTACAGTGCGCGGGGCGACGATACCTCGACACCTTTTGGGACCTGGTAGGGCAAGGATGGGTGGGTGGTGGTGGTGATGGTGGTGCTTGCGGGTGTACGTACCTCAGTCTCGCCGTGGTGTAGGAAGGGGTGGTGGTGGGTAGATGGATGGGCGCCCGCTCCGAGAGGGACGGACGGACGACACGCAGAAAGACGCCCTCCGTTTATTATCTTTGGTTTGACGATTCTTCTTGCTCACCGGCCCGCGCTCCACTCCGTACATGCGTTGGAGGCTCGGTCTCAGCGCTACCGGCAACGCCAACAGAAAAAGAAGAAAAAGAATGGAGTGGAAGGAGGTGCAGGAGGAGAGGGGCGTGCGTTCGTGGGCGTTTAGGAGAGGGAACCGAAAAGTCAACGGGCGGACGATGAAGAAGCAGATCAGGAGGGGAGGCAAGTCTGGATGGATGAGATCCAAGGTGCGTCAGGGGACAATCGACGACACTTCAGGCGCGGACAGAGCGAGCGAGAGCCGGACCGGAAGGAAAGCACGACCTGAGGAAAGAACGAAAGAACGACAGGCAAGAGTGACAGCGAGCACCACCAACCAGCCTAGCCATACGTCGACACGATTGGCCAAGATGCCATGCATGGCGTCCAAAGAGGAGAGTGGGGCCTCCAGAGGCGACCTTCCCTCTCGACACACTGACAAGCGTCTCTTTCACTCACAACGGAAGGAACCCTTTCTACAGCAGTTGACATCGCAGCGCGGCTTATCTCTTCGTGCCATTTTCTCTCGCCCACCCCTTTTCTTTCCTTCTCCTTTTCCTTGCCCTTTTCTCGCCTGGAACTTATCTGCATGGGGGGCACAAATAATGAGGTGTGTTTTTCAGTCCCTCCTTCCAGCCTCCCCCCCGTAGATAACTAAGGCGCAAGAGATGAGAAAGAGATTCTAGCTTGCATCCACCTGCAGCCTGACAGTGAAGGTTTTTTTTTCTTTCAGCAGCGCAAGCACAACCACGCGCGCCTCCCGGTCTGCAATTGCTCTTGCTGCTGAGGTGCATGTAGTCCCGTACAGCCCCGTCTCTCTCGACTATTTCTCCAGCCCTCCTGTATCGTCTTCCCCCGGCAACCGATCATCACGTATTGCTGATTCACCTCTTTCACGCCCGTCCCCGTTCGCCCTCTTCTTCGATTGTATTCTTCATGCCGCGCACCGTCATGCGCCCCCTCATGCGACTCGTCTGGATGAAGCACCTCTCATTTTGACAAGCCAGGGAATCACTTGCCAACACCCGTTCCTGCCATTTTCGCGACTCCAAAGTCCCCGGGACGGTGCCGGCGCAGGAGACACGCCGCCAAGAGATAGCCCGGGTTGGAATTGGCACTGTTAGGTTGCGTCCCGCTCTGGCTGTGGGTCTTTCGGTCAGGTCGCGGCCGACCGTACCAGACCAGCATCAACCTGGCCTGCTCCTTGGAGGGGGAATCCCACCGCCATGGGTACTGGTTCTGCACGCGTGACTTGACTTTGCCAGTATCTCCCATGTCGTCTCTCTGCCCACACTCATCGGTACGTACTGAGTGAGATACAGACCATCCGCCATCGAAAAGGCAGGCTAATGGAAGTGTCCGCTGTCAGCGTGTTTGATATCGGAGAAAGGGCGAGGAAACCCGCCAAGTGTCGCAATGAACAGGCAGCAGCGGAACGGCCTCGTTGTTGGAGCTTTTGGCGATGCATCTTGTATTTGCGTCCTGGTCAGGGTATCTGCAGCATATGTACCTGACTTGTCCGGTTTGGGATCCGTTCCTGTTCCCTACCGACGGCGTGAGAGACTGATCTCGCGAGTACCGAGCTAACGCAAGACAGAGCGCAGACAGCGGCGTCCTGTCAGAACCTAGAACATCTTCGCACCGTCGCTGTCAAGACCGCCTTCTTTGCCTTCTATCCTCCTCTGGCTTAGGCTGGTACGCGCCTCGGGCTGACGGCAAACTGTCGTTCAGTTGACGGTTAGTCTTGACGGGTCAGCCCCCGAACCGTCCTTTGTAGGCAGCAAGATCATGTCAGCAAACACCCCACGGCTGTGTATTGAGGCCCGACCACGCGTGTTTTGCTCTCTCACTGCCCCTCAATTTTAGCTCCCCCATCCTCGGTCCAGGCTGCCAGTGGCATCCATGGGAACTAAGCGATCGTAGTAGTGTGCACAGTGTAGCACCGTGAGGGCAAATAGTAACCAAAGCATCACGGTTTGCGGGTGCAATGCGAGTGTGAGCGAGTACAAGAGACAGAGTAACAGGGGGCCGCTGGCAAGTCAAACGATGTGGACTAACCACTTGGGCGTCGTTGAAAAGCCCTCTCTCGATCTCGACTCCCAAACATGACCTCGAGATCTCAAGGTCGAAACGAGAGACCACCACGCGCGCAATATTGAATGAGCACGCCAGCAAAATAATCATTGATTCCTGGGGCCCTGTGGGGGCCTCCGTTGGCTTGATGATTGGGGCCATGGAGAAAGGGTGATCGGGAAAAGCGCCCAGTGCGACAACCAGTGTGCAGGGAACAAGGTTGAACCCCTGCCGCTTACCGCGACTAGCGGTATCGAACACCTCGGCTTGTCTTGGTGTGTCTTCGGTCTTTTGCAGTTTGTCGACTGGCCCCCGCTTGGTTGGCCGCTTTCAGCTGGTGGAAGTCGGCTAGGTCGAGAAATGCTGACTGCCATTGCAGAGCGACGATGCCTCCAGTCGGCCGGTTGGATCGCAAGCTGCGCGTAAGGCTTCCGGGCGGCCTTTCGTGCAGCTGGCAGCACCACTCGCAGAACGACGGCGCTGGGGTTCTTGGACTGCACCACACATGCTCCGCGCAGGCCGGACGTGCGCGGGACATGGTGACGGTGGTTGGCTTAGCGCATTTTTGCTGCGCAAGGTGTCGGGGTGTTCCCAGATGCCAACCAGAAGCTGATTTCCTGGTTTGGAGAGCTGCTGCTCGACCGGGCTCATTTGCGCCCATTTTTGAGTAGCGCTCTAGAAGCCTGCCTCAATCAGCGCTGGCATGCCGTCCGCAAAGGGTAAGTAGCTCATAGTACATGAGCACTGACGAGACCGACCAGCTGAAAGTTGGTCCTCGGCAGGAGCTTGAAGCAATCTAGAAAGCTTCCTGCAGCGGTCAAGACGAGCCGATGGCCTGCACGGGCTTCACTGCAGCTCGGTGAGTCGCGGGTTTCTGCAGAACGGCCAAAGACCGTTGATGTCGATTTCTGTCCTAGTGCTGGGCAAGGACCAAAGCGACATTCGAGACGCGCGAGTAGACGATTTTCATCATCTACCAAAATTGGCAGTGCAGGGTCAATCTGACCAATCAATGATTGGCGGAAATTGGCAATGGACTAAGATTGTGTGTGTGTGTTCCTCGAGGCGGGCATCCATTCTCTTGGGAATCGATAGCGCTGGCCAGACCCAGCTATGACTGGGACGGGGTACTTTAAGGTGCCTCTGAGAGCCTGTGGGCTGGTGGGTGTTCGTTCGTTCGGTCCCATGCCGTCGCCGACCGAAATCAAACGACACGACACGGCGCGGGCATGGGAGTTGTGGCAAGGGTCTGGTTGGTGGTTTGCTGCAAGGTGGATGGGGAAACGACGCGGTCGCGTTGCGGCACAGCACACAGTGCTTCAGGCGCTGGCGCTCAACATGGGACGTGCTGTCGAGAACGTGGCCCCAGAGCGGAGATAGTCAGGGCGGACTAAGAATGGGTAGCGTGTGATTGCAGCGGCCACGGGCACGGAGCCAATGTCGTGAACGTGGAGTTGTGGGTAGATACGCTCCATTCCCGGGTCTCTCTTTCAAGGATTGTCTGATGGATGCAACTCGAGACCGAAGCACACCAGGTCGGTGCTGGGAGAGATGTCGGTGCTTCGGAGCGGATCTTGGAGGAGCACATGCTTGATGGGCAGGACGGGGCTGTCAGGGCAGGCGAAGGTCGGGTGGCAAGGGCGCTTCCTTGCTATGCATCTGCGGCTACACAACGGTTGCAAGATAAATGCTTTGTGCTTTATGCAAGGCTAAAGTTCAAGTACGGCAAGTCCGTTGCGCGTGTCTCGGACAGCAGATGAAGTAATGTAAGGTTGCATTGTGCTGCGCTTCATTCGAGGATCTGACGACAACGGCCGAAACAGGCGTGACAACAAAGATTGGTGATATTGCCCGACAGAGGGATGGGCCAGTGTGTAGACTGGAGTCGTATACGAGACAAGGTGCTTGTCCACACGTGTCCAAGCCTGCACCCAGCTCCGGTCGAGTAGTGGGAAAGAGATGCTAAGAGATGGTCGCTAATGGTCGACGATGGAGCTGTGGAAAGAAAAGCAAAGAGGCGGGCGAGCTGATATTAATGCTGGAGGCAGGGGCGAGATTCGCCGGTCAGGCTGCCTGGGCAAGTTTGGACAAGTTCTCCATATTCTGGACGACTTCCTCCGTGCATGCTCGACCGCAGTCATGTCTTTGTTGCATAGAGGACCGTGGTTAGGTTCCAGATGTTGCGGTCGAAGTCGCAAGAGACTTGGACTGAGGTTAAAGAGGCTGACACGAAAAGGGAATCATGGGATTGGCGACGAAGAATAAGGTGGGATGTCAGGCCTGAGAAGGAAAGGCGTGACGAATTTGACTTTTGTCCTCCCGAAAGAGAGATCCAGACGTTGCTCGATTCGTCTTTGACAGGTTTCGTGACGGCCTTTCGAGGACCGCAGACCTGGGGCATCGCCAGGCATGCCAGGCTCGGCGGGCGCGTGCTATGCTGGACATGGACTGGGCTGGGCTGAGCTGGGTCGGGACAACCGTTTGCTGGGGGGCCACGACAGATGATCGGTGGGTGGCGGGTGCACTGCATCGTGTAGGCGCTTTTTGCTTTTTGGAGCGTCAAAAGTCGATGGGTGAGCTGGAAGTGTGGTATGGTGAGGTGTGGAACTGGTGGAACGAAGCGGGGAGCAAGGGGGCCGAGATTGGTCCAAACCTATCCAGGATGAGGAAAGAAATCGATACGGAGCGGGGGGAACATGGACGTGCTTCAGCAGGGGGTAGGGGGTACGTACCGCCTGCCTACCTGACTGGGCAGGCAACGCTACATGTTCGCGCGAAGGAAAGTCAAGCACCCACGGGAGGAGCAAGTACGTACCCTTGACTACGGCCTCGATGTCGTTCATCATTTCGTGTCCGGAAGCCGGGGCATGTTCAACCCATGAGATCGATGGCGTTTGGACCACGCGAGGGAAGGCAGGCCAGGCCAGGGTTGGTGCCATTTGCTGTTGCTGGCGACCTTTACCGTGGACAATTGGTGCTGCTGATGAAGGAGAAGGAAGAGAGCCAAAGGGTGGACGCCATGCCTCATCAGGAAGCTAGTCAGGGGTTCCACACAGTGCCAGAGAGTCGGAAAGGTACTTCATCCGCTACCCGTGCGGATACCCGAGTCGAGGAAAAATGCAACGGTAAATGAGAGAGAATCAATGTTCAATGTATTGTGTGCGTGCCGGACTGCAAGCATCGCTCCCCCTTCCTGCAGGTGCATGTGGGTTAAAGTAACGGGTTAATTTACCACCTTGGCTCCTGGCAATGGAAATTACCGTGCAAACAACAACACTGAGCGGGCCTCTCTCTCTCTCTCACTCTTTCTCTCTCTCTCTTTCGATCGCCTGTCAGCGAGCAGAGGCCACCAGCACGTTTGGCAAATGGCATGCGGATGCCGAGAGGGTCAAGACATGGCCAGGCCTGATTACCTCACTCACACCAACATGTCGACGGCTCCATTTCCTAGGGTCAGGGGCAGAGGTAGACCCATTCCACGTACTCAGCTGTACGGTGTAGTGCGGGCACGCTGACTGAGGGCCCAATCATGATCAAACGAACTCGGACTTCGGGGCACGCAACAGAAGCTGCGCGTTTGGTGTCAAGTCATGGTGCAGGCAGGGTCTGCTGTGTGGCCCGTTCATCGCCAGTTCCGTTTCTTGTAGTGTGCTTGTGGGTGGGCATGGTGTTGTTCTGCAGCATCTCGCGGCCGTACAACCTCACACAAGCCAAGCAGGGCATAAGCTTGAAAAAGCCAGATGAGATGCGGAGCTGCATGGTGCGTGGACAGGCGCGGGCAACGTGCTCGCTCGTTTGGCGTCAGAGATACCTCGCAACCTTGCTGCGAGGCACACCAAAAAGCAATGCGCATCCTTATTGCGCATCTCAAGGTGAGCGTCCCAGGCGACGTCGAATGGCAAGTCACCACTCCCAAGTGCCAGTGTCAGATCCAGGTTCCGGGAAGGACTGGCGAGCTCTTGCCGATCGAAGAACGCCTTTCCCTTGCCCTACTTACCCTATCGCGCCTTCCCTGCAAATTCCTCCAGTCAAAAGTCGGTCGGACGATGAACGATGAACCCAGTTGTTGGCCCGAACCGGGTCTTTTTCAGCGCACGTGACATTGCGTCTCCAGCGGCTTTCCAGGGGTTAGTCAGAGAATCCGGTGACAGTGGCTGCGACTGATTCACTCAGTACGTACTGCATTCCCCCCCCCCCCCCCGCTCCTCGGTCCTACCAGCTCCACCCTCCTAACCGCTCTGTCCGGCGCAATCAGTGTGTACGGTGGAGGATGTAGGATGTAGGATGTTGTGGTGTGCACACTTCGAACTGCAACTGACACTGCGTTTCGTTTCGTTGGACCGGTTGTCTGACCTCAACGGCTCCTACCGAGTCGCCGGCGCCTGTCGGGCGCGCCTGGCTTACCTTCCTCATTTCGTTGAGCATCGCAAGTCGAAACCCTCCATACTTACGCATTCGTATACCGCATCCCGCCATGCTTGTCCGTTGGCCGCTCAACGACTGTGCGTGACGAGCCCACGCAGCTCGCAAGCACCTCTAACCGGCTTCACACCCTCATCATCTTTGCTCTTTCGCCCTGCAGCAATGGGCGGTGCATGGGACGGCTGTTGGGCCGGCCTTCGGAGCATTCGACGACCTCGACGGACAGCAATAAGCGAGTTGTATGGAATAAACTATGCAGTCAAGGATTCGGTCCAGACCTTGCCTGGATCCCAATTTTGCGCTCGCTTTCGAGACTGTCAATACGACGGACGTCATCTGCAGTCTTGCTACGCGGTCACCAATCTGGTGCAAATCGTATTCGTCGAGGGCCATGCTCTTGTCATAAGCTGATCTAACCGCATGAACTCTATCTTGAAGGATCTCGGGCTGGCAAATCCTGCAGTGCTGAACTGTCACAATCAGGTCCAGAGAATGACATTCGGCGTCTTATGGCAGCCTCTCGTCAGCTGAATGTCGCCCGGACAATGAGACATCAAGGGCCTGGTTCAATTAGGTAGGCCGTACGGCGACATGCTGCCTCGCCTTCTACCAGCATCAGGCGCTTGCTTAGCCGCAAGATGTACCTGAGTCCCGGCAGTACTCAGCTGCATCCAAAAGTTCGGCCGGTGTATTGTACAACTGCGGTTGACACCAGTATCGACAGATCAAGAGCGACTATGCGGTGTGCTGTTGGCCGCTGGAGAGAGCGGGTGCCTTTGAAATATGCGGCATCAAGACATTGGACCGGCGGAGCATTCTCAACTACTGTACAAGCGTCATACGCTCTGCCTTGTTAACAGGCACCCTCTATCCAACACCGCCCGGAGCATTCTCTCCCCAGTCATACGCCCGATGAGAGTGATATGGAGCTCGAAGACAGACGGAAGGGACAAGCCTCGTCATGTCATCTCAGCTGCCACTCTAAACTGCATCTCGTCAGCAATGGCCCTATTACTCGCTGAGCTGACTGGTGGTTTTTTTTGGTTTTCTTTTGGCATCACTCTTTGAGCTGAAACAGACACAGGCAACATTATATGGATCCCCTTCGTTGTTCTCTGATGGTTCCTTTACTCACAGGGGCTTGTCTGAAGAAGCCGCTGCGGGACGTCTTCGCAGCCAGCTTGAGAGTTCGACTCATGCTAGCACACCAGTCCCTGGAATGTCAAGGAATCTTCACAAAGCACATTCGCCCACCACTCGGCAAAGCCGCGTCTTCCACCTGTTAACCTTCATTTAGCCGTCGTCGAGATCGCTGGTACCCGATCTCACGGACTCTGGCGTTTAGTGTTTATCGGCCGAGACCATATTCTGGGAGTCTGTCTCTACTTGGTCGACCTTGGCAGGCTGCCCTACTCAACGTCTTTAACCCCCGAGCTATAACTATTTGGAACGCAGGGCTTGAACGATCCGGTTTAGTTTGCATGGCGTGTGCATTGTCGCCGACCAGACCGTGCTGCTAGCGGCCGTACCCTCAGAGGATGCCCCTGAATAGGGTCTCAGCGAAGCCTAACTCGACGTTTTCAGCAACTAGCCAAGTTTGTCAGTTCGGCAGGCCACAGACTGAACAGTATTCAAAGACAGCAGGAGACACCACACCCCAAGACTCCCGGCTCCGGGCATCCACAGACGCGCTCCCCAGAGCCAGGGGCACACATTTAGCATCATACTGATCAGGGTGCTGGAGACGCTTGACTGTTGGGCGCCCTATCCCAAAAGCTGGGTTCCCACATTACGCAGAGCGCTTCGTCGCCCGCTCCACAAGCTCAAGCTGCAGGGCCCCAGACTTCACTCCGCCGCCCCAGTGTGATGACATATTCTACAAACAGAACCCAAGCCTTGGCTCGGCCCATGCTTTCCGGCCTGTTGAAGCAAAATGCAGTAAAAGGGGATGGGGATCCTAGAGTATAGCTAGACGCGGTTGTGGGGGTTCGAGAGCACAGCGAACGCGTTCTTGTGAGATCATGCCCCAGCGCGCGTCACGTCCACGGCAGCAAGGCTTCTCCTTACCTTGGAGGTGATGCTCCATGTTTTACATGCGAAGTGTGTTCATTAAGTGTCCGATGATCTGGACTCTTACGTGCAATCACCTGTCTGCATCGATGCTGCGGCATGCAATGACTACGCTCGCCCGTCAGAGGATGTCATGTGAATCATGCGAATGGTGGGAAAGCAGAGACTGCCTCGCAATCACCACCCTTCCGACATCACTCTCCCCGTCTTGTTCCTCGTCTTCTTCGTCCATGTTGTCTCTGCTGTCTGTATTGCCACTGCCGCTCCTCTTGCTGTATTTTGGCGTCCTTGACGGTTGTGGTAGGTGAAGAACGGCGATGGCCGGCCGCAAGAGATGCCCATGACCCTCGCAGCTTCACGCAGAGGACTTGGCCACAACGTGATGGATTAGCCAACACCGCATGCCAGCTGGACGTCCTTTGAGGAGCTAGCTCCCAGCACTTGGATCGGTGAATGCCAAGATGGCACTGCTTGGGTGGATGTAGGCAGTGATGAGCTGCGTTGCCAGCGGCCACGGAGGGTATAGGGCGAGTCTCCATATTCTCGTACGCGATAATCTGCCCAGAAATCGATGAGCCTTTCGCTCGGGGTGGATGAGGATGCGCGAGGCCTCGACGGATATCGGATGGCTTTGCCAGGCTTATTCACTTGGCCCACCGCAGGCTTTACTCGCTGATATAAGAAAGGCGAAAGAAACGTGCGGCCGAACTGTTCTGCACAGCTTGTGGGTTCGTTGAGTGAGTGGGAGAGGGGTTCACTCGGACCATGGCCAGACCCCGAGAAACGGGATGGTGCTTCGTGGCCACTCGGCAATAAAGGCTTGTTCCCAACGTCGCAGCAGGAGGAGGTCTTGATTTTAATACAGTTATTCTGAGGTTTTAACTTTTGCGTGCTTGTTTCGCGGGGATCACCCCGTCGTACTGACGTCTTGGGATTGCCTGCGGGCCTAAATCAGGGTTTTGTTTCCGTGACTCGAAAACTCGTGATATAGAACATCTCGGGTTTAGGCGTACCGTTCAACGATACCATACAACGCCAAGGGGGTTTTGATATGCCATTGAAATAATCGTCGCCCTGAACACGTTCAGGTACTTTGTTCCTGGGCGTTATTGAGGGCTCGAAGGCGAAGAAGAGGTATGAGAGGGCACAAACTCAACTTTTCCACCCAGTAATTGATCGGGCATGCACCCCGAAGTCGGCGTGGAAGAACTACCTTAGGGTTCGCAACATTTGGGCACCATGTTTCAAGCATCACTAGTCCTGCGGTTGGTTGTGGCGATTGGGTTGGTGAGATTCTGTGCATCGATCCCATCGCTCCTAGACACTGAGCACAAGCTGGGACTGTCACGATGGAGGTGGGCGGGCGAGGCGGACTGAGATAAGGGCTCGTGTGTCTTTAAGCATCTATGTGTTTGGACTTAATCTCAGTTCCATTTACTATCTAATTCAGTTGCTGTGAGAGGAGGCGAGCGTCACAAGAACCTTGGTATCTGTCATGAAGTTTCGCATCCAGCTAATACTGTCCCTCGTCGCGGTAGATTCCCGCAAAGTCCCATATAGAACTTGCTGACGGAGCTTCTTAAAAGTCGTATCGAAAGTCGGGGTTTTCTTTGTCCGTCATGTCAGCGAAGGCGTTGGAGTGCTCAATCTTTTCATCACCAGCCTTGGGGCCCGCAGCCACACCCCCCTTGCCGTCGTCTTCCGAAATCTCCTCGGCGGCGGCGGCGGCGGCCTTGCGCTTGCCGAGGTTACGACGGACGAGCAGGAAGCGCAGGAGGACGAGGAAGGCGTTGAACAAGACGTAGAGGCAGAAGTGGGCGGTGAAGCCCTTACGGTAACGGGGCGCGTCGCCGGCCTGGAAGATTTGGGGCGCAGTCATGTTGCCGGCGGCCCAGCCGATAAAGGTCATGGCGAGCGTCGTCGACTTCTTGGTCTGGCCGGCGACGTTGCGCGAGATGAGGGAGAAGATGAGGTTTCCCTCGGCTAGATAGAACTGGGTACAGTAGAAGGCGATAAGGAGGCCGATCCGGTTGGTCGCGGAGGGCGGGATACTGTAGATGACGGCGGTGCCGATGATGGCGGGACTGTGATGGTGTTAGCTTCTTCTCCTCCCGTATCACCCGACTTCGATGTATAATCCCAATGAATACTATACTGACATTGTGCAGCCCTACGGAGGAACAGAGTCAGTATCGTCGATGCCAGAAAACGAGCTAGGCGTCACTTACATGCATAACCCAGGCAGTCTGCTTCGACCACGTCGCCAACGTCGCACTGCCAACCATGACGACAATGGTCACGGCACCCTGTGCGATATTCAACAGCTGTGTCTGAAGGTACGTGAAGCCGAAGGAGGAAATGATGAGGTTGGAGAAGACGCCGAGGCCGCCGATGATCAGTGTGGAGGTGATCTGGAGCATGACGTAGCACCAGATGACCGGGTCGGTGATGGTCTCAATCATTTGATAGCGCTTGTATGTCTTGTTCTGGATACCGGTCTCGTTGGCGCGCACGCGCTCGATCATAAGGCGCTTCTGGTCCTCGTTGAAGCACTTGGCCGCCATGGGCGAGTCGGGCAGCCACCAGCCGATGAAGAGACCCCAGGCGCAGGTGGCAACACCGAGGACGAGAAAGAGAAGCTGCCAGGACTTGATGTCGTGACCGTTGTAGTGGGACGCTCCCCAAGCGATGATACCACCGACCTGTGACGGTTCCGTCAGTCGTGCTGGTTGGATCTGAGTGTCAAAGGGCAAGGCGTACCATGAGCTGGACTCCTGTCATGCAGTACCAGAGAGACGTCAAGATGGATTGCTCCCGCTTCGTGTACTATTGATGTACATGTCAGCCTTCCAAATGCTTTGGTTGAGAGAGCCGAGTGCTAGCATACCCACATGGATGTCCTACGGCCTCAGGTTAGCTGACTTATCTTTGTTGTATTCAGGGGCAAGGAGGTTACTAACATGATAATGAATGCAGGTTGGACGCAAGACTCGAACACACCGAGAAGGAACCGGACAACCATGAGAGCCGGGAAGTTAGTTGCGGCAGCCGAGCATGCGATAACGATGCCCCAGCAAAAGACGTTGACGGCAAGGTACTTTGCGACGGGTAGCTTCTGGAGGAGCAGGTTGGTCGGGTACTCGCCGACGAGTACTCCCATATAGAGGATAGTACCCAACCAACTAGATTCATTGGTTCGGTGTGAGAAGCTGCTCATGTTTGTTTCTCTTCTTTGACGTAGAGATAACTTGCCTGAATTGCTGGCCCACGAGATTGGCATCTTGCCTGATGTTCATGACAGAGGCAAACCCAAGAGTGCCCTTGTCGAGAGATTGACAGAAGTATGTACCGAGCATGCAGGCCAGTATACGGCGATTGACGACCCAGAATAGCTCCCTGTTGGTCTTCTCGTCGACGTAGATCGCTTGGGTGCCGGCATACTCGTTGGTCTGAGGTATCGTGAGATAGGCGCTGTAGTGAGATGGATGGAGGGACTCACCATCTTATCACCTTCCTGATGTTCCAAAACAATATGAGAAGGAGCAGGGGCAATCTCATGGTTGCCCTGAACTGAAGTTTCTTGCTTCATGGTGTCGGAATTTTGTCGTGAACGGGCTTATCTGGTAAAGGCGGCTTGATGTCTCATGGCTATCCCCAGATCTCCTTGGATCGTAAGCCTCTCTATATGCGCCCAACTTGAGAATTCCGGGGACCCCAGTTTTCTCGAATCCGGAGCAGCGGAGTCGAAGAAGCTCCTCGAGGGGGAAAACGTGGACTGATGGCGATCCGGGGATGTCAAGGTGGTTGGAACGCCTCCTCGGAGTGACCTCCGGTACCTCGCCCGAGCCCGCAGCTCGGGTTTGGGGGGCGGATCGTCGCTCAATGGCCGGGGCTGTTGGCGTTACCACGCACCTGTTTACCTATCTTCTTTTCCTGCATTAGTTCCATGTAGGAAGAAGGAAATATGCGGGGTTACAATAAAACCCCCCGGACGGTCATTTTTCTCAGACCATATCCGCCGCTGTTGTGCCGGTTTTCGGTTTTCCGCCGCAGTAAAAAAAAAAAAAAAGGTGACCATTCGTTCGTTTTCAGCTAGGTTGACTGTGTTTTTAGTATCGTGTCAATACGAAGGCCTCAACCAAATGGATGCCTTTACACCTGCAGTATTATACTATTGGGGCCATACGGATAGCAGGGAGGCCCAAGTATCACGCAGATTTCTGGCTCTTATAAGACTCATGTTCTTCTCATCGTCTTGTAATATTTTGGCTCCTTGAACTATCTCTGGCGACCCCCCCTGTTGCCTCTCTTGATCCCTCTGGATACAAGAGAGGAAGAAGGGCGAAAGAAATATAGGAACGAGGCGAAGGGGAGCAAGATGAACTAGAGCTATCTGTCTTGTGTCTTTCTGTACTTTACCTTGTTGAGATTAATAGAAACTATTCAGAGAATCAACCGTATCTTCATGTACTGACGAGAACGCTGCAAGAAAAGTCATCTTGTTGGGGTAGCGGTTGTCCCGTGGATGGAATGGGGGGTTGCAGCAACGATCACAAGACTCTTAGCGCGGGGATCCCTCCACAGTGGCTTTCTCTTAGCGGTCCAGTGGCGTGTTGTTGCGATAGATGGCCGGGTTCCCCGCATGCGCCTTCTCCACGCTCAGTCTTTACCCCGACACGATCCCCAAATCGGCTTGCGGCATACCGTGCCTTCTTCTCTTGGCTTGGATAGTCATACCCGATGGATCCCTCCTACCTCGTTCAAAATGTCCGCTTCTACATCTTCCATTCCTTAAATCTGGTACCTATTTTGCGTTATCTACGGCTATTATAGACTCAATGGCCTTTGAAGACGACGATGAAGCTTTGTCGGGCCGATCTGGTGGCGAGGAAGACGACCAACCTCGGTCCAAGAAGCGGCGTACTACATCAACTGCAAATGCGAACGGATTAGATAACGAAGGTCCTGCGTGAGCAGTCACCATATAAGCAACCTCTCAGGTGTCAGATGTGCTAATGTTTAATCTGAAGATGTCAATCGTGTCGCAAGAAGAAAGCCCGATGCTCCAGGCGACAACCTTGCTCTGCCTGTGTACGATATAGTCAGTTTGGATCTCCAGCCAAGCAGATGAGCCCCCTCTAACTCCAGTGTCCAGATATAGAGTGTGTATATGACGACAAAAGGTCGAAGCCAGGCTTGCGCACCGGGGCCGTCGAGAATCTGAGCCAGAGAGTAGGTAAGCGTCAATGAACGTCTGACAATGACTGCCTGGACGTCGCGACTGATAACCCATTGCAGCCACACTCGAAAACATGTTCCTCGGTCAGGGGGTCCTATGGCAACAGGTTTTCAACTGTTTGACCTCGGCCACTAACAACAATACCTCGAGTCCAAGTCAAGATGGCTCGTCTAACATGTCCCTCAACGAACGAGCTGCATCACTCAAGACCACCCTTGCAACACTGGCCGAGGGTGGAGAATCTGCAATGACGACGTTGGCTGCCTTCCGCACCAAGGACGTCAACACGCGGAAGACAGTAACGGAGGAGACAGCACAAACAACGACCAACTTCGAACTTGCGTCCGACGATACTTTGCTTCCTCAGCCCGACGTTATGGATAGTCTTGTCGAGATTTACTTCGCGAATATACACCCATGGATTCCCATGCTTCATGTTCGACAATTTCGCGAGCGGATGCGAGATCAAGCGCAACGGCCACAGCTCAGCACGATATTCCATGCTATGGTGTCTCTGTGCGCGAGATTCTCTCAAGATCCTCGCCTTGGGCCGCCCGAGGAGAAGTCACGCTATGCCAAGCGATGCCGCCAGTTTGTTATCCTGAACAGCATGGAGTCCTTCTCTGTGGAAAACTTGCAGGCTTTAACCATCATTGCTTTTGATACGGTGCGTTCGACTTGCTGTTTCTTTTTGGGGTAGAGTTCTAACAGAAGGCATCAGATTGGCAGTGGTAGGGGACCATCTGCATGGGTGAGTAGCCGTTCTTGTTTGTTTTGCGACTCAGAGCTGATTCCTTACCAGTCCGTCGTTGGAAGCATGACCCGAACCGTCGAACAACTGCAACTTAGTGTCGAAGACGAGGACCAGCCACCGGCCGCGAAACACCTCATAAAGCGCATGGCCTTTCTGTCGCCATGTCGTAACTGGAGTGAACGAGAAGAAAGACGCCGAGTTTTCTGGAACATCTTCTTAATGGACCGGTTTTGTAGCATTGCCACTGGCTGGAACTTCTCCCTTACCAGCGCAGACGTCAAGCGGCGGCTGCCATGCGAAGGCGGCCTTTGGGAGAACGGGGAACCCCTAGAGACTCCCACGCCATATTTTGGTGTTGCTGACCAGTCCAGCGGCGCGAGCGGAACTCTTCCTACTGCACGGCCAGAGGAAGCAGCACAAGACTCTCTCGGAGGCTTTGCGTATTGCATCGAGGCGACGGAAAGCTTGAGTCTGGTGACATCCTTTTTTCTTCAGCAAGCTATTGACTTTTCTAAGCCACGTGAGATTCAAGTATGGTTAATGAAGTTCAAACAACTTGACTTGCGCCTGGTACAGTAAGTCTCGCGGAACGCACCCTCGCCCGTTCTCCCACTGAAGCCTGGCAGGTGGAAGATCTTTCTTCCTGAACAATGGCGCGAGGCGTGTGTTCTCAACGCCGACGGTATTATGGATCCAAACCTCAGTTTGGCTCATGTCATACACGATTCGGCAGTGGTGTTGCTTCACCAGGGCATTGCTTACCCACTGCCTGAATGGCAAGCCACTCGAATTCGATTGCCATCCTCTTCAAGCTCGGAAACCTGTATGGCAGCGGCCATAGAGGTTGCCATTATCGCAGAGAAGTTTCTACAGGACTCTCAGAAGGTCGTCAATCCCCAGTTCGCGTTCTGCCTTTTTATCTGCGGCCGTATGTTCTTAGCCCACTCACTGTACTATAATGTCTCTCTACCAGACGCCTTCGATTCGCTGGTTGGCAGTCTCAACATCATAGCCCAAAGATGGAAAGGAATCGACGATAACTCAGACAACTTGGCATCCAAATTTGCTAAACGTCTGGTTCAAGGGCGCCAGCAAGGCCGTGGCATGCTCGATATACGGCAGACCGTCTATTCAGAAGATACCCAACCAGAGGCGACAGCCACTGTTCCTAAGACGACCTCTGGTGTGCCAAGGAATGAACCAAGTCGTCAGAACATTGCCTTCTCCCCGAGCCGCCATTTGGACCAGGAAACAGCAGCCATGGACAACTTGGGCAGCTCTAACATGGACTTTGAACAAGAAGCGTCCCCGGACAGCATAACCTTGGCATTTCCGCCACTTCCAGTGGCCTTCCACGCACAGAACTCAAGCAGAGGCCCTACAGCTATGTCATCACCAGTGCCTGGCACGTTACAACCCGCTCACATGAGCGGTTACAACCATTTCGATGTCGGGATGGCAAACAACCACAACACTGTACAGCATTCAGCTGGGGATTTCGAGGACTTGAACGCCTACCTGGACTACTCTTTTTTGCCAAACCAAAGAATCAGCATGTATTCAGAAACGACTGGGAAAGAGTAGACCCTTCTCATCCAGGAGAGAAATCCACGGCGGGGCGCAAGACGCAGTGCATCTGGATGCGTTTCCAAGTTACATTTGATGCATCCAGTTTTCTTGTTCGAAGACCATAGTGCGACAAACGTTAAATAATTCTCGACTCTATATTGTCTATTGTCTCATTTCATATGCAATCACACATTACTGTCAAATAATTCCGCTACTCCCATATCCAGAAGCTTGTTTCCTGCCAGCAGGAAGAAGTAGTCGGCGTACACCAGGCCGTGGTTTGCCCATCTCCGTGGCGCAAACTCATAGTTGTTGATAGTTGCTCCGTTCAAGATCGTCTCCGGCTCGTTCTCCATATCGACGTTCCAACCCACCTGCTCCTCGACAGTGCCGTGCTCAACAGTGTCAACAGACCTCTGGGATTTCAAGTACCTGCCGCCCCCATTGATGTGTCTGCTGCAAGTTGCGCTGATAATCCCTAGGGCGTGCTTCAGATATGCCGACTGCCTTCCAAGCGCCGTCAGAGCTTCGTGGATCATCAGCATGCCGTACGCTGAAATCACGGCGGCGCTGACATCGGGGGGTTGCGGGCTGTCTTTCGGGGCGGCGAAGTCCCAGGGAGGGATTCCACTTGACGGGAGCTGTTGAAGGAAGTATTCCGCACAAGAAATTGCCGTTTCGAGGAAGGATTCGTCCCGAGTCCATCCGTAGGTCTGCGCAAATCCGGCAATGGCCCACGCCTGTCCTCGAGACCAAGACGACTCATCAGAGTATCCCTGGTTCGTTATTTTCTCCTTCGGAACGCCAGTCGTCTGCTCGAAGTTGACAACGTGGAAGGTCGAGAAATCAGGTCGGATGTGGTGCTCTTGGGTCGTTTTGGCGTGTTTGACGGCCGCGTTCCACATGTCGTCGTCTCCGAGCTGGGAAGCAGCCCAGAATATCATGTCAAGGTTCATCATGTTATCCTATGGATTGTGAGGTCATGTAAACACGGTTAGAATCCTTTGTTTACTGACAATGATGACGAGAAAGTCCTTGCTCGGGTCCAGGAATTTGTATCGCTTCGTGATGCAAACATCCCATGACCTGATGGACCCGACGGTAGCGTCGTATCGACTATACAGCGACTTTGCAGCTGCGATCGCCGTCTCGTATGACCTTCGGTCGTTCAAAAGCTCCCATGCGGGCCGAGCCCAGGGAAAGATCATGAAGCCCAGATCATGAGTCGTCGTGAGCTGCGCGTTGCGGTGGAGCGTCTCTGTCCACCAGTTGCAGGCGAACCTAATGACGATGTATATTAGCCAAAACGTTCTTTCAAACTTTACCAGGTCCTGCGTGCGACGCAGCAACTTTGCTCCCGCCTCCGTCACCCAGTATCATCCGGCCTTGAACCGGTGGGGGGCCTGAACGACAAACAGAACGGAGAGGCAAGTGATAGGAGGCGCGAGAGACAACAAGACGAGAGGCTCGCGGAATGTTGACTTACTCCAGATATAACGGGTGCGGTTCTTCGTCCGCTGACCAGCCAAGCTGCTGCAGTAGATGCGTATGCTTGCGTCGCCGCTCAAGAAGAAGGTACAGGCATCCTGGAAAGAAGCCCGAAGTCCAGAAGTCGAGTTCACGATACACGTACCTGGTACCGCCCGGTTTGGTGTACTCAGGAAATAGAGTTGGCGGTGATGGCTCCACGACGCAGTTTGTCAGTTGGGAAGAGACGCTGCCAGGGGGTTGATGGATAACCAACATACCGAAGAGAAGCTCTGCTGGGCCACGCCCCAGATCTTTGCGGCAGCTCTTGGGGAGAAGAGTGAAACTGCCAGTGACTTTTTCTCCTGAATCGTGTCCGCCGTAGATGATGGGGGGGTCGTGAGCCCTACCGTCTGTTCAACTTGTTCCGGGGCCTGTTTCTTGCGCTTCTGTGGCGTGGTTTTGTTAGACTGGTTACAGTTTCGGAAACGACGACCTGAAGAGTATTCTCCCTCACACAAGCGCTCCCGTTGGCCTTGGGGATTCTATCCTCCATGGTTCTCTTGAGACCATTGTTGGCAGGCTCTGCCTCGACGTCGACCGCCTCGGGCGCCATGTCGGTGGATTTGACTAGGGGCTGCGGTCGACTCTTTTGCTGGCAAAGGTAAGATGTTGGCTCGAAACCAGCGAAAAGAAGATTGAATAAAAGGTGCTTGATATCAGCCACAAAGCAAGCAACTAGTAGTCTTACAAGTGGACGGGCGAAAGCCACTGCAATATGGGACACGCCATTCAAGTAATCCCCCTTACTGGCCCCCGCGGTACGGATCGCAAACACACACGGCTCCGTGGTCACGGGAATCCTCCCCTCGGAGAATCCTACCCGATTCATTCGGGAAGGAAGTCGACGGGCGGTCCGCAGGCCCCGGCGGTACAGCTTTCGGGCCGCATATCCTGTCGAGGAACAATCTTTGTGGTGATTCTGGTGGGCGAACTTACTGGGCGGGGGGAGCCCGGAGTAAGGCCCGGTACTTGCTCCGGCTCCGGTCTGGGGCTGGCAGCAGACTTCGCGGGCCACTGGGAAGATGAGATCCCCGCATACATGTTGGGGTATCCAAAGAGGTCAACATTAATTGAAGTGTCGCAGTTTCTGGGGTCCAACCTGCTGGCCTGTTTCGTACGTTGTTTCCTCTCGGGTATGGGACGTGAACAAGGTGGTTAACCGGATGGCGTGGCGTGAGTTGCTGATTGCTCCCATTTCGACTCTCCCCCAAGAATCAGCGGCGCCAGCAGCCATGTCATTAGTTTCTCTACCCATGTATCGTCTCTACTGCCACGCTCGGATTAATCGTCCGGCCCCTGAGCAATGGGTCTGACGCTGTTGGTCCATTCAAAGTCGGCGTGATCAAGGTACCGGTCTTTGTGTCCGACGAGCAAACATATGCCTCTCATAAGCAGAAGAGAAATTTAAAGGAGTAAATTGCAAGTTCTCCGAGGCTTCGTTGGCAATGTTTGCAGTAGACGTAACCCTTCGAAAGCTTCACCTGAGCTTACAGCAACTCTGATATGAGGACACTACTCACGTCCACCGTCGAACCTGTTACAGCTTCTAGCAAGACAACAAGAGAACCTTTGTCTGCCCAACCTCCACCTTCTCCAAGAGGGCCTTCTCCCTTATAGTTCCCAGGTCTTTATCCGCCCAGACGTCCCTCACCCTCACCCCTCCACCGGGACACTCCTCCAACCCCCCCACCCCTTCCCACGGCACCTCGATAGCCGTCGCATTCTTCCCGTAATTCAAAGCCAGAAGAACATGTCGAAACGTCCCAGTCTCGACCGGCCCGCCCCAGACCTGCACGGAGCCCTCCGTCGACAACCCCGGAAGGTACCGCACCGCCTCGCCCCTCTCGTCCTGCGAGATCGCAATGATGTCTTCGTTCAGCAAGACGCGCAGCGACGACGCCCGGATCTTTGTGACGTCCGCGCCGATGATCAGCGGCGACTTGAGCGCCGCCCAGAAGGAAAAGTGCGTCTGCTCCTCGGCCTCGGACATCATGACCACCTTGCCGCTGACGTTGGACCCGACGCCGACCTCCAGCATGTCCATGTCCGCCCACGAGCGTCTGTGCTTGGCCTGGAACGGTGAAATCTCCCGCATCTTCCGGATCATCGTCAGCACGCTGACCCCCGCGTACCCCGTGTTGAGGCAGTACGCCGTCGCGCAGATGTTGGCCTTGTCCTCGGCGAAGCGCGCGTGGATGTCGCCCGACATGCGGTACGAGCCCGCGCCGACGCCGTCGGCCCAGAACCAGGGGAACTGGTGGCCCCACTGGCACAGGCTGTAGAAGATGTCGCGGCCGGTGGAGAGGAGGGCGGCGGACATTGTCTGGAAGCGCTCCTGCTGGGTGCGCGTGCCCGCGTGGAAGCCGCCGCAGTTGTCGTACTTGAGGTAGTCGATGCCCCAGCCGGCGTAGGTGAGGGCGTCGAGCTCCTCGTAGCCCCAGCTGCCCGGGGTGAAGCCGCAGCCGAAGATGCCCGAGTCGCTGGGGCGATGTCAGCGGGGGTCTGCGGCCGTCGTCCCTCGCCTTTCCTAGCCATGGCCGCCGTGGCCTGGGCGGGATAACGAGGATGGCCGAGGAGAGAAGGCCGGGGGTGGGGAGAATGAGACGCACCTGTAAAGGCCGATCTTGAGACCAAGACCGTGGACACGGTCGGCGAGAGCTGCGATACCCGCCGGGAAGCGCGTGGCGTTGTGCTGCTGCCGGCCCTCGGCGTCGCGCTCGAGGGCCTGCCAGCCTTCGTCCATGACGACGTAGTTGTAGCCCGCCTTGGCGAGCCCCTTTTCCACAATGGCCGTCGCCGTGCTCTCGATGAGATTCTGGTTGATGTTCTGCTTGAACGTGTTCCAGGAGTTCCATCCTGTTTCAAGGCGGACGTGTAAGTCAACGCTACCATCTGTTCGGGGTAATTGTACGTGATCATACCCATCTGCGGCTTCGAGGACCTGCCAGGCGCGGCGGCACCCTGGGCGGAGGGCGCGGCGGCGAGGACGAGGGCAAGCGTAGTGAGAAACATGGTTAGGGTTCACTGGTTGGACGACGGGTGTGCGTCGATGGGCAGGGGCCGTGGGCGCGCCATGGCTACTTGTACGATGCAGACGTCGAGGCTCGCGACGGCTGTGTTGAGAGCGGCAGTCTGCATGCTCTGTGGTTTCTGGGGATCGTCCGGGCTATCCTCCGATGCATCAGCTGTCCCGACCAGAGAGCGATCTGCGGGGAAGAGGACCGGACGAGTCGATACCCCGCACTCCGGCACGATTGTCGGGCTCCGGACCCGGGCCGGCAGATTGTTGACGACGCCTGGGGTTGGCCAGGTCACAGGGTTTGGTCGACGCATGGTGCAGTCAAGACGAGTAGATGAAGCGTGCGCTCCCCAGAGCTCGTCGGGAGTCTGGGTCCATCACAGGAACTTTTCCGTTGCCATTTCTACTTTTGATATTTGTATCGTCTGAGGAATCCGGTTCAAAAGTGGGCATCGCTCGACATGAAATCCCCTCTCATCCTGAGCACCCTCGCCCTCGGGGCAGTCTCGGCGGTGAACGCCGCAGACAGGAAACCGTTGTCCTACGCCCCGAAGCCCGAAGGGACCTACGTCCTCCCGAGAGCCCCAAACGTGACGACGCTGCTGGACTTTGTCAAGTCCAGAAGTGACCTGACCGCGCTCGCCAAAGTCCTCGACGGATCCGCAGGTACGTTGCAGCGTCCCCCCGGCATCTTACACAGACGCGACGCGAGTCGACTGACACACGCATCGCCAGGTTTCCTCGAGGCCTTCGACACGCCGCCGACCTGGGACTTCACCTTCTTCGCGCCCTCGGACGCCGCCTTCGCCAAGCATACGGGGCAATATTTCAACACGTTCGCGCCCGCGCCCAAGGGCAAGTGGTGGCTCGGCAACCTCGTGCAGCACCATTACGTTCCCAACTCGCAGCTCCCCGTGAGCGTCTTCAACGGCACCGCCACGCGGATCCAGACAGGGTCGTATCTGTACGTCGGCACGCAGGTCAAGGACGGGAGGCTGTGGCTGAACGACGTGGCGGCGGTCACGGAGGGGGATCTGAGGGTCACCAAGGTATGTGCTCTCATTCCGGCGGACCAAAGTGAAGGGGGTGTGAAGGTTGACGAAAGGGGCGAAGGGCGTCGTCCACATCATTGATCGTATTCTGGATCCCTCGGCGCAGCTTTTTGAAGCGGACCGGCCGAAGGCAGGCCAGAAGTTCATCGCCGGTAGCTGCTCCGACACATCCCTACCATACTGTTGATGTGCCGAGAGCGGAGTGTCTAGGTGCCAGGAGATGAGGGGCCCGGTGATAGCGAGATATCCAGACGAGCCACAGCACTGCATGCCGAGTTGAAAAGCATCGACGGAAGTCTCCTGTATCGCAGAAACGGCCGAGACCACAGTGTACCACGGCACAGAAGACCGAGCATCAACACCGTTGGAATGTCTCAAACCTTGTTCCCAGTGTCCGTACCTCGTGACATCCCTGTTTCGCTAGTTGCCCTTAGTCGTGCAACGCCGTGTCCCACAACCCACTCGCATTCCCAACATGAATAAAATTTTCGCAAGTTCCAATCATCCAAGAACAACACTTGGAAACAATCAGCCCTGATGGTCTAGCGGTATGATTCTCCCTTAGGGTTGCGAACAGCTACTCGGTATGGGAGAGGTCCCAGGTTCGATCCCTGGTTAGGGCCCTTCTCTTTTTTCCCTTTCGTGTGTACTCTCGTTGCGCCTATTGCGAGGGTTGTGGATAGCGTGGCGTTTTTGTTGCTCTCCCGCGAGGCCGGCCGTGGGCCAAACGCAAGGTTAAAGCGCCACACTCTTTTGCACCGGGAACGAGTTGTTAGTAAGCGTTGTTTGCTGATCGGCTTTGGTTGGAGGCGTCGAAGTGCCGGCTGTGCCTCTCGACCGTGTGGTCGGAATTCAGGTAGATGGAATCCTTTGGGGTTGGTCCTGCGAGCTTAGCACTGCAAGTGATTCGTTGCCGCACGACATCCGCTAGTCGGATACGACTGCCGTCGTCCCGAGAGATATGACAAGTCTAGACGACGTCCCCCCTTCGACGAGCGGTCCCAAAGGTCGATCACAAGCTCGCGAACCGTGATATTGGAACAGACAAGCACCTGAATCAGTTTGTTGACGACGCAGCCGGCTCTGAAATGCCGGGGGGTTGTCTGTCCCCGCCCATGCAAAGCCTCGCGTGTGCGGGCTCCTGTTTCTGCGTTGATTCCCATCAATGGAGAATATCCGGACAGCATCACGGAACGGAACGGCACCGCAGGGAGGGCACGAACGAAACAACACAGTGCAGGACCCCCTCGGACATCGAACCGCAATGCCTACTCCTGTCCGTTCCATCTGGCTGCTGCATTGTAACAATGGAAACCAGCGGCGGCAGTTCAGCCAACGACAATGCTTCGTTATGCTTTGGCACTTTTTTTTTTTTTTTTGGTAGGGAACGGAGTCGGTCGGAGAATGTTGGTTTGACAGGTCTGGGCGTCCCAAGGCCAGCGGCAGCAAACCTGACCGGGAACCCTCCATGCGCGTGCCGGGACGATGCATCAAGGCATCGTCGTAACCCAGGGCTGCGCAAGCCCGACAGAGCCTCAATGGATCAATGGAGGTGTGGGAACCCCGAGGGAAAAAATCGTGAGAAAATAGCAAGAAAAAGAAAGGGCCCGAGTCTGGTCTAGCGCCTACATGATCCCTGACGTCGTTCCCGGGAGTCGCAGCAGCAGCGCACCAGTCGCCGGCGCCCACGGCTCTGGTCTTCCAATGTACACTAGTCGCCCATTTCCGGGCTACCTGAGCAAAGTAAGGTAGCGGGGAAGGCGGCTGCTGGCGACATGGGTCGCTAGGGGAGCCAAGAGGTTGGAAATTGGACGTAGACGGCGGTAATGTCGTACCACCGCAGTCGGTGGAAGGCGAGACCGCAGTCCCAATCGTGCCACGACGGGGTCTGGTGGCTCCCAGGCGCCAAGGTGGAAGGCTCAATCTGTATCGTGCTCCGTTGCCCGCGGTGTCCTTCGCACGAGTGGCAGTCTGACCCGGACGTGCACACGACAATTTCACAAGGCGCTGGCGGGAAAAGGCGGCGGACGCGGTGGGTTCGGCGGATGAAGGGCGGTGACGCGCGTAGAGTGGCATCCCGCCCCGGTTTGTGACATGTCTCGTTGTGTCGCGTACGACTTCTGGGCGCTGGTTCCCGAGCTCGTCTCCTGTTTCTCTTCTCCGTCCCCAGACGATGAGGTAAGCCAGGGAGGCTCGAGTGCCGCGTCTCTCCCTTGGAACCGTTGGCCGCTGAAGTAAGCCACTCAGCCTCATCGTCGCAGGCATGCGCCATGCTTCCTCCGCCCGCGAGGTGGAGGTGTGGTGAGTGGTGAGTGGGAAAGGGAAGCGGGAGTGTACCGCCTCGAGGAATGCTCGGTGTGCAGTGACCCGTGCACAGCACACAGCACCACAGCACAGCACGTAGCATGCCCGGTCCTCAGAGTAACACACACACGCTGGTGAAGTGCGGCAAGGGCCAAGCCAGCGAACGGCAGCCCTAAGCCATTGGCCAAACGGGCGACCACCCCAATCAGGCGACTCTTGAGCGATTCGGGCGTCGTGATTGGCCGCGGCCCCGGACGCCAGCGCCTGCACGGGGCCTGGGCTGGGGCGTGCCTTGCCGCCTGCATGAGGCCGCCCCTCGGTCCTGAAACACACGTCGTCGGGGAATCGGATTCATCGCGACCTTCCTCAGCCCATCTCGTCGTCTCTCCCTCCCCTTCACACGGTCTTCACGCAGTCCCTCCAGCCCTCCCGTCTGCGTGGGCTCTGCAGATCTCGCACCGTCCTCCTGTGGGCGACGCAGCCTTTCACCCACAGTGTGCGGGTTGTGGGCAGGTCCCCAGGTGTTTCTGGTGCGTTTCTCATCCTCGCGGCTGCTGTTCGAGAGCTCGTGGGCAAGACCAGGGAGGGCCCCTGGCCGACCGCAACGCCGCCAATACCTACGTAGCCCACATGGACCCGGACAGGACGACGAAGCCCACCGCCCGCCCGGCCACCTGTCGTGGTCTCTTGCCCTTCTCGATCCAGCGCCCCTCTCCTGGCTGGTTGAATCTGGCGATTCCCTCTGGGGTCTCCCTTGCCAGCGCAGGTCTCGTCCGAGACAGTTTTGTGGACCCCCCTAACCGGCCGCTCTCCCGCCCTCAGAGGCTCAGACCTCGCCTTGCGGGCCAGCGCCAGCGCCAGGAACCTCTTCTCCCCTTCTCCCACTCCGTGTAGCAGGTTGCGGTCCCCCTTGGAGGGAGATTTTTGGTCCATCTTCACATTCTTCTGTACTATCGTTCAATCCCGCCTTATTTTCTTCTTCGCGACGGCTTCGTCGACCGCTCTCTTTTCACCCCTCCTCCGAACTTGTGTGCGCTCGATCGTCCCCCGCTGGGTGGTGGAAGTTCCGTTGGTTTTTTTGCTGGTCGAAGACAGTCCTTACCCCCCCAACACAGCCAGGGAGACGAACGCACAACCGGATCCGTACCGAACAACAGCCAAAGACGCCGGTCGTCAACTCGCCAATTTCTCAATCCAAAAATCTAAAAACTAGTTGAAAAAAAAAGAGGAGGAATCCCGCAAGAGGAGGAACATCCCAACGCAGGACGAAAGGAAAGAGGAGCAGCCAAGTCTCTCCGAGCGACATCTTGGTTCTCGGGTCTCTAGGCTGCTCGGTTTTTTGAGAAAACACCACCAGCCATGGCGAACAAAATCCTCATGGCCTTCGTGGCCGCCGACATCATCTTCCTCGTCACCGGAGCCCTTCTCCTCGGTTTCGCCCTCATCAACCAGAACCTCGTCAAGGAGGCCCCGACGGAAGGAACCGAGGCCGTCATGCGTCTGCTGACAGCCCAATTCCCGTTGACAGGTACGTCGAGCATGGCGTGGCGCGGACGAACAAAACCCCTTTGGCATCTCGTGGGGGGGGTGACATATCATCATGAGTACTGACTTGGCCGCAGCCGCCATCGCCAACGCCGTTTTCATCTTCGTCACTTTCATCAGCACCATCCCCGGTATGATCACGCCCACTCGCGGCTGGCTCAAGATCTCGGGCTACATGACCACCTTCTGCGGCCTCTTCAGCCTTGTCCTCGGTGTCTACCTCTGGGTCCTTACCCTCACCACCAAGAACGATTTTGGCAAGACGTGGAATGCCCAAGACCCGGCCGTCCAGGAACTCATGCAGACTGCTGTAAGTGACTCCCGCGATACCAACCATGCAGACCCTCCTTGGGCTAACACCCGTCGATAGTTCCAATGCTGTGGATACTTCAACAGCACGTCGCCCGCCTTCGTCACCGACGCCCAATGCCCGAGTCCCGCCGCCGCCGCCCTGCAGCGCGGCTGCGCAGCCCCGATCACGAGCTTCGCCAACGTCTTCGTCGACAACATCTTCACCGCCGTCTTCGGCATGGTCGGCGTCGACGCCCTCCTCGTTGTCTGCACGGCCATGCTCCTCAAGGACCGCAAGGAGCGCGAACGCTACCGCCACATTGACGAGAAGGCTGGCTACCGCGGCTTCTAAAGTCTCGGGTGTCTCGTTTCTCGGGGCAATGCCGCAGGCTGCGGATCGGGCAAACCAAATCTTTCTCGCCTTTCGTTCTGGGAACCTTTCTTTCTTCGGAAACACCCCTTTTTCTTGCTGTGTGGCAGTAAGGGAGCGAACATAGCACGCCTCCTTTTCTTTTTTTTCTTGGGATGGGAATGAAATGATAATCGCCTCACCTCCGCCGCCGCGGCCATTGATTGGCCTTAATCTTTTCTCCTTAGACAAAGTGGACAGGCAGAATCAATATCTTACCCCACCTTTTTCTCTGCACTTCCGCAGAGCCCTCGCTGTCTTCCTGGTCGTCCGGGAGGATGGGGGGGCTTACGACTCTTGACGCATGGAAACGAAATTTTTGGACAGAGATATTCGAAGCGAAAAGTCTCTTGTGTGACGGCCATACCCTCTCTCATTTCTCTCTCTCTTGCACCTCGGTCATCTCACCTCTCGAGCCGAACCGATGACAACCTTCTTTTTTCTTGTTTTAGTGTGGACATCATGTATAGATTTTTAGTGTTGATTATCTCTGTTCTATGGAAAAGGGGGGGAACTTGCCCTGAAAACAAATCTGTTTCTTAACCTTTGTCAATCTCGTTCGATGATCTCTTCGTGTGCGTGGGCGATTGTGACTATGTGCGTGCTTGAGCAGGTGAATGCGGACCCCGCATCGTGAAGTGTGAGGATAGGGGGAGGCGGTGCCTCCCAGATGCCAACCCGAGTTAGCAAGTCAAGGAGGACTCGGCGATGAACAAGATGAGTTCATATATATAACAATCTCGGTTGTCGACCTAGCGTGCGTGTGCTACTGAACGGATCTATTCGTGACAGCGGCGACGTCAAGGGCGTGGACACAGCCAAGACAAGGCGCAATATATCTGGGTACGGGCCCCCGATGATTGGGATAGACGAGATCGTCGGGCACTCTACCAAAGAAGACCGGCAACCTGGCGACTGGACAGGATCTTGGAAAGCAGGCGGGTGTCATCACAGCTTGAAATAGAATGGCCATCTGCGTCTGGGGTAGACACTGCCAAGGAAACTCTAGTGTACTCGTGGGAGGGGGGGAGACTGTCCCCATCTAGGTAGGGCCCCTACGTCCGTCTTGGTTTGTCCGTAGGTAGAGCTGGGAAGAAGACATCACAGCAGGACCCGAATCAACCTGGCATGCTAGGCTGGTTGAGATAGACAACCCCCCGCCGAGAGCGCGTCGCCATGACAGGTCGATGGTCCGCGGTACCCCGCATGTATAAACGAAACGAGATAGACGAGCTGGGTTAATCTACCCGGATCAACGACAGGCGGGGCGAGACCCGGCGGCCCAGCTACCTCCAGCATGCATTGCCTGGGGGGCATTGGCAACACGGGCGGTTTAATAAAGGCTCGACGGTTGCGGTCCTTCGTTGCGGTCCTTTTTTGGGGGGGATTTTTCTTGTGGTGCGTGCTTGTATGAGTTGACCTGTCTTGGGCGGGCGAGCCGGCTGTCCGGCGGGGCCTGCGGCGGGGAGTGAGGCGCTCGCCGGCGGATTCGGAGATCATGCAAGAGACGGCCACGCTCCCCCGTGCTCCCACATTCCCGTATGGGCGCTGGACGGGCCTGGAGCTGCGAGGTTGAGTAAACGAGCGGACCTGCACCCTCGACGATCCCCATCTAGAATGCGGTTCGACGTGTCCAGCCAGCCAGCGAGCCCGTCGAGCGTGATGCAGCCACTGCTTCCGGGGCCCGACCATCATGCACTCGCAACCCGGGCCTCCAGGCCATCTGTTGAGAAATATTCCTCTTTCCCCCCCTTTTGCCGTCAGTCGGTCGAGTGTCGGCAGGCCGGGCCCATACGAGTCAGCCGCCATCCCCCCTGCCCCGAACGGCTTCCCGTGTCGTCGAGCACACTAGTCAGTGGCGGACAAAGTAGACTTTGCCGCGACGTCGCTCTCCCGCTTCTGGTGCGATGGATGTAGTATCCACGCCTGGGACGGCTCTGGTGAAAAAGTATAATGATAACAATCCGAAGAAGAAGAAAAAAAAAAGAAGAAAAAAAAAAAAAGCTCTACGCGCGCGAACGTGACAAAACCCTTGGTAGGCAGAAGAGCGCCATGATTGCACCTGAGAGGGCTTCGGGTTCTCTGCTGACACACATACCTACGGATACGACAGACGTCACATCGCGGATAGACCGCCACGTCAGGCCCCCCGGTGAACACGCGCGGTGTGCACCGCCCACGTCCTCGCCACACGGATGATCCGATGTTGGACGGGAAAGGCCAAAACATGCCCTTGGGACCCAAAAACGCGTGCCGGCGCAGAATTGGTTGTCCCCTTTGCAGCCGCGTGTATTCGGACGGACCGTACGGTCCCCGTCACCTAACAAGGGCACTCTCGCCGTGCATACCATGGCAATGACGGACATGGTCTGTCTCGTAGCCTGCCCGGCCGACGTTGTCCCGTGTCCGCACCATCGGGTCTACTACTCGCAGTCCTGGAATTCGGGCAAGGAAACCAAGTGACAATACTGCGGCGCCATTTCGAACCTGTCCTGAAGTCGAACCCCATTGGATGCAAGTCTCGTGCCAATCGGTAATGCCGGGCCCTTGTGGATGTATATAAGCCCCGGTAGGTCGGCCCAATGCGTTGTTTAACAGAGTATGACACACTTGGACGGCTCACGCACTCACACGCATAGAAAGGGGTTCTGGATGGAAGGTAAAAAAGAAGATGTTTAAAAGGGAATAAAGACATGACCATGCTCCGATACTCATACAAGCGAATCGTCATTCGGCCGGCCGCCCCGCCCCCTATCCTGGGACCCGCTGCCGCTGCCGTTCTCCCTGCCACCCCCAGCTCCGGCATCCTCTTCTCCCGACCCCGTCGGCGGCGGAGGATCGTCTCGGAATACGGGCCATGCACTGCCGCTCCCGCTACTCCCCGGCGGGTTACTCGCACCGTCGTCCGCCGCCGCACTACCGGGCCCCCTGTCGGACCGCCACCACTTGAGCTTCCAGATGCCGCCCAGCGCGTCCTGCAGCGTGGGCGTGCTGCTCTGGCTCTTGCGCCGGCGGCGGGCCGTGAAGCCCGGGAATCCCGTAGATTTACGTCTCCTGCGCCCCGTGGGCCGACGTAACGAGGGCGATTCGCTGCCGGGTCCCGCTTCTGAGGCGGAGGTGGGAGGTGGAATCTGGTTGCCGCTGCCGCTGCTCGCGCCGCGGCGGTGCGGGAGGAGAGATGTCGATTCGCTAACGTCGGGCATCGTGCTGGAGCGCCGGCGTGAGACGGGCAGGCTCGGCGTATCGCGGTCTTCGAGCTCGCCCCAGATCTCGGCGCGTTCCTGCCATCTCCTGCCAGTCTTTTTGCGTCTTGGCGTGGGGATCAACGGCGATGTCTCGCCGCTTGCCACATTGAATGTCGAGTAGGTCGTTGCGGGTAAGGGGTCGTCCTCTTCGTGGAGGCTGTAGAGGTCGTCACCGCCCAGGAGGGACTCCTCCTCGTCTTCCGTGTCTTCCACGAGGCCGAGGCCGGGTGCGAGGGACGATTGGCCGACGCCGGGCGTATGCTGCTCGTCGCTGAGGCGCCAGGACAAGGCCAGCACGCCGGCCAGCAGGATCGCGGTTCCCAGCGCGATGAGACACGCGCGGAGGGGGTTGATCATGTCCGTCTGCTTGAAGTAGATCAGGCCGTCCAGGATCGCAATGATGTTATAGATACAGAATACCAAGGGGTACAGCACCGAGGTCGAAACGAGCTTGAGACCGCGATGCAGGTAGTAAAGCTGGCTCAAAGCCAGGGTGACCAGCGCCAGCACGAGGACCCACGCCTGCCAGTGCACGAACTGGTTGTTGCCGTCCGCGATCGTCTTAATGATCAGCTCGACGGCCGACTTCGCAACCAGCAGCGAATGCGCCGAGAGGATGCCGCTTATGCACCCGTACGCGAGACCGCGGACGAAGCGGAACTTTGAGTTGAGCGACATGCTCGTGAAGTGGTCGAGGCAGTCGACGCTTATGGCTATGGACAGAACCAGCAAGGCCTGCATGCTCATCCACACGATGAACGGCTTCCGGCCGAGCAGCGCGAGCAGCTCCTGGAGATTATGAGCGGGCGCGGGGATGGCGCCGAAGATGGCGATTAGCACGGCGCCGGTGCAGACCAGCAGCGTGCCCCAAAGCGACCATCTCGTGAAGGGCTCGTTGAGGATGAGGGTGGCGCATATCGAGTTGAAGACGAGGCCCGAGGCCTGCAGGGTCGAGAGCACGGGGAGAGGGAGGGTCGAGATCTGGACGGAGCTGCCGAGAAGGTTGGCCGCGATGAACATGCCCATCCCCAGCTGCCATCTGCCCCTCCGGTACGGCGGCCGGCGTATTTCGTGCGGGCCCTTTTCGTCTTCGAGGATGTGGGATTTCCGTTGGAGGGTGAGTCCCAGGCTCTGGACGCTGGTGGACAGGAGGCCGACGATGATTCCGATCTGCGTCAAGGAACACATGTTAGCGACTCGGGTGCCATGGTCTCAAGGGGACACATGTCCAGCGCAAAGGGAGTTGAGAAGCGTACGGCGATTGTCCCCCCGGGGGAGATGCCGCCAAGGGACCCCATTGCGCGCGCAGGATCCAGCTAGGTGTCGGTCATCTGGCGGCGGCGGTCGTTGAATTTGAAGCAGCGGCCGTCCGGGTCATGAATTGTCGTCGGTCGTTCCTTGTCTCTCGTTCCCTCCCCTCGGTCTATCCTAGCGTTCGTTCGTGGGGGTGGGGGGGTGGTATTGTTTCCCTTTGCGAAATAACCAGATGGAACCGACTTCAGCGGGTGATCGGACGCTTCGGTAGGATGGAGGAGGTGGACGGAGGAATAGTGCGGGAATCGCTTCAACGTGTTGGGGGGAAAATGTGTGTAGTCAGGAACGTTTGGCCGAATAGTGGTCGCCACGCTTTGGGCAAAGAGGTGTGTGGTGCTGCGCTTCCCTCCAATAGCCGCCAAGAGAGAGCTTGCGGATGGGTTTCAAAGTCCGGTTGCGCGTCTAGTTCGTTCTGACAGCAGTTGAAGAGAGACAGAATCGCTCCCCCTCTCCCGGGCCTGTTGCTTGCGTAGAACCAATTTAATGCGCGGTATTAAAACACGGAGTTTCCACTAGCATGGCCGGAGTCGGTGAACCACGTTCTCTGTTCGATCGTGGCCTCAGCTCGAAACACCAGACAGACGTACGTTGGCTATGCACGACGCAATGGCCGCCCACTGTTCCCATCGGTGTAGAGAAAGAGAGGGTCGGGGGTCGGGTCTGGCCTGGCGGGAAACCAGGAAGTGCCCCAAGGGGGAGAGGGAAGGCACAGCATTGCCTGCTGCAGCAAGCAAGCAAGCAAGCAAGCAAGCCCACACCCTCACTCCCCCAGTAATCCACGCCGCACGCAGCAACCAAGCACCACCGCGACACTGCAGCCAGAGTGGAACGCCCCACTCTTCAGGTCCCGCCTGCATTGCATTATTCAGTGCTTGTGGCGGTGCGGCTGCTTCTCGGACCGGCGTCACCTGACAGCCGGATGGTGGATTGGCAGTATCTTATCTCACCCTGAGTCTTTCGTGATGTCACCGGGTTCAGAAGGAAATGTGGCTGGAGAAATGATGGATGGCCACTAGTCGAAAATGCACTGACCATGTGTGGCTTTCTCACCTCGAGAGCGACCGAGTGGGTCCCCGTGTTTGGGCGTCCACCCAAAGTGATGTGGCTGATGGATTACCCGCTGTGGGTGGGTTAGTGCAGGCCGCTGAAGCTGGGCCGAACGTCCAGTGATGCTTGCTGGCCGGTGTGCTGCTGCGCCATAGAGCAGGTAGCAAGGCCTCGTCAAACAACAGCTTCATTCAACCACCACCGAACCCGACCCCTCCCATCGCGACTTCCCTCAACCCCCGACGGGCTCATCAAGCTTCCCACCACCCATTCCGCGCGGTCCATCATTGCCCGTCGTCCTCCTTGTCCCCCGACGAACCTAATTGAACCCGAAAACAAAGTCGCTCACGCAGACACATCACCCCCCCAAACCACCCATCATGTCGCACCAACCGTTGACCGACGACCAAGTAAGCTCCCCCGCATCGGCGACACCAGACACACCATGCCTCGAGAGACGTTCACTGACTCCAGGGGGTTGACGAGCAGGTCGGTCAGGAGCTCCGCAAGATGACGGCCTTCATCAAGCAGGAGGCGATGGAGAAGGCCCGCGAGATCGAGATCAAGGCCAACGAGGAGTTCGCAATCGAAAAGTCCAAGCTCGTCCGCCAGGAGACGGACGCCATCGACGGCCAGTACGAGAAGAAGTTCAAGCAGGCTCAGATGTCACAGCAGATCACCCGCTCCACCGTCTCCAACAAGACGCGCCTCAAGGTCCTCGGCGCCCGCCAGGAGCTGCTCGACAACATCTTCGAGGACGCCGCCAAGAAGCTGTCCTCCGCCACGAAGGACAAGGGCAAGTACCAGACCACCCTCAAGAACCTGATCCTCGAGGGCCTCTATGCCCTCGCCGAGCCCGAGGTCGTCATTCGCGCGCGGAAAGCCGACTTTGACGCCGCCAAGAAGGCCATCGAGGACGCCGTCAAGGAATACAAGAAGGAGGTCGGCAAGGACACGTGCGCCAAGGTCGACGAGTCCGACCCCCTGCCCGCGGAGAGGTACGTTTTTCTATGCATACTTGCCACCGGATCCGCAGGAACAAAAGCTAATGGCGGAGCAAACAGCGCCGGAGGTGTATTCATCGTTGGCGGAAAGGGAAAGATTGAGATCAACAACACATTCGAGCAACGCCTAAACCTCCTCCAGGACACCAGTCTGCCGGCCGTCCGCGAGACTCTGTTTGGAAAGAACCCCAACCGCAGATTCACCGACTAAAGCACATCCTCCCTCCTGCAAGAACCTACATAGCCCCCTTCCCCCCTTTTCCTACTCCCGGGGCTGGACAAACGCAACGCTGCATGAAGGAAACTCCCGGCGCCATCCTGTTGTTGAAACCCCCTTCCTGTGGTGTATCTTAGATGCTGTATGATCGTGGCCAACTCTTGGCGTATTAGGTAGTTATCGTTGTACTACGAGTCCATTCATCATTCACCGAGTGCCGTGACGAATGTGTCGTCCTCGCTCGATGGTGACTCAACCTTGCTGTCTGCTCCCTCGGCCGTCTTGTTCTTCCTTGAGTGGACGAACTTTTGCATGAAGTCTTGTTGCCGCCTCTTCTTCGCCGACGACGGACCCTGTTCGCCAAAGATGCTTTGCGTGGGCGGGCGTTTGGTCCGAACTGAGTAGTTCAGGCGCTCCCCAACCCACTCGAGGACGCTCTTGGCCTCCGTGCGCGCCAGGTTTGCGGCTCCAGTATCGTTGATACCACGCCAGATGGCCTTGAGGCGCCTCGCAAGGTCGTCAATCTCTGCATTGAACTCGTTTTCGTGCTCTCGGTCGTCTTTGTCGTGCACAAAAGAGCCGTCGTCCACAGCCATATCAAGAAGCTGCACCAGAGCCTTCAGATCGGTGTAGTTGGTCCTGTGGTTGACCTGGAAGTCGCTGTCCTTGACCCGGGCAATGACGAGACGTAGGGATATGGCATCGTCGGGGTGCTCGCTGGCCAGCGCTGCGTCCCGGAGGAAGAATGCAACCGCCAGACGTCTTCGTAGCTCATGGAGCTTTGGTGAGGTGACCGGCATGCAGAGGAGCGGCAGTATCCGAAGTGATGTCTTGTCGAATCCATGATAGAGAGACGAGCAGATCTCCAAGCACTATATCGTATCAAAATCAGCAAGGGTCCCGAAATCATGTCCTGAGATTCGACTCACGAAGTCGCCCCAGAAATGGTCCTCGACCGAGTTCACTAGACCCTCCAAGGCATGCTGATGATGTGTGAGAATGTCCACGTTCGCGAGGACCACCCTGTCAGCCGCCATGCGCAATAGCATCTTCACGGCGAAAACCACCGAGTCGTGGCTGAGCTGAGCTGCCACCCAGTACAGCCATTCAAGGAAGGACTGGAAAGGCTGCCAGTCGCGATCGGCATAGATATCTCGAACTTCTCGCACCGGCTTGAGCACCTCATCACCAACATGGTCCGCGGCGCCCAGCCTGCGCAATGTTTCTTCAAGCCGCTGGGGCGTGATGAGTCGCTTGACCTGTTTCCCGTTGGCCGCGGCGATCCTGCGGTATTCCTCGCGGAGGACGCTGGCCCGTTCGACGATGACCATGTCCAAGACCCAGAGGTATAGGTCGTCTGGTAGTCCAATGGTGATTGCCAGACTGGCGGGCATCCCGGACATGATGTGTCGGTCCCGCATCCCCGCCTTTCCAAGGAACGACCAGGGCCCCTTTGCGCACTTCCTTGGGAAAGGGGCGGGCTCGCCCAGACCACCGCCGTCCTTGTTGAAGAAATACCACTTGGTCCTCGACGCACCGGCATCTGTCCGCTCCATCGCCTTCATCGCTTTGTCCGCATCCTCCCCGGTCTTGACACCAGCGATCTCAATCAACTTCTGACGGGCCTTACCGGGGCTTACACCCGGATCTTCCATCACTTCGTCCTTGACCTTGGGGTCCGCTGGCCGCTTGGGACTGTCAAACAGCACATCGTGTCTTCTCGAGTGCGCGTCCAGCGTCTTGAAATCAAACTTGTGCTTCGGTTGGATGGTGAGAGGTGATTTGTGGACCACCTTGGCCCGTCTCTTGGCTTTTGGTGTTCCGTCTGGCCTCGGCTTGGTTGGGCCCAGCATGTCGAGGTCGGGGAACGAATCATCAGAGAAGGAGTCGTCGTCCTCCTCATCGTCAGAACCTTTGATGACCGCGTCTCTGGTGAGAGCGAGGCGCTTCTTCGCTGTCGACGGAGACGATGGGATGCTTGGGGAGCTGGGTAGGCTCGGGAGAGAGGGCAAGCTGTTGGGGGTCCCGCTGGTTTTCGGTTCCCCTGAGCTGTCGCGTTTGAGCGTGCCCGATGGCTTGCTTGTCAGCAACGAGGACGGGTCAGGCAGCATGCCAGCCGACGGGGACCCGGGCGGGCTCTCGCTGGCCGTCTTTCTGCCCGGACTCTGCCCAAAGAGCCGCCGCCTAGGCGTCGTAACTTCCTCCGGCTCTGGGGACTGCTTGGTCGACGAAGGTAGCGAAGAGAACCGTATCTTCCGCGAAGAGCCGCTGTCCTGCCCCGAGGACGGCATCTTGGGGGTGGTGTCCTTTCTCGGGGTGCGGGATCGCGATCGCGGCCTTCTGCGGCCTGGTGTCTGATATATAAGACGCCGCAGTGGTGCCGAGAGGACTGGGGTGGTTTGGAGTTCTGATAGTGACGATGCCGAAGTGTTCAAGTTCGATGATGTGAGGGTGAGAGTAGGCCGTGGCAAGGCTGTCGGAGACACAGCCCGACCCGAGAGACCTCTGGTGTTCGGATTTGAGCTTCCAGCCAGCGCTTTCTTTGAACGGGTACTCTTGGTTGCCGTTTGCTTGGGTGGCTTCACATTTTGGGTCTGATTGCGGGCAGTAGTTGGTAACTCCGGGGCGGTATCGGGCGACTGCGATTTCGGAACTTCTGATCCGGACTCCTGGGAAGCCAGCAACGATGACACCGCGGTTGTGGGAGATTTCGGTGCACGACCAGCACCAAAGAAGCTCCTGATATCTCGGCTGCCGTTTGCGCCTGCAGCCGGGGCGGTGTTGCCCGATTTGCGAGCCATGGCGGACGAAGGGTTAGTGGAGGTGCAGCCTTGTGTAATTTTTGTTTAACTTGGCGCAGGTTGCGGTGCCGACTATCTCGCAGGTCGCTCACGAACGGACAGAATGTGTAGGTCGTCGCGGGGAGACTTCAGTCACATCATGAATACAGATAGCACCGCCAGGTGGAATGGTCGTCAAGGTCCGACGCGTGGGCAACGCCGTTTTCGCGTCGGGCGTTGAACTGACGGGGGAGTTTTAGTGGAGAGCACTTAAAGCTCGGGGCTCTTATCTTATCATCACTTATGTCATCACGGTCTTTGGACTCACTCGGGCGTTTCACGAACAGTTGGAACACAGTCGGCTCCAAACAACTAGTTGATCGGACAAGAGGGGGCTTTTTCAAATCCCACTGTCATGAAGCATTCCAGAAGCGCCTGGTGGGGACCAACAGGCAATCCAGTGGCCAAGGACGAATCTGAAGAGTTGGGACATGAGTAGCACCAGACGACCGCGACGTTGCTGACTGAGCGGTGATGGCTGCGAGACATCTGCCAACAAGCAACCCTGAGTTTACATTACTCGATTCAGTCCACACCGTACATGACAGCAACTATCGTGTGCGAGGTTTAGCGGTGACTCGATTCGGGCCAGTGTCGGACGAACAGAGGTTCGGCATCCGCGGGGGGCAGATAAGTTCCTCTATTTTCGGTGGGAATGTTTTATTGAATTGCAGTGGCGGAAGCTCCGGGTAACGGGCAAAGAGGGGCATCTCGGAGGCGCTACAAGAACGGATTGATCATCACGGCTGAAAAAGACGCGGGCTGCGGGCTGCGGGCTGCGGGCTGCTCAGCTGTCCACAGTGCTGGCACACACTCAAGAAAGGCGGCCAAGAGGAAACCCCGACGATCCCCAGCGCGAACCGTTGGAGACGGCATTTTTCGAGTTTTTCGGTTTCAGGGGCCGGGTAGGAGTCCGGAATAGGGGCCATCGTAGTCATGACCGGCGCGCTGCATGACGGTTTGGTTTGGGAGTTCCTGGGCGGCGAAAGGCAGGTATGGACTGTCTGGGAGCTCGCCATGTTCTCGTCCCCTTTATCTCCACCCTTTCTCAGCACATCACGAGAGAAGAGGAAGGTTCTAGCCTGCAGATGGTCCTTGGCCACCGCTGCCCAGGCCCATGGGACACTCTCGAAATCCCACCGAGGTCTTGTCATCGGGCCAAAATCCGCTCAAGGAACCCGTCCGTCAATACCGCAGTCCGGATCAGAGGTGCATCGCTGAACCTGTTCCAGGGCCTTGGGCCACGATCAAAGCGATCATCCTGGAAGGTTAAATCAAACCGTGTCCCGTGTAAGCCGCATGGTCTCCCTCCTTCCCCCCTTCACGTTTGGGATGCATTGGAATGGGTGTGAGATTCACGGCTCGAGACCACATCCTGTCTCCCGTTTTCCATCTGTTGTCCTCCATCCGTTTCCTTGCGGAATGAGTTTGAACCTCGGACCTGGATTGGACGAGACCGGCCAATTTCGACGCGGGGAACTTGGGCATTGGCCAAAACCGATTCCGCGTTCGAGTTGGAGTCGTACCAAATCGTCGAGGCAAATTTTGTGCGACTGCGGCTACTGGAACACCATAGGATTCCTGATGCACAGCGGCCGGTTTTCTGGCTTGCCCTTTGCCGCCGGGTGGTTCATGTAGAGGCCACCTGTTTGGTCTTTGGTGTGGACCGCACTCGAGAGCGGCGTCTGCTGGTGAGAACGGCGCGCGAGTCTCATCCCGTCCCACTCATCTCGTCCTCGGCGTCAAAATGGGCTCCGTCTGCGCCGTGAATGCAGCTATGCAGGTGACTGGCTGGGTGGCCCTGCTAGTCCCTCCGTTCCCCGTCCTACCTCCGAAAGGGCATGTCGAAGCCCCGAATGCCCGACTGCGCATCGCTCCACTTTGTGCCCATTTCCCCATTGCGACACAGTCGCACGCTGATTGCTAGTAAGTGGCCCCTCTACCACAGTAGGTAGGAGTCGAGAGGCTAGATGGCCTCTCGTGTGGGACCTCGCTCGCGGCTGCCTTGACAGACTGGCCGGCGACAGCCAGAAGGGAGATGAGGAGGCTAGCAGACTGCTGGCAATGTTGGCCGACGCACGCAGGCCGGGCGTGGCTGTTCAGGCAGGTGCTTTGTGAGAGAAACTCCACAGGGAACACCCTGATACATTGACAAGACGTGCCGAGGTTGGCGACGTCGGTGGTCCCTGTTTGACGGGAGTAGTTCATTCTAGCATAATCTTCCATCCGTCGCAAAAGAAGAACACGGACAGATCTGTGAGCAGAGGCGATCCCAGACGAGGTTGCCAAGAACAGGCGGAAAGAGGGGCGACACTGTCAAGAGGCGCCTGGGGGGGCGCTGAGTGACCGACAGTGTGCTTCCGTAGCGGGCTGTGGATTTGTTTCATGGTGCCATTCCCGTGTGGCTAGGACGGGTTTGATGGAGGGGTGGGATCCGGACGGGATTGCCTTTTCGCGGGTCTCTCTGGCCATGCCCTTTCAGCCTCAAGTCTGTTGCCCAAGGCTGGTTTGCGTGCGTGTTTGTGTGTGAGTTTTCTCGTTCGCTATGCCATTGATATCGATACGTCGCATCCTCGCGTGGATGCGATCGCCATCCCCTGCCGAGCAGGTCGAGATTGCTTGGTGAGGCAGTGTTTCTCTGGAACCGTAACTTGAGCCCTTGACGTGACAGACGAAGAAAGCTTGGCGCAGGCGAGGAGCACTAGCACGCTTGCTTGAACGCGCATCTCAATCCCGCATGCCTAACAGGCCCTAGTGCCACAGGCGCAAAGATTCGCGATCCGTCCGGGCGCCCGTGGGTTCGATGCAACCCTGAGACCCATCCCCTCTCTCACTGCCATTACTGGGGGCCCGGCCGATGGAGTGTTGTCGCTTGCTATTTGAGGCGCGAGAGAGATGGAATATGGGGCACACTGGCAAGTTTGAGCCAGTGAGCCTGGGCTGGCCAGCGGTGGCTCGTAATAAGGCGTCGGATTCTTGCTCCGCCAGCCATCAAGACAAGACTTGGACGGGGCCCTCTGGGGGTCCTTTGCGCGCTCTTCCCTGGCTGACACATTCTTGGCCAATTTCTCCTTCGGGGCAGCCAAGTATGGGTCGTTATGAGAACCAGCAAGTCTAATTTCTGTCAAGAAGCGACAGCCTACGCCTGGAACGGGCCCCCTTTCGGGGCCCCCTGCTGGGACGGAGGGATATGGGAACATGGAAATGGGACAGGATGACGACGATTGCTTCCCCGTAATAAACGCGCACAAGTGCTCAGCCTCAGAAGCAGCTGTAAGCAACAGGGCAGCACTGTGACACGGCAAATTGATTTGGTTGATCCCGGACCGCTGGCTCGCCGTGGTCCATATCGACCGTCTCGTTGCCGCCTCGCGGCTGGGATTCGCCTGGTTGCGACGAGGAATGATAACTGGAGCTCATCCGAATGAACCAGTCGCCGGGGACAGCGCCTCTCGAGATCAGCCTGCCCACTGTCAGCGCGAGCTGTGTAGCGCTGCCAGCACATAACGTCGGTGGCCGGTTAGGTTGAGTCTTGGTTGGTGCCAGTAAGCAGTGGCTGGGCTATGCAACGATGTGTCCATGCCCTTCTTTTTCACCTTCACCCTCTCTCCCCCAGTTTCCCACCAGCCCTTCGTCCAATTTCCACAGGGTGAGAGTGCAAGCGGCGGACGGAAAGGGAGAAGCCTGAAGGGCGGAAAACGAAAGTTGTGCTGCGCAGGCACCACGGAAGCCGGCACAAGGAAGCGCTACGCAGCGCGCAGACGGATTCGGCTACATAATTTGAGGGTGGGTTTTGGGTGCTTGGTGGTGGTGAAGGGCTGAATGAGGGGTGCTTGGAGGAGAGGAAGTGAGTTTGGGTTAGGTCGGATCCGGATCGATTGGATGGGCGATCTTTACGTCGCATATCTGCCACTTGGGGGTCCTCCTCCTCCTCCTCCTCCGTACTGAATCCTTACCCGTTCGCTGGGAGGGGTTGGCGAGCATCAGAAGGGTCAATGTGCTAGCTGACTGGGTTCCTGCCCACAGATCTTTCCTCCAGGCGTGTACAATAGAACTCGAGGATTTGCTGATGAATCAGCCAGAGCTGTTCGGGGAATAGGAGAGGGAAAGGAGCTGTGGCTGGCGGAAGGCACCTGGAATGCAACGGGAGCAAAGGTACGTACCTGGCGGCCACGGACGCAAACTGAATTTCTGGTATCTGCTTACATATATCGGCGGTGCCTCACCCCACGGAATACCCGGCAGAGTACAGAGTACCTCGAAGTTTGCGCCCGAGGCTGGGGATTTGTTCGTGACGAACCGGACTTGGGCTCACCGGCGCTGGTTTGACAGTAAGACGTTGCATTGCGAGGTCTAGGGCCACGGCCACGGTCCGTTCTGTGCTCGTTTGGCCTGGTCTCCTTCCTGCTTGTGCTTGGTCCTGATGAACCACAGCCGTCATCAAGCAACCTGCTGATTGGGGTGCTGGGAGCTAGAGGTAAACATGGCAAGGCTTTGTGAGATGAAGACGGCGGCGGTTCTCGCCTCTTGGCTGGCTGTCGAGGTTGAGACGATGACCGGGGGGCAGAAATGCTAGGGGAGGGGAGGTGCTTTGCTATACGTCCCTCTCTCTCATGCACACCTCCATTTCGCCTCCTATATCAATCAACACACAGCACTTGGAAAGAGAGTACTTGGGAACCGCAACCCACAAACCGGTTGCAGGGGTTGGTTGCATGGGAAATGGGAATCTCTCTGGAGCCGATGCTAGTGCAGGGAGGAGACATGGGCAGAGTGTCGTCGTCCATGTCGGGCTCCATGCTAGCTGCTCTCGAATCTCCTGTCGCCGTGGTAGCGAAAATGAGGGACAGCACTGGGTCATTGAGGAGACTACGTACGGGCGGGCGCGACGTTGGACAATCGGGCTGATTACCAATCGCGCGCATCCATCAGAATGATTCATCCACCAAGCGGGCTTGTGTGCAATGTACGTACACTAGCACCGTACCGGCGACGACTGTATGTACGGCGGTAATGTAAAACCTCCGCGTGCGAGCCCGCGGACGATTGGCAAGGGTTGCTGGTTGTTAATTGTTCGCAAGTTGGGATTCGACTGCCAGACGGCTGCGTGACGACATGGTTTGCTGGAGCGGACGCTAGGCGGAAGCCGCTCTTTTGCTTGTCAAGCAGATATGGGATTTGCTGTTCGCTACGCATACCAACCTCGAAATGGTAGGTTGGCCCAGTCCACTGCAGATGGGATGTAGAGACGGGCCTGGAGGCTTGTTAGCCCCCGGGCCATCCGGGCGGACGGCCACTCGACGCTTCCACCTGGTCGTACCCCCCGTTGTACCTGCGATCCCTCAACTTGCGGAGTAAATGGTGTGCAGAAGTGACGCGAGTGACCACACAGCAGCAGAGAAGAGACCTTGGATGTGCCGGCTGGACCGTCTGGTTTTTACGGAAGAGTGCGGAGATGCCAGGTGCCGACTGCTGTTTCGCTGTTGGTGTTGCTGGCCTCGAGGTGCATCTTGCGTCAATTCCATCTGCAGAGAGAGAGAGTGTGTGTGAGGAAAAGGGTGTGAGAGAGGTGGGACTGGCCCGGCCGACACGGCACCACGGACACCACGGGTACGCGCTTCGGTTGCATCGCAGTGTTCCTTGCTCGGTCGTCTCTCTCCTGCTCTCTCGCGCTTTTTTTCTTCCCCATCCGTCCTGCTCGCTCATCCTCGTCCTTGGCCAGCGTCCCTTTCTCTCCCTTTTCTCCTCCCGCTTTTTTTTTTTTTTTTCGCCCTCCGACTTGTCCTCCGAGTCCCTGGGAATTCTGCTGGGGCGCGGGACCTTGACCCAAATCCGAGAGACCCTTTGCCCATATCTCCGGACCTTGACCTTAGGCTGTACCCATAGACTAGACGCCGCGCAGAGAAGAAAAAGCATGATACAAGGGCAGTGAGAGACAGTACATTCTCTGCCGTCTGCGAGCCCGTACCCAGCTAGGCTCTTTCTGCCACAGTCCCCCCCTCCAACGGTAGGGCGAGGTACTTCGGACGCCACGCTCCCTCTAGGTACCCCCGATACGTACCTCCCGGGCTTACATTTCTTACCCCCTGCGCCATTGCACAGAGGGTGAGATACATGAGGTACTTTATCCAAGCTTGGGCAACTTGTCTCTGATCTTCCCTTCTCTCGTCTCTCCCCAAGGAGCCTGGCCGACGAAAGCACCTTTCATCCGCTCTGCACACACGCACCCACGAACAGACACGCACCCACACGCTCGTTGCACTGACTTGCTACCGGGCAGGCTGCTGAAGGGCGACTCGAGGTACCTTGCCTTCCCACCCCCCGGCGATTCACGAAGTACCCATCGTCCAGTCCCCAAGGACTCAGAACCCAGCAACAGACACTCCCCCTCCCAGCGGGTTTTTTGGGCAACGCTGTCATCAAACACCGCGACAGCGCCTCCCGGCCCCTTCAGCCAAAATAATTCTTGCCCCCTTCCGACCACTCCCTTCCAATTCTGTTCCTCCCTCGCACGAACCACACTCTCCCAAGCAACACCACAACACAAACCTCGGACGGCCATCGACGACGACGTTACGCTGGACACCCACGGTCGCTCGTTTCCCCTCTCACAAACCACTCGACGACAATCCGCTCTAATCCGCCTTTTTGCACACGAGTTCGCCGAGGCTGGATTGCTCGACAAGCAAGACGCCGTCCCTTTCCCATCCGGGACAATTGTTGCGGCCGGACGAGGCCATACTGGAGGACCACTCGGGTTGACCGGGCTGCTCGCCCGCACACCAAGAGATCACGATGGCGCCCACGAACGAACAAGGGCCCAACGTCGCTCTCGACCCTGCTAACAGCCCTACCAACGACTCTGCCAATGACCCCGAGAATCCCACGCTGCGGACAAGATGGGCCACCCGCAAAATGACGATAAAAAGCAGCAACAAGAAGAGGCTCTCTCTCATGCATCGCGCTACACATAAGAAGAACAACAGCGAAAAGAGCCGTAGCTCCGGCGGCACTGAATCCTTACAGACAGAAAACTACACCGCCCAACCCGACCCCGAAGAAGGCAATGGCGGCAGGAAAGTCTTCTTCAACCTCCCTCTGCCCCCGGAGCTCCTGGATGAGGAGGGCCACCCGATCCTGCACTTCCCGAGGAACAAGATCCGGACCGCCAAGTACACGCCCCTTAGTTTCATACCAAAGAACCTGTGGTTCCAGTTCCAGAATATTGCCAACATATTCTTCCTCTTCCTCGTCATCCTAGTGGTAAGTCAGCCTCGAGGTGCGCCACCCTAAACTTAGTGAACCCAATTCCAACCCTCTGCAGTTCTTCCCCATCTTCGGTGGCACAAATCCGGGACTCAACTCGGTACCCCTGATTTTCATCGTTGCCGTCACAGCACTCAAAGACGCTGTCGAAGACTATCGCCGCACTGTTCTCGACATTGAGCTGAATAATGCTCCCGTTCATCGCCTTCGCAACTGGAACAATGTAAATGTTGAGGAGGACAACGTCTCCCTCTGGAGACGCATCAAGAAGGCCAGCACTCGTTTCTTCGGCCTCATTTGGCACTCAATCGAGAGTGTCTGGTCGAAGAAGGCGAGGCGAGAGTTGGCGATGCGCAAGAACCCCCAGTCTGCAGACGCGCCGCGACCTTCGATCGAAACCCATGCTGGGCCCCGGGACTCCTTCACGGCACCGCAGTCCGGTCGCGACTCGTTTGTATCTGCGCGCGAGGACATCCAAATGACGCCAGTCCCGTCTCCGCTACCCCGCCAGAACCTCGAGGTGCCCCAGCCTGACGACCACAAGCGAGCAAGAGAGTTGATGCAGCGCAAGGGAGACGTGTTGAACCGCAACTTGCCGAGCAAGGGCGAGGCCCGGTTCCACAAGGACCACTGGAAAGACCTCAGAGTTGGCGACTTTGTGCGTATTTACAACAACGATGAGCTTCCAGCCGATGTCATTGTTCTCTCCACATCCGACCCAGATGGCGCATGCTACGTCGAGACGAAGAACTTGGACGGTGAGACGAACTTGAAAGTACGACAGGCCCTCAGGTGCGGCAGATCGTTGAAGCACGCGAGGGACTGCGAAAGAGCGCAATTCTGGATCGAAAGTGAACCCCCGCAGCCCAATCTTTACAAGTACAATGGTGCCATCAGATGGTACCAATCTTTCGACGACGAGGCGGACCCCGAACTGATGACAGAGCCTATTACCATTGACAACATGCTTCTCCGTGGATGCAATCTGAGGAACACGGAATGGGCCCTCGGAGTGGTTGCCTTTACCGGACACGATACCAAGATTATGATCAACTCTGGCATCACGCCCAGTAAGCGCGCCAGAATTGCTCGGGAGATGAACTCCAACGTCATCTATAACTTCGGCTTTTTATTCATCATCTGTATTTTGTCGGCCATAATCAACGGCGTTGCGTGGGCGAAGACAGATGCTTCGTTGCACTTCTTCGACTTCGGGTCTATAGGAGGCACAGCGCCCATGTCCGGCTTCATCACCTTCTGGGCGGCCCTCATCGTCTTCCAGAACTTGATTCCCATCGCGCTTTACATCACCCTCGAAATCGTCCGATTACTTCAGGCGATCTTCATCTACAGCGATGTTGAGATGTACTATGAGCCGCTCGATCAGCCTTGCATTCCGAAGTCCTGGAATATCTCCGACGACCTGGGCCAGATCGAATACATTTTCTCCGACAAGACCGGCACATTGACACAGAATGTCATGGAGTTTAAGAAGGCAACCATCAACGGGCAACCGTACGGCGAAGCGTACACGGAGGCACAGGCTGGCATGCAAAAGCGACTGGGCGTCGACGTGGAGAAGGAGGCTGCTGAAGCCAGGGCCGAGATCGCGAACGCCAAACTCCGCGCAATTGAGAGCCTCCGAAACCTGCACGACAACCCCTACCTGCACGACGAGGATCTGACGTTCATCGCTCCCGACTTTGTTTCCGACTTGGCGGGCGACTCCGGCAAGGAGCAACAAATAGCAAATGAGCATTTCATGCTTTGTCTGGCCTTGTGTCACACCGTCATCGCAGAGAAGATACCTGGCTCACCGCCGAAGATGCTCTTCAAGGCGCAATCCCCCGACGAGGCGGCGCTCGTTGCGACGGCCCGCGACATGGGCTTCACGGTGCTGGGTAGCTCTCAGGAGGGTATCAACCTGAACGTTATGGGCGAAGATCGCTTTTACCCCATTCTGAACACCATCGAGTTCAACTCGAGCAGAAAGCGGATGAGTGCGATTGTGCGGATGCCCGACAATCGTATCCTGCTTATCTGCAAGGGAGCAGACAGCATCGTCTATTCGCGTCTCAAGCGGGGTGAGCAGCAAGAGCTCCGCAAGGTCACCGCCGAGCACCTCGAAATGTTTGCTCGCGAAGGCTTGAGAACGCTTTGCATTGCCCAGCGCGAACTCACGGAGCAGCAATACCAGGCTTGGCGCAAAGAATACGACGCCGCTGCCGCTGCTCTGGAACACCGAGAGGAGAAGATGGAGGAGGTTGCCGACCATCTCGAACGCGAGCTGACTTTGCTCGGAGGAACCGCCATTGAGGACAGATTGCAGGATGGTGTGCCGGACACCATCGCCCTACTCGGTGATGCCGGTATCAAGCTCTGGGTCCTCACTGGTGACAAGGTTGAGACGGCTATCAACATTGGATTCTCTTGTAACCTGTTGAACAACGACATGGAGCTCATCCATCTGAAAGTTGATGAAGACGAGACCGGCGAAACCCCCGACGAACATTTCCTCAGCATTTTGGAGCAGGAACTCGACAGATACCTTCAAGACTTCGGCATGAAGGGTGACGATGAAGATTTGGCGAAGGCTAAGAAGAACCACGAGCCGCCCGGCCCATCACACGGTCTCGTCATCGACGGCTTCTCCCTCAAGTGGGTTCTTCATGACGCCTTGAAGCAAAAATTTCTGCTTCTTTGCAAACAATGCAAGTCGGTCCTCTGTTGTCGTGTCAGCCCTGCTCAAAAAGCCGCCGTGGTGTCCATGGTGAAGAAGGGCCTCGATGTCATGACCCTTTCCATTGGAGACGGTGCTAACGACGTCGCCATGATTCAAGAGGCGGACGTCGGTGTTGGTATTGCTGGTGAGGAAGGCCGACAAGCCGTCATGTCATCAGACTATGCGATCGCTCAATTCCGGTTCCTCTCGCGACTGGTCCTCGTTCATGGTAGATGGTCATACCGCCGTCTCGCTGAGACCGTCGCCAACTTCTTCTACAAGAACGTGGTCTGGGTGTTTGGTATCTTCTGGTACCAAATCTACTGCGACTTTGATATTACGTACATTTACGAGTACACCTACATTCTGCTGTTTAACGTTCTTTTTACTTCGGTCCCGGTCGCTGTCATGGGTGTTTTGGACCAGGACGTTTCGGACAAGGTCTCACTCGCAGTGCCTCAGCTGTACCGCCGGGGCATTGAACGAGCGGAGTGGACGCAGACCAAGTTCTGGTAAGTTTGGTCACAGTTGTGGCCTTTGATATGATACTAATCTGTCGACAGGCTCTACATGCTTGACGGCGTCTACCAGTCCGTGATGGTTTTCTACATTCCGTATTTGACTGTCGTTGGCACGAGTTTCGTGACCAAGAACGGCTTGAACGTTGAAGACAGGACACGACTCGGAGCCTACATTGCGCACCCCGCCGTTTTCGTCATCAATGCGTACATTCTCATCAACACGTACCGCTGGGACTGGATCATGATCTTGATTGTCGTTCTGAGCGACCTCATGATCTTCATCGTTACCGGCATCTACACGGCTACTGAAGGATCCATGTTCTTTTACAAGGCCGCACCGCAGGTATACGCCCAGGCGTCGTTTTGGGCCGTATTCTTCATTGTACCCGTCATTAGCCTTTTCCCCCGGTTCGCAATCAAGGCGATTCAAAAGGTGTACTTCCCCTACGACGTCGACATTATCCGCGAGCAAGAGCGGCAAGGCAAATTCTCTCGCCTCACCCAGGGCGACGAGGCGACGGTCATGGGGGAGCAGGAGGCGAGCAAGACACCGTCAAACTCGTCGGATAGCTCGCGCAAGGGTAAGCATATGCACTATGCCAGTGTGGATGAGGACAGAAGGCCAATCTATCCACCTTCAGTTGCGACACACACGACGCACAACCCGCGCAGCCAAAACGGCAGCGATGGCACCAATTACACGGGCCATCGCCAATCGATGGACATGGCGCACACGCAGTCCCTCGACATGACCCCTCCGATGCGATCCTCCTTCGACCGACCTCGCCCCTCCTACGATCGATCCAGACCGTCCTACGACCGAATACAAGCTTCGATGGACCGCACACGGGCCAGTTTCGAGGCCAGCAACGACTTTACCTCTGCCGCTCGCCTTTCCCGAATAGAGTCTAGCCAGTCCTACAGCGATCGATTCCATCCTCGAAGACTACGTGGTCTATCATTGACGAAGAGCGCCAACATCTAGCGATCGCTCCATCGCACGACCGACTCGAATTCTCCTTGTATTATATCCCGCCTTACTCTCGAGGCAGGGCCTTGCTTCTTTTTACTGTTTTGTTGATATCCCCCGATGCATCACGATCTGCATGAGCGATCTACGACATTCCCACCCTCGCGTACCAGCGACACCCCGATGCTTCGTCACCCTCACCCTCCTGTCCGCTTCTCTTTCGGTCTTGCAGGTTTATTGTGCTTCTCTTTTTGGTCTTTTAACCGTATAGGGGTTTCCTATTGCGACGGCGTTCAAGGAAGCAAAGGAATGGAAGACTCGGACGGCATTTTTCGTACAAGTTTTGGTGTGCATCCTAGAATCAAGAGGGGGACGTCAGGAACCAGTCCATGCTGAAGGTGCTGGAATCTTTCCCTCGGGCCCCAAGGGCGTTGTGGCTCGGTGGGCCAAACAGTGACGCCGCACGGCATCCGTGATGGTGATGCCTTTTTTTGTACATAGGCGCGAACAGGAGGAGAAATGCGTGAAAACCAAAACATAATGGGGGGTTAGCTTGGAGACGAGCAGGGGAGACAGAAGCCAACTATTATTTGAACTGTTAACAGGGCATCCATCTCTATCACTGGTGACTGAAAGTGAATATATCCTTGTAATCATCCTAACAAGTTCCATGGTTTAAATCGACCCATCATGCCCAACACACCGTTCATGAATATTACGGACAGCCATCGGTGCTGATACTGGTGATTCCCCGCTTAGGACGCAGGTACCATCTGTGTTGTCGTGGCCCCTGCATCACCACCAAGCCCCCTGCCGGAAGCTAATCCACAGCGGGCAGGGCCTAGAACGCGGGACTCGACCGGGGCAAGCTCGCCCGAGCTCTGCTGATTTCTGGCGAAGAACATCCGATGCGGCGCGACTTCATGGATCCGCTTGGGGAGGCTCTCTCTTCGCAAGAGTAAAGTCATATTTGCGAGCTCAGAGGACGCCCTCACAACGACTTGTCGCAGTGTCCCCTTACGCGGACGTCAACTGGGCTCAGCTCGACTCCAAGATGGATACACAACTTTTTGACGAGGTCGCCGAGAGGCTCACCTCATACATTGAAGCCATCCCGTACGCCGCTGCACGCCGAATGGCGCCACTTCTGGATTCGAAAACTGAAGCTAACTCGACGTGTTGGTGACAGACCCGGCTTTCCCCAGTACCTCTTCGCTGCGGTAGCTGTTGCCCTCAGTGTCTGGCTCCTGCTGTTGGCGCAGGCATGGAACGAAGACAAAGCCATCGCCTACACCGTCCCACCGCCGAAGATTCCGGGCGAGCACTCGATTGTTGAGGAGACCAACGTCAAGGTACGGCAGACCACAACACGAAGCACACCGAGTGCTCCTGACGGCTGACACAGACTCTCCCCATTCAGATCTCCGGCACGACCGCGGTTCAATGCTACGCCCCGGCTACCGGCCAGTTTCTCGGCTTCATCAACCCCTCCACGCCGGCATCCGTCGACCGCGCCGTCGACGCAGCCCACGCAGCGCAGGCGAAATGGAAAAAGACGACCTTCCGCGAGCGCCGTCGCGTGCTGCGCACGATGCTACAACACGTCCTCGATAACCAAGATGCCATCTGCCGCGCCGCCTGCCTCGACTCCGGCAAGACCATGGTCGACGCCCAGCTGGGTGAGATACTCGTCACCGTCGAGAAGCTCACCTGGACATTGAACCATGGCGAGAAGGCCCTCCGCCCGAGCCCGCGGCCCACGAACCTCTTGATGGCATACAAGCAAAACGAGGTGCGATACGAACCGCTCGGCGTGGTCGGAGCGCTGGTGAGCTGGAACTACCCGTTCCACAACCTCATTGGGCCCATCATTTCGAGTATCTTTGCTGGGAATGGTGTGCTGGTCAAGGTCTCTGAACAGACGGCGTGGAGCTCGCAGTACTTCACCAGTATCGCGAGAGGTGCCCTCATCGCTCACGGACACGACCCCGCCTTGATTCAGACGGTAGTATGCTGGCCCCAGACGGCGAATTACATAACCTCCCACCCCAAGATCTCGCACTTGACCTTTATCGGTTCCCGTCCTGTGTGCTTGAAGGTTGCCGCGTCGGCTGCCAAGTCGCTCACGCCTCTCATCGCCGAGCTTGGCGGCAAGGATCCTTCCATTGTTCTCGACTCTGCCGCCAAGGACTTGAACCGCATCGTTGAGATTCTCATGCGCGGGACGTTCCAGGCCTCCGGACAGAACTGCATTGGCATTGAGCGAATCATTGCTACACCGAGGCTTTACGAACAGCTGGTTTCCACGCTCGCACCGAAAGTCCAGGCCCTCCGCCTGGGTCCTACGGCGGATGTCGGAGCCATGATCTCGGATGCCGCCTTTGATCGGCTCGAAGCTCTCGTTGAAAAGGCGGTCAAGCAAGGTGCTCGTCTCCTGGCCGGCGGTAAGCGTCATATTCACCCCGAGCATCCCAAGGGCCACTACTTCACCCCAACGCTTCTCGTCGATGTTACTTCTGACATGGAGATCGCCAACGAAGAATGCTTCGGTCCTGTCATGACTATCATGCGCGCTCCAGGCTCAGATGCCGAGTCCGTATTGTCTGTGGCCAACGCCCCGGATTTTGGGCTCGGTGCTTCCATCTTTGGCGGCGACAACGACCCCGTCCTCCGCGCCATCGTCGACGGCCTCAAGACCGGAATGGTGGCCGTCAACGACTTTGGCGCAACCTATGCCGTGCAGCTGCCGTTTGGTGGCGTCGGCGGCTCCGGCTACGGACGCTTCGCGGGCGAGGAGGGGCTCAGGGGCCTCTGCAACATCAAGAGCATCTGCGTCGACCGCTTCGGTTGGCTGGGTGTTCGCACCGCCATCCCGCCGCCTGTCAAGTACCCCGTACCGGATCAGGAGCGCAGTTGGCGATTCACGAGGGGCGTTGTGAATGTGGGTTATGCGCAAGGTCTTCTGGGGAAGCTCAAGGGGATTCTCGACATCATGAAGAACGCATAGTGCGATAGCTGGGGAGTACCGGATACAGAGGTCACATGATAACATCTATAGAGTAATGAGAGGTGGTAGATTAGAAGCATTGGTACCTGGTTAATCAAAAGCATCCCGACTTTCTTCGAACCTTTTTTGGTTGTTTCCATACAGCCGGCCCCTCCTTCTGGCTTGGCCGACGACTCCTCCTCCCCCTCCCCTTAAAGCCTTCGGGCTCATTCCGCAGTTCTTCGTTACGAGAGAAGCAGCCATGACGACAGTCTGTACCCTTTTCCCACCCCCTCTTCCCTTAACCACGCTCGTGGCGTATCTCGGTTCTGCCCGCGCGGAGTCCGCGCGATACACATTCCCGCAAGCGTTGGACCAAGCGAGAACGCCCTTCGGTCGACGTGCTTGCTCCTCTCGTCCCGCAGCAATTTCATACGCGGGTAGACCAGCCGAAACCAAGGCGGAGAGGCATAACCCGGCTGCGTGAGGGATACGGCCAAGAGACGCCAGCGTCGGTACATGGATGAATAGTCACGGTGCATCCACGGGGAAGCAAGAAGACACTCGGGTTTGGTTTGGTTCCTAGGGCGTGTCTATCCTGTCGGGCCCTTCGACAACAACGCCCAGGTCGACCTTTGGAGGCGCTGGGCTGCTCCTAGTGCCATCACAATAAGTTTCAGGTGTAGGTTGACACTCGTAACGACGTCAAGCACTAAGCGAGGGACGAAAAGTCTCGTGTCAAGAGGGATATGATTCATTAGCTGCAGCCCTATTCCATTTTGGCATCTCCATCAAAGCATTCCGAATAGACCGCCCCAATTCTTCTCACCTGTCCTCTGTATGACCGACATGTCGCGACTCAACCCAAGGCTCGCTGGAAAATGCAGAAGGTATATCTAATCACCAAGCATCACCGCCAGCAGACGCGCCCCAGGTAGGGGCGACCTCGGGCTCCTCCTTCTTGGTCTCGTTGCCGGCATCATTGCCAGCGCCGCCCCAGGCACCATCAGCGGCAGCAGCAGCATCGTCGCCGCCATAACCCTCGTTGGACCAGCCTCCATCGCCACCGGAGGCGCCAAGGTGGGCAACACCAGCCTCCTCGGGGTCAAAATCGCTCTCAGTCTCAAACTTGAGGTTCTCCAGGCCCTTGCCAGTAGGCTTGTAGGGCTCAAGAAAGTCGGGAACCTCTTGCTTGGTCTCCAAGAGTGTGCGAACGAGAACGCTGGAAATGGGCTCGTCACGCTCGGTATAGAAGGAGGTAGCAATACCTCGCTGGCCCATGCGGCCGGTGCGACCTTTTTTTATTTTATATTAGCGCTATGTGAAGAAGACAATCAGAGAGGGAGACAGATGTTCTTACCGATTCGGTGGGTGTACTCCTCGATCCCACCATGCTCCATGCTGGGAAGGTCGTAGTTGATAACGTGGTTCACGTTCTTCACGTCGATGCCACGAGCGCTGATGCCAGTGGCGATCAGGATGGGGGACTTTCCGGCGCGGAAAGCGCGCATGGAAGCCTCGCGCTCGAGCTGAGTGCGGTCGCTGTGCATGGATGTACAGGGAAAGCCCAGATTGTACAAGAAGTCATCGAGGTCATCAGCGGTGCGCTTGCTGTTGACAAAGATGATGGTGCGACAAGCAGGCAGCGAGTTGATGTGCTCCTTGAGAGCCGTCTTCTTATCGAAGGGAGCCACCTCGAAGACTCTCTGCATAATGTTGGCATGGGTGCTTCCAATGCGTCCAATGTTGATGCGAACACTAGAAGAAGAAAGGTGCTCCTTGGCAAGATCGCGAAGAGGCTTGGGGAAGGTGGCCGAGAAGAGCATGTACTTGATGTTGCCCTCCTGCTGCTCTGTAATGAAAGTAAGAACTAACCCAGAAGACAAGATATAAGGGGAGAGGGGAGATAATTACCACCACCAGTCATGATGACATCAAACTCCTCGCGCCAGTCATCATGAAGCATCTCGTCAGCCTCATCGAAGACCATGTATCGCAGGCGGCGAAGCGAGAGAACATCCGGGCGCTGGATGAAGTCGCACAGGCGACCAGGGGAGGCAATGAGCACATCACAGCCCTTGCCGAGCTGCTGAATCTGATCGCGGATCGGGCCACCGCCATAGGCCACACAGGGGCGGAGCATGGTGCGGTAGCAGAACTTGCGGGCCTCGTTGAAGATTTGGATCGCGAGCTCACGGGTGGGGCAGACAATGACCACCAGCGGCTCAGCGCGAACCCAGGACTGACCAAGTTCGACCGAGGCGGGGTTAGGACGAGGAGCGGCCAGCTTCTTGGCCTTGCCCATGAGCTTGTTGAGGACGGGAATGAGGTATGCGGCGGTCTTGCCGGAACCTGTTCTGCAAGTAAGCCATGATAGTCAAGTGTGACAAGCATGGTGGGAAAATTACTTACCAGTCTGAGCGACAGCAACCACATCGAGACCCTTATGGATAGCCGGCATGGTGTACTTCTGGATCGGGGTAGGAGCATCATATCCGGCGAGCTCCACGTTCTCCATCATGACAGGGTGCAAACCGGCGTCCTTGTAGGAATGGACAGGCTCGACGCGGATGGTGCCCTCCTGGGTGACCTCAACAGTGGAGATGCTAGAAAGTGTGAGTCGCGTTCAAAACACCAAGGGTAAAAAACTTACGCCGAGAAGTCAAGACCGGTGTGGTCGCGGCGAGTGTCAGGATCGCCGAAAAGGGCCAGCTCAAGCTCCGGAAACTTGGGACCAACATCGCCATAATCATCGTTCCACTCGTAGATGGCACCGTTGCCCTCCCAGTCAGTGGTCTCGACATGGCCCTGCTGGGCAAGCTCCTCATAGTTGTAAGGAAGAGGCTGGGTCCACTCCTTGCCCTCATTGTCAATGGCAACGGCAGGAGCCTTCTTGTCCGAGCCCACGGACAGGAGAGCAGACTGCATGTCGGCGGTGTCGAAGGTAGACATCTTGACTGAGTAAAGTTTGCTTGAGTCGGAACGATTAGGTTACTCAGAGCGGTCAGATGTGATATCTTGCGTCTACTTACCAGGGTTGTTTGCTCAATGAGACATGCAAGTTTACTGTGCGAAGAAAAGACTCAACGGATCGAAAACCTTTGGCTGATTGTGTCGACTAGAGTTAGCTGAGTAGTGTAAAACCAAGCAAGCCTTGGAAGGAAAGAGTGGTATGTGTAGTGAAGAAGGGAAGGGGAAGCCACATGCAATGCAGACTGCTACTGACGTGGCAGGAAGGAAGGTAAGGGGGATAGTCTGACACTGGGAGAGGGAGGAGGGTAAAATATTAAAATTGGACGGAGATAGTTCGAGTGGAAGCAAAGGGAAGGAAAGGAAGAGAAGGGTAGCAGGGCTGGGTAGATTGTGTACCTGACCATCAGTATAGGAGAGAAGGCCTGGGCGAGGAATGTTTGACGACTCGACTTGCGAGTATTGTTTTCTCAGGATCGAACGTCTCGTCCTGGTTTTGCGAAGACGCGTAGACTGGGCCGACGATGAGAATCGTAGTGGCGATGAAGGGAAGGATGACAGAGTCGAAATTGTTGGGGGGAGCCCAAGCCACTTACCTCTCGAATCAGGGTTAAAGATGTCAAAATAAAACCTCCGAGCGAGATCCTTTTGATAGACTGCGTTTGGTTGAAGACGAGAAGAAGAAGAAGAAGAAGTCGAAGGAGAAGGAAGCAAGAGATGGATTAAATACGGGGAAGGGGCGTTTTGCTTCAGGTGGTAAGTCGACTCGAGGAAAGAGCAAGGTAGCTCAGTATTCCTTCCTCGAGGGAATGAGCAAGGCACGATGAACCCCGACTGCAATGGGGCAGAAGCACCTGTCCCGGCTAAGGTGAATGGCCATATTGTGATGTGCCAGGTCAAGGCAAACACCGGGTATAGGCTGGCGCGGTGCAAGTATGAATTCCAAGGGCTCCTCATCTACTGAAGGTCTATAGCATCCACCTTGTGAATCTAGTGCAGCTTTGATCAAGGCTTTGACAAGAATTCAGGAACATTGAGGCATCCTTTGTCAAATTTGTAAAAAAGAATGAGTAGGATGGGGTTTCCAGAAATCTTCCCGTTTGGCATTGCTTTGACAGCGTGAGTGAAGCCCAAATGGTCGTCCTTAACACGTGAAGGAGGCAGATATCGAAGGCAGGCAGATGAAAACTGTTTTCTTGCTTGTTCTGAGGGTCAAATCTATTAATCACTGATTTTGGAGCAGGGGTAAACTTGGAGAATAGGGGGTCTCACCGAAGTGAGACGGGTATCATTATTTTGTCCATCTAACGAATGCTGTACGAATCAATGGGCCGGGATTTCCCTGGCTGCCTCGCTTAATGCTAATACCAGTATTCCTCGCCGTTCATTCCTCTCATGTATACGGTCTCTCTACGATGAAGAGCAGGCAAGCAAGCCGGGCGCTCTCAAAGTCCTTTTTTTCTACCTTACCAGCCGTCGTGTTGCCCAGACGGACGGCTGCAGTAGACCCTATGCTACGGACTATCGTGACGCCGAGATTCCGTTGTATACGAGATGTTAGACTACGTCGATCATAAAAGAGAAGAGGTTCGGTCGATGACGGTGATGGTCGCCCCTCTACGGTGGCATTATCTCGCAGGGTCTCAGCGGCCCTAGATTTGTGAATAGTTGCGAGTGAGTGGAGCTCAACTCTTCACCACAAGTCGAGAAGGTCTTGAGGCTCAACAGCAGACGTCGCTTCATATCCTCCCATGCCCTCGGTCAGGGCCTGATCCATCTGAACTGCGGATCGTCCGATGGCGCCGCCCTCTTTCTTGGCTTGCTCTACGCCACGGGTAAACGAGTCCAAGAACCTCCTGTGGAAAACACGCTGCCGGGACTCGCGGTCGTTGTACATCTCGGCTTCCTCGTCTCGGCGGGTTCCGAAAAGATTGAGGTACGCAAACGGGTTCGGTGTCCGAGGAACGCGGTACATGTTTTCGGCACGAGCATAGGGATTACTCGGCGCGGCGACCTCGGGCTTGAGCCCAGCCTGGAGGAACCTGGCCAGGACGGCAATTTGCCTTGCATGAGATTGCGCGTCCTTCGTCCGCAGACCCGTCTTGGGCGCGGTTGACCACCCGGTGCTTGTCTTGACGGTCCAGCCCATCAGCGCACAGAAGCTGTTCAGCGTCTTCACCCAACCGCCAGGGCAGCTGACGGTCTCGTCTTCGGCGACGTCCAGGAGCCACTCTAGGATGGATAGAGAGTCGTTACTAATGTCGGCGGAGAGGTGAGTCATACCGGCACGGATGTACATGATGCACTTCTCGGCGTGATGCTTGACTTCTGCGTCGGGAAGGGCTTTGAAGAGCTTCAGCAGCTGGGTGCGTACCGGCCCCGAAGCGTCGGAAACCAGGGGCAGAAGCTTGCTCAACACTGTTGCGGTTCCGACGGGGTTGTTGTCGGCCAGCACCTGGCTTGTCAAGTGTGCCAACGACTCTTTACGCTGCTTTTCTGCGCGTGACGTCGAGGCCAAAGAGAGATTGTGCTTGAACTGGGTTGCGTTGTCAGGGGCTTCAGTCGAGAGCTTCTGATGGCCCATAGCAATGGACTTTGCTTTGAAACTAGTGTCTGTGAAGTTGGCAGGCTTGACCTTGGTCTTTCCGACCTTGAACTTGGGTTTCTATAGGAGAGTGTCAGATACGTTCAGACATACATGGGAGCTCTTCGATGCGGTTCATCCACACCGCACTGAGAGATTCTTACTGCAAAGTCCTTGGCCTTTTCCTTCTTCTTTCTCGTGCTGGAACCCATGATGGCTGTCGTTCAGAGGGGTCCGACTCAACAAGCTTCGAATTTCGGATTTTACAAGAGATTCGGCAAGTTTGGTTACCTTGACAAGGTTTTCCGGCTATGTCTGCGGTAACGGCAATGAGTTTTCACATGAGATGGCTTGCACATTGAAGGGTCGGACCCCTGCCAGATCGGGAGCCAGAAAATTTTAGCGGTCAGGGACGGCAGAATTCCTCCAGGCCAAGCTCTCTTGCAGGCCCCACCCCACGACGTTGTTGGTACGCTGTTACCCGGTGAATCCTAGCTCCAGTTGAGGTACTTCGGGCACTTTGGCTGATCAGCCTTACAGACGAGAGCTGACCCAGCTTTTGAGAACACACACAGTTGTCTCGGCGATAAAACGCAACATTCCCTTAGCCCGACCTCAAACTGCGAACCTTCCATCGCTGGACGACGAGACACACACGACTCCCGCCCTCTCGTCTTTTATTTCCAAACACCGCTGGCCAGCAACCATGGCCGACACAGTACCCGTGAGAGCGACTTCGAACCCCTCTACAGCGATGGCGTCATAGCTAAACAAGAACGTGCCCCCCTTCGCAGAACAACGGACCCGACGCGCTGGACGAGACCCTATCGCGACTCTCCAAGAAGCCCGGCGTCAAGGCCACCGTCATCCTCGATCGAGTCACGGGTGCGATCCTGCGGACAAGCGGCCAGCTTTCCTCCTTCAACGCAGCGACGCTGGCGACAGGGCAGGGTTCATTTTCTGGCGAGGGTGCCGCCGGGCAGCAGCAACAACAAAACGGCGAGGAACAACCGCAAGGCCTGGAGGACTTTGCGGCCAAGGTCTGGAACTGGGTTAATGCGTCGGGCACTCTTGTGCTGGATCTGGACACTGAGGTAAGAGGATATGCCTCCTTGGCTCCGGCAACCCGCCGAGGGCTCACCACAATTGGCACGGGTTTGGGGTTTGGACTGAGCGCTGACTATGGGGAACAGGACGAACTAAAGCTGCTGAGGCTACGGACGAAGAAGCAGGAGCTGGTCATTGTGCCGGATCCAAAATACCTCCTCATCGTGGTACACGACACGCCGCCGGCTTGAGAAACCCCAATGTCCAGCTCATTATTACGGTTTTGGCCAGTGTTTCACGACTCCTCTATCTTGAGCTTACCAGGCGAAGACACTCCATGCGAATATACATTACGACGAGCCGAGCGGCAAGCAGCATGTCCATTGGCCCGTTCAAGCACGAGGACCATGTTAAGGTACATCGGGGGGCATTGGAGCCTGCCCAGGCTACAGGCTTCACGCATATACATATACGCAAAACTTCTTAAAAGGGGGGGGGGGGGGGGGGGGATGACTTGACATGAGAAGGCGCAAGAATGATACCCTAAGATTACCATCCACTACGTTCACCTAGCAACTAGGCCCGGCATGAAGCCGGAGCGGCCGTTCCGCGGGCGATCACGTCTGGGGCTACGGTGTGTCGGGCAGCTTGAATTTAGGATGAAAATATAAGTGCGAACTCAAAAAGGCCGAAACCATCTCGCTTCGCAGGACAGATTGACAACACTACCCAAAAGCCATCGAGCCGTGAGCTCTGAGACGCTTCTGGGCCATTCCCTGCCTCTTCGCGGTAGGTGATCCGCGCGCCGAGTTCCTGTCCCTGCCACGCCTGTCGTCGTATGGAAATTTGACACCATCCAAACTAGCAGCCGGGCCATGTGTTTGATATCACCCTGAGGTCTGGCGGCTCGCCGACTGGCAAACATCATGGTGCCGGCGCCGGAAAACTTGGCGTGACACGCCGAATGACGGGAAGTGGGTTGCGACCAAGCCGGGTGGCTTGATGGGCGAAATGTTGCAACCCCCTTGCTTGGCCGCTTCCCCCTCCACAGCTAGGGCCTTAAATTAAAGGCCCGTCCCCTTGAAGAAGAACATTACAACCCACGTTCGGTCGGTTCAGGGATCTCGACCAGTCGGCAGTCACAGCCTTTTCACCCAATTGGCGCGGCCATGCGAAGTGGGTGTTAACAGGAAAGCGTGGTGCAGTCACTTTTTCCTTTACCTCTTGTTAACCTGGCGTTTTGGACATTTCTTCGACTCGTTTCAGCAAGTTGTGGCGGGGTCCTACCGGCGCCATGGGTCACGATTTCAAGTCTCTTCGCAAAATCCCTGGCTTCCTGGATTTCTCGCTCTCATGAACACTGATCGTAAAGGGAGATTGGGGCTCCTTTAGAGTTTCCTTTAACCTTTTGCATTCTGGGTGAGGCCGCCGCCTCGCCAGCTCGTTTGGTCAAGGCCATGCGGTGTAACCTTCCGTTTTGGAGTCGCGGCTATGGGGGAAGATTGGCTTGTTCATCTCAACACTCGGTTAGGTTTGCTAGGGGGGACGCTGGTCATCACAGAATGGTTACTGTGACTCTTGGGAACCCCAAGACAGTCCTTCTGATCCCGTGCAATTCTGTGGTGCTTGTGATGGCGGGTTATGCCATTTCAAGGTGTATGGAGCTCAGCTGAGCCCATCCCCTTTTCTTTTTCCTCCTTGCCCCAACGTTATGAGACGAAGACGTTCGAGAACGATGGGGAAGGAAGCAGCTCACGGATTGCGACGTTCGACAGCCTCCATAACATATCGTCTCATGTCAAGGTACACGTGTAGATCAGGTCCCCAGCTGCTCAGTGCTCATGCTTGAAGCGGAGACCTCAGTTACCAAGCCACGACCAGGGGCCCGGTCCTGTTCATATCGTGTGCTGCGTGTGTCGTCCTTCTCGAAGCAGAGGCGGCTGTCGTTTGCCGCCTGCGGTAAAGCTTCCCGTTGTTGCCGTTTCGAAAGGTCTTGAAATAGTCCCCATAGACGAGAGACGGGGGGGGGGGGGGGGGGGGGGGGGCTAGCATGTGCTTCAGACTTTCGAAACTTATCGTCAGCTGTGAGCAAAGAAACTTTCTCTAGCATCCCAGTCAGGAACCGGGCCATGCGAATCCACCATTCAGGTATCGTCGCCCTGGCCGGAGTTCAACGTTGAAGAACAACAGCCGAAGCAAAGGGAGATGATGATCTCTGATGCCCGGGGCTCCGCTCCTGGGCGGCTGGCTTGGCTTACGTGCCGAAGATGGATGGATGGATGGTGGTTCTCAAGCCACACGCGGCGTCTGACGCTCATCCGCGCCATCTGGGCCCTCTCGGCCCTACCTCTTGGTGGCACAATGCATACTTCGGCGTTTCCCACCCAAGATGTGCGACGGGCCGGCGAAGATAGAGATGATGTGGCGTCAAGTTCTGCGAAGAAATGCTAGATTACACCCATTTTGATGTTTTGCCAAACACCCCCCAGCCCGGTCCTTGTTAATTCAACCTATGCAGTAGCTTCTGCTGGTGTCCTTTTCGACTTCCCCGGCAGACACGGATGTGACACCTGATGAGATTCTTGCTTTTCTTCATCCTTCTTTCTTTTCTTCATCTTCACGTTCTGTATGTTTTGCACAGAGGTATCCAATGAGGGTCTTGGGGATCCAGAATCCAACGATTCCGGTGAGCCTTGGGGTTTTTTAAATTGTCCATGGCCCGGAAAGGAAACAAACACAACCTCAGTGAGCAAACACCAAGAGAAAAGCCCACCGCAGCTGCAACAGGAGCCACCACAGCACCACACCAATGTGACATTCTGACTGCCCGCGCGGGTGGAGGAGGACGAGTTGTGTGGGCTGCGGATCCCCCGAAACCATCTAACCAGAGATCTCCCAAAAAGCAACACCCAGAAAGAGATACCCCCGGTCTGGAGGATTAGCGAGGGTCGTACGTTGGGAACTTCACATGCGCAAGCTGGCAGCTATGCCCTTGTCGTCTTCTGATTCTGGTCTGCTGCAGATTTCTCGCTTCGTTTCTTGTCCAGCTTCTACGAATAGGCTCCATTGCTTCTATGGATTCTTCGGTTCTTTTCTTCTTTTCCAGAAGCCCCAGGCCCACCAGCAAGTTGCAAAAAGATGCAGGGGACCCAAATGTGGTGTTTTGTTGCGGCCGGGTGATCATGGATCCCTTACCGACCGGACCTCGCTGTCAGACGCTCCACGCATCTCTGCCTATCGTTGGTGATGGGCCTGCCGGCACCCATGCGAGGCAAAGGCAGGAGGAGGAGTGCGGCAGGACGCATTGCACCCTCCACACAGTCTGGCATCGATGATGAGGGAGGCTACGGTTTAGCTGGCGCTGTACCGGCGAAATGAGCTGCGGCCGTCAAATCAAAACTGACACGCCCGTCCCTGTGGCAGTCGTGCGACCAACCGAAGCTGCCATGGAACGCTGCCGCCGCCGTCTCTTGTTGTTTTCCTGCCCTTCCATGCTTTTACACTTTGCGCTAGCTGCCACGGGAAGGCAGAAGGCCAGCACGAGACGGGAACAGGGGGAGGGTCGGTGAATCTGGAGCCTGGCTTGTAGCTCTTACGGGACGGGTGCCTCTGATGAAATCACAACACAGAGGTTACACGACGAGGGAGAGTGAGAGAAGGAGTCCATGCCATGCCTGCAAGGCGCCGAGCATCCACATTCACACACACCCCTCCCTCCCCCCACATGGGCGCGCAGATGACGAACGAACGGAAGCTCCTTGATGGCTTTCTGTTTTGTAATTTTTATTTATTTTTTTATTTTGAATTCCCCGTGCTTTTTCTTCTCTGCCGTCTCCCCGATTCTGCTACTTTCCCTACCAGCCTACCTACGGCCAAAGAAAGATCTGAGACTGCCTTGTTGCCCACCCCCCTCCCTCTTCCTGACAGCCTGACTTCGGGCCATGGCTCCGGCTCCCTCCTCCTCGTCTCTTCCCCTCGGCCGCAGCCCCAGCTCCTAGGGTCTGCTGCTATATTCAGATACGTGGAGTAATTAAGTCAAGGACGCGCTCTTCCGTAGCAGAAGCTAGACACCAAACCCCGGTGCTTGCTGGGTGTATGCGGCCTGCGGCTGGGACGAGGGGTACACCAACAAGGTGGACATGGCCATGGTCCTCGCCTGTCCTATCCCGTTGTGTCTTGCACCATCGACTGCCCAGTCAGAGGAGTCCCCTCCGATATGTTGGGCTGGACCTGGGGGGCCTCTTTGGGCCGGCCCTCTCTCGATGAAGTCCAGTGCAGAGAAGGAAGCAAGAAGAGTGGACGATAACAAGAACGAAGTGCCACCCCCTGCCTTGGCAGCCATCGGCCGTGTGTCTCTCTTGGTGATTCGCATTCATTTCTTGTTTTAACATCCCATCGCCTAGCTCTCATTTGTTGGAGACTGCATCTGCCTCTGTCCCTCTCTCTCTTTCTCTCTCTCTCTCTCTCTCTCACACACACACATTTTACCTACAAGTCTCCCCCCTCCTTGATGCCTATCTCCTTGGGCTTTCCCTTACTTGCTTAAGTTCCGACCTATTACCGCCCAGTCGTCCTCGACCATCTGCATCTTGCAGCAACAGTAACTTGGCCCGAAATCACATCCCGTGTTCGCGTTGCTACATCCGAGAGGTTGCCTTGCAGAAACCTGGACTTGCACCGTCCACCGTCATCGGCGATAAGACGTCAGCCCCTCCCCCCTCCAACTGACGACGCCACTCTTGATCAGCCACCCCGCCAGGATTCAGAAAGCTTGGAAGCTTGTTGCAAGAGAACAGGATTTCCAGCGGCAGCGAGAAGGAGGAATCGCAAGGTTGGACAACCGAGACAAAAGCGTGGGAAAGAAAACAGGGACAATACAAATGAATGAGACGAACACGGCGGCTAATCTTCATCCCATCGCAACACCACCAACACCACAAGAGACGACTCAACACCCAAGATGCCGTCGTTATCGCTACTTAGACGAGGACCCAAGCACGACCAGCAACGGCCGATCTCCCCGCAGAAGCAGCAGCAGCAACAACAGTCGCAACTGTCACCACGATATGAGGATGGGAGAGAAGGCGGTTCCCAAGGACAGCTGCCGGGCTCGTCCGGGCCCGAGGGGACGGGGGAGCGGGAGCGGGAGCGCAAGTTTTCCAAACGGGATCTCTTTGGAGGCCTGCTGAGTCGCAGCAAAGGCCGGGGCAGCAGCAGCAGCAGCGCGTCGACGCCGGCGTCGTCGACAAAGTCTGGGCGGGGGGCCGGTGCCGAGTCGCCAACAAAGCTTCCTGTAAGTCGAAAGTTTCCCCCGCGTCATCTATCTACAACAATGCTTCGTATTCCCCGTTTCCACCCTTTCTCTTTCCATACTCGGAAGCTCTCAATCTTCAAAACATCTGTACTTTGTCGATCTATTTCCCACCTCTTTTGTGGTCCTAGCGGTCCCCTTTCCCCGTCCCCCCCGTCTCCTCAGGCAGGGTCCCTGAAGTGAGCGCATCAGCCCGGCGTCTGGACTCGGCCCCAACCCCCCTCGATGCTCCGATGCCCCGGTGCTCCGACGTCCCGATGTGACGATGTCCCTTATGGTAGAGCCGAAGATGAGGAAGTCCTCAGAATAGCAGCAAACATGCTGGGAAGATGCACGCGCAACCCACGCATCTTCCAACATGCAGATAACATACCTATTGCCACCCCAATATGCACATCTAGTACCACCCACACCTCATTTTCCCCGTCGCCCCTCGTTCCCTTTCCTCCAGACCAGGCCCGGCCTGGCCGGCGTCAGTGGGTTTGTCCTAGCCAAGGCTGGATATTCCGTGCACCGCAAGACACAGACAACCCGTGGACAGACCCCCGACACAGGGCAGCAGCTCCCAGGGCGCATGGGTGCCTTCCCCCGCGGCCCCCTGCCCGGGCTGATGCTCTGGTGACGGGTCCCGTCCCTTGCCTATTACCGTTTTCTTGGCTCTGACATTTTTGCTGCCCGTGGCTTGCCCATCCAGACCCATTGCCCGCTCCGCTGGGGCTGGCCCACTGTGGCCTGCCGTCTCGGGAGCCACAGCTGCGAGTCTGCAGCACACCTCATTCCCTCTCCACCGTGTCATTCCCCCGCAATCATCCTATCCAGTCCATCAATGGGAGCTGCATCAGGCCACTTTGATCTGCCCAGTTCTTTCTTTTTGGCCCATGCCGTGCCATCTCTCCTGCGTGTAGTCTGCTTGCGATTTGCTTAGCAGTGACGTCCTTCCGAGATGCTCAGACTCTGACGATCTACCTCCCATTGCTCCCTTGCATATCCTTTTCTCATACCGCGTGACCACCACCTCTTGGAGCTACAACTCCCACCTTCAGCCCCCCTTTGCCCTTGTCCCGTCGAGCTGCAACCCTTTCTCTTCGGCTTCTTCTTCACCTCCTGCAAGCCGTTCTGTAGTGGCCTTGGTCATCTCAAGCTTCTCAGAGCCATTGAAGACGAAGAACACATCTTCTTTACACGAACGGAGCAGGCAGTCCTGCCCATTAACCACGTTGCCATCTCTTTACCTGGCCATTCCGCCCAATTGCCTCGATTCTCTTCCTCCAACCGTTCCAAAAAGCCGTTGTGTCTTACCAGCAAACCCCAGGTTTCCCCTCCGCAGAGCAGTGCCGAGTCCCGTTCCTCTCGGTCGCCGCCCCCTCTTAACCCCAACAAGCCACTTCCTTCCCCGCCTCCACTCGACAACGAGCAGCAAGCCGATGGCCCGACGCCCAAACCAGTCTTGAAGCTGACCAAGATCATGGCGACTCTCAGCGACGATGATGTTGAGAAGCTCTTCTCCGGGGCCCCTCAGTACTTTGCTCGCTCCGAGGGCCATTACACCGGGGCTCCGCACCCCTCAGTCGCCTTTCCCTGGGATGAGTCTCTCGAGATCCGCGACCTGAACGACCACGTCCAGATAGAAGACGCCGCCTGGAGCTGCATCACTGCCTGGCCTCACATCACGAGGGACATGAACTCGAACCCTGCCGCCATCAGGTGCGCCAAAGAGAGAAAGCGAGCCCACTTCTGCCCGCGATGTCGAGAACGGCCTAACATGCTGAGCATGCAAGGGTTGGAGAAGGGCACCATGGGATACCAGGCTGCGCTCGAAATGCCCGTCGGCGATGCGCTTCAGGAAGAGCAATTCGGCTTCGACAGCCTCGGGTCCAAGGCCAATGCTATCGTCGAGCAGCGCAAGAGGATGCTGGCCTCCAAAGATGGCCTCCGCCGCCTTGAGGAAACAGCCATCTTGGATCAGCTGATCAAGAACAGCGAGAGGTACAAGGAGAACAAGGTTCACAGGAAGATCCATAACACCTTGTACAACGAATTGTTCCTGGGCATCTTGCACCCCCCGACCCGTGTCATCGACCACCACGATCCATACAGTCTTTCTGTGCAAATCCAGGCGCTTGTCAAAGTTCTTGCTGCACCCAATGTCTGGATTGACTTCTCCCATGTCGAATGGAGAATCCGCCTGGGCCAGATCTTGTGGGGTTCTTTCGAGGGCGACGAACTTGAAACGGATGTCGACATCGAGGACGCCGAGACCAACGAAGAGCGCAAGGAGGAGAGGTACTGGCTGTTGCTCCAGATCCTCCTTGCATGCGAGCTTCTTATCAGGCTAGACGCCATCACGGAGGGCGAAGAGCTTGGTATTGAGAGCATCAGACCGGCCGAGATTAAACGATTCGAGAAGGATGCGAATGCGACAGTTAAGTGGTCGTTGCACCTCGCGCGGGCTTGGCTCGAGAACATTGAAATTATCGAGAGGAAGGTCGACCCGACGAACACCCAAAAGCGCAACTCAGGTGGATGGCTCGCATCTTTGACAGGGAAGATGAGTCTGCACCCCAACAACATCCACGCTCATCCGCACGATGGCGTCTCCGTCTACACCATCCAGGGACGCTATAGTGAACGACAGGTCAACGGGCTGACGAATTTCGCGAGAAAACTGCGCTGGCCCGACATTGAATCAGACTCGTACGCCGAGCAGATCTCGGAGACGGTCAACAAGGTTTCAGAGGCGACGCCGATTCACACGCCTGCAGAAACACCGATGAGCATCGATACGAAGAGATCGTCCTATTTCGGCGGCGGCCGGACCGAAGCGAAGGTCACTCGTCATCCGTCCGGGAAGCACAAGATTTCTGCTGCATTGCATCCGTCAGGTTGGCTATCAAAGTCTTACGTGTCCGGCTTGATGCTACCCGGCGAAGGGTTGTATCACTTGATCATGTCCACTCTCTTGGAAAACGACAAGGAGGCGATGGCCAAACTCGGTCCGATGGCCAACCTCTGCGGTGGGTTTGTGTATCGCGGAAAGAGTTTCTGGAGTACATCATGCATCATCGGCCGTGTTCTGGCCGCTGGTCAGGGTTCTGCTCAGTGCATGGGATGGATCTCGAGCGACATCATCCCCCAAGGCCACGGGGATGGCTGGGTCAACATCGATGTTGCCGAAGTATCAGGTTTGTGTGAATCTCAAGAAGCCTCACTGTATTATACTGACAGCCCACCAGAGGACATGAAGAAGACTGGCAAACAGGCCAGGCTCTGGGGAAAGACCCATGTCGAGCGCGAGTCCTGTGTCCTGGGTGACGCTGACCCCAACTCAGTGTTGCCCGCCGACTTCATCATCCCCTACGAGAACAACTATTCCGAGCCGCCTCCCAGCCTGAGCATATCATTACTGTCGCTCAACCTTTCCGCACCCGTGGATTCAACCCGGTCCACCCCGACGGAAGAGACGGTGATGACTCCGTTCTCGGATGTGACTAGAGCCCCCGAGCTCTACACGTACCCGTCGTCTATCTCGTTTTCCGTTGGCCCTCTTGGAGGTGAGGCGAAGGAGCACACCTTTGCGCTGACCAAAGATATCCACTTCGTCACGGCTCACCCATGCCACCCGTCCTCCCATGTCAGGGTCTTGAGGTCGCCGTCCAGTCCTACCATTCAGCAAATCGACGTGGACGGGAGCGGTATCGGCGGCCAGAGCTCCAAGCCGGCCACCATCACGGGTAAGGCAAATCGCGCTATCTCCTGCAGCCACGTAGACTGACCATTCCTAGGACACCCGCTGCACAAGTTCTTCACGTACACCGTCATCCACCTTTCGGAGCTCCTCGAGAAGCCTGACGCCTCGCTGAAAGACCTCCTCCTTAACACGTCATCCGTTCGACGGCCCTCTCTCACCCCCGCCACCAACACCACACCCCGCGTTCTGGTGATTGACTGCATAACTGGCTTCAAGCGTCAGCCACCCACGCAGGAGACGCCCACCTCCCCCATTCTCGAGCGGACCGCCAACGGCGCTAGCCTCGCGATGACAAACATGCACCTCGAGTCCCGGCGTCGCCAGTTTGGCAGCGACATGGAGATTCTGGTCCGGGCCTTCTGCGCAGAGAAGGGCTGGAACGCCATCATCTCGAGGCGCAGGCGCGGCTGCCTCGCTTGCGCCATCAGGGAGGCCGGCGCACTGGCCTGGAAGGTCATCATCCGTGTTGACTAAGGTCGTATCACTTCTTTTCTTGTTGTCATTTCGTTGTGTATATTTAGAGACGATGGACGTCAGTTATTTGGGCGTCAAGGATTCAGGGGACAAAGGCACGGGGTATACATGCCCACGTACACACTAGGCATACATAGCGTTGATTTCTGCGGGACGATTGAGAGTTTTAAGGATGGATACGGGTGTCTGCATTATTACATTCTGAGCTGTAGTGCGAGATACCCCCCCGAGATAATACGATGTAATGATGAATATCCCTACTCTGGTCCTCGTTGTGTAACGCGAAACTCAAAACCGGTAGCATTGCTTTGCGGTGTGGTCTAACGAAGGTTTGTCTCACGTTGTACCGTATGCCAATATCTCAAGTCATGCTCTAAAGTGACAGGACCCAGTTTGTAAAACTGTCAAACAAACACAATCACCTCCCCAGCCCAATGCAGAAGTGCCGACAAACCTGGACCGGTTCTAGGCCGACCCATTTAAAGGAAAAGACCTTCAGGCTTTGTACGGCCTGGAACTGGTATCATACCAAAAGACGCGCGCCTCCCGCTCAACATCGCCAACCCGCAACCAGCCCACTTGCTGCAGGCCGTGACGTCAAACTGCCTTCGACGACCCTCCCGTCTAGAGATCACCGCCGTCGAACCAGGTGTCGACGCTCCACTCCTTCCAGCCGCGCTTCTCGCCGGGAAGCTCGATGGACTCGTACTCCTCGCGGGTGACGTTCTGCCACTCCTCGAGGGGGATCCAGCCGATGTAGGCGCGGTCGCCGAAGCCGCCGATCCAGTAGACGGACGTGACGACGAAGCGGACCCACTCGGACTCGTGGACGGGGCTGCCGGGGAGCCAGTACTTGGAGTCCGGGTGCTTGTCGACGAAGCAGTGGGCGAGCTTGAGGGAGGTGACGGGGTCGACGGGGATCTTCTCGAGGTAGCCGAGCAGCGAGAAGCGCGGCTGGTTGGCGGCGGAGTAGGGGACGGTGTCGGGCGGAGCAGCAGCCGCGCCGGCGCCGGGGGAGCCGAAGACCCTGCTCTTGAGGGAGGAGAGGAGGGAGATGCGCTTCGCGGGCGGGAAGGGCGGGATCCAGTGCATGGAGACGGAGATGTTGGAGCCGGCGCGGACGTTCTTGAAGGACGTGGCAATGGTGATGGCCAGGATTGTGGGGTTGCCCCCCTCCTCGCAGTCGGCGACGTAGTCCATCAGGCCGATGGGCATGCCGGAGAGGTCGCCGCCCGAGGCGGAGTGCGCGCCGGCCGGGAAGACGGTCGAGAGCTCGGCCAGTTTGCTCACCGCAAGGATGCGGCGGCCCATGACGGCGGACTCGTACGAGGTCGGGATGCGGCTGGCGTCGGCATCGGAGGACGAGGGGTTAGAGAGGAGGTGCTGGGGCATGCCGGGCTCGAGGACGGCATTAGCCGCGGTAGCGGCGAGGCCGGCGAGAAGAGCGGAGGTCTTCATTTTGGGTATCGAGCGAGACGGCTGAAGTCTACTGGGGGGTTTACGAGAGGGCGTAGAGGAGGAGGAGTGTGGTCGGGATGATTGATGGTAGGCGCGCGCGAGGTTTTGTAGCAAGCCCTCACTTGAGATGGGCAGTGGGATGCGGGTGGGATCGATCGTACGAGCTTTTCGTGGTGCGAAGCGGTCTCGGAAAGGCTAGGAAGAGGGCCAAGATATCCGGATGAGCTATTGAGTGTGAGCACGGCGGAGACGTCTGCTTTGGGGAGGTTTCGTCGGTCGTGGGTGGGATGGTTGAAGAAGAAGGGGGGCCTCTCGCTGGATCCGCCAGGGAATACGGGAGAGAGGACAGGCTCGTCAGGGCCTTTCCGACGGGCTGGGAACAGTCAAGACGAGTCGGGTTTCGTAGCGGCGAAGACGGTTGGTCTGCAACGGTGGGCTGGTCAGTCAGAAGGTTAGGTCACCTCAAGTCGGGTTTAGCAGCGCACTCCGCAGAGGAGAAAGGGCATGTGATGGCCGGGATGAGACGCTTGGAAAGTGGCCCGGGGTTAGATCTGATAAGCCAAAGGTCACCTAGTGCCGAGACCAGCTCTACCCACTCAGGGCCATGCGGGCATGGGCAGGGCATCCAGGCGCTGCGCCGTATGCGAGGTGAAAGGTCTCCGGTGCCATGGCTGAAGAGTGTGCCTGCAGGGACTGGGTTGCATGATCATTTCCGCCGAGTGCGGGCAGAGTGGTTCGACTACTTACTCTGGCGAAAGATGAGAAATCCAGATGAACGGCCTTCTGGGTGCTGGCTAGCAATGTCTTGTATGCCGAAAGTCGGGTGTCAGCCATCGCCTATCGGCTTATCTGGTGAAGGAGTACAGTGTGTAGAACAGTTTTTGGAATACTGAGACCGGGCTGTGCACACTGTGTGCTGGATTTTCCAGTGGGGTGCCCCGGAAGCGCGATACCTGATAAGATGGTGGGAGGTGCCTGTTCGCGCTGGGAAGTTCTCGAGTGAGAGGTACCGCTACAGAAGGGTCTTTTCACCTTGGCGAATCCTGATTGGCGCGCGCACAGCGTGTCTGTTGGCACCCTCGGCCGAAAGGCGCGACTCACCAACGCAAAGACAGATTCAGTGCCGGCACAGCGCATTGGAAAGTGCAAGCCCTTTGACTGACAACACCATTGACAGCGACCAAGAAGGCGCGCCTTTCCGGTCCCAGTAACCGAGCCTTTGGAAGGGCGTTGGATTCCGTTTTCAAGACTTTGCTCACGCTCCACGGGAGCCCGCCGGCACTTAGACACACAAAGGGCCCGGTGTCTCACTCTCTGCCCCGCTGAAAATTCACTCGAGTCCCTGAGGGACTTACCTTGGTCGAGGGACCAACCGGGGCCTCAACCACTGCGCTTATCAGGAGCCGACCGCACCCTCGGCACCACCAAGTCTGTCATGGGAAAGAAGCCCGAGATGGCATCATGGAACGGTCTCCCCGTCGAGCTCAGAGGTCTCATCCTCGAGCATCTGGCATTTGGCGCCGTCGCAGAGAGACGCTCAAGAATCTGGAAGGCCAAGAGCAAACGCCATGACATGGGCAGCTACGCCGTGGTGTGTCGACAGTGGCAGGGGTTCATCGAGAAGATCAACTTCAGCAAGCTCGAGATCAGCACCGCCAAAGACCTCGCCAGCTTTGACGAGATCCTCCAGAACCCCGCCCGCCGCTCCTACCTTCGCCGCGTCTCACTCCGAGTCGAGCTGCCGCGCTACGCCAACAAGCTCGCCAAGATACCCGAAACCGACGTCGAGCAGAACGACAACGAAGTCGCCTTCACGCAGGGTATCTGGAACTTCTTCGACATCCTGAGCAAATGGACGCCTTCGGGCTCGGGTATCGAGCTTGAGCTGAGCGCCGCCTCGCCCAGCGACAAGAACAAGTACTTTGGCGAGATGGGCCTGGACCAGGATGGCAACTCACGCTTCTTCGATCACGATCTCGACTTTTGCTTCATCACCGCCGGTTGTGACCAGATTGGACGGCACGGCCTGCCCGAGGTCTCGGTCGTCAGCAGCTGCCAGGTCTTGCGTCGCAACCATCGCAACTTCTCATCTCGGGCGCTCCTCACTGTTTTCTCGAGCTTGCCTCAGCTTCGGGAAGTTCGCTTTGAGCCGTGGCATCAAGTTGACATGGAGGCACAGTTGGAGGTCGACTCGGGTGTGTTCCCTCTACCTCGTCTGAACGGATGTGAAAAAAAATCAAGTATAGACTAAAGCTGACCCCCTCCAGATCATGCCAGGACTCTCCCCTTCTGGCCGTCTCACATCAAGCGGATCAGCATCTTTGAGCACTTCGATGCCTTTGCCGACGGCGGCGAAGGCGAGTGGGAGGATGCCGATTCGGGCGACGAAAACGAGACGGAAGCAAACAACGACATGGCGGCTCCTGGCCTCGCCATGGCCGAGGCCGAAGACGCGGGTGACGTCCCGAGAACCTCATGCCCCAGCTTGGGCCACAATCTGGGCCATCTCAGTCTTCAGGCCGAGGAAATGGCCGTCTCAAACGTGTCCGACGTGAGCGACTTCTTCGAGGGCCTTCTTTCACGCAATCGCGCGCCACCCGTGTGGAAGAACCTCCGCCGGCTTGCTTTGACGTCCAATATGATGATTGATGGTGCCGACTCCGAGCCCATCAACAACGTCCTTCGCACGGTGGCCAAAGCTGCGAAACACATGCCGGCGTTGCAGATCTTGGAGATTTACAAGACCGACCAGTTTGGGGGTGCAGTCTTCCGCTACAGTGTCGAGACACTCTCGACGACAGCCACCTGGGAGAGCACCTGGGACTTCCGTGTGAGCAAGGATGTGAAAGCTGCGTGGGGGGAAGTGGCAAAGAGGAACACCCCTCACGACCTGGATTTCCTTCCCGAGATGCTGCTGGGTGACTATCGCGGACCGTACGTCTTCTTTGACGAACACCTGAGGACGAAGGACCTTGTTCTCCACCCGAACTCGCTGGAGGACATGCTATCGAAAAAGATGGACAAGTGCAAAGCATGCAACGGATACTGCGCGCATCCTAAGAGCGCGGAGCAGATCTGGGGTTCGTTTGGAGACGATGCATAGACCACTGGAGCATAGCCGCTGCATTCATACGAGATCATGTCGAGATACCCTGTAGAGTACGCATATTGCACGGCTGGTTCAGATATAAACGGGACGGTTGGGCAAAAGCAGCATGGATTGCATAGTCGTTTGAAAAAAATACAACAAATCAACAATGCGTCATTGGCTATCTTCTAATTAGTACAAGTCAACGAGTGCTTCAGGGTTTCTCGCCGATGATTCATCTCGCCGGCGCCACTGATGAGCTCAGACCATCCATCCAGAGGTCAAGGTGGTTGAGGTGTCGGTTGGTTGGTTGGTGGTTGGTGGTCAGTTAGTCATAACTCCTAAGTCCGACCTTTTTCCGGTGGATTTCTTCCGGGCGGCAAAAACGGAGAAAGCGCTCACTGGGGCTCATAAGCGGAAGGAAACCCCCTCGCTCGCCCTGCTCCTTCTCCACAGCCAACACGTGACGTGCACACAGAATTCAGTGAGCCAAAATTGCTGGTCCCGCAATCCTTCTCGCACGCAACCCGACGCCCATCCGCCCGCGCAGAAGTCGACAAACCCGCCCTCGATTTCCATCGACAACCAACTCACCGAAACACCACAGCAGCAACTTGTCAAACCGCCACAATGGGAAAGGTTCACGGATCGTTGGCGCGTGCCGGAAAGGTCAAGTCTCAGACGTAAGTCTTGCCCGTCCAGACAGTCTACAGCCCATTTCGTGTGTTTTTCTTTGGAGGGGGAGGTGGCAACCACCCGAAAAATCGGTCATCGCGGACGAAGACGAGGGGGCACCAGTCGGCAAGAGGAGGAAACGCACAACACTCGATGTCGGCGATGGACGACGACGGAAATCGGCGAACACAACGGACGCGATGACCGACCGGGCGATGCTGGGAACTGTCATTCTGATGAAACACACCGAACCGCTCGCTGACCATCACGATAGCCCCAAGGTTGAGCCCCAGGAGAAGAAGAAGACCCCCAAGGGCCGCGCGAAGAAGCGTCTCACATACACCCGCCGCTTCGTCAACGTCACCCTCACCGGTGGCAAGCGCAAGGTAAGCCTTCCCTCGACCGAGACCACCGCCGTCTTGAGGCCCTCTTGAATGATGTTTGGCGACTAACGCCCCCCTGCAGATGAACCCCAACCCTACCTCTTAAGCGCCTTTTTCTCTCTTCCCCTACGCATTCGATACGACTCTAGGAACGTCTGGGCCACTGGCATGAGAGTGGAATCGACGGGACAATCAAGTTCAAGGGTGGTTGGCGAAACATGGTGAAATTTGGGAAATTGCCGTCGTGGTCGGGGAATCTACCACTCCTTCCCATCCTCTCCCCCCTCCGCCTGCTGATGGTGTGAGACTGGGTGTGGCTTGGGTGTAGATGCTTTCTCCCCCGACCCGACGAAGCAACAAGAGACACGAATGCGTACAGCAGAAATACGTAAAACTATTTGGTTTTCTGGCATTCAAAACCGGAAATGGGGAACTCGCTTTTTTACTTTGCCTATGTCTCCAAAGTCTGAGTCTGCCGGCTGCTACCAAGGCAGCTGTGCGACTCGCCACCGCTCGGGGAGAAATACACGATATTTCTTCGGTTACCTGCATGTCTAGTTCTGTCCAAGTGATTCAATGATGAGGGCTGCTTGCAGAAAACATCCAAAGAGACCTTGATTCGATACTTTGACTGGTGGCTGAAGCCGTCAGATGTATTGATTGTCAACGCCTAGACCATCGTCCCGTTCCAGCGTAATCCGTCCACCCTAGGCCGCATCGGCGACGGTATAGATCGAACAGAGAGGGGCTTGTAGGCTATAGGAGCGCCTTCACACTTGCTCTCATGCATAACGAGCTGGAGACGAACAAACGGACAACCTTTGTCATGCTGCCCGTCTCAGGTCTGAACATTGACTAGGTCAACAGCCCAAACTCACTACTCCTTTCCCGGACAATATTCACCACAACCACGTGCTGGTTGGCACCACTCCAGCAGTGAAGAAACGTTGACAAACCACCTTCACCCGTTCTTCTTCACACGTCCATCGCCCGTCGCCTCTGTCCAAGACCCCTCCATCAGACCTCGGCGCCGAGAGATCTGAGCATTCGCAAAGCGGAGGATGGGTAGTCGTCCGGGTACCCCGGCCATGCCCCGCGCAGCTTCCAGTAGCACTCGTTCTTGTCCTCGCCGTGCGCGCCAGGGCAGTATCGCTCGGCCCGCCTGACGAGCTCCTCCATGAAGTCTATTTCCTTTGGGAACTTGAAGTTCCGCCGCTCTTCCCCTCCGATGGCGGCGGCGGGCCTGGGGGTGGCAAGGTTGACGTTGAACCAGGGAAGGGCCAGGCCGGAGACGACACTAGAAAGGAACGTCGAGAAGAGGGCTGCAGAGGCGGCGAGAAGCATTGCGGTGGTTTGTGCGGGGCGAAATGCCCGGGCTTGGGCTGTCTGTGTTGTGTTATCTTTTGCCCAAGACGGACGCAGTGCTTAACTGGTCACTTTACTAGAAAAGGAGGCTCAGGTCGGCACGATCCAGATCAACTTGGAATCACAGTCTCTCCGTAACAACGGCATCTCATCAGGACATCCTGTTTCGTCAGACCTTTTTGACTTTGAGACTACTATGGTCCACGCCCTTGAAGCTCTTCAGGCCAGCGATTGACTAACACGAAGCTTTCAACGGTGGCTGGAACAGATAAAGGGACAGGACCTGGGATACCAATGCACACGGTTCTTGGTCGGATTGTATCGAACCCCACCAGGTTATAGCCAGTTTGTCGAACCAGTTCAGCTGGGCATTTGATTGTGGTCACAGAAAGCGGCGGCGGTAAGATCATAATGCAGCTGTAGTTTACATTGAGATGTCCCGGGTGTTCCTCTCTAAATATGAAGCAGGAGCACCAGTAAACCAACCACATCCCGTCACTGATCGCTTTCAGCCTGCCACCGAAGCCCTTCTAAACCCCCCAGCCCCCTCGGATCATCGCGTCCGTAGACTTTGAACCCACTGAACAGCCACCTTACCCACGGAATCAGTCGGTGTCCAATGGCGACGTGATGAATATCGAAAGCCAAGGCAACGTAACAAGATCCCGAGTGTTCCTCGGAGTCTTCCCAGCTAGCAGTGGCTGTCTTACTGTGCCTACTCTTGCGTGGGCTGCGATAGGGCTGTCGTTGTCACGAGCGGTCTGAGCAGTGTTCACGGCAGGCTTGGCTTTTTTTGTTAATAAACCAGATAGCCGCCGGTACCAGATAAGCCGGTGATACGGCTTCGGCAATGGAGACAAGGGACGTTTTTAGGCGACGGGACGTCGTGGATCACTTCCAAGGACATCGTAGACCTTCGTGCACTGGTGTTTTTCAACAGTCCTGCGAACTGCCTGGTCAACTCTACATGCAAGTCTTCCGCATGAATATGTATCAGGTATCGTCGGGTGACTGCTAGACGAGGGTTGGCATCTCCAAGTCCACAAGCCGGGGCCCTACCGGACCTGGCGCCAGCTTTCAACCGCGGGGGGTGATGCGGACCGGATGTTGGAGGCGGCTTTGCCGAAGCCCTTTGAAATGGGTCACTCTAGCTGTGTCTAACCGTCTGACTATAGCATCAACCGCGGCTGCTGTCAACCTCGCCTCGGCATGATGAGGTCGGCGTCGACGCTTGCCCTCACGGTAACTTTGATGGCTGCGTCTTTGGCGGTCAGGACGCCGAGTTTCACGACGAGACTGACCGAGACGACGGTATCGATTTTCCGCAGAACTTGTCTATGCCAATCATATCAGCATCCAGTATTTCAAATGTAGACGTCTGGAGACAGGCGGAAAGACCGTCTGGATATAATGCCGTGGTTCCATGCTTACTAGGTAGTTCCGGACCAGTTGCACAAACGTCCACCAGTTAGTAACGTTTCTATCTGGCGTATCCGCTCCGTAACGCTCAACCGGTACGACTGGAGGTGAAGAGCTCTTCTACATCCCAGAGACCATTTTCACTCGCCCAGTGAGTCAAGAGTCCCCAGCCCTCTTCGAGAAGCCGGCGACCTCCAGGTTCCAACAGCAACGGACCGGCCGAGGGGGTTGGCTGCCCCTGATTTGGATCAAAGTATGGTTGAAAGGCCATCAGCACGGAACCATACATATTTCCGTTGTCGGCATTTCAACCCATGTTGGACCAAGTCCGAGAAGGCAAGGCAAGTCGGCCGAGTATGACTGGAGCTATGGAGTCCTGCCCAGTTCCAACGACCGTGAACTGGGTAAGAAAGCCCGGGATACAACGATGGGGCGGCGATATCTGCCCGAACCAATGGGCTGTTTCTTCTCGTTGAATACGAGAGGAGGATATCCGACGAGAAAACAGCGACAACGGTTTACGACGTACCATGTCGTGCGACTGCAGTATTCACTTCCGGTCAGATGAACGCTCTCAGCCTCGATACTAACGAATGGCGGATAACATGACTTCGGAGAGCCCCGTGGCAGGCATTGTGTTCCAAATGCTCTCAGAGTCCAGAACAAAAAGTGAACGAGTGAGTAGTCTAGGGCACGTTGAGAAGAGACCGCTCTTTACGCTCGTGCTGAATTGATGTCGGCAGTACGACACTATTCCCTTGGCTCCTGAACCGTAATCGTTCATACCACCAACCACTCCGAACAGACCCAACTTGTACCGTTCTGGAGCTGTTGAAACGTCACTGGTCTAGCATATAGGAGCCTCCATCCCGTCGGTAATTTGAGGTCTCTTCAAGCAGCCCTAGACGCTGTGCTGCTTATTGGATGGTCGGTCTCCTGGCAAGCCATCCCAGCGCGTCGGTGCTGCGCAAACACAGAATACCACGTACTTGACTCGGGGAAAGCCAACGATCCACCCCGCGCGACGTTTTCGTCCCCGACCGAGAGACCACGGAGTCTCGCGGACGCGTCGGTGCCCGGCCAGCCACCCAGCCTCCTTTGACTGCTCATCTTCAAGGGAAAAGAAAAAGAAGAGTCTCCGGTTCATCGTCGGGAGCTCTCGACCCAGGCCGGGTTCCAACCTGTCCATGAATCTTCCAACCGGGCGGCCAAAAGATCCAACAGCGCGGGGTGCGCAGCTCGCGTTCGGGGTTCGACCATGGAGACGCTCGGAATCGGTGTGCCCACTCGGCTCCGCAACTAATCTCGCCCTCCGGAACCACGAGACCACGAAAGCCCATGCTTTGACCGACGGATAATCGTCGTCCGCACATGCGGGACTGGCCATGGTGACACGGCGTCAACCCCCGCGCTTTCGCCCCGCTCGTGGCTCCCTGATCCCCGGCCCTGCGCTACCTCGAAAGATGCCGGCCAGGGTCCATCTGGACACAGGCCCGAACAGTCACAGAGTCAGTATACGACGGGAATCAAAATCAAGTACGAAGAGTTATCTCAGTTTATGTAGTCCGGGTGCATAGCTCTAGGTATAAAAACATCCGAGATGACGTATCCTTGCCCCCGGTAGACATTCCCCTCCCCTCGTAGGAAATAGAAGAGGAAGCCATGTATCACTGGCGCTTGTCCGAGTCTTTCAAAGGCGCCGTTCTAGAACCGCTTCAAAATAGCAAATTCGTTCCGCCCAAAAGTCTGAAGACGCCTAGGCAAAACAATCGTTCGCTTAATGTTACCCTGGTGAACAAATTCCCCATCATGCTCGTAAAAGAAAAGCTGCTGCTCTTCCAAACAACGTCATAAGCCTCACCATCCTTCCATCGGCTTCATCAAGCCCCTCATTACTCGGCGCATTAAGTCGTAGATCGCTACTGGCGACAGCTGGGGATTCTGTGGTGTAGTGGGCACAGCCAATCCCCTGCGGATCGCAAGCCACGATTGTAGGATATCGAGTAAACACAACAGGTCGCCCTCCGCTATCTTCCCATATATAGACGGCCCGAAAACAGAAGACCGCCGCACAAAGACCAACTTCGAGATCATGGTGGTATCAAGCAGAGTTCGTAAAATCAACCCGTGTAAATCAGACCGTTCGCCGTGACCGATTCTCTCAAGTCGTTCAAAACACGCAACGGGAAAGGGGCGAATCCCGGCATCGATCTATCGTCGAAATGAGAGCGGTAAAAAATAGAATAAAAACAGTTGTACGATAGTTTTGCAGCAGCATGCATGCTGCATGGGGGGCAGGTGCCTCAAAGACTCATCGTGAGCCACTCCCATTCCTGCGGACCGGAAGTCGGGCCACCTGGGTTCATCATCTGGCCATTCTGACCGCCAGGCATCCCCATCATGCCCGTACCCATCATGGGACGCTGAGTCATGCCAAATCCATTGGCCAAGCCCAGTGAGCCAGCTGTTGGCATACTAGCAAGACCGGTGGTAGATCCTAGCGATTTCGCAGCCTCGTTGGGAGAGCCCGTCGAGGTTTCGGGACTATCGATGTCCATGCCCGCAACGCCCTCACTGCCAGCACTCTTGCTGTGACGGCGCTGGCGCTTCGAGGAGCCAGAGGATGAGGATGTGCCGACGTTGCGAGATAGAGCGGCGGCACCAGGACCAGGTGTGTTCTTGGGCGGGGCTGCGGCAATCGGCACAACCCCTTTACCGCCAGCAGCGGCGCCGGTGGACGAACCGGTTCCGTAACTCGTCGGTGTGCTGCCGGCAGTGTTGCCTCCCGACGCGGGGCCGCTGGCAGGACTCTCTCCCTCGTTGGCGCTACTGGCTCGAGTGGCAGCAGGCGGCGTCGTGACGTTGTTGACCGGGGTGGAAACAGCAAGCATCGAATTCTTGCGAGAGCCTGGCCCAGAGGCGTTTGCCACGGCGCTCTTCTTCGATCTCGTGCTTGTGCCACCGACGGGCAAGCTCGCGCCCGAGCCGCGGTTCCTCTTCTTGATGACATCGGTCTTCAAACTCAACGGTCGAACGACGCCATGGAGCTTCAAGAACAGGCCACATGCGTTGCAAAGGGGTTGGCCTTCAGGGTTTCGTCGCCAGAGCGGTGTTGTCTGCGTGAAGCAGTTTGTACATGTGGTAGGCGCGCTTCCTTCTCCTTGGTTGCCCGCGGCCGCCTGCAGGTTGGTCGTGGAACCCTGCTTCGAACCAGGAGGAGGGGATGATGGCCGGCTAGGGGCGACGGAAGAGAATCCAGACACCGTGCCGTTGTTCTCCGGCGGAGAGTTGGGCGTGGATTGTGCCATGCGATCAAAGGGGTTTCCATTTCTGCCAAGGTGTCCCGCAGGCGTCGAAGCCGTACGCGGAACCTTACCACCCCTCCTGTCGGAGCCTTGCCTGAAGGACTGCGATCGTGGCAGGCTACCGCCTTCCCAGTCGTTGTTTTCGACATAATCCGTCGTGGTGCCACCAATAGTAACCTGCTTTCGTGGCGGACCACCAGGGTACCGCGCAGCCTGTGTACTGTACTGGCCGGGCAGAGTCGGATCCCAACCGAGCGAGTTGCTGTCATCCATAGGACCGGGCGAAAAGTCCTGGGCCATGACCATGTTGCGGTCGGCAAAGGCACCGCCATCCTCCTCATCCGAATCCGCGCCAAATGTGAACATGCCCTCATTCGGCATAGACATGCCGGGGGAGCGAACGGGGTGATCTGGCTGGAAGACTTGGGTCGGGTCGATGTGCCCAAAGGGACTGGGCGCGGCGCTGAACGCAGACACGGCCTCGGTGGCGGGTGCTGATGCCGGGAACATGGGGTTTCCGTTTTGCGTGTTGTACATGAACTGCCCGTTCATTTGGTTTCCCATGCTCTGAGGGCCTTGCCGGAAAGGTTGCTGTCTTTGACTGCGCATATCCATCGATCCAAAGTAGAAGCCTTCGTTATCGGGCATGGGATGCGGCGTCGAGACAGTGGAATGATAAGCCGATCCTGGCGGGGAATAGAAATCGGACGGGTTCAGAGAGGAAGACTGGACCGAAGAACCATTGTAGACGGTGGAAAATGGGCCGTGAGATATCATGGGAGAGGTAGAAGGCGAGAAGGAGAAGTTCTGCTGGAAGGGGCCGGCGGATGTGATGATAGGGTCGTTTTCGATGTTGTAGGTGTCTAGAGGGAAGGGAACGCCCGTCTGATGCGAATGTTGCGACATGCTGGATCCGTTGGTGTTATCGAGCGAGTATTCGTGAAGTTCTGAGTCGGCGTCCAAGTCATTGGTGGTTGCCGTGGTGCTGTTTACAGCGGGCACTTGGGGAGAGAAGTCGGCCGGACGTTTACGGGTCTAAGTGCGAACCGGGTCAGCTCAGCGAAACCAGAATAGGCACTAACACGATATCGGGGTGTGCATCGGTGCAGCACCGGGGGGTGCGCAAGATAGGAGAATTAAAAGAAAAGCAGATGTCAAAGTTGGGCGGGAATTGGGGGGGGAGTCATGCGCCTCGCTTGACTGGTTCGCAGCAGGATTAATAATAATGAAAGGTTGGCTCACCCGTCGCTCGTCAATACTCGTTTTACGGTGATGCCGAGTAACGTAGTTGAATTCGTCATGGGTCTTCTGGTGATGGGGAGGGAAAGGGACCGATTGCGGGACAAAGTGCTGCTGAATGGCCGAGTCTTTGCGCGATTTGATGGGAATGGCCGACGAGAAGGATGAGTGCATTTGGTGCTGGTTCTTCTCTTCCCGCTTGTGCGGCAGAGGCGACGGGTTCGTGTCAGGCGTCGCAATATTGTCGGAAAAGATGAAATCGTCGAGGTTCATGGGCTCTGGGTGGTTCACATTCTGTTCCGACGACTTGCGCAATTGAGCAATGCCGCTGGGTGGGTTGACATTGAACGTCGCAGCGGGCGTAGCAGGCGGTGGTGCAGGTGCCGGCGCAGATCGAGCGAGCCTGCATCATCCCACAGAGGTTAGCCAGGTCCTTTCTGGCATGGCACACGAAAGGGCGCCAGAGAGTGAAACCCCAAAGGCAACCATAAAAAAAAAGAGGAGGGCGCATGTAGGGGTGGGATTTCTGACCTTGCTTTCTCTTCCTCTTGCTGCTTCTTGCGCAAGTTGAACGCCATCATCCTCCATGTCAGGTTCTCCATGCGTTGCTGGTTTGGCAACATGTGCTTCGTCTTGCTGAAGAACTTCCACACCTGGGTCGCCAGAGGATCCTCCTTCTGCATGTCTTCGGGACTCTGGTGGGAGTCCATGGTTGCCTTCTGGAAGGGGGGAAAGTCCGAATTTTTCAGGAATTCGTCTTGCGCACTCGGGTACAGAGCTGCGGAGAGGTCGAGTCGTAGATCCCGAAGACCGGCAGGCAGGTCGCTTGGGCTGGCCTTGGAATGCGCCTGTGACTGTGATGTACCGCCGTAGTGGTCGTCAGGCCTTCGCGGGAAGCGAAAGTCGTGCTCTGTTGTCGTAGGATTCATCGATGTGAAGGGACTTGAAGTCGCAATGGGTGACGCCGTGCTGGCAGCCATGTGAAAGCAAGCAATACTCTGGAAGAGAGAAATAGGTTTGTGTGTGGTGTGAGAGAGAGAGGAAGGGGAAAAAGCTTCCTTGGGAAAAGTGAAGGTTTCGGTTTCGGCGAGTCGAGGGTCACTAGAAGGAATTTCCCCACGTTCGCTCGGCTGCAACTCTCTACCACACTCGACCTCTCTCTGACTGGGTGGCTTGTCCGCCGACTCGGTCGCTGAGGTCGGTAGGTACCTGGTACGCCACGAGTACAGAGACAGAGACGCAAATTTAGCAGCGCGCTTGTGTGGGCAAACCCCGTGTTCCCTTTGCGCCGGGAGTTGGGTCTGGTAGTGTCTTGGGTGTATTGGATGTCGAAGGAGGGCTAAGATGAGGGAAAAGGGTTCGATGGCTGGGCTACCGACTCGATGCCGCTTGGGTTTTGATCAAATGCGGACGGCGTCGAGGGGGAAACGGGAAGAAGTCATCGCACAGGTTGCGGCGTCGGGAGGGATCTCTTGTCGCAGTAGACCCGGCGGGAGAGTGGGCAGGATTGCGTAGAGACGATGGCTCTTGGCCGCAGTTGGTGGTGTCGCTTGCTGGGAGTACGTAGTTGTGCCGTGCCTCGTGCAGGGGCAGAGGGGAGGGGGGAGCCTGAAGGGGAGGGGATGTCGAGGTGTGGTGGGTGCGTGGGAGTTGGAGTCGGAGTGGGATTCGAAGTGGGCGGAGGGCCATCCATGGATGAGACCCGACCTGGGCCCTGCTCCAAGGTGCACTTTGGCTGTCTGGCTCACACCCAACTGCGAAATGCGAAATGCGGGAGGTGGGTGTGGAGTTCACCGAACGGTCCCGTTCCAATGCGTCCAGTCTCGTTCTCATTTTGACTTGTGAGAGTTCGTTCGGCTGCTGTGCCACAGTCCTTGCTGAAGGGCAACCACTTGGCCAGCCAATCCTGTTCCTTCTCATCTCTCTCTTTCTCCCCTCTTCCCCTCTCTCTCTCTTCAATACGCAGAAGCCAGCAGCGGATATGTCCCGACATCATTCAGGTGCTGCTGCTGCTGCTGCTGCTGCTGCTGCTGCAAGTGTCAGTGGGGGGACGGCATGAAAATAGATGCGGGGAGGGCGTCTCTGTAGTGGCCTGACCCTTTCCTCTGCGCACGCTGGAGATGCTGTTGCCCACCTCGCTCTTTACCCCCTCAGAGGCGGCGGGCAGGAAGTCGGGCCCTCTCCTCTGGGCCCTTGGGGACACTACCTCGCAGGGGAAGGGACGGCAGCGTCCTTGAAAGGGACACTGGCTGATCCCAGCCTGCAACCGCCGTGGTGGACTGGTATTCCCGGCCTCCAAGGGCCAGCACATGGAAGAGTGATTAGCCTCACGAATCGTTGGAGAAACCAGCTTTGGGCCCCCTACACTGGTGCCGCGCTGGCTCGCCCAAAACTGGGTATATCCCTCTTCCCACGAAATACCTAATACCGCTTCATTGCATCCTCGATACCTGTCGAACGCTTCTTCCGAGGCGTTGAGTTGGCCTATTGCGGTATTGCTCAGGGGACCACTCAGCCTAGAGGGCGAGGGCTGACATCTGATCCGAATCTTAATTCCTTTGCTATGGATCGGAGAGTGGACAGGAAGAGCTGGTGCTCCGCCTATTTCCCCGAGACGGCGAGACCGTCCCAAGCCACAGCGTTTGCAGTCCTGTACTGTAACAAGACAGGACGCCTTTGTCAGCTTGCCCACAACACGACATGGACCGACAAAAATGGGAAGAAGACAAAACCACCGCTTGTCCGAACGATACGACTAGGCCTTTCCCTCTGAAGATTGCACCGAGCCGGGCTGGTCTATGTACAAGCTGCGCCGGACAGCGGACGTTGGACTGAATGAGAGTGTGTGGAGGCCGCTAAAATCGAATGGCGGCAGACCAGACACGGATAGGGAACCTTGGAGCCGAGCAAGCACGCAGGACTGGACTCTATGCTGCCGTGCGGATTGTGGCCGGCCGGCATTCCTAGCTTGCCAGGACGTTGCTCCTCCTCGTTCCTCCTCTCCTGGGAGGTTGGAACTCAAGACAGACAAGCGTCATTGGTGATGAGCCGGAGACATGACAGAGTTCCTCCTCTGCTCCTGTAGGCGCCATGCTCCGGCTTACGCCGGCGCGTGCTTCGAAGGGCCTCGCGGAGGACCCGTAGAAGCTCAGTGTTGCATTCGTGAGACCGACCCGTTTCCAAGTGTACCGAGTTTCCTTTTCGTCCGCCCGCCGATCCCAAGGACCCAGGTGTTGACGGCGCCACTGGATCAGAATTCCATGGCTGACATGATGCCGCCGTCAGCTTTCAGGCCAGATTTCAGGGTCCTGTCGGGGACATGGGAGGAAACTTGCAACAAGCAAGGCACGGCCAGAAGCCCGCCCCCTCGAACCCCATCTCGGCGGAACTCCACCCAAGACGACTTCGACCTTGCGCTAAAGGAGCAAGAGAGAGGAGCAAGTCGAGGCACCGCTGTGCCAGCCGCGCCGGACGGCGGTCCCTGGCAGCGGTGCACTAGTGGCAGTGGCAGCGCCAACTCGCGTGTCCACCGTTGTCGTCGGTGGGACCTGCTCTGACTCCAGGGCCACAGTGTACATCGTACTATACGCTATGCTGCGTCTTGTGCGTCTTCTCTCCAAGTTGAAGCGATGCTGGCGGCAGACTGGGCCGTCGATGAATCCGTCCTTGGTTCATCAGATCTTTCCCCATCCGTTCGCCTCCTCAAGGCTCTACAAATCGTGACCCGCTTCCATCGCCCACCTTGCTTTCGGGAGTACGTGGTAATTGCTGTTTCTTGCGCATGGCGAACGCTCGTTCGAAACATTGAGCAACCTCATTTGAAGAGAGATTTGCTATCCTCGAGTCCTTGTAGGCTGCGGTACCCGTCCGTGCTACTCGAAGCCCCACGGGAGGGAGGCACATGCTGCCAGGATGTATTGGCCCAGGGCCCTGGCGTTCTTCATGGCTCGTGCTCACAGAGAAAGCTTGGAATATGTTGTCCCGTGTACGGCATATGGCGGACAGCACACTTGCGCTGTAAGAGGAGGGGAGATATTCTACTGGATGGCGCTTCGGGCTGCCATTGAGGGGAGCTTGCCGGCACACTTGACGGGAGGCAGGTTTACCCCCTTCCCCTTCATTTAAAAAAAAAAAGAAAAAAAAGGGAATGGTTCGTGGCCCGGGTCAGGACAAGCCCATCCCAGTCTGTCGGTGGTTAGTAACGAGTGTTGCGCCCGCTTGCGTCTAGTGATGAGGGCTGCTCTGTTGGTAGTAATAATGCTTGCATGACGAGTTCGCAAGGAAGTGCAGATTGGAGGCTTCATCTGATCATCATCACGGATCTGTTGCTTGATTGATCCAGGGGGGCATCCACCGAAAAACGAGCGAGAATTCGGGCTTATTTTGGCCGTGGGAAGCGTGGCTTGCGACCGTCTGAAGACCCCGCGGCCTGCTGCTGCCCACCTGCTTCTCCCTCGCTGCCGGTGCGCTTAGGTCGTTACCACCAATCAGAGGCGTTGGCGTGAAATATTCTCGAAGCGGATGAATCTCTCGACGTACTTTGTACCGCGGCAGTACATGATTGGAGCCTCCTTGGTTTGTCGAATGTCTAGAACCAGGCCGAATTTGGGCTGGTATTGGCGACAGCCCCCCCCCCCGGACTGTCATCCCACGCTGCAGGTTTGAGGGAGTCGGCCGCAGTCTGCCCGTTCCTTTTGCGAGCGCCCTTGCTCATCCCAGATGTGCGGCGCCGCAAAGTAGACCAAAAGACTGCTCGAGGTAAATGAGGTGAGGTCGGGTCATTCCAAGGCAGACACCTGCCGGCCGCCGTGTCATCGGTCGTTCCATGAATCCAGGTGGGAGCTTGAGTGGGGTTCACACGTGTGGCGGACAGACCAAGATAGTAGCGGCAAGCCTCTTCCTCTCTCCCCCTCTTCGCGGATGCATGCAGTGGATAGGTATCCGTAGCCGGTTCTTTGTGGTGGTAATGGGTCTCATCAGCCTTAGGCCTGGAGGAGCTGGAAAATTATTCCCAAGCTGGCGCTGGGCTTGCTGGCTCAGAGGCAGGGGGACTGGACAACGATGGCACGGCTGCGATGTGTCGACCTAGCTTTGCGTGCATCGGTGGTCCCCCACGCGGCAGGCAACGTCCGAGAGCCGCTGGCGGTCATCCGATGACAGTTGGTTATGGTATGTCAGACGCAGGCCTCGCAGTAGCCAGAAGGCACGGACCCGAAAGGAATTGACTTTGCTGAAGCAACTGTGACAGATCAAACAGTGACTTTAGGCTAATGAGAGCCGCGTTTGTGAGATGTGCGTTGGTCTTTGGTTCAATCCAAATCCCCGACAGTCTCGCGGCGGGAACTGTCCAGGCCGGGGGGGGGCCTCGAGGCTGGGGTAATTTTAGAGTCGATGATCGGAAGAACACCGAGCCCCGGGTTGAAATACGATGGCAGCGTCCAGTTGCGGATGATGAGGAGAAGTCGCGGCACGGGAAAGTGGCTCATCAACCGGTGCGAGGTGTTTGGCCTTCCGACTGCTCGCCGATGCAGGTCTGATGCAGCTTGTGAGACTAGACCGGCACTGGGAACGAAGGAAGGGCGTCAGGACGCGGTTGACGGAACGAGACGCAATGGCTTGGCTTGCCGGCTCACCAAGGCGCATATGCGGACGGTCTCGGTGGCGGCATACTGTAGGTCGACTCTGCTGCAAGTTAAGTTGGTGAGGGGGAGGCCAGGCCAGGCCAGGTCGAAGGTGAAGACAACGGAGGAGGGTAGTGGTGTTGCGTGTACGGGATACCGCCTCACATACGGCTCTCGCGTGCATCGGGCAGGTATCCGAGACCTGCTGGGCAGGGGCTGCTGAGCACTTGCAGTCAAGCTGCAGGGAAGTCGCATTCGAGACCCCCACACGAGACTGCAAGTGGACAGTGACCTACGGATGTAGGTATTCCTGCCTTGAACGATGAAGAAGGAGCCAGTCGTGGAACGCAACTCGACCAGTCGGCGCCACGGGAAAGAAGCGCACCAGGAAAGCGTGGAGGACCCGCAGACAGGCGTTCGGCGGAAGGTCACGGACATGATCACCGATGAGGTCAAATCGACCCTCTTTTTTTCTTCCTTTTTCTTTTCTTCCCCTTCTCTTCGACTGTCAGTGTCATCGTCGCCGGCGTCGTCTTGGGCCCAGGAGCAGACAGTGCACAGTTGTCGTGGGTGTCGGCAATATCTCTCACTCTATCAGCCGCCAATCAACAAATCAATGGGTCTCGGCGCTCCTTCGCGCGGCATTGGCATTCTCCAGACAACGTCTCCATCCACAGACGCAGTTCCCGCTCCAGATCTCCATTTTCCTGCCCCCGTACGGATGCCTGCCTCCTTGCTGTCCCCATAATTGCTCCTCACTTTCAGGTTGCTCAAGCTGCTCTCTTTCGCTCATCCAACGTTACGGGCCTATTGCTCCTGTCGAGACTCGACGCTCCTGTGCCTAGCCAACACTCGGCCAGAGTCTCCTCACTCTGCCTCGGAACCTGCGTCACGTCCGCGAGCCTCCCTGTCCCTCTTACCGAAATCTTTCCTGTCATCCAACCTCGTTCTACTCGCGTGGCCGCTGTCCTATCTTGATATCACCCCGTACCCGCACATCAGACACCTCGCCCGCAGCGAGGCATTTCATTCCCGACATATGTTCTCCCAGCCCAAAGTCTGCCCGGAGCAGCCCCGCGATTCCCTGTGCATATTCCCCGTCGGCCTTGGATCGTTGACGAGGCGTTGACGAAGAAAACTCCGCACCAAACTCTCTATCCCTGCAATGGTAGAACACACGGCTCTTCCGGCCTTTCTTTACACTCACGAGTCATTTCAGCGGCACCCGTGGCGCCCTTCGCAGGCCAGGCATGGGCAAATTGCATAGAACTCACACATTGCCTCGTGGCAGAGGGTCCAAGTACGGGCATTTCCCTGGCTCCAGCTCGAGCCTGGCGGGCGTTTGCAACAAGGATTGTCTTCGGAGAATTGTCACTTTACGATTCAAGTTGCTGGGCATTTCGAACCCAACCCACATTCTACATGGCAGCGTCGTACAACAATGTAAAAACTGCGTGATGAAGACTGCTGGCCGTCTGCGCACCAGGAAGGAGTTCACTACGATGTTCTGTCCATACCATAACGTCACTCCTGGGATGCGTCAGCTGTCCATCCACACCGTCAAGACGTGGAGACATGGCGCCCGCAACGTTTGATGGCTCCGCGCGCTTCATTTTCCTCGGTTTAGCTCGTCTTGAGCCCCGGCATGCTCACCCGCACACGATGCTCAGCTTCATTCTCGACAGCAACGATTTGCCCCGTATTGTCTTCAAGGACAAGGTCTACGTACAGTTCCGAGGTTGCCAAGGCGTACCGGGGAGGCTGCCGCCAAAGAAATCGTGAGACTCGCCGGAATGAAACCGCCCTGGTATCGAGCTCCGTGGTAGGCTCGCATACCAACCGCCAGATCTTACGATATGTGCACTCCTCTACTCGGCGAGCTGGTTTGCTTCATGCAGGACCAGATCTGGCATCTTTCAACTTCGCGATACAGCGGCCGCTCGAATTCATGACGAAATTTTGTTTGTCTGATGTTGACTGTGAGATCTTCCAGGCCGCCGCGGGCCACTCAGCGCTCTTGATTCGATGCAGGGTGCGCTGTGCCGTGTCGCCCCCAATGAACCGGGCTCCACAATAGCGACAGCAGTCCGCAGCGGCCAATGCATCCGACCACGCAGCTCTATTCTCAACTCGGCTCAACGCGCATCGACAGTGGAACTACTGGTCCTCAAGCTGCAAAGAGCTTGCGAAGGCATTTGCAACGCAGCAATAAGATACTTCAGTGCCAGGGGTGAAACGCTGAGGTCAATGTGGCTCTTCTTCCCGACTCCCGAGTCCCAGTCCCCCGTCTGCAGCGCGGATGGTCGATTCCCACACCCGCTCGGCGTGTGCACGTACATGGAGCCGCCACGACGGATTCGCTGCGTCTTTCGCTAAACTAGCACGGCTAGACTCCAAAGCGCAGGGTCCGACGAAAATGGAGCGGAACAGACTGTGGCTACCCAGCCTCCATGCCTCCATGCCTCCATGATCGGAGCATGCAAGACATGGCTGGCGTCAGGCTCGAGCTCGACCCTTGGTGGCTTGCGGGACTACGAGGTCGTTCCCGAAAGATGTCCTGGCATTTTAACAGCACCCACATTGGGGTTGTTGTCGCTGGACCTCACATGGCTTCGAAAGGGTCCAGCAAGCTTTGTCCACCGCTAATCTCGCACTGCTACGTCGCGTTCGACCTCAGCGGCAGGCGGCTTGACATGTGACCCGACGGCCAGGAGCGCATGCTGTTCAAGCGCTCGACCGACAACACTACAGAGTTGTGCCTGGTGTCAAATTCTAGACCGCCCAGATCAAACATGACGAGACAAGGTGACCCTGACGCCCGGTGAGACCTCAACACCACGAGACGCCGACCAGGAGACCCACGACTGCGATGCTTCGCACAAGACAGCGCGCACACGGCACACTGCACGCTTTCAAGAAACGAACAGACGGGCACCCGTTGTAGCTTTCAGTCTCCTCTTGATTGTTCATACATTCACACTATCCAATACTAGCAGGTGCGGCCTGGCACAGGCAGCCATATGTCGCTAAGCCAAACGGAGTAGGGAGGCTCGGATGCTTCCCTGCCGTACTCCGGGTCAAGATCTGGCCGGTGTCGCAACACAGTCTACGAAACATGGGCAGCCGCGCTCGCGCAGGCCGCTTCGCCTGAGCAGCCGCAGTGCGCGGTCTTGCAGGAAATGCCCAGTATGCGAGAACGAACTCGGGGCCTGTCTCGTCAGCCTTCTCGAATAAAGGTCGGGGTAGGTCCGATGCGCATCCCCCGTTAACACCGGCGCAATGTACTCCGTACTTGTGGAGTGATTGTGGATGGCGGTGAGTCGGAGTGGGCTCCAAAGCCCCCGGCAACGCCACCAATGTTGGCCAAACGATGCTGGGTCGGCCTGGAGAACCGGCACGAGTCGACTGCGCTAGGATGATAACGACCTCCATGACTTGCTTCCCTGCAGCTCCCAATCGAGAGAGGAAGTCAGCGTTTCGAACAAGGACCCGGCATTTGTCGCTCATTGGTCTGGCCGATGTCTCTTATCGAGTCTACCCCCACATGGATATTTTAGAGCCCGGCAATCTCGGTCAAATTGCGTGCCCCCCACTACCGCCGTCAGTCTGCGTTGACTTGTCGTGTGCTCCTCCCAGCGGTGTTGCTGATCGCGGAAGCCAACCAAATGACTCTCGATTGTCATCCAGAAAGGCTCGCGGTTCTCGGCCGAGGACCGATCATCGTCCTCCCTGTGGGATAATCTTGTTGCGTCGCTCGTGGGGCTGCCGTCTCTCCGCCCGCGGGTCTGATGTCTTCTGGTGCCAGGGTTCATCGGGCAAAGTCGGCCAACACTCGAGATGGCTGCTGATCCCAAGTGTCGGATATAAACCGCCATGGATTTCGGAGGAACGAAGGGCGAAAGAGGACGGGGTCGATCACGTCTGAAAAGGGGTGCTTGCGCCGCGAAACCCTCGGACTGCGCCGGTCAGGCATGAACGTGCCCCGCGTGGGGGTCTGATTCATTTCTGGCTGAGCCAAACTACGCAGGGAGCAAGCCGGCTGCGACTTTGAAGCCTGCGGTGTGGCGTGTGGTGTGTTGGGTGATCAACACCAATTCACACGAGTTCACCATGCTGATTGAAGTCACAGCCTCCGTGTCCCGGTGACCAGGCCCATCCACCATGACGCTCGACGTGGGCTGCGCTACTACTTGGCGGTTGAGGAGGACGTTCGGCGGGTTCGATGCTTTCGGACCAGTCTACCCTTCTCGGGGCAGCGGGTGCTGCCTGGCTCGTGTTCGTCGTTGCAAATCGTCCATGTCGATGGTCCCTGGAGAGTGTCGCAAGGTGGGCGCCTACGTCGAAGCGGTCGCAAGTCATTCGAGTTTGGCTGTTTCGATCGGGGATGAAAAGAGAATGAGGGCGCCTTATAAGTCTGCACTTATCTCTTGTGCCAAACCCATCAAGGTGTAGGTTTGGCTCAAAGACTTGCTCAAATAGGGCAGCTGACTCTTTTGCACCATTTTTCTAGCAGATTGCGATGCCATGCCGCCAGAGATCGGCTCGCGTGCGCAATCGTCTCCCTGTCGTGCTATCGCTACCTATCTCTCTATCAGCCCATCTATCTCTGATCTGTGTTTCTCCTCGGACCTGCCCAATTAGCCAGGAAAACAGGAGTAAAGGAACCAGGAAACGGGAAACATTTGCTACATAATTGGCTTGCCCATCCGCCGTATCTTGATTGCAGTGTCCAAACCATCCTTATCTACGGACTTTTGAAGTCCCCGCGTGCCCACCGCCATTGCCGTTCTCGTCGCCGTAGCTGCACGAAGGGTTTTTGTGCGCGTGTATCTGGAGATAACCTCTTGCCTCCCGCTCACAAATTCTCCATGCATAGACGCGTGTGTATGGCCAAACATGGCACTTATGCACGTTGGAACGTTGGCGCTGAGCAGTTTGCTGCAAGTTTGTCCCGTTCTTTATCTTTTTTGTACATTGCGTGGGAGCGTGTTTCAAGCGGCCTTCTTATCTGGGTGATGGGCGGTCTGGGCGGACGCGGACGAACCGCCCCCTTATCTTTTCTCCAGGTTTCGCTTCCCCGGATATCGCTTGCCGGTGGATTGCGTTTTTTGTGAGATATAGATGGGATCTGCTGCTGCTGCTGCCTCGCCTGCCGAGATCACTCGCCCTCTTTGTAGCCTGCCGATCCGAGGGCTTTCGAATTGCCCGAGGCTTCTGTCGCTACGAATCGACACCGCCTAATGGGAGAAGGACTCTTCCTACCTGATGGGGTACGATACCTGTCTCATCCGACATGACAAAGCCGGACTGCGGATCATACGGAACGAACTGGCATGGATGCGATGGGTACTGGAAAGCTGGAGGAGGACGTATTCGACATGATGGGAACCGCGTCTCCACAGGATATTGTATCGTGTTCGGGACTGGTAATGATCATTGGTCTTCGAGCTACTGGATACAACATCAGCGATACCGATTGTTTTACCAACATGACCGGCTCGTCGATGTCAAGGGGGTCCAGGTGGCAGGAAAGACTTGATCAACCTAGTATTATCCTGGGCCAACGACGTTTGCCCTGTCTGTGATGGGGGCGCTGCTTTGGCCATGGCTTCTCGGCGGCCTCGTGGAGATCCCAGGTACCAGCGGCCACGTCGACGCTGGCTTGGCTCTCTTGAATGCTCTTCGCCGCGTTGCACAGGCGCCCCCGACTCGGGATCTGGGTCGGGATAGCACGTAGCCTCACTTGCTATGCATACTTGCCGCCACTAACGTTACAGGACCGTACTTTGACAACGCTGTCGATAATCACGAGAAGATAGGGTCGTCTCCCTGGCAGCCTGCCATCCCGAACCGATTCCACGAGCCTTGGGCCGACACGATGCGATGTAAGATCTCGCCAATCCTCACTATTCCTTCCCTTCGAACCTGCCTGTCGAAAGGCGTCGACGCATCGGCGATGGTGGATATAGAGATTGGGTGCCAGCCATCACTGAGCTCGGCCCCTTCCACTTTGGATGGTGGAGAACTTGGCCTTCGCCTGTGGCCTCCATGGTCTCCCTTGTGGAAACTCTGCTTACCGACTGGCTATACTGCCATTCTGTAAAGAGATCGAGGTTCTCATAAAGGACTTTGGTGGCGTGCGAATCAGAAATGCCTCGCCGGAGGTAGACTGGGGGGCAAACAATCATTGCCCCGGAACTGGGACACGAGCCTCAGAACAGAGAGAAAATCATCATTCAGATAACACGATCCTTCCCGACTGCTCAGGCCCAGATACACATCGACACCAGACGAAAGCTTGCGAATCATTTCTAATGTTGGGGGATTCTTGATTCAACTTGCACTGCTCAAGGGTGTTTTTCGACGGCCTCTCTGATGGCAATAACCCAGGCCAAGCAATTGGGCCACTCAGCATCCGGCCAACGACCCTCTGGAAACGCCCAAGACTCTACAAGTCAAGAAAGGTGAGGACGAATACGATTTGGGCCGCTAGCATAGGAATGCCTTCCCAGACCGAGCGGGAAATTGGGACAATGGACGACCGTCTCCCCAAAAGTGAAAACCGCTGGTTCTCACCCCGTGCGTTTATTGCAAGGAAAGGGCATGATGATGTAGGACACCGGGCGTATGGTTGGTGGATTGGTGGCTACCTCGACGAGAGCTTGTTGGGCAGGATGGATGGAGAACATTCACCCACAGATGTTGATGCTTAATTTCTGGCCGCCCCTCGCGGAAGGCCGGCGGTATTTCAAGCATGGAGCATGCTCCTCCATACTTGTGTGTAGAGGAGAATACAAGATTCGGAACGTTAGGGGGGTCATCAAACGAACAGGTAGGTTTCCCATCATGATACAACGAATTGAAGACAATCGTTGGGGCCTTTTGACATGTGTTGTGAACGATGCCTTTCGTCGACCGTGAACAGAAGCAGCGATGGATGATGTAGTTGCGGCATCTTCCAAGGCAAGGGGGCTCTTGGGAAGACTGGTGTGAGAGAATAGCCGATATATGATAGTAAGACAAATACGACGTAACCCTCGTCTAGAATTGTGCTGCCTCTTGCTCTTTATTCTCGCCGAAAAGAATGTAAGGCCATCGTTTCCCCAGAAGTTTCCTTCTCTTTTGGGTAGGTTTGTTCCGCGATCCGCTGGATAACCTCGCAATATGGTATCGAATCCTCCAGCGTTGAAAGAGAAAACCAAAGATGTCGTTCACTGTCACAAGCAATGGGGATGGAGTTGGCAGATAGGACTCTGTGCAAATATCAGTTCACTATACGAATCACAAACATCAACGTGAATCCCTCTGCCAAATATAGTCTACAGCCAGATTTGGGTTATTGGTCAACCCAATTATATTCAAGTCAAACTACCGCCTCGCAGCTTGCCCCCCTCTAAACATGCAATTATCAACCTCCACCGACGCCTCACACATCGACATCACCCGAGAAATGACAAGGGCAAAAGTAGCATGACCGGATGCGTCGTCAATGGTAGTCCGTCACCCCGAGTGCGAAAAGATACATCGCCATGCCATGGCTTCATGATCAATGCAGTGCGCTATAGACACAAGTGTCCGCCCCATTGCTGTTACCCCCACCGACAAGACTACGAATGCGGTGGCAAGATCGCGTTTCCTTTCAGTGAGGGTCCAGGAGACCTTGGTTGCAAAAGTGGCAAGCAGGGACTCATGTTTGTGTCTCGAGACGCCAGCCCAGCCGAATACCACCGCGTTCAGGAGAGCGATAATGTGCGGGCTCCAGCGCGCGAATCCGGCAACCGACGAAGGTGGATGGAAAGAACTGAGCGGGCCTGCCGCAACAAAGCCGATAGGGGTCTCCTATGGGGTTATACTACAGAAGGAATCACCAACGTGACGGGTGCTTTGGGTTTGAGGAATGTTGACGACGTTCACCTTTGCTTGGAAACGCAGGATGCGGAACTTGTCCTTTATGGCGTTGAAGCGGAGCTCAGTTACTGTTTTGACTGCTCTATCTCTGCTGCTTATCATGGCTGATCATGGTGCCAATGACCCGGGTGGCTCCGAGGGGCATGGAGGGCATTTCATCGGCCAACGGGAACCCTGTACGTCATTTGGCATTTGGCTGCTTGCAAAGCACCCGCCTTAATGGTCGAGCTTTTCTCGGAGAAGAGAGCAGATCCAAACGCGGTTAATACAAGAGACCGAGTTCCTTTCATGGAAGCCGTCCCTTGGAGTCGACTGGAGGATGTCGAATTCCTTCCGAGATGCGGAGCTGGTACATGCCTCGTATGTGACCGGCATGGTTGATGGCTAAGAGCGGTCGACATTGCAGTGCCACTGCAGGATGGCAAACACGATCGCTATGATCGATCCGGGGGATTTTCACATGTACAATAAAAACGCCCGCGACAGAAATACGGATCACAAGAAGATCGAACGCATTATGAATGAAGGATCGCAAGAGACGCTACATGGCCAGCCTAACTTGACCAACTTTGCATGCAAGCGATCCTCTCAAGTTGAGCCACAAATGAATCCCATGCCCGTCCTCGGCATTTCAAACGAATGGAAAACAGTCGCAATCTCATGGCGGTACGGCAAATTTGCTCCTTTGGCGGCAGGAGTGCTTCGACTTGTGGAGAGAACTTAGGTATCTAAACTGGCAGCAGGGACTGGGCATTTGAGGTAATTGCTTATGCGATAATACAACCCCCCGAAACATCGTGGAGATCAAGGATGGGGGTATAGAGAGAAACTGCCGGCTCCTTGGAAGTCTTAGCCTTTGATTACTTTTAAAGAGGTCAAGATTACGATGTGTCGACCTTGTTGCAACGACTGTCGCGATGAGGAGTGTAATATAAGTTGTACGTAAACGATGGAACAAGTCCAAGGTTCAATAGGCTTTGGATTGCTTGCGGGGTATCATATGTAGCCTAATTACCTTACAAGGAGCAAAGGTTTCTGGCAACACTGGCAATGAAGGACCCCGTTGTCTGATTTTCTCTGGAAAAGGCTGAACTGTATTGTGGTTTATACCCACCGTAACAGAAAGCCCATGAAATTGGGGAGGAAGCGTTCGAAAGCTATACTACAACGCCCAGTGTGCTTGGAGGCTCTGTTGAGCAGAAATTGGCATTTAATCTGGGCATGGGCTTCTGCATACGATATGAAAAAGAAGTGATGCGGCGTATGAATTTAAGTAGAGTATACTGTTTGCTGCGATCCATGAGCTTCAGGCTTTGCAGATTCAACCTTCGCTTTCGTCTTTCATCTGCAAATGATGCTTAAAGCGACAATATTGGGGAGGCTATCAGTACAAGCCCATGGTGAGACATCCTTGTTCTGAGTGTCGTGTAAAGGAGAAGTCCAGTGCCCGGCCCCGACTGGTGCATCGTGTGTGTGGCTGAAGTTGGGTTGGCTTCCGGTCCACGGCCGAACATACCCCAGAACTCGGGCTAGACCATTGCGACACACCTTGCGTCCGGCGACCCCACTTCCATGGTGCGGGGCCGGGAATGTGGGGCTATGTTCTTGAACCTGTCAGCATGAATAATCCAATCCTAAGCAGCGCATTTGTGAAAAAACAGGCCAGTCATCGCCCACGGCGATGGCCCCCCTTAGGTAACCGCTTAGACGGCTTCACCAGGGGCATGTGTAAGACCCTTACAGTAGTCTCCTGCGCCAGGAAATGACAACATATAAGCTTCCGTATGAGATTTGCAAATGCTGAACAACGATCTCAAACCAGATTCACGTTGGTTCTCGATCATCCCAGCTTTTCCCCGTCGTTCGAGAAGCCCTGCGCTTCAAGTATATATGCCTCGTATCGCAACCCTCACTGCGATTTTCGCTGTCTTCGTTTCCATCATCATCTTCAACACTCAGATCAAGAGCTTCTTTACAGACCTCACATCCCCATTCACCAACACCAACACAATAAACACTACAATTCCTACCACAACCCCAGACTCATCTGACCCTCCCATGCTCAACTCAGTCAAGAACACAATGTCCAAGACTCTCCACCACGCAAAGATCACGCCGCACCGGAGCGGCACCCGCGGCCATGCGGACCACGGCTGGCTCAACACCTACCACAGCTTCTCGTTCGCCAACTGGTATGACCCGCGCTTCAACAACTTCGGCGCCCTGCGCGTCCTCAACGAGGACCGCGTCAAGGCCAACTCGGGCTTCCCCACACATCCCCACCGCGACTTTGAGATCTTCAGCTACATCCTCTCGGGCGAGCTGACGCACCGCGACTCCATGCTGCAGAAGGGCGCCGAGGGCGGCCAGAGCGACAAGTTCTACCGCATGCACCGCGGCGACGTTCAGTTCACCACCGGTGGCACGGGCATCGCGCACTCGGAGATGAACGAGCACAACAAGGACACGGTACACTTCCTCCAGATCTGGGCCATCCCGTGGAAGCGTGGTCTGCCGCCTACCTACCACACGCGGCACTTCTCCGAGGAGGACAAGCGCAAGGGCTTCGTCAAGATCCTCTCCCCGCTGAAGGCTGGGCCTGATGCCACGGCGGCCGAAGAGAAGGCTGCCGAGCCGTCGATCCCGGATACGATCCCGATCCACGCCGACTTCGTCATGGGCGCGGGCATCATCGAGCCCAACAAGGTCTTTGAGTGGAACGTCGGCGCCAAGGTGACGGAGCAGACGAAGCGCAAGGTCTTTGTCCACCTGCCGATGACCAAGAGCGGCAAGGCCAAGATCAGAATCGACGGCCGCGACGACGCTGTCTTGTCCGAGGGAGACGGTGCATTCATCGATGCGGTCAACGCTGGGGACAAGTTGAACGTCGAGAGCGTCGGCGAAGCCGAAGCGGAGGTTGTCGTTCTGGATACGGCGTGAAAATGGCAAATGATACCGCGGGCATGATAAAAGACTTTTTGTTTTGAGCGACTTAGAATATCCAATCTGCCATACTACATGGCTTCAGAATTGACCTTGTTAGAATATGAAACCCAATGGGTCGTCATTCCATCTGGATGTGAACAAACTGATGATGATGGATATAAGTCCATGGTGGATGGATCTCAGATCCCTGCTGAGTGAATCCGGGGTAGACTCGGCATCAACCGGGATATTGAGAAGTTTTACATTACGGTAATCTCCGTACTGTGTTTTGAAAGCATATAAATAAGTGAGTGGTTCTCGTCGTCCAACCCGCTTGGTCTCGTCCTGGATTGTTGCTAATAATAAACTGTTTCCGCCAAGATCAGTACCGCACAGTAGCGAGCGTTTCAGTGACAGGCCAGCCAGATGGGGGCAATATAAGTGAGTCGAGCATGGAATAAATGAAGAAGAAGAAAGCACATCTCAAAGCACACAAAATAGTCGAGTACACTTCATTCTCGTTCAAGGTATTGTTGAGAGCAGTAAGCGTAGAGAGATAGTTCGAAGTTGATACTACCAACTGTGGGACAGGCTGAATAATTCCTGAGGGACTGTGCGTAAAGTTATTTAGACAGTAGAGAAAGTATGTCAAAGTGCGTACTCTGTACAGTGCGCATATCGTGAGAGACGTGCGGGGGAGCTGCTTGCAAATCGTCTCTCAATTTTTCACGGAGTTTGTCATTCAGACTCATCGACACAACTTGCAAAACTAACCGCCACCAAAACATAACCCCTCGAAAGACCGCGGTACGCAGCGGCTGAGCGCAATCACTCTGCCCTTCATCATGCATCTCCAGCCCATCGACAACACGGATATTGAGCCCTTCACCAGCGCCATGGACACTGACCCACGCATCACCATCATGCCGGAGGGGCAAGAGATCTTCGACGATGTCTGGGGTTCGGAGCCGGGCTCGCCGACCAACATGCCCCAAGATGCACCCACAGGAACACACCCCGGCGACATTCCAAGACTTCAAGCTGAGCACACTACCGCCGGTTACCGCGAGGGTGTCACCGTGGCCAAAGCTCAGAGCATCCAGACAGGTTTCGACGAGGGCTTCAGCCTAGGAGCCGAGATCGGGTCCCTCGCCGGCCAAATCGTGGGCGTTCTCGAGGGAGTCGCAGCCGCCTTGGACGGTCAAGATGAGGCCATCGCGAAGGCCGCGCGAAAGACCTCGGACGACGCCAAGACCGAGCTGAAGACGGACTCCATATTTACACCCGCGTTTTGGAACACTGACGGGACCTGGAAGTTCGACGTCAATGAGCACTCAGGTGACGAGATCCTCTTCTCTGACGTAGCTCGTGCCCATCCTCTCATCCAGAAATGGACAAAGATCGCAGATGCCGAGATTGAGCGATGGGGCATCGTCCTCGATGCAATCGGCGATGCGCAGGAGCACGAGAGACAGCCGAGCCCGGAGCGGGCCTCGAGCTCTGCGGTGCCACAGACGAAGAAACCACTGGACTGGTGAAGCCTTCTCTGCCGGTTGCTTTCCTTTCAGATGGCGCACCGTGGTATGTGCGCCCAAGACGACCAAGTTTTTACCAAGCCTTTTTGCAACTGAAGGCTTCGGGCCGAGCTGCCCCCGGCAAGCGAGTCCTCAGCTACAGTGCCCTTGGTCTCATATCGCCAGTATGCCGGAGCCATCGTTGGTTTCCAGTAAGTTGCTACCTCGATGGGCCATGCCGGGTGGAGACAATGTATGCTAACCCGACGTACTAAGAACAAACTGCATTAATATTACGAAGTGTTATTACTCGGGCTATTTGAGTTTTTCCGAAAGACGAGGAACCCCTCGGTTCCTGCTAGAGCAGGGTCTAATCGGAGTCGCGAGCACTTCCCTCGCAAGAGTCCCTCTATGTGGACGGGAGAGAGGCTTGGGACCGAAGCTGAGCCGCGGGTTCGACGATGACTGTGTGGCTTGCTTACATTTCATGTTAAAACGAGGCATTCACCCTAGACGGTTGCTTCATTGCTCTTGTGCTATCGCCTTTCCTATTTGGAGATTGGCGGGGAACGGTCCTTTGGGTGATTTTCCTGAGCCAAGAGGAATTGTTTAGACGAATCGTGGTCATAACGCTTGTCAACCAAACACTGACAGGGAAGCGATGCAGCTTTGTGGTTGAAGGCGGCAACATCATGAAGAAATTTGTTTCTGCCGATTCAATCAAAAGTTGGATACACCTCGACTGGCCCGCTGCATAAAGGGGAAATCGCATGAAAATCACAACGTCAAGACTCGGCCACCCACCATCGCTACGAGTATTCTAGGCGATGGGTCTTAATGAGCGCTGAGTACACAATGCCCAACAGCCCACCGCCACCGTTCGGCCTGGAGACACGAGAATTTCACCGTGAAGAGAGGCCACCAACCATCCCATCTCATCATTGACATCATCCTGCCACCGCCCGGTGAGCAACCCTCGGCTCCACACAGCCTCGGAGTTCGCGAAATGGATTGTGACAGCCAACTTGCGCCTGATGCTTGACCTTGGAAATTGGGCAGATTCATGGGCGAGGGGATCATGGTGTTTCGAAAGTTCGGATGATGGGCTGTGCTGCCTCACCATTGGAGGGGTCAGCCCATCTCGTGGCCGAAGTCTCTTTAAGCTCAACACCATTAACACCGAATTTGCAGGGATCCCCGCGATTGGGCGTAGGAGTCTCGGAAGCGCGTCTCCTAGTTGTCGGAAGAGGTGACATTGTCCCCCCCTTTGTTCTACTCCCCCGTGTCCTTGGACGAAGATCTGGCGTGGTTGCTCTGCACAGGGATGGTGGGTGATCCCATCCCCCGGAGACCATGCCCCGTCCCTGTATCGGCACCAAGCGGGAATGAGGCTGCGCCCATCTCCAGTTCCCCATCTCCGCACTGCCGACCTTCTTCCCTTCTTCTTTTTTCTTCCGAACAGAGATCGGTGCCCCGGGGGAGACAGGGCCTCCCCAATCCGCCTCCCCCGTATCCGTACCTGTCGTCCCAAAATGATCCAACGTAATTTTAGCAGAGTCGTCCGAGCTAGGTCGTCCTTGTGGTTATGCCCCTGATCTACAATAAGGTCCAAGACGGACTGGCCAGTCACGGAGACCTTCCATAGGTCAATGGAGGCCTGCGAGCGGTACTTCCACTCCCCTTGGACCACAGAAGGCTTCTCTAAGGAGATATGATGACATGATTGTAATTAAAGCCAATCTAGTACGGCGATTCGGCGAGGAGCTCCACGAGCATATTCGGGAATCCACGTTCAGTGACCTACCCCTGACCCCAGTCTCTTCCTCATCGTCACATCCCCCCTGTGTGGCATCCGCGATGGAAAAGGTTGAAAAGGGCTGGCTCATCACCCGGACTTACACCCTCCCTCTTTCTTTTCTTCAGTATCTCTGATACCAATACATTCGCTAATACCTTCAGTCCTATTCCACGATCTCTACTTCCCATTATCTCCATCCCTCCTCATTACACTTTCTCACTTTACTCGAGCACACCACCACGCACAATGCGCTGTTTCACCACCACAGTCCTTGGCCTCGCGGCAGTTGCCTCCGCAACTTGGGACGGCAAGTTCAGTTACCCTCCTGGTATTGAGCCCCTGGGCTTGGTCAGCGGTAACGCCGACTTTAACATCAAGACCTTCGGTCCCTTAACGGGCCCACCAGCGGACTGCATCTCCGTATGGCACCCGCCGCACCCAGACGTCTATATCGACGATTGTGACAGCGACAAGGAGCACGGCTGGCACTGGGTCCACCCGGGCAAGCCCAAGTGGTGGAAGCACCCCGGGAAGGACAAGGACCACAAGAAGCCTGGCAAGGACAAGGACCACGACAAGCCCAAGAAGCCTGATCACGACAAGCCTAAGCATCCGGACCAGCCTGATCAGCCGTGCGACAAGTGCAACCAGCCAGACCAGCCAGATCAACCAGACCAACCTGATCAACCTGATCAACCGGACCAGCCCGAGCAGCCTGAACCGACCACCACCCCCCAGTGGAAGTGGACAACATCAACCATCACCCAAACCGCCATCTCCACCATCTACAGCTGCCCGCCCAGCGTCCCCAACTGCCCCGGCAACGGCGGAGGCACACAGTACGAGACTGTCACCGTTCCGGCCATCGTAACCATCTGCCCCGTCCCAGTCGAGCCGAACCCCGGCCCGACGACGGCGCCCGTCGCCCCCCCGGCGACCACCGCGCCGCCTGCTGAGCCCGTTCCCAGCGCCCCTTCTCCCCCCGAGACTCTGTCTTCGGTCGTTATCCCGCCCCCCGTCTCTTCCAGCCCTCCCGAGGTCCCTCCGGTGTCGTCCAGCCCGCCCGTGGCCCCTCCCGCCACGACTACCAGGCCTGACATCGGCACCGTCACCAGGCCCAACCCGACCGCGACCACAAGCCGCGCCGTCGTCACTGCCGGCGCTGCTCAGAACGTTCAGCGCGCAGGTGGTGTTGTTGTCGCTGCTGTCGCTGCGGTCGCTGCCTTTATCTAAAAGCACTGGGCTTTTGAAATTTGTCTTTGCTTTTTATACACGTTCCTCGGACAGGACTTGGGAATGGGTTTATGGATTGGATAGAGATACATATTGACATCAGTGTATGGATACAACGACAACTGATGGTAATGATTAGGACTCGATGAACGGAATGAGGTGGTTCCTCGGGCTTCGCAAACTTGGGCGAAGGAGGAACCCGGCGTCCGAGAAACCAACTTAATTAGTTAAGGCTAATCTAATGGGTTGTGTCTTTTTATTTCGAATACTTTTCTTCCGCCAGCCATTGGTCTTGAGACAAATCTTGTGATACCTTGTCGGAACGTGACCACTGTCTTCCATAAGTTGGCTTCATGAGGCGTCGCCACTGTGCTTGCCTCCACGAAGAGGTTTGCAGGTTCCCTTTGACATTGTTGGTTCCACCACTGGCGTGGGCCTGGATGGTGCCGAAACTCAACGGTTGCGGATCAATGGCAGATCTATGAGTTCCGGGGAACCCTAGAGCAGGTCGATCATCCATCAGACCTGCATTGTTTCTCCTTAACTAACATTCTATGAACCATTCTAGTCGTGGGTCACTTCGGTCGGGCGGTCAAGCGAGTATCCCATCGCACAATGCCGCAGATTGAGTGCAATATGCTTATATTTGCGTTTAGACCAAGTTGCGGATGGATCGGATCTCCACATTCGAGTCGGAAGGCCGAAAGTAGCGGTTTTCGGTGCCGGGAGCCGGCCACACAGACTCATCTGACCCACACAGAATGACAGGTGGTGAAAGAGTTTCGAGAGTCTGACATTGGCGACTGGCTCTCAGGCATTGGCTTCTCGAATGATTGTATAGATGGCCGAGGGAGGGTGGGTTGGTTCGATAACCTGCTCGGTCTTCTCGCCAGGAATCAGGGACATCGGGTATCAAATCGATGACATGTGGCCCGAGAAACCCCTCCGTTTTCCCTCATCAAAGTGGCGATCGGGTAATACCACATTAGTGACTGGGCAGCTAGGAGTACGTTGCTTGGCTCGACATCTGGACGGCAGACTTGAGAACTTGTTGTTTCCTGCTTCCAGCGTCACCTCAAGTGCTTGCCAGCTGCTGTGCGACATCTTCGACGCGACGGCTGTCACCCAGAAGGTCTCTCGTAACCTCTCGATCGCGTCCTGCTGAACCAAGGACAACAAGCTTTTGGATTTGTCCATCCTCGCTCATGACAAGCCTGCCTGCCCTGCCGTCGGCCCACTCGATGCTGATCTGCTTGGCTTCAATGTCCGCGGCCGTAATACTGGTGACCGCTTGCTCTGGGTCCTCATCTGCATCGCCACTTCCACGGAGACCGGCAGCCTTCTGCAAATCGCCGATGACGGCAGTCCGGTTGTGAAACCTCACAATCTCCCTTCTAAGTGTCCGGACAAAACGGGACAAGTCCTGAGTTTTCTGTCCTTCGTCGTCGGCTGGCTTTGGTGCCGGAAGGTGACGCGCCGCAAGCGCTGACAGCGGAATACATGGAGGGATGGTGTGTCGGTGGACTCGTAGGTTTCGGGACTCCTTGTATGGCCGGTTGAGCATGACGTAGTATGGTCTGCGGAACTTGGCGTCGGACATGATTTCGATACGAATGCCTAGGACGTGGCCGCGATCAACGGCATTGGGATCGGGGTCTTGGACCTTGAAGGTAGTGACTGTCGCACAGGTTCGGTAGAGACATTGCTGATCGTGCGCGTCTTGGGCTTTGGATCGAGAGAGGACTTGGTCGCGGGCCGGGTTCGACTCGGCGGGAAGCGCGGGCGCACTGCGTTTCTGCTTGTCTACCTGGAGGGCGGTCCGCGTCGACTCGGAGGAGATGAGAGCCGTGGCCTGTACTTTCAATTCCTTTTTCAAAGAGGCGACTGGTCGCAGAAACAGTCAGCATCTTCGCGGGGTCGGTGGTTGGTCGCCTACCTTTGGCTCTGAGGTCATTGATCTCTTGATTGAGGGTCTCGGCGACAGCATCTTGCGATTCGGCTGACATGGTGCATCTGGCGTGCGGTAGAGAGGCAAGCCCGTAGCGATGTGGTAGAAAAAGCGCAATCGTTGTGGTCTGTGATGCTGTGATCCAGGTGCTCGACGCGATTGACGCGTCTGGGTGAAGTTGACATTCGTTGCTCGCCGAGCAATGCAGCGTAGCGTAAACACACCTGAACCCAGTCAAAGTCCAGCGCGGAATGCGACGCTCGGGGGGGCTTATCTAACATGTTATCTTATCGGTTATCGACTGTCCAAATGCGGCATGGCGCCAGGGGTCCCAGGCAGCTTTCCCGGTGGCTTTGCTTGAGTGGAGCGAGACTAGACCTGGATAAGCTTCTTTGCATCTTCTCCCGTGTCTCCTTCGTCCTCGAAGTATCGTCGCAACCAAGAAACACACTTTTTGTTGTCTTGACGTGCTTCGATAGATTTCGTATCGTCTCAGTCCACTTTGGACTCGGGTCTTTTTCTCTTGTCAAACTTTATTCTTACTCCTTCTTACCGTCATTTTCTTTTGGACCCCGCCACGACCAATCGACCACATTTCATTCCCTACCTTTGCCACTGGCGTTTCCCAAAAGTGTCAAAGGCCACGGTTGCGCTTTCACTCGCCCCGTGAACATCGCCCTCCCCTCACCGTCCTTCCTTCAACCAACCCAACCGCACGGAAACCAGGCTCGAGGTCACCCGGGTGCCTAGCGCCATTCTACCTGTCATTGGTCTAAGCTATTGTTTAAGACTGTGTCGCCTTGACTCCCACGGACGCTGCTCCACCCCGCCCTCGACCTCATCCTGTCCTCTCTATACAAAGAAACTTCTCGTTTCTCACGACACTCGACTTGTCGCATAAAGTCTCTCAACCCGTATTTCTACACTTTCAACGCCGCTACTGGCAACCACTTTCTCCACTTTCTGCTACGATTTAACGCTGCGCCGTAATCTTCGATCACACAGCCCTTTACAAACCAAGACCAAATGAGCGTCCGAACACGCCGGAACAAATCCGTAAAGCGAAAAGCTTTGGCCGATCTTGCTGTAGACACGGACGGCTCAAACGGTCACGCCAACGGCGCGATGAACCAGAACAACGTTGAATACCGACGCAAGGCGACGACTCCCGGCTCCGACACCGTTACCGCGAACCTCATGTCGCGCGAATCCTTTACCCTCGACGATCCCGTCCCCAAGACCCCAATCGCCAACAACCATGGCTTTTTCGAGTTGCCGGTACAAGACCAGAGAAACTTCCTCCTGTTGGTGCTTCTGTACTTTCTGCAGGGCGTGCCCATGGGTCTGGCGGGCGGCTCTGTGCCCTTCCTTATGAAAGACCACATGTCGTACAGCGAGATTGGAATCTTCAGTCTGGCCTCATATCCGTATTCTTTGAAGCTTCTCTGGAGTCCGATTGTGGATGCTGTTTGGAGCCCCAAGGTCGGGCGCAGAAAGAGCTGGATTCTTCCCATTCAGCTGCTCTCGGGGTTGGGTATGTTGTGGCTCGGATCGACTGTGGAGAACATGATGGCCAACACCGGCAAGCCCGGCGGTCCTACCGTGTGGAACTTCACCGGTTGGTGGTTCTTCTTGGTGTTCATGTGCGCCACTCAGGATATTGCCGTTGATGGCTGGGCCTTGACCCTCCTGACACCCGGAAACGTTTCCTACGCGTCCACCGCGCAGACCGTCGGTCTTACTGCTGGCCACTTCTTGTCTTACACCGTTTTCTTGGCATTCAACTCCAAGGATTTCGCGAATCGCTACTTCCGCAGCTCTCCATTGGACCACGGGTTGATGTCTCTTGGTGGATACCTCACTTTCTGGGGCTGGGCCTACATTGTTATTACCATCGGGCTGTCTCTTTTCAAACGTGAGGAGAGAACCAAGAACGAGGATGGCATCTGGGACGTGTACAAGATCATGTGGGGTGTCCTCAAGTTGAAGAACATCCAAACCATCATCATCGTACATCTTATTGCCAAGATCGGCTTCCAGGCAAACGATGCCGTCACGAACCTCAAGCTCATCGACAAGGGTTTCGGTCAGGAGAACATGGCTTTGACGGTTCTCATCGACTTCCCCTTCGAAATTGCGCTCGGATACTACGCCGGCAAGTGGTCACAGGAGTATACTCCTATGCGTCTGTGGTGCTGGGGTTTCATGGGCCGTCTCGTCGCTGCTCTCATCGCCCAATTCACGGTCACCATCTTCCCGGCTGGCGGCGTGACCTCCTGGTACATGCTGGTGGTCATTGGCGAGCATGTCTTCTCGACTTTCACCAACACGATCATGTTTGTCGCTGTCTCAGCGTTCCATGCTAGAATCGCAGACCCTGTCATCGGCGGCACCTACATGACTCTCCTGGCTACGTAAGTCACTTTTCGTCATTTTTTTGCAGTACCTCTACTAACTCATCGTCAGCGTCTGCAACCTTGGCGGTACTTTCCCGCGCTTCTTCGTCCTGCGCCTCGTTGACTATTTCACTGTCGCAACCTGCCACCCCGGCAACCCTGCGGATCTGAACGCGCTTAAGGGTTCAGTCATCACCGAGCCCTTCTCGTGCTCGTTGCAGCCCGAGAAGGAGAAGTGCGTTGCTGGCGGTGGCACTTGCGAGATGGTGCGCGACGGATACTACTTCGTCAACATCATCTGCGTCATTTTCGGCGTCATCACATTTATGCTCTACATTCGGCCCAGAGTTCTGCATCTGCAGTCGCTGCCCATGAGAGCATGGCGCCTGTCGCCGTCCAAGTAAGGTGCGGGCTGTGCATAGAAAGAAGTTCATGTAACATATTAGCATCACGTAGCGAATAGTTTGGAGACCTTTAGAGAGACAAAACAGGTGTATTCGATACTTTTCATTATCATGCATGCACGCTATGCCGTTAGATACGTGACGCTCGCCAAAGTCTTGTCTAAAACATAAATACTTCCATTCGACTGAAATGTTACTTCTGCAGCGACTGAATGTGCTGCGAGTGCAGATCTTGCACGGCAGGAATGATCAAGCTCTCGATCTCCACCTCAGGGTCGCCCTCCGGCAGCGCGCTTGGGTCGAGCGGCTTGTCCTCCCATGTCTCGGACCCGTCACCAGCGGGGTTCTTGCGCTGGGCGCTCGGCACGCGGACCCACCGGTCGGCCTGCCCCGGCGCGACAAACACGACCTCCCACTTGCGCGTGGACAGCAGGTTGCCGATGACGAGGTGGTGCTGGTACCGCTCGAGCGAGTACTTTGCCTTGTGCACGAGGATGGCCGGGTCCGTCTCGAGCTTGAAGCTGACGACCATGCCCTGCGGCGCCCAGCCGTCGACGAGATTCTGGAGGAACTTGGGCACGGGGTCGAGGTCGACTATCAGGCGCTTGGAGCGAGGGACCTTGGGGGAAGAGTCGAAGTTGTCAAAGGTTTCTTCGTCTTCTGGGTTGGCGCCGTTGCCGTTTCCGCCGCCCTTGACGGGGGCTCCTGCGGCCCCTGAGCCGAACGAGTCCGTGGCGTTGGTGGACTGGATCTTGTGCTCAGCCATGCGGTCCTGGGGGAGGAAGAAATCCGAGACGGCGGCGGCGAGGTAGAGCAGCGCCGAGGGGCCCAGGGGTCTCAGCAGCCCAGCGATGGCTCGCAGCTCGAAGAGGTAGTCGGTGATTGTCGTGAACGGCAGCATCAGCAGCATGTTGTTGCGCTTCGCGGCCGTGTACTTGCGCAGCACGGCGCGCATGCGCTCCTGGTGGCCCGGGTTCGCGACGACGGTGCCGTCGTCTCCCTCGGCCAAGAAGTCGAGGAAGCAGTCGGTGGCGTGGGAGTAGTGGCGCGAGTAGGGCTGCAGGGAGAACTGGCGGTGCAGGAAGATGACGGCGTAGCCGGCCTCGAGGAAGTACTCGGCCGAGGTGGCGCCACGGGTTCCCGCGGAGAAGTTGTCGATGAAGCGGACCGTCTGCCTCTCAAGCGGCACGGTCGTACCGCCAGAGGTGACGAGGACGATGCGCCGCGAGGAGGCTGCGTGATGATCTATGAAGGAGCGGGCGGCGGAGACGTGGGACTCGAGGTTCTTGGGGGGAGGCTGCGAGGAGAAGTAGGCATCTTCTTGGCGCTCTGCGGTTTCCGTCGGAACTGACATTTTGGCCTAGATAAAGAAAGAACAATTGGCTATGAGTTTATTTTTGGCGGGTAGGCGTTCTGCTATGTGTAGGAAGGTGAGTGGTGATGAGGTATGGTTGGTATCAATGCCAGACAGGACGGACTGATAAGGGTCGTGAGAGCAATATCTGCGAGCTCGTCAGCGAACTTATACATGGGTATGAAATGTTGAACGAGTCTCTGGTTGCCAAGCAACTCCTCATTGTCACTGAGGTAGTGAGATGTGCGTGACTCCATCACCACACTCGGCACAACCTCCTCCGCCAGACCTCGGCCCTCCGGTACAACCTCTCATATGACGTGGCTTACATGTCACTCACCTTGGTTTATTAGGGTCTATGCGAGCCCAAAAATTGCAAAATGGATATTCTACGCGGTGCAAGTGCTTGCAAAGTATCTCCGTTAGCTCACAATGGAACAAGCGAGCCGATCAAAGGAAGATAGGTCGAGAGGCAAGGGGGAAGCAACGAGGGTTTTAAACCGTCGTTTCCAGCGCCGGTTCGGTTCCTCCGCACGGGCCGAAGGAGGCCCGTGCCCCACCGACCCGCACCTCCGGGATGGAATCTGCTGCGGATTTCTGGGAACGTATTTGCTTCGGGGCTTCGCGACGACGTCCCGTCGGCGGCCGCATCGTTTGTGCCGCGGTACGCATTTCTCTCCCACGATATCCTATCTGAAGTGTTCCACCCGGCACCGATAGCCGGTCAGCATACTCCAACCCGCCATCCTCAACCCCAGGCAGACAGTGGGCAAGATTACATTAGTACAGTCTGTTGATTCCCAACTATGAAGTTATGCTCACAATCTTGGGTCCACACCCAGCATCATTCGTGTCTATGTACAATCTTTCATAATATCTCCGGGTTGGGATGCAACTGAACCATGGCAGTCTTTTCTGTGTTTTCCCTTTCGATGTTCGTTTAGAAGATTCCCCAAATGTTCTTCCCCACGCACACAATCTTGGCGGCCATCAGCGCCACGAAGGCCAGGACGTACACGAGGCCGGTGAAGACGATGAGGCCCCAGTACCTCCCGCCCGTCGCCGTGACAATCTCGCCGCCGATAGGAATGCCAATGAGGCACGCAATCGACACGACGGTGTACGTCGTCGAGTAGTACCGCCCATAGTGCTGCGTCTTGCACAACCTGCCCACGCACACGGGGCTGATGCTGATGTTGTTGCCGCTCGCGAACCCGAAGAGCACCGCAAACACCACGACGCCTGCCGCCGTCGAGCCCGCAGGCAGCCAGATCGCCAAACAGGCAACGACGGACAGCACGATGGCCGCCAAATTGCTGTTGAAGGGGCCCGCCTTGTCCGCCCACCAGCCGGGCAGCGCCCTGCCCAAGACGCTTCCCGCGTTCAGGATGGGCAGGATGGAAAACGCAAAGGACTCGCTGAACCCCTCGCTGAGCATGTAACTCGAGATGTACGTCAGCGGGATGAACAGCGCAAACTCCATGAGGAAGATGCCGGCCGTCGTGAGGCTGAAGGCGGCGCTGCGGAAGATGCGCGGGTCCGGGTGGGGGCTCGCGTTGCGCGCGGGCGGCAGGCGCGAGCGGATGAGGAAGTTGGAGGCGCCGCAGAGGAGCAGGCAGATGAAGCCGACGGCGCGGATGGTCCAGCCCCAGCCGATGCGCGGGAAGAGCGACTGCATCATGAGCGGGAAGACGATGCCGCCGATGGAGCCGCCCGTGGACGCCATGCCCGTCGCGAAACCGCGGCGGCGCTTGAACCAGTGGCCGACGGCGGCGATGGAGGGGGTGAAGACGAGGGAGCTGCCGAGGCCGCAGAGGATGCCGAAGGCGAGCATGAAGTGCCAGTACACTGGGGCGTCGTCAGCCGCCGCGACGGCGAAGTGGGTGAACAAGGAGACGACTTACGCGTGCAGATACTCAGCAGCATCACGCCGATGACGAGACAAACCGTCCCGGACAAGACAAGCCAGCGCGGACCGTATTGGTCAAACACGGGGCCGATGTAGATACCCCCAAAGAAGCACAGGAAGGTATACACCGAGAAGATCCAACCGATGGTCCCCTCGCTGTACCCCTCGAGCTGGTGCGTCGCGACGTACGTCTGAAAGATGGCCAAGCTATTCATGATGCCCAGCGCCGAGAACAGCGCCAGCCACGACCCGAGCACGACGGACCACGCGCGGAGCCCGCCTTCGGGATACGTCTCCTCCTCGGCGACCGTGGAGGCGGCGGTGTCGGCGCGGCCGAGGTAGTCGCCCGCTTCTTTGCCGTAGGTCTGCTGTTGGCGAGGGCCCTGCCCGTAGGCGTTGCCGCCGGCGCCGGCGACGGCGTTGGAGACGGAGGGGATCAGGTCGTTGCCCACGGCGGCGGCGGCGCCGTCGTGGGCCGCGCTCTCGGTCTTGCTCGGGAGGGGGAAGTCATAGCTGCTGTAGTCGGGTTCCGGGGCGAGGTGGCCGCCCGTGCGCTGCGTGTTCTTTTCCGGGTCCATGAGGGGATGGAAGAGAAGTCAGGTCGAGAATTCGTATTACTGTCTCGTGCTGTTCTGTCTTGGGAAGATCTGCTCCTTTCAGAACCCTGCCCGCCTTTCTTTTCCGGCGTCTTGGGATGCGTCCCCTTCTTCCTGCCTGTGTATGCTCGCTCCTCTCAAAGGCCTTCCTCCCTCGCTCGGCTGTTTCTTTCTCACCCTTCTCTTATAACACCCGCGCCTCCTCACAACGAGGGAGCGTAACAGCGCCGTTGAAACGAGTTTATCGTCGCCGGGTTGGGAACAGTCCGTCTCTTGTGAAGCAGGATCAAGGTTTGGAGTGGACGTCGACTAATACCAATGTCCAAGGAGCCTCTCTCGCGGCGCGTTGCGAAGCGGCTGGACGCACCTACTTGTACTTTTCGGTTCCTCTTCTAGCTGCCTGCCTAGTCACCCTCGGCTAGAACAGACAGGCCACAAAGGAGAAGGGTGGAGGGGGGGTGCAGCTGTGTTGGGTGGCAAGGTGTGGTGGGTTAGGTGAATCTGAAGCAGTTATCCAGTCACTCATTCAATCATCACTACGCAACCATTTGAAAGAGAGACGAACGACATGCAACATGAGCGAGAGAGCGAGAGGGAAACGGTTAGTAGGTAGGCAACGGGAGGGAGGATGGGAAAAAAAAAAAACTTTTTCCGTACCCCCGGGTTGCGTTGGATCGGGTCGCAACACTCGGAAACGGACGACCGACAACCGCCGTTGTGTGAATAAGGTAGGTTCCAGCTCCTTCGCTAGCCGGGGTCGGGCTGGTCTGGGTCTGGCTTCAACCTTCGGCTCGCGTTTCCTGGTGAGTTCGAAGTGGGCCGGCAACAGGTTGATTGCACCTCCGCACCTTTTTTCATGTCGAGGTGCCTGAAAGGCATCTTTGACGTGCCTCTCTCATCCGGTTTGCTTGATGGAGTTAGGCGATTGACACGGTTGGCAACCATGACGGGAATAGACAGGGCGTTGTGTTTTTATTTATTCGACATGTGTTGAGTGGTGGGCAGCGGAGTGACAGTCCGGGGCGCTTGCGCGAGCGGCTCAAGACGGGGGTTGTCGATGCGTTGGAGACAGGACGCATCGTGATCGAACGGACCAATGGCGTATTTCAATTAGTCGTTGATTTGTTTCCAACCGACTTCCAGCCAACCCCCGACTTCGCCAAACACAACCCCCACCGACCGGCCGCCACCGTCGGAAACCACGAGCGCGACAAGGACCAGCGCATATCCGACACATGTCAACCTCTCACGCCCTACGAAGCCGCATACTGCAAGAACGCCTAGCAGTAAAGGTCGCAGACACGAAACCAGGGAGAGGGCTCCATGGCTCCATGAGGAAGGAAGACGCCGTATGCAACCGACACCGCAGTGCCGTGACCTCTGGATTGCATTCCCCACGTAAACGCAAATGTCGCTACACGGCGTCACGCACGCCCCTTGAGCGACGCCATCATGACCACCAGGGCCTTCTCCCCCGCCTTTTGGATCATCAGCGTGACCACTGGCTTACCCCAACGCCCGGAAGCAAATGAGCAAATTCGCATAGGAGGAGGGGAGAAGCCCGAGGGACCCGTAAAAACTGGAAGGGGGACACCGTCCGCAAGTCGGCGTTCGGCCGGTAGCGGGATGGCGAGCTTGGCTTCTTCCAGGCCCATCGCTTCCCTCCATCAGTTTTTGTCTTTGCTCTTTCCCCCTCCTGCCGCAGAGCACCGAAAGTTTTCTGCCACTTACTCATGCCGGCTCCGGCCGCTCAGCGCACCAGCCTCGGCCTCCCTGCCAGTCCCGCGCTTTATCCGGGATGCGGAGCCCTCAGCCACAAATTACATAACACGAACATGGGAGGCCGATCCCGATCTCGCCCGCCGGTCCGTGCTTCGCGCGTCTTACGTAAGACGTCGTTTCGACACTCTTGGGCAGCTCTTCAGCCGATGTAAAACCCCCCAGACCAGAGTCCCGTCCCCACTATCGCACCACCGAGCACAAGCGCGGCCCGGGGAATACCCCTGCCGCCCTCCCGAATCGACAAGTCGACGAACACTCAGAAACCCCATCCCATGGCAAAAGCCAATGTCCACGCACAACAAGCCCCCTCCGTCACGTCGTCGCCTCGTGCTGTCGCCGTGCCACACATGCCATGCCATGCCATGCCCTGCCCACCTCCCACCCACCTACCAGTACTTTTACCGCGTCCTGCAACCCTTCCTTCTCCCCGCGTGTTCTCAAAGTCCCCTCCGAGAGCGTTTGTGTCGTAGCGAGGCGGAGGAGAGGAAGCCAGCCCTGCCGGCCACGCCAGCGTAGGTCAAGGCAGGAGGACCTCGCCAAGCTCTCCCAAGCCCCATGACGGAGCCTCCGCCGCTCCCCTCTTACTGCCTCTTTTGACCTAGCCCCTAGGGTGCTGCATGCCGGCTAATCCCAGCGCAGGGAGGCATCTCCGAGCAGGAGGCAGCCCCACACTGCCCGCGCCGCACGCGCTTGCAGTACCCGTGGTTGCGAAAATGAGGGCAAACAACGCCCCGAGCTGTAAAGCCCTCGCCTGGACGTCATGGAGCCATGGCACCCGTCGACCTCCTCTTCCGGCGAGCTGAACCCGACCCATGTCGCCCGTTGACCAGCTCCCTTGGCACGTCACCATTCGTTCGGAACCGATCTGTCGGCCGAGGCCCGACATGGCAGCAAAAAGGCCGTTGGAGACGCCGTCCGCCATGAAAACCCCTCCCAAACCCGGCCCCCCCCCCTGGTGCCCAAACGAGCCCAGCGGACGTACGTACCTTGCAGGCCAGAGAGTGGCCGACCGACAGACCGGTCACGGCGCTGCAGCGCTGCCCTCGTTCTGCTCTGCCTTCCCGGCCAGGATGAGCGGTGCGTTTGGTGTGTGTGCGCGTGAGCTGGCTAGCAAAGAGCTGGTCCCCGTCAAGTGAGGGTTGACGGCCCCCATCGTCCACACTATGCCATCAGGGCCTTTCTTTCCTCGCTTTCGCTTGTAGCTCTGCTGGTGCGGGCCCAGTCCCGGTGGGAGGGGGGGGCTGCTAGTCTGGGCTGTCACAGGTCAGCCAGAGCCAGCCAGGCCGCCGGAGAGACGTCGTCTTGTCGCACGGCTGGGAACACATGGCGGTTCGCCCATACGGAGCAAGCCCCGAGGCAGACGAAGATGCATTTGTCTAGGCCTCTTGGTTATAACGAAGCACAAATCAACAACCGTTTCGTCTGCCCGGACGTGGTGATTGATTCGGTCATCGTCTCTCGGCCCGAGCCCGCGCCGACATGTCACCGCGCCTCCCACCAGGCACGCCCGCCGTAGGGCTGTACCTGTAGCCGCCTGGGTGTATGGGGGTTTTTTTTTAGGTCCTTTGCCTTCGTTTTTGGTCCTGCTCGGCCCTGCCCTGTGCCTGCCACCCGCCGGTGAGATGGGTTCTTCACGGACCCCTGGTCCGGCGCGCATGTGGCATGGGCCGCCGCTGGAGTACACTCGCTCGCTCACTGCAGCCCGTGTGCCACGGTCTGTTTTACTGCCGCTCTTCTTTTTCGTCTTCATCTTCTCTTCTTTTGCTCTTCCGTACCGTTGCGTACCTGTGCGATCTCACAAAGGGGGCCGGCCGCCTTGACTGCGTGCTCCTGTGCCATCTACCGTCTCTCTCGCCGTGCGCAGCTACAAGTCAGCCACTTTCGGGGCTGCCTCCGGGTCAGTGTTCGCTTGGCCCTGGAGGGTTTCCTCTCCCCCCCCCAACCCGCTTCTGGGGCGGTTGAGCGCCTGGAAGATGGGACGACACCTGGAATCAAGAACGATGACGGGGGGCGAGTGGGAGTCTTCGAGGACATTCTGGGGGGTTTCCAGCCCACTTCTCGACTTTTCCATTGCGTGCGTTTGCGATCAACATTCAATTTTTGAGCCTGCCACCAGTACTATGCTGGTTTTTTTTTTGGTGTCCTGTTCGTCATCGTCCACTTCTGTGCTCGCAAGAGACCGAAGCGCCTCTCGGGTATTTGCTACCAGCCTCGCTTGTCTGCCTAGATATAACGTAGCAAACCCTCACGTTTGCGGTTGTGACCACGCCCCTCTTGCTTTCCACCTTCCCAAGTGACTTCCGTCGCGGGAAATGCGACCACCGCTTATGTCAACAACTCTGTCGCCCCTTTTGAGCCTCGACCCGAGGTCGCCCGGGTGGTGTCGCCTTCAGCGCGAACCGTTTGAGCTACTACCATCGACCCGTTGAACCAAAGCCACGCAGTAACAGTCGCCAGGCCGCGTGTGCAAAGGACCTGGCCGAATGTTCCTCGTCGAAAAGTGACAATTTCCGCCTTCGGCAAGCCCATACCGATATCAGGAGAAACCCCACGCCCGTCACGTCCCAATGCCTCCCCCCCCCCCTCCAAGAGCCCACTGCCTGCCTCGCCGTCTTGGTCTGCACGCCTGGAGCTTTCCGATCAGCCGGTCACGCCTTCGTACAATCTCCATGCCGACCGACTGCGCCCTTTCGTGAATTCCATCCACTCGTTGCTGCCATACAAAGGAAGCACCAATCTCGCAGGGGCAGCACGGTGCATCAGTTCGGTCTCGTCATGTCATCGTTGAGTAGCTGCTTGAGAAAGGCCCCCGGCTCAGGGGGTCGTTCGCCATCCACCTCTGCGTGCGCCTCTCCGTCCACCGTCCCCTCCGGCTTCACTGTTTCAGCAGAGCCGGATCGGCCGTCTTCACGTGAGGTGAGGACGTCTATTTGATGTCGTATGGTGTCCAGAAAAGCAGTCCGAGCCGGGGCGTCGAGTTTGGAAACAGCCGATGTTCTGAGGTCTCGTTGTCAGTCAAAAACGTAGAGGGGGAAGCCCTCGGGCGGTATCAATATTACAATAGCTCGAGGAGAGAGGAGATGTCGTCCAGGGGCATGTTCGGGGGGTGTGTGCCAGCACCTGGTGCCCCTGACGCAGGAGGTGTCTGGTCCGACTGGTTGGAGGCGAGTTGCATCAACAAGTCGGCGTTCTTGATGAACTTGACGAGGTCTTCGAGGTCTGTTTCGACGTTAGTGGTGCGCATGCGGCGGATGATCTCAATAGATTCGGCCTCAGAGCGCATAGATAGCAGGCAGAAGAGTTCTTCAAACAGGGCAACGCGGCGTTGCAGCTCCTCATGCTTGGACTTGAGGGCGGCAAAGCGGGTGACGTCGGGGCCGGCATCGTACTCGCACCTGGTGCGGCCCATGCCGGCACACAAGGAGCACACGGGGCGCATGCCATCGCATTTCGATTTCCTCCGACGACAGGATGTGCAAGCAATCTTGGTCTGGGGACGGCGCCTGGGTGCACTGGATATGGTGCCGGTGGCAGATTGCGGGGTTGACTCCTGCTCCGATGAGGCGCTGCTGGCTGCTGTTGTGCCTGCGGGTAGAATCTCTCGCTGGGGCTTCATCGTGGCCTTGAGCGCGGGACGACCACGGGCAGGCCTGGTGGGCAACCAGGTTCGCCAAGGGCTGGTGATAGGAGGCGTCGACGTGTAGTAGCTAGAGCGGCGTGATCTGCGCGCTCGCCGGCAGCAATTGGAGCGGGCGCGCGGGTGGACGAATCGAGAGAGAGAGGGCAGAACCAGAACCAGAGCGGGCCTCAACCGCAAGAGCAGATCCGCCCGCCGCTTCGCTTCGAATGTCTCGATTGTCTGGGATGGAGCGCGTCATACTGCCGACCCGCCGGCCATTCTGGATGATTGGTTTTTTGCTGTCGGAATTGTCGCGTCGTGCGCCGTGTCGGGGTTTGTCGATTTGGGTCCTTGAAAACGTGGAAATGGTACCTCGTGTCCTTGTCGCGGATGGAATTGCTTGGAGCCCGTGAGGTAAGGGTATGACGAAATGGACAAGGCGGCGGTGGTGGCTATTGTGCCAACTTCAGTGCTCAGGTGCAGTCGCTGCTGAAAAACAGCGGCGGTGGGCTGGCGCTTTTGGTGCTGGCTGGGACCCTCAGATTGTTCCGGTGCTGGGAACGCTCCCGCAACGGGACCTCCGACGAGAATAAGAAACACAGAAGAACAAAAAAAGATAAAAGAATAAAAGACAATAAAAAAAAAGACACCCAATTAATAATAATAATAATAATAATCCCAGATAAAGACGTTGACTTTAGCCTTGTAAAGTTGTCCAAACTCCATGGACTCGTCTGGCCACGGCTAGGCCAGGCCATCAGCTGGGAAGAGCAGCTGTGCGATCTGTTCGCCCACCGCGAGGCAAGGATGTCGCAGGAAGCCAGACGCCGCTATGCCTATCGAGAGTTTGCTGGCGCATCGGACCCCAGCTGTCGGTTCCTGTCAGCAGCATCAGGATTGGACGCTTGCGACCGTCGGTCGTGTTCCCTTGTGGCTGCTGAAACCTGACGAGGTGCACGCGGGGGAAGAGGGGTGACGGAGTGCGCTCTTTTCCCGGTGGCCTGCTGTCCTACAAAAGAGAGCGAGAACCGACGGGCAAGGGTGAACGAGAGGCAGGGAAACGACGACACTGGTGGTGCTGACGGCAAAGCATAATAGCAACAACGAGAACATGGCATCGTTTGCCCTGGCCGCCGACTGCCGGTGCTAAGATGCAAGCAAGCACTCTCTATACTTGTACGCAGTACGTGTGCCCTGCTGAATCATGGGTGGGTGCGCTGTTGCCGGTGCCCCGTTGCGCCAAAGTGCAGCTCCGTCGCCGTCGCCATTGGTTGGCTGGGGGCATACCCGTGTTTGACAAGCCAACCAACGGCCTGGTTTCCGACGCCTCATCGTGGCTGCCCCGTACTCTGCATAGACCAGCCCGCCGGCATCATCTGTGAGTGGCCAACGGAAGAATAGAACCTGCTTCCACAATGACAATCAGCCGAAATGAACTGACACGCAGACACTCAACAGAGGAGAATCCCTTGGAGAGATGAGTGGCGGCAACAACGCTGCTCAACAGAGCTGGCGGTGAGAGGGGGAGGCCACAGGGAAAGGGGGCAAACTCGAGAAAGAAACCGCAACAAACCTCGATTCTGGGCACGTCTAGTCCCAGACGGCGACATCATTCCATCTTTCCGCAAGTATCGTCAGCATCAGCGCGCCTCTGGCGCAGACGAATCGGTCCGCAGCCCAACTTGTGCCGTCCTTTTTGTGCTCTCCCATGCCCCAAACACCCTGCTCAGCACGCTCAAAATCACCATGGTATCGTCGTCATGTGTACGTGTGCTGCGTCCGCCTAATAGCGGACATGGACATGAGGCCGTGGTCCTTCTCTTCCTCGCTCCTTTCGTGTCCAGTTTCATGCCGACCGCCGTGGCATCGCAGAGACGCGATGCCCGGCGACGCTGACAGTGCTGGCTGTCCTGGCAATGTACCCTTGGATCATTTCGCAGTCGCAGCTGCCGTGCTGGAGGATCTGATTCTTCAGGGTTAGCACCTCGTTTTTAAGTGCCGTCACGCAAGCGTCTAGGTATATGCGCTCCTGTGTGACTTGTTTTTCCTTGTTGGCCAGATCGACCTCGTATTGTTTCGTCTTCTCGCGGCAGCGCTTGGCAGCCGCTCGGTTCTTGACGCGGTATGTCTTCTTCCTGTCCAGCCCTGGCGGGGCCAGCGATGCGTCGCTGTCTTCGCCCTCGACGTCATCCTCTGCCCATTCCGCGTTCTCGTCGTTCGACAGCGAGCTGGCCGGGGAGAGTTCACAACCGGCCCCAACTCGCGCCTTCTTGGGGCGGTGTTGGGCCGTTGACGAAAGACGCGGGTCCATCGCTTCCCTAGTAGGCTTCGTGGCTTTCTTCTTTGTCGCGGTAGCTCTGCGTTCTGGCTCTGGTCGGTTCCGATGGTCGGGAGGAGGCTGCCAGACCGGGGCCATGGCAAAGGGGGAGCAGGCCGGGGCCGGCCATTGGTGCGGCGGGCTGAAGACGGCAGACTGCGGCGGCTGGAGGTGCTGCTGTTGTGGTTGGTACGGAGGCCAGTCCCCAGGCTGCGGCGCCCAGTTGGCAGTCGAATAATCCGCTGCCGGTCTGGTAGCCTCGAACGACTGATGGCTCTGTCGTTCTGCGTCCCATTGAACAGAGCTGATTGACGCTGCAGAGTTGCCCGAAGAGAACACGGGCTCAAGCATTTGGCACTCCCATCCAGGCCACAGCTGACAGAGATGATACTCGTCGGTGGGCGATACGAACGGCGTCTGCCCTGGCGGCGTGGCATACATGGGCAGGGCCATGTGCCTTGGCTCGGCCATCGGGGCTGAGCTGCGATGACCTGACTGAGCCATTTGGTTCCTGGTGGACGGATATTAGCTGACTTGCGTTTTGAGGCTGGACCGCAGTGGTGGGTGAGGCTCATATAAGTCTTAAGGTGGGCACCTCCAGGCCTGCCTAACGGTGGTAGCGGATCGTGATGGGAGGAAAAAGGTTAAATCGCGGCCCGCGCAGTAGCAATTTCTGGCCTACTACCGGGCAGATCTGATTGCCGAGAGGGGATTTGTGATAGGGATATATGTGAGGAGGTGGATGGGAGGGAAAACACTTTGTGTCGAAGGCCAGGAATCAGACCCAATAGCTGGCGCGCGGATACAGGCCCGAAGTTAATAATAAGAGGATGCTGCCAGCATAGAAACCAGGGGTCGAGAAACGATGATGAAGAACAGGGGGCAAGGGCACAGTCGACCGGGCCCTGATGGTCGTCAACAAGGATTGTGGGCATGCGAGATGGGCATGATGGGGTGCTATCCGCTTGGGAGCAACAAGGGACGAAGGGGGAAGAGGATGACATCCCAAGGCGTCATCTAGCATCGGGACGACTTTGCCAGGTGCTTTAAATGGAGGTGCTTTGAACGGCAGAAAGAAGAAACGCATACCGTACGACGCAAGGCATGCGCGACCCGGCAGCGCATCGCGCAATAGGACGGGCGAGGCTCGGTGGTTGTCATGGCTGGCGTGCCGTGGTCTGGACCATGGCGAAGAGATGTGCACGTGGATGAGAGACGGGGAGGGGCGAGGCTCGTCCAACGACGCGACAGGGGGATCTTGCTTCCAGAGGGGTGGTTGCCCAAGGAGAACCGGGTTAAACGACAAGGCAACCAGGCAATCGAAAAGGTTGGGCGAGGAGCACAAATGGCGACGGGAGCAGAGGAGCCTGGTCGCCAGAGGGACGGCACGGAGTTGGTGCCGAGTGGTCTGCAGTCGACGAGAGTCCAGTAGCACAGCAGGCGGGGATGCCCATTGGCTGGGTGGTCGAAGGGTTGAGGTACCGCGACTGTACCTCATGCAGATGTTCGGAGCAGCAGGAGAAGGCGAAAAGAACAGAAACAAGACTGGAATCGAGTCCGGACGTTGACTGCACGGCTCGCTGATCGGTTGTTGGTGAGCTTTCCAGGCAAGGAAGTTTATCCATCGGCCAGTGGCTGATGCGTGATACGTCGGAATCCGTTCCGGGGCTTCCCAGCCCCGATGATTGGCCACGGAAGTGACTCCGGCAGGCCGATTGCGCGACTGGGGGCTAAAGATATTACTGCGCAACAACTCGTCTCGATCGGCCCCTCCTCCTCCTCCCTCTCTCTCTCTCTCTCTCTCTCTGCATCCCGCCCCCCCGCTTCTGCACCAACTGGCAACAGTGATGTCTCTCCCGTATCTCCATTGTTCCGCGCCTAGACCTGCTTTTGCCTCAAGATAGGGAACCCTTCATGTTTTGGTTTCTTATTCCTCTTCTTCCCTACAGACCATTGTAGATGCAGATGTGGGGATTGTCCTTGCTCAATCTACCTTGTGCACGAGTGATCACGCATGGCATGCCCGCCAAGCACGTGCATGACAGGACGCCCATCCCAGAGTGTGAAGGATCGCGGGTAAGGGGACAGCAAGCCACGGCGTATCGAAGGCGGCACAGCAGACGGCCGGCACAACAGCCGGCCAACCAAACATGCCAACGCAACTTGAGGGACGCCTTGGACGCAAGGTGGTTGCGCCGCGTTTCACCAGTCAACAGCTACAATCGGCGTCGGAGTCGACTCCGATGCTCCACTGGTTATCGATCAACCTCCTGCTACGGACCTGGGCCCCTGAACCCTGAGGCTATAGCTACGAAAGAAGAAGTTACACCGGCCTTGCATCATGACAGGGTTGCGAGACCTGGTGCTGATGATGATTTGGCCATTTGGTATCTTGTTTTCCATACACGGGAATTTTTGTTTAGGGGGGGGAGGCGACTTGGACCGCAGCACGGCCGTTGGAATTCGATGCGCCGAAAAGAGCTCCCCCCTCCCCTCCTCTCCGCTATCTTGGGCAGACGATGAGCTTACCTGCAGTGCGGCTTCTGGCGGGTTCCCGGGGATCGTCCGAAGCTGCAAAGCCGCACCCTCGGCATGTGCTTCGACGCCCCTTGGTGCGGCTCATGCATCTATCTCAACACTCTCTCGAATGATTGCCTACCTCTGAGCTGGCTTCGGGCTGGTCAATCGGCAGATCCAAGGGGCTCGGTGTTCAGCCAGCCTTTTCTTCCTCTGCCCGAGGTAGGGTAGAGGAAGGGTCGTGCGGGTAGTAGGTTCGAATACCTCGAGATACCTGCTCCATGCCTCGGGTACCCCTGGATCATCTGTGGACGGGGTATGGTGTGCTCGGTTACGGGTCTTTGTACGAGTGATGGCGGCCACCGGAGGCCAGCCCTGGCGCAAAGCAAGCGCCAAATCCGACCAACACGACGGGGAAGCGTCCAGCCCCTCGTCTCGGAAACCTGCCTCCTTACCTTCCTCGAATCCCGGGTTCTGATTACTCATCCGGTGACCTAACCACAACATCGAGGTCCTGTCATGTTTGGTCAGTTTGCTGTTTCGACCACCGGCGCCTGCTCCGGACCGTAAAACAACTCTTGGCTCCTCGCCGGCAACCAAACTCCTTCCAAACCCCACGCAACGTTTACCATTGGAACAACACGTGCAGGCCGGCTTCCACCTTGGCACCCTTGCGCACATTCTTGCTTTCTCCGGCGCGGGTGGATATTTCTGCTGCCCCGCGTGGTCGCTATACATAGTAGACCGACGGGATTTTGGATCACACTCGTCGCATCAGAGGAACGCAACTTTGTCTTTTCAGATACCGTACAACAACCAAACGTCACTGTGGTAAAACAAAATTAATTCCCCATCTGTATCACTCTTTCCTCGACAACTTCCTTCTCCCGTCGTTTCGTCCCGTCTTTCTCCCTCCTCTGGCCACCCACTTAGGCCTGAGGCGTCCCGCTCATGTTGGTTATTAGACCTTGGCGCGCGCGATGATGCTTTTCCAAAAGTTGCTTTGAGTCATCCCTCTCTATCTCTCTTCTTGATAGATAAAGCTGTATTGTACCTAGGTCGTTCAAGGTAGTAACTCATTCAGTCATCCATTCATCCCGCTTTCTCTCCAGCTCTCGCTCCACATGAGCCAGCAGAGTGACACTGTCCACGATCTTCCCCTACGCACCAACTCAAGGCATGTCAAACACGGTGAAACTCAGGCCACTGTTGCCGCTCGCCGCCAGCGGCCCGCCGGTGGCCCCCAGCGTCATGAATGCACCAAAGAGGAAGAGGCCGCAAGTGTCGGCAGCGTGCAATGGTACGCGATTTCCTTTCCAGAACTTGACATGTCGGCTCTCTGATTCAATATCTAGGCTGCCGGAAGAGGAAGATCAAGGTCAGTACATACAGCCATTGCTCTGTCTCACTGCATTACCGATGCTGTACACATAGCCGAGAAACGAATAACTCCGGCTGAAACTCGTGATAGTGCGATGGAATTCGGCCATGCTGCTACGCCTGCACGGCATCGAGCACACCTTGCGTCTACCCCGTCCCCGAGGGCCTCTCGCAGAGGCAGGCTCAGAAACAAAAGCTTAGCCACGTGTCGAGGGCGCACGAGAATAGCCAAAGGGTTCTGGAGCTGCTCCGAGCGAGTCGGGACGGCGCCTCTCAAGATATATTGAAGCAACTACAACACTCGGAATACCTGGATGAAGCAATTCAGTCCATAGCCGACGCCAGTCTGTTACTTCCAAAAATCTACAACCAGAGTGGTAGGCGCTCCCACAGTTTGCGGCTATATCAGGAATATGGGACCTTGTGATTGCTGACATGACGGCATGTCAGGAGGCTCAGCCAATCTCTCGCGCCAACCAGGAGACTCGAATCGCGAGTCGACATCTCGGACCCCAGCAGCAAAGTATGTTCTAGCCAAGTACTTCCGACTCTCCCCCAATTCTACTGACTTCTCGCCGACGTAGTTCCGGCGGATCAGCGAAAGACCAGTCAGCCGGCAACGCTGATTCCGACCATGTTCTGCCTGTCTCGTGCTGGACCGTCGTTTCGCAAGACAACAAGCTCTTGACCTATCTCGTTGATATGTTCTGGACGTGGGACGGCACCCTGTCTCATCTCATTGATCGAGAGCTGTTTATTGGTGATTTGAGTGCCGCCGGACCCAATTTCTCTGCCGGCCAGCAGCGAGGGTTCTGCTCGCCTTTCCTCGTCAACACGATTCTTGCCGTGGCTTCTGTGCGTCCTTCTTTCTGGTTGTCTTTAACATCGTCCCTGCTTTTTACTGGAGGTCTTGACGCTAACGATTGCATTCGACGACGCCAGCTACACGCAACGAGGAAGCGCCCCGACTCATACTCAGAAGACATTGTTACACTCGGCCACAACTTCGCCAGTCATGCCTTTGAGTTACTCGAGTCGGAAAAAGGTGTGAAATCGTTGACGCTGCTCCAGGGCGCGGCCGTCCTCTGGCTCTTCGCCAGCAACGAAGGCTCCCGATCGTCCCGCACGCAGTGCGCGAGCCTCGAGAGCTTACTTCGGGATACCTGGATGGCACTCGGTCTCGAGACGGGCGGCTCCGCGCTCTTCAAAATTTCCGGAAAGGACGACGCTCACGACGTCAGAATCTGGCAGGCGGTTTCTCACATAACATGGGGGTTTTACTGCTTCTTTGCGTACGTACTCACTCACCCGCCCTTGGTTGGCTGATGGTCAAAATATTGCGGCTGACGAGTCTTTTCTTTTTTTTCTTTTTTACAGAAAAATGGCCATGATATTCTCTCCAGATATGCTGGTTTCAAGACCGCTCATAATGAAGACGTTCGAAGACCTGGAAGCTCAGCGAGGCTCCGGCTCACCAGCCTCGGTTTCCTCTTCCGGCGAGGATAGTATCGCCAACCAGACGTCGTACCAGCTGCAGGTGTTCAGTGCAAAATGCTCCCTTTGCGAAATCGCCGACCAATTCATGTCCATGTTTGTAAATAACGGTCAAATGTCACTTCTGGATAGCGGGCACTGCACGGCGCTCTACAACAAGCTCCTTTGTTGGAAGCTGTCACTCCCGGACCATCTCATGACGAGCAACAGCGTCTCCTCATCCCTTTTGTTGCTCCAGTAAGTCACATATTGCCCCTGCTCTCCGATGCCAGACAAGAAACCCCGACAGAAAACTCTTGGCTGATACTCATTCCCTAACCAGAGCAACGTACGATTTCGTGGCCCTGAAGCTCCTCTTCAGCTACACGAGCCACGCCGGCACCGACCTCTTCGACGGCCGCAACGCCGCCTCCCTCCAGGTTCTTCATGCGAGCTCCATGATAACGAACCTCTGGATCTACCGCGGCATCTACACCATCAAGCACGAATACTGGGCCGCCGAATACTGCTCCTTCGTCGCCCACGCTCTCCTTCCCCGCCTCGAAAGCGACGCCTCGGCCCCCGCAGTCCAAGATATCATCGGCCGCGCGTGCTGCGTGCTCAACGAGATGGCGCTCGCTGGCGTCTCGGGCCGCGCGCAGGAGCTGCTCGCGGGCGTCGAGGAGAGGGCAAGGTCATTCAAGATGCGGGTGCCGTCGTACGGGCGGAAATCGGCGACGCATGAAAGCGCCACGCCCATGGTTCTGATACGCGGGGTGCAGGTTTTTGACGGCGCAAGGGGAAGCATGCTGGATCCCGAGAACGGGACGCACGCCGTCAGGTTCGGGGAGACTATCGAACATGTACGGCCAGAGAGTCCCGGCGGAGGACAAGGTGGTGGTGGGTAGGGAGGTGAAGATGTGTCTGTGTGTCGGCCGCCTCTGTGAGGAAAGACTTTTTCATTGCTTTTTCGTCATGACTTGGGGAGCTTGTTGGCTACCGGAGTCACCTTACAGTTCGTTGTACGCCGGCAAGATTGATGCACAGAACTAGCATGAATTGCAATGGTTTCGGATTCCTTAACAGGGGACTGTTGATAGCGACGACAAGTGTGTCTCCAACGTAGTATAACTGAATAACGGCATGACTGTGGTATGACCCCAAGAATTTATGAAGAAATGCTTCCAGTCTACTTTTGCCAATGCGCCAGACTTGAAATCTCTACCCACCACCCCCGCCTTTGCTCATTGTCTTCATGGACGCCGTCTTTCTTATGCTGCAAGTTTCCGAGGATCGACTTCCTCCCCCTGTATCCAAATTCTCTTAATGTTGCGTGTCGCACTGATGTCTTCCAAAGGATTACCCTCGACGAGGACGAGGTCCGCCCTGAGTCCGCTCCGTACAATACCCCGGTCGCTGAGCCGGAACGCCTTGGCCGCCACGCACGTCGCCGAGCGGACAACGTCGAGCCGCGACATGCCGGCTTCGACGAGCAGACGAAGCTCCTCGTGTAAGCTCTCGCCAAAGGGGATCTGGGCTCCGGGGATCAAGTTCGCTGTCGTACCGGCGCAAATGGTCACACCGGCGTCGTGTAGTGTGCGCACACTAGCCGTCGCGTTGCCGTAGTCACTGCCCACTGTGGCGCCCGGATCGGTGTGCCGTCTCGAGGCCGCGTCGGCCGAGTTGTTGTCGTGGTCACTGTCCACACCATCGACGCCATCGACGCCACGGCGCTGCGAGGGGGTGCCGGACGGACGGCCACTGTCGCCAGTGTCGGTGGTTGTCGCGGTCGACTTGTTGGAGTTCTCGGCCGGCGCGCGTCTCCGCATCATGCTCAGCGTCGGCACAAAGATCTTGCCTTGGGCAGCCATCTCGCGCGCCATGGCGGGGTCGAGAGCCGCATCAAGGGGTGCGTGGGCGAAGATGTCGAACCCGGCGCGCATAGCGCGTTCATAGGATGCCTTTCCGGCGGTGCGGGCAATGGTGAGCTTGCCATGGGCGTGAGCTGCGTCGACTATAGTCTTGAGGATATCGTCCGTGAGCGCGTGGAGGTCGACGACGACTTTAATAAAGTCTGCGCGGTCTGGGCCGCTCGATCTCGCAGAAACAAAGTTAAAGGCGTCCTTGCGCGTGCGAATGACAGACTCGTCGGGACTGTCATATAGCTGCGGTTGGTAATCCTTGGCGGGTACGGCCTCATTGCCAGAGGTCAGGAAGGTGGGCAGACCCGTGCGGCCGGCAGAATAGACTCGCAGGGCCTGGCATTGCTGGGTATTGCTGCTCAAGTCGATGACAGTGGTGACTCCGTGACTCGCAAAGGTGCCGAGGGCAGCGTTCGCGCCCTTGATATTCGCATAAACGTCAATAAAGCCGGGCAAAAGTGAGCAGCCACGTCCGTCAACAACGTAATCCGACGTCTCGGCCTCAGTGCCGTCCGCCATGGGATCCTGAATATTGCCGGCGGACCGAGTAAATACAACATTGCCGGCGTCGCGGATCACCTCGCTATCGAAGACTCGAACATTTTTGATGAATATCTTGGTCATAGCTCCCCACGTCCCGATCTCGATGGACGTGTACGTGTAACGTGCTTTTAGTGGAATAGTTCAGGGGTAAGAGGTGCTTTAGCTTGAGGGTGTGGTTTCGAATTCGCTTGCTGGACTCATGTCTTTGGTAGTTGCAGACATATGGGTAGATGTTTCGACAAGCAACGTGATCTGTTATCTTGATTGCAAACTAAGGCGGACGAACATAGAAACTCGGTGACAAATTTCTACAGAGCGCCTAGGTCCGCCACTACTAATCGTGTACACATGCGGCACCCACGAGGCACCAACAACACGGCAGAAATGTTCCACAATGACAAGCAGTCAGGTCATTGCGGCAGTTCAATGGAGCACGGATAGTTCGCCAATAAGAATTTCAAGCTGTCCGTAGAATCACAACTTCATTTTGCCTGCGAAGTTAGGCACATTCGCCTGGCTAGGGCAGTGCTGGGACAGATGTGCTCGGAGAGGGTTCCGTTCATAGATGGAATCGAATAGGTGTTATAATCCGGTATAAACTTGGCTGGGGATGTCTCTAACCATGTCCAAACGACTAGCTCGGTTCGATTACTGGCGACGTCAGATGTTGGTCATGTTGATTCTATGGAGAAAAGTCGACAAGAGGTCCGGTGAGCCAATGGGAACATCGGGTTGTTCGGAGTTCTCTCCTTGATCTCTGGCCAATAGCATTGCCGTATCTGCGTATTGCCGAGTGGTGATATCCCCAACGTAGCCGATACTCGCCATGCTCGCCAGGTTCTTTCCTCATCGGAAGTATGCCTCCATGCAACTCCTGTATGTCATGGGTCACAAGCCGCCGTCTCGTATGGTTGAATGCGGTCATGGTTGGGCCTGTACTTTCAGCAGGAGTCCAAAGTCCCAATATGTGCTCGTACTTGATCCCCAAAGATGTAATTGCAGCGCTCTTTGTGCGGAAGCCTCCCTGGTCTCTGGCAGCCCCGAAAGCCGCAACAGCTCGCTGTGATCCTTATCAGAAGTGCTGGTGTATTCAATAGAAATGTTTGAGTTTTGTTATAGTCGTCACCGTTCTCGTTTGGTCTACAGGCTCTTCTTGCTATTTCCACGCCTAGCAGGTCACTGTTTTCGGGGTTCAGTCAGATGCATTGTCGCAGCCTCTACCGAGTCAAAACGCTGATGTGTCGGCCCGAGGGCTTGGAATACATTACACATCAAGTCGAAGACGCACTGTATTAGCACATGCTTCATTCGAAATGAAGTGGTGAGTCGATCATAATGATCGTATGTCTACTCCTTTTCTCTGTTCACTCTCCAAGAGTGGATCGGGTTCCGAAGATTGATGAGCTGCCAGATGCAAGTGGCAGGCGAAACTGCACCATGATCGGAAGGCTCAGACGGAGGATTGACAGCCATGCCGTTGACGTCCTCGTCATGTTGGGATTCAGACTTGAATTCCAGATCTGGGTAATCGCTGCGCCGACGCGACGTGCGCGTCAGCAATGTAGATGTTCTCCGTATCCCATCACAGCTTGCAACGCTGAAACGGGATGCGTTTGTTCCGCAATTTGGCTCTGATAGGAAGAACGTAGCGGTTTGTGCAGCAGTACGGAAATTACGAAAGAGGCTGTCAAATAGGCTGCCAGGCGGAAGTAGTCTCGCCTTTCGCTCAGTTTCGTGTGCTGTGAGAAAGACTTCGCTGTGTGGGATGCGACCGGGTTGTGAACAGTCCAGTCTCCCTGCCAGGCCTTTTCAGCATGTATCATAGACACAATCTGGCTGTCGAAGTTTAGATGCGCAATTCGTATCAAATCAGACATCGTCATCGTCAACATCTTCAACCATGGCCTTCCTGGGTGCATCGGTTTCGGTTTTGTCGATCGAGGTCACTGCCTTCAAGTAACCCTCTTGCTCAAGCCTATCCGCTTCCTCGGGCTCCATCAAACCACTCTGGCCCTTGCCTTTGTCCATCTTGATTTTGACGGCGGTAGGCACGAATGCAGATACCGCCTCCTTGGCCAAGTTTCGAACCATGGGCTTAGCCTCATATACAGTCTTCGGCTCTGGTGCTGTGGGCTTATCTTCCTTCTCCTCTAGCTTCTGGTTTTCGGCTTGCTCAGCTTGCCGGCGGGCTCGTCTCTTTGCGTACCACTTATCCATCACCTCCTTTGGAATCGGTGGTGGGGTATCTCGCGGCATGGGGATCCTCTTGACGTCACCCGGGACATCCTCATCGCTTGTCAATTCGTCGTCGTCCCGCCTCCGCTTTCCAAGAACGCCCCTTGAGGAATCGCCATCGCGATGAAAGCCGCCGTGACCAAATGATGGGGCCTTATCGCCCAGTGCTTCGCGTGCCTTCTTCACTGCACGCAGCTCCTTTTCAAGACCTTCGAGGACTTGTTCCTCATGGCGAGATAGCTTGCCGCCCCCTGTTGCAATGGCCTTGAGATCGTCTATCTGCTTCTGGAGCCGTTCGGGATTTCGACGGGCAAGCTTCTCATTGCGACGAGACTGGACTTCAGCCTTGCCTAGATGGTCGATGCGTCAGTAAGGATGTCACCAATAAGGGCGTGCGTGAATCCCAGGATCGGACCGTACCTTTCTTGATTGCTTTGGCTTTGTCGGCCTTGCGCTGGGCCTGCACCGGATTGAAGTTGCGTTCCTTTGGCATCTTAAGACGTCGGGTTGTTATGGTAGGAATTGGGCGATGGGGTGAGTTTGACGTCGTTATCAAAGTTGCATGTCAGAGACAGAGAACTCTGGACATTGGGAGGTCAAGACTAATTGCTCTGATAGCTCGATGATGTGCATTATCTACTTATCTTATCGTGTCACGTGATGTCGTCGTTTAACAGGGGTCTGATAGTTGCCCCTGCAACATTGTTGACTTGATGCCCCGCATTGCCAATAACACTGTCCCTTTGTTCCCTGTCCTCCCCCTAAAACACGAGTGTCCACCCGGGCAGCGATCGACTGTGCATGGTTACCGTCAGCCTTTCTTGGTCAGGTCCATAGATCTTGGGCCGTCTCCATCCATCGCCCTGTATTCCAGCCCAAGTCAACCCCACGGCGGAGAAGATAACAACAAAACAAGCCGCGCTGGTCATCCTCTATCACAAGCACGCAACTCTATTCGTACCTTGCAGCGGTTTCGATCCTTTCCAGTTTCTCCTCAGCAGCCCCTCACCAGCTGTTGTTGGCTCGTTTTGGCTTTCGCTTTCCCGCCTCCATCACCTCGTCTGCCTCAGCCCCTCTCGGTCTATCTGTTTGGCACCATCACAACGATGTCGGGCTTCATGGCCAATTTATTCCCAGGAGGGACCAGAGACACCCAGACCTCGTCGCGACCAGAGACACCCACGAGAAACAGCTTCATCAACCCATCTAACACGCCCCAGGGCAGCCCCAGCAAGAGAACAATCCCCCCGGGGCCCACGAACTGCCTGATGCATTCGATAATGCGCTCAAGCTGAGCACTCCTATCCTCGAAAGACCCAGGCTCGATCGCCCGCTGAGCGTGATCAACACCCCGCAGTCTTCCGGAAGGGGCAACGAAAACAGCCCGAACGTGGACGAGAGCGTGTTGCACAAGGGAGCCACCTCCACCGGCAGTCCATTGAAAAAGTCCCACGGACAAGAGAACACTCCTCCCACTTCGCGCTTGGGAGGCAGCGATTCCCCTTATCAGCAGAGCCATGCCGCCATCTCCCGCCATGAGTTGTACCAGCCTAGGGAGAAAGCTGTGACCCCCAGAAACAAGTTCAACACCCAAAGAGCTCTGACTCCCGAGGAGTTGGAGATCCTACAACGCCCGAATGTTCGAAGACTGGTCAACGTCACACAGCTCTGTATGTTCTTGTCCTTGAAATTCGCCGCCACCCAACTGACAAGAAACAGACTTTCTTGACTACTACTTCGACCTCCTGACATATGTCGGCTCGAGACAGAACCGCTTGACTGCGTTCCAGTCGGAAATTCCTCCTCCACCCGAGACTGACGAAACGACGTATAATCAGATGTGGCAAAAGTACAAGGGCCGAGAGCGCGCCAACCTGAGAAAGAGACGCGTCAGACTTCGCCAGGGTGATTTTCAGATCTTGACTCAGGTTGGACAGGGAGGCTACGGCCAGGTCTTCCTCGCCCAGAAGAAGGACACTCGCGAGGTTTGCGCCTTGAAGGTGATGAGCAAGAAACTGCTCTTCAAGCTGGACGAAGTCCGCCATGTCTTGACAGAGCGTGACATCCTCACCACTGCCAAGAGTGATTGGTTGGTTCGGCTCCTTTACTCGTTTCAGGATGACAAGAGTATCTATCTTGCCATGGAGTATGTACCCGGTGGAGATTTCCGCACCCTGTTGAATAACACCGGTGTTCTGAGCAACCGCCATGCGCGATTCTACATCGCCGAGATGTTCTGCTCTGTCGATGCCCTTCATCAGCTGGGCTACATCCACAGAGACTTGAAGCCAGAAAACTTTCTCGTTGACTCCACTGGACACGTCAAGCTCACCGACTTTGGGTTGGCAGCCGGCATGCTCGCTCCAGCCAAGATAGAGTCCATGCGAGTTCGTCTCGAGAAGGCCTCCGAGACATCGGTGCCATTCGGAAAGCCCATGGACAAGCGAACTGTGGCGGAGCGACGCGAGGGATACCAGACGATGCGAGCAAAGGATACGAACTACGCCAAGTCTATCGTTGGCTCGCCTGACTACATGGCGCCCGAGGTTCTCCGAGGAGACGAGTACGACTACACTGTGGATTACTGGAGTTTGGGCTGCATGCTGTTCGAGGCGCTGACGGGATTCCCTCCTTTTGCTGGTTCTACTCCCGATGAAACCTGGCGGAACTTGAAGCACTGGAGAGAGGTTCTCAAGCGACCTGTCTGGGAGGATCCTAACTACTTCCTCAGCAACCGCACATGGAACTTTATCACGACGTGAGTGACCCTGCCCTAGGATTTGTGTACCACATCTACTAACTTTGATCCCTAGTTGCATCAACTCCCGGTCCAAGCGCTTCTCAAATATTAAAGAAATCTTTGAGCACCACTACTTTGCCGAGGTTGACTGGGACACCCTGCGGAGCACGAAGGCTCCGTTCGTGCCTGAGCTCGATTCGGAGACTGATGCAGGATACTTTGATGACTTCACCAACGAGGCCGACATGGCCAAGTACAAGGAGGTGCATGACAAGCAGCAAGCGTTGGAGACAATGGCGGATCGCGATGACGAGATGGGCAAGAGTCTCTTCGTCGGCTTCACATTCCGCCACCGCAAAACCACGGACGACGCCAGTCCGCGCAAACCAATACCGTTCAAGGAGGAGGAGGACACCTTCGGCACGATGCTGTAGAGCAAGCCCGTGTGGCGAAGAACGGAATGGCAGTGGCTTTGTCAGCGGGGCTACCGTTGACCTTGGAGTCGAAAGATTTCATTCATGATGATGATGAGATAGACGTCATGGAAGGAGGACAATGCGGTGTTGGGGGCAGCGGACTACTTGTACGGGTTTGGGACTGGACTGCCCTGCAGCAACGGCATGTTTGAGATGAGATTTTGGACTTTCTTTTTGCGCTGGAGTTTGCAAGAGGATGGGATTCGGATGACAGGCCTGCTGCACAGCATTAAGCAAGCAGGGTCCTTCTATCGGTTAGGATTAATTTTAGGGAAGAGGATGGCGTTTGCAGACGGCCGACCATCCGACACACGTGGGACTAGAGATTACAGGCACACGCAGAGAATTGACCCTTTTTCCTTTTCAAATCCGTGAGCCTTCCCCGAGTTACCGGTGTCAGCCAACTGTCCGCGTCATCTGTTGAGGCTGGCGCGAAACCTCGTCAGAGTACCTACCTTAGCTTAAGCCGAGCAACCAGCCTCGCTCCTCGGAACGACGGCAGCTAGCCAACGATCTCCTGCCTACTGTGACGGCAGCTGGTATGGGTGGTGGATGGGGCTTGATCAGCCCGAGCCCAGCAGCAGCATAAGCACATATTCTGAAACACATCGAATAAGGCTCCGGTCCAACTCGGTGATCAGGTCCTCGGCGCCCAGACAGTGATCACTCGCTGACAATGTTTCGTTTCGTTCCTTTTGTCCCGATTTGAGGGGCAGCACGATCCCGATGACCTGGTTGTGAGTTGCATCAGCAGAGGCGGCAGGCGGCAGGCGCACCAACATCAGCATCAGCGCACACATTCGGACGAGTCGACGCTCATACGTCAGAGACGAGACGCAGCAGAGGGCGGAAACCCGACGCCTCTGCGCGACAAAAGAGAGAAGTACCAAAGGGAAGGAGGATCATTCTCTCGAGTTGTCCGGGGGACCGAGCCAATGCGGTTGAAACGGAGGTTGGTGTTGATTGGCTTGGACTGCGATGGATCACCGGTCGACACTAGGGGCTCCCGCTACGGCCGGTGTTCCCCAAACCTCATCCCGGACTCCTACCTGTCGTGTCACATCACCGATGCCTTGTCGACGCGGCCCCGTTAAGCTAAGGTAAGCATACAATGCCGACGAGCCACTAGACTTGTCCGACTGCTGCAGGCCAAGGGCTGACTCTGAGCAAACTTTTTGGTCGGGCAACGTCGCGCTATTCTCTCTGTTCTCTGTCTTCTTTTGACACTGACCGGGGCCCTGCCATGCAGGGCCACGCGGTGGCTTTGAGTCGAGGGGTGTGGATGGACAGGGCGGGCTGCACCGATGAGCTGTGTGTCAAGTGTAAGCAGGCAGGCTGCAGGAGGGAGAGAGGGAGGGACAAGACTTTGGGCGACGTGCTGGACCAGCTGCGTGGGTATCCGATGGGATCTGCAGAGCTCAAAGAGCCCACGCGGCGTCCGTGACCCGGGGGCGGTTCTCTTCCCAAAGTGACGAAGGGGCCACCAAGACACCATATCATTGCTTTTTGCCATACGGCTGCTCGGGACCGAAGCTCTGTCTTCCCACCCCCAGTCTGCAGTAGTAGGATCACCGAAGACGTCGGTGAGTGGAGAATTGTGTGTGTGTGTGAGGCGAGGAGGCGGTCATGTCGTTCGCAGGATATAAAGGGAAGCCGTTCGTGCTCCAGACCGTCTGTTGTTTGGGTTTTGCTTTGAACCATCAGCTCGGGACGCATATTCCTTTTCGTCGCAACATCCATCTGACCTTTCTCCTTTGCTTCACCGCATATTTCTGAAGCAGCACGCCATCTGCCACGAGGTACATTACACAGCAAACACCAAAACCAAAAAAAACCAAGATGAAGGCCACCACTGTCGCTGCTGCCCTGGCCCAGGGCGCTGCTGCTGTCGCCGCTCCCAACGGACCCGGCAACGGAAACTGGGGCCCCGGTAACGGGAATGGTGTCGGCTTCGGTGGATTCGGATACGGCGGTGGATGGGGCGGTTTCGGCCCCGGCGGCTTCGGCAACGGTGTTGCTCAGTGCGCTGTAAGTCCCACGTTATGGGGTTGTTTTGGGGGTTTTTTTTTTCACTTTCCCGTCATCGCAACATTTTGTCCCATCTTCTTCAGCGCTCCCCCGTCTTCTCCTAAACCTTCTCACCAACTTTAACTGACACTCCCCACAGAGCTCTTGCTTCTCCTCCCACTTCGCGTCCGCCACCCCTACCCCCCAAGCCTTCTGCACCGACGCCCCGCAACTGAACGACTGCGTCCGCTCCGCGTGCACCACTGACTCGGCGGCCCTGGCTTCTTACACCTCCGTCTCTTCGTCCGTCTGCAACGCCTTCACCGACTGCTCCAGCACGAGCACCTTCACCTACAGCGGCGGCTGGTGGGGCGGCGCCTCCAAGACGGATGCCGCCGTCACCATCACCGGCTGCCCCGTCGACGGCTGGTGGGGCCCCGGCGGCGCGTGGGGCGGCATGGGCCCCGGTTGGGCCTACAAGACCGAGACCGTCACCCTTACCCGCACCGTCAACGGCGTTGCCACCACGGGACCTGCCACCGTCGCCCAGGCCGTCTCGGGCAGCAGCACGCTGCTCACGACCTTTACCGGCGCGTTCGCGGCCCAGGAGACGGGCGGTTCTTCCGGCTCTGGCTCGCAGAACGCTGCTGCTGGCGGGGACTCGAACCGCGCCGTCAAGGTTGCCGGCGCCGCGTTGGGTGCGGTTGTCGCCGTTGTCGGTCTGATGTAAAAGAAGACATACGGCGGACCTTTACCTTGAACCTGTATACTTTATCCCCCCTTTCCCTTTGTTTGTGTATTATACAACCGGGACATGCAAAAAATGACTCGGAGAAAATAAGGGGCCAATGGTCTGGGGTAAATTGTGGGGCAAGGCTTTGTTTCTATTTCGACTTCGTTCTTTAATGACCAGGAGTAATTGGGTGGAAGGATGTGAATAAGGCTGGATACCTTGTGTGTAACGTGTTTGACGATGAGACGTCTCCGATGGGAGACGCTTACAGTCTTTACCTACCTATGACATAGCATAGTCACGGCCGGATACGATGAATGGAAATGCATGTTTCTGAATGGGTGCATGGCCATCGACGACATGAACCGTATCACATGGGAGTTCAATCTGAAGAGGAATATTTTGTCTCGTGACGACATCGTGATATTTGAGTGTTCTACTAACGATGCGCAACCGGCGGCGAGGAGTAATTCCCGGCAGAATAGAACCGCAGTGTATCGCTTTGCAGGAAACCTTTGCCAGAGACTTCACAGGTGCCAAGTTCAGAAAGAAATTAAGGTCCGGATGGCATGTCACAAAGGCACAGCTTGTACGGATCCTCCGCAAGCAGGCTTGAGATGTCGGGATGATAGAAGCAGGTGTGATGAACAAATTTCCCGCAAGGCTGCCCATGTGGACAATTGTATCCTGCTGTGCTTCGAAATGGCATCCAAAGCTGAGAGCTCACATATTTCACGCCACGAGACATTGGTGACCGCTCCGTTTCTGCTAATGTAAATGTAATCAATATCAAGACGGACAACCGAGCCAATTTGTGAGAGTTGGGCCTGGGGCCAGACCACATCCGCTCAAACCCGAAATCCGTCCAAATTGTCATCACCTTGGTGAGCGCCGTCGCCGACGTAGAAGTCCTCACAACCCGTTCGCAGAGGCCGCCGTTGCCGTGGGAATGGTTGTCAACAATCACGCCCCACTTCCGCGCCCGGGACTCGAGGAGCAAAGACCGGATGAAAGCGCAACAGGGAGAAGCGAACGACCCTCGCTCCTTCCTCTTGCTGCCTCAATCCGCTCCATGGCGTCATTCTACGTACCTTGACGGCCCCAATAAGCACGCGCGACCCTTCTTGGCCGACAAATCTCCTTGAAGCTTTCGCCAACACAGAAGGCGACCCCTGGGCGTAGGGGTTCAGGTTCAAACTGTGGGTTGTGGCAGGTCGCCAAGGTCGATTGTTCGAATCCCCCTCTAGTCGCCAATCCTTTCTCGGTTCCGCGCCGGACAGCCTCCTCGACGACAGGCTTGCGCTGGCCACCTCTCCCGGCATGTGCACCAGAGATGTAGCTCCCACCCGCGGGAGTGAACTCTTTTGACTTTGGGTTGGGCTTGTATTTGCACCTGTGCGTTGCTGATACGGCGTGTTCTTTCCCGCTCGGTAGAAGCCTTCTTTGGCTGGAGTGTGGCCATCTTATCATCGTGCTGGAAAGGTTGAGCAGCATCAATACCCATTGAACAGTTCCAATCCTCCGCATCGCACCTGTCATTCGGGCTCCTATAGAACCGTCTTCAGACTCATTTGGTAAGGCAAGTCTTGGGTTCTATATTGAAGAAGCCCGCAGTGGCGCAGCCTCTTCACCTCTCCCCGCGAGACTGTGGCCAAAGAGAAGTCTGAACGTTGATGGACTCGCGCGGCACACTCGCCCTCAGCACACAAAACCTACAGCCGCGGCAGCTCAGATTGAATCACCTCCCGCAGCAAAAGACTTGCGTGAGACTTGCCTTGTTGCGTTCTTGAAGAACACACAGAAATATTAGAGTTCGATATCTAACAACCCTGCCGTCTCAGGGGTAATGCTCGTGCAAAAGCACTGGTCTCATGCATCGGGATAGCATATGTGAAGCCATGACATGGAGATTTCCAAGAAACCCCGTTGTTGTAGATATGCTCAAGTCGTCATCTGTCAAGGGGGATCAGTCTTCCTTCGGGTTGTCAGTCATGACGGTTCAAGCTGTGTACCCTGGTGCGCTCGTTGGGAGTCTCTCGCTGAGGTTACCTCAAACGACACGGTTTGCTGGCCACCAGCGTTTCAGCCGGAAACACCTTAGGAATATGGTTGGTGCTGGTCGCGATTTGTATTTTGGGGGCAAGACTCAGGACTGGGTTCGTATTTGGTGGAATGTGAAATCGACACTGAAGTTCAAGTGAGGCGTTTGAGAGGAACACGGTTATATGGCATCACGGGGTGTTTCTCGTTGCATCGCCACCGCTTCTACCCATGCAGATGATCACGTATCGCTTTGCGAAGAGACTGACGGGACAAAACTCGGTTTCCTTCGCAACTACTACACCAGGTACGTATTGGATTCGAAAAAGAAAAAGAAAGGGAAGATAAAAAAACCCCCTGTCGGCGTTCAAGCATGAAGTGGACCACATGGTGAGAACTGGGTTTACAAACCCCACGAGTTCATCCCTTGCCGTTCAAAGCTATACCGTTCCAGCTCAGTTTCTACCATGTGTCCTCGAGATTCTAGCTGCTCGATAGTGATTCGCGCGCGTCTGCCGGCTCGATGCGTCTGGGCTGGTTTCACTCTCAAACACGTGGGGGGTTGGCCTACAGCGTCGCGTTTACTCCGTAAAGCCAACAGAAAGCCCAAGGCCCGGATTTCATAATCCTCTCAGCAACCATGCCCCGAAGGGCCATTGCGTGGAAAAGTTCAGGTCTCTCCTCAGTAACACGGTATGTACTCATCGTCAGGGAACCCCGACTGGTTCAGCTGCGAGCCTCTTCTGACCAGTGGTTGGCCCAGTAGTGCCTCATGATTGCCAAAGCCAGCTCTTGACTCTTGTACTTGGTCGCCTTGAGGATACAGTTTCCGGAAAGGGCATGTATACTCTATTAACTGCATCACAAAAGGGTGCCGGAGGTGGAGACAGCAACATTCAGGAGCCGATTTCAACCGCATCCAACGTGTTACTAAACCTCCTGTGAGGTCCTCAACAACTCAGCACATATTTTCCCGCCTCAAGTGCGGTTCCATCGGCGGGTATAGAACCGGAGCAAGCCTTGCGGGACGTGTCTGGAACCCTCGCCGACGGCCTATTCGTTTGCCACATTGACTTTTACTTCCAGTCCGCGAATATTCAACGATATCAAAGGCTTCAACAATGCCGCTCCACCCGTAGATCGAGCCGTTCGACACGCCCGACAGAGGAAGTCTGTCCAGCTCTCGGACAACGGACGGCCACTCCACCGCGGGAGACACCTCTCATCCTTCCCAAGATGCTCCAAGAAGCCACCTGGTTCTTCTTTGTTTTATGGCGATCCGTCATGCGGGGGAAAAAGGTCGGCCTTCTCTCGCGCACAACGTTCAAGCCCTCCTCAGTCTCCCCGTGATGCATCATGTCGGTGTCACCGCGGCTCGGCTCGAGTCAAGCTACGAAAGCAACTTGGCTCGGGCTTCGGAAAGGCGACCTCTGATAAACCATGTTGTATCACCTGAGCCAGATACACTTTACAACTCATCATGACAAGAGAGACAGGCAAGGCTCTGCCTGTCCCGCCGCCGCTCAAGGCTAAACCTAAATCCCGCGGAAAGCTAAGCGACTCAGCAACGGACAACAAGCGCGGAGGTCTGACTCCGGCCCGGCAGCCATTCGATAGATTGGCCCGTACGGTCACCGAGGGGGGTGTGTTGCGAGCCAGCCGCGAAGCGACCCCAAATATGGCATCCGTTTCGCAGTGCGGGGGAGGGCGAATGAGGGGACCGCTTATACGGCCAGAAGGGCAGAGTATGCCGTGCGCTTCCTGCAGAAGCATAAAGTAACGACGAACGTTTATTTTGGTTGTGGCGTGTTTCGAGATACTCGAACCGTTCATGCCCTACTTGAGCGTTGAGCATTGGCCAGGCCAGGGTCAGAGATCCTTTGTCCCTCCAATGTTGAAATTGTGACGAACTTTTCAAACTTTTCGAGCCAGCCTCGGCCTTCGTGAAACATAAGCCTGCCAAAGCGAAAGAGAAATTGGCCCTCAAATTCCGTTTAGAGTTCCCCCGCCGGATGAGGACGCCGACTCGGTGAATTGGTATCGGTGAATTGGTATCGGTGAATTGGCCTCGGCGCCGTTGACAACACCACCGGCCGGCCGTCCGCGGAACTCCAGTGTTGACACTCAAAGTAAGCCGGGGCGGCGATACGGGCATCCGCCACCGACGATCGTCTGGGAAAGGAAACTATCATGTCGTAACGTGGCAGCAGCCATCCCGGATGCCAAAGATGCTGTCGTCACCAGCGTGGCTTCGTCTATCATTTGGGCTAGGCTAACCGCCGAGTCAAACCTCTTTCAAAATAGGGATCTGACACGCATGTGAAAATCCCAGCGGGTAAGGAAACCTTCATACAGCCACGTTCGGCCAAAGTAAAATAAACCAATGGCTCTCGATTGAGCCGTCGGAGGTGGTGTCCTGGGAGACGAATCAACCCATCTTTGACACAAAGAACAAAGTTTGATCTTTATTGCATGCGTGTCTGCGGTACGTCAGTGGAAGCATTCTAGTAAAGCGGATACGGCGACTCTGCAGAAAGAACACATTGCTTGCCCATCACATGACAAGAGACACTTGCTCGTTGTCAAAGACGCAGACCAACAAGGAGTTGCAAGGCTCGTATTGGCTCGTCGAAGGCCCAATTGGCCAGCAGATCCGCCAGAAGAGTCAATACACCGCAAGCTGACTAGATCGTTGGCAAGCCCGCATATCGGCGCAAGGGACGTGACGTTTTTCATACTCATCGTTGATGTAAAAAATGTCAGGTGGCGATCCGATCACCTCATTGTTAACTTGTCAATGATCTCGATCGTCTAGTTGCTGCCGAATCAGGGGACCCGGCTTCCGACACCCCCTATTGCAGGATCGAGTCCAACACTGACCGGGTGCCAGACACCACCTTGCCGCTACCAGGTGCCGGGAGACGACCGGCGAAAAGATCGGGCAAGATGCAAAGTGGGGCACCCGCTCCTCCGTGACGGCGTCTGACTGATCGGGACTCGATCGTACGACCCTTCTGGCGCGGACCAGGTTGCCTTATCCATCCCCACCGGAAGAAAAGCGCCGACAGCCTCCACTGAAAATCTTTGCGTCTCAGCGACAGTCATGTTGAAGCATCACTGGCGTCTTCCGGGCGTGAGTGGGGCGGACCTAGGTCGGAAGACGTTCGGGTTGATGGCGTTTGTCATCCAGCCAGGTCGCCTTGCGCCGTGGAAGTGACTAGTATCGTGAAATAGGACTTTTCTTCGAGCCCCCGGCGGCGACCTGCCCTTCTCGTAAAGCATGAGGTAAGTGATGAGGTATTTCTGGGTACTTTGGAACTGCTCCGTACGCAACTCCAGATGTTGGCACATGTCGACTATATGATAAAAGAAATCGCTCTCTTGTGGAGCCGCGATGCACTTCGTGGTCGTGAATTCGATTTGTTTGACTCGTGCAGCTGTGGTCCACCTTGGCAGCGACCAACTTTTTGCGTTTCCAAACTGCTAATCATCTGCAAATTATTTAATCAACATCATCGTATCCAATTGACACTTGCAAAGCTCAGCTCGGTATCAGGATAAACTTGGCAAGTTGCCATTGCAGATCTTGGATCTGCTTCCCACAGGACGACAGCCTTGCGCAGCAGTTCTAGGCCTGTTTTGATCTGACCAGATGCCCATGCGCTCGATGGTGAGATGATGCGTGCGTAACCTTGGCTAGTCCCAGGTGACAGATCGTCAGCCCACGCCTAGCATGGCGACTCGAGGCCCAAAGAAGCGAGTCCGTGTTAGTCAATGCATGCAGCTCGTTGATGTGCTCCCACCCGTTGTAGCGTTTGTTACACCCCCGGGAACAGTCCACCGGTGGTTTTTGTGTTGCCGCCGAGAGTCTTCCGAGTGGCCTTGCAGACGATCTCCATTGAAATTTCAGATCCAGCCCGGAGATAGCAACGGGGAGCTTCTCCACCCCTCCGAGGGTTTGCAGGCAGGGGCCGGTGGCGTGACTCGAAACGCTCCATGTTTTCGTCCAGGCACAGCTTTGCTCCGCTATCAGCACTTCAGCCCCTTTCAGGCCGTCTTGAATGCACAAGGCCCCTTGGCAATCGAGATTCCAGATCGCCCAAAGGCAGAGATGGACAAGGAACAGAGTTGGCAATAACAAGGCAGCTGGCTCAATACGTATGGGGCCATGGCACTGGTGCTTGTCACGTACGGGTCATCGATATTTGCCTAAAACGTCAACCGTTATGGATATTTTCGTGTTGTATATGACCTACTTTCCGTTTAACTGACCAAGCACGGCATCCGTTTGTGTATTTCATTGCTGGGCAGCTCCGGGGTAATGGATACCATGCGGCGGTGTCCCGGACCCCGTCGCCGGTGCCAAGATATTTCGGCGTCCGCTGTCTTCAATCCCGCAATCCCGCAATCCCGCTCGCGGGTCTTTTCGGGCCCGGAGATCAACCAAAAGTAGTGTGCACTAAATGGCGGAAAACTCTGTTGTTAGAGGCCCACCCACAAGCCTCGGTTGAAGAGTAAACTTGCGTTTCCATCAAAAGTGAGTGTGGACAGCGCGATCATGCGCCCCAAATATCCACATGTAGCGGGAAAACGTGCAACCCCGGTGCGTATCAATCAATGAACCGTACTGGGCGAGTTTCCGGCGGAAGAAAACGAGGGCATCCATTCTGGCTGATGACCCATATGATTCGGAGCCGCCGTCCAGAACGTGGAGTACATAATCCTTCTAGTGGTGCGAAGTCACTGGTTGCCTAAGGCTAGGTAGGTATGGGGATAACAGGTACAACTGATCATCAGAACTCGTCTGAAAAAATCAATTCAAGAACAGAGACCGGAGGGACGTCTTCTGGATCTCAGTATCTTGTGATGGCTGATCTGCGCACAATCTGATGGCATGGCGATCTCTCTGCAAATGCCGATGCCAACATCTAGGCACGAGACCACCATTTCGGCCAGCGGCTCGTTTAGTCATGGAAGGGAATAGGCTCGATTGGGAACCCGCCAGACCGACGGAGGGAGAGAAAAGAAAAAACCACCTTATCAAAGTAGGCATCCCATGGCGGGATGGCTCGAAAACCACGCCGACAAGCAATGAGGCTCCAATGCGGCCAGACGTCATGGAGAACGGGGTGGTGGGGTCGAACCTCGGCCGAACTGGAAATCAAGCAGAAGCCGAAGTCCGTTTTTGGGCGAGGACGGCGGTGGTGCTGTTGACATTGCAGTACGTAGTAGGCGGTTGGTAGGGCGTCTGGCGGCTGCAAGACGGCGGGTACAACGGGCAGAGGGGGGTGCAGAGGGGTCGGTGGGCTACCCGATAGTCCAAGGCCCAATGGACGATGGTGGAAGCCTCTATGCATGTAAGGTGTAGGCAAGTAGAGCAGTGTACTGTTCCACCCATGTCGAGATGTTCAGGTGGCCCGATGGTGGGGGAAAGAGGCGGATAGTCTAATTGCAAGTGCGCCATCTGGATTCCGGCTTCTCCCTAAGCCCCTGGCAGAAGACCCTTTCGCGAATGATGGAAGGGGTCACGAGAAGGGATTCGTCAGACGGGGACCAGGGGAACCCAAAGGCTCGGAATCGGATCCTCGTGGTGGATGGGGGGAAGGTTTTTGGATGCTGAAATTGTACAGTACCGGGTGAAGGCGGCGCGGCGCAGCAGGCACGGTTGTGTGTTGCCCACCTTCTCCAGGTCACAGGATAAAAAGAGAAAAGGAGGGTTCAGGGATGGATCGCCTCTTCGGTGGTGGAGAGTGTGAGTCGGAGGCCGAAATGCCGTCTTCGTCCCCGAGAGATGGCTGCCCCCACGGCACAGCGGTTTGGCTCATGATCAGCCAAGGATCTTCCGGGACAACTTTGTGCAAAACGCAGACCGGACGGGGAGCGGGAGGCATCCGCTGGCCTAGGCTGCGCTATCCTGGCGGAGCCTGATCCGAGCCAACCCTACTGTAGCCCTGCGTGGCGGACTTTAGCCTGTTGACAGCACGTCGCTTGTGATGACAACGGGCGGTAGATGTTATTCATCAAGGGACCAGACCGAGATACAGACAGGGCGATCGTTGCCTCACCAGGATCCAGGTTGATGTCAGTTGAAGAGGCGGCAGCAAAGATGAGCACAATCTGACGAGGACTTGGGGGACGTTTGAAAGGCAGTGTGCCGAGAAACGGTGGGCGAAGAGAAGTCGTCGGCCGGCGGATGTTGATCGACGAAGACCGCTAAGCCCGAAGGAGGTCGGCTTGTAACGGGGGAAGGAAAATACCGGTGACCAGGCGACCTGATTGATGCTACGGGAGAACAAGGCGGAATTCACCCTCTGAGATGCGGTATTTGGAGATGGCAGTCCGTTGCCGTGGGCTGCGCGAAGTGGTAGAAAGGTGCGAGGGGGCACTCAACACCAGACGCCTACGGGCTACGTACCTGCCTCGATCCGAAAGTGATGACGAACGAATACTTCGTCTTTCATTAGATGAGGTACTGAGGTACGTACCCCGGCCGCGGCACCGAGTGGATACGGCACTTGACAGCAGCGTAGCCGATTAGTCAGTCGCTTCCTGCATTTGGCTATGCCGAATGGGGACGTGGAGGAGGCCGGCCCACCGACACTGGCGCGCGATGGGCACTTACGAACGACCTTCTAGAAAAAAACAATCAACGGTCCATGGTGATTTCACCCCATCGACAAAGACTGGGGAGGATGGGTCTGTTCACCGGTGATATTCCGCACTTCGATGGTGCCTCTGTGCTCCGCACCTCCGCAACGAAATTTTCTGCATCGCGTACCTTTTGTATGCTGGAGGGAGTACCGTGGGAGAAGGTGGGATGCGGCTTCCAGCGCCAAAGCTGTGCCATCGAGGCGGAGCGGTGATTGGATGGCTCTACTTCAAACTTAGCATCCCACTTGGGCCCGGCGATTAACTAAGCTTTGTTTTTCCTTCTTCCGCTGTGAGATTTCTAATTCATCCCATGCTACGGCCGACGGGGGTCGGGGACGGCGACAGTCACAGCCCGACTGAGCAGCCCGGGGCAGTCAGGTGTGCGCGGCAGATGCTGCGGTTCGTTATGAGTTTACTCAACTGCGGTCGGCATCTTCCTGGTAAAGTCACCATGATATCACTGCCGTGCTAGGTGGGAGCAACATCTCACTACGAGGACGCCATCCCGGACCAACCCTGATGGCTCCGTTGGCACGCGAAATCGCACAATGGAGGGAAACTTCCAACTGTCAGCAGCCAACGATACGGACTTGTTATCTCCGCCCCGTGGATGTAGCCCCGACGCCCCCAGGCCGGATCGGCATGGGGAAACCAGTACAGAGCACCGTAGATGGCACAATGATGCCAACGTTTGCGTGTGGTCACCAAGCAGGCGGGGGGGGGATAACGACCTCGCCCACTCTAAAGACATATGCAGCGTCTGGGAGGCGCGGCATGAGTCACGATGAGGCTGGAGTGCAACATGTGTGAGTGAGTAAGCGAGTGAGTAAGTGAGTCCTGGCACTTCACGTTATGCTGTCAATCTCTGGCAAGGCCCCGCACCTGCAACCCCGTCGGGAATAAGCGCTACTTGCACGATTACCATCTATCTCCCTCGGGCCCCACCGTCCGCCTCGGCAGAGCTGTGGGTAGGTGGTAAGTGCAGTCCAATCCGGGTTGGCAGGTGCGGCTTCCACGTTCTTACCCAGAGTGGATCGTCCCCTGATCCTTCTCCGTGCAGCCGGCCATTGACAAGGTCGAAATTTTCTCTGGTTTGGCGACTCCACGCCGAATACTCTAATTATGCACGGGGTGGCTTTTCGGCCTGGGCAACATTGATCTCCGTTGCTTGTTCCTGGCTCTCCTGCGCCCGGCCACCGTTTCGGCAACCCAGCCAACGGGAAGCAGCGATTCGGCCTGGACGCCCAGCTGGAAAGTATCCCTCATATCGTACTCGTACGCCCAATCTCTGGCCACTAGGATACACGGCGAGGGAGCCTCGATTGCTTGGCACGCCGGCCTGGCCTTGCCACGACATGGCCCTTGGCGTGAGGCTCCTTGGTACGTTGTGACTGCCAATCACGCACGTAGGGGAAACCCGAGGGCATCCTCTCCGTCCCCGCCAGCGAGTACTCAGTTGCCAGCTTCAGCAGTGAAGCGCTCTTTTCCTGGCTTGTGCAACCACTTTCTACAGAATGGATCAGGATGATCAGAGTGATCAGAATGGACGCCTGCCTTTGTTCTTGTGTGCCTCGCCTTCTCACACAGCTCGGTGCGTTGCAACCTCACCATTACGACTGGGCGTTGCCGGCCGCCATCGCATCAATCCGATTTGCATGCGGACGCTGTGCAGCGCAAACCAACAACTCGATCATCTCCAGTTGGCCTTGTGAGCCTCTGCTCTGTGCGGCCCACCCTCTTCCTCACGAGACCTCGACGATGGTCAAACCACCGTCGCCGCCGGGCGAGCGGGCCAGGGGACGGCCTCGCAGTCTTCACTCTTGCCCGTGCTCCGCAGTTCCTCCGCGTGCCATCGGCGAATGGGCTCACCACCCTCCGCCCCAAGCCCCCTCATCCGCCGGACTTTCACTCCAAGCCCTTGCCCGATCGTTCGTGATCGGTCACGAACCATTGGCTCCGCGTGCCGCCTGTGGCAAAGCTGCCGTGGTTTGCTCGACAGAGAAAGAATATCGCGGCTCTTAAGCGTAAGCTTTGGGTTAAGGTTCGCTGCTCGAAACTACACGCCATGACGTCTTGTGCACTCTCGGACGGTGTCATAGTATCAGATGGGTTTGATGATGGGCACAATCAACCTGCACGATCCTGCCGCACAGAGTGTTGCGCCGGCCAGGAGTTTGAACTGAACTCCCCCTCCCCACCTCCCTATCAGTTGTGATCCAACCGACTGTCCTGGTTAACCCCATTTACGAGCTCCCATTAGGTTCGCGGTCAGGTACCACATGCCTTCTATGCAGCTCGCCAAAGCATCACAAACTTTGACCGAATGGGTAGCTACCGCCGTCGGCGCGGACCAGATGTTGGCACGCACCGACAGCATGGGATCTTCGTCATGGAGCAAATTTGGATGACACAAAAGTCCGCCCGCCACGGCCATCCCACACCAGGCTGCTGGCGCGCGTTGGCCTTGACGAGGAAGTCCCTGCATGAAAAGGAGCTCGACCATCCCTCAACGTCTGTTCCCCGAACCCGTTGTGCAAGCGGCTGGCCCTCCGCTCAAGCCCTATCGACAAGAAACGCCGTTGACTGTCGCACACTTGAGCCTCTGCTCTCAACAACCTGCCGTTACCAATCGGGCAGACAAGAGCCAGTGGGTCGTTTTGGGTCTCGACCATGATAGCAAAGCATTGAGAGCCCAAGCCAAGCTATTTTGGCCGCAGGGCATAGGGCGTGGGCCAGCCAGGCACTAAACCATTTTGGCCACATCAAGTGTTCATGATCCATCATGATTCATCAACCCTGGCTCCCTGTTGCTCTGCCCGAATTTGTCCTTCTACCCAGGGACCAACCACGCGTATCAACGACACCTGGCAGTCTAGCCTTTGGCGTCATCAATCCAGTTATGCCTTGTTATGTCTGCAGTCGAGTCCAAACCCTCGCTAACGCCGTCCATCATCGCGGCATCTGGCCCACTGATTCGGAGTCGCTTTGTCGTCGACAATGATAGCGCAGCCAAAGGTGCAGACCCCGCTCTCGGCGCCGGCCTCATCAACAGGCCGGGGGCTTGGCTCGCGGGATTGCAGCTGGCCCTGATAGCACCGTCAAGGGCCCTGTCAACATCCGCCGAGTGCACAATCAAGAAATTACCGTTGTGAGCAACCTGAGACAGATTGACGCGATTTCGGCACTCGACCTGGGATCGAGGGCGCGCGGAGATTCTTGCAAGGTAGCGTTCGCGGCTCAACGATCTAATCATTGCAAGCGAGGCACTCTCTTCTTCCAAAGTGCTCGGCGTCTCTTCGAATCGCATCGGCCTCAGAACGAGAGCGAAAGACCATTACGGCGTACGGTCGGGTACGGGCGAGTCGGGATAGAGAGAGTTTACAACGTTGTCACTCTCCTCTGCCATTTCGCTCCATTCCTTGGCTCTGTCACCCATGCAGAGCTTACTCACATTGTCGGAGACTTAGCAACCTCCACACCCGAGGTACTGTCATGTACCGATCAGTAACCACAGAGACCCGCTCAACCTGCCTTATCCCTTGACAGCACCATTGCGGACCTTGTCCTCGCACAACCCAGTTTCGCGAGGCGTTCATTCTTGGTTCCTTGGAGGTACCGTTTTGTGCAGTCTTTGTCAAGTGCTCCCCGAGGCAGATGGCCCAGCATGCTAGCGGCAGCGTCATGTCATCTTTTGATCATGACCAAGCCGTACCGCATGGAAAGCTGGCATCTCTGGATCTCGCCAGTGTTGTGGGTAACCCTGCTTCCTGGGCATACGACGCGGAAGGCTGTCCCGTCCGATCGGGATCCCCCCTTACGACAGCGGCAGAAGTTATACATGTTTCGATTCGGGGACCTTAATCACCGTCCAGCTCACTCAATCCCGCCGACCTGACGTCGATAGCTTCAATGGTCTGATGTAATGACCTGTTTTAAAAAGGACCACTTCAATCCGTGCATCACCATCACAACGCGTCAGACTGTTCCAAGCCAACAAACACAACCTCAAAAGGCAGACTCGTTACCGAGGACGCAACTCACCTTGGCCACATCACAATCTCGTCTTACCCGCACGAGTACAAGAACGAGGACCAGAACCAGAACCAGAACCAGAACCAGAACCAGAACCAGAACCAGAACCAGAACCAGAGCCAGAACCAGAGCCAGCCAACCGTTTGGCTACACCAACCGGGCTGAAATCCACACGTTCCCCATACTCGGCTCGCAAGCAAGAAAGAAAGGACTTTGGTCACCAGCACACATCCACGAAGAGTGAAAAGGGGACCAACAACCCAATCCCCCAAGAACAGCACACCGCACACTCGGCAACAGCATTCGCTCGAGGCACGTCCGTTCTGCAGTCAGCAATCCGCCGCCATCTCAACGGCAAATAAGCCAGACACCCAGCCGGCTTCCAAATCAAGTCCCAATCCCTTTCCCCGTCCTGTGAACTCCGCTGCGGACTTTTCCTCCCAGGCGGCTAGTTCACCAAAAGGCTGCTAGCGCGCTGCTACGACAGGCTACATCCCACAAGTCGACTACGTACCGGCGTGCCTCTCGATACACTCGATCCAGCACAAACGGAACCAGGATTCCTATCCAGTCCGTCCCATTCCAGAACTCACTGGGCCCGCCCGCGCACCTCGGACATAAAGACGTCGCCGACCGTTAATGCCAGACCTGGCCAGCGAACCCACACCAGCACCAGCGCCAGCGCCAGTATCCGCACCCGCAGCCTCCTGTACTCGTACAGTCCCGCGCGCCGGGCACGCACACACCGCACACACCCTGCCCTGCTTAGCATTGCGAGCGCCCGAACTTTATCAACACAGAAGCTTCCGAGGCCCTTTTATTTGTGCATCACATAATCTCTCGCGCGCGCACAATAAACGCACCCCGTCTGCTCCCCGTCGGCTCCCCGTTGCTGCTCGACATTAATAATTTGCCAACGCCCTGCACCCCAGTACCTTGCCGTGCTGACTTTCCCGCCCTCTTGACCCTAGCGCCGCGGACTCTTGGCTGTGTCATCCCGACTCTTTTACCTTTTTGGTAATCCTTCCTTAACTGGGTCCTTTCGTTCTCGCTATTATATACTTGACTTACACGGCACCCATCTGTCTCACGGATTTATACGCAGTTTGCCCCTCGGTCTACATCTCCATCAAATCCTTCACACACTGCCTCATATCCTCCTCCGTACCCCCCCATAACAACTAGTAATCATTCACAATGGGAAGCGGTCTACCCACCCCTCCGTTGGAGGACCAGAAGTCGAGGAAGAGCTCCTCCAGCTCCAAGTCGATCAAGCCCAACCGCCACACTGCCAAGCGCGCCAGCCCTCACAACGCAACACAGCATCACGACCAAGCTTCTCAAGGCATGTCCGCTGATGGTCGCCACAAGAGAGTATGGAAGGCGTGCGAGAGATGTCGCATGAAGAAGACCAAGGTATGCTTCCCTGCCTACCCTTCTGACCGCTGCTCGTATCTAACCCCACAATTAGTGCGATGGAGAATTCCCATGCAAGAGGTGTAAGGACGACGGTCTCGTCTGCACCGCCGGCGTTCGCAAGAAGACGGAATACAAGCAGCTCCCTCGAGGATACGCCGAAGTCCTGGAGCACACCCAGTTCGCCCTCATCGCCACCGTCCACAAGCTCTACTCCATGGTCCGGAATCAACAACAATGGGACCTGGGCGAACCCGAGCTCAACGACAGGGGACAACCGGTCATCCACAACATTGCTCAGAAGCTTGGATGCATCCGCCCCAACAGCGATATCGACCTGCCGGTGCACTCGGTCTTCCCCGAGGACGAGGCGGGCTTGGCCGAGCTGGCGCACCAACTGGAAGAGCAACAGAAGGAGCGCGATGTCGAAAAGGCGATGAAGGCCGAGGCCGACTCTACTTCCAGCTGTGAACGATCCGACCGTGCCAGCTCCTCCGAGATTGACCATTCCGAGTTCGAGGCCGACTACCGCAAAGCCGTCTTTGGCGGCCACAACAACCCGATGACCATGTCGCCGCAAAGCTTCTCCACGGGCTACACCGAGTTCGACGTCGACTCGGTCGCCTCGCCCATCGACCCCGCCGCCGCCATGTTCCAACAAAACCAGTCCCCGCCCATGAACACTTACCAGCAATGGAACATGCCCAGGCAGGCCGCGCCCTCTTCCATGGACCTCGCGCAACAGTTCTTCCAGCATCCCGGGGCCCTCACCAACATGGACATGCTGAACCAAGGCCTCCTCGAGTCGGAATTCGGAACCATCAAGCCCCACGTCCTCAACTGCCCAAATCCCGAAGTCATGATGGGCATGGGCGACCCAATGATTTACGGGGGCTACGACGGCGAGCCAATGCGACTATAGCCCACTCGAGACCGCGCGCCTTTGGGCGCTTTGATCACGGATTACGAGGTATATATAGAGTTCGGGTTTGGCTGGGCGATGACACTGGGCGCAAAAGAACCCGGGGGCAATGGTTTATGTTTCTTTGGCTTTTTAACGATACACCGCACTGGCGTTGCTTTTCTGGCAGGGCAAGGGGTTCTACTTTGAGAGAGTTGTTGCGGTGACTCCAAGGCGTTCGGGATGGGGGCTTTTGTGGGATTTGTTTTTATCACCGAGGCAGGCTTAATCACCATCGAGGACGGATGGAAAGTCGGGAACGTGAGAAGGATAGGGAGGGGGGGGGGAATGGTCAACGATTGCCACGTTACGACAAACCGGTGCGCGTAACACCACCAATCCGAACCCATTGTACAAATGTTTTATTTTTCCACATCACGGCCAGGTTCGGGACAGTCAAGCCGCTTCGCATAGCTTGGCGCTGGGTATCTCTGTTTACTACGAGAGAAAGCGTATCCTCTTACTGGGCCCCCTTGCCCTCCTCGCTCTTTTCCGGAGAGTTTGGGACGGGCACAGAGCTTGCATAAAGCTGGGCAAGGGGGTCAAAGTATATTAGCTTTGGGTAGAACAACACGGGAAAAAAATACCAAACCACTCTCTTCAACCAAAAAAAAAAAAATTTGACCACGGGAAACGGGCTGCCGCCGTGCCAGTGCCGGCCTGACTGAGATGGCCTCGAGCACAAGCTCCCACGAGATCCTCGTTCGAGGGGAGAAACCTTGCTCTCCTGGCTCGAGCCGCGTTGGCGGCGTAACCCGTCTTCCCCCCCCAAGGTTTTGCTTCCAAGGTGTTATGGCAACCTTCCTTCCCGCCCTCTTCTCGACTCCAAGAATTAATTGACGAACTATTACTGCGATGTGCGTTCCAAGAGCATTTCCCCAACCGGCGGCGGCATGCAACCGGACGCATCTACAAAGTAACAACCCCCCTCCTCCGCCTCCGCCCCATCCTCCACCTTGTACCCTTGAACCAAATGACACTGCCCTCCAGGAGCCAGCTCCGTTACTTTGTGTGTGTGTTTTTTTCTTCTTCCCCCCTTGTGTGCGCCGCCCGCGCCCTGCTTACCCAACGCCCCGGAGGGTTTAGAGCGAATGCGACGCTCAGAGTTGCCAAGGGGGGATGAGCCACGGGGTCTCCACGTCACGACTTTGACGCATTCTCTCTCTCACGGAGCCCGGGGCAGGGGAGGGGGGGTGTTTCTGGGCCGCCGCCGACGCGGACGGACGAACAATAGCTCCAGCAGATTCCACAGAGAGAGAGAGAGAGATGGGCCGGTGCAGACGGGGGGCGGGGAGGATCGAAGATGGCCTCACCGTACCCAGCCGCCACCGCCACCGGCCTACCAGCTCACGCAGCGGCCGGCCCCAAATCGCGAGAAGCATCTCCCATTTGATTTCAGACCTTCTTCAAGCTTCTGGCGAGCCCCCTCCCCCCCCACTCTGGGTGATTTGATCGACCGTACAGCACAGCAGCGTGTGTGAGAGCTTCTCTCGTGAGGATTGGGGGCCGAAACAACAGGGCTGGTATGGCCATGACTAGACAGAAGCTCCTCTCCTCCCCAGCCAGGGACTCGATGTGCCCCCTCCCCCTCCCCGTCCTCCTCTGCACCCTAGAGTTTGCTTGCAAGTGAAATTGGCCGCTTGTCGGGCGTACATTGCATCGCCGCGCGCGGCCGTCGCAGGAGTTGCGGACGAAATCCAAGCTGTAAGTCCGCCGAGATGGCGGGCGGCCCCGGTTGGTCAGGCGTCGTCACGCCCCTCACCTCTAAGCCACTGGATGGTCTTGGTCGGTTCTGGACAAAGGTTCCCCTTGGTGCATCCGTAATCCCTGCTGGGCGATCAAGGGTCGGTCGGGGAGGGTGCCGTGCAGCAGCAGCAGCAGCAGCAGCATTTGTTGATGGTCCTGCGTGTGTCTGCGGCGACGGCTGCTCAATGGCAGGGCGCAAATGACAACGGTCTACGCAGATACCGCAACACAACACACGCACGCACGCACACACCTCTAGAACGGGGAGCAGATTCTAGGGGGTGAGCACATGTTGATGCAAGCCGAAGCAGGGTTGGTGCGGCGGGAGCAGGTAGCAAGCAGGACGGGGGAGAAAAAAAAACCTTTCCCAGACACACGACGGAAAGCGTCTGAATGCGTCCGCCCTACGGTCTCCTTTGATCCCAAGAGCCCACATCACGGCGGTCCATAGCGCATGTTCCATTAAACGCGGGAAGCTCAGGGCGCTGTTCATGCGATGATGCTACGTTTGGAGCAGGCCTGGTGGCGCCGGTGGAGGGGTGTTTGGCCGTTTGATGGGCTGTTGCCATGTGCTGCGTTTTGCGCGTCAAGGAAGGGAGGGGCTTCTCGGTGGTTGGAAATTGAAATGTGATCTCGGCGTTTGTGACGGAGGGCGGGACGGGGACTTGTAAACCCCGCGGTCCGACGGTGGGCGGCCCATGATGAGTCGATTTTGTTTTTTCATGTGGTGAAAATTCCCTCTCCACGTCTTTGTTCGGCCTAGACGTGCGGTGGTGGATTTGTCGGTCTTCTGCTGCTTCAGGTAAGAGTCGGAGGACACTGTCGTCCACGGACTCTCAAACTTGGCCGATGACAATGTTTGAAGGGGCCCGGACAGATGCTGGCAATGGCACCTTGTGAGTTCGCGTGTTGACTTGGGCCGAATGTCTGAGTTGGGCTGATTATGCCGGGGAACCCCTGGGACAGGCTCATTGGGGCTCAAGACGCTTTGTCAGCGGGCCACTCTGGGTCTTGGAGATGCCTATTCTCCTGGCCGAGATGAGATTACTAGGCTGTACGTAAGTTTCTGTTGACTTTCAATGGTAGGGCATGATCGACTGTGGTCCGATGTCCACGTGCTGAAAGAGAGCGCCCAACAGCAAGTTGCAGAGCTCGATGCTCACGGCGAAATAACCCCATTCTTGGCCAAGACAAGGCACGTTGGCTCGAGCCAGACCCAACAACAAATGCCGTCTGTACAGTACGTACCGTCGCACTTGAGCTGTCTCGCATTCGGCGCCTCTCAGGATCTCTCTTTGCTCTGGACGAGGCGGCAGTTATCTCGCAAGCCCCGAGGGTGGTTGGGTGGGTTAGTTCCGCCGTCGGGAGGCCGAGACGCGGTGGAATGCTGGCTGTTCCTGCTGGCCAGCAGTCCACTTTTCCTTCTCCTTTTTTCCTTTATTTTCTTCCTTTCGGTTTCTTGCTTGGCTTTTTCCTTCCATTGCTCCATGGTGGAAGCAGCCAGTCGGGCTGCAACACTGTCGCGCCCCGTCCCACTCTGTCCACATTGTCGGGAACGGAGAGAATGGGTACGGTTGATGACCAACCGCCAACGTGGTGGGTGATCCCCTGACAAGGGGCCCGTATTTTAGGCAGGCGATCGCAGAGGATCGGCCGCTGGCGGGAGAATTGTGAAAGCGAACGCGGCTTTTTGTGCAAGCGTCGGTAGCTCGCGATGCCGAACCGGGGCCCATCGGCCTCTGGCATACGCCGTATTCATATCACCGCCATGGAGCAGCAGGGGTGCGAGCCCCGCCGAGGACCTCCCAATATGGGAGCCCATGGCGGTTGGACCCATCCGCCGGGGAGAGTCATCAGGGTTGAAGCCAAGGCGACACAGTCGATGATATGATGTTGGGCAGATTTGGGGGCAGAAACAAGCTGGGAAAGTTTCGACTCCCTGCGTGATGAAGGACAAGGCGCGCTTGTTCGAAGACGGCCACGAGTTTGATTGGCGCTTGTCTTGGCTTTCTTGGTATTGTATCTTTTCTATTTGTCTCGCGGCCCGAGGGCTCGGGGCGCCGGTGCGCGAGTGTCTGCCGTGAAAGACTCGGGGTCCTTTGAAGTCCCAGCCTTGGAGGTGACGGCGGGCAACCCCGTCCAGGGACACGTCTTCGGATTGACGTTTGGGGCCAGCGGCAGCCGTTGGTAAGGATCGTGCAAAGGGGCTGTGGCGGGCGGGCGAGTTGCGGGTGAGTTGCGGGAGTGCACGTGGGCTGCGTTATCCGGGGGGGAGGATTTTCCTTCACGCGTACCTGGTCCCAACGACACCTCGGTGATGGTCGCTTTCGCATGTCGTCGCCGGGCCAAATCCGCTGCCATCTGAATGTGCCGCTGCCAGTGGCTTAGCAGGGGTGGTGGTCTGTTAACTGGCCGTTCCATGAACTGATGGGCAGCGTCGCTGGTTGCGGATGCGGATGGGCCGTGGAGCTTCCTCGGGTCCGAGGAAGCGTTTAGAGAAGACGTTTGTGGTTAGGGCCACGCAAGAGGAAGAATCCTGTTCCCACGTCGATCCGCCCAGGACTCAACCGTTGTTTCGGCCAGGAGCAGCAATGGACCCTTGGACAGCTGGCTCGCTCTTGGCCGATGGGGTTGGCCGTGTTTCTCGGCTTGCTACCTCGCATGGTGCCACCATCTCTACCTTACCCGGAGCTCGCACTTTCCGCATCCGTCCGGTAACGGGACCGATGTAGGCGGCATGGATAAAGGCGGAGTTGCATTTACGACTTGGGAAAAATACGCAGGATGCAGGAAGACTCGCCAGCCACAGCTCGGGTACCAAGGTCCTAGGTCCTATACTCGGGAGGGTTCCTGCCAATGCTGCTCTTTTGTCCTTGTCGACCAACCAGCAGGCGTTTGCGTTGCGCTTCCAAGACTCCATTATCCAGAGTCTCCAATTTGACGAGGTGGCTCAGTCCAGTGTCAAGCGAGACAGTAGCTTTGGCCGCCCCTCGTCGCTCTCCTCCCCCCTCCCCCACAACGTAAACGCGTATTAGCGTATTGGCCTCGTCCCTCGCATTCCTCGCATGGCCTCTTTCGTTTTCGCTCTCGCGGTCGACTCACCCAACGTCTCGTCTCTATTGCGGCCACTACCGCCACATGGCCGTGCCGCGTATCCTGCTCTCACCAACCACGGCACGATGCGAGCTTTGCGAATATGCTTGTGGGCGCATCATGCCCGTCCACGACGGCTGTGGCTCGACTCAGCTCGCTGCAACCAGGCGGTGGCAGCAGGTGGGCCAGCATGTTTTAACCTTGTTTGTTTCTCATCGAATGGGGTCGTGTTCATCTGCTCCAGCGGGACGTCTTGGCCGACTCTCTGCCCCAAAACAGGTGGCCGGGTTTCTCTTGGCGCCCTGCACACGCCGTATTGGCATCTCGTCATTCACCGTAAAGAAATCGCTATGCTTTCTTGTCAAACCACACCAATGCCACCTTGTCACACCAACGTGCAAACCCCACCTTTCCTGCCGTGCCTGGGGCATTCGTGAGATTGCATTACTCTTGGGATCTTGGGGCTGGTCTGGGCCCGTGACATGACGCTGCCGCAGCAACATCTTAATCAAAGTACCTGGTGAGACCTTGAGTGACTTTGCCCAAGTCGCTTCGTGTATCTGTATGTTCTCCCTGAGGCCCGGCATGGCTCCGCGATCGAGGAACCTTCTTTCTGAATCTCGCCGGGCCTTGGCAATGATGGGCAATGTCTGATATAGCCAGCACCGCCCCGCCCCGGGCGACAACCACAGCGACCCGCCATTTGAACGGTGTCATCCTCGGTGGACCGCCAATCAGGCCTAGTACACTCGCTGTCATCCACCTGGTTATCAGACGAAGGCTATCGAAAGTATCGCGCACTTCCCTTGTATACGGGCGAGCCCAGGTGCCAAGCCATACTAGATTCGCGAATCTCCAAAACCTAGAGCAGGCCCCGGCGAACATCACAATCTTGGGTTGTCCGCAGAAGAGAGATATCGACCCTCGTGAATGCCGCATACGGATATCTGCAATGCCCCACGAGCGCAACACCGTCGATGAATCGACGGCCGTTGCCATGGGTGCTCATAACTCTGCGGGCGTCAAGGTTGGTCTCCCTACGCTACGAGGACTCCTTTTCTGGAACGCTGGCCCAAATAAGCTGGCGAGCCACATGTGCTTTCTCAAAAGAGCAAATTTTACCCCTTTTGCGAAGTCTGTGCCAGGGCCGGCGTCAACAGCAGACGCCCAACTAACCTTCCAACACCTTTGAGACTATTTTGCTTACGACTTACTAGTTCGCCGAATCGTTGACGGGAGTGATTGCTGCCGCAGATGCCACCGAAATCTATGCTGGTTGCACCAAGATCGTCTTCGCAGCACGGCGCCCAAGCATCCCCCGTCACCCGTTGGCCGACTGCGACGTGCTGATAGAGACGTGTCAACCCTCTACCAGGGTACAGGCATCCGACGAAATCTTATGTCGCGTTGGCGAGCTCAGTGCCAGTCGTTCGGGTCACGCTAAAGGCCGTTATTCGCGGCCATAAGCACCTTAACCTGTCCAGGTTTTTTTTTGGGTTGCACAATATCATACTTTAGTCTGTCAGAGAATCCGAGGCGGGGGGCACTTTGTCAAGATGCAAAGCCCGTCAGCTTACGGGCAAGTAAATGAAATGAGGCTAATGCGGATTTCTTGTCCAAATCTCACCGGCCTGTATGCATAGCTCGCATGGCGGGGTCTCCGACTTGCTACGACTTACAGTCAACTACTTGTTGGCGACGGATGCCTCGTGTATTGGATTTGACAAGTCGACCCCACGGAAAACGCTTCTTGTTCAATCCAACGTCAGCAGCAAGGACCCCCATATGAAGACATGGCCTCGAATCTCACGACAGATTCACTTCAATGGTGGCGTAAGTCTCTTCCAAAACCTACTGGCAATGCAGCTCGTCTTACGGTACACCGACCAGTATGATCTTCTCCGAGACGATGCTTGTCGGTGCTCCGCATCGTGTCTGTCCAAAAGTTAAATTTGCTAACGAAAACCTTGAGCACGAGGCCTTGGAGTCTATAGCGGGAATCGGAGACGGCCTCCGCCGCCCATTTGATCACAGAAAAGCCCAAGCTGAAAGGGCACTGCGGATTACTAAGAGCTTTATTCTCCGTTAATCTCTTGTGCAACTTTCTTGACTCACGTCAAATGTTCAGACAATGTGTCGATAACCTCACCCGCACAGGGAAGAAACTTCAAACGCAGATGCTGTCGCAGATCAAGTTCGCTACCCCTCGGGTTAAGGATCGTACCTACTTCCCTCTTATTACAAAGCGGGCGGGCTCAAGCAAGTGACTGGGCGCGACTGCGAAACCCGAGGACAGGGAAGGGGGAAAGTCTGTTGTCAGTATGTGAGGGGAAAAAAAAAAAAAGAAAGGGGAAAAAAAGGGCGCGCGAGTCGGGGTTCATCCTTTCTTGGCAACGGATATCAGGAGCAATGAATGCGAAGAAATGGTCACCCCGACCGCCGAAACGATAGCAGCGGCGCCGGATGGTGGCCGGCGCACCGCCACCTCTGGCTCTACGGCACGCGCTGGGAATGGGCAAGCAAGAATTAAGGTTAACCGGCATGGCGCTGGATACGACGTGCTGCCAGGATGAATCCGGTCCCAAGCGCAGAGTCTATCAAGATGTTCGTCTGCGTTTGGGGAAGATGGTGATGGCGGTGTGTGGACATGGGTTTTCGGGTTTTTTTCACCTGTTCCGCCCCCGACGGGTCGAACTTGAGTTGCCAAGACCGCACTTTGGCTCATCTGCGCTCAGTGCGGAACTTCAGATTCGGGCGTACATCAGTCAAGCTCAGCACCGTAGTGGGCGTCGGGAAGGTCCAAGGGAGCCCCAGGAGCCCGAGGAGCCCGAGAGGGCCGAGAAGGTAGAAGCGAAGCCCGGCGAGCGTTTGGCGGAAGTTTTGCAGTGCAGAATTTCACTCACCCTCATCGCTGCTCCGAGTTGCAACGTGGAGCCCGAATGCTTACGGGTAATTAGTAAAAGTTGAAGTTCGTCCGAGCGAGGACGACTAATCGACCGGAAGCAGAAAATCCCAGCGGCATTTGTCACCTCAGAGGCCGGCGTGATTACTATACCGGGCACGCCCACCACACCATTGTGGGCATGATGGATAGTACGCCCATACTTCTCACTTGGCGTTTGTTGACTTTGCAGTGCAGAGAGCAGCAGCATGCCGGGGAAAGTTGTAAAGCAAGTTTGCTCGTTTGGCGTCTATGTTGCACAAAGTCTCAACAGGAGTCGGGACGATCCGCTAGGTTTGTCTTCGTAGTTCCGCCCGTTGATCCCAGGATCACCAACCATCTCGGGGGGGTGTGAGGGTACGGAGCGATCTTTGGCAGCTTTATCCCTTTTTTGATTACTATACACACAGAGTTCGTTGTATGCCGAGTCATTTCGCTGGTTATCTACAAGAAACCGAGCGTATGGTATTAGAGTCCTTGAAAAAACGGGTCGCGACTCTGCACAAGAACCCGCTGCCTACACCACCCACCCTCCCGGTATCCGCTGCTGCTAGACCAGCAGAGACCGGCCCCCTGAGTTCGCTGCCAATGTCGTTTTCTCGGTCCCGACGCTGAACGCCCTTTTGAAAGCTAGGTTTGACGCGGCACGAGGCTCTAGCCGCCGTGGCGGGTGAGCTGCCAACATGACCACACGGCAGGACCAGATATCGGGGCGTTCTCGGTTTCGGTAACGCAACCGTGGTTGTTTGATAAAGACCATGCTGCCGTGTCTTTTGTCCGCTTTTTCTTTCCAGAGCCCAAGCCTCTGGGTTCATGCTGAAGCGAAGACCCTGAAAGTGAGAGCGGCTTGTATCCAGGCGTAGATCTGCCTTGTTAGTGGGGATTTCCTATGGGGTTTCTGAGCTTGTCTTGTAGTTTTGTGACGATGTTGTATGGCTTAGATTTGGTCTGGACTCATTGACAGCGGTTTTGGGACCCAGGAGGGTTTCCTGAGGGTGCAAACGGGCCTGGGGAAGAAGAAGTCTGGTAGCTGCCGGGTCTCCGTTGAAAGTTTACGGATTCAGGCCATGGAGCTGGTCAATTTCCTAGGCCCGCCATTGTGAACTGCACAATAGAAACCCTACAAGACTAGTAACGTGATACTCATTTATTAGGGGTATCGTTAGTTGAGTGCTTGCTTATTGAGAAGCAAGAAAAACCATGCTTAGGATCGGCGATGTGCTTACCGTGCGTAGTATCCATGAACTTTGAGATCCATGACCACACGCCATGAATGAAGAGTTTTATATTAAATTCTGCGACCTGGGATTGGTTGCTACCTATCGTAGATGCCTGGAACATTACAGCGTGATATCGCATGAGGTTATCAAGTATTCGCAAGTCACCACTAGGACTAACACCAGAACGCCCACCATCCCCCAGTCTTTATTGCATCAATATCCCACAGCACAAAACGTCTCTTTATAATTATTCGAGGTAATGCTGTAACACAATCAAAGTTCTTCACAACTACTGTCTATGTCAGCATAGTAGGTTGTTGCTTTCTCTTTCCAATGGTTTTTATAACGGCAGTATAGACTCAAGTCGTTGGCTTTTAATTACAATAAGAAACCCGATCGCCCAAGCTATCAAACTTGGTATTCACTTATTTTAATCAACCTCTTTTTGTCCCGACTTTGCCATAAATCTCTCTTGATTCTTTTTACACATGATTTGAATGCGGTTCGGAAGTAGGGGGACGTTGTCAGCTTCTTCAAGCTCAGCCTTGGGCTGCAACCAGCTACGGGAATACGGAATGGTTCCTGGGCGATTAAGTGATCTTTATGGGCTTCTGTGAGAAGTTCTTATCCAAATTATTGAGAAAACGAGTATTAGGCGTCATATAAGACAGACCACTTGTGAGGAATATCCTCTCACGCAAGGGTTCCAGGGCTGCGGATTTCTTGCGCAACACACGTAACGTAAGCAGCTACGCTGGTATTTTTGCAAACGTATCAATTATATTGATGCCGTCCGGTACCTGATCGGCAATTGATTTACTTACCCTTACTACACCATGGGCAAATAGTAGAATGACAAGGCGGGCAGTGATACGGACGCTCGCTCTTCTCCGACCCTCTCATCCAGGGGCCAATCATTACTAGGTTGGATAGTGACTACCAGACGGGTACTAATAGGCCTATTTGACCCATGAATTCTTTTATAGAACCATCAAACCTTCGTCTCATGACACGCTACGCACGGTGCCACCTGTCTAGGCCTCATGGCGCCAACAGTCCTCTCGGCTATGTGAATCGCGATCGAGACTCTTTTTGCGATAACGCTGAACCTTGTATTTGTTTGAAGTTACTGATTCAACCGAGGCCCAGCTAAGGAACATCCAAGATGGCATGGGATATGGAGTAGTCTGTTTCACTACACCTGGCGGTGGTGAACAAGCCACCTCTCTCTACTGGACAGCGGATGCTTAACTGAACTAATACATTGTACATCAAGAATGGGCTGGTGTTGTTGAAACTTCGCCATGTAGCGGCAAAAGAGTGTCAGAAGACGACCTGCCGAAGCTCAATCCCTCATCGCACGATCGTTATGAATGACCTGCTGTTTTACTACAGCAAAGTCTATATCTGGTATTGCTTTCAATAGTTCAAAGTGACTCTATTTAACTATAATTATACTGAATACACTCGATTTTAGTAAAAGTGATGTGGGCCTTTGAAGTCAAGGGTACTTTCCATGAAACAAATAGCTCCGAGGCTGATATCACGGACAAGAGGAAGGTCCGTTTGAGTTATTATCTCGCTGGCTAGCCGATAAAAACAGCGTCCCCGTTCGTCGACGAACCCACTTTTAATCATCTCCCTCGCCGGGGCGCATATACCGCCGTTCCGATGTTGGTCAAGAGGCTGTCATCGTATAATACTGCCAAAAGCCTCGTCGTAACCTCAACCGCAGTGGCGCTTTTCCCTAGCATGACGGGACTCATGGCCGGGAGCCTAATGCAGAGACTATGATGGCTACGGCTCTGTATGCAGCGTTACTAGTGGTGTTCACTGGTAGTAGCTTAAGAGATCGTCTCCTTGGCAACACTACTCCGTTTCACAGCCGAAGTTCAAATATATAGAACCCGGTAAGTATGGCACATGATACTCAAGACTATTAGCCACTTCGTTCTCGGGATCCCCTCGTAGATTGTCTCTACGGTGTCTCGTCTTAGACTTGAGCTGGATAGCACGCTAACTCCCTCATTAACTAAGTCACATCAAGAGAGTAACTACCTAGAGAGGAGATGAGGTGAAAGCAGGTTAAAATAAATCTATAATCTACTTTGCGTCCTTCTCATCGACGAGTTTTTGCCTCATTGCAAAGGAGGCTAGATGTGAATACTTACTAGATATCTACAGTTGTCTTGGTTCTTCCTTCTGAGAAGTGCATTGCAGCCAAATACTAGACGTGCTTCAATTTATGCCGTAGGGGGGTTTGGGACTTACGAGGGGTTTCATTGCTGATTTCAACGAGCAACCTAATATGCGAGAATATGTACAACCTTGAATTACCACCAAAGGCTTACATACAGCTCCATGATACAAATAATTGGACAATCTTTGAAGGCCCAGGTAGCAATCACGAGGTGAAATATGAGGCTTCGAAGATGTTGCTTAAATTCATCAAAATACTACGTATCGCTAGCCCCTAAAATTCTGCCGACACCGCAATGAAGCCCGTCGCCTTTCCCTCAGCCGCCTGCTTCATCAGCTCCTTGTAGATGGGGTCCTTGGTCTGGTAGTACTCCATATCTCTACATCAAGTTGTCAGTCATCTACATAAACACATGCGCGTACAAACCCATCCAACCCCTCCCACTTGCATTTTGAGCCGAGGATGATACTTACGCCTCGTTTGCGAACGTGATCTCGTAAACCACACTCCACGGCTGCGAGCCCGGCACGTCGGTCAGAACCTTGCACTTGCTCGCCTTGGAAGCGACGATGTACGTCTGTCCGTCCTCCTATGGTCATAAGATCATCAGCCCCTGCAGTTGCAGCCTGCGCAAGTTGCTCGTTTGGCTTACCTTCTTGCAATCATTGGCAAAGTTGCTGAACCTTGTGACTGCCTCATTCTGCTTGGCGTCGTCGGCGAGAGCGATGAGGCCGATTCTGGTGATGGCCATGTTTGCGGTTATATGTGGTCAAGATTTGTGCCGGTGACGAGTATGATGTGAATTGGCCGACTGGACGACTGTGAGATGTATGCTATGTTGCCAGTACACCCAAATATACAATCTTCCTCCGTTCTTATATACTTTCCAAAGTCGGCACTGTCCCAACACAGGAAGTCATCGCCGTTGGCCCGGCGTACAATCTACGTCTCACCATGCCGGATAGAAGCGGAGCATGCCTCCCCTTCAAGGTTCTCCTCCACTCGGGTGAAAAGACAAGCCAGGCGGAGACACAAATTCGTGAATCCACGGCGTTGAAACGTCAATCAGCTGAGTCGGCACCACAAAGCACGCCTGAACTGAACTCTCCGACGGAGACGGGGGACTCCACCGATCGTCAGGGCCGGTAGACGTGTTGCATGAACGCACCTTTGGCTGAGACTTGCCGAGAACGAAAGCCGCGAACCGAGGCATGAATAACAAAACCAAGCAAGCTCCTTTTCTTCCATGGGCCAAGCAGGAGACCGGTGGCAGTACAAGTCTCCCCCTTTTCCCTCGAACTGCGAAACGGTGGCAGGCGGGACCCCAGACATCGGTCGTAGTCAGGGCTCGGGAGCGGAGCATATACCGATTCGGGTCGCTAGTCTGCGTCAGTTGACGGGTGGGGGATGGTAGTGCCGGGCGAACCGCGGCTGTCCCGTGGCGGGGGAGGGGGCACAGGCTCGAGTGGGGCAGCCCGGGGTCCGTGCAGCACGTACTTCGGCCCCCGGTCCTGTGAGCACGATTTCGGCCGACAAGTGAGTCCGGCGGAAGGCATTGCCTACTATGGCCTTCCGTTAAGTCTTGTATCGACGCTCGTTTTCACAGTTCCCCAGCCACGCTCGGTTTGTTCATGTGTAGAAAAGTAGACAAGTTACTAGTCAATCTCTTAATTCATGCTAAAGGAAAACATCTGAAGTCCTTTTTTTCGTAGCCATCCCGACAACGCCAGAAAAATAACAAAAAAGCCAACAAAACCCTGGAAAGTCATCATCGTATCATACATTTCCATTTCCCCCCCTTTTCTCGTAGACCTGGAAACCAGGTACCCAATGTATCGTCATTTTGTCATCCTCGAAACTGCTATACTCCCATACACCAACCAAGAAACAAACGCAAAAACAAAAAACCTCGTATCATTGTGTTTAAGAGTTAGAAATTAGGGGCTGATAAACGAGGGAGATCAATCTCCCACGTGAAGTCCAGCAGCCGAAGAGATACAAAGGGGAAGAAAGAAGAATAAAAGCAGATAAGCCCAGTTTTGCCGCTCGGAGAACGCCTCGCCAATAACGATGTATGAGGATATCATATGCTCGCAAGCTTGAAGCCAAAGTAAAAAAATGTTGGAGGATGTTTTGGCGCAGTCAACGTAAGAATAATGAATGTGTGCACATGCACGTGAGAGACGGAAATTTGCCATCACTGGCTTCCTCTGCGTCGTCTTTGGTCTCTGTAGTTTAGAGGGTAGGGAGCAGGGCGGTCCTGGCGAACCGTCCGTCGGTCCGGGAGAGTGGACCTGACGTCTTGATAGTACCCAGGTTGAGCCGGGGCCGGTCCCGGCTGGAAAGAAAGCGGAGACCGCGGAGCGTAAGCCCCCTGCGACACCTCCGCTCCGTTCGCGGAATAGAGGCCGTTGGGCGGGTTCGGTCGCAGATAGAAAGAGGTCTCTTGCTGAGTGGTGTAGTGCTGCTGGGGGGCATGCTAGGGACAGGCTGCATCGGGCGCATCATCTCCACCGAACTCGGAGGCGGATAAGTTTGCATCGGCCTCGACTGCATTGGTGCTCCAAAGTCTGGCATCTGGATCGTCTGCTGGAGAGGAGTCGGAAGAGGTTGTTGAAAGAAACCGTGACCCGCCGGATGCTGAGTCTCGGCTGGCGCGGCGTGGCTGGCCATCGGCGAGTGAATTCGAGATGTGGGCTGGCTGTAGCTCGTTGGAGGGTAGAACTCCGGACCAGTGTTGATGCGGGGCTCCGGACGACGATTATGGGCATTGGTCATGTCGCGAAACATGCGCGAGCGGTCTCGGTTCTGTGCCATTGCGGATGACCGGTCTGGTGGCGGAGTGGCTTGGCCGTCAACCCAGCGGCAAGAGTCAGACTCCTCTGCTGTTTGTGAAGAGACCGAGGCAGGAGCCGAGGGAACTCGGCCTGCGGTAGTGACTGAGGCGTTCTTGCTCTTGTCGCTGGTAGCAGCAGCGGCGGCGGCGAGATCTTGGGGGCGTTTGACGACTTCAGGATGAACACCTTCGACGTACTCAATGAAATCCTTGAGGCTCTGCACCTTCTGGCCTATTTTCTCAACACTCTGCTCGGAAGCGTCTGAGGTGTTGGGAAGTAAACTCTTCATCGCGTCAACGATTTGATCAGCGAGGGATTGGAGTCTCTTCTCTGTGCCCTTCAGAGGAATTCCGGTGATCGGCTGAAGCAGGTTGAGGAGCTGCAAAGAGTCGTCCGTGGTTCGGCGAACAACTTGCAATGCCTCGCTAGTTTGGCGAAGCTGGTCATCACCGGCTGAACTTTGCTGCAGCTGCTCGTAGTGGCTTTCTAATGTGCTGATGTGCGCCTGCGTGCTCTGGCGGAAGGAATCCACTAAACCAATCGGCGAAAACGTATGAACGGGCTGTGCTGGTGCTCGGCGAGCCATGACCGGCGTGCCTCGCGTACTAGACGACCGTGACTCCTCGGGCAGCGGGCTGCGCCTTGGCTGTTGGTTATGTGAAGATGAAGGCAAGGCTCCTTCATGCACCGGACTGTAAGAGCTAGAGGCCAGTGAATGAGGCTGGCGAGGGTCATGGCGGTTGCTCTGGATAATGTGAACCTCTTGAGTAGCAGGAAAGGAGCTGGTTGGGGCACCCGGAGCTGGTAATCGGCTAGACTGCTCCGGGTACCGAGGCTGCATGTGGAAACCCTGGATGGGTTGAGCAGTTGCCGGCGGTAGTTGAGATGGCGTGTAGCCCGCGTGGGGGTCATTAGGCATATGCGAAGCTTCTGGCTGGTGAGAGTGGTGTGCCGCAGCCCCATGATGCATGTGGGAGCTGGGTTGATCCTCCGCAAGTCGATACGGCTCGTAGTAGTCTGTTTGAGGTCCCTGTCTCGCAGACTGCTGCTGCTGACGCTGAGGCATTGGAAGCTGCTGCTGCCTCATCTCTGGCGCATGTTGCGGCGGCATCTGCAGAGGATCCCAAGCATTTTCATGACCTGCCGGAATACCCTGCGTGGGCCATAGTGGTTCTTGAACGTTGCCATCTGGCCGTTGCTGCTCGGGATGCCCAGATGTAAAGTTCTCGCCGTCATTTTGTGGCATGAAAACAAAGTTGACTTGCAAGTCGCTATCTGCCATCATGTTGCCAAATTGAGGCTCATTGATGCACAAATCAAGACTGTCGGGAAATGTGGGATCAAAATTGAACGCTGCATCAACATCAAAGCTGAAGTCGTCATCAGATCCAAGGTCTGACCATGTAGGCGTGTTGATTTCGTATGGCCCACGCTTGGGCGAAGGGGTTTCCGCCGCAATACGGGTGTTGTGCTTTGTCGCAAAAGTTGCAGTGCGGGCGAAGAGGGGCTTGGGCGAGGTCGACTATTCACGGACTGTCAGCTTGAGTTTCGAATCTCATGAGCTCCTGTTCTGCAGGAAGCTTACCTTTTGTCCGGCGGAGGACCTGTAAACCGGAGATTCGGGATCTCGAATTTCAATGGCAGAGTCCCTTCGCCCTTGGAGACGGTAGAACCGTGGAGGTGGAATGTCGTCTCCGGATTCGGAAGGGCTTCTCGATGAAGCACAGGACGATGCAGAGGGAGTTAATGCTGGCTGCTGTAAATCCGAGTGAATTGAAAGTGCATCCCACTGGGCTGTAAACAATGAAACTCGGTTGGCAGGGTCAAGGTTCACCCTCGAAAGGTTGCCCTCCAGCATCACCTCGCGCCCAACGTAGACGCAGGAGCCGAAAAGAGTTGCGATGCCGCGATACCCCATCTGAGGACGCTCGGAGTTGGAGTGACGAAAGTCAAGGTTGGGTCCGTACAGGGTGAGCAGAAAGGTGGTGCCGGACCGTTGCTCGGTGTGAGTGGGAACCCAGCATACAGCTTTCAGCAGTACGAGCATGTAATCATTGTTTCGGAGGTTGAGGATCTGAATCGCATCTGCGAGACTCTCTCTTGCACCGTCGTCGACAATTGCCACCGGGTCTCCACGTTGGTACTCCTTGCCGTCGAAGGATTGCCCATCATGAAGGAGCGTACCGTGAGCAGGCTGCATGTTGGTGTTCGTCGGGTCGCCACCCATGAGGGCGTGACTTGTTGACTTTAGAGACATTGCGTGTGGTTTCGACTGCCCTCCTTGACAGATTGTATCTTTGGTTTTGGTACAGGCAAGTGTTGAGAATGAATGAGCCGCGAGCCAGAAGGATTAGCACCACCAAGAGTCAAGTTGGCTTTTGACCTGGCACATTGCTTGACAAGAGTTGATGTCAAAGGCTGCGTCGTGGCAAACTTGTACTAGCACCGTCCTTGAGACAAAAGGTAATGGCAGAACGTTGAAGCAGTATGCTATGGTTGAAGAAATGTGTGAGGTAGTGACAAGTAGGATTGATGAGGAGGTGATGAAGTTTATAAGATAAATGGAAACAAGAGGGAACCGTGAAGGCCTACCGCCCGGTGGACTTCTTGGAGCCAGATGCGACTTGGCGTCGATTCGGGTCCGATACCCTAGAGCATGGATCAAGGAGTATAGCTGCAGCGGAAGCCTCTTTGCACTTCCGTTTGTACGATTTCGTATGCAGTCCTCGTTGACACCCTCCCAGTTCTTGCGTCCGTAGGAGACAGGGGGATGGGCGTGGGCGGTCAAAAATCCAGAATGCACTACAGGGCGATCTGCTAGGTACCTAGGGCCGTAAGGTACGGGATCCTTGTCGACGAGAGATCAGGGATGATGACGGGGCAAGTCGGGACGACCGGGGTGTTGCAAGGCCACGGGTTGTCTCGGACCCTTTCTCCACCCCCAAAGTGAAGTCGTTCGCTCCGAACCTAGTCTGCCGGTGCGTACCCGGCCCCAATGCACTGGAGCGTGGCTTTTCAGCCAGCTCGTATCATCCACCGCTCTTGCCGTTGGCCTCCTTGATCATCGATGGTGGTCGACATAAGAAAGAGCTCCAAGTCAAACGTCTCGGGAGAGGAACAAGCGTCATCTGCGTCAACCGCTCCAACCTATTTGCCGCCATTGACATCGTCCCGGGTGGTGAGAACGTCTTCGTGACAGCTCACAAAGCACTTGTTCGGTTGCAGACAGAGACTCGTTTCAAAAGAAAGGTCATGGACATGAAGGAAAATTCTGAGAACTGATAGGGCAAGACATGCCATTGGCTGCTCACCATGCCGGACCGCAATCCTGATGGCGCGGGCGTGGAGTAGCCGAAGGCCTGCAAAGCCTTCTCGACCACTAGCTTCTAAGCGGCGACCCCGCCAGAATCACGAGGGGAACTTGCGTCTAAAGCTCCCTTTTCTTTTATGAAGTTATCGGGTATGCGCGGCTCACACATTGGGGTTCAAGGCAGCTGTAAGACAACACAACAGATCGACGTATGACGCTAGGACCGTCGCGATGCAGAACCCGAATGCTCTGCCGAGGCAGGGCGGCAGGGCGGCAGGGCTCAAGTAGATGGCCACATCGCCTGCCCTGGGCTGAAACCGATGCTAGCATAGCCATTCTTGTGGCTTCATCATTTCCATACTGGCCACTCCGGTCTCGCTTCCTCACGAAGGCCAATGATTTTGCTGGACGGCAAGGCGTGACGAAATCTGCGCCAGGTCATGCTATTTGTTGAGTCTGTTCATGGTGGAAGGTGTCTCAGTAGCGGCCTGCGCCTTATCAATTGTGTACATGCTGTCGCGTCGTAGACGATGTGGCAGCGTCCGTGTTGAGGCGTGCCCAGAAATCGTCTAGACTCGCGACAAAAAGATATCTTGGTCTAGATGATTGTTGCCACCTCACTCTTCCCTGCCTGTCTTGGAGTCGGCCTCCTTTTTGTCCTTGTTCTGTGCTTCATCCTCAGTGGGCATCTTGCCGAACTTTGTCAGAACCTTGGCAGCCCATTCTTCGAATTCTCGCTCAGCGGCCTCGTCCGTCTGGCCAGCTGCTCCGCGAATGCTTCTTCGGGCCATCTCTCTCAGGTCGTCAACTGAAGACACATCGAATGCCCAAGCAGCGCCCCCAGTCATCATCATGGCAAAGCTGAAGACGTTGAGTGTCGCCAGATTCAGCGCCTCGAAGGCAATCATGCCCCCTTCAGGATTCCCTTGCTTGCCTGCCGCGTAGTGACTGGGCTGGTAGAATTTGGGAAAGGCGGCAAGCTGTTTGCGTACCACGGAGCGTCGCGTGATCATAGCCGAGAAGAGGAAGAAGCCGGCGCCGGCGAAGAAGAGGCCTAGTTGTTTCGTAGCTCTGGTCTGAAAAACAGAGGGTGTTGTCTGGAGCGGCGATCTCGTCGGTCGAGAGTCCGACGACTCGTTGTCGGAAGCCATGGCTGTTGGCGAGCGTTGTGCGAGCATCGAATCTTCCCCCTAGATTGCACACAAATGTCAGACAGCATCCACAGTGGCTTTCGCGGGAAGGCTTACTAGGTCAGAGCGGCAAGGGCCAGCCGGTCAATTGATCAAGACGGGAGTCGATGGAGTCGCGGTCCCTTGAGCAGCTGAGGTTCGCGTGCTGGGGAGAGGTAAAGCGGAGCTATGGCGGGACAGGACAGGAGCTCCTCTGAATTGAAAGTCGGGGAAAGGAAGTTCCCGCCACTAAAATTTTCGGACCCTTGCCATGGATGGGATCCACTATGCAACAAAGCAAAGCAGCCGTCCCGGCTTGTGCATATCATGGATCATGTAATGAACCCCTTTTCCAGCCCAGCCGAAGGGATCACCAGATTTGTCCGACTTGTCCGACCAACCCACCTGAACGGGAAGGTTCAGCATTTGCCCTGTTTCAGCGGCCCTCTCGGTTACTTCACTTTATTTTTTCAGCATCACCAATCATTTTCGTCGATGGTGACGCACGTTCTCATGACTTCAAGTCCAGATCTCCCTGTTCGTCAAAGATTCGTACCAATACGTTTTGAGTGCTGGCAATTTCGCACTATGCTGGCGAAATGCTAAGCCCGTTGACTACGGACGAAATGCAGGCCGGCCCACTGTCGAAGCTACACAACTTGCAGAAGATACGCTTTCAGTCACCTTGAAACTGCAACTCGACGACAGTTAGGCCGACCACACCACAGCGGCAGAGCGACGAGGGCGGGAACATTTGATTGCATCCGGGACAACCACCCGTCGTCGTGACTGCAGATGACATGGGGGACATGATGGCGGTCAACTCAAATGTCCTGCTCCCTCCTTGGCACTGAATGGCTGCACTGAAGCCCTGGCCGAGCAATGGCACGCGTAGCTTTGCCCCTGGTTGCGATGCCCAATCAGCATCGCCCACAACACAAATACGATCTGCCTCCTCGCCTTGGGATGACAGCCGACCTTGCAACGGGTGCTCCCATCAGTCGAAATCACCTGCAGATGACATGCCAGTCAGATGATCGGATGGCTTCCCCGGGGCCTGCTCACCTGTTTTGACGGATGCATCTGGCGAATTACCTGGTGCCGCCGTCTCATGCACCAGTCCACTCAGTATCACAGCAACAAAAACATGTGCTAGACTAACAAAATGACAGATCATACGTCGGTTTTCAGTTACATATACTTGCGCGCCATCGACGCCTCCCAAGCCCGCTCCTTCCATAATTCATGAGTTGTGCGCCTGCACTCCACCACCAACTGCAAACAGAACGAAATACGTGCTTGTCTCGGCAACGATCGATTGTCCGAGATCTTGATTGCTGGATCGTCGATGGTATTTGACAATCTCTCGACGCTCTGTCGGTTCTTCATTGCACCCACGTCGTCGGGTCCCCACAAAGCGTGCGTGACGCTGTGGGTGGGGTGTACCAGATTCAGGTAGGCAAGCAATCAAACATCGTCGCTTGGTGACGACAACTTTCTGGTCGGTTGTTGTGCATATCATATCCAACCGGCTGATGTCAAGCGCTTTCTGTGTCGGTTGACTGATATAACGTCACCACAGCAGGCCTGCAATCGTTGATTCACTCGGACAAGATGGAGGCCATAGTTTTGCGTCACTGCTAAGACAGCGAGACGACAGTGAGCTACAGGCATACCCATAATTGCTGCACCACTTCCACTGGCGTGACGATGACGAGACAGTGAAGTGAGCATTGCCAAAGCTGCCAAGTAGAGGTTGGTTGGCAAAGGCTGGAGCAAACAGTGCGCAAATCGATTCAAGATCCTTGGGGAAATGACCAAAATACCGGGTCGGGCTCCGTGTGCCGTCACTTGGTTGGCTGGATCCACGGGCTTGAGGAAGTGGATGAGGTTTGTCGCAATCGTCCTCGTGAGAAGTGATGTTGGGGTGAGTCGCAAACTGAGATGTAGCGCACCGCAAAAAAGAACGATTGGCTGAGAGCGTCGCCGGGCGTTGTTTATGGAGAGACCGCGGCACACTTGCCTGTTCTCAACATACCCTGGGTTGAAGAGAGCGCCGTCCCGACAATCAGGCACCTGGTTCGAGAGTTGTTCCAAGACAAGTAAGCCACAACGGGGTTAGACGGGAGACATGTGTTGGCTCACGGCTATTGACGAGTTCCAATTTGACCGGAGTGTCTCACAGCAAACCCAATCTCGTCAGAAGGCCATTGTCTTCATCATCGTCAGGGGCAGATTCCGTTAATCTTCCATCATGGGAGGGGCTACTTGCAGCAGAAAACCGTCTACATTCCGAACAAGCATGAATCCTGCTCTGCAGCGTCAAAGCGGTCGATGAGATCTGATCGTAGAGATCTTTCAGCAGGCTGGCAGCTACCGGGGCCTGCCAGACTTGCTACTCCGGGTCCTGTCATATATCACATTTCCCAAGATCTAGCGCCTCAGCCAGGAAAGGCAATAGTCACGAGCGAGCACCCAATTACAATGGAGCACTAGCTGATATGACGCCTATTCTCAAGAAACCTTTTTGCTGGGAACTTCCAGCGGCTGAGGGATTTACCAATTGCCCAAGAGTCTCAGCGTGCAGCGCATGTGGGCATCTCCGCGATCGCCGAGGCGCGAGCTTATCGTGGGCTTTCCTGTGTGCCACGATTATCTTACCACAACACTGGGTCACCGATCAGATTGCATCGTGCAAGATCGATTCAACGGGACAATGCGACCTGAGTCCTGGGATCCAACATGACATCCGCCCGCAACCACCGTTTGACAGCAAACAATCGAATTATTCGTGGAACCTTGCATAGTAAACGTTTTTGTGCGACCGTTGTAGTGGTAGCTCGAGATTTTGATCAGGAGCGGGAGCAACCGCGCTGCCGAAAGTTTGCTGATGTGGTCCCCGTCCAGAGTGCCTTTACTCATCAGGCTCGTGCGGCTCGGCGTCGCGCACAGATCCAGAATGCTTGCGCCGTGATATGGCACCACATCGACGGCACTTTGTGCACAGACTGAATTCCGACCGAGAGGAAAGGGATGGGTGCAAATCTGAGTCGCCTTTGCTAGGAGCACGCCATGCTGCCGCACTGGATCACGCGTAGCGAAGAAAGTCGATACCAGCCTCGATGCACCGGGAGGGGAAACAGAAACTTCGTCAACTGTCACTTTCTGATAATGAAAAAGTACGCAGGAGGGGCTGGCTGCTGAGATATGACGAAAAGAGGGACAAGGTAGGGAGACGTCAGCGAAAACCCCGATTCCAAGATCGAGCGAGACCAGCTTTTAGCGTCGCAGACCCCTCGCCGAGCCCTGGTACCGGCGGCGTGACCCCCCGGGCCCCCGGAGACGCGGCTCCACTCACGTATGGGTCAACGGGGGGGTCTCAAGTCAGCGGCTGCGGTCGGGTAAGGCGCGGCTTTCCAAGGCGGCACACGCATGTAACGCACTGTGTGTGCTTGCTAACACACGGTACAACCACCCAAATATGGAGTATGCAATATGTCATCCGAGCCCACCTCCATCCATCAACAACCACTCAGGGCGACGGCATTCCATTCCATTTCTGCCGCCCGCAATCTCGCGATTACCCATACGCACCAAACCTTCCATCTGCTCCGACGTTGGACCTGTGCCGGCCCACGAACCGCGATCTGAACACAAGCACCCGCATTCCGGCTGGCCCACACTGGCGTTTCTCACGTGGGCTGATCTCCAGGGCCCCGACTGCGCCTTTTGAGTCCAAACACATACCAGCGGAGGGACGATCTGCATAATCGACTTGGCCATTCCAGCCGCAAGCCAACTGCTCACCGCACAATCAATCCCTCCTTCACACCCCTCGCGGGGACCAGTCCACCGGCTCCTACCCCTCCCGTGTGTCACGCCGTTTTGCAACTCGCTAGCGGGAGCCTCAGTTGTGTCCTAGACAGCCGCCAGGAACCATAAGCCACCAGTTACTACTTGGTTCGCTGCACATCATCCCGAACCACGTTCCATTCTGTACGGCACAGCAACAACCCTGAATCATGGGTAAACCGAAAAGCAGCAACGCTGCGAAGACGAAAGCTGGCGCCGGGGCTAGTAACGGCAGTAACACAAAATCAACCACTCCTTCGACACCCAGTGCACCACCCGCTTGGCCCCAGTTCAAGCCACCACTGCCAGTTACCGACCTGGTTCCCGACCAGCTCGACTCTTGTCCTGACAAGGTCGTCCTGATCCGCAACTTCTGGCCTAAATCCCTCTGCGGTCTCTATGTCACTTTCCTTAGGGGTCTGCCATTGATCACCACCCCTGGACGGCCCAAGCGGGGAGAAGCGGTTAGAGTGAATGACCGTTTCCAAGTGCAGGATACTGCCTTTGCCCAGCGTCTCTGGACGGAGACTGGGCTGCGCGAATCGCTGGGTCAAGAAGATATTCAGGGTTTGTGGTGAGTGCGCTGAATTCTCTCCCTTGTCATCCCCGCCCCTCTCAGGACCCTGGCCCTGAGCGATGCATCCCACGCGCTTCCGGCTAGATCCGCCAGCGCCTGCGCACGGCCAAAAGATGTCCAAAACAGTTATAACAAACATGAAACCCATACGAAAGAAGAAAAACATCTGCGTCAAGACCTTCTCGTTGCGGGATTGTCGTGAGACTTGCTAACAGGGTTAATCTTGTTAGGGGCGGTGAAGTCGTCGGTTTGAATCCCAACATCCGCATCTATCGCTACTCCAAGGGCCAGTATTTTGATGCACATTGTAAGTCTCACAAACCCAATCGTTGACCTGTCATACGCCACATGCGCCGAAGGTGATGAGGTTTCCGCGAGTCACAGGGCAAGGCCCCGCGATTTATTGCATACATGCATGATCAGTGGCCGAGCATCCAACTACCTCAGCCAGCTTGCCACAAGTACATGTTATTGTTCCTCAGTTGGCCGAAGTTGAGAGGCAGTTGGGGGCACAGAGCTCGCCAACATCTCATTGCGTCGTCTGAATGACATCACAAACTACCACGTTGTGGTATACCCACTCTCCAGGGTTCGAAAGGCCGGTGTGTCTGGGGGTCGTTGCAAGATATTCACTTTCGTCCAAGCGGACGGCCCTGGATAGTGTTGCACAGCCACTTGAGCAAAGATGAGGTCGCTCGGTCCATATGTTTTCTCGCTATCTCGTCACAGTCTCCTTCGTCGACCCATTCATCTGGGCACCGGACTCGGAGTGGTTTCCAACCCATGCATGTCTTAACCTCTTCAGGCCCAGGACGAAGGTCTCTGAGGACGATCATGACTTACAACGCCTCGTGGAGAAACCTGCTAGAATCTGAGATCTTTTACCCACTATTCCTTGAAGACGATGTTGGGCCCCGCAGCAAGTGCCTGGACCATCGACCAACCATGCGATGGTCATATTTGATATATGACATCTCATCCCCTCCGCTCAGTCCTCTTTGTTTATACTCTTCTTGTCACCGCGGACTCCCATCCCAGCACCAAAAGAACCCATCGATTTGTCGCACAAGCCCAAACCCTGCGAATCGGTCCATATTGATCCACTCAATGGCGTTGTCCTTTCGGGTCATGCGGGAGATTGAGTCCGGGAGCCTGCAAGTCCGATCCAGCGAAGCCCCTCAACATCTCGCATCTCTCTGTCCAAACAAGAAACTTCGCAATGAGGGTCCTAAGATCACCTTTGACCTGCAGCTATCAAGGATCCTCTGATCTCTCAGCTCACTCTGTTTCCTTCGGCATCCTTCACTTGTCTTCGGTGCAGGTTTCCTCTTCATCGTCAGGATCGACCCAGCTAACCTTTGGACCCCCACACAGACGACGACTCCAACAACGTCTCGCTTACACTCGACCCCTCGACCGGGCCTGTCACGTGCAAGACAACGTGGACGCTACTGCTCTACCTCACCTCCTCTGCTGAGGGCTGTGTCGGCGGCGAGACCGTCTTTTTCCCCAACGACCGCCGTTCCGCCAAGGAGGAGATCCCGGTCGCCCTCGAAACGGGCATGCTTCTTCTTCACAAGCACGGCGACGAGTGCATGCTGGTAAGTCTCGTCTTGAGAAAATTATTTACACATACATACTCCCAAGAAAACCATGCATCCTCCCCTGATCCCCGGAATGTTCAGGGCAAGACGCACCTGAACATGTTTCTGAGCGACCGCGACCGTTGCCACCACAGTCTCTCCGCTGGCATTACTTCTCCTGTACCTTTTCTTTGCTTTTGGTGGCGCGAAACACGACCCAACCGACGGCCACCCCAGCTGCGGCCTCACCTCCCCTCCTCGAATCCCTCAATCACCCTTTCCCCCAATCACTGACCTGTCCCAACCCACTCTGCATGCTGAGCAGCAGACACCAACCCCCCCTCCCCCTCTACATCCCTCCCACCTGGTTCTGTTATTTTTACCTTCCTGGCTGCAGTGCAGGTCCCGCAGACTGACACATGTTCCAATTATCAACAGCACGAGGGGCGTGAGGTCGCCGCAGGCGAGAAGTGGGTGCTGAGGACGGATCTATGCGTCAGGAAGTGAAGGGCTTTTGGCGATCTGCGCCAGGCATCGCGCAACACGGATGGCCTTCCCCGTTGCCTGTCCCACCTTCTGCCCGCTCGGACGTGGAGAACGATTACAGCACGTTGATTCTCGATTTCCCATCCGCTGCTCCGGTACAGCGATCACCCTCTGTCTGGCCTGGGCCCATTCGACTACAGCACCGTTCTCGGTCCCCCTCTTATTTGATCAGATCTCCTGCCTGGCCGTACGGAGAAGCGAATGCGCAGAGTGGGCTCGCAACGCGTTGCCTGCTGGGTCAAGTGATCTCGCTGTATGCATGCCGCGCCTGGTCAGGTTGTCCGTTCGATCGACGATCTGGACAGGAACCGCGAGAGAAGGAGGATCTGGAAGATGAGTTCTAGAAGGAGGGGACCGGGTTTCAGGTCCAACTCACCCATCGCAATTCAAATCATCAAAGTAACAGGGCTAGGGGGGCATTCCCATCGCGTGTGCCAAGTAGACGTCGCTCGAGTGACCTGGTGACATGGACGACCCGGGAAACCCCCGTGCCAGATAGCCTCCCCCCTCCGCCCATCCTTCCAATCCTGCCGCCCTGCCGGTCGAGGGTGTTCCTTTTTGGCTGATGTGCACGGCGTGGTATTGGACAGGGCCGCAGCATGCACCCCTTTTTCGTCGCCGCTGATGCTGCTGCTGCTGCTGCCGCCGCCGCCGCCGCATGTCCTGCTCTGTCCCGTTCGTTCTATTCTCCTCTTCGAACGTCGAAAAGCCTCCAACGTGCCCTCCCGGCTGCCTCCCGTCAGTTCCCCGAGCGGGCACCGGCAAAGGAGGCAGGCGAAGCCTGTCTTCCCCCCCCCCCTGGCCTGGGATCCTTCCCGCGGTAACGCAACGCAACGTGAACCCGCCACCAGTTCAAGCTCGAGGGAATTTCTGACGGCACCAAACGGCGCTTCTGAGGTCACGGTGGCATGGGAAACGGGCCATGACTGCGTCAGGAACCGAGTCTACTGTGCAATTGCTATCTCCCATGTCTCGTAAGAAAAGCTGCCTGACGGTATGTGGGCACCAAGGCCTAACCGGAAAGCCTCCTCCGTTATCGCCCTGTCACTTTCCCGAGTTTTCCATGATTAATGACGGGGACCCGCGGGAATGACCTGTCAAACGCCCCTGTCGCAGCAGAAAAAGCTGCCGTTGTTTGCGCCTCATTAACCCATGGCGCCGCTCATCAGCCGGTCCATGGCATCCATGGCACTCTCCTCCTCAACATGTATCTCCTCTCCACCAGTAGCATCGACGCTCTCGGATGGCTGTGAGACCTCAATGTCGTCGTCCTTCGTGGGGCTCTCGAACACCTCCAACAGCTCGCCCCGGTGGACCACTCTCCCGCCGTCCAGCTGAGTCTCCTGCTGCACCATGTCTCTTTCGACGCGACCGACGGGGTAGGACCTGTTCGTCATCGGCTGAGCCGCAGGGTCGACGGTCGGTTTGATCTTGACGTGCCCGGTGGCGATGCGGCCCATGATCCAGTGGAAGATCCATGGGAAGCTGATCAGGGGCATCGATTGCCGCTTATGTTCCTCGTCTTCGTACTCCTCTGCGAGCGCCGCATTGACCTGTTCCTGGGTGACCTTGTACATTGCAGCCACGAACGGGGCAAAGTCGTCATAGTTTCTGCTGCCAGCCTCCTTGTAGCAAATCTCGCGAAATCTTTGCTTGAGGGCCGCCGATTCCCGGCCGATGTCCTCTTGCTGCTTGTAATCGCTGCCAACACGTGGTTTTGATAGCACAAACCCGGTCCAGGCCTCGAACTCGGTTTCGACGTCGCGATGGCTCATGAGGCGACGCAACGAGGTGTCATATTGGTTCTTGACCTTGCGCGCTTTCTGGAGGAAATCGTCCGTGAGAGTGAAGCGATTCAAAATCCTGCTGTCGAATTTATTCTCATAAAGAGGGTTGAATGCCTGCTCTTGGATCATGTCGTATATCTGGCCAAGAGCGCTGGATGACCTGTAGGTCTTTCTGCGGTTCATGAAGTGAGGCCACCTCTCGGGTCGAAGGTCTGGGGGGAAGTTGGCTGGGTCCGCAGTCTTGACGTAGTCAACGGCCTTGGAGTGAAGCTCCGCCAACTTCAGGCCTGTTAGCTTATGTTAGAATCTTCTGTGTTCGCCTCGGGTTGAGTACTCACATCTGCGATCTTTTGCTCCGGCTCGAGATCGGTCGGCCTGGGCTAGATGCGCAATCGCAACCAAGGCCAGGCAATCATTTTGAATATACCGAACGAAAAAGGTTCTCAGGTCTGATACCCTAACGAACCCGCGCTTCAGCACCGGGGCCTTCGGCGCTACGTAGTTCATTGGCGGCTGGTGCCACTCCTTGGGTATGAGATCCGGGTTCCAGATAACAAAGAAGTCGTCGCCGTCGAGGTCTCCTCCTGAAAGCATGCTAGGCACATCTCGGTCTCCGGTGCTAGGGAACACCACGACGTTCTTGAGGTGATGGAGGGCGGGAGCATTAACCGCTTCCACGACCCGGATGTCGCCAGGGTGAAGTGACGGGTTGCGTCCGACGATGCACACTCCAGTGACGCAGTAGTATTTGCCATCGTCTGGGTTCAGGATCTGTAGAAAGATCTGGGGGAGGTCTTCAATGTTCTTCGTCGTCCTCCCTTCCGTTGCTGTCGAGTGGCCTCGCAGGTGTCCGGTCTCATCGAGACATCCGAGAAGGAAAGCGCTCTGTTCAACAACCACTCGGGCCTTCTCCTTCAACAGCTTCATGGACCATATTCGCCATAGGTTTAAAATCGTGAGTACAAACGGCTCTTGCACCTCCGTATCCATGAAACCCCAGCAGACGAGGTCTTTGATCGTCAAAGACGTCATGTTCTCATCGATGTATCTTCCCAGTAAGCCTGAAGCCGCAACCCGGTCATTCATGGCTTTCTCATAATTGCGAACCTGCTGCTTAGCGAGCTGCAGGATAGGCTCGCTTGCGACACCGAGGGTGGTGAGAATGGTGATTGTCTGTCGGTTCAGCGTGGCAACTGAATACTGCGCAAACTTGATGATTTCCAGTCCGTTGAACTGCGCCTTGAACTTTTCTTGAGAGGGTCTAATGTGCACTTCGAGGCCCTTTGCATCAGGCCAGACAGCTAGCATTCCTTTGCAACCGCCCATACGGAATTGAAAGGCAGACGGTATGCCTACTGATTCCTGGCCCATCTCGTTGACGACCATATCCGCTAGTAGTCTTGAAATCTTGCCCACACCGTCGCTGAAGCAATACCCGTTCTTTTGGATGTCTTCTGCTTGTACAATGCGAGGAACAGTGACTCCTCGTATCTCTCTTGTCGTCGAGAAACATTGGCCAATGCGCGCGGCGTACTTTGCGACGTTTCTGATGTGGCTGAACTCACCCATCCATTTCCGAATATCGTCGCACGTAATATAGCCGGTCGGGCAAAAGAAGTATACTGCACATTCTCGAATCTGTGAGTTTCCAAATGCCAGGAATTCGTAGACGCGGTCGCCGATCTTAATGCCTTGCTTCAGGGTACGGTAAATTCTGTTGAAGATCTCGTCGCCAGCATCATTGTAGATTTTGCCCCTGTAAAGCTCATCCGTGAACTGGACTCTGAGGAAGCGATCTTGGTAAGTGCTGTACTTTCGAAGAACCCTGTTCGAAGACTCGACACTCGGCGAGCAGAAGTGCATAGTCGACGGTGTGATCATGACCTTCCGGATAGTCATGCAGTAGTATGGCATACTCGCATTTGGGAAGAAGAAACGGGCCTCTTCATTTTCGAAAATTTCCATAGGATCCCATACCTTGGTTCCTTGATCTGCGAAATGTTCAAGCATCCACTTTGCCCGGTCCTTGTCCATGCGACATAACTCATCGACGAACGTCTGCGTGATGGAGTACTCCGAGAGAATGCCGCGAGAGATGCAGACTTCTAGCTGATAGTAGACCTCGAAGTTCAGATGATCAGATGCTGGTCTGAGAGACAGCAGCGAGTGGTTGGTTGACGACTTGTAGGACCTTGATGCTGGAGCTCGGTAAACTGTACCCAGCAGAGGGCAGCGCGGAGGCACCACTCCAAATTGATCCAGGACTGTGGTTGCAATGTTGTAGGCTTGGAATGCCTCCAGTAACTCACCGACAGGGCTTCCGGGGCTCTGTATGATGAATCTGAAAGTGGTCCAGCGGCCGATGTTGATGAAGTTCGGGTCGTCGAAGTCAGCCTGCAGAGTCACAGGAAAATCGCGAGGCAATTGTTCATCTTCGAGTATGGCAGTTCGTCGCTCCCACATGTCCAAACTGCCCCAAGAAGACTTTCCCACAGCCATTTCGTTGCGTTTTCTCCTGTTCGCCTTGGTCCAGAACATTGGGGGAAGCTCTAACGGTATTATCAATGCCGTGTTGCTGCCTTCGCTGGCCCGAAAGATTTCCGTGAGACGAGAAAACCCCACAGTGCACTTATGATGACTGATGTCGTCTTCGTCGTCGTAATTCCCGTCGCTCTGATCTTCAACAGCCCGTGTTGCTGCTTGGTCTCGGAGGGAAGTGTCGAAATGGATGGTTAGGTTCTTCTTCCGGAGATCGACGTCGATTCTCACGCCGTGTGTGACGGATTTGAGCACCACCATCTCTGTTTTCTGGACTCGAGAACCAAAATCTATGCGGTCTGCCTGCAGGGAAATTTTGGACTTGAACCATATGTCGGGATTGGCGGGGCTCTTGATCAGACCTTCGTACGTCTCATGAGGAGCCCTGAATGTTTTGAGAGTGACCTGTGCGCTCTTGCCTTCGCCATAATTGACAATATGGACTTTCGAGGACCAGAAATCGAGCTTGGGCGGGGGCTCAAAGCGGACCAGGGCGAATCCAGTCCGCTTACCGTTCCGATCCTCATCGATCTCGAGCGTGGAGATATTGCCATGCCGTGCGAAAGAGTCGTAGAGTTCAGCCAGGCTCACGGGGGATGGAAGGCAATGGATTTTAATGGTGAAATCCGGCCATGTCCTCCATGGCTTGGCCTCGGCGGCGTTCATGGTATGAAGATTCGTGCTTTCTGTTTTAAATCAGAGAAGTCAAGTCGGGTGCGTATGGTGAAGTTGGAGAGATATATCTCTAAGCTTCTGAAGATGTGAGAGGAAGTGAGTGATGAGGAAGGACCTGGAAAGAAGAAGAAGAAAGGCATAGAAAGAGTTTGAAGGAGGGGATACGGAAGGAATGGTATTGGAGGAAGGTGAGAATTGACAATGATGGAAGGTAAATGCCTCGGAGATTGTCGATCCACGCTCAAGATCTTGCTCGTCGTCCATAGAGGCTACGTCGCCACCATCAACTGCAATCGTCTTCACTCTTTCCCGCCGTCTTGTTTGGCCCAAACGATGAAGAACAGCGGCAGGAAAAGGTTGACTGGAAGAGGTCAATCGAACCAGTAATTGGCATGGGTGGAAGTGGAAAAGACCAAGAGAGATTCCATGAGAAGACGCCCGTGTCCCACAAGGGACCTATTCAAGAGTAAGTCTGGTTTTGGGGAGGCAAGAAGCGCGCTTCCTTCCTTCCTCCGCCTCTTCGCCAATCACGGAGAAGAGCAAATGGATGCTGTTGCCCGTTTTCAAGACGGCTCTTTTCCATGCCAAGGCGACTAGCCGTTGCTATCGGACAACTTGCTTGCCCTCATTCACCGCCTGCAAAATTTCTACAACACCACCACCGCCGCCGCCAAATGCCGGTTTTCGAGGCACAAGAATCACCCGTCGTTGCCCACATGAGTGCCCTTTGGTTATTAATCTGCATGGAGACCTCCTGTAGGTCCACGGTGAAACGTCGCTTCACCTTGGACAAAGTATTGCCGGCACCGTCTCAACAATACATGGCTCAACCGTAGTCCACACACTTCATCGTGAACGACAAAGGACCAGATAGGATGTTTGTTGTGAATAAATAGCAAGACTAGAAGTAAAACAGATGGCCTCCAGATTTTTGTTACCCGTTTTTCCATGCTTCTGCCGCCACTTGATGCACCGGCCTTGAAAGGCATGCAAGTATGTATTGCGTGTGATGCTCCACGGTCTTTGTTCCCAGGGGTCGAATACTCGGGTCAAACTGCTTGATGCTCCTTTGCCCGAAACATAGATCCAACTACCATGCACGATGCTTCCTTCCTCTGGATGTAGACAACGCGACGAAGCTGCCTCGTCTAGGAGCTCAAGTTCGTCCTTGAACCTGGGGGAATATCCATGATCTTGCCGGGGTTCATGATCCATTTCGGATCCAGCGCCCGCTTGATCGACTTCATCACGTCGAGCGTGTCGGGGCCGACCTCGAGAAGAAGCGACTCCTTCTTGCCCCAGCCGATCGAGTGCTCGCCGGTACACGTTCCCTCCATGTCGATTGCCCGCTTCACCATGTTGTGGACGCACTTCTCAACCTTCTCCCGCTCTTCGGGGATCGTGCGGTTGTAGATGATGCTCTCGTGGAAGTTGCCGTCGCCGATGTGACCCAGGATGCTCGCAAACAGGCCCATGTCGTCCATCTCTTTCTTGCTGATCTCGATGAGATCGGCCAAGCGGCTGAAGGGAACCGCAACGTCCGTACTCCCTGTGCGTTGTTAGTCCGCGACGGCTTGTAAAACCTTGGCCCGAGCGAGGGAGACTCACAAACTTCTTCTCCGTCCTTGCGCAGGGCCAACATCGACCACAACGACTCTTTCCGAGCAGACCACAGCAGCTTCTGCTCCAACGCGTCCTTGGCGAACTCGAAGTTTCCCCCCTTGTGGTTCTTGGTAATCTTCTGGACGAGGCCGATGTTCTCCTTGACGCCGGCCTTGGTGCCGGAGAACTTGAAGAACAGCGTTGGAAGTTCTTGCCAAACGCGGGGGGCCGTTGCACCGCCCATGTTGACGACCTTCATCTGGACCTCGTCCATGATTTCCATGGCCGCCACGGGGATACCGTTCCGCATCACTTCAGCGGCAGCAGCCGCAGCGTCTCTGATACTCGGGAACGTCACCACTGCAACAGAGAAGTCTTCGGGCACAACCGTGAGCTTGAGGGTCGCTGTGTTGTGTCAGTACCTCGTTAAAGGGCTCGAGCCGGGAGGTTGCATCGGCCCATGCAGGCCGCGCAACGAGACCGGACAACGTACCTTCGGTCACAAGTCCCAGCGTTCCTTCAGACCCAACGAACAAGCTATTGAGGTTGTAGCCCGCAGAAGACTTCCTCGGTCGTCGTCGCGTCTTGACCACAGTGCCATCTGCCAGCACGACAGTAAGGTTGATTACCCAGTCTTTCATGGTCCCGTACCTGACCGCATTGGTACCCGAGCAGTTGGTACCGATCATTCCGCCAATCTTGGCACTTGGGCCTTCCTTATAGGTCAATCATCGAGATCTCGGTACCGGGGAGCATGGCGATGATCCTTTCTTACCTGGGTCAATGGGAAAGAAGAGACCACTCTCCATCTTGGCGAGCTTCTCGTTCAGGTCCTGCCATCCAATGCTGGGCTGTACGACGATATCCATGTCCTCCTTGTTGAATGAAAGGATCTGGTCCATGAAGGCGAAGTCGACGCTGATTCCTCCGTAAGGGGCCGAGAAGTTTCCTTCCAAGCTGGAACCTCCCGAGTAAGGGATGATGGGAACGTTGTACTTGAAGCACACCCGAGCAATCGTCGACACCTGCTCCGTCGAATGAGGGTACGCGACGGCGACCGGCAGGCCGTCGGGGTTGGTTGACGACCATTCGGAATATCCATGAGCGTGCAGGTCTTCCGGATCTGTGGAGATGATGTCCTCGCCGCCCAGCTCCTGTCGAATTTCCTTCAGGGCCTGGGACATAATGTCAACACCCGCAATGCATCATAGGCGCAGAAAGCAACCAACCTGCTCCATCTCGGCCATGGTGGCGTAGTTTATCGGACGAGACTGGCTGTCCGGGGAAAGCAAACCGCCGCCCAGCGGAAGAAAGGCAGCGCCGGCGGAGCTGTCCTTGACCGAACTGGCGAGACCCCATCCAACGGTGCCTGTGGCCAAAGCGACTGCCAAAACCGACCTTCCACTCCAACCGGTTTGCGCGGCGTTGGCCGAACCGCCGGCGTTGGCCTGGGAGCCGCTCCGCCGGGTGGCCGTTGCCGAGAAGCTCCGACCGGCACGGGCGGTAGGCCCCGCGAGTTGGCCCCTCAAGCCATGGCTCAGAAGGGGCCTCGCAGAGAACCTGGCCGACATGCAGGGGACGAAGGGCATTTACACGGATGCAGGTCCGGCTGCTGCTTGTTATTGGTCTACGGACCGACCGGGGTACGCAGGGTTACGCCGAGGGCTGCGTTGGCGAGATGGGTTGCGTCGGCGTTGAGGTTTATGCAGATTTTTTTTGTCCTTGGTGATGGCCGGCGGCCGGATTTGGACGTCGGGATCGAGTACTGCGAGCTTTGGGCGCCCGCGGTCTCGAAGTCGCAGCCTCACGATATGTCCCGAACTCGAGTAGGCTAACTGGTGTGCCGAAGAGCCGCCAGGGGGAAGCGCAGCCGACTTGATCTATGCCGTCGACGTGGGAGGTTGTTGTGCGAAACAGTCCGTGAGAACGGGAAGCTGGGACCACGAACCCGGCAGAGAGAGAGCGAGGAAGACGGGGGACGTTTATATCCAAAAGCGAGCGAAACCGTCTACCCAAAATTCCAATCTACGGCCAATGTCGCAATCGACCACGGAGGGAGCTACGCAGCCAAATGTTGGGGCAAGTGGATATGGTGGATGACAACGGGGCCCTTCGTCTTTAACAACGATGCTTTTGCCCTCTCGCCTGTGGCCGGAGTCGAGAGCGTGACCCAAACATCAAGTATCTGGGCGTACCGTTTCCCTCATTCGGAACGAGGTGCAGCAAGGGCAGATGTAGCGTGTGGACAGACGACCACGCCCCAGCCAATCAGCACGCCCGACAGGCAGGATATTGGCCCAAAAAGTCAAGAATCAAAAAGGGCAGAGGGCCAGGAAGACAAGGCGCACGGCCGCCGAAGGTGGCAGCCCCGAGTCGTCAGCGAGGGTGGGATGCGGGACTGGTGCTGGGCCAGGTACTTGGGAGTACCTTGTTTGCTAGCACCAGTCCAGCTAGTGTAAGCTCTCCAGGTGGAGCAACGAACTCGGATTGTCTTGTTGCAACTTGCTGGAGACCCTAGGGGGCGGACGACATCGGGCCTGGGCCTCGGGCACGATCGAGGGGGAGGCGGGGGGGCAGTTCCAGAGCTGAGAGGTTCCGAAATCGCCGTTCTCCTCGGTGAATCGCCCATCGACCCGGGCCGGGCAGAGATGACGATGGTCGAATGGACTCAAATCAACCTCGCTCTCTCGGGTACCCTGTGCCACTGAGCGAGCAGCTCTCGGTGACGGCGAGTGACGGCTTCAAACCCAACAGACCGGGAGCAGCAAGCAGGGGTACCGGAGTTGGCGCGGAAAAGATGGCCAAGCCCAGAAGACCAGAGGGGCAAGGGGACGAGCCTAGGAATGGAAGACGACAGAGGCTTTCACGTCATTACCGGAAACCGATGCTGGGTTGTGATGCAGGTGTGACCCCCGTTTCGTGGGGTGGCTTGGAAGCTCGGGGTACGATGAATGGGGGGACCGCAACCATTTACAGTTCTACCTTCCACAGTTGGCCTACTCGAAGCCGGATTACCAACGACATGCCACCCTCTCGCTCGGTTGACCCTCACGCCGACGTAATCGAGCCCTCGGCAACGATAACCGGGATCACCAGCAACAGGCAGATCGGAGTGACCAACTCAAGAGAGGCCGTACGCCTGGGCGTCCCGAGATGACATCGGCGTCGTTGCTCGAGGGCATCCTCACTCCCTCCCTCTCTGGTGCAACAGAGACAACAGGAGCAAGGCGAGCGGCCGCAGCCTTCAGACCTCCAATCAGCACACCACCCCCAACGACGAGCAACAAGGGGGGGGAACAGGGGGGATGCTGAGAAAAATTCAAGCTCTTCCCATGACCACGGTTTCCAGCCTTTTGTGAGCGACAAAAGAGCCCTGCGTCCTGGTGAACCCCCGCGCACCGGCTTTGTCGGTGTAGAGTCCGCGGTGGGGCTCGCCTAAGGGGCAACGGTAGCCAACGGTGGACGCGGTGGACGCCGAGGACGCAGGCCCGTTGGCCTCCGGCTGAGCACAACCAGGCACTGGCGATGGTTGCTGTCTCGCGGCTACTTGGGCTTGTGGAGTTCACTGCAGGCTTCTGCGCAATGCTGCGAGGTCGCACGTCGCTGGTGGATCACCGGACCACAGCGGACACGGGGGGAGGGAGGGGGAAGGGCTGTCCATGCCATGCCTGCGAAGCTCCTCCTGCCGGCGGCCACTTCGCCAGCACGAACAGGAGCGGCCCACGCTGAAGCAGCATCTTGTTGTTGGCCGCCACCCACTGCAGCACCCGGAAGTCCGCTTCCGATGACTTGACCGAGACGGAGGTTTTCCGAGTGAAGATAACGAGCCCGCGGCCGCCTTGCCCTCAGGACAAAGAGGGTGCCGTACGCCCTCGAGCATCTTCACCGGGTCCCCGATCGGCGGCAACCATTTCTCCATCATCTGACCTCCGGAACGCAGAATGACATAAGCCCGATATTGTTTGCGGTATCGCGACCAGAGGTGGTAAGCAGCAGCGTCGGCTCTGGCCACAAAGGTCACTGGGCGTCACGCTCACGAAGTCGCGGTTGGGTCAGCAGAATGCACCCGGTTGCCTGCGACGTGTGAGAACCGGCTCGCACAATACCCCAGACTGGCCGTCATGCGCAGTGAGACGCGAGGTCGGGGCTCACAAACGATCGTCGGACGGCAGCACGGCTTCTCGAGCGGCATCCTCACCGGTCCCATAACACTGCCCCGAAGTATTGGACAACCGATTTCCGTTCCAGCACTGTGCGTCTCCCGATGACACAGACTACCACAGGAAGCTGGCACAACGCCCGCTCAGCCCTCCCTGGCGGCCTGCCCAAAGGATTTTCAGTGCATCACTAGGCGCGTGCCTCCCACGCTGCAGCGTAACCCCCCTTGCTGCTCGTCCTGCAAACCCCGACAATCGATGAGATTCGATCGTCGGCCTTGCTTGGAAGCTGGACGGATCCCCAGGGACCTTTCGGCGGACGCCGGATGGCCAGGGCAGGAAAGCCGGGCGACGACTCGCCCACGTTGCAGGGACGAACATTGCCGGACGCCTTTGGTTTGTGCGACTCTCCAGGCAGAAGCAGCAAGCCAGCCTCTCAGCTTTATTGTTTTCCGTCACCCAGAGACCCCGGGAAAAGCATCGAGTTCGGCCCAGGTACGGCCGACGGCGCGCCATCCATGCGGGATCAAATTCCTCGTATCCGCCTGGTCGACGGATAATGGCTTACACACCCACTAGTTGTGTGCCGACGAATCTTTTCACAGCCAGAGACCTCCTGACAAGCTCGTGCAGCACACCACCAAACGACATTTTTGAGCAACACCGAGCCCCTTGGTCCCCTTTGCCCTATTCGTTGCTTCTTGGTGGCTTCCCAGCTTCAGTCAGGTGCTCCTTGGGTTTTGTTTCCGAGTCGGGGAGAAACTCGATGGCAGCCACGAAATATCTGGTCGTCCGGTGCGGACCGTTGCTGCGACGAAGTGCCAACAACGAGCTCGAGGTTCTAGACCGGGCCGGACTCGAGCTTCCTGGAGCCCACGGGCCCCGCCCCTCGCAGATTCTGGAACACGCAAAGGAAGAATGGGCATGTTCGGGGCACTGGCACTGCTGTCCCCCGGCGTGCTCTCACTGGCTAGCAATGTCTCATGCGCGGCGGCAAAATTGCCCGAAGAGACTCCAGGACGTGATTTGGTTGCTGCATGCGATTTCAGCAGCAGGGGCCCCGTCCTCACGACCTGAAGCCACTGGCAGTTAGCTGTGATCGTCTCAAGGTGTAGAGACTCCTGGAATCAGAGACGGAGAGAACCACACCGATGGCTTCTCTCAAAGGCTTCATGAGGGGCGGGGGGGGGGGGGGGGGGAGTGAGCTAAAGACGAGAGAGTGGCCGTTGTCGAAATAGCGCCGCCTGGCCATAGCACAACAGGCTGGGCGACCCCCGCTGAGGGCGTTTGGGAGCGCGGGTGGCACAGCGGGGTTAGGGGACCACAAAGGCGGGGTGCTCCAACGTCACGCCAACGTCGAGAGGCATTCTGAGAGGCTCCCCGGAAAGGGTAACTTCAACCCCCGTCTCGTTAGGCTCTCAGAGCGTTCCGGTCGTTCTGTTCTTACGGACGAAAACTCGAGTCACAGACCCGGGGTCTCTTGCTGCTGCTCACAAGCCCCTGCCCAGGATCCGGTCCTTGCTGCGGGTCGAATGTGGCGGACTCGAGAGCCAGGGACATTCAATGGACGGGACAGAAATAAGCCCACAGGAGGCCAACAACATGAGTGGCCCGCCGCAGCCCTGCTACAACTTGCGTCGAGACGTGTTCCTTCTCGTTGAGAAGACCTGCTGGATGTGCCGTTGCTCAGAACCGGACCAGCTCCTTCTTTCGAGGGCCGAAGCCGCGCTACCAACCGTCCCGGGGCCACGGACCAGCCGTGTTCGCCCAGGCACAAGATGGGTTTTGCGTGGCCCGAGCCGATTATGATTTGTGACGACTTCCAGCTTCGCAGGTGGAAGCTCAACGGCCGCCCTGCCATTCCGAAGCTCGACGCGAAATCGCGGCAGCGGCGCCACGCCTCGTCCTGATGCATCGTGGGAAGCCGCCTGCGGCATGCCAGGCCCGCACCCAGGGTATTGAAACTTTGTAATGCAATGACCAATTTCGCCGGGGCCAACCTCAACGGCCGACGGGTTGAGAAGGGCACGCCGCAGCTCTCTGGGTTCAACGGCCGCGGACGTGGAAGCGGGTTTGCGGACTGCCGAGTAAGCCTGCGTCATACAAGCATGCACCAAAGGGGCACGAGACCACCTGGGAAAACCCCTCCCTCCCTCCCCCCCGCGAGGGCGCCAGACGGGGGGTTGGGTTGGGTGGCCTCGTTCCGGGCAATGCAACTTCAGCTCCGTCAGCCTGTCAGCCCGCCGGTCTTGCATTTGCTGAGCCACTGTTGTTTGTGAAGCGCCGTGGAGTACGGGACCGCGGAACGATGTGCTTGCCCGTTTGCGTGGGGAGATGCACTGGCACTGGCACTGGCACTGGTGCCCGGCTCCTGGACGAGAAGCTCGATATGCGCCTGCAATGGTGTGTGGACGGGTGGGTTCCCGAGGTGTGGAAAGCGGCCACTGATGCGGTATGTCCCAGGCGAAGGGCGACTCGAGAGTCGAGGAGGCGTCGTCCCCAGGCCCTAAAGAAAAGAAACCCTCGACCTGATGGAGCGTCTGGGGCACCGGGTGCTGCTCTCTCGAGCGCCTGGGCTCGGAGGTCGATGGTCAGGGGGCAGCAGGGCCGAATGGGATGTCGAGTACACAGAGTGGCGGGCTTGGTTCCTGACGTCCGGACCTGGGCGATGATCCTTCCGCGCAGGCCGGGGAGCGGTGGATGGCTGAGAAGGCCTGATGGTGCTGGAGCAAAGGATCCGAACGGGCGCGGTTTACATCATGGTCCATGGGCCCCGTGGATGGACAAGACAAGCCACATGAGGCCGCAAGATGTACCTCCACCAGACGAGAGACCATTGCCCCAAAAGTCATGCTTGGGCAAGTCACGTAGAAGGACATCACTTTCATGAAGGGCATGGGAAGTAGTGTAGAATGGGAACTCAAGATTGGGCGGAAGAGTGACCTTCAATGGCTTGGTATTGGCCGCAATACAGCTATCTGCCGGGTAGTCAAAGCCGACAACTCTAAAATCAGCCCTAGACTCCGTAATTTTTTTGATCATGCTCAATCCCATTTGCCCGACCCAAATAACCGTTTTCGTCCTGGATAGACATCACGAAAGTGCGTCAGACGGCCGCCGTCATCCTGACGAGCAGCGTCCTCACACGCGCAGCAGACTCACTCACGACTCTTTCGAGAAGAAAGCTTAGTTGCCGGCGAGGGCGTTGGCGCGGCGGCGGTCACGCTCCTCGGCGATGGTGAGCTTGACACCCTTGCCCTTGGGCAGGGAGATCCAGGGCTTCTCGGAGCCGATGACGAAGACGTTGGACTCGCGGGTGGCGAAGGTGTTGTCAATGGCGTCCTTGATGTGGACGATGTTGAAACCTCCGTCGTGGCGCTCACGGTGGGTGATGACACCGACACGACCCATGTTGCGACCACCGGTGACCATGGCGATGGAGCCAGTGTCGAACTTGATGAAGTCCTGGATCTTGCCGGTCTTGAGGTCGATCTTGACGGTGTCGTTGACCTTGATGAGGGGGTCAGGGTAGCGGATGCTGTTTGTTGACATCAATGGTTAGCAAGGGGGGCTTCGTTGGGGGTGATACATTACAGCCGTCGGATATTATTAGCTCCAATCTCTTGTTCGTTATCGGCCAATCTTCTTCTTTTCAACGTTGCTTCCGCTTCCTCCCACAAGGGGAGTGAAGACATGTTTCAGGAAATAGACGCAACCAAGAGTACTTTGGGGGTGATAGCGAATCGACCAAAGCTTGATCCAACGGCTGAATGATGTCTGACAGAACAGGTGATGAGACTCACGTTCTCGCATCGTGCGTGACCAAGAATGGGATTCCACCGCGGCCGAGCTGGACGCGCTTGACCTTGCCGAGCTTGTACTCGGCCTCCTCGGCCTGGATCCGGTGGACGGTGAAGCGGCCCTTGGTGTCGTAGATGAGACGGAAGTTCTCGCCCGTCTTCTCGATGGTGATGACGTCCATGAAGCCGGCGGGGTAGGTGATGTCGGTGCGGACCTTGCCGTCGACCTTGATGAGGCGCTGCATCATGATGGATCTGGTCTCGCGGAAGTTGAGCGCGTACTTGAGGCGGTTGCGCAGGAAGACGATGAGCGGCAGGCAGTCGCGGAGCTTGTGAGGACCGGCCGAGGGGCGGGGCGCGTAGGTTCCGGACAGCTTGTCCAGGAGCCAGTGCGAAGGCGCGCTAAGGCGCTTCTGGTGCTTCTTGCTGTGAGGGCATTGTCAGATTCTTGCTCGTTGTTCCGGGTGGTCGTGACTGCGGTCGTCGACTCTCTCCCGGCGCCGAGCTGCTTCAATTCCCCGTGCGGCACGAGTATTGACTTCGCATCGACGTCGCAGTTGGATTGGGGGGGGTTCGATCAAACTTACAGTCCCTTGCCCATCTTGTCTGACTGCCGGTTAGTCTATGGGGGTATCTGGTCGGTGGGTGTGAAGGTCGAAGTCGAAGTCCAAGATACTCAAATTTCGATCTCGAGACGTGGAGTGCAGCGACGAGAAAGGGCCAATTTTTTCTTTCCGTGGCTAGGTTTTTCGAACCCTACAGCCTTCTGTGGGCGGTGGCCGGGCGGTCAGAAGAGGGGCGGGGCTTCGATAATCCGGCACTGCTCAGTGGCCGCCATAAGCGAGGTGGTCCGTGTGCCTGCGAGTCTCGATCCCTGCGCCTCGAGCACAACTGAAGCCCGCACCGGGTTGGTTGTCGGCCGTAGTGGGGGCGGCTCTTTGATGAACCGTCTCGGTGCAATCCAGGACGGCGGCGGCGGATGGGAAAGGAGCGGCAACCCCGCGCATCTTGCCGGTCTGTCCCGGTGCGTCTTCACAGCACCACCTTGGCAGCCAGGCAGGCCGTGAAGTAGATGACTCGCTCGTGGTCTTCAATGAGGAACAGCACGACCAACACAGGTCAGGTACAATCATCTAGTGATTGGCGCTCTAGCTCACGGTGGCTTTCTCGACGCTCTACTCGAACAGCCGGCCCGAAGCCCCAACGCAGTGATGCTGCAGGAGCTCACGCTCTTATACAGAAACGACTGTAGTCCATCTAATCTCCCTATTCCCCTTTTCTCCGTCCTTGCCTCGAGGTATCTGATTATGCGCCGTGCCTCCGTAACGCGATTACGGAAATCCCAGTTTGGTATAAGTATATGTCCAGAAACGACCGTTGAGGCAGCAGAGCGCCCCGTCCCCCATTACGCCACGCAAGCAAACAATCCGCGACGCTTTTGATTCTAAAAGTCCAATGTAAAGCCCGGCATCTCAAAATTCCAGGCAGACTCCTGGTATATGTGCAAGGCATGTGGTTAAATCACACAAGTAGGGAAAACCCCGGCCATCTAGGAGATCTCTGGGGCCATCATACGATCGACACCGCAAGAACCCTCCCATTCCCGGTTCCCGATAATAATCAAGGTGACATCGAGTCAGACGTCTGGTCGGGCGCGTACCGCGCCGAGCTGCCAACCTGCGAGTCGTCCAGCAGCAGGCGGGAGATATCCATCTCACCCGCGCTGCCCATGAACGCGACTGTTGTCGTTTCGCCAAAGTCAAAGACCTGCGGAACAGCGGGCAATTCCCCGCCGTCGAGGACAGACAGTGGCCATCTGGGCAAATCCTCCTTGGAGTTGGTCCGGTTTAGTGTCGCCTCCATTGGCGACGGCCTGTTCGGCTGTAAGTTGTTGGTGATGCTCATGCTGACCGTGGGCTCAAGCGTATCGCCCCCTCTGCCATCTTGAGGCTGGAACAAGCCCTTTTCAATCTTTGCGTACACGCTAGGGTACTTGTTCCGCACTCTGTCCCTGAGATCTGTGGGCTGCCGCCCCGAGAGGCTGAAGCGTGGGTCTCTCTGGATCTTGGTCCAAGCAGGCCCGTATTTGTCCAGACCTTCGAGTATCTGTTTATCGTCTTGGTCTGTGAACGGTCGCCTTTCGCGCCTGTGCGACTTCTTGAATGGTCCGTGGATACCCAGTTCGGCCAAGTCCTCCAGCTTCTTTCGATGTGCCCTACTCTTCTTCATCTTAGGGAACGCATCAGAGTCGGCTTGTGCCATCTGCAGCTGGTCCCCAAGGTGGGTTCTTCTTGTGCAATCAATATGTTTTCGGACAAGAGCCCGGTCTTCGCCTTCGTCTTCGATTCGGTCGGGGTCGTTGGCGGCACCGCGGCAGACGCAATCTTGGGGTCGCTGTTGCTCCGGCGCAGCTCGTTCGGGCAACAGGTGCGGAAGCGATCCTTGAGATCACCCGCGGTGCGATCGTTGAAGTTGAAATCGGGATCGGCGAGGATGTCGGTCCACTTGCCGACGCCATGGCGATTGACCCCCAGGAGCAAGTGGTTCGTTTCGGCCTCGGACCATTTCCTCCTCGGCTTCATGGCCTTCTTCCTGGTTTTGCCACCATTGGCTTTTGCATTTTTGCTTGGCGTCGGCTCGGTCTCGGCGGGCTTTTCCGCCTCCTTCTCTTCCGGCACAGGCGCAAACTCCCGTATCGGTTTCAGCTGGTTACTCTCGGGTTCGTTGAAGTCGTTGGAGGCAATGGGTGGGAAGAGAGCAGCGTCGGGAGGAGGCTCGTGTAAGCCATTAATAATGGGCGGCATAGCCGGCATGACCTGGGGTTGGATCGGCTTTTGCTTCTTGACTGGCTGTGGGAGTTGTACAAAATCATCCTTGGTCGTGATGGTGCGGTGTCTCTTCTTGGTGGCCGTGTCATCCTTGTTGTCGGGCACCTCGTCGAGGATTCTGCTAAGAGAGAAGGAGGAGTCTGCCGTGTCTCGATCTTCGCCGAGGAGCAGCCTCAGCTGCAAGTGCGTAGTGCCGTTGACCGCCCCCCGATCCAGTGCAGCATCATCCTCCTTCCTCTGCTCCCGTCCCGAGAAGCCGTCGTCAACGGCTCCGGCGTTGGGTACCGGAGCTCCATGGCTGGTGGCGAGGGACGGTCCGTTGGACTGGTCTTCGCGGTGGCTCGTGTCGGGCTCGAGAGGAAAGGGTCGCTCGGAGGGGCGAGAGAAAGCCAGGCGGATAGGCGGGAGATCAGCGTGAGCGAGCTGTGGCGTGGTCGAATCGTTCAGCAGGTGGATGAGGCGTGGCTCGATGTAGGCCATCGTGGGCGAAAGGAGTCGGAGTGGGCATTTGGTTTGAAATTGGAGGTAGGAAATAACACTGGCGAAGAGAGAGAGAGGATAAAGCAAAAGGGGGGGGCGAGGGAAAGAAGGAGAGGCAATGGCAGCGGTGTCGATGGTGGGAGTACGACGTGCGAAGTGTAAAGTGGTGAGGAGGAGGAGAAGACGAAGAGGAGGGCTCGAGTGGGAAAGACGCGGAGTGCAAGAATCGAGTCTTCAACGAGTGCAAAAAGGTAGGCGGCACTGCATCAGGGAACAGAGACACACACTCGCAGTGACTGACCGAAAGGCGGAGGTAAGGGTACAGCAGCTAACAATTGGCAAGCAACCATTCCAGGACCCGGTCTGACAGGCAGGCGGGCTTCACCAACAAGGCTCCCACACGGGACAGCCAGCTGCAGGGCTCCTCCCAGAGGGATTTGCCGGCGATGGGAGTTCCACGTGAAGATTTCTCCACCACAAGAGCGGCAAATGAGACTAGCGCGGTTGGGCCGGCGGTACTTGCTGCTATGGTCCGGCGGCAACGTTGGGCGTGCCAGGTAACTCGACTACTTTGAGAGCATCATTGGCTGATGCCCAGTCTTGTCTTGTCTTCCAATCGTGTCGGCGGCCCTGCATGCCACCACTGGGCAACAGCAGCTCTGGCCCTGCAGTCTTGGGACGGGAGACCAAACAGTTTCTCCTCATCTGGAAGCTTCAGGATACCGCTCCGACCGCAGCTAAGCTTCTGTTGTCCCCAACGCGCCCCTGGAGCCAACCGGACGGCAGCTTCTTGCAATCAACGTCTGGCCAAAGGCTCGGCCGGCGGGCATTGAAGGGTGATAGCTGCCTGAGCAACCCAAACCGAAAACGGGGCGCGCGCACATTTCCAGTTGACTTTGGTAGATGGCAGACTGGAAGTGACACTGACTGGATGGCTCACCGTGCACACCTCTCGTCCCACCTCGGGTTCACCTCACTGGAACCCTCCCTCCTCCCCTTTTCCTTGAGCCTGATTTGGGGCACGCGCAACCTCAACCCAACCCAGGGCAAGGTTCGGTAAGGTACCAACAGCAAGCGCCGAAACTCCCGTTGACATCCGTCCGTGTGCCCGCGAGTCGTCTCCGCCTTCACCTCTCCATCCATGATACGGTGTGGGAGCGCTCAGCCACAGCAATACATACCACAACTCATCCGCCAGCCCGCAGCTGAACCAACGTCTCACAACTTCTCAGTCGGGTCAATTACGTTGCTGATCACCTTCCATCCTCTGCTTGTCTCGTCTAGAGTATTTACAGCTGCGCAATTCCTGCCTACCTGTACCTACCCCGGTCTCTCCCGACCACTGAACCGTCCCGGGGGATCTCTAGCTGTTGCATCAAGCACATACCTCTCCCTCTGTCCGCAACAGCCCTGTGGCCAGGACACACCATCCAGGCCTTTCTCCACCATGGCATCCGCTCTTCCAGCCCTCCCCCGGCTGGTCTTCACCATCTTCGAGCCCATCTCACTGTACGTCCATCCCGTTGTCGTCGTCCGTTCTTCGCCCCCGGCGCCAATGAGCTGATGGAGCAAATGCTTCTAGAGTCGGCGGCTTTCTGGGAGCCGTGATCAATCCAGATTGGTTCATATCCGAGCAGATCGTGCGGAGCGCCGGCTCGGCCGTTCCGGCGTCGGACAATGACCGTCTCGTTGCCCTCCAGCTTGGCAACATCTATCTGCTCATGGCCATGGTCGGGCTCGCTGTGCTTAATCTCACGAGCGAGATCAAGGTCGTGCGCGGCTACCTCGGCGCTCTCTGGATAGCTGATATTGGCCACATCTACGTCTGCTACAACGTCCTGGGCCTCGACCGCTTCCTGGACGTGGCACATTGGAATGCCATGACTTGGGGCAATGTGGGAGTAACGGTACGACCGCCCACCAACCCTCGATGGACTGCCGTACTAATCATCCCAGGCCTTCCTCTGTCTGACAAGGACGGCATACCTTCTAGGGCTCTTCGGCCCAGATGTCCCTGCGAGAAAGACGGCAAAGAAGAAGCAGTGAATAGAAATGAGTGGGTTCCGGAAATGATGTTCTCCGGGGTACGATAGTATTCTGAAGTGTTTGGCCTTGTCTCCAGAGAAGAAAGCAGAGATGGCAGGGATGGAGACCAGTGTGAAGTGGTCAACACAGGGTCATGATACAGTCGCCGAGGCAATCGAGTTAGCAGAACTGTGTTCTTCTGACGCTGTTCCGTATTGTGCAGGCTGCCTTTGTTTGATGAAGATCTCGTGTCAAGAAGATGGCATGTGTGCTTACTCTGGACATGGTCGGCCAATTGCCATGGAGGCAGGCTGCCCGAAGAGGCAACAATTTCTGACGGCCGACGCCGCACTGTGCCATGTTCCTACGCGCGAGTGAAGTAAAGAAGAACCGGGCATCAACAATAAGAACCTCGATTGCAGGTCGACTGTGTTTGGCATACTCTGGAAAATCTGCTGGCTGACATCAATCTGGTTTTCTGCCTATCCATTGTGGACATGATGCCCGCCCTGCGCGATGGGCTCGGTTTAGTTTTGACGAAGGATGAACCCGCCCCACACGAGGCACCTGCCGCTAGGTTCCATCCCTGAGAGCTGCCCTGGGTGGAACACTAAACAGCACGCAGGGCAATTGGAAATCAGACAGCATAGTTTCCAGAACAAAGCCCTTGGGTTCAATCGAAGGTAGTACCTTCCCACATCCACCGTACTCAATTCCAGAGGGGTTTCCAGAGTTGAGAGTCAATTGTATGTGTAAACCTTAAACCCCTCTTGAGCTGAGAATGGTGGATACCTCAGGCAGGCACCCCAGTAAGTGAGAGGACACCTGCGGCGACCACCTAGATCAAGTACCTTATTCGCCAGGGTTAGGGTTGAACCAGCGAGCTTGTTTACCTTTACACCTTCTCACCCCGCCGCGCCGGTGACGTGTTCTCCTGCGATACTTGTTGAACGACCATACTGCAAGCCCAGAAATGGTCCAAACGAGAGCGGGCCGCGGCCCCAGAGAGCAGAATGCCGTCGACATCGCTCCGTCGGCCAGGCCGACGCGACGTCGCGCAGGCGCTGACACCACGACAACAGCGAGACGCGCCCAGGCCACCACCACCGCCGCCGCCGGTGCAAGATCCCCGCCGACGCGGGGCAAGGGCAAGGAAAAAGTCGTGCCTTCGAGCATCACGGAAGAGGAAATGGAGGAGGAAGGAGAGGACGAGGATGTTCTAGAGGGCGAGGAAGAAGAAGAAGAAGAAGAAGACGAAGACGAAGTCAGGAATGAGCCGCCGGCGCGTTTCAATGCACGACATGTGTTTAAGGGTAGCATGAGCCCGCCGCCGAGCGAAAGTGGTGAGTCGTCATCCGTCACACTTCTCGTCATAAAGGCGTGGTGAAGTGCAGCGGTTGAGGGTTAGCTGACGCGGTGATAGAAATGGGATCGCAGAGCGTGGCAGGGACTCAGAGATACATGACTCTTGGCTTCACGAATGCGGGATACACGCGGCACTCCAGTCCGTTTGCACCCCCTCTTCCTCATTCCCACAACACAAACGCTCACGCTGTCTAGGCATAGCCCGGCCGCCAGACTCAGCGGCACGAGGCACTGACGGAGGTGAGATGCAACTTCGTGGCCTGAAAACTCACGGGCGCGGCACTGACCGGGCCATAGATCCGGTGCGTCTGCCAGGAATAGAAGACGATGGCGTCGACGACCCGTCCGAAATAGGCGACGTGACGCGCCTGTCCCAGGAGGAAATCGATGAGAGCCAGTACAGGGAGGAGGCGGAGCTTAAGGAGAACGCCCTCGATTCTCTCTGGCACAACTCCGAGGGGCTCGCGAAGCTGCTCCGGGACCCGAAACCCAAGAAGAAGTCCTGGCATAGGCTGCTCGACGTCCTCCGCCGGAACTGGTTCGGCACCAGGGTCTTCTTCGCAACCGAGGACGAGCTGTTCATCGACTTGCCCCGGACCGTCAGGCACATCAGCGAGGAGAGCCAGATCAAGGCGCGGGCCGTCATCGTCGGGGCCAATGCGACGGCCTTGCTGGACGCGCTGTCAGAGGTGGTTCTGGATCGCCAGCATGACTACCTCACCGGGGTGTTTGACCATCTGGATGAGGACTTCCCGGCGCCATTCTGTCCCGATGACAACTGGGATGAGAATATCGCCGAGGAGGACGTCGAGCTCGCGCTCGACATCCGGACGCACAGGCTCATCATGAGGCTGAAGAATCTGGAAGACGAGCGGCAGAGCCCGGTCGATGTGGCGTCGGACATCTTCTGTGACGTCCAGGCGTTGGTCGATGCCGAGGAAGCTCTGCACAACGGACCCTACAAGGGCATCGAGGGGCACGAGACGGAGCGTTTCGGCGAGAGGGCGAGGACAATCCTCCAACTCATCAACGAAAAGAGCGTCGCCGAGGCCTTACGGGTCCTGGATGACAGGTTTCCCCTCGAAGGACCCGTCAACGGAATCCAAAAGCATCCCGACGTCGCGGATGACTTCGTCACCAAGATCTCCGCGTGGTGCGGCAGGATCATTGACGAGATCGGACAGGGGCTGAGGGCTTCGCCGCTGTTGCCGCCACCGAGGGAGTCTTCGCCGACGGACTCCCTAGCCTCGTCCGCGGCCCAGGATATAGTCCGCAAGGACGTGTACGTCTTCTTCCCTCCCATCGCCCCGGCAACTTGAAAAGCTAACGCGCCCGCAGACACGAAGATATACTCTCGCGGTCAAACGTGCACCTCCTGGCAAGACTTTCACGGCAGAAGCAGCCCTCGCAGGCAACGCGTTCGTCCCCAGCCACGACGGACCCCCGACGAGGCAACACCCGCGAACCCACCGTCAACGGCGGCTTCGACGAAGACGAAGACCAGGGTCGCCGTGAACCCTCCCTCGCGCCCACCGACATCGAAGGGATCCTCGCAGACCTCCCAAGAACCGCGATCACCCGCAACAGCATCCAGCCATCGGCCGCCGAAGCCGGTCCCAGCGGCGGCGACGTCCCCGCCCCCGCCCTCGTCGTCCGCTCCAGCTTCACCCCCGTCAACGGCGCGAAACGTACCCACTCCCAGTCCCAAGACGCAGACGACGGCTTCGAGCACGACGACCGCGAACCCGACCCACAACGCAGGGCCCAACTGGACCGCGACCGCCGTAACATGCCGCCTCCCCCCTCCCGCCCGCAGAAGCGCGTCCGTCTGCCATCCACCGCGCCGCTCCCGTCGTCCTCTGCACACGGCGCAGACCTGCCCCCAACGGCTCCGCCTCCCTCCCCCCCCCTCCTCCTCGTCGTCCTCGCGAGGCTCCCTCCCCAGCAGCACAAACAGCAGCATCGCCTCCTTCCGCGAGCTCAGCGAGATGAACCGCCGCGCCGCCTCTCGCGGCCCGCAGCAACGCGTGCCCTGGTCCGAGCGCGACACCCGCCGCCTCATCCGCCTCATCGAGTACCACAACTGCCTCTGGGCGCGCATCGCCAAGCGCCAGCTCCCCGAGCACCGCCTCGGCGAGCCGGGGCCCGAGGCCACGGAGGACTGCATATTCGACCATCCGCGCGACCAGCAGGCCATCCGGGACAAGGCGCGGAACCTCAAGGTCGACATGCTAAAGTACGTTCTTCCCCTCCACCTTTGTTGCCTTTCCCCCTTTCCATCCCTTGTCCCCCTCCCCCTCTCTCACCCTCCCTCCCTCCCCATCTCCCCCCCCAAGATCCAGCTACAGTCGTCCTGACACATTCGGCAGAGCCGACCTCAACCTCTACCCAGGCTTCGACGGCGTCGCCCTCGGCAAGAAGGAGCGTCAGACCCTCATCAGCCGCGGCAAGAACCCGGACCGCAAGGAGGCCGACGTCGACGAGGACGGCGCCCCAACGCATACCGAGTACGTGCCCCTCGACGACGACGACGAGGTGGAGGGGGAGGGGGAAGAGGCGCCCGGTTATTGATGGCTTCCGGCATCTCCTCTCCTTCTGCGGGACAGCCGCGGCAGCGTATCGAAAAGGCAGCAGATGATGGCACCGGCGGCAGGAAAGCATGGAGCATCAAAGTAGCCTGCGACTTGTATAGAGCAACAGGATTGAATACTCGAGCTTCACTTGTTCATGGGGGACGTGGATTGGGTCGAGCAGAGCATTGACTGGTACCACCCCGAGCTCTGCTCTCTGTTGCAATCATGCACGTTGAATCAAATCACACAATCATCTAGAGGCATCAGCTGGGAAGGAGGCAAATCAAAATCGTGAATGGAATATCCGGTCCGTATCAAGGCTGCCCTACAGATATCAACCGGCGTCTCCTGGTTAATCACCATGATCCATCTCAACCCGTCTCTGTATCTCTCATGCCTGTCCTCCGAATCGGATCACGGGGTTTTCGCCGGCGACCTGCTCCCCAACCGAATTTGACTGATTACAACCCCTGCTAAACTCGGTCTACTCCACCGTCCTCGGGGTCTCAAATGCCGTTAAAGAAGCAAGGTAAGAAGAAGGGGGGGGGGGAAGAAGGAGGAAAGAAAAAAGTGGTGATACGAAACATCGCCGCTGCTGATTTGGGGAGCGGGAAAACGTATTGTCGGGGTGTCAAAAGTACAATAAACCAGGTCTTGCATCCCTCTCGTACAACAGACGTCTCGGCGATCGTCATGCCCTCCCCCAGTTGCTCGATGCAAGGGAGTCGGAAGTGCTACCCTGCCAACCTGCCGGGCCGGCATGGCCATGGCAAGGTAGTGTCCGAGGATATCAAAGAGTTTTCGTCATGCGGGGCCGGCCTGAAGATGCTGTCGTTTCGCCATATTTTTGGGTGCCTTCCAACCATAGAAGTTCGTAAGAGTATGTGACAGAGGAAAAATGGGACAAAAGGGGTATGCTGCGCGGTACTCTCAAATCTCAACAACGACAAGTACAGAAAAAAATGCGTAAAGCCGGTATCGGCAAGACCGGAGGGTGTAGAAGGGAAAGGGTATCGGTGACCCCCAAGGTGACCTTGCGGGTCGATTCGAAAGCAGTCTATCGTCGACGGACATTCGGGCTGTTCTTAAGTCGCGACGTACGCCAACCCTCGTACCACTGCTCCCTGCTGGCTTCACGGAGTTCGGCCCTCCACTCGCTGAAGACGGCGTCCTTGAGTCTGGTGAAGTCGCAGTGCTCCTCGTTGTACGGGTCGGCGAAGCCCCAGGGAAATTGCCGTCCCAAGACCTCGGGTTCGTACAAATCGGGGCTGATGACGGAGAGCGGAAGGAACGGCACCTCGTCGGCCTTCGCCTCTTGCTTGGCCTTGTACTGGCGGATGGACGAGCTGGAAAGTCGGTTCGAGCCAGGCGAAGAAGGCACGCCCTCGCGTCCTTGGAAGGGGAATGGCTCCCCGTCGTGAGAACCAGCCCGCTCGTCCTCCGATGCAAGGTCTTCTTCCTCCTCGTCAATCTTGGTCGAGTCATCGTCCTCGTCGAGACCCAGTGCCTCGAGGGGGTCCAGGCCTGACTTCTTGATGGTTTCCCAGACAGTCTTCTTGAGGACGTTCATGTGCTTGGTGGTGATTGTGTCGGATTTGGAGATGACGGGAATGACTGTCGTCTTGCCGTAGAGAGTACGGAGGACTTGCAGATCGAGGTCCTCGTCCAGGCCGCCCTGAATGCGAGCGGGAGGTGCGTGCTTGCCGTTGTGGCCGTTGGACATGCCGCCCCTCACAGACGCGAGGTTGCGGTCGAGACGGGCGGGGTCGAGAACCATGAAGACGGCGTGAATGTGGGTATCTTGTACACCAGGCGAGCGGATCACCTTCATCTCCTCGGTGAAGGTCTCCTCGAACTTGCTCTCCAGGAAGGCCGACATCTCCCTAAGCTGAAGATCGACAACATTCTTCTCCAGGCCTTCCGAATCCCAGAGTGTAAGACCAACTCGCTCGCCATCAATCTCGGTCTCGAGGTAGTGGGGAATGAAGTTGCCAGAGGGTGGTGACCTCGGAGCGGTGTCTTCCTCGGCCTCGGTTCGGCGCGACCTCTTCTTCGGCGGGAGCGCGAGGGCAATCTTGAGGAATTCGAGGAACGACGTCTTGCCGGCGCCCCGGGTGCCAATGACAAGAATGCTGCGAAGGGGTCAGTAAGCAGGCCACGACAACGAGGCACAGGGGGGCCATGTCTCATGTCTCAGAAGGCGACTCACTTGAACGGCGTGGGGTCCTTTCTTCTCCGAACCCTTCTAGGGCTGTTGACGGTGCTGATGGCGCTGCTAGCGTAACTGTACCGACCCCGGTGCGTCATGCTCTCGGTGCGAGCATACGGGTCGTACGCGTTGGCGGGAATGGGAGGCATGGGCGGAATGGTTCCCGCAACGCTGCGGCTGGGCTCCATGGACGGCCGGGTAGAGTAGGCGGTGCCTATGGTGTGGTCGGACATGATGGAGCCCTCCTCAGCGCGAAGGTCGGAGGGGATGGAGTTGGAGAGCTGGTCATTGACCTTGTAGAACTCGGGGAGCTTGGGAGGGTTCCTGGAGACGGCAGCCTGGCGCTGGCGTTCGAGTTCGCGTTCCTGCTGTTGACGCTGGGCCTGGGCCTTCTTACCACCCTTTCCCAAGTCGCCGGACTTGGAGCGTCTGAGAAGCATACCGAAGCTAGAGCGACGGGGCTGGCTCATTATCCGGGGTCCTCAGCATAAAACAAATGTTTCAGAGTTGGGAAACCGCAAACGAAGTGGGCGAATGGAATGTGCGAGCACACTACCAGCTGCACGTCAGTTGCGCTTGTCCTTTTGATTAGGGGCTATGCGTGTGTTTGCGTGCAAGCGGCGAGCGCGTGAGCCGCTTGTCAGAAAGACGTCGAGTGTCGGGCAGTTCGCTCACTGGCTTGGGCGGCGAGGTCGAGAGCGCTGCAACTTGGCAATTGACGTGTCCGGGTAGCAGGCTCGGTCTTGCCTGGGTATGGCGCTCGTGTTCGATGTAAGTGGCAGGTGAAGGAGATTGGGAGTTCCCCGGGAAAGAGTGCAAAAGGAGGAAATGATGGTTGATTGGGACGATGGCAGGAAAAAGAGTGTCTGGTAAATTGAGGTCAGCTTCCAAGTAACGACAACCCGGGCCGGATGGAATTGCCAACGGCGCAAACGCCCTCGCAGCCAACCACAGGACGGTCGCTGCCGGTGCAGTGAGTGGCAGCGGGTGGCTCTCTGGCTGGGCGGCGCCTGCAAGACGTGACAGGGAAATGGCAGCGAGAAGGCGTTTGGGAGACGAAGGGAAGCCAATGTCAGGCCAGATCACACAGAGGGGAGAGACAGAGCAGGAACCAGTGCGCAAGGCGGCTCCGAAATCGAGTTGCTGGGGACGTGGGTGTCCCCCAGTGCTCTTCCCCCTCGTCCGGTTGGCCGCGATGCGCGGCAGACGTCGAGGCAGGAGATCTGCCGTCTGCAGAGGACGCAGAGGAGGGGCAGGATCGCGACAGGTAAAGGGGGCGGGAGGAAAGGGTTGCGACGAGGCGGGCGCGGGATCATGGTGGTTATATGGACTTACCAAGAGGGAGCAGCGTCGGGCTGGTGATGGCTGTGAGCTAGTGTAGATGCGCGGTTGCTATTCTCGTGCTCCAGGCGCAGGCGACACAAAGCAAGTGCTTCAATCCGAGGACCACAAGCCAAAACGTCGGACGGAGAGTCGAACGGAACGAGAGTTTCCAGTCGGGCGGTGGATGAGAGAGAGAGATCGGACGAAGAGTCGTGGCGGCGTGGGGAGGGTCGTGTGTCCGTCCGTGACCTACACGTGCAAGTCTGAATAGCGCACCTTACACAAGGACGAGCAGCGGCGGACGAGATGTTGGGCGAGATGTCGACGAGGGGGGAAAGGCGCAATTAAGGGCAGCCACGGCAGGACGTGGGCGAAACGACAGAGACCAGGCGGGTCGTTGGCTGGGAAAGAAACAAGGAAGACGGATGGGCTGGTAAAAGGAGGGCGAGAGAGCTGGGAGAGTCGCCAGATGCGTGGTCGCGCAAGCGGGCGTGATCGACCTTGTCTGGCCTGGGCCTGGATTGGGGGTATCGGGGACTGCAAGTGGAAGATGACGGACGGCCCAATGCAGCTGCGGGATAATAAGTGGGCAGTCGAGGGGAGGTGGATGGAGGGACGCCGCGACCAGTGCAACGATGCCCAGTGGAGGTGCGAAGTGAGATGGAAACGGGGACCAGAATGAGGTCAGTGCATTGCGCAGTGCACTGCAATCCGACATTTGCCAATTGCGTCGACGGCCGTTTGTTGCTTTTCTTGCCAGGCTCGCGTGCGCATGGCATGCAAGGCGGTGATGGAAGCGGCAGTGTGCAACTGGCTGGCAAGACTGGACGGCCCAGGTCGGTCAATTCAAGCACGGCAACAAATCAAGGCAAGACTGGCTCTTCGGGGGTTGCAGAGCGAGAGACAGAGAGCGCGCGAGAAAGAGAGAGAGAGGGCACCAGGAGACGGATGCCGCCCAGCTCCTGGTCCTGGTCCTGGTCCTGCCTCACTTCAGTGTTCCCTCCCCATGCTGGATCCAATGTCCCCGTCCAATTTGAGAGCTGGGAGGGGCTGCGCCGATGCGCACCTCAGTCGGGATGCGCTCTGAAGCAACAGCAAGCCGAGCCTGTCATTGGCCGGCAGGGACAAGCAGTGCGCACACGGCACCCTGCAGCAAGAAATTCCCCCGACGCAGGTACAGACGGGGCCGCGCTAAACTGGGTCGAGGTTGATGTACCCCCCCTCGTCGTCCACCGGCCTGCCTTGTGCTCCTCTCTCGTCAAGCAAGGAGCAAAAGAGGAGCAAAGCCACCCCTCGACCTCCGCATGGCGTGTAACGCAGCCAGACTCTAACAACTCGCCAACCCCGGGGCCCCTTCCCAGAGCCACTCGTGAGAGCTAGTAACGCCATTGGGGCCCCCTCCCCGAGCCAGCCCAATGCCCCAAGCACCCAAAAGGTCTCGCCTGCCCACGGCCACCACGAGGGAATGGGCCCCTCCCAGAAACACAGTTTGAACTCGGCGGTCGGCTGGCCGCCTCGATGCCGGACGCTGGACCAGTGTCTGCTAGCCGGAGCCCAAGATGCGAGAGGACGCGACCATTGGCATCCGTGGAACCTCGTCCAGCAGGATGTGGGATGCCTTCGTGCTCGACCGGATGCTCCCCGGGCCACATGGCGCTGAGTTGGCGACCCTCGAATTCAAAGTCCAGCGTCGTGGCCCGTCCGGCCGGCTCATGTCCACGACAACCTCAGTAGCCTCTACACCGTGTTCATGCATGAAAGCCCGCTACCAACCACGACGGATGGCCACCGTCGCCCTCGTTACAAGAATCGCACCGCCTTCCCCCCTCTGCTCGCTTAACTAATGAGGTACTCTCCTTCCTCCAAAGAGTCTCGGGTGTGCATTACGGATGCAGCAGGGGACACTAGGAAGCAGTCCCAGAGAAATAGGGTCCTTCCTTGGAGCAGCCGCCAGACCAGCTGCGGTTCCTCATCAAACGCCTGCCTTGGACGGCAGCACCCCCCTTTAGATTGCATCCAGTCATCGCAGAGTCCCCTGCCTGCCCGCATTGCCCAACTTCCGCCTTGGCCAATCACCGGCCACCACCCTCATGGCCCGTCGGTCCCCTTTTCTCGTGCTTCCGCGCGTCTGTCACGCGTGGCTCTCACGGTGCCTTTCTCCTTGCCGCTCAGGAAATCATTAGACCAACCTTGGGCTGGCCGTCCAACGTTCGAGCCAGAGACGGCGGATGCGTCTTGGCATCTCCTTTGTGCACATCGCTCGCCCGCCGGCATCCTACATCCTCGTTTTCGAACCCCAGCCCGATGTAGTGCGGTTTGTGTAGCCCACCATGGTACCAAGTGGCCCGGTAGCAATCGCTTGGCTCATGCGTGGGTATATAATCTAGTGTAGGCTGCAGGGCCTGCAGGCACGGATGCAATCGTCTTTGCTCTCGGTAGTCGAGGCCTTGCCGGCTCATGCACTCACTTGTCGGCCACTGGAGGATCGTTGACATGCCACGAGACAGACATTCCCAAGCGTAGAATCACCATCATCCATGGCGATACATACTCGACTGCCGCTGGCTACTGCCATCGCCCTTCTGCCCATCGCAACGGCATTCCAGTTGTCAAAGGGCTCACGGCCTCGTCAACCCACTCGCCCCCAAATTCTACACTGCCTGTCGTCTCTCACTCGAACCCCCAAACCAAGAGATAATCTCCTCCCCCCATTCACGACCTCTCGGGTCCCATCCCCATGGACTGTGGACCCCCGCCGCCGAAATGGCCCTTGTTTCACATTAACCACGCGCTCTTTCATGCCGTCTCGTCCCAAAAACTCCCTCTCAAATTGTCCGAGATCGATCGTCGCTCCAATTTTACATTGCCTTAGTATGTGGGACACGGAACAACCTCAGTTCAGGGGCCCCAGGCCCATTCTTTCTTCTTTTCTCATTTCCCGCATCACCTTCTGCTGGCAGACTCCGGTCCTTGAACTGCCCATGTCCAACGCCATCGCCTCACCGTGTCCATTGAGCTGTGAGACAAGACATTGGGGCCTCTTGTCGAGTGGCGCCGAATCGATTGATCACCAAAGCCAGCCCCCGTTACGCCTTGTCTGCTGATCCCCTTCATAGCCCTAAGCTTAACCCGACTTCATGCAACTCCAAGACACGAACGAAAAGTGAATATCGACATCCCCTCATGCTTCTGCGCGGCTTCCGCGAACCGGTGGTTTCGTGAAGGCCTGCCAACCCTGGCGTCTCATTCCGCCAGGTCCAGGAAGACCCCGCGAGCCGCACTATCGCGCGGAGACTGCTTCCGACCCCAGGAGTTCAGCGCCCTGCCGCCCTGCTCGCTCGGGCGGTGCCCTCCTCGGCCCGCTGGCTTTTTGCCTCTCCCGCTGCCATGCAACATCGACTCGAGCCTCCGGGGCCAAGTGGCTGGATGAGTTCATGCCCAGTCGGTCCTGTGCTTGCAGCGTCAATCAGGGTCGCGGACACACCCACATCTAGACGTTGGATCTGTTGGGGCCGCACAAGTACAGCTTGTGATGCCGATGCCTGACCAGAGTCGCCATGCCGTGTAGATGTGCCTGCCTGGGGCTCGCCCATCCGTCACTCATAGCTTGAGGGCGCCAGCCTCTGTACCTGCCGGCAAGCAACATGACCACGCAATGGGTTTCAAGACGGCGTGAACCAACCAGCCAGCCAGCAGGCCGGGGTGGCCCGCAACAAGGTTTCCCGGGCTGCGGGTGTTCTTGTTTGCTCAGCCTTACGCACCTGAGCCAACCGGTGGTGTTTGGTGCGGCGCTGCTCGTGACGGCTCTTGGCTGCCACGTTTTGCCAGGGTGAAGTTGCCCCGGCATGCAGGCTGTTCCGCGCCTCCGCCGCTTTGTCCGGGCAGCCAGTCTTGGGGAACCGCAACCGCCCTCGTATCTGGCAAACTCGGGAGACGTGAGAGAAACTGACATCGTGCTTACACGCTGCAAAGGGGCTTTGTGTTCCGGCAAGCCCCCTGGGGTTCACAAACGGCCTACTGTAAGGTCCCACCGCCAGCCACGGATTCCTCGAGGCTGGTTCCAGGCTCCCTTCGATCATGCACGTGCTACTCGAGAAGGACGTACGCGTGGATGGACGCCATACCACCGTCTCTTTCCCCAGTCTTGGTCTTCATGGGCGTTTATGCCTGCCGGCTCTCCTGGGTTGGCGTTGAACCACCGTGACGAGCTTCCTTTTGCCACTTTGACTCCTATGGCCTGTGTTTGTTCCCCGTTTCCCTGGGCAGAGGGCAACCCCTCTCCTCCTTGCATGCTTCGGCGCTACTGCGTGCTCCGAGGTGCTTGCATGTTACGTGCACACGACATCTCCGTCCTCTGTGTTATTCCTGCCCTCGCCCGCGTAGGACGTTGGTACTGGGCTGCAGGTGCCTATCTGTTCTCCTTTTCCTAAACGCAGCGTAGTCTGGAGAGCGAGCACAGGGCTGACACGGAACCATGTTTTGCAATGTAGTAGAAGACATATAGGCTAGTCGTATCGAGTGTGACTGTAACGTGCAGGGTTGAGCCATCTATTATTCTATATACCATCACAGCCACCGTCTAAAGCTGCCGCTGCCTTGGTCCAAGTTACACTGCTACGTTCGTTGTTATAGGCGGCACAGTATATGTCACCCATCGCCACAGCTCCAAGACAGCACGAATGAATTATAAGAGCCAATGGGGAACCAGGTTTGGTGACTCGCCCAAGCAGAAACGTGTCGACTTCGCAAGTAGTGTTGGCGGGCAACTCGACATGTATTGGTGATGGCGGAGGTAATTGCCCACTCACTGTCCGTCTTGTTTTGGGGGGAACGAGATATGCGGTTCCTCTGTCACTGGTTGCTCATTTATACACTGCTGTAGGCTTCAAAATATATCCAACCCGATAAAAGTGATGAATAGAACTCGGTAAACGCGCAACGTCAGCCGTTCAATGTTGAGTGTGCGTGCTGCCGTTCCCTGCTTTGACACTGCTCCGAGTCACCACAGTATGCCGACTCCAACTTCTGCTTGTCAGGGAGGTCGAGCAGGTACAGCCCGCACTGATGGAGGGTTGGATCTACACCTTATACTGGCTTAGCAGACACTGCAGCAAATCCCTAGGCCTTTCCAACTGCGAGCTGGGCTACATTTCCTAATCTTCTGTATTGTCTTAGGGCTGGGAAGGACTCAAGACGGATTCTGAAGTCCGAGAAACCCGATTGGGAGCTCGGCTCCTTGTCTCTGGGCCATACCGTGGGCGTTCTGATTCTCCTGACCCCCGTCCGTGGTTGTTCTCATATGCACTATGGGCTCGGAATGGAGTGAACTGCACGTCACCTCCAATAGCTGCTTGCTGCCAACCATCCCGGTAGGCCATGGACTCGCAACAGTGACAAGAGAAAAGCACGTACGGGTGGGACTACAGGCAAAGTCATCCGCTGGCTATCGGAAAGCGTTGAAGCTGTCCGCCTCGTCAATGAATGGATACCCGTATGCGAGAGCACATTGCGTATACACGCCCACGACAGAGGGTTCAGCTGATGGAAGTGAGTCGAGAAACCAACAGACACATTTCATGGGCCCCCCCTTTCAATTCGAAGAGGTTGGCCGGCCGGGCCTTTCTGGGACCCTGGAGCTTCCACGAACCCCGCAAAACTATGCGTTCTTTGCGTATAAGCCACCGAAGCTTTGGCGGAAGACTTCTGCATCCCCGCCTCGGGATACTGCCACAAACGCCCTGGTCACGAGCCACGCAGGGCACTATAAAAGTCTGCTCACGCAGGTTGAAAGCAAACAGCACGACACTGTCCTTTCTGGCCTCGTGTTCCCAGAGCTCGTGTAAACAGCCAAGGGCCATCTTGCGTCAAGGAGCACGAAAACGGGCTTGATCCCATAGCCGCCCGGCGTGAGCCTCACGGTCGCTTTCTCACTGTGGCTTGAATGCTCACAGAACGATACGAAGCGGCCCGAGACGAGGAATGGAGAAAGCTGTGCCGTATCTGAAGACGTAGACCGCCCTTTGGAGGTGGAAAGCCGAGGAGTACACGCCCAGGTCGCGCGTTGGACACCCCGACCCTTACAGTCACCCCGATGGCTTGCATTGCCTGGCTAGCATACAACGTAACCGCTGCCACAGTCGCTTTATACGACCACTATCCTTGGCCCGCGAGTCGGCCGTCTCGATCTGGTTTGGGCTGCAGAAAGTCATACAAACGTTCCCCTCGCCGCCGTGCACATATTCTCGGGGCCACGAGGTGCGTCCAGCACTCGCATTCCCACCTGCCGTTGTCTCGTCTCGCCATTCCGAACAGCACGAACTTAGAGTATACATGGCTTTAAACCGATGAGTGGTATCTTTCCTGTATCCAAAAGTGTCTAAAGGACTCACGCCGAGTCTCCCGGCCGTACAATCGAATCTAACCGCCGGCTCTTGCAGTTCTACAAAATGCACGTCCGCGCCTCTCCTCCCCACCCCGCCGTCTACGCAGGTCTATCCCTCAAAAACCTCATGCTGCAGCTCGACCCCAAAGTCCTGCGCGATGTCCTTCATCCTCTTCTCCATCTCGTCCTCCATGCCGCCCCCGATGCCGAGCCACTGCTTGATCTTGAAGAAGTAAAACGCCACGTCCGTCAGCGCCAGCACGCCCTTGAACAGCAGGTGCCGCCACGCGTTGCCCGCGCGCTTCGCCCACGGCAGGTTGGGGTCCTCGAACAGGCTGCGGCTCGCCCACTCGCCCATCATCTTGACGCGGTTGACGGGGCTGCCGAGGTACTGGTTGTTGCCCTGCACGATGCGCATGTTCCTGCCGATGAAGACGAGCTCCTTGGGCCACTTCTCCTCGTCGGCCAGGATCTCCCGGATGCCCTGCTTCATCCGCTGCTGCATCTCGTAGTGCCTCTCGGCGGGCGTCTTGCCCTCGAGCTCCTTCATCAGCCCGTTGCGCGTCCTGTCGTCGCCGCCCTCGTACGGCCGCAGCAGCGTCGCGCTCGCGAAGAGGTCCGCCGCCTTGATGCCCCACTCGTTGGTGACCTGCTCGATCGTCTTGTTGTCGAACGTCATGAGGGCCTTCCAGAACACGCCGTACTGGTGCCGGAACTTGTCCGTCATGTACACGTACAGCCCGTGGTCGATGAGCACGAGCTCCGCGCGCCCGTTGGGCAGCCGCCGGATGAAGATGTTGCCCGGGTGCGGGTCGCAGTGCACCACGCCCCACTTGAAGATCTGCGCCGCGAAGAGGTCGATCATGGTCGTCATGACCTCCTTGCTCGACAGGCCCAGCCCGCCGCGCCCGCGCCGGCCCTTCCACTCGCCGCGCTCCGGCTTGATCTGCTCGGCGTAGGGTCGCTCGCGGAGCTCGCGGCGGACGGTGGCCATGTCCGGGGGCTGGAGCTGCGCGCCCTTGACGCCGGGGGACCCGTTGCCGTAGCCTCCCATCCAGCGCCCGTTGATGCCCTGCTTGTCCCACAGCCGGATGCCCTCGATCCACTCCGTCACCATGACGCGCCTCGTCGACAGCTCCGGGTACACCTTGGGCACGTAGACCCTGCCGCGCAGGCCCTTTTCCGAGTTGATGAGCTCGCGCATCGTCTCCGAGTTCTTGGCCTCGTTGAGGAAGTCCGTCTCCAGCTCCAGCCGCTCCGTGATGAAGGGCACGAGGCTGTACAGCGGCAGATCGAACCACTTGCTGTAGATCCACGCCACCGTCTTGAATGCCCACAGGTCCCAGCTGATCTGCTTCGCAATCTCCCGCTTCTGGATCTTGATGGCCACCTCCCGGCCGTCGGAGAGCCGCGCCCAGTGCACCTGCGCGACGCTGGCGCTCGCCCTCGCCCGCCTCTCCATGACGCCCTTGCCCTCCTCGCCGCGGAAGCTGACGCCGAACACCTCCTCGACGCTCTTGCCGCCAAAGTCCTCGCGGATGACGGCCTCGACGTCGCGCCAGTCGTCCTGTGGCGCGTCGTCAAACATGCGCGAGAACATCTTTTGGAACTCGGGCGGCAGCACGGCGCTCTGCATGGCGATGGCCTGGCCGATCTTGAGGTACAGCCCGCCGTTGTGTCGCAGCAGTTCGAACAGGCGCTCGGCGTTGCGGTGGTGCAGGTCTTGGACCGAGCCGCCGGTCAGCGGCTGCGGGCGGAAGTTGAGCTTATAGTCGAGGGCGACCATGAGGCCCGTGCCGAAGGTGCGGAGGGAGCGGCCGAGCCCGGAGGCGTAGACCTGGCGGTCGAAGAGGTAGATGGAGCCGCCGACGGCGGAGAGGACGAGGAGCCGGCGCAGCCATTTGCGCCCGCGGGGGTATGTGCGTGCCTTGCGTGGTGCGCCGAGGGAGGCGGGCGATGGGGGGACGAGGGCTTGACGGTGGCTGCTGGTGCGTATGCGCGCGGTTCTCGTGTAGGAGAGGAGTCGTGATGTCGTCGTGGTTGTCGGTATCGTATTCGAATTACGGAGGGGATGACGTCCCGCTGCGGCGGCGGCGGCGGCGGAGGCGGAGAGGAGACATCTCTGTGCCGGTGCCCTCGCGGAGAGGCCAGCTATGCTTTGACGTAACATAGCTGGTTATGGCTGTGTGTATGGAGGGGGGAGTAAGGTGGAAGCCGAACCATCACCCTCAATTCGGGTTGGAGGAAGGAAAGTTAAGAAAAAGTTGTAAGCCTGAGGTCATGCGGTTCGGCGCGCACACGCCGGATCAGTGATGGGCGCCACAGGCTCGGGGGCCAACAGGATCAATGACGATAGCAGAGAGCCACGCTATGGAGGAAATTCGCCGTCGGCGAATCATGGAACGCACCGATGAGTCCGCTTAACCCCGGCCCCGCCCGAACTTTTTCGGCACCGGCTGCAGGCGCCCACCTCGGCCCTCGCGCTGGGCAACACCTTGTGATTCGGTGCGGGACTAGTACGAGTCCGATATTGTTGCTGGCGGCTCGGATACCTTCTGGTATTGTCAGACGAGGTATGAAATAAGGAAGTGCTGCTAGCAACCTTTAGAGACCCCTGGAGAGTTATCACGAGGCCAGTTGCCATGTTTGGCGGCGCCAAGAGGTCATTTCCTCATTGTTGGCCTATTCAGTATTTACTCTCGTCTGCAAACCGCCGGGTCACTTCCGCTCCCTCTTCTCAGTTGTACGGTGTTTCCAAACACACGGTGAATGAAAATAATCTTCTAATGCCATTTCACCTGGGATGCGGGGCTGTCTGGCCAATTTCGACTGTTTGCTTAAGTCCGAGACCGACCGGATCTTACCCAGTTCGGAAATTGCTGCCTCCCGGCGAAATACCAAAAGATTCAACGAATCAACCACTCTCGCCGAGCTGTAGGGCGTGGTAATGGTCAGCTAGACCAGCGCCAGCGAACGATCATTGATATCACCAAGTCCATCAGAACCCTGAGGCAGCATCACGCATCAACCGCCTCTGCCTCCGATGCTCCCATGTGACCTTCTCAATGATCTCAACTCCGTACAAATAACCAGCGGTGCAACCAGCCTCAACGACAGGGCTTTCCCGGGATCAAGACGACCGCTGACAGGGTCAGTCAGGCTTCCGTCTGAAGTGCTTGTTCTGAGGCATAGGGGATCGACGGTGGCCGGTGCCTGAGATTAAGTGAAACAAAACCGAAGTTGGTGGGCCGATTTCATGGAAAGCTTGTCCACCCACTTTCCAGAAACCCCGCCAGTGTCATGACCAAGAAACCTCAAGAGAAGAAGTAAAAAGGTTTGAACCAGTCAGCGCCTTCTGCAGCTAAGCGGCGGCCGTTCCCGCCACCTTTTGGTTTGTGGCAGATGGCCCTCCAAGGCGATCCTTCATCTGAATTTCTCATTGCTCACAAGAGGAGGGTGCTTGCTTGTTGGGCGGTACGTCGAGGTGGCACACCGTCAAGGGTTCTGTGAACTAACGGTAAGGAAAACTTCGCTGTTATTGACCATGACGCATGCAATCGACAGATATGACGTTTTGGGCTGGGCCTAAAGGGTCTTCCGCAAAAAGAGTGCATGAACCCATTGTCCTTGCACACCGATCAGATTTCAGAGTTCACGAGGTCTAAATACGGCCAGAGGTAATCATAGAATGTCCAGCATGTTGGGTGGCATTCCAGACTGAACGAGGCTTCTTTGGATCTGCCCGTTTAGGTAACGGCATGTATGCCTGTATGCCATTACCTTACAGTGTAGTTTTGATTAGGGGACGCGAGTTGATAATTTAAGTTTGGTTTCGATGGACTGGTCGGCTATCCACCTGCTGGTGCGACGACTCGACTCGACTGCCGTGCAGGAGCCGCATTGTAGCCATGCAGCGAGACGTGTCTCGACATTGAACACAGGCACCTGTCTGTTTACCGAGTGGCCAGCCAATTCTCCGAAACTCTCAGGAAGAGCTGGGGGCCTTGGCGATATACTCTGTATTAGGTCTTTCTGTGGCTCTTGGCTGCCACTGACTTTACTTGGCGCCGTTTGATCAAGTCTTTTAGAAGGAAGCTCGAGGGATCGGGCATCTTGTAAAGACCAGAGACAACAATCAGCCAAGCAGCTCGGTACCCAAAGAGTCGCGTCTCAGGAGGGGGGAATGGTCCCGACAAATTGCAGGGCTGCTCTCCAGCGTCGTGGTAGCTGCCGCGCTTGATGTGAGTTGAACTGGGACGACATGTCGATCGCTGGCTACGGATACAATGACGCCGAGGTGGCCTTGTTGGTTGATTGACTGACGGGCTAGGGGCTCGGCTCTAGAGTGATCAAAGGGGCTCAGAACAATGCCGTTGATCGACCCGTCGTCGCCCCGGACCCATTGTGGCCTGCCGCAAAATCCTCCCTTCTCGTTCGATAGATGACGAATTTTACGGCGGGCGGCATGGGCGATTGTGTTGCGCATCGATTGGAGCCGCCAGTAGACTGGCTGTTGGGGATTGACTTGGAAGCCGGTGGAAGACCCAGGGCGAACAACCTTGGTGTTTGCCTCAGAATCTGAGACGGCGAAGCGCCCGTGTCGCAAAGTGGCCTGTAGTCACGAATTCCATATGCGAGCTCTTTGCCTCAGATTCGCTCGTCTGAACCAGGTCCACAGCCACAACAGCGGGGACCACAGGCTTTCCATTGGCTCTCGAGATCGTTGCCAACAGAGCCCCGGGGAAGGACGGGAGAGGCTCTGGGCTTCCGTCGCTCTGCAGGCGACCCAAAGTCCGTCCCAGTTCTCTGACGAGTTTCGCTCCGATGTTGTGGCTCGTTTGGCCTGCGGGCTTGTAAAGCACGGGCACGGCTTGGACAGGTTGGATTCCTGAAATAGCCCGGGGTAGCGATGATAGCGTCCGACAATGCGTCGTCGCTAACGGGGTCTAGCTTCCTTTTGTCAGCGGAGTCGTTCGGTTTCGACCCAGAGCGTGGCCATCTTCGCCGTTGACATCAGCCCCGGGGGCCATGCTTTCAGTTCCGATACACCTGGGTTCTTCGTGGATGAGGACCGGCAAGCGAAGGACGGTCCAGAGAGGCCAAACAACGCAACGTGATGTGTGGCGTTCAATGGGGGTTATCTATATAAATATGTGTGTGTGTGTTTTAATACCGATTCCAAGTCCGACTTCTCTTCGAACATCCCAACGGTGACTGAGTACACGTTAGGCGACGATCAATAGCAATGGCAATGAGCCTTCACGGCTTGTCGATGCGGAGAAGCGCGCTGAGCGCCTGTATCTGCAACGCAGTTGATCCACGGTTCTCAAGTCGCAACAATAGTTGCTCGGGACTTATCAATGAGCGAGTGGATGTCTGTAATTGCAGTGTAGGGATGCGACCAGCAACGGCGTTGCGTAGACCCCTGGAAGCTGCACACCAACAGAGTCCCCACAGCTCCAGTCCGACAAGGGGCATTAATTCCCAATGTTATGCCTTTGCGTCGATTGTTCGACCAGCGCATCTGAAATTCCTGGCAACTTCTGTCCTTTGGTAAGCCCCAGGACATGGCCCAGCGTTGGAAGTCCGGAATGATGATGGGTCAAAGTGTTGCGAAGTCTGGTTTGCTGCCGTGCAGTCCCTCTGTAAGCCGGAGAACCCAAGATGCTGGCTGGCTGGTTCAAAAATTCAAAGCAGATGATTGGTGGACTGGCATGCCCGCAAGGGTCTTTTGGCAACGGAGGGATTGTAGAGGACGAAAGATGAGGGCTTATCGGCACAGTGCATGCCTCCGCCATCCCAACCCTCATCCTGCTAAGCTTTGCTGGACCCGGGCCAACAGGTTCGTGAACGTTGTGTCGCGACCTGCTGGATCGAGGCAAGGTCGTTGTGCCGGTGCGTGCTATAAGAGCCAGGATCTAGATACCCTCAACCCGGACAAGCAATACATGTCTGGTGGGACGCGAACCATTCGTGCGGCCTGATATACCGAGTGTCAAATGATAAGCAGGGCCCGCCGTGAAAGCACGCGATTGCCTGCATTCGATTGCAGATGGACCAGACTGCAGTCGAACGGGACCTGACTAGGCGGGGATGGATTGAGTTTTTTCTTCTCCTTGCCTCCACCCATCGAGGTGATATCGGCCATAATCTGGGAAATTAAAGACGACATGATGTACGGTACGGATACATTCGACTTTTTGTAAGTTGGTATTTTTTGGGGGGCGTTTTGCTGGAGCTGACCGCATCGGACTTGGCCTCGACTCTGCTGGGTTTGTGCCCTAGAGTCGTTTTGCATCTCGTAGTCCCGTCTACATGGACATGCTCTGCAAGTTGTGCTCGCAACCTGATAAATCAATACCTAGCGTTCTCATGGATGGATGGTGTGCTGGGTGTGTTGGGTTCGTGATGTGGCGTTGTTGGTTAGCGCTGGGGGAAAAGAGGGAGGAGACGTAGCGTTGAGCGTTGAAGGCCAAGGCAACCGTAGCGGTATTCGGCGTCTTGCCCATAGCGGCGGAAACCACTTCCGCAAGAACAAGGGCATTGTGCTGGACGAGCTCGGAGAAGATGTCCTTTTGGGAATGCCACGCGGTCGACGGCGGCATGTCTTGGGAAGACGAACCCTAGATGGCGTGGGAAACGGGACATGTTGGGGGGGGAACAAAGAATACCTCGCGTCAACGCTAAAGGCGGTACGTATCTGAGGTACTTTGGAATGCCATGCCAGCGGATGGAATGGCAGCCATCGACACTGGGACAGTGACGCTTGTGCTGCACGTCGGCGGCGGGGAAGATATTTATTGATTTCCCGGAGCTTGATTTGAACCAACTGGACGAGTCGGCGGGCACGACATGCGCTGCAGAGAGCCCGCTCGGGCAGTCGCTGTTCCAGGCACTCTGTCTCTGTCGCTGCCATCTCTCCCTCTCATTGCAATCTCGTCGCACTACCTGACCCTGCTGTCTCTTTCTCGCTCTGCCAATCTGCGTTGCTTCGTGCCTGCAACCTGCCTGCCAGGCGTTGGTGGGCTGTGCACTCGCATTAGCCGGTACGTACCCGGTTTTTCCTGTTGCTTCCACCGCACCAGGGCGTCCCGGACGGAACCCCAGGGTATATCGATAGGTACGTGCTCGCCTGCTTCCAGCGCATCTCGCCTTCAAGGCACAATTGATCCAAGCCCAAGGCCTCTTCGCAGCCAAGCCACCGATTTCACTCATCTACCTCGCAGGAATATGCTTAAGCGAAGATCTAAGCCACAGAAGGAGCAGCGTCGGGCACATTGAAGCTCGCTGGATGCAGTGCTTGCTTGCTGATCGCAGCAAAACACATAGCGTCCCAGCCACGACCAGCTACGCAACACTTCCGGCTCACCACGACTTCCTCCCGCCATGCTCTCTCGCCCCTCTCGCCTCACCCCCCCTTCCTACGCTTGACCACACCCCCCTGTTCCCGACTCCCCTCGGCTCCCCTGCTCTGTGGCCCAAACTGCCCACCCTCGCTGCATCCACGGTCGTGGTCCACTTTTCTTCCTCGCTCTCTCCACACAAGTCGTCCACTCTCCCACTCTCCTGCCCACATCGTCTTCCTCCCCAGATCGTGCGTACCTTTGTCTCCTTCTCCTTCTTCCTTTCTCCAGGTCGACACGAGGGAACTCGATCCCATTCCACTTCGCGCAACCTCAACCTCAACTTCGGCCCGGCCGTTGACGCACCCTGCACTTAGGATACGACCGAAATTCCCACGCATCCCTTTTACTTCGTCCGGTTCGATTTGATTCATAGCCTCGACCGAACCACCAGCGACTTGCGACTTTGTTTCAGGACCACGACCAACACCCGCCAACACACCCATCAACTCAACAACACTTGGGACCGAAGAAGCAAAAGAGGCAGGATTGGAGAAAAAGAGACAGGAATTACAACGCCCCGACTGGCACTCTTCTGCACTCTCGTTCATGTCACTATTTTCAACAACCTCGACTTCTTCCACCGAACAGACGATGCCGCGCGACGTTTCCATCTTATACTAGCCAACCCTGAATATTATCGCGACGACACCCGATCCCTTCGGGCGCAACTCACCCCCTCTTCGCCGCGTCTTGACGACGCCGGCTTTCCGTACACCTCTTTGGAAGCAGGTTTCTTCGACGACAAGCCGCCATCATGTTGCGACCGGCGACCCCAATGTCGCTGCTGCTCTTTGCAGCCTTCGCCCTGCTGCTGCTTTCTACCTTGTCAACACCCATCATCAAGCAAATACCACTGGGCAGTTTCAAGGGCGCTAGCTTTGGAGTGTTCGGCGTCTGCAAGGCGGATGGCAATTGCGAAGGCCCCGAAATTGGTTACGACACGAGTAAGTTGACTGCCGTCGTACTCTGCTGAACGCTGTCGATGATCCCAACTGACTCTCTCCAGCCAAAGTGTTTGCGGCTGCAGACAACAAGGGCGCCTTCGACCTCCCAGACTCGGCCCGAAACACACTCTCTGCCATTTTGATTGTGCACCCCATCGCTGCCCTTACGACGCTCATCATGTTCATTATGGCTGCCGTTGCTCACCTCCACTCACCCTCTCACTCAGCGAGATACCTCCTCGCCCTCTTCATCTTCTCCTTCATCGACTTTCTCATCTGTCTCCTAGCCTTCCTGGTCGATGTTCTTTTGTTCGTCCCTCATATGGCCTGGGGCTCATACATTGTTCTTGCCGCCACGATTCTTGTTGGAATGAGCGGGCTCGTATCCTGCGCCATGCGTCGTATGCTGGTCAGCAGAAAGGCCAGAAAGAAGAGGATCGCTGAGAATGCCGAGATGAGCGGGGAGAACTATTACAACCGTGAGGCTCAAGTCAAGACCGCTGCATCCGCCGGCTCACAGCCGACCATGCCCGTTGTAAGCGGTGGAAACGGCATTGATAAGATGCCTACGTTTGCATCATTCGAATCCCAGAAGAAGGACGACCAGGTCAGCGATGAACGCATTCCTCTGACTGCCAGAAGCCCCACCAACGGCTCCCAAGGTGTTACAACTGCGACGGATGCTCCTCCTTCACGATCCGGATCTGTTCCGCCTCACCAGAGGGACCCGTATGGAAATCCGATGCCGCCACAGGATGGGTTCGGTCCCAGGAGAGGGCCATCTCAGGAGCGCATGAGAGGCAGAGGCGGCATGCCGCCTGGCGGGTTTAGAGGACGCGGCGGTGGTGGCTATGGCAGGGGTGGATACAACAACTACGGTCCGCCACCTCCAGGAAGAGGCGGCTATGGCCCTCCGGGGCGAGGAGGCTACGGTGGCCCCCCTCCCGGTGGCAGAGGCGGATACGGACCGCCACCTCGTGGCGGGTTTGGACCGAATGGCATGCGAGGCGGACGGCCGCCCCCGCCAGGTTACCAACCTGGTCCCCAACCTGGTCCCGGTGGCCCTGGACCCTATGACCGCAGACCAAGCCCGGGCAACGGCTACGGCGGTCCTCCCGGTGGCCCATACGGACGTCGCTCCATGGACATGGCCCCTGGATACAGCAGTGCAAACAACAGCACAAACCCCTCGCTCCCATCCATCCCCCAGCAACAAGGCTATGAGGCCTACAACCCGGAGCGCGTGAGCTTGCCGCGAGCCGAATCACCCCCACCTCTTCCTGGTGATGTGCCGCCGCCGCCAGGGGTTGGCCAAGCGGTCGAGATGGATGCAGCGACGGGAAGCCCCGCTCACCCGCCCCCAGGTTTTGGCCAGTTCCGGGACAGTGACGCTGATATCGCTGGCATGGTTGGACTTCAGCAGCAGCAAAACGGTGGAAATAGATCACAACCCCAGAGACATGACACATATATGAGTGAGGGAAGCAGGTACAGCTCAGACGAGTAAGTTGCCTAGATTTCTGCATACATTCCCTAAGCTAATACGAATTTCTAGAGCATATGTACCGCCTCGTCAGGTTTGGAACCAGAACCAAGGCTCGTCGCGCACGGCGTCTCCACTGCAACATTCTGAGCTACCCACCCGAAGCTCACCTGCGCCGGCTGCCAGCGACTACTATGAAGATGTCGATCCGCGCTTCGCGGACGCTCCAGCGCCAGCTTCCAGAGCAGGCCCCCCGCCTGCCCTTCAGGTACCTCTACCCGCGCCCAATATGTATGATGACGCTCATGCGGATGCCGGTGCACGTAGCCCTGGCGCCGAGTCTGATCGGTCCAACTTCACCTCGATATCTCAGAGAGGGATAAACCCAAGGTGGAACCCTGCTCCTCCGATACCTGGGTTTGGTCAGCAGATGCCGCCACGTCGGCCGATCCAACAGCAGCGGCAAGACATGCTGTTGAACAACAACCCCGACTTCGAGCTGCCCGGCAGTCGCCTTGGACCCCCATCCCGAGCGGGAGGCAACGGTATGATACCCGGCAGTGCGTACCCGCAGGGCTTCTAATTACTACAACTTTACCTCCTTTCACTCGACCATAATTGGTTCTCTCGACAGTCGAGTCAATTCGCCACGTATATACACCAGTCAATGGATGCCTGGCATTTCATTTCTCGACCTTCCTTCAGCAACACGAGTCGCAATCCCGAGTCAGCACAGGCTCATGATGTCTATATACTCATGTCCTTCCGCCGATACCCCAAGCAAACGTTCAGTTCTCGTCCGCCCAGTACATACACCGGACTCGTGGATTCCTTCAAAACGGGCATTTCTCTTCTAACATGGGCTTCTTTGCATCTAAAGCAATGGATACAACGGAGTTTTCCCCTTAGCATTTCCCAAATTTTCCTTCCAAGTCGTTAACTTCAAACGTACGGACACTTAGTCCTTTCTTCACGAGGTGGCCAGGGGTCGTGTCGGCGGGCTCTCCCAACGTCATTGCCTACGAGAGCAGCCGGCTCACTGAGCACCCCTGGTGTCTCGAGTCAATTGATCCTGAAACGAAGCATGTGGGATATGATGGAATATGGTTCAGGCATGTGCAGACTATTTGGTCAGTTGCCGCTGTCAACATGTTCCTTTGATGAGCGGTTGCCTTGTGTTTGTGGAGGACATGATTACAACAGGTGGTTTCAGGATCGTTGGCCTGGCTCTTGAATCGCTCTTCGGGTTTCTTGCATGTGACGGCGAAGATGTGGATAATTCCTTCTCCGGAGCAAGAGAGGGAACGTTGGGCATCATCGCGTCGACGGCACATGCGCACAGCGTATTGTCTTGAGCGTGTGGTCGCAGAGACATAGGTGGTGACTGAAAGAATACGAGAGATTACACTATTCGTCCAAACTATGACTTGCGTCGTGCCCCGCTCATACTTCTATTTCAAGAACCCTGGTACCTTCCCAGCAACCAAATGCTGGGCAAGCGGACGTCGTTCCAATTGTTGTTGCAATCGCGGAGCCTCGTGTGTCGAATTACGATCGCCTCGCAGCCAACTTACTCGTGCCCTGCCACGGGTCAGCTGCTCTGGAGCCGCCCCGCAGAGGTAGCGCAACTGATCTTCAGAGGATGAGAGATGGTTAATCTTGGCAACCGGCTTCTTTGCTGATCAAGCCAGCAAGGCAGAGACGGACCGATTTGCTTGGCGCTGTGGATGTCTGCACTGTCCCCCGCCTAACGCATGTACCAACTGCCGAACCACGGATAAGGCTGGCTTAGCAAGAGTAGGCGATGCCTCGAGTTCTTCACATCAGGCCATGCTACGGACGAAAGCTGCTGAGATAGAGTTTGGAGAACGACAAGTGTCCGGGGAGGAAGAAGCCCGGTTGCCTCTTCGAGGATAGTGGCTTGGGCCTGTTGGTGGCCCCTGTAGCTAGGTCGGTGTTCACGTGGAGGAGGTTCGACTGTCAATCGGTCTTGATGGGTGACATTCGCGGACCCCATCTGCTAGGCGGCTTAGTCTGCACCTTTGCTTGTACTATTTGGTTAAATAGAGAGGTGTTGCGGCTATTGTTCCCGTACAGTTGAGGCTTTGTACTTCAGTATGCTGTGCTCCGTCACTTTGAGGCCCCCGGGGACTTTTGTGGCTACTTCTTCAAAAAAAAAAGGGGGGGGCTGAATGACCTCGTCTCCGTCTCCGACAGGATGTGCGCAGTTGAAACCGTCTTCAGCCTAGAACGGCTGTAGGCAGATGCGTTTGTTCTCGTGACTCAGCAACAGGACGAATCTCTGCCACACCTCGGAGGTTCTAACAGAAAATGGAATCGGTGGTTTCCGTTGATAGGCCTGGTTTGTTTGTGTAGCACAAGGGAACGTGGGGAAGAACACGTCAAGCAAGCCCGGAGGCGGGCCGGTCCACACAGATTTCTAGGCCTGGACCTAAGCCTAAGCCCCTTGGGACGGTGACGCTCGTGTCACCCCAGAAGAGAACCTTACGACTATTAACCTTTAAATTTTTTTTTTTTGACGGTGCCAAATTCTTTTGTGAGGAAAGAGACGGACACGGAATTAGGGCGTAAGGTGGGGTAAACAAAGGCCTTGTAGGGGCTGGCTCTTGTTAGGTATAGAGGAGCTGACCAAGCGTTTGGAGTTGTTTGTCGTTTGTCGATGAGCGTGGCGTATATCTGAGACGATTGGCCTGCGGTTCTTGATATTCGAGATGAAACATGCTTGAACCAAGTACTAGAAGGGTCTCTTATTGGACTGGAGAACGGGGAAAGGAATAGGGGGCGCTCGGGGATGGTGTAACCCGAATTTGGAAATCTTTGATCATTGGTGTGGGCGGTGGTTGTGGTGCTGCAAAGGACCTTTTGGCCAACGGAGCGTTTGGACTCGATTTTCTTCGGACTAGTTAGATGCAGAATCATCTGTGTTGGTGTTGATAGGGAACGGTCGGTGGTGGAGGCCATCGGATCTTTCGACAAAACCCACGAAAACGGGCAAGTGGAAGGACGTGCGTGTGTTTGTGAGGATCGATCGGCCCTGATGGACTGACCAGATAGAGGACGAGAACCAGCCGACGGCCTTTAGGGGTTGAGAAGATTGATCTTTGAGACCGTTATGTTATAAAGAGATGTGCCGTGGGCGGAGATGAGAGTACGTTGATGTATAGATATCTTGTTTGTCACATTCGTATTGGGTTCTCAGCGCAATCCTTCGATATTCATCTTCGGGCTCACCTTGTTGCCATCATTATCGTCTTGTAGTCTGCCTCGGCCCTCGAAAATGTATGCCACCGGTATCGTGCAGGAACCTTCAAGTCTCTTCAGGAGGCTCAACCTCCAGTCGCAAGCGCACTACATCGTTTGCTTCACCTCTATGCCACGCGACAGCAACAAGAACTCGTTCAAAAACGTCAGCATAAGGAACGGAGAACTGTGCCGGTATCATCTGTGGGTGTTCGACTCCCCGCCGTTGGTACTCCCCGAGCTTGGAGAAGGTGTCGATGTCTCCAGCGTTGGCTGCGACGCCAACATATGCAGAATCAGGGGCTTCTCGAAGGGCGTCTACGTAGGGTATTTGGAGAGGATTCTTGCGAAACTCAGAAGTGGTCTTCGGTTTTCGTATTGATGGTATGTTGCGTTTTTCAATTCCCTTGTTCCGTTTCGGCTGGGGGCCTGTATTCAAACATTTTGATTTCATTCGCCATGGATACCCCGATGGCGATGTTCCTGTCAGCGTCGTTTCCCTCTTGTGCCTTCTTCTTTTCTGATGCCGGAAAAAACATCATAAAAGGCGAGAAGACAAGGGAGGAAGGATAGATCAGTTGTTTCCACCCGGTGCTTGGTCCTCTACTCTGTTTTCCCAGCAGGTCACCTACCCACCCACCGTTGAGCGAGGCACCAGGAAGGAGCCTAAAGTCGCTTTTCTGGCGAGGCTACCTGACCGCCTTCTGTCGCTTCACCTCACCTCTAGATCGCGCCTTCCTGTCTAGGAGACGCCCATGCGCGCACCTTCCTTCCTACCTTCAGCCCGTGGTCCTGCTATTACTCGCATAAATTCCTGCCTTCCATATCATCGACCTCCTCCTCTTGACTTTCCATCCCCCTCCTCTCCTCCTCCTCTCTTCCTCACATATTCCGACCTTCGAACCATCAAATCCTCCACCCCCGACTTGCAATTTCTGTCAATAGACGCTTTGTCCCTATCCCAACTTCATCTCCTTCTCCATTGCCAGGCGAGATGACCTGAAGCTGTTACATCCAAAGCAGTTGGCTCCATCTTTTTTCTTGACACCACCTTCCTCCGTCTCAACATCAGTCGTTTCTTCATCCACCAGAATAAACAGAAGCAGCACAGAACTCCTTTGGATGCTCTTCGTCCGAGACATATCCCTGACTGGATCAACAGAACCATTCATACTTGGCCAACCACGTATCCGTATCAGGGGATACCCGTTTTTGTTGGATGCCTCAAGTATCGCGGATGCCCCTGATTTTCGACATGGACCATATATCTTCTTCGTCATCGTCGACGGGCACGACCACCTATACCCGGCAATCTGTCAGCACCTTCCAACAAGATGTCCCCAAGCAAACCTACACAACGGCTGGTACCATATACAACCCCAGCAACTCTCAGCCGCTCCAGCCTCCCGTTCGTCGCGGCCGCACCCTCAAGTGGCCGCCCGTCGGCACTGCCGCCTCGGAGCTGTCCCTCTTTCCCAAGTCGGTTCTTGCTGGCTTGCCTCTGAAGTCACAGAACCACATCGCCACGCCCACAAGCCCGCTCCCACATCAGATCCCCAAGTATTCGCCTCTTCAGCAGAACTACGATCGTGCTGTCAGCCCAGTCACCGACCACAACCGCGAGTCTCCGAATGACTCGGATATTTCAAGCCTCAACTCCTCTCGTATTCCATCATATACCATGAATGGAAACCAAGTCTCACCGGTTGATGGTGTCATGCCCGCGTCTAGCGTGAACAAGCATGTCGATGCCGAGTCGAGCGACGACGAAGATGACGAGAGCACTAGCGAGAACCCTCTCAAGAACTTCACTGTCAAGGGTCTCCAGAATCTGGCCTCCTACCCCAACCCGAACCAGAAGAGGGCCCAGAAGACACTTCTTCGTGCTCGGCCGGGTGCCACACCAGCTCCGTCCACCGGCAACCTTAGTCGCACAGCAACTCCGTCCTATGGAGTCCAGGCCTTCGACGTGTCCGACCTGGCAAAGAATGGCTCCAACTCCCCAGGTCTCTTCCATTCTGCCAAGACCGATCCGAACGCCATCCTCAAGCTACAGGTTGATCAGAGACCGGTTGGAGAACTCAACGCATCTTGGCGAGCCAACAGCGCGACGCCGCCCCCGCCCCCAGGCCTCTTCCCTGCTCACAACATACAGAGAAGCCTCCCGCATTCAGCCTACAAGTCCACTCTAGCGACTGGCCCGGGTGCCCCTCGCCCCTTGACTGCTGGCCCTCCTGGTCAGCGCCAGCGCCAGCGCCAGTGTCGAACATCGACCTTCGACTCCGCCATAAAAGAGCTCAACGGCGGATCAAAGACGGATGTGTCCTACGACGGATCTGTAAATAACGACATTCTTCCTGTTCCCAAAGCCACACATAACAACACATCGCTTGATGCGTTGAGACTCGTTGGCTCGGAGACGCCTGATCATCTCAAGGCTGGACTTCCTTCGCTTCTCTGCAACTCGACGCCTGATGCAGACCATTTGTATCAGGCCCCCATCGATTCCGGAAAGTTGTCGGACGTGGAAATGATGAAGATTCTCCAGTATATGAATCTTGGCCCCAACGCCAATGTGCATGACTACAAGAATAGATCCCGCCAACCAGAAGTCGGCATTCCTGTGATCTTTGGCGAGAAATGGGTAGCAGAATATCCCCAGTCTGATCGCTCGCGGTTGGCGCAGGGTACGTGGATGATCGCACAAGACGAGCTCCAGCGACGCACTGAGAGAGTCAACCAGCTCTTCTACGCGGGTACAGGCGAGCTCGGAAAGTCGTTGGAGTCTGTTGTCAAGGATGCGGAGTTCAACAATTTCAAGCGCCAGGTCGGTGTGATCGGAGACCGACGACCCAAGGCCAAGCTGGAGAAGGTTGAGTACCCGCCTATCTCGATTCAACAGGCCAACAACATGACGAACAAAGAGGCGGCTGAGCCTTTGGTTGCCTTGGGTATCTCTTCTGTTTTGAACCACATCGAGGGAAAGCGTGACAGTCAGCGGTTTTACCAATGGAAAGATCTCGAGGCATGCAAGGTTGACGAGTCCGTGGAGGGACGCAAGTCGGTCTTCAGACACTGAAAAGGAAAGGATGGGAAGCATGGTTTGAGTTGAGGTTGCAGTCACCTTGGCGTCGTTGGCGTCGTTGCTTGGATGGGGACCTGGTTTGGCCTTGGCCCTCTTTCTGTGGATTACCTAAGGGACGGTCTTGAGAATGGGGTGGATATCGAAGCAAGCAGCAGCAGCCGCCAAAGTACAGGTTAGAGGGGCTTGAGAAAGGAAGTTGTTAGAGTGAGGTTTCTAGTTTCTGGCGGTAACGCAGGGCAATAAAGCTGGCCCATCAGTCTTTTCTACTTTATTACTTGCAGATAGGCACCCACAAGATTAGGTATCTTCACACTTGTTCCTGGTCATGAACGGTTTATGAGTATGTTTGTGAGCAGTCAGAACGTTTACGTCGGCGTTTGTTTGGACACGAGAAAAGCCGACTATTTGCAATTGAGCCTCGTGTCACTTTTCTAGTTCTGAAAGCCAAATATGTTTTTGGTGGACAGGGAGTGAAGGGAAGTGACATGGCAGCAGGGGTTAGACTGACAAGACGAAGAAGACTCGTCGATTGCCGCCAAGCTGTCGTTTAGCGGCCAGTAATTGAAGCTTTCGGAACGAAAAGAAAAAAACAACCTTTAGTTGACAGATACACTGTAACATATAAATCATATCCCCTCGGTGACCAGTTTGAGACACAAAGGCCTGATGGTAAACGCGCTGGTCGTTTTGATGGTAGAGCCACCTTGCATGTTCGCAGAGGTGAGGTCGGGACTTGGCCAAAGTGATTCACGTGACTGGCCCCACCAACTTCAAGGGGTGTGGGACTGACTGGCGTTATCCCCAAGGACACGGAGCCAACTTCACAATCCACCGACGCCGACCGACCTCAAGCAGTCCGCCAAACACCGCTGCCCAACATGAGCTACGGCAAGAAAGACGAAGATGCCGATTTGGGCCTGGTGAAGGTGGACAGGACCCAGGTGTTCCAAGAAGGTGAGTTTCTGACGGAACTACGGTCAAGCCCCTACCTCTCCATCGCCTGCCCCTTCGAGATTCGTGCGGCGAGCAAGCTGGCTAATCCCAGGGTAAACAGCACGACTATTCAACAGCTCTCCCATCCAGCCGCGAAGATGTCGAATCCTCCTCACCAAGATCGCCCTTCTGCTCTACACGGGCGAGAAGTTTCCGACGAACGAAGCGACCACCCTATTCTTCGGCATCTCGAAGCTGTTCCAGAACAAAGATGCCAGCTTGCGACAGATGGTTCACCTTGTCATCAAGGAGCTGGCTCACTCGGCCGAAGACATTATCATGGTCACCAGCACCATCATGAAGGATACTGGCGGCAGCACCGATGCCATCTTCCGACCCAATGCCATCAGGGCCCTGTGCCGCATTATCGATGTACGCCGAAAGCTGTCTCGAGCTACAAGGGAGGGAAGGGGCGCCATGCTAACTCAAGCTTCTAGGCCACTACAGTCCAGTCCATTGAGCGAGTGATGAAGACCGCCATTGTCGACAAGAACCCCTCCGTATCATCTGCGGCCCTCGTTTCCTCGTACCACCTCCTCCCAATCGCCAAGGATGTTGTCCGTCGCTGGCAGAGCGAGACCCAGGAAGCTGCGGCCTCCACCAAGTCCTCGAGCGGCTTCTCCTTGGGTTTCTCCTCCTCGAGCGGCCAATTGCCTGCCAACAACTCGACCATGCCCCAGTACCACGCCATTGGTCTGCTTTACTCGATGCGCATGCACGACCGTATGGCGCTCGTCAAGATGGTCCAGCAGTTCGGTGCCGCCGGCGCGGTCAAGAGCTCTGCTGCGATCATCATGCTCGTCCGTCTGGCCGCTCAGCTCGCCGAAGAGGACCCGTCGCTCAGGAAGCCCATGATGCAGCTGCTGGATGGCTGGTTGCGCCACAAGAGCGAGATGGTCAACTTCGAGGCTGCCAAGGCCATCTGCGACATACGGGATGTCACCGACGCCGAGGTTTCCCAGGCTGTCCACGTACTCCAGCTCTTCCTTACCTCTCCTCGCGCCGTCACCAAGTTCGCCGCCCTCCGAATCCTCCACAACTTCGCCTCCTTCAAACCCAACGCCGTCAACGTCTGCAACCCCGACATTGAGCTCCTGATTTCCAACAGCAACCGATCGATCGCCACCTTTGCCATCACCACTTTGCTCAAGACCGGTAACGAGGCCAGCGTTGACCGCCTGATGAAGCAGATCTCTGGTTTCATGTCCGAGATTACGGACGAGTTCAAGATCACCATCGTCGAGGCTATCCGCACCCTGTGCTTGAAGTTCCCCAGCAAGCAGGCTGGCATGCTTGCTTTCCTCAGCGGTATCCTCCGCGACGAGGGCGGTTACGAGTTCAAGCGCGCTGTGGTTGAGAGCATGTTTGACCTGATCAAGTTCGTTCCGGAGTCCAAGGAGGATGCTCTTGCCCACCTGTGCGAGTTCATTGAGGACTGCGAGTTCACCAAGCTTGCGGTTAGAATCCTGCACTTGCTTGGTCTCGAGGGTCCCAAGACTTCCCAGCCTACCAAGTACATCCGCTACATCTACAACAGAGTGGTTTTGGAGAATGCCATCGTGCGTGCCGCTGCCGTCACCGCCCTTGCCAAGTTCGGTGTTGGTCAGAAGGATCCTGAGGTCAAGCGCAGTGTCGAGGTTCTCCTGACCAGATGCTTGGACGATGTCGATGACGAAGTCAGAGATCGTGCTGCACTCAATCTCAGACTCATGCACCAGGAAGATGAGATTGCGGAGAAGTTTGTCAAGAACGGTATGTTCATCGCCGACTCTGTGCGAAAGCCAACCAATACTGACCCCTTAACAGACAGCATGTTCTCCCTGCCGTACTTCGAACACCAGCTCGTCATGTACGTCACTTCGGAGGACAAGTCTGCGTTTGACAGCCCTTTCGACATTTCCCAGATTCCCGTCGTCACCCGCGAGCAGGCAGATGCCGAGGACCGGACGAAGAAGCTCACGGCGACTGCCCCGTCTCTGAAGCCCCCAAGGTTGGCCCTACAAAGGCTGCTGCGGGTGGCGCGGAGGCTGCTGCCTCAGCAACTGCCGCAACTCAGCGTTACGCCCAGGAGCTGATGCAGATCCCCGAGATGAAGGAGTTTGGCAGCGTGCTGAAGTCGTCGCCTGTTGTCGAGCTTACCGAGTCGGAGATGGAGTACGTCGTCACCGTCGTCAAGCACATCTTCAAGGAGCACGTTGTGTTCCAATACGAGGTCAAGAACACGCTGGATGCGACTGTCCTCGAGAATGTGTCTATCGTGGCGACGCCATCCGAAGAGGAGGAGCTCGAGGAGGTGTTTATCATCCAGGCCGAGAAACTTCCCACAAACGAGCCCGGCAAGGTTTACGTAGCCTTCAAGAAGGTCAACGGAGAGGGCTCTATGCCAGTCACCAGCTTCTCCAACGTTCTCAAGTTCACCAGCAAGGAGATTGACCCCACGACAAACGAGCCCGAAGATACTGGCTACGACGACGAGTACGAGGTAGCCGAGTTCGACCTCGCGGGCAGCGACTACGTTATTCCCACGTTTGCCAGCAACTTCAACCACATTTGGGAGCAGGTGGGTGCGGCTGGCGAGGAGGCCGAGGAGACTTTGCAGCTCAGCAGCATGAAGAGCATAGCAGGTGAGTCTTTGTCTTTGAATGGAAGAAACTTGAGTGGCGCTAACAGGACCACAGAGGCGACGGAGCAATTGGCCAAGGTCTTGTCACTGCAGCCTCTGGAGGGTACGGATGTGCCGGTCAACCAGACGACACATACCCTCAAGCTACTCGGCAAGACTGTTGGCGGCGGCAGAGTGGTTGCAAATGTCCGGATGGCTTACTCGTCCAAGTCTGGCGTGACGACGAAGATCACGGTTCGCAGCGAGGAGGAGGGCGTAGCGTCGCTTGTTGTTGCATCGGTTGCTTAAAAAGAAGATACTTGTTCGGAGTTTGTGGGATCAATACAAATGGTCGGATGTTCCAAGCAAGCAAAGACATACGCACGGCAGATGAAGAGAGACGAGGACTTGTTTATTACAGCCAACTCTACCGAGCAGCCAACGCCGCCGCCGCCGCCATAGTAGTAGTAGTAAGGGTGGGTTTTAGCAATTTTGAGCGCACAAGCGTGCGTGTAAAAAGGACTGGTGGCTCGCGTACATCTAGAATGAAGTCATGAAAAGACATTAAGAAGGGGTTTTGGTGGTTTTGTATTGTGATGCAACCTCATTCTGTTATCGTAATCAACCTTGAATGCCGCTAACCTTAGGTCCAGGACCATGTTCCCGGGGGAGCTCTGCTCGATTTCACGATGCTACCCGAATGCGTAGTTTAGATTGCGTAGTACACATTTAGATTGCGTAGTACACAATCCAACCCTGTCGTGGAACCGTCACACGTCCGAGAGTGTCAAGCCTCACGGCGCGTGTCAGTTCGATTGACAAGAGAGCGGTTGGCGTTGGGAGTGGCTGGTTCGTCGTTCCGGGGCTGGAATCGGGGAGGGTTGGCAAGTGGGGCGGGCCATGAGCCCAGAGTGGGTGCTAGCGCCGAAAGGGGACTAGTCCATCATTCTGGAATTAACTGGAGACGCAGGAAGCTCGGGGAGACGGGAGAGAAATGACGTTGTGGGTGACGGATTCGCTGCGTGTGCGCGGGTGTATGAGCTGTCCAAGAAAAATTTAGCTCGAGCTGGTCGCGAGCAGAGCGCCGGCCACGCGACCCCAAGTAGCTTGATACCACATGTCAAGTTCTCCTCTGCTGCTCGGAGGTTCCAAACGTCCTTTACACTTGCTCTGCGCAACTGTCTGTTCCTGGAAATTTCCTGTCGCTTGTCTCGGACCATCTGAAGTACCTCTCTGTGCGAGGACCATCTCCCCCCACATACTCTTTCCTTGAACCTTTCCCTTCTCTTCCAGCTGCCTACCTGGTCCACCATCCCCGCTGAAGTCCTTGGCTACCTCGACACCCCCGGTTTGAAGTCATCGTCACCGCTCCTAAAGAACGTCGGATACGGATACCTTTGGGACCCATCGACTGGTTCTACGGCGTTTGCTTTCTCCTCCCGGCCCCGCCCAGACCAGAGCTTCCGATCCGCCAGACAACCGAGAAAAAAAGTTGCCGACAAGACACAGCTCACCGTTCCCTGAGCAAACCCAACTTGTTTAGTTACAACCCCAAAACACCACACGACGCGCGCAAAGAACATCGCACGCTCTCGCTCACGATGGTTTACGTGCGCCAGGACCGCCTTCCGGCGCTCAAGGAGTACAAGTACTCTGGCGTCGACCATTCGCTGACGTCAAAGTACATCCTCAAGCCCTTCTACACCAACGTCGTCATCAACATCTTCCCCATGAGCATGGCGCCGAACCTCATCACCCTGACCGGGTTCATGTTCGTCGTCGCGAACGTCCTGACGCTGCTGTGGTACAACCCGACGCTCGACCAGGACTGCCCCAGCTGGGTCTATTACTCGTGGGCGATCGGTCTGTTCTTGTACCAGACCTTTGACGCGGTTGACGGGTCGCAGGCGTGAGTCTTCCCCTGCCTGGGCTTCTTATTTGAGCCAGAGCCCTTGACGGGAGATGTGAAGCTAACGGAAACCTTTTTGCGACTACAGCCGACGAACCCACCAGTCCGGACCCCTCGGCGAGCTCTTTGACCACGGCGTCGACGCGCTCAACACCTCGCTCGAAGTCCTCATCTTTGCCGCGTCGCAGAACATGGGACAGAGCTGGATGACCGTCGGCGTCCTCTTTTCTTGTATGTCCCCCTTCCCTCCCCCTCGAGTCTGCCCCGCCGGATTCCAAGACCTCCCCAAACCTCCCCAACGAAGCTAACAGGCGCCCCCGCCAGCCCTCCTCACCTTCTACGTCCAGACCTGGGACGAGTACCACACCAAGACGCTCACCCTGGGCATCGTCAACGGGCCCGTCGAGGGAGTCCTCATCCTTGTCGGCGTATACGCCCTGACGGGATACATGGGCGGCGCCTCCTTCTGGCAGCAGTCGCTCCTCCGCACCTTTGGTGTCTCCGAGAAGCTGGGCATCCCCGAGCCCCTGTACGAGCTCTCCTTCACGCAGTGGTACATGGTTCAGGGCGCGCTGGTGCTCGTCTTCAACACGGTCGAGTCGGCGCGCAACGTCATCAAGGCCCGCCGCGCGCGCGGCGACCGCTCCCGTGGCGCGCTGCTCGGCCTGCTGCCCTTCTTCGGCATGTGGGTGCTCATCGTGTCGTACCTGCTGCTGCACCCGGCCATCCTGCGCTCGCATCTCGTGCCGTTTGTCATGTTTGCCGGCGTCGTGAACGCGTACTCTGTCGGGCAGATGATCACGGCGCACCTGGTCAAGCTCGACTTCCCGTACTGGAACGTGCTGGGCCTGCCGCTTGCGTTTGGGGTCGCCGATGCGCTGGGCCCGAAGTTGCAGGAGTCCTTTGGCTTCGGCTGGCCCAGCGCGCTGGGCGACGACGTCTACCAGGTTGCCTTCATGTTCCTCATGCTCGGCATGGCGATCGGCGTCTACGGCAGCTTTGTCGTGGATGTCATTGTCACCATTTGCGACTACCTTGACATCTGGTGCCTGACGATCAAGCACCCGTGGGTCGAGGGCCGGGACGGCGAGGGCAGCGCCCAGGTCAACGGCAAGAAGTCACAGTAAAGGGGGCGCAGCCCTGTTGCCGGTTGACCGACCCACAACTGCGGCAGATACGGGGGGGAGATGGAGGCTTCCGGTCTCAACGGAGAGCCAAATCCATCCTCCGTCTGTCACCAGCTGTTGGGAGAGAGGAGGAGGGGACGTCCTCGGTGAAGGTCGAACGAGTTCGGGCAGAGGTCCGATTCAGCGCCTCGTCCGACCTACCATCGGCGACTCCCCGTAATGACACGAACGAAACCATGGGCCATGGAAGAGAATGAGTATGACCAAGTACATGACGGGACAAACGACGGTTCGGGGTAACAATGGCGGAGGCGGGCGGGTGAAGCTGAGGAGAAAGTAACGATGTAATGGAAGTCTACGTGTGGTGTTTGGTTCTTTTCGTTTCAAGTTGCTTCGCTGCTGCTCTGTTCACCATTCTAGTTTTTTTTTTTCCAAACTTGTTTTAAGTTTCTTCCCTCTCCCCCCCTTCTCGGCAAAGCATCTGTCAGGAGTTCGGGCGTATGCACCGGACGCGAATAGGCCGCGGCGGCTGGCGGTGTGACGGACGCACGACGGCCACCGGAGGATGGGCTCTACCTGTTTCTTATATCCCCGCCGGGTTCTTGTCCCGGCGCAAAATAGACGAGATACCACCATTTTTCCACGCCCGAGGCTCTTCAACCCCCCCCCCCCCCCCCCCCCCTCCCCAACGTCCCCTTTCAACCGTTGAAGCCCTTGCTGCTGCCACCTCGGCACGCCGCGTCCGCCTTGGAGTCCGTCCCCGGCCGGCTCGAGAACGCCCGTCCCCGCCGGTCATGGCTCGACGGGGTCCCGGGAGTGAAGACGCGGAGGGACGAGGCGGCCGGGAAACGGACTCGGCGCGAGGGAGCCTCAAGGGGGTGGGGGATGCTTTTGCTCATTGTGGTCATGGATCCCAAAGGGGAGGGGAGGGGGAGGGATGCAGCAAGAGCAAGCATCGGGACGACGACACCGGCTTTCCGGCATCCAAACCAAGAACCCTATTGCGCATGGTGAACCTCGCTGCTCGCTCTCCCCACGCAGACCGGCGGGCTGGTTGGTTGGTTGGTTGGTTGGTTGGCTGGCTGGCTGGGCCAGGGCTGGAAATTGGAGTAGCACCGCCGCCGACGCCGCCCGGTTAGCGGAACCCCGCCCCCTACGGACTTCGCTTCCAAAATCCGAGGTAGGCAGCCCAACGACGGCCGTCCAACGGTTCGGCTCCAGCGGGATTTGCGTTTCCACGCTTCCTCCACCGCGCAGTTGGGTTCCCTGGAACCGTGGAACGGGAAATGGCCTCAAGAGCCGGAACACACCCCTTGCTGTGTCACCGCCCCCTCCCCCCACGACACGTGAAGAAGACGGGGGAAAAAAAAAGACCAGACGGGCACGGATTCATGTATGTTTAGGCACCGAAACATTGTATTCCGACAACTTCAATGAGAGGAGCCGTATCCAAAGGAAGCATTTCCGAGGCAGAGAGGGAGGGGGACTCTTCCAACCAACAAAAACAGTCCCTCCTTCCCCCGTTCCCTCCTCTTTACTAGACCCTTTCCCAAGAAGGAAATAAAATAAAAGGTATGGAGGAAAAAAGCAGACCAGAGTAACCCCAAAAGCATCCAATGCAATGTGCCCACCACGGACGCTCCGGGCGTACCGGAGGAGGCAGCTTCCCCCCTCCCGCCCAGAACGAGTGTTCCCTGCTTCCATGCCCCGATATGATGATCATGCTCCGTGGCCCCAGCCTGCCGGCGAACAAACTTGGTTGTTTGCTTGGCTCTCATGTCGCCGCTGGTCGAGGCTGTTTATTGTGTTTCCCCATATAAAAGACGCCATGTCGTCTAGCAAAGTTTTTTTTTTTGTCACATCGCAGGTACCTTCGAGTTCCCAGTATTGCCCGTCAAATAGCACAGCACATGAATGGCGATGGTGCAGAAGGAAAAAGAACTAGAAGAAAACAGCAGCCCGATGTCGCCATCTGGCGTTGCAGCAGGCGTCCCCCCCTCCGTTTGACTCCGTTTACCCAAACGCCGGACCTGGTCGTTTGCAGGTCTCGTCACGCCCGTCCGTGCTGCATGTCGCTTACAAAGCACCCACGTCGAGTCCCACCGTCGAGCGCCGCCCGACTAGAGCAGCTCGTCACTTCCGCTGGCGACGCTGCCTTGGATGGCTTCGAGGATGCAGCGCTCCGAAAACACCGGGCCCTGGCCGTCGCACCGAGCTTGGTTCTTCAGCCGCTCGCTCACGTCGCCCACATCCACCAACCCTCTCTTGAACAGCGGGTGGCTGATGATGAAGTCCCACGTGGCGCCAGCAGCGAGCAAGCGTTCTCCGTCCGACGAAATGGCGACTCGGTGACTGGGCGTCTTGTTGTTGTGAGGGGCGAGCAGGTCGGAGTAGAAGTCCTTGGGGTTGTAGTGCATGGGACCTGTCATCCGGGGTTCGGGGGAGGACGAGCTGTGGTGGCCGTTCATGGAGGAGGTGGCGCGGAGGATTTCGTTCTCGGTGCTGATCTTTTGCATTTCACGCTTAAGCCGTTCGTTTTCCGTCGACTTTTGCTGTGCTTCCGCCTCGAGGTTCGCCAACTTCGCCTCCAGGTCTTTGACGTGTCTCTCTTTCCGTTCCCGGAATGCGCGTTGCCTGTGCCGCACTCGTGTCAGTAGCGGTTTCCGTCATCAAAGATGTATGGGTTGGACGAAGGGTGCAACATACGCAGCGCGGTTTTGGGCTTTCCTCCTCGACTGTGCGGGCGTCAGGTCTTCATCGTCCGAGTTCGACTGCCCCCGACGAGAATGGTCGTCAAAGGGCTCCTGCTTGTGTACGATGGTATCGGGTTGAGCCTTGATCTGTTGAACCGGAGGAGCGCTCAACCCATTGTGCTGCGTCGGCTGAGGCTGCGGCTGGACAGACTGCTGCACGGGCAGACCATGATTCGGTGGGGTGGAAGGATCGGGAGGACCGGGAAAAGAAGTGTGCTGGGGGTTGAACTGGGCGGGAGGGTAGTTATCAAAGGTGCTGAACTGCTGGTCGTTAGGATATTCGGCGTAGACATCCTGCTCATGTCATGATTGTGTAAGTGCAGGTCGCAGTACGCTAAGCGCCAATCCACCGGCGGCCTGTGGGTATTCGGGGGCTCATGACGGGAAAGGAACTCGACGACTTACCGGTGGAGACGTGGTATTGAAGTCATCCGAACCCGCCGAGTTGGAATGGGATGGCGTGAGGGGCGGGATGCCCATGAACTGGTACGGCTGCGTTTGCGCGAAGTACTGGTGAGAGAAGTCCATGGTCGCGATCTTGCTGAGACGGTTGGCCAGCACTTGGGAATGGGAAGAGGAAGTGAGAAAAAAAGGGTAGGATGGAAATGGGAAGCGGATAGGCGTGTCCTGATGAGGGTCTAGGTCCAGTTCAGGTGCAGAGGGGGGGGAGGAGAGGAAGCGGAGGAGGAGGGGTGCGCAGATTGGTGAGGGTCGAAGGTCGAGGTGCCGTGCCGGTAGAAAAGCGCCAGTAGCATCCAGTCCACACCTAGTCTAGCGCCTCGGGTTGACAGGGCGGTACAACACCGCCTTGACGGTATGTCGATGGATGGGTGGCTTGGGGGTCGAGGATCTCAGGTACCTCTTGGTGTGTGGGAAAAAAACAACAGGCGGGGGATCTGGGCCAGTAGTGTAGGCAGATGCGGCGGATAGCAAGCAGGTCGCCGGTAAAGTGTAGGATGAACCGGCCAGGATAGACCAGGGCGGGCCTAGAGACGTGGAGACCTGGGAGGAGTTGGGAAGGCGACGCTGGATTTGCGGGAGGAGACGCGAGGAAGCCGAGTCGACCGGGCCTGCGCGCTGCGCGCTGCGTGCCGCGAACGGTGCGGCGGGTCGAGGAACGCTGCAAGCTGCAGTGCGAGTCGCAGGGCCAGACAAGGCGGCGAGGCGAGGTCTAGACACACCAGTACAGGGCTGGGCTGGGCAGGACAGGGTCTAGTACGGCAAACCGGTGGTGCAGGTTTCGAGAGCTTGTCTCAGTGCCGCCGGTGCGCCGTGGGTACGCAACGGTTTGGGGTTTTCTGTGTCGGTTGGTCCGCAGGCTCGACGACGGGGACGGGCCATCTTAGGAAGCCTGCTTTTATAGAGCACCACCACCAGCGAGATGCCTCGTGAGAGGCCGCGGCAATCGAGCGGGTAGATGGCACGAGCAGCGTCGTCGGGACGAATGTAGAAAAAAAAAAGAAGAAACAAAGGCGTAAATAGCCTTCAAGGCATCATGACTAAGTGAGCCGAATCATCTACATGTATGTCGAAGCGATGTCCGAGGGGACTGGATAGACCTTGCGAGGCCGGCGTTGTGCGCTGCGCTTAAGTCCGGAGGGTGTGAGGTAAATGCAGGTTGATGTCCCTTTGTCTCCCTCTCTTGATTTATTTTATTTTACCTTTCCATGCCTTGGCATCTGCACGGGGTGCCAGGGAAGAAACCCCCAGCTAGCTGCCATCCCAGACGGCAGCCTCTGCCGTGTGTAACATGGAATAGAACCAAAGTCAAACCCAAGGGGAATCCAGTGGGCGAGGGCACCGAAGCTCCACCGCCATTGGGCCAGAGGATTCGAGAGCAGACGGCGGCACGTGGTCCGGGCTGTTCCTGGGACGGATGCAAACGACGGAGCAGGGGCCTGCTCCTCGACGTCGCTCGTGACTCGTCTGAGTTGGCGAGACGAGGTGAAGCAAGAGGGAGATGACACTCGCCACCTCGGACCAGATGCTTCCAAAGACAAGACGCAAAGGGGCCGACGATTGTCCAGGGCCGGCTGGGATAAGGTTGCTGTCGGTGAGGCAGAACGAATGCCGAATCCAAGTTTGCCGGCGCAGCAACATGTTTGACAGATGACGGATCCCTGGACAGAGTTGGAACCTAAGGGCAGGACTGGCCTGATGATTTCGCATGAGGTCTCAAGGTACGTCAAGGGAGGGAGGGGTCGAAGTGAAATCCTCTGGCGTGGCGGGTGATGGGATGGACGGCGGATGGGTCTGGCGTTGGTCCGACGTACAAAGACGGCGCGAGACGAGGTCGAGCAACGATGGAACAGTCCAACGATGCGAACGGATTCGACACGCTTCACCGCCGACGACAGGATACGCCCGAAACATGCAAGGACGTCGGGTGTCGAGGCCTGAAAGCCAACTGCGCGGGAGGAGAACCCTCGCGTGCTTGCTCGTCCATGTCCATGAGCAACCCACGGCAACACAGGCAAGGCACGCGGGGCAGGCTACAATGTCGTGGACGTTTGTTCGGCTTTCCGCGGCCCATGCCGATGGGAGGACGTTCGCCTTTGCCTGCCCAAGCGCGTGCCTGCAAAACAGCGTGCTCTCTTCGGGACCTGCTATGGCTGCGTCCATTCCCTACGCGCGCAGTCGGTCAGTCAGTCCCCTCGGCCCCAGAGACGTGCTACGGCCTTCCCCTCTCCCCTGCACCATCTCGACGGCATTGCGTGCCTTGCCCAACGGCCTCTCCATCTGCCTGGGACGCGCATGGCCCCCTTTTCCCAACCATCGTTGGCGCATCGGCCATCGCATCGCAGTCATCGTCCGCACAAGCACATCGGTCGAACAGCATCAGGTGTCCGGCCGCCGTTTCCTGTTCTGAAAATGCCCCGGCAAGGGTATCCTCTCGCGCTGCCGACCACGCATGCTCCTCCGCCGCTGCCCGCCCAGAAAGGCAAATCCTTCTGCCCTATGGCTGCGCTGCACCTGCACGGGGGTGCACCCCGGCTGAACCTACTATATACCTCACCTCGCCTGCCCACCCTCCCTCGAATCAATTCCTAGTTCTGATGTTTACCATGGTACGAAGTACTACATAGTACTGCCCCAGCCCACCCATCCTCCCCAAACCATACGAACCGTCCATTTCGACATGCTCAACGCAGGGTAACCGGCTCCACCCTTCCTCACAGTCGAGGTTCGTCCGGCTCAGCGTAGCCGTCCTCGTCGTGGCTGGCCGCCTCACGGTTGTTCGAGACTTGTGCCGTTATCCACCATATCTGACGCCTCAGTGCGGCTTTCCCCTCGCGACTTGCAACTCAGCCCCGACCCTCCAATGACGATGGCCACGGGCAAATGGCGATACGCAGTCGCCATACCGGTTCGTTCCCGGGCAGCTTACCCCGTGCCGCCTCCGGGTTACAACTCGGTGCAGCCATGTCCAACTGGCAGACAACAAACTCCGCAGCCAAGTCTCGGATATCCCTGGGGACATCAACAGCTTGCTCACTGTCCCCCTGCCCTTGGATAAGTAACCTCACACAGGTCCCCGTACCCAGCCGTCCTAGCCGTCCCAGCCGTCCGCTGCGCGCTCTCCCCCCGCTGCACAAGACAACCTGTCTGCGGCGGCCCCGTCCACATCTCCTCGCTGTGCTTTCGCCATCAGCCGTCTCTGGCGTCCCTCTGTCGTCGCATGTTCCAACTCGGGGCTTCTAGAAAGATGGACTATGGCTTCGCGTCCAGATCAACCGATCGACAAAAGAGCCGCTTCCTCGGAAACACATCGCGGTTCGCGGCTCCATGCTGGTCACTGTTCACGAAAGGCATCATCCATTGAGCCGTGGTCTCGGCACTCACCCCGGAGAGTGATCTACGGAACTCCATGACAGCCGTTTCTGGTATCCCATCCACCGTAGCCGTAGGATCCTCCCGCCCGTCATCAGCCGGTCCGCTGACGCCGCCTGGGCAAGTGCGTCGTCAGGCCAGCAATCTGTGGTGTGCGCCGAAGGCGTCTTGCCTTATCCCCTTCCAGCTTCTGTGATGTTGGCGTGCTGAATGTGTGCGGGGAGATGCGTTGCCATGTTACTTCCGACTGCCTTGTTTTGCAGCCACGTCCGCAGACTTCTCAAACCACACACGCGTTTCCACGCGTGTGGGCAAAACTGCCGCTAGAAGCCAAAAAGCGTGGGCAGAGAGTTGCCACGGATGGTTCAGCAGCCTCTCACCGATTCTGTCTCAAGTCCGCTGTCCACACACCTGACTGACAATGGGTTACTGGGGCATGCACCCGGCCGGGAGGAGGGGTGAGACTTCCTTGGTCGCGTCGACCATTGAATCCCGACACGCCATGCAAATCCCCCCATTCCAGTTCCCCGCAGTAAGTAGTCCTACCTGTTCATCGTCCGTCTTGTCTGAGGCCCTGGCGCGCATGGTATGGTTCAAGACTGGTCCTGGCAAAGCTTAATAGCTCGACATGTCCCAGTCCGGTTCCCGTGGCCTCCTCGGACGACTGCTCCATCGCTGCCACACTCACCTTCACCGGCTCTGGATGGCTTTAACTATTCAGCTGGCGCCGCCGCCTTTTTGATTTTTTATTGTTAATCTTTAGGTTTTCGTTTTCTTGTTTCTCGTTTTTCTTCCAGCAACAATGTCGTGGTCGAGGCCGAAAGCACATGGATACCATGAGATGCATCCTTATGCGGTGTCTTATTACGGACAATGACCCTGGATGGCTTAGGCCTTTGCTCAGCAAACTTCGCTAGCAGGGAGCATTTCTGACACAGGGCTCTATTCGCCATCTGGCCATCCGTACCTCCGACGATTCCTACGATGTCATGGTCTCTCTCATTCGCTCGATGGCCGGACCTCGGGCGGGTCACACGCGGGGGAGCACGGGACAAGAAATGGCATAGCAGATACCGCTCGAGGGATGAACCCATCAGGCTTCCTGTCGCACCCAAACGATCAGCTATCCTCGCAGGCCAACCCTGTTGCTTCGCAATTGATTACTGCGCTGGGCCAGCTGGGGTAGCATCGCTGTCGTTTTTTGGTTCCCAACACGGACACTCGATCAAAGATCTGAACCATCTACTGCCATTCAGGCGAACGGCACTGCGGAAGGGCTAGCCTACGCATGCCCACGAATGCTTCCGCCAACACCCACATAAGCGGCGGGTCGAAATCTCGGTGAGAAGACCTTTTGACCTGGTGATACGCAGGCATTCCAGTCCCCGAACTTGGCGGCTTGTCCCCCAACTCGAGAGTAGCACGCCGAGTCGTTCAGCTTAGTCGCCACCCACCCCAAAATAGCGGCCGCTGACATGAAAAACTAAAAAGCTGGTTGGCCGTCCTTGGGCATGTATCGTCCATCATTTACTACGTAGGTTCCCCGAAACACGTCTACAACACACTGGGCCGGAGAGGCGCAATGCTTCGTATTCCCAACATCTCCTGTTGATGCGTGCACACGGCGGTTTCCGACCGCTCGAAATTGATTGGCCAATCTGGTTACTGCATCTCGCGACTGAGGTGACAGCGAGCCTACTGGAGGTGCATCTGCCCAATTGAGCATGCACAGACACTGGGCGGCAATCTAACCTCTCCTCCGACCCAAGACACAACCCCGAAGGTAGAGAGACTGGCATGGGAAACACGATTCTGGAGAGGCAACGCCGGGCGCTTCCAGCCACGAGTACCAGCCCTGGATCTCAGCCAACGGCGTTTCTCTTCCTCCCCGCCTTCGATAGCGATGGTGACATACGGATCCAACATGACTATGTGTCAGAAGAGGGTCAAGCCCGCAATCCTTCGCGCGCGACTAGCGACAGCCCTACCGTAGGGCTTATCGCGGGATCCAAGCAGTACCACCGCGCCTTGCATCCTGTTTGGCGGTGCGGTTCGTCGAAGGCGGGAGAGAGAGGGAAAGGCCGGCCACAGCCACGTCCGCCCGCTGCGGACGCTTTCTCTAGCGCTCGCATGGGCGACATGCATGGCCGGCGGGGAAGACAGACCCCCCTGCCGGCTCGACCTGCACATGGGCCCTGACGAAATCGGCCGTTGCTTCGCGGGTTATGAGCGGCCTTGGGCGTATTTTACCTTTGAATCACGTCAAAACCTTGCACGCATGGGTGCGGGCCCTCGACGTCGTGAACGGCTGAAAGGCTAAGGAGGCTTCGCCTGGTGCCTGGCGGTTTAATTCATACCATGTACACATGTTCGGATATTGCTCTGGTGTAGTGGGGTGGGAGTCCGACCGTCCCGTAACGCACTCCCCCCCTTCGGGGCTGGGAAACCCACTCTCTCCGCACCATAATCTGACGACCAGCTCAGCTTGAACCCATCATTCCCAGTTCTTCGTCGTTTTTCTCTTTTTTCCCCCCTTCTTTTTTCTGCCGGTACGCTAGGACACTAAAGATTGGCTGGCGCCTGGTCTCGTGCGGGACCCTGCCGGGTGAACCAATATTCCAAACGGCAGCGGGATCACGCGGTTGACGAACCGGAGGCGTTGCATCTCGAGCAAGTTGACCCTTGCTTCATTGAAGAGATCCTGCAGAGCGCCCAGGCTCTCTGTTGCTTCCGAGAAGCCAACCATGCCACGGCTGGTCGTCCGGTTGACTTGTTCGATATCTGGTGACAGCTTCACACCCTGCCTCCCCTTCCCCTAGGCTGTCGCAGGCTCTCGGTCCTGGCGGCGGGGTTTTTTTCGCCTCGGTCGACGTCCAAACACACACACATGCACCGCTCTTGATAGATCAATACACGGTGCGAGGCGTTGCGTAGCTTTCCTGTTCTCGGGGGCAAGGCTGGCGGTCTTCTACGGCATGGGATCGATATGGGGCTCGAGACTGGTGCTGCTGTCGGCCGGGGCACGCCCGCGGGTAGCCCAGGAGGCACTGGTTCCTGTCGAGTAGCAGTAGGCGAGGGAGGGGGGCGGGAAACGACGTTCTCGAGGCCGTGGAGGGCCCGGGAGAATCGGAAGAGGCACGGTCCCGGGGACGATGATGGGCGGCGCCGAGAGCCAGATGGCTTGGACCGATGCTCTCATGATTCCGGCTTAGCAATGCGTACGGCGCCAGGTCCGTTAAGCAGGAAGCCTATTGGCTCTCAAGTTGATAGGTCGGGCGACTGTTTTGGGTGGAGCCCCATCGCAGTCTCAACCCATTTCTGACAGTGCCCTGGTGGGTTGACGTGCTGGTCTCGTTGGATACCGTGACCTGCTCCCCTCTGAAGCCAGACTTTGACGAACCGCCCGATAATGCTACTGTCAAAACCCGATGCGAAGTTGTATGGTCGGCACTGTAAGCATCCGAGCTGCTTATCCTGGAAGCGACAGTCATGCAGATTCTGGGTCCCCTCTAACAACGCTTCACTTGTACGGTTCAACGTTTCACGAATTCGCCAGGTAGCGCTTGCAGCAAGGGAAGTTTGGTGAGCCCTCGCTCCATGTACTCTCTGCTCGTAGACGGTGGTATCTGACATTGCAAAGACGATTACAGACGTGCGCTTGAGCCATGCTTCCAGAAGCGAGAAGAAGAGAAAAGGAAACTTGGAAGCCGTCACGTCGTAAAAGGGTTGTACACCGCACCCGCCTCGTCCGCCGTGGCCCTCAGCTTCTTGTTCTGCCTCCGCAGGTACGTCTTGGACGTGAAGGCCATGCAGAACGTCAGGCCCGCAAAGACGATCTGGAGGATCATGGCCATCGTGTAGCGAGGCGAGTCGCTGTCGGGGAAGAAGTAGGGCGACATGACGTTGCCCAGGTGGCCCATGATATTGACGATGGCGCCGCCGGCCGCGCGCTTCTCCGGCGTCTGGCTGAGCGACGAGACGGCCCAGGTGTAGACCTACGATCGATTGCATCAGCACGGAGCGGTTGGAAAGGGGGGGGCGTGTGGGAAGGCCTACCAGAGCGTTGGCGGAGAAGGAGCCCGACGTGTACAGGAACGCCGCCGTGTAGCGCGCCGCCGTGTTGAGGGTCGCGACGGAGATGATGAAGCCGACAATGGACATGCAGTTGTTGGCCATGATGTGGAAACCCCTCTCCTTCTTCCTGTCCGAGGACCACGCCACGCCGAACGACACCGCGGTGCCCAGGATGTAGGGCGGCGCGGTGAGGACGAGGGCCATGGTGCTGCTGCCCATGCCGAAGCCGCGGACCATGGTGGGGAAGAAGTTGTTGAAGCCGTAGGAGGAGGTCATGAAGATGTTCATGAAGATCTGGCGTTGTGACACGTAAGCAAGCGGGCCGAGGAGCAGCGGCGCCTGGGTTGGCAACTCACAAAGATGTACGTCTTCATGTCCGTCAGCGCAAGGCGCAGGCCCTGCCACACGCTCGAGTCGGTGGGCTGTTCCACGCGGTCGGCCTCGATGCGGGCCACGGCGATCCTCCGCATGTCCTCGGTCATCGACCACATGGCGCCCCCGGTCTTGGAGTGCGGGTAGTTGGGCAGGATGAAGTAGGCGGTCAGGGCGAAGAAGGCGCTGAGCGCGGCCTCTAGGATGAAGAGCCACTGCCAGCCGGCGACGCCCGCGGCCCCCGACATGCCGGAGAAGACGCCCGCGGCGATCAGGCCGGAGAAGGCCTGCGCGAGGACCAGGCCCGAGTAGAGGAGCGCGGTGCGGAGGGCGAGCTCTCTGCGGGTGTACCAGCAGGACATGAGGTAGACGGCCTTTTCGCTGGGTCTCAGTGCGCGTTCGGGGCGGGAGAGGATGTGGGAGGATGGCTTACACCAGGGAACAGGGGAGCTTCGATGATACCCAGGACGAACTGGACGGCGAAGAGCTGGCCCGGGCTCGTGACGGCAGCTGTTGCAGCGGAAACCCCAGACCACAGAATCGCGCAGGTCGGGAGGTAGAGGCCCGGGCGGACCCGGGTGATGAGCATGTTGGAGGGCAGCTGCGCCAGCATGTAGCTACAGAGAGTCAGCATGGTCCGCTTGGGACGAGGACCTCGACTGACCCAACGGTAAGCAGGGCGACTGCGGTGCTGTAGTCGGTGTTTCCGAGCTGGAGCGTCGCCTCGAAGTCCTCGTCGAGACGGGCTTGTCTGTTCCCCCAACGTCAGCGGCAGGTACTCTGTTCGCTCGGGCTACGCCTCCCTTACGCGATGTTTGTGCGGTTCAGGTAGTTGAACATGTACAGGATCCAAAGCTGAGGGAGCAGGGTCATGTCCAGGGTTCGGACAATCTTCTTCTCCTTGGCCTGCCAGTCCGGGATGCCGAGGGCCTCGATGGCGTTCACCCTCTGGGCCTCCTTGAAGGCTTCTGAGTTGTTGGTGGGGGAATTCTCGAGGAACGCGGGCTCGTCGTCCGTGTTGTTGGCCTTCTCCGAGGCGACGTGAGGCGCCGCGGCCCCCGTGGTGCTGCCGTGGATCGTGGGCTCCTGGCCCGAGGGCACATCGGGCACCTTGTCGTTCGCCATGTGGAAGTCGTGAATCAGGGAAGAAAGGAAGCTCGACGATGGGTACCCGCGTCTCTTTCTGAGAGGGCACGGAGTCTCGTGTTCTTATACCCCCCCCTCGGAACATGACCGTCCCCCACACTACCCCAGATTTCATCCCACACTACTCCGCATTGTCGACAGACGGAGATGCTGAAGTTGATGGAGGTGGCCCTCCTGGAGCACTGAGGGGGTTCATTCGTCTGTCAGCATTGGCGCCGTGGCCAGGCGTGCTTGGTATGTTGGGGAAAGGCCAGCACAGTCCGTGATGGGCCGTCGGGGAGAAACAAAAAGACGCAACGTTGCTGAGACTCCGGGGTGAAGTCCGTGATTGCGGAGGTGACATCACGGTCCCGTGCAACGCCCTCCGTAGGATTCTCGCCGAGCGGAAGACCAAGCGTTGGCAAAGGATTCGTATGGAGACGGGTCGGTCTGGGATGTTAACCGGGTGGAGTGTATTCATTGGTGTTGGTTAGTCAGCCAAGATCTTGATGATCTCGTTCAAGGGGGCCAAGCCGGAGCGCATGTCCAACTTCAATGTCCGCCGCTGACGCACGATTCGTGCTGGTGGGGGGAGGCATGCGGCTCGCGGGGAATGACGGGCTTGAGGCTGAGATTGTTGGCCGGAGGTGTTGCGGTGTTGGGATCCTCCGGTTTCTGTCCCCTGCCACGAAGGGTCCTTCTGGCGGAGCGGTGATGTTTTGACTGTGCGATGGCTGCGACGGGGACAACACCGCGTTGTTATCGATGCGGGGCTGTCGTCTATTTGAACAATTCGCGTCGTCTGTTCCAGGGCGAAGGAGATGTGCCTTGATGCAAAGCGTCTCCGCTGCTCCGCTCATTCCGACATTGCAGGTAGAAAATGACCTGGGGTTTCCGCCCCATGGGTTAGAGGCTGGGGGCGGGGCTCTGCGATGGGTAGAACCAGCTCCGTGGCAGCTTTCCTTCCGTCTTCCTGCTTGGCATCGTGTTGGCTGCAATGCGTTGGCGGAGTGCTCATAGTCTGCACATTTGGAAGCGGGCACTTGGTAAACCATTTACCGCCGGACGAGGACCTGCCGCTTACCCATCAGCAAGAGACACGTTCTCGAGAGAGGATATCAATCTTCTTCATCCTTCCGTGGTCCTTTCTGTAGTCTCCCGCACTGCCTGGGGTATGGTACGGATGTTGAACACACCCTGCGGATGCTTCCGAGCAGCATTCGCCTTGACGCTGGGTGGGCACCGACGGAACTGGCTGAGGCCCAGACAGCGTCCCCTTGGGCTTCGGGCAATTTCCACAGAGGCATCGGTGCCGAGTTATCCCGGCAAGTGCTTCTTGGTCTTTGCAGAAGTACGGGTCGTTTGGCTGCGCTTGCCAGGCACTGTATGTAATTCAGTAACGCTTGATGTCGAATCCGAGGACTGCCCATCAAGAAAGCAATCTTCCCAAAGATCTCGCTCTTTGCCGCCGATACAGCCTTATCCAGAAGGCTTGTCTGAACTAGGTTGATGTAGATCTGCTTGACTGAGCGGCGAATTTGACTCTTGCGATGTTTCGATGTTATACATCATGAATGCATCATCGTGCCCCTGCTACTAAGAGCGCTGACGAGGTTGTAAACGTCTGGGACGAGTGTTGCGTGATGCCTTTTGCGGGCGTAGGAGGGCCGAATGATCTGAGCCGTATCCGCAAATGATAGTCCTGATAGGCACGTCGTCGCCGCCGGGAGAGAATCCCCCGACATGGATAAACCGGAATATTCTGCATCGCCAGCTTAATCTCTGCGTGAGAGTAGACTGTGCCTTGGAAAGCAGTTGTAGGCGTTGCAATGCCTCCAGAATACGGTGTATCTCTGCGTGAAGCCTCGAAAGACCGCTTTGGTTGCGCTGGCTCTTGGCCGGAGCCCTAGGGCGATAGGGTCATCTGGCGTAGCTGATCATCCGGTGGGCCTTGATTCGGGTCAGATCAAGTTGCTGTGGATCGCGATTTAGTATGATGCTGCAGCTTGGTCTACTACCCCGCCATGGTGTTGACTATGGAATTAGGCGAATAGAACGTTGTTTGGGCTCGGCAGTCCGTGGCAATCGATTGTGCGTCGCCCAGAAACACGAGGATAGCGGAAGAAAATGGTAATAGTGCAAAGAACTCTAGAAGTAAGTACTTGGTCTCAACACGAACCAGATACTACCGAGTCCGTCGACTAGGTCGAACTCATAGGTTTGCTTGATAATTCGACCAAGAGTATTGAAAGCCTTTATAACCACCTCGGTGAGATAGATGGAAACTGCCGCCGGCAGCTAACCCCCGTCAAGTAATGAAGATGGCAGCGTGCCAAAAGCAGCCTCTCAGTGAACATTCGTCATGCTAGCAGGCCTTCGCCTTCGGTTGATACTCCGGGAGGGCACACAACACGAGCGCCTCTACCGTCATCAGGCTGGCCAAGCCCAACGCGATGACCATCGAATCAAAGAAACGCGGTTGCTTCTGCCTCTACCTCTGCCCTGCAAAGCGTGGCAAGGTTTCTGGAACCTACAACCCTGTTTTCGAAGGCGACGGTAGGTTTCGAAGTTGGGAAAGGCAAATTGAGCAAGCCTGGAACCGAGCCGAAGATGGTGCGCCCTGAATGGCACATACAGTTCCATGGCGTGCGAACTAATGCAAGCGTTCAGGCGTGTCGTTCCACGCTTGAGAATATTGCCCACGAATGTGTACATTCCTTGGCCATAGGGATGGCAGCCGGAGTCGGAGGGTATGAGATGGTCTGGTCGTTGTCCTGGACTTGGGTCATTAGGGCGGCGCGGGTGATAGGGATCTCGAGCATGCCTATGATGGAAGACTGAGTCGGTTGAGTCCGTCGTCTTGAAAGTGTTGAGCCACGATGGTGGCCATTGTCCGGGCCACCGAGTTGGGCAGCAAGTAGGCGGTGGTCTTGAGATTGACCGTGGTCCAATCATTGGTACCATTGATGGCGTGGAGCTGGACTTGCTTCGGTTCTCCAGCTAGATGGCCAAGGTTACGGGTGTTGGTCTGCCAGAAGGCTACGCTTTCCATGCCTCGCTCACACTGGGGACTGTCCTGAATCTGGGCTGCGGATGGGGCAGACTCTGATCGTCGAATGGCCAAAGGTTGGTCACTTTCGGCGACCTGGGTGAGGCGTCGGTGAGGCGCATAGGCTTGGGCCGGTGGAAGGCTGGGAGGAAGGCCCATGGCGATGGCGCTTGACATGGGGTATCGAATGGGCAAGGAATGGCCCTGAGGTCCCAATTCGACGGTTAGTAGAGATCCAAGTATCTCTCCGCGATGTTGTAGATGTTTATGATAGCCGGAAGCTCTCTATAAAAACGTGGGGGCATGCCGCAATCTGATCCTGACCCATTGATATGGCGGTTTCGTTAACGAACAGAAGAAAGACGCATCAGACGTGAGAAGAAAGACGAAGAGGGAGAGAGGGAGGAGAAGACGTAGAAAGAGAAAACGGAGAAAGAACGGCACAGAAATGTCTGGGAAATGGAGAATCAGTCTGTCGGCAAGGTCGTGACTTGGCCGATGTGGAGCCATCATACGGCTAGTAGCCCGGCTTTTCCATCGTTTCCCCGCCTCCCTGGCATCTCCGTCTTCCGGGCTGGCCCCGGTCTTCGTGTTGTACTAGCATTCTTGGGGTTCATCAGCTCTATGGATACCCTCGGCGAAGGACCTCAACTTGGCCGAGCGCCAAGACGTCTCAGTTCCAATTCTTCTTTTGCTGAGGGACTGTGAAAGTCCGAGCCTCAAGTCCTCTTTTGCAACGTGATTGACTAGCTTGATGGCGTTTGAAGCTCTTGTCTCTCTCCACTGTTTCTACTCGTCGACAGTGAGGAAGGGAGAAAATTCAGAGCTCGGATGTCCTGGTCGGCGATCGTTATAAGTCCACAACGGGTTACCCCTCGGGCAGGGGCAGGGGCTCCGTGACGCGAGCACCGTTAACGTGTCACATGTGAGCCCTGGGGCCGGAGCGCGGCACTGCAGTCCCTATTCAATGCCCGTTGGTGCCTCAACTAGTTGAGGATGGGAGGCTGATGAGCGCTGGAATAGAAAGGTATAGCAGATCTCTTACAAGTCATGGTCCTGAGAGGGTTTCCGCGGAGAATGTGTGTCTTATACGCCCAAATCGTCAAGGCAAGAGACGCGTCTCATAGGGGAAACTTTATGTAAAAGCCACGGGTCACCTACATTCGGACAATCCTGGTCTTGTAATTGTAAATGGGATAGGGCAAACAATCACATTTTGATACTCCCGCGGCAATCCGTCTTTCAATTCGGTGGTGAGAAGCTGTGAGGCAATACGTGTGTGTTGGTCAAGCTGATGATGATAATGAAAGAGGAAGCTGATGGCTACTGGCTGGGCTGAATATCCTGGCAAAGGGACCGTATGGATGGCCAGCCCTGATAGCTGGAGGAGCCGCCTCACGCGACCCACCGGCACCTGCCACAGAAGCCTTTCTTCTTCTCTTGGGAGACCTCCTGATCGGCTTCGAACAACGAAATTCCAGTAGGCGCCGCAGGTCTTTTCGGTGTGAAGGCTGGAGGATTCATATCCGAAGCTTCAAAGCCAATCAGACTTCTAGCACTCGCAGTCCAAGCTCGCCTTGATATTCCATCTTGGTAAACGGAAAGAGCTAGGTATTTGTAGCAAGTGCCTCAGGGCGTGCTTCACAACCTGCTCAGATTAGCGGCGTCAACTTTCACCATGCCTAGCGTAGGACATATGTCGCAATTGTAAAGGGGACAGCATGGACGATGTTTATATCATCGTCCCTGCATGACCGCATGATCGACTCAATCTCTGGAAGTGACTTTGGTTTCTGCCCTTCGCTATGTGATGCCATAGGCAATGAAACCATGGTATCGTGTTAGGAGACCAAACTATACTGTCGCAATTCTCTGAGGGGAGCCCTTGGATTAGTTAAAGCTGTGAGAGGATTGTAATCAATCAGGATTGGGGTTGTTTGACAGAGGTACTTGGTTCGGAAGATGGACAGGGGGGTGGACGAGAAAGAGGATCGAACGGCTGGCTTCAGAAGACGAAAGAAAGGGACGCGGAAGAGGGTACAGATGTAAGTAGGACCAGAGACAAGTCCGCTTAGCATCATGCTTGGCTCATCATTACACCAGAAGCCAACAGGGTTACGCTGCAGGGACAGCAGCAAAGATGTTTGCAACCTCGTTGAAATAACATCGCCAAGCTGCGTGTTGGCTAGCAACGTCAAATGGTGTGGAAGCGAAAGTCAGAGTCATCAAGAAGCAGATCAATGCTTGCCTGAGGCTATTCGGACCACAAGGTTGGTGACACAAGCACGCCACAACTCAATGAAGAGCTACCCAACTGACCTGTCAGTCCAATTAGGGTGCACAGGGGGACGTAGTTTGGCACATGTGTGAAAAGTCACGGTAAGGATCCTTGCAACAACTATTCGCAGGTTGGAGATGACAATTGACCAAGCACTGTCGTTATCTATGACTATTTGCCCTGACCCTCCGATGTCGTGCCTTTCACCAAGAGGGATAAATTGCCGATTTGGTAAGCCATTTTGGCTTCAGTGGCGGCCCAGGTAAAGAGAAGCTTTCGCTTTTCCTTATTTAATTGGGTCCGGGGTCTTGCTATTGTAAAGGGCAGAGGGGGTACGGAGCAAACTGAAGTAAGTGAGATGTGGATGATTCGAGACGCACTTTCATCAGAATAGGAACAGCAATGTCTCTGGAGATGAGAGAACGAGATGGGTCTTAATCGAGTGTTGTTAATTGATTGGCTAGGTACGTACATATGTGCCCCGCTTGTGCCCCATCGTGGTTCGCAGAGGCCCCGTCCCTCTGCACGACTCCATAACGCCTATCCCTACTTAACCAACTAGCTTGGGAGTCTCCCCAACAACAGCCATCAGCCTTGTTCTCGACAAAACAGCAATCGTAGTGTAGCGGTTATCATCCCAGCCTTCCATTAAAGTGACAGCTGGGGACTCGGGTTCGACTCCCGGCGATTGCATAACTTTTTCTTTTCTTCTTTGCCTCTGAGCGATGCTCTGTTGATTATGATATCCATTCTTTTTCCCCTTAGATGTACTTACTACCTTTAGTATATTTATTTCCTTTTCGTGATTATCTTCATCTGTTGGGCTCTTATAAAGCTTTAAACCCAAAGTTCTGGCATGGGATGGATGGGCTGGCCTCCTGCGAAGCGCATGTACATACTTGTGCACCTTTTATGCTCATTAATCATGACTCTGCCAGTTGGCCCTGACTATGTCAACTCGGCCGTTTAGTCTGGACTTCGGTGCAACAAAACAAAATTCTCCGAGATGCAGCGCTCTTCTTGACGACCATCTGAACCCAGAGTCCACTTCTCTGGTCTGCAACTCTGCAACATGTGAGTGCACTGCCACAGAAAAGTCATAGCATGTAATACCATTTCCCTTCTGCATTTCCGCTCTCAGAGCGTGATTTCCACCCAAGCACGAAAGAGCCACGATGCAATGTGATGTCACGGCAGGGGCCACAGACGAATTTCTCAGAGCGCAAACGAATGCTTCAACAAGTATGCAGGAGAGCCGCAATCGTCGTTTCCTTTGTATTGTGCCATATCCCGGCCAAAACGACTCATTTTTACCCCATACCTACGAGCGTTTGCTTTTGAATGTTTCTTTGCCCAGGATTGCCCGGGGGCGGTATCGAATCAAACCGGCGCAACACGCACGACTTTGGATCGAAACGTCACAACCCCTTTTCGTTCGCATCTGGATGTTAAGCACAAACAGCACCTTGTCCATTGCGGGTTGGTTTCACAGACGGAAAACAGGGCTACGGACATCTCCTCTGCCCAGAGCCCAGGCCCGCCAGGCGGCCTCTTACAAATCGAGATGGCCACATGCAATTACCGTCCTTAGGTACGCTTCCTCTCCCGCGCCGCCTCAAGCAACGACCGTGCTTGGAAGTGCAAGTGCGCTCATATCTCTCTTGCTTTCATCGTCGTCGATCTGCGCGTACGTACGCGCCCAAGCCAACCCAGCGGCTGCCTTGACGTGCCCCTACGCGAAGCTACTTGGCGAAGCGGGCACACTGGTAGGATGTCTCGCGGCCACCTGCCTGAGTCGACCCGAACGTCTTTTCTCTCCCTATCAAAACAGCATGCTCTCGAGGAGAAAGGCAAATCACCTCTCATCACCAAACTTGGCCAAACTATAACCCCACGATTCACAAACATGTGCAGCAGGAAATTCAAATCGTCGACGGGTACTGGCTATAACCCATTGACCTGCAACCCGAACGCGAGGCCACCGGCTCTTCCCCAATAACATCCAATGTTGTCCGCATTCATTTCGCTCCGCCTGACTCTCCCCCCCTGAGGTAGAATTTCCTTACAGGATACAGATCGCCTCGCGCACACCACCCGAGGAAGCTAATGCCTTAACTTTCTCCTATAATGTCCTACTACGTACGTATGGCCGAGGGTAGTAGACCTTTCATCTCATCTCCTCCGCTTCCAGAAACCGTGTTTCGTAGCCTCTCATACACCCCTCGTCTCGAAAACGCACCGTCAGTTCCTGTCGGGCGTCCGATAAGATTTTCTTAGCCCGGGTGCCCATCAAGGAAAAGACCCGGACCCTATCACGATTACGGTATCTGCCAAGACCAAACCAAGCTGCTACTGCGTAGGACGGCGTTGGGTAGCGTTTCTACACCACCTGCGCCTCGCCGACACACTGACGCTGCGGCCTTGGCTTTCGACCCTGCTGCCCGGATCAGCAGCTGTGCTCTTCGCTGCAGACGCAGGATGTGCAGAGTTCTGCGGCTGTTGGTCGTCATGTGCAGCGCGGCAGCCCGCAGCTTGCAGGCCGACTGACATATCGGCCGCGATGTCTTAACATTCGATGTCCAGCTGCCTCTTCTTCTTCTGCTTCTTCGCCGCCCCAATGCCTGCCAAGGTTCCGAGCCACGTTTCCCAGAACTACGCCAAATGAACGCCCTGTTGCGCCTGGTCCGGTGACAAGGAATGCGGGCGAACAGGCCTCAGGGCGCCACAGAGGCCCGTTCTCTCGCAACATGGCTGTGGGCAGCCCCGATTGACACCTCCGGACCCACCACCGGATTGAGTGGGCCTTCTCGCCAGGTTGCCCGATATGGCAGTCGAGCTGAAGCAGTCGTGTCCGTATCAATGCACTGCTTGACATTGTAGGTGGCAGCCATACGATTCACTTCGGCATCACGGTAGACAAACGCCCAATCAAACTATCCAGGGGTAAACTACCCTCCATGGCCTCCTTTGGTACGGAGGGTTCACTCGCAGAGTGGCGGCCATGCGGTCCCGGACTGCCAGGCTCTCGACAGGGTCCACACGTCGACCCATCCTGGCTTCCACCAAGTCTTGGAGTCTATCGTCGTCCCTGCAGAGCACCGGTAGGTAGTAACGACCCAGCCACCTGCGCGATGACAACCAGTTTCAGGATCAGCCTTGAAGAGCCTCTGTCGGCAAGCTCAGTTGAACTGACACGCGGTTGGTCGGATGTGCCGCAGTAGAGATATAATGACCCGGAATCTCTTGCGTCTTTCCCGAGGTTTTTTTTGTGTGTGTGAATTCAGTACAATCTCAACTCGCAGACACTCTTCTAATACCGTCTTTTACACACCAGCCAACCATAGCAATGGCGCCCACCATGGCAGCATCGATTCATACGGCCAGCACCAGGTCTCCCTTTCCTCTGCAGCTCTCTCCGAGGGCCCTGAGGTCGCCCATGTCCTTCAGCCCGTCCGAGATCCTGTCCCCACGGACTATGGCTAAGCAGGAGAAGGATCTCTGTCTCCCGGCACAGGAGTCGATATACATCCACCGGCCCGATCAAGACTTTTGGACCGTCCGTTGCGCCGAGACCCTTGACGGTCTGATGCAGGCTGCCGGCTCTTACACACCAGCCCAACGAGCCGCACACCTCCAGCTTCTCTCCGAGATCATCGTCCCTGCCATGGGCCCCCATCCGTCCGCTGCCCCGACGAGACCCTTGTTGACCGCCGACGGCTCTCCTTTCGAGCCCTCCTGGAACATCACCGACTCGGGCTCTTCATCCATCCGATTTTCCTTTGAACCCATGGGCCGTCATGGCGGCTCTGCATCAGATCCCTTCGCGCAGAAGATCATCCCCGCCATTCTCCCTGCCCTGCGTATGGTCTCCCACGGAGTCGATACCCGGTGGTTCGAGCAGTTCATGTCGGCTCTATTCCTGACGGAATCGGAGACGAAAGCCGCGCTCGCCAGGCTTCCCAAGGGCACCCGTGCACCAACATCGTTCCTGGCGTTCGACCTCGACGGGGCCAAGGCCGTATTCAAGGCGTACTTCTTCCCCATCCTCAAGCACATCGCCACGGGCGACTCGACAGAAAGCATCACATTCAACGCCATCCGCTCCCTGTCCCCAGGCGGCGCCGACTTCGCCCCCTCCGCCAACGCCACCGAGGAGTACTTCAAGAACGCGCCCTTTGCCATCCCCGTCGAGATGATTGCCTTGGACTGCATAGACCCGGCCGCGGGCGCCCGCGCCAAGCTCTACGCCCGTACGCGGTCCAACGCCTTCGCCGTTGTGCGCGACGTCATGACGCTCGGCGGCCAGATCAACGACGAGACGACGCTGGAAGGCCTCGAGGTTCTCCGCAGCATCTGGCACCTGCTACACAACGAGGCGGAGCCCTACGGCGACGACTTTGACAAGCAGCCTAAGCTGGTCAACACCCTCCACAAGGGCATCTGCTACGGCTTCGAGCTCAAGCCCGGTGCGGAGTGGCCCGAGGTCAAGGCCTACGTGCCGCTGTGGCAGTACGCCGACAGCGACGCCGCCGTCTCTTCGAACCTGGCCAAGGCTTTCCGCGCCAGGGGCTGGCCCGTTGCCGAGAAGTACGAGAGCACGATGCACCGTTGTTTGTAAGTCCCTGATGCCCCCTCTTTCTTGGATGGAACCCGCAACTGACTGCGCATGCTCCTAGCCCCCGCTCCGACCTGAGAAAAACCACAGGGACGCACTCGTACATCTCCTTCGCTTTCAACAGGAACAAGGGCGCCTACTTGACGATTTACTACTCCATCAGGCCCCAGGACTCGTTGGTGGCTTTCTGAGGCGAGTCGAGCGCGGCCGTGCGCACGTCGAGGGTATTCTGGTATTTCCGAGCATCTGACATTTCCGTTTCTGCATGTGTGTGTATGTGTGTGTACGTAGTGCTTTGTCCTCCACCAAGGAGGCATGATATCCTTTAGCATCGCACCTTTTCCACAAGCATGTGCCTTTCCAAAATCCAACGAGCTGCTGGGTGGATGTAATCCTCGGAGGGAACTGCGGACGTCAAGATAGAGATTGGTAAACTTTCAAACAAACCTCCCCCGAATAAACATTTCACACCAAGCTTGTAGCCGCCGTTTGGCCTGTCCGTCGGACATCGGGCCGAAACGAAGGATCGCGAGGGGAGGGAGGCATGAATCCTTTGGAAGCGCATGCTCCACGAGCGTCGTCCCATCTCTCTCCCCTCCCCCCCCCTCAACATCACCGGACCCGTAACCGAACCGCCGTTATCAAGGTGGCGGTCGGAAGGGGGCGTCCCTCGGCCGAGGGTTGGTCTCGGTTCCCGGACGGCCCACATGCACGAGAAGCCTGCACCCGGGCGTTCCGCAGCGGTCCTCCTCTTTTATTTTCCGACGCCCGCCAGCCCCGACTTTGATCGGTGTCCAGGTTCCACGCTTCGTGCGTCTGGCAGATTCCGGCACTGGCGAATCGAGTTTTCGGGTGTGGAGGGGGGCGGGGATCGGCACGGCCGGAAGACGAATGGTGAAATGGCCCGGGGAAACAGCCACACCGCATGGTTTCCCATCTCACTCCGCTGGCCGCCCTCCCCTCATCACGTATCGGACAGGGTGAAGAGTTCCCGCCTGCGGGTGCGAAGGGCGTTCTATTGGCAGGTGTGCACGGTAACCGCAAGTCTTGGAACAGGTAGAGCCCACGTAGCAAAGCTATCCTACAGATATGTACGGTAGCCGCAGGTCTTCTGCGAATTCAACACGCAGCATGTGCCATACGGGCCGTCTTCACGTCACATCATATCACATCAGACACTATCGTGCAACGTCGATTCGCTAAGAAGAAGAAAAGTATCAATTCAAGGAGTGTGGGCATTCAGAGCCTATGGGTACATTTCTCGAACCACAGCTGCTACAGTTGTTGTGTGTTTGTCTCCGTACCGCCTTGATAGCAATGTTATCCTTTTGGGTAGAAGTGCGAGTGTTGCGTGTTGATTGTGTTGCTAAAGGGCGTCCGTCACTCAGCAAACGTCCCGTCCCGTCTCCAAAAAGTAGCATATCGAACCAGCTTGATGCGATGTGCTGACGAGCGATCAAAACGAGTAAATTCCTCCTGGTTTGCCAATCCCGCTCCATGGGTAAACATAAAAACGCCGCTTCTTTATGAGTTGTGTGGTTTTCTCTCTTGTCCAATCTTGGTGTGGTTTCATGTGTGGTAGTTTTGGTTTCTTAGTGTTGTTCGCAACCTAAGCAGAGGTAAAGCAAAATAAAGCAGCAGGCAAAGTCAAGGAAAAGTGGTATCATCAGTTCGGTCTCGCGCTTGGTTTGGTTTGTTGTGGTTGCCCTTTTCACATCGGGGTTCTGTTTCCTTAGACCTGGGCCGTCTCGGTCTTGGGGACATCCTCCTCGTCCTTGTAAGGAGGGAGGTCCTCAGTCTCGGCCATGAGTTCTGACTTTTCCTCGACGGCACCGGCCTCGCGGTGGGCAGACTTGCGCGCGCGGCGGCGGCAGTGACGGCGGGCGAAGGGAGGCTGGCGGCGGACGAAGACGCGCCAGAGGCAGACGACGAAAGTGCCAACCATCATGCCAATGCTGACAGGCCATGTTAGTGGGGCTCGGCACGGGGAAAGGAGAAGGGTCACGCGACCCAGGGAAAACCAGGGGAGTGAAACACTTACATGCTAACACTGACGCCAGCAACGATGCCGATGAGGACGGGGAGCAGAATGTGCGAGGCGATGTTCTTGGCCAGCTGACCCCAGGTGTGGTGGTGGTGCCTAACCTGACCGTTGTGGTGGCCGTGACGGTGCTGTCCGCGCATGCCTCCGTGGTTCTTGCGGCCACCGCAGTGCTTCATGCGGTGCATCTTGTTCAGGACGGCGGCGCGCCATTTGCAGTAGAAGGTGGTGCAGTCCTCGGCGGGCGCCTCGATGTGCTCCTCCTGGTGGGACGGGACGGAGGTCTCGGTCTGCTCGACGTTGGCGATCATGAGATTGCCGGCGGGGGACTTGATCAGCTTGACGTTGACGTTGGGGACGTCGCTGACAAAGCTGTTGCCAACTTCGATGATCTGGAGGTCAATCTCGACGAGCTCGAGCTGCTGCTCGGCGTCCTTGGCAACGGGGCGGACACCCAGGCTGTAGCCCAGCTGAGGGGTGTTAGGGTCGGTCTTGCGAGGGTGCTTCGTGGCGGCCTCGGTGAAGTCGGGGATCTGAGGGGCGCGGAGAGCCTTGTACCAGGAGGCAGGCTTGGGGTAGAGTTCAAAGTCGTTGACAAGGAGGTGGTCGACGCCGTAAGCATCAGTGTCGATGGAGAAGGTTAGCTCGAGGTGGTTGTCGATGTTGGTCATTGTGTGGTAGCCGCCATCGGGGTGACGCATCGTCAGGGGGCATCCGGGACAGTCGACTTTGACGCGGTGGCTCGCGAGGCCCGTCTCCGGGGAGGACTGCTCAAAAGGGAGAGTGTTGACGATGTCGCTGTCGGCTTCGGAGATTTCGGGAACGATGATGAAGGCTTGCGTGGCCGTAATCGCCAGGCCGGCGGCGGCGAGTGATTTCAGCAGCATCTTGTCGATGGTATGGTGTTCAGTCTGGTAGATGGTTTGATAGGGTATGACTCGATTGATTCGATGGGGTCTCTTCTCTGGAGATGAGGCTGTTTTGTTTGGGAACAGAAAGTGGTATCGAGGATGGTCGTTGGGAAAAAGGGAAGGATGAGGTTTCGAGGTCGGAGCGGGAGGAGAACAAGGTGCAATGACATGAGTGCCGTGTGCGTGTGTCAACGGGTGGAGCAGAAAGGGGACCAGCCAGAGCAAGGCACTGCTAGCGCATCCCTACGCTGGGCAGTTACGCGGTCGAACAGCGCCTTACGGGCCTTTACCCAGTAAAAAGACGAGGATCGGGTGGTGCAAGTGGCGTTAGCCTGTTGGAGGCGAAGGGCCTTGGGCCACTTGGGACACGCTAGGGGCAGCCGGGACAGACGGGACACAGGGCAGGCAGGTGACTGGCCTGTCCACACCAGTGGGCTTTTGGCGGGCGATTGCCCGCGCCGGCTGGTTGCGAGTGACCTGTCCGGAACCTGCGGAGAGGGATGGGGAAGCTTTGCTTGGAGTGCCGAGCTGATGCCCCAGGCACCAAGGGGATTTGCTGCACATCTTCCCGGCCGATTATGTCATACGACCCTCCTCCCACCTCCCACCAGCGGCCCCTGCCTCGCAGAAGCGCAGAAGCACCGCGAAGGCACGTCGAAGGCGGAATCGATCGGTCTCCCGCATTCCTCAGCAGCGCAGGCTCAGGTCCCCTCTCGCCTGCTGCCTCGCCCCCCACTCACCTTCGCTCCTGAGCGTCGTCAACCATGCTTCTCTCCGCTTCCCCCCTTGCTCTTCCACTTTCCGCCCTCTCCGGTGCGGGCCACCTTCACGCGTCAACGGGCTGATCGGCAACCTCTCCAGACACACTCGCTCTTCCGAGTGCTCTCAAATACTCGTATCATGGCGTGGAGCAGCACGGCATGGGCATACACGCGCAGGATTACAACGCCCGAGTCCCACCCGCTTCACTTGGCTCTTCTTGACTCTTGCACTCTTGCGCTCTTCCTCTTCCTTCTACCGTGCAGCTGGTGTTGTTGCCCTCCATCAATAAGCTCAAAGACATGTCAGGGCATCAATGCTCAGCGCCCAACGCTCCCTCCCTTGCACAACCTTCGTCGTGCTTGCTCCCTTCCTGGCAGCCTCGCACAAGCATTTCCAGCTCGGTGGCTATGACGTCTATGGCTTGTGCTCGGGTCAACGTATCGCGGTCACTCGGTACCACAGCGGCAAAGACAAAGTCAAAAAGCAAAGATGGTGGCCATTGATCGAAATGCATGTACGAATAGACGACCGGACGGGTGGCTAGGTCATTGAGTCGAAGGACCAATAATGTGACCTGGGCCATTGCTGGGCGGCTGGGCTATTGATTCATCGCCCGCCGAGCCGCGGCCCAGGCCAGGGGTTCTGTCCGGTCTGAAACCCCGTCGCCGTGTCATCGTGATACAAAAGCCACCAAAGCCCACCTCGAATGCCCCGTTCCTACCCCGGACTTGATGCTAGGCTGTGTAGTCCCAGAAAGGTGGACTTTGTTCGAGGTGAGAACCCTCAGGTTGGGAAATCCGGGTTTTGACTTCCCGCCTCCCGTAACAGTCAGAGGGACGGTCTGGACTTTTCGCCGTCGGGGCATCCGTACGTACAACCAACCTCCAGGCCGGGCTCCGGGTCCCGTGCACTCAGTGAAGGTCAGTGAAGTCGCGCGGGTCCAACGTTGTCCTCCAAGAGGCGTGCCGGCGCTCGCAAACTGAGAGCGAGGAATTGCCAGCAGCGCGAAGGGGTAAGATAGCTGAACAATCCAGGCTGTGATCACTCCAAGGTGCCTTCTGGCTAGTCCAAGTAGCTGTCCACTTCAACATAAATTCGACGTATCGACTGGGCACCGCTGCCCTGGGCGGCGTGATCAATGAATCTCAAAAGCAACGCTTTGTGAGATCCTGTGTGCAAGAGTGAATTCTCAGCGTTGACTACTAGCTCCGTTGAAGCAGGCTCCAGCTCAACCTTGGATTCCGTCGGTGTTCTTCTAAGCCTGACCTTTGAGGATATCATCTCATGTGAGCATCGCCTCGAAGTTTAGAGAGCACAATATCAACTCTAGTGCGTTTTGCATCGAACGTCACGTAAAGGTCCCCGAAACTATGTGGTGGCCGGAAGGGTCTTGTAACGCTTTGCATATTAGCCACGGAGGACCTGACGAGGTCAACTCAGCCGAACATTACGTCCACATCATCAAATGGATTCGACTTGAGACGTTCTCAAAAGCGCTTATAGCCTCACGAGGCTGGTTTGTTCAGCCTGGCTCAAGTGGCGCGTGTTTGTACGTGAGCCACAAGCCGCGCCGTGACGGACATGACCCTCTTCACCCTCAAGAAACATATTGGCTCTCGTTTCGACGTCGTCTTGTATCCGCGACGAGCGTTATTCATAAGCCCAGGCTTGAAGCCGTAGCAGACGGGCTTAAGGAAGTGACTACTCTTGACTTGTTGCAAAGGCGAAGGCGTCCATGGTTGAGAAATGGAATGTCCCTTCGGTTTGGCGGTTTACTTGCCTAGACCGTCCGTAGATGCCCAGCTCGCTGGCAACTTGACATCCCTAACGCAGAAACCGTCACCGGGGTCGCACTTGCGTCCAAGAGTGCTAAGAGCGCCGCGGTTCTAGTTGACAATAGGATTTCGGCCCAGATAGACTGCCGTGGCAAGATACAGGAGCCCAATGACGCTTGTATGGGCGTGATTTCATTCCCATCATGGCTTGATGCTTATACCATGAGCGCGAACGAGACGCAGTTGACATCAGAATAGCAGAGAGTCAACCCTAAAAGTGACCGCTAGGCGCACGCAAATCCGTACAAACATACACTATGTCCATACTGATCGAGGCATGGGATCGAGATACCAGATTCGAACTCTTGCGGCCTGTTATTGGAATCATAACACTGCTCAAGCTGACAACATGATGGATGGAGGACAGACAGAGGCAAGGATGGCCAAGAATACTCGTAGGCAGGTCCGAGATGGGCTCCAAAAGAAGTGAAACTGCTCAGGGGCCGTAGGATAAAGATACGCGGGCGAAACACGTCTTCTGAATGCTCCTGCGGAATACAGGAGATGTCAACACAGGACACCAGACCAAACTGGGAGGCATGATCAGAATCGCCAAATATCGAAGGCGGTTGTTTGCCGACTGTCGAGGCGTCGCAAAGCGGTACACGTTCCCATCTGACGAAAACATGAAATCTCCATCGTTTTCGTTGACAGATGAGCGGGGATGTGACGTGAGATGCGCCAAGCCGCCACCCGAATTTGACGAACAAGTCGGCATGTTCACGCCCAGCTTGATCCCTTGACGACGAACGAGTTATTCTCTGCCGTATGATAATCAGGTCTTAAGACCCACGCAAAAAAAGGCAACCGTACAGGAACAAACCTTTCGAGTGATATTACTTTTGGGTTTTCCCGCGCGGCAACAAACGAAACTTCAGAGTTGTGGGCTATGTCAGGTTTTTCGATTAGCATGAAATCATCAGGCATCGCAGGAATCAAGTGGTTGGCAAAGCGGTGCCGTCATATCCATTTCCCAAAGAAAGCTGTCAGATGGCGCGAGCACGGGCCGCAGAGGACTGTCTTGTCAAGAGTTCGACCTAGAGTTCCACCGAGTCGATTGAGTTTCCTGTGCATCATCTACAAGATGATGACGGCTCTGCGTGATCGACATTTCGTCAGAATGTTCGCTAAGATTGGGGACGATATTTGGGGGCCGCCATGTGGAGGAGCTTGACCACCCACTCCTGAAAAATGTAAAAAAAGACGTACAGTTTTCATCTCTTCGCCCGTGCAACAATTCAATATAGGAGCGTGAAAACTGCAGCCGAATCGATCTTGCTACGCATCTGTAATTACCCAAGGAAAGGAAGAGCCTGTCACTACGACCAAGCGCAAGCCAATGGGCGGCATCTATGGGGAGCAACCATTATTGGGATCCAGTCGCGTCGCGGATTGATGGCGCGTTGTCCACCGTGATGTTGAGACTCGTGGTTGATAAAAGACGCCTCCACTCTGGAGGCTAGTCGGCGCTGTGGGGCCGGATGGTTTGACGTTGATAGCCGACCACGGGAGCTAGCGCGCTGCCATTGAAAGGACAGGCCTACGAATGAAGGATGAGAGGGTGGCCTGAACTCAAATCCAAGCATTGCAGCGGCGCGCGTGGGTGGCTTGTCGATACACCACAGTTCGTCTCTGACCATTTCCTCAGAGGGACTACGCAAAAGACACAACCGGAAATGAGGTCGGCATTAGAAAACGAACTTCTTGGCCTGCAGGCCGCGGACTTTTCCACCGAGGATGATTTCCCGGGTCCGTCGGTGTATTGTTTCGTTTCGTCCCAGTGTCCCACGTGTGGAGAGCACGGCAGTTCAAATCGTGCGGAGATACGGGCAGTGAAAGCGCTCATTGACTTGGGAATTTGCGTTTCCGAAGTAAAAACTTGTTCAGATGGCTGCCTCAGTAGTAGGTTCGAGTGAGGTCAAGCCGCGCGGGAAAGATTTACCTGGACAATGCCGTGTCTGAAGTTTCTTAGACGCACATAGCCCTGTACCTGAATGTTGTACCACAGCTCGTGCCGGAGATCGGATGAGTAACAACACTCTACTGGCTGTTGGCCTATATCAGTCGTATGTGATAGTGCTATTCATGGTAACCTGGCAGTGTCGAGCATGGAAGCGCCGTCACGTCTTACGGACAATGGCGAGGACAACCATCGATGTACCTTGGCGAGAACATAGAGAGGCTCCATGCGACAGGGTTATTTCTCGCAGGACGTGCTGGCCGACGCAGCCAATGGTGACCATTGTGACGGATAAAGAGACTTGGAAGGGCCCGACCCTGGGCCCTGTTCCATGTGTGCAGCGTGCATGCTGCAGCTGAAACGCGTCCAGAACTCGAAGTTCGAACTGTGGTCTGCAGTGCAAAAGACGCACCTGCGGGAGGTGGGAACCGAGTTGGCAGGCGGCGCCGGGTCGCCTGCCAATCTGCTGTGGCCACTATGCCTGTCTTGCTGATGAAGCGCTGGTTGGATGGATCGATCTAGGAGTAGGGGTCATCTCGGTGCGTACTACGAGATACGCGATAGAAGGCGCGCAGATGGCGGGCGACAAAAGACGCAGAAGACGTGTCCTGCAGTTCTGTGCATGCTTCTATATCTGTATGCCATGCCAAGACTGTAAGGGGCATTTCGTGCCCTCCCAGCGCGAATACGGTCTGCGGTCAACGGTGCACGTCGAGATGTTCCTGCAGGCGGGATTTATTGCAGGAACGTTGAAGCTGCAACCCGCAGGCAGACCCCCGCGTGCATGTCTTTACGGCAATGCTGATCAGCGTCCTGGTGCTGTGGGCGAAAAGAAGCAGCGCGAGAACACGGGTGTAAAGGCAATCTGGTTCCATTCTTCCGCCATTGGCGCGGGGCGATGTATGGTAAAGGTTGATGTGTCGTGATGGGATCACGAGAGATAGATTTGTAAGTGTCGCCTTATTGTTTCCATGTTGCTAGGCAGGTCGAGAATGAGACGATCATCACTGAATGCTTGATCAGCGACTTGTCGATAGGCCGGGTTCGTCGAGAGCCGGGCATACAGGGCTGGTGATGTTTATCGGCATGTTTTCCTCTCATTTCTTGTGCGGCAGACATCAGCTCATGGAGCGTGTCGTTTCAATTCGTCCCGTCTTGTTGGAGGGTGTGTAGTGGCTGTGGCCGCGGTGATGATGCGGGTGTGTTGTGGGCGTTGGTCGGTAAGTGGCCGAGAGTGCAGCTCTGGCCTCGGGGTGCGGAGCCCGCTCCATGATTTGAGAGACATGTTGACCATAAGAAAAGAGGATTGGCAGAGTGTCTGGGCAGCGGGCGCGCAAAATGGTGATGGCAACTTTGATGTGATGGCTTGGCTGGTGACTTCTTCACGGTTGAGCAGCGGGCGTCAGACAGCGTCTTGTTCGAGTTCCAGGATGGCCTGTCGTTCCTTTTTCGAGGTGCACCACAGCGGCAACTCTGACAGGTGCAGAGGAAAACGGCGAAGAAGGCTGGGGTTGCCGCAGGTTGCAGGAAGGGGATGTTCCGTCACGGGGCTTGGTTCGTGGATGGTTCGAACGAAATGGTTGAGATGCCGAGCCGGCGGTGTCTCTTATCCGACTGTTCCATGTTCGCCGAGCCGTCGAGTCTCATGGGCTTCTTTCAAGGTTCTCCCGTCCCACGCTCCTTCCTGCCAGACTCCAGTCGTGGGGGGGGGGGGCCTGCCGTCACCATCGAAGAGGTCAAAGTTTCACAATGTTAGGAAGGTGAAAAACGAAAAGGACGCGATTCGAGACCCAGCCAGCCAGTCACCAGCAGTCGGCCAGTGGAGCAGGCACACTAAGTGAGGTATCCCCTCCAGATCGGGCCATCTGGACCGCGACTGCAGGGGTCAAAAGGGTCTTGTGGTGCGTGCCTGCGCTAGTGTTTCTGCTTGAGCCTGATACGCTCGTCATTGGCCCACCATACTCCAGAAGGACCCACCAGGCAACTCTGAGAAGCAGGGGCTCTACGGAGAGGCCCCACCGGCCAGGAGCAGGCAAGCATGGCTCCTGGTGCGGTGCAGGAGCGTTGGACTAACGTGACTGTGTGTTTGTGGTGTGTGAGACCGCAAATGCGAAGCGAGCAGTGCAGTTCAATTCGAGCCTCGTGGGGTTTCCTTCCTCGTCCATCCTGCCAGCCAGGCCCCTCCCCTGCTTACCGGGAACACTCGTGTTGGCGTCAGCCACAGTCCCAAAGACGACCCGAGCTTCCTCCCATGTGCCACTTTGGGATCTCGTCCTTCACACTCTGGACTAAAAATCACAGCCAGGGGCAACCCTTGGCGGACGTCCCATCAGCCTTTGCAGGTTGGGGCGACGACGGCCGACTTTGGACTTGTCTGACTATTGATTCGGCCTGACGCCTCTCGCTGTCCGTTTTCCCTGCCCAACTGCTTTCGTCCCACTACCGCGCATCCTAGGATCAAGGAGACCAAAGCAAATGAGTGCCGGACGATAGTGCCATACTCTGGGAGCTTGAATGATGCTGGCTGAGTTTGTCAACGGCCTTCTTGACTCTTCCAGCTCCGGCAAAGCTGGGGGCGTTGGTGTCCGTCAGCGTCACCGTCAGCGTCATCCCCGTTGTCATTTCCTCGCATTTTGGGGTCCCGGTTTTCTTGTCTTGTCCGTTTGCGCAATCCCGTCACCATCCCCACGCCCGTGCTGCGAGGCACTAAGCATCCCACTCTTGCCTGCGTGTGTGCTTCAGACAACAGCAGCAGTACTATACGTAGTACACCGCTTTCGGCGTGTTGCTAGGTCCCCCGGCTAGACTGGACTCAAGAGAGCAGAGCAACACAGGCACGCCTGCCACCACCCACGCTGCGGCGGCAGTGAGAACCCAGGGATACTCATACCCAGCAGAGAACGGACGAGGGCCAAAAACAATTGAAAAACAATAATTGAAGAAGAAGGGGGAATAGCCCCTGGTCTCTTGTCTTCCTTCCCAGTGGGGTCGATGTGCTTGCACGGATTCTCACCGTTGATTGAATGGGCTGTCACTCAGGCCAGACTTCCTCCAATCCACGTCCCAAATCCCACCCCCGTCTCTGGATTGGGGATTCAGACCCAGCCCGGCCCTCTCCTTCTGGCAGCCTGCCTATCCTCTTTTTGATCTCCGGGGATCCCCTCCTTGCCTCGTCTCCATCCTCTCTTGTCCCGTCTTGACTCCTCTTCCTGACCTCTCTCTTCCTCTTCACCTCCCGTCTCAAACACTCATACCACAGGTGTGGTTGCGAGCAAGAGTCGTCATCGTCTCCGTCCACTCACGTCGAATCGCAAGTCGAATCAAGCCAGTTCGCAAATCGGCATTCTGTCCAGATCCCGCGACGAATAGACCCCGTCACGATACATCCGTGTGTTCGCCTACCAACCGACACGCCCACACACAGACCCGCGAGCAGGCTCACACAGGACGCCTTTTCACTTCTCGACTTTCTTTTTGTCCCAATATCGTCGACACCATCGACCGTTGTTGGCTTTTTCTTACTTTTTCTTCCCGCCGCCAACCGGACAAAATCTCTGTCTTGAAGACAATTCAACTGCCGATAGCCTTTCCCCCCCTTTTCCCTTTGGAAGACCTCGATTCGGAACCCGCGTTACTATCCTTACTAGCCCTTTTCCTCTCTCTGTCCCATTGCCTTGGGATTTCTTCGACCTGTTCCAAGCAACCTCGTCGAAGGACGCTCCCCACACGGAGTCGCCTGTCAGTTCGCACATCATTTCAGCCTCGACTCCTCTCGGGGCCTGCCTTTTCGCCTGATTGTCTCTTGATCTTCAAATCTTCAGACGTCAATCACAAGGTTCCCCCAGAGAAGTGCTGCCTCCCCGACGCCGGACACACCCTGCCCGTTCCGCCCGTCTGAAACAACTCTCAGTCCTTTCGCCAGCACCGCAAGACCCAGTGTGTGTCGTGCAACCATCCGCGCTCGTCGCACCACTGACGATTTCTCTTCTCTCGCCCGCCATCAGAGTTGCACTCTGCCCTTCCTGCTACGGACCACTGCGTTGGTCCGTCTGTTTGTCGAAGCATCTGCTCAGGCACGCCTGTTCCCATTCCGAGGTCGATGTCATTACCTGGCAGTCAACTCTTGTCACCACAGCCACTCACTCACCCATCATATCGCATCCAGCCTGCTGTCAAAATCCGCTCCCGCTACGTCCCATCGCTCTCTCCCCTCTTCATCGACGGCAACGACAGATTTCCTTGTTGGGCGAATCACGTTGGACAAAAAGCCAAGTCTCGAAACACCAAATGTACGTGATCCCCTTTGGGACTCCCCTTACCCGTAGCCCGACTGTTTAGGTATTCCTTGCTTGGGAGGGGTGGCCAACTTGAAGCGACCCTCCCGAACCACCGGGAACCTCCTGTGCCTGTTGCTGGGCGGGTTCCCTCGGTGGCCGCGCTGCTTCACTCTTGCTTCCTACCGTCTTACTACTCCTCTCAGCCCCTTCACACTTTTCCCCGTACTGACCTGGACTTCTCCACGATAGATCGTCCGCTGTGTCTTTCAATCCTCTGCTACTCTAATTAATCCATCCAACCTTTTTACCATCCTGCTACCTTTGCGTATGCAATTCGTTCCTTCGCCGACCTTTCCATTTCGTTCCTTTCTTTTCGTCTCGGTTGCCACCCGACTGCGCATTTCAGCGTTCCTCTAGACTTTCGATTCTCCCTAATAGGCCTGGGTCCTGTTTTCAACTTTGAACATTTACACCGCCTCCCAATAGAGTTGAGCGACCATTCTTTTGATATACCCTACCGCCAGTCGTTTCTGTCCGCGAAGCTGCGTCGAGTACCTGCAGTCATTACACTGCTTATTCGAGCTTATACGAGCTTCGCCTCGGGCAATTTCAAAGCGCCGCCGCAACGACCAGCCTTCGGACACCCGCAGGAAACACGGTTATAGAATCTGCAGCCAGGTGATACTGAAGAGCGAACTGTCTAATTGTCGTGCCTGGACACGCGGGCATCTGGAAAGGAAAGAAAAAACGAAACAGGGAACCCGAAACCCGAAACTCTGATGTCGCTGGACCGAATTCACGAGTACTAAATGAGTCAACCCCAATATGGAAGAGATATGGATCGACCACCAGTTGCAGGATCCGTCAAGCGCGCGAGAGAGCGGGCTCAAGCCGGATTCCCGAGGGAACAAAACTCACCGCCGAGCGCCACGAGGTTCCCAATAATGGAAGAAGATCCAGACAGTCCCACGGATGTCTCAGAACGACGACAAATAGTCGAACCAACGACCTCACGTATACCGAGACCGCAACCACCGGCAGCACTACAGAATAAGGACGGAGGGGTTGGTATCGCGATATCTCGGCCGACACAGATTCCACAATGGCCGCTGCCTGGGCCGATTCCATCTCCCGCAAACAACCCCGATGCCGAACCCTATCGACCTCCTCCGGGTCGTGGCCCGCCACCGCCACGACCGCCCCGCCCGAGCAGAGTGCCATCCATCTTGGATAGTTCACGGGTTCAGGAGCACACTCCCGTGTTTCAATATGTACCTCAGAGCGGACGTGAATCAATCCTAAGCCAGGATATCTCATCCGCCCCGCTCACACCGTCGTCGAGGCACACACAATCATCACTTTCGTCAGTCGGATCGATACCTGACTTTCCCCTGCCGGCAGCTGCCCCGCCCGTCGCCGTGCCGCCACCTGTCGCGCCGCCGAGACGAAGTGTTACCCTAGGTCCGCCGCCATCGTCGCGTCGAGGCGATTCGTCCTTTTATTCGAATGCCTCGTTCGTTTCCCCGATTCCCGAAGAGAGCCCACGGTCTAGGTCGCATACCTCATTCGCCTCCAGTGCCGCAATGCCAGAGAGTTGGGGCAGCCAATCACCAGGATACAGCCCGGGATACCCAGACGACTACTACGACGATGCGTATTCCACCGAAGACGAAAATAGCCAAATGAGCCGTGGCAGTGGATCGCCGTATGGCGATGTAGGGGACGAGAGCAAGCTGGTGAGGAGCGCAAGTTTGGGCAAGATGTCGAAGCCATCAATCGTGATGAATCGAGCACCGAGCAGCGGGGACCCATTGCCGCAGGAAGCACAGGAATTCCAAGAACCACCACGGCCGTCGCCCAGTCCTCTGCAGCTTCCCGTCAGTCCGTTTGACAGTGGAACGGCGTATTATGAGGGATCCAGCTCGTCCGGCACTGTCCCCACCATGGCGGGCACAGCCAATACGCCCTCGCTCACGGCCGATGCGATGCTTGGCGCCTTTGCTGCCGCCAGCGCAACAGACCCGGCTGAAATGAGGAAAGTCACACCATCGCCACGGCCGTACAACCGCTTGTCAGCTATTCGGCGCCCACCAAAACTCGGACTCGACATGGACTCGGTCAGGGAAATGGAATCCAGGGGGAGCATGACTAGCTTGCCAGACCTCATCAAGCGTGCAACCCGCTTAGCTGCCCTGATTGACCGCGGACGAAGACCTGCGAGTCGATTCGAGATGGACGATGGGACGTGGCCAGACGAGAAGTCATTCGGGCGCGAGGGGGAGCAACAAAGGTCTGGCATGTCTCGTAAGTTGACCGCTCGAACCCTTTCTTGACAGCAACGACTAACATCACTCTAGCTGTCGATAAGCATCAGTCAGGCCTGTCCGACATGTTGGCCGCGTTTCCTCCACCTGCGGCTACAACCCCTAACCCCACGAACAGGGGCAGCTGGTTCAGACGAGCGTCCACTGCCTCGTGGCCCCTAGCACCGGGAAGTCGAGGCAACACTCCACAGCCGGTAACCCGAGCGATGGCAGCAAGAGGATCTCCACTGGCCAGACTCGAATCCAACGATGACAACGATGAGGAGTCGTCAAGCAGGCGTCGCAGAAAATGCTGCGGTCTTCCTCTGTGGGCCTTCATTGTCATCGTCATCATCGTCCTGGGCATTATTGCCGCCGCTATCATCGTCCCCCTCGAATTCTTCGTCTTCCGGCGTAACCGGACTAATACCCCCCCTACAGCGGAGCCGGCGTTGACCCAATGCCAAAACCAGCTCAAATGCGAAAATGGCGGAACGAATGTCATATCTCAAGGTGTTTGCTCATGCATTTGTACCAACGGGTTCACTGGGCAGACCTGCACCGTGGCCGGAGCCACAGGATGCACCACCACAAACCTCTTGGGGAACTCCACCTCGACTAATTTCAGTAATGTCACTCTCGGCCAAGCGGTACCACGGCTACTTCAACAATCTCAGACGAACTTCTCGGTCCCCTTGGACGGAACCGATATTTTGGCCAAGTTCAACACGGAAAACCTGTCATGCATTGCGCAAAACTCGCTCGTCACGTTTGACGGACGCTCGTCTCGCGTGGGCACCCCCACCCCTGGCACTGATGTGGTTGTCAATGTTGCCATTCCTGTGCAAATCATCACCATTCGGCCCGGGGAAGCGGCCACTATCACGCTCGGCGTCGACACGCCTGGCAACATGGTCCGCCCATCGCCAGACATCGTTGGCGGATTTACAACCCTCACGGGCCCTTTCCGGGTCACAACTATCAGCGCTACCAGTTCGACCATGTGGGCTACCATTCCTGTGATGTCCACTCCAACAGCGCTGCCCGAGACGACGCCTTCCGTACCTCCGCCGGCGCCCACCGTTCCGCCCACGACTACCACAACAACTGCCCAGGGGCCGCTGTTCCCTTCGATTCCGGTTTCTTCTGCGCCGGCACCTAGCCCTACCTTTACGGTTACGGAAGAGACGCTCGATTTTGCCCGAATCTCGGTCCTCCTCATCTTGGAAAGGCAGAGTCTGACGGCGGCAACGACGGCACAGTCTGTCCTGCAGCGTTTCTTCACTACTGCGGACCAGGGTAGTCGGCAACAAACCGGCGGAGTCACGCCCACTCAGGCCTTGAACGTCACTCTCGGGGGAGGAAACTCGGTGGACTTGGTTAACTTTCTCATCACTATACCCGGAGGCATCCAAGCAGGCAGGACAAGCCGCTGAGGGAACGCCGGATCAGCTGGCCGAGACCGCGAGGCGGGAATTGAAATCATGGCTGTCGCCGGCGTGTCGACATATGAGAGATATGTACATAGGTATGACGCTTAATGAGGCGACGGGGCGCTCCTTTGCGGAGAGTGCCCGAGCAGTGCGAGAGGAATGTAGGCACGCCGGCCAGCCATGTTGTATAAAAGATACGAATGTGTTTTCTTGTTTGTGTAAGCGGAGGATTTTGGCAAGCGTAGCATCTCGTCGTGTACGAGTAAGTCAGCGAGAGCGTTGAGACTGGCGGGAAGCCCAAGGAGGTGTGCAGATACCATTGTCATCAATCGAGACATAATCACGTCTACAACATGTACGGCATCATTTCTACTGTGATTGACGGTTCTCGTTTAGGTGGTGCGAGGCTGGCTGTGGGCTTTGAATCTGCTGCTCACGATGTCTACTGCGGAGGCTCCGGGGGACGTTCCATCGAACGGGTATGTACCTAGGTGCATCGGGATTGCCGCAGAGTGCTTCATTCCACTGAACCAAGACCGACCTCTGCGTCCTGATTGTCGTTTGCTTTCGATCGCCCGCTTTGAACTCTTTGCCTCGGAGCGTAGCACAAAATGCCGTCCAAGTGAGCGGGAATTTGGGGAGGGAAAAAGAGGGTTCCACAAATGAAGCTTTGGGTAGGGTTCGGTTTGTGAGTCGGGGATTGGATGATGGTGGGTGGGTTATGCTGTTTCTCAGGTTAATTGGGTGTCGTAGATGAGGTTCATGGGAGGAGGGCTTTCCGCGGTCTCTTGCCTTGTTGTTCGTTGTGTGCTTCATGGTCTGTGTCCCCATTTGCAGGATCAACACACACATACTTGGCGTCGAAGACGGTCATCGGTCATGAGCTGAGCTCAGCTCGACAAGGTGTCCGTCTGTGAGCGTTCGACAGGATGGCACTCATCGTCCTGGCCAACCAAGAGTTTGGCAAATGAGGCTGATGACTAGGGGTTAGTACAGTAGACACAGGCAAACTTGGGGTTTCCCGGCCTTCCTCTCTCTCTCATCTTGGAGAGGTCATTGATGTGGGTCGTCTGTTGCTCTCGGAGCAGAGAAGCCTAGAAACCCCCTCCCATCGTCAAGTTGGGCCGGGAAGTTACGATGTGCGGAAGAGAGTTGCGCTAGAACCAATCTAGAACAGCGCGGGTTTCCCCCCCTTCCCTTTTCTCCAGAACCTTAGCGTATACTAAGAGGTGCTTGAAGCCTTGGAAAGTAAGCCAAGGCCAAAATAGAGGCGGTTTGAAGATTGCAGAGTTACAGGTGGATGAGATTTTCTTCTTGGCGGGGAGGGGAGAGCCAGGATATTTCCGCGTCGCTATCGTGCCTGGGGAGTCGCGCAACTTGCACGGCGTCGTTTCCTTTGTCCGACCTTGCTGGATTTTCAATGTGTGTAAAGACCGCCCTGGACGGCGCTGTCTGCTTCCGCCGGCGACCCTTCACTCTCTCTTCCCCCAGCACAGTCCCACCGAATGCATCGTGGAACGGGACCGCCATGGTCCTGGTTTCCCGTCCTCTACCGAACAGTGACAGGGTCGAGAATGGCGGCATGCCTCCGAGGGGAAGGGGAGGGGGCATACATCGCCCGGCGACACGGAGTGGGCAGAAACACAGCCCCATCGCCAGTGACCACTGACCAGCTCTCCTCTGTTAGCGTGGGGATGCCAGGTCGGTTCCAAAGTCTGCCTCACAAGTGCCTCTTTTTCTCTCTCTCCACTAGACCCCTGCGTCCTCTTAACCCCTTTCTAGCGCAGACGCGTGTGTGGGTGTGTGCCAGAGCAAGGGTCTCTGCATTTCCGCTCCCCACCAATCTGTATCCTGTGCCTGCCCAGCTGCAGGTGCCGTAGCCTTCCATTGGGAGTGGGGTTTTTTTTTACCCTTCCTTGGAGGCAGGGGTGGTTGGATGGATGATGATGATGAACAGGGCGAGGGAAAGACGGGCTTGAGGGGATGTCGTCCACAGAGGGGGGATGAAAGTGTGGGTGGGAAGGCCGAGAACCAGAACATGTCAAGACTTGTCAGTGTCGTCGGGTCTTTTGAAACCCATCATCTGTTCTGGACTGCTGGGCCCCGGACTGTTCTCTGTCGTCTGTCCGTATCACTGTGCTACTGTACTGATCGACTGCCATTCTAGTGTAGACGTCTGTCATCCATGTCCCGTAGTGCACAGAGAACCAACGGGACACAGCCCCGTCTCCCCCCGGCCTCAAAGCGACCCAAGAGAGGCTTGACGATGCAGAAGAACGCGAACTATCGTGTCGCCAGAGCGGCGCGTGTGCTACTCTGGCTTCCCTGCAGTCGCAGCACGCACGCACTCGCCTAGCCTCGAGAAAGACTTAAGGTAGGCAGGCTCTAGCCGTCCATCCCTCCTATCCGTCCATCCACATCAAACCCCCTTGCCCAAAAGGCTAGAGCCACGGGCGACGCCCATTGAGGCTGTGAAAGGACGAACCATCCCCGGATGGGAGAGAAGCAAGTACCCTCCGGCGCAGACAGCCACCGCGGAGTGCTTTTTTGCGAGCCTTTCCTTGATGTATCCGTCCGTAGCAATGAATAGCAACAGAACCCACTTGGCCGGCCCAGCGAGTGGTGCACTCTCGCCCTGCGGCGGGAAGCTCTGCCGCACTGCTGCACCATCTCTTAATCCCGGCGGCGCGCCCTGTTGGACCTGACCTGTCCTGGACATTGCGACTTTGGGGAGCGAAGTCGCAAACTTGATTGACTGGCTTATGACTTGCAAGTGGGCGGGCTGCGCATCCCGGGTGACCCCTTCCTCTGCTTCTCCCTCTCCCTCACTCTCGTGTCTTGCTCTCCTTCTCACCTCTCACTCCTACTCTGTGCCGTCCTTCCCCTCACCCTCACATTGCCTCACCTCACCTCAATCTCAGTCGTTCCTTACTGCCCATCAAGGGGACTCGCCTTCCGCTGTTGCTGCTCACTCGCTCGCTGCCTCGACCAACTCGCTCACTCCGAACTGGCATTCCATTCTTTTCGCCCATGCCCACCCGGCATTGCTCGTCGCATTGATTCAAGGCGGACGTCCAACTGAGGACTTCTTGGACGCCCAAATATCTCCCACCCAGGCTTCTGGCGCCAACCGGTTGACTCGACGCCTTCAGTCCCTTTCGGCTTCTTTCCAAGGGGTTCTGGCCGGATTTGGATTGGACTCTGGGCGGCTGAATATCAACGTCCCTCCTCCAGCCCGATATCATCCCATCTCAATCCCCTCTCAAATCACCTGCATCTCTAGACGGCACTCGCTCCGCAACCGAAACCGCACCCGCCCACCATGAACTTCAACCAGCACAACCACCACCCGTCAAACTCGATTGACGACGCTGCATATCCCTCCGACTCAAACTACTCCCCGGGTGGCCACCCCTCCAGCTCCATTAACAATGCAGCCTACCCGTCAGACTCGTCCTACCGACCCTCCGACCCGACTATGCCTACCGACGACAAGCTCGCCATGCCCAACGCCCGCTACTCCCAGTCGTACAACACCGGTCCCGGCAACAGACAAGCACCTTATCCGTCCTATCCTGCCAACGCCCAATCGCCGCAGGGCTGGGCTCGATCGCCGACTCACGATCCGTTGCTTGGCGCCTCCTCGCCCGCGCGTGGTCCGATAACGCCGTGGAGCCCGGACGGCATGTCCGCCGCGAACCCTAACCTGCCGCCGCCGCCGCCGTATGATGCCTCCAGGCCGGGGACGGGCACGAACCCCTCGACGCCTCGAGACCCCGTGTCGCCGAACCCCTCGGAGCACGCGCTCCTCGGCGCGCAGCAATCTCACCAGCAGCAGAACGCGGCGCATCCTCCCCGGCCTCAGAGCAACTACACCCCACAGTCGCCGGCGCCGGCGGCCGCGCACGTCGCCGATGCGACGCCGGGACAAGGGGAACGGGGCGGGCCGCGTACGTACCTGCAATCGATGACGGGCGGGATGCCGGCCTACGGTAACAACCCTGGGCAGCTTGGCCCCGTGGCGCAGGCGAGGCGGCGGAGGAAGATGAAGCTTGGCATCCTCGCCGGTGTTCTTTGCGCCGTGCTGTTGTTTCTGGTCGCGTTGGTGGTGGGCGTTTTGGTTGGTGTGGTAAAGGTGAATAACAAGGACAACAAGCCGCCGCCGCAACAGGGCCCGCCGAGCTTTTAAAGAGCGCGAACATGATGTGGCCTGGAAGAGGGCAATATCACGATGCGGCCTGGGCTTCTCTCACACAGCGCCTGGACAGCATTGCTTCACCGATACCCCATTGTTGCATATTCTCTCATTGTTTTTTATTTTACTCTCTTTGTGTTCACACCAACCCCCCAGGATGTTCTTGTTGGTTGTGGTCAACCGGGCGTCGCTGAGGCGGGAGGAACGAGGAGGACACGAGAAAGCGGCGTTTAAAGTCTTCTGAAAATACGACACGGAGTACAGTTACGGGGGCGAACAGACGTGGGAGGGGAGCACCGGCGTGTTTTCTACCGGTTCCAGGATTATAGACGAAGTCTTGGTTGCCAAGAAGGCGGCCTATGAAATTGAATGATATCAAAGCGTCATTTTCACAACGCCGCATGAACATGTTCGTCGTCTGGGGCCGGCTTGATACGGTGGCACATGATGCGGGCTCACAACAACAGGTCAACTGAAGCAACAGCGTGTGGTTCCGACCTAGTGAACCGGATGAACTCACAGTTCAAGTTGCCGGGAGGTGGGACGAAGCTTAAGCCTGCACTCGACTCGTTGCTTTGTGACACGTTCGCCCGTCCGGGGCTCGGGGGACCTTGGCCGAACAGGGCGCGGAAAGCCTGCTGCGCAGAATACGAGGACCTGCCCGGGAAGTCCCCGAACGCGAAAAGCTCTCCCCATCATCCGCGGACGCCGCGAGGCTCGGCCGGTCTCCTTCCGCCGAGTGGCACCTGGCCCCTCGACCCGGTCAGGCTCTCGCCGAATCCCCCAGCACAGGTCTGAGCCGGGGCAAGGGGGGTGGCATGTAAGCCGGGGAGAGAACGGTGGGGGGGTGGTATGGAGGCAACGGCGAGCTCGTCGCGACGAGCCTAGGATATGGGCCACGCCACGTGGTTGTGGCGGCCGCGTTCGGGTTTGGGGAGGGGGCGCGCGAAATCACGGCTGTGTCGTGGGCAAGCCATTGTCGTTGCGGGACGCGCGCGGCGTGTGAAGACGAGGTGGGCCTCGTGTTCGCGGCCGTCCTTAGTCGTGCCTTCGGATTGCGCACGACGCGCCAAACCGCCGGGGGTGCACGAGGGTGGAAGACGACGTCTGGGGGGAGGGCTGTGGTGTTTTCCGTCCACGGCCCGGGCTCCTTGGTGGTGGCCTGTTTCTATGTGAAGCTGGACGCATCGTGGCCGGAGGGGACGAAAGACGGCTCGCGGTAGGGAGGCATTGTTTTATGTAGCAAGTCGGCTCATTCCGAAGGTCAGGAGAGAGAGAGAGTGCATGGATCCATGGCGACCCGAAATGCCCCTTGCGTAAAAAGCCTGACAGCATTCTGCTATCATCATGTTCCATCCCTGGCACGAACCCTTCGTATACATGAGGGACGGAAAAGCGGACTGGCAGAACAGGAACCCGGTGGGTTTCCTCCTCTGCTCGAGTACCTCTCTAGTGCGAAGTCTATGCGGACGTCAGACTTCTCGGGCAGCGATGAGATGCAGCCATGGCAAGGACGCTGCCGGTTGGCATCAAGGTGGAAGCTCGGCAAGCTCGAGACCTGAGTCGGCGTGGGCTGTCCCGAAAGGAATTTGCCCGAGCCCCCCTGGTTTGATTTGAACTCGCGCTTTTCGTTCTAGATTCGTGCCACATTCTGACAGGCTGTGTGGTTTAACCCAGTACCTTGAGGCCTTTGCGTGTGTGGGCTTACATGACGTTGCCAGAAGGGTCAGAAGGGTATGCAGAATGTGCATGATCTCCTTCTCCACGCTTTTCGGGACAAGCCATCCGTTTGGACGCCTGGTATATACGTTGTGGGAGACTGCTTTCATCGTGAAAGCTACGGGAGGGCTCACATAACTCCACTCCGTACGATGTACGTCCTCGTCAGGTCTGCTTCGATGTCCGATGGTCTAGTGGCCGCGATTGACGGCCTGCTCGCAGGCAGAGCACGTCGGCCAAGTTGGGTCGCATGGAACGCGTAGCCACCGTCCAGCGCCATGCGTCGTTCCTATGGACTAAACCGAATAAACAAGAACGGGGAGGCATGACCGTGGGATCGTGAAAGGCTTCGTTGCTTGGCCATGCCCCCAGTCTTGTTCGGCATAGGCACTACCGCAACTCATACATTTGATCCACGAAGAGTATACCAACGAAGACTCTGCTGTCCGGGAGGGACCGAGGCGTCGGCCATGATGGTTCCGAATCTCTTCCAACTGTGTGATAGCCGTAACGGGGGGTTGTGTATACATTTTGATGTCAGGGCGGAGACCTGAACGTACGTTACTGATTTTGACGCAAGAGGAACTTACACCTCTGTATCTGTAAGTTGAATAGGGAATTTGTATACAATTGGGTTGACTCTCTTACATATGGTATGGCACGTGACTCCACTGCAATTACTATTCTCAAGTTCACCACAGCTCGGTCATCGTCCCATCGAGTATCTGATGAAAACCTACCGAAGCTGATATATTCAAGCATGTCCGGAGAAGCATCGAAGTTAGCTGGAAGCCATTTCGAGCTTCTCGTGTTGGAATATTCCAGTACGATCCTCTCTTGACTCGACTTTTTGATGGCTCTTGAGCTGCTCTTCATGCGACTCGTCACCGTCCCCCCTGTATTTAGGAACACTCCTGAATACATCAGAGATCGGAGATTCGGGCGACATCATAGCCCTCGGAGTGACCAATACCATGTGACGGGTTGCATGGGCTTAGGGGAGTGCTTTCCGGGGTGAACCATCGCTCTCCCCAAGGAGGGCCCATATCAGAAGCTTATAAAACTCGTGACGCTCAAGGGTTATCTTGTTTCTTGGGCCGGCGAGGTATGGGCATCTCAATGTCACAAGGAATGAATGCAGTACCCCATCTTTCTGTGCTAAACAAGACTCCTAGATATGTCTATTGATACCAAGAAGCACATTCCTGGCCGGGAGGGCACTGGACAAAACACCCGATCGGTTATTCTCACATCCTTCTTTCTTCGGGGAATACGCTGATACATCGAGAGAAGGGAACCAGAAGGGTGAAGGGGAGGCAAAAAGTCTTGTTGCGCAACCAACGTCAGCTCGAAAGATATTGACACACCAGAAATGCGAGACGGCTCATCAGACGCCCAATTCAGTCAGCTGAAGGGTTGCCACAAAAGAAGTCCCCCTACACCGGCGCAACACGCGGTTGGCCTACCGGTAGTAAGCTCTTCGCGGACCCGACTTCTTCGAAACATTCCGCGACCTGGGCTTTGGTATTGGCCTCTTTTCACCAACCCGTCCAGGAGGCTCAGCTCTGCGCTTCGACGCCGGGCCGCATCTCCCCCAGCAAATGTCCATGGGTCCAAGGCATGTTTCCTCGCGAAGGCTGGGTGAGAGGTCCGAAACCTCGCGTGGTCGGCGGAGGCTCAAAAGCTCCTTTTCGTTTTGTACCCGACGCAGGGGGAGGGTGGGTGGCGTGTAGCTGTTGTCGGATCGCAACAGATGGGCGGCTTGTAACCTTGATATCGCTCTGTGTGCCAGACCCGAGGAGTGGTCAGGCGGGCAGGGAGAAGCGGAGCGCAGTTGACATGGGCGGATTGATCCCAGCCGAGCAAAACAGGAAATTGGGAAGGATGCCAGACGATGCGCAAGCTTGTACCAATTTGAACCGGAATGCGGGAGCAGTCACATGCCTCGGCATTGCAGTTTGTCACGGCCAAATTCCTTCATCATTTGTCACAAAAGCCGAACATGCAAGCTTGCAGCCTCGTGATGAGGCCAAGAATGCCGTCAATTCTCGCCTCTTGGGGAGGAGGAAGACCCCCTCCCAACCAAGGCCACGACTGCTGCTAGCCTCGATACCTTTGCAGGACTACCATTGTTTTCCCAACGCCCGTGAGCCGTGTCCAACCGGAATCCTGGGTTTATACTTGAAACTCCATTTCCCCTAGTGTTTTTGTTTTGTCTCCGTCCCTATGATGGAAAAGTTGAAGATAGAAAAGAAAAAGATATGTCGGTGGTGGGTCTTTGTCCAAAATCGTCCCTTCGTGATAAAGAAGCATGGGGGGGAATGAAATAGAAAAAAGAAATCTGAACAAGACATCAAAATGACACATGCAGCTCTGTCTGCAGTCCCTGGAAACTCTGCTGCTGTAATGCTCGGGGTAGAAACGAAACGAAGCATGCTGTCGTCAATGGAAAACCGAAAAGTCATAAAGCGTACAAAAGGCCGTATCGACATCCGGGGTCGAAATGCTACAATGCCATGAGGCTGATATCGAAAATCGTGAGAGAAAATGGTTTGCCGATGAAAACAATGTCGTCTTGTGCAAAAACGGTCATTCCAGATGAAAATCTTTGCCCCTTGCCAGGCTAACAAGAATGACGCTAAGTCTGTAGCATGCATTGCTGCTGGGACACCGCGATGGCATCAAACCCAAAACAAGCAATCCTGACGCGGTTGGGGGTAACGCTGCGTGTCGCGACTCGCGAGGGGAGAAGACGTAGCCGGCGGCGGGTTTGATCCGAGTACGAGGCTGGCTGCGAAAAAGAGTGTAGCGCTCACAAGATCACGCATCGGTGGCCGTCGGGACGTCTCCGTCGTCGGTTTTTCCGCTTGGCGAACCCCATAAGACCAGGGTTTTTCTCGTATTCGTGCTCATCGTCTTCGTGGGCGGCGGCCTGGCTTTGGAACTTCTCGTCCTTCATGAGAAGTTGACGACAGATATCTATGAAAACAGCATCGACGTTGGCTGGGGATCGAGTCAGCTAGATGTCCCTCAAGTCGACTCGTCATCGACTCACTTCGCGTCCTGGCGCTGGTCTCATAGTAGGGCGCATCCCACATTTGTGAGCATGCGAAAGCCCTTTGTCTAGGCACAGACCGCTGCTCTTCCAAGTCGGCCTTGTTGCCAACAATGACAATAGGAACGTTGTCGTCGTCCTTGATACGAGTGATTTCCTCGCGCAGCATCTCAATCTCGGTCATGGACGAGGACGAGGTGATGCTGAAGACCAAAATGAAGCCTTGGCCGGACTTCATGTAAAGATCACGCATGGCGACTGCATGCAACGTTAGATGAGATGATGAATAAGGTCCGCGTTCTACTTACCGAACTGTTCTGTGCCGGCAGTGTCGAGGCTGTCCCCTCATGTTAGATGCGTTGCCTCACAGCGGCGAAAACGCCATGTTGTGTTACTCACATTTCCAAGACGACTTGACGTCCCTACATTGAGTCGCAGTCAGTGATTTGCCACAGCAAGCAGTATTCGAACAAAGCAAACTCACATCAACCTGAAGTTGAGTTCGGTACGTGTCCTCGATAGTAGGATCGTAGCTCTCAATCCACTCATTGTGAACAAATTGGGCTATGATAGCGGTTAGTTCACCGAACCGTCGGCATGGCTTCAGCCAGGTGCACTGAATGGTGCTCACCTGTTAAACAGCTCTTCCCAACACCTCCTGGAGGAAAGTCAGTGGGTTGCGCACGTGAGGCCTTGGTAACCTCGTCAAGCACTCACCAGCGCCAAGCACTACGACGTGGAGCTCACGACTAGGCAAGGTGTCAGCTCACGATTCCCTAAATGCTAACGGGAGAAGATCGAACGGGAGCGTACCATGACTGGTGATGTCTGTTCTGGCGGGACATGCTGTCTCGTTTGAAAGGTTGCCGTTTCACAGCAAGGCTGACTCTTTGTGAAAGACGAGTGGCCGACCTTGGTTCGAATGAGACGGGGTGGCGAGGCGAATTGGTCGGTTAGAGGTGCTTTAACAGCTGGTCGTCTTCCGCTGAGGAAGGGCCGCCGGGCTGGTGGTGACTTCTCAATGGGCGCTTCATGCGGCAAGGGACCACAACAAGGTTAAATAGATTGTTGGCGAGGCGGAGGATTATGGCGGGGTGGTGCTGAGGTCCGAAAGCCAGGTAGCGAATTCGAGGCTGCGAATCGCCGTGCAAATCTCTCTATATCGGGGTCGGATGGGCGCGATTTCCAGAGACGCAGCAAGGTACCTGGTATGGACGAAGGAGAATTCCGGGGGGGTCCGGATGCAATTGTAGTTGGAGCGCAGGAGGGTCGAAGTTTGAAAGTCGGGGGCTCGGGTCAGGGAGCTCTGGGTCTGGCCCGTCCGAATTGATTGGAAGAGTGGGGACGAAAGGAGACCAAGGAGGGAAGGGGGGTAAAGGGGCGGGGAGGGGAAAAGGGAGTTGACGGGGAACGGGGGACGAGCAGAAAATGCAAATGCAAATGCAGAGACACGGGGGTTATTTTGGCAGAAGAAGAGGAGGAAGGGAAGGAGAAGGAGAAGGAGAGGGAAGCAAACGAGGAAGAATAGAAAAGACCACCACCAACCAGGAAAAGAGAAGGCTCCCATCCAGCTCTCTCTTTATTTTTTCCCTCTTCCTCTCTCTCTCTCAAAATCACACTCCCTCTGTGGCTACCCAATTAAAAGGCCGCCGGTGCAGCAGTTTGTTCGTCTTGCCTGCAAGGGCCTCTCGCGGCCAGGGTACGCTAGGTTGAGGTACTTTGTACCCTGGACGCCTCCAGCAACTGGAACCCCGTAGGCAACTCGGTAGCGGTAGCGGTAGCGGTAGCGGCAGCCCGTTGTGGGCGTTATGTGGACAGGAACGGCAGGGTGAAAAATCAGGTATGATAGCCAAGTGAGCTCCTTGACGGGTACGTACTGGCCCCCCGGGTTTCGGGCAGTCGGAGCTGAAGGGGCATGAGGGAGGCGAACCACTGAAGACCAACCCGAATGACAAGTAGGATTTCTGCGAGAGATGGCTAACTGAACATGGTTGTGTCCAGGCGAGGAGGGTGGGGGTATCAAAGGGTACGTAAGAGGCAAGGGAGGTCAGTGATGGTCTATGGTGGTCGATCCCTTTTTTTTGTGCATTGCTTCGCTTCGCTTTGCCTCTGCGTTGCCAATACCTGTCCATGTAAACAACTGACGATCTTTGGGAGCACCATCCACAGCGGAAGTCGGCTTTGGTTGGTGGCTGTCGAAGGGTGTGCACCCGGAGCAAGGCAACTAGCTAGTCGTTGATCTAGTGCGATAACCTTTCGTCAGCTAAGGTTATTTCCGCTTGCCGACTGCCGAGGCATACTGCTGCTGGAAATAGGTCCTTCGGGAAAAAGCAATTGAGAAGAGAAGGCGAAGCAAGTGAAGTGAAGCGAAGTGAGGTCAGCACCATGCGGGAGAAGAAATGAAACCGTTGAAGCGAGGCGGCAGCGGATGGCCACAAGGGTGATGAGATGTGGTGATGGCTATGGTTGCACACTGCAAGACACAGCCGCCGGGTTACATACCGCTCTCGACAAGCATGTCTGTTTGGCGGGAGAGGCAAAGAAACAAACGACGAGTCGCAGCTGAGAGACGAGTCCGCGGCGGGCAGGCTTACGGAAAATGATGGAGGGGATGCGTGCACGCAAGGTACGTGACGGGACGCGATGCGATGCGATGTAGGTGATGCGACTGATGACTGGCAGGCGGATGGGCGAGTGAGGAGGAGAAGCTTGCAATGCTGACGACTTGGCGGGATGACGGAAATGCAGATGAAACCCCTCCAAGAATACATAAAGAAATGAAATAAATAATTTAAAAGGCTAGCGGAAACATGAGAACGAGCAGCCCCCGTACAGAAGAGAAGGCTGCTATGAACCGCTTTGGTAAGTTGTCACACGGAAAGGAGCCAAAGACCGAGAATGAAAGAAGGAACAAGAGGAGCATCTGGGAATGCCTCGCAGCCTGGGGTGCCGGGTGTCTCGAAATAACAGAGGCTGACGCTACTGTCGGACGCTTGCGTGGTAGCTTCAACGTCGTTGGCGGTCCCAAACATTTTAGGGCAGAGGGGGAGGGCGATGTAGCTTTGGTCACCTTGTCGAAGGCTGCGAAGGAATACCCTTAAGCTGTAGTCGATGATGGCGGAAGTCATTGGCGTCGTGTGAGGTGAATGTGGTTTGGTGCTTGAGCGTCTTGCTAATCCGCGGGGGGTATCGTCCAACGCTCGTCTACCTAGGGCCTGATCGGAAACTTGGATAACTTTCAAATGCCAGTTGGATAACGCAACTTGGATAAGAAATGAACCCTAAAACTGAATAAATGCTGCGCTAGGCCTTTTTGAGGCCCATTTTCCATGTCCTGGGTTCGCCTCTGCATGAACTCAAAGTTATGCCACATTTGCCCCGTACCTGGATAAGATTGACATTCTGCCGCCCTGAAAGGGATCATAACCCCTCTTTGCCCATACAAATCCCTAATGGTCCTCCGGACCATCATTAGCACTTAGATAACGTTATCTAACCGCTAATAACTCATAACTGTTATAAAAAATACGTAACTATTTGCAACAGTCGCAGTATCTAGCGCTGTTACAGTTAGCCGCTGCCCATATAACTATGGGCAAATTGCAGCAGAAAAGGAGGTTATTAATAAGGGTGGAAAAAAGGCAGCCCAGCGGTTCTGTCAGCAGCTCCTTCGCGGCTCAAATCGTCGCTTCTTCAGCCTCTTTCGTATGGGTCAACGGCAGTTTCAAGTACTCATGAGGTGGCTTAGGAATAACACGCCTCTACAGTCGTCAAAGAACCTTCTAATTGAGCAGAAAGTGCTTATTAGTCTGTTTATATTGGCAACTGGCAGCGCACAACGGAACGCTAGTTATTTCTTCCGGATCAGTCAGTCAACAGTGTGTATGGTGTGGAATAAGGTATTGCCATACCTTGTTAAACTCCACAAGGCATACGTAATACCAGCTAGAGAAGCAGAGCTTTCGCTAGAGATTAAGAACAACAAGAAGCTAGGCAAATACTTTACTGGCTGTGTTAGCACAGTTAACGGCACTCTTATTAATGCGTATATCTCCAAAAACAATCAGGCAACGTGGCAAAGTCAGAAGGGTACCGTGGCCCAGAATGTCTTTGCTGCAGTCCGGTTTAATAGAGGGTTCTTGTATGTGCTTACTGGGGCTGAAGGGTCTGTCCACAATGCCAGCCTGGTCAATTTTGCGTATAGTTAAGGGTTTTAAGTCCCAGAAGGTCGATATTTCTTAGCTGACGCAGGGTTTAGTGGACGAAGTGGCCTTGTTGTTCTGTATAACAAAACTCGTTATTATTTGCAGGAATGGAGGGACGCAGAGAGACTGCCAGCAACAGCCTAAGAGCTATACAACCTCCGTCATAGTCGCCTTTAAGTCATCGTTAAGCAGGTCTTTAGTTACCTTAAGCAGAAGTAGAAGATTATTTGCTAAGCAGCTCTAGAGTATTACCTTAACTTATAAGTTAAGATTATATACGCAGTAATAGGCCTCTATAACTTTTTGCTTTATTATCTTAAAGAGAAGGTTGTTAAAAACACTAAAGATAAGGATATTAATGTATTTTAAGCAGGCAAAAGGGCTAATAAGTAGTGTATAAGGCAAGGTATAGATAATATTTAGCAGTAGACAGCAACAGTAATGTAGCAACAGTGGCAGGCAGTAGGCGCGCAGAGGTAGATAGGAATAATTATAACTGTTTATTATAACTAACTAACCTATTAACTTTTCTCTTGCTTATATACTTCTATATAATACGCCTTCTTTAACTTATTACTTAGTAGTAAGTTCTAATACCTTACTTGTAATACTACTAACTTCTTCTCCTTTATTATTAACCTATTTAAAATAACTAAATAAACCTTATAGTTAAGGTTACTTTAAAACCTCGCAAGGTCCTCTATCGCTTTATTCACCTTAACTTCTTTACGTAACAGCTGCTTTCTTACCCTCTGTTTCTCCTTTAACTTTATTACTAACACCTCTCTTTTACTGCTAGAGAACTTATTACTAAGGTTCTGTATTAACTGGCTAACGTACGCATTAGCCTTAGCAGTAGTAAATGTTTTCTTCCTCTGTAGGTTGTTACTAATAGGTATAAATTAGCAACGTTAAGGAGTAGGAGTTGAGTGAAGACATGACGTTAGGGACTGAGGTAATGAAAAAGGAGACTAACTTAGCTATAGATCCTGTGTACCTAGATTAAGGTCGTCTTCTTTAACATTGTTAACGTTCTCTTGGTTACTACTGTTGCCCCTAGAGTTGACCTTACGGCTGACCTCGTTAATAGACTGGATATTGTTGCCCTTGCCAACAGTAGTACTCTATATCTCTTGGTATGGAGCTGGCGGTCCTATCTCTTTCTTGAAAACCCACTCTTGCCGTAGGTAGTTGCTAAGAAAGCTCTCTTTTGCCTTATTACTGCAAAAGACTCTGCCGTCATCTTTATCGTACGTATTACCTAACCTATAGGCAACAGAGGCCTAGTTATTATACCTCTTTCTCTTAACGTCATACTTATTAGCTAACTGTATAGTAGTTACGCTGTTGGCAAACTAGGCCTTGTTGTTTATCTGCGTTGCAAGCTTAATGAAAATTGGCCTTCTTGTGGCAGCCTTGGTGGTGTTAAGTTTCTTGTCCTGATAAAGGATGACAAGCTCCTCCATGAAGCGATGAGTTAGGTCTGAGTTCCATGGCGTACGAGACCGTTTTCGTGCTTGGCTAACATTCCTGATAGACTGCTGAGTCTGTTCTTCGTAGGAAGGCAGAATGCTGCCTTGGTTGACTGCCTCACCAACTTCTTCATCATCATCGAGATCATCAAACCACCGCCTTCGCTTTGCTGGTTGCCTTGGTGGGTGCTTTCTCTTGCTGCCGCTGCCGCTGTCGCTTCCGCTGTCGCTGCTGCTGTCGCTGCTGCTATCGTCTTCGTCAGCAACAACAATGATAGTGCCCTCTTTGTTAATAGAGAGTCCTTCTTCGCTTTGCCAATTCGCCATTGCAGTTTCGCAATAACGACGTTAGCAAGAGGAAGAAGCAATCAATAACAACGTCAAAAGTGAGGGGAAATGAACCCTATTATCTACAGGGCAGGCGGTAAGTAACATCCTCAACATCAGGGATCACAGCGATACTTCATGCAATTATGCTTCCACTTGGCAGGAATTACTAAGCAACAAGTACTAATTATCCAAGTTACCTACGTTATCCAAGTTTTATCCAACATACCGATCACTGCCCTAGTGTGATTCGAGCAGGGACTGCGTCTCCCAAGGCTCCAGGCTGACTCTTCCGCCCCTCCTCGTTTCTACCTTCTTTCCTGAAATGGAAATGTGCCGTTCGAAGTGAAGCCAAGCTAGGCAGATCCAATGGATGTTGAAGTAGTTGAGGTAGGGGTTCAATTTGGCACCCCCTGGTGGGCGATATCTCGTTATCCCAGCGATTGAGAATGCGGGTATCCATCCCATTCTGCTCAGATGGCGGCGGCGGCGGGATCATTGAGGAAGGTCCAGGGGAATAAGCCATGAGGTGATTGCTGTTGCTTGCCCCGCAGAAGGCGGGAATAGCAAAGATGGCGCCGTGCCGTCTCTTGGCTGCTTGAGGGTGAAGCCGACTGGATAAGAGGTAAGTAGTGTTGGGCCCAAGAGAGGTGGTCTCCGCGAGCAGCCCGCGGCGTCTCGTACCCAGGCGCGCTATGGCCCAAACAGAGGAAGTCCTGCGTTTGCCTTGGGCGTTCGTAGGAGCAAGTGCCTGTATCTGTACTTTGACATGCGGCCCATCGCATGGCTCGGTGACATGGAACGAATACTGGTCCGTACCATGGACGTCCGGTGTTGACCTGGAAGACGGGGCTCGATCCAAATCTAGCGAGTCAGGGTCAGGCTGCCGTTTACCCAGAGTCGGACTCCAGTACCGTGCAGCGCGCACGTACACAGCTCCTGCATGAGTGAGCGGTGGGACTCTTCCTCAACCGTCCCATGTGTGAGGTTCCTCTCCCAACTCCCAACTGTCTCCGTGGGCTGGGGGGTTGCAGTGGGCTAGCAGTGGATGGGTTGTGGGCTCTTGACTGTTGCCGGACCTCTCAGATGGCAGAGACCGGGCGGTATTTGGGGGCCCTGGCCGCCCTCGAGCCCTTTTTTGAATGTTGACAGGAGATGCGGTGGATTTCAGGTCGCAGTGGATTGCCGAGAGGTCGTGTTTTAGCGCACTCCGTGATGTTTCTGTTTCTGCTGCTTCTCCCCAGTAGCTCGCCGAGTGGACACCGGATGAAGTGGGCAGCTGCAGGTGCAAGAGTAAATATAAACAACAACAAAACCCTGCTGGAGATGGAGATGGGAGATGCAGCTCGAGGCAGTCAAGGTAGTCGCGACGAATGCCTCACCTCGTGGTTTCGCCCCCCCCCAAGGCCGGAAACTTTGGGAAGGAGACAATGGCCGCCCGTCATTCTTTCCCTCCCCTTTTCTCTGCTTCTGCTTCCATCCTTCTTTCTTTTCCCATGCATGCCGCGCCATGCCGCGCCATGCTTTCCCTGTGCCTTCCCATGTCGTGCTATGCCATCCCTTCCAGGCCGTCGTCCCATCCCGTCCCAACTGGTTGTCACTGCGTCATTGACCAACCCGGATGATGCTGTTCTCCTTCCTTGTTCGTTTCGACCACGGGTTCCTCTCCTCGCACAATGTCTGACTTGTGCCCAGCTTTGGGATCCTCATTTCAGCGGTCTCTTATCATCAGGACACGGATGGTGAAGGTGTACCCATTCCATTGCCAGGAAGGAATGTCCCCACAACAGGTTCCTTGTGTCCTCCACTCCTTCCTGACACCAAACTTTCACTTCGCCTGCATCACACAGCTTGAACTGCCTTAGCTCTCACCTTCTGCTCCGTCTGCAAGGCTGCCATCCTTGTCTCTCAGAGATACCCAGCCAAGGACAGGAAGCACCGCCGCCCTCTGAGCAATGGAATGCATGCAGGTGCGATGCCATTGAGAAATCTCTCCTGCATGTGTACGCCTGTACCTTACTTAGAGCTCGTTTTTATCGCTCAGTCTCTCGATCTCTCTGTCCCTCTCACTCTCTGGGATCCACATTGGCTATCTTCTCTGGACTTCTCCTGCATTGCAGCCTGTCCATGTCAAGCCAGGGCCAGGCTATCATGCACTTCATCGAGAAAGGCCGACTTTGACGTCCAGTACCGCACAATCCATGGGGGGCTCTTCCGATCATCAGTCCTTCGGCAGCCGCCCTTGAAATTTTCAATCCAACGCCGCTGGGCACCGAGCCTCGCTCGCTCGACAACCGTATGCTCTCTTTCTTCTGCCTACTTAGCCCTTCAAGCCCTCCCCTGTCACTCGAGAGTGTCGCTCAACCAACACAGCCTGCCAAGCACGCCCCTGGACCCAAGAGATTCACGTAGAGTGCTCTTAGGCGAGGAAATGTTACGGGCATACACGCCTCTATACCATCCCGAGGGGCCACCTAAGGAGGTGTCCAATCGCTGAGCCTGATTCGGAGCCGAGACAATGGCCGTGGACTTCACACGTTGAGTGAGCTCCAGTTCGAACCATCGCAACGTCGCAACCGTTTCTAAATTTCCGGCTCAATGATAGCCAATCAATCTGTCGCCTCATTCCGGACATCCCACGGTGGACTGTTCAACCAAACCTGAGGGAATCTGCAATGCTGTGGAAAACATGGCCTTTGATCGTTAATTCGCCAATCATGTCGACCAACACCTCTTCTCCGCCATCGTCTCGAGTTCTAAGGACCGGGGAAAACTTCTTCTCCTCAAATAGCCTGATGTCGACCCCTCAATGGACATGAGCCCCTGCGTCTTGGACCTGCAAACCGACTGGTGGGATTCCGGGGTCCCCAGAATGCAGGCCGCAGATGCAAATGCAGACAACGTCTCGTTGCTCGGCGCGCCCCCTCCCTTCCACGCCACGGTCTTCGTCACAGCACCATTTCGGCCTGGTAACGACACCCAATGACGACGGCAACAGACTTCAACTGTGACTGGTTCTTTCATCCGTACCTCAGTTTGTCCACAACACCCCATTCTCATCGTCATGACGTTAGAATTTGATTTGCCTTTCCTGTTCTAGGTTTGTGGCCCGAATTCATCACGTCTTGCAGTCAGTGCAGGGCCCGGCTCTCTGCCGTGGCCCAGAACCCCTCTTCGTCACCACCGCCTTCTGCTGGTCTTCAAGAGCCCCAAATCGCGATCATCTGCAGGCTATGCAGGGTAGTCTGACCCAGAAGCCCATCCCTATCCCCCCTATCTCCGAGTCGATAGACGCTTTCCTCAAAAGAACAGGTTTTGGTCAAACCGGGCAACCGGTCTGCTGGGTTGCGGACTTGGCAAGCGGCGTCTGGACCACGGCCTAATTCACATGTCCTATATGAGTTGTCAACCTCGCTCCTTGGACTATACCCTGTCTGCTTCTTCGCCTTGGACATTGCAGTATTGTCGATGGATGCCTTCGAACAACTTTGGTATGATTGTAATCAGTATCGACATTTCCAGTTGCTTTTACTCCAACAAACCGGGCCAAGATGACTTCAAACCCCACTCGACCAATTCTTCGCCAAATCCTGCCACTCAAGGGCCCATGCCATAACTCCGCCATCTCACCGTTCCACGTGGCGGAGATGAGACGGACTGAACCATTAGCACAGTCCATATTTAGAGTTTCAGGCAGGAAATCTAAATCCTCTGACCATCCTGATCAAGGCAATGCGACCACAAGTCGTCGATCCGCTTGATGCTCAGCCCCCAACCCTCGAGTCGGCCACTTACCTCGATGACAGAGCGAGCAGGACTGTCATGGGCCAAATGCAGAGTCAGCGATTGAGTCGGCCGTGTTCAAGCAATGCATTGCGGATAGGTCTTGCATTCGCCCTCATTCTTGGACGCGGCACATCCATCGCCAAACTGTGACATGTACTACCAGTCGGCCAGCCCAGACCAGCACCACCGCGGGGTTCCCAGCGATGCAAGGCGGAGCGCGAGGTTTCCCGCCAACTACATCACTTCTAGCTAACTTTCGCAAAGCTCAACCTTCCTGTGCGGCACACTCTATCAGATGTCTTTGTTGAATCTAGTTCACAGCCGTCTAAGAACCGATTCTTTTTCTTAGACGCACCGCACTCATCACCGCAACAATGTTGAGCATTTCGGGGCCGGGCGGTAAAATCTCGTCTGCGACTCGAGATCTCATAAACACAATTCGCGGGGTCGCAGTTAAAGAAAGGGCGTCAGATGAGCAATCCAATTGAAAAACATCCAACACGAGTTCGGGGGCCGCGGTGCCTCCGGCGTCCGTCATTGTATCCCGAGTACGAAAATTATCTTCGGCTCAGTTCTTGGGGGACCGACGGCCCGGCGATAGCGTTTTCGCTGAACGACTGCCCTGACAGGCCTCGACTTTATGAGCACAGCTCAAAGGCGATTTCTTCGCTACCATTCATATCCGGGCTGGAGTGCTGGCTTTTTGCTGTGTCACCATGCCTTCGCGGAGAAATCCTCGCCGCCTCGCATTCCTCACTCATTGGAGCGTGCTTCCGACGAAGCAGGTGGCCGGATGTTTGTACGACTGACAACGCACGTCACATGCTTCATCTTTGCGCTCCGTCGTCAAGATGTTGCCGCCGCGGCCTGAGGGAAATTCATATGAGACGACATGTCCGTCTCCTGGAATGAGGTTCACACGCGTCCTTCGAAATTGGCACGGCCTATGTGCAGCGCCGATCTTGCACCAGAGATCCATGCATGTCGCGTGGCATGCCTCCGACTCTAGGGCCTGGCCGAGCCAAGCTGGATTATGGGTCGCCATGGAACGTAGAGTAACCAAGGATGCGTATATCTAGGTACGAGACCGTCGGACGCCAGGATTGATTCAAGGTGTCGCATCGTCCGTCTGCACAAATGACAGGGGAAGTGCGGACGCCGTCCTACCTTCCTTGACCGGCCTGGTCGAGTTCTGGCATCGTGATGATAGGCGCTAGGTGTCGCAGCCCCTACGCCGTTTCTTCTCAAGATAGCGATCACGGCGAGCTTGATATCAAGCCGTAGATACCCAAGCGAGGATACACTACCTACCCTGATTCCTCTGGCAAATGGACGAATTTCTCTGACGAGACATTGGGCCGGAACTGATTGGTCTTCAACTTGCCGACCCACCGCATCCGGCATGCGATGTGGATTCCACCAGAGTAAATAGCTCGGGCTCCGCTCCGCAAACGACCAGCCCCTCTCTCGTCCACGTTCCGAAATATTAAGCCCTGGCCCTAATATATACACATCCGTCTCTCACTCCTAACAACAAATGGTCTGGTGGTGTAGTTGGTTATCACGTCAGTCTAACACTTCGAGGCTACTCGATCTGAGCACACTGAAGGTCTCCGGTTCAAGTCCGGGCTAGATCATGTTTCTTGGGCGATTGGTTTAGTGGTATAATGACCGCTTAGCATGCGGTAGGTCCAGGGTTCGATTCCCTGATCGTCCATCCTTTTTTACCTTTGGTAGCCAGCGTAAATGCGATATTCGCCTTTTTGCTGACATGTTGAACCTTGGTAACGCTGGGAGCATTCTTCTATTGTTGTGAGCGTGGTTGGTGGGAGACATAGGGGAGAAGGCCGGGATGGGGCTGGTGGTATTTCCTTCTTGAGAAGGAATCTAGAAAAAGTCAAATGCTACTACTTACTGCCAACGAAGTTTGATATAGTAATGGACTGTTTGTGGTGTGTTCGTCTTGGCCGATGGTAAAGTGAGCTTTATTATCAAAGATGTAACATATCGACAATCGCGAGAATGTCCCTCTCGGGAAGTGATATTGCGGTATATCTCATGCATTTATGCTAACCATCATTACAAACTCCCAGAACGGGGTCGATGCCATTGCCTCTGGTCTTGAAGGGTATTGGGCGTGGAACTGCTTCCCTTCTAGCCCCTGAAGCTTTCCCCCTCCTTGACCTGCTTCTTCTTGTGCAACGCCTCCCGTTGTCTTTGTATGCACACCGACCAGCGCAGCACCCCCTGGTATGCTTTGCTGCCTCCAGACGTCGCCGACTGCATCATCCTCGGCCATTGCATCTACGGCTGTGTCATCTCCCCCATACGAAGCGTCGGATTCGGGCGCGACGAGGCTGTCGTCGAGTGCGACATCGCCTGAGTCCGACTCCGCATCGGACAGTTCAGCATCCGACCAAGACCGGTCGCGGTCGTGCGTCCTTGTGCCGTTTTATTCCTCGTCCTCACTGCCCGAACTCTCTTTGTACAAGCGCATATTCCGTAACTTCGCTGTGTCTCGACGGATCGTGGTGGCTGCGCTATTGTGCCGGCTGCTGGGGACTGCATCACCATATGAGTTGGCATCCATGCCGTTGTCGTCTTCGAGGAGATGGTCGTAGATACCCGGCATTGGTTCAAATGTCTTATTCCAGAATTTCGTTGCCAGCTCCCGCTTATACTCCATCCACGCTTTTCCTGCCGAGATGCTTGTCAGTGCGGCCACTTGATATTGCTTGGCCGAGCCGAAAAGTTGTCTCTGTCTGTTCGATCCATTGCTTAATCTCGACGGCCATCTGGCTCACCTCGAGAAAAAGCTCTCTGTTAATGGGCATTTTGTAAACTAGGAAGGGCCGATGAGTGCCCTTTGGGGATTGGTAGTTCGAGGGTCAAGAGACGCCGGGAGTCGAGAGATGGCAGGTGACTGCGGCGAGAAGTAGTACAGAAGGGGTGAGCTTTTGTAAGGAAGGTCTCGGGTGAGTTCTTGCCTGAGATAAATGGTGGCACGCGAGTGCGAGAGAATGCGGCGGATGAAAACAAGCGAGGAGTATGCGTGGGACGGACGGCCGTGACGGTGTCCCAGGACAAAAGACCAGGAAATAGGAAGCTAGAAGTTGTGGTCAAGGTTTTGCAGACATCGTGAGGCGGGAACTATGAAGGCAGGTTCGCTCCTTCTCTCTCCTGATTCCCCTGGGGTGCAACCTCGCGCCTTCTGCCCGGAGCCTCCTTCCACTTCACGACCATTCATAAGAATCTACCTGTTTCGCGTACCACATTCAAACTCCTCCTCCTCAATGCATCGCCGGATTTCAAGGCATAGTATTTCACCCCATACATGTAATAAGGACACACCGTCGTAGTAAAGGACCGTCATCTCATCTTATCGTCTTGCGGCTTGTATGGTAAGGACTTTTAGTACCGTTCAAACTATTCCGTCGTCAACCTGTGTGTCTTCTAGCTAGAATGCTGGGAACAACATCGGTGCTAGAACTGAATTATCAAGGGATCAGGTGACTGTGACAATTTGGAACCAGACTTTTGAACCCATGCCTGGCCCCTATGATTACCGAATCCATACCCACAGATGCCGACTCAGATGCGGACGCAGCCCCAAGCAATCCTTGCATTAGTCAATCGTCGCTGATCTCTAGCGGTCCGTCCAGCGAGAAAGAAGATGCGAAAGAGGCCTGCTTGTAAGGAGAGTTCAGCACCACAGGTAAGACGTTGGTATGACAGGGTCCACCCAAAATACCCGCCATGGGCGGGCTGTAGATTCCAGAAGTACCTGGCTTTATTCACAAAAGACGCTGTGGCCTTGATTTCATTTTTAAAACAGTAAAATAAAGATAAGAAACCTGGTGTTTGTGTTGGATGACCGCAGTTGTATCGCGGCTGTGTTCAAGAACTGGTTAGTCCACTCGCAGCTTCTAAACCGAAGATTCTTAATGGAAGATTTTGTTAGTTGGACTACACAACACACCTGAGATGAGAGATTCAAGAGTTCTAGTCCAGCTGACTTCTTTACGAATGCATCAAATCGTGCCACAATAAATTATCTGTGAAGCTAGGGCAGATTCATACTTGTGAATCAGCCCATATCACTTTTCCAGCGGCAGGGTTAGCTAGGTAGGGGTCAAGATCAAGCAGCATCAACCGTGCTTCGGGTCTTGACATCTCCTTGAGCCAGGGCTAGGACGAGATTCTATCACATGCATAAGTCTACAGCAAACACCATCAATCGACTGCCAATGCCGACGGACACCTTCCAGTACGGCCCCGTTCGAAGTCCCTCAACATGAGGCTAAACGCAAAGACACCCGCTCTCTTTTTCCCTTCCAAGGTAACCCGTACAAAAGCCTCACATCAAGGCCTAATGCACTACCACCCGATTGTCAACTGATCAAAGCCTGGCTACCTTGGGCCCCAGCCCCAACGGGACCCAATACGCCCAAGATTGTCCATCTTGTATTAATCACATCCTCAAATATTCGAGATATGACAACCTGGTCCGCGTCTCGAATACGCCCGCAAGCCAGACGACGACGAGAGTGTGCTCGCTTACGCTCCCGTGCTATGCGCACCCATAAAGTGGGCAAAGAAGAGAGTGGGTCGCACAACTGTAGTCGGGGCCGTACCGGTGGAGGTTACGCACGTCGGCCCCACCCATCGGTACCGGGCCCGAATCGCCGACATGCGCGCCTTCCTCCTGATCATGTGCCAGAAACCGCAAGATGAGATGAGGGGTGGAGGAAGAAGAAGAAAGTCCAGACCGGCCGCCGCCACCTCCGCGTTCCTGATCACTTCGACACCCTCTGGACGATGAAGCGAACCAGATGTTGGGACGTCGTCAGATGCCACCGGTCCACCCAACATCATCTTCTCTCTTCAACGGTCGTTCGAACTGTCCATTTCAAGCTGCGTGCATCATGCATACAGAGTTCGCATTGCGGAAACCAAAACGATCAACTGACAGAGACTGTCCTACAGGATAATCAGAACGTGGCAGTTTTCTCTCTCTATCCCGCCGCCCCTGTCTCTTTTCCCCCCTGCCACTTTGACGGTTCTTGGCAGCATACCTCGGTTCCAACTAATTCCCCTTTCTACAGATACTTCCCACCCTCAACTTCTACACACCACTACAATGGTACGCTTCGGTACTGAACCCTCCTCGTCTCCAAGTCCTACTCACCTGTCCTCACCGGTCCCGTCCCGTCCCTAGTCGCTGCCCCTCACCGGTGAGGCCAACCCCACCAGCCACGTCCGTCCTCGCCAAAATCACCGACAACCACCACCCTTTTCACGAGTACTCGCCGGCGATCGACCAACCAACCCACCTTGGTCTGCACCCTCGCCTACCCAGGGTTTCGATCAAATCAGAGGGCCCGTCTCGGGAGAGTTAGGGAACGAGAAGAGCCGTCCCATGCCGTCGCGCCGTCGCTGGCGCTGGTTCTCATCCCCCGGCCTCCCAATTCCCCCTTCCCACGCGTTATCAACTCCAAGTGGTTGCTGCCGTATGCCACACGACACAATTCGACGGTGTCGTTGGCACGCTTTCATTCGTCCGCCGCCGTTTCCTGCCACACCGAGGGCAAGTCGGCCTAGAACACGTCAGAAAGAGGCACAGGCGCCCATGCCCGCGCACTCGGCGCTGCGCCGCAGGGCAACAGGCCCTGCAGAATCTCTCCCGGTCAAGCCATCCGTAGCCTACTCTGTTTGATTTGCACTTTTGTTTCATGGTGCAATTTCTTATCGATCGCGGCACTCTGGATGCTGGCCAAGCACCTCATCGTAGTGGCTGTCGCGTTATCTGGAGCAAGGCTTCTATGACGACTTGACATACCCTTTCACATAATCACTTGCGAGATGCTCACTATCCCACCATCACTGATGTGCAAATCGAGGCCCTTCATCGTGCGAGTGCAGACATCTCTCACCCCCATACCCCGAGACCGCGGAATTATTCAGACGCGCGGGCGCCGAGGTAAGCCAACACAGAAAGTGCGCCCCAGTGCGCGGTAGCGGCTTTCTTTGCAAAGCCGACCACCACCACCACCACCACCTCACCCCAGCAGATCCAACTTGCAACTCCCACGCGTCTGGTCGGTGGGTGTCTTCACACCATCAGCTAGTCTTATGGCGACCAATAGCAACGGCTCGAAGGACGACTTCGGCCAATGAAATAGCCCACTACTACTCCTCACACCATGTGCATACCGAAATACCCATCACCCCTCTACATGCTGCACAACCACCACCACCTCTACTTAACATGGGTGTCTTGGTACACTATGACTTCGCAACCAAGCCGCTTTTTCGAAATGGGTGTCCAGGCTGTTTAGCCAAGTTTTACGATATACTGCTTTTGCAACCCTCACAAGGCTGGTAGTGGATTGCTTGCTACTCCAAGCATACGACAGCTCATGTCGTCTCCAGCGTTTTATTTTATTTCTGCCAGCGCAGAGCTCCAGTGCCGTGCTGCCAACGCACCTGGTGATTGCTGTAGAGTACTCTGAATCTGGTCAAGACAAGGGGCTGAGATGAATAATGCTTCTTCCTTTCCACATTGGCGGATGTCGCTTAGTGCGTAACTCTCGAAACCGATATGTCACCTCGGGTGCTGTCAGCCCGACCCTTCTCAGGGTTGCGGCTTCGGAGGTGGCTCCGCGTCCAGTGTCGACGAAACTGCCTCAGCTCCTTTCAACAGGAGCATTTCTTTGCTCTCTTTTCGTTTCGTTTCTTTTCTTCCTTTTTGCCAACGGACCTCGTTCACACTTTTGCATCTCTCTTTTCTCTTCCGGCTGCGTCATCGCTTCGTCGACCTCACTCACATGCCTCCCATTCAAATTGAAGAAGCATATGCACGGACCACCTCGTCATCGCACCTCGTACTCATTTACGCGTAAATGCTTCGTCGCGCATCGACGCGGCTAGGCCACAATTCAACTCCACATCGAGGAGATTCTTTTGCCGTCCCTGGCGATGGTTTCTTGCTTGAGTTATCTGTGATTTGAGCAGATATGGTGTTGGGCATGGTGGTGCTGATGGATTGGCATACACCGAAGAGGGTGTCCGTATACTAGCCATTCTGTAATGCATCAAGAGTTTCATTCGGTCTTTGATAGCGCTCAAGTTGGACCGTCGGCAGCCTGCGTGTGTCTGCACTAACAGAATCCTCAGAAAACCAGCGAGGATAGAGCTGGATGATGGGGAGATCGGATGAGAGAAGGGCCGCCAGATGAAGCATCCGTTTCCTTATGTCAGATGGAGAACCGGCGAATGGGATGGAACGTGACGGAGCATGATGTGATGAAAGTCGGGCATTTCCCGCCCGGTGCAGACGAACAGTCTGGTCCAGCCTGGGAGGGCGGACTCGCAGCCTGCCCGGCTTGAAGCCAGAAGTGCCAACTGCAACACATGCAAAGCCTGCCAAGGCGTCCAGAAACGAACACCCCGAACGTGGCCCTCACAACCACTCCCTGCAACCCGCATGCAAACACGCCAAGACCCAGAAGGAGGTGAAGGAAGAAAGGGGGGGAAGAAACACAGGAAAAAGAGAAGAGCCAAACGCGTCAGGGCCGGAGTGGAGACCCGTGTCCCGCTTCCATCCAGCGCGTCTTTTTCGACTTTCCCATCCTCTTCCCTTTTTTATTTGATTTGTATTTGTAGACGGGGGGGGGGGGGGGGGGGGGGGGGTTGGGGTTTCTCCCATCTTTTCACGTGGATCGCCTGGGGTAAAAGAAGGCGAGGTACGGAGTGCTTGGGGGCACGAATGACATGGTTACAGCGATGGGAGTGGTCTTCTTTGAACCAGGATGGTCCCCGAGGGGAAGCGGTGGGGGGGCGACGAGTAGAAATGCAGGATGTCGCCAAGGTGGCTTCGGCGGCCATGAGACCAGGTAACCTACTATGGGGCTCTCTTCCAACCCTGATGCTGCCTGGGCTTGTCTGGTTCGTGCCTGTCTATCAGCGGGGTTCTGGTCGTCCACATGCCCACCGACCAACCTTTACCCGCCCGCCGGATCGTGGGTCCTGGATCGTCACTCGGCATCTCAACGAGACGCATCGACGCAGGCATCCCGCAGATACAAGTTGGCAGTACGGGGGACCCCCAAAATGCGGTACATCAGCAAATCATGAACTCCTTTCTTGGCCTATGAGAATCCCATAAGGGGGTATGTTCGCTCTCTCAATGTGAAAATAAAACGGAAACCGACAGAGGGGGGAAAAACGACGGGTGAGATAAAAAACCAATAGAAAAGAAAATGAAACGTGACAACGCCAGGGAGGACGAGAACCTCGTCTGGACGTCATTCCCCCAAATTCCAACCCTTTGTGTTCCGCAACCAAACCCATGGATGTGATGATGAGGTCCTTTCCGTCTTTGATGCCAAACAGTAACCCCGATGAATGCGTATCCGTAAAGTTTGTGTGTGCGGTGTACCAGACAGTTTCCATGCAGCCTCGCCTTCCAAGCCATCCATCCAGTGACGGCCTTGGCCCGGCCTGGTCCCACGATATATCCCACCATCAAGACGTGTCATCACCAGGCGGCTTGTCGTTGTTCCGTTTCGTCCCTCCTACATCCGTCTTGTTTTGACCCGTGCCTTTTATGACCTATACATGTGTTGTGCGCGAACAAAAGCAATTCTTTGACTTCCATGCCTCTTTTTTTTGTTTTGTTTTTTGTTTTTGTGTGTTGATTTTGTTTTGGTAAGGGTGCTGTTGGATCAACTTGAATCCACTCGCTCTCTTCTGTGCTTTTGGGCAAAGTGTTCTCTTTTGGGTGAATTCACGCCATGCTCCCAAGGCCAACACAACGCTTCCTCTCCACACCCCAATCGCCAGTCGCTTTGCTCGTAAATGTTTCAGTCTCTTATGAGAATCTTGATCCCGTTGCCCCCAGATCCTCGGGATACCTTGCAAAGGCATCCAAGAACATGTCGAACCCAGAAACTCCATCCTCGAGTTGTTGGCGCGGGGTATTCGTAGCCCAAGGGCATGAGACCATACTCCCAAGCTCGTCTACCATAGTCAATGTCCGATCCACGCGCCATGCTGAATGAAAGTAAGGAAACCCCAGACCGGCGCCTAATGTAAAAGAGAGAGTAAAAAGAGAGGGGGAAAAACTGCTGCTGCTGCTGCTGAAAGAGAACCTCCACCTGCCGCATCTTTGAACCGAAGCCGTCATGAGGTGAACGCCGACTGATGATTTTGCTCCAAACTCCTGAGAGCGTGGACAAAGTAAACCACGTGACCCCGGTGCAAAGTGCCACAATAGACGAGTGAAATAGGAGGCCTGTCGCTCAGGGCCGAGAGGGAATCGTGTCAAAGTCGAGACGGGAGGTAATCAAAGAAAATGGTTGGTGCCGGAGGAAAAAAAATAAAAAAATCAGATGCCGATGTAAATGCTTATGCGCCGAGCATGTCGAAAAAAGGACCGCCCTTGGGGCTGTTCAACCGTCGTCCGACTTGCCTTGTTGCCGTGTATCCATGCTTGAAACACCGTAACGCCAGAAAGTCTCGTCATGTTGCGTTCGAGCGCCGTAGAAGCAGGCAGTCCTAGCCCGTTCATGGGAGATCTACCTACCCAGCATGTGAGGTGGCAGGTAATTCGAGTTGTTGCCGTTCATCAGGGAGCCGGGCCCCCCGGCCGTCATGGCGCTGTTGTACCCGTTCCAGACGTTGTTGTTACCGCTTGCTGGGAAGCCAGCAACAGTATAAGATTGGGTGCTGGAGTTGCCGTTAAACCGTCCCGCGCCGAGACCGGGAGGAGCAGCGAGACCCGGGGGAGGGCCGTTGGTCGTTTTGAACCCGTTCGTGGACCCTGCCATCATGCCGCTCATTGGAGACGTTGCCGGGCCCGGTGTTTGACCAGACCTGACACCCAGCGGGTTCTTCGAGAAGCTCAAACGGATGCCACCTTTGACGCTGTTGTGCAGAGGGTGCCCGTAGAGTTCGTGAAGAGCCTTCGTAGCAAAAGACACATCCTCAAACTCCACAAAGCACATCGGTCCGTTCTGCTTGGTCCGGAAGCAAAGTCGCTTGTATCCCCGTTGCTTGGAGAACATGGCCTTCAGCTCCTCCTCGGACGTGTCGATGGGCAAGTTCCCCACGTAAAGCGTGTTGCAGGGTGGATTCTGATCCGCAGGGTTCACTGGCGGGAAGTTATGGCGGCCGTACGGATGGTTACCTCCCATAGGGAACGGCACGCTGTGTGGGCCTCCGCCCATGACCGTTGGCGACATGACCGGATGGGCCGACATGGCGTTCATCCCTTGCTGGCCATACTGCGGAAGCGACGACGGGCTTGGTGTCGCGCTGGTGTTGAGAGATAGGCTGGCCAGGCGCGAGATGGGTAGCTGTGGGGCGGTGGCCCTTCTCTGGGCCGTGGCACCGTTTTCCGCGTAGGCGACTGGGTCCTTCAGCAGCTCGCCCGTCTCGTCGTCGTCGGCGGCGTCATCGTTGATCAACGACTTGCCGGAAATGCGCGTTCGCTCCGTGAGATGGTTTCCGATGGGAGACTGGGGCGAGAACAGGTTCTGGTAGTGTGCGCTCGACTCCGGGTTCGGCAGCTCGCTGGAGCCATAGATGCCATTCATGGGCGGCGAGATCTTCTCCAGGGACTGGAATGCGCCGTTGAACCGGGAAGGTTGTCGCGAGGAGGGAGCAGAAGACGCAGCGGAGGAGGCGGTGCTCGACGACCCGGTTCCTGCGGGTTCGGCGTATCTCCTCGACGCGGTCGGGCTACCTCCCAAAACCTCCACAATCATGTTGGCATCGTTGGAAATGTTGGATTTCCCGTCCAGCATGTTTTTTGCCTCGATCGCACCGTTCGCACTCCTGAACTTCAAGATGGCCGACCGGAACCCCTTGTCCTCCGACTGATCCACAGGTAGCACTTCGACGTCGACCAGTTCCTTGGACCAAACCACCATCAAGCGAAGCGATTCCTCCGAGGTATTCAGCGGGAGGCGACGGATCAGGACCGATGAGGCGACGGGGCCCGAGTTTGCGAAAGGGGTGCCGACAGGCTTCGTCGCATCGCGGTCAAAGGGGTTGACGGACGAAAGGAACGGGGCGTGGGTGTTGGATGGCCTAAAAGGTTGAGATTGCTGTAGGAAAGCCGGTGCAGCCATGGCGGTTTTCGTTGCGGTTGTTGTCGGTGGGAAAGGGCTGGCGCGACTCGATGTCATGTCAGAAAGTCGGATTCGATCGATGAGACTGCAAATGCACCTGGTTCACCTTTACTCGCCGGTCATCCGCCGGTGGTGCGGTGCATGCGCTGGCGCGTGGTGCCTCGGGGATTGCGTTGGAATTGCGATGGGTAAAGGGAGAGATGCGACGACCGCGCAGATCAGAGACGAGATGCTCAGGTACGCGGGGGCAAGAATGCGGATGGATGGGCTAAGACGCGATAAAAAATTATCGAGTGTTGATGTCGATTCGGGATGCGCGACGAGACACAGGGCGAGGAAAGAATGCAGCCTGCTACGAAGGGCGAAGTGGAAAAGTTGGGGGGCTAGAGCCGGGTTTTGGGGAGGGGGGAAGGAGATGGAGCGTGCGAGGAAGTGCGAGATGAGCTGTCGCAAGGTTATGTATCGTGCCTTAAGGTTCGGGGAGGAGGGGAGGAGGAGAGAGAGCAGAGTGCCAAGGTACCGCGCGAGGTGGTGGTGGTGGTGGTATTGATGGTAGAGGGATGGAGGCAAAGGCACGGTGTGTTGGTGGAAAGTGTGTGAAGTGAGGGAAGACCAGGAGGAATGGTGTGCGCCTTGATGGGTTGAGTTGGGTTGGGGTGCGGTGCGGTGCGTCGAGACAAGACAGGACGGACGGCTGGCTTGCTTCACTCCAAGAGCATGGGGGGAGCAGCGCATGTGGTGGTGGTGCCGGTGCTGCTGGCCCGATTGCTGGTTGCGTTCGAGAGTCGGGTCGGTTCTGGGACTGGGGGACGGGGACTTGGGTACCGGCGCGCGGGAGGTATGCGGCATATGACAGGGTAGAGCAAGTCGACCTGCTGGGGCCCCTCGAAGCTTGATGGTGACAGGCACCCAATGGGACTACATCCGCGGGTGGGTTGACTCGAGGACTAGAGCCGAAGCCGACTAAGGCAAGGTCGACAGCACGACTACCGTGACGGGGGCTCTGCTTTGGACTGCTTCGGGCTCAGGCTGGAAAAGCAGAGGAAGCTGGGGGCACAATGTGGTAGTGAGCTTGGGCGAGCGAGCGTGTGTGGTCGAGGGCGAGAGTGTGTGTGAGGGGAGGGAGTCAACGCGGACGGAAGTGCGGAGGGATGTTACAGGACGGCGTTGTCGTCGATGACTTATCGCAGTCGGGGGGTCTGGCAGCGTGAAGTATCAAGGAAAGGTAGCATGTGGCCGAGGTCTGTCGGCGTGGTACTTGGGGGGAACCCCAAAGACGTCGGCGGACGATGGGAAGTGCGAGATATCGAGGCGGGCGCAATGTACCGGAGCAGTAAACTGGACTGGCTGCGCGGCGCGCTGAGTGAGTGGGTTGAGAAGCAGAGTCGGTCGTGGTGGTGGCTGCTGGCCCGGGGGCGTCGACGGTGTTTCCCTTGGGGGGCAGCGGCCCTTGTTCGAGCTTTTAGATTCTAGTCCAGCCTAGTCCAGTCGCGTTTGGACTTGGGACTGGAGAGTGGGAGTGGCAGGGAGGAGAGGGGGGAGTGGAGGGACAAGGATGCTCGTGCTGTGGAGTGCCAATTGCGCCGCCGCTGGAGCACTTGGGAGGGACGTATCGTACCAATCAGAGGCCGATCGCGTAAAGTTGGAAAGCGTTCGGTGTGGGCTAAGGCAATACTAAGGTACCTACCTGCCTGTATGCTTTGTGTGTACCTTGGCTGGGTGGAGAGATGCGACCACCTCGATGAAGGTTCTGTGTAAGTGACTAGCTTGTTGCAGGCCTCAAGAGTGCAGTACAGGTAGCGATTGCGTTATCTCTGTCTCTGCGTGGAAACCCTGTGCACCGTCGTCACTAGCGCATCGTTGTTTCTTTGAGCATGTTGGATATCGAGCCAGACGGCGAATTGTGTCGACGACTTTTGTCTGTGCTCGTGCTGTGGCGCCCGGTTGGGGGGGCGGAGGGGTGCGCGACGTTTGGGGTGTGAAGAAACGCTGTCAGTGTCCCTTCGGAAAGGGGGGACAGCATAGCAGCCGCAGTGGCAGCAGAAGCTGGGTGCCAGAGAAAGTACCGTGCTTGGGGAGGTTGCGGACGAAGTTGTGTCGTCGTCGTCGTTGTCGTTGTCGTCGTGGCAGTAATGATGGGAATGGCAGTCGAGGAGGGAGGGATGGATGGGTGGACGGATGGAGATGGAACCAAAGTGGGAGACAGAATTAGCCCGGAGGGCGGGACGGAGAGGCTAGCGGGCGGGCGAGAGCAAGAGAGACAAGAGGAGGGGGGCCCCCTGCCGGTGCGTCTTCTTGCTGGACGACCAGATTCCTTGGTGGCACAGCCTCTAGAGGGGACAACGGCGTCAGGGGAGAGCGCGGATTGGCTGCGGATGGTGGTAGCAGTGCGACCGGGCTCAGGGGTCTTGTAGACTTTCGGCGATCGTTGGCACCGTTTGAGGGCTGGTGCTCGCCAGGAGGCGCGTGTGGTGGTGGTGGTGGTGGTGTCTCTGGGCTGGCCCTCTGTCTTGCCTCTGGCTGTCGTCCGTATGGCGGCAGAGATGCTACGCGTGTGCTGGTGTACCTGTGCATGTGCATGGGTACGGGACAGCACGGTAGGTGCGTGTGTAGAAGAAGGTGCGGTCGCAAAGTCTTTTTTTTTCCCCTTCCGTTTTCTTTTTTTCCCTGCTCCTTCTCTCTGTTGCGTGCGAGTGCAAATAAATAAAAAAGCGTGTGCATGTGTGGCAGAATGACGCAGAAATCCCTTTGGGAAGTGTCTGTTCACTTGACCATCCACCGTCGTGAGGTATTCGCGGAAGGTGATCCGGAGGACGTTGCGAAATCCACCTCCCTACCTGCCTCGGCGTGGGTCAGGTCGCTGGCCAAGTCGGGTTGTACCTGGCCGGGAAGGCATCCCATACCATACCTTCCCATACACACTCACTGTACTATGTACAGAGCAAACGAGGGGGAAGGCGGGTGGGAGACGTGACGCCAGGTGCGAGAGAGGTGAGTGGATGCTGCTGCCCCAGACCAATGTCGCAGCGTCGCACTTTCCCTTCCTGCCAACCTCGTTCCTGCTGTACCGTACCAACGCTTCCCCCCCTCGCCAATCTGAGTTCAGGGAGACGACGACTGGGTGGAGTCGATGTTTTCGAAACAGGAAAAGAAGGAACACCACACACTCTCTCTCCATCTCTATGCGGCGTCCCTACGGAAGCAGACAGTCCTCGAGGGAGGGGACACTGTCGCGGCATTGGGCGAACAGGGCGCGGGGAGACGTGTGTCGACAGTGCCGCAGATACGACTCTCGTACGGTGCTGCCTCCTTCCCTGCCTTGACCAACCGCATGCCTTCTTTCTTCACGTCTCCCTGTGGCCGTTCTTTGCTTTTCTGCGAGGCCCGCAGCGTGCACGTGGACGACAGGTAAGTTGACCGCGGATAGATGAACACATAAAAAGGAAGAAGGAAGGAAAACATCATGTCCAGGCCGGGCCCAGCCCCGGCAGGCAGGCAGGCAGGCAGGCCACCCAGAGCACCCTACCTATCTATGGGGAGTACGTACTTCGCCTGTGGACGTCGAGCCTCCCCCCATGCGCCCTTGATGCGATGCGAATGCCGGCGCATACATGAATTGCAGCATTGCTGCGGAAATCAAAACTCTTCAATCCGCCTCCCTGACCAGCTGCATCGTAAGCTGCCGCTGAAACCAAAGAGGATTGGGACGGGGTCACTGCATGGGGCTAGGCAAGTGTGTGTGCCTCGCACCCAACGCACCTTTTGGCAGCGCAGCAGCGCTCGGAGCGACGGCCTCGAATGTCGGGTGGGATGTCCATATACAACGGACTCGGCGCCCTGCCCTGCGCGCCCCTCTCGCCGCCTCTCCTCTCGTGCAGAAAGCAACAAGTCGTGGTACTCTTGGTACTCCCGGCCTTGGCATGGGGCGTTGGACAGAGACCCGGCTCGAACAGATCTGTCGGCCCTGATCTACCACGCGAGACCACGGACCAGGTGAGGCCATGTGCCCGTCACGCCAGCCCGGAGCAGCCTGCACCAGCACCAACACCAACACCAACACCAGCACCAGCACCAGCACCACGGCCGGGATACGTATCTGGTGACATTGTCGAGGATCCACCATCAACGCCTGGGCACCTGGACACTTGGGGCCTTGGAGGGGAGGAGGCAAGGAACACGGCATCCGCATCCGCGGAGCAAGGGACCAGACCCTCGCGCCCGTGCGGAGCATTTGACGGCGTGAGCCTGGACATGGGGAACTTTGTTTCCGTAAGGCAGGCTCTGTCTCCGTTTCCCAATATTTATTCTGTACGCAGGCGAGGATTGGTGTCGACGAATTGGTGTGTGTCAACCCACTCACTCTCTCTGCCAGGCCCAGCCCGGCCCTGTCATGTTCGTTGCTCCCACTTAACCCCCTCGATCCCATTCGACTGCGATGCCGCATCATACCTCGTCATCGTGCAGTCCGTCGGTGGTGAAGCGCAAGACGCTGTCTGCACAACTTTTGGGTCGCTCATGGTCGATGGTGGTCGGTCAGACAGCGCGCATGAAGAGCGTGCAGTGCAGCCCGGATGCTTGCCAAGGTCTGCTTCTCGGGGCTCGACTGCCAAGGACCCTGGAGTCCTCGGCGTCGGTGAGGGTTTTCTGCTGCCTGAATTGGCCCTGACTTTTGTTCCCTTTTTTTTCTTCTTCCTTTTTTTGCTCTCTATCTGGGTTCGTCGGAGTCGAGTCTGTGCCGCGTCTAGTCATCATCCAAGCTTCAATCCAGGCGTTCTGTCCGTCAGCCTTCCTGCCGGCAGTCAAATGCCCTTCGCCTGTTCCCGCCTCACCCTATACTAAGTGCATGTCCACGAGGCGTGACAAAGGTGAGTGTGCCTCCTGGCTCCGAGGAATGCGGGCAATCAAACAAGTGTGGTGACTGGTGAGACGTGGAACCCTTTAGCAGGCTGCAATATGCATAGCATGCAGCCAAACACCCCGTGCGTATCTCTGATAATGGTATTGGGGGTTTGTTTTTTTTTTTGTTTTTTTTTATACATCAGCGAGCAAAGCTTTGCGCGTCCTGGGATTGTGGTCTGTTGTTCATCTCATGCAACATGTGGAACGAATCTTGCCAGTCGTGTCGTCTGGCGCGAGAAAGCCGGCGAGGCATGCGGGCGAGCTTTCCAAACCCATCGATGGAAAGCATGTTCAAGCCAAGCAAGCGCATGCCTCTTTCCGCTTGAGAGGTCAAGTGCGTGCGGAACGTCGTGTGAAGCAGGCGCAGGAGTCTGCGAGGCACACCTCATCACTATGATAAGAAGGCATGGCAGAGCGGAGGGCGAGGGACTGGGCGTGTTCTTGGGTTCCATGGACGAGACAGCCAGAGCCCAGGAGTTCCTGATCCGAGACGTGGTATATCACAAGGAGGGAGATGTTACATGCTCTATGCTGTGCCTGCAGACACCGTCTCTGTGCATTTGTAGCCATGCACCTTGTTCGTTTTTCTTCTCGTCTTTTCTTTTCTATCTATTTACAAACCCCCATCTTCTCATTCTTTTCAGGCCAGCGGGAGCAGCAACAGCAGCAGCAACGTCCGACTTTGCGTACAGTCTTCACCTGTATCGTCGTTCGACTCGCAAAGTCAGCCAGCGAGCGCCGACGGCCTCCCCACCGGTGGCCCTGCCTGTTTCTCATTCGCTGCTAAAACAAAAAGGCGATGGTCGAGGCAATTGCCGGGCAAGCTCCGGCTCCCCCCGGTTCCTATCATGACATGGCTCAACTACGGCCTTCACATCCGTAGACCGGGCTTCTCGGAATCTGCCCTTTAGGGCTAGAAAGGCATACATTTCGCCAGCGCCTTACCCGGACCCATGTCAATGCACTCTGTCATCAACGACACGTTCCTCTGGCAAAGCACCTGGCACAACTCCTTCGGTTTGACCAATCACGTCGTCCCGCAACTTCGTTTCTACGCCATGTACTCCGAGAGGCACTGCCAACACTTCACGAATTACTCTCTGTATCTCGCAAGCACATGTCACATCATTCTATCACAAATAGCAGGACGATGCGAGCAAGACATGGGCGGGACATCGAGAAGGAGGGGGTCGAAGAAGAGGGTGGTGCGATGGGCTTGTATTCCTTTCGATGTCGACCTGCACTGCAAGTTCTCAACCTTTTGTCGGCCTCGACCTCAACCTCGACGCTGCCACCCAAGACAGCGCGGCAGAGATGCACACCGACAGGACCCCCCTTGCCCAATGCAGCCCTAGCGTCTCGCCGCCCCTCCCCCTACCATCCTAAATGTCGAAGCCGCTATCCAGCTTGCGCCTGTCCGCTTTGGGAAGTCGTCGTGGGCGTTGCTCTTGGTTCACAGTTGTGGGCTGCTGCACACGAGACGAAGAGACGACCCCTCTTTGCAGTCTGCCAGATGACAAAGGGTTTCTCGCCTCGCTGCCCACCGTGTCCATCCAACCCCGACAACGGCCGACTATTGAATTGACGGGAGGCTCTCCGCACAGCGTAAAAGGACATACAAACACTGCCACAGTCTCAGACCACTTGTTCTATAGCCCGGAAATTGCACATTATTGGTCCGCCGTCTATCTGGTGGGCTCATCCAGCCCGTGTTCCTAGTCTTCACCCATCCCTGCTCGCAAGCGAGTCTCACTTACACTACCGCCATGCTTTCGAATTCAGACAAGTCCCTGGACAGAGGATATGATAGCCCGACTTCACGGGTGAAATGCTGAAAGCAAAGCCCAAACAGCCAGGCCATTGCCGAGAAAGCCTACTTCCCAAAATCATCCCCGTCTCTCTCGTTGCATTCGACTCTTCCTTTTTTCTTCATTAACCTTGTTGACATCCTCTAAATACCAGGTCCATAAGAGAAAGAGAAAGAAACGAGCTGGAGAAGCCAGAAAAGCGAAGGATAAGAACTTGCGTTTCACCGTTGTTGTCACTCACCTGCCGAGTCAATCTACCACTTGTAGCCTCGCCCCATACTGACTTTATGCCCGTGGGCAGACTGCTGTCAATATCGTGTCGGCAAAGGATGCCTTCGCCTTCCTGCCGCGGTCTGGTCGTCAACACTGCAACTTGTCTCCTGTGTGCTTTGGTTTGACCTGTCATCCTCTCGTCATCGCATCTTTGCAGCATCAACAAGTGAGGTCACGCAGGCGCACAGAGTGAACTTGGTCCCCACACCGCAAGAGAACATGCCATTGCATGATTCAGTTATAGGCAAAGACGTGATAACCGTATCATCAAATCCTTGGGACCCGATGTTCGTCGGTCCCCAGCCATCAAGCGGCGGGAGCTGAATATCACGCCAATTGGAATCTGCTACATCAAGACACAAGGTCACTCTTCAGCGGCAACAAGAAACCCACTAGATTTCCGGGTCTCAGAATAGCGGTTATCGAAAGTCGCCCATGTCCATCTCGACGGAGCCGTTAACCTGCCACCCTGAAGATATTATGCCGTGCACCCCCTCGAAAGCATATGCAGTGTCCGGGCGGGGTTGAAGCAACGAGAGGCTCGGACCACTTGCCCCTGAAGCACGTCGTCTGGAAAGGGCGGGATGATCTGAGAGCACAACGGGCCAGCCAACACACTCAAGCTGTTCCTGTGTGGGGAGATAACCAGGCTTAGCAGAGATAAGGCGGACATTACGAGCTTGCTAACTGGACCCTCGATATCTGGTCCTCGCGACGGATAGCAATTTGCAACTGTATCGCAGTGGAGGGGAACAGATGGATGCTGAACAACTCAACCCCGAACAATCGGCTGGATTATGGCCCACAGCTTGTTCAAGCACACGACGAAGCACATTTTTCGGTAAGCTATAGGTAAGGATCCGTCGAGGAACTCTAGCTTTGAATGAGTTCACCCGTGCTGTTTCCTCCCAATTTTGAGTTCAAGGGCAGTGAAAGTTTGGCCTCTGTCTCTTCCGGGATAACCTTCGTCGTTTTGATAGCGGGCATCCAGCATCCACCTTTGTGCTGTTTTGTTTTTGTCGATGGACGAGGGCTCATGACGGCCATTCGAAACCCCCAATGCATCTTTGTTCCTCAGTCAACCGTTGCGAAGGTAAATCGCCGACTCGGCAGCACCACGAACGGTCCCTATACAAGTGCCCCATTGGCCGGCCATCCTGGGAAGCACCGCTCGTCGTGCATGGAGCTACTGTACGGATGCCATTACCAATCACTTTCTGATGCAGAGTCCTGAAACTAGATGCGTACTCTTGGGACGAATTCAAGCGCTTAGCGTTTGAAGAGCCGACCTTGAATGCTCCTCAGTTCCAGCGGCATGTTTACTGGCCACCGCGACACAGGGACAGGACGGAAGTAACGTCCACTCCAACACGGGCTTTTTCTGCAACTTCCTGACGCACTTCCTCGCCAAAGTGAAGGGCCGAAATGAGAGTGGGCATATCCGTCAACAAGACATGCCCGTACCACTGGCGACGGCGCTCCCCTCCTGCATACGTGGCGTCGATGTTCCATGAGGACCGGTTGTCAGGCCTGGGCCTTTGCGGCTGATGCTGACATCTGTCAACTCGCGAATGATCCACAATGGCGCATTGCGTCCATCACTGGCATGGCATTTCCCCGCTTATGTCGTAGGCTGGTAGGCAATGTCTCAGTGGCCGTCTCTTTCGCATCGTCACATCCTAGCTTCTTTTCGGGTGCAGATAAAGCGACATCAAGTACCTACGGGGCAAGGCAGTTGACCACCCCTGGCCCTCAATCCTATCATCGGTGGTCAACGTTTACTTCTCCTCGTTGGAAAGCTGTAAGGGATTCGGCCGGCGCCATATGCGCAACAATTGTGGACACGAAATCGGGTGGAGCAGGCTATGTGTTGGTTCGGTTTCCAAGACAAGTGATTTTATCTTCAGCCTAGCTCGATATTATTGGACCCAAAACCAGAGGCTTCAACGCACAATGACGAATCATGATCAGATTCGTTGGGAGGAGTTGCACAAGAGGGGAGCGCCGAGTCTGAACGGCAACGGAGTCGCCTGGACTGAAAGTAGCCCAAGCCCCCGGCGATGGGGCCACCCCAACGGGAGGGCTGCCTTCAAGGAAGACTTCCGATACGACGGGTGACGGCCGTCCCACCGTTCACTAAAGTGCTTTGCGGGGATTTTGCAACGCGGCAGCGTGGTTCTTGGGAAAGCTTGGCGCTGGAGAGACACAACGGAAACGGCCCAGGTTGATGTTGCTGACGAGGGAACAGTCGCAAGGCCGGCAGAGTCACGACCACGTCGGCTCTCGCTGGAGACGATGATGATTTTCTCCATTGCTCCGGCCCGGCCTTTGTTCAACCACCGTCCTGCGACTCACTCATCAAGGCTGGAGAAACGACAGAGGGACGGACGTGCTACGACGCCCCACTAGCCAGTGTCTCTCTGACGAAGGGGCCATTCCCACCTTGGATGGGGTTGGACAGATACCCAGCGTCGACATGACCAAGGACCCAAGCAGAAAGCTGATAAAAGAAACAACCAACCTGACGTACTGGTTTGGATCGTCTAAAACGCGGGGGGCTTGCGTCCTACGCACCAGTGGAAAATAATGCAGCATGTCTACGAGCCGCACTGCTGCGTGCGCGATCCCATGGATGGTGGCACATTGAGCAAAACGGAATTCCAGATTCTGACCGATCCAAAATGTTATCATCTGGCTCCCGAGGCTTACAAGCACAGGATTCGGGCGCAACCTCTTCCGTGATCATGGACCATCTGGCCTCCAAGCCACAAGGCCGTTCATCCATGGCCCAGCAACGGGATTCGGCCGTGAGGCCAGGGCAAAAGCACCACTATCCGCCCAGAGCCACAGTCATCTTGCCCTGTCAACCCACCACTCGGGTGTCTTCCGTGGACTTTCAGCAAGCAAGGTTTTCCCCGTCACTGAAATTCTTGCGTCTCATTCGCACCCTCAGCATTCTGGTCGCAGCTCCATGGAAAGCTTCATCCTCCACGCAGATCGGATAGTCAAAGCAGGGGCCCTTTCCCAACCTCGACTGGTGTAGCAAACACATCCCCAGGCCCACCAGTCTTCTTATTTTGTGTCATCAACAAGCGTGCGACCTGCAGCACACAAAACAGCACTCATCCGAAAACTGCCGTAATGCCCGGAACCTAAATTCGGATCACACCTCGAGCGACTGCGTCCAGCCCCGCGACGCCGACACAACCGAAACAGAAGCGGGGAGGCTTGTCCCCCTGCTCTGGCCTGTGAGGGGGGGGTGCAACGGGCCTGGCACGGAGCCCAACAGGCTCCATGCCTTGAGTCTGCGCCTTTCTCCAGGTTTTTGACTCTACTGCATCGTACATCATCAACCAACAAACATGTGGGCAAATACTCATGGTCCGGTCGGTTGCTGCTGCGGCCAGGAGTTCGACGCCCGCCGGCGGTAGCGTCGGGTTATGCCGCCAAGGGCAAGCAGGTCCGGCGAAGGTCGCTCGCTCGCCCTCTCGTTGTCCCCTGGCTCGATGATCACGTAAATCCCCCCGGCCTCAGACGTTCCCGGGGCCTCGAGTGAGGGTCCGGTGCTCCGCTCCGTGTCCCCATTCCCGAATGGATATCGCGCCGGGTGTCGGGCGGCATGGCCTTGTCTCCGTTCTCGTGGACGACACGCGTCGAGATTGGCCACGCCATTTGCTTACGTCTGCGTCCTCATTGAACCGCACCCCGCGAGCAGAGGCGAGGTACGCTGAGTGCGTCAGCCGCAGCGCGCTACATTGCACGGTGCTTACTATGTGGCGCCGCTAAACCCATCCATTTGTGGTGACCGCCTGGGACGATATCCCTTTCTGTTCGCTTCTCCCTCGCGTCGCAACGGTCGTTAGGGACGGTATCTAGTTTAGACATCTACTCGTTCTCAATCGTTCCTCCTCTGACTCTGCTTCTCGCTGGCCATCTCCAAACATCGTTACCTAGGCTCACCTGAGCTAGAAACTCTTTCTCAAACTCTTCCTTCCGACTTGCTTCCTTGGCCGTCACCGTCGATTGAATTGCAGCTGGAGCGTCGTATGCTGCCGCTTTTCAGTAGATTAACCATCTCACAATCCCGTCATTCTTTCACTGGTTGCCCATCATGACAGTCGCACAGGGGTATCACAACCTCGTCCCCGTGACGAGACTCTCGCCGCCGGTGGATACTACGCAACCCTATGACCCTTCTACCCTCTCAGGCAAGACGGTTCTCGTCACCGGCGGCGCTCTCGGCTTAGGCGCGGCTTTTGCCCGGATGTGGGCCTCTCACGGGGCCAACGTGATCGTCGGGGACATCAACAGATCCGTCGGCGAAGCCCTCGTCGCCACACTTCGCACCGAGAACCCAAAGGGCACTCACCACTTTGTGACCTGTGACGTGACCTCCTGGGACTCGCAGGTCGCCTTCTTCAAGGAGGGCGCCCGCCTCTCGCCCAACGGTGCCATCGACGTCGTCGTAGCCAACGCGGGCGTCAACGACCCGGGCGCCAACCACCGGTTCGAGAGCCCGTCGACCTCCAAGACGGACCCGGACGCGCCCAGCGAGCCGTCCAACAAGATCATCGACGTCAACGTTACAGGGTTGTCGTACACGACGCACCTCGCCCTCTTCTGGCTGCCGCGCAACGGCGCCTCCCGAGACAGGTGCCTGATCTTCGTCGGCTCCGTGGCGGGCGTGGGCCACTTCCCGGGGCAGTCGCCGTACACCATGTCCAAGCACGCCGTGACGGGCCTGTTCAGGTCGATGCGCGCCACGGCGTACATGCGCCACGGGATCCGGCTCAACATGGTTTGCCCGTACTTCGTCAGCGGGAGCAGCATGTTCCCGGCGTCCGCGGAGGCGGCTTTGCTGGGCGGCGGGGCGGGCGGCGCGCGGTTCGGGGACGTTGTTGACGCGACGACGAGGCTGGTGGCGGACGAGAAGATCATCGGGCGGGCGTTGCTTGTGGGACCGCCTGTTGCGGATGACGAGGGCGGGGCGGAGGGGGCGGGGAAGACGGCGGTATGGGATGTGTATGCCGAGGACTACAAGGACTGCGAGGCGTTTGTGTGGCGGTGGATTCGGATGTTGAACACGGTTGAGCACCTTAGGGGGTGGACCGGGTGGGTTGGGGATGCGCTTTCGCTGCTGACGAGGCCGGTCAGGGGGTGGAGGTGAGATGTCAGGGTGTTTAGTTCTTCGTGTGTGAATGAGGATGAGAAGGCGTGGTTAATAACAGGACCGAGTGGAATCAGTCATCTTGCGGGTGCCGAAGGACGGCGTATTATCATGCTGAACCCGGGAGAAGATCTGGTCGCTCGCCATCACAGACGACAACCTACCTGATCTGAGAGGGCTGACAGAGACTCGTCGTAGTAAAAGCGAAGGATGGATGAATTCGCAGCCACCGAATTTCAACTGGTTGCTATTCTTGACGGCTCATTTGCGCATGGAACCCTGTGGGCTCGACAGCCCGCGCTGGCAGTCCCTCGCCATCGAAGAGCACTGGCCAGGATGCCGGTGGTGGTGACCCCCAGGTTGATGTCAACGGCGCAAGAGGAGCCCGGAAGTCCAAAGTCCTCCTGCCAGATGTGATAGATTCGTCGGTGTCTCGTAGGCCGAGGAGTCCAGACAGACTGTCGCTTGGGCTCTCCTTCCGCAGCAACCCAAAGACTCGGTTGTTCCCGTCCATCACAGGGTTTAAACGGAGCCTTGCTGTTTCATTTCCAGAATCGGGGGCCCTTTTCTTCTCCCTCGTTGCATAGGCTATCAGAGGGGCTGTGGTATCGCGCGGACCTCGGAGTGAGGTCTTGGGCAAGCTGTTGTCGCGGACGTGACCGGAAGATACCGCCGCGGAAGGAACTAGGACGATTGTCCATCTGCAGCCTCAACAAGGACTTCAGGCCGCTTCGGTAACAACGCCCGCATCAGGGAACGATACGGGGTGGCGGCCGATGGATCTCCCGGTTCTATGGAATTGTCTCCTGGGTGGCGCTCTCTGGACATCGTAAGCTGTAATGCCGAGGTAGTCGAGCAGGGTCCATCGCTTTCCCTTCTCCGGAAGAGCGTGGGGCCATCTCCGCGAACATCGGTAGAGTAGTTGTGGAGTCCAGGTACCAGGGAACCCCGTTTTGACAGTCTAGCTCTTGCGACATTCTGGAGAGCGTAGGGCGTTCGTCGACTTATAGAAGCCTCTTATCGTGGTCCGGCCTCACTGTTGGCGTCGTATTGGCCATGCATACTAGAGACGAACCTAATGGAAGAGGTGGCCTGTCTACGAGGAGAGTTGGACTGACAGGGACGAGAGTGACCCAGACGCCCTCCGTTGCGGAGCGGTCCGGGTCGGACCGAGACCCAGAAGACGTCCGACTCCCGACTCGGAGGAGGGGCCGGATGCCGCGAGCTATTGACATCTCGTCAACATATACTCAACCCCCCTCATAACGAATCGAAGACACGTCGATGGGAAATCAGGTACCGTAGCTCATGAGTCTCGTTCTCAGCTGTCTACCCGCCAATAGCATTGTTCAGGGTGGGCTTGGAACGAATCCAGATTTGACGTCTTTCTTCTCCAGGACCACCTTCTGCAACAAGGGTCCACGTGTCAAGAGAGTTCATTCAAACTGAGACGTCAGCTATACAAAAAACCCTAAACTTCGACTACAATCTCCCAGAGTGAACAACAAAAACCCCGACGCAAACAGCATAGATGAAACTAGGCTGATATGCACTCTATACGATGTCGTCATTGGCGACCAAGTGGATAGGTGACTACTCCTGCTAAGGCCGCCCTCGATTCAGTGTCGTTTCGAGTGATACGACCAGAGTTTCGACAACACCTGCAATCAAATGTACGAGTCGATGTATGTTGGCGGACAATGCGAAGATTGGGCCTAGTCATAACACCGTCAAACTAAAAAGCGTGCCGGGTCAAGTATACTGCGTGAAGACAAAGAGTGAATTCTGGTTATCAATGCTGCTTAAAATTCCCTGAAAATCTCGTACAGCACGTATCGTCCATGAAACCATTCAGACCCGAGAGCTAGATTGAACGGGGATGAGGCATTGTGCCTCTTCTTCTCACGGTGCCCCGATGCTCCTGGCAGTAGTTGCTGACCTATCTTCGATAGGTTCCCGCACAGCAAGGCTCTTTAGCATAGGCCGTACGAGACCTTCGGATACTGACTACCGGCTATAACCGATTCTGATCGAAGGGTGCGTGGTGAAACCTCAAGCTTCTAGGAGCTTGCTACCTGATATGGGCTCGATGAGCGCTCCAGCATATCAAGTAGTGCGAGCGGCTTCTCTTTTTGCTGCCCTTCCCCCAGACAAGTTTGCAAGATATCATAGGCTGGCCTCTATCCCTTGAAAAGGAGTGACCACACCGAAGTGTGGAATATCGTGGAAGCTCACACACTATCGGGAGGAGACGGGCCCATATTCAAGGCCACTTGAAACGATGGATCCAACTGCATCGATGTATGTTGCTCCTGACTCAGATCAATATTCTGATTCAGGTTTCCGCTCATCCCCTCCGGCCAGCCCATGGTCATCGTAGCCCACAGGTCAGTGTAGGCAGGCTGGTCGTTCGCCACCGTTGGCGTTCCGTTCAACACAGGCGGGACTAAGCCGTGCGAACCATCCCGGTTAAGATCTTGGTCCCATATGGGAAAATACGGTTCCAGACTCCCATCAAACATGGGGCACCCGCGGATGCTCCTCGGCAGCTTATTCACCGGCGTATCGATGTTCGCCACGCGGCCCTCGTACTTGCGCTTGATGACCGCGAACACGACCTTGCTCGCCGAAAAGACATCCATGCTCTTCGTCGACGGCGTCAACTCATCGTGGTGCGCGGACAATTTGGCGAGGTACGAGTCGAACTGTAGCTGTTCGCGGGCCCGCGCGTGGTCCCACCCAGGACACAACGGCAGTGGAAAGGACAGGCGGATGGCGACGATGGTGGCCTGTATGAAGCGGCCCCAATCGATAGAGCTAATCTCGACGAAGGCGTTCCTGTCGAGGTTGACGAAGAAATCGAAGAAGCTGCGTAGGAGCATCAGGCACCGCTCGAGGCGCGGAGCGGGGATGGGTGGGCCGAGCGAGGGGTCTCCCACTTTTGATGTTGCTGTCAGGCGGTAGACGGGACCAGCGAGGAGGAAGATTTCAGTGAACAGACTAGCAATTTTGATGGAGGCTAGGATGGGTCAGTATAAGACACCTAAATGTGAGAGTGTGAGAGTGAAACACACCAACGTCACCCAGACTGCGTGGTATTTGGTTTTGCCAGTCTCTCAGCTGGCTATCGAGCCCGAGAAACATAAAGTGAGCCTGCTGCTTCGCTTGCTCCGTCGCAGGGACATTCTTCGTCATCGTGGACGCCTCTTCGGTGATGTGCAGCAGCCTTGCGAGCCACGCCAGGGTGTGGTCCCCCTTGAGAGCGGAGGTGCGCTCGAGGAGATCGCAGCAGGTAGTGGTCCACGAGGTGTACGGAAGTGATAGCAGCGACGTTCTGGCCCATGCCATCGCAAACCTGGAATAGGTCAGAGTCGTTTTGCGGAAGTACTGCAGAGAGGGCAGCACGTGCGCTGTAACTAGATAGTAGCATGATAGGTACGCGCGGATGCCTTCCATCTGGTCCGGTGTAAATGGGGTGGACACACCCGCACCTTGGTAGGGTGGGTGGTTGAGGTCGAGGTCGTGGAGGATCTCGGCTGCCATGCGAACATAGTGAAAGGCCTGTTTGCTCTTTGGGCGGAGGTGGAAAGGATACCTGCGGTCGTTAGGCGTTTCAAGGGGGAAGAAAGGAAATAAGGAATTGCGTACCACGCCGTATAGATGAGCAAGCCTTGGAGAAGTTCCATGGTGCGCTCGCTGCCGACCACGAATTTGAGGCCGAGGATCTTGCGAAACTCTTCATCGTAGAGTGTGTGTCCCTGTAGCGCATTGGAGGCGGACGCCGTTGAAAGAATGGCGAGAAGCAGGAACGGCTTTGTCTTGGACAGAGACGCAACGGTGGCGTCCGGGGGAAGTACCACGCAGGGAAAATGCTTCAGCATGACACGGAAGGTGCGCAGTAGTTTCTCGGCGGAGTCAAGGTTGAACTGGGGCTTGAGGCCAAGGTTCGACACGGAGATGGACGGACCCGAGCCTGACGACGGTGGGGACGATATGGAAGAGTAGGGTCCACTGCCGGGGTCCTCGAGGCCGAGCATTACGTCGATCGACTCCATGTCGGACGGAGGTAAGAACTCCTCAAAGTACTTGTCATGTCGTGCAGCAAGATTCTCGAGGTCGTCGGGCTCTTCCAACTGGGGCATCTCAAAGTCGATGCTGAAAGTCTTGGACGGGCCCGGTGGTGGAGGAAGTCTCGGAGCGTCCTGGTTCCTGTTATAGTGTGAGTAAGACTACGAGACACAGGAAGTGTGTGGCGGGATTGTCCATTGAGGATGTTAACGGCGAGAAGCTTACAATCTAGATTGTCGAGGACGGCGGGTTCTGGGACCGGTACGGAAGACGCATTCTCTCTTGAACTCGAGACACCTGATTCGCTCGGTGGACTGGTAAGCACACAATTCGACCTATACGCCGAACCAAGTCGGGGATATGAACAGAGGGTGGGTACACATCACACACCTTCGACAAATTCCGGGTTGCACGCTGGTCTGGCACTTGACCTTGGCCGCCCTACATGCCTCGCAGGCGTTGGTCACTCTCTGTCGCGGAGTCGCGCAATCGCCCAATGCAGCGGCATCGATAGTAGTCTCCATAATGAGATAATGGGGACCGAAGACGAGTCAGTGAGGGGCGAGAGATCCGGGTGAGAATGAAGATGACGGGAGAGTCAGATATCCGGTCCGAAATGGAGTGGTCTTGAGGATTGCGTCCATATGGTAAGGTACGCAGACAGAAGGATGAAGGGAAAGTAATTGCGTTTCCGCATCCGGACGCGCAGGGAGATGAAGTTTTGACGCGACGGCTACGAAAAAAAATATACAAGATCAGCCAGGAGTTTGATAGCAATCCAGAGATCAATCCGCTAAGTTCTTACCCGGTGATTGACACTTGCAAAGCGATGAGTCGAATAGGAAGGAAAAGAGGATTCGGAAATTGGATTGAACTCCGCCTTTCCCTTCGCGGGGGCAACACAAGAACGAATTAGTGGCTAACAAGATGATGAATCCTCCGAGTAGGCTCGGATGTTGGTGATTGGAGGATGTTTGCTGCAGGCCGAAAAAGAACTCCGCCCTTAGGGCGGATTTCAGTAGGGGTCTTGAACGATTTGGGTGGGTTTAGGCGCTAAAACCCATGTTATCTTGGCTTGAACCCCCGCGCTGGTCGTAAGTTCCGAACCACGTCGGAGTGTATCAGAATTGCAGTGGACTTTTGAACGTTGTAATCGAGCTGATAAAATGGGCCCCAACCGACACGCACCAGGAACGCTTATGTCATTCGTGTTCGTTAACACAGCTATTGGATATAGCACAATCGTCGAGCAGTCAGGTAAACGGCTGCCAGCGACTGAATCCTCATCTTGCGCCAACTGAGATGGCAATTTCAGCACGGTTGATCTCATTCTGTTTCTATTCCTCAGTCAAAGATGACGTGCTATTGGGCGAAACTGAGACTCTGTCTTTGTCTTGCATACGAACCCCGACGCTGAGGACCAGAGTAGGCAGTGATGAGGTTGATGCTCAGGGCAGCAGCCATCGTACGTTCTTAGTGCTGGATATCGTTGATGTCAGGGTTGTTCCCCTTGAAAACGCGCTCAAAAGCCTCGTCGAGCCGCCACACGAACTTTGAGATGTTGTTCACATGGTACTTGGTCTTCTCGTCGTTGTCGTAGACCAAATGCTCCCCCTGAGTGTCGAAGTCGATACCGAGTCCCTTCCAATTTGGAATGTGAACGCCTTCTCGGTGCTCCTGGAAATCCGAGCTTGCGCAGCGCGATGAGCAGTAGACTATACTTTGCCCTAGCTGCTCTGCACATTCTTCACAGATGACCGGTCCGTCGCCGCTGCCACCCATTTCCTCATCCTCGTCCTTAAGCTGAATACATCCTTTGCCAGCGGCGCAACTGTGTGCGGTTTGAACATGTTGGTCCTGATGGTTCGTCAGTATGCGACCCGTCGTGGGGATTAATAATGAAAGGCTCACATATGCCTCATCATAGCACTTTTCCGAGTCGAAGACAGTCCTCTTAGTCAGGCTCAGCTCGGCGAAGACTAGGCACAGCGGGCACGCGATGACCTCGTCCGGCGACACCTTGCCTGAGCATGCAACGCACGGCGGGAGATCGTACAGTTCCTTATTGACCCGAGGTCCCTGCGGAGGAGGCTGCTGTCGCTTCTGAGCTTTCAGGAGCTTATCCTGCTCATGTGCCGCCTGCGCCCTCTTAAGCTCGTTAAGCGTCCGCTTGTGCTTGTCCATGTTTCCCGAGGCCTGCGACCTAGCTGGCCTGTCGGCCGCCATGGCGGACACAACGTCCTCGATAGAGACGCCGGAGCGCAGCTTCTCCACGTAACTTTTGCATGATGTCGGGACATCACCAGTCCGAGGGTCTCGAAAGAATACATCGATGAGAACTTCGGTCTCCTTCTCGAGAACCAGGTCATCGAACATGGGTGCCAGCTCCTCAAGACTCGGTGCGTCGTCAACACCCTTGCTGACGGCTCTCCTGACATCCTCAATGAGTGAAGACGTGGGCTTCTCTTCATCCTCTAGAGCGGCTTGAAACTCAGCCCTGCCTATCGAGGCTTCAGCAACGCGCCCCGCTGCTGACTTGGGGACGGACTCGCGATAGTGTCTCTGCTTTTCCTTGTCGATCCGGGCCTCAATGGCTTTGAGATCTTCACTGAAGTCCTTTAGCTTCGCAAACAAGCCGTCGAGATCGTTCAGAAAGGCCTTGTCGTCGGAGAACCACTCGTCCTTGGAGTCAATGTATCTGCTTCTCATCGTCTCCACGACATCTCCATAGCAGTCCTTGCAGTGCGCTACATGAGCCTTGCCATGTTCCTGCGCGCATTTGGCCTTGAGTTTTTCGATGGAATCAGCCTCCCGACGTTGCTTTCCCCGCTTAACTTGCAGTGCCCCTTGCTTGCTTCTGCTCATCTTGTCGATGTTGTCGTAGTGATAGGCGACAGTATGAGATGTGGATAACGGTGCCCAGCCCGAAACTCAAAGCTTGAAAGCAAACACTTGTTTCAAAGTGAGTATTGATCCAATTGCTATACGGTGTTGTTCGCCCAAGGAGCGTTTGTTGTTGTTGATGATGATGATGATGCTGCAAGATAGAAACGAACTGAGAAGCTCGTGGCTGAGGTGAAGAAGAGTGGATCATGGAGGTCGGGGGTACCGTGATACTTCAGCCTGCGCACGGCCCTCCCCTGTCGCTTCGGTGAAGGTCTGCCGAATTTCAGCCGGCGCATCCATGAAGAGGCTTTGGTGCCGAGCAGCTTCGGATTTTGGCTATAACCATCAACATTCACGACCAGTGATCCAAGACGAAAATGGTGAGTTACGTGGGCGCACTTGAAGGGAAAATAATTAATTCTGAATACCATGACAGGCCGACAAACTCCGTAATCAGCAAGAGCTTGAGCGCCTTCAGGCCAAGTACGTCGGCACGGGACACCCCGACACCACCAGTTGGGAGTGGAAAACAAACATTTACCGCGACACGTACTCTTCCATCGCCGGCCATCCCCCGATGCTCTCATACATGGCCCTGGCCGAGAACGAGCCTACACAGCTACTCCGCGCGAGACTCATCAGGGTATGTCTCGACTGCCCTCCAGCCACCAGGTCGCTTCGTAAACATGCTGACTGCAAGTAGAAAATGATGCAGCCTGCCGGCCCGCCACCAGTACGCGAAGATTAAACGACCGAACCTACGTGCAGGGGGAAAAGAGACAGAAGTATATTGAAAATTAATGGGCGAACATACCGGCGTTGAGCGACAGGTTTGCTTTAGGATTGATAAAGGAGGGTGTATACACCCCTAGAATTCTATTGCCAGTATCTACTGGCTGTTCATGCACTCATGCGCTAAATATGCTTGCTATTTGTTGGGTATCCCATTCCGCAAAAATCAGGCTGGCCTCTTCTCGCCATGCGCAACCTTCCCGCGCCTCTATAAGCCCCTCAGTGCGACGGACCCGCCTCAGGAGCCTGCGACATATCCACGTCACCATCAGCATCTTCGGGTGGTTGAATCCCAAAAGTCGCCCCAATCTTCTTCTCTAGATCCGCATCCGCCTGGTCACCATATACAGCACGTACCAGGCCTGCTGCCCCATCGATGCCAACCTCCTCGAGCCCGCGCGGGCCGACGAGCCAAGTGATGTCTTCGCTGCCGTCCTGCGCCTGTATTGCCGTATTCTTCTGTACCTTGCGCACGACGTAGCCCTGTGCCTGCATGCGCTTCAGCACATCTTCCGTCCTCTCCGATGCGACGTTGGCCTCGGCGTTGACGCGGTTGAGGTGCCGCCGTAGCTTCTGTTCGGACAGCTCGCCGCCACTAGCGAGGATGATTGTTACAATCATAGTGTAGAAGCCAATGTACGATGCTTCGACTTCAATGCTCGGTGCTTTTGAGGGGGCAATGATTGTCGGGGCGCGGTAGCGGGCAGGGAGTGTCGTGGAGAGAACGAAGACGCCGGAGCTGGTCTTTGCTTGGGAGCCGGACTTTAATGCTATGTGTTGTTAATCGCCATTGTCGCGTACTTCCAACTCTTCTTTGGACTTGCCTTGGCGCTTCTCTGCCATTGTGAACTTTTCCCTAACGGCGAGTTCCTGCAACTCCATGCCCCAGACGGTGCGCAGCTGCTGTTGCGCCAGATCAAAAACTTTCCTGAAGGCTCTACCCTGGTCTCCAAGAACTGACAACATGTCAGCTGCGGTTCAAAGTGGGTGGGTTCCAACACTATGGCTTCTCACCTCGCTCCTTAATTCCGTCTCGACGGATTGGCGTCCGAGAGAACTCGCAAGCCAGAGCGTAGCGCACCAGTTTCTTCGCGAGCTGATCTTCTGCACTAGCTGCCGCATCTACAGCACCATTTTCGGATTCGTCATCTTCATGGGATGCTTCACGACTTCGGCGTTGTCTCGAGTGTCTGACTTCCTCTTCTGAGTCGTCATCCTCCACCTGACCGCTGTTAGCTGTTGTACGGATGTGGCTTCAACAGGAGTGGGTCGTACCTGTCGTCGTCTTCTTTGTGAAGGAGGCATTTAAGGTTACCCTGGCCAGCAAGACGTGAGATCACTCCAATATCTCTTGGTACCGAAAGTACGGAATTCAGGCAATGATAAGATAGAAAGCGGTGCTGGCGTCTTCGGGCTCAAAGTTCAAGTGACTTGCGATTTGCTTTGACGCGACGCGATTTGGGCGGGGCACTTTACTTCGCGCTCGCACTCTTTCAACAATTTCCTTATCTTATCTCTTATCTAATCACCACCCACCTGTCGCAAAATTTAGGGAGCTTTGGATCATGACATGCTTGTTTGTCGCAGTCGTCTTGGAAGGAGCACTCGAGCATTGTTCAGCGTTTTCTTTTTCCCCAAATGATTTCTCGAGCAGTGTATGCTCGAAGTGTGTGTCTGCGATGTCAATTGCGACTCCTCGACCGACCGAGAGCCCATAGCTCACTTCGACCCCCCCTTTCCGAACCGACTTCCTTCAGCGACGATTATACAGCGGCGACTCGGCTTGGAATCGGCTTGAGGCAGAATCAAAAGGCAAGAAAGACGTATCAAGTAACAGCAACGGCCTTCAAAGCGATCCTTCGACCCCAAAAGACGAGCCACCTCAGGCGCAACCAGCTGCTCCTTCACAGTCTGTGGCATCCGAGCAAGATGGTCCTTCGAGTGGGACGGAGCCCGCGGCGGCTTCCGCAGCTGGCAAACCCACGAAGCGAGAAGGCCCCCTCGTCACCAGGTACTATACCGGCGTGGATCCCAAGGATCGCCGCGAGCGCCGCCGAGTAGGAAACCGCAGCGTATACTTGCAGTCTGAGCAGCTAGACGTCAACATGCTGGGGGAGAAGGCTCGGACAATTGTCATGCGCGAGATGGGCGGGAACTACAAGAACATTAGGGAACTACCAGTCGAAGAGCTTCTGCCTCAGGAGTTTGACATCAAAGCATCACTTGATGCGGAAGAGAAGGACTTTACGCTCGAGGAGGCTCTGGCCAACGTTGACGATATCCGTCCCACCGACCCCATCGTTTCGCAGAGCGAGTTCGACGGGCTGTTGGAGGTACTTGTTAATGGGTTTACAGTTGCTCAGCTCAGGGCTTATCTTGCGCGCGAGAACGCAAAGGCTCGAACGACGCCTGTGAATGGGAAAGTTCCACAATACGGTTGGGTTCAGGACGAGATCCCCTGGGCCCCCTTCCTGAAGCCGGAAATTGTCGGCTCTCCCAAGGAGAGACTTGCCTTAACCCTAATGATCGAGGCTTGGCGTTTAAGCATTAGGGAAATGCTTGATGGCACCGGCTTCTATAGCGCCAAGGTCAAGGAAAGGGTTATCGCACTCTTGGAGAGTAAGTGATTCGGTCACCTATCCCGATGTCGTCTAACATGTGGCAGGAGACCACGCGAGACTTGATGCTATCAGAGAGGCTTACCTCGATGAGGGTGAGAGCATTGAGCTCACTAATCAACGAGTGAGGATCACAGCCACCAAAGCTAAGACAGAGACCATCTTGAAGAAGCTGGACGAAGCTGCTCAACTTGTTATTACAAAATACATCGATGCCGCTTGGCTTTCCAACTGCGACACTCGTTCTACTATGCTGCACCATCTTGGTCATCTCACCAACACATTTATCACCTATAGCACTAAGACGCACACCGTAAGGCAAACCCCTTCCATGAGCAGTAATTACCACGTCTAACAGCGAGACAGCTCCGCATTTCATGGTTCAAAGACGGAGCTGTAGAGGAAAACGACGTTGGCGAACAGTTGGAAAATGTTATTCAACGTCTTTTGTACACCGCCTTTCATCCCAGAGATACTTCTGTCTCTCTCAAGTACGACCCGAAGGACAACACCGGAAGACTTATTCCCGAGCTCCGGGGACAAGAAAAGCTTTCATGGAAGAGCAGACTTACACAGTGGTCTCGCTATGTGACGCCGGTCGGCCGCATTTCTCCAGCAGAGTCAGCATTCCCTCTCGATGCCAGCGAGATTCTATCTCGTCCTATGCAACGGCCCGTGCAAGATGCCGACACTCCATGGAGCAAGACATACACCTCAACCGTCGCCTCCTTCGGTCGGATCCTTCATAGGAACCAGGACCATTTCAGCCTGGCTGCAGCAGCCAAGGCCAAAAACCACATCTTCTCGCCGACTTCCCCTCATCCCACAGGTCTTACTGCCTTGTCTGAGGCGCTTCCTACAATCCCAACGCAACCCATTCAGACGACTCTCGTTCTTGGCTTCCACCCGCATCCTTCTTTACACGAGATAGAAGACCTGCCTCGTCACCTCGAGCTTCGTCTTACCGTTCCTGAGGAGCTGCCCGAGGGCCCTCTGACGTGGGATGTATGCAAAAAAGTCCTCGTCGCGGTCCTCGACCAGAGCTTCACCGACATCGCATACCCCTCCGAGCCCGTTGACATGCGCCTGTCCCAGTCGTCGCTCTCAGCAATGTCACCTGCTGCCCTCGACGACTCTCCCTTTCGTGAGTACACCGAAAATGCGAGGTTTGACCTGCTAGCGGGCCGTCTCCGCCCGCCACCTGAGATTGAGCTCTCCGGTCTTCCCTCTACCAAGGGCGGTGGCATCATTGGCGGGACGGCCAAGTACGTCTTCTCAGGCCTCGAGATGCGTCGGACTTTGGATGCCAAGTATGAGGGCCACAAGCTCCATTACACGAGTGTCGAGGCGGGTCTGCACGGCGGCCGGCGCTCGGAGCTGGTTCTTGAGGCACGGCCAAAGGATAACGATCTGTCGGATCAGTTAGAGAAGGCGTTCGCTGACAGATATCTGGCTGTGGCACACGACCTGGTGAAAGGAAGGGTAGTGCAGTGGGTCGGGGAGAGAGATGTCGCGCGAGAGTTTGATGAAGTTGACACCGGTGATGTTGAGGCAGAGCAAGCCCGGAAGGAGATTGAGCGCGATACTGCTGAGGGGCAGTCGAGCATGGTGGAATCGTCTATCAATCCCGTCACTGCCGAGAAGGGCGAGAGTGGGACAAGCAGACTAGAGGAACAGGATGTCACTGTTCCTGGACAGGAAGGCGAGGCTGGGACACACAAGAAGAGTGACATGTAAGATTATGTAGCAATTTCTGTATATCAAGTGTAATATATCTCCTGTACAAAAGATGCTTCAAGGTTTTTATTTATGTACTTATTTGCCATTGACGTGAAGCATCTAGAGAAACTTTGGGCGGCCAGAAACGGCGTGAGAGCGCAGCACCTTCCGATGCCTTCTTTCACCAAAAAGAAAAGAGGGAGAAAAAACGATGTCAGGTGACTAGAAGTCAAACTCCTAGAAACGGTCTAGATAGAAAGTGAAATCTGCCGTTATCGAATGAGAAAGGGTTTCCCACGGAAGGCGGATGACATGACTGGCTGCTCGCAGAAATCTTAGTTGTTAGACATGCTGCCCCCGTGTGGTTGGAGCACGACATGGACCGACCTCCACACCAGCGCTGGAATCGTTTTCTGGGCGCCTAGCGTCAATAACATCAAAATACTTTCATGACCAGGTGCTGTAAAACAGCTGGGGGACTCAAATAGCGGACAGGAAAGTATTGGAAAGGCAGAGGACTTTGAAGTACATCACAAGGCAGGAGTGGCACAATCATGTAACTTGGGAATCACTTCTAGGACTCTATTTTTGTGCTTCTGAGCACGTATCATGAGAAGTTTTTTGACGTAGAATCATCCTGTCCATCCTTCCTCTCGATATTCGTGCTACCAGCCATATTCATATGTCCTCATGCCACGCAAAGGGAATTCGTAAAGCCGTAGAAGTGAGTCTCCATAGCCGTGAAGCCATGGGCAAACTCAGAACCCAACCCTGGTGAGTCAAGTCGCTTATTTCTTGGCAGCCTTGGCAGCGGACTTGGTGACCTGTTGATGAAGATGTTAGATACTAATGGCTTATGAAGGCAGGGGGTTGAGTGAAAACATACCTTGCCGGAGGTGGCAGCGGACTTGTCAACGGACTTGATGACACCGACAGCGACGGTCTGACGCATGTCACGGACGGCGAAACGTCCCAGAGGGGGGTAGTCGGTGAAAGCCTCAACGCACATGGGCTTGGAGGGAACCATCTTGACGATGGCGGCGTCACCAGACTTGATGAACTTGGGGTTGTTCTCAACAGACTTTCCGGTACGGCGGTCAATCTTCTCGAGGATCTCGGAGAACTTGCAGGCAATGTGGGCAGTGTGGCAGTCGAGGACGGGGGCGTAGCCAGCACCGACCTGACCGGGGTGGTTAAGGACGATGACCTGGGCGTTGAAGGAAGCAGCGCCGGCAGGGGGGTCGTTCTTGGAGTCACCGGCGACGTTGCCACGGCGAATGTCCTTGACGGAAACGTTCTTCACGTTGAAACCAACGTTGTCACCGGGAAGACCCTCGGAGAGCTGCTCGTGGTGCATCTCGACGGACTTGACTTCAGTGGTGACGTTGGCAGGAGCGAAGGTAACGACCATACCGGGCTTGAGGACACCAGTCTCGATACGGCCGACGGGCACAGTGCCAATACCACCGATCTTGTAGACATCCTGGAGGGGAAGACGGAGGGGCTTGTCTGTCGGGCGCTTGGGCTGGTCGATGGAGTCGATGGCCTCAAGGAGGGTCTTGCCGGTGGACTTGCCGGACTTGGTCTCCTTCTCCCAACCCTTGTACCAGGGGGCGTTGGTGGTGGGGGCAAGCATGTTGTCGCCGTGGAAACCGGAGATGGGGACGAAGGCAACAGTCTTGGGGTTGTAGCCGACCTTCTTGATGAAGTTGGAGGTCTCCTTGATGATCTCCTCGTAACGGGCCTCGGACCACTTGGTGGTGTCCATCTTGTTGATGGCAACGATGAGCTGCTTGACACCCAGGGTGTAGGCGAGCAGAGCGTGCTCACGAGTCTGGCCATCCTTGGAGATACCAGCCTCGAACTCACCAGTGCCGGCAGCAATGATGAGAATGGCGCAGTCGGCCTGGGAAGTACCAGTGATCATGTTCTTGATGAAGTCACGGTGACCGGGGGCGTCTGAGAAGGGTTAGTGTGTGAAAGACATGATGACCCCGCTTTAAAAGAAAAATCGGCAGGTGCCGATCTCGATGAGCGAAGGGAATGTGAGATGAGCTTACCAATGACGGTGACATAGTACTTGGGAGTCTCGAACTTCCAGAGGGCAATGTCGATGGTGATACCACGCTCACGCTCGGCCTTGAGCTTGTCAAGAACCCACGCGTACTTGAAGGAACCCTTGCCTGAGTATATTGTTAGTCGATTGCTCCCATGTCTGGTAGTGACGGGTAATTCTCACCGAGCTCGGCAGCCTCCTTCTCGAACTTCTCGATGGTACGCTTGTCGATACCACCGCACTGGTAGATCAAGTGACCCTATTGTGGAATTCCGTCAGTAAATGATCTCGATGGCTTCATATGTGAGTGGAAGTGCTTACAGTGGTGGTCGACTTGCCGGAATCGACGTGGCCGATAACGACGACGTTGATGTGAGGCTTCTCTTCCTTACCCATTTTGGCGGTTCTGGATCGAGTTGTGTGGTTTGAGGGATGAAAGCTGATGAGATTTGTTAGAAACGGTGGTCGCGGCGATGAAGCTCGTGAGGGAAGATTGTTAGACTTACTGCACAGATGATTCGCAGAAAGAATCGGTATGTAGCAGACAAAGATCGAAAGAGGAGAGCGAGCAGATGGATGGGCGATGGAGAGGGTTTTATTTGCGTGGGTTGTTGTGTGGCAGAGTGAGATGGTGGGATGGGTGGGTGGATGGAGGGGTCGAGGTAAGAAGAGGGGCTTGAAAAGTTTTTGGCAGGGGCTAGCGTGGGGCCGGCCGCTCTTTCCAGGTGAATGCCCTAGATTTTGTGCGCCAGATTTTTTTATTATTGCCGTCCGCCAACATGATTGGTTGACTTGCTAGCAGACGGGTGGTCTCATGAAGTATCTCGCGGGTTGCGTTCAGTCTCCGCTTGGGTGTGGCAACCACCATGCACCCGCCCTCCACAGACAGCCCCTCATCGCACCGAATTTCACAGAAAGAGCGGTATGGCCTCCTCTGAGGTGCTTTGGAGTTTCCCAGGCTCCTCTGGGGGCGGGTTTCTTACGCCGTCTCTGTTTTGAAATCAAGCAAACCAAAGCTGATCATCAACTGCTCCGACACGATGAGAAAGCGGACGTCCCGCCTGGCCATGGCAGAATGATGCCTTTGGAGGGGCAAGAATGGAGGGGCACTCGTCGGCTTGTGTTCGCGGGGCAACGCCATGCGTGGTCGCAAACGGCAGACATCCCGCCTCCGTGGCCTCACCTCCCCACCAGCAGAGCTCTGGGCCTTCTGCTGCAGATCCGTGATGTCAACTCTCGACTCGAGGAAATTGAACAGCACTCTCTCGTCACGATTGATTTTCAATGGACCCTAGCTAGCCGCCTTCTTCTTGTGGGAAGGGACGGGCGATGGAACCTCCTGCTTTGTTGGCCACCTCAGCTGCGTCTCATCCCAATGCCGCCGCCCATCCACCCTGCCTAGCCAGCCGTTTGGTCCCTCCCACAGCTTCGCAAAAATCTTTTTCTCTTTTCCTACCCCTCAGAGGTACTTCGGGACTACTTGCGCGGCGATAATGCTCCCACAGCTCTCACTCTGCCCCTCCACCCCTCCTTCAGACACATCCCTGTCAGTCACCAAGGTCGCCGCACAGCCCAACCTGGAACCCATTGCTTTCTGGTTTGAGCCCAACCCTCGTTCGGCATGAGTCACGTAGGAATCTGGCTCTCTGGCACGGCTACAGCCTGAGGTAGCGCATAGTAGTGTACGATAATGCCGTGGTTCAACCCACACTGGCCCAAGGTCCCCCCGTTCAGCCTGTCCTTGTTTGTCCCCAAGTCTCTGGTGTATCCCAGGAGCCATCTTCTAGTGGATGGGAAGCGCCGAAGGAGGAAAAGAAAAGTGAAGCCAAGCGCTTAGGACAGGTCGGCGAAAGAGTCAAAAAGTCAATGCGCCCAGGAGCACATTTGTGCACGCATTAACTCCGACAAGTGTGGCTGAAAGGGAACCTAGGCGGTGCGGGGTTGGAAGAGGAAAAAAAAATCTGATCTTGCAACGACCAGGGTGGCAAACACAGATCCATGGTGACGTGCAGTCTAAGCGCCAGCGCCGCCAACAAGGGCAATTCTCCTCCCGGAGAGGTAGCATCGCGGCAACGTGCAGCTTTGCCATGGCATCGGGCGTCTTGGAAAAAACACATTCTCAGTTTGGGCGACAGCAGACGCGATATTAATTGATAGGACGAGGGTATTGCCTGTTTCCGTGCGCCGAGCTTATGAGCTGCACAAAGGCAAAACGAGGGGTGGTTTGCCCCTCCAATCCGAAGAGATGCGATAAGGCTAGGTGCGACAACCTGAGACACAAGCAGCCATCACGTGATAAATCTGCTCAGCCTTCTTGTCGCTGTCCCTTCAACCATCCTTAACTCACATCTTGTCCATTTCGCCGTCGTTGGTCGTCGTGCTCTTCGGCTGTGTACTCGCTTTGTGATCTCTCAAAGGTCCGGCGATGACGTCGGTCGACCACGAAGTGCATGTATAAACCCCACCACATTCGCTCAGGGAGCCATTCACGTGATTTGTATTTATTTTTACTTGGTTTGGACCCACCTTTCTGTTGGCGGGCCACTGCTTCCGCTGCCAACCTTAAATCCGGTACGTACCATTTCCGGTCCGGAGAGTCAGCCGGCGGGCCACCATAAATCGCGAACGTCTTCTGCAACCCAACTGGAGCGCCACATGTCACGGACTGAACTACTCTATTGAAGTCTACGTTTGGAAGACTATTGACCGCAAGTTTCGTAACGCTGTCGAAGACATTTGGTCATTGCAGTATTCTCGGATTATGGCGCTCGGTCACTACAATCATCACACGCCGTTGCTCTCCAACGTCAAGGACGGCTTCGATAAAAAAGAGTATTCAATAACATCCAGCGACGAGTCTTCCTAGGGGGCCATCCATCTTCCAGACTCATGCCCCGCCCCACAGTCTGTGCTTTCCCCCAAGTTGAGAGCCAGTCAGAGCTGCGGAAGCAGTCTCCCTACCAAGACCGTTGTCAAATCCGAATTTGGAATAAGTGAAGAATTGACATCTTTACCAGGTCCACTTTCTGCAAGGAGGGCCCGCGTATCGGGAGAGGTCAATTGCAGCAGCTTACGTAGAACGATGTGATACTTGGTGCTTTAAGTGCTTAGTTAGAGTCCAGCATAATTTGAATCGGAATCATAACTTCGTTTGGCCAGCTTTGTCTTTGTAGAGATACGTGAGGCAGACGGTCTTCGGGATTGTGCTGCGCCTTGGTACACAGGTAGAGCAAACTGCTCTATAGGGGAGCTAAGTCGGACGAGAAGGAACAGCTACAGGACCAGCTTCAAAGACAAGAGACCAAAGTATAAGAAGAAGTGTTACGACAAAGGTAGAAAAGATATGTGGAATGAGGAAAGGTAGATGAGTAAAATTGATGAGTGATAGGCTTACCCGACAAAAATCAACCCTCTTTCTCATGCGACGTCGACTCTTGAAACTTCAATGCCCGTTGATGGTACGCTTCCAAATGACTGCTTAAGCCCTGTGTACCCCTTCCTTACGGGCCCACAGCGGCAGCCTGCCCTTTTCTCTCGGTCCCTGCTCGTGATTGTTCCCACCCCGCAGTGATGTCCGTTCTGGTTGCTCGTGTACACCTAGCGGTGGCTCTCAGACTTGACTTCTTCGTACTGAGGTCAAGGGTGGTGCTGTTCACAATCCCCCTGGCACAGACAAACCGGAGACCAGGTTGGAAGAAGCACCAAGGTCAATCTAGAGACGGATATGAAGGCATTCCCAAAGTTGTAAATAATTGAGCCCTACATGTTTTTCATAATGTTCAAGGGCCAGGGAAAGCATTTGTGGCTCCACCTTGAACCCTCGATGCCACCATACTCCCTTGAACCGTTTCTAGTCTCTGACCTGGTACCGTGTTTGTCTGGCCTATACAAAATACCTTATCACGAGTCCACCCCACTCGGCCCGGCCTCGGCGCCAGGGCTCATATGTTTGTCTCCGTCTAGTAATTCCTGTTTCGGTTTAACCCATGCCGTATAGAACCTTCTGCTAGACAATGGCTCATGATAACCATGTCAACTACAAGCTTACCAATGACGTTTTTTCGATGCAAAAAGTTACCCAAGTCGATGCTTGTTCATCAATCAACTAGTAGTAGCCGTGCCTGACTAAATCACGACGAACCCAGTAGCGGACACAGGGGTGCCCTTGACAAGCCGTCCAGAGGGGAAAAGGTTCTTTCCAATTATCTTTAATTTAGACGATAGCATGCCCGCTAATGCTATGGTGCTATGTACAAGTTTGCTGGCTGGAGTTTTTCGTTTTAGTATGGGAATTAATATGGCAGAAGTGACTAGACCTAACTGAGTAGAAGATGAGAGAGAGAGAGAGAGAGAGAGAGAGCTCGTTTGTTCAGACCAATTGTGATGACGCAAACCGAGTGACGTGAGGAGATGTCCGCGCCCTATGACCGATTTATCCACTTTTGATTTGAAGACGAGATGACGAGGCAGCTTCCTGCTCACCAGCACCTATTATATCAGCCATTATACTCCATGTCGCTCCTGTAGCATGGCCTGGGTAGTTGCCAGTTTGAACTGAGAACTGTTCCTTGTTCAATCGGTCAAAAAAAACAGAATGTCTTCCTCAAAAGACACCAACGTCAGTATGGCGGTATTCAACCGTTCTCACCACAGCTTCTTTCCTGACTTTCCATGTTTGGCGTGATCACAAGCTCACCGGACAAGTTTGCGGGTGAATTCATCCGTAGTGGTTTTCTGCACATCGGTCTTAGCAGACCCAACGGAACCCCCCTGACAGTCGTAACAACGGAATACTGGAACACCCCCAGAACATGAACAAACAGCCTTACCTGCACAAGTATCTGCGAGGCGACGGCTGTATTATTCGTATAGGCACCCATATTTCGCTATCTAAGCCAAGTACCCTTTCGGAAGCATAGCAACAAAAAGGGAATGGGCAACCATTACTCCCCTCGTCGTCGAAGTATATTATACCAGACACGGCTAGCACGAGCTACGTGTCCCCATGTTCGAGAGCGACAATTCCACAGAGCCATTACTGGCTATACTACCCGTGAATGACTTAGTACTTCTCGCATCACACTTGCTTATGCACTCAGTATCTAAATCATTGTGTTGCGATATTGGTCGGCATTTCTTTTGAGGTATTGACTCTATAGTTACAATCAGCAGCCAAGTCGCAGATCACAGTCGACTGAACACACGAGGCCGACAGAGAAAAGCTGGACCTATTGAGGAAACCCAAGAAAGAAACCATGGTAGTCCGTATATAACAAGTACAGAGATTACCGGGAGTATCAATGCGGAAACACAATATGCCGCCCAACCCTGAACGCCAAATCATCAAGCCCAATCCTCAGTTGGGAATTATTCCGATTCCTCCTTCGCCCCTGATTCCTTGTCCGCTTTTGATCCGCTAATCTTATCCCAAACCTTGCCAAACTTATCCGTAAGCCAGTCCCAGAACCCCTTCATGGCTTCTTTGCCCTTCTGTACAGCGTCCTCATCGGCGTCTTGGCTCTCTTGATCATCTTCATTCTGATTACCGTCTGTTGCCGCCTCTGTCGAGGCGGGCTGAGGAACGGGGTCCACTTGAATGGACTTCTCAGGGGTTACTGATTGGGTTGCCGGTGATGTCGTCGAAGCGACAATCTCAGCAGCAGTAGTTGTGTATGGAGGAACCGGGTCCTCAGGCTCTGCTGGCGTGTCCTCAGAGTTGTGAGTGCCGACGGGCGAGAGGGGTAGGCGCAGCGTTCCGTTGTTTGGCTCAGGAATAAGACCGACAGAGTCGCACAGAATGTTATACACGTTTATGTTTTCTGCTCATGTTAGTCTGGCTTCACTGAGTGAGGAGGTGGTGGTCTACTCACGGAAGACATCAATTTGGCTGTTCGGGGGGTGAGGGAAAGCTGGTCCGCGGGCGATGAAGATGGCTCGCATCAGAGGGTGCTCATGATCATATCCGTGCAAGCCGCGGGGATGGTAAACCGAACCGTCCTTCACCGCCTTCGCCACGTCCATCTCATCCTTCGTGACAATGGCCCAGCCAGCCTTGGGGACGATCCAAAGCGGCGCAATGCGCTTGTTGTTGGAGAAATGGTAGCGCTCGGGCATGTTAACATCTCGGAGATAGACGTCGAAATTAGGGTTCGTCTTGGCCTTCTCGGCCAGACCGTCATAGAGCCCCTGAAGGTCATCAGGATTCTTCGGGCGAAGTCCGTACAGAGGCCAGCCATCAGTGTGCTCGATCTTGGAGGTATCGACCAGATCCTCGAGCTGCAGCAACCGTGTCGTATCCGTCGTAGCCATGCCGTGGTCGGACACAACGATGACATTTACGATGCCAGTAAGGTTGCGCTGCTCGAGTCCGAGGAAGAGCTTGTCCATCATGGCATCGGTGGTCTCGATGGTGACGCGGATCTCCGTGCTGTTGGGCCCGTATCTGTGACCGTCTGCATCGACGTTGGGCACGTACGCCGCAATGAGCTGGGGCCGCATGTCCTCGACCTTGGCAGTCTTGTCTTCCATACCGGGCTTGTCGAGGAATTCCAGCATTCTGCTGACCTTGTTGTCAAGCGCCTCCTTACCGTTGAACCTGTCCAAGAAGGTCGGCTCAACATCGAGGATGTGCGCCTCACTGCCGGGCCACATGTGGATCGCAGATCGGATGCCCTGCCTCTCGGCCGTCACCCAGAAAGGCTCGCCCTTCCACCACTTCGGATTGAGACTACGACCCGGGTCGGTATAATAGAACTCGGCCTGCATGTCAGGGTCCCAGAACGTATTCCCCACGATTCCGTGACTCTCAGGGTGTAGGCCCGTCGCCAAGGTGTAGTGGTTCGGAAACGTGACGGACGGAAAGGCTGGGAGCATGTACTTCGGCGACACCCCCTCCTTAACAAAGGTGTTCAATCTCGGCGTAATACCACGCTGCAAGAAGTCGGCGCGGAAACCATCGAGGCTGATGATGATCGTCGTCGGCGCGAAGAGAGCCGTGCCGTTACTGACGAGCTCCACCTTGTGCGCCGACTTCCTCCCCAGAGACAATTTCCACGCCACCAAGACAAGTATCGCAAAGCCGATAGCGATCAGGCTGTGTACGAACAACCACCGACGCCAAGTACGTCGCTTATCCGTCTTCGCGTTGGTCACCATTTTCAGTCGCTGCCGGTCGATCTCGTCGCTATCGTCTCGTTCGCTGCTCTCGCCGGTCGAGCTGCCCTCCTTCATGCCCCCTTCCTCCATCTCATACATCAGCTCGCCATCCTCTCCGTGGGTCGCCTTCTCCAACAGACGCTCTTTCCTTTGTTTCCTCCTAGTGCGGCGCTGTTGGCGCTTGTCCTTCTCATTAACAAGATCTTCGGACGAGCCGTTGCTGGATCCGGGACGTTGACCATCGGCCCCGCGCCCGAACAGCTTCAGGGGGTTCGGCACGGCAAGGCCAGACCCTCGGCGCTGTAGTTCCTGTCTCTTGCGCGTCTCCGCGACAAGCGTCTCGACCTCCTCCTCCTCCATGAACACCAAGCTATCGGCAGCGCGCAGCTCTCGGCTGTTGCGCGCGCGCAATTGCAGCTGGTCGTCGTCGCTGTCGCTGTCCTGGTCGCTTCGGCTGTGCAGCGATGAGGCGTCATCGTCGTAGGTGTCGGGGGCGAGGAGGCTTGTGTTGTCGCGGTCCGTTCGGGACCTCGTGCTGAGGCGACGCATCGGCATGGTGAACAGGTGCCGTATGCAAGGACTCGCTGTTCTAGGTCATGAACCGTGATACTTGTGCAACGTATTCTCTTTGATGGGTTTAAACCCGAGCCGAGATTCTTCCCTTAATTTACGGATTCAAAGGCGACACTGCAAATGGACCCCCTGTTATGGATCACCTTGATGGCGCCTTATCAGCGGCGATAGAGTCACGTGGCTCCCCACTCCGCCTGTACCCCCCGTGTTCAGGGTCCAAGACTTGGCCTGTCACTGGCCCGCCAGTCGAAAACGGGACCGAGCACGGAGTGGCCCCGTTCCGCATGGCCCACTTGGCGTACAGGCTAAAATGAGCTTTACTCGGCCGACTCTCCTTTCAGCAACTTGCTGGGACGACTTTGGTGAGCTCCTCGACAATTCCCTTCTCTCCGCCCAACACAGATTATTCATCATCCGGGCTATCCACAATTGCAGCATAGACTTGGAGGCTTATTTCCCGAGACCCAGCATCTACGCTTCCTGTATCCTTGTTGCCGACGAAAGATCTGGCCCATCTCCCAGCTCAAACACAGTCGGGCCTGTTTGGCACTAATGCTCGTTATCAACGCAATCGCGCCCTCACCGTAGTCCATTATCGCAGCCCAGGCAGTTCTGGGCCAGGGGGGCAGTCGCTAGCCTTGACTGCATAGTACGTGCATTCAATAAATGACCTGCCGTCTCCAATGGTGTTGAAGGGGTGTGGCAGGAGAGCTGAACCAACCCCTGCTCAGCAGGAACGGTACCCTTGCGAGCCGTGGTGATAGTGGCGTTCTGCGTCGCATTCCTCAGAGTGTGTCGTCTCGAAGAGGTCGACGAAACCACAAAAGCCCCCCGCGGATGAGGTGGCGATCTCTGGGAGGTAACCTCCGAAAACCTGTTCGAGAGCTGAATGGTATGTATCCTCAAGGTGATTTGAAATTCCACGCTTTCTTGAGTGAAGTTTTCCTTGTGGTCGGCATACAGATCGTCAAAAGGATGGGAAAGAGTAGTGTATCATCCAGCGACCAGGATCAGTGCCTGCGCAGAAATGCTTGTTACCTTTTCGTGCCGCAAGCTTACAACGCCATAGCATCCGCGGGGGTCTTGCTTCTGCTGATTGGCAGCCTTGGGCGAAAAAACAATATTCTCTATGTCCACCCTTCTCTGTTTGTCTCCCACACCCTGTCCTGTGATTCCGTCGAGCCTATCAAGGGGCATCATGGACAAGATGGTGCGGCTGGATGGGTCGCGCCAGGGCCTCTGGGTGTTCTCTACCAAGTGGCAGTCATTCCTTGAGGTGTCCCTTTCGATCTTCGAGCCCCAGGCGCCGCATATTCCGAGGCTCCCGTCGCAGTTCCAAACTGCTAGAGATGCTTTCAGGATGCTTTTGAGCATACAAACCAGCGGTATTCGTTGTGTTTGACAGAGTTCGATGATTTGCAGAACAATTACGTTCAAGATAACACCGTATTTATTCCAAGACCTACCCTGATGCCAAGCCTCGCCGGCATGCCTCGATGCCATGCACGGAATCCCCTCCCTGAAAACCAACGTCGTGTTCCGGACGCCTTCTTGGAGTCGCAGCGATGGGAGCCCGACGAGTGCGTCTAGTCCGGTTGTTCGCTGGAGCACTCGCAACGATATCTTCCGACGTTTTTCTGATGATGCGACGGAGGACGATGTTCAAGTGACCGAGACTACATTCGCGTAAGTCCAACACCAAGCCGACGACCGTCGTCAGTCCGGCAATCTTGGCCCCTCCGGCGGGATCCGCAGCGGGCTTGGCGGTCTCACGGCAAGCGCGTGCTAACGAATGCCACAGGAAAGCCGAGACAGCTTACAAGAAGGCTGTGAGATCCCTCGAGTCATATCTCAACAAGGAAGATGCAGCTGCTGTCATACCTAAGGCCAAGGATGGCAATGAGATTGATGCCAAGGAAGAGCTGCATCAGGTCGTTCGGGCAATTCAGAAGACCAAAGAGACAGAGCTAGACGACGGAAAGACGAAGAAACTCATCAAATGTTTAGACCATTATCAAGGCGTTTTTGATATTCTGTCGCAAGCAGAGTTCTCCGGCTTGCCGTTAATCTGGGGCGGTCTGAAGTTCATACTACTGGTAACGCTTCTCGGCTTTGACTCAAGACGATGGGCTAACAATTTGCAGGTGACGAAGAACAACAACGATGTTCTACCCAAGGTGATTGATGTGATGATCGATATTGGCCGAAACCTCGAGAGAATACGGGGATACGCTGCCTTGTATCCAACTCCGCGGATGCTAGAATTTACGGCCGAACTCTACGCTGCGATTGTGGAGTTCCTTGAGAAGGTTATCAAGGATGCGAAGAACGCAGAAAAGAATATCCTCAGTAAAGGACATTGTATTCGCCCTGACGAACGTCTACTAACAAAAGATTAGAGCGAGCGATGACGGCTTTTCTTCAACCTTTTGAGGTCCGATACGGCGACCTTCTGTCCAAGATGAAGAATACCCTCATGCACATTCGCGAGGACGCAGAGTTGTGTCTCCATGTGCGCCAGGCCATGACAAGTCACGCCATCGACAGATATCGGACGGTGTTACCGCTGCAACGACATCAGATGCACCAAGCCTTCAAATGTATGCAAGCAGACTTGACACAACCAAGTAACTGCTGACATTTTCTAGCAATCGCCGATAACCCGACTGCGGATGTGTTCCAAGCGATTCGGAAGAATCTGTTCAAAAAGTTTGAGGTTCAAGCCGGGTTCCACCAGGAACTGCAAGCCACATACGAAGTCACAACGTCAAAGGAATGGATAGAGTGGTTCAAGATGGAACAGAAATACGTGCCGTCAGGATTCTCCCACGAGACGAGGGTCATACAGGCAGAATGCGACGCCCCGGACCCTCAGCACGCGCTGGTCTGGAAGAAACAGCAACGCAAGTTCGCTTCTCACGTCCCGTCGGCCTACCTGATTTGGACTCGCGGTATGACGGCGCAATCAGCCATCGCTTCACTCGTAGACCAGATCCTGGTTCAAAAGACAGAAGTCATGGCCGATGCGGGCATCGAAATGGACCAGTTCAAGGAGGCCAACAACAGTGTCAAGTCGCTATGGAACTTCTTTCTCTACCTGACGACGGTCTTAGGCGGGTGCATGGTGTACATCACCATTGGCTCCGTGGGCGACCACGAGTTCGGCATCGTGAGAAAGTTTGTCAGCATGGCAAAGACGTGGAAGGGCCCGCCCATCAACGTGACGTTGATTCACCCGTTCAACGACAACTTTGCGCGGACTGATGATGTCGTTAACCTTGACGATAAGTATGATGTCCATCCATCACTTACGACAACGGACGCGATGCACCATGTGCTGTTACTGGAGATCAACACAACCAAGAAGGTTTCAGACACGATACAAAACCTCTTGTGGGAGACAGCGTGGCGGGAGGTGCGGTACGCTGTCATCGGCATCGCGCTCACGCAGGTGTTTGAGCATATACACCTCGCTGCGAAACAGGCAATCAAAGAGGCGTCTGTGATTGAAGCGTTCTTGACCGAGGCACAATCCGAGCATTGGGAGGCTGCCGTGGCGAGATGGACTTCCAACGAGTCGTGGATCAACATCTTGCGGGAACAGATTCAGCGACACATCGACATTGTCGACATTCACCTACCCCCCGATAGGAAAAAGTACCTGGAGGATAAGTTGGAGCTGCTGGTGCTCGACGAAGATGGCGAATTCGGCTCGAAGCTGTCAACGGCGCAAAGGGCACACATCTGGGAGAACCTGCAAGACGCTATCCGGCCAGGTACTGGTGAGATGTTTTGTAGCAGGATAGAAGAGCTGTTGCGAGATTTGCTGAAAGATTACTGCAACGCGAGTTCTGGGAAGGAGGGAGACATGGAGGGCATTTCTTACCCTCTCGTTAATGCGTATTTCGGGAAGAGTGGTCGGTGGAAGGACTCGTTCTCCGAGGAGCAGAACTTGGTGGCAGATGGCATCACGAAAGCGATTGAAGTTGGGTTTAAGGATTTGATTGAGGCGTTGGCATCTCAGGAAGATTCGGCGTAAACATAGGGTTCTTTGGGCAATAACCAACGTGTATGAGGATATACGAAATGCAACATATCATGAGATCATCACCATCCTTCCACCACACATTAGCTTGAAGCCACCTAGCACCATGCGTAATATTCATTATCCTCCCATACAATCTCACCCTGGCCCTTCCACCGGAGGCTTGGGATGCTCCCATCAAGCCTCTCGTCAAATACAACCCTCACGGCGCCCTCGGTCCGATCGCTGACCCTCTTCGCGGAGGCCGAGACGCCGTCATCGGGATTCCACACCAGCACCTTGGCGAGTCCCCAGTCCGCAGCCTCCAATACGGCAGCGTGGAGGAGCGCGGTGACATCGGCCTCAGGATCGCCACCGACCCGAAGGATCTTGAGCTTCTTCTCGCGAAAGTCGTGATCCCAGTACACCCATGCCTTTCCATCGGCGGTGGCCACCCCGCGGCGTACGACCTCCCGGTTGATAAGCTCCTTGGCCATGAAACCGTCACGCGTGAAGTGCCACAGCATCTGCTCGCCCGACGGCGCGAAGGCGACGTGCGTCTTTCCGTCTTCCGGCAGGTTCGCGATCTTCTTCTTCAGGAGTTCGACATCCTTCTCACAAAACTCGGGGACATCTTCAGCCGTGAGGTACTTCAGGCCTTGAGGTGGATGCAGTACGGAAGCATCGTCCGGGATGAGCGAGACCTGCAAGGAGGGGTAGACGGCCCAGCCCATGCGGGCGTAGTAGATGGTGCCGATGTCGCTATATAGCACGCTCACATTGGAGTCGGCGTCCATGGCCTCTTTGGCGTCGTTGAGGAGGCGCGTGGCCATGCCGTGGCCGCGGTGGGTGGGGTTGGTGTAGACGGAGGCGATGGCATAGGCTTTTTCCTCGTGGACGTTTGGAGAGGAGGCATCGCGGACGAGAAGGGTCTTGGCGGTCGCCTCGCAGGAGGAGATGATGTGTTCTGGGTCCGCCGGATCAAAAAGGACGTAGTAGTTACACTTGGATGAGAGGGCCGTTTTGGAGAGCGCTAGTTCACGGGAGATGTAGGCCTCGAGGGACATGGGAGGAGCCCATGAGACACCGTTGAGGCGCCATGCGGCCTCGCGCTGGGCTGGAGTCGCTGAAGCGAACTTGACGTTCTTTTCTGAGGCGTGCTGTGTTGCGATGAGATCAGACATCTTGGAGGAGCGCGACCGGCGGTGAAGTGAGTGAGTGGGAGTGTAAGAGAGTGAGAGAGAGATTTGAAGTTGATTTTAGGTTAGCGATGTGAAGTTGCAGCAGTGGCTCGGTACTCTGCGTTTCAGCTGGGAAACCAACACTCGGACTGCTCGAAGTCGCCCGGGAACTTGGCTTTTGAAGCTCTTTGCAATATGAGGCAATTGTCACCAAAGTGGATGCAGATCAAGCTGAGCTGAAGTCAACCGATCGCATGGCAGACTCGCGGGCTGTCTCGAGGGCTGAGAGGACCTCCCACAGCGGGGTTTGGGTCGGCCACCCCCGCTGTGACAGAGTCCTGGGGCCAACCCCAGGTCTGGTTAAAGCCACGCCCTGGCCCCTAACGAGTGATCCCACCACTGATGCAACTGCGGCAAATCCGCCCCTGTCACAATGGTCATAACAGGCGACGGCTGAGCGAAAACAACTCATTTCTCATCCACGCACTACATTGGTGTGACTTGTCTGGTCCCGCCGAAGCCTTGCTTTCGGCAACGTTTGTTGGCAGTTGCATATGGACTTGAAACGGATGTGGGAATCGATGGTCTGACACCTCTTTTGGATAGGCGGGTGTACGGCGGAAAACATTTGTGTGACTACCTCAAAAGCCAAACGTCTTCTGCAAAGCGTTGACAACCCTGTCTGCAGTTCTCATCGTTTCCAAACAATCTTCTTGAGAGCTGCCTGTTGAATATAGGATAGTTCGCTCGCCCAAGGCACATCGCTTCTCTCTGGTAGCATCAGATCAGGGCGTACGCCGCTTTCACGTCTTAATTGGCGCCAGAAGATACCACACCCCTGACTGCTCAGTGATTACTTGACAGTGACAAGACTTTCAAATCGGGCTTTGAGAGAGGCTCGGAGACAGAATTTAGACCCAATTTATTAGTGCTAATGATGCGCCTCTCAAAATTTCGCATGCCGCTGTCAACAGCACCAAAAAGGTTTCAACTTGATATACATGAATCTGAGGGCCCACCAAGCTGCCCACCAATTCCTACAACCAAGAGAAACTGTGTAAAGATGACCTGTTGATTATCCATTTCTGCCCAAACATCCCACCCGAATCAAGTACATCCCGCTTCTAGCGGGGTCTAGTGCGGCCCAGTTTTCTGCGTTATCAATGTGAGTCAATCTTTTCTGTCCACAAGTGGCGATTCAATTTATACTCGTATCATATCAAGCAACAACTTGCTGGGGATGAAGCTTGTTCGAATCGAACCCGGCAATTCCTTCAAGCAATCACTCTTATAGAGACTTGGCACCCGCTGGCTCCGGGTTCTCAACGTTGGCGACGTTGAAGGCGTGGGGCTTCCCGATATAAGGTCGAGTATCGCGACGCCTGAGCATCTGCTTCTTCGGTGTGCTGGGTGCACCGTAATATGCTGGCGGTTGGATTGGGAGACTGATTTGCGCGGCCACGACGCCCAGAATGCCGAACACAGTGAGAACGAGCGCAATGTACTTCATAGTGAGTGAGGTATGGGATGGCGGTACAAAAAGAATAGAACAATGGAAGAGAGGGGCAGAACCACGATCAGTCCCTCAAATGTGGTTCTTATATTGAAACTTTCACTGCTCATCAGGGTAGAAGTGTAAAAGATACTGCAAGCCACGGGCTGCTGATCCCGAAACTTACCCCGCAGCCCTTACCTTTCTTCTCTATATGAGCTCACATGCCACAAAGAAGCCTATAATCCAATATTCCTCGAGACTTGCAGATCATTCCTTTGACCGTGCGTAGCAGCCAGCCATCGGACAGTCCCACCACCAGGCCTCCTATCCCAGAAGGCCGTAAAATATGAGCAAAACCATGAATCCCATGGCGTATGAATTTGGAGTCCCGACACTGATAACTCCGCTGGTAATCACAACAGCCGGAGAGGTTCTTGCCGGGTCTCTGGTTGAGGGCGACAAGGTGCTGCCCTGAAGTGGGGCTGTCGGCCTCGATCCGGCGCCAACAGTCCGCGTCGGGGTCGGAGTCGGAGTGGGTCTGGGCGAAGAACCGTGCCCGGAGCCGACCGACGACGCTGGACCGGAACCAGGAGGAGTCGAGGGCTCTTCGATGCCAGGCGGGCAATGCCAGTGAGAATCGTGTGGAACGCATTGCTCGCTATCGGAATCACTGGGATGAGTAGCGGAGGGCGCCGGCGCACCCCCTGGAGGGGTTGTCGGTTCAGGGACACCAGGCGGACAATGCCCTTTTTTTATTATATTAAAGTAAGCCAGTGACACATTAGAAATTTGAAGGTAGAAGAACACTTACAGTGCTCATCATGTGGAGTACAAACTTCTCCGTCAGGGGAGTCAGGAGCGCGAGACGCTGTGGGGGCGGACCCAGGAGGAGTTGAAGGTTCTTCGACGCCGGGCGGGCAATGCCCTTTAAAAACCTCAGCATTTTCATTCATACAGTCTTCTTATAACATTGACTCACAGTGGTCGAAATGCGCAGAGCATTCTGCCGTTGGCACAGAGCCAGATGGAGTAGTCGGCCGACCGCCAGAACCATCTGTGGGAGTTGGTACTGTTCCGGGGGAGTGGAAGGCTCTTCAACACCAGGAGGACAATGCCCTATATACCTATCGTCAACTGATATAAAATTTTATGTTGAGACTGGAATATGCTCACAGTGATCTTGGTGCGCTTCGCATGCTTCCACTAGGACGGGACTCGTGGTCCTACTCGACTCCTCCTTCATAGACGTGGATGTTGGCGCACCTCCGGGAGGTGTTGTGGGCTCAGGTACGCCCGGCGGGCAATGCCAGTGCTCATAATGCGGCGTACATACGCCTTCGTCAGCACTGGTTGTGGCGATTCGTGTCGTAGATGCTGGGGCGGATGGAGTTGCCGTCGGCTCGCAGTGCCCTATATAATCATTAGAGTCACGCAAGCACGCATACAAATCTTGGAAATGACTTAAAATGATCTCCATGAGGGCTACACAGGCTTCCGGTGGGAGAAGGAGGCAGTGTGGCCGTTGATGTCGGGCACGTGGTAAAGACTGAAAGGGACGTGACGATACTATAGCCGGCACTACGAAGGGCATTGGAGTCATAGACGCCGTACCCAGTGAAGCTACCGCCCGGGTAAGTGTACAGCGAGGTGTGTATAACGACCCTAGTGCCGGAGAAGGATACGCCTGAGGTGGAGAACCTAGCGTTCATCGAGTCCATGAAATCAGGTAGGTTGGTGACGGTAGCCGCGACCTGGAGCTGAGTGCTCGTGCGGGTAGTGCATGGCGCAGCGCAGTCCCAGTGATCCTGATGGAAGCTAATGCATGTAAGTTAGTAGTGGATCTTGCGGGCAAGGTTGTACCATGATCTCATAGTGTGAAAGGTAATAAAGATGCCATGTAACAGAACCGACTGAGGAAGAGATGGGGCCTTAGACGGAGTCGGAGCGGAGTGGGGCCTCACGGGGCCGATGGAGAAGGGAGCGCGCAGAGACTCACGAGCAGTCGGCACCTGTAGGAGACGGCGGAATGACCCCACCTTGAGGAAGAGCGGTAGCCATTCCGGCAAGAAATAAGACACTAGCGAGTGCCATGGTGGTTGTCATATAGTCCAAGCTTAGGCTGGCTGTAGAGCAAAAGAACAGCCTGAAGTGAAGGTGATTGGAGTGAGAGGTTTTATACTCGAGTTTTCACTCACTCGACCGGTTTCTTGAGCAATGTTCAGCGAGAGAAATATCGAAAACCACTAGCCTTGCTTGGGTCACACCTTTCGGTTCCTAGGAGAAGTCATAAACCGCCTTCTTCTTTGCGTCTAGCACAAAGCCACCTCGGTTGGCATTGTTCCAAACAGGCGATGACAAACAACACTTTTACGCAAAGAGCTCTATTATACCAGATGGTTGCTTTTAGACAAGTACTTTGAGTGTGAAAGAGCTTGCAGGTGGCGATTCAACATTGAGTGACTCGAGCTGGGAGGACCCGGATGGGCCTCAAGGGTTCTGCCTGATGCCAAGACCTGAGGGCTTACCTATCTTACGGTTTAGAGTGGTTTTATTTATTTATTTTTAAAAAATTCCATCAGGTTGAGGTTTGGATAGCTACAAGCTGCCTAAGTTGATGCTGTCTGACCTGCGCCAAGGTGGCGAGAGATCGAAAGTTGAGGGTATTGCAAGGTCGATATTCCAGATACGGATACATGGACCGAGCTCATCAAGGTCTCCATCAACGTGATGAGTTTCGATGATATGCACGGGAGCTAGCATGTTTTCTCGATTCTGTTTGAATACAGATGAACGGGGTTGGAGTCGCTTAACAGAAGGAAGCAATCGCCTCCTCTTGGCAGTACGAGAACCTCTGCGGCCTGCCCATGTCAGCTCATCCTGTTTAGCATCATCAGTCTATCAATCTCTCTGAATTGACTTTTCTGCCAGCCGAACGGTTTCTAGAAGGTGGAAAGAGCTTGATGAGGGGGAGCCTGCAGGAACAAGCAGGGACTCTGATGTTCACTTAGAGGCAACTAAGCTTATGCTAGACAAGCAGAATCCCCCACGTTGCATTGTATCTCCGCCGCGCTTATCGACCATGAAGGATTGTGACAGACTCACTTTACTTATTCTTGGAAGCGAAGAGCATTATCGTTTTTGAGACGATCGCAGGATGAAGGAGTGCGAGATAGCGCCCTAGACTGAGGCATGAACCTGAGCTAGACCTTCCAAGAAACTTTGGCTTCGATCACAGCTCTCTTCTGGCTATGTATACGGGCTCGTCGAGTATAAGTAGTAGCTGCTATTTCCTCATGTCAGACAACTCATCGCAACATCATCAATCAAAATTACAGCGGCAAGTCGCTTATCAGCAAGTTTCATCCAAAATGGTCTCCCTCAAGATGCTCCTCACCATCCTCCCTTTGGCTACAGCTATGCCATCCTTCCTGATATCGTCCCTAACAGAGCGAGCTTGCGTACCTCCCACCAACTGTGGCGGCCCCATCGACGCTTGCGAGTTCTGCTGCGCCTCCACAGTCGTCCCCAACAGCGCTCTCTGCCACACTCACGGCGAATCCTGCCCGGGTGGTACCGCCTACCACTGTGACGACCAACACTGAATGTCGACAGTATGGTGTTTCGCATGCCAATGCTCCTCCTGGCTTTGATCACTCTTTGGATTTAGCGTGCTATAAGACGGCATGGATGCTGATGGGAGACGGAGAGGTGGGAGTAAAGCGAGACATAAGCGTGTATTTTGTTAAAAGTTCACATGGCGGTTCAACACCAAAACCATTTCCGAACTAACAAACATTATGTATTCAAAGGGTTTTACTTTTGGTTCAGCCAATTGAATTTGTCATTCAGTTTGAGGAGAAACTAGTTTTATACAAGCAGCGACGTCACCGACGAAATTGATTCAGTCAGAAGGCATCAAACAATCCTGTTTGTTATTTTGATTATTATCTGTCCTCCAGTAAGTTGAAGAGAAAGGAAAGCTTTGGACCAGTACCAAATCAGATGCGGATCATTGAGCTAGGCCGAAATGCCATTACAACTTCAAAGTCCCTGAAACACAGGCCGCCACGGAGTCTCACGGAGCCCTCTGAAGCTGCGACCCAGGCGGCTACCAAGTTTTGGGTGTCGATTGCTGAAATGCCTCAGACACAATAATTTAGTGAGGTTAAGCATCAGAGAGATGTAAAGGCTCAGTGGCGGGATCGGCCGACAGATCAGGGACACTTCGGAGAGTTTGGTTCGTCGAGGGAGGAAGCTGCCTGGTCCTAGGATTTCGAAACTGGTACCAAGCCTGGCGCATCTTCAAGCTGGAAACGAATGTCAGCAGAGATTTCTCGCCAGAAAATACAGGTTGCTAGATTGTGGAAGTGTGATTCACATTTGGCCCGGAGTGAAGGTTAGGTTCTTGGTGCTGTGGCTTTGTTAGCGTCTCTGCCGCCCCTTGCCATTTTTTTGAGAGTCGCATACCAAGCGGAGTACATCATGTAGTTACGGATTAGATCGATGCCGGGACTTCCAGGACATGAGTCCTTCCCTAACGTACACAACTGATCAATTGAATTGTCCGTCTGCGGTGTATCCGGGACCTGATCTCCGTCCAATACGTGACAGCCTCCTTGGAACGGGTGCCGAAGCCCGAGCCAGTGGCCCACCTCGTGAATTATCGCCTTCTCTGACAAGTAATGCGTCATGGCGAGATGACTGAGGACGACGCCGTCAAGGACCAAAGCATCGGAAGAGTCCTTCATCAAGACTTGGGGGAAGAACGCGAATCCAAGAAGGCCGGGCGACATCTTGGCCACAAGATAGATATTCAGCGTCTCAGCGCCACCCATGCGGAGGCGGCCTTTCATCTTGAGCGACACATTCGTAATATGAGCATCGTGTTCGAACTCCGCGAAGTCTTCGTCGTACACATGATAGGTCTTGAAGGGGCCAAAAGAATATCCTAGGCTCGAGTATCCTGCAGCAAGGTTGTCTTCGAGTCTCACAGCAGGAGAAGTCTGGTCAATACTTCATGTCAGATCAAGTACATACGGCGTTTTAGACAGACCATGAATTCGATGATGCAATACCGTGTTCAGTTTTAATTGGGTGAATGGCGACCCAAGCATGAAGACATTGACGGGGATGTTGATTGTGGTCCTGCTGTCGACTGGAGATTCGAGAATCGCTTTCTCCAGGGCCTCGAGGTCTTCCGAGCCGTTGAAACGAGCCCCGTACGCATCGAAAGAGCACCAGCGCTGTTGGGTTTGCCCATGAGGTGCTTCATTGAGGGAAGGGCCTTGGTAAGGGAGGGCAAGCGCAACGCTTGCCATCGACCCGGCACTCAGAAGGCCGAATGCCCAAGACCGATGAAGCATTTGGGCGGCTTGGAGAGTTGTGTTTGGAATTAATCGGTTTGCAAGGAAAACAGCTTGGTTGTTTTTGTGAACCATATGGAAAATTTACGTGCGCGGAGGTTGGTTCAACATCGCGGGTCAAAGGGTAGCGACTCTTGTACTGACAGATCTTTCTTTGAGATACCTGGTTATTTGATAGTCTAAATTGTGGGAAAACACATGTAGGACCTTGAAACTATCCGCCATTTCTGTCAAACTGTAACTTCAAAAAGTCAAAGAAATCCCTCTGATCCAACCCTTGCGGACAGCTGGCACCGCCAGCGTCATGGCGATGGCTTTTGGGTCTACAGACACTCAAGTCTTTGCTGTATCACCAGAGGGGAAGCCGTGTTTGTGTTAAGTCTATTGGACTCTCAAGCAGCACTCAAGACCGTGACAGATGATAGGAAACGCGAGATGGCGTGACCGATATGTCCACAAAACCACGGGCCAATGAATGACCAACACCAATGCTCGAGACAAGCCTTGGTCGCGGAATCCGAGAAAGGGTGAGTGATCCGGTATCAAGGTAAAGTCTTGCTCAAGAGAGGGTTGACCCAGCTGGCTAAAAATATTCGGCCACCCATAACAGCCGTGCTGGATGCGACTGCGGATTCGCAAAACTTCCAGACCAATGTGGAAGTGCCAAAGAAAAGAAAACACTGCATTCGTATGTGGGTATAAGCGCTAAAACTGTGCCGCAGTAGGCGTCGTAATGTGGTTACTGGGCATCAATAAGATGATGACGAAGAACGACCCATGTTTCAATGGTCGTCCGGTGCCGAGGAGAGCGTTGTAGGTTGTGCTCATCGGTGAATCTTATCTAAGCCTTCTTCAAGAGGCGCTTAAGAAGACTCTTTTTGGGTGATGAAGGCTCTGTAGCGAAGTATGTCAGCAAGCTCGGTCTTCCATGGCTGAGGAACGTCTCGAACATTGATGTGGACGACTGGAACGCCAAACTTCTTGCGGATTGGACTAGGAGAGACAACTTACCACTTAGAGTACCGGCGGCATCGTTCTTCTCCTTGGACATGACAGGCACGCCGTCCTTGTCAACGAGAGTTGCTTCCGAGGCCATCGCACCGACGGCCGGCCGCGATGTCGGAGCAGGCTGGCGGGGACGGCGAGGCATGGCTGAAGCCTGCATGTGGGGAATGACAAAAGCTGTTTCGTAGAAGGCGCCGGACATCTTGTCGTCTACTTTGTCCCGGAGGATGGCTTTGAGGTGTTGCTGAGATTCGATGGAGCTCATGTGGGGTACTGTATATGATCTGATAGCTCAAAAGCTTTGTTCAGTGAATGTCAATGACTTGTGATGCTTGGATGCTTGAGGTCGGGTGGTGTCTGAATCCGGGGTTACAAGAAGAGGTCTTGGATGGCATTTATACAGCTGGAGCACCGAATCTGATTTCCAATGCAAACGCGGCTTCGGTAGGATGAGTACCATTTTGACTCACAGATGCATGTCTAACATGTAGCGTACATGGCATCATGTCAAAGGGCGCGCGTCCTAGATCGAGTCAATGAAGCCCGCGGGACTCATGTTAGTGCCGTTTCCAACGAGAGTCAGACGGGGGGATCGTTGCCGAAGTGGAGGCCCGGCCGGCTCCAAAATGCGATTCCTAAGCCAATCATGACTTTTGCCAAAAAATCAGGCTGGACGCTGCATCGTTGGCCAATAAGCCCTTGGGAAAATGTTGTTCGGTCAGTCGTTTCGGGTTAGGCTCACACGGCGGATTGATACAAGCTTAGCTTGCTCGGCCAGTCGTTTCGGGAAGAGCCAATATAACAATTAGTAACACAGCAACGAAGGAGGTGGGGTCGCTGACATCGAAAGATCCACTCCCGAAGCCGACACCGTGTTTCCGGGGCCGATACCGCGTCTCCGAAACCGAAGCCGAGCATTTGATCACGAACTTCACCCCATCGACTGTCAAGCCGACGGTGTTTTGTTCCAGTTTTGCGGTTCGCTTCCCGAACTTTCTCTCCCATGAGAGGACGCGGTCTTGGTTACTCGGAAACGGAGACATTGACCCATCTTGATCGCCGAACAATCTCTGTCGCAGAATATGGAGTCGACACAAACACCACCCCGGCTCCTGCTCAGGAAGAACGGGCGACCACAGGCGTGTGAGCCGTGCCGGAAGCGCAAGGTTGCCTGCGACCATGCCCAGCCCGTTTGTAACAGGTGTAGAAAGTCGAAGCGCCCCGGCGAGGTGTGTGAATACATTCTCGGCGACAGTCCAGCACCAAGAGAAACCCCGAGACAGACTCGGCCGAGGGAAAGCCGGCGCGGATCGAGGGCCCCTTCTCTGCCATTCACGACACCGACGTTTCAAGCTCCCGTGCCCGTAGCACAGCTCGTACCGAGGCCGGCGGCGATTTCACAGACAGTGTCGACGGCGACAACAGCATCGTCTGGCACAACTGCTGCAAGCCGTTCCCGCACTTCCGTTCCCGCCAGCCTCCCCACCAGCCCGGACTCGGTAAGCACGGGGGCCACCCCGGCCGTCCTCGGCATCGGCTACCTTGGCTTCACCTCCTTCTGCGGCATCTACGAAGAGACACGGTCCAGCCTGAACCGGCTCCAGCCCTCCGGCGCGACGCCCATCGGCGAGATCGGCACCACGGCAAATTGTGGGCTCGAGTGCTCCCCGCCCCTGACGAACCAGGCTCTGGAGACGTGCCTGACCATCCTCCGCCGCGTCCCGGACCGGGAGACAGGACTGAGGCTGTTTGATAGCCACGTCAACCCGAGCGACGGCTGGATCCGCCTGGCCGCGAAACGCATGATCACGTCGCTGTACGAGACGTTCCCGCAGTACTTTGGCGCTTCTGAAAAGCCGGACGATGCGCAACTGGCCGTACTCGCTCGGACGATATGCGGCAACACCGCAAAGTGCGTGTCTGACGAGGAGTCTGACCCTGAGAAGTGGGTCGCGCAGTTCACAGGCACGAACTTGCGATGGGAGTCGTTGGGCATAATGTTTGTGTACTGGGAGCTGGCGGCTAGGTACCTCGGCCCTTACCGACCCGACGTCGGCTCGCAGTTCCAGTGCGTGGACGAGGGGACCAGAGTCGTGATGCAGTACCGGTATTGCGTCGGCGCGAGCATAGAGTTGGCGAAAGCTGCCGCTAGCGGGGGCAACACCATGCTGCTCTTTATGTCTGCGAAGCGAACCATCATCGAGTCTATCTTCTCGGGCGATGCTAGTAAGTGACTGCCACTCCGAGGAACCGTTCCATCCACAACCCAGCCATCCAGCGGGACACGTCCAGAATGGAAGAACTAACGCCGTCCTCCAAGGCTTCGCTTGCTGGCAATTGCACGCCGAAACGGTGGCCCTGTCAACGTTCCTTGGCTTCCATGACGAGGTCGCCACGGAGCCGTACAAGCCGACCATCTGCTCCGAGATCAAGCGCAAGCTCTTTTGCTACGTCTTCTACATGGACAAGGTGTTGGCTTCGTTCGCGGGCAGGCCGCCCCTCATCAGCCGCCGGTACGCGCGCACGCCGCCGCCCCTGGACCTCAAGGACGAGTATCTCCTCGCGGATGAGGCTACGCTGGCCCGCCATGTGGCCGCTCTCGACGAGAACGGATGGAACACCGAGGGCGGCCTGTGCTCTGCCACCATCGTGCGGGCTCGCGTCATGTTGGCGCATGTTCGGGACGAACTGTTCGAGATTGCCCTCGGCCACGGGCCGGTGACGCCGGTTGAAACTCTTCTGTAAGTATCCATGAAGAGCTCTTGCCCATTGCTAAAGGTGACGATGCTGACATGGTTGCTTCAGAGAGATCAAGGAAAGACAGTTAAAGACAGTCGCCGGGTTCCCTCAGATCATCGTCTTCAAAGAAGAGGACGTGCAGGACAGAAAGCTCGACGTGTCCCTACTCTACGTCCGACTCATCGTGCACCTCGAACACCTTCAAAACATGTTCTTCATCGAACGCCTGCTTGCGAAGCGGGGCCATGACGACGGCGCGTTGCTCTCCGTCAGCTTCGAGATGGTGTCGAAAACGCTCATGTTCTGGACGAACATGGACCGCCTCTCCTGTATGAACGGCGACTTTGAGTGGCTCGTACGCGGCCCCTGATCCCTCTCAACCCGTCCGTCTGCGAGATCCACACTGACGCGATCTAGGTGATGGCCTACGCCGCCCCGGGCGGCGGGATCCTCTGCCTCGAGCTCCTCAAGCCTACCCTGCACGGCGGGAACCATCCGCAAAACCCGAAAGTGACGCGCTCCAGCATCATCCAGAAGCTGAGCCTGCTGGTCGGCTTCCTCGACTGGGTCAGCCCCACGGCGCCCAACGGCGACCTCTGCGCCGACTGCAAGTGCATCATTCAGCACGTCCTCGACCAGGCCCTCAACAGCCCCGCGGCGTCGGCCTCGTCCGCCATCGACGGCGGGTTTCCTGCGGCGCTGGATGGCATGGACTGGGACTTCTCTACGCAGCTCGACTTCAATTTCGATCTGCTCGACACGTTTGACTGGCTGCGCCCCGAGGTCCCCTCTAGTCAGCAGTCATGAGAGCACTCGCAGGGATGAAAAAAGGACTGCAGAACTCGTTGGTACGACTGATTTCTCAAGGCCTAGCCGGCATCTCAACTAGCTAGTTTCTATGGCATACCCAAGTTTTGCGGTTTCTTTGGCCACAGTGGGCAATGAGACCTAAATAACGAGTTACGAGACATGGTTGAAAGACATAATTAAACATGCCAGGAACCTCTGGGCTGCCATCATCATTGGGCGCCCTTTTCAAACGTGAGCTTGTCTCCTCAAACCCTAGGTATCGGAGAGACAGACCGCTGGCCGCCGCATAATGCCATGTCGTGATTTAGACCGAGGCAGTCACTTGCCTAACGTTTTGCCGCCCTCCCGCTTTCCATCATCGGTTTGAACCGTATCAATCAACGCTGAATAAGCACTCAACTACAGACAAATGGGAGAAATGCCAATACGGTATTCAACGAGCCACTTACACAACGATGTAGCACCTTGAATACATCAGCAAAGAACTCAGATGTCCGTGATGAACGATCATCTACGATTGCGTCCCTCGCCTATCCAGTAGCAGCACAGTGAAGGAGGATACTCGTATAACAGTTTGCAGCCGTCTATAGAAGTCGGCCCGGCCGAGATGCACAGGAAATATGTGCAGCCAAGCGTAGCAGAAAGAACCAAAATTCCCACTTGGACAAGACCACAGTGCCCTGTACTGTTCTCTCAGGTCCGCCAAAACCATGATACCTTTCTGCGTAAGGCGAGCGTTGCTTTCGAGACCCTGGCTTCGGCAATGCGCAAGCGCAAGGATTTCCCACTAGCAACACAACATTCTGGGGTCAGTTGGTGGCTGCGGCAAAGCCCAGGGTATAGTACTACATCAACATGACCGAGTCTTCGGGCGTCGGGGAGCTTTGGGGGTTGGATGCTCTGTTGTGGCGCGCTAGGCAGTCCCGCGACCCTCAGGACAAGCCTGGCGTTTCCGATTTGTCTCGATGAGCAATTTCAAGCGGCATGTAAACGTCACGAAATGCTGCTGTTGCGTAGTGCAAACACATACAAAAAAGCAAAACAATAAGGCTAGACCAGGACTATTGAACCTACGAGCCTTTTCAGCAAGCGGCTGAAAATGTATAGGCGAGCTTTTGCCTCCCATATCAAGCGTTTCACTCGATTGACGTGTTGCTTGACAAAATTGGGAGAGGGCACTAGCGTAGATGCCTCTTCTATGCGCCTGACGAGATGATGCTTGGCCGTCGGGCTGCACCAGTGAGGTAGATACCCGGTGACGTCTGATATTGCCGTTTCTTGTTGATCATACCCCGCAACTCTCATGCTGCCCCTATTCAGCCAGCGCTTTGAAACTTTGAGGTAGCGGATCGGGTATGCTTTTCGGTAACCTACGAAGCAGACCTTTCACAAGGCTCTGTCATGTTGACATCACGCGTAAAGCCACATTTAATTGGTTGGAGATACAAAAAATCACGCCAGTGAAGATGATGATTTAGCTCACAAGAGCCTTGCTCTCGTATACTTCTGCAGGTTTCCTAATGAAGGACAGCCAGCATCTTCGCCGCACGCCATTCGGCCAGGGGGGCATTTTGCGCTGTACTCCAAGCTCGCATCGTAGTTCAACATCGAACGTAAAAAGATCTATTGTGAGATATGATGTCATTCTTTTAAGCTCGTCTGTGGTTGGAGTTCTGGCCAAAATGCGCAAAAGGTGACCGCTCGGCAACAGCTTGCCACGGCCACCTGCAGGAATGCGGCGGGTTAAGTGTGATACAAGTTGGAGTCGCTCTCATCGAGATCGCCGAGCTTCACGAGAAACAGCTGGTTCACAAGTATGGCGATGTTGAAAAGTCGATGAAATGCGATGCACTTTTTCGATAGTAAAATTGGTTCGTATTGGTGCGAGACTGGTGTCTGCATGTCTCGCTCGTAGGCATATTTCTGTCTCTTAGTCGAGACCGATGATGACATTGTATGGTAGAGGGTAGTGATCGTCGGAGCCGATCTTTTATTCATACACTGCATTCGAAGGTCTAGACCAACGTCGACTGCCAGAATTACGCAGTGCTGCTGCGTACCAAAGACTGAAGCGGGGGGAGTAAACGTCAGACGTGCAGCTCCCAAGCTTAGAGAGTCGTCTGTTCTCGTCGCTTCTACTCCTGGAGACTGAGGGATGCGCACCAGATGCTACTGAGCATCTTTTGTGTGAATGAGAGAAGGGTTCATGATTGAACCGAGAAAAAGTTGAAGCACTGCCTGGTCGATGCGAGGTCGCGAATGTTGGATTGGAGATGGACTGGCAAGCATTACAGGGACCGGACCATTTGCGGTTGGCTGAAGACAAGCGGCTGTAATGATGACGTGGGCGAATGGGGGGCTGCTGTCAATACTTGTTGACTCGGCTCGTTCGCATGCCAGACACGCGTGTGTGCTCGCAGCAGGATCATATCCAAGACCTGCATACAGGTTGGCTAAAATGTGCAGTTGGCTGTGGACAGTCACAAGGCTGGAAAATTCAACTCAATGACGTGCGTGGCATGGGAAAATGTGCGGGACGTAAAGGCTTTTTGGCGGGAAAGAATCATCGTTCGATTGTGAGACACTGTTGTTTGTCTAGCCGGTGCTGAAATCCGAATCCGGACTTTGACACATGTGAGACGGAGGCCGGGTCCGGTAAGTGGACGGGCGTTGCCGACATTAGGTGGGTCTAGATCCTCGGGGCGGACAGAATCTGGGTTGAACGAGGTGCGGCTCAGCGGAGGCATGCCGACCGGAGCAAGTCGATGGTAAAAGATTATCAACTGAGCCCGGATCGAACTCAAGCTGCCGCCTGGTGTGTCTGCGAGGGTGCAATACACAAACCTGAATTGGCCCTTTCCCAATGGCTCTGCGCTAGATCGAGGTGAGGGCGTGACCGTACGCATCGATATGAATGTTGCCCGCATCAACCTCACATCGCGGTCATTTTTACCTGGCCGCTCGTCGTATTCAAAAGTTCTGGTACGATAACGATACCCACGTTGTCAACGGTGAAACTCGCGACTGCAGTGCAACAATGGGTGTTTGCAGGTCTGATGGCGGTACGCTGTTTGGGTTAAGCCAACACATTTTACATGGTAAAGGTCCACCAACGCGATCGACGGTTCAGGATCAAGGGCCCAGAATGGGAACACAAGTTAGTTGCGGGCAGAAAAGCCGCGATACAGCGGGGCGAGGCATGGAAAACACGAGATGCAGCCGCCTAAGATGGCCATCGATGTCGCTGTCTGAGCATCGAGCATCGCAGAACACGCAGATCGAACTTTGGCGCTGGTGCCATCGGCAGCTCGGTTCCCTCGGCCAGTGTTTTCGCCCGGGCTGGTGGAAAGCGGGCGGCTGCGAGAATGGCTGGTCATAATTACAGGCAGATCCGGCTAGAACCAGGGCCTCAGTGCCTTGCATGTAAGCAAGCAGCTTCTCAAGCTCTGATACCGGAAGACCGAGCACGACGTGCAGATCGAAATCGTGAACGAGACTGCCTTGGCCAGGGATTCGAGATGCAGCACCAGAGCATGCATCTGCCCCACGTAAGGTTCTTGGGGCTGGTCCAGCAACGAGGAATTGTATCTGGGTAAGGTACTTTGGTCCGAATGAGAGCAAGTAAGCCGATGTTTGTAGCGAAGCACTCCTTGCAATGTGCCGCTAACTTGGTTGATTCTGGCAATAGTTCCCCACCACTCGACTTTCAACCATCTGATCCGAGCTGTGCTTGTCCTGAGGTTGGAGTACCCATACACCCACACAGTTGCGGACGTTTAGGCCAATGCCGGTATGAAAATGGTCTAAACGGCGCCAATGCCATAGGAATCAATACGTCGAAAAAGCTGGAGCTAGGATCCTGGCTTAGTTAGAAGGTGTTGGAGTATCGGCGAATAGCATTCCGCCATTGTACTAATGATGGGATGTGAAGGCAGGGTGCCGAGCTGTACCAAGCTCAGCTTCTCCGACATGTGCTGCCCCCGAATTGTGGTCGACGGTTTCTCATCAGCCATTCCATCATCATGAATACCGATGCCTGCCTTGTGCAGTCCGTAAACCTCGAGTGTCAGTTCGTGCTTTGTTGTCTTTCAAAGATTGTTGACACTTCGAATTGGAGCCTGACTGACTCGACGGCACCTGACGGCCGTGTACGGATACACACTGCCGAAAACCCTGGCTACGCGGCGAAGTATCGTGTCCATTTCTTCAATGGGTCGGCCGAGTGGCTGGGTCTGATGTCTGATGTCCGGGCGGCGGTAGAGGAGCCAAAAGAATGACTAGAGAACAAAGCGGGAGAATATGTGGTGGCTTCGATGATTCATCATGTCTGGAAGAACCCGCAACCTGCCCCAAGCTCCAGCTTCGTTGCGACCTGCATTGTCAGGCAGGGAGGAGGTGCGGTGAGATTTGGCTTTGGGTCCGTCTCGATGCTCGGATGCTGGTATGCTTGACGGGAGTGTCTAACAATCAGGGGTGTGGGGTGGATGAGACGTGATGGGATGTGTGATGAATTGAAGTCCTTGTCGATGGTCGAGAGGAAATCCTGCAAGTTGGAGGTTGGTCACACTTTCCCATGCTCGCTGAGTGCGGCGGGCAGAGAGCAGAAGGAGAGGAACAAGCCGAGAAAAATGACAAGTGATGCAGCAGCATTTTGGGCGTGTTGGCGGGCTGATGGTCCGCGGTAAGGGACGGGAAGTACGTACTCATCACTCAGCAGGCCTCAGCGATCCGACCGGGAAATGCCCCACTTTTTAGCCCCAAGGACCCGTCCGTGTGGACTCGATCTTGACAACCCCGGACTGGATCTCTGCATCAGAAAGTACCTCTCGATCTCGGTGCACAGCTATCCATCTTTCCCATGCCGTCGCCATCGCCATGCAACCGCAAAAGCGCCTTCCTGCTTTCCCGCCCTTGGCTGAACACCCCTCCCCCTATGGCGCTCTCCTCCGTGTGCGCCATTGGGTCCCCTGATGCCCTCCTGTAGCCAGGCATGTACTTCCTTTTGTCCCTTTCGCGCGGAGCATGTTCCGTAGCCCGTCATCGCCCTCCCCCTGCCTTGATGAGGAACGGTCGACAAGCAAGAAACGTGCCAATGTGCTTGCCATATCCTTCTGACATGCCATTCCAAATTGGGTGGTCGCCTGGAATATCATACTATGTAGGCAGGGGGCTTTTGAAAGGGGAGGGATTCTAGACCCAGAAAGGTCCCCGAGAAAATCTCAGGGTCCTATGCGCCATGGGTCGAGCGGGTGGGAGTCAGGAGGAGGCGTCATGATTGCTCCAGAGCCATCGGCGACGATTGCATCTCAAAACTCTCTTCTCTCACCTGTCCCTACCCCCCTACTACTTACTTCCACGTCCTCGCCCTTACTGCCGTGCTGCCTTACACTGACTGTACTGCGTCGCATCCTGCACCGTCGGCCAAGTCGCTCCGCATCGGTCAGTCTGAACTTGCTCCTCCACACACCCAAGCAAACCCGCGTGCCGTGAACCTGCCAGGTTGAGCACAGCCAGGAGCGCGGCTTGACCCTGCATCCTGTCCTGGTCTTTATCAGAGACTGCGTAAACGACTCTACCCTACTTGCCTGGCTTTGGCCTACAAAGAGACGCATCTTCCTTGTCCTGGCCCCATAGTTTCCCATCCTGTCCCGATCGCCTAACCTAAAAGTCGATGCCGTCGGTGTTTGCAGCCTCATCATCCATCCACCCAACCATCGCGGCAAGACCCCTGGAACTAGCGGCTGCTGCGTCATTCTCCTTTGGTCCCAACCTAACCTCCACCCTCCGGCTCCAGCACCGCCCAGAGCGCGAGGTCCTCCCTGGCCCAGCTCACGCCTTGCCCTAAGAAGGAACCCCTGTCTCCCGCTTCTCGCCTACCTTTCCTCAGTCCTTTGCCTGCCTGGCCCGACTGACAGTCTGGATTCAACCACTTGCCTGTCAGTTCGCAAACCACCCTACTTCCTCTGTGGCGATTCCAAGACTAGCCTCCTTTCCCAGCTGGTCGGGAACTAAGGCAGATCTAACGGCTTCTCTTACGCCATGACTTCGGTCTAGACTCCCACCAACACAATCTGGACTTAACCTATTCCCTTCGCCGTTCATTGTCGTCTGTTCTTGCCGGCTCTTCTCTACACCGTCTCGGGTCCACCATCCTCTCGACTTCACCGACGTTTACCTCCTTGGCAGTGTCGAAACCTGTATAACACAGTCTATACTCGGGGCAACCTCAGCGTTCTCTACACTTGGCGACGAGTAGCCAATCACGTACAGCGCACACTCTGCCCACGATGGCTGCAACAAACATTCTCATCTACCTGCTCCGGCACGACCTACGTATCGCCGACAATCCGATCCTCCATCACCTGTCGACCACCTCTGACCACGGCTTCACCCATGTGCTTCCAGTCTACGTGTTTCCTGCACACCAGATCGAGATATCCGGCTTCCTCCGCGAGGGCACCAAATCCCCCTATCCCGAAGCCCGCAGCCAGATTGGAAAGTTTTGGCGATGCGGGCCTCATCGCACCAAGTTCGTTGCGCAGTCTGTTTGGAATCTGAAAGAGTCCCTTGAAAGTGTGGGCAGCGGCCTATCTCTCCGCGCAGGCAAGTTTGGCGACGTTGTCGGGGACCTCCTCCAAAGTTTTGCCGACAAACAACAGAAAGTTGGCGCCATCTGGATGACCGCCGAGGAAGCCGTCGAGGAGAAGCAGGACGAAGGGGCGGTGTCCGTAGCCTGTGAGAAGCATGGCGTCGCCTTCAAAACTTGGTTGGACGAAAAGTACTTCATTGACGAGTAAGTTTACCACCCAACTCGTGTAACGTCAATGCTAACGGGATGTTTTCTCGCCAGTCGCGACCTCCACTTCAAGTCTCCAGATGAGCTGGCTGATGTGTTCACAGCCTTCAGAAAGACACAAGAACCACTACGCGAAAAGCCAAGGCCCACGCTGCCCCGTCCCAAAAATGGATCCCTTCCACCTTGTCCGGACTTGTCCATCATTCCTCCCCAGCAAAAACCATTTCAGATTCCTTCAACCTATGACGCACTGGAGTCAGCACTTCTCAAACCCTTGACAAGCCCATTCACCGAAGAACCCAAGTTTCCTGAGAATGCCCAATCGGTACACCCATTCAGGGGCGGCGAAGACGTTGCCATCGAGCGGCTCGACCACCTCATCAAGACGGGATCGATGTCTAGCTACAAGGACACCCGTAACGGACTTCTCGGCGTTGATTTCAGCACCAAGTTGTCAGCGTACTTGTCATTCGGATGTCTGACATCCCGACAAATACACGAGGCGTTGGTCAGGTTTGAGGATGGTCAAGACGACAAGTTCAAAGAAACCTCGGGTTACGGAAAGGGAGAAAACGAGGGGACCAAGGCAGTCCGATTCGAACTACTTTGGCGCGACTACATGAGGTTGTGTACGATGAAGTTCCGAGGAAAGCTTTTCCGCGTCACCGGGTTCAAGGGGGACACGACGCCAAAGTGGAAGTCGGCGGATCCAAAACATATTGTCTCCGACGATAACTTGGGAGCCTCAGTTGATGACATTCAGAACATTTTGAAACGATTCCTTGACGGTACCACTGGAATGGGCTTGATCGACGCGTCACAACGAGAACTGTATCACACAGGCTACACGTCCAACCGGGCAAGGCAGAATGTTGCGTCGTTCTTGACCAAACATCTCGGCATCGACTGGCGATATGGCGCGGAATGGTACGAATATCTACTCGTCGATTACGATGTCAGCTCCAACTGGTCCAACTGGCAGTATGTCGCCGGGGTTGGTAACGACCCTCGCGGAGACAACAGGATCTTTAACCCGGTCAAGCAAGCTTTCGATTATGACAAGGGCGGGGAGTATGTCAAGGCTTGGGTGGTCGAAACGCGCGAGGTCGAAAAACTCGAAAATGTCTTTCAACTATGGACCACACCTCAAGAAGAGTTGGAGCGCCTGGGCCTGAGCAAAAGTATCCTGGTTACCGATCCCATCAAGAAGATTGAATTTTCCGTGGAAGGGAAGCCCAAGACTGGCCGTCGGCAGTACAACAATCGCAGGAGAGGAAGAGGCAGCTCTAATCCGAATGGGTCCAACGGGGGAGGGCCTCGGGGACCGCCATCCGCTACAGGAGGTCCTTCAGGAGGCCCTGGTCCGCAAAACGGAGTGGTCTCGGATCAATTATCTACAGGCCACTCATCCTCCAGGTCACCACCCAACGGGCCGCAAGGGTATCGCCCCAACGGTGGCTATCGTGGTGAATTTCGTGGTGCATATCGTGGTGGGCGCGGCGGACGTGGCGGCGGCGGTGGCTACCGGGGAGGACGCGGAAGCTTTAGCGGCAGAGGAGGAGGAGGATTCAACAACTCGTTCTACGTTCCGAACACTCAACCCAACGGCCATCCCAACGGCCAGCCTCGCCCGCAATGGACAACTACGGCATCCGGCTCGACCATGTAAGTAACTGGTCAGCCTGGAATCATGGTCAAAGACGCCTATGGCAGACACCAATAGTATCCTTCACCGTCTCCCAATTACTAGCAGATGGGCGTCCAGATGTGGATATACACACTTTCTGGGTGTATGGACAATACCGGACCAAGGTCGACGATACAATGTTACGATGTTCCTCCACCCCCGTTTTTATACATGATGACATTGTTATGCCTAAGTTGCGATTATAGCACGGAGTGTTGTGGCACCATATGCTCTGACAAGACGGACAACGACTAGTCAATGGTGGAAATCCAATACTCTCCCTTAGATCCTTGATCGTACACGGGCCTGATGGATGATTATTTGACGAGGAACATGATGTTACATTCTTGTACTGGTGAAGATGTTAAGATAACTGCCTGATGATCTTCCATCTCAGTTGTGAGAGTTCTTTTGAGATGAGATCTGCTCAAGATGACAATTGCGACGAATGTTTAAGGATCCATACTGGTCAATTACCTCGTGGCCTGGTGGTGCTTCCTACCGTACACTACATCTATCTTCTGGCTAGTGCATGTCAGTATAACAGCGTCCCGAGACACCGTTGCCTGCGTCCGAGTGACGAGTGCAGAACTCCGTCTCTATGGGCCAATCGTTCAAGGACGCCTCAACTCAAACCCTTGGCGGTTAAGAGTTGGAACACTTGCATCTGCACTCGAGATATCGATGTTGGTCGCACCTCGTTAGTGCCCTGTGGCTGCTTTCGCAGCATGTCTCGTATCGGGGGACCAATCTGTCAGATTCGAGCCAGTGGTTTGCTATCTGGGATGTACAGTAACAGTTTCTTGCGTTTACATAGTTATCGCCATCCCTGACTACCAGATGCATATCTCCAGTGGTATGGGGTGTTGTGCCCTCATAGTTTGAGAAAACAAGGCGTAGCCCTTTTCATCCAGCCAAAGTGACGCTGGCGCCCAAGTCTCCTTCGCCCGTCGTGTTGGGAGGGGGGTAAATGTATCCGGCCTCGACACATTTGATCCAAAAACCTGCAGTGGCAGCGTCGGCCAGCACCTCGAGGTCGGCGACAGAGAACATGCTGCGCGTTGCCCAGCCCTCGTTCGGGAGAGCCTTCCTTCCCTGTGCGGGTGGTATCCGCATGGATATGGCGCAGACGATCCACTCTCGTGTCCATGAGCTCGGGATTATCGGAGTCTGAATGCGGACTAGGACGAAACGGCGGGCACCGCCATACGCGGTGCGATAAATGTCGAAGCCCTAGTTCTTCGTGCAGAAGGGGCCTAGGTCCTCGCCGGGAGCGCATGAGTGATCATCCGGAACGTCGAGCAGCGTGGCGACGAGCCCGGGCATCTCGGGTTCCTCGTCCGTGGTTGGCGGTGCTCCCAAGGCGAGTTACCTCACATAGCGGAACCCGGGAGAAGCCGTGGCGATATTGCCGCGGTTTCCAACACGAGAACGGTTTCTTTCCTCGAGGCTCTCAGTCGTTGACTCGGGCTCGGACATCACGTTTAGTCAAGCGGGCAGGGTCAGCTTGGCTTCATGCCTCGTGACGGCGCGGTCATTGGTAGCCATGTCGGCGTTTGGACGCGAATCCATGCTCCAAAGAACCTCGGGACTACTCCCGCGGGCTTCTATAGTTCCACAAATTTGATACACGCCGCCATCGGCGACCTCATCTATTTACCCATCCAAACACGATCCAAGTGACTCAAACCCACCGGCGGTTGCCTCCGTAACGCCTTGCAATGCAACAAGCCCTCAGCCTCTTCCTGCTCTGCCCCGTCCCGTCGTGAACCCGGTCCGCAGGTCTCCCTTGCCTCCCCGCTAAAACCTCTTTCCCAACGGCTGCACGTGGCCCCCCTTGGGCACGACGAAGAGCCCCTTGGCCTCGAGGACCGTCGCGCCCTCCGGGTCCTCCATCCGCCCGACGACCCACATCTTGCGGTCCGTCTTGTCCTCCTCGTCCGGGTGCTGCTTCTGGAACTCGGGCAGCGCCTTGCCGACGCGCACGATGTACAGCAGGCCGGGCGTGACGGGGATCTTGAAGTCCACGGACAGCTTCGCGGTGACGGCCGTGTTGGCGGGGAAGTTGAGCGCGGCGAGGCGGCCCATGGCCTCGTCCATGACGGTCGAGAGCATCCCGCCGTGCACGACCGACGGCCAGCCCGAGGTGCCCTGGCCGAACATGATGGCGAGGATCAGCTCGCCGGTGTACCGGTGCCGGAAGACCATGTGGACCAGGCCCAGGGCGTTGGGGTTGTTGAGCGTGCCGCCGCAGAGGTGGCTGGACAGCTTCTCGGGCGGGAAGTCGCGGTAGGGTTCCCAGTTCTCCCAGTCCGAGGGCAAGGGCGCCGTGCCGGCGTCGTTGACGGTCGGGATCATGGACTGCAGGATCGGGTACTCGTCGATGGCCGCGAAGGTGGCCTGGGCGCGGTAGAGGGGGATCTCCTGCGGGTCCTCGATCTCGACGGGCGGGTGGATGAAGGGGGTGGTGAAGCGCAGGGTCGAGATCTGGTCGGCGGTGAGCTTGTAGCCGAGGGAGAAGAAGAAGAGGGCCCAGAGGGCGCGGCGGAGGAGGACCGAGCGGCGGGAGGGCGGGGGCTGTTGTCCCGGGGGTTGAGGGGCGCCGGGGACGCCGCCTGGGGGCGGTGATGTCGAGAGGAGGGCTGTGATCTGCGCGGGCGTCAGGTGGGAGAGGTTCGAGAGGGCTGCGTTCGCGGCGGCGGCTTGCTGAGCGGAGGATGAGGGTGGCGGCGAGGGGACCGGGGTCATCGGTGGTCTTTGGGCTTGCAGGCGGGACGAGGGCGTCGATGTGAAGGGGCGCAGGGCTGCGGGGGAGAAGGAGGCCAGAGGTCGCGATGCGCGGTGGGAGGAGAGGTCCCGGAGGACGCGGCGGGCCGTCGATCTGGGTATCATTTCGGTGGTCGTTGTCGGCGTCTATCGGAACGTTGGGGCTATGGGAGGTCAGAGCTACGCGACGGCTCGATTGGGTTGCGGAAGCTGGTTCGGCACGATGGTGATGCAAAACCCGGCGGTTCAATTTGTGACGTTTAAATTTCAGTGGAGACCTATCCTCTTCGGTCCGGGGCTCGGTGAGGGTGGACTCCGGTGGGATCGGTGAGTTCACCTGGAGCTTTCCGATTTGACGTGTGCGCACGGGCCAATGATCCGCTTACATAGCTCGGCGGCTTAGGCCGTGATGTCACTGCTGGACGACTAAGCGGACGGACCGATCTCCGTGGGGAACACCACACCGACAAATCGGTTCACCAATTTTGCATCGAGAATAGAGGGTTAACTGGGCAAAGCGTAGTCGTAACGCTTTTGTCATACTGCTACCATCCCTGTGGACGCCATGCTGTCTATCGCAATGCCTCTAGAAAATGCCAATGGGGCGAGCAAGGGAGGAGGCTGAAACAGGAAACCGCGAGAAGAAAGAAATCTAGCATGAGCAGCCACCTAATCACTCAGCTAAGCGGCCACCAACGTGCTCCAAGCGACCCAGATACGTCTCGACTTGGGCACTGTGGCCCGTCCGCTACCATCCGCCGCCGCGCCGCCGTTGCGCATCAGAACCCGGCCAATCTCCATGTAGCTCTCCACGGCGACGACCATGGGACCTCGCGCCTCCGAGGGGATCCACTTCATCGAGTCTCTGGCCTCGCCGTAGTGGTCGAAAGCCTTGGCAAGGATTCTGCGGCGCACCTTTCCGACGCCCTCGCTGTTGGGGCTCTTGAGGACATCCCTCGGCGTCAAACCCTCCTCCTTGAGCCACGAGGTGGGAAGGTAGACGCGGCCAATCTTTGCATCTACGGCGACATCGCGCGCGATGTTGACGAACTGCAGGGCGAGACCCATCTGGCGCGCCGTGTTGCGGAGGTACGCCTGCATGTAGTCGGGCAGGCCATGTTGGCAGTGACGGAAGACGAGTTCAAGGCAGGACTGGCCGACAGTGCTGGCAACGCGGGCGGCGTAGAGCTCGAGGTCCTCGGGGTCGTTGATGGGGAAGGCGGAGTTGCTGAAAGAAAGGTCCATCTCAAAGCCCTTGAGGAGCTCGGCGAGGGGTTCGCGTGGGAGGAGGGAGGCCGGGAGAAGATCGAGGGCCGAGAGAGCGGATGGGGGAAAGTTCTCGGCGGCGTATTTGGAGGCGAGAGGCGCCGAGGTCGCGTCAGGGTCTTTGTAGAGGAGGTTGAGATGCCGATCGAGCTTGGAGATCCAGCAGGCCGCCTCTTCGGGGCTTTCGGCGTCGTCGACGAGGTCGTCGGCCAGGCGGCAGTAGGAGTAACTAGTGTCTAATTAGCAGGGGCCGCGGACGAACTCGGTGTTGGGGACTTACAGCAGAGTCAAATCAATGCGTAGGCGGCCAGGAAAGACAGAGCTGGCGAGGTGGAAGCTGCGGCTCTTCTTGGCCAATCGGGTCACAGCTTGCCGAATGCCTAGGATGCGCTGCATGTCGTACTTTGAGGAGGGAAAGACGCGGGCACGCAGCAATGACATGGACAAAGCGTCAGCCGGCTTGTCGAACTTGTCGGGAAAAGCATCGCAGACAGCAACGGCCTTGTCAAAGGCGGCAACGCCAAAGACGATGAGCATGTTGGTGACCAGGAAGAAGGTGGCCTCCTCGATTTCGAGACTGCCAAAGAGCTGGAGCTCCAACTTTGTACCGCTCTCAATGGCCCAGGTGCCGCGCCCCAATGCCATCTCATCGACAACCCAGAGGTATATTGTGGGCAGGAGGATGGGCAGGGCAGTGCATGCCAATGGCAAGGCTAGGAGGAAATGCGCGGTGATTGTCCAGGTGAAGAGAGCAAAAGTGCATGCCCACACCAGGATCAGACCTAGGTAAGTGCCCTCACCCTCTTTGGCGATGAGCCAGGCGCCCAGAATGACGCTGCTGAAGAGTGCCAACTGGCCAACGACCTTTCCACTCTTGATCCATTGCGGTAAAGCGGCGGGCGAGTTGAGATATTGCGCATGGAGGACGGGTTTGTTGAGGATGATGTAGAGTTGAGCGGTGATGTAGGTCTGGATGATGAAGAAGAAGAGCTCCTCGGCGGGGATGCCGTAGAGGGTCGGGCCCAGCACTGCGTCGGGGGGGTAGGTCCAGATGCCCGTTCTGATAAGGTAGGAGTCCCAGGGGATCGTGGCCACGAAGGCGATTGTGACAATGAAGAGGGTTCTCACGACATCGAGGCGCGTGAAGACGGGGTATGAGAGGAAAGTGAGCAGTGCGGCCAAAGGGATGGTGTACTTGACGTGCCTGACACGAGTAAGTGAAGAATTCTCAAAAGCAGTGAAAAGGGAAGCCACTTACACCAGCGCGTAGTCGTAACCCATCGTGGTGTCTGCCTTGTTGGAATAAAGTGAAAAGGGCAAGAGGATTCACGATGATGAGCAAAATCCCACGAAGGGCAAGGGAACGAATGTGAAGCGTGAAGCTGCTGTGAAGGTTGAGGGAAAATATGAGGGTCGTCTTTTAGCGGCCCCAGCCGTGCATTCGCTCTTTCCGTGACTGACCGTCCAAGTCGAGTCGGAAGGCGCGTTCCAGACGGCAAGCTGGTCTGTTGCTGCCAGGGCGCTAACGGCTCCCAGAAGATAGCACCTCAGGGCGTGTGAGGTGAGAATGCAAAGTGGATGTGGTTCGGATCCCAGTTGGGTGTCGACGCAATGATGACGAACAAGTTAGCGTGCGGGTGTGCAAGTGAAGCGACCCGGTGCACAAGACCCCACGCGACGGCGCTGGAAGAGAATGCGCGCGAGCTTGCTGCCCGTTTTGCTGTCCTCTTTACTTTGTCTCGCCTCGGTACAACGGAGAATTGCCCACCATTGTGGTAAGGCGAGAAGGTACCTGTGAAGCACGCAAGGACGTTGGATGGGATGAAAGGCAAAGGGCGACCGGCTAGTTCCCCGTGGGAGGAGCTGCGAATTGTGCCGAGTCAAGGGGAAGTGGAATGCGGACTAGTGTTGTCTCGCGGAGGGTTCCTCCGCCTGATACTTGCAGTTGCTTCCTCAGTTTCTCGGGGCTCGGACTTTTGGGAGCTCAGAAATTCCAGACATTCTAGACGAGAAGCACGCGAAGCCCAGGTACCAAAGGGGCATGAGAGGAGGAGGGGGGAGGCGCTTGCGATGCAAGAGAGCTTCTTTCCCGATTCGGCCATGGGGCGGGGGCGTGGTATGGTACCTTGATAATGATTAAAAACCAAAAACCAAAAAAAGGTAGGGATGGGCTGGGATGGGATTGTCGGGGATTGAGGTGCAGCAACATGCAGCTTGTGCGAACTCGAGGTGGTTGGATGTGCGACCGGCCGGCGTAGTTGGTTGGCCGATGCCCGAGAGGGTCAAAAGTCTATGACGACCACATGCGCGTCCGAACATGGGATTTTGCATACGCCAACCCAGATCCAGATTTGGATCAGATCAGGGATTTGTACAGCAGTCGGCGCGCGGGTTTGGTGGGATGGAAGTTGCACCAAAGGGTGCTGCTTGTTTTCTTGGGGCCATGCGTAAAATGTGGTGGTGAGAGGGAGTGAAACAAGGTGGGATGCCGGGCTGCTTCCTGGTCCTCAGATGGAATGTCTCTTGAGGGCGTCGGAGCACCGGCGGATGGATTGTTTAGGAGCTGGGAAACCTGACCAAACTGATAGTGATTCATCACATTGATTGATAGCCTTTTGCAACAATTTACAGATACAGCTACCCGGTGAAAAGCAAAGAGGCTACAAATGTCCGAGTCCGTGACACCAACCTCCCAATATGAAGCAAATCCGACGGAGCGAATAAAAGATCGATCGACGAATACGATATCGGTATATGAAGACAGATTGTGTACTCATTTTTCTGGTGTGCCACGCGTGCATGCCAAGCTCTTTGCATACGTGGAAACTCCAGCTCCATGCGCGCGCCCCTTGCTTTGGGCGCCGCCATATGTCCTACCCCAAGAGCTCAGGATACTTTTGTCCTTCCTGCATGCTTGGGATGATTGGTGTGCGTGGCATCCGTGTGTGCGCCATTCGCGAATCTCCAACGTTCGCCCGCCGAGAGCCTCCTCCGAGTCGAGGTGTCATCACTCTCACCCGAACCCGCCGATGCGGAGCTCTTCGTCGTGCGATTCCTACGCCCCCCTCCCCCCTGGCATCCGCCGCTCCGTTGCTTTTGTGGACCGGCTGGCATGCGAGGGGAACTTGACTGGCTGTCCCTCTTCACATGCTTGTTGGAATGACGGGACAATTATCTAGTATGAATGTCAATCGAAGCTCTCCTACCTCTGCGCTCCCCTTCCTTCGTTCCAAGGTCTTTCATGTCGGGTTTGGTGAGATTCTCATTGGGCGCTCTATCTCATCTGTATAATCTTCACGACGATCACCACTTGTCTACCCAAAATCTAGCTTCGTCGTCCTAGTAGATCCAAATCCCACCTCACATACGATGTCTCAACTCGGCGAGAAGCCCAAGACGGCTATCGTCATCGGCGCCGGCGCCGGCGGCGTGGCCCTCGCCGCTCGCCTTGGAAAGGCGGGCTTCGCCGTTACCGTCATCGAGAAGAACTCCTTCACGGGCGGCCGGTGCTCCCTCATGTTCCAGGACGGCCACCGCTTCGACCAGGGGCCGTCGCTTTTCCTTCTGCCGCAACTCTTCCACGAGACCTTCCGGGACCTTGACACCACCCTCGCCGACGCGGGCGTCGACCTGCTGCGCTGCGAGACGAACTACAACATCTGGTTCCACGATGGCGAGCTCTTTAAGCACTCGTCCGACCTCGCGGCCATGAAGACCCAGATCGAGCGCTGGGAGGGCAAGGATGGCTTCGAACGGTATCTCAAGTGGCTGAGGGAGGCGCACACCCACTACGAGATCTCGGTCAAGGATGTGCTCCACCGGAATTTCGGCAAGTTTTTGGACCTGGCGAGGCCCGGATTCGTGAGGCATGTTGTGAACCTGCATCCGTTGGAGAGCATCTGGAGCCGCGCGAGCAGATATTTCTGGACCGAGAGGCTGAGGAGAGTATTCACGTTCGCCGTCATGTATATGGGCATGTCGCCCTTTGACGCGCCAGCGACCTACTCCCTCCTCCAGTACACTGAATTCGCAGAGGGAATCTGGTACCCAAAGGGCGGATTCCACCAGGTCGTGGCAGCGTTGGTGCGCATCGGCGAGAAGATGGGCGTCAAGTACCGCCTCAACACGCCAGTATCCCGTGTTCTTACAGACGGGCACAAAGCCACGGGCGTCGAGCTGGAGTCGGGAGAGTCCCTCTCAGCGGACGTCGTGGTGGTGAACGCCGACCTGGTCTACGCCTACGGCAACCTCCTCCCCAAGACACCAACCATCACAGACTACACAAAGTCCCTCCGCAAGCGGGAGGCCAGTTGCAGCTCCATCTCCTTCTATTGGTGCATGGATCGCAAGATTCCCGAGCTCTCCGTCCACAACATATTCCTCGCCGAGGAGTACCGCGAGTCCTTTGATGCCATCTTTAAGCGCCACTCCCTGCCCGACCAGCCCAGCTTCTACGTGAACGTCCCCAGCAGGATCGACCCCTCGGCGGCCCCCGAGGGCAAGGACACCGTCATCGTCCTCGTCCCCGTCGGCCACCTCGCCGAGTCCAAGGGCGAGTCCGGGCTGACGAACGACCCGAAGCACTGGGATGACATCGTGGCCCGCGCCCGCGCCGCCGTCATCGAGATCGTCAGCGCCCGGACGGGCTGCGCGCCGCTGAGCGACTTCATCACGCATGAGACCGTCAACACGCCCCTGACGTGGGAGGACAAGTTCAACCTCGACAAGGGCGCCATCCTGGGCCTGACGCACGGCATCTTCAACGTTCTCGCGTTCCGCCCGCGGACCCGCGCCGAGGGCCTGGAGAACGCCTACTTCGTGGGCGCCAGCACGCACCCCGGCACCGGCGTGCCCATTGTCATGGCGGGCGCAAAGATTACAGCAGAGCAGATTCTCGACGACCGCGGGTTGCAAGTGCCGTGGGCCAGGGGATTTGATGGCATTCTGAAGCCGCAGAGCCAGTCGCCCGGGAACAGGAAGTTGGACAACGTGCGCTACGGCTACCACTTTGGGTCCGAAGAGGTTGCCATTCTTTCAGTCGGGCTTGTACTGGCTCTGATTTACTTTTATTTCTGGCCCACTCTGCAGCCGTTGTTGTGCTAGATTAATGGTGTATGAATGGGATGGTTAGGTCATGACAGCGTCTTCTTCATTAATATAGACTCACTACTTCAACTTACTTCCTAATCAGTCATGTCTTACCTACAGAATTGGCATCGCGAGAAGGGTATTGGCCCCTCTTCGTCGAACTTCACCTGTTTGTCCCACTCGCCCACAACCTTACACCTTTGGTTCTGCTTACAACTCGACTTGTTCCTCTGTGATATTATGGTTGACAAAAGCTCGACTTAATAGCATGTGTATTGATATATCCTTCAATGCACAAAGCATCGTATGTCTCGCAGGAGAAAGGCATACAAGGCGCGCTGTCTGTTTTGAGTGCCGACCATCATGCCTGACCGCCTCCCCTTGTCATGGAGGTCAACACGTGGTTTAAGAGAGCCTGATACTTCAAAACAGGTTCAAGACACGGGATCTTGATGGGAGTTTTGTACTTGAGCATAACCTAGCACACGTCTATCCGACCCTGGCAATTTTGACGCGAAATGTCTCCGGCCCAACGAGAGTTTGTTTGCCTGAACCCTGGAAGCCGGTACACCAGGCAACTAGGCGCCGCTTAGTTACATGCGGTCTGCGCTGATTGAATTGGCGAAGTGCGTTCATAGACAATCCAATTGTCCTCAAGGCTTGAACAGCTGTTGTACATCCTCCTGGTGATCTATCAGCACGACTCTAGCAGACGTAGCACTTTCAGCGCTCTGTTGATAGAAACCACCACGTTTTGGTATTTTTCCGTGATTCCTTGATGGCTAGAGATGATAGCTAACGCCGAAAAGCAATGTAGAAGGAGTAGTCGGCCAGTTTAGGCGCGATTCACAGGTGTGTATGGTATAGACGAGCTATAGGAGAGCTGACCACCCACCCATTGCCAACGGGAACGTTGGAATGCGGTTAAACACAGGAGGCATCTTCCGAGAGCCATACGTGATCGGAACAGACGTGCCCGTCGAAGCTGAGAGCAGCGTTGGAACAGATACCTCCTCGATCGTTGCTTTATAGTCGACGAAGCAAGAACTCTGGAATCTCGGATCCCTCCCGAGCCACTCTTTCCTCAACGATAGGTTTGTGCAGACCCCACGCTCACACGAAGCTGCCCCGACCAGACGAAGAAATCCGGAGGGCGACTCGGCGCGCGGCGCTAACGTCATTGAGGTAGGTCTCTAGTGGGGCTGCCACCGGGCCCGGGTCCCGCTCCGGCCCAGCCCCGGGGACCCATAATCCAATGTGTGAGGCCAGGCCCTCTCGTGCGACGGCTACAGAGCTGTCTAGGTCGATCTCGGGGCCCATTCCATTGATTGACCGGCCCTCCGCAAATCTACATGCACTCGGTTGAAAATGGCAGAATGCAATTTGCTGGTTCGGTCCAGGCGCCTCTTCCGACTTGCCGAGTACAGTCGGCTTCTCATTCCGGCGTCACCTGAGGCACAGCACAGCAGCAGCATCCTCTCTTATACTAGTCACGTCTTCGGCAGGCATGCCTAACTGTAAACTGCTCGCTTATGGTAGAAGCTCATCTAGGCACGCACTTTGGGTTCTTTCCTTTGACTCGCATCACTGACATGAAGTGACACTTGAAGGTCGCGCGATCAGGGGACTTGCCATGGTAGTTGCCGAAGTAATCGTACCAGATGCTGCAGTTCTTGATCGAGTTGGTGTCTGCTTCAAGGCTCAGCAATGCCATGTGGCCTTGCGCAAGAGCAATGGCAAGGCAATTAAGGCAGGATAGATTTGGGGCCGGAGATGCAAATATTGGAAAGGCGTTGGTAGGACCGCGAACGCAATGAGAAAAGCTGCGTAGAGAGAGGGAATTCGAAGAGTGCATGATCTGTTCGTTGGTGACCAAAGGACGATGTCACTGATAAACTTCACTCAATGTTGAGGCATAGGTTCTAGGACGCCATAGAAAGACACCTTGCGGGCGCGTGTGAGCTTAAAAAGGCCTCAGGAGTAACTTGGAAGATTGCTACGTTCGTCTTCGACCCTGGCCCTGATCACGAGGTCAAGTCTCCATGCCACTTCTTTTTCGTGAACCAAAGTTCATTCTGGCTGAAATGGGCCTGCTGCCAGGCTTGGACAAAACAGGCAACTCAAATCGCTCATTACAGGATTCACAAGTATATACGCTACGCCCCTTTCTTGTAGAACAAGGCCGTACTGAATCAAGCAACGTCTAAATCAGGACTCAAGGGTCTCGACTGTAGGTAATAACATGTCGAGCTTCGACAGGCTTGACTCCGAGGTTGTTTCCCAACCCAGACTAGCCAACTTCATCTTGCTACACCACTTTTCTAGGTGTAGTTGCCTATGATACCTTAGGCTTGGAGCAATGGTCAGTATGTCCCCGGGCTCGATGCAGACCAAGGCCTTGCCCAGATCCCCTTGAACAATCAACCCGGCAAATATGACACGTCGCACCGCCAGGGCTGACTGCAGCACGGCAAGCTCAACGCCAATGATGGCTGCTGGGCCGTGACACAGCGCCACAGCACATCCAAGGCGGATTTGTACCCGGACAACACCCGCGGCAACCATTGTAAGACCCTCGTGTTTTTGAGAGGCGGGTTGTTGCAGCTCTGGCATGCTTCCCAACACTACTCCGCCTCCAACGTGGGCGGGGCCTACCAGACGAAGAAGGTTAACGGTAATCGATAGCGAAACCTATTCCTCTTCCTACATAGATTTGTTGACACAAACGCTGACCACCGGAAAAGACTGTCCCCACGAATCTATCTATAGGAATTCGGGAAAAAGTCTCTGTATGTAGTGGTTTCTACAGTACAATCTAAGCATGTTCCACTGCCGAGGGTAGATGCGATTCACGGCATCAAGACCCGTCATCATTAGAAAAGTCAGCCGCTGACTTGAGTACAGTCACCAAAGTCGAGTTGGTAGTCTCCGGCCCATCCCAGTTATCAACTCTCTCCTAACCCATTTTCAACGCGGAGTGCCCTGCTATTACGAATCTCGGAGCTGACATGGCCCACGAAGAGAAGAGGTGCCCTCGACGACAGTTCCTGCACGTGGGATAAGATGAGATGGAATAATGCACCGCAACATGAACAGCGCGGTTAAACTGTGAATGATTCGTCGCGGCATCGATTGCGAATTTAAACAGTGCAGGTCGAGCGCAAAATACATAAGTCGTCGCTAAACTCGAATTGTACTTTGAAGTTCCAGAAAGGATCAGCAAAAATATTGGTTCGCAGAGTGTGTCCCCCCCGCGCAACCCCTAGGTGTGCTCAACTCTGAAGCCGCTGACGCCCCCGTCCGTCACCCGGACGGCCTGCCCCGAGCGGGACCCTTCACAACATATCCTGACTGAAGCCCTACCCGCCCATGCTCATGACCGCCACCTAGCCATCTCATGCCGGCCTGGTATCATCCTCTCATCACCGTGCTCGATGGGTTCTCCCTTTCCCTTCCGGCGCGACAGCCGGACTCTCAATGGGGGGTTAGTAAAGCACGAACGCCGCGCCTGCTCGAAGACGTCCTGCAGAGTCAAAGCATCTGCTCATCGCTCTCCGCCCCTGGCCTGCGCCGCGGCGTCGCGGTTGATAGCCTCCTCCCCGAGGACCTTGCTCGCGGCCATGAACCTGTACCACATCAGCAGACGCCTTTATCACACAAACTAGATGGAATACTCACATCCCCCCGTGCCACGCTCCCAGACCCCGCATACTCTCGGCCTGCACGCTCGTCATACGAACCAGGTTTTCGGTGTCGGCGAGGTTGGCCGACAGCTGGGCGAGCTGCGAGTGAAGATGCGTCTGTGATTTTTTCCCGGTCACACGTCAGCAAACGATTCACATCGAGCCGTCGACAACATCTCATTCGTCATCCCCGTCCGTGGGCTGTCATTGATGACCACCGGCCGCAAGGGATGGGCGAAGACCATCCCTTTCGGGGCACCGGGAAAACTCACCAACTGCCGCGTCTTCATCGCGTTGCCCGAGCTGGACGACATGGACGGCCTCGCCGTGTGCGTCATGTTGATATTGCGCGAGGCCATCTTCTTCCTCTCTGGCGTGTCTTGTTGCCAAGAAACAATCGCTTGTCCTCTCTCTCTCGCACCCTGGCTGGCGTCTTTGGTGGGCTCGTCGTGCTTCGTCCTCGGCCTGCTCCACCGGAGAACCTCGTATCTCAAACCGCTCAAGCGGAGCTGTTGCTTCAGCTTCAGAATGAACCCGGGCCTGCAAATCTCCGACTTTCTCCTGAGGGAAGGAGAATGAAAAAATTAATTGTGATCTACCGCAAAATGTTAGTTAGACCCCCAAGGTCCTTCTACATTTCCTCGCACGCTCGCACACAATGATCGTGGACAGGGGACACGTGAGGAGGGGCAGAGGGGTGAAAGGCGACCGCTCACTCACCGAATCGCGTCGTGTCCACGCAAGCGAAACAATAGAGAAAAACGAAAACAGAGCCTCAACTCTGCTTAGACATCCGATATCTCTCTCATAAAACAAAGTTCATGCGATTGCCAGTGTGCTCAGTAACGTCATCCCAACTTTTGTTCGGGCTCCGTTCTTAATACCCGGCTGTTAATTCATGCGGTGGGCTCTCACTTTATTTGCATTTTGTTTGGATTGTCGTTGACAGGAGTGGATCCCCATCAAAGTAAACAACAGTGCTGGACCCTGATTCGTCTGGGCGACATCCAGCGCTGGCAGCTGGCAGCTGCCACCCGGGACAACGATGGTCTGTGCGACTGCTCCCTCCGAATTTTACCCCACCTCACCCCGCCAGCGATAGAAAACGGAATAAGTTCGCGGGAATAGACGTCAGCGTTGTCGATGGATGTCGGATGGCACCCGAAGCTATCGCGCGTGCCTGGGCATGTGTGGACCCCCGTTCAAGACACTTTCCGCCTCCCGGCACGGTACAGCTCAAGCAAAATTCAAAGTCACCTGACCCGTCCTTCCTATTTCCTCGCCTTGACCATCTGTCTCTCTCCCCTGGCATAGCCGTACGGACAATTGCTGTCAGATTACGAGAGTCGTCTGACCGAACGCTGCTTCCACAAGTGAGGTGAGATCGACAAGTCGCAAACAATCACCCGTCATCGTCATCTTATTCTCTCGGGGTTGATGGATGGCGTCTCTCATAACACACAGGCGTGGCTAAGTCAAAAGGTCTTGGGTTCTGGATCAATCGGTACGACTAGATCAACATCTTACCAGTGTCTCATCAGTCGCGCCCGACCAAGCCCCGGACAAGCCCGACGACGCAAGGCTCGGCCGGAACCACGAGTCCACGAGGCTGCCCCGCCAGAATCTCTCAAATCTGTGTCACATCAAGCCACTCTATGCTGCTTATTCCAAAACCACAGTCTCCTGATAAAAAGGGGCAAACCAGCCACTTACAACTGGGAACTAAACATCACCATACGTCTCAAAGCCAAGTTTTGCATGTGTTTGACTTCCATTGCGTTCAATTGAACGCCCCTAAGGGGCTGCCTACTTGCCTGTCCCCCTCAAACTTTTACATCGCTGTTTCTCTCCTCCGTAACCCCGTGTGTGCCGCTCTTCGTGGCCCTTCACTCATCATCAGGAAACTAAAAATTATCGAAGCCAAAATCCCCTGTCTGAACAAAGGCTTCAGCCTGAGTGTGACCCCTTGTCGTCATCCACGACTATGCACTAACCTTGCTCATCTTTGTATTGCCGGATCAAAGTCTCCTCCGGCTTGTCTATGCTCGTTACTTGTAATCCCCTCAACGTAGCCGTGCTCGTGCCTCGGCCTAAAAGAAAAGTTTTGGCGTAAAGGACAGACACAAAAGAAAGGAGAAGGCCATGATAGGCGATCCATTTTATACACATCCAATTTCCTGCGTCGCCCAATATGGCCAAGGAACGTTGAATACCATGCCCACCGTCCGAACCTGATGTAGCCCTATGCCATTAACAAGTTCGAGCGCATCGAGACACCCCATCTCTTGGCATAGCCAGCTCCTTTCCAACCCCAACTGTGAATCCCCTTGTCGGGTGAGAGGATCGAAGTCGCCCACGTCAACGCTACTATTACCAGAAGTCGAAGAGAATCCGCTCCCGCCACGATGCCGTATGTATGTACTGGACCAACGTCCACTCGAAAAAAAAGGAAAAGTCGTTGAATTAGCTATGTGTTTTGTCGCGAAGAATAGACCAAACCCTGTCTAGCGTTTCGTTTCGTTATCGTGTTGCTGCGGAACGATGTCTGAGAAACCCGTGAGGAATTGTTTCCGAGGGATCACAGGTGTGTTGTGACAACAACTGTGGGCTGTTTGAGTGTGTAGGATGAATGGGTTTTGCGGCTGTCTTCGTTTCGATCCGTAATCAAGCCAGCGCGAGTCGATGCCGTTCCGTGTCGCCGGCCGAGCCATCGCCAATGCAGCGTAGCAATTGAAGCAACTTCGCTGACAGGATTTACCGCACCCCTATGGGCGGCCTCTGTCCAAGGCTGCTCTGGCTACTGTGGGCCGAGGGCTCAGTGTCGTTCTGTGATTCACCACTACCCGCGCTGGCGCTCGCACTACCAGTCAGACTTCTCATGTTCTTCTGTTTGGGTGGAGGAACAAGACCGCTCACCCCGATGTGTTGCTCAACCTGCTGTGGTGCGACTGCGTTACCATGGCCGGGAGGGTATCGGGGCACGGGCTGACGCATACCATCAGGAGGCGATGGACGGCCATTCATGGGAGGGCCGTGGTAGCCATTGGGCGGCGACGGACGGCCGCTCCCACCTCGGATCGAAGGACTGTACGGGTTCCCAGGAGATTGACTAGCTCGCCGCGGAAAGGCCCCGTTCATGCCCATGGCCATGGGGCCTGCGCCCAATTGCATGTCGTCCATCCGCGAGGCAGTCAGCGAGTTCGCTCTCGAGCCTGCCTGCATTGTGCCACGGTCAACTGCACCATACCGGTTCGATGAATACGAGAAAAGGGGATCGTCCAGGATGTTTTCGTTCGCACCAGGGATACTAGATATCTGGCTCGTTCGGTTGCGTCCAAAGTTGGGGCGGAATCGGGAGGACCTGGCCGGGGGCGCTCCTCCAGCGTCGTATATTTCGTTCTTGTGGTACTGGGCACGCGTTGGCGGAGGTGCTGCTTTCCGGTTCTTCCTCGACGTGACGCTCATCATGTCGAAGTTGTCGGGGTCGATCTTCGGAGGGGGAGGGCCGGAATGCGGGTCGAAGTAATCGTCGTCGTCGTCGTCCTCGTCGAAGACTTGGGCACTGTTGCGCATCGGGTGCGGGCCTCTCCTGGGTCCCGGGGGCGGACCTCTCGATCTCATCCGCATCTCTCGCTCCCTCATCGCTAGCTCCCGTTGACGCAACTCCAGTTCCCGCTCGCGTACCGCCAAGTCGGAACCCTCAGGGCCATGACCGTAGCCAGGTTCACCGCCCTCAGGAATGTCGTCGTAGAGCATAAGGTGGGAGAATTCTTCCAGGTCGTTTCCTTCCAAAGAACCCCGTCTCGAAGCCGCCCTGGAGCCAGGGGGAGGAGGGCCACGGGGGAAACCGTTAGGAGGACCTCCGTTCATTGGGGGTCGCCGCATGCCAGGTCCGGGTCCTGGGCCGAGGTTTGACGAGTTTCGCGGGCGCGGTCCTCGGCCGGGAGGCATGCCATTGCCGTTGGCGTTGCCGTTCATGCCGGGTCGGATGCCGTTTGACGATGATATCCTCGGGAGGGGCGATTGAGATGTCGGCGAGCCGGGAGGCGCCATTGCCACGTCGACAGGCTTGGGCGGTTTCTGACGGTTGACAATATTAAGGTTATGCAGAATGGCGTAGAGCGTTTCGATGCGAGAAACAGCAACGCGGGCCTCTTTAGCCAGCTTTATCGGGGAGCCCAGATATGTCTCAACTTCCATAGGCCGTCTTGCGATGTAGTCCTGCCACATGATACTCTCGGGGTTTGTGGGCTTCGTCATGTCGTCGATCGTCTTCTGCTTGAAGTCGGGAGACAATTTGCACCCGTGTGCCTCTGCCAACGCGAGCAGCTCGTCGATTACACCGGTCACCAAATCTCGCACGCCAACCTTTTCGAGTAGTTGTGCGTGGCTCGACGTCTCGAATATGACGCTGGCGGGATGGAAGGCAATGGGCCTGGTTAGGGTTAGTGTGGCTTCGAAGACTTAAGTGTAGGTGATAAACTTACCCAATGACCCGCTCGTATTGCTGCTGGCGGATGTTCTGCGAAACTTTACAGTCAACTTGAGCAGTGTTCAGCGTCATGGCCAACGCCTCAGCCATGTCGCCCTGGATAGCACCTGGAATGTTTTCATTCTTGCTCGAAGGCCCGACCCAGATCTCAGTCGAGCCCTTGTGTTCAAATTCGCTCTGGCCAAGCTGAGAGAGCTCGGCGTTGGAAACCAGGGACAAGACAACGTTGGTAGGAAACCGCTCTTCGATGGCAGCTTCGACGCCGAGGGTGTGAGTTGTGTTGATGAGGATACATGTGTGCTGAGGGGTGACGACGGCATCGATCACGGCAGCGAGGTCGTATACGTCGGGGAGAGCCTTGATGCAAAGGATCACGTAGTCAAAGGGGCCGCCGCCTTGCGCGGCTTCTTCGGGAACGCGTACGACTGGAGCCGTTGTAGTTAGCAAAGGCATTCCCACTTGTTCTCGGATAATATCAACAAACTTACCATGCCGCGGTTTAAACCGCTCGTTACCGAACACGGGAGACCTAAATGTTTCTTGATTAGGCGCGCGCGGGCGAAATGCTGGGCAGCGAGTGGAAACGTACTTGAAAGAAATGCCGTATTGCGCGACGTGATCAAATCCCGACTTCCACACCAGTGTAACGTCGCAGGCATTCGTCGCTTGTAATCTCCAAGACAGGAAGGCCGAAACTGGATTTCCTCCCACTACGCAAGTCTTCATTAGCTCGCTGTCGTCTGCCATGCCTGATTGCACTCGACACGATGCAAGAGCACCGGTCCCTGTATAGAGAGAGAGGATAGAAAGAAAAAAAAAGAGAGGGGAAGGAAAGCGAGTGTGGTCTGTGATGGGAAAGGTGTGATGGGGGGGGAGAAAAGCCGGGCTGACGGGTAGAGATAAAGGGACACAAAAACCCGATCCACACCATCGCACTGATGCAAGAAGAAGCAATTATTGGAGCGGGCGGGAAGACTGGAAGCCAGGAAGAAAAGAGACGCACCTGAGAGGATCTTGAGCCGGGGCGTCATGGGTGCCATGATGGGCCCAATTGTGGATTAGTGGTGGGTTGGCCGAGTGGTCGCCTGCTGTACCCTCTGTACACCTTTCGCTCTCACGACAACGCAGACGGGCTTCTAGGCCTTGTACAACGACGCGTATGGAAACAGCCGCCGTCTGTGGCTTCGTTCAGTCGTGTCGCTTGTCGTCGTAGCGACCTAAGTGTGTGTATCGGGCGGATGCACTTCGCTGGCTTTGCTTCTTTTCTGCCTTCTTTTTCTTTTCTGCGACCCTGTTCCAATTCACTTACTGAACGGCAGCAGGTGGGCAGGTGGGCGTGTCTGTGGGTGCGTTCGGCGTCAGACCCATTCGACGCTGGCAAGCGTATCGGGGGCGGGTTTGGGATGACGGGGAAATGAAGCGATTCGGCGACGGTTGGGCTCCTTTTCTTTTCCTTCTCGTAGCCTGGTGGCGCAAGGTCGGAACCAAGGCTTCTCTCGACACAGCAGATTTAACGAAGGTGACGCCTGGAATGGGCTAGTCGAGTCGTGGCGGGCGGTCGAGCTGAAGTGAGCTAACTGGTAGGACCTGGGGAAACGGCGAGACGATGCAGCAGCAGCAGTAGCAGCAATTCCAAGCAAAAGGCCGAGTGATGTGAAATGCTTTGCGAATGCGTGCCGAAAAGGAATTTGCAAGCAACTTCTTTCTATGTAACGAATGGATTGGTTGACCAAGGTGGTGTCGTGTTTGGTAGATTGGTCGGCTGAGGACAGCAATTGGGGCGTGATCGTCAAAGGAGATGACGAGTTTTAGGATTACAAGAAAAAAAAGGAGACGGCTTGGGATGTGTTGTCTGGCGTTCCGTAGGACAAACACACTTTCGCTCGTGCGAAAAACAGCGAGGAATTGGGGAAGAGGGTAGAAGGAAAAAGGGACGTGGATGATAGAAGGAGGGTGAGCCAAAATGGTGGAGAGCGGCAATGGCTGGAGGAGGCGTCTAAAAGTAAGGTAAGGTCAGGGTAGGTACCAAGTAGCACACCTTGTACCTCAGGCAATCGGTGTGGGAGAGAGGTGAGGTGAGGTGACGGGAGGTGTGTGGTGAGTGTGGTGTGTTTCGGGGAAAGACACCTCTGTGGTTGCCAGCTGGGAAATGTCCACGGGCAGATAAGGTCGTAGGGAAGAGGACGAGGAAGGTGCGAGATAGTTGAGATGGGATGGGACGGACGGTGAGGGGGACAGAGAGTCACAGAGAGGGAGGGGGAGGGAGAGGGAGAGAGAGAGAATAGAGCCACGCGGTGACAGCAGGAGCAGCATGTACCGTATCCAATGTGGCCGTGTGCCCGTGGTGAATTTGGAGACGGGTGGGCGGCGTCTGCGGAAGGCAGGAGAACTTGAGAAGGGACCAGGGGGGATGGACGATAGGCGTGGAGCGTGGATGTAGGCGCCGGCAAAGGGGGAGAGGCACCTCGAAAGTTACTGAGACAGCCGACACCCACATAGAATGGAACACACGGAGAGCAAGAAGGACGGCCCCGGGTGTCTGGGTGTCCCGGGAAAGGTGGGAGAGATGGGATAGGACAGATGGGATGTGACGGGGCAGGCAGTTAGGCTCAGGCACTGAACAGCGTGGAAGGGGGACACGAGAGTTGGGAGATGGGAGGGGGCTGATGGGATGGGAACACTGGATTGGCGGTACGGTGGGATGGGATGGCCATTGGGCCCAAAGTGGGTTTGCACTGGACTGGCTACAACTTGGATTGGATTAAATTGAGAGCAAGACACTTTTACCTCCCAATGCTCATTGCCCGTTGCCAACGGACTGGCATTCACGCTGTGTCCTGCTGTTGCTTGTTGGCAAACCTGGGCCCCTCCGTCTGTCGTTCGGCGTGGGTGGTGCAAGTTGCCTCTTGCTTGTGCCTCTTTCTCAGCGGGCAAGGGAGGGAGAAGGAGGGAGAATGAAAGAAAGGACTTGCTTGGGTCCGTCCTGTCTTCATTCTCTCTTGGGGGGATGAAAAATACGTGATCTCCTATGTATAGCACTAGAGAATGCGAGGTACTTCTTCCCACGCCAGCCCTTCCACCAGGCTCCAAAGTAGAGAGCGGTACGTACCTGCATGGGGCAGGTTCCGTGGCCTCCGTTTTGTTTTCTAATCTACCCCCGCCGGGGTGCATTTTTGTGTATCCATAACTCGGGCAGACATGAGCGACCCGTATCTCCCGGCTGCGTTCAACTGCATTCATAGGGACCTCCTTCCCTGCCCCAAATTGCCCGAGTAGCAAGCAGCCGGGATAACGTGGATACAGTACTTGCACTTGCACATGTTGCGTCCAAGTAGTACATCTGATGCCACGCCGCAGCAATCTCCTGATGGGCATCTTAGTGCGGCTTGTCCGTCCTCTCTAGCGGTTTGCTGATTCCTTGGACAAGCGTTGCAAGCACAGGGAACCAACGACGCAGGCGGCGTAGCACGCGCGGGATCGTCCTCCACTTGGCCCGGGGGTTGAAGTGGTGACGGGATCGGTCTTGTCCTTGTCTGGCTACCATCCGGGCTAGGCTACTTTGAATCGAAAGGGAAGGAGAAAAAATGATGGGGGGTTTTTCCCTTTCGGATCGGGCGATAAGGAATGGCTCAGTCGCCGTTCCTGACGGGCCGAATATTGACATACATACTAATTGGGTAAGAGAAAGAAAGAAAAAAAAGAAGAAAAAAAAAGGAAGTAAAGTTGAAGAAGAGAGAATGGCTATCAAAACAAAGGTGCCGATGGGAGCGTAACCGATTAATTGAAACGCATGAAACTGCAGCATCGTGCTGGTCACCAGTAACAAGGCGTGGAATGGATGCTTTTGCTGGTTTGGCCGCTTCTATCGTCCTGGCTGGTTGCGAGGTTTGAGCCTGGCGGGCCAAGGAAAACGACAGTGCGGTGCAGGGCGTGTTTGTTGTCGCGAGGTCCCATTTGATGTAATGCAATGCAGAAGCAGCGCCGTGCAGCGCAAGAGCCGGGCAAACAGGGCGGACGGGTCGGAAGACGGTGTCCACATCCCTTGAAGAAAGAAGAAGAAAGCCAAAGCCCAACGCTGCTGTGCTCTGTAAGCTGGGCTGGACGGGGATGGCAAATGGCGGGACATGGCAGACAACGGCAACCCTCAGACTGCTGCAGCTAAAGCAGCAATCAAGGTCAACAACGTGGAGAGAGGCATCCCATGCCATGCCATGCCACGCCATCCTCCCAGGAAGCGCGGGAACGGAAACGAAGATCTGTAAGCACAACGGTCTCCCAGCGTCTGCCCCCTCCGCATAGCATCTTTAGCTCGGTCTGTGAGCGTAGAACATACCTGTTACAGGCTGGCAGATGTCGTGTGTTGTCGCGCACTTGACCGCGTGGCGTCAGCAACTCCATTTTCTGACTTGTTGTTGCTGGCCTCCCAACCTTGGCCCGGAGGTCCGAGCATGAACAACATAACCGCCAACCTCCGAGATAACTTTGTTCCCCAAGCGGCAGTTTCTTGTGTCTTGCATTTTTGTCAATGACGGTGAGAAATTGCATCCGGATGCCGCAGAATGGCTGGTGCTGGGGCCGTTGTTCTGAGGTTCTGTCTGCTAGGCAAAAAATAGTTTCCAATTCTTCCCAGCTGATTCCCCTCATCCCTCTGGCCAATGGTTGCCTGCAGGACACCACCTACGGGCCTCAGGGTTCGTGTCGTAGTCACCGGCGCATTCAGGGGTTGAACAGAAGGCCGTATTCAGGTGTGGGGCGGAACAAAGGCGTACGACGCAGTCAACACGCTCATAGGGTGTGGAAACACGCCAATGTCGTCGACTTGCTGTGGCTGAGTCTTGTCTAGCGTGGAGCCGTGAACCCGTAACCATCTGGTGGTTTGATTCTTCGTAGTGGAGAGGGGAGGGATGCCGATGCCAGACTGGTGATCTTCCGTAGAAGCAGACAGCGAGGCGGTACGTACTGACTTGCTTAGGCGCAGCACATTCTGGCGACACTTTTACTCCGCATGACAGAATGCCCGCCCTGCTGCTGCCAGTTGACAGACGGCGGGAACGGGACCGTTGAGAAGACTGGCGGCCCGGGCGGGCTCCGACTCCCCGTCCACAACCCAGCCGACGAGTCGGAAAAGAACCACCCAGGGCGAATGAAGCAGTAAAGGAGGGTCGACAGCGATGTCTGTAAGTTTGTCACAAACGTCCAAGCCGGTGCGATGAAGTAAGGTACCCCGAGAGACCCTTTCCCTTGAATTGAGTTTGCTTGGCGATAAGAAGATTTTGTTGGCCGCGGGCGGGACGGTCAATAGGGCGACAGCGTGACAGCACTTGTAACTTAACATGTCAGTGAGAGGAAAGAAAATACCAGGACAGTGATTCATCGAAGACGACAGATGCAAAAGACACTGATGAGATCATGACTGGTCGGAGCCACGTCCCAACAACTCGCGGGGAAAGCGCGCCTGCCACTTCACTTGCAGCCTCGATCTAGATAAGTCGCGGAAAAGGTGCTGACAGCGACATCCTCGCCTCGTAATTGCAGTTGCCCCAAACACATCCCAGAGAAGGTGCATCGGAAACACAGCTGCCTGTGTGATAGACTTTGGGTTAATGAACCTGAGGTGCCTCAGAAAACGGATGAACGGAGAAGGCAAGCTCTTGGCTGCTTTGGAGGGGTCAAGAAAGGTTCCCAACGAACAGGAAGGAGGGTTCTTTCCGTCCGAACCACTGGTGACTGTAGTGACTGTGGTCTGTCAGTGACCATCTCCTTCCCTCTGACGAAACGAGCACGATCAGGTTGACTGTCGCGGGTGTTGCAGCTTGCCTCAGCATTGGGCAGGCAAGCAGGTACCGTATCTTCTCAGCAAACCGGACTTCCACTTTTATTTTACACTAGCCTGAGGCAGCTAGTGGTGAGAGGGCCGCTAGGCCTATTACGGAAGGCGGTCAACCCACCGACTACCCCACCATCATCCCTCTATTCACTGACCTCCACAGCAGCCGCCTCCACAATCCACCACTATTATCGTCAACCACCACTATTATCATCAACCACCACTATTATCATCAACCACCACTATTATCATCAACCACCATGCCCAACCGCCAGCCGCTTGGCGAAATCGACCCCAATTCCCTGCAGATATCGCTGCCAAAAAAGAAGCCTCGCGGCAAGAAGCCTATTCCGATTACCAAGCGAAGTTACACTATACCTATACAAATCCAACAGCAGCAACGGTCGTACAGCCAGCGCAAGCGAGTTGACGTGGTAATGTACCTTAAGCACCACCGCTACCCAATTGAGCCTTGGCCAGCTACTCGTCAACGTGCTGGTGATACCCCTCTTGACCCTGCCAATGGTCTACGTCGCCCAACCTTTGATGAGGCTGCCGACTACTTCAAGATCCCTCGTACGACAGTTATACGCTGGTATAACCAGCGAGATACTATTGTCAACCCGTCAACCCGCCCTAGCCAGCCCAACTGGCCCGAGGTAGAGGCTGAACTCTATACCCAGTTTTGCCAGCAACGTGACGAAGCTAAGATTGTCACTACTAGCTGGTTTAGACGTACAGCAAGAGCTCTCTTCCACAACAAATACCCAACTGCAACTACCCTCCGATTCTCTGCTGGCTGGTTCTGCGGCTTCCAGTGCCGTTGGAATCTTTCACATCGTCGGCTTACAAAGCAAGCCACCCAACTGCCAGCTGACTACCTCCGTATTGTCACCAGCTTCCTCCACTTCATCCGACGTGTCAGCCAGCCGGCACTTGCCCGGCAGCCAGTTGGCGGCCTCCGATTTCCACTCGACCGTATCATCAACTTCGACGAGACCCCCATACCTTTTGAATACCTCGATGGGTCAACTTGGGCTGTTAAAGGTAGCCGTACCGTGGCTGGCAAGAGTGACCGCAGTGGCTGGAGCAAGCGGCAAGCTACGCTTATACTCTATATCTTCGCTGACGGCGTCCAACGGCTGCTGCCCAAGCTGATCTTTCACGGCAAGCCAACTAACCAGAGCGGCCAGATTGAAGCAAAAGAAGGCACCTTTTATAGTAACGAGATTACTGTTGAGTATAATGATACTGCTTATAATAACGAGTATCTACTAGAAAAGTGGCTTATTAACGAGTTCTTCCCTCTTACAGCCTGGCAAGAATACCTATTAGTCATGGACGTCGCTACCTTCCACAAGACCCCTGCGATTATTGACCAACTTCGCAGCCACCACATTACCCCTGGCCTTATACCTCCTGGTACAACTGCCCTTCTTCAACCTCTCGATACTGCTATCAACAAGCCCTTTAAGCAGTGGCTAGCAGAGGCGACTGACGATTACGTATACAACGCTGAGCAGCTGGCCCGGGCTGCCGGGCAGCCCATACCACTTGTATGGTCAACTTCAATGAAGCGTATTATGGTCACCCATACTGTGGCAACGGCTGCCCGCTGCCTAGCTAAAAAGGCAGAAATGGTCAGGCAATCTTTCTTACAGTGTGGTATAAGCTGCCAGCCAGATGGCAGCGATATCTCGAAGATCAAGATTAAGGATATACCGATTGAGACTATCTCATGGGATGGTTGGGATACGTTTGACTACGATAAATACGTCAAGCAAGAAATGCTCTCTGATCCAGAGATCCTTGACGTTCATGCTGCTGGGGACAATACAGAGTACATATGTACAGCAGAAGATGTCCAGCGGCACACTCGGCCCTGGGACCTCTAGGTATCTGACTACCCAATAAGCGACGTTTCTGACCCCTGACTCGCATACTGGCTGATCCCTGATTCTGCCAGTTAACTAACCACATTCGGTGGCCGCTTGACCCCATTCCGTTACCCCGAATAAAAGTGGAAGTCCGGTTTGCTGAGAAGATACGGTACCTTACTCGAGGACATTGAAACGGACCGAGCAATACCCACAGTAATCTATCCCAGGTCGTCCGTTCTCCCATCGCCTCACCTCCCTGCGACCAAACGGTGCCATCCAACGTCCACCGTTCCAAGCTTCGAATTCCATCCGGAACCCCCGATGCTCATTCATCATCCACATGCCAGTCGCTGGCCAGCCAGTTCAGGTTCCAGCCTACGGCACCCACCCCAGTGACAACCGTCGACCGCCAACACACACACCATCGGGAACGCAGGAGAGAATCTTCCGGCCACTTTCTCCTTTCACCCATAGTACCATGTCCTTTGTCGATTCGGCGGCCGGGTACGGAGGACACAAACCCGCCCGACAATTCTCTTCGCTTCCTTTAACCCCTCTCTGCATCGACCGAACACGCTCTTCTCGGACTTTTTTCCCACAAGATGCGCTTCGTTCCACTCTCATCGCCTCTGCCATGATTTTCTACCTCTAGCATGAGACGATGGCCGGCGCCCGCCAAGAAAACCACGGACGCCCGCCTTGCTTGCGACCCTGCCAACACAAGCAGGCAAGTGGAGCAGAATCCCCATCTCCAAAGACTCCAATTCCCCATCCTGCTTGGCTGTGCCTGATGTTGGCGTCCTGCTCCTTGCATAGATCCAATTAACTGCCAAGCCTGCCAGCGGGATGCACCACAAATATGGATGCCCCAAAACCCGAAGATGGGCAAATGAGAAAAAAACGAAGGGGACAAAACCCTCTGACGGCTCCCACCTCCGTATGCGGATACATACACAGTACTACGGATGCTGATGAGACGTAGACATGCTCCAATATTGATTCGAAATCCCGCGCTATTGCGAGCACATTACGGCCCATTGTCGTCTTTGAACATTATCTGACATCAGCTATCGACAATTTGCATTCCAGCTGCCTTTCTGTCCGCCCCGAATCCGCCCTCTTTCGCTGCTAGTTTCGGAGAATATGTCGTTGCTCGGATACCAGGCCCGAGGTCGTGGAAGAAGAATCGTCCAATTCCTTCCCTCTAACCAACCATGCGACGCTATCGTCGGGGAGTCATCTCGGTATCTATATGTTTTGTGCCGCTACGGACTTGGAGGCTTGGTCATGCTCTACAACGAAGGATCGCTTAACAGGTTGACATCCTGCTCGAGCCCAGAATCAGAATCCGGCTGCATCAGCATTGTTGGATCTTCGATCGTTCATCCCCAATACCCATTGCACTTAAACTAGGACCCACCCCTCGCAAGTCAAATGTGGCGCACATATCGGCACCCCAAGCGAAAACTCCATCCGCCATCCCCTGGCTCCTCCCACACTTCCACAAACGCTCTTGATCCCGAACGTGACGTGCACGCCAGACAACACTATCAGCTTCAGCCATCCGTACAAGCCATCGCAACTTCTGCTGAGCCTCCGCAGGCGCCATGTTCGTTCGAAGTCGCCAAGGCGTGGGATGCCACTAGACACCGGTACGCACCGCAGGTTGTACAAGGTACGCCGCAGTACGTGGTCGCTCTACCTTAGCACAGATTTTGTTCTTGCTACGCAGCTCTACTGTTATCTATCTGCGCCGCCTCAGCCACACACGACAGGGCAATGATCCAGGCTCATACAATGGAGGCACAGCGGAAATCGAGCGCTTCCAGATGAGTCTTGTCCACAAATTGTCACTATACGCGTGTGTATGTGGCCCTTAGTCGCGGTCGGTCGGATAGACACCCAACGAGCGCGCCACCTTGTTCATGTTTGTTGGTGAGATCGAAGAAGCCCCCAAAGAAACCCGACCCGGAACCCCTGCAAAATACGAATTGGACTGCCCCATTTCGTCAGTCTTACCCTGGCCATTGGAGTGCCTGGCGAGCCCGACCGCGGGATTGCAAATCAAAAGACTTCCCACGCAGCAAAGCTCCCCCTGCGTGAGTTGCCGATGCTGTTGGAGCATGGGAGCCCGCATCGGTTGGGTTGCAGTGCTAGGACCAGCAACGGGATGGCAATGACTGCAAGCCGCTTCGCTCCCAAAAGTCGCCTCGGATAGGAGAGCAGGCTGCCATGCAGGCATCGATGGCTCAATGCAGAAACAGCAGGATTCGGTTGTTATGTCGCCCATGTGCTGCTGCATCTCAACCTTGGAAGGGAAATTAGCAAAAGACCATCCAAGATGCCAAGTCATAGTGCGGTGCTTGAAAAGGTGTGCCGCACATCCCTGCAGCCGACTCGCCTTAGCACCAAACTTAGACACAACTTGATATGCCCCTGGACGTGTCTCCTTGGGCCCCTGGCCTGCTTCTTCTGCTACTCTCCACTGACACCTGGCTGGCTAGGCAAGCCGTCCGCGGTCCTAGGAGCAATCGTTCAGCTGTCCGGGCGAGGTGGGCTGGTCTTGTCATCAGAGAATCGTCATACCGCCATCGATCAAATCATCGTCTGTGCCGCCTCTCCTCCTTGACTCGAGCGGCTCGGCTTTTTGAGAGACGGACAAGACACTAGTGATGGAGGAGCGCCGCGAACCGAGGATTCAGGGGCGGCCAAAGTCCCCAACTGCTCTCTCGCTATTAGCTGAACAAGGTGACCTCTCGGCTGCTTTGGTCCCTCCTAAATTTTCTTCCTCGAGCCCACCAAGCTGGCCCTGGTGTTTCCTCTACAGCTTGTCTCAAATCCTCCGAGGTCCAGTTCCCATTTTCTCGGGCTCCGGCTACCAACAGATTGGACCGGTGCACGAGTGCAAAAGCCCAGAACGACGTTGTTCCCCCCACCTCTCCCGAAGGAAAACCCGCTCCCAATGGGACGCAAGCTCATTCTTGTGAGAGCTGGCCCCCTCCCCTGGTTCATCTATATCAAAAAGTTGACCAGGGCTCTGCTGATGAATGACGCAGCCAATGTTACTCGCCGACGCTGAACGTCTCCTCTTAGGGCGGCATGCCGCGCCACAATCAAGGATCCTGGTCTATATTAGCCCCTCCTAAAGTTTTTCCAAAGAACCAAAAAAAAAACGGGCGGCTTCTTCGGAGACAACGCCACGGGCTACCTAGCCAAAACAAGTCCTTTCGCGCGTCCAACGTAATCGGAAAGTCGTTATCACAAACTCATCAGCGTCGGGTATTGGATTGCTTTTGTGGAAGGGCCGTTTCTCGGTTCGCCTTAACGGCAACGGTGAGATACCGCCGGGGGTGTCTGATGATCGGTATCTCGTCCGCAGGCAGCCGTTTACATGTATCCCGTACGTACCCGTTCGAGAATACGAGTATGCGCGTATGTCGGTGTCCCGAGCACAAAGCAACGTCTTGACACAATAGGTCGACGGGACTGCCTGCACGACGGCTTTCGATCGGTTGTGCAGCTGGTCGGAAATGTCTGAGTGATTAAAGAAGGCCAGAGATATATGTTGACTCGTGGTTATTGGCTAGATATCGCCTCAATTACCAACCCATGTCGAGACCTGGGCGGGACTGACCGATCACCGCTCACCCCGAGCGGAACACCGGGCAATCAGCCATCGGCGCCTGGGTACCTCCTGAGCCCTGCGTCGCGGGCCGGCGCTGTCAATCAACTGCCTTTACCATGTAATCTGTCAATTGGGTAAAGAGCGGCCAATGTCTCAGTTCGAGTTCTTTTGCAGCTGGCTAAAGAAAGGGGACAACACGCCCGCGTTCCGTTCCTTGCCTTCAAATTTTCACTTTTCTGTGCTCGCAAAGCGTTCGCCGTAGTCTAAGATACATCCGGGGACACCTATAGGGACACGTCTGGGAACTTTTGGTTCCTCGGTTGAGACCGATAGGCGCACCATTTGCGCCATCCTTTTGATGTTCATCTGTACCTGACAGCGAATCAACCAACTGCCGGCAGTCATGTCAATACGGAACTAGAACAGCCGCAGCAAACAAGCTTGCCAGGCCCAGATGCTGCAAAAGTCTCCCATTCGGCTGGATGCAAAAGAGGAGATCTTCATTAAGGATCAGCAAATTGCACAAGAATGTCGTCCGTTCCGTGTGGAACCGCCCAACCAGCCACCTCATGGCGCATGGCATCCCTGCTCCTGCTTCCTGGTGCGGAGAGAGGGTCGGTCTGTCGTAAAGGCTTGGTACACGGGTTATTTCAGTAACACTAGGCGGCTGTGCTCTTTGCCTGCCTGTTGGGTCCGTCGGATCCTCGAGAGTTGACAACAGTGACAGCTCATGTACCTACGGCCCTCTGGTTTCCTGCCCGGAAAGGCAACGAGGAGGCGAACTTACCCAAAGCCGTATGGTCCCTGGGGTAGGGCCGAACGCGTTCCATGAGAACGTCGAGCTTGGGACGGACGAGTGACATCGTCGATGTGCGGTTTCCAATGAGGTGGTCTAGATCCCAACCGCAAGAACGGCCCAAATTCTCCGGGTCGACGGGACCTTGCCTCCAAGCTGGGGTTTGTCCTCGACATCTCAGTACCGGTTGAGAGCACCGTACCGCTTACGCGAGGAACCAATACTGGGATTAGGCTCAGACAACACCAGTCGTCAACCCTGTTCTATCTTTGAATCCACCCTTATTCGACTCTTGGAACCATCCAAATGAGTACAAAGGCCCCAAGTGAGGCACCGGGAATCCGCAACCTTCGCTGCCCCTGCAACGACGGCCACGCTACAGACCCCAGGTGGGTATTGATCCGGCTCGTTGCGATGTCGACTTCATTGGTCCTCGGCGGCTGTTGAAGCACATTAGCTCACCTCGATTTGCTGGTGATATAGCTCGTGCGTTGATGGGTGAGAGCAAGCTGCGAGTGACGTCCAATCTCTTGGAGTTGCCGCCGCGATCCAGGTCAGCTCGCAAGGGCAAAAGTCGCTTGGTTGTTGACGGACATCTCTCGAATACGCCGACATTGCCAGGACCGAATCATATCATCCTCGTACCGTGGAACGACAGACATGGCCTGGAGGATTGAGGCCCTTTGAGTCGAAATCTCAACCATGTCACTTGGCTCACTTAGTCGCCACACGTCGAATGGCTTAAAGCAGCCCACCATGGTCGAACTATTCCGAAGAACGTAATCTGCTTGGTCCTTTTATACAGGGTAATATTTGTCCAATGCCGCTATGGGCGTAGAAAAAGGTCCAGTTTCCGATTCGGCCACTTACGGTAATTCCCTTCGGCTTGATGCAGTTAGCCGGCAGGAGCTTGTTTCGGATCTGAAAAACCTCTTGGTTCAGAATCACCGCCGCAGAGGAAAGGAAATGCCTTTCACACACGTGGCCGGTGTTCTCAACAGGAGGTTGCAGGGTCGATGTTGTAAGTTCCGTCCGGCCCCGGTGTTTCTCGGGCGACTGGGGTTGAGTCACGGGTGCCTGCTGTTAAGCCTAAGCTGAGATGTTGCAATGTTGCCAGCAGGGAGGCGTCTGTAAGGCTCAATATTGTGTGCAAGGTGACGGTGCCTTGCTCTCCTTCAAAGGTTTGCAGGTATAGGTGTGTTACTACGAGGAGGCTTGAGTCCCAACCTATGGCTCACCTGGGCCCTCTTTCTCCAGTTGACAAGGCATACCGCCAGAAAAGGCTTCAGATTTTCTTCTTACCGAGTTTGTCAGGAATTCTGGCAACCAGCCAGATGTGGTTAATGTAGGGCATGGTAACGGGCGCCCTGCATCGAGTTTGCATTTCCTTCGGGACTCTTTCTATAGCCCTCCTTGGCAAGGCGAAGCACTATCTTGGCAACATGTGACTTTCTGGTAGGCTCTCTGACCGCTTGCTGCTCCTAGAGGCGTGCACTTTAAACCACTTTGCTAGTGTCTTAAAAGTTGGGTTCCCCCACTCACTCAGTATCCCAGACTGCCGAGCTCTTCAAGTCTTTCTTCACATCTTCTCACACGCTTCGGGTGGGGAGAGGCTTCTTAAAAATGCTCAAAGCCGGCCGTGATGATTTGTACAACGCTGCTGTCATCTCTCTAGGATACAAGCTTGACGTTGACGCTTAGAACGTACGTGGCTGCCCCATAGCTTTTATGGCCGGCGGGGATGTAGTGAGAATGGACTCCGCTGTGAGTTGGGTTTCTGACACATCTGCAAGCTTGAGAGCCTGGGTGAACTGATTCTCGAATCATACACCGTCTTTCCTGAGGATGAGCGCATATTTCAAGTCACGAAGGTTATCACTAGGCGAGTAATGATGGGGAGAAAGCCCACAGCAGACATCTTCCGGGGATTCTCTCTGTTTCTTGCCATGTGTTGGGAGAGCGATTACTCGTGCGCCGATGAAGCTCAAAAGTGGTCTTTAGACTGAAGAAGTTTCGCGCCTGCACTCTCGCTCTCATACCCGCAGCTGTGACACCAGCCCTAGGCTGTCTGCGGCATTTGAGGCTCCGGTTGGTAGAGTTTTCGCCAAAACCCTATTGTGATATCCGTTTCTGAAAAATGACTCCCAGAACAATCATTGCCCTGGTTATGGACCCATCCCAAGCAACGCCGGCGAGTAAGTAGCCAGCGATCTCGCGCGCCGGGTGTTTTGGAATCTGCGCTACAACATCCAGTGACTATACCAGACTTGGAGGATACCAGTGTGAAAAGCCAAACCAGGAGGTGATGAGGATCAGGTCGAGCAGCCTGCCAGGGAAATCATGATGAGGGGAAGAGAGAGGGTTATCAAATGGAAGACGAAGAGCGAGGCACCATAGAAATCGGTATGACTTGTAGGCTCGCCGCTATAGTCAGAGGATCGGAGAACATGTGAGCAGGTGGCGCAAATCAACTTGAGCTTATCAGTTTTGGATGGTGTTGGAGGCCAGAAACTTCGGGTTCAGCTCAAGAGGGTTCAAATGGCGTAGTACGATAAAAGAGAAGCCGGAGGGATTTAAGAACATGATGATATCGGTCCGAAAGGTGCTCCGAATCTCGACCAACGGCGATGAAATACACCATGAACGCATGCGGCTTATATCAATACCTCAGTTTGAAGACAGTTGGTAGTAATGAATCTACATTTCATGGCGTTGAGCATTTGGAAGGGGGCCTAGGCGTTGGCGGCTCTGATGAGGTCGTCACGATGGTGGCCACCCGCGTTGCCTTTATCTACTACTTGTAGCCTTGGTTCTACCACTCCTGGTCCTTTTAATGAGTCTTGAAAAGAGAAGCCCATGATCAGGTCCCAACGGTACGTCGGCGCGCTTGCCATGGAGTATATCAAGAGCAGGTGTCTGGACGAGATGTGTGGACGAGCTGCGAACTAGCAGCTGCTCCCGTACGAAGGTCCGGTCGCGTTGCATACGTTGAGTCAGGGCCTCAGACTGGAGCTGGATGAGGACAGCCGTCTTGAGATTCCGAAGAGGCTTCTTGATGGTGCCGTGCCAGCTCAAAGCTGGGGTTGAGCACTGTGCCATCGACCCGGAGAATGTGCACATCGCAAAACTCCCTGCCCGACCGATCAACCTGGAGACCCCAAGATGCTGGCTCCCCAACGACATCGCAATCGCCGCGTATTATTCATCCATGCCCGCCAGGAGATATGGATTCAATATTGCACCACTGAAAAGCGAGCCTATCCTTCGGCACAACATGATCTCGATGGGCAAGCAGAACATGGGCTATCGCATGACGGACAGGACGCGGTATGGAGCGCCGGGCCATGGAGACCCTATCAATACGGTATACTTTCCCAGCGTGGCTATCAAGCCCGCTGTCGCCGAGAAGTGGGAGGCAGGCGTCGTTGATGTGTGTTTCTGGGGTACATTCGAGAAAAAGGGGGAGTATCGAGCCGCCATGGAGGGCTGGTCCGAAAGAGCCCACCAGGATGCGCCACCCCTGGGCGAAAGAGGCTGCATGTTTTGAGGTTGGAGCGAGGGGAGCCGGCTTTGACTTCGTTCTACGCAGCCACTGGGGTGGACGAGAAAGAGGAACCACTGGAAGTGACCCAAAACACACAGGCGATAGGAACCCATCAACTAGCCAAGAGCCGATGCCCTAGAATCGCCTCTGCTTCCGAATCTACTGCTTGATTGGGTTTCGTCAAGGTAGCAAGCAGTAGTAGTACTGTTCGAGAGATGACGGGTTCTTTGCCACCGTGCAGGTGTTGCGTGGTTCATGTCTCGAGGGAAGCTGCCCAGTCTTGCCAGACTCGCAAGTGCCCCGGATAATGGCTTGATCCCAAGCACTGCGAGGCTCTAGCTAGCCACGAGGAAGCGAGACCTACATCGTCGTCACCGCCCCCAGCTCGACACAGTCAGCTCGTAGTCGAGCATCACCCATTCTAGGGCCGAACGTCGTCCTAACCTCTCATCGGCTGCACCATGCTTCTAACCGGGCAGCAGCTTTCCCAGCCGCGCGGTTCGTTGGCCGTCCGGTGCAATGGAGCACCACCCGTCACTGGCCTCGTGCTTCGTCTTTCAACCTCGAGGCACCGGCCCCAGGAGAACCTCGCAGCGCTGGGTGTTCGACATGTAGCATGGCGCAAGTCCAGCTCGGCCAACCATGATGGACATCAGCAAATGGCCCACCGCACTGCTGTAAGAACCCCTGCCCCTCGTGCAACGACTCTGCCACCCAGTCCCCGAGAATGTCCCCAGCACGCCGCAGCGAACGGCCGGGGGCTTGGGCGCTTCGATCCAGCAGTCCCTTGAGCTGGCTGGGCGCGGGGCCACAGACATACCTGATCGCACTATCATCACCCCTCCCGATGCCGCCCGGGCCGGGTTCAGCAGACTTGGCCGAGGAAGGAAAGAAAGGGTGGCAGGTTGGGGAGAGGTCGTCGCTCGCGCCGGTGCACTCTAGGATACAGCTGGAGCATCACACTTGGCGGATTCGACCGGATGATATCTGATGCGGAAATATGCCTTGAGCCATAGAAGGTGGCCATGCTTCAGACGAACTTTTCCGTCGCTTGTGCGGTGACCTCTAGCTGTAATGTAAGAAGTCAGTTTGAGTCGGTTTGGGCACCATCGCCTCCGTCTCAAGCATCAAGCAAAGCCAAGTCTCTCGGGCTTGCGTGTGGAACCTTTTCTTAGCCTCACGGTGTGCAAAAGCCAGACTTATGGCCCATTAGATGGGTGTGTCTTTGGTCTATCCGTGTAGTCGAAACATACTCAAAGATGATACAATACCTCTACACACCCTCACACATGCCCTCACCCCCTTCTACAACTTGGACTTTGGTTCCTTCTCCTCGTCCTCCTCCTGCTTCAATCGAATGACGCCCTGTACCCAGTCAGTCAGCAACACAAATCTCGAGCATCATTCGGGGACGTCGGAACTCACCTCCTGGACGCAAGTCGCCAAAAGCGTCCCGTCCCCCGCAAATATCTTCTGCAGCACGACGCCCCTCCCATCGCCGCTCCACGGGCTCTCCATCTCCGTGAACATCCACTCGTCGGCCCTCACCCTCCTCGGCTCGTGGAAGTAGATGGAGTGGTCCAGGCTGACCATCATACCCAGGTGCGGCCTCGTCTTCCAGTACTCCATGCCGCCCGCGTCGCTGTTCCCCTCGAACTCGTTCAGCCTCTCAACCTGCTCCCTCAGCTCGGGCGGCAGGTCGGCAAACTCCTCGGGCTTGAAGGGGAACCTCCACAGCTTGTGGATGCGCCCGACGGTGCCGATGAAGTAGCTGTCCGACATGTACGCCAGCGCGTTCAAGTGCGCCTGGTGCCCGCCGCTGACCGAGATGCGGCCCCGCGCGCGCACCCAGTTGCGGCTCTTGAGCTCGTCGAGCCTCTTCCCCTCGTCGGCACCGACCAGCGAGATGCGGTACGTCTGGAACGGCGAGTGCGTGTTCCACTCCGGCTCACCCTTCCAATCCGCCGGGGGCGGCCTCACGCCCTCGGGCAGCGGCGCCGCGTGGCGGACCTGCTTCTCGCCGCCGCTGCCCTCCTTGACGAACGAGACGGTGGTGGTGAAGATGCACCGCCCCCGCTGGCGGGCCTGCACCGTACGCGTCGCGAAGGAGCGCCCGTCGCGCACCCGTTCGACGTGGAACAGGATGGGGATCTCGGAGGAGCCCGCGAGGAGGAAGTAGCAGTGGCACGAGTGGACGAAGAAGTCGTTGGGCACCGTCTTCTGCGCGGAGGCGAGGCACTGGGCGATGACGGCGCCGCCAAAGATGCCGCGGGCGCCGGGGGGTGCCAGGGCTGGCGCGTGTTGGTGAAGATGTCCTGACAGGGCGTCAGTTTGTGTGTTTGCGGGTGAATGAGTGGCCGGTTCTCGAATGCAACGAGGACCAATGGCCCATCTCGAAAGAGACCTGCCGCAGCTGCTGGATGTCACTCACCGGACCAAGCACACCAAGCTCCGTCACCTCCAACACGTTCTCAATTGGGGCCTTGTTAGGGTCATCCGGCGGCGGCCTGATGATTGTTGATCTCCCGCTAGCCATTTCGCTTCAATTCCTTTCTGACGAGGAGCCTCCGGAATCGCTTTCTCTTGCAGTGGATGGTGAGCCAAACTTGTGCCGAACAAACCTCTCCTGTACCAATCGCGCCTTGGCGTCTCGCAATGCCGATTCCGGAACCTCTATTAGAATCGCACTTCTACACGTCCTGAACGACGGACGGGGTGAACAACAACGATGACGGAGGGAATGAGATGGATGAAGACTGTACGATGTACGGATGCTCGCTTGCGAACCCAGGAATCCGGTCGAGGCGCGACCAGGTCCCCTAAATGTATCACCCATTGGTCAGTGTCCAAGCAGGGAAAGTGCCGAGGTCCAAAGGTGGAGACCCTTCATGTCATCGCCGAGCGCTGAGCGCCCCCCCTGCCCAGCCGCCTTCACCGAGGTGCGCCGGGCCGGTGAGTAATCCTGGGCGTTGCAGCTGCCAAACCAACACCATGGCCGATGCACGCACAAATCTCCAGCGCGCCCGAGTGCCAACGGCATCACAAGCTTCTCGGCAGGCCCCACACCTCGAAGCCGCCTACCGTACGGGTTCAACAATACCAGGCAGTCGATGCTGGCCGCGGTTCATCGAAAGTCGGATTTACGCTCACCAGCTGCAGTCGTTAGGACGAAAACTTGACCACGCCGTCCGAACCCCGGATAGGGGAGCGGGAGGAGCAAGCCAGAACCCCAGCAAGACTTCCTCGACGGCTTGAAGAGAGTTCCGTCTCGGCTGGCTACCATTGACAGTCCGATTGGCCGGCAAGGACCTCCTGATCGTTGCTCTACTTCACTTGCACTCATTCCGAGGGCTCGCCCTTGCGTCTCGGGGCTTCCACGGCGTACCCATCACTGCCGTCAACCGTCCATTTATGCATGACACCGGAAAAAGAAACACTTGATGAATGTCATGCAGCAATCATCAGCGCCACAGAGAGCCCACCACATCGCTGCACGTATTGGTGCGCCAGGGGACGGGAACAAGTATACTTTCGTCATGGTCCCGCGCGGACACGGGCCATACGATCGGGTACCGGCAAGCACCCAGGCTCTGCAGCCACTCCGGACCACGCGATCGGAAAGCCTGGAAGAGTATGCCGGTGCTGCAGGACGTGTATATGCTTCCATGCTTCCAGCTCCCATCATCTTGACGTGGTGACGGTCGCACATTGACAGGCTGTAATACACGCCGACCCAAACCACGTTGTGGTAAACCTCAGAGCTCGGTGTACTTGGGCCCCATTGTTAGATGGTTGGTTGGGCGATCGACGTGATTCTCAGCCCCTCCGTCGCCGTCCTCTTGAGAGCATGGCCGGTGACAAGCAATGAGTCGCCCCGGCCACCTCTCGCCAGACCCCCCTTCTCCCCTAGCTTGTGCCCGTTGCGTCATACGTCAACAAGAGAACAGTGTTCGTGGAACAAACATCGTAACATGGCAGAGCACATCGGTGTCCAAAAGCCAGAATCTGCCAAGAGCGAGCGAATGCGTATTTCAATATCATCATCTATGTTACACTGTCGAACCCGGCTTCCGAGGCCCCGGAGGAACTACCTTTTTCCAGCAACAGTCCACCGGATACCTTTCGACCCCTCCAACAGCCGCACCTGCTTCCCCTCCAGCACCATCCTCTCCCTCGAGAAGCCCTCGGGAGGTTTCTCCCGACTTCTCTCCGCAACACCCCCGGCGACGACGGGAGGCTCCTATTTCACGTCCTCGTAGATGGGCTCCAAGCCGTCCCAGGCCTGCTGCGGGTCGCCCTCGGGACCGGCCTTCTCTCTCTGCTGCCAGTACTTGCCGTTGAACTTCCAGTACGGCTCGCCCGTAATCTCGCACGTCGTCTTCTCGAACCACGCCGGCCGGAAGTCGAGGCCCCTCTCCTCGCGCTGCCGTCTCCGCGCGCGCTGCGCCTCCTCCAGGCGGTTCTTCTCCTCGGCCGCGAAGTCGTATTCGCCGTCCTCCATGGCGCGCTGGTCCGGACGGAGACGCGAGTCCGTCGGCGGCAGCCAGGGCCTGAGCTTGTCGTCGATGTGGTTGAAGGTGAGCACAAAGGGCGTGAGGTTGAAGGGGATGTTGGGCGGGCGGGGGTTGGCCTGCCAGATGAGGAAGGCCCTGTTGGGGTCGGTGATGCTACCCTTGTGGACCGACGCCGAATCGCCGGGGTCCTCGACCGTGGCCTCGTACCCGGGGGTCAGACGAGCGTAGAGCTTCGAGTTCCAGCGGCCTCCAAGGCTGTACCGCACCCTGCCGTCGGCATCGAGAACCTTGCCAGAAATCTTGTATGCGCTGGACGCCTTCCAGCCACGCGGCTGGAACTCGACCTGGCACACCTCGCCTGTCGTCCAGTTCTTGACTTCCATGGGGCCGTAGTTGTCCACGGTCGGGTTACCGGTGATGATGCCAATGACGGAGGACGTAACCTTCTTCCAGGTGTAGAGATCTTCCTTGCCTCCAGCCGTGGGTCGCAGTCTCAGGAACCAGGTACCGAGGGGGTTGATGTCGAAAGACTTGCCGTAGAACTTGGACTTGACGGCCGATTCGCCCCAGTAAGTCCACTTAGGAGACTCGGCCCATGCAGCACCTACAGGCGGGTGATGGCTGACCTGCTCGATGAAGAAGCGGTAGTTCTTGTCAGGCCGGACGTACTCAAAGGTCTCTCCAAGCAGGGGGTTGAAAGGCTTTGCAACACGGCCGATGGTCGACGCGTACTCACTGGCAGCAAAGGCGGCCACGTAGATGAGACGCTCGATCGAGTCGGATCGGTCTGCCGCTTGGTCCAAAAGGTCGACGTATTCCATGTCTTCACCGGCGCGGTACAGAAGTGACGTGGGCTCGTTGAAAGAGACAGGCAAGGTCATCTTTGTCATGTCCTTGCCGATCATGGACTTGAGAATACCCTGTGCACAAGTTAGTGATTCGATGATGACAAACACTGGTACGGTGCAGGCTTACCCAGAGCGAAATCTTGGGCCGGTCATCGGCATCCATCTTGAGGCGCGTTCTGATACCGTTTTCGTAGCCCTTGAAGGAACTGCTGATGTCCATGCCGCTAGAGACGACCAGCTGCTGCTCATTCTTCTCTTCCTGGGGTGTGGCTGCAACGTCAGATGGCGGCAACTGGCTGACTTCGACCTCTCCGGCGTCCACAGCGTCGAAGAACTCATCCTCGTCCTCTGACTCCGAGTCAGACAATTCAAGCCGATCCAGAACCGTCTGCTTCCTCGACAGAGGTCTACTGGGCGACTTGGGCTGGGCCGCGAGGTCGTCGTCGGCTCCTACAGCAGTCTCGACGGTCTCTGTACCGTCGACCCTGTTGTCTCCGTCGACCTTCTGACTGGCGGCCGCCGGCGATTCGCTCATAACCTCGCGGAGTGCACGCTTGGCAGCCTTACGCTTGGCCTCGGCCTGGTCGACGCGTTCCTCCAGAATCTCCTGCTCCTTGGCGACCTTGGCCATGCTCTCCTCCCACATGCGGCGCATGTCGATTTCGCGGTCCAGGCGATACTGCCAGTAGGCGTCGCGATCCTTGGAGATGCGCATGAGATCTCCGATGAGCCCTGTCAAGCTTCTGACGGCTGCGTCATACGTTGTGAGGGCTTGGGTGACCTTGGCATCGGAGACGATGGTGTTGGGGTTCTTGGAGGCCTCCGCTAGCATCGCAGCGTTGACCGCAGAAATAGTGTCGAGCTGCAACTTGGCTGACTGGGCGGTGATGTTGAATGCGTCCTTGGAGACAGAAGGTTCTTCGCGACTGCTGACATCCTCGAAGTCGTCATCGTCATCGTCGTCGTCGGGAGCGAGGTGGCCGTTCCTGGTTGCTCTAGACTGGCCGGCGTCCGTCGCAGCGTCCGCAAAGTCGTCGTCGTTGCTAGCGACGGTGCTTGCACCCGCGAAGTCGCTTCTGGGAACAGACATCTTGCTGTGCGACATGGTCCTGGGAATCTGCACACTGCTCCTCCTCGTGTCGGCCACGCTGACGCTCTCGCTGTGGGCCTCGTTGATGGACAGCTCGGGGGACTTCCCAGACTGCTCGGCCTTTGCCTGTCTGAGAAGCTCGGCGCCACGAGCCTTCTGGCGCTCTTCCTCCTTGGCCTGGTCCTTGGTCCACTGAATCGAGTTGTTCAGGGCCCAGAACCAGCGCTTCGCCTCGACCTCGTGGTTGGCTTTGAGGGTGTACTTGACGGAGGACTTTCCAATAATCTCGAACTTTGTCTTCTCGTCGGCGCTCATGTGCAGCTTGGCGATGCGGGTATTGATGGCGCCGCGGCAGGCGGAGCCGGCATCGTCTTGGTGCTTGTAGTAGCTCAGGACACCGTCCTCGAGAACGAACCATCGGAGCTGGTATCCCTTGCGGTAGTTCGTCCACTTTTTGAGGTAGCCCTTCATCTCTCGCGCCTCCCGCCCAGCAACGGGGTCTCCCGAGGCGGAAGCTCCAGCGCCCTGGGAAGCCGCCTGGCCGAGAACGGCCTTCTCCTGGATGCCTCTCTGAGCCGCGACGGCAGCGGGGGATCGCTTCAGCATGGCGCGCGTGACATCATCCTTGGTGACGTCCTGGGGGAGCTTGCCCTTGCGGTCTCGGCGGAAGGGATCGGCTCCGTGAAGGAGGAGAACTTGGATGAGCTGAGTGTTCTTCTTGCGGGCGGCCTCGTGGAGGAGGGTTCCGCCGGCCTGGACGGTCGTGGGTTCGGTCGCGAACTCGGTGCTGTTGATGTCGAGGATCTGCTTGAGGCGGGGTTCCTCCAGCACGGTCTCCAAGGCCTTATAGTCATTCTGCGCAATCAGACCCTGGATCTGCCTGACCTTGTTCTCGGCGAAGAGCGAGCGCGAGAGCTGCAGCAGCTGGAAGATGTCGGGGTTCCGGGCGACGTCGATGGGCAGCCTGGCCTGGTAGTTGGCGACAGCGTCGTTGATCTCCTTCTGATCGAGCAGGAGTTTGACGACCTGGGTCCGCCCCTGGGCCGCCGCGATGTGCAGCGGGGTATTGCCATCCTTGTCCCTCGCGTTGATGTCGATGGTTCCGGCACCGTCGGACAGGACGTACTCGACGACCTGGTACTCGGCGCATTGTATCGCAAGGTGCAGGACGGTCGTGTCGTCGAGGCCGCTGCCGCTGAGGGTGTTGATGGAGGAGATGCTCGTGCGCGGGCCGCCCTCGGCGGTGTCCCGTATCGCTTTGGAAATGGAGGCGGTGTCGCCGCTCCGCAGGGCCTCGACGATGCGGAACTTGCGAACCGACTGCTCGAGGGAGACGCCCTTTTCGCTGGGCGCGGCGGTTGTGGTACTCATCTTTGAGGCGGTCGCGGACGGTGGGCTGTTGTGGGAGGGGGTTCGGCCCATGGAAGGGGAGATGGAGAGCCTGTTGGCCCCGTTGCCGCGAGGAGCGTTTTGAGCCATGGATATGTTGGACTGGGATGTCGCTGCAGATGGTGGCGACGTCAGCGGCGCACCGTCATCCGAGTTGGAAGGATCTTCGTCGCCGCGGGAGTGATTTCGTCGCAGGAGGGAGAGAGCAGCAGCCGACTTTGACCGCTTGTGGGTGCTGGAATCAGGAGAGGGTTAGCTTGTCTGCCGCCAAGGTCAGGCTCCGGAAGCTGCTGTCGCCGCTGCTGCTGCAGGAGGGGGAGGGGGATGTGTGCAGCGGTGTCGCTCGGTAAAGAAAACGATGCAGAGGACGGCGATGGGGGTTGGAAGGGTGGTGAGTCGGTGGATGGCAGCTGAAATGCATAACAATGGAGAAACCATCACGTACCTATCGCCAGCGTCCGACATGTTGCAGAGCAGTAAATAAGCCAAGCTTCAGACGGAGCAACAACCGTACGACGCGGGCCAGCGCAGTGGGATCCCCACTTCCTCGTAAATATAGTGTGAGTTTATATGAGTCGTCTGGATCCCGCGCTCCGTAGGCAATGTAAAATGGATGGAGTAGCCGTTGAACAAGGGACGGGGCAGGTCGAAGGGATGGGACTGACGGGTAAAGGTAGTTTATGCTCTCGCAGGAAATATTGGGGACTCTCGCGCCTGGTGATAGGCCAAGGGGGGGAGTGGTGGAGGAAGGGGGGGCTGTGAGGGGCCGAAGAGGACGAGCCGATGAGGGACGTTGATGCGGGTTTGGGGGAATTGTGAGACGTGCTTCGGTCGGCGACAAGCAGAGAACGGACAACGGTGGGGATGGGAAGAGTGGAAGAAGAAGCGAATAATCAACGGGAGGGAGAGAGGGGCGCGCAGGCGACGAGCTGGACCATCGATACTGATGCTGGGGAAGAGGATCTACACCAAACAGGGCAAAGCAAAGAAGCTGCTGGATTGGGTGGTGGTGGTGGTGGTGGTGCTATCGTTGTTGTTGCTGCTGCCAAGTTTCTGCTAGTCTGGCAGCACGAGAACGAAAGCGAGGGCGAAAAGGTGGAATGGGATACACAGTGACGACGGGACGGGCTGCGTTGCCCTCAGCCGCTTTCTTTCTCCTTATTTCCTGTCCCCCTTTTCTGCCTTGTAAACTACCGCTTGGGTTAGAGTGAAAGAAGACTCGAACGTAAGGTGTCGACGCTATCCCCCCATAGCCCCGTTGCTTGCCTCGAGAAACCTTCCTGGCCTTGTCTCGACGACGACGATCCAAGAAAAGCGCGCTTCCCTGCCCTTTCTTCGTTTACACTAGCGCACCAACCCCCCCAAAGCCTTGGGCTGTTGTGCTCACTGTTCAGCGTCCGCTCCGGGCCTTCGTCGACCGGTGCCGCCCCTCTTGCTTCCCTCCCTCCCTTCCCAGGTCCGCGAGAGGTCCTTGCAGCAAATCCAACAAAATGACGTTCCCGTCCTCAATTGTGAGTGACGAAACCACCCGGCCCGAGCCTGCCCGGCCAATCAAAAGCTGCCATCTCCTTGCTCCATGGAAACGGAATCAAGCGACCCCACTAATGCCTGCCGTCCCCTTTCCGGTACGTACCTGTCCTACCTGAGGAGGGGGAAAGGTAGCATCCTCCCCCCTGTGGCGTTCGTTGGTGAACATGAACCACCACGGGAGCTTGGAGAGTAATTGTCCTGTCATCCGTCTACATTGGGACTGGTTGGCCACGACCGCCCTCATCATGTCACCGTGGCAGCAGGGAATGGCGCGCATTCGTCACCCGGCCGGCGCGAACTTGGGAGCGGGGAAGCTTATCTTGGTCTCATCTTCAAGATCTACCCAGCTTGCTTATCTAGCCGCATAATCGACTCGCACCAGCACTTCAATGCGCCAGTCACGAGACTCGGAGAGTGTTTTCTCAAGGAGGCGGCATCGCGACTCCCTCTCATGCGAGTACCTCGATGCATCAAAGCTCTAGAGTCACAGCAAAAGGCTGCATTACGTATCTTTGAAACAGATTCCTATTAAGAGCCCAGGCATCTATCTAGTAGGCCAGTGAATGCCCCGTCATGAAGATTCTGGGAATCGAGTTACCCCCCTTTCTTTTACGTGACCAGAGTGTAGGATACATAGAGAACAGTCATGTTTATTATACATCTCATGAAGCGAACCAAACAAGTGCTGAACCTCCCACCCAACTCACACATCGCCGCTCAACCGCGTTACAAAAAAAGAGCAGCGGCGACGACGGCGAGGCCCGCAACGCCAAAGCCACCGACCTTGGCGGCTCCGGCCTGGACGGGCTTGCTGGGCACGGGAGCAGCTGTCGTGTAGCTGGGGAACCCCCCCGTGGGGGTGGGCTTGTAGTTGGAGCCCGTACCCGGGAGTGTGGAGTTGTGCTTGCCAACCGTGACAGGGACCGTCAGCGTCGTGTAGATAAACGTCGTCTTGTCCTCCTCGTCGCCGGGGCAGTTCTTTCCGCCGGGGCACTTCTCTCCGCCAGGGCCGGCGGGGGTCGTGGTCGGCTTGGGAGGAGCGGGAGCATCACCGGAAGGCTTGTTGCCGCCCTGGCTGCCGGTAGGCTTGGGAATGTCGCCCGAGGGCTTGTCGCCTCCCTGGCTAGCAGGGGGCTTGGGAGCCTCGCCGGTGGACTTGGGGGGCTGAGGCACGTCGCCAGAGGGCTTGGGAGGGGTTTGAGCATCGCCTGAAGGCTTGCTGCCGCCGCCGGGGGCTGTGCTGGTGTACGGGCAGACCGTGGTGTAGGCGGGGACAACCTGGGTGGTGATCTGGCCGACGGGGCAGTAGGGGACGTCAGGAGCGCACGAGGTGATGGTGTAGGTCTTGGTCGTGTAGACGGTGCTTGTGGTCCACTGAGGAGGGGGAGGGGGAGCAGTGGTCGTGGGCACAGCAACGGCAGACGACGTCGACGTGGCGGGGCAGACAGTGGTGTACCAAGGGACGGTCTCGGTAACGACCTGGCCCGTCGTGCATGGCACCTCGGGCTTGCAGGAAGTGACAGTGGTGATCTTGGTAGTGTAGACGGTGCTGGTAACCAGCTCCTCGGAAGAAGTGAGAGTATTCTTGGCGGACTCGGTGACGGAGGCAGTGCCAGTGGGCTTGTCTGTGACAGAGCCAGAAGCAGAGCCAGAAGCAGAGCCAGTGGCCGAACGTGTGGCAGAGCTGCTCTCAGTGACGCTGGCAGAGCCGGAAGCCGTCTTGGTGACATCGGCAGAGCCGGTGGAGCTGGTAGCGCTGCCAGTGATGGTGGCAGTAGCAGAGTGAGAGTTGCTCAAAGTAGTGGTGGGGAAGTCCTCGTCGTCCTCGTCGCACGTGTCGGAGGTGGTGGCGGACTTGGTTGTGGAGGCGCTCGCGCTGGCGCTGCCGCTCAGCGAAGTGATGGTGCTGGAATGCGTGGCCGAGTCGGAGGCGGAGGCAGACGCGGACGCGGACGCCGTAACGGAGCCTGTAGCTGAGCCGCTGGCAGAGGCAGATCCAGACGCTGAGACAGAGCCAGATGCCGACGCGGAAGCGGAAGCGGAAGCGCTGGTAGACGCAGAGTCGGACGCGGATTCGGTGCTGGAGTAGGAGGTAGAGGCCGAAGCGGAAGCGGAAGCGGTGACCGAGGCCGTGGCAGAGGCAGAGACCGACGACGAAGCCGAAGCAGACGCAGAGTGACTGGAGCTAATTGACTCGGAGCTGGAGCTGGAGCTGGAGCTTGTCGAAGACGTGGTGGAGACGACAGCGGACGAGGTGCTGGTCGAAGAGACCAACGACGAGGTCGAGGTCGAGGTCGAGGTGGAGACAATGGTGGTAGACGTCTTGGGAGGAATCGGGTCGCAGCCGTACTGGAGAGCATCGGCGACGGCCTCGTGGAAGGCCTGGCCATTGATCTGGTTCATGGCGCCACGGGTGGCGTCCCAGATGGAGACACCTCCAAAGTGCGGCTTGCTCTTGTACTTGCAGATCAGCTCCTTGACCCTGGAGGGCGGGACGTAGCCGTTCCAGCCCGCCTCGGAGCTGGCGAGGACGCCGATGTAGAGCTTGGCATCCTTGCTCTTCGAGGTCTGCGAGATGACGGTCTCCCACTCATCGTAGTTGGGGGAGTCGGCGGCTTGGCAGCCGGGGTTGTTGTAGAACTGGATGAAGAGGGAGTCGAACTGGGCGTTGTAGATGAGCTCCTTGAGCTGGAACCAAGTGTCTGAGGTCGGACACTGGGGGGCAGCAGAGATGTGGTAAATTCCGACGCTGCGGAGCTTCTCAACCATCTTGATCCACGGCTTCTGGTCGGCTGTGGGTTGTGTTAGTCCGTCATCTCCCCCAAAAGGGGCAACGCCTGGAACTCACGGTACTTGAACTCGAGGTCAAAGTCGAAACCATCAACGGAAACGTGCTCGGTGCTGCTGATATCGAAGGGACGGGGACCGGTCCAGCTCGGGTCGTAGGGACCGAAAGTCTTGTGCAGGAGCTCGCCGAACTGGTGGCCCTGATCTTCGGTGTCGATGTCGTAGCTGCAGGGACCACCAGTTGGGCAGTAGCCGCCGATGGCGAGGAGAACCTTGATGCCCTTGGTCTGGCAGTACTTGATGTCCTGCTTGATGTAGTCGCAGTTCATGATCAACTTGGTGTCCTCGCCAGTCTTGGGGTTTTTGTAGTAGACCTCGCCACCGCAGTGGCCGGCAAAGTTGGTGCCGGGATATCCACCGCTGTTCTTGGGAGAGTAGGTGACGAAGGAAACAGAGACGGAGGTGACACCGGAGGCGTCGCAGTAGCTGGACAGCCGGTCAGAAGGATCGCCAAACTGTCCCCAGTAGAGGTTGAGTCCTCCAAAGGCCGAGGGAGCCTTGCTCTGGGGCTGTGATGAGGAATGAGCCAGGGCCGGGCCGATGGCGGCGGCGGCGGCAAGGAAAGACTTCTTGAAGAGCATCTTTACGATTGTTTATGATTAGGGAATTAGGGGGGTATCCGTAAGTAGATTTGTTTTGCAACGATTGGAAGGTGGCCGAGGCCGTGGAAAGAGTGTGATGGTGATCTGGGATCAACGAAAGGACGCAAACAAGAATGTCTGCACGACTGAGAACGCACGCCGTCGTCTCTGGCTTCTTGACAGGAACAGAGATGGGGGTAACGAAGAAGAAGCAGGAAAAGGAAAAGAGACCAGACAGCGGCGGGAAAAGGCTCCCATTCATAACGGAGCCGCTGCCTCTCCGCGGAGAGCTGCGCAACGATGTGGTGACTAGCTGCATCGGGACGACGAGCAAAGGAATATTGCCTCGAGGCGACAGATCGTGGGTGTAAACCATGGTAGCGGCGCAGGAGACCAATCTCCCCTGGTGCAGACTACCTCACGCTTGGGAGGTTAGGCATGGCCGACAAGGTAGGTAAGCAAGGCATTGACGCCTACCAGCGGCGCAGTTTGCGGCGGTGACGATGGGGGATGTGTGTGTGTGTGGGTGTTAGCGAGTGGGTGTGTTCACGACGCGGGCGACGGCGTCGTGGTGAGCGGAGCCGAGGTGGTGACGAAGGAAGAGACGAGGTGGGCGGTTGTGGGCACACCGAGGCACCCCTTCCCAAAAGGGCAAGCGCCTCTTCAGTGGACGGCGGCCCAGGCGTGGACTGTCTGTGCTGGTGCAGCACGGCTAAATGGGCCGGGCAGTTGAGCGGACAGGAACAGGAATAGCGGCCCTGAATTGGTTAAGCGACGGGCACAATAGGGGGGCTGCTCCTGTCCTCTGACTGGCCGGGTCCCCTGAATTCGCTGCCTGTCAGCGGCGCCAACGCACCGCAGAGCTGGGCCCCCCGGTCCCTTGGACGACAGAAGCTGCCCGTTGTTCCGGCCTCGAAGCCGTCGTTGGAGTTTTTCTTCAGTCCAGTTGGTGGAGAGATCGGAAGCTGGGGGGGGGAGGGGGAAGGGCGGCAGCCTCAAGACGGGCCTCTGTGGCCAAGACGTGATGGCAATCTTAAAAGCTGCACTCTCTCCCGGCGAGTTGTTGGCCGCTTTCTGTCTGGTAGTCTGGGGAAGCGAGGTGAACAGAGGCCAATTCTCGCACCTGCGGATGCTCGTGAGCCTCCAGGGGAAGAAGAAGCGGGGTGAAGGGGATTTGCACTGGGTTAGGGGTCTCGACGTTTACACATATCCAGATCGAGGCCAGCACACCATATGCGGCACCGACATGTGATGAGTACCCGGTGGGCAGGATCAGGGCTCGTCGGCCCCCAATCTATTCATGATCTTCCATCGTCCATCGACACCTGGATCCAAAACCGACTTCACGGCCGATGGCATGTCTGTGAGACAGGACACGCAGACAAGCCTTTGCCACTCGTTGGCATGAGCCCAGAAGTCAGGTCAGCTAACCTGGCCGTTTACCCGTCCAAACATCTTTTGCCCGTTCTGGCCTAAGGCGCCTCGTCGACCAAACGGTGAGAGACAGGAAATGAGTGGCTGCAAAACGGCGGCACGCGAACGATCCGAGTCACATGGGACTTTGGAGCACCACCGCCGCCCAGAAGATCTTTTCCTTCCCACTCATGCTCACTGTCCAACTTGCGTGTCCAGCCAGGTCTTCACCCGCACGCTATCCCGAAGCCGTTCGCCAAGAGCCCACGGCTCCGACTTCTATTTACGCCCACGCGCACTGGCTATGCCTCTTGCTACTGTCTTTCGGCTTGGGAGACTAGGCTGTCGCGAACCTCACTCGCTCGCATGCGCCATTCACGCCCGGCTAGGATGAAGCGTTGCCTGTTCACTCGCCAAGAGACATCAGGGCCCTTGTGACAGCGGCCATCGCCCGGGGGGGTGTCGTTCATATCCCATGGCATTGGTCCTGGCCTTCCCAAAAGGGGTTGTGCAGCTCCCACAAACCGAATGATCGAGGCCGCGTTCGCCAGCTTCAACTACCCAACTACGTATCCACGCCGCCTGCCTATCCACGCCGCCTGCCCAGTCCTGGTCTAGTGCAGTCGCAACGGCACTCTGTCTTTGCGTGTTCTCCTCTCCATCCGGTCAGTGACGCGGTGATGTGTACGGCGCTGTAAAAGCTGTCTCAGCTGCTACACGATGTCTTGCGGTTCTGCGACTTACATCGGCCAAGGTTGCCACCCATACACATGGGGTTTGCTACTTTCTGGAGCAGTTCCGATGCATCACCGTGTTCTGTTCTGCTATGCAACAGAACCCTGAGTGCCTTCTTGTCAACCTCGGTGCTGTCCCAAAACGGCAAGAGGAAGAAGACGAGACCGAGACCGGCCCACATCCACCATGTGCCCCGCCCAAATCCTTCGGCCCTTGGAGGACGAACGTCTGCTTCTTCCAACTCCTTTGACATCTGCAAGCACAAGGCCAACTGCATTTGGAGCTCATCCAAGTTCAGGTCTACGTAGTGCTCCCCGGATCTCCGCACCTCACCTCGCCTTGCCAGCGAGGAGGCTACAAGTTCGTGCGTCTGCATCGCGAGCGGGCATGGCTGACTGGTGACTCACGGAACCAAAAATCGCTCTCATCATGGCATCTTGCACTGCACAAATGTTTCGTTGTGTTGGAGGGATTCTGTCTATCCGACAAAATCGTCCCCTATTCTCGGGTCTGATACCTTGTTGCCTGGTTTCTGTCTCTGGTGCTCGCTTTCCGAGCCCCCTGCCTTCAATGCAATCCTGTTCACGCTTCTGTTTTCCTTGATTCATTGTCCTCGAACCAGGAACCACCATCCGCGCGTATCCAATTTCGCCCAAACACCACGCTTTCCCAGAACCAAATGGACAAACGAAAAACACCCTCGCGCTACTTCGTAGAGGCCCATTCCACTCCTCATCCCCACGCCAGCCCGTCGTCCCTCTCGTCCACACCCATATCGTGATCGGCCTGCCTCTCCTCTTCTGCCCCAAGCGGACCCAGATCTATCCACCTCAACAGGTTCTGCTCCCAGCCCCATTCGATGTGGAATTCCACCCCGCGAGCATCGAGGAACCAGGCCACCAGACACTCAATCGAGCACGGCGCGGGCTTCGGGCAGTCGCTGGCCAGCGGGCCCGGAGGCAACACCTCGCACCCGGAGAAGTCGTGCAGCGCCGGCCCCGAGGGGCTTCCCGCGAGTTCGACCATCTGTTGGAACCTATCGTACATGTACAGCCAGTGGCCCATGGCAGCCGCGCTGCCGTAGGCGATTTGATCGGTTGGTCCTGTTCGAGTGCACACGTGAGCCTTCGTTCTCGTACCAAGCGAGGATTGTCCGGGTGCCTAAATCACTTACCAACTCCGACTCGTCCACACATCCGGGCGCAGTAAAAGTAGTGCTCTCCATGCGGGTGCGGCAGGACAAGCGTGTTCTGCCCCAGCTCCTCCAGGCTCCTGAACTCGGGTGCCGCCCTGAGCGACGTATCGGGCCGGATCCGCAGGACCGTGTCATGGGTGAATCCGTTCGCGATACTCCAAGCCCACCACCGCTCCGCCGCCAACCGTACCGTCTTCAGTTGGTTGTTCAGCCTCCGCAACTTTTTCCCGCACGGCGTCGCTTCCATCGCCTTTTTCCCGCCGGGGTAGTCCTCCTCTTCCTGGGCCACGGGGAGGACGTCCACAGACCGCAGGTGCGAGCCGTAGCACTCCCGCAGATCCGCCTCGATCGACTCCTTGCTCCGGTTGAATACGTTGACGTCGGCAGGCTCGAAGAGCACGTAGGCAAAGACGTCGATCCTCGAGAAGGACGGGTGGTCGGCGACGAGGTTGTCCATGTGTGTTTTGCACGTCATGTGGTTGGTCCTGTAGAGCCCTGCAATGATGACGGCCAGGGTGCGCTCCTTCTCACGCTCCTTGGGCGAGACGTAGAGGTCGCACAACCCGGCGATCGAGAGCCTTCCTTGATCCGAAAGCTCGAGCTGCCCGGGGTCCATCTCCAACATGCCCGTCGACTGCGGCTGGTTGCCGTCCTCGTCGCGCTGAATGATGGCGCCGTTTTGGATTTTACACGCCGGGTCCAGGTCGCTATGCCATACTACCGTCCAGGTGTTCTTCAACATGGCGTTCAAGACGATACGGAAGTGGTCCTTCGTCTTCTCAACGACAAGAGTGCGTCCACCGCTGTGCTTGTCACCCGTCCCGGTCCACCACACGGGATGAGCGGTCCCGTCCTCATCCATGCGGCTGAGAACGAGATCCCCGTCATCTTGCAGGATGAGGGAGTACCGTCTGCTTGGAGAACTGAAGAAGGGTGTTCCTGCGGACAACAAGACACCATCTGCGTCGGGCGACAACACGGCGCTTCGGGGGCTGGATCCGCCGTCCCCGGCGCTTTTCTGAGGCGCGGGGCTGTTCTCAGTCGGAGGACTTGACGTTGGCCCAGACGAGGGCTGGCGGTGTAAGCTGGGCACGCGCAGCCCGGAGCTGGAGACGTGCCAGTCTGGCTGCAGGACGAAAACCGACGACGCGAGAAAGAGTATCAAGGCGCCGAAGACGACTTTGGAGCGGCGGGAGGTGCTGCCGCCTATCCGAACCCACCGCGACTGGCTCGTGGTCATACCGGGGCCATGTGTTGGACCCATGGTCCTTTGGTGGCGAGTTGCTCTCTCCGTCTCTCTGTTGCCCTCTGGAGTTCCAGTCAATGCGGCGACGAAATGGGTTCACAGGCCGAACAAATTTGAGGTCCTAGGAAACCGGTCGCTGACGGCTTCTCTGTGTAGGAGCACAGAAAATCTAGATTGTTCACACCTTCTCCTCAGAAAAAGTGAGCGAACACCCCGCGCTATATCAGATGACGCTCGAACAGGTTGTTCAGCCCAGACCTCTTTTTTATTTTATGGTTGCAGCGCGAGTAAATAACACTCTATGTCGGTGGGTGTGCGAGGGAGGTTTGAGCGGATGCGAAAATATACTTTGCGTTCTGTCGCGGCGATTCGTAAGCTGCTGTCCGCCTTGCTGAGGCAGTCCACCTGATCGAAGCCGTCCGTAATGGGGGGACACCTATTTTGATCCCTCTGATCGTCCGCTGTGTGTCTCCTTTTGACAAGCCAGTCCTGGGTAGAAGAAGAGACTGGATTGGGCCAAAGAAAAGCGAGCATAGATTCGTGGAGCAGATCAGCGCGAGATGGGATGAGAGGACGAGAGAGGTCCAATGCAGAGAACTCCAAGTCTGAGACGAGGGCAAAGGGCTGGGGGGGGGAGCTCTGATGTATGAAGTGTACGGGAAGGTCTTGGCCGCCGGGCTGTTCGGCGATTGCGCTTTACGCTCCAAAGGAAGAGGAAATAGACTTTGGCCTCCTACTATTCCTCCCCGATTGCCTCAGCGTCCCAGCGTAGGGATGGCAGGACTTGAGGTGCTAACCCGGCAGATTATATGACGAACCGGGAAAAAGGTTGTTTGGTTATCGAGGGGAGAGAAGGTCGACACTGGTAATGAGACCCGGCCAACGCAGGGGTGCATTTCGGGCGAACGTATATCATGCTTTGACGGAGCAGATGCGTCGATATAAGACAGTTCAGGCGGCGACGAGGGAGGCTGGTCTAGCCAAAGAGACTGGAGTCTCGCGCTTTTGCACGACGAGGATCAACCGCAGAGCGATGCGGGTACCGGGAGGAGACGAGTCGACGGGAGTTGGGATACACACGAAGCCCAGCACTCTTCCGCGATCCAATTACACGGTCTTCGAGCTCGACCCGGGCGACGGAGGCGAGCGACGAGGACAACGGCGGTCCAATCGGGCGGCTTACCTTGCACCCATGCCATGGCTTAGACGTCCACGAACTCGAGTGCCCTAACCTGCTTGGGCTAGACGCGTCTTAGCCTAGAGTAACCGCAATCGCCGCATCCTCCGGGAGAGCAGGACTCGAACTGGGCAGCTCATCGCCAATGACGAGGACCTCATTTGCGGGCTTGTTTTCTTCTTTCGCCCAAAGGGAGGGTTTGTGTGCGTGAGCGATGCTGGACTGCTCGCTTCTCCACACACACACTGGCCTCCGCGCCCGAGTTTGTTCGCGGACCATCCAAACGGGGCTCTGACAAAATGAGAAACGCACGGCAGGACGCGCCCAGACGGTCTTTCAAAGGCCGGCTTCCACTGTGCCCACTGATATGGGCGAGGAGAGCAAGGATGATGGATGCCGCCAAGACGATGCCTCTTCGCCCGGGCAAGGTCGGCGGGCGCCCTGACTACTGCGGCCCGCGGATAGGTCCGTCGAAATGCCACCACCCCGCCCTCACCCGAGTCCCAGAGAGCACAGGTAAACAAGCAGCGTTCAGGGTTACGTCGACGGGAGACGGCAGTCTCGGGCGGAGGCGGAAACGCACCCTCCTCTCTCCTGGCAATGGAGGAGCGCGGAGAAACCAAGGGGTCGCCCTGCGGAGTTGCCTGCGTCTAATGTGCGACGGGGGCACGGGCGGCTTGCTACGACGTGGTGACGAACAACCTGTCGTGGTCCCGTCTGTGCTGCTGGTTGGCCGGCTGGCTTCGCCCAGTCAAAGTTGCACAGCCCTCCCGGCTTTTTCAGTGAAGGGACAACAATCCAATTTGCTGACCCTGCAAGCTACTGCGCAAGCCGTCGCCGATGACAGGTACGGGTGCCGCAGGGCTTGGCGCCGCCACGCGCGGCGCGAGACGTAGGAGGGAGGACCTCGAACCAGAACCTGCAACTTTTGTTGCGTCGCGTCGCGTTGCGACCGGGAGCGTGGAAAAGGGGAGAGAAAGGACGAACGGCAAGTGGGCTGGGAGCGGTGCGGACGCGTGGACGCAAGGAGAGTTTGAGTGAACCCCTTCTCATGCAGACCTGTCCCCGAGGGCGAAGAAGAATACATCATGCAGCTGGCGTCCCGCTGTCCGAAACACTCGCCCCTAGGCCCCGTCAGCTGCGAGAACCATGAAACTTTCTTTGGGGTTTCGCATGACTTCTGTAATAATAAAAAACACACCGACCAAGAACGGAACAGAAAACAGCCCCTCTGGTCTCCGATCATTGTGGGCGACCGGAGCGGGGGCCACTCGCCGAACAGTACCCGGCCGGACACCCACTCCTTACGGCACGGAGCAACGTCGTCGAGGAGGAGGCCGTGCGGCTCTCCGCTGTCGAAAGGCCCAGGCGAGGGTTTCGAGGGCTTGGCTTTTAAAACCCCCCAATTGAAAGCCGGGAGTGCAAACGACTCGGGCATGAGCTAGAGAGCATTGGTTTGAGTCATGACGCAACAGAGACACGGCAGATGGTGAGAGACAATCAAGTAAGTCTTGGTATCCAATAGTGTGTATTGACCCGTGCTCTGGGAGACACGAGTGCGCGCGTGGCTCCCATACGGGGAGGCCATGGTAGAGCCTACGCTGGCTCCGACGGGCGTGGTGAATCGACACCCGTCTCAACTCCCCCCCAACCTCCTCCCCTCCCCCACTACCGAACTACAAATTGAAAATGGCACGCATCGTGACCATGATCCCCGCATCCGGATGCAGTCCGTCCTTCAGACTACTGAATCAGCGGATGCTCTCCTTGCGCCGACGCCGTCGACGCCGGCCATCTGCCGCTTCCGCGCCGCGTTGATGGCCTTGAGCTTCGCCGTGCCGAGGCCGGCAACGCCGTTCTCCTGGTTGTCGCCCAGCCACGGCTTCTTCGAGTCGCCCAGCATGCTGCCGGCGAGGAAGTAGGCGACCTGGCCGAGGATGATGAGCACAAAGGCGATGGGGTACATCCAGTGGATGGCGTAGCCGAAGACGTTGACGCCGATGATGATGCCCCAGAAGTTGCCCGTCAGCAGCGAGATGTTGTAAAAGGCGGCGCTGGCCATGCGCAGCAGCAGCGGCACCAGGCTGTAGAACAGGCAGAGCGCGAAGGTGTAGCCCAGCAGGTAGCCGATGGCCGGGCCGTTCCAGGTCGCGTCGCGGAAGGACTCGCGGTCGAAGATGGCGGCCTGCACGCCGTTGATGCACATGCCCCACATGCCCATGAAGGAGAGCACCTCGTAGACGGGGCGGCGGCTGACGAACCACTCCTCGGCGACGTTGGTGACGCCGTAGAGCGTGGCGCCGAGCAGGGCGAAGAGGTCGCCCTTGACCATGTCGATGCCGGGCCCGCCGTTGGAGCCGGTGATGTGGTCGCTGGCGAGCAGGACGCCGCAGCCGCCGATGGCGACGAAGATGCCGACGATCTGGAAGATCTTGTAGCGCACGCGGAGCAGGAAGAAGGAGAGCACGACGACGACGACAATGGCCCAGAAGTTGAGCAGCTGGGCCGAGAGGATGTTGGTGTAGCGGTAGGCGAGGACGGTGAAGTAGTTGCCCTCGACGTCCAGGAACGAGAGGATGAAGTACTTCCAGCCGTCCCGCACGACCAGCCTCCCCCACTTCTTGAAGCCGTACTTCCAGATGGTGACGGGGAAGTAGATGAGGAAGAGGAGGATGTAGTTGAAGACGGTCTGGAAGGCCGGGATGGAGACGCCGTTGTTGGCGAGGAAGGACGTGAAGGTGTTGGTCGAGGTGATGCACAAGGCGAGGATCTGGCCGATGACGAGGACGATCCAGAAGTCGAGCGTCGTGAAGTAGCTCCACCAGTGCACCTTGCGCGCCTCGATGTCGTGCAGGCCCTGGTTGACGAGCTCCGACTCGTCGGGGCCGGCGGTGATTTGCGTCGTCGTCACCGGCGCGGCGTACAGGTTCTTGCTGGTGTCGTCGGCGGGCATGGCGGGCAGCGGCTCGTAGGCGTGTCTTTGTCGGCGGGGGTCGGTGTCGGGTTCTGCGGTCCTGGCGAAGGGGAGGCGCGGAAGCGGAAGCGGTAGCGACAGGATGGTCTCGAGGCGGGATGCGATGCTGGGCATGCGGCGGTCTGGCGATGCGGTTAGCCGTCGTCCCCGTCGCGCACGGGAACGGGAGAGATGCCCGACATACCTTGCGCGCGAGCTCAGTCAGACGTAATGCCGTCTGCGCGGGATGACCTCAACCGACGGTTGAGACGTATCGTCGCGATGGATTATTGGTGTTCTATGTATAGATTGAAAGCGTAGAATGCTTTCTGGTCTTTCTCGTCCCCTGGCAGCAAGCGCAAAGACTCCAAGTCGCCTGCCGTTTAGTCTATCTCACGATAGGGCGGCACATGTACCGATGCGCCGGGAAGTGGTATGCGAAGTAGAGGGCCGAGACGGCGCGCAACATGGGATGGCCGTCGGAGGTTATGTAGAGGGTCGCTGGCAGGTTGTTTGCCTTCGGTATGCGGTGCGTGACGATGGGAGAAGTGGTGTTGCAGACCGGCGCGGAACTTTGGTCGACACTCTTCGTTCTATTGGTCGCAAAAAGAAAGAGGAGGGGAGGGGGAGGAAGTATGAGCTTTTTTTCTTCTATCGCGGCGACATCCCAGTCACTCGACAGAAGAAAGAAAGGGAAGAAAAAAAAAACTTTCAGCTGCGAATCGCTATCGCCAAGGGTGAGTGGTGGGCGGTAGTGGGGAGCTATCGCAGTCGCCACGAGGGATGGACACGCTGGATGGTTGGGGTGTGTGGTTCTTCATGTGACGCTCCCGCTCGCCTGACTGGTCCGGAATGCCAGCCCACCGCCTCCCCCGCTGCACCGCAACCGGTCCAGGATGGCGGGACCGGCCGATTTGCACTGTTTCGCCCTCCCAGTGGACGGCGCGCCGGCCAACATGGTCGTTTTAGGGGACGTGATCCCCGTCGACCAGCCCGGGCCTTTGCTCACCTGGTCCGTGTTGGCGTGCTTTCCCAGGGTCATGGTGGGGGGGGGGCAGACTGGTAGTGGGCGCCAACCGCGGGTGTCTGGCGGGGCTTGAATCCTGCTGAGGTTCACCGAATGGGGGAGGCTTTTCTGTTGCAGCCTTCAACGCTTCAACGCTCCAACTTGGCCACTATCGCCAGAAGCGAAGCTGAAGCTCGCCAACAGTAGCGGCTTGGATCCGTCAGCCTGGGCACCGCATACATTCGTCAGGCCTCAGAAAAATACCCCGCGCGGCGCTTTAGCCTGCATAATGTGGCGTCAATAGACGACAGTGATCCTCCAGTGGATTCCTGCTGAGCCTTTTGGGTTGCTCGGATAGGACGAATGTTCGATTCAGTTGGCACCCCTGTTTAATCTCAATCGGTCACTTGGTTATAACCAGCATGGTGCCGTCTTCGGGGGAACGCATGTATTGTTGCATGCGTCGATAATGGCATCGATTCCCAGCAACCCTCTTTGGGGCTCCGGGGCTGACTAGTGCTGGCTTCCTCGCTGGTGTTGTTCATGGTCTCGCTGCCAGCCTCTGTCATAATTTTTCTTTCCTGCTTGGCTTCAGCCAATCCATTGTCTGAAGCGTACATACTAAATATAGTAGTGAGGGGAGTGGAAAGGAGCAAGACTGGGAGTATCTGGCCAAACTTCCATTGCCTGTCACTGTAGTGAGCTGGCAAGACTTTTGAAGTTCTTGGAGGTAAATCAATGAGTAACCAACTCAACTGGCAATGATCGGAACTTGGCCGATATGCTGATACATCGGTGAATACGGCAACTTGCCTCTCCGAGCACCGAAGTGGGCAAATCAGTCTGCGTCCAGGCCATGAGGACGGCCGCCAGGGCAGGTCTGATAACGAGGCCTTCTCAAATATGGCGTGGGGAAGAACGATAACGACGGTCACATGTTCATCTGGATGAGAGAACATCTTCTCCGGACCCACGAACGCAAGTTGGACAAAATTACCAAGAGGCAGGCAGATGTGTTGATATATACCATTGGAGATGCGGGTTTATAGCTTGATGGTTCTCGAAAGATGGTCGAAACAGGGCATATTAACGAGACAACCATTTCTTATAGTGCAGGCGTTTGACGCAAGAATGAGCAATGCTAGTATGAATTCACTCCATGTGTAATTTCCACTGGGCAATACATATCGATATCCTCTTGGTAAAGTTCCTTGTCGCATGCCATGGAATAGAAGCACACTGCGGATGATTTTGCTGAAGCCGCGGTTGACAAGTGCTATATGGAGCGTTCGAGGTGAGTTGCAGTCGAGGAAGCTTGAAGGGACCATGGCCACCATTAGCATGAGTAGCAGGACGAAGATGGCTGTTAAACGCGTGTACTTCTTCCAAGAGTGGCTTTACAAATATCTTCTGCCTATCAAGCCTGACAGATGCGTGACGGTAGAGAGCCGGGCTAGGCCAACGATGAAGTGCCAGTGGAAAATGGCCAGCTTTTCGTCGAGGCAGATGGATCCGCCGACAAAGATCCTGATACCGGTGACGACCTGAACATCACACTTGCCGGCGATGCACTAAGACTCGATGCTAGCTACACGATAGGGTTATTAACAGATCATCTTCTTAGTCACTCGCATTCTGGAAGCATTCCTGGACCCGCGCGGAACCTGTTCGCGCGGGATTGGAGCCGGAAGTTGATGCAATGAAAGCAGACGTTCCGCCCAAGATCTGATGCAAGAGAGTAGCTTTATGCCGATAGGATTCGGTTTCCAATAGATAAGGCTGGGTGATGTACCGACGTTCGGCGGCTCAGACCTCGACGTATGAGCAGCCGTCGTTCCAAGAAGCGCGTCTTGGTTTGGGTAGCTGCAGTATCTTGATTCTCTCGCTCCAGCTGTTTCGGCGGTGGAAGTTCTGGTCGTATACTACAAAGTACTGCACTAGAAGCAGAAAGAAAACGAGATGCCCAGTTCCAGCGAAGCCAATGAGAACCTCCCTAGAAGTCATCAACTGTTAGCTACGTATTCGTGACGGAAGATCTTGAACGCTTCGGTCCTCCAACTTGTGGATGACACACCCTGGTTCTGCTATGTCACTGCCCGGCTCGCAGGCATCCTCGCTCGTGCGGTTGATAAGATGTAGGCGAGAAGACGGTGGGATTCTGTGCTTAGGTGGAAATATCAAGCATTCGTAAGAGATTACGGCGTGAAAAGCAGGAAAGTATACCATTCCTGCGTAGCTGGCGACATTGATATGCTGGGCTCTCCCTCACCTGCTATGCCACGCCGAGTTTTGGAAGCAATCGCGAATGTGGTTCTGATCGAGCTCGACCCTACTATGACGATGCAATAGATTATGTAACCAACGTTCATGAGTTGCAGCATGCTTATCAACTTCATGCAGCCTGGTGTAGTATATGACCTCTTACCCCCTTCTCATCGTCACTCATACAGCCTGCTTCTAGAAGGCACCCAATGATGCGGCTAGCGCGCAAAGAGAGCGCCCTTCAATAGTTGAGAGGTTCAGAGTCTATTAGTCTGTGGCAAGCGAGGACGGTTTTGCAAGATTGCCGACTTGCAATGTTCACTGTTGGCAGGTCTGACAGGCGCAGGCTTGACGGGCGCACAAGGTTCACATTGGTCGTGATGTGTCCTGAACAGCGGTCGAGGAAGTCGGTATTCGGTTGACGTTGATGCCGGACGTCATCCCGTGGCGGCGCCGGACCCACTCGGTCGGGACGGGCGTCTCTGCCTCCGAAAGGACCCTCAAAACTCCGATCCCGGCAGGATATAAGCAAGTCAAGGGAAGCAAGCGTCACCAGACTTCTCAATGGTATGAATATGCTGGGCAAAATTGCACTGAGTGAGTCTGTTCCTTGCGTGTGTTTTCGCACAATTCATTGCCGTCTCGGCACGGCAGAGCCAAGCTGTTAAAAGGAGTACCTTGTAGCATTAGTATCAGTTCATCTACATACAGCCAAGGTTAAAATCACGAGAAATGATATTAAACCTGCTAGTGCGAATCGCGACACAGCAGGCAAGGAGGTTTCTGCCACTGTGGTGTTTCTCCAACTGGAATGGAGGGCGGCATAGAAACCGCCAACCTGCACCTTGTTTGCATCGGATGTTGATCCCTGAGACGGGGTTTATGACCATCATGGCGACGCTTTCTATGTGTACGCATGTTCTTGGTTGGATATGGTGTGCAGACAAGGTCAAAGCAAGACGTTGCCAAAGCGTACTTCGTATGTGGCACGTAAAGCCACAAAGTTCGATATAATTCAGGGGACCCCAGAAATGTCGGCATGCCACGGTCATTTGGGACAACCCTACAAACCTTCAATACAAGGCATTGATACCCAAGATAGGGACCACAGTCAGCAACACCATCAGCAGCGAATCTTTCGCCTGTGATGTGCACGTCGGGACACTGCGGCGGAACACGGTTCTAGCCACCATGTACTGTCAAAGTCAACCCTTGCCGGCCAATTGCGAGCATGCGGCACACGGCCGCAAGTCAGAATCGGTTGGAAAAAACCCAGCCCGTTGCACCCGCGCGAGCTGCGAGAGTATGTTTAACATTGTTGGTATATTCGATTAAAAGTATGTTACCCTGTGTCTTGCAGCAAGACGTTGCATCAACGGCAAACAGGCCATGATCATGCACTTTTTTTTTTCTTTTTCAATTCCACCGCCCGTCCTCATCAAGTCTAGACGTCTACCAAAGCCATCCCAGTCATCCAGTCTTCATGGTCCCTTTTCGTCCACATGAACACTTCCCGTATATCTCCACCAATCATCAAAGCCGCTTACAGGGCAGCAACGATACCAGCAATGGCGGCAAGAGCCAGACCGCCGACGGCAGCGGTGCCGTGGGGGGCGGCGTTGCCAGAGGTTGTGGTGGTGGCACTGGCACCGGCTCCGGTGCCGGAGGGGTTGGCGGTAGAGGCGGTGCGCGAAGCAGAGAGGGTGGCGCTGCTGACAGAGGCGGTGCCGTTGAGGGCGGAGCTGACGGCAGCGGAAGCCGACGCGGCAGCGGAGGACACAACGCCGCTGGCGCTCGCGCTGGCGGAGGCGAGGATGGAGCTGACGGCGCCAGAGAGGGAGGCCGAGACGGAGGGGGCGACGGAGGAGGCGGCGCCGGAAGCAGAAGCGGTGGGCTGGGCGGAGCCGGCGGTGGCCAGGAAGGCGGCGCAGGCGGCGGCAGCGGCGGACTGGGCCTTGGTGAGGTCGGCCGAGTTGCAGGCAGCGAGCAGGCAGGAGGCGGCGACGGGGACGAGGGCCTGCTGCTTCTCCTCGGTGCACTGGCAGGCGGTGTCGGTCAGGGCGCAGCCGACCTTGGGGATGGCATCGCGCAGGCAGGGGATCTGGGAGGAGCGTGTTAGTTCAGTGCCCCAGGGACCGCGGTCGTAGGGGGAAAGGATGGTGACGTACGGCGCACTCGGGCTGGCCAGAGAAGTTCTGGGCGGCGACGAGGCCGGCGGCAACGAGAGCGAGGGTGAACTTCATTGTGAATGTGGTGTGGTGGTTGGTGAGAGAGGTATTAGGACAGAATTAAGTTGGTATGGCGGTAGTATACAGAGCGAAGGACGGCCGACGTTGGGATTAAGATGCGTGAGGGTTGAAGGGAGGAAGATCGAGAAAGAGCAGACACAACGGCGACCCAAGGAGACGGGAAGGGGGCATAAATATGCGTCCTGGGCTTGTGCAAGCCACCATAAATGAAGAGAGATGAGACCCCTGTCCTGAAGCTTTTCCCCCTTCGACATTTCTTGCAAAAGCTTATCCTACATATCCGCACCGCGCAGCGCGCGTTGTGTGTGCCGTTGCCATTTGGGAGGTTACGCTAGGAGCACTAGCTTCGCATTTTCCCTTTCCGTTGGCGCGGGACCGGCCTGGCCCTGGGCTGGACTTGGGGAAGTGAGGGAGAGAGAAGGAGACGAGGCAAGGGGTGGGCCGGTCGTCGAGGGCCTTGAGGCCTTTGCCGAGCGACACCTGGCCCCGGACCTGGTCGGACCCATTTGCTAGGTAGATTGCCGTTTTTACCAGGAACATGCAACCATGATCTGGGATTTCCTCCGGCTGGGAAAAGGGTTGGCAGGGGAGGGCATACCGTGGTAGATTGGGAGGGGAGATCATGCTGCGTACTCGACCACGGCGGGTGAACTCGTGGGCATTGCGCTGGATCCAATTGACCGAGGCAGCCCCAATGGAAGCCGAGCGAATGTTTATCCCTCATCCGGCCTCTCATTCGAGTCGCCGGCTGGGAGGGCTGGGTTCTTCCAGCCAGTTGCACGTCTCACGGTCCGCCCGTCCGCCTGCTTTTGCAGTAGCTCTCGCCAGCTCCAGCTTCCAGCTCCTGTCCGTGAACTCTCTGCAGCTTGCCCGCATTAGCTCCAGCCCTGCAATGTGGCAGAGACAGCAGAGACAGCAGGAACGGGACGGCAAGGAATACGGGCACCCGTGCGCTTTGATTGGATGGCGGGTGGCTTGAGCTCGTCGGCTGGACGCGTTGACGCCGCCGTGAGACATCGGATTGATCGACCCCCAGACATCATTCCTACACGGTCGACTCTCCTCCTTGTTTGCCCCCCCAACCCGTTGAATGTCTCTCCAAGGCTATCGAGGCAAGCCCGCCGCTGGGTAGGACCGACCTCGTCGGCCGTCGGTTGACCCGATGTGTCGCCGCGCAGAATTCGATCCGAATAGTGCGAGCCGTCGGCCGGTGCTACGAGTGCCGGCCGGGTTGGCATGACATCGTGTGTTGTGACATGCCGACAAGGGGGGTCGCCCCGGAGCCGGGGTCAGGGTGCGTCGAGGCAAGAAAAAAACTCCACAGTCGGCAAACTACTGGCTGCCCTCGAGCATCTGATTTGGCCAATTTCAACAGAGTTCGTCGAAGCATCATGTTCCTTGCAGGAAAGAAACATGAAATACTCTATTCCGCAGTGGCCTGTACGTTTTCTAGCAACAACCAAGCCCGAGAGACCCGGGATATACACTGGAGAGTTTCTCGTTAATTTTATTGACAGGCGGGAAAAAGGTTAAAAAGCGAACATTGAACCTTCCAGGCTTGCCTTATCAGGCCAAGGGTTTTCCCGTCTTGCCATCAGAACAATTTCCCCCGACACAGCTTCTTCCTCTCTTCATTGCATTCGACAACTCGGTGCTGGTGAAAATGAAAAGGAAAATGAAAATGCATCTGGTTATACCACGAGCCGTCCTTTGTGAACCCAGCAGCTTGGTGTGGAGACAACACGAACGATATTAATAACAACAGGAACGATTCGGACGACTTGGAATCTTCCCCGACCTTCGGCTGGTCCCAGCGTGGAGCTCGCTCGACGCCAACGTTCGGGCCTCCTCAAACTTGTCCCTGATGCTGATATGCCGATCTCTGCTGTGCAATAAACCCACCCGACACGAGCTCGGATCCCCGTCCTGCTGGCGAGGAACGGCGCCGTGCCATGGCAAGCCTCCAATTCCCCGCAACAAATGCTCCGTCGGAAATGGAAAGTCAACAACAACACACCAGGCCTTTCTTCCCCGGGCGCCGTAATTTCAGCACATAAACTCGGCGCTCCACTAATCAAACGATCCGAACCCGCCATCCTGTCCCAGTGGCGTGGCGGGCGCTGCTGGCAGTGTTCCACTTCCGGCGTGGCTGGACACGAGTGAGGGGACAGGGGACGCCGGACGTGAGTTTCCGTTCTCGCTGTTCTTATATTCTCTCGTGGCTCGATAGTCGGGAAATGAAGAAGAAGAGGATGAAGGCCGGACGACGAGAACCCGCAATCTATCCAACGCCCATTTCTCCGGATCCTGGCCAATCTTTCGCTTGTTCGCCAGGAGCCGGGCCGCGATTCCACCCTCATCGGGATGACGAGTGTCAAACGATTCGGAAGAGGGACTCGTGGGTCGCGGTCGATGTTGAACCGATCTCGTCGGCCACAGAGGACCCCACGTTCACAATCGAGAGACCCATGAACACGCTGACGTCGCATACATTATCCTGTCTCGGCAGCATCCAAGCCAAGTATCTTGACAGCAGCAACTCATTACCGCTCACTTGGCCCGCCCCCGATTCGGGCGCGAAGGCCAGGAGACAACAGCGAGAAATACAGTCCAAATCCAATGAAAATCGGAATGCGTTCGAGTTGCGATTAACCGACGTCGCGGTTAAGCACCGCAAGGCCGGGAATCGGTGGTGGGGCGGCCACCTGACCATGACCTTGTTCTCAACCAGCTGTGTCGTACGTGACGCAGCATCTTGTAATTTGCCGATCCTCAAAGTTGAAGTGTAGTCTTCTACGGGGAATTTCTAATGAAGCCGGAATGATGTGAGTACATTTGGCCATGACGACGAGGAGGCTTTCCACTGTGTTCACGACCTGTCTGTATCTCTGTATCGATGTAATGGAAGTGGTCTTCACCCCCAGAGACTGACCAAGTCTCTCGACCCTCTCGTACATACCCTACTCTGGCTACGTCAGTTTCTATTCTGCGTTCGGTCTCCCCGCCCTGTGGCTCGGCCCCATCGTCTACCTGTTATCGTCGTATTCAGTGGGGGGCTGTAGAGACACGACGACGAACGCCAGCCAGTAGAGGCGAGGGATACGAGGTAAACGGCAGCGCTAGAACGCAACTGTAGGACAGAAAACCGGAGACCACGAAGACAAGGGCACTTACTCTGAAAAAAGAGCAGCATCCATGGGATGGGACGAATACGAAGCTGTCGTGGCTTGTCATGGTCTTCGTCGTACTCCTAAACCTCCGACCACAGCGCGACCTAGCCGGTATTTGGTAGCCTATTCGCGCAAACGGTATGGACATTGATGGTCTGAAGGGTCAGTCAGTACTGCGGGTATTGATCATACTGGCATAGTTCTATCCGTCGAGCTGGGTCACCGGCCGCAGCCGCAGCAGCCTTCGAAGTGATGACCGATTACGCGCCGGGCTCTTGTGCACGATGATGCTGGAAAAACACGTTGAAGCCCATCTTGTTCGTTGGCTGATGGCTCCTCGTGCCTTCCTCTTCATCTTCCCTTCTTGCCATTTCAACGAAAGCTGACAAGGTCGGTAGAAACGACAGGCACAAGAGAAGCGGGTGTACTGGGTGTGAGAGCGGAATTGTACGGTTCGGAGCCTGTTACTACTTTGCCTTCACACGCACAGCTTCCTACGTCGGCCATTTCACAGTGTTGGTGACAACGACCGGTGCAGGCTGTGGGAGCTCCCGTTCTTCTTGGTTTATATCGGACGGCTATCTGGGATTCCATAGCCTGAGAGGCCTTGTTGAGCTTCAAGATTTATGCCGCCAACTTCAACAGCGCACATTAAATTCGCATTGCTGAATTCTTTGAGTCGCCGCAGGTAGAAGTGCTTACGTTTCCCACCTCGCGATGCTGGAGTTATCACGGGATCTAGTACCAGCATTGCGCTATGTCAAGCACTCCTCAGTCATACTGAACCAAGTCCATTGGTGAAAGAAAGGCGTATCTCAACATTGCTTGTGCGTGTCCGCCCCCAGCGTGTTCAAGGCCGAAACCCGCTTCGCCATATCCAACAAATTTCCAACACGTTTTCTCGAAAAATCTTCAAAAACTCGCATATCAGTTCAAAGGGTTTATGAGATATGCATTGTCCGATGCCGTCATGAACAATTTGCCCTTGAATATCTTCGTCCACGGATCAGGGTAGAACTTGAGAGTCGGCTTCTTCTCGACGTTGCATACTCTAGCGATTATGAAGACGTCTGTTGGTATCGCGCAACGTCCCAGAGCATACTTTCGAGCCTGCAAGTATTGTCAATTTCACTGCACGTTGGAGAAGAGACCGGAAAGAGCCTACTAGTTCCATTTGTTTTTGGCTGAGATGAAATGCCTCGTCACAGCCAAACACCGTGCCTTTGACCTCGAAATGGTATCTAATTGCATGGCGAACCCGGTTTCCCTGGAAGATGCCTAATTTCTGAAGTTCTGGAAGCATATGCTTTCCTTCTTCATCAATGTACGTGAAGTCAGCTGTTGTTGACTCGTTCCCCAGGAAGGCAGGGTGACCAAAATGTTCTCGCAAATGGCTCGTCCAATGCACCTTGGAGTTCCAGTCTGGAATGCGGGTCTTGAAGAATCCATCAACCTAAAGCAATTGTCAAAAGAAGTTTGATGTCTTGTTTGGTGGATTTGGACTCACAACTGCTTCTGCCTGACGCCCGATGTCCTTGAACCGTTCCTTGGCTTGAGCAAGGGTGTCTTCACGTGCATTCGTAACTGCAGTATACCGACTAGAAGGGATCCAGGTGTCTGCCACTCGGTCAATTCCCAATCTCACCGATGACGCAGTCGTGTCATATGATTTGGTCCTTTCTATTTCCCTTTGTCTCTCGGCGACGGAGACAACGCAATCAGCAGAAATGTTGGTGTCCTCCGAAAAGGGGCAGCGGATGTTGTGGTCCTCCAGTATGCCCCGTATTTCATGTAAGGCGGTCCTCAGTATTAAGGAGACCAGCTGATATTGTGCGGCATCTTTAATGGAACACCATCGCATGAAGAAGGTTGAAAGTTCCACGTCGACCTGAGGAGGGCTGTTCTCGAAGGGGTGACCCAAGACGAACACGTTGATCCGTGAGTCAGTCTCTTTGATGGAGATATGACCGTGTCCATAATCGCCTTGGATATCCCCGATCGTTCTCCGCACTTCAAGGCCGGTGACTTTCCAGACATCTACGGGAGGCAAGGTTCTGTCAGGTTCATCATCTGCTCGGTCTCCAAGCCTGCCCATAGTCAGTATCAGTCTATCACTAAAAGCACGGCCAACAGTCGACTAACAGAAGAAGAAATTGGACGCGTTTCTGCATGGAAAGCGACCAGTCGTGTTGAATTACAGCTGAGCCGGTGCTGATTGTACATTCGTCCACAGCCTCGCTCAGTCGTATGTTTTCGAGGCCTAGCCAGTTGATCAACGGCAGGAGTTGATCGACATCTTTGACGTCGAAATCCAGAATTTGCACCTTACCTAGAAAAGCGCTTTTCAACGTCGTTCGGTCAGCAATGTACCAAGTGTCATCCAACGATTTGTAGACTGTTCCATTAGAACCATGTGAATGAAGTGAGCTCTTCATCATCGGGAAAATTTTGAGACGGCGCACTTCATCTTTCTTCTTGGTGTCGGAATCATCCTTTGCCAGGTAGTCGCAAAGAATGAGAATGGTCGATTTCATTACTTGCAGCTCTCGAGAAATCTTTGGTATGTTACTTAGTCGCTTCAACTCCTCAATAAGTTCAGGTATACCGGCATCCTGAACCTTGAGATATGTCTGGAAGAAATCGCAGCACTCAGGGTATACATCAGCAAGTGCTGTTGCATTTTTGAGAGCGTTTGGGCTCTTCCAAACACACTCTTGCAGGGACAACCAGCCACGGCTTGGGTGGTAGACCAGCTTCTTGTTGCTGTCCAGAAACATATCGCTTATGCTGTTAGTCTGAGGACAACGGAGAGTATCGGCTGTGGTCTTACCGACTCCCTCGCAAAAAGTTCCCTCCGTTCTGGCCCAAGTACTGATAGACACGACGCGCATTCTCGAGAGTACCGCTGGTGATCGGCAGCTGGCACAGCACCTCAAGCTCCTGTAGGTAAGCAGCATCGTTGGCTTCAGTCACAACCTTGAATTGTGAAAGGTATTGCCATTTCATGTTTCCTGGATCAGGGAGGTCCGCGAAAGAAAGGTGCGGGCACGCCTCGAGAAGCTTTGGAGTTGGAATCGCAATTTGATCCAAAGACCGCATGACGCCATCGCAACATTTGACCATCCCAGCCTTCATTCCTTTGCTCAGAATCCACATAGTGTTGCTGGGATACTGTAGAGTATTGTCTCTCAGAAGCAGAAGTAGGTCGAGGAAGGCGTTATCAATTAGCCAGAGCGCTTCCTGAGTGGGTTCGGAATCGTGGGTCAACCTTGGCAGCGTTGCAATCTTGCACGAGTCCTTGAGCCATTTGGCAAAGGGATTAGCCTTTCTTTTGACAGAGTTTTCCACAGAAGTGAGATGGGATTCGACTTGAGCGTCATCCACTGTCGCTGCTATCCTTGTCTTCGTCCCCTCCTCGAATACTGCGTCTTCTTTTAATATGTCCCTGGCGTTGGCGTATTCAAAATAGTCAGGATGTAAAATTCTCATGAAAGGATTTAACTCTGAAGCATATTGAAGGACGAGGTTGGGTGAGATATCAGGATCGATCAAGTAGGTATATCGAGCGGGTGATGGCTTCCAGCAATCTTCTGTGACGACCCAGAGTTTGAGTAGTCGATTATTGGTTGTACGATCCATCAATTTTCGATGAACATACAGGTAGATGGTCTCTTGAATGATATGCTCGCGAGGGCGTGGATCGCTATAGCGAACATCCAAGTGTTCGTGAGTATGCAGGATCCTGTGACAAATGTCAATCGTTTTAAACTCGCTGAGGCCCAACCACTTGAAGAGCGCCTCTCTGTCAGCGTTGTTTCTGTCCTCGGGGTTCACGAAAAACAGGGCCAAACCACAAGGAGCACTCCAAGCGACATCGATTGAGGCCAAATACAGATTCGTCGTGGACGCAGGCATGAATGCCCCATGCATTGTTGGCACGATTGGTAGTTGGCGCAGCTTGTCCCTGTTTTGATTTGCTCTGACCAGAATGACCGCCACTCTGTTATGCCACTCAGAAGTTTTCAGCCCGAGGTCCTTTGGCTTTTCCTGAACCATCCAGTTGCAGAAGTGGGAAACGAATAGTTGATCGTCCATCGTCCTCACACCGAGGGAATTGAGGCTGGAAGGTAATGTTCCATTTGGTGCGTATTCGAAAGCCAGATACCGCTCTTGCTGTCGTCGGCACTCGATCAACGGCTTTCCATACAGACAGAATTTTGGAGGAACAAATACCAAATTTCTTGGCTTTTGGAAAGAATTAAGATCGTCACAACCTTGGAGAATTTGGCAAGAGCCAAGGTACTTGACGAGTTTGGGCCCAAGGTTTTCGCCGAAGGCAATACCTGTCGCCGAGAGTTCCAGGTACTGTGGCCAAAGATAACGCAGACCACCTTCGATGCTGTTGAACCTGTGTATAGCCGCCTCGAAAGCGCTAGGAATGGCTTCTTGAAGCTTTTCGTTCCAGGCAGCGGGGGCAAGGCTCTCTCGGCTTGCTGTCAGGATGAAGTCACCCTGAATGAGAAACTGGAATTTTCGTTAGTCTTACCGTAGAGAAGGCATCTCGGGCAGCAACTCACCCGAAATCCATAATAGTTGATTGGGAGGAAAGCAAAAACCTGTTGCTGCTGGACTATGAGGTTGCCTTTGCTAGTCAACGGGAAAGCTAGGGTGACCTCGGATGTCATGATGTTTTCTCTTCGGGGTTCCTTTGGCATATCGTCGACTCTTTTTCGGACGACGATGTACTTGGTTACTCTGCTTGTATTTCTGGCGCTGTCGTGCACCACCACTGCTCTCGTTTCGCCTTGATACTCCTTGTCATCGTCGTGGTGTGTTGCGGTGTATTCTTTCTTGCACGTCGCTGTATCCACTGAGACTCGCCTCAAACGGCGGAGGAAGAGGAGGATTTCTGGCCGGACCTTTCCCAGATCTCTCTTGATCGATTCGAATTCTTCTTGGCCTTTGAGCTCGACCATCATTCGCGTGGAGCCAGAGGTAGACTCGGATGCCGGGAAGGAGCACGGGAGTGGGCGTAGAGCCCCGATCATGCCTTGGCTGTTGTCGAGTTTGAAGTGGTAATGACCACTAGCAACATAAACAGCACTGGCAACGCGGAAGACTGCCTTGAAGCCAACCCCCTTCTCGCCAGTGAATCCGCCATGAACATCCTTGCACTTCGTCTTCGTGCTAGCTCCAATGTCGGTCAAAGCAGCGATTTGTGCGAAGGAAAACCCATCCTCGTTGCAACTGGTCTCCAATGTGTACTTTTTGCTTCCAGTGCTGATGCCAACTGTGCTGCCGTTGCCAGTGCCATCACTCTTTAGACTCAGTAAAAAGCTTGGGAGTGATCCGCGAGCAGTGCTCTTGCCATATGCGTTGTCATCGGCGTTTTGCATAATCTCATGAATGAAGCGAGTCTCTGTGCTGTAAAGCTGTTGCGAGAGAATCTCAAGAGACCGATGGATGATCCCGTGCTTGAAACCATCCGCGATACCATCATTGGAGTGTAGGCCTCTTTCGCGTAGCAGATTGTTGAGCTGGGCATCCGCCTCATTGCGGTTGCGAGGCGATGTGGTTGCAGGTTGGTGACCGCGATCCTGCTCGCCGGGGGGCATGGCGAACTTTTTTGCGGTCGTTGGAAGTGTTTGGTATGGATGCGTGTGTGATGAGAGGAGAAAATTCTGCTGATAGAACCGGGAACAGAGATGTAAAGAGTGTTGGCAATGCCACCGGGGAGGTTGAACGAGGTTGTAGGAAGCCAAAGACTGTGTAGGTGTTCCCTAGCTTGAGATAAACGTCCGCAGAAAAGGGAAGGCAAAGTTAAAGCCGAGGCGAAGACGAAAGCAACGCTGAAAGGTGAAGTATAATAAAAATACCTAGAGTGGGGAGGACGGAGGCATGGCCGACGGCGAGGAAGGAGCTGCCTCCTGACCGCCTTATTCCTTCCTGGTGAGACCTTCTCAGGTCTAGTAGTGTGGACCGTGCAATGCTTCTCGAGCCAGACGACTACAAGTGCTGACTTCGGCTCCTGTAACGTGAACTTGGATATTCTACCGATACACTACGGTATACATCATAGACACACCTCCGTGATACTCTGATAACCACAAACCCTCTCACTCATCAGCCATATTTGAACCAGAGATTGACAGAGGGCAGTCTCTTTTTATTGATCATTGATGAACGGAGCTTCTCCATGTCAGTTATCGGGTCAGGGTTACACAAACAGGAATTACTTGCCTCTATCCACGCGTTCTTGCACAGCCAACACCTTCATCTCGGAGTGGCACCAAGAGCCCGGCTCAGATATCCATCCAGACTTGTTCGCGACAACTCAATATTCCGCAAACCGGACGCGGCGAGGGGCATCGGTCTGCTTCACACCCGGAACTTGTATCCGTGCCGCAGGCAAATGACCCATCTGCCTCCACTGTTGTGAGAGAACCAGTGAATCCCCAAGAATATCGACCCGGTGCTTCGTGAAAATACCCAAAATTGTCTGGCCACATCCGTGTCCCCCATCGGCGGCGGCTGGCCATATACCTGGCCTGTGCCGTGAATGCCATCGTTGGCGATGGCAGAGAGACGCCCACGAGAAGGACGTGGAGACCGAGACGACCGTGGGGAGGCCTCGGGCGTATTCGAGGCCATCTCCGTGAGAAATGAAGACGAACACTAAACCATATGGAAGGAAGTAAGAAAACTTTGCTGATGAGGCAACGAACAGGGGCCACAACCCTCTAGCACTTCAACGCTCCAACCCATCGGCTCAAAGTACCCATCTCCATTAGTCTGTAGGTAGTAGAAGTACCGCACCTTAAGCCCAATTAGAACAAGAAGGATGATTCAAACCTACCGAGCGCTGGAGCCCAGTTTGGGCACCACGGCGGAACCGAATTGGAACATTCTGTCTCGAGTTTTGCTCAGCCATCTCCGATGTTAGCATGCCAACATACATCCCCAAGTAGCCATCCAGCCCAATTCCACCGACTAGGACCTTGTGCCAGGAACAGACGCAGTCAAGGAAAGAATCGGTTAAGCACGATGCCCCCAAAACTGCTTCAAAGGGTCCTGGCCTCTTCCTCGCCCAGAACCCCGACATCCACACCGCGCCACACACCTCTCCCCAAAACCGCACGCAACAGTACTCGATCACGCATACCAACGATCCTGCCTACCACGCGCTCGTCATCCAGCGTTCTCGCCCCAACCTCCACCCAGCGCCGCAACCTCTCCTCCTCCCCCCTCTCCCTCGCCCGCGTCCTCCACCCCGACACGGACACCTTTATAAAATACAGCCTCCTGCACGGCCCGCCCCAAACGCCAAGAGCCAAAACCTGCAAGACGAACCTGGCGGTCCGGCCGCCGACGATGGGGAAGGCGGCGGTCGAACGCAAGATGCTGGACGAAGTGGCGAGACACGTCAACTCGCGCCACACCTCCTGCCCCGGAACAGCATGCCGCGTCAACGGCACAGCAAGACCCGCAGACGACGTGGTAATCAAAATCACACACCGTGACCCGCGCCCCGGCACCGGCACCGGCACCGACATGGGAGCTCGGAGCTCGGACTCTGATGTGGTTGACCCCGGCCCCGGCCCCGGGGGCCACCGGTCCGGTTCATGGGAGCAAGAGACGCCCGAGCCCGTGAGGAAGACGGCGGCGCATTACTGTGTTCTGTTCGCCGTCGTCTCTGCGAGCTCTTTGGCGGGATACCTGGTCCGTTGCGCGGAGGCGGGTACAACGCCGGGCGAGAGCGGAGGGCCGGAGAAGATAGGGGGAGGGGGGATGGAAGAAGAGGGCGGGGCCTCCGACGAGATGCAGAAGCTGCATTACCTCGCCGCGGCACAGACATAGTTCCAGTTGCCTTGAACATGCAAAACACCGGACATGATACTCGTAGCTCTATTCATATCTAGGTAATTCATGCTACAAGGGAAAGAGCTGTTCTCCTTCTCTGCGCCTCCACGTCATCCGTCCTCCCAGAGCCGTCGGCTCATGATAATGGGCCTCGCCGGGTCCCACGGCCCGTAGATCTCGTTCTTGTACTTTTGCAGCCCGATTAGCCACCAGCTGCACCCGCCCATCGCGATGGCCGCAATCAGCACGCTGACGACCATCCCCGCGACGGCGCTCTTCCACGGCCAGCAGGACCCGCTCCCGTCGTCGCCCATAATCACGCCCACGCCGGCGCCGGCGCCGAGGACCAGGAACACCGTCATGACGTAGTTGTACCCCCAGCTCCGGTGCCGCGCGTAGCGCCGGAACACGGGGAACAGGCCAAACACCTCGATGCTGAAGAGCGTGAGGCTGAAGACCTGGCCCGTGGAGGGCAGGCGGCTGGCGAGGACCGTGGACGCCATGAGCGCGGCGTTGGTCGACAGCGAGGCGGGGATGTTGACGCGCACGCCGCCCGAGTAGTCGAAGAAGAAGATGTTGATGGTCAGGAGCCAGAAGGACATGGCCCAGATGCTGTCGGGGGAGGTCGACTTTGTCAGGGACTTCAGGATGGGCGAGAGGCCGAGGAGCGTCGAGTAGATGAGGATGGCGCTCTTGACCGTGCTGAGGCGCTGGTTCAGCCGGCTGTTGTCGTCGCCCGGGAGGGGAAACGAGGACCGGCGCGGGAGGGGCTGGTTCACGACTTCCTGGCTGTGGCGACGGTAGGCGGACTGCGAGGTCGTTGATGTCGTGGAGATGAGCGAGCTCGCCGAGGCGGAGTGGGAGTGTCGCGCCAGGCGCTCGGCGCCGGCGGAAAGGTTCGTGAGGGAGCTGGCCGCCGTCGTCGCCGTCGACGTGTCATCCATGTGCGACGGCGGACGCCGCATGTTCCCCGTCCTTCGACTCGGTTCCCTCCGCCCCGCGACCGTCGCGCTGCCGGCCAAGCCAGCGAGCTCCTGGCGCTCCTCGTCGGCCTCCCAGCGCTCCCACAGCAGCCACCCGAGGAACGTGGCCAGGCTGCTGAAGGAGACGACCGAGACGGGCGATACGCGCTGCTTCTGGATGAGGACGAAGCAGACGATGAAGATGATGACGGAGCAGACGTGCTGCACAATGACGGTGGAGTCGGCGACCAGAGGCCAGAAGTCGTATGGCTGCAGGCGCGGGTTGCGCTGTAGGCTTTCGAGGAAGGTGTCCTGGTCGGTGTAGTTGTCCGGGTAGCTCTGCTTCACCCACATCAACTTCTTCCAGGTGCGCTTGCGACTGCGGCGGGAGCGGGAGCGGTCGCCGGCGGCGGCGGCGGCGCCGTGCCGCAGGTGGGCGCGTGCAACGCGGTGGTCCGCTCCGGCGGAGGCATCGGGGAAGGAGGGGATGGGTCGGCGCGGCGGCGAGGTTGCTAAGAAGGCATCTTCGGGGGCGAGGCGGGATCGGTCTTGGCGCGTGATGTTGGTGTGGCTGTTGTTGGTGCTGTTCGTGCCCCCGGTGCTGGAGCCGGTCGGGAGGGTTGAGGAGCGGGTGAGGGGCGGAGGGAGCGTGCCAAAGTCTGTCGGCGTCGTCGGCGACATCAGGCCGGGACTGCCGGGCACAGCTTTGGGAGAAGAAAAGAGGGGAGCGCGAGACCCAATGGCTTGGACGAGGTGCGTGTCGATGATTGCTGGTGTTGCGACCGAGACCCTTCTCAGCCTCGCAGGCGCGATTGGGGACTGAAGTCGGGCGAAGGCGCGCAAGGCTGGGCCAGATTGGACGAGGTTGGATCGGCGCCAAGGAGACAGGAAGAAAAAGGGTGCGTGCACAGACGGGGAAAGCAGATTGGTGGGGGGCCCAGCCGAGTCAGTGGGTTGGCGGGCTCCAGGGATGTCGACATGGGTCTCCCGCCCGGACCAGTGGCCGGATTGGGACATCGTTTTCTTCTCAGCTGGCGTCCATGTCGGCGGCCGAGAGTAGCGGCTTCCGCCGCCCGGGCGAGGAATCGAGTCTGTCCCACCCCGGACTAGCTCGGCACTGCATTGCTCGCTGGCAGTAGCCTAGCCGAGGGAGGGTAGCAAACGATCCCGTTGCCAGCATCAAGCTTAACTCTCTTTCGCCCGACTCGGGGCTCGGAACCAGCACCGCACTCTGAGATGGCTGCAGACAAGGACGGCTAGCTGCCTGCAACCTAATGCCTCGCCTACGCATTCGCATCTCGAAGCCAATCGGCCGGTATGGTGATGAACGACTGGCGCGCAGCTCATCGCCAAAGCATCAGAGGCCGTTGGCTTCCGAGGATCCCTCGGTGGCCCTTTTCCGCCCGGGAACTCAAACCCAGCAGCTTGCGCGTCTGCTTCGGGCACGAGATGGAAACACTGTCGATTCCTGACTTTCCGAGGCGAAGGCAGAGAAGCGTCCCACTAAATAGCATCAACAACTCTATCGATGTACGTCCGCAACGCGGCCCGCGGCATCCTCCTCCTCCAGCTCCGGACTCGCGCGAACCGCAACCACACATGCATACATACATAGCACACCACGGCCGCAGCGCTCTCTGCACCGAACCGTGAGGGGGGAACTGGTCCACTCGATGCGCACGGCGTACGCCCGACTCCCGAGAGAAATGGGACTGGGACGGAGTTCCACCTCGTCATCTGTGTACCACTTTACCCTAAAGGGAACCGGCATCACTGCACCCCGCAAACCCTTGCGCCGTTGGTATACGAGAAGAGAGCGATGCCAGAGCCACTTTGGTTGGGGCTGCAGTCTTTTTTAGAATTCTTGCTGCCTAGAAAGGCCCGGAACTTCTTCGCAGGGAGGCCCGCAGCAACACAAAGCTTGTTCGCTGCTTGTCCCCTGGCCCGCCACTGCCCCAGCTGGACCTGGCCCCTCGACCGGTTTTCTTGCACGTCTTTCTCCCTTGCCTCCTCAGAGGCTTCGCAGCAGATGGGGCCTTGGTCGCCGGCTGTTTGCTTTCTAGTCGCGTGCCTGTCTGCCTCCCCAGGCCATACCCATTCGTGCTGCCACCTCTTTTCTGTACCCTTTTCCGGGCTCCCTGCCCTAGCATGGCTACAGTCGACTGGTCCAGACCCTTCACGTCGCCTTACAGGGACTAAGCCGGAAAAGTAGTAGGCTGCAGCGCTGGCAGGCGTGCACAGTTGGTACCGCGTGAAAGTCGCTTGGATGTGGCTGCTTATTTTGGAACCTTGGCGGGCCGACCGGAAGAGGTCCTCAGGGTACGGAGTGTTCAGAGAAGCTCTGAATAACACAAATGCGCCCACAGGGGGGAGGGGAGCCCGCTCTCGGGTTTCTAACGTTTCGACAGCCCTGGTGTGAATGGCTTCACCTCCAGCCCGATGGGACGGTTGACGCCCAGGAGCCATCGACGATCCGGTTCGCTTGGGGCCCAGGCACATGACATCAAACAAGCGGGCGATCTGCGACCACTCGGCTCGACCTCCTCTCCCGTACAGGCATCTGTTGCAAGAATTGCCGGACATGCTAGGTGGAGGCATGCGGGTTTGTGTCCAGTGTCGTCTCGCTTTCCTGGACATGGCGGACCATCCTCTGTGGATTGGTATGAGAAGCTCTGTTGAAACCGTTTTGACGTTCGGACAACCTCACCATCGAGGGCAAGAACAGGCGGGCTTCGCTGTTTCTGCCGATGTGGGCCCCGGCTGCGCTGGAACAAAACTGTCACAGGAGACGGGCTCCAGTTCCCCAGGACGTGCGTGTTTTATTTGCGAATGCCCCGTACCATCATCAAGTGAGGAGCCGACCCAGAGACAGAAATCAAGTGAGGGAGACTTTCACAGCATCTCGTGTCTCCATGATCCCTCCAGAATGGCGAATGTGCGACTATTGCCGCTGGCGCAGGTCAGCATGCCCCCGTATGTGTCAATTCTAAACCCCCCAGCAGCAGCAGAGGCGGGCTGGACACCAGGAGCGTTAATCAGTGGATCCTTGGCGTCGATCCACCACTGCTTGCTTGGGTGGTGCCAGTTCTGCGCAGATTTAGATTTGCCTTTGGCACCGGTTCGCACCTGGCAGAGACCGTCGTCGCAGGCGTTTGGTGTTGTTGTCGTGGGGTGGTTCGGCGCAGAGTTTAAAAAGGAATGGTTGAAAGGATTTTCTTGTCGTCGCAAGGGCATTCGCTTGGTGCACAACGGGACATATTGCTGCGGACAGTCTCCTGGCAGCTGATGGTGCCTCGCTGCCATTCCCCCCTCGTCCATCCAAGGCGGCAGTGTCTTGCTTGAATGGCTGCCGTGTGCAGAGTGCATTGGGTCGGCCGCAGCTGTGCAATTTCGTCTGTACGAGGTCTGCGGCACGGCGGCGCCAAGCATCGTGACTGAGCACAGACTGGATGGACGGGTCGTGACTACGCATCCTGGACTGGCCCAATCAAAAGGGGTCGGTCATCGGCACCTCGAGATGATGAGCCAGGCAACACGGACAGTAACAGCGCCCAGTCTGTGGGAGGAGGTGGGATCCTGCGCGCCGTGCGCAATTCTACGGCCCCAGAGACCCTCTGTCGGCATGGACCTGAACCATACGACAATGGAGAAAGAGGCCGGCCGACCTGTGCAAGTCAGCGCCAATATCGCGGCGGGGAGGGAGAGAGCGAGAGAGAGGGATGCCCGTGTCCGTACTTGCGGTCTCGGTCACGATGGATTACAGGGTTTTAATTAATTCCCTCGCTGCACTCGTTGGTGGGCTGGCTGTTTGCACCCTTCTTTTCTGGTTGGCATTTGGTTATTTCTCCGATAGAATCAATGGCCGCCGGGCGGGCTGGACGCGGCCATGTTGCTTGGTGTCTATGGGAGTTCCGCTCGCCATGGGTCGTCAATATTATGTGATTCGGCCTCTCATAATCTCTCAGCGTCGGGTCAGCGCTCAGCAGGCTCAGACTCACACAGGGCAGCCGCCCACGTGCTTCCACTGGCGCATGTGGGCGGCAGAAGGAGGGAAATGAAAGCTGAACGGGGCGGCCAAGCTGCGAGGGATCACTGGGGAAAGCTTGATTATTTCTGTGATGCAGCTGGGAAAGGGGAGATGCCCCTGCTCCGTGGCTGGCTCTCGCTCCCAGTTCCTCACTCGCCCCCTCGCTCCTCCTCACTCTCTCATTGTTCCCGCCAGTAAGGTGCTCGAATGGTGCTACCTTCCTCTACCGTAGAGTTGAAGTTGCGCAGGCAGGCAGGAAACTAGTGGAGGAGCACATGCGAACAAGCGCATCCACGAATGACGAGGCGCAATAGGACAATGTGTCGTCCCAATGGGGTCATCGCTTCGCTACCCATTGCTCTTCTCTCCCAATCCAACATCTCCCTCCCGCCTTCTTCACACACACACACACACGCACAGAGGCATTCCCTTCTGGCCCTTCTGGGGGCGGGCCTCAACCTCGATGCCATGTCGTTCCCTTTTCTCCATGGCTTTTTTCCGTGCTGCACTGCAACACGAATCGATTGGCTTCGTCCCGCTCACGCTGGGGCCCGGTATCACTTCCTCACCCAAGCATGGGATAAGAAGTGAAGCGGCGGGGCTGGGGGTTTACTCTACGGTGCAGTGCCTGGGTCCTCTTCCCTCGTTAATCATCTCAACCTTGAGCTGCAACTCAAGCCTGTGACGGCAAGCGTCGAGCCTTTTTCCCGGCATGCCAATTGGAACCCACAGGAGCCGCTGTTGCTTCGTCTCTTCTCTTCCTCGGTCGACGCCAGCTTGCGCAAGGAACCCCTCGTCGACTTCGGCCTTCGGTCGTGACAAATGGGACCTGACTTGCTGGCATGCGTACCTGGTAAGATCCGCGCTGGCTTTCCATCTCTCGCGTCCCTCGAATCCCGCGGCCCTTTCGCTGTCCGTGCAAACACTGCCCATCCCTGGTCAATTGGTCAATAGGGTGGGTGCCCTGCGGCCAACTGTGGTGCGGAACCCCCAAACGCAATGGGGGCGGGCGGCTTCGCGAGAGGACCTAACCAACTCTCAGTGGTCATGATGATGCTCAGAGTTCACTAGGAACGCAAAGTACTGCTGCCCACCTCGCGTCCAACGTAGCACCAACTTCCAACATCTCGTTCGATCCGTAACCGGGATGCAGAAAAGGCACTTTGGGAACCCATTGGTCGGCCCGGAGGTGTCCTTTTCATGTCGCAGCTCGAAGCAACAATGGGGGGCCGAGCAAACCGAGTCTCCAAAACTCGCAGAGAAACCGCAATGCCCGCGAGTCTGCACAAGAAACAAGGGTCGTTGAATCCAGCCAATGAATTCGGCTACTCGGCAAGCTTGCCTCATTCTCATCGCAGATCTTCATAGTCAATCGTCCATGGGGTATGCCGTCGCCGTCGCCGTACGGAAGGCGACCAGCTAGTTGCTGCCACTTCTCGGCCAGCCTCGAAGCTTGTTGACGAGCGATCCTCGGGCGCATGTTCGTTGGTACCTTGGGGCGATGGTGCGATGTCCTTTGTATGCACCGGGGCAAGCCTCGGCGAGGCCTAGCAAAGAAGCATGCGGGCGAGGGGCGGCCATGTCTGAATCGGAAAAGTACAGACTGCATTATACAGGGCGCACCGCAGCCCACAGGGTCCAGACCATCCCTGCATCTCTGGCTGAGCCTAGATCCTGGTCCTGCCGCCCGAAGCCAGAGAAAGGACAGTGTCCGCTCCCCCCAGCGCCCGCTTTTGGAGGGAAAGCAGAGAGAGCCAAGCCAGGGGAGAGATCTGTGAGGAAAAGACCCTGGCTGGCCTCTCAGGAAGGAAGACGGAGACAGCAACAGAGGAACGAAGAGACACCACCACCGCTCCCGTCTTAGGACAAGCTAAATGGCATGTCAATCCCCCAATGCGTTGACCGGGCCTTGTCTTGCTTCCCTCCTTTTCGACTCTGATCATACATAACGCTGTGCTACCCACCCGTGCTTCCTCTTCTCTCCTCTCTACGCACAATCCTACTTATAGCTGGTCAACGGATAGTTCCATTCTGGACCCAATCTCCTCACTCCGGACGATTCCAAGGCGTCTCCCTTCCTATATTACTTTCAGACCTCTCGCCTTGGCACGTCAGTTCCACGAACACCACCTTCTTCTCATCTCGTCCGCACCTGACCTCATCCCCCTCATCAGCCGTCCCGTCCCATCTTCTTCATTCCTTGCAACTTGGGAACACACCAGAGCCGTTACTTGTTTTGTTTCACTCGCCTGCGAGGTTTCCTGCCCACCCTTCCGGCGACTCTCTGCGCTCGGATTCCTGTAACCTGTCTTGACTCCGCTACCGCTGCCGCCGACCGCGTCTCTCCCTCTAATAAACCGGGCGCCCAGACTTTCTTCACATCCCATCACGGCTCTGCACATCTCGCATAGCCTCAAGTCTCGCAATACACAGCATCCACTGCCGCCCAGAATCTTACAGCTGCCACCGGCGGTTTTACTTTTTGGACGCGTTCACCGTTACGCGCCTTGGCTTGAAGACAGTAGGGTCGATCAGACGCTGTTGGTCACTCGAAGCGTCTCTATTGAAATAAAACAAAAACCGGCGAGCATCACATCTCATACGAATCACCGAGAGACGGCATCAGCAAAGACCCCGTTACGGCGGCAAACCTCACTACACTACATAATTTCGCTACATACAACTACGTATACAACACGGCATCCTGGTTGAGACCTCATCGCCGACAGAATGAAGCCTTCAACTTTGCTCTACGCTTTGGGCTTTGCGCAGCTGGGCTTGGCTGCCCCCGTCCCAGCACCTATTTCGGGTCTTGTCTCCCACATCCAAGGCGAGGCACATCGTCTCACCAAGATCACCCGCTTGTCTTTTCACCACACACCACCATTCTCCACCGCCAAGGAAGTTGAGGAACCTGAAGGACAGAAGATCGAATTCGAATTCGACAACCGCCCAGTATCACCATCCGAAAACGTGCCCCCGTCGCTTGTTCTGGCGGCGCCACGGCCACTGAAGACCAGCTACCTTCAATCACTATCCAAGCACCCGGGATCAGGAAAGGACAGAGTGGTGGACGTGGTGGGCGACGGAACTCCTGAGACGATCGAGCCGATGACTCTTGAGGAGGGCCTAGCAAAGCTGCTACCGCCAAAGACCCGTCTGGGCTGCTGGAGGCATATCCAAGTCTCTATGCCTACCATGTCTATCTTCGAGCAGCACCCCGACTTGATCGTCCTCGGGGCCTTGCTTGCTCTGGTCGTCATTCTTCTTGTGCTGGAGACTGTTGGCACCACCTTTCAAGGGTGAGTTTTCCATCAACATTAACCACCCAATGCTTTGACTGACATTCTTCAGGGTCCGCCAACACTACGACCCCAAGGGGGAGATCCGGTTAGAAGGAGACGAAAAGCCCTGCAAGTCGCCGTCATTCCGGCGTGACTCGGTTGCCTGCAATGAGGAGCTTGATATCGAAGGTTCAAGACCATGACGGAAAGGGCAAAGGACAAAAAAGCAAAACAAAAAACAAAAAACAAACAGCCTCATGTCACGTGGACTTTTAATGTGAATAATAGACATTGCGATACCACTTTTTTACATATCCAGAGCGCGGCGCTGGTATTAGGCATGAATGAAAAGAATTACTATTACTTTAACCCACGGGTTTCTAATGCAGTATGCACCTCAGTGGCTGAGTATGTGCGCGTTGAATAACTAGGGGAGAGCATTACCGCGCGGCAAACAGGGACGAGAGATGTGAAAACCATCAGCGAGTTTCGGGCTAGAGAGCTGGCGAGGAGGGATTCGATTCCGAGGACGAAAGGGACTAGTGGAGCCAAGATATCATTAAGTAGTGATGGCATCATTCGGGAAACTCCAGGGCGGCAACGATGCTATATCGCACAAAGCTCCGGGATCTGTCTCACAAGTCGTGCCGACGAAGAAGAAGAAGAACGCGAGCGCCGTCCACATGCGAATTCCACACAGGCCTGACAGATAGAGTTCCCTCGAGCTTGAGTCTTTGGTAAGAAAAAGCACCTGCATGGCGCAGATCCGACCAAACCGACGAAGGCCAGTCCGTCCCCGCCCCCGAATCGGGCTCGAGGACCACCTCAACAGCCTGTCCCGTTGTGTCGGCCAAAAGGATTTCGCATGGCTGCTGTTGGACGCTTTTTTCACGGGGGCATGCGGAGATGCCGAAGGTCCGTTTTTGTCATCATCGGGGAACACGCAACCCGCTTTGCGTGGACCACACTAGGGGGACGAGCGAGGGCAGAAGGGAGAAAGGCATTGCTGGCGCAACAACCATCAGCTGACGGCACGGAGCTGCGTTGCCAGTATCCCATGCTTACCATCCAAAGACGTGTTGCCCCGGGTCTGGGTCTGAAATGTCGAAGAAACCATACGATACAGAACATCACCGGCAGTAGTCGAGGCAGATGGGAAACTGCATCGAGGCAACTTCCAGCCCTCAGATAGGTGTCTGAGCTCACCCAGCACGACTTTCGTTTGAATGGTTCGAGACGGTGGGTCTTTCAATGTGTGCCTTGATGGGATACATGTGTAACACGAGGGGGGTGGGAACCGCGGGCCACGAAGGGAGGCGGTATTGTCTGCGCTACTGCGTCTCTCGACGTCTCCTACCCACCACCACCTCACCTTCTAATTGGATTGGCAAAGACGGCGGGACGGACAAAAGTGTAAAGTAGAACTTTCGGCATGATGATATTCTTCTCGGCAGGGCGCGGATCTTCGCACACCAGCCCGCTTTGGCATAACGACACTTGGGCCCGTCGACACGTACAAGGATAAATCACCTGGCGAGGTGTAAGGATTATGGATGGTCATGCCGTCCCTTGGAATCCAGGACGTGTTGGCGAGTTGCCAAGGAACACCGGCGTCCGTCTTTAGGGAATACGACGGATGAACATGAGGAAGACAGAAGCCGCGGCCTTGTCTACTCCAGGCGTCCAAGCTAAGGTGTTTGACGGGACGCGAGGGTACAAGCTCTGCCGCGCTCCACAGATCATCCTGGAGCCGAAACCTTTTGAAATAGCGCCGTAGGCCGCTGCCAAACAGCGCCTCGCCTTTTTATGTTTCCGACGCAGCTACAGCTTGCAGCGTCGGCGTGTACAAGCAAGACGGGGCCCCACACTGCTGAACGCCTCTCATGGGCCATTGCTCCGGACCTGGAGACTCGCGGTGGCATGCCCTGGATGTGAGCGAGAACGGCGAGTTCAGCCGTTGAGCCCGGCAGGAAGAATGGGAGAGATCGGGGTTCAAGCCTGGCCGGACGTCAAGTGCGTTTCATCGCCGTTCGCCCGGTTTCTTTGTTCTAGCCGGTACACCCGGAAGAAGATCGATGCGGACCGCGGACTAAGGTTAGATGGCGCGGGATAGGGTGGCTTCGACGCTCTGTAGTTGATGTAGCTTCCTAATCGAGGTCGTCGTACCAGGCGAACACGCTTCGGGTGGCTGGCATGGGCAGCACGAGGCATGCCACGTCTTGAGGCCTAGTCTCGCACCAACGCGTGGGTCTTTGGCCTAGGGATTGCTGGGATCTATTTATATGGTTGGCATATCGCTACCCACTGTCTGTACGCGAGCCCGAAAGTGCTGGCTTGGTTCTAGGGACCCAAGGTACCACTATCAGGAATGTATGAAATGGTATGGAGTGGTATGAAATTGGAGCCCTGGCAGGACGAATCACATGGCCCTGGGTTCGTCATGGTAGTGGTGGGTGAGTTGATGGAGTAAAGCCGGTCCATGACACGGGAGGATCGGGGACATCTAATCTAGGTTGGACTGTTTCAAAGTTGGAGGCCTCGCTGAAGGATGCAAAGGACGGTCCTGAGAAAGAAGAGCAGAAACACACCAGCACCACTGACAGAGGTTATCTGCCAAGGACCTCCCATGTTGGCGGATGCTGTACGTGGCCCTGGGGCCTTGCTTCGTAACCAGCGCCGGAGCGTACGTCTACATGCTTAACCCTTCCCGTGGGTTCATCATTTCCCACAACCCTTCTACTTAAAGCCTATCCACAAACGATCTGAAGTAATGCGCAACATGAACCATAAGCTTCGGCCTCTACATCTGCTTTTGATCCATGCAAAGGACCGACACTCTTCTGCCTGCTAATGTCTGCTTCTACGATGGTTTTCAAGCACTCGATCCGCCTTCGGGGCATGTTGGGAGGGGACGAAGACTGTTGTAGTGTGACCAACCATGGCTGCATTCTGCGGAGTTATGACAATGAGGCCAACGGATCTGCCTTGTGCGAGTGCTCACTACGCATCAGTGTGAATATGTCCTGAGTTGTTCAGTTTCTCCGTATCACTGGGCGAGTAAACCTAGGCACACGACTCGAAAGCCACGGACCATTCCGGTGCTGACCTTGACTGCCTTGGCCCATGGAGCCGAAGACAGAATAACCCCAGAACACAGGATGTATAGTGAGCAAGACGAGGGGGTGCACGTGGGTGTTGTAGGGTGTAAACCCGGTCATGCTGGCTGTCGCCCTCAGCAGCGGCGGGTTTCATTTCAGCACCTAGGTCACCTTGTGCCAATTTCTTGAAGTAGAGAATCTGTCGTGCTCCTTACATCACGCCAGCGTGAACTATCTAAAGCCATGTAGTCGGCCTATGGAGCTCCTTGATACATTTCGGACTACTGAAATACATTCGTGTTGGAGCATGGTGTGTAAATCCCGAGGGCTTTGACAATACCGTTTGGTCTGGAAAAGGGTACATCATCTTGTGCCTAGAATCCCGGACGAATGTCTGGCATGAAGTCGTAGAGTTTCTGCGTGATAGTGCGTGTTCTCTTGCAATGTCTTCGGATACAAACCGTACTCACATTCAATACGTTGCAGGAATGCGAATCATTGCAAGACAGCAGAGCCCTAACAAGCACAACCATTTGTCCACTCTCACAAGGGAACAAGAAGAAAAGGAGAAGAAACGCTGAGAGATATACTCAGGGAAAGAGCTGTGAACTTGGCTCTGACCGATGATTCTCAATGGCTGCATCACAGATGCAGTATCTCCGCGGCCTCGCTCTAAATTATACATCCACCTGTCTGCCCCATCCGCTGCTGGCGAGAAAAAGGGAAGAAAAATCAATTACCTACCGCAGCTGCCACCGGCACATGTGAACGCGGACTATCTGGATGATCTCGGATCAATCAAACCGCTGCTATAAACATGCCGCATCCGATACTACTTACAGGAATGACATGCTTGATGACGTCCGTCGACTTTGTTAGCAGGACTTTGTGAGTAAAGTTTAGCACTTCGCCCTGGCGATTTGGTGGTGGAGGCGACGCTGACCACCAGCCTCATTTGACTTGTAGCTAATCATCTATGATCCATAAAATAAAATGTCGTTTCAGTAGAAATAATGAAGGCCCCTACGAGGCAGTGTCTGCGAACCTTGGACATGACACAAACGGCCAGTCACCGGCAAGTGAGTGTAGCCTGCAGTGACGGAAAGACTCGGTCAAAATCCACAACCAGCAGCAGAGTCAGAGCTGCACTCGCAACGGAAAGGGAACGTGCTCCTAACCGACCATGAGTGCCAGTGTGAATTGAAACAGACCGGAATTGCGTTCGTCACGACGGTCCCGCCGGGTGTAATCACGGGCGGGGCGGAGCAGCATGCATCCGGATTCCAGCCGGCCAATAACATCAAAGAGGTGAAATGTTGGTGCCTCGATTCGGCAACTCGTATGGCATCATGGAACGTCCAAATCTACCCGTCCACCTCGTCCCGGAAGCTTCATCCTGGGCGGTGGTGTACTTGGCGTGCAGCCCTTTCCCTCGCCCGTTATGAGTCGCCCCTAAACGAAGAGCCCTACGGTTCATGCGCGAGCTACTTCCGATCCGTGGACGTGCATACTCATCTCATCCGCGGGAAAGCTACGACGAACATCATCCAAAGATTGAGATGATAGGCCCGAGTGCTGTGCAGCATGGAGGACTCGCACATGCGAGGTGGTACGGTACATCCGAAAGACGGCGCCAGCATGTGGTGCGGGGTACCAATTACATCACATGTGAGAATGGCGGGGTAGTTTACGGACTAGACTGTCGGGCTTCATGTGATTTTTCTTTTCATATTTTACGAGTTTCAATTCTACAAAACGGATCGCTCAAGGACCGCATTGTTTCCTTTTCACAGGTAACAGGATATCGTTACGTAGTTTTACACACAAGGCGTGGTAGGGGGGTTAGCTCTCCACTTGGACTCAAAACACAGTACATATAAACACGGTCAACAGCTGCCTATTTACGGCTTGTAAGCGCTGGGGCCGATCATGAGCTCGGGGCGGACGAGCTTGTCAAAGTCCTCCTCGGAGAGGGCGTTGAGCTCGAGGGCGGACTCCTTGAGGGTGAGGCCCTTCTTGTGGGCGTTCTTGGCAACCTTGGAGGCCATGTCGTAGCCGATCTTGGGGTTGAGGGTGGTGACCAGCATGAGGCTGCCGATCGTTAGCGAACAAGATCCATGCAGAGATGAGCAAACAGTGATTGAAACTTACGACTCCTTCATGATGCTGGCAATCTTCTCCTCGTTGGCCTGGAGACCGGCAACCAGGTTCTTCTCGAAGGAGCGCATGCCGTCAGAGAGGATGCGGACGCTGTGGAGAAGGTTGCGGATGACCAGGGGCTTGTAGACGTTGAGCTCGAACTGGCCGTTCATGCCACCGATGGTGGTAGCAACGTGGTTACCCATGACCTGGGCGCAGACCATGGTGAGGGCCTCGCACTGGGTGGGGTTGACCTTGCCGGGCATGATGCTGCTACCGGGCTCGTTCTCGGGGAGGATGAGCTCACCAAGACCGCAGCGGGGACCGCTGCCGAGGTAGCGGATGTCCTGCGCGATCTTGGAGAGAGAGCCGGCGAGGGTGTTGAGGGAGCCGTGGGCCTGGACGATGGCGTCGTGGGCGGCAAGGGCCTCGAACTTGTTGGGGGCGGTCTTGAACTCGGTGCCGGTCATCTTGGTAACCTCCTCGGCGATGGCCTCGGCGAAGCCCTGGAAGGTGTTGATGCCGGTACCGACGGCGGTACCACCCTGAGCAAGCAGGCGGAGGTCGGGAAGGGAGGTCTCGACTCTCCTGATGCCGGCGTCGAGCTGGGCGACGTAGCCGGAGAACTCCTGGCCGAGGGTCAGGGGAGTGGCATCCTGCAAGTGGGTGCGGCCGATCTTGATGATTTTCTTGGCGTCGAACTCGTCAACCTTCTTCTGGAGGGCGTCGCGCAGGCTCTTGAGGGAGGGGATGAGCTCGTTCTCGATCCCGAGGACGGCGGCGATGTGCATGACGGTGGGGAAGGTGTCGTTGGAGGAGGCGGAGCGGTTGACGTGGTCGTTGGGGTGGACGGGCTTCTTGCTGCCCTTCTCGCCGCCGAGGATCTCGATGGCGCGGTTGGAGATGACCTCGTTGGCGTTCATGTTGGACTGGGTGCCGGAGCCGGTCTGCCAGACGACGAGGGGGAAGTGGTCGAGCAGCTTGCCCTCGGCCACCTCGGCGGCGGCCTGCTGGATGGCCTTTCCGATCTTCTCGTCGAGCCCGTAGCGCATGTTGACGGTGGCAGCGGCGCCCTTGAGGATACCAAAGGCCTTGACGATCGGGGGAGGCATGCGGTCCTGAGGCTGGTTGATCTTGAAGTTCTCAAGGGAACGCTCAGTCTGGGCGCCCCAGTACTTGTCCGCGGGGACCTGGATCTCGCCAAAGGCGTCGCTCTCGGTGCGTGTCTCGGCCATTCTGGGGGCGGTGGTGTGAATGCTTCGCTGGAGGGAGAAGGGGCTGGTGAAGTTTGATGATCGGGAAGAGTTCGTCGCGGGGTAAATAGCTGCGGGGGAAGAGGAGGTGTATCGGGTCGAGCATGTGGAGAGGCTCTTCGCGCATGTCCTCGGCCTAACGGTAAGCCGTGAGTTCGCCAGGCCGGAAGCGGCGCGACGAGCTGGTGCCGAACGAAGCATGACGGACCGTGTTGTTTTCTTGGAGAAAGGGGGGGAATTGGAGAGTGAAAAAAAGCGGCACTTCGAACTTGGACCGAGCCAATTGAAGTGAGATGACCTCGAGTGCGGACAAGAAGAGGCGCGTTAAGATATTGCCAGATCTACAGAAGACCTCAAGAGACGGAAAAAAAAAAGAAGAAAAAAATACTCGTTTTTTTCCGGCTCAATAAACAGAAGTTCGATCACCTCCGAAATGATTCCGTTGGGGAGCTCTGACACCTGTGGAGCTGTATGTGGCCCGTGCACCCGGCTTATCCCGATATCCCGATTGCGCAGCAACGACAACGGCGACGCGGGAGTGTGCCGAAAGTCTCCGGTTCCCCGCGACTTACCTCACATGGTCAGATTACCTAAGGTAAGTCACCTCAACCCCCAGGATGAACTCTTCCCACGGGACCTGATCCCCACTCCCCGACGCCGAAGTCGTTGTTGGCCTCCGCAACAGCAAGAAGCAAGCAGCACAGCACGCACGTATATATTCAGCCCCCAAGCCCCTTGCAGCGTCCGCAGCGGGAGCAAGATGATAGGGTGGGCAGTGTAGCACAGCGGGTATCCCGGCCCCGCTCCGCTGCAGCATGTCATCACACAACACCGCGGCCGCCAGGGCTCCTTGGGACATCTGCAGAGAGTCTCCTCTTCGCCGCCGCCGCCTCCCACGGGGACGGAGAGCTTAGCGTTCCTGGAGCGCCGTGGACCCGTTGCTACGGACTTGCCGGCGCTCACAGCCCCTCCGCCCTCCTTCCAAGGCCCACTCTGACTCCAACTTGCCCCCAGCTCCCGAAGAGGGTTTGGTGCATGGGCAGAAGGGCGGTATTGGCAGGTTGACGCTGGTGAGGGCCCCAAGATTTGAGGCCATCACGGCCATTGGCCCCTCAACACAACCACACGGCTCTTAGCGCCTGACAGCCTAGAATGGGCAACGACGATCAGCAGGTCCAAGAGGCACACCCACCTCATTGCACCAAGACCAGTGATGCAGGTAATGCCACGGAGTCTTACTCGCCAGCAGCCAGCAAGCCCATACGAGAGGCGGTGCCAAGCTACTGTAACAGCAACTGAGGACAGGGGACGATGCGAGCCCCATTAGCTTCCTGCACGGTACTGTAGCTGCTGTGGCTTGCTCTGGTCAGGAAGGAGTTGACAAAGCTATGCAACTGGGTGGGTTTCACCTACTTCAGCCCACCTGGCTTCCTATGGCTGACTGCTCATGGCCATGCTCACCCCATTTTCCCGTGGTCAGAGGCCCATCTGCCGACCCCTTTTCTTTGCTCTTACATGTCTTCACTGCCTCTTCGAGCTTGACCGTATTTCTTCCCTTATCCACTCCTAACCCCAAAGCTAGAGGAAAGAGTACGAGTACTTGAATTCCGCCGTGCGCTGCTCAATTGAAGTAAAGAAGCACGCGACATCCCATCTTCTCCCATCTGATAAATTAAAGAGGAGCCCCAAGTCGCCCTACGCCCTGTCCACAACCCACCTTTCAACGAAAAAGGGCCCCTCCCCTCCCGTCCCGCACGTTTTGTCTCACCTCGAGCTCTAAACCCCACCTTGCTTGGCCTCTGCTCCAAGCATCGATTCGCACTCCCACCGCCAAAACAAACAGCGACAAACCCAGTTCAACCCCCAGGAACTCCCCAGAACGTTATCATGTCTCTCCAGGTCGACGACCGCAGTCGTCGCACCCGTTCGCGCTCTCCGGGCCGTCGCGAGCGCAGTCGCAGCCCCGCGCCCCCGACCATGGTTGATCCCCCGCGCGAGCCCAGCTACGCTTACCCGGAGGACGACCTCAACGACAGATATGCCCGTGACAGAAGCGCGCACGTCGTCACCGCCGAGCCGGGTGCGAGCACGAGCAACACTATGTCGGGGGCCATCCCCTACCCGGAGGATGGCAGCGACGCAATGTTCCCCGGCACGAGGTCTCTTTACGACTACGACGACCGCCGCGGCGCTCCATCTTACCGCCCACCCCCTTCTCCTCAAGACAACTACTACCGCAACTCGCGCGAGACCTACGAAGATCAGCAAGCGCGCACCCCCGACCACCGCGACGATGACAAGTTGAAATACCTTCCGGCCAAGTACAGCAGTCACAGCCGCAGCAACAGCAAATACGGCAACGAGGCAGAGTACGCGCCCCCTAAACCTTCTCGCCCAGACACGGGCGACTTATACCCACCACCGAAGCCTCCTCGTCCAGTCTCTCCCGGCGGCTACGCCTACGCCCAGCCTCAGCCCTACGAGTATGCAAAGACTGACGAGAAGACCAAGAAGAAGGAGGAGAAGAAGAAGGCACTAGAAGAGAACCTCGCGTACGGCTTCGACCCTCACGCGTCTAGGCCAGGCTTGGCCCCCGAGCCCCGGTACTCCGGTCGCGCTCCGAGCCCAGGACCGCAGATCTCGGCCGGTGCCCAGGCATACTACAACAACGACCCCCGCGTCTCATCCAACATTTTGACCGTTGAGCCTGGAAGCCGCAAGCGCGAAAAGTCACCCCAGCCGCCGACTCATCGTATGTCGAACTTGTCTGTGAACACAGGCCATCACGCACTGAATATGAGCATGTCGTTGGCGAACGCGCCGGGATCGCCCTTGTTGGAGTCGTACCATGGTACATACCAGGATATGTCACCGATGCCATCACCGATGCTGCTGGCCTCCTCATCACATGATCTGCAGGTCATGGAGCCCGTTTCTCCAATCGGTTCTGACGACGAGGGCAGGCGACGCCGGCGAGCACGGTTCCACGATATTGAAGACGATGCAGCAAGAATTGCCAAGGCTCTCCGCAGCGACAGGAAGAATCCCGATCCCGAGCCCCTGATTGAAATTCTGCCTGGCCTTACTCACGACCAAGTCATGGATCTTCGTAGGGAGTACAAGGCGCTCGTCAAGACTGGCTCGGAGCGCAAGGGCGTGAACGTGGCCAAGCACATCCGCTCCCGCCTCAAGGACGCCGAGCCGAATCTCATGAAGGCTTGCTACGCCACGGCGCTGGGCCAGTGGGAGAGCGAGGCGTACTGGGCTAACTTCTGGTACCAAGGCGACAAGACACGCCGGGAGCTCCTCATCGAATCCCTCATGGGCCGCACGAACCATGAGATCCATCTCATCAAGGACGGCTTCAGCGACAAGAAGTACGATAACAACCTGATCAAGTGCATGAAGACCGAGTTGAAGGAGGACAAGTTCAAAAAGGCCGTGCTGCTGGTGCTCGAGGAGCGCAGGATGGAGGAGTACGACCCCTATGGTCGCCGCCTAGCCATTGATTACCATCTTGTTGAAGATGACGTCGCGGACCTGCGCAAGGCTGTCAAGTCGGAAAAGGGCGGCGAGTCGCTCATGATCAGCATCGTTGTACAGAGAAGCGACTCGCATCTTCGTGAGGTGCTCAAGTTGTACGAGCGGACGTACAGGTCCAACTTTGCCCGCGACGCACTCAAGAAGAGCGGGAACCTTGTGGTAAGTGAACACCTTCTTGATCTGTCAACGCAGTTACCTAAAGCTATTTCGCAGGGAGAACTACTGGCCCACATCCTCAACGGCGTCATCAACAAACCTGTCCGAGACGCCCTGCTTGTTCACCACGCTCTCACGGCGAGCCGCAAGGACGACCTGCGTCGGGAGCTGCTCATTTCGCGCCTCGTCCGCTTCCACTGGGACCGCCACCATCTCGAAGCCATCAAACGCGCCTACCGCGAGCGGTACGGCCGCGACATGCAAGAGGCTGTTCGGGAGGGCACGAATGGCGAGTGGGGTCTCTTCTGCAGGGAGCTGTGCATTTACCGCATGCCTAACGACGTCAAGAGCTACGAGAAGGTGTCGGTGCAAGTCCGGTGAGAACTTTTCCAGAGGGGAGGAGTATATTTATTACTTGAAAAGAGATGGATGACAGATTTAATGAGACAATGTGGTACGGGAGGCTTTCTGAACGAACTATTTATGCTATATCCAGTGCGCCGTTGAGAATACAAGATATCACCATCTTCAATCAACACGCCTCCTTTTTGATGTTTGATCCGCTCCTACGTAAATGATAACCGAGACGCAACAAAGCCTTCAAGCCCTTTCGAACCTCACGAACCTCCTACCCCCATCCTCTCTTCTCGACACAACCATCCTTCCTCTCTCTCCAATTGCGTACGAGCTCCCCTCGGATCGATCATCAATCTCCCCGACCCTGTCATCCAGGTCCGACCTTCTCTCCCAACTCCTCGTCCGCCTCCTGTTCCCTCTATCCTCGACACCGACGCCACCACTCCTGGAACCCTTTTGACGCTCATCATCCCCCAACGCACCATGCATCGTAAACAAACCCCCATCAACACCCTCATCCCTCCTTCGCCGTCTCCATCTCTTTGCCACAGATCCGCCTCGCTCATGATATCGATATCTGTGCTCAAGATGCTCCCTACCTGGCATCCCGCGGGGAAACGCCTCAAACTCGTCGAACAGCAGGGTTCGCCTCCGGCCGCGTTGCGGGTGCAACTCATCCACGTCGCCTAGGGTCCCGATATGGTGTTTCCGCTTTGTTCGGCAACTAGTCATGTGTCGTCGTCCGGTCCCCACGGAAGAAGACAGTGGCAAATCGACACAAGAGCCGGTGCCGCCACAGACATGTCCTGACGCCACGCCTATGGGCACCGAGTGACCATAACAGCTGTCGACTTTGAAGTCCCATTTCTTTTGATCTTGCTAATTTTTCATCCGTCAGTAACGAGTCAAGACTTCTGCGTGTCCAAAACATGAGAACGAAGAAAGTAAGGTATGAGGCGGAACGTACCTCACCAGGACATCTCGAAACCCCAACAACATTGCCACCCCAGTCACCTCTCCCTTTGACGGGATAACAGCGACTCCAAAAAGAAGGTCCTTTCTTCCTACATTTTCTACACTTTTGCTTCTTCTCGCACTTCTTGCACCTTTTCTCCTTTTTTGGCTTGACGCCGTATTCCTCCTGTCTCAACTCACAGCCCCTCCCCTTTTCACCACCAAAACAACACCCCACAGTATCGTAACAGCACTCGTTCCACTCACAATCCGAACAACAACACTCCCAGAAGACTGGTCCATCAGAGTCCGAGTTTTGGCCCGATTCCCAAACACAATCATCGCTGGGATTGTAGTAGCCCACCCCATCGACGTCTTCCTCGTTCAAAAGCCCACCGTTGTCATCGTCAAGGGCGGTCACTTCGCGGCGCTGATGGCGGCATAATGATTGCTGCTGCTGCTGCTGCTGCTTTCCTGACCGTAGCGCGATGATGGTTTCGTCTACAATCTGGCGAATTTCTTGGCTGCTCGCCGTGCCCATCTCGGTTGGTCTTCGAGACTCAGAAAGGAGCTTGTTTTCTGTATAATGCAGTCGACGAGAAGGAAACTGACGCATTCACAACGAAGAAAAGCTTAAATTATGAAGTCAGGGCAGCATTGAGAGAAAGGAGAGAAATCTGAAGGTTACGCGAGGCGTTTGTTCCCTCGTCAACTTTCCCTCTCTTTCGACAAGCCCGGCTACGCGCATCAGGGTAACCGTCCGAGGTCGCTCAAGTCACACCTTTAAACAAGCAACACCAGCAAGATCAAAAGCAGCCCGGTAACATGACGTGTCTACCATGTATAGCCTCGCACAATCGGCCGTGCTAGCAGCTGTCTACCAACCAGACGTAGTTCCCGAAAGCAAACACCCGGACTACCTCGATAACCACCTAAAGAATAGGCAAAAAGCATACAACACCAGGTATTCGCTGTGCGTCACCGACCCAACTACTGTTGAAGCAGGCAATGCGGCAGTCCAACCCAAACGAAAGTGGGATATTCTGGGGAAATGCTGGGTACATATCTGGGACGGATTCCGCCAGCCAAATACACGAAGTCTGATGGCACGTACATCTGGCCCTTAGCGAATAAGCCAGGAGGCAGATAAGGGGATTTCCCTAGTTACACGTACACATCAATACACAGCAGAGACATCCTATCAATTGACGTATTTTAACACCTCTAGGTTGCTCTATTTTCGTCTAGGTTAGGCTTCTGCATTGCCCACTTTAACACTAACAAGCACAGTCATCCAGATGTGCCAATGCCACCTGGCATCCTCTTAACTTCTGGTCAAAGAATCCCCGGTCAGTTAAGAGTACAAAAGCCGTGCCCGTCTTCTCCAGGGACTCACAGGCGATATGTGCCTGAAGGGATGGGGTGGCTTGGCCAGGTCATCAACCTTTGTCGGATAGTGCCTCCAGACTGCTAGAACGGGAATGATTACTGATGATTGCTTATACCTGCCGATTGCGAGGTGGGCGCGCTGACAACGATAGTTCCGTTTAAAACAGCTTGCAAGGTATGACCCTAGACTCTCTAACAGCGTTTTCTTTGCCTATTCTATCTGTTTAGGCAGTGTTTTCCTAAAGTCTCTATAAAGAAAAATGTCAGGCAGCGACATATAAGTTTGGTGCCAGTGTTGTATATTAATAAGTATGCCTAACGAGGGACTATGAACGTATCCATCTATATATATACCAGATAGGCGACCCCCTATACAGTAACTACATCAGTAGATATTGCAATACCCTCGTAAGATCATATGCTTATCGTGCATATTGTAACTAGTTGTGACGACACACAGCTGCTACTAGTGTAAGGTATTACTGTAACAATGTGCCTATGTCTAATATGAGTCTTTTAAACTTTTGGCTTACAAGGTTACCGTTATCTGCCAAGTTTACTGGAGTTTATCTGTGGGTCTATAACCAAACTGAGTCTTGTCTCAGACGCATTTGCATAGCCGAAATCACAATATCATACTGTAGCAGTTCACGAGTGATTTGTGACTCGCCAACGAATTAGAACTGTAATAAAGTGTTTTTTGCAGGGATACTAGCTATTGATTAGAAGGAGCAAAGCTGGAGGTTGCTGGGAGAAGTATATAAACAACAGAAGTAAGCATATCTACAACCAGTTTCTCTAGATTACATTGCTTCTATACTCTTCTAAACTTATACGATATACAATCCAATTCCTCAACACATTTTCATTAGTATTACTTTGAAGCGATGAAGTCTTGCCTCGTACTCACTACCCTCCTCGCTTCCATGGCTTTAGCCATTCCGTCTGTCCAGAGCAATCCTCGGGACAGCGAGCTCCTTAGTCGTCAAAGGGGTCCTGTCCGCCCCCCTGGTAGCTGTTGCGGATTTACATAATGCTCTGACTCTTGCGTAAGTTCAAAACCAGACCTCTTCTAGAAACGTAACCTTGAAACATTAACCAGCAACGGACAGTGCCCTAGCGGTTGTCCCTAAGTAACCTTAGAGAACGCTTCACAAGGTCTAACCAAGTGTAACCATTACGACTATGGTTAGGTAGAGAAATAGGAGTGGTCCTGACTGTCCCATTTATGTAGTTATCTCTATATAAATAATGTAGAAGTAACAATTAAATGGGTTGTTATATTGCTTAATGGATCTTACTTTGAAATGCATTAATTCGATACGAATTTGCTCTACTCATGGGCAACTTTCTAGCCAATTATCAATGCAATTGTTATCGTCTAGTTTTGACGATTTTTATAAGCCCAGGTACTAGAAATGCAAAGCACTGCTGCCAAAGTCAGTGACACAGTCCTCCTGGCAGCCGTTACGGATCTGATAGGGAGCGTGGACTGTGGTGGTGCCGGGCTTGTTGCACGGCGGTGTCGCGGAGCTGCGCGGAGCGACGGTGAAGCAGCACGGATATCTCAGTGCTGCAGGGCAGCGGGAGCGAAGATGGAGTAGCAAGATAACGGCGAAGCAGAAAGGAATAAGCAGTGCAATAAGACAAACCACGATAAAGATAGGTCAGACCAAGTGATGCTATTCATGGTTGACCTCCTCCACAGAGGAGGTCAGTCTGGGCAAAGGCTATATACTCCATGGTCACGTGTATCTACACGTGACGGCAGTTGGGACCTACGGATGCCACAATGGCTTGTGACAGTCAGTCAGTGATGACCATACTCACATGTAGTGATATAGTTACTGGCTGTAACCAAGAAGTGTTGAGAAGGTAAGACTTACTGTTGTCTCTAGACTTCAAGTTAGATTTTATGATTGGCGTAATTGGCCGCTGTGCCTTGTAACTGTATATCGCAAAACGGGAAAAAAGAATGAAATAGAGTTCTCATTTCCGAACTTTTGCTCTGTTGCATAATTGGTTATTTATGCCTGCTTGTGACATTAGATAGATCAAGGTTAAGTGTCTTGACCTTCCCTTTTTCTTTTAACCTAGGGGGAGGAGGTTTGTTCAGCACCGTAATCAGTCCCAACCCGATGTATTAGCCATCAAGCTACTGAAAACAGCTTATAGAAGTACTTGTGTATTTTCATCAGCATTTCGCCTTAACCATTGTAAGCAAAACGGACTTTCTTACTAAATACGGAGAAGCACGCTTAGCAGCTTTCACTTGCAACGATATTAGAAGTGGCTGAATTTCTAACTATCACAAGAATGACTTGTTATTTGCAGAAGTAACTTGGGTTTAGCGTATGTGCTTGAATGAGTTATAATAGCTTGGATGGGCACTAGTTGGCTGCACATCGCACCACCTTGTATCAGGTGCCCAGTCGCACTCGATTTGACACATAATTTCAACCAAAGACACATGATTTATATGCTCCAATAGCGTCTGTGAGGTCTTAAGAGACCGTATCCGATCAGATACGTCTGCCAGCAAAGAATTTTCGTTCAACCTGGCGTCACTTAAACACGATCAGCCGCCGGCCGATAGTGCATTCCCATCCGACGGAGTTGAGTCCTTAGCGGCTTAACGTCGGCATTAACTAATGTGTTGACCCAAGTCTTTTCCTTAGTTATTTCATTCGTGGTTGCAACACTTGCAGCACCCAAAAGCACTGGCGGCATGTTTTCGTAAATGGTCTCGTACTGCTGGGCACTGGTGACGAAGGTTTCGTGGAAGATGCCAATATGCTTGTGATCTTCCTTGATGTTGTTAAACCACTTCCAAGTGTTCCAATGCAAGGTGTCGTGCGCAAAACGGTTCAGACCATCGACGTTACGAAAATAGTAAATCATGAGCAATGTGTTGTTGCGGTTTGATTCGGACCCTTTCCAGTTTGAGAAGTGGTAAAGGCCGTACTCGTCTGCTCGCCTTCTGAGATCTGCATTCATAGCATCGAAATGTTTAATAACGGCAGGCGCTCCAGGTGAAATGAGGCCCAAAGTGTGATTAAATCGCACACCGAGGTGGAAAACCACCAAAGGTTGCGAAGCAGGGACAGCGGGGATTTCTCCGCTAATTGGGTCGACCATCTGAGCCGTAACCTGTCCTGGAACTATTCCCTTTGGATATATTTTGCCGCTGCGAAGTTCAAAGAATGTAGAGATCGCCGAGATGAGAGCGCAGACCGAGAACGGGACGATCGCGTACCTGGGGGGGAGAACGAGGAAGAGTGCAGATTGTGTAACAGCGCCAATAGTAAAAAGTGCTGTGAGACTAAAAGAGTCCCTTATGTGAACCTTGTAGTTGCGTTAGGTCTGATTCAATATAAATTAACAAGAATAGGGATTCTAGGCAGGCTCAAGGCAACGGAACATACAGTTAGGTTTCTGGACTCATGAGAATCCATCCGCTGAGGGGTTGACGGCAAAAGATTCGGGAACCGGGCATCGTTTTTGTTGGGCAGCAGCTGACAGGCCCATAGAAAGGTAGGGGGTCAATGAGGTGTATTGAAGAGTATGCTGAAAGAAGGACTATGGACGTATCCGTCTATCTATATAATGAATGGACGATCCCTAATACTGGCATATCCTTGGCAGACTTAGTCATGATCGTGTGAGACCATAAAGTCTGTTATGCATAGTGCGACTATTGCTGTAACGAATGTGCTGGGTTAGGCCTGACACACCCCCCTAGGTTTAAGACTCTGCTTGAAGCTATTCACACTTCATCCTGACCCAGCAGGTGTGTGATATCAACAAGGTGAAGTTGGCGTATGAATTCCTTGTGTTTCTGACTGTTCAGTGGTTTGGTTAGACCGTCAGCAATAGTGCTGTTAGTATCCATCCATCTAAAGTTGATTTTTCCTTCCTGACAGACCTGGCGAGCCCATAGGCCTTGGATGTCGATATGCTTCAGCCTGGATGACCTATGTGGCTTTTCTTTAGTCAAAAGGCGAAGGGTCTGACTGTTGTCGCAATAGATGGTTGGATATCCATCTGGACTAATCTCCAGATTATCCATCAGTCTCATGGTTGCCATATATTCCCTAGTTGCTTGGGTTAGAGCAACCAGCTCTGCCTCAGTTGATAAGGTGACAACACATTTCTGCTTTTTTGCTTTCCACTCGATAGGTCCGCCAAACAGCATTGTGATATATCCCTGACTGCTGCGGCGGGTATCGCGGTCGTCTGCAAAAGCAGCATCTGATGAGCAGTAAAGTCTGCTATTAGCTGATCCATCGTACTCTATTGTAAGCCCCTTTGTATGGGCTAGATAGGAAAGACATCTGTCTGCTGCCTCTATATGCGTTGGACCAGGGTTCTGCAGATACTCTGATAGTCGTAATACTGTGTAGGAAATATCTGGCCTAGTAATGACTGCTGCATAGTTGATAGATCTGACTTTGCTTTGGTATTCTGCAATTGTCTGGCGTGATGCTTGCCCATTATACTGGACTAGCTGGTCAATCGCCATAGGTGTTGCTAGCCAGCTTTTGGTTTGCCTGACCTTGTATTTGGCGATTAATGTGTCGATGTAGTTGTCCAGAGATAACCAGATTTTCCTGCTATTAACGTTTCTGATTATCCTGATGCCTAGGAACCAGCGTAGATCACCTATATCTTGAAGCTGATAGTGGGTATCTAGGTCTGCTGTAATTGCCTTTGCCTTTTCCTGGTGGTCAGGATGGAATGCAATCACTATATTGTCTACAAAGATAAAGATAATAATACCCTTTCTTATAAAGACACATTCGTCCTTATGAAGCTGGTTGAAGCCAATCTGCTTTATCGTTTAGGTTATATGGCGTTGCCATAGAAGAGGTGACCTCCTGAGGCCGTACAATGCCCTCAGAAGTAGTAGATAACTCCCATACTCTTTAAAGCCTGGCGGATGACGTACGTAGACTACCTCATCCAACCATGCATTTGTAAATGCATTTACAGCATCCTTCTGCCAGAAGTGCAAAGCAAATCTGGCGCCTAGGGCCATTATGGTTCTGAAGGTTCTGGCAGCTAGGGTTGATGCTGAAGTATCTAGATTGTTGGGTGGTTGTAGGTTGCCTTGGACGCATATCCTGGCCTTGAACTTGCTGAGATATCCGTGCTTATCAAACTTGTATGTGAAGACCTATAACAGAGGTATAATGAATTGCTTGGTCTGGTCAACCTTGCCTATCTGGATCTTCTTCCACGTGGCAATATCCCAGTGATGCTTCAGCTCAGTCTCGCAAGCTGATTTCCATTGACTATAGAAAGGATGCTTTTGGGCCTCTTTCCAGTTTCTTGGTGTTGGCAGAAGATCCCTTTTATGCATCTTTCTGATTGTATCTGTTGTTACTGTATAGTACATGCTGTTATAGGCAGAGATATAGGCAATATACTGCCTTTGTGACAATCCTGTTGATTCTGAATCCGCTGCCTTTCTGCTGGGTTTTCTCTGCCTGGAATTCTGGACGATGTTGGCAGAGTCTACTCCCTGACTTGTATCATATTTCTGGCGTCGTCTGGTTGGTTGGGTTGGTGGCTGTTGGCCTATTCCTTCGTGGGTGGTATCATTGGTATCCTGACCACTATGTTGCTCTGCTGGTTGCGACGATGCTGATGTGTTGGCATGGTCTGGATTTCCATTTGTAGATAGATTTGCATCTGGGTTATCTACCCCCTTATCATCCTGTTGCTGGCCACTATATAAAGCCGTCTTTCCTGTTGGATGGATGGGATCTTTAGCACATATTGTGAAAAATGCCGGGCTGGCTGGTCTGAGGTCAGAGGATGCCCTGGATCCATTCTGGTAAAAATCATCATCCTCTGTGTTAACAAAGATGGTTTCTAGGATTGTTTCTTCAGCTTCTTCGTTCTGTCTTTGGCTTATTCCTTCTGAATAGCTTCCAGACGATAAAGAGGAAGGAGGAGGGAGGCTGGAGTTATTCACCCCCCCAGGCGATGGGATACTAAGGCTGGATTGTGAACCTGGCAATGGGCTGGCACTTGGTGCCCTATACACATTGCCTGCACTTGATGCCCTATACACATCGGCTGAAGAAGAAAGAGAAGACCGGTCGCCATATAATGGGTTTATATAGATATCTGGGAGGGAATAATCACTAAGGATGGTTTCTATGCTAAGGTCTAGATCCTTATGTAGATCTACTAGATCTATCTGCGTTGCCTGGATTCTGATCTAATTAGTATCCGTCTGCTAGGCATCTGATGGGCTGTAAACAACAGATTTATTAAAAGTGATATCTCTTAATCTAAAAACCTGTTGTAAAGCTGGTATCTAGATGCAATAGATATTGCTGCTGTTATATCCGCATAGATATCCTATGTGTGCTCTTGGAGACATCTTTGCTGATTGCTGGCGGCTAGCTAGATAGTCCTTAGTGAGAGGATATGCCCTATAGCCATATCTCTTTAAGTGACTAACAGACAGTTGTTCTGGGCGCTGGGTGCCTCTGTTGGCATTGAGCCAAGAGTTCATTTTGCCCTCTGGCGTAGACCAGCCTATCTTTCGCCTGGGGATTTAGTTACCTAGATAGACTGCTGCTGCTATTGTTTCTAGCCAGAGTTCTAGAGGAAAGTTAGATTAAATTAAGAGTGATCTTGCTGTTGCAAAGATAATCCCACCAGCCCTTTCTGCTGACCCATTTTGCGCTAATATATAAGGAGCTGTCCTCTCTAGGATAATCCCTTGGTCTGTTGCATAGTCGTCTATATTGGTCTGTAGAGATACATCTCCATTCAGACGAATAAAGCGAACAACTATCCCATACTGGGTTCCTAGAAACTGAACTAATTATCTGATGAATTGTAGACCTATCAGTCTGCGATAGGGTAAGGCGCGCTGCAGCTTGTACTTAGTATGTGGGCATGTGGCTAATATGCAGACTTTTGCCCTATTGTAGGCCTCTTCTAGTTAGAAGAAGTCTATGTTGACTCTTTCGAATGGATAGGTTGTCTTATAGGTCGGCTGACGTCGTGAGACAATCTTTATTGCTTTTGCCTGCCTACAGGCCTTGCAATCCTGGGTCAAGGTTCCTTAGATCTCTGCATCTGGGCATGCCTTAGATAGATGATGTAGAGCTGCCTTGTTGGCGTGCCTTAGTCTTTTATGCCAAAGTTGGGCAGAAGCAGTGCTTCGGGCGCGTGGTTTGCTAGAAGATGTGAAAAGGGCTGCACCCATGGGCTCATCAGATGGGCGCTCTAGATGGTACTGTAGGTCATATGCCCAGACCTTATATAGGGCAGTACCTTGGCCATCTTCTAGGCAACGTTTCTGTGGAGCAAACTAGAGATCCTGTTCTTCTAGTCTGATGGTACTGATCAGAGTGGTTGCTGCCTCTGGGACTAGATAGGAGTTCTTGATTTGTAGTTGACACGGTTGCCCTGCTAGGTTTAATCCATTTACCAGCAAAGTCCCTTTTGCAATTGCTTGGATTGGACCATTTGGTGTATTAAATGTCTTTCTGACAGGATATGGATCGACAAGACGGTTCCTATCCCATGTAAGGGTATCTGTTGCTCCGCTGTCAACCAGGACGGAATGTTTGTTATCATTAGATTAGGCAACGTGTTAGCATCGGCCATTTGGTTCTTCTGGAATAGAGGTTGTATCTGACCAGTCTGTATCTGAGTTAGATGGACTAGAACCCCTTATATAGTGGGATTGCCCAATCCTTTGTTCCTGCTGCTGGATTGCAGGACTGGACTTTTCCTTATTTGCCTCAATCTTGTCTTTTAGACGTGGGTTGTTGGCGAGGAACTGCTGGGCCGTCTGGAGTCGCGATGCATCGCCAGTCCATCCAGATGGTCAAATATATGGGTTTAGATAGAAGCAATCAGTATAGAAGTGCTTCATCCCATCTAGAAGACAGAAGGGTACTGGCCTCTCCTTCTTCTTCTTCCTATTGTTGTTGTTATTGTTTAAGTCAGATGGGCCCTTGGCTGGAACCCAAGATGGCTGTGCATCATCTCGCTGTTGCCAAGTGGCATATGCTCCTCCTGACTTAGAGTACTCTTCACCATGCCCAGCTTTAAGCTAAGTCCTAAATTGATGAAGGATCTGTATACCAGACAGTCTATCGTCTGGACTAATGTTGTCTGTTGCTTCCCTTGTAGTAACTGCTGCTAAGGGAGCTGCAAAGTCTGGATATGTCCCTTTTAATGCATTTAGAAGGGTTGCCTGTTGGTGTGTGACACTCATCTCTTCACAGCCAAGTCTAAGGGCCTTTGAGATATAGGTCTCACAGGACTGTATCCATTGGTGTGTATTAGACCTCTTTAGTCTGGTCAAGTGGTCCCTATACGTCCTGTAGGCAAGCATCTTCTCTGCCTCAGGAGTTCGCTGATATCTGTTTTTCAGACATCTCAATGCTTCACGAGGGGTATCAGCATCTACCAGCCAGGACAGCATAGTCATCTCGATGGTAGTTGTGATATCCCTTATGGTTTTCTAAAGCGCGTGAGTCCTACGCTTATACTGCTTAAGCTCTTTAGAATATACTCTACTGTCTGCTTTAAATAGAGTAATCTGTTCGATAGTTGGGTTGACTGGTCTGCCAGGTCTGATAGGAGGAGTAAGGACCTCATCAGAATCTGGGTTACAGAACTGCCATATCCCATTTGACTTAGCGTTCATCCTGATAAAGGTGTACCAGTCTGGCCAGTCAGATTGACCTTTCAGACGGATGGTTAACTGATTGGTTGTCATGTTGACTGTTTTTTGTGTCTTGTAGCTGGATAACAGGATGGATACTTGATGATTGACCAGGAGCCTGCCTGGGTTGCTGATGATATTGATAGGTCAGGGGTTTGACTGTGCGAAGCTATTTAGAGCATCCAGTGGTCAAAAGGACAGCTGGGCTCATAACTGTTGGGCAGCAGCTGACAGGCCCATAGAAAGGTAGGGGGTCAATGAGGTGTATTGAAGAGTATGCTGAAAGAAGGACTATGGACGTATCCGTCTATCTATATAATGAATGGACGATCCCTAATACTGGCATATCCTTGGCAGACTTAGTCATGATCGTGTGAGACCATAAAGTCTGTTATGCATAGTGCGACTATTGCTGTAACGAATGTGCTGGGTTAGGCCTGACAGTTTTCTTTCATCTTAGCTGTTGTTGTGCGTGACAAAACAGACCGTTGTAGCGTCCTGTTTATTCTTTCCTTTTACATAAAGTGCCGCCAATTCTTTCTCTCTCCAACATTCTACTTTAACGGCAGTCTATACGTCTTTTAAATACCCAGAATAGCACATATCCTGCGCCACGCTCACGAGTTTCCGGTCGACTAAGTCCCACTGTGACGAAGTCCAGTCTTGCACTCGCCAACGATCATCAGTAAACAATAAACATGTGCCTCGGGCATTACATCATGACTCTAACCCATCGGAAGTAGTTAGCTAGTAAGCAAATGATCAGTAAACGTTGCCTTGTACCTCGGGCATCGCGGTATGACTCGAATCTGTTGAGGCCTATTATGTGGGGAAGCCCTCTAAGTACTGCTGGGCGCCTCAAGAAGATAGGAGACCGTCTGTTTACCCAGGCTGTTATCCTGCATCCTCTCCGAGTGCTACAGTCCACACACAACTGTCCAGGAAGTCCCACTAGTCACATCTCTTCCAAGTAGCACTGCCGCTAGATCGGACAAGACAATTCCGACCCTTAACTGGTTGTTTAGTTGCTCGATATAACCGGCCAAGCTATCAAGCGAGTGCACGGCTTGCATGCGTTCAAACAGGGTTTAAGGATCCCCGCATTCGTATTCTCAAGGGATATAGTTCGAATCCACGTTGTACATGTCGAATCCGCCCCATTCGTGCACCTAACATTTCAGACCTACTGATCTAGTGTAATTGACCGCTATCAGCGCTCCTGGGCAGACCCCAAGAATCCGTCAGACTTCCACGCCAATATTTTAGCTATCACAATCCTCAATGCTCACCAGGACGTTTCAATAGCATGCGAATTTACACGGCAGTCTGAGCCGGCACTAGAAGCGTTTCAATCTCAGCGTACCCCGTGGCTCTCGCGACGAAAATTACGACGTGTCTCGCCATCTGCTTTCCCAGCACATAGGTGATCCAGCAGTTCGCTGATTTCATTGTCGGTATCTTAATAATGAGGACCTCTACTACTTTTCCGAGCTTCGCATTAAGTACAAGGCTGGGATCCGAAAAGGCTCAGAAATCATGGTTAAGGTGCTCCATCGGGTCAACCAACACAGATTCATCAGCCCTGTTGGTAATGTCTTCTCGACCACCATCCTCAACCTCACTTTCTCTTCTTTTCTAATACAACCACTTGCAGATAACTACCCACAGTCCCATGACTTTGCAATCACCCGTACGACTGACTATCCCTATGATACTATAAACTGCCTTCATTGTGCACACAAAAGCTTATGTTGCCCGTATCGTGTTGGGTCGTGGCGTTGCATCCCTGATTGCTAATGATACTTAAAATAAGAACGATCTCCAATGTCTTGATCTGCTCATTTCCATACATGTATCGCTCCCTCGCATACAGGCTAATTTTTTTGTGGAAGTCTAAACAGCTGTTTGTCCCATAGTGGTAGATCAGCCTACCCTACCTGCCATTTTATCCTGTCCCTGTGATGCCGCAGCCAGTCGCTCTCCTCGCTCATAGACCTTCTTTACCAAGGCCTTATTATTGAGCCCTACTGAGCTCTTCATAGTTGAGTCGAAAACCTTTCGGGGGCCAAAGGCGTTGAGGAGCCAGATCAAGAAGGCGTTTGTGCCTCTCCAAATGTAGCTGGCGTCATTGTCACTCAAAACTTTTGACACGACCTGCTTTGCGAACACATCTGGGGACATGGATGCCTTCGCATGGTGTGCCGATCTTTCCTTGACTTTGTGCTCGATATCAGCGTACAGGCTCCCCTCCCCAAAGCTGATGTTGTCTTGTAGCATAAGGCGCGTAGAGACCTCGCCCATGAATATTGTGGTAACTCGTACTCCCACTGGGCTGAGTTCAAGTCTGAGGGTATCCGAGTAGGAAGCCACGGCTGCCTTGGTTGCATTGTAAGCGGCCGAGAAAGGGAAAGGAACGCGTGCCAGGATGGAAGCTACGTTGACAATCATTGGCGCGGTGTTAGAGCCAGATACTGCAGCAATAAGAAGAGGCGCGAAGGTTGTCACAACGTCAAAGAGTCCAAATACATTGGTATCGAACATTTTCCTGACTTGATGGGGATCAGATTCGATAGCCGGGGCCTCGTACACTATTTATCAGTTAGTAAACGTTGTAGAAAAACAACCGAGGTCTTTGAATTAAGCCAGGAACAGCAATACTACCAGAGCAATACTACTAAAGATCAAAGAAAGCGACGGGGACTGGGGATGACTTGCTCATGCCGGCATTATTGAATAAGATGTCAAGCTTGCCGCCTGTTCTTCTGGTAATCTCTTGTTTCAAGAGATTTATACTCTCCGGAGCAGTAACGTCAAGAGCGAAGGTCTCAATTCCTTTCTCTGAGAGATTGGTTATCGACTTGAGTGACCGAGCAGTAGCAAACACTCTCAGACCCCTGGCTGCAAACTCCAGAGCTAGGGCATTGCCCGTACCGCCCTGAGAACATCTAGCTCGCAAGAGCAAGATTAGTAAAACTCCATGGTCTCTGCATATCGTCTCAGGCATACATAACAAAATGCTAGATGCTTTCTTACCCTGTTATCAGAACAGACCGCTTGGTGGAGACAGACATAATGCAGCTTGGCGATGTGGATCGAGACTGGTTTAAGGGAGGCCAGTTAAAAGCTGGTTAAAATGCAACAGCGACAGACAATATAAAAAGGAACAAGAGCAGGAACGAACAAAATTGATTCGAGGATTCAGGGTGCATTATATGGGCGCGTCAATTCAATCAATAAGCCGGTAGGTAGCATCTTCCCATTCGAATTATACCGCGGAGGCTTTACGTGATGAAACCCGACTTGACGGGACGATTAGGTCATCATTTAATGCCCTTGAAAACCACTTCTAATAAATATCTCGATAAAGAAAACTGCGATAATAGTCATGGGAAGCAATTGGGCGATGGAAGGTATTTATCAATTAGTGATCAGTAGCCAGGCTTCTAAAGCTTTAGATAAGAGATCTTCCTACAAGACCTCGGTAACTTCTATCAAGAGTGCATTACAAACAACAGTGCAAAAAAAAAGGAGGCAGTCATCTGAATTAAGTCACACCGAGACTAGTAAGCCTAAAATTAAGTTGAAACCTTATAAACCCTTTCTCGCAATGATTACTATTCATTCTGCAGCTCCAGATGTGGGCTTCCTTAGTAGTTGTCAGGGTTCGGGGGGAGCACCGGGGTGGGCCCATCGGATTGGAACATCGTCAGCCCGGAGCGGCATTTGAGGGGTCCGGTTGGCTAGTGCAGAATAGAGGGAGGAGGCAGATTCGAATGCTAGTCACAACTAACCCCTAAGGATAGCCTTCGTCGACTTCAGTGCTCTGTACAATCCCAGCCTCTGACAGTTGTGCAGCAACATGGATGCAGCACGTCTTGATCTGGCTCAACCAACGCGCCATCAGCCTTAACTGTGGCGAAAAACAGCCATTGCGCACCTCCAACGGCATCGTTATCACGTGTGAAGGCAACAAATTGGTCAGCAATTCTGCCGCATGTGTCAGGACCTAGTGCGAGTACTGTGACCCCAGTGATGGCGAGGGCGGCAATTGTAACCCTAGGTGCACAAAAGAGTTTAGCACTGGTGAGGGAACGGAGACAGCTGGGTCGGTGATGGTTAGTACTACCGAAGCCATCAGACGCGGATATAGATAGAGTTATGTAGGTGGTGTTTGCAGTTTTTCTGTTAGCTTAGGGACATAAGGAGTTTGCCGCTATGCTGGACAACAAGATTTTATACGTACTTGGTCGCTGCTCAAGTAAGAGAAGCATGCGGAACAATTCATCTTCCAAGCTCGGTTGGAGAATACTCCCGTTACCTGGGCCTTGAACGGCTCTGTTCTCTAGTAATAGATGAAGGGAAATTGCATCCGTGTTTTACCTTTAACAACGGTGCCTAGAATCGCAATTTGATTCTTTGTCAACACGGTGCTTAAGCTTGTTGCGGAGGGCAATAATCGCCTCCCCAACGATTATCGGTTGGCTTAGATTGTTGCCTTGTGGTCAGAGCAGAAGGCAAACATCTATCGGAGGAGCTAATTAGACTATGGACGCGCCGGCCTCGCTATATATTGTATACCTGTTTCTATAGGAGCAGGAGTGCTTGCTTGGCTAATCGTTGCTTCTAAACTCCAAAGTGATTAGCTAGTAGCAGGCCAGAGGAAAGTAGGCAACAGTGACTCTGGTGTCACGTTAAATCAGTTCAGGTTGGTCGTCGAGAAAAATGCTCATTCATGATGTGCCGTATGAATGGACGTACGTGGGCCAGCTCACATTGAATTCCTTTTTTCTTCCTTTTTTATCTTTTGGACCTGACAGCCACGAGTTTTTAAACGGCAAGGATGGGTTCGGCATCAAAAGCAAAGCACGCCGTTTCGTTCTCTGAATCCGTTCTTTCATGAGGTAACTTGGTATATAGAAGTTTGGCGACGCGAACCAAACGCAAACCGGTGCTAGACCCTACGCCGTACGGATGAACAAAAACACCAAACACGCCCTCCCCAACGGATACATATGTACCTGTTCCTTAGACCCTCATAGGCTGTAATTTAACGCCAAAACAACCCACGCCAGTCGGTTCCATTTAAACATTATAACGTCCTGCATGCTTTTACTTCCCCACACATGACACACTTCTTACAAGAAACCTTTGGTTAGGCTTGGCGCCCGACTAAGGCTGCTCTTCCGCTTGGGCACAGAAATCGTCGAGGCGGTGTCATCGTCGATGCTAAACCCCGTTCGCCACGCACCGCGAACGCTTCCCATAGCGGAGGCGGCTCCCTTTTCGAACCTCAATGCCTTGATGCCTTCAAGCTCACGCTCGAGGCGCATGGCTCTCTCCTTCTCCTCGCGAAGTTCCCGCTCAGCACGGCGTGCTTGGAGCTGGTTTTCAGACTCCGATGACTGAAGCTCCTCAATCGTCTGCAGGAGCTTCTCGGCCTTGTCACGCATGCGGGCCACGTCATCCTGTAGCTGCGTGTTCTGCTTGTCCTTGCGGTCGATCTGGCCTTGAAGGTCCTTGACAATCCGGTCAACGTTGCGGACCGATCGCTGAGACTTGTTTCTTTCGTTCTCGTGCTCTTCAAGCTGAGACTCAAGCTAAGGGTTGCGATGTCAATGAATGTTTCAGATAACGGCGGCCGGCATGTTGACTTACCTCTTGGATGCGTTTGTGCAAAAACTTGATGTCGTGACTGGCACTGGAGTAGCCCTTGGTTTCGAGATCGACGCATCTGATTTGAATCTCGTTTAGAGCCTTCTCAAGGGCAGCCTTGTCCTTCTGAAGCTGAGTGCTGGCCTCTCGTTCAACCATTGCCTCCTTTTGCATCTCCGATGCTAATGCCTCAGCACGTCTCATCTTCTCCACCGCAGCAGCGGCAATGTCCTCCTTCTGTGCCAGACTGGATTTCAGTTCCAACATCTCCTTGTCGATGTTTGCAGCGTCACGTAGTGAAGCGCTATCGCCGTTTGTGAGATCCTCAAGACCGGCCTTGGCCTCTTCCAAGCGAGCCTCGATGCTGCGCTTCTCCCGGACGAGTGAGTCTCGCTCAGAAGTAACTTCATCCACCGATGCGCGAAGGGACCGAACTTGGGACAATAGAGTTACAATCTTGCCTTGGGCCTCGCTGTGGGCATTCACAGCCTCGTCACGCGAGGACACCACGTCGGCCAGGGTTGATTCCAGGCGGGCCTTCTCCTTGGACCACGTCGAGCTGTTAAGAACTTCATCGTCCCACTTAGAGCGGAGTTCGTCAAGCTCCTCGCGCAGGCGGGCAATTTCGGCTTGCTTAAAAAGCTTCTCCTCGCGGGCCAGATCCAGCTCCTTGGTCAGCGTGGCGAACTCGGCCTGGTACTTCTTGCGAGTCTGCTCCATGCTCGTTTCTTTGTCCTCGATATCATTGGCTCTCTGATTCCGGTAGTCCTCGAGCTCGTGCTGCAGGCGCTTCTTGGCTTGGGTGGCGGCATCAAGATCGGTCGAAAGGTCTTCGAGCTTCTCCTCGAGTCTCTGGTTCTGGCGTTGTAGGTCCTCGATAGTGGAGTCCATCTTTTCTCTTTCAGACATGATCTCAGCATATGTCTCCTCGGCTTCCTTGGCTTGCGTCTTTGCAAATTGTTCCGCCCGGCTGGCCTTCAGAACCGCGATTTCCGCTTGCTCCAATTTACTGAAATACTCATCAGCACGACTCTTGTATAAGTTCAAGCTGGACCCAACGTCGGCAAGTTTGGAAGTCTCGTTGTCAAGTCGGATCTGCAGGTCGGAAAATTCCTGTAGAAGCTGGCTCCGGCTGACCGCTTCTTGTTCACGAGCTATCGTCATCTCCTCAAGCTCGGACCTAGTGTCGCGTAGTTCGACTTCGAGGGCAGCCCGATCGTGGCGCATCCTTTCGAAATGATTCTTGACGTCTGATAGTTCCGAGATGGCATCCCTATGGCTGTGCAGAAGTGAGCGACGCGCCTCTTCTTGGCTGTTAAGTGCGTCAAGAATCTCCTCGTGCGATCGGGTCTGGATATCACGCAAGGACAACTCGCCGGTCCTAACGCTTCTTTCCAGAGCCGACACTTTCTTAGCCGAGTCGTCTAACATATCGTGCAGGCGGCTGTTGACCTTCTCTAGTTTCTGCACGCGAAGAACTGAAGAGTTCTCGTCAAGATCTTCCGGAGGCGACGAGCTACGCTCGAGTTGGCTCTGGAGATGCCGGTTCTGCATTTCGGCGATCTGGAGCTGGTTCTGCAACTCCTCCACTTCGGCCTTGAGATCCATGCGGTTGTTGAAGCTCAAAATGTCTGCAGTTTTATCGGAGCGAGCCGAGTTGAGAGGTTCCGGTTCGAACCGTCGAGTTGGAGTCGAGTTATTCGAGTATTGGCGCGTCTGCAACTTGGACCGCCGGAAAGTGGGCGAACCGTTGAAAGGGGCCTCATTAGGGCTGATTTCTTCAAGCTTGCCTCTCATGGGAGAGTCAACCCGGGCAGAACGCAGCTCAGCCAGCTGTGTCTCAGCGCTCGTCCGAGCAGCGGTTTGGACACGAAGGTTTTGCTGGAGATCCTCGACTTTTCTAACCAGATCGAAGTTTTTGCTAAGCGCGCCCTCGTTTGTGCCGTCCGCTTGAGGCGGGACAACAACTTCGGGATCGACCGTCTTGAGGACCTTCAGCATCTGAGCTCTCAACTCCTGCAACTCCTTTTCCCTAGCTTCCATAGTTGACTGCAGAGTGCGAACAGTGGCCTGCGCCTGCGTACGAAGCTGACGTTCAGACTCGATGGTCCGGTTGGCTTCCGCCAGTTGCGCTGTGGCTGTTGATGCCGTCTTTTCGGCGTTCCTCGAGGTCTTAGCTTCCCGGGCCACCTCGTGGTTTAGGTCTTCCAAGTTGAGTTGCAACTTTTCCACCTTCTTCTCCAGGCCGGCAATTGTGAATTGAGCCTCACCGAGTTGCTTATTCAGTTGCGTATTCTGCTCGTCAGCTCGAGCCTTTTCACGTTGCAGGCCCAGCACTTGGCTCCTCGAGGCTTCGCTCGCTCTCGAACTGGAACGGGCGATCTCAAGCCCCTTTTGCTGGAGCTTGTTGAGAAGCGCGCGATTGTCATTTTCTGAGGCCGTGAGACGACCTTTGACAGTAACCAATTCTCGCTCTAGCCGCTCCTTCTCTTGATCATTCTTGAGCCCGAATTCCCCAGAGGAGAGGATGAGCTTGTTGAGATCCTCAACTTGGCGATTGAGGTTAGCACACTCATCCTCAAACCACTTTAGCCGCTCTTGGGCTGCATCCAGGTCCTTTCGCAGGCTTTCCTCTCTTTCACGAGCTGCCCGAGACGCAGCCCGTTCGCCTTCGATCTCGGCTTGCATACGAACTTCTTCAGCTTGAGTCTTGGCGACACGAAGGCGTCTGATCTCCTGCCTTGCTTCGTCGCGTTCGCGTTCCGCCGTATCGCGGGCTTCCTTGGTTCGACGCAGGTTGTCTTGCTGAACGTAGAGCTCCTTTTCTATAATGATCTTCGATTCGTTCAGGTGGTTGTACTCTTCCTGCAGGGCGCTGAACTTGTGCTCGCTAAGTAGCAGGACGTCATCGCGGGATTGACGTTCCCTGCTAAGCTCCTTTTGAATATTGAAGAGTTCGTCCTTGAGGTCCTTGATCTGGGCCTCCAGGACTTGACGGTTCTCGTCTGCCTGGGCGTCTTCGGAGAGGCGAGTTTCGAGGAGCTTCTTGGCGTCTTCAGCTTCCCTCTCAAGCTGAGACTGTTGCGACTTGATAGCGGTTATCTCAGCCTGGACTTCACGAAGCTTGGCTGCAGCGTTTTCCTTCTCGGACACTAGGGATTTCTTCTGTTCCTCAAATGTGCGACGCTCCATCTCGTACTTCTTGTTATCGCCTCGGAGAACGGAGAGCTCACTCTCCTTCTTCCGCACGAGATCTTCGTAATCTGTCGAGGTCTTGGAAAGTTCAGAGAGTTGCTGCTGAACCTGGCGATTCTCGAGAGCAAGCTGGGATTCTCTCGATTTTGATGACTGAAGTTCCTTTTGTGCAGTGCGCAACTTGACTTCGAGATCTTGATCTACCTTGAGAAGTTTGCTCTCCAAGTCTCGTGCTTTACGATCCTTGAGATTGAGCTGGCTCTGCAACATCTTGATCTCGTCCTCGAGCAGTCGTTCCTGCTCACTACGCTCGGACTGCTTCTGGGAAATCTCTTCGATGGAGCGCTCCAGCTCTTCAGTTCGTGCTGAGAGTTCCGACTTTTCTTGCTCCAATCTCGCGATCAGCAAAGCCGCTTGCTCTAGTTGAGCCCGGTACTTCTCGACTTCTTGCTCGGCCCTCTTCTTGGCTTCCAGCAGGTCGTCGAGCTGGTCCTCCAGCCTCTCCTGGTCTTCTATGGCGCCAGAGAGCTTCTCTTCGAGTTCCGCTTCTCGCACCTGGAGGCGCTTGAAAATCTCTTCCTTGTCCAGAGCAAGTGCGCGTTCACTCTCCAAGGTCTGCTGGATGCGGACCATCTCATTGTGGACGTTGCGTCTGTCCTCCTCTAGCTTGTGGCGGTCGTCAGACTCTTGTCTCATCTTGTCCTGAAGCTGACGGATCATTGCGTCCCTCTTCTTCACCTCCGTGGCGCTCCGAGTGGCTCCCAGGAGGGGCTTCATCTTGCTGACAAGCTGCCACCACGGATTCTCCATGAGGTCAAGGTAGGTGTTGAAGTTCTTCTGGATGATCCGGGTGGCTTCTGTTCGGAATAACCTTTTGTAGGCGACACGTCGCTGGATGTAGCCACGTGCAACGGACTGAAATCGAGACATGATCTCGGTGATAAGGGCATCGCGCTGTTCTTCCAATTCGGCCAGAACACCGGATCGAAAGAAGACCTTTGTAAGACCCACGCGGTACAAGCCCCTATCCAGCCCGAGCTTCTCAAGCATCATTGCTGCCACAGCTTGACCTTCCTGATAGCCCTTCGGCATATCTTTGCAGAGCACTTCGTAGCGCTGACGGAACTCAGTAAAGGGGAGGCGATTGGGAAACCCAGTTCGAGCAATACGGATTCCTTCGAGGACACCATTGCATCGCAACTGGTCTAGGACAAGCAGTTTGTTGAACTGTTTGGGCTTCTTCTTGTGGTTCGGCAGGATGCAGCGAACGAAGTGAGGGTGAGTCGAGTGGAGCTGAGCCATGAGGCTGTGAAGCTGCTCTTTGTGGCGCTGAGCAGCGGTTCGGAATAGCCCCTTCTTGACCCTGTTGCGGCTGGCTCCAAGGTCATCGTCTACATCGGCACAGTCGGCGAAAAGGTCGGCAATGTGCTTGTCTGTGGAGGAAGCAAGAAGTCGAGTGATGTTATCATTCAATGGATCCTTGTTCTTCTCAAGCCAACCGTCGGTGGAATACTCGACTTCAGCTGCGTAGTGCGTGAGGATGAAGCCTTGGCCCAGCCGGGAGGGTCGATACTTGTTCGACTTCTTGTCCCATAAGGAGTTCAGTTTTTCTGTAAAGGACTTGTCCGTTGCCTTAGGCATCACGCAATCCTCGTCTAAGCAAGAGAAGATGCCGATGGGGTTAGACAGCTCAATAAGGTCGATGGTGGGTTGGAGGTCTCGACCAAAGTCAATGAACTGCCATTCGATTTGCTCCCTTGCATACTCTTCTTGCTCTAGTACGAACATATGGTGGTTGAAGAACTGCTGGAGCTTCTCGTTGGTGTAGTTGATGCAGAGCTGCTCGAAGCTGTTCTCCTCGAAGATTTCAAAACCAGCGATATCGAGAACGCCGATGAAGCGTGAGTTGTCGAGACCCATGCCCGTGCGATCCAGCTGGCGGTTGATGCGTGTGACGAGGTTGCCGAAGCCCCTTTCATAGATACCTTTGGACAAGGCGTCAAGTCCCAGACGGACCTGCTCAGGAGTCTGGACCTTTTCGACCCATTCGCGACCGGCCTTGACTCTGGGATGGAGGAGGCCTTGCAGAAATGGTTCAAGCGGGACACCAAGCAGCTTACACACCTTGGCTGCTTGTTCCTTGGCATCCGGGGCCAGCCGGGCTTGGTCTGCGGCACGACTTTCTTTCACAACGGAGATGTTTCCGAGGTGTAAAACAGCAGCAATGGTGCGGATGATTGAGTTCTGGTCCTTGTCTGAGAAACCCATCACACTGAAAGCCTCCATCAACAAGTCCCATTCCTCGCGGTCGGAAACCCCAACAATGGTGTCATGGCCAGCGCGCGTGTATGCAAAGTCCTCAACGTCGAGGCCATCGAGGAGAAACTCCTGCTTCAGTTTACTATCTGCTCCCTTGAGAAGCTGGTAGAAGATGTGGTAGTTTCTCTCGTGCCCATTGATTCTCACGACGCGAGACTTTTCTAGCAGGTACCAGTCGATGAATGCGCCAGAGATTGCGCCAGCCCTGTTGAACTCGATACGGATGAACTTTCCGAATCGCGAGGAGTTATTGTTGCGCACCGTTTGAGCATTGCCGAATGCTTCGAGGATAGGATTGGCGCGGAGGATCTGTTGAGACAGGTTTGATTGTTGAGACTTGCTCTTGAGAGGAGACTCTGAATGGGCAACAGCCGCCAGGTACTGGATGATCTTCTTGGTGTTTTCGGTTTTGCCAGCACCGGACTCGCCTGTGACAAGGATGCTCTGGTTCTCGCCCTCATCCACTAGGTTGCGAAAGGCGTGGTCGGCCATGGCGTAGATGTGAGGTTTTGTGTCTTCCCTATTCCTGCCCTTGTACATATTGACATATTCGTTCGTGTAGATTGGCAGCGGACAGTAGGGGTTGACCGTGACCAAGAAGAGGCCGGAGTAGGTGTAGATCAGGTCGGCTTGATATCTCATGTGGAGGTTATGGACCACCGATGCCTCGTTCAAATGGGTCAACTCGGCCATATCGTTTGCCTTGTCGAACTTGGCGGGATTGACTTTGTCGACGCTTTCGGCGTCTACTTCTCGTTGCTGTTTGACAGGGATTAGCTACGCCACGAGCATGCGCAGACTACAGCACTCACTGTGCCATCGTCGCACTGGACGAGGATTTTGTTGCCTCCTGTTTCTTCGACCACCCAACCCCTCACGAATGCGGTCTGGGGGTCCTTGATCCACACATAACGCTTTCCTGAGAAGTCGTTTTCTCCCTCAATGCCTCTGACCGTGTCGGGGCCTCCGCGCATCTCCTCGGCCTTGATGAACGAGGGCGCAAAGGTCCCAGAGCCACTGTTCCTCGAATCTGAGCGGTTGTGGCGGAAGTGGCCAGTTCCTGAGAACAGGACAGGTCCCACAGGCGCTGCGGATGCTATTGAGGCAGTCGAATTATTCCTGACGTGTGACGTAGGCGTAGACACGGCCGACAGCGGAGATGGTGAGGAGAAGACTGCGGACTTCGGCCGGCTGCTGCTAGGGCCGGGCGAAGTCCTAGCGAAAGGATTATTTCGCGGTTGCGCCATGATTTGAGGAATCGCAGAAGGTATGGTATCGTTAAAAGAGCGCAGTCCTCAGAACCGCAGGTTGTGTCGTTCTCGTGTCGTTCGTCGCAAAACGTCTCTCGTAGATGGTCCCGCTCATGGAGTAAACATTAAGACAGAAGCAAAGCTGACGAAGGGCAAGACAGCGACAACTCTTGAAAGAAAACAAAGCGAAAGAAGTCGCGGGATCGCAACCTCTTGGGCGAAATTGCCTTTGCGAAAAAGACAAGACCAAATCAAGCTTGGGGAGGCTGGGGAGTGGAGGATTGACAATCGACGTAAGGATGGATATTGTTGACTTTGGACCACATGAACAGGGATACACGAAGACGGTTGCTCAGGGTACGCCTGAGCAAGTAAACAATGGGGGGCCCCCACGTGACAGACGCCAACTCCAATGGTGACGCGAGACCGTCGCCAGTCAGGCTAGCTGGAAGAGGACTAGTGCCTACTTGATGGCCTTTCTCTGGTTCCCCTCCCCCCATGCACGCACGGCCTTGAATTTATTTGGCTCTGGACTTTCCCCAAGGATCCTCGACTCGACTCTCCGAGCCGCCGCCCAGCCTCCGTCAGCAGCCGTCCGTCGGTCGCATCGAACCTGGATGCCGACGCTGTTCTCTGTCCCAACCACGCACATACACCGACATCAATCAAAGACATCGACGTTCCACAGCTGTCAAAAATCGGTTTCTGTGACGCGACAGAAAGACACTCGGGTTTTTGGGATCGCTTACCTTTGCAGAAGCTTCTTGCTCTATCCAAATTCGGATAGCCCACCGCTGCCTCTGCTGCTGATCCGCGCCCACATATGAGGTGCATGACGATTGTTTTTCCGACGAGAGATTTTTTTTCGCGCCGTGAAATCTCCTCTGGTCATCTTGGTTCAGCAAAGCAAGCAAACCACCAACGACATTGGCCACACCAACCCCCGGGTCTCTCTTTCTATGCAAATTGCCATGCTTCTTTTGCTTTCCCAGACCACAGACTCGACTCACCCAGATTTCACCTGCCTGCTTTTATTATTCTAACGCAGCCAGCCACAGACCGACCGGTTGTTGGGGCAGCATCCACCAAAACCACACCTCGATCCCTTGCTGCCAGTTGCGCGCGCCCTCCTCCCCCTTCTGAGGCATTACCCTTTACTTGACCTTCCTTTCGCAGTCGCCTCCAGCCGCGTAGTCCCGGTCGCAGTTGTCCAGGATGAACAATTACTATCCATACGGGTACTCACCGTACCCGGGGCAGGCACCTGGGCAGCAGCAGCAGCAGCAGCAGCCCTACTTTCCAACCATGCCGCCCTTTCCTCCCCCAGCGGCAGCCTTCGCTCCACAAACAAACTTGTTTGATGCTCGTCCTCAAGCACCAGAATCGTACGATCAGAACCAGACAATGATTCCGGGTCTTGGCTACGGCCATCCTCAAGGCTTTGGTTGGCCTCAGCCGCAGCCGCAGCCGCAACAACAGGCAGCGTCTCAGGTTCCTTACCAGCAATCGTGGCAGCCTCCACGCGAGAGACCCAACCTCATTCCAGCAGCGCAGTATTACCAGTCGGACGATGCGCCCAAGTCTCAGGCACCCGTGGCCTCGGGGGCACTTCCTCCTACTGCGCCTAAAGGCCTTGCCAAGCCGACGAGTGACGATGCTGAGGAGGGCGAGCTGAGCGACGGCGAACTCGACGATGTCTACGAGCCGGCAGAAACTTTTCCCGATACCACTACCCGACGTCCTGACGGAGACTTCCGGGCGGCTGTGAATGCGACCGGCCAGAATGGAAACAACAATATCGGAAACGCAACCGCCAACAGGTACGGCAGTGCAAGAAATGGTGAGACGAGGACTCCCGCGACTGCAGATGTTGATGGTATGTGCCTCAAGGGACGAATGCCATTTTGGACTGAAGCTGACACGAAGACAGGACGAGAGCGATCCGGATCCTACTCCCCCCATCTGTCTCCTCACGAAGTCCACCTGCACGTCGATGCGAACAACCAACACAGCAATTCTCCCCAGACACCCGCATTCCGCGACCAGGCTTCCCAGTCTTCCATGGCTGGTGCTGGTCAGCAGTCGGGCAAGAACGCCATGGAAGACGCTCGGCAAAGAGCCCAGTCGGCTATTCTCCACCTGTGGCCCCTAGGTGTTCGCCATCAGGATTATGTCGACGAAGGCATCGACAAGAATATCGTCAAGGACCTCTTAACCGAGCTGAAACTGGATCCTGGCACCTTAAGCCAGTCCACTATTCCAGGTCTTTCCCAGTCGTACGGCCAGTCTGGCTCTCAGCCCATCAATGCGCCAACACCAGCGGCAATCTCGAAACATGCAGATCAGGTGTCATCCACGACGGCTAGATCAGCCGGAGAAGAGAGGAAGGATCGGATCGCCCGTCTGTTGGCAGCAAAGGGCGCAAAGCCCGCATCTTTGGCGCCCAACAGTGGTGCGCAGGCTGTGGGTGCGAGCGACAAGACAACTATTCAGCAACAGAAACAAGATGCACTTCAAAAGTCCCGCGATGCTAGAGCACAAAAGGCTGGAGAGCGCAAGAGATCTTTACAGGCGTCTCAGTCGAAGGAGACATCCCCAGCATCACCGAATCGGAGACCCTCTTCGGCAGCCGCTGTTACCTCGACCAGCTCCTCTGCTAACCGACAGGCCCAAATTGGCTTCCCCCAGCAATCAGCTCCTCAAGTTGCTCCTGCATCGACTATTCCTGGTCTTTTCATGTCCGCTCCGCAATCTGGCCCTATCAATAATCAGCGGAAACGACCGGTCGCGGCTGACTTCGTGCCCAACTTGCATGTCAACAAGCGGCCGTTCGGCCACACACAGCAAGACAAGCCCTTTGTCATTGATGTGAGCGACGCTTCTGACGACGAGGATGTTGAGATGGAGATAGGGTCTCCGACGGATGAACCAGCAAGCACCCAGCGTACCGACACTCCGTCTCGGAAGACGGCGTCTTTCCGTGACTTCCCCCCGCTGACAGAAGGCCTTCCCCAGCGCCAGCTCTCTAGCCCAGTCCCCAGCAACGCCGCTACGCCTCAGTCTGGTGTCATAGGCACCCAACCAAAGCAAGCACACCTTGACGTTATGGACAAACAAATTGAAGCCATGAAGCGAAAAATTGCCCTGGCTGAAGCTCGCGCTAAACTGAAGGCTGCTATGAGCGGCCAGCCAGGTGGCCTGAAGTCTAACGGACAGACGCCAGACACCGCCCTTGATTCGGAGAGTGGCAAGCCAGGCATGCGGCGAGTTCAGTCCATGGGTGCATCCAGTGCATCTGATCAGCCCAACGGTCAGACGTCCCCTGCGGTCGCCGAAGCCAGCAGTTCCATGCGTCTGCCCAAGCCGTCAGACAAGCGTGTCGAGGGTGACTCAAGCCGCGCTCAAAAGCTCCGCGTGGTTAGCACCAACCTTCCTCTTGTCGAGAATCGACTGCAGGCAAAGAAAAGCAAGCTTCGTCTCCTCCAGTCCCAAATGTCTCGCCTAGAGAAGGAGATTGAAGAAGAGCTGGCGGAGAAACAGAAGTTGACGGAGGAGATGGAGCAACTCGACCAAGACTCTGATGAGTCGGGAGGGCCCCAAAATCAGCTCAAGAGCAATTCTGGTTAGTTTTCGGTTTAAACACGTCCGCCTTCCAGGAAGATAACTAATCAACGTGCAGTCGATCCGGTTGTCACTCAGACATCGACAGAATCACAGTCCAAGGTGCAAAGCCCATTACCTGTCGTCACGGCCCGTGTGGACCAGAGTGACGGCATGGCTGCTTCGGCTTCCAACGCCGCAGTTGTTCGTCCCTCCTCGTCCCAATCCCCTTCGATTGAACATGAAGAGAAAGCTTCCACTCCTCAACGAGAAGTCGCGGTCACTGGTAAAGCCGCAACGAGCCCCCTTAAAGCCCCAACTTCCACAAATAATCCAGTGTCTGCTGCTCCCAAGGCCCCTGTCAACCACGAGGTCGTGGGTAATGACGAAGAGTCGCGGCCTGCTACAAGTGATGATGCCTCTGATGTTGTCATGGGCGAATCTGACGATTCGAGTTCTGAGCAAGATCAAAAGCCTTGTTCAGACGTCCATGAACCCCCTGAGAACACCACTTCCGCAATCGCGACAAAGTCTCCATCCACCAGCCCAGTCGCGGCGGACAGCACTGTCTCGCTGGTCAATAGTGACACTGACTTGCAGCAATCAAGTTCTAGCGCCTCACCAATTCCTGAGCAGATCTCTCTAGGAGTCAACGAGTCGACTCCCGAGCAGAGAGTCGGTGCCGTGAGAGAAGTACACTTCGTTTCACACCACAAGCACCCTTCAACAACTGACTTCTTTGACAGGCCCCCCCCGTTGCACAGAGCACTGTTGAGCCTTCAATTGGCGACCGCTTCACCCCTTACGAGAGTCCGCTTCAGTATTTCCGTGCTTACCGATACCATCCTAAATTTGCTGAAACCGTCCCTGGCGGGCTTCGGTCCCTCACCTACAGCAACAGGATCGATCCGAACCTCCCCATCTGCCCAGATCAGCTGGCCAGGCGCGACTGTCCCAGGGGTGCTGACTGCATTTACCAGCATTTCGAGTCCATGAAACTGCCGGGTAGGTCGCCTTCACCCTGAACGGACTAATGACCACGTCGCATGTTCTCGAAGCATGTTGAGCGCTGACGGTCGCCCCCCCACGCTCTAGACGACCAAATCCTCCTCCAGCTTGGCGGTACTACATTCGAAGGGCCTGAAAAGGCAAAATTTAACGAGGGGTTGCGGAAGCTGCTCCAAGAAATGAGATCGCAGAACATCAAGGACTTCCCCAGCATTGCACAAGGCATTGTCGACTATCGCAATCGCTTCACCGGCGATCCGTCAAAGATACTGCCTCTTGGCAACGTTTCGATCTAGATGACGGAAGAGATTACTGACCCGGCATGGCTCACATCTCTCAATCGTCCGTAATACCCCCTCAAAAGCACCTGTTTGAGTACCAAGCTCGTTTCCCTTTCCTTTGGCGTCAGGCAATATTGTTCATTTTCTTCGTCTTTACATACCCTGCATACCCCCAAGCAAAGGTTTCAGAGCCGGCTAAGGGGCCTCGGGCGGCGTTCGCACGATACCCCCTCCTTGCATTACTTTTATAAGTGATTCAGCCTGAAAACATCAGGAATGAGGCACAGGTACAATGGAAAACGGCAAGTAGGCAAAAGAATAATGGACCAGAGTGGAGAGACCACTCTTAAGGTTGAGATTACCAAGGAATGGCAAAGCGTTGAATGCTTGCTGTCGTCTCGAAAGAGCAGTTCATTAGCCCTGTCTGGGTCGTACGTAAACAAAATCGAATCATACCTTTAATCACTCCGCATCTCACAGTCTAGTGATATGATATCCGGTTTTCTTGGGACTAACGAGCTGTATGCCATATTGGGTGAACCAGAGAGTAAGTATCCTGCTGTCGCATGTTTCTGATACCCTACCTGTCAAAGCATTGACCATTTGCTTTCATGGCGAATGTAGAAAAGCGCACAAAATCATTATTCTTTGTCTTCACTCTTCATCTTGTGCTTTTGTGTCACTGCTATTTGCCTATGGAATTTGCCTGCAGCGGCAGAGAGATGGAAACCCAAAAGGGCCAGCCAGAGGAAACAACATTGGCGAAAGACTTCCAAAGGGGACGACTTCCTTTTGAGCTGCACTAAGAAAATTACTCACTGCACGTTGTTTTTGCCCCCAAGACTTAATGTTTGAAGTGAAATCGGTCTACGAAAGCCTCTCACTGGGAACTTGAAGTAGACCTCCAAGTCGACCATTAACGCCGCCCCATCAGCCTCTATGGGTGGTCTCATGAACCGAGTCCTCATTGTCATCAAGAACAAAGTTCACCATCTTGAAGCACGGCTCCTCCCTGGGAGTTCTCCCGACAATCTCTCTGCGTGGCGGCGGCTCAAGTAGCTCCTTACTACATAATGCCGGATGGGACAGGTTGAGCGCCAGCACGGCAGCAGCAATCATGACACCCTCGAACCCGACAAACAGATCCTGACGTCCCATCAAGGGCCCCGTCCAGCCGCCGTTCAGCTCGACGACGCGGAAGACGCAGCGTACAAAGACGCAGACGGTCGCGAGGGCCAGGGCGGAGAGGAAGGCCTTGAAGCGGCGCGAGGCGCGCAGGCGCACCATGGCCGGGTGGTTGTCGAGGGCGACGGAGAGATTGGGCAGATGGGCGTGGCGGGTGCGGAGGTGGGTGCGCAGGGCGAAGTCGGCGGCGACGAGCATGAAGAGGAGCATGGTGAGGACCTGGAAGGCGAGGCCGGCGATCATGACGTTGTCGCCGATGTGGGTAGGCTCGCGGCGGTGGTTGGCGACGGAGGCGAGCGCGCCGCCGACGGCTTGGAGGATTAGGGATGTCAGGTCGCAGGGGATGAACTGGACGGCCACGTTAGCTGTTGCGTTCGAACCACTGAGAATGCCAAGGGTTTGAATGGTTAGAGGAGACATACGATTCTGGTGTACCAAGCCGGCGGGATTCTCGAGTTATCTGGGCCAAATGCCGTCACGATCTGGCGGATGCAGAGATAGATTCCAGCGACCAGAAACGCCGGGCCGATGGTGAGAGCGCAGACCTGGATCATGAAGCCGACCTCTTCCCACTGATTACCCCAGCTCATGATCCTCCCGATATAACCGATGATCTCGGTGATGACGCCCAGGCCCATAGCGATGTTGAACGCCAAGCCACGGCGGGTGGCCGCATAGGTGGCCAAAAAGGAGATGAGCGAGAGGGCGAAGAGGACAACGAAGAGGACGTTGGGGGCGAGGGCGATGCGGTACATATAGTACGACTGCACCCCCTCGCAGTAGTCGCTCCGGGGCTCCTCGTAGCAGAAGGCAGGCATCCAGTCGGCGTATTGCGTCTTGAGGTGGTCTACGATTTCTTTTGGCGGAGGGTTCTCGAAAGTGTACCCATATTGGTCGAGGACTACCTCGAAATATTCTCTTGCAGACATCATGGTTGCAATCCTGGATGTTGTTATGTTGGTTGGCTTGATGATCCTTCCTGAAATCTTACCGTCAAGCCGCGCTGACAAGCCAGTCAAATCTGCTGAAGGGAGACTTTGGAATTGGAAACAAGTCGAGGAAAATTGTATGTATGCCTTGATATATGTCGCTTTTCTCACAACGGAGGTAGGTCACCCCCGACATGCGGTCGTACCGAAGGGGTTGCCGAGTTTATTGCGATGCTCTGAGGGATAAGTTCAATGATAGCAAGGTACTTTTCGACGTGACCAATAACGACATGACAGGATCAAGTATATCAAAAACAGCCAAAGTTTTCTCCTTTATTACTCTGGTACTCTTAGAAACCATCCATCTGGTTCGGGGGCTGGGCCGTTGTTCACAGAACAGGCGCGGAGCGGTACCGCTGACACTTTTAGCCACTTGCACAAAGGGCAGACAACCCCTGGGAACCGATGGTATACAGAACGGTATAATCTGGACCATCGCGCAAGAACCTTGTTGCCCTCAATCGGATTGGTGTTATGCTTTACCATTTCCCAAACTGTAAAACCCAGGCGTGGCGCCTACGTCTCTTCTTGTCTTCCAATGATTTCGAGAAACATACCAAGAGGTAAGTTGGGCGTTGAACCCTTCTCGGAGACTGTGCTGAGGGACTTTTACAGTCTGGTTCGACTATTCTCACGACGCTAAGACATAATAAACATAACATGTTCAATGTGTGAGAGAAACAGAAGTGAGAAACTCAACAGGCGCGAATGACCCGACCAGCCCCCATCTCCGCTAAGCAGTTGAACAAGCCGAGAAGACGACAAGGTGCCACCCAACCACCACTAGACTTAAGCTTATTCTCGGATCAAACAAACACCTCCATAACCCCCCCCCCCGTCCTCGTTGGCCAGGTCTGAGCAGTCCATGACTCCGGATCAATGCTCCCGGTTATCACGTGGGGTTGCAAGCCGAGTGTCACAAGCCTGCCAAGGAGGCATACGGTGGCGCCCATATGGGACGCCATATTTGGGGAAGAGAACATCAGTGCTTCTGTGATGTATAAGATGTTGGATACAACAATGTCATGGCAGAGATGTTCTTTCCCACCAAGACCAACATTAACTATTTAGCCTTACGTGTATGTCTCTGGTTCGGCCCTTTGAGTCGAAATCACACCTTACAAAAGATCCGTGGGCTTTTTGCACCGCGTTAGCCTTTGGGATATGTGGCCTGGAACGTCCCCAGGCAATACTCCTTCTTGAACAGATACTGTTAACGAGGCATCATCCCGCGTCCCACGGGGTAGTTTCTTCCACTTCCCAGTTGTAACTAATTGGAACGGTTAGCGGTCCTCCATATCCCACGATCTCAAACACGCAGCCCCATTATACAGCTCCACAACCTGCCAGGCCTAGACGATGTTCCTGTCAATTTCAAGAAGAGTAGCAAAGTCAACCGAAGCTATATTCTGTGTCTCACGGCGCAGGGGTTCATAGGCAGCATCTTGGGGGGTTATGTGTCCAGATGCCCGATCGTATCAACCTGCTTCCAAGAGACATGGTCTTATCTGCACTCCAGCAGTTGATTGAACCCAAGAGCTGCTCTCGGCACCGCGAGAATATTTGTTTCCATGAACAGCATTCGATGTTGTCCTGCGGCGACGCCTCCGTCACCAGAGTTTCCGACGCCTGACACGCAGGGTATCCCTTTCCGGCCACAGTACAACCTTCGGGCACTCTGAGGAGCGGCAGATGATATTTGCGCATGCGCATACAGCGGCCTGTTTACGGCTTTGGGGGTCAAAAATGAGGGAAGAGCTGCTGGCTTGGTGTTAAAGTAGAGTGCCATTACCGAGACCCAACCTATCCAGATTAAGAACACATGGATAGAAAACAACTGAAACCTCATTCAATGTACTTGGTAGTTGACTAGCAAGTTCTCGGGCGGAATTCTTGTGTCACGATCCATTCGCAATGATTACAGTGAATGTGTTACACATTAACGATGTGCTAGTTAACTGTTTGGGTTCAGACGATATCCTACACGTCCACAAGTTCTACTACGGCGCAACCGTCACACGCTTCTTCTTCTTCCCACTCTTGTTTTCATCAGTCCCGACATTTCCCAGCCCCTTCGCATCGATCGCACTCTTGGTGACCACACCCCCCAGAGCCTTACTCGTGCCAAGGCTTATTCCTCGGCCCTCGCGCATGCTATCCAGGCTTAGATGGCTTCCTCCACTTCCACGGCGGACGCCGATGCCTTTAAGCTTGGCTGTCGGTGAATCGCGAGTATCCAGTGAGCTGTCAGGCCTCTCTTCTCCCTCAGCGGAGCGGCTAGCGGGTCTATCCGGAGATGGCGATGGTGATTCGTCGTCATGCACAACCTGGGAGTAAGGGGTCCGCAACCTGGTGGTGCCATGGGGTGATGGAATCCCTGAAGGGCGGTCTCGAATCTTGTTCTGCGAGACGGGAGTCTCGAGACTGTTGCCATTTTGTCCCTCGTCCACAGTATTTGAGGCCTCACTAGCAGACACGTCGCTGTCCTTGTAAGCGTGCTTCTTGTATGCATTTCCGGAACCCAGGAGACTCTCTTGTCTTGCGAGCTGGTATCGATCGTATTCCTCCTTGGTATGCAGAGCATCCGTGAAACTGTCGAGGGCATCAAATACGTGGGGGAAGACCTGGACGTCGACGTCGCGGCCCCACAGGAAGTCAAGATGTTCGTAGTGAGGAATCTCGGTAGCTACGGTCTGAGGAGGAAGTTCCTTGAGCATAACTTTGATATCGACCAACGAGTCGCTGCCGCCGTACACGAGGACGATGGGCGTCTTGATGTTTCGCGTGGGGTACTTTGCGACTTTGGTGTACTTGCTTGAAGAACTAATCGAGACGGGTGGGTGGACGTCGTCATCGTACATCTGGAAAGACTTATTACGAATGATCTGGAACCAGTGGACCACACTCTTCGTGCTGGTGAAAGAGTAGAGATGAGGATATGCGGCGAGCTTCTGGCTCAGAGATATGTTCTTCGTCTGCCAGTTGAACAAAAAGGAAAGGCCCATATCAATGACTCTGACAAAGATGGGCGGATAAAGAATGGACTGCCACATGGTGGCTGAGCTGAGAATAGATCGACGGCCGAATAGGAGAAACAAGACCTGGGGCGAGGCCTTGATCAAGGCGTCGACGATTCCATTAGAAAGGCCGGCAGGCGACATGGCCGGTGCCAAAGCGATGAACACATTGACTTGCTGATTGAGTTTTGGATGGATGGCAAGGGTGGCAAAGGCCTGCGCCGTTCCCTGCGAGAATCCAATGTACGACAAGCTCTCCTGCTCCGTCGTCTCCAGGATGTAGGCAATGGTGTCTGGGATGTCATGAAAAGCAAACTCGTCGATGGAGAAGTTCCAGAATCCGGGCGACTTGGGCGAGTGGTGTACCGATTTCTTCGAATACTTGTTGCCACGATTGTTGCCAAGCTTGGGTGCTCATCAGCGCTGCGCTCGTACGGAAGCGGGACGGAATACTGACCCAAACATCATAGCCCTGCTCAGCGAGCACAAAAGGAAGACATCGCTGCTCGTCGGTCAAGCAGACCCAGACTTCCGAGTTCATTAGAAGACCATGGTGAAGATACAGGACCTTCTTCTTCAGGCTTCCCGGGCCGCTGTTGACCTTCTGACCCTCCTCTCCCTTCTTCCAGGCCAGCCGGTGTAGTCCAAGGAGGTATCCATCCTTCGTCTGGAGAACGTGCTCCTCAGCTTCGTATCCGTACAGACGGCAGAGGTCCACAAAGTCAGAGGCGTCTCTCACGGACGTTGAGATCGCTGCGCGAAATCATTGCGGTTAGCCCAATCGCGTCGCAGCAGTAGAACTGCCTCCAGGGCACCAACACTTCTTACGCTGCTCTGCGCGTTTATGCGCCGGCGTCGAGAACCGGTTAAACAGACGACGGGAAGCTCTATAGAAGAGAGATATGAGCGGAGAAGCTGGGGAAAGCCGGGTTAGCTAGCTGGGGCGCCACCGCTTGGGGGAGGCGCAAGTTCGTACGTAGAGCTAAAGTCAAGACGCGGATGATAGCTTCGAGTCCGACCAGGAGGAACGACCCCACCAAAGCTACATATTCGATGCTGCGCATTGCCATCAGTGCCAGGCCAAGTCTTATTCGCGAGTTGCGCCGCATTTGGAGGAAGGGAGTTGAGATGAGAGACGGGGAGGGGAGGGAGAGGGAGAAGCGTAAGCCCGGCGGGCATTGGGCGGCTCTTACATGTTGAGTCGACCGATGAAAGGGATAGCCATCGTGGTATGCGGTTTGGTTGGAACGAGATTAGTCTAAAGAAGAAAAGCCGTGGCGCAACGAAACGGGGTATGTCTAAGAGGGTAGAATGGGGGGAGAATTTCAAGCCATCATCATTGGCAAAGCGAGGACGGCAAAAGCTTAAGTTGCGATTTCTGGATTGGCGATTGCGATGGCGATTGCGTTGGCGTCGGCGCAAAATGTGTCACCGTAGCGTTTTCGGAAGTGGACGGTGGTGGACGAGGAGATGGGAGAAAGCGATGTGAGTGGGAGGAGGCGGGAGAGGGAGTGATGTCACATGTGAAGATGTAGCAATGATCTGTGAGCAGGAAGCTCCCAAAAAGGTCCAGGTCCAAGGTCACAGCACACTTGCCCTGGGAGCTGGGAGGTGTCTCGGTGTCACACCCACGCCTCCTTCCCTCCCCAAACCACCCCCAATTGCCAATCACCGATCTGACAGTGTGTCAGTGGCAGGGACGCTGTCGCGTGCGAGCACGCGGTTGGACAACGGGCCTGGATCCTTGAAAGAGTGGGCCTTCCTTAATGAAGGACTGCAGGGACATCAACCTTGGCGGGCCTCTGCGACTCTCGCACCTTGCAGAACCCGCTGCACAGAGGTGGGTCTTTTCGACTCGGTCTCGGCCAATCATGGGCTACTTGATTTTTCCCCCGGGTGCTCGTCGCAAACTCGAAGCTCCGACAGCTCCAGAAGTCGCACCACCATCCCGCATCTGTGTCTATCCACCGAGGGAATGCCACAGGACCGCCGTCACCATGCCTAGCTCTTGCAAAGAACTGCGTACGTCTTCTCTCTCACCCAGGCCCTTGGGCACCGCTCGGCATCGGCGTACTGACTTGCCCAGGCGAGGCCCTCGCGCAATGCCTCCAGGAATCCGAGTGCGTCATGGTCCAGCGCAACAGCGCCGCCGACTGCCTCCGCCCGCCCCTCGTCGACACCCTCCCTACAAAGTGCCAGCAGCTCAAGAAGGGCTTTGGCGAGTGCAAGCGCGGCATGGTCGACATGCGCAAGCGCTTCCGCGGCAACATGCCCGTCAACTACAAGACCATGAACGACGCCGAGGCCGGCAAGGGCTACCAGCTGTACGCCGGGCGCCCGGCTTTCGCTGGCGGCAGGGGCGAGACCGACGGCAATGAGCCCGCGCCCAGGGACTGGCGCGAGGTCGAGAACGAACAGTACCGGAAAGAGCAGGAGGCGGCTCAGAAGAAGTAATGAGAGGCGGAGGAAGGGAAAGGGGAAGAAGGAGCTGTCGTTTGAAGACACGGACACACAACACTTGTACAGACTATGTGTATGATCTGAAGAGCGAGGCATCGGGAGGCGTCATGGAGTTTTACAACCAGAAATGGTCTTGTCACCGGAAGTATAGGTCAAGACCGTGTTGCACCTTTTGGATCCTTACGAGGGGCATCCCGACTCAATCACGAGGCAATGCATACAATCGCATAGGTGCGGATTCTGAGATTCGCACGGAAATGGAGCTTTTTGTGGCTAATTGGGTTCGGCATTGAAAGACCCGATCTAACCTGGGGGCGCTTCATCCGACACTGGAGAATCAGGTGCAGTTGACATGCCCCCAAATTATCTGAGCTTAACATCCACGGACAGGAGTGAACACTTGTGAAGCTCACTCCGCTTCTCGCAGTACTTATCAGCGAGCAAATTCGTAGTGAAGCTAAGTTAAGGGTAGGTCGGATATGCCTGGTTTTGTCAACGTACAAGACATGGTGTTTGTTTCTATGTCTCGGAGAATCATCATTATTTCTATCTCGCCACGAACCAACCCGAAACCAGTTGACATCAAAGTGTCCGACCTTGGGTCTGCAGTTTGCGGGTTTGGGGTTGCAGACAACGAGGCTTTTGATGCCATACATTGCCTTATCTCATTACATCGCGCTTTCCTTCATGCTCCCAGATATTCCAGGTGCATATATCGCATCCAGCTTTCGAATCCGGCGCGATACCAGGTTTGAGCCTTTGCACTGATAGTTATTGTGTGTCAGAATGGAACAAGAAAAACAGGATAGCCCGCTCGTTCCGTAGCACTGTTCCTTCTATAAATCACATCATAAGACACACTCTTTGCCAGAGCCTTGAGGAACCAACGCCATCGCATGGAGCCCCCGTAAGTGCCGACGACTGATTGCCACATCGCTTCCAAAATCCTGATAGCCATTTTGGCAAGCCTAGATCTAATGTTGACGTCCTCCTCTTTATTGAAATAATTCGACTATGCTAGACAGCGGTAGCTCGGCGCCCGTGACTGAGGCTAGTCGGTATCGATTATGTCTCGAAGCAATGCAGCTCGCTCGATCCTCGACGGTGGTACGGTGATTCTGCACTCCGGAACTTGTCCGTGATGTACCACAAGTCCAGCTGCTCCGCAAACGTTTCCGGTGCGCTCTCCGTATGCCCCTCACGTCTATCTGAGCCCCCAAAATAAGTACCTCTTGACGGTTGTTACTTGTTTTTTCTATCCCGCCGGCTTCCTTTGAAATTACCGTGTGGGACCTTCCGGCCCGTCTCACACAGAACCGGTATCAACTCCACTCGCGGCAAAGCACCGAACACAGACAACACCAGGCATTCGCAGTTGGGTCGTCACCGACCCAACTGCTAATCCGACCCCAAAAGGGCACCACCTCCGTTCAAGCCCGCTTTTTATTCTCCGGGTTAAACGGTCAATTCCATGAAATTGATTGACTTACAACCCGCCCATCGCTGGTTGCACTCTCGTCGCCCTCTCTAGCAGCATGCGGCTCATTCCACGGTGGAGCCGTAAGCAACACCACAAGCCCAGCCTAGACCTCGAATATGAGACAACGATTTACAAGTGTAGCTGGGGAGAAGGTTACACACATCATATTGACTCCAATTAGCACACATATTACACGTACAGCGCTTTATATCTAGATTACATCTACACAAGCATATCCATTAAGTCTCGTCAGGCACGTTCGGTACCGCCATCGGTTCGCCGTGCATCCGCACGCATCCGTAACACACGATCCCACATCACGTTGCACCTATGCCAGCGTCGTCGTCACAAACGGCACCGACCGCCTGTTGTACCCCGTGTTCCTGTCCACGCCAACCTTGATGGTGGCACTTGCCAGAGGCGCCTTGATGTCGTTGCAGAGCCCGTCGGTCTGCTCCTTGGGCAAGAAGACACGAGGCAGGCCTCCGGCGGGCATCTGCACCCAGAGGCGTCCTTTCTGGGCCACCTGGAAGGACTCGCAGTTCATCACGTCGATCACCTCGGAGCCGATGGCGAAGTTGTGGACGTTGCGGGCAATGGCGAAGATGACGTTGTTGGTGGCGCCGACGCCGCCGTTGGTGTACATGGAGAACAGCTGGCCCTTGCGGAAGGCAATGACGCGGCTGCTGTCCTTGCTGCTGTAGGAGAAGACCGCCTGCGTCCGGTCCTTGGCCAGGAAGTTGGGGTTGGCCTCGGCGGCGTGCACCCGCACCTTGTTCGTCTGCTGGATCCAGCCGTACAGCTCCGACGTGGTGTCGTAGCCGCCCAGCCAGAGGGCCTCGCGGTTGTTGGGCGTGGCGCCGCCGCCGTAGTGGTGCTCCTGGCCGTAGTAGACGATGGGGATGCCGTCTCGGAGCATGGTGAGGGCGTACAGGTTCTTGGCCAGCGCCACGTCGTTGTTTCGATGGGGGAAGCGGACCTGGTCATGGTTTTCGGCGAAGGAGCCGAGGATCGACGAGTCGATGCTGGACATACCCGCCATCTGGTTGGTGCCCTTGTACACCACGTCCAGATCGGCATCCACGGTCTGGAACGCGTTTGCGAACCAGTGGTAGGCGCTGTAGTCCATAAAGCCATCGAAGACCTGCTGGTAGGGGGCAAGCACGTTCAGGTCCTCGTGGCTGACCTCGGCCAGGAGAAAGACACCGGCGGCCTCCCTGAAGCCGCCATCGGTCCAGAACTCGGGCTCGATCTCGAGGGCCGTGTCGATGCGGAGGCCATCGATCGAGTACTTGGCGACCAGGTCCTTGATCCAGGAGGCATATACCTGGCGGACGTAATCGCTCTCGGTGCGCAGGTCGGGCAGACCCTCGAGCCAGCAGAGTTGGATGGACGGGATGCTGCTCCAGTTGATGCGGCAGTCCTTGTGGTAGTACTCGGGCTTGTCGAAGGGGATGTACTTTGTGTAGTTGCCGGGGTCGTCGTTGAGACCGGAGTGGTTGGGGGCGACGTCGACCATCAGGTACATGCCGCGGGCGTGGAGGGCGTCGGCGAGCTCCTTCAGGTCGGCCTCGGTGCCGAAGCGCGAGTTGATCGAGTAGAGGTCCTCGGTCCAGAAGCCGTGGTAGCCCTCTCCGTACCCGTTGACGTTTCCTTCGACATTCTTGACAATAGGCGAGATCCAGACGGCGGTGGCGCCCAGGTTCTGGATGTAGTCCAGCTTGCTGGTGATTCCCTTCCAGGTGCCGCCGCAATACAGGCCCGGGGCCGTGTCGCATGATGGGGTCGAGCCATCAGTCGTGGCAAAGCGGTCGGTCAGGACCTGGTAGATGCTCTGGTTTCGCCATCCAGCGGCATCCAAGGCTGATGCGCCCTGGAGGGCCCCGACGGCCAGCAAGGAGAGGGTTGATGCGAGGGAGAGCATGGTTGGTGGACAATAATATTAAGTTATTACGGTACAGCTTTATAGCCAAGAGAGAGGAAGAACAAAAGGGTAAAGAACACGCAACGCAAAGAGAGTCGGTTGATGAACTATTAGGATAAGATGCCGAGTAGAGATAAAACGAACGACAACAGCGCAAGGCAGAACGAGTGATTACCTTGGCTTCAACCGCGGCACCTACAGAGGGATGATATACCAAGGGCAATGAAACGGCGGCGGCAGAACGGCGTCTATTATACGTTTGCGCCAAACGAGGACCACAAGTCAGAGTATCGTACTCTTGGCTTGAACGGCACCGTTGAGCCCCTCGCCGGTGGCCCCTTTAACCCGCCGCCCCTGTCACTTATAGGCTGTGTTATTGGAAAAAAGACGAGCAAATTGCCAGATCGAGTGGTCCTAGCCGATTCAGGTCAGCTTGGGTTGTCCCTTTTGATCTAGATCCCGGCTGCGGTCCCCATCCGATGACCCACTACCGTGCCTACCCATACGGGTCCATAATATTAATTCAGGTGGTTCGGGACTTGGTAGAGTTAAAGATTGGACGAGGGAAAAGGCCAGAATAAGAGCGAAGCGGGAATAGAAGCAGTAAGGGAGAAAGGTGGTGAATAAAACCCTTTTGAAGTCCTTGGAGAGTGCACGGCACTGCGATCTACGGTGGTACATACTTACACTCGCGCCCGGCTCCCACCCGAGCCTACTCGGCGCGTAGCCCATATCGGGTAGTTTCTCATAGAGTGTGTGGGTTACATAGCGGTGCGTGCGGTGGCACGGTCAGTCAATACGGAAGATAATATGGAACCGTTCTCCACTTGAGTCCCAATTGGTCGGTCTTCCACTCTCGCGAGATTGCCCTCATTGGCTTATTGTCTATGGAAGAGCAAACGGGATCCCGAATCTCGGGTGTGATCGTACGGAGCGGTTGATACAGAAACAGCTTGCTGGTCTGACTTGGCGAGGCAACGAGCACTTCAAACGTGACGGATCGTGCCCAACGCACCGTCCCAGAGCTGTCTCGTAAGCATCATCAAAGAACTAATTCCACCGATGAGCTTCGGTTCCGTTTGCGTTCATTACAGAATATATCCTTGATACGAAATCGTGAAACAGGTGCCACCGCCGTACACTATTCCTGCTTCTCCACACGTTCGCTACGGGAATAAACACTGCGAGACGGCCGAGATGCTGCGGGCTGAACTGTTAGGTTGACCTGGGCCGAACAAGCGAAGATGCCATTGTAAAACTATATTCCTTCTAAATCATCGCCGCACTATGGCCTCGATACAAGCCGGCTGTCTCTCTCTAGCTTTTCCCCCTAAACCTGAGACGATCAACACGCTTCTAGGACTTTGATTACATGCTCATCATGAGGTTTTTTTCTAGTTGTAAGCTATGTTAACAATGCTCTTGTGCCTTACTTGTGTAAAAGTGGGATAGCTTATCAGGCCGTGGTCGAAAGTTTTCAGCATTTCATTATGAACGGAACGCCAGTGATACTCGGTCTCTTGTCGAGGTGGTTACTGCCGAGCGCTCGTGATGATGCAAGTGGCATGGGGCCAACACAGGTGGCCAGGGACCACAGTAACTGCAAGGCTTAACCAACGCCAATTGTCACGAGGCAGGCAGTCATTTCTCTAGAACTACGAACTTCGTAGAGCTCATATGCAGGGCCCCTTAGCCCTCTGAGGAACAGTGTAGCACTAGAGGTCCTTGTAGAAGGACCCCTTGTTCTCGAGAGAGCCGGAGGTCAGAGATGAACACAATCCCCTTTTCATGCCTAGGTACTTTCTAGTTGGCCGTTTTCACCCTGTACCACAGCCCCTGACAGCAAGCTAGTATGACTAAAACCAAGTCACCGCTGTCGTTGTCCTGAATCAGGCGAACTTTTGCACAACTTTGCCATTGAGTTTCCAGTCCGACAATCGTCCATTACTAGGGCCTGATTAATTTCAGTTTTCTGCAAAGTGTTTCGTCTCAGTTACAATACACCGGCGGCGTCTAGAGAAATCAACGCAAGTAGCAGCGGCAAACCATAATACTGCCGAGTCAGCCTCTCACGAAGGATAGCGCAGGCAGCCCAAGAGCGCTGGTTTAATGTGCATTTGTATAGTTACAAATACTCGCAGCTGTTCTTGCAGAGAGAGACCCGTGGAGAACGTCTTCAGCATCCAATGCAACAAGCAAGTGCAGGACATGTTAACATTTAAACCTGGATCTAGCTACGTCTTGACATTCAAGTCCCTCCACAATTGTCCTGATTAAACTTCCCGTAGCACGAGGACCCTTTTATCGGTCTCCATTGATCGTCATAGATGTCCCTCCATTACACAATCTCTCCCACTCCACTCGTCCGTATCAAAGTCTGGTTGGTCGATGCTCCCAAGGAAGCATCTTAATCCCCCGCACCAACGAAAAGGTCCAGACTCAGCAAGGGGCCCTCCACGCAATTTCGGGCCCGCACCATCTCTCAACCCGCAACAAAGCGGAAGCATGGAGATGCGAGCCCATCCCAAGCGCTTCACCGGGCGTGCCCAACTCTCGGCGTTATGATGGGCTGACGTAGAAAAAAAAGTGAAAAAAATAATTTGGCGCCCCTCTCCCGTTCTATCACTCCTCCTTCTCAAGCCCGTCCCTATCTCACGAAGAGACCGGGCCAGGCGAGCAAAGATAACTCCTGCCTTCTCAAACCGGTCTCCCGATCTCGACGAAGAGACCAGGCCCAGGCGAGGCGGGCGGAACACGAGGACCGAACGGGAAAGAAGAAAATAAAAGGCGCCGGTTGCTTCAGGCTCACACGGCTCTTCCTAGTGGATGCACATCATCCGCGGCCAGCCGCACCGGGGTGTCGATAGTTGTGCCGCATGTTTGCTTGCCCCCGGCGCGAGACTCTTCGGACGGATCATCGACGCTTCAAAGCTCAGCGGAGCCCTCCAGCGGTTGTTGAAAGTGGGCTAAATAGAAGAAGAAAAAAAGTCATGACTCTCGACTGGTCTTCGGCTGGCGTCCCTGCCGTAAAACAGGAAAATCGAAAAAGAAATGGCTTGCTCAACGCTTCAGGTCAAGCCTCCCCTAGGAGAGAGACGACCTTGCCAGCGGAACAACAAAAGAAAGTGGCGCTCCTGGCCCTGCTCGAATGTCGCGGCATGATTGTTGGGCTCTCATTTGGCTGAGTTCAGATCGTGGCTTGGTGGTTGACGGTCATGGCGGCGGAACGGGGGAGGCCGGGTTGAGACGGTGATAGGAAAACGCAGGAACCTTTGGATGAATTTGGCTGAGAGGACTCGACTACGTGGCGAACTCTATAAGCGAGAGTAGAATTGCGCTGGAGAGAAGAAGAGAAAGGGGAGGGACCAGGTCGAGACGAAGGACGGACGAAGATGGTTTTATAGACAAGTCCGTCCCGGTCGAGTGGTGGATGTGGAGTTGAGGTCGAGAAAAGGTTTGGGGCGGTAGAGGTGGAGGGGCTAAGCGGCCGTTCGGTATGATCTGCAGCTGTGACACTCCACCGCCAACCAGGAAGGGCGCTAGTGGGCGTTGGTCCGCCTTATTCCGGGCCCCGAGAGGGGGGAGAGGGCAGCCCGGCTGGGAGAGGTTGGGCGCTTTGGCACCTCCAACCAACCCCCCCAGGCAGTTTCCAGTTTCCAGCTCGGGGTGGTGGAAACGTCTCAACCTTTCCCCATCCCTCCAACCCCTCCAAACGCCCGCGACAACCTGTGACAATCTCACCCTCTCGTCGACCAGCCGGGCCCAAACCCCATCAATGAAACCACGAACGACTCGCAAATCCTCCCAAGAACCCGATGGCCTGATGTTTGAAACTTGAAATTGCAAATCATCCATCCATCACACGTCGCCAACCCGCCCGTTTGCCAAGGAACGAACGGCCTTCCTTACCTCTGTTACCTACGCGCGCGCGCCTGTTGCCAAACGTCGTCGTCCAATTGCGTCTCCACGACGCCGGCAGTGGGTTCAACGTCCGCTTCGGCATTCTCGTCGTCTCGTCAATTCCCTCTCGGCCCCATCAGGGCGATTGAGTGTCAGAGGCGTAGCTTCAACTCGTAGCCAATTCCGTAACCTCAACCGGATCTCTTGGCAGGCACATTTCGTCCCTTCTTCTGACGGCACCGCGGGTTCGCCAGTTGGACAACGGTCTTAAATTACCTGCAGTGCATGCTTAAAAGCTTCCACTCTCAGGAGCATCTTCTCCGGAAGCCCTCATCAAGGCTGCATGTAGACTACGTCAGCTGGAAAGGCAAACGAGCAGAGTGCAGAACCATTGTTTCCGGTTCCGACGAGCATCTTCGAAACACCTCAAGACCACATCATTCAAGATGGCACCGACTCTCATTCAGTGGATCCTGGACACACGGCATTTATGGCCGGAGGCCACTGAAACGAAGCAGCTCGAGCAAGTTGTACGTAGTCTGCCCTTCTCGATCGAAGACACGCTTGCTCCATGCCCGTTTCGCGACGCTATCGGCCAAACCCGTCCCAACTGCGAACCCTCCAAAAACCCCCGTCCAAAAATTGCCCCTCTTCCCATGCATATCTTCCCTGTCCCCCCCTTTCCCCCCTTGAGAATTGAGAAACAAACTGACACGAAACCACTACAAGGCATCCCGAGCCCTCGATCTCCTCAAACCCGAAGAACGCAAGGCGGTGCTGAAGTATTACCATGTCCGCGACGCTAAGCTGTCCCTGGGCTCGCACCTCTTGAAACGTTACGCCATCAGCCGATTCTGCGGCGTCCCCTGGCCCGAGGCCACCGCCGTTCGCGACGAGCGCACCAAGCCCGTCTTCCGCGCCGCCGATGGTACCACACCGCTGAGCTTCAATGTGAGCCACCAGGCGGGTCTCGTTGCCCTCTTTGCGGTCCACGGCTACGATGCCGCCAACGGCCCAGTCGACGTCGGCGTGGATGTGGTATGCACCTCGGAACGCCGTACGAGGGACCACGGCATGTTGAGGAACGAGGGGTGGCCTAAGTTCGTCGACGTCCACGCTGATGTGCTCTCGCCTCTGGAGACGAACTTCCTCAAGTGGCAGGTGCTCGCCGCCATTCCACCGGGGTTAAAGCCCGGGGCCTCGGTCGAAGATACGGCGGACTTCAAGCTACGCTGTTTCTACGCCCTGTGGTGCTTGAGGGAGGCGTATGTTAAGATGACGGGAGATGCGCTTCTCGCACCGTGGCTGGGAGAACTGCAGTTCAAGAAATTCAGGCCACCGACTCCCGCAGAAAGTTTCGAGGCCGCGGGTGAGGCGGTCACGGATCATGAGATTGTGTTCAAGGGCGCTAAGGTCGAGGACGCACACGTGTCCCTCAGAGCATTGGGCCCAGATTACATGACCTGCTCAGCCGTCCGGACGCCCCAACGAAAAGAGGACGGCTTGGCCTTCGAACTGGGTCCCTACAAGATGTTGGATATAGATGAAGTGCTTGCTTTTGGGGAGAGCCATCAAAACTAGCGACTCTCTTTTCATCCCACTAATTCAGACAGAGACATGTCGATTCATCATTTCACATGATGCTACTTGAATACGACGTGTCAACCAACGTATTGTTAGGACTCATTGAGTGGTGTCCAAGTGTTTCTAGGCTATTCTAAACAGGGTGATGTCACATCCGTTCTCGAACAGCACTAAAGAGTCCACTTTTGCTCGCGATGGTAAGTGTGTCCGGATCCAATGCATTGCCGGTGGATTGCACGCCGAGTAAAGCACCCTCCTCCCCGTCTCTCACTTCCCAAGGCTGTATTTCTGTATGAATATCAGCAAGAAAGAACCGATGAGAGTTAAGAGGGCCTTTACCAATAGAAAATTCGACACACATACTGCTCAGGATTGGACAGCTGGCGCTTGCTATTAATCAAGTGACTGTACAGGTGATAAAGTCTCCCGAAGTTTGATCACTCGGCATTGACGATGTTAGGTCACGTCCCTTTTGAACAACACCAGAACACCTAAGCATCAAATGGACCTCACTATCGTAGATGAATGATCCTGATTTTGTCAAGGAGACTGGGCCTGGTTACGACGAAGATACGAATCGGTTGCGCGAAAGGGTGCCGTGCCCATACTTGAAAGCAACCCTTCGACATCAATAAGAAGAGCCAAGGATGATTTGAACTGCCGGGACCACCGGTGGACCGCATAACGCTTATTCTCCAGCTCACGGCACGTCCACCAGAGCCAGGTCGGGCCAGTGCGAACTCAAGTCGAAGATACCTCTCGACCTGGTCCACAAACTCGGATCCTTGTCCTCGCAAATCTCGCCAAACGCCTCGACGGGAAACAACCAAAACCCAAGCGCCGGCCGCGGCGCCGCAGCGAGGACCTCGGGCCCGTCGATCTCAGGCAGACCAGGCCGCATCCCGGACGCTGTCGTGAAGCACCCGGCCGGCCGATCTCCTCCGCCCCCGGGCTGCGGGGAATCCCACCCGCGGAACCACCATTGCAGCCGCAGTCAGTCGAAGTCCTCCTCATGCAGCACCCGGGCGGCGTCTTCGCGGGTGCGGATGTCCTCCTCTCTGCTCGTGGCGATCATCATACGTACGTCGACGTCCGGGCTTCCCTCGACGTCCTCGGGACGTATGCCGAACTTACGCAGGAGCAACCTCCATCCGAGGGGCCTCTCGCGCCAGTCGGACACGCTGCCTCCAACCCTCTGTAGATCGCGGGAGATGTTCCGCGGGTCCGGAAGGGGAGGGTCGAAGAAGGTGAAGGTCGGGAACACGGGGAAGCTGTAGTTGAAGGCGTTGACGCTCATCCAGGTCAGGACATCGAGAGCACGGCCGTCATGGGGAGTGCTCTTGAACCAAATGGTCTTGAGGTTTGTGAGCGTGGCCGTGAATGCAGCGAGGGCGCGGGCGTCAAGATGGGTGGACGAGAGAGATGACACCTCGGCGATACGGAAGCAGCTGTCTTCCATGACCAGGTGCTGAAGGCCGCGGCCCTGTGGGTCATAGGCGCGGAGGTCGTGGAGGAAGTCGAAGAAGAGAAGGAATGCGTTCTCGGCTGATACTCTTAGGTAGTCCCAGTCCAAGTTCAGGCGCAGGACATGTTTTGGGGGCCGCAGTTTGGATTTGCTGTCGACGATGGGCTTATGATGGCATGGGATTTGTACCGAGTAGAAGGCCAGTACGGTTCCTCGCGCCTCCTTGTTCACCATCGCGATGTTCTCGGGAAGTAAAGCATGCCGGTTTAGAACAACCACGTTGTAGTGGGTTCCGCTGACGGACCGGCCCAGGGCATTAAGGAGGGAGTATCTTTCCGCAGCCTTGGCCTTGGTGCCGGCCCCCCTCTTTGCTTGGGTTTCGAGAACGACATATAGCATGCGATGACGCTGGAGGGCGTGCTTCCAAATGAGAAGACGGATCTCTGTCGGTAGTTTCGCGAATATGGTGAACCTTCTGTGATCGGTCTTTGGAAGGGCTGGGTTGAATAGTTCGAGGTGTGGTCGCCTGGGCGTCATCGTTCACTAACCCGGCTTTTGTAGTCGTGAAGTCTGTTTTGGAAATCGCCGACTTGCCAGCAGGACGGGCATGAAGCCTAAAGAAGCCATCGCAGAAGGCTGTCCTTTCTGACGTAAGGCAGCCAGCAAAGCGGGAGGATCTGGTGTGGCGTCCATCAATGTCTCAGTTCGTCGAGGCGCAGCTGTAGCCGCTTCGCGAGTGACATCGTGGACTTCCCAATTGGGTAATCCGGTCAAGTATGGTGGTTTCGAGGTGTCACGAGTTCGGTTTTCCTTGCCGCTGCCCTCCTCATGGCTTTGTATTCACCTACCTAGAAAGGACCTTGGTTTTGGGCAAGCAAGATTCTCACTCTGGAAGAACCAGAGATTGGGACCACCTATCTTCACTATGTTTGCACCAGCCGGCTCTTGCAAGTGACGAACCGAGTATGAGGCTAATCCAGTCCAGCCAGTATATTTGGTCGATGTGCTCTTCTCAAGGCCAGAAATGGACTGGGGCGAGAAGTGTGTTTCTGCGGATTCGAACTTGTAAGGTTGATGGTGTATACAGCATACAGGCTTCTCTTGTCAAATTGCTTGTCTTCTTAGCGAATGACCCATGGGGGAGCCCAACATCGCGTAGTCGCTCTAGAGTCATCGGCTGGGCATAGTTGAATAGTTCAGGCCCATGCTTGTATCGGTACTCCACTACACATGCGTCAGAAGTGCCGTTGAAAAGATGAGCGAATACTGCAAGTGAAAACGTTACCGAGCTTTCGTTCTGGAGAGCTAGTATCTCATTGAAAAGGCCAAGCTCATCTACGGACCCTTCTAGTATGACGGGCCTTTCTGGAGGATCAGTTGGAATACTTGTAATAGACTTCTAGAAACCTAAGTTCCATACTTATAGACAAACCCTTTCTATCCATCACTTCCTTTTTTTGGGGGGGGGGGTTTTTTTTTGTGGAAATACCTGTTTGAATCAACCCGCGAAGGTGTTGCGGATCCAGAGACCGGAGCCTTTTCTCGGACAAGTGATGCTAAATTATGTTCTCAAAGTATCCAAAGTCGTTGTCACTTTGACGTAGCAAGTATGAAAAGCATCACCGCGAGTCGATGACTGGCGGTAATATGCGTCGAAAAGTGGAATCAAAGCCATAAGTTACACCTTGAGTCCCTTACCCTCAAGCTCCTTCCAGACCTTCTCAGCTTCATCAGCAATCTGAGGTATCACCGCCCCTTTCCCACCCGGCGGCTCGGCATGATACGCAGGCACAACCCTCGTCGCGCCCTTCGTAACCTCCAAGATTGTCCCATCGCCGTACTCCGGGTTCTCACAGAGCTCCAGCATGCCTCTCGCAATCTCCTCGGGCTCGATGAACAGCTCTCCGCTCTCGCCCTGCGCCAGGTGCTTCTTCCCCGGGTCTTCCAACCACAGCGGCGTCTACCGTCGTGCATCAGTCTTTTCTTTTCTCGATCTGGTCGAGGTGTGTAAGACTCACCATGACCGCCCCCGGCGCAACAGCACCGCACCGGATCCCCAATCGGTCCCGCATGCCACCCAAGCACCGCACGAACCCGTGCAGTCCGTGTTTGCTCGCGAAATATAAGGGCGTCCCGATCCCAGACGCGTGGCCCGCGATGCTGCTCACGTGCACCAGACACCCTTTCCGCCTCTCCTGGGTCCAATGCCCGATCGCAAGCTGACTCAACCGAATCGGGTGTGTCAGGTTCACATCCAACACGGCATACGTACCGGGTTCCGCGTCCGCCCTGTCGCGAGACTCCGTCTGCGTATTCGTCTCCGTGCTCGGGGGGTTCCAGAACGAGCTCCACGCGGGCTCGAAGATCCCGGCGCCTGGGACGACGATGTCGACCCGGGGGAAGGAGGTCAGGGTTTTTTTCCAGAGGCGCGTGAGCTGCGGCCAGGAGGAGACGTTGGTGGGTTGGAACAGAGCGGAGGGCCGGTTGGGTTGCTGCGGGTGGGGGTATTGGGCCAAGAGGGAGGATGCGTCGGGACGGAGAGTGAGGTCGCCTATCATGACGGAGCAACCGCGCTCGAGCAGCATTTTGGCGAAGGCGAGGTTGATGCCTGCGAGGTGTGAGTAGAGTGTGTTTGGTGACAAGGGGTATGGTGGACGTACCTGATCCAGCGCCGGTGATGACGGCATATTTGCCAGCTACAGACAGCGACATGGCTTCAGGAATCTGCAATATTGGTCGTATAGTGAGCAAGACGTCGAGCGGAAAGGACAAGTCCGTCTCGACGGCTGGGTGGAGGCGCCCTGAAATACTGCAGCCCGATGGAGATGTCTTAGACAGACATCGGCGTATCGTTCATTTGTTTGCGGGTAGATTTATCCGACGTCACCTCGAGACTCGGATCCGAAAGGGCCGCCAGTGACATGAAGTGTGACTTGGGGTAGATGGGGGGGGGGGGGTTGCTGTCGATCGCGGGACCCCGCCTGTTCAGGGTGATCTGATCTTTAAACAGGGATATCTCTTTATGCTACGCTGACGGCGATTTGCTATTCTAGGTGACATGAATAGAGGCAAATTATCGAAATGACTGTTGCGTTGCCTTGTTATGTTCTAAGCAAAAAATGCAACGCTTATGCTGTCTTGGCACCTTTCTCCTCATCGGCGAACCGTCTGGCCGCATCGTTTGAAGCCACAACGCCCTCCCGGCGGCGATCATTCTCGTCATCCTCCGGCTTGCCTTCTCTGGTGGCCCACCCATCAACGTACCGCAGCGTCTGGCGGCTCCAGACCCTGTTCATGAAGAACAGTCGCACCGGGACCAGGATGATGATAATAATGGGAAACCCGGGAGCAGCAACGGTCAATGTCACGCCAAATACGATGCCCGTGAGGACCAGCTGCGCAATGGTGTAGAAATGAATCCCGGTCCAGCTTGCGCCGTGAGGTAGAGCAGGGAGCTCTGAAATCGGCGTGAGGAGGTGCCAGATCCTGGCGAGGATCGGGTTCACGCACAGCGACTGGTAGCCCATGAACATGAACAAGCCTGCGAGGACCGACGTCGGAGTGAATCCCAGAACGTGTTGGAACGGAGGCGAGATGAACAGCAGGATCCCCGCCGCCTGGATAAGATGCGAGTACCGCTGCTCGTGCACTCGCAAGACGGGTTTCGCGGGAGGATCATCGCCGGGCTCAGAGTCGATGGGCGACTGGTCCTCGTAGACCGTGTACATCAGAGACTCGGAGTGAAGTGGTGCTTGCGGCAGCAGTCCATTGGCTGGCGGAATACCAAGGATCCCACATATGATCGTTGTTGTGCCCAGAAGCATGACATCCCACGCGTAACCTCCCGGTTTCTGGACGCCGTACCTCTTGGCCGTGCAGATGATACTGCTGATCTCGTGGTCAAAGTAAAAGAGGACGGTGATGATGATGCCAGGGATGATTGCGATGAATATCCACCCGATGGGGAGCTTCCAGAACTCGACAAAAAAGTAATCCCGGCTTGGCGACGAGGGCCTGAACGTCTTGGAGATCTCGAGCCGGTTGTGGTCGAGGTGGGCCAGGTCGCCGACGTACGGCATGCCGATGAAAAAGATAATGGAGATGGCGGCGGCGTACTCGGTTAAGCCCATGCGTATGTATCTGTGAAACAGCGGCTTCCACGAGACGGCCGTGGAGAGGAAGATGGCAAGCAGGCAGGTTCCCGCGGCGCCGATGATAGAGTACAGGAAGGCGGCGAGTGAGACGGCGGCCTTTGTGCGCTGGAGCTCGCGGACGGCCTTGTGGAAGTAGATGACGCTGTTTAGCAGGGAGAAGATGTCGGCGCTGAAGTCTGTAACGTATTGCATCGTATAGTCGTGAGCGTTGAAGATAGCCAGGAGATAATGCATCCAGCCAGAGTGGATGAGTGACCATGCCATGAAGGGCAGGAAGGGGATCTGAAGGAGTTAGAATAGCGTACTTCTGCAGTGCGGCCTCGACATACTTTGAACGAGTTCTCGCACAGAGAGTAGATGTTCTCGGCCAGTACTGAGAATGGCCCAGTCACACCGAGGATCGTTAACGGCTGAGCCGAAAACCTAACAAGCGTGTTAGTCTAGTCCCACGCAAGCCAACCGTTTTTGAGCGTCAACTCACAAGGCAAAGATGACACCGCAAAGCCCGGTGCTAAACACAACCTCGATCGTGCCCCACGACTCTCCCGTCAGGACATACAAGTCGCTGGCAAACGTGATGCCGGGCAAGATGTTGGTGAAGAAGACGTATATCGCGCTCGCCAGCACAAGCTGGTTGAACACGGTCCAGTCGGAGTAATAACGCAGTCGAAAGTTTCCGAAATCCTCCTTCAGCAGCCGGAACGGCCTTAACTTGCCATCTCTGCGGAAATAACCCCGCCACCGGCCGCTGCGTCGTTCCGGGTTCGCATCTCCACCGGATGAAACTTCACGATCCTCCCGCTTCTCTGAAGACCTTCGTTGTACACGGCCGCCACTATGGCCGTGCGACTCCTGGGCGGGCGTTATGACATCGTCTTGCGATCGAGGCGAGGTTGCTGGACGGTGCTCACGGTCGTCGCGTGGCCCCGCGGCCGCGGTGGTTGATGTCATTCGGACGGGGTTCCACGATGCGCACTGGACCACAACTCGATACCAAAAGAATATGGTAAAGTACCAGTCAAAAGTTGGGCCTGGTGTTTAGTGTTTAACTAGGAACACGCAGCATGAATGAGGCCAAGAGCATTATGTCGGATGTCGTGAAGAAAGCATAGGAGAGCCCAAACCTCCCGAATTTCACAAGACGACTCGGCCCGACACGCGGCGGCCAGACCACAGAGGCCTTTTAACTTTTCGTCCCAACTACCCTAGACAGTCCCGGCATGGTTTGCCGGCCGTTCTCGACTTGCTTAAAGCATAGAATCTGAGCTGGTCCGACAAATCGAATTTGCCTTGGTTCCCACGTGCTTCTCATTGGCCGTCTTGGCGCAGGTGGATATTCCACTGAGCTTGGTTTAGACTACTGAACGAGGTGCTCGGCATCTGACGTCACAGCCGACGACGGGACCAGCAATGCCCCTCCGAGTATGGGCATCATTGGTCCAATCACAGTATGCGCAACTGCAAGGCTGCGAGACACTGTCGTCAGGCTGAGGAAATTTTGACACGACTGCAACTCTCCCCAAAAGAAAATCACCCAAATCATCAGCGCCGGCCCCCAGCGCCCATCAATCGCCTGCACAACGATGAATACTCAACCGATGTAGAAAAACCTATTGCAGGGCATTCGAAACAAGTCCCTCACCCGGAACCCCCGCCTCATCGCCCCGAAACGATGCTCCCGACCGCCGCGCGCCGGGCCTTCGCGCCCCGCCTCCACTTCGCCGTCTCCGAATCCATCCCCCGCTCCTACTACCTCGGTCACCACCACGCCGCGCTGCGAGATATTTCATCACGCCTCTCGGATGTTGGACTGGTCCTCGAGTGCCGCGACTACCGCGTCCCCATCACGAGCTGGAACCCCGTCCTCGACCGCGCCGTGGCCGGCCGCGAGCGCATCGTAGTCTACACCCACCGCGACCTCGGCACCGACAGCCCCGCCGCCGTTGAGCACGCACTGCGCCGCTTCCACCGAGGCCACTCCGCCGTCGGCGGCACTCCGCAGCGCGTCGTGTTTTGGCGAAAAGATGACCCGGCGAGCACGAAGCAGCTCCTTTCCGAAATCAGGAGCGTCGCGCACTCCGTCGACAGCCTGACGGGCATGCGCGCGCTGGTTGTCGGTATGCCCAACGTGGGAAAGAGCACGCTGCTTAACAAGCTCCGCGTGCATGGGATGCACAAGAAGCCCAACGTCGCGAAAGTCGGTGCGCAGCCTGGCGTGACGCGCAAACTGGGGTCGCCGGTGCGCATCCTCGATTCCGAGGGGGACGGCGGGATGGGGCTCGGCGAGGGCGTCTTCGTGCTCGACACACCCGGTGTCTTCATGCCCTACGTGTCCGAAGCCGAGAACATGGTGAAGCTCGCGCTTGTGGGCTCCGTCAAGGACGACCGCATCCCGATGGAGATCCTCGCCGACTACCTTCTGTATCGCCTCAACCTCACCGACCCGAGCGCGTACGCCAAATACTCCGAGCCGACCAACGAGGTCAACGAGCTGCTCCTTGGGGTTGCACGCAGGACGGGAAAGCTCAAGGCTGGCGGAGAGGCCAATGCGGACAGCGCAGCAGACTGGATCATCAAACAGTGGAGGGCTGGGAACCTTGGGAAGTTCGTGCTCGATGATATCAGCGATGAGGCGTTCAAGGAGAAAGAGCTTGCAAGGGAAGGCCAAGGCCCGCTCAGCATGAACCAGGCACGGAGGAAAGAGAAGGAAGCAAGAAAAGAAAGAGCCCTCAACAAGAGCAAGGCGATTTAGTACACAAGAGGAACAAACTGTCGGTGTTGTAACTATAGAGAGATACCCCACACTATGTATCATACATGTAAAATAAGATGTTGTTCCATAAGAAAGCAATTTTGTACACCAGATGCATCAAAGAAACAAAAGTAGATCCTGCCCGAATGGCTCTAGGCAAGGTCCAACTCCAACTCAACGTGGGCACGTCACCGTGGACAGTCACCCGCAACACTGAGACTCGCAAGTGTCCGGGTATCCGACGTTATCCCCTCGAACCTGACATTATCAACTGACAGTAGAACCACAAACCGATGCATACAGGGGAGCTTCTGAGAACCCGTGATGGCCTTTTCGGCAGAATTTTGCTCCGATACATTTTCAACCCCCTAAAGAGACCGTGAACGCCAATAAACTTCAATCCGTGGAGGGCCGTCGGATGCCACCGCCGGCAGACCTTTGATATCATACTCCGAAGCGAAACAGACCCTTCGGTCTTGAATGGGCGACGATTCGCTCATATAAAAAAAGCCAAGAAAACTGCCAACAAATATTTCGCTTAGGACGCATACTGATTCTGCCATCGCAACAAATCCCGGGTGAGGACGTCCATCATCTCTACGCAGTTGAGCGTCTTAAACTCCTTCGTCTCAGATCTGTTCTCCTCTGCCTCCGCGCTTGTGATGGGAGAGTTCTTCAACTCGGCGTTGGTGTCGCCGTTGACACTAATTTTGGGTGCATCAGGCGCAGCCGTTACGCGGGGGCTCTGCTGTTGAGAGCTGTTTTGGCTACTTCTTGATCCCGGAAGTGCCTCACCCGCCAACTCGACTTGCGTCTTGGATATAAAGTCAAGGAACGCTGAGACCCTGCGCTTCATGTCGTTCATTGACACCTTGCTGTGCGCGCTGTTTGCCTTGCTCCTTGCACTATGCTTAGGGTGGTCGGTATGGGAGTGTTTCGTCGTGCCGGCGCCAGCGTGGTCCTCTTGAATCCTTCCAATATCTCTAGACATTGACCGCGCCGGAGTATCTTCATTGTCGTCGCGGTCCTTGGTATATTGATTCCTCCCCTTTCCTCTTTTCTGGTTATTGCGACTGATTTTCTTGTGCGAGCTTCCCAACGGCGCCTGATTCGCTGGCGGTGTGTCTGGGGTCGGCGCAGAGGATGGAGGTGCTTCGACTGGTGCCGCCGCCTCCGTGCTGGGCTTGACGGCAAGGCGAAGAGGGGCGGGAGGGGCCTCTTCCGACGGATCTGATTCTGCGCCCACGTGAGCTTCAGTTTCCCTACCCGGATTCGCGGGGGTTGTACCCTCAGCCCTTCTCCGGTCTGCACGACCCTTTCGTCGATTTGCTGCCTCAGCCCGTTGCCTATCGCGCTCCTCGCGCTCCGACTTCTCACGTTGGGTTCGGGCACCACGAGGCTTCTTTGTTTGGCCATTCCGTGCGTTATTTTCCTCGTCTGTGTCGTCTTCGATGGCTTCCGTCTTCTCGGGGGGCGGCGACATTGACGGGGAGCTTGTCCGCTGCCTCTTCAAACTCGTCAAGTTCCTATAGCTGTGAGCGAAAGCCGTTTGGGAGCCCAATCGAGCACTTACTCCTCGCTACCACTGCGACCTCGCTTCGCTCGTCTTGACCCAAGCTCCGTTTGCTCCGGGACAGTTTCTTCTTTGCTGGCCTCGATGGCCCGTCGCAGCTGCTCATCCTCGTCGTATGCGGCGTCCCGGCTGTTCATCGTCGACCTTCTCTTCGAGGCCTGGGTCGCAGACGAAGCACGACCGTTCTTGCTTGTTTCCTTGGGTGACCGGGTGCCATCCTTGACTAGCGACGCGGCCCGAGACGAAGCGCGGGATGGGCGGTTGAGTGGAAGGTAGTTGGAGTATCGTTGCCTGCCAAGAGTACTATTAGAAACCGAGTGTGAATTGAGGATTGGTTTCCCAGCACGATGCATGCAATCTCCCCGCGGATGGCGATCAATTGCGGTGGACGACAAAATCTCGTGGGAGGAAATCGAAGATTGCTTACCCATTGCTAGCCGCATGAATCTTGTGTAAATCCTTGCGACATTTCTCACAAAAGTATTCGTCGGGAGAACTTTCTTCAGTAAAAATACCAACGCAAGCACCGTGCTGCCAGACTTTGCAGACGTCGCACTGGACAAAAAGCCCAGAGACCTCGTCAGACAGCTCGATGCTAGCGAAGAAGTCTGCCTCTGGATTGAGTTTCCCGTGTTTGGAGTCCTCCTCAAAAGGTGGAGGCCCCGGGTATTCGTCGAAGCCACAGACGCATCGTACAGACTCGTCGTCCTCTTGTACGTCGTCGCTCCCGGTCGCCATGTCGTAGGGGTCGACACGAGCCTTGTCGCGGGCGTCCTCTTGGGCGCGGGTTCGGCGTCGCGAAGGGAGGGCGTCGTCCAGGTCTTCGGGCGGCTCGGAGGAGAGTGAGGCGCTCGGTGTGGATTTGGCCGACGAGGTCTTGTTGAGGGATCTGGTGGCCCTTTCGCCCCGACTCGAAAGACTCGACGTTGTTGAAGATTGCTGTGATTGAGAGACGGTGTTGCCTCGGGCTCGTGAAGAACGTCGAGGAGAGGGGGGTGCCATTGAGGCAGCGCAACGGGAGGGCGAAGAGAAGAGGGCGGCGAGGAGGGATTCGGGGGAGGGAGGAGGAAGTGTCGGCGGGGGCGTGTGACTGACGCAGTAGGGAGGCTAGTTGTCGGAACGTCGGAATCGGGAGGCAGAGGGTAAGATTGAGACGTCGAGGCGAGGCGAGGAGAAGTGAGGTAACGAGAGTGGGCAGAGAGCGGGTGCGTTGTGGTTTTTGGTGGGAGGGCCGGGCGAGCGAGAGGGTGGGAAGAAATGGGCGCGACTCGCACGTCAGGCTAATGGGAAGAGAGGACTCGGGTGCTCCAACAAGGCTTTTGAGGGGATCGAGCAGTTCGCATGTCTGACAATCGAGGACAGGGTAGAATCATGTCGTGACAGACCAAGAGGGACAAGAGAGCGAGAGGAGCCGGAGTGCGGAGGTGGGAAAAAGGTAAGAGAAAGTGAATGCGCCCCGGAGACTGGCTTTGGGTGAAGGAGACAGGCAGGCGACGGACTGGAGCGGCACCACACACGCTTCGGGTCTGCAGAGTGCGGTGCGCCGCTTGTCTTTGCTCTGGCGTGCAGTGCCAGGGAGCTGCCGCTCAGGTGCCCTCCAAGCAACACCACCAGGGGGGGAACAGCCAGCTCTGCGGGGCTGGGCCACTGTCAATGGCTGCTCTCGCAGCTCGGGCTACGTACTTGTGCCAATTATGCTGCATAACCCCTGCACAAAGGGACTGGAGATGGGATTTGTGTCTGGTGCCGTCGGAAAAACCTGGCGATGACAGCCTGGGTATCGGCAACTCTGGGCGGCACTGTGTCTTGCCCACAGATTACGCTCCAAATGGTAGAAAAATGGAGTACCAGAGACAAGTGAGCAGGGATTTTCTTCCGACCCGCCGTCCAGCACAGCAACGACCCCTCGCCTGGAGGGCCAAAACGCCTTACAGTCCACGCTTGTCCCGCGCCAGACGGTGCTCGTCTAATAATCTCGAAGCCAGTTTAGTCGCCCGTCCCTCTATTTCCCACACACAGTGTGTGTTGCCTGCCACTTTACTGCTTCCCGCGCCCCGTCCAGTGTCACTCCCACCCTCTCCCTCGCCCGCCTCGACCTCTCAATCTCAATTCACCGGGCCACGCTCACCACTCACTCACCACTCGACCTTTGCCCCCAACCCCCCGACAGTCTATCCGCAGTGGAGCCCTGGCTTGCTGACCTAATACGTTTCGAGCGGCCCTGGTTGACCTACGTCTCCTAATCACACACCAGACATTATCAAATGCTGTCATTAGCAATCAAAGCTGGGGAATTCGATTTGTACGTTGGCTCTTCCGCAATCCTCGATACGCGCAGGACCCGATTCCGCCATTGCTGTCGCCCGTTGCATCTCGACTTCGTCTTTTGTCCGACTGCACTCTTTGCCCTTTGCAGCTCCTGTGCGCCCAAAGTCGAACGCGGAGCAGGCCCAGCCGAATTCTGGTGGACCGAGTTGGTATGCCCGCTCCCCTCTTCTGTCGACCAGGCGAGGTCCGCCCGTACTTTACCTGAGCCTCGTTGCGCAGTGCACCCGCGGGCTCTTTCAAGCGGAAGGGAAAGCTGCTGGATCGGGCCTTGCTGAATTTGCAGGACGTGTTTGTCTGGCTGGGCGTTGGCCAGATCTCTGTTGCGTACACATGCTGATGGTTGGGCAAACGCAGGAATCAAGGGTTACAAGCTCCCCCCCATTTAATACGGACCCTTCCACCTCGAACCTTCCAACCCACCGACCGCCACCCTCGAGATCCTTTTGCTGTAATCAAGGAAGAAATCAACTCTGCCGCTGCTTGCAGCCTCGAACTTCATTGCGTGAATCGTCTTCCCCGTGGTGGTTTGCCTTGGATGGCTCGTAGCATGAGGTGTTATGGGTATGCCTCGCTCTCCTCCATCTCCAACCTCTGCCACACCCTTGCAACCTCCACCCTCTCGACCACTGCTTCCGCGAAACGTTGTCACTGCTGTCCTCCGCCGCATGTCAGGCGCTTTCTCATATGTGCATGAGACGCCGGAGTTGGCTGTGGCAGCCGACTGCATGGGCCATGCGCCGCTGAAGCTCACCGGCTTACGGCTCTATCACTCGACCAAGAAGCTTGCTAACCTCGATGGTTCTTACTCGGAAGCAGGTCATAATCGAACAATGTCTCCCGAAAGCGTCTCATCCTTGTTCCCGCAGAGGCCGATTCGTCCTTTGCCGAAACGTCGCCTGCGGGAACGCCTCTCCCCCGAAGTCGCGGATTCCATCGAGTACCCCCCGGCGAACCAGAACTCTAGCCCTCTGTTCTACTACCCAAATATTGTCCGAGATGAACTCCCGGCAAGGACAGGGGGGCTGAACGTGAACGGTACGAGTCGAGGCGGGATTGGGTATGAAAACAGTCCGCGAGGCAACGGGGGAACAGGGGAGAGTGATGAGGAGGAGCTGGCCCTCAGCAGCAGCAAGGTCGTTCGTCGTTCACATCCAGAGATCCTAAACCGCGTCTCGACGATGCCTCCGAAGCCGGAACACTCCAAACATCCGAACCCGCAGCCTCCACCTTCGACAACATCTTCCGCAGATGGGTATGAGTCCTTTGAGAACACCAACAACAAGAAAAAGCGGAAGATTCCGACTGCCGGGGACTCGGCGCTTTCTGGCGTACACTCGCTAGGCGAAATGAATTCTATGGCCGTGTCGACGGCAACGTCTCCGTCAAACGACCATGGTGACCTCGCTGGATCAGCATTGTCGTCATACTACGGGGCCGGAAGCTTTGTTGCGAACAACCAAGGCATCTCAGGGCCAGGAAGAGGCAGATTTGGCAGATCAAGAAACGGGAGAAGTCCTCTCAGAGCTTTGTCCGACGCAACAAGTAACTGGGTTGGAAGGGGAGCTAAGATCCGGCAGCCTCAATGGGCAACGTCAAGTGAGTTAATCCCTTTATTGTAACGACTTCTATTCTGTTCTTCATCAAAATGGGAAAGGTGAGAAGCATGATTGAATCAATGGAGCTTCACGGTCACTTTGGGAGCCTACTGCAGAGTTTGTCAAGTTGGGAGCCACGCCTGCTTGCAAGCCAAGTCGTGCCTTCCCTCTTTGACTTTCAGTTGATGCGGCCGCACCTCACCTCAGCTTTCTTTCTCCTTCTGTACCTCCACCAGCTTTCTTTCACTTTCACTTGAAAGAACCAGACGTCCCCATTACCAAGAATGAGCTGCTAACTTCTGCTCTCATCAGGCGAAAACCACGGAATCATATCTAGTGCCATTGCCAAGGCCGAAAAGCTCCCCTCGACCCCAGGGCAGGAGAATGTGAGCCTTCTACACCAGCATTCCTCCAGCGACAAATCCAGCCCAACTGCTACACAGTTCACCTTCACCTGCGATTCCCCCGTTCCCAAGCCTCAGTGGCCAGGGACTGATCCTGCCGGTTCCCAACCAGGATACGGTACCGGCGGCAACGCCAAACACAGTTCAATGACAACACAGAACCCGTCAGACCTGGCCAGCGCACATGCTGGCCAACCACCCGCGCCAACTGGCAAAGCAAATGCTCAGCCCGGCGCTTCGAAAAAGAAAAGTCGTCGTCGAGCTGAGAAGGAACTTCGAATGGCAGCCAAGCAGCGTCGCCAGGAAGCTGAGTACAAATACTACAACAACCCTCCCAAACCTGAGGATATGTGGATTTGCGAATTCTGCGAATACGAGCGTATCTTTGGCGAACCCCCCTACGCCTTGATTCGACAATACGAGATCAAGGACCAGAAGGCCCGTCGCAAGGAGGAGGAAAGAAAGCGTCTTCTGGAAAAGGCCAAGGCTAAGAGCCGGAAGGGCAAGAAGCCAGCCAAGTCTCCCGGGAAGACGGCATCGCCTCAGAACCTGTCCCAGGATCATGGTGGCAACGCGCCCATGGCTGCCGCCGTGAGTAATTCTACTCATGACGACGAATACGCCGACGACTATCCGCACGACGATGAGGATTTCGAGGACTCCTACTCTCAGGAGGATCCGCCGATGCTTCTAAGCGACGATCCTGACGGCGATCAGGAGCATGATTGCACATGTCCAACATGTGGCGACTGTGGAGGACGCGAGAAAGAAGTAGACGATCCCGGCGATACTATTCACTGAGAGGTTGCCTGGCCAGACTTTGCTGGACACGCCGGAACTGTTGTCTGGATGCCACTTTCTCTATTTGGCCTACCCAACACCACTCCTTCCTTCACGATACCTTCAACATGAATTCGACAACGATGCGATTGGGGGGGCACGAATCAAAGGAGGACCTTGGATAGGCGGCTGTCAGGGGGGGTGTCAGGGCTGCAAAACATCGATGGCCTTTGGGGAGTGGGGTTCGTCTAATATCATCATTGCGTTCCATCGAGGTGGTTGTCAACTTCACTTGTGAAAGCTTCGCTCTCGATTGTGGGCTCGACATCGACATTGAACACAACTATCAACATTGTTATCGACCACAATCCCTGCGAACCGAGACAGTAAATTAGAGTCGAACAGTCTTGGGACACAGTCGGCAAAGTCGACGTATGGGTTCTGTCAGGCTCGCACTCCAACTGTTAGACGCTGAGCGTTTGAATCTCAGATACCTTGTCGTAGGGTTGGAATACACGGAGAAGGGTAAGACCACAAGTCACAGGGGAAGAGCAAGATCCTTTGAGATGCGTCAGATACAAGGCTTAGTTTGGGCTTCTTGCAAGACTTGTTCAGGAAGGCTTCGACGACGATACATACCTAGCTTAGACCACGGTAGCTACTTGCCGGAGAAATCACCAGACTCGCATGAACTACATTGGCGTCATTGACCGTTGTTGCGTTGATGTGTACTAATGGCTGGCTGTGCGCATTTATCGGATATGACGTCACAATAGGCTGCACTGACTAGTGGCCGGCCTAGGCTCCTCTGTCGCAAGAATAAGCTAGGACTCGACAGCCGCATGCCTTATTAAGCGGCTCTTTGATGGAGCATGTCCCCGTCACTATTTAAGATTCTTTCAGCTTAATCATTGCCGTGCCATCCAGAGGACGCTGTTCAGAATATATTGCATCACATGATACCGGATCGTGATTTGGCGAGTGTATCGCCAGCTTCTACAATCCATCTTGAGCCGCCACGAGAGGAGGTCAACCGGCTATTATAGCGCTTCGATAGGCGGGACGCAAATGTTAGGATATCTGAGAATAGCTTGTCCGACCGGAGAAGGACGCAGCGCAGAGCCGGAGGCAGCGCTACCACAGTTTCTAACCACGCTACCCGCCCGGGAATGACGGCCTTCCGGTAGCTGATCTGCCCCGTTCCTTTATCGTCGATCGGTGCAGTCGGCAGAGCATGCATGGACCTTGAAGCCCTTTTTGGAGAATAGAGTTGTGGTGACGTTGGGGGACGCTGGGTGGAATGGAGTGGCATCCCGGAGGGTCCGATCCGGAAGACGGCGGGGTATTCGATGCCGGAAAGTTCTCAACGGTGTTTCGCTTGACACTATCCGCCCGGAATACCACCCACCGTAAGATGAGAAAGACCAAAAGTCAAACTCTTGGCTTTCACAACCCGCCGGTGCCGTCCCGCATAAGCTGTCTACGCGTCGCGCGCCCGCGGGGAAGGGTCTCCAACACATCATGGTTGCGTGGAAATCGAGCAGGGGTGGGGAGCAGAGGTCCAGAGGAGGGGAAGGGACGGACAGGAAAGCTTCGCTGTCATTCAGGCCTGAAACAACCCTGTCCCGTCCACCGGCGCCCCATGATTCTGCGAGATGTCGATCAAATTCTCCACAGGAGGTTCGGCACTCAGAGCGCGGATGCGCACCCGCAGGCAATCTACCTCTGGGGATCTGCTGCCAGCTAATTTTCTTGGGAGGCCTGCTCTCAGAGATGGACGGGAGGGCTGTTGGTTGGTTCGTCGGCCGGCCGCCTCGCTAAATCGACTAGTTGACTGATACCTCGGAGCGTTTCTCAGGCCCTCAAAGACAGACAAAGACCCAACGGATGGAACAATGGAACAGGCAGACGGCAGGGATTGATCTGTGTTCCCATTTCACAACATTCCATTACGACATCGTCTTGTCTTGGTGACGAGGGCTATTGTGGACTTGCCTTACTAGTAGACGTGTAGACACCGTGGGCCGAGTTCTGTCTTCATTGGACCGGCCAATGCCTGCGAAACACAGGGTGCCAGGTCATCGACGCTGGCATGCTTTCGCAGCGGCCAGCAGGAATACGATGAGCAGCAGGGCCCGTCGGACTGGCACCCTCCCTCTTTCGAGACGCTGGGCCAAACCTGGCCTGGTGTCGTCCCAAAACAGAATGGCGGCAGAGCCGAAACAAGGGTGACTCTAGTTCCTGTCCAGCAAAAGAAGCGTCGAGCCTCCAGCGGCAAGGTGCAGTGGGCGGGTGCAGGCCTTTGCTGGGCTGCTGCAGTCAGTGAAGATGGAATAGCCCAGAGACGAAAAATTTGGGAAATGAAAGCAGTGCACGGAGCAGGGCCCCCCATTGTGGCTGAACCCAACTCACCTCTTCCGTCATCATCCCATCCCATCCCGTCCCATCCACGTCCCTCTAATCCACCAGCTTCCCTCCCACCCCAGCTTGCCTTTTTCTCCCCCCCGGACATCACCAATCCACCGCGCCCTCTCCGTCTTCCCATAACTCAAAACGCTCTTCTCAAACGCCTCACCCCACCCCTCGAGGCCTTTATTCTACCTTTTCTTTTTTGAAATCCCATTTTTCTTCCGGCGCCTTTTGCATTCATACACCTTTTTAATCTCATGCCACCTGCCACGAACCCACCTCAGGCCTTGCGCCGTTGATCGACATTCCCGAGACCAGCAAACATGTTTGGAGGTTCGAGGCGCCACCGGCAGGCCAACCAGGTATGTCGTATTGCTGCAGGCTGATGCTTCTTCGCCTACAGTTTGACTGCCACCGTTCGCTGCATGCAACCGATTTACGGCGACACGCCCATTTCTCGACTAGCACTGTTTGCGCTCCGGGGGGTTTGGTTGTGGTTTGATACTGACAGTCTACGATTCCAGCCGTTGACCGCCGCAACCGCGAACCCGAACGCCGCTACCGCCGCTGCCTCGGCGTTCGCACGACGCGCATCCAGCTCTTCTCTCTCATCCGCCGCTGCCGCCGCCGCATTGCGGTCGCGACCCACGACGCCCATCAATGTGGCCGAAGTACAGACGAAGCGCACGCAGAGACGCAGCGCATCGGTGTCGTCGCTCGGGAGCCAGGACACGAGACGAGGACTGCAGAGATCCCCTAGTCAGAGCTCCATGACCGACCGGACGTTCCGCTCGCCGTCTCCGCACCGAACCCCAATGACCCCCGAGGATGCGCCGCCCGTCCCGACCATCCCGGATGACATGCGATCCATCACGAGCCAGAGCTCTTCTCACAAGCGAGCAACCAGCCTGCAGATGCAGCCGTTCCGCGTTGCAAGTCAAAAGAAACAGGAGGGTGCCGGATCATGGTTTGGGGCCGCGGCCGAGGGCAATCTGGCCAACGTCCGGAAGTCAGATGCCCCAGTGCGCGTCGCCTCTCCAGAGTCTCGCCCGGGAGCTGTAAGCCCAACTTCTTCTATAAACTTTTCATACCCGAGGATGCCCGGCGCATCGCCCCCGGCATCATCAAACGTCGAGAGCATGACAATGACAGTTAGCCAGCGACTTGCCTCGCCCCACCGCACAGAGTCGGTGAATTCGCGAACGACAACAACCTCGAACCAATCGCTTGTCTATGATCCAAATTCTAGGAGAATGGTCCCAAAAGTGGATTTGCTGCTCAAGGAGCAGAGCGTTCGGGACGCTGCGGAGAAGCCCGTAAAGAAGAAGAAGCAGCAGCAGCAGCAGGGGCTGGCACGGAGCGGTTCTCACCTGGCCAAAGGCACCGTTGGTAGAGTCCAGGGTTCTGCGGTTGCGTCTGAGGAGACCGCGCCTGTCCCTGCGCCAAGGCAACAGCCACAAGTTCGAGCTCTTACCGGCGCGCCCGAGCAAAAGACTTTGCAGAAACAACCGCAGATCAAGGAAACTGCGCAGCCGATTTCAGTGCCAAGACGGACGCCGGAGCCCGCGCCGGCACTCGTACAGGAACCGACTCGTTCACCCCCTGCAACCAACACATCTCGCACAACTGCCGACACTGGGCCAGCTCACCAACAGCCTGCTAGCAGTCCTGAAGCCGAGCAACCGGTCGTCCGGGATGTGCGAAAAAGCGATGGGTCCACGATTCTGCCGCACTCAGAACCTCGTCAAGGGGCCCCTATTCTGGGAAGGAAACCGTCCACGGTGCAGGAGGAATCCGAGGATGAGTTGTCGAGCTCAGGCGACGAGGCTGAATCAAAACAACAGCCAACTGCGCATCGTGATGTTGCTGATGTTCATCAAGCAGTCCCCCTGAGAGTGTCGGCCCCTCCCAAGCAGCCATCCTTATCGTCAGAAAGCACGGTTGTTGAGTCTCCCGTAAATATGTCATCTCAAAGGCAACCAAGTCCGCCACAGTTGAAGCAGCACGGGAGCGTCAGAAATGCACGTGCGCACTCGGCCAGTCCTGCAAGATCAGCACGCTTTGCCCTGGGCGCAGATCAACTGGTGATCAGGCACGAGCCGCCTCCGAGATCAGTCTCACCCCGAAAGTCGGCCATGAAACACTCGACCAGTCCATCTCGCGGCGCCTCACCTTCCGATGACGGTTCTGAAGCTTCAGGGCCAAGTCGGTTTGGCAGCGAGGCTACCGCAGTGGAGGCGTCACTGCCACGTAAAAAGAGTGTGCGGGTCAGCTTTGATGATGAGAACACCAAGGTTGTGGGACAATCCGCCGCGAAACCGGAACTCCTCGACTCGCCAATCCCCCTAGTCCCCAGCAGTCCAAACGGCATTGGTATAATCATCTGGGCAGAAACAGAAAGAAGGATGTCGTTGCTCTGGATGATGATGAGGTCATGAAGCCTCGGCCAGCTCTGCCCTCGTTTGGCAGCGTTCGCGAGAAGAAGCCAAGGGATGCTGAGGAAGAGCGACCTCTCGTTCGACCTATCGAGCCCCCTTCGCCATCCGGGCCTGATACACCTGAACGCAACCAAAACCGGTCAGTCCCGACCGGCCAGTCTATCGATCAGAACGTTGGTGCGATTCTCAGCCAGGAGCAGACGGCCAGAAATGCTGCGAACATATCAAGGTTCAGGGAGCCGTTGCCGCCTGTAGTAACGTCCCTAGAGGGCAATGGGTACTACTCTCACAGCAGTACAACGAGCTCGGACGTTGAAGATGGAGACGAGATTTTCCAAGACTCGGAGGCTATTCAGGAACCTGAACCTACCCTGCCCCCTGAGCAGGTCAATGAGGAAATTATAGCCGCTCATCCTGAGCTGGTCGATGATACTCCCGCTCCCTCGACACAGACGGCGCCATTCCTTGGCAACAGCAAGGGCCATGATCACAGAGAGGAAGATGTTCCTTCAATATCCGTCATACAACCAACTCCAACTCCCAAGGAGGCGGCGGGCAATGGCTCAGCCAGCTTGTCAGAGCAAGGTTACTTCGATGTTCCTGGAGGCTTTCCGGAGGACGAGAGCGAGGACAACGTTCTTCAAGCTCGCGCCCAGCCTGAAATGACCGCTGTGGTGAACGACCAACCGGCACAGACTATATTTTCCAACGGCGTAGTAAACCCTTCTGCCAAAACCGTCCATCACTTGGTCCACTTGGAAGAGTCTGAGTCAGAGGGTGAAAGTATCTATAGCGACGCCTATGAAGACCTTTCCGACCTAGATGGGGACGGCTTCATGTCTCTGGACGCCGTTGTCGCGTCCCCTATCCCTGAAACGCCCTCTCACAAGCTCTACCAGAAGGCCACGGCAAGTTCGTCTCAGCGGACGCCCGAAGATTCCCATGCCATCACGTCCAATAACGTACCCGATTTTTCACAATTATCCGGCAGCCCACATCAGCCCGAAGATGAGTGGGAGAAGGCCAAACTTTATTGGAGGGGATTGACCAGCGACAAGCGGAAGCAGCTAGAACAGGAGGCTCAAGAGGAGGCAGGGGCTGAAGGAGACCTCGAAGAGGTCGTCCAGCCTGTGAAGGTCAAGAGAAAGAAATCTGTTCGAAAAAGCGACCCAGATACCCAACAACAGGCGTCTGTCAACCCAGAGCGGGTCTATCAGATTCAGCCCGGAACGAGAGCTATCGACGAAGAGGACGAAGAAGAGCCTCCCGGAACCATGCGAAAGACTCTTCGAGGTCGGCAAGGCCAAGAAAGTGGATCTGCTAACGGAAGACTTCAGAAGACAATGCGTGGTGGGCAACCCCAGACAACATTTCCAGCGTCTGGTACAGGCATGCGGAAGACATTACGTTCTGACGCCTCAGGCTCTCAGAATGCTCAGCCGCAGCCCGGTGCTTCCGGTGGCATTAGGAAGTCTATGAGGCAGAACGGTTCCTCACCCCAAGCAGGGCTCGCACTACAACCTCGGACGAACCCGGCGGCCAGCAGCCGGCCGGTTTCCCTCCAAGGCCCGCCGTCAAGCCAAGATACTCGGACCAAGCATCTTTCCATGGATAACCAAATGTCCAGTGTTGAGATGGCAAAAGCTATGCAAGCGACTCTCCGCCGTCGTGCATCTGATTCAAGCGAAAGCAGCTTCCGACGAACCCGACCCAAACAGGAGGGCTTCGGTTTTCGCAAATCTATGAGAGCAAATGCTGAGGCCGACCCGTCGGCAGTCGGTAGAAATTCGCGGTTTAGCCTCCGATCGATGTCCCCTCCGGCCTCACCAGTCTCACCCCCTGTCAGCATGGGCAACCGGACGACTATGCGCGGCACATTGCGCAGCGACTCCAGTGACGGAAGCACAAGGCGTATGCGCCTGCCCACTTTTGGAAAATCACCGTCCTCCAAGAAGGCTACAAATAAGCTCGGCAAGAGCCGTTTCGGAGACTCAAGCGACGAGGAGGATGCTGGACAGTCCGGATTCCGCAGCCGCTTTGCTGAATCTAGCGACGATGAGGATCAAAGACCAGTTCCTGCACCTGCCGCTCATAGCATGCCCAAGAGCATGCGTGCATCGAGTTCCGCCGCGGCCGCGGCTATGAAGGTCCCGCCTCCTCGCCACGACGAAAAGACGGAAGACTCGCCGGACTTGCCAGACAGCAGCGACGAGGAGGTAGTACCACCACCAGTACAGCAAAAGCCCCTCTCGCCGAGAAAGGTTTCAGGTGCTAGCGGCCGCCTTGTGAAGCCTCAATCGGACGGACACGGGCTGCATCGCTCTGGCTCTGGGCGCGGTGCGCTCGCCGAGTCGTCTACAACGCCAGCTATGGGTACTCAGGTGATGTCCAGACCGAGCAGCCATCAACGCCGAGGCAGCTTTCTTTCCGTCCTCCGACGCAAGAAAGAGAACGAAGTTGGCAAGATCTCGCGGCCCGCCGCCGGCGAGAGTGGCGCCCGGATGGACACCAAACTCGAGCGCAGCGCCTCCGAGATCTCGGCCCTTCGCGGGGCGACGACCTCGCCGAAGCTACAGAAGCAGGCGGCGCATGATAACTGGCCGCTCGTGGAGACCATTGACGACGAGAAGCGGCCCATGACGGCAGACAACAACAAACCGATGGATGCGCCGAGACCAGGATTTATGAAGCGCCGGAGCACCAACCAGGTGCTCACCGCGGGCTTGCCCGATGACCGAGAGGGCAGCGTCCAGCTCGACGGCTCCGGCAAGAAGAAGAAGAAATTTGGCACGCTCCGGCGGATGTTCAAGCTGGATGACTAGGCGTCGGGCATGATGTGCTCAGAGGTTTGCTGCGTGCCTTGATCACCGCCATTCTCGTATCCTCGACGTGTTTTCCCCTCCGGCATCATACACGCACACATACACAACATACACACACACAGACACCGAGAACAGTTGCATTCCAACAGTTTCGGTAATCGCATCTATCTAATATCAGCCAGCTCCTCCCACTTGGGGTACTCGGCCTTTTTTATTTATTTATTCGTTTTATCGGCACCATTACCAATAGCGGGAGCGGGCGTTCTTTGGGCTTCCCGCACGGATTGATAGGGAGGAAGAAGCAAGCACCCCTTCCGCACGCACGCACCACGACGTACATACACATTACACACACGCTTCGAACGAGCCTTTTTTTTCTTGCGTTTGTTACTATATACGCCTTCTCCGCGGAGACCGAGGCCGGACAAGGAAGGCCACGATATGCGGCGAGTACAGAAGGGAACCGCGAAACAGTAATGGATGCCCCTCACCCCGGCCGGGACAGGAGAAGGGAGAGGAAAATCCACGCCCAAGGTTAAGGAAGGGATGGAGGGGGTGGGAACCACTGATAGTGGGTGGGAAATGGAAACGTGTACAATGCTCTTTTCTCTGTGTTACAATGATACCAAACAACACCCGCGGGGTATTATCCGTACTCGAATCAAACATCATCATCAATGCCGTAGTCCGATTTATTCCGTTATCATCGAGCTACCCCTGAAGCGGATATGGTGCCATCACTTGACTGTCTCTCGAAACATGATTTGACGCCATTATTTGGGAGTAGTTCGGTTAGATTTGGTGAAAGAGCCTCCCTGGCTCCCCTCGTTGACTGAGGCGAGCAGCTCATCATCGCGTTATTGCGCAAGCTATGTCTTCTCGCAGGGATGGGCCGAAGGGCCGAGTCTATCCGCTACATCCCTGGAGGAGCCTCGTGAGAGGAACTCTGCCACGGCAGCCGAGCACAGGTTCCCCTCGGTCACGACCATTGCCAGGGACAGCGACAACACTTGAGCACCGAGCCCGCAAGCACACGTTTTTTTTTCTCGTTGAAATGCTTCGTGTCAGCCGCATGCTTGGCGGCGTGAGATGTCCGTCCAAAAGCGACCGGTTCTCAGTGACGAACACGTTTCGACGGGCACGATAGCATCTTGGTCAACCGAGGGGGAGTTTCGGCCTCCGAGTTTGTAGATTAACTCGCAAGGGCTGGCCCAATACAGTGCAATGCGAGGGATCCGCATAACCACACACTGCTGCGTGTTTGATTAAATCGTCAAAGCTGCTTTCAACAATAGCATTGTATCATTTGCCCTTGTCAACCGGGTTCTTCAAGGAAGAATCCAGGCAAACGTCATGGTGGGTATCAACCCAGAGTCCAAGCGGGCCAAGCCGACTCACATAGTCTCCGTCGGTGTGGTTTGATGCACAGTGAGTGAAGGGCATTTCGTAGAGCCATTGGCGCGTTGGCTCTTGATCAAGGTCCCATACATCACACGTCGTTGGAAGGGGGCTGGCTGGCGTCTCGCTTTGGAATTTATGCCGTCATGAATCGTTCGTCGGCCGGGGAAGAAGGCGGAGGGCCGGGCGGTTGTGCCTTGCCATGAGCGAGCTTGTTGAAATTCGACCTCGTTAGCGTTACGTAGCGCACTGCCACTATTTACTAATGGTGCAAGGGAGCTTCGGCCGTTGTCATCTTGCTTCATTTCGGCGGCTTCAAGCCGTCTTCTGCGCTGTGTCAGCCTTTACGCGTAGGGCGACTAACATGGGACGAGCTTGTCGGTCGAGGAAATGAGGCGGGTAGAGAGGTGATATTCAGGGTTCATTTCTGTGTTGCTCGTGAGACGGCACAGCGTTTCCACTTCCCCGAGAGTAGCAGCGAGGGGGCGGTTGTGTTCGGGCTTTCGTCAAGTGGTTAGCCAGTGACTCCATGCATTGCTGTTCTGGGGAAGGGTTGTGTTGTCGCAAGGTCGCGGCGCCTGGTCACCCGACGTGGTTCTCGGATGCTCCCCCGCATTGAAGGAGATCAGAAGACCACAACGACCAGGGGAAGTTGGGGAACGGAACGGGGCCGCGAGGTCGGGAAAAGAAAGCATCGATTGCTTAGTCCACCCTGATTCCCCAGGTTTGTCTTACGAGCACAGGCAGCGAGGCGCAGTGAGTTGAGTTTCTGCAGAGCGCTTCGTTTGGTTCAGACAGAGGGTCACTTCAACGATCTTGTGGTTAGTGAAAAAAGCCTGATATGTGGTGTGATGTGACTGGAGCTCTTAAACCATTCTCCCCTTCCCACCCTCTCCACACCTTCAATCCTTCCACACTTGGACCTTGCGCTACGAGCCGCTGTCAGGCACGACGATTCATCGCCAACAGCTCTTAGGCTGTCGCGGGGGAGAGAGCGGTGAGACAGCGGCTGTGCTGTCGGTGAACAGTTCACCATAAACTGTCAAGAGGAACGATTGCTACCCTGGGCCCTGGCACACTTTACCTCGTCTCGGCCGGGGCGATATTGGGCCAGTGGGATACTCACTCGCGACCGACGATGATGGGTTGCCATGCTACGGAACGGCGTGTCTGGTAACACGTGTAGTTTTGCTGGGGAGAGCCATCCCTTGTCACTGCCCTGGTAGACGGGGATACATGGGTATATGTCGCCCGACTAGGGCACACCATATCGAGGCGGCGGCCGAAAATCGTCCCAACAAGTTGGCCGGGCTTGCTTGGGGATGGACGTTTGGTCGGAAGAAGCAGTCGAGACAGAAAACGCAGGGCTGTGTCGCACGAGGTCACCTCCATGTCCTTCCCCGTCTTCGGCAGGCCATGAGCACCCGTAGCCGGGGTGATGTTCTGGGAGCCCGCTGCTTCAGCTCATGTGATATCCGCACGAATGGCTATTGGACTCGGCCGGCTCCTATCTGTCAATTGAGCCAGCAGGTAATCAAATTGAAATATGACTGGCATTCAATCCAGCTGGGCCGGGGCTTGGGCTTCGGGTGTGGCAGATGGATGGGTGGTTGACGCCGGACGGGCTCCCAAGTCCCAGCCAGGGGGCGAACACCACCACCACCAGAGGCGGCCCAAGGCACACCAATTTGTTCTAGAACGCCGTTTTCTGGGGACGTGGGGGCCACATCCCTGCTGGGATTATTTTCGCAGTTTGACCCTGGCGTCCGTAGTTGCTCTGTGCAAAGACCGTAGTGGTGCAAGTCTCCCTCCCCTCTTGGTCGCTCGCTGGAGTGGGTGATTGTGGCGAGCGTGCATGTGCGGCGGTGCTCAGTGGGAAGGGGACAGGACCACCCGAGTGTGCCCTTGGATGGTGTATGCGATTCGTGGAGAGGTTTGATTAGTGATGGTTTGCGTCTTGGTAGTCATCCATCTTTCGCTGCTTGTTCCGGCTCCCCAGCCAAGACAATGTGTCTCGCTGGGGGCCGCGGCAGAATCGGGCTGGCTGTGGATGATCTCCGTCCCTTCTCACAATGCGACCGGGGATCTGATGTGCAGTAAACTGCCGCAGGCCAGACGGCTCCATCATCGGGCTCGCAGTGGCCGGAGGATAATCAAACGGTGCGTGGCCTTGCCGGTTTGTCAATGTCTACGTGGTAGAAAGCTTCGCGTGCACGAGTTCCTGGCAGGCTTTGAAAAGGGCATGGGTCGCAGCCAGGCCAGTGCAGGACGGCCACGGCCTCATCACAAACGAATGCGCGGCGAATGAATGGATGGATGGATGGATTCAGGGCTGGCGGTTGATAAGATGCAAGTTGACGTGCTTGGGAGTTGTAATGCCCGAAAAAGAAACAGATCTGCCGGTCTAGAGCTTGATGGGCCGAGGTCCAGGTCCGATCTCAGTGGACGATGACTTTTAAACTCTTGGATGGCATGAAGTACGGACAGGAGGAGAAAAGCACATGCAGAAACGGGTGGTGGTGGTTGCTGGTCAGGCGAGGTACTCGTCTTTGGAGGTGAAGTTGCAGGGCGGGATGTGTCGCAGGCGAGATAAGCTTAGGTTCCTGGCGGAACGGAACTAACGTCAGGTAACTTCCATCCCAGACGGCGAGGCCGTGCTGGGCGTCCAAGTCACACCTGAAGTGTGCGCAAGAAGCCGCCTTAGCTGCCTTCCTTCCTACCTGCCGTCTTTGCATGCCCTGCCTGTCTGTGTATGTACCGTCCAGAGAGGAACGCTGTCTTGGTCGTCGCCGTCGCCGTCGCCGTCGCCGTTTGTTCCCCGTCTCCCCCGTTTTCTCCCTAACCCGGCAGCCGCTTTCGGGTTCTACGAAGACCCAGAGCAACGTCCGCTCGGAAAACTGGAACAGCACAAGGGGAGGGGGAAGGGGGAGGGAGCAGTCAAGCCCACTTTGGGGAAATAACAGAGGAACCCGAACATGAAGATAATGCCTGGCCGCATACCTCGCCCCTTTTTCTTGCAAAGGGATGAGGAGTGACTTGTCTAGGCTCTGGGGCAGAGTGTCACAGTGCCCATCATCAGTCTGTTCCTGTTGTGCTTGGTCGGCCGAGAGCCCAGAAAAGAAGCCCGAGAACCTGGGTCACCGTCTCGACCTACCTTATGGGTCCCACGTCTTGCATTTCATCCGACAGAGCAGCATCATCTCAGGGCCTGGCAGAAACATCGGCCAGCCCTGGGAAGAGACGACCGGGCCATTCCGAAGATTCCTTGCCGGAGAACACCCCTGGGCTTCCAGTCTTGTGCTGCATGTTGTTGCTTGCTGTTGGAAACGCACTGAGCGGAGGGAACCTGCCCCTGCCTTCTATTGCCGTGGCCGTCGCCAAATGCTGATAATGCCAGTGGTCCGTCTTCCCGCCTGTTGCAGGTTCTCCGTTCTTGGTGTCTGCCACCCGCCCTTCCTGTTCCTGCTTCTCCCCCCTTGGTGCCCATGTCCCCGGATCCTAGTCCCCTGCTCTGAGCAGACGAAAGTGCCTGTCGCCGAGGCCCACTAAAGCTTAGACTCTGGGATATTTCGTCTGTTGGGTCTCCACGAGGGTTCGAGGGAAGGGAAGAGCCACTCGCACACACAATGGCCTTGCCCGTCATTGGCATGTCTGACCAAATGCGTACTACGCAGGCAGGCAGGCAGGCAGGCAGGGCGTTGCGGGTGAACATGCAGCAACTTTGAAAGCAGCCACCACCGACGGGCTGGATTGCATTGCATTTCTCACCTGCCACTGGACCAAGAACCAGACCAGACGAGACCACACGGCCACGTTCCCCTTCCATGCTCTCAGTCTCTCTCTCTCTCTCTCTCTCTCTCTGTGTGTGTGTGTGTGTGTCTGTACCTGTGAGTCCGCTCGTATGTACCCCGTCCAGTCAAGGAACCACTCAAGACCAACCCCCAACTCAAGCACCAGCTGGCCAAAGCAGATCCTCGAGAGGAGCCGCAGCTCACAGCCCTGGAGGGCTTTGGCGCGGAGGTGCACCCGACTTCAAGACGGGGCACCCAGCACCCACTCACCCACACCCACACACCTCGCGCGCACAACACGTACTGGGCAAGGACACGCTGAACGCTGAACACTGGACAGGCACTGTGATTGCGGCCCACGTCAGGTCAGGTACCTCAGGCTTAGAAGCCTCAAGTGTGAAAGTCCCCTTTCCTGGCCCATTTCTTTCCTTCCCGTCCCCGTCTTTTTGCCTCGTCTTCTCTGCTCGAAAGCCCCTTCTCTTCCCTTTCCCTTCCCTTTCACAGGGCAATCCGAGGCGCGGCACGGCATTTCAGTCATCCAGTGGTACCCTACCTCGACCCTGTCTTGCCTTCACCTCCGACGGCCCTCGTACCCTCCCCCGATTCCCCATCTGCATCTGGACATTCCGGTTTTTTTCTTCACTTGTGTGTACTCCATCCACGCCATCTCCCCTCATCATCCTCCGCCCTGCCATCCGCCTTCGACCGATGCCAGCTCCTCTGCAGCCCATCACAACAAGAACACCCGTTTACATGGGCACTGGACCTGTCTCTCTTATAGACCGACCTATCGAACGATTCGATCCCACCTCGGACACGAATCCGATAGCTCTGGCCCCTTTTGTTTGTCAAGACCTAGCCTCCTGACAAAGTTAACATTCAACGCTGTCTGCCATCCGCGGCTGGCATTCTCCCTCTCTCTCTATCTCACACACACACACACACACTCTCTCTCTCTCTCTCTCTCTCTCCGAGCCTTTGGCCTAACCACATCTCACCTCGCCTTACCTTACGTCGCATCACCCACTCATTCAGACCTCGACACAAGGTACCGACTGTACCCTGACATTCGTCTCTCACCGTCCGTCTCATCTCAACGTCGACGTCGTCGTCGTCTTGGGTTCGTTCGTCGCCTAGCGGCATCCTTGTTGGAGCCTCACACATTCTCACACGTCTCGTCTCATTGCTCTTACCAAACGCCGGGCCATCACCCATATCACCACCGCTCGTGCCGCTCCCATCCGCATATCGGCAAACCAAACCTTCTGACCGACACCGCCAATTCATGAAAACGGCCATCCGGGCCCAGACAATCTGCAAGAGCCGGGTCCCACCGCTTCGATATTACTGACTTATTTCGAGTCTCGAATCCGAATCGCATCAACCGCTCAACTCAACGAAACTTCCGCCTGTCTTATGCCCGCAGTTGGCTGTGGACCGAGTGACCAACCCAACTTGCAGCTTGCTTCTCACTTGCAGCCATCTGCGTCTCGCTTCCTCCTATCCAGCCGAACTGCTCGTCACACCAACTTTCTACCACGTGAGATTAAACTGTAGCGCGATCATGAACACCCTTGTTCTACTTAGGTAACCTTCATCACAACTCGCAAGATTGCCCACGACGGCGGGGCTATCTGTGCCTTGCAGCCATCTATCTGAGCCCTCGACTTTTCTACCTTTTCGTCGTTCGCCGTCTCTACCGTTGGCCGTCTGGTCCCGGTAGACAATACATTCGCTTCAGATGGATTTACCCAAGGGCCTGGTCAAGGATGACAGGCGCATCTACGAGGATGTCGCGTCACTCACGCAGCCTCTTCCGGCTGATTTCATCATAAGAATGTGGCGCCGTAAGTCATATCCAAGCCAGCACCCAGCCATTCTCTACCAGCTCTAATGCTACACTGTAGTCTACACCACAACAAACCTCAAGCTGGTTGATCCCACCGCACGTCGTCTGGAAAATCTTTGGTGGCATGTGATGGGCAGCGACAGGTGCAAGCTGAAAGCAGCTACCGTGGCCAAAATTTGGGAACACATCTCATATGGCCCGACCTTTGTGCCTCTCAGAGGCTCACCAAACCGCTGGGAGGGGCCCTCGGTACTCACACCTTGCCTGACTCTCCACTGGCCTTTGCTGATTCCAATGCACAGACGCCCCGCTTCAACAGCCAACATGAGTCTGATCCGCTTCTCAGCGCTCAGCAGATGAACCAGGACATCAAGATGATTTCCGAGCAATCCGCTCTCAAGGAGCTCTCTGCTTCATCGTCCCGACCGCCGCCGCCGCACCCGATCCTGAAGAAAACCAGGGGTGATTCGAAATCCGGACCCCGTCCGACGGCTCGGTTTGTATCGCCACATGAGTCTGCCGACGAGGACTACAAAACCAGCGAAGGGACGTCGTCGGGGAGCACAGCGGCCAGTGGCTTGGAGATGCGCATCTCATCAATAGCATCGCCGACGAAATCGAGCAAGAAGAAGGTTTCGACCCCGACCAAACGCTTTGTTGCCTCAGCCGCGAATAAGAGAAGACCAGTCCTCCCAAGAAGGATGAGCTCACAGTCCTCGACAAGCTCTGACGTCATGGCCAAGGAGACTGGTTCTGCAAACGGAACCAAACACGTTGGAACTTACAATGTCATGCCGCCTCATGCCGAGCAGAGCACAGTTCAGAGTGTTTCCGGCTCCGAAGGGATCGAACAGCCCCCCAGCGCCAAAGCGTTGGGAAAGAGACCTGTCATTCGATCGTTGTCAGAAACGGCTGGCTATTTAAAGTCGCCTCCAACCGCTGAACCACGGCAGAAACCGGCTGTTGTCCAAACAAGCAGCCGAGCGCCGGCCCCCGCGCCGCTGAGCAGGTCCATAACCGAACTATCTGGTTACGAGGGAAACAGAGTGAAGAACGAAGACCGCAGGACGCCTACGAGCATTTCAGCTGCATCGCCCGTACTTTCGTCGCCAAGGATTGGGTCCTTCTCGTCGTCGCGGTCTGTCTTCTCGGCCCCACGCATGGAACGAACAACGTCGAATTCAGACACGTATCGACCGAGAGAGGCCAGTATAGGCCGTGGTTCTTCCCAAGGGCTGCTCTCGAGTGCAACGGCAAGCACGTCCAATGTCGCGGCGATGGGTCATGTCTCGATATCTGGCGAGCCAGACCGACGTGCTTTGGAAGCTCTGGGGTCCGTTGACGAGGAACCGAAGGGGTCCCCTCGGCGAACTTCGTCATCGTCGCATTTCACGCCAACTATGCCGAGCTCTACCCCCGACGTACCACTGGCCCGGACGAGAAGCCAGCTGACTCTACTTCTAGAGCGCGAGAAAGAGCGCATCGGAGACAGGCCAAGACAGAGGCCGTAAGACGCACTGCCACCAACAGTGCCACTTTTCATCATGATATAATCTATGTACTAATTCGCGGAGCACAAACTGCATTGAAAGGGGCTTACGGAGTTTGGGGAACACAAAAATCGGAATTATCCGACTACTTTGATTCCAAGAGTTGGCCAGTCCAGACGGTCATGGCTGGGCTTGGCCCGCTCCCACTTTTTATCGTTTTCTGTTTCTCTTCGTCAGCTCAACAAGGCCGACTCTTGATTGGGAGTAGATTGGCGGGTATGCATCGCATAAGGCGTTCTTATTACAGGCGGTTAAGGGGCCCCGTTAGGCGACGGCCCGGCAAGCATTGCAGGGGAAACAGCGAGTTGCAAGAGAATTTTCATAATCAATTTTTTAATTTGGCTTCCACAGCCGTCCCAGAGAGGTAGCGAAACCATTCCAAGGTTGGGTTCACGTTGAACCGGAGGTTTGCTCCTGGTTCGACACTGTACGGCCACCGGCCCAACTGATCCGATACTCACCCTGGAATAAAAAACCTCTTTGGTATTCAACACGTCGACCCCCATAACGCGTTTGACGTGCCACTATGTCGGTGATGTGATTGCAAAGATGAGTGCGTGTTGTGTCGACTGAGACACAGCGGGGGACGCGCTCAGGTCTATGAGAGACCCAAGCTGGTTTCTGAGATGAATGGCTGACTCGGCTTCCTCAACAAAGGTCGCAAGGTGCGGCTGCTACAAATCAAGTATTCCTGAGAATCTTACAGATTGTCCTGTGGTCTGACTCGCAGAAAGGAAGCGGGCAACAGTACGTTCGCCCCCGGTCCGGTCAACCCCTTCCTGACCGAAGTAAGTGTGAGGGGTGGCAGATTCCTCCAGGAGGGGGGGACGGAGAGAGGGGACGGAGAGAGGGGGAGAAAAGCAATGCGTAACTGGTCACGAGGGTCGGATTTCTGCGACAAGGGAGAAGGGCGGTGGGCAAACTCGAGAGCGATGCCTCAACATCGCTAAGTCATTACGCAATCAAAAGATGGGCTTGGGAAGCCAAAAGTCCCATCGAAACGGAGATCCGTCGATTCCCTTCTCCAGAACCGGTCTCGACGCTTGCCCGTCCCCACGAGGCGAGGTCCCTGGCCACGAGATGGGCAAACGGCCCCCCCACGCCTTGGCTGCCCCCCTGACCTGCCATGTCGAGCGCGAGGGGCAACAGGTTGGGTGGACGGGAAGGGAAGCTGTTTGAAGCTACCCTGGAGCTTGACCAGGGCTGCCCGCTGCGGGGTAGGTACGACGACGACGACACCTCCAGCTGGAAAGGGGGGGTAGCTCACACAATTTTTGGGCTGATTAGCCGTTGGAAACCGCCCGCTGACTAAGGCATGCGGTCACCATCCCCACGCCCAGCTGGAGATTGTCTCCCTCTCTCGTCCTTGGTGTGATGGGGGGAGGGGGGTTGGAAGAACAAGGTTCATCCAATTCAGTCTTTAAGCAGCTCGCCTCGAATGCAACTCGACTTCACAGCCCGGTTGTTGGGTCACCGTCCATAGTCTCGCAGCTCGACCAAAAGATTGTCAACCCCCCTCCTTTCCCCCCACACTAACGGGATGGCGGCGGCAGCCATCATGGCCCTGTTCGACCGAGGAGGGTCGGATGGGGTGTCTCCCGCTCACATGTTTATATTGCAGGCTCTTATTTACAACTTCCTTTTTCCCCCTTTAGACCATATTGGACTGCAACGACCATGCTACCGCATGTGCTGACCGCAGAGGCCGAATTGCAACATCTTCGCAGGGCGAGAAACATCTTTCGACGGCCATGTGACTCTTCGTGTCTGGGGTTTCCCATCCGAGTTCCAACAATTTTCTGGGACCTGGACCAGAATCCGTACCAGGTTTAAGATAGGAAGGCTTGGTTCGGCATCAAGCGAGTCGAGCCGCCGGCGATTAGACCGTCCAACTCCCCAAGGCTGGGCTTGTTTCCTCCAGGTTTGGCGGCACCGTCTAAGCACCATTGGCTTCCCGCCTCCGTCCTACAGATCAACCGGAGGCACGGCACGTCGAGGCATTTGAGCCGCCGTACTGCCGCCATCCACCCGTGAAGCCTGGTACAGCAGGATGAGGCTGTGTACAGCTACCACGCCAACTCCCTCCTTCACACACACGCGCGCGCGCGCCACCAGCCGAGCAACCCCAAGTCCAGGGCTTAGGGCTCGGCCTGGTCGAGACAGCACTCGATCGGCCTGCATGCGTGCGGCGAGGTGTGCTTGGGTGCTCGCCTGCCTGCCTGCCTGCCTGCCCCTCCATATCACCCCCGGCGAGTTGGCAAACCAAGCCGGCGCCCAGCAGGGCCCAAGCCGCAGTTCCCACCGATGTCGTCGCACAGCATGTACAGCACGCATGCACCCCATCCAGCCTTTTTCCCACCCACTCCCCCGGACGCGCGCCGGCGCTTCCTTACTCGTGCAGCCGTCGATGCAGTGCGTGAGAAAGCGTGAGGTTTCACACATGGGAAGCGGGTGCTGTTGCAGTGGGGTGGGTGATGTCGACTGGGATGGGGGCGGATAGGAATGTTTCAGTGGTCACATCGCATCACTGGGCATTGCCGTGTGTCGTGTTTGCTGCAGTGTTGAACGCATACCGGCGTTGAGCTGGTCTGCAGTTCCACAATGATAGACGACGAAAAGCCGGCTGCAGAACTGTTGACATGAACTACGCGCCGCCGAAGTACCAACGTGATATATACCCTCGCCTCGGGGGTAGGGGGCAGGGATCGGTGAAGTCGAACGCACAACCGTCGAAAAGGGGGGATCCGGCGGGATACGCTATCGAGCGGCCGTCGGTTGGCCGTCGGGCGGCGCGGTGCTGCGGGCTTTGTTGCACTGCATGTCGGGTGGACCGACTCGATCGGCCCCGGCAGATGAGCGATGCCATATTGGATCGCCGGAGTGAAGCTATAGATAGGTCTTGCTTCCTGTCACATGCTGAGTCGGGCCAGAAACCCATCCGTCGGTTTTTTGAGTAGTTTGGTATTAATGTTGTGTCACTTATTGGACTCTCAATGGATAGACATCTATGTCCTTGTAACAAAACGCCGGTCGTTCCACTACGATATAGTTTTCGTTGCCCTTTCTGGCCACTTCTCCTCTTGCTGGAAACCGTATATAGTCGGTCGTTTATGTAACAGTGTAACCACCGTCGACACGGAGATCCGCGCCCGTGACGTACTGAGAGGCGTCGGACAGCAGGAAAGTCACAGGGCCCATCAAGTCCTTAGGCTGACCCATCTTGCCCTGGGGAATCAGGGAAGTCCACTTCTGCTTGAGGTCTGGGTTGTCGTCCAGGATCTTCTCGGTCCTGCAGCAGTGAGTTAGCAACAATTCCTGTATATCACTTGGCGCCAAACGACGGGCACTTACAACGCTGTGAGCATGTAGCCGGGGGAGATGCAGTTGACGCGAATGCCGGCGTGGGCCCATTCGACGGCCAAGGAAGCAGCCAAGTGGCGGACACCAGCCTTGGCAGCGTTGTAGGGACTGTTTGATACACGTTAGCCATCTGTTGCCCCGAAAACTATCGACGGAGAGTGACGTACGCCTGCGGCTGAGGGATGTTGACAATGGAGCCAGACATGCTACCAATGAAGACCATGCTGCCAGGCGACTTGCGCTCCATGAGGTGCTTCGCGACGCCGATCGCAAAAAGGTAGGTGCCGTCCACGTTGACACCCCAGAGCTTGCGCATGCGGTCGATCGGGTAGTTGACTGCGTCAAAGTTCTCGGTGAAGCCGGCCGAAGTGACTAGGTTGTCGATCTTGCCGTGGGCAGCAAGGACCTCGGCGAGGCAGGCTTCGACGGACGCGGGGTCCGAGACGTCTGCGTGGTGAGCAGTCACCTTGGGAGCTCTGCGATGTATAGTTAGGATCCAATTGCCCCTGTTGGGAGTTCAACAGGATCGTCCATTAAGCGTACCTCTTTGCCTCGGGGTTCTCTCTCTTGAATGCTTCGATCAGATTCTTGGCCTGCAGTTCTGCCTCGTCCTCTGCCTTGGTGTCAGTAGCCAGCCCTCGTGGGATGCGAAACAAAATCAAAGACGAAGCTTACTGTTCAGGTCGACAATGGCGAGATCACTGCCTGAATAGACCATGCCCTGACCCATAACCAAACCTAGACCACGGGCACCGCCGGTAACTACGCCGACATTGCCCTCCAGAGAGAAGGAAGCAAGTGTGGGCTTGCCAATGCCACCGCCATGGCCGCGGACGGGCTGACTGGAGGGAAGCTCGTGGTCCTCGGGGTACTCAACCGTGACGTCAGGGTCGGTTCTCGAGTACTGGCCAGGATGGGGCTTCTCTCTAACATTGGGGCTGCCACTGATTGATCTCGACTGCTGTTGCTGCTGTGGTCTGGTGGCCGCGATGCCTGCTTGGGCCACGGTGGCAGAAGTCTGGGAAGATTTGGCGCGCGCCTGGGCTTGCTGGGTGATGGGACGAACCGTCCGCGCGAGGCGGGCGCTGAGGGGGCGGAACATTGTGACCGTCTGTCCTGTGTGTTACTCGAGCGCGCTATGGGTGTGGTTGTCGTCGTCCGTGAGGCGTGGCCGGCAAAGGCTGGTGTACGGTTCCGAACCAGAAAGGCAGAGTAGCAAACGACGACGACAGTTCTTTTGGATTTCGGGGACCGTTTGGTTTTGGGATCGTGGCGGGCGGGATGATGTCACCGTGCTAGCTTTGTCTTGCTGGGACAACTTGGACGGGCTAAGATGAAGCTAGCTTGCTCTGGCAGGACGGAACTGGCGATCAGCTCCGGCAGATTCAGGGCACAACAATTTGAGGAAAGCAACGGTTTTGAGGAGCACTGGTGGGGTTAATGACGTGGGACGAGTGCAAGAGAGGTAGGCGATTGCCTCTGATCGTCTCAATGCGAGTCTGTATCGGGAAATGCGTCGAAATTGGGGTCGGTTGGAGGTAGCTCGTTGGCTTAGGGGGGAGGGGAGGCGAGAGAGTGGGAGGACGAGATGGAATTGGCAGAGAGACGTGTGGAAGCTTGGAGAAGGGGGGGAAAGAGCAGGAAGAGCTTCGTTTATGAGGAGCGTAGCATGCAGGCACGGGAAGGAGGTTTAGGTAAGACGGCCCGGGTAGGGATCGATGGTGGTGTGAGCTGGTCAATTGGCAAGGAAGGATGTGGAAAATAGTTCACGATACTTGGGCATGTGGACGCGTCTCGCCACTTTCGTGTGGGACATCTCGTCCTGGCTGTTGGGCTGCAAAGTCTCAACCATCACGTTGCAAGTTACAGGTTACAGCTTCCTCCGCTGTCGCACTGCCTCGCGGGGAGCTGGCCCGGAGCTGGGCTGGAGCCCGAGCGGACATGCTGCCGCCCACCGCCCACACTAGAACCACAACCCCGGGGCGGGGGTGGATGTGGGAGGGAGCACCTTGGGGGATGTGGCCGGGATGCCCGGCTGGAGTGCCTAATTCCCCTCTCCTCTCCCTCCTTTTCGGTGGATGCCCAATTGGAATGTTCATGGGGAAGGCATGCTCAGTACAGAATAGTGCACGATGTACTGCACGTTGTAAGTCTACCCCCCTCGTGCTGGCGGCCGAACAGGAGAGAAACAACAGAGACCCCTTAAACCCTGGTCAAGGTCTCCATGTCCCCCCAAGGGGCCCTGTGGAGTCGGGTCGGGAAAGAAAAGACGAGAATCTTTGAACGAGCTTGTGACCAAGCTCCAACTTTTTTTGTAAGTCTTTCCGGTTCTTGGAGCCAAAACATTGGGCATTTCTCGAACGCCCCTTCTCCACAGCTACCCCAATTTTCCTGCACGGGATGGAGGTTCTAGAATGCCATGAGATTAGGGGGGCCTAGGGTCTGGCCGTCGTTTTCTTGGTGAGCAGCGGACGGCGCCAGAGTCCTGACCTCCGGTCCGGAGGGCCGCCACTGGGTGTGCCAGACGTACGTTTCTTTCTCTCATGCATGTAGCATCTCCCACCTGTCTCCCGTCCACACCAACACGCCATCACACTATCACGTTGATTGGGATGGCCATGCTGTTGGCTCGTCCGTCATCTTACTTACCCACTTCTTTGTATATTTCCTGCTGAACACGAGGTCCGAAAAGGGAGGTGGCTGACTGACCGACAAACATTGATTTCCATGCCGCCTTCTCATCCCGCTCCGTCGTCGTTCCATTGAACCACCCCCGGGTCCCGGACACGAGAGACACAAGTCTGGCCCCTTGGACGGCAAACCAGGGTGCCGGCTCGGGAATACCGAATTCGGCCATCCGCTTGCGCCTGCCGCCTTCCTTGCAGATTAGGAGCCCTGGAAGCGCACCTCTGATTCTGGTGTTCCCGGACATGCAACCATAATAGTGTGGACTATGCTGCTGTATAATAACTCCAACACCTCTTTTGAGTAACCACTGGCGATTGCTGGCCGTTCTTCGGGAAACCGCTTTTGAACGGATCGGTGCTACGTGCCCTTCAAGTACAAGAAGATTAGGTTGGGATACGGATGGGCCTGCTTATAGATTCCTCTGGCAAGACCCGGGCATTGTTAGGAGCACAAGCTCGCAGCTTGCAAATTGCCGTGACGTCTGGCGACGAAGGTTTCATTCACCCCATGGCTTCTCGTCACTCAAATTGTCAAAACCTCACACTCAGGAAACATTGCATGCTTTTATTCGACGTCTGCCTCAGAGAGACATCGTTCCTGGCCTTTTCTCCTTGTCGTTTTCGTCATCATGCAAGATGGGCATATTCCTTGTTGAACGCCCTTCCAATCACCATTCTCCGGATTTCCGAAGTACCTGCCCCAATCTCATACAGTTTCGCACTAGGGGCTTGTCAGTAAACACTCTTTGCAAAGCAATGCTGCCGGATCACTTACTCTCTCAAAAGTCTAGAAGCCGGCATCTCCTCCACATATCCCATACCGCCAAGAAGCTGAATGCTGTCCAAAGTGCACTCCGTCGCTCTCTCGGCAGCATACAGGATAGCACCGGCGCAGTCCTGTGTCCGGATTGAGCCCTCCTCGTCGACGGCCTTAGCTGTAGCATAAGTGTAGGCACGGGACGCCTGAAGCTTTGTGTACATATCCGCCAGCTTGCCCTGGATGAACTGATTCTGGGCGATGGGGATGCCGAACTGCTTCCGCTGGTGGGTGAAGGGCAAAGCCACATCCAGCGCAGCTTGCATAATGCCTAGCGGTCCAGCGCTGAGAACGAGGCGTTCGAGGTCAAGACCTTCCATCAACACCCGCACGCCGCCGTTGATCTTGCCGAGGACGTTCTTCTTGGGCACAAAGACGGAGTCGAAGTTGAGCTCGCCGGTGTTGCTGCCTCGCATACCCATCTTGTCCAGCTTTCTCGCGCAGCTGAAGCCCTTCGTCTTCGTCTCGACGATGAATGCCGTGACGCCCTTGGAGCCTTTATCGGGCTCCGTCTTGGCGTATACGACGATGAGGTCAGCATCCGGACCGTTGGTGATCCACATCTTGGAGCCGTTCAGGACGTAGCCGCCGTCGACGGCTGTTGCTGTTGTCCTCATGCTCACCACATCGCTTCCAGCCCCAGACTCGGACATTGCCAGCGCACCGACGCTTGTGCCGGCAATCAGCCCAGGGAGGTACTTCTGCTTCTGCTCCGGAGATCCGTTGAGCTGGAGCTGGTTGACGCACAACTGGGAGTGGGCGGCATAACTGAGACCAATTGAGCCAGAGGCACGCGAGATCTCCTCCATGACGACGCAGTGCGCCTGGTAACCCATGGCCAGACCACCGACGTCTTCGTCGGCCGTCATGCCCAGGAAACCAGCCTCACCCAGCTTTTGCCACATCTCGTTGGGAAATGCATTGCTCTTGTCCGTGTTCGCTGCGACCTCCTCCGTGATCTCGCGCCTTGTAAAGTCCTGCACACGTTCGCGCAGCTCGGCAAGGTCGGCTTGTGAAGGTGCCTCAAACCCCTTGGGGTGTTTGGAGGAGTGGTGTCGGGTCTGGAGGGCGGGGGCGGCGACGGGTCGCAATTGACGCGCCGGTCGCGCCAACGATCTGAACATTCGAACGCTCGACATGGCTTTGGATTTCAACAAGAGTGAATGATGAGTTGAAAAGAGAAGAAACCGAAAACGCGACTTCAAACTCCTCCTGCTGCTGATGATCCAAGTTACCCTAGCTTGATGCCGAGCTGAGGTCCAACCGGGACAAGAAGGTGCTCGGCTACGGGCGGCTTGCTGCGGGCCGAGGTGAGCGACTGGACGTCACTGGAATGGTAGCCCGTCAGCAAGCGAGCGGCCCTTGAACCTCTCCTTCCCGTCTTCGAGGCCTTCGTCGGCAAATGTAGTTCAGTCTTCTTCATTTCCCGAGCTGCTGCACCCGTTGGCAACATCTTCGCACACGTCTAAAAATGTCTTTCTCGCGGTCATCGAGGGACGTCCTGCTTCTGTCGCGTCAATTGACACGGCCGGGGCTCAGAGCATCCCGCCTCCCGCGTTCCGCCCGTACCGTTGCGACCTTCACGCCGCCGCACCAGGCCAGCGCCATCTCCCGAATCCAGACCAATGTCGACCCGACGTCCGAGGAGTTTAAGGAGAACGAGCGGCACATGGGCGAGGTTATGAAAAAGATGCAGGACCTGACGCGAAAGGTACACCTCGGGGGTTCGGCAAAGGCGAGGGAGAAGCACCTTGCAAGAAAGAAGATGCTGCCGCGCGATCGAGTGACCGCGTTAATCGATCCCGGCACGACCTTCTTGGAGCTGTCGCCTCTAGCTGCTCACGAGCTGTACCCGGAGGCTGACGTTCCTGCGGGAGGCATCATCACCGGCGTCGGTGTTGTCGAGGGCGTGACGTGTGTGATCGTTGCCAACGACAGCACAGTGAAGGGCGGAACTTACTACCCAATTACGGTCAAGAAGCATCTGAGAGCACAAGCCGTGGCGCAGGAGAACAAGCTGCCGTGAGAAACCCCGAAATTGCCCCCGATTGACCATTACTGACGCATACGCAGCTGCATCTACATGGTTGACAGCGGCGGAGCCAACCTCCCCCATCAAGCCGACGTATTCCCGGATCGTGATCATTTCGGACGCATCTTCTACAACCAGGCAAGGATGAGCTCCATGGGGATTCCCCAGATTTCGGTTGTCATGGGTCCGTGCACTGCGGGTGGTGCCTACGTCCCCGCAATGAGTGACGAGAGCATCATTGTTGAGAACCAGGGCCACATCTTCCTTGCTGGTCCGCCGCTGGTGAAGGCTGCTACCGGCGAGGTGATCAGTGCCGAGGAGTTGGGCGGCGGCAAGATGCACTCTTCTGTTTCAGGTGTGACGGACTACTTGGCAGTCGACGACGCCCATGCCATCACGCTCGCAAGGCGCAGTATCAGCAACCTAAACTGGCCGACGAAGTCACCTTCAACGGCGGCACCCGTGCAGAACTACGCCGAGCCCCTATACTCGCCGGATGAGCTCCTCGGTATTGCTAGCACAAACCTACGGAAGCCCCTGCCTATTAAGGAGGTCATTGCCCGTATCGTTGACGGTTCCGAGTTCTCCGAATTCAAGCGTGACTTCGGTACGACCCTGGTCACTGGGTTTGCCCACATCCATGGTTACAAGGTCGGCATTATCGCCAATGACGGCATTTTGTTTGCCGAATCCTCCGTCAAGGGCGCGCATTTCATTGAGCTTTGTGCCCAGCGGGGCATTCCCTTGGTGTTCCTCCAGAACATCTCTGGCTTCATGGTTGGCTCAGCCGCCGAGCGCGGTGGCATCGCAAAGCACGGCGCGAAGCTTGTCACCGCTGTTGCCTGTGCCGATGTTCCCAAGTTCACAGTTGTGGTAGGCGGTAGCTATGGTGCTGGCAACTATGGCATGTGTGGTCGAGCCTACAGCCCCCGGTTCCTATGGATGTGGCCAAACTCTCGTATCGGTGTCATGGGCGGTGAACAGCTGGCTGCGGTGATGGAGACCGTCGGCAAGGCCGACCCTGAGTTGAAGGAGAGAATAGAGCGGGAAAGCGACGCAACCTACTCGTCGGCTAGATTATGGGTCAGTTACTTGGTTGTCCACGTCGTTCGATGCTTGCTAACAATGCTTATAGGACGACGGCATAATTCCTCCTCAGCATACCCGCCAATACCTGGGCCTGGGTCTGAGGGCCGCCATGTCCGGTCGGAATGAAGTCAAGGCTGGTGACACCAAGTTCGGTGTTTTCAGGATGTAAACAGCTTAGATTCGTGTCATTTAAGAACGGAGTGCAAAACAAGCCATTTGTTTTCCATATCTTCGATCCTTCGGGCCTCCTTGTCACAGCTGCGCGACTTAACAAACAATCAAGTGTTGATCTGCGGCGAGAACAACACGTGATCTGATGTATGAAAATCCGTTGACGGTCGAAACACTACGACAGGGCCCTAGACTCCATTCCATATATCATGGCGGCCTATGTTCCACCAACAGACACTGACAGTGTCTAGGTTCGTCCGGGTATCTCTATATGCATTCCCACCGTTGCATTCGGCGGCGCAGTGGAGAAGCTTGTTCGGGCCCCTGAAGACGGCATTCATTATAAGGCAGACAGGATGCTTTTTTTAGGTTTCAAGAATCATATCTTTCTCGAACCAAGGTCGTCCCCGGAGAGGCTTTCCCTATCGAGAAAGTCACTACAAAGAAAACGGGAAAATGTTCTGCAGCAGATCAAGAAGATCCAATCGCACGGGGTCATCCTCCGGCGACCCACCGGCCAAACCCTTGCCGAACGCCGGCGGTGAAAGCCCCGGGCCTGGCTCCCAGCCCACTTCTTCCCTTTTCCCCTTCTCTCAACCGATTACTCACAGCTGTCTCCCCTCAAGACATTCCACGACCCCTCCCCACGTAACTGCAGATCAGACATCAGCGGGACTAACGTGGCCACAGTCGCGGATGTCCACGTGCTATCTCCTGTGCAACGTGGACGTCCAATCTCGTTGTTGTTCGACATAGAGCATACTAATTGATCATCTCAGGAGACTGACTGTGTTTCTCTTATTCCGCCAGACTCGAGAAGTGCCAGTGATCTCTCAAGTTTCGGCTAGATCAGCCGACGTGAAGAATGAGACGAATGGTGTTCTGCGTGCCACGCGACTAGTCTTGCCCCGAAAGAATGTTCTCCGGCCACGGCAGCAAAGAGCCGATCTCATTCGCTTGTTAGTTACAAGCCGAACATCTCACCAATCGTTGGAGGTGACTCGTCACATTTTCCTTCAGGTTGACCTTACCCATGTGGTTTCATCGCGCTTCACTCAACTTGCAAACGAGCAGCCCTTCTTTTTTCCCACTTTCAACTCCTTACTAGATCGCGCTTTTGCGGCCAGCCCATGCGGTACACTCACACCCTAGTCTCACCGATGTCCAACCCTTGCCTCACCGGTCTGCGCTCACCGGGCTAGCCCTGCAGTCCTGGCTTCTCTCTCTCTTGCTCACTTACGGCTACGACTTCTGGGGGAAGGACCCCGGATACTGGGGTAACTAGTCTCAGCGGGATGCAACGGGCGCATCGGAGGTCTGCTTCACACCTCATTCATGGAGGTTCCGTTCTTGGCTTGGGGGTGACGAAGTGCAACTACATGGATTGGGATCGGTCAGTGGATAATGCCAGGGTTTCGCCCAGACGCTGACCGGGAACGAGGGGACAACAACGCAGAGAAGGCCGGATGGGGGATGGTCGTCAGCTCGAGCGAGCCTCCTCTCGTGACAAGGTTCACCGCCATAAGGTCAGGGGCAGGTATAAGAGGAGGTGCTCACTTAGTCGGTGAGCTGCCTGGTTCTAGCCTCGTCAACCCAAGCTAAGCTAGATGCTGAGGGGTGTTCTTTATTACTCGAACTAGCCCATACAGAACCGTGTGTTCTCATCAGCCCAGTACAGCAGACATTTACCATAACGCAGATCGAATCCCGCCTCGTCTGTCTAGGCTTACCTTATTGCCCCGCGAGAACCGAATCACAGCAAGTCGATGAACCGTCAGAAAGAAATTGCAACAAGATGGCTCCCTCTGCGTTACCGGAAGAGCCACAGATGTACGCTTCAACCATCAGCGAGATGGCCCGTGGCCGAAAGTTCTTCCCCTCTCACAAGTTCATCATCAGCTGTGGCACCGTCACGGTCAGCATGCGCGCACGGCGCGTGCTGCTAGTCTACAACAAGCGGCATCGAATCTACCAGCTCCCCAAGGGCCGCAAAAACATCGGCGAGGATCTCCTCGCGGCAGCTCTACGCGAGACCCTAGAGGAGACAGGCGTCGCGGCGAGGCCGGTGACCTTGCGGCTCAGCACGAGGGCCACGCCCGTGGGCGGACCACCGGGGGCGCCCGAGGTGTCGGAGGAGATTGTCGATACGGAGCCCGTGGCTGTGTGCCATTACCCGGACCCAGCTTCAGGGGCGATGAAGATGGTGTTTTATTTTGTGGCGGAGGGGAGCTGTGATCTATCACCGGAGGGGTGGACCAGGGAGGATCGGGTCAAGTTTGATGTGGTCTGGGTCGATGTCGCAGAGGCGGCTCATAAGTTGGCATTCAAGGAGGATGGTATGGTTGTCGACAAGGCGTTAAATGATCTGAGGGCTTCTGGGTATGATGTTTAATTACGTTCTTGGTCCCACTGACCTTCGCGCAACTTGGCCGACAAGGATTTGATTCGCTGTCTCAATCTTCGAATTTGGCAATGTAACTTTTCTTTCTGGCAGCAATAGACCCTGGCTGATGTTGAAATCAAGTTAATTCATAGTAAGCTACTCGTAATTTTAGCTAGAGAAGCTTATTCTCGCCAAAAGATCACGTATCCGCGTCTTCGGTTGAGCAAAACGAGCATGACGGCCCGCTGGACGTTTTCTCTGACATTAAATCAGACCACCACGTGGATGAGAATTGAGGAAACATGAGAAAACAATGGTTTGACGTTGGGAGGGGTCTTCGCATGACAAACCGCCGTCTCGGTAAGTCTGGCAGCTCTGCAGTGACAGGGTATTCCAGAACACCTCACTCGTAGCGAACCACGGCATCGGACCCTCAAGACGATCAGAAGGTGCTGATGCGTGTATGCGGCCATGCACCTCGCTTCTGCAGCCGCTGACATGCCGCCTATTGTGGTCTGATCGTTGCAGTACGAATGGCATATCTGGTTGCTAACCTGCCTTTGGCAATTATGCCTAGTACCCGGAAGCAGTCATCCGATATCGAAACGGCCAGCCGGCTTCGGGGCCGGCGCCGGCAATTGTTCGAATAGTGGGGCCATCGAGATCCATAACGGGCGGGGTCGAGACATCTCCCCTCCTTGAAGCAGTGGTGACATCACCCCCCACGAACCCCTCCAGTCGAAGCTTCGGTCCTCTCTATTAACCCCTCTATTGGGCCCTTTCAGTCTCAGAGAGCGAAGTCGTCCACACAGAAGCAGCAAGAAGCTGACGCCCCAGCTCTCCGTTAGCTTCGTCAGTGAGCGTCAGCGAAACGGAGCCCCGGCACATACCCCGCCAACAGCCCGTTACCCAACCATCATTGAGCCCGCACCATTGAAATAAATCCAATGCCCTCCCACACTGCCAAAGCCGCCCGCTCCGCTTCCCAAGCTTTATCCAGATCGTCCCTGAGCCCGAAACAATCTCCATCCTCCCCCACCCCTGCAATAGCTTCTCTATCAACACCGACAACAACACGCACAGCTTCTGCCACATCCAAGAGCTTTGCAACCTGTCGTAGCTCTTCTAGACAGCCGCCGCTTTCCGCAAACCAGTATCAAAAGTCGTTCTCGACGCAAGCCGCCAAGATGTCGACCATGCCTGCTCAGCACGGCCACTCCGTGGGCTGCTGCAACATCCCGCCCGTCGTGTCCAAGGGATACGAGGCCAAGGGCACCTATGAGGAAATTGGAGGCAAGAAGACTTGTAAGTTGCTCTCTGTTCCCAACCAATTGGGTCCAGACCCTTACTCTGCAAACCGCCGACCCTCCCGTGCACCCGATGTCTTCAAACCTTGAGCCCGACGTCGCTGACCAGACACCATTCCAGACGTCACCGGCCCCTCCGACGCGAAAAAGGCCATCGTCGTTGTATACGATATCTTCGGGTATTTCCCTCAAACTCTTCAGGGTGCAGACATTCTGGCCACCAGCGGCTCCGAGAAGTACCGTGTCTTCATCCCCGATTGGTTCGCCGGCGAGCCCTGCCCCATTGAGTGGTTCCCTCCCAACACGGAGGAGAAGCAGAAGAACCTGGGCGGCTTCTTCCAGAAGTTCCCGCCTCCCAAGATCGCCGGCCTTGTTCCCGACTACGTCAAGGCCGTCCAGTCCAAGTACTCTTCTCTCGAGTCCTTTGGTGTCCTCGGTGTAAGTTCCCTCATGTCCCGTCGGCAGTGGCACGTGGACTGACGATATTGCAGTACTGCTGGGGAGGCAAGGTCGTCTCCCTCGTTACTTCTGGTGACAGCAACCCCTTCAAGGTCGGCGCCGAGATTCACCCCGCCATGGTCGAGCCCGAGGACGCGAAGGGCATTAAGATCCCTCTCATCATGCTTGCCTCCAAGGACGAGCCCGAGGAGGACGTCAAGAAGTTTGAGAGCAACCTGAGCGTTGCCAAGCACGTCGAGACATTCAAGGACCAGATCCACGGATGGATGGCTGCCCGTTCCGACTTGGAGGACCCCAGGGTCAAGGAGGAGTACAGCCGTGGCTACAAGACCGTCCTCGAGTTCTTCGCCAAGAATTTCTAGATGAGGACTGGAACCACAAGTTCGATATGAAGGATAACGAATAATGAAACCGGTTTGCGATCCGCGTGCCCCTATGATTATGGCGTTAATGAACTTGCTCTGCCATCTTTCATTTGTTCTTGCAATGTTGGAAACACGGTACACACCAAACTGAAGCTCAACTGCAAGTGACGAGGTAATTGAAATATATGGCACAAATGAGATACTAGGATTCTCAAAAAAAGGAATAGTAACCGCGCATGTGGCGGAGTCAAGAAACCAAGCCTCTCAGCAGGTAAACAATATTACAGGTCGAAGTAAAACCAGCCCTCGTCCATCCGGCACCGCCTTTGACTTCCCTCGCAAATCTCCAACTCTGTAAACATGTCCTCCGAGATTTTAGCGTCTATATCCCGAAGGAGGTTGCATTTCAACAAGCACCTTTCGCTGATCGCGTCCTCCATCATGGTCACGCCCCTGCTGTCCGTCAAATTTACATCGACGTCGCTTCGGGCCGACAAAGAGTGAGCCAGATCGCGAGCGTTTTGGGAAACAGCTTTACGGAACACTTCTTGCGCGCTAACATGGCGTAACTCAACCCTAGAGTCACCCAACAGCAACAAGATGACTTCTGTTCGGTCTCTCAGACCTCTGGTAGACTCGACCGCGTGCTGAAGGGGCGTTCGGTTGTTTTGGTCCGTTCCATCCGGGTCAAGGTCTTCAGAAGCTAGTAGCCGTTTGAAGTCCTTAGCAGGCCAATTTGAAGCGCCGTCAAACAGTCTGTGGTTCTCTGGCAAATTGGCTTTACCACCGCAATGAGTAATCTTAACCGTCTTCTCCGTACAAGTTGTGACTTTGGCGCCCTTGTCCAACAGCAGCTTCCTAGCCAGGTGCTGTTCTTTTTTCATTGCCCACATAAGGGCAGTTCGTCCGACCGTATCTGTGGCATTGATTTGGGCTCCATGTTCTAAGAGCACTTTTATAATCGACAGATGTCCCCACTTGCTGGCAACCATTAGAGGAGTTCGTCCATCTATGTCTGTAACATCGATCTTGGCTCCATGTTCTAAGAGCACATTTACTATCGACAAGTTTTCCTTTTTGCTAGCAATGGCAGCAATTAGAGGGTTTCGTCCACGTTTGTCTGTAGCCTCGACTTGGGCTCCATGTTCCAAGAGCATCGTAGCAGTCGACAGATTTGTCCATTTGCTGTCAATGGCAGCAATTAGAGGAGTCCGTCCATCCGTGTCTCTAGCCTCGATTTTGGCTCCATGCTCTAAGAGGATATTCATAATCGGCAGATGGCCCTCTTGACTAGCAAGCGTGAGAGGAGTTCGTCCACCCGTGTCTGTAGCCTCGATTTTGGCTCTGTGCCACAAGAATATCTTTTCAGCCCGCAGATGACCCCTTTGCCTGGCAATTGTTGGAGGAGTTCGTCCGCCCGTGTCTGTAGCCTCGGTTTTGGCTCTGTACTGCGAGAATGTCTTTCTAAGCCGCAGGCGACGCCTTTGCCTGTAAATTGTTGGAGAAGTTCGCCCGAGCTCATTGTCTGCTTCAACATTGACTTTGTACTGCAAGAGAAGTTCCACGATATGTACACTTCCATAGTAGCTGGCCAGTTTCAGCAGAGCGGGCCCTTCCTCTATAGCGTGGTTCAACACGACTTTTACGGTTTCTCCCAGTCCGTATAAAACAGCCAGATTCAGAAAACAGTTTCGTTTTCGATCCTGACCGACAGACGATGATCCAGGACCATCTCGAAGGCTGTCAGAGGCTCTGAATTCAGCTCCGTGGTCCAGGAATGTCTGAATTAGTTCAGAGTAGAACTTATCCCATGTATCTTCAAAGCTAAATTTGGTGCTTAAAGATTCGATGGCATCGTGCAAACCGTTCTGTATGAAATAGGGGGGTGCTGCCGCTCTAGCTGCGTTTGCTCCATTGAATTTAGAGTTATCATTGGTTTTGTGTCCATGAATAACTATCGGCGCAAACCGAAGCTTTTCTGTTATTTTAAGAAGTAATTCGATCTTCAATAAGTCGCCTGCCCGAATGTATTTGTAAAAGATGGACTTTTCGGCGTCGCCCTCTACCTCAATGTCCAAGCCCTTTTTGCTGCAAAAGTCGACGAAGGTTTGAAACACGTCAAAGTGACCACAAGCCGGGGCCTCACGTAGGGCTGATCTAAGCGAATGGAGACTGAATCTTGAAGGCGAGAGTTTCCCCAATGAGCGGGAATGTATATCGTGCGATGTTGACTCGATCGCGCAGCTGTTCAATAAATATTCCACGACATCCTCATGACCTTGGTGAGCTGCCCACCACAATGCGGTTCTACCCTTTGCATCGGTCGAATACGTCTCATCTTCAGACAAAGTGTAATTTTCGAAGAGCTGGAGTATTCCGAAGTACGCTGCCAGATGAGAAGATTTCTGAGGGGCATCGTGTAAATAAAATGGACGTCTTTTGATGAGTTCTTTTAAGACCTGCAAGTAAGTCTCAGATACTCCTTTTCCACAAATGAATTCCGCAACGCCGCAAGGAGCTTTGCCGGAATCTCGTGCATGGCGTCCCCAATTCAGAGCTGCATACTCGTAGAATGGCAGACAGCTGTCCCGAAAGGCAAGGTCTTGCGTTGTCGATTTCCACGACCACAGTTTCCCGAGATCATCTCGACGGTATTGACGGCAAAAGTCGAAAGACAGATACCCGACACATGTGGTCGTCATCTCAGAACTGAAGTCTTGAAACAGGTCATGTTTTCTTTCGTCGAAGTATTCCTGCGTGGTCTGGTGAACCAGCCTTATTATGTCACTGTCCTCATTTATCGTAACGAGACCCGCACAAACCGAAATCATAACTTCGGCAGAGGGGATGTTGTCGCCGTCTATTTCCTCTGCATCTTTCTCAAACGCGAGGGCATGCTGAAGCTCCACGAGCTTCAGTGGTCTTTTGGCATTGGTAATCCAGCCAAGAATTTGCTCCGCAAGTTGCCAGTGATCAGGTGGCTGAACACGGATTCTCTGCATAGCCTCGTCGTATATACGTGAGTAGGCACCGCCTCCAGTGTTGAAACGATCAATCGAATGACGTAGCGCCTTTGCGGTTGTTTTGGTAGATAGCGAATCAATGGTGAGTTGTGCCAATAAGAACCTTACATGTTCAGCCTATGTTGCTCACTCTCTGGAAGGTAAAGAACAACTCACATGCCCTTGGAAACATTGATGGACCCCTTCCTTATCAGTTCCTGAAGGTCATGGCGACCCTGGATGAAGGCCTGCATTCCAGGAATGCGACCGTCAACGTACTGCCGCAAGTCGTCGTCAACGGCCCGAATTTCCAGCACAAGGCTAGATTCAAATTGAGGTGACTCAATGATACGAGGAATGTCTCTAGAAGTTGCAAAAATGCTCGCGGAATGACGTTGTTGCAGCTGGAAGACCCCTTCGAGAAACTGTAGGAGGCTGGTCGGGTTGCATTCGTCCAAAGCGTCAATTACGAGGAACAACCTCGCATACAGCGCTGCGGTGGCATGCAGGATATCGAGAGTCTCTTGTACGGATCGAGTAGTCTTTTCCTTTTGATGTCGGTCGTAAATATCTTTGAGAGTCTTAGGGATTGATGCTTGACGTCTGACGAGCTGTTTGGCCAGACTCGATAACAAGTCTTGAGCACTTTGCCTGTCTTGATCTTTGAAGTTGCAATAGATGTAAGCAATGCAAACGTTCGGGTCATCGCGGTATCGTGTATAAAGCTCTTTCACAACGGAGGAAGTCATGATGGTCTTGCCGGCCCCGGGCATCCCTGGACAGAGCAATGTCTTGCCTTGTTCGGCTGTCCATTTATTGAACTGATCCGAGGCTAGGAGCCACTTGCCGGTCCCTTCTTGCTTCCTCGAATACGCATCGCTTTGCTGAGGGCCGTATTCTGTTGTTGTCAGCCAGTCGAGAATTTTCTCCTGTTCTCTGACGTCTTGAGCATCGCGTAGGATACCAATGTTTTCTTTCGTACTCTCCAATTCTTGACTGCAGCATAAATGTAGTTAGTTGACCTGAGAGAATATCGAGGAAGTAGCAAAATATTTGCCTATAAACGGAAGCCTTGATAGCCTCCAACAATTGAACAGTGCTGGACATCCTCAGACGCAAATCCGATATGCGTCTGGGATCCCATCTCAGCCTGTCCCAAATCACCCGCAGCTTCTCCTTGGACGAAGCCATGGCTGGTTGCTTCTCCAGAGAACTGTTGTCATTGATCAGGGTGTTCAAGTCATTGTATATGTCCTTGCAGTCTCGAACAGCGGCGTTCAGTTTCGGCTGTTGAGCAGCGTTAAGACTATTACGGATTGTCTCGACATCCTCGAGGACAATGATAAGGCCTTCGGTCCTGTAGAAATAGCTCAATTAGAGATGGTAGCAAAGGAATGTGTGGGCCGCGCATACACATTTTTGATAGACCTGAACTCCCTCGGCGCTTCCTTAAAACGGTCGTACACTGATTTGATCTCCGTCAGGATCGCAATCGCATCCCCCACGCCGTACCCGAAGCTCATCGTGTAAAATTATACAAGTTGATGACAACAGAGACAAGATCAAAAAGACCCAACATTGAGTCCAGAGTGCCCTCAGCTCGACTTTTGTATGCTTGAGCAGTCTCACCTAGCACCAAAAGCTGAGCTACGAATCAGTACACAGCCCGCCGCAACTGGTTTCGTCAGGCATAGTGTAAGTATGACAGCTCAGACGCTGCTGTCAACCTGGCGCTAGGCTATGTGGCTGCGATTAGCTTCCAGCTCCAAAATACGGTGTTTACTTGGGGGGGGGGGGGAGCAAAAACCAGACCCCACTTGTCGACGATTGAAACACCTGACCCTTAGACAAGATAACCTAACACCCAGAAACACGACGATGCTTTCCCTGTCTGCTGAGCGAAGGTGTACCTGGGGGCCCGTTGTTCGTTGCTGCAAGGCTTGGTGACAATGGCATCTTCACGTTTCAATGCTTGTACTTTTGGAGATACTGAGGGTCGAGATGTCTCAAGTCAGTGATTAGTGAGACACCAAGGAATGGCCTAGTTGATGTTGGGAAAGTCACAAAAGCAGTCTCCAGCCTGTCTTGTGGTACGGTAGCGGAGAGGCATTGCCACATAGCAATGCCACAAAACAACGCCACATGTGACCGCCACACAGCAGCACTTCGCTCTTCATAATGCATTCTATTCTTCAACCATAGCCATACCGGCAGTTTTACGCTCCTTTAACTAACACTAGTACGGCCATTTATGGCACAAGTCTCTTGGGAGTACGGGGGTAGTAGCTGGCCAGGTGAACAGAGGGCAAGCTCAAGAACCAGGCAACGACACGGTCAAGGCCGATGCCACCGCCGCCGTGGGGAGGCACACCGGCGCTGCGGAACACGTCGACGTACTCCTTGATGCCCTGGCTGTTGGGGTCGATGCCCTTCTTGCGCAGGCGGGCCTCGAGGACGCTGGGGATGTGGATACGCTGGCCTCCGGAGAGGATCTCCTGGCCACGCATGAAGAAGTCATAGGCGTTGGTGACCTTGGGGTTCTCCGGGTCCTCAAGGGCGTAGAAGGGGCGCGCGCCCTCGGGGAACTTGTCGAGGACGTAGAAGTCGGTGTTGAACTTCTTGCGGATCAGGGCACCGAGAGCCTTTTCCTGAGGAGTGGACATGTCCTCGTCATCCGAGACGTTGCGGTACTCCTCGGGACCCTCCTCGCGAAGGAGTTTCTGTCCCTCAGCGAAGGTGAGGCGGACCTCCTTGCCGGGCTCGGGGAGGAGGAAGTCGTCCGAGGGGTAGACGGCGCGGACGGTGTCGATGGCGTCGGCGCAGCGCTCCTTGAGGCCGCGGAAGATGTGCAGGAGGACCTTCTCGAGCATATCCTGCACCTCATGGTAGTCGTCCTCGATCTCCATCTCCAGATCGAGACCAGTGAACTGGGTTGTGTTAGCTAGTGGCCTTGCGTCTGAATCTCATGTGTACCTACCTCGGTCATGTGTCTGGGGGTGTTGGAGTTCTCAGCACGGAAGACGGGGCCAATGCAGTAGACCCTCTTTCTGCCACCAGCAATCTCGAACTGCTTGTAGAACTGGGGAGACTGAGCCAAACAGGCGCTCTTCTCGAAGTAGGGGAGCTGGAAAACGTTGGCACCTCCCTCGGAGGCGGCGCCGATCAAGCAAGGGGGCTCGAACTGAACGAACCCCTGAGCGTCGAGGTATTCCGCAAAGAGCTTGCGGGTAGCCATGCGGATATCAGCAATGGCCTGTTGAACGGGGGCACGCTTGTGCATGACGGGGTTGTTGAGATGGGTCGACATGCTCGCGCTAGGAGTGGTGTCGATGGTCACGCCCTCAACGCCGGCCTTGACCTCGTCAACGGCCTTCTCAGCCTCAGGGGCGTTGGGGTCTTCGTCGTCGAAGCTGTTGATAGGGCGGTTCGAGACAGCCAGACTCATGCCCAGGGCCTCGGGGCCGGGGGCGATGACGTAGAGCTTGGTGATGTGCAGCTCAAAGTCGCTGACCTTGCAGCTCTTGACAGGCTCGAGAGGCTTCTGCACAGTCGCCTCGACGAGGACGTACGACTCGAGTGCGATGCCGCCGATCCACTTGACCATCTGCTTCGAGACGGGCTTGCCCTCGGCGCTGGCGGCGATGACACCCTGGATGGCCCAGTTGCGCTCCTCGCGGAGCTCAACGAAGCACATCTTGGCGCCCTGCATGCGCGAGTTCTGGACCCACGCGCGCAGCTTGATGGCCTTTCCGACGTGCTCCGCGCCGATGCTGCGCAGGCTGGTGCGCTCGGCGTCGACCTTAGTCTGGGGCGTGACGTCGCCGTAGTTGTCCTTGGCCAAATCCTCGCCGCCCGCGCCGCCGCCGGAAGCCTTCGCAGCGGCCTCGGCGGCCTGGCGCTCGGCGGCCCTACGGGCCTTCTCGGCTTCCTTCTTTGCCTTGGCCTCGGCCTTCTTTGCGCCCTTCTTCGATTGCTTCTCGCCTCCCTCGCCTCCCTCGCCGGCCTCGGGGGCGGGGGCGGGGGGCTTAGACTCGGTCGGCTTGGGGTCGGTCGGCGCGTCAGCCATGGTTGCGGTTTTGGGATTCAATGGGGGAGATAATCGATAGTGGACCGGAGCTGGAGGGCTCGTCAGGACGGACTTGACTTGTTTGTATATCGATTCGATGACTCTTGTGATCTGACCTGATTTCGGTGTGACTGTTCGAGTAACACCACGAACCTGGAAATTTCGATGGCGGGGCAGAGACGACGACCCCTCGCTGCACCCAGCAGAGAAGGGGGTGGGGCCCGAGCTGAGCTGCCCTATCATGCTTATCGATAAGCTCGTCTGACTCTACCCCGGACGATGAAGTGACGAAATGAACCTCACTTTTGCTCATCCTGGTGTTCGTGTCTGGTTAACTACAAGCATGTTCTTGGTACAAATTTCATTTTCATACATCAATTGGCTTCGGAACAGGCCAACTGCTACCATGTAGTATCTCATGCAATCCCGCCTTGCCATGGCGCATAAAGCGACCAAATCAAACGCCGTCCCTCGCCAGTCCTGGTATGCTGCCGCCCGGAAATGAACAAGTAAAAGAGTAGTTACACAGCAGCAACATAATCCCCCAAGAATGTAATCGGAATACAGCGAAAAGCGCCGTCTACTTTCTCTCAGACGTCAACTACACGACCAACGATTGTGATTCAGACTTCTCGCAGGTGAAAAGGTTGACGTGGTAGTCTCCTCTAGCAGCGCAGGCCAAAATAGGCTTGTGCGGATGGAACGCAGTAGCTGCTATAGGAGAGCCTCTGTTCTGTTGCAGGAAGCTTGAGTACGGCTCGACACGTGACAACTCTTGGCCGTCGAAGTTGAAGACCTTGACAGCATGTGCGGATGTGCCACTACAAGGGATGTGGTTAGTATCGATCGCTTCTGAAAAGGAGAGTCGATTTGACTTACACAGCAAACACCGGCAGGTGCTCATGGGTGCTGGCCGTTCGAAGCGTGTCTCGAGTCGTCTGGTAAACGTGAAGGGGTCGATCCATTCGGATATCCCACAGCTTAACCTTGCCGTTCCTGCTTGCGCTAAGGAGTTCACGTTGTCCACCGCGCTGCAAGTGGACGCTCTTGATCCACTGTCTGTCTGTCTCATCCTTCCACTTCTTGATCATAGAATCCTGTGGTCTGATACGGGTATCAAAAACGCGGACGGCACCGTCACCAAACCCAGCCACCACTGTGTGGCCCGTCATCTGGTCAGAGGTCAAGGAGGTGACACAGGAGCCAGACCGGGCGGGAATATCAATGATGCAGGTTTCGGAACCTGCAGACCACACCCGGATGACTCGAACGTCGCCGGCTACCAGCACGCGGCCCAACGACTGCTGCCAATCGAACACCATGCCCGAGTTGACGTTACTAGGTACCATGTGCGTAAGAGCCCGCCAAGAAGAGGCCAGACTGATGGACTTGTCGGAATCGTAGTTCTGGTAGATGCGGATGACTCCATCTGACGAACCGGTCATTAGGAATGCCTGGTCATCCTCATTGATGAACTTCATGTCACTGATTCTCGACCCCTCCGGGTTACCGTTGGAGAACTTGCTCAGTCGAGCATGCTTCTTCCAGTCCCAGACACACACCGTGTTGCCATCATCTGCAACGGCAAGTTGGTCTTCGAACTGATGAAACGTCAACTTGGCAGGCTGTGAGCCGTTATTGGTGATGCCCAGCTGATTATTCCACTTGTGGCTGCCAGCATACTGCTTGAGTGGCTGTGTTTCTGTCAGAATATAGTCGTTTCGGGACCGTCTCCAGAGTCGCTCGTTGTACTCGGTGCTGCCTGGCTCGTCCGACTCGCTCGGCTTCATCTGAGGCTCGCAGAAATACTCGATTGACCATTCCAGGAAAGTGCTCTGAAGGGGAAGAGAGGGGGCTTCGCCTGGCTTCCGATCTTCAAACCCAGCGGACACAGGCTCTCTGGCAACATGGTAGTTGGCATGGACAGCTGTGGGGTCACTCTGCTCTGGCGGCGCTTCAGCGAGCTCAGGAGCCTTGATCTTCTGAGATCCAGCCCTGTTCAGACCAGGCGAAGGTGCCGGAGAGGAGTAATTGGGCTTCTCATTGGCATCGGCTTTGCCGTCGTTCCCGAATAGAGGTAACTGGAATAGCAAACTTGCTGTGCGACGTAACAAACCGGGAGAAGGCAGCGGTGGAGTTGCCAGAGAGTTTGAGACGCCAATGGCGTGACTTCGTTGGCTCAAATTCAAGTGATTTTTTGTTGAAGCTCGCTTAGCCCTCTTCCGAATGTCGTCAATAAGAATCTGGGCATGCTCACCAACGGGCGAAGCTATCACGGCTTGATGAACGTAGTCCACAATCATCGTCGCATCACGCTGAACCTCAGGGTGAGGATCAACATTTAGCATCAGAGCATGCTTCCAACAAGCAGAAAAGACGGTGTTGTGTGCAAAGCCGTGGACCGTGGGCTTGATGGTGCCGTCTGCGTTTCGGTTTTCTCTCCTTGCGTAATGCAAACCCATCTTGTGGTCCATGCCGTCCTGTCCAGGTGGAAACAGGAGGTATTCTCTCTCTTCTTGAAGCTGTTCGTATGCAGCAACAATGAACTTGCTCTCAAAGCGGAGGATAAATCTTGAAAGGAAGACAAGGAACTCGCGGCGTACCATTGGACTGCCGTCATTAGCCATATCTAGGAGTGTCCACGCAATGGACTCTTCAATCCGAGCAACCTCGTCAGTGAGGTCAATAATGCCCAGAAATGTGGTCATGGCATACATCATGGCAGCTCGGACCTCGGGGACTGGGTCCTTGGTCAGGAATGACAGCTTCGCAGGCGCATTCTCCCGAATGCCACGCCATTTGGCCTCTGGAAGTTCTTGCCATAGCTGGCTGATGCACAGACATGACCACTGTCGAAGCAGCGGGTTTTCTTGGTTCTGCAGGTGTAACAGACAGTACGTCATGATGTCTGTTTGGTTGCAGACATGTTGACCCGGCTTGTAGTCCTTGCAGAGCATGGAAAGAATAAAAGCACACATCGCTTTATGTTCGGCCTCGTTAACAACCGGCAAGCTCTCAGATGGTTTGAGGATCTGGGCGAAGTAGTTATATCCGCTGTCTTTAATGAGATCCTGCTGGCACGAAATGTCGACCGCCAGAATCCTAGTCCATATGAAGATCATAACCGGTTTCAGTTCCGCAGCAGCAGACTGTAGTAGCTTCAGGACATAGGGGAAGATGCCTATGCTCAGAGCGAGCTGCACGGCCCAAGGACCCAGGTCGAGGAATCGACCAAGCAGGATCAGTGCCCTGACCCTGTGCTGTTGGCTCAGCAGGACTTGAAGTACCACTGGAAGCTGCTCTGGTGGTCTCTGAGACATGGCGTCTCCGCGGGTAAGGTAGACGTCGAACGCCGTCAGTTGCTCAGTGAAGAAAGTCGAGTTCTGGTACTCGTATTCGATGCCTTCGTTCTCCTTCCTCTCCAGCATGGGAAGTTGAGCCAGAGCCATGTCCACAGCCAAATCCCAGCTTGCCCATAACGGATGCTGGCGGGTCCCGGGGAGCTCGGGAAAAGACTGCGGGTGGCATCCGTAGACAGACATGATTCTCTGAGCCAAAAGGAAGTTGCGAAACAAGGCGGCCACCATAAGGTCTTGTCTGAAGAACTTCCGGAACAGATGTCGGGGTAGCGTTGTCCAAGCAATCGTATCCGTGATGGCTGTGAAGATCCAGTTTAATTCACCAAGGGGCGTTCGTCTCTCCTGCAACCTTCCGGGAAGCTTCTTGGCGCGCTCCGGAGTGAGATTTGTCTTGAGGGGGTTCTGAAGGACAAAGAACCAAAGAGCCATCTCGATAGGAGTGGTGAGACAGGCAGTGAATAAATCCGCCGGGAGGAGAGGGTTGGTTGGGAGGTTCTCCTTGACGCCGCAGGCAGCCAAGTGGATATAAGGCTGAAACACTGTCTTCTCATAATTTGGATCTCTTGCGGCGGCTTCGTCCTCTTCTTGCTCGTGCTTCTCCACGAATCTGTGATAGTTGTTGAGGATGTTGCCTGCCTCGGAACAATCCCAAACATAAATCGTAGGGGCGTGCAGCCACTGCTGAAGATCATATAGCGAGACTGGAATGTACTGCGTGTAGTTCTTGTTGAAAACCCAGATTTCACCACTGGCAGTAGGTTTTGGCACTCCGTGACCATTGTAGTGAAGCAGGACTCGCTCATCCTTCGCATTCCTACGCAGGGACTGACAAAACTTCTTTGTCTCTTCCACCGACGGATCCAAGTATTGTTTGTATCTTGTTCGAATGGCAAGCGTCTCGTACTGGGCCTGTAGCGCTTTTCCAATGTTTTCCAAGGCTTTCTGAGGAGGCGGGGTTGTAGGGTCAGTCCACGCTTCGAGTTTCGCACCAGGGTTCGTCTTGAGCTGGTCAGGAGGTTCGACTGAAATGTTGAGGCAAACGGCCAGGGCAGCAGACACGGTTTTGAGTCTGTCGCGCATGCGCCAGTCTTGTAGTTCATGTAACGTTGCCTTTGGCTTGCCTGTTGTCTCGTGCCGTTTGTCGGTCCAGTACATGTACCAATTCTGGAAACAGGAGTCAGCGCAATTCAAGATACGACAAGACATCAGCAAGCCCCAATGGGTCAAAGTAGCGTCGCCATCGCATTTGAATTGAATTGAATCCAATGCTGGCAGTGTGGCCATCAGTTCCATCCCAACGGGTGACTTTATGGCCCAAGAGGCTCAGACGGGATGGAATGTAGACCTCGACTTGGATGTAATTATGCCCCGCGTCGCCCCTCCGGGGTCGGATTTGAACTACAACCCTTGGCCATGGCGTACAGGCCTAGCAATTAACCGCAAGTCTCCTTTCTTCGCGCAACACGCGCAGACAGAGACTACGGTCAGGCCAGTCCAGCTGGACAGTGCCGCCACAAAGCCGCCAAGTGGGGAGGCGCAGAGCTTAGAATGGGGGAAAAGGAAGCAGGACCAAAGATGATGGACGATGGGAAAAGTTGCCACTTACATTTGCTATCTGGGCCAGGATTTCCGGCGACTCATGATATTCATCGAAGCCGTGTCTGGCGCCCCAGTGCGGAATATCCTCCTCGGAGTGGTCGACTTCCTCGGGGCGGTTGACTCCAAACTCGCTCTTTGATCGCATGAGCAGCGGCTTCATGGATGGCCGCTGCGGCCGATCCGAATCCGATTGTTCGCCAGCAGAGAATCCGGCAGAGAGACTCTGCTTGTTTCCAGGCGCACTCGATGGCCGTCTGGCAGAGCCGTCATCGTGGCTCGTTGATCGTTGAAGAGCTAGAGGCGGAGGAGCGCCGTACGGCGATGGCTGGGCTGTCGCATCGGCAAATGCGGAGGATCCGTTGGGACCCTGCGTCGGCGGCATGTTGGTGGGACTTCCATTAACACCAAGCAGCGCAGTGCTGTTCGTCCTCCGCGAGATGCTTGCGTAATGTCGAGGTTGGGAGCTGGAAGGTGAGAACTTGGAGGTGCTCGACTGGCGGAGATGGCTAGCGGGCGAGGAGCGAGGAAGGGGGCGGTCTTGTACAGAGGCGGCAGTCATATTGTCAATGACTCTATCGAGAGTTGTAGTTGGCGCAAAAACCACCTGTCAATCGTTTACGGCGGCGACATTTCGGCCCTTGGGTGTCGCGCGGGTGAGGTGGATAGAGATGTGGCAGGCGATTGCGTTGGTGACGCGAATTTGGAGTTTTTGGAGAGGTGACGGGAGTGACAGGTCCAGGTTGGGCCAGGTTGACGGCGCAGCGCAGCGGCTAACACCCGCCCAACTCCAGCTCAGCGTGGGCAGGTGCGGCAGAGGTGCCTTGGCCCGCGGTACACCACCCGCTAAAAATTAGGAATGGCACTCTGAGCTGAGGTCAGCTTCGGCCGTGCCAGCCTATCAGGATCGGAGGAAAGTCGCCTCTGCATCACTCGTTCCGAAAGCTTCTTCTAAACTTCCAACCAGCGTTCCTAATTATTCATACGATCATGTCTACTTCAATGTGGTCAGGTTGATACAGATCAATCAGGAACGCCGCAGGACTTCAAAAAAAAAAAAAAAGGTAGGAGTTCATCTTATATATGCCCTGGCGCAGCCATCCGGCCGTGAGGATGGCATCGGGACAGGCGGCTGGGTCGGACCACACATGATGAAGGCATTGGACTGAGGTGTTGACCTGACCCTGACCGCCTTTCAGCTCCACATCTCCGCATTATTCGTCCAGTGTCCCGTTGGCTTCATCTCTCAGTCGGTGGCCGCTGGCCGCTGGCCGGTCGCAGGGTGCGGCAGTACACCAGGTAACACACTCAGAGCAAGGGGATGAGGTAAGAGGCCTCGGCCGGGTGCACGGTTCATGTCATGGAAGTGACGCTAGTACCAGAATGGCCCGGCTCTAATTCCAACGCCTTCACATGACTTGCCTCGTGCAACCAACAAGCCTGGGTTCGTTCAATTCAATTCCGCCGAACACGTCCATTCGGCCTTAGGCCAACCAGAGTGCCCAACCGCTGCGTCCTGTCCAAGATGCCACACTTGGGAACTCTAACATGATCCTGGCTGGACCTTTGCCGGCTTGACAGCCGGTTTCGTGTCGTTCTTAAGGACTCCGCCTGTGTGTGTGCGTGTGTGCGTGTGTGCGTACCTGTGTTGTCGACCAAGTATTGGCGGCTTGCGATATTGCCACAGCACGAGCTAATCGGAGATAACATTCCTCACAACATCACTCAACAACGGTGGGGAATGGGCTGGCGGGAAGGCGGGCGCGTTAGAAACAATGTCTTGCCCAAGCGGCTGGCTCCCTCGCTCTCTCTCTCGTCGTCTTTCCTTTTTTTGTTCCCCTTTCTCTACGTTTATTTTGCGGGGGTGTCGTTTTCCTTTTCCTCCCTTTTTATTTTATTTTTTATGGATCCACGCATCTTCTTCTCCGATCTTTCGCACGTCATACCTGTGTGCCGCGTACCAAGTTGGCAATCCGCGAACCGTTGTTTCCACGATACGAGGTGTGATCCGGGCTGGATTGCAAGTCGCAATCGTTGCCCACCACTGCCGAGCCGCTTCGGATTGCAGGTCTGCAGATGCTATGACTATGCTAACGACGACGATCGCGACGACCATGAAGGGGGGACGCATCCTTACCCTCCTGGTTCACCGCATGCTCTGCGGCAGGGTCCTTCGTTGTTCGAATGGTTTATGCTTGGAGCCCATTCCCCCAAATCACCGAATGCAGCTGCGTCTTCCTTGAAGACTTTAAGAGGTATGAGGTTCGTAGTCGGTCCATGCGTCCATGCGCCATCAGAGACACGGTCGCGAGGATCCCTCTAATTTGGTTCTCGGCTTGGAAGTTGGGCCTGGAGGCACCCTGCTCCAACGCGAGCCTCAACTTTCCTCGTCACCTCTCGCTCGCGCCGTCGACGATGGGTGTTGGATGCCGCCGCGTGGCTAGCGCTCCGTTCCCCATCTGCTTCAGGCCAACGTTAATGCTCACCAGAATGTTCGCAACTTACCCTCAGACGCGCCATCTCAAGATCAGCATTCTTGTGGCAGCTAAGCACTCTAGCCAAGCGCATAGTTTAATTTGCTAGAATTCCGTGCCCATTCCATCGAAGCCTTGAACTCTGCGCCATCACTTCCCTTCTAAAAGAGTCTTCGGGTAGGGGCGAGCGTACGCCAAGGGACGATACGGTAAGATGCCTTCAACGTCTGTGGTGTGGAGCATGCTCCCTGCCTTGGCCGTGGCTTCCCGTTTACTACGTACACAGTTTAGAGATCTCACGATCCGTGCGCGCTTCCCCTTCCGCAGGAGGAGGTGAGTAGCCCAGCGTCGTCTCCTCCGCCTCTTCTTCGCCGCTCGGGATCCCGTGTCCCCGTCTTACTCTTCCGCCGTCCAAATTTTTGCGTCCGCTGCCGGGCCTCGATGCCATAGGGAGTCCGTGTGCTGGAAGTTGCTAATGGCACTGAAGCTTTGCAAAACATGAAACACACCACCTCATGGCAGATGGACTCCCCTGATGGGAAATTGTCCTCGATGGATCAACGGAACCGCCGCCCTCTTCCGCTGCTACGGAGGAGCACCCACACCACCCCTGAAGCCACGAGTTCATGACTGCAAATGGCCGTCAACAGTTCTGTCATGCGTCGGCGCAATGAGAAAGAGTGCGGGTTTTGCTCCGGGCCTCATCACTCTTTACATCTTCCGTCTTTCTCTTCCCGTACATAGTAGGCTGGCCCGGGCGCTGGAGCATGGGCAGGAGAAGATTAGGATTTTCATGAATTCCTGTGCCATGGGGGGCCCTCGTCGGCTGCTTGTCAGAAAAGCACGTAAGGGTGTACTGCAAACGTCTCGAGAGTGAACGGGTAGTTGTCTGCGCATCCTCGGCCCTGATAGGCCGTCCTCCTTGGAACCAAGAGAAGCTGTTTGAGCAAGTCGGCTTACTTTGGGAGTCTTTGGTATGTCCGTTTTTCCCTGGCGGCGGCAGGGCCCTCACTGTAGGGGGCGGGAATGCCAGTCACCGGACGTCATGTGCTTTCGTGTCTCATCTCGAGACCCGATGTTTGCCAAAGAAGCAATGGTTCCCGCCCACGGGCATCACATTGACATTTGATGTGCCTGGCCTATGAGTAACACGGAATACGATTTTTACGGGCGCGCCCGAACGTCAGCATCGAGTGGCCGGCAACACAAGGACGGACGTCGCCCGACCTAAACCTCAGGATCTGCAACCTGCCGTGGTATCGGGCTGGGGACAGGTGCTGGAGCCTTTGATGGAGGCGATGTCACCGTAATGATGTGAGCAAGCTGCTGAGGTATCCAGGATAGACGGCACAGGTCTTGACGGATGCCGGGGGCTGGCGACAGCCACCCGGACCAGAAAAGCATGTGTGTCCATTAAAAGGGACAGACAGGGAAAAGGCCAGTGTTGGCCAGCATTAGCCAGCTCCAATTCCAGCTTCTTTTGGATGTTGTGGCAGATCAGCGCCGGGAAGGCTGGTGTGGCTCAGAAGAAAAGTCACACATGGGCACTTGGCGCGCTTCAGTTCCGAAAGCACAGCGTCACTGTGAGGCTTGATAATCGGCGGCTTGAAAGCAAAAAAGGTACGAGGTGTTTCGTATCGGGGAGGCAGAGAGAGGGTCAGAAATAGAGGACTGGGGGCTCCTCCCGACTCAGTCAACGGGACGCATCAGGTCGTGCCCAAGAGGCCCTTTAATAGAACTTAACGCCGAACTTCACCCAGTCCCCCATCGAGATCTTTAAATACCTACGGCACCAGGCCCAGTTGAGGCAAAGCCAGCAACGGGATACCATTTTAGTACGCTCGATGGATCCGGCAGCTTGACGAGATGGCTTTTGGTCCCAGTGAGTAGCGCTGGCTAGGACATCAGGCAAAGTGAGAGACGACGCATTCAGTCTTGCGTTGAAATGTGATGCTTGTCCATGGCATGTCCCGTCCGCTGGTTTTCCCGCAGCCCCTTTTGAGGAAACGGGATGCAGACCAGCGTGCAGGGCACGGTACTGGCCAGTGACATGTCGATAACGGCCTGAAACCACGTGTCCCGGAAGTACTCCTGTTGTCCCGCCTGATGTCCGAGAATCCTTCCATCCTCCCCTTCCTCCCCCACCGTAACGAAAGCGCTTGCAGGCCTGCAGCCTCCCCGTGCTCCCTCCAAAAAAAAAAGTTTCCCTTTCTGCTTGGGTGCTGGGCTGTCCCCTACACACCCCCCATCCACAAGCGAGCGGAAACCCAAGCTGGTCAAGTTCCCCATTGGTCGGAGATCAGCTAAGAACAAGCCCCTGGGGTACCGGTGCAGCGTGCAGGGCGGGCCAAAGCAGTCAGTTGGGAAGGGCGGAGAACAGGCCAGCGTAGCGACCCGACGGAGCCAGTCACTGAGGTGCAGTCTGTGCAGGAACAGGCGCCCCGAAACAGACGGGAAGTGAGGTGCCCTGCCACGGGGAGCCCAATTGCCAATTGCAGTTCGTGGTTGCCAGCACTGGGCTGCAGCTTTGAGTGCATTTGCTTGGTCCCGCTGTTCCTCCTGGCACTGGGGCTGCATTGAAATCCCATCGGGCCCTCCTTCCTCCCTCTCTGGTTCCCCCATCCCCCGTAGCGGTTCTTTTACCAAACCCTCCTCTCAACACCCACCCAGGAAAGGGAACGAAGTTGACCGACGCGCAGGAGAGAGACACAGAGAGAGAACGTGATAGACCACACTGCCTTACAGCCTGGCTTTCCTCTCTGTTGCTGCACCGTCCCGTCATCCAACTTCAACGACGTTCCTTCCTATTGCGACCGCAGCAGCAGCGACGACGACATCGCCCCCAAAGGCCCGAGAGCCGAAATAATAACAAACGACCGCCGACAGGAAGGGGGAAAACGCCAATTCAAGAGGGGGCCGCCCGAAGGAAAAAAGTAACCCATCCCCTAAAATTCGACGAGCCAACCCCCGTCAGGAAGGCCGCTCTCTGTACGCGCGGAGTCGAACATCGTCCCGTGTCGCCCAACACCCAGCCTCCTTTCGTTTTCTCACCCCTCGCTCCCTTACCACCACCTTACTCGCTTCACTGCGCCGACAAGGAGGACCGCAAAAAAAAAAAAAAGGACGAGGTCGAACAACATCGCAGGACGCTGCTCGCCTCAGCAACGCGCGCTACCCCGGGACACTCCACCGATGCGAACCCAGCCATCCGCAAACTCGAGCCTCGACTCCCTTTCCCGTTCCTGCGTTTCTGCGTTCCTGCATCCGCTGCATCATCCCCATCGCGCCTCACCCGACTCGGCTCCAGCCAACGGGCGACAGCATCTCAGTCCCCGCATCGCCTTCACGACCGACGGATCGGCTTTTTCATTGTTGTGACGCGAACGACCTATTCTGAAAACGAACGAAACGATTCAATTGATACCCCCATAAACCACGGCGCACTGGAAACGACGCACGAACGAGCTTCCCCCTTTTGCCGCTCAGCGTGCAAGCCGTGATTTGATCCGCCATGGCTTTCCTCTTCAAATCCAAGAAGAATCAGGATCGAGCCCTTGCAAGCCGCGATGGAAACTCGGGCGGTGGTTCTCAAGGTTCCATTCAGAGCCAGCGCGAGAGAATAGCCAGGGAAGAGAAGAGCGGCACCCAGCGCTCGACACCGACGGGCAGCTTGAACTCCATCGATCGCGATGGCAGTGCCGGGGCTGGAAGCCCCGATCAAGGCTATGGTCGCCAGCGAGGTCCCAGTGTAGACCAAGCACCGTCACAACCACCCTCAAGTGATTTACCTGTAAGTCTGGCCGACGAGCTGCGACGAAACATGCTCGCCGAACAAAGCTGACTATTTCGCAGCTTCGCAATGGTCCTCCCGTCTCATCGCAGAACCAAATGCCCCCTCAACAACAAATGATGAACCCTAATGCGTCCCTATACCCCTGGTCGCAACGACGATTGACTTACACATCCTCGCACCCGAGCCCTTTCCCCAGATATGGCGCCGCTGTCAACTCGGTGTCGTCCAAGGAGGGCGACATCTACGTGATGGGAGGTTTAATCAACAGCTCAACGGTCAAGGGTGACCTGTGGATGATCGAGGCTGGGCAGAATATGGCTTGCTACCCTCTGGCAACGACCGCCGAGGGACCAGGCCCAAGAGTTGGCCACGCAAGTTTACTTGTTGGCAACGCCTTTATCGTCTATGGTGGTGATACCAAAGTCGATGAAATGGATGTTTTGGACGAGACACTGTACCTTCTTAACACCTGTAAGCTTTCCTTCTGCATCGCGACATTGACTGCCTAGGTATTGGATGGCGACTGATTCGAGAGCAGCTACGCGACAATGGTCGAGAGCCTTGCCTGCCGGTACTAGACCGTCTGGTCGCTATGGGCACTCCTTGAACATCCTCGGATCCAAAATCTACATTTTCGGTGGTCAAATCGAGGGCTACTTTATGAACGACCTCGCCGCCTTCGACCTGAACCAGCTGCAGATGCCCAACAACCGATGGGAAATGCTCATTCAGAACACCGACAGTGGTGGACCTGCCGTCGGCAAAATTCCCGCTGCTCGAACCAACCATTCCGTCGTGACATTTAACGACAAGATGTACCTGTAGGTATCTTTGAGAGCCCTGGTAAGCGCAGATGCTGACCCCGTACTAGTTTTGGTGGTACCAACGGTTACCAATGGTTCAACGACGTCTGGAGTTACGATCCCGCTACAAACGAGTGGACACAGCTGGACTGCATCGGTTACATACCAGTCCCCCGCGAAGGACACGCTGCAAGCATAGTCGACGACGTGATGTACATCTTTGGTGGTCGTACGGAGGAGGGTGTCGACTTGGGAGATTTGGCTGCTTTCAGAATCACCTCGCGCCGCTGGTACACTTTCCAGAACATGGGGCCGTCCCCCTCCCCTCGATCTGGCCACAGCATGACCACCGTCGGCAAGGCTGTGGTGGTCGTTGGAGGTGAACCAAGCTCATCCCCTGCCAGCGTTGGCGATCTCGGAATAGTCTACATGCTCGACACCACAAAGATTCGTTACCCGAACGACGCCCAAGCCGCACAACAGCCTGGCGGACAACAGCGGATACCACAAGCAAGACGACCCAGCACAGCGGCTGAAACGAGGAACTTGCTGTCCCGAGATGGTTCCACTGGCCCTCCTGACCAAAAGAGACTCGTTGGGGCGCCTCGCGATGCCTCGGCTGTCAATAGCCCAACCAATGGAGTACGAGGATCGCCCAATGGCAGTGATGCAAACCCTGTAGTCGGCAACATGTCGAAGATCCCAATGTCTGCAGCGGCTTCACCTCCCGCAGGGCCGCCTCCTCAAGGCCCAACGCCTGCAAAACCTTCGGTACAGACTAGCAACCTGGGCAGGGTTCGCGGTCAGTCATCGGAAAGAGACGGTTCCGTAGGCGGCTCGCCACAGATTGCGGCAAACCAATCGCCAGTGATTCGAGAGGTCAAGGAGCCGGTTTCCAAGGACGCAGAGAGCCCGGTCGCCAACGGCCGACGAACTCCTCAGCAAGTTGCGAGGTCTGGTTCTGGCTCTGGCTCAAAATCCGACTCTGCGCCTTCAGAATCTTCTAAACCCAGGTCTAGGCAGGGCAGCAGGTCTCAGACCTCTGTGGATAGTACGACGGAACCAGCTTTGAAAGCAATGTCGACGCAGCAAGCACAGGTACAGCCGTCACCTCCGGTACAAGTGCCGCCGCCGCAACAACCACTGCCTCAGCAGCAACTACCGCAGCCTCCGGTGCAGCAGCAACAACAGCTCCAGCAGCAGCAAAAACAGCTCCAGCAGCAGCAGCAACAGCTCCCACAGCAACAACAACAGCAGCAAGCTATCCGCCCCGCTTCACCGCCGCCTCCCATGCGCCAAGCTAGCAACCCATTGTCACGAAGGTCATCGGGCCGCAACTCACAGACCGTCGCTTTGCTGAAGGAGTTGGATACAGCTAGAAACCGCAACGCTTGGTATGCGTCAGAACTTGAGTTGGCCCGCAAGGCTGGTTATGTTCCCAACGCGAGCCTCAGCCCCGTTCTTGACAGCAGGGCTGCTGAGACCTTCGATGATGAAGATAAGCCCTTGATCGAGGCACTTCTAGCTATGCGAACCGAGCTTGCCAACGTTCAGGCTTCGGTTGACAAGCAAGCTGTGCTCGCTGCAAAACAGATCGCAGAAGCTGAGAAGCAGCGAGACGCTGCCATTCAAGAAGCTGTGTATGCGAAAGCAAGACTCGCTGCCCAAATGGGCGGCAGCGTTGCAAGCACTCCTCAACTGGATGGCGAACGCGATGTCGACGATCGCTCCACGGAGATTAGCAGGAAGTTGGCTTCTGCCCTCAACTATCAGAAAGACCTGCAGGCACAGCTCGAGATGATGAAGTCGGAACTCGACGCCGAGCGACGCGCCCGCCAATTAGCCGACGACACCACAAATGCCTCCCAGAAGCGTATGAGCGAACTCGAGTCCTACAAAACCATGACGTCCACGGAACTCGAACAACTCAAGGCCGAATTGCACATGGTCCAGAAAGAGGCCAGGGAGCAGGCGGTTCAGTATACGGAAGCTATGGCTTCTGTCCAACTGATGAAGGTTGAGAAGGAGGATTTTGAGACCAGGTACAACAGATCCATCGGGAGCTCCAAGGAGCAGAACGAGACTTTTGACTCCCTGCGCGAGGCTATGGCGGCTTCCGCCGAGATGAAGACGCTCCTTGAAAGCAAGCTCGAGGAGGAGCGTTCGCAGAGGGAGAAACTCGAGTCGAAGCTCAACAAGCTGAAGGCGGAGCACGAAACACGCACTGCAGAGCTTGTCGCGGCGACTCAGCGATTGCGCGATTCTGAAGAGATGGCCGAGAAGCATGCAAAGGAGGCCAAACTCCACCAGCAGGCGGTACTGGCCGGCTTCGACAAGGTCACCGCAAGAGACGTTGGGTCCGATAGCAAGGTCGACACGGAGAAGCTCAAAGTGCTGCAGGACCAACTCAACGCAGCCAATGCTCTGGTCAAGAAATACCAACAAGAGGCCGATGCCGCTGCCGACAAACTTCGCACTGCCGAGGAGCGCATCGCTGGCTTGGAGGTGTACCAGGAGCAATCCAGTCGCGAAGGCGTGGCAATCAGGAGGCAACTTCAGGCGGCTTTGCGGGACACTCAGTCTCTGCAGGCTAAGAACTCGGACCTGAAGCACCAGCTTCAGAACCAGCAGCTAGAGACCAACGCGATGACTGTGCAGCACAACACCTTGAAGGACATTCTCGTCGAACGTGGCATCAGCCCTACCGGTATGTCGCGGACCCGTAGCATCGGCAGCCCTCGCGTGAACACCCCGGACCAAGTACGCATCCGGGATCTCGAGGACCAACTTAACGCCGCCCTGTCCGCCCACGAAGAGAACGCCCAGCGCAGCGCTGCTCAGCAAGAGGCCAGCGAAGCTGCTTACCGCGAGAAGCTCACTCAGCTCGAGAACGACTATCAGTCTGCTGTGCACTATGTCAAGGGCACCGAAAAGATGCTCAAGCAGTTGAAGGAGCAACTCTCCAGGTACAAGACGGAGAACACTAAGCTCAAGTCCGAAATTGATGAGCTTGAAGAACGTGTCGAGGCGTCCGCTGCCAGTACTGGCACTGCCCCCGCCAACTGGGAGAGCGAACGCCACATCTTGCAAGAGAAGATCGAGGCTCTCGAGGAAGAGTTGCAAGCCTCTACCGAACAGCTCGAGAACCAGCTCAACGCGGTCAGAAAGGAATTGGAAGAGAGCAAGAAGCAACGCGAAGGTGCTCTTAAGGACGTTGAGGAGGCTTCTCGCAAGCTTGCCGCCAACCGCCGTGACATGGAGGAGCTGCAACAAGAGAACACTCTCCTGGAGCGCCGAGCTCAGGATGCCGAGGAGAAGGTCTCTCTTCTTCTTGACCAGGTTGAGACCTCGGTCGACAGCTACCGTCGACAGAGCAGACAAGCACCGAGCATGACTTCCGAGTTGACGGAGAGGGGCGCCAACGGAACAAACATGGGCCATCAGCGCCAGGATAGCTCAGACGTGGACAGCACCTACGGGGCCGTCTCGGGCGGAGTCGATGGACGCAATAGCACAGCCCTGGACAACCTGGCGAACGAGCTCGAGACTCTGCGAACCCATTGGGAAGCTACCAACAAGAATTACCGCCTCAGCAATACCTTCGACTTTGAGGGCGCCGCGACCCCCACACGCAAGGACGAAGAAGTCGGACTAGGCCTTAGCGAGAGCCTGGCTGACTGGCGCAAGCGACTTGACGTGGACGAGCAAGCAGAAAATGATCGGGTGAAAACGAAAAGCCGACCTGACCGGCCTTAGTCTGGCGTTCTGCGACGCATGAACTCTCGCTTCTCTACATGACGACCGCGAGGCGTTTGCCACTACTTATTGTACATTCTTTGACTGCCCCCCGGACAGCAATTCGCGCAGATGGAAGGAGTTTTCGGGTTATGGGTTTTTGGTTTCGACGCGTTGGCTTCATTCTACGTTTCGCAATGATTCCACGTATTCATGAAGAAACAACCTTCGCTTAATTCCCCCGCCCTTGATTTTTTTTTTTGCGCTTTCCTTTTTTCCCCTTCTGCTATCCCGAGTTCATGATTCTTCTTTTCTTCTGATGATACACTACGTAACACGGTCGCCCTTGCTTGAGCTTAGCCGTGGACGTGCGAGAGCAAGCAAGCCGGGGCGCAAAGGTTATTTCTTTTCAGGATGGGTGGATGAACATCGCCGAGCTTGAGCGCACGTGCCCAACTCTTTTTTTCTCTTCTCTTTCCTTTTTTTTCTAAGATAATGTACAATAACTGTTGTTGTTTTTTCCACTTTTTCGAGAAAGCTTGGTTCCGACGTTGGGAACCCAGGTGTCCCCGTCAGGAAATAAAGCCTGAAAAGGAGAGGCAGATGAGGCGCGCGGGACGTTTTGATGATCGACTCAGCGAGCGGAGCGGTGCTGGCTCAAAAGGGGAAATGATATGACAATAGGGGATCGACAAGGGAGGGCTTTTACGCTCGTCTTTGCGATTTATACAACAAGATCCTTTTTTACAATATTACTACAGTCCTTCGAGCCCGGTGTGCTAGTGGCTTGAAGAGGAGAGCTGGCGGTGTGGACGACGGGGGATTAGCCAATGATGAGACGATTGTTACCCGGGATGCGTGTCTGTTCTGTTCTGTGATGTGTTTTGTTGCCATGTGTAGTCGTTCGCTCTGATGTATGTGATGGTGGTCCTGTTGGTTCTCAATGTGGCCTGTGGATGAACCACGGACATGTGGGCAACACCTCCATGCATGGTTTGTGTTTGGAGAGACCACACTGCCCCCGGCTTTCGTTGTTCACTTATTGTATGTAAACGTCCATGTGCAACTTTAACATTTGTTTCCCTCAAGCAGCACTATGCTCGAACGCCGCCTGCCCTGATGGTGACCTGTGTAGAATGGCTCCCTCCTCTCCGATCCGGGCAGGGAACTCGGGAACTTCACCAAGGGTATCGAGATTTCCCTTGCACTGTGTGTTTGCTACGATGTGCCACCACTCCACGGTCCCCTGACACGGTGGTACCCTTCTCTGTGTGTTGTACCGCGAGGAGGTGGCCCAGCTGCTCTCGACATCCCCCCATCCTTGTACTCCTCAACCTATCCTCGAGGCGTTGGTCCCCCGTCTCGCCGCCTCGTTCTCCGTGATCTCAGTGGCGACCAAGATGGCATCGACGATCTGGCACTTCGGGTGGTCTGGTGCATCGACCTACGTTAACAGCGTCTCAACGCGATTGGTGCTATGCCATCCTCATTCATGGCGTGGACGGGTTTCTCTGTGATCTCGCGACCTTCACCTGCCCCGTTCCAAGGGTGATCAACCGGGGACATACAGACCGTCGGGGAGGGGGACGGGCTAGGACGCTCTCTGTCTTCTGGCCCCAAGGCATAAGGCCAGTCTTGCCAGGCGTTATGGGCCCCAAGGTTCATTTACAACCTCAACCGAAGCGCTTCCAGGCCGGCGGACTTGGATGCCGGGGCTCTTTTTTTTTTTTTTTTTTCTTTTTTTGGGTTCCCGGCTTGAACGTCCTACACCTGCCTCGGAAAAGGCTTTCATGCCTAGGGCCGAGAAAGTCGCGAGGCCCTCAACGGACAGGACTGCAATGCTGGCGCGGCCAGGGTAATCTAGAAAACGGTGCAGTTATTCCTAGAGTCTGTCGACCCCGGGGAGAGGGAGATGGTCTGAAAAGCGAACAACTCTTGAGCAATGCTGTTACTGGGGCCCCCGAATAGAACGGCGACTGAATCCCCAGGGGGGTTGTATAAGGGACCCGAACCGTCGATTCAGGGGTATGCCGCCATGTCGCGTACATAGTAGACAACACCTCCCCAGCGAGCGCAGACTCGTTCACACAAAGAGGCAAACTCACAGATCAAAATGACTGTCGAGGAAGTTGTCTGAATAATTACTTATACACGAATGCACTCGAGTCCTCGAGACCATGTGCCTTTTGATGTACAAATCTCAATCTCTATCTATACAGTCCCACGGAGTGTCTTCCGGTATTGTTCCCATCTCTCCTCACTTGCGGTTCGTGCCCGAGACAAGCAACACAACACTCCCCAACTGCCTCTTCAAATCCTCCTTCTCAACGTCGTGCGTGTCCTCCACCTCACCCCACGACCCAGTCTGCCACGAAACCTCCAGGCTCGCCGCCGTCGCCGCCTCCTCGATGCCAAACTTCCTCGCGCTCCTCGCCTCGCGGCACTCCCCGACGCGGCCCTCGCTCCACTCCACCACTAGCCGCGCCGCGGTAATCAGGCTCTTGCTCGCCAGGACGGCCCTCTCGAGCCCGGCCAGCTCCCACGCGTCGAGTCCCATAACCCACCCCTGCACAACCTCCCGCACGCCCTCCGCCTGCGGCCTCGGCACGATGCTGTGTCCGTCCAGGACCGGGTGGATCTCGACGCCCGGCCACACCCGCGTCGTGAGGAACCCGACGACCGTCTCGGTCGTGCGCTTCTGCACGTCTCTCAAGCTCTCGCCCGCGTCGTTGCGCGTGTCCATCGCGCCGGCGGGAGGCGCCCAGCACAGCAGGGAGTCGGTGTCAAGGTAGCGCATCAGCGTCGTGGAGATGGCCCCGCGGATCGCGCCGGTGGCGGCGTCGTCCTCGGCAATGTCGAGCGCGCGACAGGCCAGTGAGGTAAGAGGGATCAGGTGCTGCTTGGTCGCCTGTTGGGCCGAGGTGATGAGGTCCCATTCGATCGCCAGGGCGGAGGCGAGGTGCTGCTTCGAAGAAGGCAGGCGCATGATCTGCTTGGTGTTGGGGTGGCGGAGGGGACGGCTGTCGAGGTGAATTTGGAGAGCGCCTGATGGGGTGTTTTGTTAGCATAAGTCAATTCGGGAAAACGTGGACACCAGCATTGTTGCAAAGACACTTACCATCGACCTCTTGCACACTAACATCGTTCCAGAACCTCCTCTTCAGAGCGCCCGGCTTGCTCGCCTTTGCCTCCGCCGACGTGCGGATGGTCTTGGCGTGCTTCAGCATCTCAGCCTGCCTCTGCCTCCTCTCAGCCCGCGCGCGCGCGACGGCAGCCCGATCGTCGGCGGCGACGTCCGGGACGGGGGGCTCAGGCGGCGGGCCGGTGCCAACAACGGGAGCGACCTCGGCGGGTTTGAGCGTTGTCGTCGAGATGGCCCTGGCGGCGGCGGCAGCGAAGCACGGGCGGCCGGCCGTTGCCGTCAGCGGCGACGACGCCGTGAAGAGGTGGAGAGGTATGCGTGTTGAGGGCTTCATTGTTGTGTCGTCGTCTCCTGCGTGTGGTTCACTAAAGAGAGGTTGCAGAAGTGGATTGGGAGGAGCTGTTGGAGCTGCAAAGTACAAGTGGAAGTCGATTTAATTTTTGGGAGCTTCGCGGCAAGCTCCGCCGAGAAAGACATGGGTCTGATTGGCCAGAAACAAGGGTGGGCATCCGATGACAGGACACAGTTGTCGGCGAGGCATCGGTGTACTAGATGGAACGCAGGGTCCTGCAGGTCGTTGGTGGCCATCTGCTAGATCTTGAAAATATGTTTCTTAAAAGTGCAAAACCTCGGCTTCGCGCCTCGCTATACGTCTACGCCTGGCTGTAGCAATACAAAATTTTGAACGCACCACCTAGGTCCATTACATTATTAGTAAGGCGGCTTCGTGACGTTCCCTAGACTGAGCTCTCCCGCCCTGCTGTCGATTCCGTTAAGAAGTTCGTGTAGATCCATCCCTCCGCCTGAGACCATTGGAAAGTTCCCATCCCCTTTTGCTGACCCGTGATATAAGCTATCACCGCCGCGACTGCTCAAATTTCGTTTCGCTGGCTTCACCGCATAATCCTGAATGGAAATCGAGGATGCCAGTCCACCGAGATGATTGGGCAGCGGCGGCACGGGCGGCACCTCTTCGTCCTCGTTGTGCTCGTACAAAGGGTTCGAGTTTAGCGGTCCACCCTTGCGTGACTGGGATGAAGACCGTTGCCGCCCAAGAGAAGCCCCGTCGCCGTTTTCTGTCTGTGATGTCGCCGGGTTGAAGCTAAGTTCTGATGGCGTAAAGTCATAGCTGACCATACTGTCGCTATCGCTGTCGTGGTGCAGCCCGGCTGAGGTGCCAATGGGTGTTGCCGGCACCTGGCCCGACAAGACCATCTTCAGCTGGTCGACGGACGCAACCACACCCCGGCTGGATTCCGACGGCGAGGGCGAAACGCCACTCCGAACACTGGACTTGCGCAGCTGCCTCATGGGCGACAAGCCGCCAGGCACTTGGGACGAGTTCGGACGAAGATTGCGTTGGCTGCCAAGCGGCGACGACTCGCCCGTTTGCCCGTGGCCGTTAGCGCCGTTTACTGTCAGATGGTGTCGGTTGGTCCCCATAGTGCCACTTTTCGAACCAGCCAAAGACTCCGACTTGCTTCCCGCCTGTAGCGCCAGCATAGCCGCGTCCCTTGACCAGTCTGTTAGCATGTGCTCACGGAACGAGGTGGGCAGTTCTGTCCCGGGCACTGCAGGTGTTGTGGCGATCGAGGAGTTGAGAATAGGGTGCGAGAAGTTACGCCCAGGAGACTGAGGAGGACTGTTTGGCGGTGAGATGCTCGTGTCTGCATAACTCACGGCGATGCTCTCAACAAACGATGACCGGTCGTCGAATGGCAATAGCGCTTCACTCTCGACCTCAGTGGAGGGCAACTTCGTTTGCAACTTGGGAACCCCAGGGGTGCCGACGAGATCCAGCCCTGGGGGAGGGATGGCCACGCCCTCGGTCCAGAAATGCTTGCTGCGCCTTCGGATGACTTCGTTGGTGATTGCACGCCCGACGGCCGAGTTCTCAATGTCGAATTTTTCAGTCACTGCCCAGAAGTATCCGTGGCAGAGACTGCCGAGACGGACCTTTTGCACCGGAAGCTCCGCATCTGGGATGTCCTCCTGAAGACGGAACACCATGGGTAGCCCGTATTGGACTGCATTGACACCGAGTTGGGATACCAGCTTAGTGAGCAGCACGTGAAGGAGCACAATGTCCGGATCGTAGTCAACATATTGTAGTGCGTTGTCATAAATCGCAATGTGAAGGAGCTGCAGGAACTGCGTACGCTGCCGCGACGGCTTCTCGCGGGTTGAGGCGTTCGAGGCGGCACGTTGAGCAACGCTGGTCGACTGAAGCTCGCGGCTGTTCTTGAGCGAAGATCGGTAATGGTGTGCGCTTTCGTCTCGGGCTTTCGAGTCCGCCGGCGTCGTTTCGCGGTCAAGCCAGGTCAAAAGCGCATCGGCGTAGGCTTTCCTGACCTCGCCGTCCGGATCCCGCAGAAGCCAGTGTGTGTTTTCCCAGACCTGAATCGGTACTCTGTTTCTGGAAAGGTTCAAGCTGCCAGACATCTGCGCCCGCGGGTTCGCAACGAGGAGGATGTTCTTGATGGCTTTCAAAGCGGCCGTCTTGCCAACGTTACGGGAAAGAATGGTTTCCAACTGAGGCTGGCTTGAGTTCAAGTCGTCCGAGGAGGGCTGCTCGGCATTCTCCACCTGAGGGGAGGAGCTGGTACTCGAGGATTTTGAGGGCTTGAGACGGAGTAGGATCGTCGAGATCATGTCCGAGATCTGGTCTGCGTAGTAGACGTGCGTTGCAAGGTCTCCGATGCATATTTGAATTCGCTCGAGAAGCTCTCTCCGTTGTGCGAAGACGTCCCCCGAGCCCTGCAGAGTGGAGGGGGTTTCTTCGGTCTCCCCTTCCACTCGACCGAAGCCACCGGGTAGTTGGATGAGCTTCTTCATATGCTGAACGAGCCCCAGCAGAACGTCCATGGCGCTCAATCCAATCAAGTTGATATCAGAGCGCAGTAGGGATCCAATCATGGCCGTCAATGTGAGATGCAGCTTCAGATTGTCGTCCTTGACAGGCGCTTTGAATAGATGGTCCATGGCCGTCACCAGGATAACGTAGCGGTCTTGCACGGGCGCCCATCGTGCGATGGCGCTGTAAACGCTGATTGCCCATCCATGGTCCTTGCCAGTATTATCGTCCGTCTTGACGACCGTGTTGCCGTTTGCAACGCGGCTTTCGATGAACTGGAAAAGGGACTCGGTGGCGGAGTGAATCTGTGGTCGGTTGGGCACGACAAAGATTTGCTTCAAGCACTGCATGGCGAGAACCCCGATGTCCTCTTCTGCCAGCTTGTCGACATCGAACGCGGTGCCTGTCAGGGCAATAGGGTTGGCTCCGCCGCCAGTGCCGCCAGTCTCGACAGTTGCAGTGCTCGTCCTACGGCGCAGCTTCTCTGTCTGGACCTTTTCTTCCATTTGTATGCGCGACAGCAGCGTGTCGAGCAACTCGTCGTCGTCCCACCAGAGGTTATCCAAAATCACGGGAACGATCACGTCAAACTGGCGGCCAGTGACGGTAGACAGGGCTTCCGACGAGGAGACGCTCCTGATCGCCTCGAGACCGGCATTCCTCCATCGCATCAGCACGGGCTTGCTAGACGCTCCTTTCCCAGGGTTTTCACGGGTCGACGCGAGCGAGGCGTAGGTGCGGACAATCGATTCGTATTGGGCGAGATAGGCCTGGTCGGCAAAGGAAGAAGAGGCGTCGTGGTTTTCGCAAAATGCCTCAAAGGTAGGGATGGAGGACTCGACCATGGTAATGTCCTTTGACCCAAGGATAAGGTCGAGAATTTTGAGCACATTTGGGGCCACAAGCGGCAGATCCTTGGGTGCTTTCTCGATCAATGCCGTGAGAATCCGGAGAGTGACTTGGACATTTCTGGACGGGCTCGGATTAGCGACGCATTCCCTCGACGACCGGGGAGGGATCAACAAACCCGATGCGCAGACGCCAGACATCGCTGGCTGTCTTCTTTTCCAGGAAAGAGCCAATCTTTTGGATCTTGGAGCGGCGGGAGGTGGCGTAGAACAGCAGGTAGCTCAACTCGCTCGAGTTTGGCTTCACATCAACGGCGCCCTTGTTTGTTCGCGGGTAGCACTTGAGCACCAGCACTTGGTGCTTCGGGCGACATTTTTGCTGGATCGCGTTCATGGCGCCGGTGGGATCGGAGCCCGATGAGCGAGGGGGAGTCGGGAGACTACCTCGTGGACGGTAGTATTAGTAGGTGGGAACGAAAAAGCATGGATGTTTTGGAAAGAGAGGCAACAGGAGGCGTTCGCGCGTCAGGTCAGATGTAAGGAAGCAGCCGTCGTCGTCGTCGGCATGGATCGCGAAAAGCAAAGAAGGAGTGAGGCATTGGACAAAATCGAGAGTGGGAAGCAGGCGTGCCGAAGAAGCCAGTGGGCGACAATTTGGGGTGTGGCAGACAACCTGGAAGAGACAGGCCGACAGATTCCAGTCCAAGGCCCGGCCAGGCCAAGCCAGCACGGGGGATACGACGGGGGCAAGCGTGGACGTGCTCCGTAAAGTGAAGTGAGGTGGGTAAAAGGGAAAAATTAGGGACGTGGCTGGCCTGTGGGAATCAGTTGAGACACCTTGCTTGGCTCACTGCGCAGAAAGTACCTTTCCTTGGGGGCAACCTCAGGTACCAATGTGCTTTCCACCATAGTGAGGTACGTAGCAGCCATCGCTCGTCGGCGGTCGCGGACGCTCGACATGAATGGGCCGAAAATGCTCTCAGCACCGCACCACCTTCCCGTCTTGCTGCGGACTGCATCGTCGTCATCATTTGGGCCCAACTGTCCCGCCTTGAGCAATAGGCCGATGGCTCGTAGTGAGGCTCGCAGCGACTCGTCACAGGGCATCTCGTCTTCAGAGATGACTTGCTCTTCCATCGAAAAGCTTAAGTGAATACGACAAAGAAGAAGCCTTACAAATTGAGCACATGTTCGGACAACAACATGGTAAAATTGCGTGTTCTCCAATGTAGGTACCGGGCAGCCTGCTGGGACGAGAGACATGTGCGAGGAGGAAACGCGATTTGGAGATGAGATTACGACCCGAAGACAGACAAGCGCCTGTGTCAATCATGAGATGGTAATCTCGGGGGAACCGCCCCAGGTCCGACGTACCGGCTTCCAGCGGAGGCGCGTTCGTTGCTCTCATTCATAAGTGCAAGGGGGCTGGGCCTTCCCATCTCTCGGTGTGTCCCTCTCCTTCGGCATCAGCAGTTCGCCATTACCAGGCCTAGGCTTTCAAGCCTCCCGCAGCTCTGTGGTTGTGGATGGGCAAAGGGGGCTCATGGGGCTTACACAGCACCGGACGAGCTTGGTGGTGATCAACATGAGTCTCGGCGGGTTGTGCTAGTGGACTATCGAACGGCTGCGGAATGGCAATCTGCCCTGATAGGCCTCGGTGGTCCACCAGATATGTAGATGTTTTTCTTGATACTTTTGCCACAATAACAAGATTGTAGAATCCAATAGACGTTAAACATTGAATACCGTTGAGAACTGGCGAAGGCGCCCAGCCTGGCAATCTGCATTACCACTCCACCGTCCTACCTCGTACCTCACAAAGCCTCGCGTGTTGCCCAAGCTGCCACCCACGGGCGACGAACATGTCGCTGTGCGGAAGCCACCAGAACGAATAAACGGTCCTCCAAGTTGTGTTGCAAGACGCACTTGTCATTGGACGCATGTTTCACTGCCCGTCTCTATCCCTCTACTCTGCCCTGGCATGGACACGGAGACCTGCGGCGGGCCAACTCGATGGTGCCGAGGATCCCCAAGTATCTGGGTCCAAACAAACATCGGGCTCTCCTTTCCATCTATTTTGGTCCTTCCGGCTGCCCTGTCGTAGGCGTTTTGGAGTTGAGAAATGTGGCCCGCAGGGGTGTCCGGGACGGAAACGTGTCTGGGATGATCCCGCCCGTTCGGAGAGTTCCAACAGGTGCTCGGACAGCATGCACACAGGCCACATCATGCCTTATCGAGCATGCCCCGTACAAATTCCAAGAGGTACCTGCTCCCCATGAACCTTGCTTAGCTGACTTCAGGTAGGGCGAAATGACCGCCGCCTAACTGCTCGACTCGTGAATTTCATATGCTTGATGTAAGTCGACAACAGGGTGGGTTAGACGTGGGAGGGCACTTGGGGAGGGGCCAATGCTGGGGAAGGAAGCTCCCGGGCCTGGAGACTATCGTTGGCGGTTTCCATGCGTGAGGACGGAAGCATTTCTTCTTTCCAGAAGCAGAAATGGCAGCAAGGATCTGTGCCTTGTACAATTCAACACCAGCCAGTGCTGTCCCGCAACCCGTCTTCTGCATCCCTCGTCTTGCCTTAGACTTCATCCAATTGTCCACCGCGGCGGCCGTCACCGCCATCCCGTCCAACGTCGCCGGCATTGCATCCCATCTGCCTTTGCTGCACGCACAGATCCTCAACCGTCTAAGCCTTTGCCTTCTTCCCAACAATCGTTCATCGTCCTAGCCGCCCGGCCTCACGACTGAAACCTAACTGGTATCCGCGTCGCGCCAAAGATTGCTGCTCCTCAATCACTCTTCGCTCCCTTGTTGGATCCGGTCTTCGATCTGACTTCTGCCCTTGGCATGTGAAGTCTTTTCCCTCTCAACCCATCCGCCCTTTGCCAACTCAGCAACTGGTATCCACCTCGGATCCGGATTCCAGATCGTATGAATCTCCCCGGAACGATTTCTCCAACGGATAGCCACAGGGAGCCGCCACTGTTCTACACATGGGACGCTGCTCCAGTGCCCTTGGCCGGCCAGCAACACCCACCCACACCACCTCGTGCTGTCACTTGCATGCAGGTGGGTGCCAACATCATCACAGGTTGGTTGGCTCCCAGAACGGCCGGCTCGTCGGCCTGGGAAAGGCATTTTGCACCGTACCTGCGGCCAATCACATCACGATCCGGGCACGTTACGTGCCTCTCCTCCGCATCCCCCCGTGACACCCGGAGTCTTTGGACTCCGACAAATCCGACGCGGACCATCGTGCGGCCGGCGCTACCCTCAAGATGGTTTGGGGGTCATCGAAGCATTGTTGGGCCCCGGAACTGTGCCACATTTGTCCCGAAACCTCGTGGCTTCAATCGTCATCATCTAGCCGTTATTGCAACACCCCAGTCCGATGCTTGTATACCGACTTGAGGGTTTAGACCCCGACTTCTCGGTCCATTCTCCAAGCTGTTGAAATTTCACACGGCCACTGGACGTAAGATAAGCCTGGGGCACTCAGGTTTGTAGCCTGGAGAGTCGTTAAACGTTTCGAGAACTTCTGTCAAGTCGCTGCCGAGAATCAACCTACGGCGTCGATGTGGTGTAGTTGTCCTCCAACGTCAAATCACACGATGCACCCTCTCACGTTGTCAGCAGGGTCCAACCAAGAGGCTTCCTCGATGCTGCCCCAGGCCCCTCTAGGACTCGAAGGACTAAGTGTCACGTACATCAACCAGGTGTTCGGGCGTGACGTGACAGTCCAGAGATGTCCCACAGGAGAGTGGTTGGTTTAACACCTGCTGATTGGCCCTCCTGGCAGTGCAACGCACCCCAGACCCATCAACCTTGCTGGTGGAGCCCGTTCGCCGATCACAGACTCGAGGATGAAGACGTTTCCCACCGAGCTTCACCGAGTTGTTGAAATAAAGGTAAGAAGGGCCTTCAACCTACCAACATGGGTTTCCCTGCCCGTTGCCTCGTTGGCATCTCCATTTTTTTCCACATGGGTGTTGGAGATATCATAACCGGGTAACGTTCTTCAGGAGCATTGTAGGCCCGCTGGGAGGCGGCTTCGTCCTTGGGTGTCGGAGACGAAGCCATGGTTTTATACTCGGAGAAAGAGACGGTCTCACGAGCCGAACCGGCAGCAAGCGCCAAGCGACGAAGCTGCAAACTTGCTCTTTTTGCGGGATAAAGCTATCCAAGTCTCTAACTTCCTGGGTGTTAGTATCAACAGTTCCATGGCTGTTCTCGAGAATCCCATGACGTTCAGACTCGGAAGTTTCATGGAAAACTTGGTACATGGTTGGATTTTTCATCAAAACTCACGGCGCCAAGCTGATCCAGCGAAGCGGAAGCATGCGCCGTCCCGCCGTTAATCGCCGTCTTCGGGCGTTTGTCTCACATCCTATGGAGAAGAACGCCGAGCCCGTTTGTTGGATTGAAGCAACTGGAGCGAGGGAAATTCCTTCCAAGTAGGTGTTATTCATTTCTATAACAGTCACCATCGGACCATTTTGACTTCAGACTTTGCTAGTATCGTGGGTCGTTGGCCGGAACCTCACGTGGACGAACACATGGGATGGAAACATTGGGCCCAGGGGAGAGGTCGCATGCGTAAACCGGTTCCCTTTGTGTAACTTCGCCAACCCGGAGGCCGGCCAAGTGAGACAAGTTCAATGAGATCCATAATCTTGGCCACGCGGTCTGGGGGTACCACTTGGAAGATCTGGCCAAGGAATCAAAGGTCGGGACCAAACATTGCGTCTTGAGATAGGCCGCAAACAGACGTTGGAGTAAGAGACGGCAGATGGAGGAGAGACACACTGTTCTTTATTTTCTTTCAGCTGCGACCGACGCCAACGACAGCTAGTACGAGTGCATGCAGCAAAGCTCATGCGGCCTTGCCTTCTTTCTCCCGAAGGGCCCAGCTACCACAATTCGATGCCACTAAACACCCCAGACCTGGTCTACGGCTTCAACTTCGTCGCTCTAGAAGCTGAAGATTCCGAGTGGCGTTTCTCTTACTTCCACACTCGCTTCTTACTTTATCTGCTGCGTATCCCCAATCCACAGAGCCTCACCTCTTCTTCAGGGCTCCCCTTCAAGGTTCGCATCGGCTTCAATTCTTGGGACCTTCCCCTTACCTTCTTTATCCCCATTTCTTCCTTTCCTCCCTTTTCCAGCATCGTCGTCCTCGGGGTTGTTCACGCAAAAAACACCAAATCCACAACCGCCCAAGATGAAGTCTGGAGTATTTGTCGCCGTTGCGGGAGGTGTAGTGAACTCCGTCACTGCCTTGTCCCTCCCTCGCACTACTACTGAGGGTAAAGGCTACATCGCCATGCCGGTCAGACAGGTCAGACCCGACCTGGGCCATCTTACCAAGAGAGAGGCCATCGAGGTCGTACTTAAGAACCGCGAGTTCTACTACTCTACCGACAGTGAGAACCTCCCTGCTCCTTCCTCACGTTAGCTCGACTGACGACGATGTAAAAAAATTTAGTCATCATCGGTACGCCCGGCCAGCAGGTGACCGTTCTTCTTGACACGGGCTCTTCCGAGCTCTGGGTCAATCCCGACTGCAGCACCGCGCCCTCGGCCGCCCAAGCCAAGCAGTGCAGCGCTGCCGGCCAGTACAACCCACGGAACAGCCGCACCCCGCCCACCGGTCCTATTGGCACTCGCAGACTCAACTATGGAGACCCCTCGGACCCCAACACTCAGACGAGCGCTGAGATTGCCTACTACAGCGACAGTATCACGATGGGTGGTGGGGTCTTGTCTAACCAGACCTTCGGCATCGTCACCAAGAGCGACGGCATTGCTACTGGCATCATGGGCCTGGCTCCCGACCTGAAGGCCGGCTTCGAGCACGGCAAGCCCTACAGCCTGATCCTCAACAGCCTAGCTGAACAGGGTGTCATTGGGAGTCGCATATTCTCGCTGGATCTGCGCCACGCGTCTGCGGACTCGGGCGCTCTCATCTACGGCGGTGTTGACAGAGGCAAGTTCATCGGCGAGCTTCTACGGGTTCCCATGGTCAACGGCGCTAAGGGCGAGCCTCGGTAAGTCGGGTCATCTCAGGCCTCCTCGCCTCGTCCTTTTCCTGGCAGAGAGTTGTTCGAACTAACACCGCCAAAGTCTTGCTGTCGAACTTACCGGCATTGGCATGAACATTGCCAACTCCGCCAAGACCTACGCTCTTGCCCCGGAGGACAAGAACGTCATGCTCGATTCCGGCACGACCCTCACCCGCCTGCACCCCTCCATCGCGCGCCCCATCCTGGCAGACCTCAAGGCCACAACCGATAGCGACGGCTACTGGACAGCAGCCTGTTCCCTGCGCAACAGCGGTAGCGACTCGTATGTCACTTTCACCTTTGGCAGGAAGACCATCCGTGTGCCCCTGAGCGACTTCATCCTCGACCTGGGCCCTCGCGATGGCCAGTGCTACATCGGCCTTGTTACCACCAACGACCAGCAGATCCTCGGCGACAGCATGATGCGAGCCGGCTACTTCGTCTTCGACTGGGACAACCAGGTCATCCATATGGCGCAGGCCAGCACCTGTGGCAAGGACGAGATCGTGGCCGTCGGCAAGGGTAGCGACGCGGTGCCCAGCGGCGTCGTAGGACTCTGCGATGGCCCCGCGGCGCCGGACGGCGACGGAAACCCCACGACGTCTGCAGTGAGTCCACCTGCTTCTTCAACTCCTTACACCCCGACCGTCTCGCCCACCGGCGACACGGTCACTATCACCAAGACTGTGGACAACGGCCCGGCCCCGACCCCGACCTATGTTACTCTCTCTGGTTGTATCGCATTGACACTTTGCCCTCAGTCGTCATCCACGAACGGTGCCTCACCTCCCTCGTCCTCCCCCGCTGGAGAATCGCAGAACGGCGGCTCGTCCCCGGCCCCCTCGAAGAACACAGGCGTCAGCGCCCCCACTGCGGCGTCCACAGGCGGCCCATCGTCCTCGACGTCCTCCGATTCCCACTCCGCAGCGTCATCCCTCGTCGACGAGCGATTTCTGGGTCTGCTTCTGGGTAGTTTGATGACGTTGGCGGCGGCGTTTTGGAATATTTGATTGGGGGAATGGGCATGATGCCACAAAAATGATACCCAGGAAGGATACCAAGGATTTTGGGTGGAGAAAACGAATCATTATTGCATTGCGAGACATGTGTTCTCAAAAGAGAGAACGCACTAAGACCTCTGTGGATGCATACGGAGGTTTCATGATTACTAGCCAGCTAGCCGCGGCTTGTTTGGGGGAGCGGCGGATGATTTCTCCAACGCTGGAAAAGGGCCATTAGAGTCTAACTAGACGCCTGTTTACGACCAGTTACGATACCAATGAAGAAAATACAATACCGAAGTCATACATTTCACGTTTTCTTTTCCAGATTGGGCAAAAACACTGAAGAACGATGAGGGGGGGGGGGCGGGTGATGGCCTGACTTCCCAAGCTCGTCATCCTCCCGCTCATCCTCGCCTGTGCCATCACAGCTGTGTTCATCAGGTGGGGCGAGGAATCACCTCATAAAGAACACTGCGTCGGGTTTGACTCCGGAAAGCGCCCTTTCCCTGCGTTTATCCTCCAATGACATCACAGCAGATGATGACAGGGCTGGTCTGGGCTTTGGACCGAGACACGTGCCAACCTCCATCCGGCGGCCCTCCGCCGTCCCTCCTGTGTTTTCTCACCCCCTCCGACCCCGACGAGCTGGGAGGGACGGTTACTGTGACGCCCCGCCCCCCGGATCCAGGTCTCACGTGCGGGAAGTGGCTTGTCCTCTCTCCTGCTCGCCGAACCAGAGGTGCGGTGGTGTCGATGGCCTGGCCGGGCCTGGGAGCGTTCCAAGGGGCCGTTTTGGCCAGAACCGCTTTTGGGCTCCGGTAGCTCGAGCCACCCAAAACCACGGAAGAAGCCACCGAGCAGAGACACGTGTCTCAATCCTCAGCTTCCAGGTCGGCAGCCTCTTGTACAGTTAGCCCCTGTGCCAGTCATCGAGATTCATATACTATGGCTTGCTTGCGTCAGGAAAGAGGCCCCGGTCACGCGTTCAACGCCCTCGGTCAATCACGTTGAAGGCAGTCCGAGATGGGTTCTAAAAGCAAGTAAAGATTCGTACTGTGGGTATCTGAGCTATGGGTATACGACCATTGCCAAACAGAGGGGCTACGAAAGCAGCAGATCTGAGCCAAGCTGTTGTAAAGCAAGGTCAAGAGGAAATAACGTCTCCTTCGAAATGTCTCCTGCGTCAAATTCGCTTGGAATGAAGACTTCCCCATCTGAAACAATGATTCAGGAATCGAAAACCCATCGTGCTCCATCTACCAGGCGCTGTCCCAGAAATCAGAAGAAACGCCTGCAGAAAACACCACCATTCGAAATCATCATACTCCCACATCGTCTCTTTATGCGTTGTAAGAGCGCAAGGTTGGTAGTTATCGCGTTGCTAGTCCTAGGGTTTGCTGCCAAATGATCAAGCTTTGCTCTTGCGGCGCTTCGTAGCGCAAGGCGTGGTGCTTTGAGACTCATGACTGGCACGCTTCGAAGGGTGGGCATTGGTTTTACGACCACGACCTTCGCTGTCTTCGGCATTAGGGTAGTCCCAGGGCTCGGAGACTTCCGAAAGAATGCTGTTATGGACGGCCTCAGCTCGAACATTATCATCGTCGATGTTCTCGAGCACGATCTTTCGGCAAGTCAAGGCAAACCGACGTTTACCTCTTGGTACAACCTTGTGCTACTAAGTGTTAGTAGGACTTTCAAGTCAAAAAGAAGTTACATACCAGGTACGCCTGATGAATGCGGGTACCGTGCATGACCACCAGATCGCCGTGGAACATCGTAAGCTGGAGAACCTTCTTGTCATTGCCAGCGTAGGCTTTCTTCCTCTTGAAAGACATCAGGGCTGGGCTCCCAAGAGAGAGCGTGGCCACAGTAGGTCCCAGAGTATCCTCGCCGTCGTCATGATACTTCAGAAAGATCAGTGTATAAGCAAAAAGCAAGGCGGTACCATAACTCACACTGATCTTGTCTTCCTCCATATATCCGATCGAAAGGAGCTCGTTGAAGTCAACGAAGTCCTCAGTGAGCGTGTCACATCGGGCCATCTCGCTGTAGTCGGGCATCTGGGAATAGGCGTTCATGGCATCGTTGGTCATGTCGACCGATGTTTGTCCAGCCCATTGCATTCTCTTGAGCGCTCCGATGACGGATTCCGGCGCCTCTGAGAATGGCCTCGAGTGCACATTGACAGCGAACTTATAAGGGGCGCCCCAGTTTTGAAGAAAGTTACGGGTCAACTTCTCAGTAGGCACTCAGTTATGTCAGCCAAACAAGATAAAGAAGAGTAACAATGAGTAACTTACATCCAGGATGGATTGCAGGCTTTCTTTGGAAGCCAAAGTCTCTGACAGTATCATGTTGAAGAAGATCCCACATCTGATCGGGAGCGCCAGCACGAGCATTGATAGCTCGAGTCGCTCGAAAGACAGTGACCGAGCCAATAATGATGTCTGTATCGAGCGGGTCCGGCAGAAAATACTGTTCGATGGAATAGCCATTGGCCTCACTGCTGGTCTCCAGGATGTGTTCGTCTAAGACCCTGGATTCAAAGGTCCTTTTCTGTCTTTGTTGTTTTTCCTCAGCCTGAACATTAGCCAGGGGAAAAGGCAGCGGCGGGGCAAGCAAGGTGAAGTTGCAAAGAGGGTCCTCATAAGCCCACTTTGTCCAATACACTCGTCTTGCACAGCGATGACACTCGGGGCAGACGATGCCGTCACGCATAGCCTTCTCAGTGCCCAGAAAGCCTGGAATAGCTGTGTCTGGGAGGGGCGGTCGCAGAGGCTGTTGCTGAACCCGATGAGATGTTCGCTCCAGAAGAAACTCAGCTGAGTACTTGAGACGGTTGACATCAACTCCATCAGCGAAAGTGAAGAAGTTGACGCATCTCTGATTGAGACAAGCCCAACCACAGGAGAAGACAGTTTTGCTTCTCTGGTGACAGTTGACACACCAAGCAATCGATGAAGCGTGATTAGAGGCAACGGTCAACTTCAAGATGTCAACAGCCACAGGAAAGACAAAGCATTCCTCACACTCGGCGTTCAGGCAAGTCCAGCCCTGGGTGAACATTTGCTTGGATGGGTTTCTGCACTTGGAGCAGTTTGCTCGGAATGCAGGAAACTCCCGCAGCTCGGTACTGTTCTGGGCTTCAGGCATGAATCGCCACCAGGATGGCTCAGAGCGATCGGTCCTTTCAAGGCGAATCTTGTGGATGTCAAAGCCTCTGTCATCCTTCTCAGACCATATGTCTGTGATGGCGAAGAATGCAAGGACATTGAACGCATGCTTTATCTCTATGGACAAGCCCGGGTAGCATTTACCTGTTGATAGTAAGCACAAGTCTTGGAGTAAGAGGATAAGCATGAAATTACCCAGGATGATTCCAATGGGAGCCCCACTCTCCAGGGCCGTATGGCAAGATTCAAGCACGAAAGGACGTGCCGGCTTGACCCGGACCATATTTCCCTGGCTGTCTCTCTCTCTGCCGCCACCGCTGTCAAGAGCAATATCATCAGCGGTCATGAGCATAGAACAAAAGAAGGGAGCAGAACAACTGACAGGGTGGTGATGATGACATCTGTTCCCAGGTAGTCTCGCACAGAGGAGAACGCGTTGAGCAGCATACCCTTGATGATCTTGTCCTTCGTGTAAAGACTTCCCTCGTGCGCCTTGAAGTAAGGAAGTGCGTCACAAAGGGCTTGGCGGTTTTCGGCCCAGACAGGAGGGCTTCCAAGTGGAGCAGCCAGGGCCGAATTGGTTGCAGTCATGGCTGTGGCTGAGCGTCAGAAGGAGTTGAGAACTCGTGAGTGGTGATAGATTGTAGTTGAACTGGAGGTGTGAACATGTGTAAGTCAAAGAAACGATGATCATATCTGATTTATGACCGTAGATACCAGGGAAGTGATACGTATAGGGGAGGAAATTGCTCGAAAAACTTGGGACAAATGTGACGTGTGTTGAGCGGCGAAGTGAGGCAAGCGTCGGAAGGGAAGGATCACTGCGCTGGAGAGGAGGAGTCAAAGAATCGCCGATACTGCAGAAGAAATATGTGTAGAAGAAGGGTAAAACTTTTGCGGCAGGACGGGAGAAGGAAACGGAAGGGAAGTGTTCACATGAGAGGGTTGTGCATCGAAAAGGGAGGTGCACCGGGAGACATTAGGATGAGAAGGAGCGAAGGATCGAAGGTTCCGGGGTGGGGCCTTCGGCCTTGAGGAGATATGGAAGGTGCAACTGGCTGCCCGGTGTAGCCAATGTAGGAAACAACGAGGACACTGATGGGTCGGTTGGAAAGAATGTTCAAGTTGATGGTGCACTGCCGATTACAGGAAAGGAACGAAGCATCGATTAATTGAAATGAATGAACGTACCGGTGATCAAGCGTGCTAATACTGGTCGGTGTTCTCTCTGTTTCCTGTTGTTTCTGGTGATCAGTCTCAAGTCGCTGGACACCTTTTGATGCCGTCGGTGTCAAAAGACTGGTTAAAGGGCATCAGCTAAAAGAGTCCAATAGGTAAAGAAGATCTAAAGGTAGGAGCAGACTTCGACAGTAGTAGGGAGTGGAAGCGAAAAGTAGGTTAGCTTTAATAGATCAGCAAGGAGCAGATCTGCGACAGGAAAAAGAGAGGCAAGAGCAGTACACGGAAAAGAGATTTACTCAATTGTAAGTGCTTTAAGCTGGATTGGGTTCTCGAAGTTGAGAATTGAGTTGTTGGACGGATATGGGTGCTTGTAGTACAGCACGATTTGAGGTGGATGGCATAGGTATATTATATAGACTGGGTGGCGAAGAGCTTGCTGGCTGATGTGGTATAAATGGTGATTCACGAGACGGCGGGATGCATTTTGTCCCAGCTTTGATGAGGGTGATCACAATGATTAAGTTGCAATCGCTGACGGAACTCGAAGACGTAAAATCCCGGTTGCAGAGCGGCCATTGAGTTGTCAAAACTCTGACAAGAAGATCACCGGCTCAACAACACCGGCAAGCGGAAACCCGTTGCCACGAATAATGAGGTCTAGAAAACTAACTTTTTAACACCAGGCTGAAATGATGTGCTGTTAAGGTAACAAGGCCATGGATTTTTGAAATAACTCTAGTAGACTACCCGGAAGTTTCACGGAAACCCATGGCGAGGTTGATCAACGCTTGATAGGCAGGGAGAAAATGTTGTGAGCTTCCTGAAGAGAGAGGGATAAGGATGCAGCAACTTTCAACTCATGGACGACAATCAGAAACCGACATTATGAACGATGGGCTGACCTAAGGGTATGCAGGTCAGTAAGATTCAAAAAGAGAAGGACGGTTGTGTCAAAAAAAAATTTGAAAAAAATTGAAACGCGGAACATCTCAGGAGCCTCGCGACAAGGTTGCCAAACAGGTGAGGTTGCACAACATGAAGTCAGCTTAAAATGAACGGCAGCTGTTGAGAAGCCCAACCTGTGAGTTGTGTGACGGTCAACTCGGCATCATCTTAGGATCCACGCGTTCAAAGCCCCTTATTCTACACCGCCCCTCACGTCGTCTTATGGAGCTATGTATCGAGGGAGGAACACTCTAGGGAGACAAGGGTAGGAGCGGAAGAAGAAGAGTTAGGCTCTGGGAAGTATTTGGTGTATATTCATACTGATATCCGGTGCGCGCTGCACTCTCTGTCCTACCACACGACACCCGGTGGAGGTTGAGATTCCGGAGCAGGAGTCAGGCTCCGTGCCGCAGATCCAAATAATTGACTTCCGGGAGGCGATGGAAAGTACGGAACCAGAACTGCAAATGACCAATGTGGACGGCAGTCCGCCCGGCTGCTTTGTCATCGGGCCAATTTCGGCTAGCGGTTGTTCGCAGTGTCCTTTTAACCTTGGTAGTTGGGGAAGCCCTCGGTACACGCTTGCTGACCTCACGAAACAAAGACACTGGGCGGTAAACGTTGTTACCAAGGTTCAGCAGCCGGCCGGCTAAGGGGGCCTCTTTCAGCCGGTAAATACTGGCTGCTCGGGCAAACACAGGGCCCTGGAGCCCCTGGAAACCGACGTGGGTCATGAGTAGTGCACGGGAAGCTCAAAAGAGTGGGGTGCGAGCCAATCTTGAGACTGGGGTAGAGCTGCAGACGCTACGCTTCGGCTGCTGGCATCGGATCCCATCGAGGGCCAGCCCATAGTTAAGGTGCTAACAGGCTCGCTGGCGGAAAGATCTGCGGAATGACGGCAACCGGCATAGCAAATGACTCGGAATGGAGTAGCGTGCTCGTACAGTGTCGAGCGCCGTTGAGGGTAGCGAGATGCCGCGCTATCTGGTCACTCTGCCGAGGTGCAACAGGTACGTGGGGATAAATGCGGAGAAGTGGGGGAAGCTACATAGCACGCTTTCTCCAAGTCTTGGATTGCTGCTTCTGGCCGTGAGGGGACCAGGGGGTCCGTCACCAAGGGCACAGCGGCGCAATGCAAGAAGAGGATCTAAACTCTGTCCAGTCCCCCGGACGGTTCTGAGCTGGCAGTTGTTGGCGACTTGATCTCATTCAAAAGTCAGAACCACCCCCGTTCCTCGTCGCGACGTTTTGACATCTGTCTCAACGACGGGCCGCTGTGTGCAACGAAGCTTCTTGCGACGGTTTACTCGGACACGCGTCGACGTGACGACTACCCTCATTCATCCAGCCCTTCTGCCTCAATTGCATCACACAAGATGGTCTTCACGTCGCCCAAATGGGTCCCTCAGTTGCCCATAGGTAAGACGCGCCGTTTGAACCTCGCGACTCGTGCAATCTCCTGGCGAGCTCTGCTTACCGAGATATTGCAGACCCTCCGGACTCAATCACCATTGCCGAGTTCATGAGCAATGAAAAGCACGGTCGCTATCCTCTCACGGAAGCAAGAAACCCATACACTTGCGGCCTGTCGGGCAAGTCGTACACGGCGTCCGAGGTAAAGCAGCGAACGGAGTCCTTGGCCAGAGCAATCTCAAAGAAGCTCGATTTCGCGCCGAACGAGGGCACAGAGTGGGACAAGGTCGTTGCGCTCTTCTCGCTCAACACAGTAGGTGGCTATGCGCCCAAGATAGATTGGGTCCAAAGGACTAAACTCTGTCCAGATCGATTACATTCCCTTCACCCATGCCATCCACCGGCTGTCAGGCATCGTCACCCCCGCCAGTGCCGCTTACTCGGCTCAAGAACTCGAGCATCAGCTTCGCTCCTCCAACGCGAAGGCTCTCTTCACCTGCATTCCCTTGTTGGAAACCGCTCTCAAGGCCGCGAAGGCTGTCAACCTCCCCAATGACCGCATCTTCTTGCTGCCAGTACCTGGCGCCAGCCAAAAAACGCCCTACGTCACCCTCGACGACCTGATTCAAGAGGGCAAGTCTCTGCCGGAATTGGAACCCTTGAAGTGGGTCAAGGGACAGGGCGCGCGCCAGGTTGCCTATTTGTGCTACTCGAGCGGCACTTCCGGTTTGCCAGTGGGTGCAACGCGACCGCGACGACTGAAGAAGTTGAATGCTGACAATGGACTACAGAAAGCTGTCATGATCTCGCATAGAAACGTCATCGCCAACGTCCTTCAATTCACAACATACGAATCCGTTGCGAGGAAAGAGCTGGGCATCACGACACAAGCATCACTGGGTTTGTTGCCCTTCAGCCATATCTACGGTCTGGTGGTTATTGCACACTGCGGCACCTGGCGCGGCGATGGCATCATCGTGTTGCCCAAGTTTGAGCTCAAGCAATTTTTGGATGCTGTCCAACGCTTCAAGATCAACTGCCTTCCAGTGGTAAGGTCATGTCTCTGAAACCGCAAGCAAGCAACCTGTTCTGACCCGCGCAGGTTCCGCCAATTGTCATCCAAGTCATCCGCAATCAGGAGCTTTGCAACAAGTACGACCTCACGAGTGTGCGCTTCGTGTACACCGGCGCAGCACCTCTTGGAGCAGAGACTGTGGAGGATCTCAAGAAGCAATACCCCAAGTGGCACGTGGGCCAAGGTTATGGTGAGTTTTTGTGCCTTGGAGATTTGCCATGCGCCGTGACTAAGACACACCAGGCATGACTGAGACCAGCACGGTCGTCTGCACAACATCCGAGATCGACATCGACGTCGGATCGTCAGGTTCCCTCGTCCCGGGTGCCCGCGGCAAGATTGTCGACCCCACGACCGGCGAGGAGATCACGGAGTACAACAAGCCTGGCGAGCTCCTCGTTCAGTCGCCCTCGGTCGTCCTGGGCTACCTTCACAACGAGCGCGCCAACGCCGAGACGTTTGTGTGGCACGACGACGGCCGCTGGATCCGCACCGGCGACGAGGTTCTCGTGCGCAAGTCCGCCGCCGGCAACGAGCACCTCGTCATTGTCGACCGCATAAAGGAGCTCATCAAGGTCAAGGGCCACCAGGTCGCGCCGGCCGAGCTCGAGGCACACCTCCTCACCCACCCGGCCGTATCCGACACGGCCGTCATCCAGGTGCCGGACGACCGCGCCGGCGAGGTGCCCAAGGCCTACGTCGTCCGCGCCGCCACCCACGCGTCCCGGCCCGACGCCGAGGTTGCGGCCGAAATCTGCAAGTACGTCGAGGAGCACAAGGCGCGGCACAAATGGCTCAAGGGCGGCGTCGAGTTCGTCGACGTCATCCCCAAGAGCCCCAGCGGCAAGATCCTCCGCCGTCTCCTCCGCGACCGCGAGAAGGAGGCCAGAAGGGCCAAGGGTGCGAAGCTTTGAGCGCAAAGCTTGCCCGTTGTTTTCCTGCTCGACCTTGGCTGGCGTGTTTAGACGGGTATGATGGATGCGATGCTGGCATTAGACGATCGAGTTCGGGCGTATGTACGTTTGCCATGAAATACTTATGTTTAGCGATTTCTGCCTGCCAGTGTGCTGCTTCTGTTGTTCAGATAAACAGTTCCGAAACCAGTGACGTCTGAGCCCCTGCGCTCTCGCCCACGAGCCGTCCAACGTGGACGGATTCATGCCGAGAAAACAAGGTGTTCTGGTGTTACTGGCGTTTCTGGCGTTTATCATCCGTCTACTGTTGCAAATACGCCATACTGTTTTTTTCGCCCGAAGCCCAGAACCTAGCTTCCAGGCTGGGTTGCTTCAGAATCGCCCAAACTTTTGAGGAGAACCAATCACAACAACGGCGTGCCTGCATTCCATGATACTCAGTTACCGAACCACCCCCCAGAATCTCCACGCGCCTCAATGCTTAGTCGCTCTTAAGCATTTTCTTAGCCCACGAAGATCCACAACACTAAGCCTACCCGGCGTCACGGAAACCCCAGCAGCCAAGGGCCTCGCTCGCTTCCCATTGAAGTGAGAGCATTTTATGCTTTCTCGAAGTACAAGATTTGTCGTGACAAAACAGCCCGATGTCATTCGTGGACGTGGTGGGTTCCTCCTGGGGGGAGAGCGACATTGGACAACCCCCTCGGACCGGGGTTTGAGGCGACAACAGCCCGAGCGGGTGCCTGGCGGTTTGCAGACGGTGGTGGGCAGGGATGCACCCGGGCGCCCAGGGTCGGTTTCGACAACCTCAAACGTCTGCGACACCTTCTCGCGCGTGGATCCTGATGCTCCCGAGCCGGGAGAGATGCGCCAAGCGAAACAGTCGTCGAGCCTCACGCCTTCACTGGCGGCGTTCTCCCAGCACTTCCAGGCGACGTTCCAACCCCCCCTCCCGACGGCCCAGCCCATGTCCGCCGCTCCAATTGACCAGTCGTGTCCTCGCAGGGCAAAGAGTTCCTTGCTGCCTCTTCCCCAGAGCCTCTGCTGATTGCATTCCCCATCCTCGACCCAAGCACTGGATGGTCAGACCCAGACTGACTTGTCCCAACTCTCTCACACAACGGAATACGGGCGAAACAGAGACAACACAAGCTTATCCCCTTCGTTCCTCGATTTGAGATGGTTCGCTTCGCAGCCGGCCTGTATGGCCGGCCTCCTTCCCCCCACCCCCTCGTCTTCGGTCTGAAGACGGCGGCGGTTTGCCATGCGTTGAGAAGCAAGACCGGTCCATCGCAGAATGACCCCGTTGTTCCATTTCGGATGGGAAACCACGAACCCATGACCATGAGATGGCCGATGCTCCTGCAGCAGTCGTTCGGCGTTCTTTAAAAGATACGCCTCACCTGCCACCCCATCCCCTTTTGGGGTTTCTTCCTTTTTGATTCTTGCTTTCCCCGGGTTTCTGGGAAATTCCGATTTACTTGCGTTACCAAGAATACCAAGGACTTGATCTTCGTGCGCCGCAAGCTTGGCAGCAAATCACTTCCTCCCCTTCCTTCTTTCGATATTCTTGTTTTAATACAGTCTCTCTTATCTCTCTCTCTCTCTCTCTCTCTCCAGGATGTTGACCGTCCGCTCGCCCGTCGCCGCCCTCGCGGTCGTTCTCGGCCTACTGAGCGTCGTCCGCGGCGCGCCGCAGAACAGGAAAGGAAATGGGAACAGGGGCGGGAATGGAAACGGCCGCGCCAACAGACAGACGGCGCAGCAGCAGGCCGCGCAGGTGCCCCAGGGGATCTCGCAGGCGACCGACGGGTCCATGATTCTCGACATGACCGCGAACGTCAAGTAAGACTCGACTGGTTCCCTGTTTCTCACTGGCACACACCGACTAACATGAAACCCAGCGGCCTCGACCTCCGGTTCAAGATCAGCGGCCCCGCCGAGCAATTCACCGCGGCAAGCGGCGTCCCCGGCGCCGCCGCTCAGCCCGGGGCCCAGGGCACCCTCGGGCTCAACGTTCTCCTTCACGGTGACGGCGGCCAGTCCTTCTTCGATATGCCCAACCAGGGCGTGCAGCAGAACCTCGCCGGCGTCACCGTTCTCGCGCCGGACCCGAACCTTTTCTGGGGCGGCGGACAGGGCCTCCAGCGCACCGACGGTGTCGCTCACTCCCAGGCCGTCAACGACCTCATCCAGAAGACCCTGCCGCAGATGATGGCCTTCAACCAGTCCAACGTCTTCTTCACCGGCGTCTCGGGCGGCTCTCTGATGCTTTCGGGCTTCTTCATGCCCGCGCACATGCAGAATTTCGCCGGCAACGGAGTACTGCTGAACTGCGGCGGCCTCGAGCCCCAGGTCCCCGTCCAGGACGCGCAGGCCATCGCCGGCACGCGCATCCACTTCCAGAGCACCCTTCAGGAGCTCTCGAACCTGCAGCAGGCGATCCCGGCATCCATCAAGGCGTACGAGAAGATCGCCACGGGCACCGGGCTCAGCGCCGACCAGGTCAACGCCAAGCAGACGGTCAACAACTCGCCCAACGGCGGGCACTGCGCCTTCGACGAGCAGGGGTTCGTGTCGGGCATCCAGCTGGTCGCGAACAACTACGCCACCATCATGCAGGGCGGGAACGGCGAGGTCCAGGGCATCGGGAACGTGCTGACGGGCGTGTCTGGCAACGAGAACTTGCAGTTCACCGGGTCGAGCCGGGCGAGGCGCGGGGTGATTGGTTGAGATGTTGGTTTTCCTCGGGAGGGGGATGATGTGATACCACCGCCAGAGGGCAGTTGAAAAGAATGAGATTCGATTATGTGTTATTTGCCGTCACTATGGTCTGCCCGCAAGTGAGAGCGACTGGTAAACCCCAACCCTCACACAATGTGGCATATTAAAAAGGACGGCTGTGGCCTTGTCCCCCCTCAGCTGTTTCTCCCCGTCACTCCTTCCTCGTGCTGGCCGTCTGAGAACAGAACCTGTTGTGCGAGGATCTCATTGGCGCTCATCTCAGACATGCCTTTCGGATACGAGCCTTCGAAGTCCGTAGCAGGATGGCGTGGAATGCTGTCTGAGTGGAGTTGTGCCTTTATAAACTCCTCCTTTCCATTATCATTACCGCCGACGGCTGACCGGCCGAATCTCTGTCCCCTATGCCGTCTGAGGAACCACAGCCCGGCAAGGACGAGCAGGATTGCGGTCAAGACGCCAATCACGGGGCCGGCTATCCATGCTTTGCTTGTTTCCGGAGAGGGTTCTTGTATACCGGTTGCCGAGGTGCTTGCGTGTGGGGTTTTGCTCGATGTCATCGTTTGCCGAGAGAGGGTTCTTGAAGTGGCAGTCACCAGTCTCGGGGCGTCTCCCTTCAGCTCTGTCACTATCCTGGTTTGCAGCACACCCCACTGGACTCTCCCGTTGAGGGCGGTTATATCAGCGAACTGGGTCATCGTTCTGATCGTCATGAGGGTAGAGGGATAGCTAGGCCGTGACGTCTGCGAAGCGCAATATTCCAGGAACTGCTGGAATTTTGGTTCGATGTAAACGTCGATGGTCGTCCTGGCATCGTCGGCGTTGGCCTCGATGCAGTAAATACACTCTCGGTAGCCCCGCGAAAAGTCCGATTCTGCATCGCATATCGAGGGGGTTTTCCCGACACTACTAACTTCTATGTATGTATTGTCTTTACATGTCTAGTTAGAACTCTCCGGAACCAACATATATCGCACATGTTCTTAGCCAAGGGGGTACGCACTGCAATTGTCGTAGCATACAGCTGGTAAGATGGTTTCATCCCCGCTCGCACTAGTTTTGGCTGTCGATCGCGGAGTAGCTTCGTTTGTTTCTGCAGGTGAAGCAGATGACTGTGTTGGTATCGCCGATGGGGTTGTCGCCGTTTTCTCCGCCATCGTCGATCCGCAGCAGCAATCGACGGCTGCCCCGGTGTTCTTTCGTAACAGAGTACTAAATCACTCCTCTTCCAGGTCTGACAAGAGATCATGTAGAGAAAGGCTGTGCCATTTGAAACTTACTGGGAAGAAGGGGCTTGCCTAGCTTATATGGAAGCTCACATTCATGGGGAAGGAACCCAAAACCTGCTTATCGTCGTGGCGTCACGAATACCGGTCTTACAATTGAAGTCAGCATGTACGGTATTGGCCACATCTGGCTTTTCGGCTGAGAGCCGACATATGCGGTGGCACACGAGAGCGGCATCTGACTGGGTGGTGGTTTAGGGCGACGGGAAACCCCAGACTGAATCCGAATCGGTGGTGGGGGAAAGCCTGCTATCCAAATTCGAGTTCCGGAAGAAACCCAGCAAGAAAAATCGGGCTTTGGATATGGGCTGCTCGCCAGTGTCTGCAAAATGGTATGTAGGCTGGGAAGGGTTAATGCAGCCATATTTTATACGGCGGCTTCACAGCCCGCGTAGGCGACTGCAGGTTAGCTTATGACATTTCGAACACATGACAACCAAGGCTAGGTCCATCGAGATCTCGAAGAGCAAAATACCTTTCTCCTTCTGCTTCATGATGGCCTCAACATCTTTCTAGACTTCATTGATCCTGATACATTCAGTTACAATTCCTTGCCGTCGAACCTCGACACGGGAATGGTGACGGAGAAAGAAAAAGGAATGAAGGAAAACATGCAGACGAGGCCGATGGGCCTCTATTTTGCCCTGGAGTAAAGCAAGAGTTTTTCAAATCTCCACTGAAATATCTCATTACACATGCTTCTATTCCGGTCATCCTAGAGTTGCTTGCTTCCATCAAGCCCAAAAACAGTCGCGGTATAATCACACCGCTTCCATCTTGTAATTTTCCTTGTGCAAACCATCACCGGCTCTCACCGGCTGGCTGATTAGCAGCATGTCACATTGTAGAAGTAATACAAGTGAGTGCATAGGCAAGGGAGGGATCATGGCCAATACAGTGATCTCGGGACAAGGTGGTCAATGGAGTGCAGGAAGTTGACAAAGAGATGGCAGAAACAACGATCGAAAGCAGTGGGAGAAACACATAAGTCTCTGAACAAGGTGTCTAATCGATCATCCAGTCTATCTTTTTTCTCTAGTCCGTATCTAAGCATATCTTTCAGGCAACTGCTGCTGCAACAGGACGTCTTCCCCTGTAAAGCATGGTCCAATTCCGCAACCAGATTATCCATTCCATAGTATACGCTTCAGCCAATCTGATGGATTTGTCCGTTCCGACGACAGTGTTCATACACTTTCGTCGTCCACTCAGCCTCTGAGAGGCCCCCTTTGCCGTCCCATCTCTTCGTTATACCCTCATGCATTAGTATCATTTCACCAATTCTGGCGCGCGTGAGCATAACACAGAGTCTTTTGGGATCGTTGAGGAATCCAGCACTCTTCGTCCTGACCGTATCGACAAACACAAAGTCCGCTTCGTGACCTTGAGCTGAATCGACTGTACGAGCTTCCACTGCGTTTAGTTTTAATCCGACGTCAAGCCTGCTTTGAAACTCGGACGGAAGAACTGTGATAAACCGCTTGTATCGTACCAAAGCAGCCTTGTAAGGCGTGATAATAAGGATCCGGCCAGGCTTGTCGGGCTGATCGATGCGCTTGAAGTTTGAATCTCCAAGTAGCTCGTAGCACCGCTGTTGAACGAAGGCTTCATGGACTGGGTTGTAGAAACTGGCTTTGTCACTGGCCTCCATCGAGCCTCGGTGGTTCAGGAGGAGCCGAGGGACCGCACATTCCTTACCGCCACAGAGATTCGCGATCCATCTTTGGATGTGGCGGACTGCATCGGGGAATCGCTGAGGTTCGGGTAGGCCCGATATCAACAGCCCATTGTAAAATAGCTCTGATGCCAGCTCCTGAAGATTCCCGTACATCCCTTGAGTTTGGTGAGAGGTTGAAAAAGAAGAAGTCAAACGGGATGAGAACTGGACTTACGATGGCTAATGAGAAGTTTGCTGCTCAGAGCTCCAGCTAAGTCTGCTCTTTCCATTGTGCTGATCATCAGCTGCCTGGCGTAGACATTCTCACGGACTCTTTTGTCTGCGCCGTTGGCGCCTTCAACAAATGGGCGGGTCTGTCGTGTATCGCCTGTAAGAATGAATGCGTGTGGCAAATACAGAGCAATTGGTATCATTGCCGTAAGCTCTCTTGCGTGCGCAGCTTCGTCTAGAAACACGATATCGGGGCGAAACATCTTGCTGAGATAGCCGGCCGCACCAACCGGAGTGGTAGCAATGAAGTCGGCTTCCCTTATGACAGAGAAATAAAGTCGCGCAACGCATTTCCTTAATTCTTTCGCCGTCTGATTTGTTTTAGTCACACCCTGGTTCAGCTTGCCCAAAACCTTTGTCAGGGCTATGTGCTTGGTTTTGTCAGCCTCGTATCTGTCCCAAGCCACTTCATCCAACGTTGGCGCTCGGCTGTCGTCACGATGACCTCCCTGTACATGACTGGACAGACGAGCTTGCTTGAGAAAGCCCGCGGTAAAGTCTGGGGCGACATCGCCATTCGAATCTAGCGGCTTCGGGTGGAGCTTGGCACTGTTCTTCATCTCGCGGGCGCAACCACGAACCCGAATAACTGACTTATGGATGCCGGCATCCTTCAGCATGCCGAATACTCTGTTGGCAGCATCGTCGCACGGATAATTGACGTCCAATAAGTAAAGAACCTTGACTGTCTTTCGTCTTTGTTTGCCATCACGTCGAAGCTCCTTCACAGGCTGGGACAGGGCTATGGCAGCGATGAATGCGTTCAACGCCGTCTTCCCAGCCCCTGGGCATCCAAGGATGAGAGCGAGTCCAGCTGGTATTTGGCGAAGCTGATCGTATACAGACTTATGATCGCGGTTTAGACGGCTATATGCTGTCCGCAAGAAGCTGTTTGGGTGCTTGCCTGGCTGATTCATGTGCGGTATCTTCTCGAAAAGGTTCACACGGAAACTGGGTTCTTTTCGAAAGTCCAGCAGATATTCGAACGTTCCGACTGTGGTTGCTGACAGAGCATTTGACTCCTTCTTCGGTTCCGTCAAGATAGACAACGCCAATAATTCAGCCTCGTACGTGGCCGGGTTTGAGTCGACTTTGAGCTTGCACTCGACTGCATTGTCCAAACTCAAAGGGGTAGGCGGGGAGTCGATGTCAGTGGGCGGTGCGATTTTGATCGAGGACAGCGGGTGAAACTGCTTTTTGGTGGTTGGGTGGGCGAGGTACTCCGTAGTTACGGTGAAAACCGCATAGGATGAGTACGGATGTATTCCTGGCATGTCGTCGTATGGATTTGGGATCCTCTCAGCTACAAGCATGCCTTGTTCTTGGCCAAGGCCGTTGAAGGCGAAGCTGTGAACGAAGGCGATTTTGCACCGATCTCCCTCGTCAGGGAAACACCGCTCTGGCTTCTTTGGTAGTTCGACGAGGACGATCCACTTCCTTTGGAGATCTGAGGAAAGCAAAGAATACGGACCGGGGATTGGTGCGATAACCCACGAGTATCTCACGCAGGTCGTTTTGTTGAATTGATCGACTGCGGAAGCTTCATTGGCCATCTCGGCTTTGGTTCCCTCGCCATGGACCCGAGCGAATTCTTGCTTGCTCTGAAATGAATGGACCATTCGAAAACCGCATCCTCGTTCGGATAGCTGCTGAGCCTATTAGGATAATTGTATCGAAAACAGACAGAGGAACGGGATGCTTACAGGCTGCTTTGGAGTAGGGCCGATACACCCATCTTGGTTAACCTCCTTGGTTTTCTTGGCCGCAGTTTCGAAAAACAGGACGCCTGAGATTGGAGATCTGTTAACGATGGCTGAGAATTCGTCGATAGGCCCGTAGCCCACGTTCCAAGTGGAAAGAAGCATCTGGTCGCACGTCGTCAGCACGACAAGTGGGCGACGACAACGGTGAAGGAAAACGAAGGATGGCAACAACAGCTTCAGCAGAAGATGGCGCAGCTGATTTGGATTCGTTGCGAAGAAGCGTGGGTGAGAGCTGAGAGGTTGGTTAATAGAAGGCTGTGTGTTAAGCAATTCTTGTTTGGGATGGGAGGAGGAAGGTGCGGATTGTAGAATCCCGGATGGAAGAAGAAATATGAGAAAGGGCGAGGTGAGTCTCTCCTTCCTCAGGTGAGTAAGGTTCAGTACCTAGTGTATCTTTTTCTCTCTGGTGCGAATCCGCAATCGTAGGTGAGTAGGTAGGTAGGTAAAAATTCCCACACGCGGAGGGGAAAACAGAGAGAACTGCTCGCTGATTCAGGTATCTTAAAACATCGTACTTTTATTTTATTCAATTATTGTTATTATACCAAAGGGCTTCCAATGGGTAGTCGGCCGAGCGAGTATGGTGAAGCAACTAGAGGATGCGAGAAGCATAAGTGCTTGGGTTATGGCGAGCAACGACAACGACTCATAGGGAAGAAATTGCATGTATTGGGATGCGGTTCATCAGCTGTGGTGTCCGCCGGTGGGTGGTGAGTGATGGCATGGGCGAGAAAGGAAGAAAAGATGATGTTTCTCACGAGGTGGCAGAAAGAGGCATATGAATGTTTGTGTTGTTAACACTGGAAGGCTCGAAGCAGCTGGTTGTTATAGATGGAGAGTTGCTTTAGCTATGATTAGTTCCTGGTTGATGCGGAATAACTGAATCAACCTGACTGAGCACGTTGTTGACTCTCTTCCCCCCTCTCCCTTTTTTCTTGGGTTTTTGTATTATTTTATTTTATTTCCCTCGGTGAAATCTCAAGGCAATATGGGGCATCGAAGCAATTGTGCAACAGAGCAGCCTCAAACCCAACTCTAGAGCTGAAAGATGACGGCATGGATTAACAACCATCAGCCTCAGAATTCCACATCCGACACCACGATATTTTTCACGATTCCTCTGCACATGGACGGTAACCAGATCTTCTCGTTCTCAATGGTGTTCTAGTCGGTGCACCAGGCGCGTGCTAAGAATACTGACGGGGCAGACGACGACAATGGAAGAGGTTGCGACACGGTGCGAGATGAGAACATGACTTTCTGTATCAAATTTTATCAGCAGTACTTAGAGAGCTATCGCGATGTGCTCAGAATAGCCTCATGCGCCAGACTGCCGGCAGCTTGCTCTTCGCTGTCTCGGGCCATTACCTCATCACCATGTTGTCGTGGGGAGAACGTCGAGGAGGTGGAGTGGTGTGGAGTTTTCCGAGGTTGCCAATTTCGACATCGGTTCCTTGCCCTCGGTAAAGCAGAGTCTGCTTAAGCCACGGGGATCGACTCTGATACCCAGAGCAAGAAGAGATAGGGATGGAAATGCACTTGAATATACAAGAAATTGAATTTCAAGCATAGTCTCCTAGAGGTTGCTCGCCCTTGCTGCACAAGATGTCGTTGGTTAACGTTATGTCGTTGCGTCCATCTCATCGTTGGCGGAAGCCTACCGCTGGGCTGGGTCCTGTGGCTATTTTAGCCCAAGACCTTGTCGCAGAACAACCAATTCGAGCAGACGGGACCCGCCATGACAGGGGCACGGCAGCCACCTCACTGCATCAGGAGCAAGTCCCTGGACGCTTTGTACTATGTACTCTTTCCCCAGCGCCCAGCTAGGGTGTTGCCGTCACTGTCACAAACCATGTGCCCGGACGCTCGAGCCTAGAGCAAACCTGGAAGCACTCGAGGCAACGCGTCTTATGCCGTCCGATGCCGCTGCGGCACAATTGGAGAGAGCGAAAGAAACCAAAAACGAGAGGGAGAGGGAATGTGCGCGTGCGCGAGTGTGTGTGTGTGAAACCTGGTGATACCAGAAGCTTGACATTTAACGTGAGCGATTTGTGTGCGGACGGCGGGCTCTCGTGTCGGTTTGACGGATTGAGATCATCTCCGCTGGCGCCCCTTGTCGACCTGAAGGTTCCTAACGGTGATGGAGATCTACTCCACCGCTAAGGGTTTCTTGGATTTTCCCATTCACCAGCGGTGTCTGGAACCCAGCAAAAGGATGTGTTTCCCCTCGCCGGCCGCGGGAATAGGGACCTGTGGTGGCAGTGAGCGGCGCGAATGACGGAGCACTCAATCAGGAAATGCAGTGTGGGACCCAACCGTTCACTTTCCAGTTCCCTGCCACCAAGACACCGAGACGACCAAGGGTCGTGGAGTGGCCGTGTGGCGGGGCAGTGAAGCAGTCCGAGGATACGATTGGCCGAAATTGGCAAAACCGGCGGAATTATGGGGCCTCTTCCCGATAGCGAGGTACCTGCACGTGGCCGCAATTTTCCCTCCTTGCCGGCATTTTCCATCATTAAACACGGGCGCCCACCGCCCTTGCCTCGCGACCTCCCTCGGACGAGCCACAGGGACGCCAATGTACTCCCCTAATCTGCAGGCGAACGTGGAGGCGGGAGGCAACCCAGTCCAACCTTGATCCACTCCAACTTCCCCCGTACAACGCGCCCGCCTGCTGCTGAGCGCTCCTCTCTCTGGTGAGGCTGAACCACCTGCTTGCACTGGCCTAATAATCCAACGGTCCCCGTTACTGCGCTGACTTCCGACTGCACTTCACCCGTTTCCTCTCTCGTGGGCTCATCGCCATCACGGCGACCGCTCATCCACCCACAACATCATCTCAAAGGATACTACCCATATTATCGCGGCTCGCAGACGAGGCGGCGCCGATTGCTCCTCTTCTCATTCGCATCACCAGCGTCGTCGTCGTCACCCGAGTGTCTCAGGTCCCTTGGGCGGTTCATGTGGTGCAGCGAGTGCTGACGTGCGGTGCCGAAAATGGCTCCTCCCGCAGCCTCGTCTGAGGGTATTACTGCCCAATCAGACCTTGGCGACACTGACGACAGTTCATCATCATTCTTAGACCCCTCAACTGACATGGTCCGACTGAAGCCAAGACGGGAGATGCTGTCCCTTTCCAGCCGCGCGACCCTGGAGCCCCGCTCGGCAGCATTATCTGGAGGAGGAATTGCTGGCGTCGTTGTTGGTGTTATTGTTGCCGTTTTTCTCGCTCTTGTTTGCGCCTACCCGTTCATCATTCGTCGGAGAAGAGCCAGGAAACATGGATTGCCCCAACGTCTCGACACGGAGACGGCCTTCGTCCCCGGACCCATGGGCCCTCCAGGACAGGCGCCGGCGCCCGGACCCGGAGTCAACAGCCGCCTTTCATCGAAAGACTCGTTGGGCCATAAGACGGACACCTTACGAGGCACGGAAAGACAGTCTACCAAGGACATGACCCTACCATCTCACAACGGCATCGACCGCCCTCCAAGCGATGAGCTGGCCAACCATCACCAGCGTGGCTTCACCGGCGACAGCACCCAACTGAGCGTGACGACGAGACGTGGCACTACCGAGTATTCCTTTGGACGCGCTCCTACGTGGAAGAGCGAGGCATCCTACCCATGGACGCCTGCTGGCGTTGAGCTGGTTGCCACTCGCGCTGATGGAATGGACTACGCCGATGCCAACCATGGGCATAGCGCAACCTACTACAGCCCAACTATTCCTTCCGAGGCCTTTGGCATGGTCACGCCTCCTCCCACCGATGAGCCGCAGACCAGGGCACCGCCTCCGAGGCGCTCAAGTTCGCGGGGAAGTTCACTGAAGCTCAACCTGGCGAACCTGATGCGCCGTATGAGTACCAAGGATTCCGTCTCTACCCGCACGAAAGGCCACCCAGCACAACCCTCGCAGCCCGTGCTCAGCGAAACGTTATCAGACTCTCCCACTGAACTCACGGGAGCATCGTTCCGCGAGCTGGGTCCTGGGACCGTGTCTGCTCGGCAGTTAGCCTCGCCCATCCACCTTCCTGTTAGTCCTATGTCGGAGCCAGGGGAGCTTGACCATGCCCAAGAACTGGAAGCAAAAAGAGTCGCCAAACACACCGAATCGCCTCCCATTCTGCCTCCCATGGTGCCTGCGCCGGGAACTGTGAACCCAATGGACATCATGGCCCCGTCAAACCCGACAGAGCACCACTGGCATACGAATCAACAGCTATATCAGATGGCTAATTCGCCACCCAGACCAGCCCCCAATGTTACCAAGCCGACCCCAGAACCGTCGCAAGCTCCTACGCCTCAGTCTCCTCCAGAGCAAATGTTCGAGCAGCAGCAACAACAGCAGCAGGACTCGAATGAGGTACCAAAACTGTACGAGAATGGGCACGCTCAAACGAACGGATGGGACAACACAAGCGGTAGTAAAGTCAACACTACTACCCAAGATGTTCAAATGGGCGATGGTGCCCACCCTGTCGACCCTACCCACCTAATGCCTGATCACAACCAACATACCCAGCACTACCTCGATGGCGACATGACTGACCCGTCCGACCACTCTCCGCCGATGCTTGGTCACGCTAGTTCTGGGCCATCATATCAAAGCACACCAAATACACAAATTGACAGCAGCCCATCTCCAAGATCAGAAGGCAGCTCGGATATTCGCAATAGCACATCGCCATACCCGGGATTGCAGCCATCCCCTCGAACATTCATCTGTGATGAATGCGGCAGGTTTTTCGATCAAGTTCATAAACTAAAGTAGGTTGAGCTCCCAAATCAAGTTGCTTGCAAGTCTAATAACCATAGTCACCATAAACGGTATCATGAGCGGCCTCATGAATGTATTCACCCGAACTGCGGGAAGAGATTCGGTACCAAGACGCACTTGGATCGCCATATCAATGACAAACACAGGAAGACAAAGAAGTTCCATTGCACTGTTAGCACCTGCCCCTATTCCAAAGCCGGGGGCAAATCCTTCCCGCGAAAGGACAACTGGAGGCGACACATGATGAATATACATCAAGTCACACCAGTGGGTGATCCAGAACCCGACATTGTCGATGAAGTAATGGGAGGAACGTGAGAGATGGACAGCGAAGCTGTGCGCAAGAACCGCACAAGCAGCTCAACGGAGAGCGTTGTGGAGTATCTGTCAACGAAGGAGCAAGATCTACGAGCCAGTAAACGGGAAGATGCTTGGGAAGTGGTCTGTTGAAAATGACAGACGAGTGACTTGCAAGCCACCACCGCTGGAGCTCGTTAGCGAATGGGAAGCAGGGGTATTGCACATGATTCGGAAGAGCGGTTGCTGCACGCGGCAGTCTCCAAGAAGGTTGATCTGCGTCTGCACTAGCGACGCTCAGGGGCGTCATTCTTTTTTGCCCATGAGCAATTGTGTTATATACAGCATGTGTGCCTCCAGCAATGGGGAAATTGGAGGCAACACGGGGACATTCATTTGTCGGAACCTGCCACTGCAGCAGCAATTGGGCGTTTGGAGGCCCGAGAACCGGCCAGGGTACATATTGTAGAACAAGGCAAAAAAGCATCACGGGGGGCGTGTGCATGGGATTTTAACTCAAATCTTTGATTAAGGACCTGACGAGCTTCTTCTGCTGTTCGACCGTGAGGCTTCTCTCGTCTGTCTCCTGGATAGCTCTTCCCACAGCAATGATGATCTTGACGCTCTCGCTGTTGACCCAGATCTTGCCATTTCGGCCCACGGCCGTCTCGAACGCCGCACCTGTGGCACCCAGCTCCTCCAACACAACGAGATCTGTCGTCTTGGGCATAAGCAAGCGGCGCGCCATGTCGAGGGAAATATTGAAAAGCATGCCGCCGACGAGGGGACCCAGGCCATCTGCCTTGCCAGTGGACTGGTAAACGCACTCGAGCTCGGGGTCCATGTGCTTGTTCGCGAGTGTGACACGGGCGTAGACGAGGGCGCCGGAGGCCAACTGGGGGCGAGTTTTTTTCGTGGCCATCTCGAAGGAGAGTTGGGGCAGGATCGCGGGTGTTGAATAATCGGCCAGGAGGACGTAGTAGAGTTCGGCGGCGGTGCGCTGGACGGTGCCGACGACGAGATCGCCGACAGCGGGGATGTACTGTTGTCTTTATTAACAAAGCGTGCAGCAAGGCTGACCTGCCAAGGGACTAGACTTACCCGTCCGCTTGTCTGCTCAACCCATATCGAGTTCTTCTTGCGGTCGGAGACCAGCTTGCCGGCGATGGTGGGCACTATCTGCCTGGGAGGAACATGTCGAAGGCCGGGGCCGAGTCGCAGGGGAAGTTTCTGATGCGACGGGATCAGAGACGCGTCGATCTCGTCACCGGGGAGCACGAAGGGTCCGGCGGAGGCCATCGCGGAAGTTCTGGTCGGTGGACGATGTGATGTTGAATTGGAATCGTCGGGGTCAAGTCGAATCTCTTCTCTTTTTTCGCCTTCTGCGCCGTCTGTACTCAGCCTTGCAGCAGGAAGTTGAAAGCTTTGGCGGGGCACCCACCTTGTTCAGCGAATTGGATTTGATTGGGACACGGCCCGGGGTGTGTGGGGGAGAGTGGGAAAATGCGAGCGTCCCACTGGGCGATAGAGCGACTGGGAATTTTTTTCCCTTGCCCAAAATTTTGGCACTTTTGAACCCCCACCATTAACCACCATTGAAAACACTCCTCTCCGAGATCTCGACAGGAGCCCGCGAAACTCAAACACAACTAAAGCCCTGTAACCTCTCGCCCTTCCTCGAAAAAAAGAGTTTCCGAAGAAACGCCCTCAATCTTCTTTGCGACCTTTAGACATGGCTGCGAACGGTGACTCGCGGCCCGCGCCGGGCGACCGCACCGTCATTGGTATCACCTTTGGCAACTCCAACAGCTCCATCGCCTACACCGTGGACGAGAAGGCCGAGGTTATCGCCAACGAGGACGGAGGTGAGTTTTTCTGGCGGGAGTTGTGCTGGCTAGCGGAATAGGACACAGCGCTGACAATACGGGATTTCTGCCAGACCGTCAAATTCCTACCATCCTCTCCTACGTTGATGGAGATGAGTACTACGGCGCCCAGGCCAAGAGCTTCCTCATCCGGAACCCCAGCAACACGATCGCATACTTCAAGGACTTCCTTGGCCAGGAGTACGTTAATTCTCCCTACGACCTGCTTTCTCTCACCGCATCTAACTGACACATCTGTGATAGCTTCAAGTCCATCGACCCCACCCACAACCACGCTTCCGCCCACCCCCAGGAGGTCAACGGCACCGTCTCCTTCGCCGTGAAGGACAAGGAGGGCGCCGAGGAGCCCTCTAACGTTTCCGTCTCCGAGGCCGCTACGCGCTACATCCGCCGCCTTGTCGGCTCTGCCACTGACTACCTCGGCAAGAAGGTCACGTCGGCCGTTATCACCGTCCCCACCAACTTCTCCGAGAAGCAGAAGGAGGCCCTTGTCAAGGCCGCCAACGACGCCGGCCTTGAGGTGCTCCAGATCATCTCTGACCCCGTCGCCGCCATTCTCGCCTACGATGCCCGCCCCGAGGCCAAGGTCGAGGATAAGATCGTTGTCGTCGCCGACCTGGGCGGCACCCGCTCCGACGTCGCCGTGATTGCCTCCCGCGGCGGCATGTATACCATCCTCGCCACTGCCCACGACTACGAGTTCTCCGGCAGCCACCTCGACCAGGTTATCATGGACCACTTCGCCAAGGAGTTCATCAAGAAGCACAACACCGACCCCCGCGAGAACGCCCGCTCCCTGGCCAAGCTCAAGGCCGAGTCCGAGTCCACCAAGAAGGCCCTGTCCCTCGGCACCAACGCCAGCTTCAGCGTCGAGAGCTTGGCTGAGGGCTTCGATTTCACCTCCACCATCAACCGGTTACGCTACGAGATGATCGCCCGCAAGGTCTTTGACGGCTTCAACCGCCTCGTCGAGGGTGTCGTCAAGAAGGCCGAGCTCGACGTCCTCGACATCGACGAGGTCATCCTTGCCGGCGGCACCGCCCACACCCCGCGCATCGCCGCCAACTTCGCCAACCTTTTCCCCGAGACCACCAAGGTCATCGCCCCGGCCACCCAGGCCTCTGCCATCAACCCCTCGGAGCTCCTCGCCCGCGGCGCCGCCCTCCAGGCCTCGCTGATCCAGGAGTACGAGGCCGACGACATCGACCAGAGCACGCACGCCGCTGTCACCGTCGTCAAGCACATCGCCAACGCCATCGGTGTCGTCGGCGCCAACGACGAGTTCGTCCCCGTCGTCCCTGCCGAGACGGCCGTCCCCGCCCGCCGCACTATCCACGTCGCCGGCCCCAAGGAGGGCGGCGACGTCCTCGTCCGCATCGTCGAGGGCGGTGCCCACATCAAGGTCACCAAGCCCGAGCCCAAGGCCAAGCCTGAGGCCAACGGCGACGAGGACGACTCCGACTTCGACTCCGAGGAGGAGGAGGAGGAGACCCGCGAGAAGATCTGGAAGGTCGGCCCTACCCTGGCCGAGGCCGCCGTCCGCGGCGTCAGCAAGGGCGCCAAGGTCGAGGTCACCATCAACGTCGCCGCCGACTTGGGCGTCACGGTAACGGCGAGAGAAGTTGGCGGCAAGGGCGGTGTCCGCGGCAACATCAAGGCTCCTTGAACGGATGCTTTCAGGGGGTAGTTGTTTTCACGACTTGTGAAAGCGCGCGCGGCAGCGACGGCCGGCCAGGCGCAAGAGTGGTAAAAAAGGAGCTAGGAGGTGGGGGAACGAATCGCTACTCCCCCTCGTTCTGGTATAGACATGGATTTACAAGGAGGGGAAGGGATGATTCAAAAGACATGGAAATGAATGACTGGGATATAGAGCAAGAGCAAGAGTGAGGACTTTTTTTATTTTTAAAAAAAAGCATTGAAGAAGTCATAGACATCGAGCTTCTCGCGAGTCGTTCTAGGATACGAGGTTCCTGGATGTTTATACTGAACATCTTGTCGAACCCCGGGCACGATGAATGCGCAACCGAATCCATAAACCACTGCAATTAGCAAGCAAAGAAGAGAAGAAAAAAAAGTACAAGTTTCCATTAGCTATGCGTGAAGAGAACGGAGAATGCATTGTTGATGAAAGAACCAAAGGGGGCATCGCTTGTGCAAATGTACGCCTGCCCGTCAACACCTCGCTGTAACTTGGGTAGTAGCCCAAAACCTAGTCCACGGAAACCTCTCCTCGCCTCTGCTACATCCGCTCTCCCACTTATGTGACGGCACCCGGCAGCCTCCACGCGACGAGGTCGTCTCGCACGTCGAACTCCTCAAGTTCCCTGTTTCGTCTTGACGCCTCGCGTCCGGGGTCGCTGCTCCCCATCGTCGGCGCCAGGCTCACAATGCTGCCGCTGCGGCTCCTCGAGCGTCCGTAGCTACGTCCCATGACGCCGCCTTCCCCCTCTCGGCCCCTGGGGCGGCTGTGAGACCCCCGACGGGCCACATTGCTCGCACCGGCGGTGCTGCTGGCGGCGTCGCCGCGGCCCGTAACGACGGTCGTCATGCTCCTCATGCTCCTATCGCTGGAGCCGCTGTTGTTGCGAGAGTGGTGGCGGTGGCCATTGTGGAGACGGTGGAGGTGGAGGTGGTCCTGCTGAGGCGGCTCCTGCTGCTGTTGCTGTGCTTGCTGCTGTTTCCGTTCCATCTTACGGAAATCCGAAGGTCGGAGGGTGCCGCCCATGCCGCCCTCATCGGAGCTGAGGGAGCCGCCGTTGTCGAGGTCGAAGGTCGCCGTCTTTTTGCCGGTACGTCCCTGACGACCTGTCCGCCAGCCGTCACCTCCGGAGAAGATATCTTCGATGCATTGGTCAGCAGGAAGCTCGCCAGGCTGGCAGGACCAGGAGGCTGCGAGTGCGCGGCGGTACATGTCCTGCACCTCGGACGCGTCGCGGGGTTTGGCCATGGTCGGGAGCTCTTTGATAGATTGTCAGTATGGGAACAGAGGGAAACGAGATATTCAGGGATGGCAAACGTACGTCCAGCGTCGTCTTGCTCAACCGATTCGCCTGCCACGATGCCGGCAATCCCTCCAAAGACAGGCGCAGTCCTCAGCGGGGGCGCCGAGTAGTTCTTGTCGCCGTCGAGTTGGAGCATCAGGATGCCGATCTTTAGAGTGCTGTTGATCTTGCTCTCCTGCATGAGGTACCGCCTTACGATGCCGTCAACGACGTCCGGCTCATCCATGATCGGGGCCCTCGGCGACATGGGGCTTTGACTGGTGCCACTGCTACGCTTGCGCGAGTGACCGCGATCAAGGCTTACGCTCTCGCGGGCAAGACCATCGCTCTCCTCGACGTATTCGCTGAGGTTGAGCTTGACGATGCCGAGGGAGATCTTCTCTTCGCGGCCGCTGCCAGGGAACTCTTGCAGGACCTCGAATTCGATGGGGCACTCGGTCAGGTTGTTGTTCTTGTCGATGCTAATCCGGATGTGGCTGACCATTTTGGAGTAGTTGTACTCGACCTTGTGGTTGGAAATGGGGCATTTCGGCGTCCGTCCCCGGTGCTCGGCGTGGATGGAGTGCGAGAGATGCCATTTGACTATTGATGTTCCGGATACCAGCGGGACGTTGTTCAAGTCGTAGATCTGAAGATGGGTCAGCAAAACAAACCCAAGTCTCTACAGACAGATACCTCTGTTGGGAGGGGTTCACACCTTTAGGTGTAGCTCAAACTTTGGCTGCGTCACAAAATGTCAGCCCAAAACCGTTCGCTTCTCGACGCCGCAAACCCTCCACTTTTTGAATTGAGTTTCCAACGACAGGACGGTAGGCGTGAGCGTTTACCTTTCTGTTTTTATTGACTGTGGGAAGGAAGCCCCCGTTAGCCATGCTCTTGAGGGGACTCATATTGGGCGAGCAATTCGCTGATGACAAAGAGAAGTGACGAGAACAAAAGCAGAAGCAAAACGAGGCGGGGACTTGAACGCCCCGGGCCCCAACAAGACGTGATTCAAGGGAGAGACATGGGAATGATGAGGGTGGTGGTTTGAGAGCGACAGATGAGTGAGGCTGCGAGGGGAAAGCCACCAAGCTTTCTCCGGGGTTGTCTCAGTGAGATCTCAGCCTCATGCAATGTCTAGGTGAGCAGACAGCAGCCCACGTGGTGAAAGGGAATGTTGACTCAGGTGACTAGTAGGACAGCGAGGCCGGGAAAATTCACCTCGACAACGAAAAGGGACGAATGACAAGTGAGGACAAGACAGAGAGGGGAGCAAGTAATAGAGGCTTACTTAAGGAGGCCATGTTTCATGGAAGGCATGGCCGGTCGGGGCTCGTCGGGGAACAGGTTAATAATACCTGCCGCCTGAGGTGAGGACCGCGCGCGCGCCGTCGGAAAGAGGGTGGATGGATTATGGGCAAGCAAGGACAGGCAAGGCAGATGCAGGCGCAGGCGCAGGTGCAGGCACGCAGAATGGCCCAACGACACGGACGAGAGACTTGCTTGCCCTGTCTGTCGGCCAGCGGCGCTCGGTTTCGGAATGGTCGGATAATACGGCGACGAGGGGCTGAAGAGGGGTGCAGAACTGTCTATACGGCTAATTGATAACGGGATGCCGGCACCGTAATCCTGAGTTTTCTCTGAAAGTCCGTTGAAGGAAAGGCTCGAGATTGCATGCGAGGTCAGCGACCAATCGCCGTCTATCTGACCAGTACGTCGTCCGCACGTTCGTCCCCTTCGTCCGTCCGTGGCCGTCGATGGGAGAGACCGAGAGTGTGGTAGAGAGCGAGCTTGGAATGAGGAGCAGGGGGTGGTCAGGAATTCGGGGGTTCCAGTCCGTCCACTGGCGGAATTACTCAGCAGACAGGGGGTCGGAGTATGTACAATACCGCAAAAGCGTGCAAAGGCTTGGGCAGTAGCTCGGCGACGATGGCTGGGAGTATAAACGTATATATGGCTTTTGGAGAATGTCGTGTCCGTTTCTCGTTGAACACTTTTTTTCCGGATGATGAAAGGAGAGAGTTTGAAAGAGGTCGGGCGAATACGTAACTCATCCGTTGTGCTGGGAAGCGTGCCTAGCCAGCGCCAATGGCCCTGGGCATCCTGGGCGTCCGACAGGCGACAGCGCTGCAGCGGCGGCATGTGCCTTGGCCCAAGTCAAATGAGCCACAATGGATACTCGGATCTATCTGTATGAGCCTGCGCCACACCGGAACACCCGCTTGAGCATCGCGAGCGCTGCTGTTGCCATTCGAATGCTGAAACCCGATGTCCGGGAGAGGTTCATTAGGCTTTGGGTCACGACGCTTAACTTCTATTCCTTTTGTATTTTGCTTCTTTTAACATGAGAGTTTTGGGGTTTTATTTTATTCAAAACCCACCTTTTCTCAATCGAGCGAAATTCTTGTTTATGGGAAACAGACGGCCGCTGAGGTATCTCACTTGCTGCGCATAAGGTCCAGCTGAACAAGCTTGCGTGTGTGAGCGCCTCCAGCCGCTGCTCAATCATCAACCTCGGCAAGGTCGTATCACATCGACAGAGCTCTTTGCTATCCAGCTTGATTCCTAATCCAACAGACATAGCCAAGCCGTATCAACGACTTATCAACAGCACCATCGCGCTACAATCATAGTTCGATGTCTAGTATTGAATATCGCTCCTTGGGACGGCTCCGAACATGCCACTCGACCATGCATCACAACAACATTCATTGATCGACGCTGTGTGGTTCTTCACTTTACCTGCCCACCTTAGCAGTGGACTATCTTCGACCGTACTCTACCGCAGGTGAATTTTAGTTGGTTCCACTAACCGCCGTGGCCATCCGTTCTCATCCCTGACAGCAGCAGGTTCGTGGGATCCTGACAGTGGGAGTAAGAGGTCGCAGGCGAGAAAGGGCACAAACCAGTGACTGTTGACGCTGGTCTGGCCATTTGATCTTATGATCCCGGCAAACGACATGCGTGGGGTATCAAGCATCCTCGGCCTAGCGACTAGCCTTTCTCAAGGGCCGTGGCAGTCTCCTTGAATCCTCTAGCTGGTTCAAGGCTGCTGCTCCTGGAAACGAGAAACGAGACTCCTTCTGAAGTGAACAAGCTCGCAGCACAATATGGCTTCAGTAATATGGCTTGAAGCCAGTTGTGAGGCTCTCGCCAGCTTCCCACCACATTCACTTGGCGTTAGAGCTGTGGCGCCACGATATTGGAGTATCGCAAAGGGCCGCAGCCGACCAAGGTGGCTAGAAGCTTCTCGCAAGACAAGGAACGGGAACCAGTAGTTCAATTCCATCTATTGAGAGCCCGGCCTCCAAATCGATGATTTCGAGACTGCCCTGAGGTCCGGTGTCTCGCCCTGCTTTCCAAGCCCCAAGAGATCCTGAACAGGCCGAATGTGCGTCAGGAGGATCGTTCGTATTGCCCCTCGTGCGAGTTGCGACATCCAAGACAAGACACGAGAGATCGCACTCGTCTAGACGATAGAGATGGAAAAAGGGACCATTCCAGACCCTTCGTGAAACCTCCCGAAAGGGACCCCAAAGCCAACCAGCGACCAGGGATATCGGAGGGGAGTCCTTCGAAGAGGGTCACGCCAAGCAGCAATACCCGCCCCGGGGCGCGCCATCCGTGCTGCCGTCACCTGTCGCCCCCCTTCCAGCGGTCGTCCCTCGCGTGTGTGACGCAGTGCCGTCTCCACACCTTACTCAAACCCCCGGCTCAGCGGTGCCCAAGCTCGAGGTTGCTAAGAAATTCCCCGAGCCGCATACGTCATGCCCACCATCACCTCTCGCCCAGACGAGCTATGTCATCTCTTCACAGGAACCTGTTTGGGAGGAGAGGGAGGAGGAAATGAGACAACCACACGCAGCCACGCACAAACCACAGCAGCCGCCACGTTTTTGCTGGCTCCAAGCCCGGTCAGGGAGGGGCTGGTGTGGTACGTACAGTCCAGTCCAGTCCAGGCTTAGAAGCACCATGACATGCTCGTCTCCAATCATGGATGGAGCTCTTGGGCTCCAATCCAACACAAACGCCAGAAACGTGCAATCACAACGTCGATGCAGAGAAAATCTCCTGCACTCTAACGTAAGGGGGGCCACCCAAAACGGGCCCCCTTCACACCTTATTCCATCGCTTCTTTGGGACGGTGCGTTCGCTCCGGCTCCATCGAGCCTCTCAGATAACGTCTGGTGATGAGTGAGAGGCCCTTGAATCCGCCTAACAATGCGCGTGGGCTGGGGTCAAGTCACACCCTCATCTCAATTTTAATGGTCTTGATCAGTCAATGTCGGTATGAATCCTTGGCGTTGGTGCACCACGGCGGCAATGGACACGGAAGGAATTGAGGGAGGGACGGAGAGGAAAGAAAAAGTGATGTATCATGGGAGATTACCACCTACCTTGACGTCACTATGCGGTGTACCGGTAGCAGATCGCTTCACTCACACCTCACTTCCGGTCCAAATCTAGCAACCCGACGGGTGGTCTAAGGTGTGAGATAACGGGTAGCCTGCAAAGAAGAAAAATTCGTCAATGTGGGCTGGAGAGGATTGTGTCACCACCCGTGTGATGTAAGGCCGTGTGGGAGGTCACAAGGGGGTGCGTATTCAACCGGCTCTGGTTGTTTACGGTTCGAACAATGTATATAAGGCTCTTTTCGTCTCCCCCGTCGATAGCTTTGGATTTAATTCATCACTCACAACACAATTCAACAAGCAATCAAACAGCAACACCTCTCGAGGCCATACTCTTCCATCCAAACTACTATCACTACCCTCAACCACCAATCCAACACAAACACAACCGCGAACATGGGCGCCGTCGTCTCTTGCGTAAGTCCTACATCCTCACCACGAAACCACCATCACCTGAGACAGAGTACTGACAACCACGGCTTCAGATCCAATCCGTTTTCCGTACCATCGGTAACTGCCTGACTTCGGTCATCTCTGGCATCGGAGGCATCCTGCACGCCATCATCGGCGGCATCGTCTCCTTCTGCAACATCATCATCAGCTTCCTCACCTGCGGCTACTGCGGACGCCGCGGCGGCGGCGGTCGCAGGTCGCGCCACACGACCACGACTAGAAGTCGAGTCTAAGCCGTCCCTCGTCCGCGAACATCCGACACGCGTAGCACCCCGCCAAGGGCGTGCTACACATCCACGAGTCGGATGAGGGAGACATCACACGTCACGACACGAGCATTATACGATTATTGACCGACTTCTTGCGACGGGGGAGAGAAGAGGTGATTCGAGAGAGGAGGCATGAATACCTGCGACTGCTTTAGTCGAGCGCGCGCGATCAGCTTTGACAGCATACCCTAGTTTTTTTTCCCTTTTACGATACCCAGATACCAGTTAGCTTAGCTTCAATGGTATAACCTGATATCCATACATTTCCAACTCCGCTGAGATGCGATGAAGTTATTTGAGTGAAATATTTCAAATCGCACCAACATGAAAAAGGTGTTTGCCGAATTGATACCTGATACCTGCACAATTCGTGTACCAAACTGAGCACCCTATGTTTGACAGTTCGGTCTTCATGGTAGTATTCGAATCGATCGTCCTAGTGCGATAATACTCAGTTTTCAGCCGAGTTTGGCACATGATTACCGTGCACTTGAACTTCCACCTTGGATGCAATATTACTATTTTGGTAACACATCTAATCCTCCAGCACGTTCCGGTTAAAGAACCCATAAATCTGCCGCCCAGCCTCCTTACCAACCATCGGCTCCAGCTCCCGCTCGCTTAAATTGGCAACCTCACGCAAATTCTCCGTCTCCAGGACCAGCCGCATAATATTCTGGGGGTTGACGCCCGGCACGGCGCCGAGCATCTCTTGCGGCTCCAGGTTGAACGCCTGATCCTCAGCCTTCATGTCCTTGTCCAACCCGGCGCGGACCGCGGCGATCGGATCCGGCTCGTCCTCCTGCGATTTGAGCGACTCAAAGATCTCGGCCGTCTGGTACGGCGAGGACGACCAGATGATGCGCAGCTTCGGAAATGCCAGCGTGAGCAGGACGAGCTTGGATTGCAGGTCGGACGAGACGTTGGTCGGTGCGATGCTGTTGAGGCTGCCCGAGAGGTCGGCGAAGGGCTCCAGCGTAAAGGATTTGTTCTGGTCGAACTCGATGAGGAGCATGGGGCTCTTGTAGTGCTGGAACATGGTCTCGCACTGGGCGTACAGGCGTCCGTCCTTGAAGGATGAGATCAAATCGCTGATGGACTTGCGCTCGATGCAGATGTTGGGCGACAAGACGTAGTCTCCTACTGTCAGCATGCAGGGAACGATGATCATGGACCGGCCGTGCAGGAGTGACGGCAACGACGAGCGGAACTCTCGTACGTCGACGACCACGCGAGGTGGCTGCGCTGTCGCGGCGAGACGTCCACCGCCGGCAATTCGCGTGTTGATTGTTCGCAGGAAGGCCTCCTGCGGGTCCTCGGCGCCGTGCGGATCTACCGTCATCACCAACGACATGGACGCTCGCTCCTTGATGAGTTTCGTAAAGGCATCCTTCTCGCGCCGCACGCTCGACAGGTACCGTTGCTCCTCCACCGATTCGCCATAGTACATGAAGTACACGCGGACGTTCCTGTCGTTGTGGGACGACCGATAGACCTCGACTCGACGGATAAAGGCAGCATCGGGCTCGTACATGATGATGTACCGCGGCTTGACCTCTTCCAAGACATGCTCGTCCTGGTCTCCATCGTACGCGTGTATGGCGACCAAGTCCTGCATCTCGTACAGCTGATAATAGTCCTCCATGTTCTCCAGGGGATCGGTCACGATTTCCGGCTTCTGCTCTGCTTCCTCTTCCGTGATTTGCACCTCAGCCATAAGGTCTTCAACTTCTGCCGGCCGCTCAAAGAATTGGAGGATGCTGCCATTGTCCGCCCGGCCAAGAGAAGTTCCTGCTGCACCGCCGCCTCTCATCCGCCTCCTCTTGTTCGAAGGCGCCTTGCCCCTGAGCCGCTGGCCCGATCGATCAGTCGCACCGTTCAGGGCCTTCTGGTTCTCAGAGAAGAGCGTCGCATTGACTTGAGCAAACTCCCTCTTCCATCTCAGATAGTTGCGTAGTTTTCGTCGCATCATGAAGGCGGCGGATGGCTGGTCTTCATCTTCCTCGTCTTCTTTCGTTGGGTCCTTCTCGACTTTTGGTTTAAAGTGCATGGTTTGCAGGTAGTCGCGAAGTTGCCGGCAAGTATTGGTATCGCCGCACATGATGAGTATTGTACCGTTGGAGTCATCGCGGACCGGGGGGTCGAAATGCATGCTGTTGTCGATTTCCGTCAAGACGTCTGCTAACCACGCCCATTTCGGTTGTTCCTCGAGAACAGGCCGTAGTGAATCGATGTTTGCGTCCGCTGTGGCAGCTTTTGAGCTAGCAGAGTAGACTCGTCGCCGAGCTGTCTCGAAGATCGTTTGGGCCGCGTCAAGAAACAGCCAAGGGGACTGGTTCTGCCTTGTTGACCCGGGAGGCGGGGAATGTGCTGCGTGAATGGTGTCCAGATGTTGCAAGAACGAAACGGCATCCAGGGTGAGAACTGACTGAAGCATGCCTCGCAGGACGCTCAGGTCGTTGACAATTTGCCGCGTCTTCCAGCTAACTCGGTGCCAGTTAGGGTCGAGCTGCCTTCTGATAATCACGTCAAAGTTCTTGTGCAAGGCACTGTCGAGATTCCAATCATCCATCTCCAGGCCGGTATTGCCCTTCTTCAACTCGTGGATGCTGACTTCAACACATTCCAGGATGGCGTTTTGGATATCCCTCATGGCTTCGCTCATGGATATGTTCAGTTCGATGACTTCTGCGGTCTTCTTCCCTTCCAGCGACTGGGCAACCGTCACGTGAAAGCGCGGCCACAGCGAAGCTTTCCTCAGAAAGAGGTTCCTCATCATGGTGGTGAGCGGGGAAAACCCGGTTGAGAATGGATCGGGGTTGTCGGCGAATGCTTTCAAAAAGCCAGCTTTGTTCTTCTGCCGGTAAATTCGCAGAATGAAGGCTTCTAACGACGTCGCCACGACGCGATCGGCGTGCAGAACGATAAGACCTGTGATTTTCTCCGTGTCGAGGAGGTTGGTCAGGAGATCGACGACCAGGATTCGCGACGTGATGCTGAAGATTCCACCGCGGGTATACATCTTTTCTCTGGAGCCAACGCTAGTGAAGTCGGTGTTGACAACCGTGAGGCCCCTGGCGTTGGGGGACATGCTGATAGCGGCATGCTCGGCCAATGCCTCTCCAATCCAGTTGTTCTCTCGGTCGTCGGCTCCGACGAGAATAATCAGGTTATTGCCAGCTGCATCGTAGGAATGAAGCAGATTTGTGACGAGGCGCATCAGCCCCAAGCCCCGGGCGAGGACCACCAGCTCATCTTCATTTCTTAGCTCCTGGAAGAGGCTCTGCTGGTATTCCTGGTCGGGGTTAGTCTGATGAAAAGCAATCGCCATGGAGTTTGATACTTACAAGGGGTAGTGAGAGCTTGACCGGCTGAGCGTTGGTTGACATGGTGCATCGTGCCTGGGCGTGAGAAGACGCAGCGGTACCAAGTAAGGTTGGTGGTTACCTAGTGCAGGTCATCATGACTGCCGGATGGGGACTGACCTCACTACTGTCCCAGGGTACTACAGTGTAAAAACTGTGCGCCCTACTATGACTTGTCCATCAAAGTTCACCGCCTAGCACTGTACGACCTTGTCTCAACTTCAAGAAGTGGTTTTGCAGCATGACCATACAGAGAGTGCAGTGAAGCTTGCATTATCTACTACATGTGGTTGTAGGCTGATGTTCTTGGAGCTCTGGTGAGCGATAGGCTATGACCCGGGTCAAGGAGAGCAGTGCAAGAACTAACAAGCCTCTTTAGCATTTGTCTCAGAATGTTGAGTCGACTGTTAGTTCATCCACTTTCAACCCTCCGATTTGGATATTTTCACGAGTCCTTACTGACACGCCAGACGGTCGCAGATACAATGCTATCTTGCAGGCCCAGATGCGTCCCATGTCGGGATCTTCAAGAGCGATCAGGATTAGCGCCTGTACCCATCGAATCGACGTGACACTGCAACGATAACTGGTAGATGCATTCGTGGGGGTTATGGAGACTGGCGTGCTGTCACTGTAACACGCCGTCTTCTGTCAGGTTTTCGGCCCATCCTGCAACACATTAGTGGCCTCGTGATATGCACGTAACTCGCCGGTGACGCGCAGGAATCTGGCCAGCATCTTCCCATTCAGCTTAATGGCTGTTTGAAGGACTGGCCATGGGCGGCCGAGGCAGGCAGCCAATAGAAGGGCCAAGACCGTTGTCTTTGCTCAGGAGGCCTTCCAGGTAAGCGGGGATGTGTTGCTCGGGGTTGTCGCTACTTCCCCCCTTTGGGGAGGAACGACGTCATCAGCCGTCGCAATCCTCCGCGTACCGCACGAGACGTCTCGACTCACATGTAAGCCACCGACAAAGACGGTTTATAAACAGCTCATTGCCCTGCCCTTCTCTGTCTGTCTTCCCTTGCCTATACAACACACTTGAACCAAATCAGAGCCCAACACTTACCTAAACAAACAAACCTCACCCAAAATGGCCGACAAGGTTAAGGAACTCGTCAACAACATCACCAAGGGTGACGTATGTAACCACTGCATTGGTGAGGACAGAAGAACATCAAGCTGACTTACTCGCAGAACTCCGACAAGGAGAAGCAGTTCAGCACTCAGCCTATCAAGGAGGGTGGTGCGTCCGACCCTAAGTTCGCCGCTCACCAAGCCCACCCCGGTCCTGCCATCCCCAAGGACTTTAATGCCCAAGAGGAGGGCACCAAGGAGGAGCGCCGGGCCAAGGCCGAGGCTCTGAACAAATAAATGACAATTTGCCGACGAGGCTGCATCTCCAGGATGCTTGACGATGTATGACCAGTCACGACTTGTAGCATATGGAAATGGAAAGGGGAACACATCAGGGACCGGAGATTTCGGAATTGGTCGGCGGATAGCGTCGTAATACTGCCAATGAATTCATGAATCGATTCCCACACAATCCGAGACTATTAACATGACCTGGATTCCCTCGCCAAACGAACCCGTGCATTTTCTGATAAGAGTTGAAACAATGAGGGCTGTAGTAGAGCGTCGCGTAGACGGATTTATCACAAGAAGACAGGATGCTCAGAAACCATTGCCAAATTGGACACTTGACGTGCGTCTACTCGCATCTCTACCGATGCAGCAATGGGATGCTCCTTCAGCACGCTGCCGTTGGCAGTTGCGCGTCCCACAATGACGACAGACTTCCCCTTCATTCCACGTGGCGGTGCAAACTCAGGACTTTGTGGCTGGTACGAGTGGTCAGTCAGTCCGCGCGCGGGAAGGGGAACAGTAGAGTGGCCCGGGCCTGAGCTGACGCCCGAGCAGCACCCCGAGAGAAGGAAACATCCCAGCCGCCTGCCACTGAAACGAACGACTCAGCCACCTGCCGTGGCCCAGGGCCGGTTACGAGTTCCGTCCACTCACCAACCTCCGCTGGGCGTACGCAGCACTGAGGTGGGCTGCGTAAGGTGCCTTGGGCTGACTGACACCTGAGTGAGTCCATCAATCGTACGCCATTCCTTCTCCCGCTCATTCAGGTCCCGCGTACCATTATCCCATTCGCAATACGCACAAACACACCGCAACCACCACCACACCACCACCACCACTACCACCACCCGGACCTCACCTTCGTGCGGCATAACCTTCTCCTCACTCAGCCTTTCCGGGAGCCTTTCTACGATACCCCTAGGTCCCCCCATTGAGTGATTCGAGTCCACATTTCTTGAAACGCCCCCGGACCCGGAAGCTCTGGCATCTTTGACCACAAGCTTATCGCTCTCCTGCGCAGCTTTGCTTTTTTTGGACACAGAGTGGCTGCCTCACATACTGTGACTGACTGCATAGTACGGACACTCGCTGTACCTTGCTTCCCAACACATCTAACCGACCACCTCCATCGACTTGTCCGAGGGACCTTGTCCATTTCGCTGCTGAAAGCGACCGACCCACGAACCGCCGTCCCGAAGGAGGAGGTGTCTTGTTTGCCCAGACTAGTCACCACCTACGGCCTAAGCGCCACTTGCCATTGCCTACACACGCGTACGTACGACGCAAACCACTGCGACTACGGTGGCTGTTGCCTTCGCTGCCGCGGCTCCTGCAAGCACGCGAGCCCGCCCATCAACTCCACCTCATCCCAATTCCCAATTCCACCTTGATTCGACTACATACGAGCCACGACACCTCGCCCTCCCGATCACTCCGACTCTCCTCTCCTCCTCTGACCCCTCTTCTCCGCCAACATGCCGTCGGTATTGAGCGATGACGACAAGGAGACCGTCAAGCGCTTCGTCCCCAAGCAGACGAACAAGATCCAGGCCGTAGCTGTCGCCAGGCTATACGTTGCGTACCCCGACCCCGGAAAATGGACCAACACCGGGATCCAGGGCGCTATCGTCCTGTCGAATGATCTCGTGGGCAACACATACTGGCTGAAGATGGTGGACATCTCGGTAAGCTGCGCGTTCTGAACTCATGCATTCTCGGCTGACATCTATCCAGTCTGGAAACCGCGGTGTCATCTGGGACCAGGAGATATTCGACACGTGGAGCTACAACCAAGACCGCACTTACTTCCACAGTTTCGAAATCGAAGAGTGCCTCGCTGGTTTATCCTTTGTCGACGAGAAGGAAGCGAAGCAATTCAAGAAGAAGATGGACGACAGAGAAAAAAACGCAAGCAGAGCCACGAGATCGACTCCGTTTGGAGGAGCTGCCCAGCATTCGGCACACAAACACGGCCTGCTTGGAGGTCTCTTCGGCAGCCGACACGCCTCAGCCCCTACCCCTCCAGACTCTCCGCGATCGAACCTGCCCCACGGCCGAATGTCATCTCTGGGGAGTGTCAATGGCCATAGCCCCTCGGAATTCGCTGTTCTTGATGCTTTTGATCCCCAATGGCGGGAGAACTTTGGAGAAGACCTGCGAGACAAGGGTTTGACGGACGACTTCATCAAGGAGAACCAGGAATTCATTGTCGAGTTCTTGAAGGAAGAGCAAGAGAAACTAATGGCTGGTGCTCGAAGTCATGCTCCTCCCCCCCTCCTCCCCCTCCAGCACCCCATTCATCAAATGGCATCGAACCTCGGAACGCGCGCGCCCCTCCCCCTCCGCCGCCTCCAGGGGGGGGGCATTCGGACAGTTCACGGGCACCGCCCCCTCCTCCTGCCCCCAGACGTGGCGCTGCGCCTGCTCCCCCGCCAGCTAGGAGATCTGGTAAAACAGAGCCGCCTGCTGTCAACAGAGAACCGACACCTCCGAGCGAGCCTGCTGCGCCAGAGCCCCCGAAGAACCGATTCGCTGTGCCGCCGCCATTACCAGATGCTGGCAAACTTGCTCACGCTCTGGGAGGGTCAGTCAACTCTATTCGCGGGCCCGCAAATCCCGGACCGCCTCCCCCACCGCGACCGCCGAAGACGCCGATGCAAGAAGACGAGAGGCCTGCTGGTCACAGGTTTGGAGTACCGCCTGCCTTCCCTGGTTCCCGCCAGCCCCCACCAACCCCGAACCGGGGACCCGTTCCGCCGCCGCCGCCTCCTCGTGCGGATGCTGGCCCACCCCTTCCTCCGAAAGCCCCAGCATCCGAGGCGCCTCCATTGCCGCCCCCTTCTTCACGGCCTGTGCCGCCCCCTCCCGCAGCTGGCAACCCTCCACCTCCACCTCCGTTGCCATCATCGAGCGCCCCCCCGCCACCTCCTCTACCCACCTCTCCGCCGCCTTTGCCAACATCAAACGCGCCTCCGCCACCGCCGTTGCCGTCATCGAACGCTCCTCCGGCACCTCCTTTACCGCCGTCATCGAACGCACCCCCTGCCCCACCTCCACCGCCTCCGGGAGTGGGAGCTCCTCCCCCACCGCCTCCTCCACCTCCTGGTGCCTTGGGTGGACCTCCTCCCCCCCCTCCCATGCCCAACCGAGACTCTGGCTACTCATCTGGCGTCCCGGTGCCTGCCCCAGATTCTTCGCGCTCGGCTGTGCTCGGCGATATTCAGAAGGCTGGTGGAGTCAGGGCTTTGAAGAAGGTCGACAGAACCCAGATTCGCGACCGCAGCGGTGCGGCGGTTGGTGGTAGCAGCGACACGGGACCGCATGGTAGCGGTTTGCCTCCTTCTGGCGTCGCGCCGGGTGGCGGTGGTGACATGGCCAACGCACTGGCCGCTGCATTGCAGAAGAGAAAGGAGAAGGTCAGCAGAAGCGGTAAGTTAGAGTCATATCCATATATGTTGGGTGCTAGGCTAATGGTTGGACAGATGATGAAAGGAGTGACAACGACGACTGGTAAGCACCCAGTGACCTATGGATTATGGAAATGGGCAGAACGAGCTTCGAGGCTTGGTTCGTGTCTAAACCTCGTCGAAAAAAAGAATACAAAGCAAATCATTACACATTCAATTGGCTATCCCAAGCGACAGCTACATACTTAGGGACTGGGTGGATGAGTACTGTTGGCATGGACGAGATGTTCTCCGGTTATATCGTCTGTGGATGAAGGAGACGCCGGCCGGATGTTAGCAGCCGATGACTGGCCATTTGGTAGACAGGGCCAGACGGGCTTTGGAACCAGCTCGTTGGCCGGGTGTAAGAGACTGGAATCAATCAATATTCAAAAGCGTTCATACAAACACATGGTCACTGTGATACAACATGACACACCATATTACGGATCATCGAAGGAGTATTGAAAAACTTTTGGAAGGTGGCCCGAAGACCCCATGCCAAGCGGATTCAATTAATCAGGCGCAAGGAAAAGTAAATCTATCGTCCAGATGATCCGACGAGCCATGACGTCTCTCCCACCATGGCCGTCCAACGCACCACCCTCGACACCTTGACTGTCGCGGAATCCGGTAGCCGACAACGAAGACGGCCGCCGGATTTGAGAGAGAAGACAGCGTTCCCACCCTCGGCCTTGCAGCAGAAGACGGTTCGTTGAGAAATGGGAAGGTTTCGGGGCTTTCTCGACACACGCAAGCGAGCGAGGGGGAAAGGCAAGGGGCATGAAAGCGACATGTTTAAATGTCGTCAATGTCGACGTCCTTCTTGCCGCCAGCGCCACCGGCAGCCTCGTCCTCGGACTCCTCGGAATCGCGGTCGTCGTCGAACTCGAAGTTGCAGTCGCCGTCGCCGTCGGCGCCGTACGTGTCCGTCTCGTTAATCTTTGCAGACTCGGGCAGCTCGCCGTAAGCCTTGAGGGAGCGGGCCTCGTCGGCGGTATACTTGAGAATGACGTCGCCCTTGTCGTCCTGGTACTCACGCAGAGACAACAGGATGATGTCGCCCTGGTTGATCCAGACCTTCTTGCGGAGCTTGCCGCGGATGTTGGCGAGACGCTTGACGCCGTCAAAGCACTGAGCCTCGAGGCGGCCGTTGCCGAGCATCTTTACGACCTGGGCGTATTCTGTTTGAGGGAGAAACGTTGCGTTAGCATGGGGTTTGGGTAAGAGAAACGAAGTGGCGGTGGGATGTCGCGTAGAGATTTTTTCCTCGTGATCGTGTTCCGGTGAATACAGGAACTGGTGGGACTAACCTTGGCCATCTTCCTTGAAGGTGAGCTCACGCTTCTCGTGGTCGGACTCGTTCTTGCCACGTCTGCGGTTCTTTCCTCCCTGTGTGGTTGTTAGGCCTTTTGCTCCAAGCCAAAAATCTCCATCATCAACAGCTTCATCATAAATGTGCTGTCGTGTTTCCAAGCAATAGCAAGGAGGGGGCGGGGTCCTTTGCGGGTCCCCCGACTAAGCAGGGGGAGGGGTGGTTTTCGCAGCACCCGCTTGGAGGGGAAATCTCTTGAGGAGTATCATGGGAAAGGGAATCTGGACTGACCTTTCCCTTGTTCTTGGGCATTTTGGCTACTCGTGAGAATTCCGGTTCTCAGCGGTATTGGATGGAGGAGGGGTGGTGGTGGAAGACGAAGTTGTCAGAGTGGGAAGGGAGAAGAGAGCGAGAGTGGGCGGTGATGTTGACGGGGCTTTATTGTGCGCGAGCGCAGAATGGTCTTTGGGCTTCTACGGCCTCTGCTTGGTGCTTTGCTGCTTGGTGCAGGGCAGTGATTTAATGGATGGAACAGGGGGTCCTGTTTTGCTGGGTTCCTGTGGGCTGTGTTTGGTAGGAGGGGCGAATGAGGCTGGCTTTTTTTGCGCAGAAAGTGGTGCCGGTATGAGTCAAGTGGGGGGGACTTGTTTTCTGTTGGCGACGGCAGGAGCAGGATTGTACACTACACTATGACATGCGGTGTCACGAATGGAGAATGGCCTGTACGCTGAGGTGTGTGGCTCACCTAGCAGGTGAGCGTGAGCCACAGGGGCGTGAAGCTGGTGGTACAGAGCGGCTGTGATTCGCAATGAGGGACCCGCAAAGGCACGGCCTGGGCTCCCGAGCCTAATTACCTAAGCCATTGCGGGAGAGCTTCCAACCATGTATGCATCGCTTCTTTTTCGACCGGAGCTGTGGTCGCGTTCCTAGCTTTTTTGCCCTCTGGCTGTCCATTTCCTTGACAGATACGGCTTTCAAGGAGCAAAATCTATGATTCTGGTCACTACTATTGTCATGCCAAGTTAGATGCCCAACCCACCGCCGTCAGTCCTTTGCCGCCAAGGTATGACTGCTCGCGAGCCGCCATCAGCAGAAACATCGCCATGATCCCGGCGCGACTTCAACATGTAACTCGCATCATTAGGCAGCTGCCGCTGCGCGGCAGTTTTCTACCACCTCTCGCCCGATACTCCAGCGCAAAGCGCAAAGCCGCAGAGCAGACGGCCGCCACGAGCCCTGAATCACCCCAAGTGCGCGATATCAACAAGTCCAAAAGCCTGTATGACCTCGAGAACGCGCAGCTGTCGCATCATTGGAAGAAGATCTTCGACGAGCTCGACATCGGGATACCTGCCAACGACTACCGAGTGATACGTCTCCCCAGGGATCTCAAGGCGATGCCCCTGACTCGGTTTCGAGTGTCGAAGAGACATGTGATGAGGGCGTTCGACACGGCCTACTTTACGGAGCACAAGTATGAGCATCCAAAGGCAGTCCTGATGAGACACTATTACGAGGAGGACAAGAAGAACAAACCCCTGTGGCTGTGGTTTTACGGCATCACTGCGGTCGACACGCCGGCCGTCGTGAGCATGGCCAAGTACCGCATGAAGCTCGCACTCCACGCCGCTCTAAAGGACCGGGGCTACGACGCATTGGGGCGAATAATCGACTCCGAGAGCGAGACGGGGATAGGCACCACCCTCCGCGGCGACCTGCGCGGGACGATCGCATGCGTCGCCAAGACTCCTCGGGATGTTGTAAAGACACTGCCGAAAAAGGATCTCCGGCTTGCGATGGACGTCCTCGTGGACGCTTTCATTCGCATCCATGAATTAGTACAGATGAAAGAGGAAGAAAAAGGCCAGAACAGGATCGAGAAGGAGCAGATGTTGGTGGAGACAGCATGCATAGAAGAGGAACATATCGAGCAGAAGAACCTCAAGGAGAGGAAACGCAAGGAAGAGGCTAAGAGACGAAGCCCGCCGGGCTCGGGATTGCTCTGGGAATGAGCAATTGCCGGCGGGAACAACTGTATACCATAAGGAGATGCTGACCGTGCTCACGGGCGTGCACAAGGTCTCCCGGCCACCGAAGGCTTCGAGCCTCTGGTACATTATACGAATGATACCCCAATATATAGAAGAAACCACTCCACCACTCGAAAACCCTGTTAACTTCTCAGACGACGTCACAGTCAATGGTGACCGTGTCCTAAGTGGCAGCCTTCCTGGGCAGCACATTACCCAAAGAGCCTGGTGAAGGCTGTTCAATTATGTTGGGTCTTTCAATCATTATAAACACCCTAGATAATCGTTACAACAGCTGTTGAACAAATCTACCATCAGACCCGGCGAGGACATGCAATATCCTAAGCAGCAGGATTAATAGGTGGTGAAGCACGGGGGAAAGGTACGTACCCAGTCACCCTCTATGAGTGCCTCCTCAGTTCCGGGGCCAAATCTAGAGTTGCTGGCGACGAATCACATCGCTAGCGCAGAGCTGCCAACCTGGTAATTAACTGTGACTGGCGTTGCACCTCTAAACGAGCATATGTGTCTCGCATACACACACATCACTGCGACGCGAATCTCACGGCCACCCTTCAGCCATTCGGAGCCATTACGACCCGGACCTGCGACCTCTGAAGAACGGACTACGACATCGACGATTGAGCTACCCAGGCAATTGACCGGTCGGCTCGGCACGGAAACACCTACATTACGCACGACGCTTCGAAAACGATAGATTCGTTCAACACCAGCAAGCACAGCCCACCATGCTCGTCTCCCTGACCGTCGGCAAGGTCGACGCCGGCGTCACGGTACTCCTGACGCCGGACAAGCGCCTAGTACGTTGTTCACGATGCACATCCGATGCTGGCGATGGATAGGGGGGTGCTCCCCAGGAGAGCCGTGACGTCTACAGACTTGGCATCTCCCTGGCCCCCATGCCCATCCACCTGGCCCATCTACTCCTCTCCTTGACGCTCCATACTGACAAGGCCCTCTAGATCGAATTCCCCTCCATCCTTCTCCCTCCCAACATCTCCTCTGGTAGCATCGTCGACATCACCGTCGCCCGCAACCTGGGTTCAGAGGCCAAGACCGAACATGCCTTCCGCGAGCTCCAGGACCGCATCTACTCCGCCTTCGGGGCCAGCGCGCCCAAGACTCCTATTCTTCGCTGCCGCAACGCGACGCAGACCTCCGTCGTCCTCGAGTGGGACCCGATCGAGCTTGCGACCGCCGACCTCATCTCTCTCTCCCTGTACCGCAACGGCCAAAAGGCCGGCAGCATCCCCCGCCCGCTGCAGATGCACAGCACAAAGATCAGCGGTCTCGCCGTCGACACCGACTACACCTTCCACCTCGTCCTGCGCACCACGGCCGGCACCTTCAGCTCCGACAAGGTCGTCGTGCGCACCCACAAGATGACGGATCTCAGCGGCATCACCATCACCACGGGCATCATGCCCGCCGCCACGAGGGAGGCGCTGGCCGCCGCCGTCGACCGCATCGGCGCTAAGATCGTCGACAGCGTCCGTATCGACACGACGCACTTCGTCACCACCGAGGGCCGCGGTCTGGCGTGGGAGAAGGCCGTCGAGACGAACATACCCGTCGTGCGGCCCGAATGGGTCGAAGCGTGCGAGAAGAACGGCCGCATCCTCGGTGTGACCAAGTTCTACCTCGACGCCCTTAGGCCCGGCCCCTCGAGCGACGAGCTGCAGCAGGCACCAACTCCACCCCAGCCGCAGCAGACCCCCCAGACACAGAAGGAGCTGCCGACGCCCCCGGCTGCCAACACGCCGGAGAACAACTACGAGGCGGCCGCCACGTCTACCAAGTCGCCGGAAAGCGAAAGGTCCCCGTCTAAGGAGGAGGACGATGAGTCTTCCGGCGACGAGGAGAAGGAGGCGGAGCAGAAGAGGATCGCAGACCAAGAGGAGCAGAAGGTGCGGCTGGAGGACAAGGACGAGCAGAACCTCGCTCATCGGCCAAAGGCGGACTCGGATTCGGGCAGCGAGGACGGTAGGGGAGAAGAGGACAACCCCAGCAAGGGGGAAAAGACTGGCACTTCCCCTGACGGAGCGTCCTTTCAGGATGTAGCCTTGTAAAGGCGGGGTGCGAAACGAAGGTGTTTGCGGTTCTTTTCACAGCACGGAGTTACGTAGATGTCTCGTGTGTCTAGAGTGCGATTATCCATTTTTTCACGGCACTTGTAGAATCAGGTATCACGGAATGATGATGCTACAGTTTCATTGCTTTCATGATGCCCGCCTCGAGGAGCTCGCGTTGCCAGGCCCACAGGGCACCCATCTCTTTTGAGACAACCCCCTTGGAGCCTTCTCTCTCTCTCATGGTGAACGGGGCCTATGGCAGGATCTCCTTACCCTGCCAATCCCAAAATCGTCCCCGTCCCTCGACCCCAACCTCCTCCGTCAACACCTTGCACATCCTCTCCACCGCAAACTCGGGCTCGAACAGCTTCTCCTTGGGCACCGTGTTCCAGAACCCCTCGGAAAGCCCTGTCTTGACGGTGCCCGGGTGGTACGCCACTGCGATGGCCTTGTCGCCGCTGCGCGCCCGGAGCCACAGGTCCAACGACTTGGCCAGGGACGTGACGCCCGCCTTGGAGGCGCGGTAGGAGTACCACCCGCCCTTGAGGTTGTCCGAGGTCGACCCCACGCGCGCCGACATGGCGGCCCAGACGGCGTGGCCCGGCGGCAGGCCCCTTGCGTCCTCGGATGGCGAGGGGGGGAGGGAGGCGGCCTTGCGGGGGAGGAACGGCGAGAAGTGCTTCATCAGCATCATCTGCCCCAGCGTGTTAACCCGGAACGTGTCGAGCGCCTTCTCGTATTCGACCTGCCCGGGGCTCTTTTCCGGGTGCAGGATCCCGGGGATCGCGAGGGCCAGCCTCAGGTGGTGCGTCTCGGCGGGGAACAGGCCCCGCGCCTCCTCGGCGGCGGCGGCGATGGTGGACTCGTCCGTGACGTCGAGCCGCACGACCTTGAGGCGCGAGGCGAGGTCTTCCGTCTCCATGGAGGGCAGGGCGAGGGACTCGAGGAGGCGGTGCTTGGCGGACGTGGTGTCGGGCGAACGCGAGGTCGCGAGGATCGGGGCGCCGGTGGTCCGGAGGAGGTGCTTGACCAGGTGGGCGCCGATGCCGCGGGAGGAGGGGGAGACGAGGATCCAGGGGCGGGACATGGCTTTTCCCGTGCTTGGGTCCGGGGTTGAGGGTTACAACGGAGGTCGCGGCGTTCCGGTCACATGGGCTGTTCGTCGTCGCCGGTGGTTCACTCGGGGCGGCATGCAGTGATTGTTCGGGCCAGGGGGGACGATGAAGTCGGGCGAAAGATCCAATCACAACGGTTTGGCACACAGGCAAACGCAAACGGAGCACGCACACGATGTCGGGTCATTTGTATGTGAGCGAGCTACTTACACAACGCTCGGTTGTCGAATTGGGGTTTCCCCACAAGCTTCAGTCAAAGACATCATGACTTTGATATGATGGAGAAAGAGCCCGCTGCGACGCACCCCGTGCAAATGCCCTGGGGGAGACAGGGGATTCAACGACGTCATTGGCTGAAATTTCGCCCGAGGTCCGGCATTCTTTGGCGCCTTCGCAACGCACACTCATCGCCCGCTTTGCGCTGTCGATGCAAACGGGGTTCTGGACCGACGACATGTCGCCTTCCAACTCACTTTGACTTGCGATGGGCACATGCACTTTCGGTATCTCGAGGACTCGCAGTGGGCACGCCATATGCTGGGGGATGGTATTTCTATTATTCATCACAGCTGCGCAAGCAGCGCGGAATGCCTCGAACGCTTCGCGATAAGGGAATGGAACAAACACGTTCTGAGCACTGGGTATACTCACTCATCAAGGCCGACTGTACAGCTCCCGCATCTCTGTCCCGACAAAAGAAATCCGTCTTCATACTATACATTCCGTAAACGCCATGCCCCGCCCATTTAGATCGCGACTGTGTTCAGCGATCGGCGGTTCTCACTCCAGACAAGAAGAAGGAAAGGAAAAGAAGAAGAATAGGAGAAGGACACGATCCGTCACCCGTCAAATCATGCCGTAAGGATAACCGCCCGTATCCCGAGCCTGCGAGGCCTCCGTCTTCTCCGTCCGCGTCGTCTCCTGGCTCACCCTCGCCGCCAGCTGCAGCTCCCGGATGAGAGGGTCCATGGCATCCAGCCCGCCGCGCGTCATCTTCGGCGTCGCCATCACGGCCGGATGCCTGCTGCCACGGACGATGCGCGGCGTTTCGTGCGATGTCGAGGGCCGCCTCGGCATGTGCTGCTGCTGCTGCTGCTGCTCGACAAAGTCGTCAGAGTCACGCGCGGCGTCCACGATCCAACGGGAGGAGCGGCGCGAATCGGGCTGCTGTTGCTGCAGCGAGCGGTTGCGGCCGTTGAACCGGCCCGTTCTGCGGACGCGGACTTCGTGGGTCGCGTCCAGGCTGATGCGCTGCTCCTCGTAAATGTAGTCATCGTCGTGGGGGAGGGGCCATTCTAGAGGGCTAGAGCCCAGGAAAGGGGTCCCGGGGAGGCTTTGGAGCTCGCTTATGCACTTTTCGAGGTGTTCGATGAAGAGCATTTGGTTGCGTTCCTGCTGGTGCATGCGCATTTCAAGACGCTCTTGGTTCAGGAGCATCTCGTGCGCGAGATCGTTGACGCGCGCGCTGCGGAGGTTGGTGTAGTGGTTGCGGAGCTCGCGGGTCGATATGTTCAGGAAGCCGATGGAGTCTTCCTCCCTCGAACGGCTTTTGGGGCGCAAGGCCGCTGCCTCGTCTGCGTCGCCGTCGGCGGGGACTGTTTCGCGTCGGTTGTTCCCGTTGGTTTGTCTTTGGTCCCTGGAAGCATTGGGAAGAGCTGGGTTCGTGGTGTTGCCAGCAGCGTGCGAGCGCGCCACCTGCGTCGCGTTCTGCTGCCGTGTCTGGCTATCGGCGAAAGGCGGATGGGAGACCTCAATCACGGTCATGGGCGAGTTGAGAGTCGAATCCGACCACCGCTCGTCGAGGGGAACCGAAGGAACTACCTCGGCAACGGGCATGATGGCGCTCAAGCGAGGGCCGGCACCGGAGCCGGGTTTGGGGAACGCCGCGATGCTGCCCGCAATAGACTGGTCGTCTTCGGCAGAGTCCGGATGGGCCTGGTCGTTGGAGTCGAAGAAGCTGAAGCGGTTCAAGTAGAGCCGATCCGCCTCCGCCTGCGAGAGTGTGGCAGAGTCGGCACGCGACATCGCAGTCCGGCGTGGGGCCAAGTGGCTGCTGCCCGTCTCCACGACCTGTGTGACGCTTGCGTCGGACGGTGCAAAGCTGCCTATCCGATCCAAGAGTGGCACTGAGCTCGCCCAGCTGGTGCGATGAAGACTCCCCCACCGACGGGGAGGTTCGGAGCTCAGCGTACTGTCCCTGGCGTCACAGTTGCCCAGCGTTCTGATGCCGACGGCCGTCGAGTTCCTTTGGTCCTCCGTCATCTCGACCAGGAGCGGTGTCTTTTCCCAGTCTATCGTGGGTGTTTCCTGGGCAGTCTCCCAGCCGGGCGTCAACTCTTCTCGCGCCGTCTCCCACCCTGGTGTCTCGGTTTCTTGTGTGGCCTGCCAGTCCGATATCTTGGTTGCAGTGCCATGAGAAACTCGATCTGAAGAGCTTTTGTGGGATTTGGCCATGTTGGCCAGGTTCGTGGCAGACAGCTTCGTCTCGATGCCGTGAAATAGGAAGTGGTCTGCGGAGCCAAAGGTTCCGTCGCGAGAAGGCAGACGCAGAGAACTAATAGCCGTTTCGCAGGTCCTCGGCCTCGGAGTCACCTCCCCATCCTCGTCCTGTTGCACCTGCTTCTTCATAGCTTTGAGAGCCTCCATGTCCCGCTGCTTGAGAGACTTGACGCGCTCTTTGCGACTCTGTCTCGAGGTAGCGGTCGTTGTTGAGGGGTTCCGAGACGCCAGGGACTCGCCGACCAAGGTGGTCTGCGCTGTGTCGCTGCTTCCTGGCCGGGCAATGTACGATTGTCTCGGTGTCGCGGCCGGCATCTCTGGGCGCGCGATGGACGCCACCGAGTAAGCCTTAGCGGACCGCGCGCTTGAAACCACCGCCTCCGATAGCTCAGTTGTTGCAACACTCGGACTAATGGAGTGCGGCTCTGAGCAGGTAGCCGGACTCAGCTGAGGGACATCCAATGCCACGCCCTGGTGCTGGGACTCGGCACCAATCCTGCCATCAATCGAACGTTGGGTGTCTAGGACATGGTCTGCTTGAGGCCTCAAGATCTTGGTACTCGACCTGCGCGGTGGCAGAGTGATGTTTTCCGGACGCTTAGGGGCTGGTTTGGCCTTGGGCTTCCGCGAGTTTGGGTCCGTCACCTGGGGGGCAAGAGAGCTTTCCTCCCTGCCGAAGTGATAGCCCTTGTCGAGACTACCGGTCGGTCTTCTGCCTGCTGGGACGGGGTCTGCTGGAAGCTCGGCGTACTGTGGCGGCGGTGGGTGCATCCGGTCGTGTTTCTTCTTGGCCGAAGAAGGCTCACGTAAACTCCCGGGCGGCGTGGTGTACGGCGTCATCGGCGGGCTCATTGGATTTGGGTTGATCTTGGGCCAGATGGACACCGAGCCCTTGGCTCCTCTCCTGGTGCTCATCGTGTTGACGGTGTTGAGGGTCGAGATGGACCCCTTCTCGCTGACGGTCTTGAGCACGGTGACCGACCGCTCACTGGCATACGGCCTAGCGGCGCCGTTCCTGTTTTCTTCGTCGCTGCTCCGCACCGGGGGAGTTGGTGGGAGCGGCGGTGTGGCATTGAAGATTGCGAGAGCCCAATCGGAATCCGGTCCTACGTGGCAATACTCCAACGGAATGGAAATTGCGATATGCGAGTGGCCGCTGCTTGTCTTTGACGCCACGGCAGAGTTGGGAAGGCCTGCGGTTAGGGGCCGACGGGTAGGCGACTCGGATCTGGCCCGCGTGCGTGGGCGGCGCAGCTTCTTGAAGAGGCCCCATTTCTCTGGCTGTTCCGGCGGTTCGGCGGCGTCCTCGTCGAAGACGGATTGCGAGGGGAATTCAGGCGGCGGCGAGGTGGTTCTGAGGAAGTCGATGAGATCTGCCAGACCCTCTCTGTCGCTGTTCCCTCTGGCCCTTGCACGGACTGCACCCCATTCCGAGTCGCAGTCTGTCGTGTCCATCCTGTCGAGAGCCTGTGTGAAGAGATCGTTCGACGACCGTGCCGTGCGAGGGTAGAAGCTCCGCTCAAAGTCGCTGTCGAGGCTGTCAAAGGTACCTCGTCGACCCTGGGTGAGGGTCAGGTCAAGCCGTGGCGGACCCGACTCTGATGAGACGACCATGACCTCGCTGCGTCCACGAAGGTTGTTCCCTGAAAACACCATTTCGTCGGGTGGTCAAGAGGGCTTCAGTGGTGTAGTAAATAGGGTTGGTTTGGGACAGCATGCCCAGGAGGTCCCGGGCGAGGTTTCGATGGGCGCAAGATGCTTTGAGAAGGTCGCACGATGTTGGTGGATCTCTTCGACGGACGACTTGCCTGCGGCGCAGCAAGCCAACCTGGACAACACGGGGTCGGCTCGGCGACACCCCCGTCAAAGAAGTGGAATGATGGACACGTAACCGGGAGGAATGGGAAATCAGAGGTTGACGTGTTCCTGTGGTCTCAAAAACCAGCGACGCCCATTCATCACCACCCAAGAGGCAGGGAGGGAGAAGATGAAAGGCGGACTGCAAGAGACGGAATACAAGAGAGGAACCGCAACATCAGAGGTCGTGCAACAGCGCTTGGATCATCTCTCACTCGTTTCTGAGCGCCAGGACGCGGACGGGCGGGATCGATATATGTTCTTATCCCTTCGGGAGGCCGTTGGGACAAACTGGCGGGTGAGGAGGCAGGCGGCGGCAGATGGTAGCAGTGGAAGCGTCAAACCGTCGCGGGGAGGCGTCCGTGCAAAATTATGGGAACGAGTGCTAGCGGCTTCGAGACGACCGCCATGGTCAGACTTTCGAGCTACCTCTCTGTCCGTAAGAGACCAGCCAGCCAAGCCAGCGATGAACCAGCTGGGACCAAGGGACGAAGAAGCGACGGCGGCGGCGCGCAACGGGGAGTAGGGGGAAGCCTCAGGGCAGATCAAGGGAGGGAGAAGGCGGCGTTGCTAAGAACTCTAGCCGGTTGTCTAGGGGCCGCTCGGTGGGCTCGTGGCGCTGAGACTCGAGTTCAGGATGCCTCGTCTACGAAATCTGATTTTCTTTTTCTTCCCTTGGTCTGGGTGGCTCGGGGCGCGACGTCCACGAGGTTCCCCAGAGACATCTGGAACCCGGGGGCGCGAACGAGGCGTGACGAAGAAGCAGCAGGAGACAGGCAGAAGAAGGACCAGTTGACAGCGCCACACTGAAGCCATGATGTTTCTTTTTCCCGGCGCCTTGCAGCCAGGCGGTCCACCAGCCAGAGACGTGTGGTACGCCCAGTGTGTGTCACTCCGCTCAACTGAGAAGAGGCTCGGGCGGGAAGGGGAAGAGAGAGGAGAGACGACCCAAGCCCAGCTTTCAAGGGCCGAAGCAAGCAAGGACGGTGGCCCCCCCCAACCCGGTTTGCTACTAACGACGGGGCGCGGCACCGGCGACGGGGGCGGAAGGCTGGGATTCGACGGACGGAGAACACGAGAGGAGATGACATGGGGAAGGAGCTGCAAGGGACACTTGCTTCTTCTTCCTCTTCTCTTTGCCCGTCCGCCATGGTTCGGAGGATAAGAGGCTTACAGGTTGACACTAGACACACCTGGCCAGCAGGACGGCCAGCAGGATGAAAGAGGGGGCTGCAAAACTGGCAGGCGGACCGGCAGGGGAGAAGAAACGACGATCATCGCGTTTGGCGTGCATAGGACAGGGGGCTGGCCCATCACCCATTCTCTCGGTTAAGGGGGGGACGGTCTTCCAATTCTCGAGGACGAGGGGAGGAGAGGAATGGGGTCCGGAAAGGAGGACCGGGGGGAGACATGAGGTGATGCCGGACGGCCCCAGCACGCTGGGTAACCCCGGCAAGGGATATGCGGTAGGGGTACGATGAGTGCGCGCGCGCAGGACGGGCTGCGTGGTCGCAGGTGCAGCATGTGCAGCATGTGCAGCCGTGATGATGCGAAGCAATTGCCATGAGATTCGCTGCAGTGGTCAGTGGGCAGCGATGGGCGACCAGGGCCCGGTCAACCCGGCTACTCGAGCAGAGCGGTGTTGTTAGAAGGGGACCGCCCTCCGCTGCATATGCAGGTTGTTGAGAGAGAGAATTCCTTGGCAGATTGTGTTTCTTGTGTGTCTCTTGTTTCTGTCCACCTGTGTAACAAGTCGGGCTGCAGCCTCTGTGTCAAGTGCTGTATGAAGGGGAGAGGGGATTGCTCGACAACGCTTCCAGCTTTGTGTTCCCCTCGACCGTTTGTCTTTCCTGTTTCCCCCCCTTCTTTCTTTCTTCGTTTGCCCGGTTTGTCCTTGTTGGCATTGTCTGCCCTCGTGGCCGACATCCCACGTTGGTCGGCCAGAGGAAGTCTTTGTCCGGAGCAATCCAGGATCGGCACAGGCTGTCAAGAGCCAGGGCAGCGATGCGTCCGATTGTCATATGCCAGCAGAAGCCGGGCTAGCGGCAGACGAGTGTTGCTTCGCTAACTCGATTGCATGTTTGACCGCGAGAGTGTCAGGTCACTTTTGATTTGTGGCTTGTTTCTTGGGGCCGTGTGCGAGCGTCTGGGGAAATAAAGGCACAACCACGTCCAGTGGTGTTGGCCGTTCTCGGCTGAAGATACCAGTCCCCGTTGGAAGAAACGCCGTGTGGCACACCGAGTGTCTCAATCTTTTTATGACGATGTCAAGCACGAGAGCCATCTGGCCAGGAAACGAGTTGAAATGAACCTGCCCAGCAACCTTGGCCTCGGCTGTTTCCTGCACACCCTCCATCGGCGAGACAGGACAAGACAAGACGACGAGTCTCCAACAGCCCGTACGGCGAACAGCCTGCAAAGTCCAGGCCGCGCTGTCCCAACTCCGGCAGCGGCTCAAGCGCTAGCTCCCTCTGGGCCCTGCACCCGCCAGGCCCACCCGAGATCAGAGATCAGAGTCCAAGTGCGAGGTGATTCTCACCTCCCGATCGCAGAAGGACGAGCATTCGTCAATGCCCCGGTATGCTTATCTGCTTATGCAGCGCACAAACGCGCAACCGCCATTTCTGGTCGGGGTTACATTCGTCGCTCGTCTGGTGACGGAAGATCTTGTCCAGCTCGCCCGGCGCGGCATGAAGCTCTCCAAACCCACCACCCGGGGTTCTGCAATGCGCAGTCGGCTTCTTATTCTCGGCTCCATGGCCCATGCTCTGCTGAATGCCCTTGCCCTTGGCCCCCCGATGTCACGCTGCCCAGCGCGGCAACTCAGCTCTGCACCTCGGGCGATCCATGCACAACCATAACCCTCCCAGGTGCACATCCCGCCCGCTGAACGCATCCCAAGATCTCCAATCTGCGGGTGTGATCCGTCCCCATTCCCCCATACTTCCTGCCTCCCTCCCGTCCGTTCGTCCCCGGCGCGTCCCCCGAGAGGGATCCTCCCTGCCCTCCTCTTCCTCCATCCCTCAACATCGCTACGTTGCCAAACATCGCTTCCACTCTCCTCTTCCACGGTCTGCCCCTCCCTGGCATGCCCTCCCGGCACCGACAACGACCGCATCGCCTCACAGGCCGGCCGGATCGCAATGCGACTGTGAGGTGGTATCCATAAAAGCGTCTCAACCCCACCGCCGAACCTCTCGACCTGAGCCATCGGCTTCCTGCGTTCGTATCCCTTGCGCCGCTCCCAGACCCCCATCCATCAATCTATCACAAATCCCATCAAGCACCATGGCCGTGGCCAGCCCTCCCCTTTCCGTCAGACCCCGGTCCGCCCGACACGCCCGCTTGGCCCCTCCGTCCCTCATCGCCTCTCCTCGCTGTCAATGAGAGCCGAAACAGCGCCCCCAGAAACAAGAAAAACCCATGCAAGCCCCGCGTGCACCGTACCGAACGCTGTCCGACGCGAGCGAGACCCAAGCACCAGAAAAGCCCAGCTCGGCTAGCCTGGAGCAATGCCAACCCGTGAGAGACACCAGACGGCCAGGGCAAGGATCCTTCGAGACCATGGTTCGCCAGCTTGCCAGCTAGACAGGGAACACCCATCCTCCCTTTCCACCCCCCCGGGCAATGTCCCTTGGCCCCCCCGTCTGCCATCCGCCATCCATCCCCATCAATCCATCGTGTAACTCCCGTCAAACCCTTCGGACGAGCGAATGCCAGATGTCTCCCCGTCGTTACTTTGCTCACCAACGTCCTCGTGCCATCCCGGTCGCTCATCCTCCTCGTCTTCCACACCTCGCCGACGTTCCACATAATGTTTCTCTCTTTGCCGGCGTGCATCATAGCTTATGATTCATCGGTCTCGAGTCACCCAGAGGCCCGGATATTTCCTCCCGTACAGTCTTAGAACCCCGGTTCGAGAAAAAGAAAGCAAGAGGCAAAACAGGGCCAGACCTAGGCCCGGGCTGAGAAGAAAAAAAGCATCAGAGTGGCCCGAAGCTTGGTTCTCCCGTCCTCGTCGACGTCCGTCCCGCTTCCATTTTCCTTCCCGAGGCTTGCCCAACGGCGAGACCCTGATGTGTATTCCAAGCCTCGAAAAGGGATCTTGGTGTCGTCAAAGACACGCCGCCAAAACAGCCATGTGGTTTGCCGCTCCCGAACACGTTTTCCTCATTTCTTTCCTTCGTTCGGTCGAAACTTTTGCTTCCTTCTTCCCACACACGTTTTCTTTCCTCCCACAAACACACTCGCCAAAGAAACAAAGTAGAAAGAAGCCCCCCCGTCCTGTGCGCAATCTCGGCCGGCACTCGGACGCACACCAGTGACGACCTAGCCACCAGGCGTCCGGCACCGCCAAGATGTCCTCGGCCAACCATATATCTCTAGCCGTCCCATCCGTCCAGCCCAAGCCCGGCTGGCGCACCAGTGCTAGGCACCCGTGGCCCATCCCTCTCCCACTCGCGGCGCACTACCTGAGAGTCCGGTCCCGGAAGCCCTCCCACCACGAGAGCAAAACCACCGCGCCATAACCCGAGACTTACGAAACGTCGCTCATATAAGCCCCGTCTCACCAGCCATCCCGTTTCTAGGGGAAACACGGGTAACTCGTCGGTCTCTAGTTTCGGCGTGTCAAGTTTAATAAGCCTAGGAGTAAGCGTACAGGAGCTCGTTGCCCAACGGCGGGCGCGCCTCTTCAACCACTCATTGCTGCTTACATCCCCATCCCCTTTTCTCGAAGAAGAAGGAAAGAAATCTCAAACAGCGAGGCTTAAACACAGATGCTAATCCCCCCCCCCTTCAGGGTCCCTTTCCTCCTTTTCCGGCCGTTCACTAATCCACTACGTGCTCTCTCCACGTCCTTCTTTCCTGCGGCCAGGGACAAGCCGCGCGATGCGACTCATGATTTGACCTGAACCCCGAGGCGCGTCTCGCTCCCTGCATGTCTTGGGTCCCAACTGGAACCCGTGCCCTCTCAGCAGTCACGATTGAGAGCAAGAGAGAAGAATAAAAAAGATGCCCCCAAAAATTGGAAAAAAAATTGGCAAGGGGTCTCTCGTGCGCCCGGCCGCTGCGCAGAAGTTCCTAGAACGCACGAGAGAGCCTGGACTAGACAAGACTAGCCGGGGTCGGTGATGGTTTTGCGCTTCCCTCGCCGACTCTCTGCACTTCGTCGTGGCATTGCAGGGCCCGTCTTCATCCTTCCCGCACTTGGAAACCCGACTGCACATCCTCACCAACGCTCTCGCTTTATGCTTTGCGCCTTACGCAGTCCAGCATCGATCATCCCGGGGGGGACTCGTGCTACGGGAGGGCGGGATATTATCCCCGGCCCCTGCATAAGTCGCGCTTCACCATCTCCGTTGCTCACTTCGCCTTTTCACTACCGAGCGATGCCATGGCCATGCTACTACTGCCTTTTCACCCTGTCCCAGCATTTACACCCGCGCAGAGGATCCCTTGTTCATACAACGCTGCCGTCTTCTACCTCTCTCGCATCCCCGGACCAACTTCATGCAATAACCCGGGTTTTCCCCTCCCCGCCATTCCTATTTTCCCAATCTCTCCCCCCCCTATGCATCCTGTCCATTGCCTGTGCCTATACTACCTACGGCTAGACCAAATGTCGAGGGGCAACATCTTTCCGCCCTTCGAAAAAAAAAAGAGCAATAATACAAGATGCCTCGCCCCTTGCCGAGACCCGTAACGCCAGGGATTCGAATGTCCCCTCGTCAGTGATGCAAAACCTTTGCCCAAGCCCGGTCCTGTATCGAGTCTAATCTACAAAATCAAAGAACCATCGCGTGCCTGAGTTGCCCCCCCTCATCGTCTAGGAGGCTTTCTCTGAATGAAGGGATCTGCCTTGGGCTTCTTCCTGTGAATAACGGGGCCGTTCTGTCCATTCTGCCCCGGAGGCTAGTGGCTACGTTAGCAGTGACCAAAACACACAAAGATTGCAAACCTTGCCCACTTACTCTTGGAGGTAGGTTATGGTTTTGCTGCAGAGAGGAGCTTGCTGACGACGTCCTCGAACCGGATGCTGTCCCCGTCGCCGGCGGTCGTGCGGCTGGTGTCAGACCGAGGGCTACCATGGCAGACGGATCCTTCGCTTTCTTCGGCTCCTTCGACGCGTTGCCCATTGATTTGGGCCCCGTCGGCGGCAGTCTGCTGGACGATCGATCCTGTTCGGTCGCCATCTGTGTTCGTCGTGTTAGGGGCTTGGGGGGAAATTTGTCTGCTTTCATCATTGCTTGATTCGAGTTCACATACCCGCTTCGAGCCGCGCTGCCCATCGTTGGCATCGGACGGTCTCTTCTTGGAATCCTGCTTTGGTGTCGACGATTGGATGATGGGAGGTCTATCAGAGCTACGGGCGACGGCAGGCCGCACCTCGCCTCTCTCGTTGATCCGCTCGATGCGGTTGTTGCTCTCCCAGGAACCCGGGCGGTGCTCCGCGGCTGTGTAGTTCGTCGGCAGCTGCTGGGGAGGCTGGATGGCTTTTTGTGGTTGCGCCGTCGAGGCATCTGTCATGTCAATTTCTTTGACCCAAGATTGCTCCACCCTCTTACTGTCAAAGTCGTCATGCGACACAGGCTTCGATGGTGGAGGCAATGCCTTCATAGCGCTGGGCTTCCGCAGCATCGATAGAACGTCCCCCTTGGTGTAGAGAGATCTCTGCTTCGCGTTGTCGATGAGCTTGTTCCAGAACTCACCCTGTACCAATGCTCTTGAATCTCCCAGGATCCACAGAGATGACTTGGCACGGGTCAGACCAACGTTCATACGTCTGATGTCCTTGACGAAACCGATGCCGCCAGTGGGATCAGCTCGAACGCAAGAGAAGATGATAATCTCACACTCACGACCCTGAAAGGCATCCGTGGTGTTGAACTCGATGTCATCGGTGATGGCCTCTCCGAACTGACGTGAGAATTGCCACTTGAGCTCTTGCAGCTGGGCCTTGTATGGTGTGATGATGCCGATCTTCCCACGAACGTCGTAGTTTCGTCCAAAGTCTGCCTTGAATCGTTCATAGAGCTGTATAGCAACTCTCAACTCTGCGTGGTTCACCAGCGAACGGCCCTTGCTGCCCTTCGACTGGGTACCCTCGACATCGAAGAATCGGTAAGGACCAAGGAGCGCGCTTGCGTGCCAGGGCTGGCGGCGCAGTGCGCTCATGTCCTCGCCATCAACAAGCTTGCCCTCGTAGAATTCCATGCTGGGGAACAAGCTGATCTCGGGGTGCATACGGTATTGCCGATCGAGAAGGTGGACGTAGTCGGGATGGTTCTGTTGCATTCGGACAAACAAACTCTGGTCGTACCCAAACCTGGCAGCGGACTGAGAAAGGACCGTCGGGGGCAACTGCTTCGGATCTCCGACGAGAATGCACTTGGTGCAACCGTACTTCAAAGGGATCAAGGCACTGAGCTCAACGCACTGCGCAGCCTCATCGATGATGACGGTCTCGAACTCAACATTGAGATTTTTGAACATCTCGTGGCCGCTACCACTGAGCGTGGCGCAGAGAACTTGCGCTCCGTCGAGGATCTCCTGTTGTATCTGTCGACGGCGAATCTCAGCCTCACGACTGACAGTGTTGCCACTTGCCTTGTCTTCGTCAATCTTGGCACCAATATTGATCTGGGCACGCTTCAGCTGGTCGAAGGACCGCTGCAAAGCCTGTGATAGATTTCGGTCGCCGGCCGCACGGGCTTCATCCAGTTTGGGTCGAATCTCTGCCAATTCGTCTCGGATCTTGGCTGCATCGTTGTGCATCTTGTCTCGTTCTTCCTTCGCCTTGTTTTGCGTGGTGTCGCCTTCGAGCTTCTTTTTGACCAGTTCGTCGAGGGTGACATCTCGGACGGCGGCATTGATGGCATCGCTTCTACCCAAGCGAAGGACGTTGATCTTGTGGAATGATCCTGTCATCGTCTTTACACCCTTTTTCAGACGCAAGACGAGTTCATCCACAGCGGCGTTACTGGGAGCGCAGACCAAAAGCTTCTTCGGCATGGCGTTCTGGCCCGCCTGACCCACAAGCTTGGGTTTGATGGCTGTTCCGGGAGTTGTAATATTGCCCGTGAGCAGCGATCCCACCATGGCCACAATGGTCTTCGTTTTGCCCGTGCCAGGAGGACTGTGAGGTGTTAGCATAGAAAAGGAAGAGTGTGCGAAGTCTTACCCTTGAATCAAAGTGAAGCCATCGTTGTCTTTGGCGCCCAGGATAGCCTTCGCTTGACCAGGATTCAACTGGTAGTTCTGCATGACGCCATTGACAGCCTCCTCGCCGTATTTCAAGATAGGCGAAGGTTCGGCTTTCAAGACTTCGAGCATGAGGTCATAGTATTGCAAACTCTCTAGAGCTGCGTACTCTCGCTCAATGGTTGTCATGTTGGTGATCTTTACGGCTTGAAGTTCAGAGCCGACACCAAGAGCGTTGATAGCAAGCAGCGGGTTGTTCTTGCTATTCAGACGATATGTCACTTCCAGCCTTTCTTTCTTATAGGTGGTTTTCCAGATTCGCGCTAAAGCGTGGGCTTCAGAGTTGTCCGTCAGGGGGCTGTTTCCTTTGGACACCAGAATGATGTCGCCCTCTGACAGCATTCTCTCTTTACTTTCAGCGCTGGGGATGCTGGCAGTCACTTCAAGAAACTTATCAACATTCATACGAGATGCAATCTTGAGGCCATAGGGCTTGGATGTCGTCTCATCTTTGGCAGTCACAAAAGATCTCCATGCTTCAGAAATCAACAGGCCCAAGAAGGTCTGCTTGTACTCCTGGGGGTGGGCGTACGTGCTTGCAACTCGTGTAATGGCCAGAGAGGCCGAGGTCGATGGTGGATCATTGCCCTCATGGAAGATGTCCCATTCCAAGATGGCTTGGTGAAGCTGGTCCATCGGCGGGATCAAGCGAGCACGCATGTCTTTGGCTGAGCGCTGTACCTTTACCTTCTTGACTGGGCCACGAGTCTTCTCAAGCAGCGCTCGTTCGCGGCGTCTCGTGGCTTCGTCGACGGCCTTCTGGCCCTGCTGGCCCTTGCTGATGAGGTTGTTGAGATCCTCATCTTCAGAGTCGTCCTCTTCTTCCTCGTCGCTGTCAACCAGAATCTGACTCTTCTGCGGTGCAAGATCTTTACCGACCACACCGCTAAGGCCCTTCAGCCCCGAACCCTCGCCAATGTTGGCGGCATCTCGGAGAGCCTGTGCTTTCTTGACCATGTCGGCATCTCTCTTAGCTCGTTCCAACTTGGCCTTCTTCCGAGACTCGATGAGTGCATTTTTGGAGGCTTGTGAAACTACAGGCTCAAGTCTAGGCTTCGGTGGCGGCAGTTTGGACACGCTTGGTAAGGAGGACGCCTTCTGGCGAGCCGCCATTTGCTCCAAAATCGAGCGTTTCTTGTCGACAGAGCTGCTGAGCTCAAGAACATCGTCCTTGTTCGATCGGTTAATTTGGGTAGTGGAGGTTGACGAGCCAGATTTGGACCAAGCGTCGATGAGGCTTTGCTTCTTTGGCTTCTCGGTTTTGGAGACTGGCTGGATTTGGATGATTTCCACATCATCGTCTTCTCCAAGAGCTTTGAGGAGTTCCGCTCGTTGCTGATCGCTCAAATTGGTGCTGATGGGATACTTGCCGGTGGTTGACGACTTGACGCATGAGTCTTGGACAAAGGCCTTCGGTTCATCTGGGATGTCAAGCTGGTTCTCGCGGAGTCTCATGAGCAGCTTGGCGACGACTTTGACCGTGACTTCCACCAGATAGAGGTCCCTCAGCCGAAGCATTCTCACGATGCCAGTGAGATGACGCTGAGGGTCCTTCAGAAGCTGTTGCATCTTGGACAGATCTTGTGGTTGCGCCTGCACATTAGTGGCCTGCAATGCCGAAGCGAAAAGACCATCCTGAGCAAGCATGCCGTCGGCTAGCTCAATGACATCTCGGCAGAAATCCTGCATCACGTTGATTTCTGCTTGATGGGACCAGGTGGCTGTGCATTGGAAAGCAACCTCGATGTATCTCCAGTGTGCTACCCACCAGCCAGTGACTGCAATCTGCTCACCATTTTCCAGCGTTTTAGATCTAAGAATGCCCGACGACAAATCGCTTAGACTTTTGAGCACGTCTTTGGCGGTGGTGATGATGTGTCGCGCTGGTCCCCATGCCACGCTGGATGGTTCCATGATCCTCCGCGTTGCAAAAATCATGGAAGACAGGGTAGTGCTGAGATGCCGATCAAGCAACGCGGTAATAGCTTCTGACTTGGATGGTTGTTCGGTGATTGACTTGATGAGCTCAGCGCTTGCGCTGCTGATTTCGTCCTCGCCATGGACAGTGAAAGCAATAATGGGACGAATGCTCTGGCCCATGAGACACAGCTCGTTGAGTTGTGGCGACGTGAACTCACACATGCGCTGTAGAACTCGTCCGAGTGCTTCTGCAACCTTGATGAAGTGGTTGTTGAAGCTCTTCTTCGCCGGGGTCAGGTTGTCGGGTTCTTTACGTGGGCCACGGAATCTCTCAACGTTGATTAGCGGAGCCATAGCCATGAGCATCGTCTTTGCCAGTAGGAGCTTGCCGGCGAAAAGGTTCTCCAGGAAGCCATCCCATAAGTCTGCTGATCTGCGGGTGACCGCCGTCTGGATAGCTGCGTTTTCGTTCTTACGGAGTTCGAGATGCTCTTCGGAAGTCGCCCTAGAGTCCAGACTCATGGCAGCACTGATGACGCTCATGGCTGCTTTGGGCACGCCGAGGGTGTGTTGCTCTTGGCTCTTGGTATCCGCAGCATCGTTGATGATGTCCTTGTACTTGAAAGTAACGTTGAGAATCGAGTTGATGTAAACGGATGTAGTACTCGAAACGGTATTGACGGATGGATCCAAGAATGACCTCAAAACATGGTCAAGGGCATCTAGGCCGGCTCGAATGCACGCAGCTCTGCCCTGCTCGCCGATGCTTGCATCATGAACGACTTGCTCGAAAAGCAAATGAAGCAGCTGCTCGCAGGCGTCGCTCTTTTGCTGACGCTTGAGAGACTGGATCCACGTGTTGATCCACGAAGTAGTGATTGACTCAACCGAGTCGTTGCTGCCACTGCCGTCGTCATACGTAATGGCGAATGTCAAAGATTGGGCAAGCAATTGCTTGAAGAGACGCTGAGAAAGGAGTTGCTCGATGACGACGAATGGCCGCGCGTCACCTATCGTGTCCCAGAAAGCCTGGGGAGACGTCTCCAGTAGGACAGTCAAGGCCTGAATGATGAGCAACAGGATTGCCTCCGACTCGCATTGCATGTGAACGAAAAGCAGGTCGTAGAGGCTTGGTTTGACTTCCATGCTTCGAAGGCCATGCAACAAGAGCTTCTCATCCAGGGTCTTGATGATCCAGTTGACGGCTTTCCAGAACCGTTCGATTTCTGGAAGGTCTGCGGGATTCCTGGGGTTGCGCTGAGCGACTGACTGAATCGCCTCCACCAGATTGTCATGGACAGCCCAGCTAAATTGTGCCTCGGTCAACGACTTGGGTCGCAGGCGCTCCCAGGACTTCTCGGCGAATTGCAGTCGTGTCTTGTCCTCTCCGAATAGGAACTGGGTCATGGCGGGAAGCAAGACATTTTCGCCCAACTTCAATGGCTTCTTGCCTGAAAGACGGACGAAGACGAATTGAAAGAGGTTGCGTTTATCCGGCAAACTGAGGTATGCCATACAGCAAAGGGCCTCGTAGACAGTAAGAAGCACCGCGCCCTGATCTTCGCCGAGATCAGCTCTTTGGAAGAGACGACCCTCGCCTTCGACCTTCTCGATGATATCCTTGGCCCATTGGAGACCCTTATCAATTCGGTCGAAGTCAAATCTGTGGAGGCAGTTTTCGATTCCGGCAACAGCGTCTTCTGGCCATTTCCTAGGACCCATTTAGCACCAATAATCATTACTGACTGCATCATTTGAGCGGGTAAGGACCTACTCGGAAAACACCTGGATGTACTTCTTGCGGTGCATGTGCCAGTTCAAAACGCATTTGTCGCAATTGTGGAGGTTGATAGCCATCCGTGTGCCCCATTGTTCCAGCCAAATACCAGCCTTGTCCTTGCCGTACGCGAGTAGAAGACTGGTCCAGTAGGCAATATCGAGCCGCTCCTTCCATTGCTCTACCCTCTCTTTCTTCTCGAGGGCCGTAATGCTTTCGCCGGCGGTGTTCAGGTCATCGTAGTCTTCGAAGTCATCTTCGTCGACCTTTGGGCAAAGAAGGTGAAGGTCCGGAGGAATGTGAGTGAACTTGCGGTAGCTCTCCTCGAGGATATCCTCGACCGGTTGTGACGACATTTTACTGCAGTGAACGAACCCGTCGAGGCATGTCGTGGGAGTTGTGGAGGGTGCAAAGGCGGAGAGTCAGGTCGACGAAGTTGCGTTGCGGAGGTCGGAACGCAAGGTGAGATGAGGAGCTTCGGTGATGTGGAGCCGGGTAGGAAAGATTCGTCGAGCACGGGGAGGACCACGGAGGATGGAAATAGCTGACCGCAAGCTGTGCGCGGTCGAGAGAATGAAGGAAAGAGGTGAGGTCGCAAGTGTCGGCGCCGAGGAGCACGCACTGTCGTGGGGAGATCGGGGAGAAGTCTCGTCGTCGAGTCGAGCCGAGTCGAAAGATTGTTGATTTTCGTAGTACCTGCCTGGTCTCCGTCGATCGCCACGGTAGGGCGACGTTGTGAGGGTAACAAAAACAAAACTGGCCTCGCCAGCCAAGGAAGAAATTAGTAGCCGAAAGGCGCCTCAGTCGAGGAAGCGGCGAGGTTGAGGTGGGAAGGGCGTGGGAGGAGGAAGGAAGAAAGGCCCACGATCTTTGGGGTTTTGTTTGCTGGCGGAAAAGAGGGAAACGCCAATTGAAGGTGAAGGCAAGGAAGGGTGGGCTGCAAAAAGTGCAGTGACACGCTCCGGCACGGCTGGGACGCGGCCAGGCGTCAAAAAAAAACCCATTAAACCGCATCAAAACCGTGTCGACAGGGGTGAGTGTATGTGAATGGAGCCATTTCCCATCCCGTGGTACCTGAGCGAGGCTGGCATCTTGCAGGATGGAGGAGTACTTCTGTTTGTGCTGAGGGGAGTGCCTAGCACTCTTGCACAGGTATCACAAAGGCTTCGATGGTAAGTGCACGGACCACACCTTAAATCCCACTTCAGCTTCAGTCCATTCGTCCTTCAACCGTCTCTAGCCTTTCTTCTATCAAGAACTTTTGGCTTGTACGATTTGACGCGACACTGGTGCTATCAGCCTTGCCTTCTTCTTGCACTCAAAGTCTGGCAATGCTGCATCCCAGCTTTTTGGCCGTAATGCACTCACATACTTCATCAAGGACAATCCACAACATCACAACCAAGCGTCATTCTCAAAAGCTAAAGACAGGTGAAGAAAACCTAGCTCTTCCCTGATGTCATTAATAGGATCCCGTCATGTATTGCCGCTACTTTATTTGTTTTGTTTAATGGGGGGTTTTTTTTTTCAAGCCATCTGAAAACATACGCAACCTCAACCATGAACTCACGGGATGTCTCCGATTTCATGAGTGCTTAGTAACCCTTTCCTCAAGAAAGCTCCCAAAATACACTCGCAGCTGCTCACTCAAGTGTTGAAAAGGGCAAGTATCGTATGCGGTTCTCCGATATGCGGGCCAACAAAAATAGGAAAACTGAGTATGGCACGCATAGATCAACGCTGCAGGCCATTCGTCTTGGGTCGGTCTGTAGGCCGAGTTCCTCGCAAAGATGTTGTGGGTAGTGTAGTGCCCACAATGTTGGATGACCGTGGAGTATGGCTGTGTTTCGGTCTCTCTCTCTCAAGTGCCTGAATCTCAATGGCCAGTTCCCTAAGGTTATGTGGAAGTGGTTGTCCTCGTCCCATATCTTCCGTCTACTCGTCCATGGCCTTTGGGCCTTCACTCATCTCGCTGAGGGAGGTATCTTCGTTTGCCGTGTCTGGTGCAGAGTCGATGAATAACTCCTCCAATCAGTGGCCGTTCCCCTCCTCTTCTCTGTGAGTCATTGCCAGGGACGTCTCTTTGACGACGGTCTCGACAGAACCCTCAAGGATCTCTTGTGACTCACTGCCCTCCTTCCCAATGTCCGCAGTTTTGACTGCCTTCAACTTGCTCTTCTTCTTGTTGTAGCGGTCCAGAAGATGCTCAAGCGGGCAAACTGCCTTGTCCTACTCTGGAGTTCCCCTTGAGGTGTTGCTTTTGCAACGATGACATCCACTCCCATGCTCAATGAACAGCTGATGAAGGCCATATTTAAGGTGATCCGGGACTCGTATGTCGCAATGCATGTAGACGTAATTCTCATTCTCCGTACCGGGGACCCAGTACAACCACTTGCACATGCGGTAGACGTGGGTGTCCACAGCAAAGCTGGGCATCTGCAAGCAGAATAGAAGAAGGCAGGCCGCTGTCTTGACGCCAACCTGGGGATGTTTTACGAGTGCCAGCATAGCGTCGTTGGCTGACATGGCGCGGATGTGATCCAGCGTAAGGACTCCAGCTTCGATCTTGTTCAGTTGGTGCTCTTTTTGGCCTGCGGTCATTTCCGCTGCACCTGGCACATCGGCATCCTTTCCTGTCTCCCTTTCCTTTAGATACGCAGCTCTTCTGACTTGGTTCTCCTCATAAATCATGTCGAGACATCCCCTTATCCCTTCGTATTTCCGATTTTGCAGCCCACCCTTGTGAAGGGTCTGTATGACGTCTTCAGGGGGTGCCAGGCGCACTGCGTTCCAGTCGATGCTGCCCGCGCCGATTCCTTGGGAGTCAAGATGGCCAAATCTCGAGGTGATTCTTCCCAAGACCATATTGGCGCTGTCCCGCGTTACCGATTGACTGACTAGGGTTCTCATCATTGCGTCAACCAGATCAGGCACTTCTCCACAACCAGCGACAGTAGTAGAAGGCGGCTGGATCTTGGCCGGAGGTCTGAAGCTGAGTGGCACGTACTTCTTGGGCTGCATCTCTGTTCCCTTATCCTCATTCTCTTCTTCTCTTTGTTCTTCTTTCTCCATTCTGGCTTTCTGTTTTGCCTCATACTCTTTTACCAGAATGTCATAGACAGTTTGACATTCCTCTGGAGTGGGTCTGGGCCAGTCAGGGAACGGAGTAGCTCCGGGCATCAATCGGTATTTGTTCTCAGGTGTTTCCTTGGGCAAGCCTCGAGGCTTTGCTGCCTTCTTAAGCTCCTCCAATGCCATCTTCCTTCTGTTTGCTTTTATAACGCTGGAGCTGGGAGAAGGCTTGCGGTCGTTGTTATTGAAGTTTGCTGACTGTTGAACGGCGCCCAGACCATGAGGGAGAACTACCACGTTTTCTTGTGCTGACGAAACAGGGGTCCAGGCTCGCTTCTTTGCGCGCTTGTTACAATACGTTCTGTCTTGGGCCTGAATGATATCGGCAGGTCTCTTGTTTCCTGATTTGACCGAGTTCTCGGATAAGAGAGCTGCTCCAGCAACACGCTTTGCAGTGTTACGGGTCTCAGGCATCTTTGCGAAGGAACTACGAGTATTTAAAGCTGCCGCGGAGCAATTAGCTTGTGTCCTCTGGGAGTTGTTGGGGTATGACCTACCGCTGAATTCTTTGATATGAGGAACCCAAGTGGTGATAAGAAGAGGGCTTTTCTGAAGCCCTGTTTGTCGTTCTCCAGTCGCTTGTCTGCGTTGCGCGGGACAATTTTTGTTCCCAGAGAAGCGACTGCAGTCAACATATGCCTGAGTATCTTATCAGAGTTCTGGGTGAAAAATTATTGGGGCAGAGACCCTTACTGCCCCTGTCTCGCTCAAGGTGCTTCCTTCTAGAAAGAGGCAGTGGGCCGGCTTTGTTGGCGTGATTTGCACCGAACACTGTGTGTCTGGTCGTTGACATCGACCTGAAAGTCGTTGACAAGAGAAACCTGACAAAAGCGGGTTAGTGAGATTATCGCTAGCTTTGGCAGGGCCAGGTTATAGACATGCTTGTGTTTTGGGCTGTCGTTACTTGGACGCAGGTCAGGGGGGCCGTTGATCCCAAACTGTAGAGAAGGGTGGTAAAAGAAAGTGAATGAAAGGCCAATCGCCAGTCAATAATCAAAATGCGAGATATTTTTGTTGAGACCCGTGGGCGCGTGGGTATGTCAAGGTCAGAAGAATCGGAAAGCATGGGAGGTGAGAGACCATGTCAGTAGGTTGGAAGGAGGATGTGGGGCAACACCCGTCGCGCCTGTCACCCGTCGCCGTGCACTGAATCACCACCACACGACCGACCCAGGATAACACGCAAGCAGATTATCAGGTGACAACCTGACAATCTTCGGGAGTACCACATGGGAGCTTCGGCAACCTCCTAGACTGGACATACAAAGCAGGGTGGAATTGCGTGATGGTTGGGGATGTGATTTTGGATGCGAAGTAGTTGGGAGAACCATCTCTTACATCGAGTCCAGGGTGTAGGTTGTGAGAAGTTAAGAGGTATCAAATGAGTTCCAAATCAGTAAGATCATGTAACCGGCACAAGTACGGCAACGCGAAAAGCTCCGACTGTGGTGGTTGAGCTCAAGACAAAAAAAAACGGAGTGACGACAAAACTCAGGGGCGTAATATAGATTCAACTGTTCGAACTAAAGTTGCGGTGAGTCAGTGTCAAATAATTTCGGCCGTGGTTTCAGGTAGAAGAAGGCAGGGCGGAAACTCAACTAAAGATGAGATGAGGAGCAGCTCGTAATTCAGTATGTGTTGAGGAAGACGCATGAGTTGGCAGTACGAGCAAAGAGGTGAAGTGAGGTTGGTTTAGAGGTCAAATAGAGGGGTGAGTTGGGTGTCCATACATTACCGTGTGGTTTTGGGTCCATGAATACGTGCGGAGGGATGAGGTTGCCTGGGAAGAGACATCGTGTGACTTTATGATTCATATAAGAAGGTGAGGTAAGGTTGATGTGGGAGGTGAAGAGAGGAGGCAATGTGAATATCGCTGGAAAACAGAGGTCGGGGGTATTCACACAGCTGTTGGGAGGGCCGAGCCAGCATTTGAGGTGCTAATTGAGAATTTGATCGGAAAAGAAACGGCGATGCTGAGTAGAGACCAAGTGACTGCAGGTAGCATTCCATGCTTCAGTTGGGTGGAAAATGCATCTAACATGATAATGGGGAAAGAACCCCTCTTGACGTCCACTTAGATTGGGTTGGTGGTCATCTCCAAAACCCTCACAGTGGATTGGGATGAATCAGACTTAACATTGGGGGTTTTTCGCCATCTACTGCCAAGCCCCTTCTCTATTTCATTAGGTTGTGTGATTTATTGTATATTTGTGCACTCAGTCGCGTTTTATGTGGCAGTTTAGCTACACCTTTGTTCATACTCACCTTTGCGCAAAGCGTTATCCATACTTACATGCAGACTTCTTTTTCAATCCTGATGAAAGTTTGACAGCGAGGTGTGCTTAGAATCGTGAAGCTGTAAAGAAATGAGGCAAAGCTTGCCTTTGGTATTGTGGAAGTTACTATCAAAGTGGCGTTGCTCCGCGTTCGTCTCCTTGTCACCATGGTGGACTTCACATTGACGGAAGTTGCTCAGTAGTGTCATTGTAACTTCACAAGATGACGCCACGAACCCTGCAATCTCCAAGCTTTGGGGCTTGAAAGCAATCAAGAACGAGACGTATACATGTTGCTTAGCTGTATTGGTTTTGTTAAAGAGACTTTGTCAGGTATCTCACACAACACCATAATCTTCTGAAATGGAAAAATGAAGCAATCAAAAGTGAAATTTGGAGAAAGGTATTGCCTGGTAACTGGTGTAGTTGGTATGTCGATGGGACTTCCCGGCATCAAGTCACCAAACCTGTAAACTTTCCGATATTTGTATGGAAATCTGGAGGCAGCCATGAGTGAAAGGTAACGGGATCGCTCCTTCCTCAACTCACCTTGCCTACTTCACCTATTTGACTTCAAGTTGTAGCACCTCCTCTCTGACCGGGGTCTCTCACATTCTCCACCATTTCTCGATGGGTTGCCAACCCCGTCCCTCCTTCCCATTTCACGTGAGCTTCTCCTGCCTCCACCCTCAACCCAACTGTCTCTTGTCTTCCAGAGTTGGCTGAAGACTGAAGTTTACTTCTTCCCTTCTCGACTTCAGTGCTGTTTTCGGCATACGGTTCCGGTTCACGAGGTGACTGAGGACTTGTCTCTCACATCGATTCCTCAAGACTCTAATCACGAAGCAAGAGCTACGCAGGATACGAGTCGACATCTTGCTTGTTGCCGGCTTCCAACCAAAGGTTGAGAAGTTGGTACCGAGTTGTGGTGATTTATCTTTCTCGACAATTGCGGACTTTGATTTGTACTTCCTTGCTCGCAACAAGCGAAGTGCACTATTCCTTCCTGAAGTCAGACTTGAGAGATATTTGTCGGGCTAGTTAACTGAGTGAGTAACCCATCAACTGTTGTACAACTTTCTTCTCCAATTCTAACGACCTAAGCAGTCCATCCGGTCCTCGACATGGCCAATTATCAACGTTCTGGGCATAGTCCCCAGGACGCCATCCAGCTTGAGTGCGACGAACCGGCCTACTCGGCCGGAGACCAACGCGTCGTCGACATCGAGCGCCTGATCCATGAGTACCAACCTCAGAGTAGAAACAACTCACTCCGCACTGAAACCAGTGGCCTCGATGAGCAAAAGGAAGAAGATATTGCAAGCGAAGAGCTTGCAAACTTCATCGATCTTACTGTTGACGATGACCCAGTCGTCTTCGTTCGTTCGCGCAAGCGCCGCCGTGAGACTGCGCCACGAGCTCCCGAGCGCAAGTATGATAAGGTCAAGGTTGTCGGAGGCCCCTTGGTCAGACTGAATACGCTCTACGAGCTCAATCCGGAGTGCACCCCGAAGTCGGCTATCGAGAACCACTTCATTCTGGTCACCGAGATATCTGAGAACCTCTGGACGCAAGAGTATACGATTCGAGGGTTGCCTTTCACTCGGTCACGCACACTAATGGCCAAATTGCCAAGAAAACTCAATGAGATTTTTGCACTCTACGAGTTGGAAGAAGAAGATGACCGCGAGCCGGAAGATCAAGCATGCATCGAAGTCGGAATCTCTGCGCTTCTTAGATCCCAAACTCTACACCTGACCAACGCACCCTACCCTCAACATCGCTACGATCCGAGGGTTTTTAAGCATCGCGCCGAAGTCGAGAAAGAGGGCCCTCTCGTCTGCCGTTGGAAGTTATACGTACATTACCGCAACTCCCACAAGAAGAGGGACCGCAAGGCGAACCACTGGTCTCTTGAGCGAATCAGAGCTCATGAAGTCACGCGCGACGAGTTCAGAGTTCCGGAGGAGGTCCTCAGAGAGAACTGGAGAGGTCAGACGATTCAGGGCGGCTCCCACATGTTTGAGACCCGAGGATCAGTTGCCGGCGGCACTGCATCCACGCAGAAATACTCCGTTTTCGACTCGTTCTGCGGTGCCGGAGGATTCTCTCGTGGAGCAGAGCGCGCTGGACTGCATGTCGAATACGCCGTGGATCACTGGGAGAAAGCTTGCGGAACCTACCGTCTCAACTTTCCGAACACCAGTCTCTTCGAGATGTCCATCGATGAGCTCATGCTGGCGTCAAAGGATACTCAGATGCGCACTGACATCCTGCACCTGTCTCCTCCCTGTCAGACGTGGTCTCCGGCACACACTGTCGCGGGTGTCAACGACGAGGCCAACATTGCCGCGTTGTTTGCCTGCCGAAGCCTTGTTGAAAAGGTACGGCCTCGCATCTTCACCTTGGAACAGACTTTCGGTATCATGCAGCCCAGTCACGATCCGTTCTTCTGCTCGCTTGTTGGAGGATTCACTGAGTTCGGCTACTCGGTCACCTGGAAAATCGTCCATCTCCAGACGTGGGGCCTACCTCAGACCCGGAAAAGGTTGATCATGATCGGAGCATGCCCAGGCGAGAAGCTGCCTCCTTTCCCCTCCGCAACTCACTCAGAGACCGGCGCCGGTGGCTTGTCGAAATTTGTAACGATCCGCCAGGCCCTGGCCAAGGTCAAGGCCACATCGACCTTCCACAACCCGGAGGAGGAAATCAAGGACACCCTCCCACTTGGATCAGTCGTCAGCGACCCGGACGAGATCCTTCGCAGATGCGTGACCTGCTCAGGCGGCCAGAACATGCACTGGTCCAACACCAGGTCCTACACGGTCCGCGAGTTTGCGAGTCTCCAGGGGTTCCCCGTCTGGCACCAGTTCGCCGACGCGCCCAAGTCCGCCCTGAAGAAGCAGATCGGCAACGCTTTCCCAGCATGTGTCGTGAGACTCTTGTGCGAACACCTGAAGAATTGGCTGCTCGTAGAGGACGGCCTCGCCCCGGCGCGGGAGATGCGAAGCAGCGTCGGGGGCCGGGAGTTGGTCTTCGTATCGGAAGGTCCACGCCGCGAGTCCCCTCCTGCTTTGATGTCAGGCTTGCAGGACCTAGGACGTTCGCAAACGGACGCTATCATACTGGACGACGATGAAATAAAGGTTGAGATTAAGTATGACCATGATTTCGATGTCGATATGGCAGACGTGCCCGATGCGCCTAGCACTCCCTATACCCCTAACACGCCGAATACACCCGACACACCCGACACGCCGTACACGCCGTACACACCTCGCGCGAGGTCACGCTCGAGGACCATGTCACTCGGAGGCACCCCCGAGCCTAGGCCAGCTGGTGGCAGCAAAGACGAGCCTATTGTGTTTGACTGAAGAAACGCTTGCACACACACCTCCAGAAATGGAGGTTGACGATACCACGGATTATGAAAGAAGAATTGCACGCTTGGCTTTATTGCTACGACTGGATGATGGGTTTTAGGAACGACACGGAAGGTGACGGTACGGGTGATGGATCGGTGGATCGTTGTGTTGAACCGTGGGACATGGAGCGAGGACATGTTGTCTCATCAGGAACGGATGACGGGTACCAATTGCTCGTACTCTCTGGGGCGAGAAAAGGACTGCATCATTATTTTTATACCGTCTAGACACGTTCTTTGTACCTTTTCCTTGTCGGTCGGCCGATGTCTCTTCCAATGCAGAGATCATGCCGTCCTTAATACACTCTGATCAATCCACGAAACGAATCCGAACTCACCCTCGGCCGTCTGGAACACATCGACGGGGTTCCTGTAGGGCTTTGCAGCCGCATCGTCGAGCACCTTCGTCACGTTGCTCGCTGCCATCTGCTCCGGCGTCCAACCCGGACCGCGGTCGTCGTAGACGGCCATGAAAGTGTAGTTGTTGGTGCGCGGGTCCGTGGTGCCCCAGGGGATGTAGCCCTGGGGTTTGATGCTCGCGTCAAAGTAGGACTCCATGAAGACGGAGCGGTGCTGGGCGTTCCAGGGCCGGCCGAGGGGGCAGGCGCCGCGGATGGTCTGGGCGATGGAGGCGTTGGCGGCGATGACCTGCGAGTCGGAGATGTACACGCCGTACTTGTTCTCAAAGGTTGTGTTTGTGCCTGGGAGGTTGTTAGTCGTAGTTCGGAGCTTGCTCCCCCACGAAGAAGGGGGAAAAAAAGACACGAGAACGTACCCTTCCACGCCGTGATGCCGCCTCCGCAGTTGCGCAGAGAGAGCGTCGACTTCTCGATGTAGGCCGTGCCGAAGCCGTACAGGAAATCCGTCTGTCCCGCGATCACGTTGTCGTAGAAGTAGGCGTTGCCCAGCTTGCCGACGTACAGGGTGTCCTGGTAGCTGTACAACCCGCACGAGTAGAACCCGGCGTTGGCCCTGCTCACGCCCACGGCATGCGCGGGGCCGTTGGAGAAGGGATACTCATCGTTGCGGAAGTCGATGTTGTAGGCGCGGAAGTCGACGCAGCCGAACGGTGTGTCCTCGGGGACGGGGAACCCCGTGGGCCCGGAGCCGGTCAATGTGGCGTTGAGGTTCGGGCCGACGGTCAGCACGCTGGTGTAGGCGTTGTCCGGGAACGCCACGTTATGGTTCGCGGCGTTCCACCACACCTGGACCTCGTTTGCATTGGAGGCCGTCGTGTTGAGGGACACGTCCGAGTAGAGATCACCCGAGGCGGGGCTGTCTGTCATACCCAGCAGGGTCAGTGGCCCCGACCGGGTGACGTTGAGCTGCTCCGTGTAGTTGCCGGGAGCGATGAGGATGGTGTAGGGGGTGGTGTTGTTGGGGAGGGAGGCGATGGCGGCCTGGATGGTGGTGAAGTTTGCGCGGCTCGAGGACTTGCTGACGAAGAGGGTGTTCGGGGGGCAGCCCTCGAGAGGGTTGTTGCACGTCTTCTTCTGGCATGCTGCGTATGTCTTTGCTGGGCCCGAGGGGATCGCGGCCGCGGCGAGGGATGCCCAGGAGGCGAGGGTCCCCGAGAGGAGGGCGAGGGAGGTCGACGTCTTCATTGTGGCACGGCTTCACGCGGACAGGGCAGGACAAGACAAGAACTACTCGGCCGAGCTGGAGGAGGGTTGAGGAGCATCCAGATCCAACTCTGAACCCGGAGATCTGGTTGCTACTATATACTATATAGCTTCCCGCCGTTCACTGCTACCTACTACAATAGGATTCTCCCAGATATATTATCCGGGAAAAGCCTCATCTCCAGGGACGGCTTTTCCGGCATCCCCTGCCCAGGTAGAGTTCGCTGTCGGAATCGGCACGAGCAACAGAACGAGCTGTGGATGAGAGTGGCAGCCAACGACTGTACAGGCAGCGCCAGCGCGGCATTGGTGCCGGAAGGGCAGACTCGCAGGTCAGAACCTGTCGACGCGGGGTAAGGGAACGGAGATATTACCCCAGAATGACCTTCGTCCTCGGCACAGCATCATGGCTGCCCATGGGGAAATGTATGGACATGTTGTGAGGCCAGACGCAGGATACACGTTCAACACATGGCAGCATGGGGGGAAATGGGGGGAAATGAGGAGGTTGACCCCAACTTTGGGGCTCTGCAGATGGAAGAACTCGAGACGACGGTTTCCACGAACCACAGCACGAGCCGAGAGCGGTCCCTGAACTCGCAGCCGTTCAGCCGTTGGGCTAGCCACAAACGAAGATGATGACGACCCGGGGGAAGGCCATGATGGGGGCGTCCGGGGAGAAAGAAGAGGACGCGGAATGAAGCAAACCAAGCCTTCGGAGGCGCGGCATTGGAGCAAGCCAACCCGGCTTGGTCTGGGGCTCTCCCCCCCCACACTGACAGCAGGGGAGCCCTTGGTGGCGTGGGGTACCCTAGTGCCTGTCCGCCGAGGAACAGAAAGCCCAATCAACGGAAGCTTGCGAGCGGCGCCCCTCTGCCTGCCCTTAATTAGCGCTAGCCCACACTGTAATTGATGACCTGTGGCTGTCCACTCTTTTTTCGTCCCATGTCTGCTTCGCCAGCCAGCTCCCCAGATCCCTCTCGTGTCTTGCGCTCCTCCAAGTAAACATCTTCCCCTGAGTATTCGCCCAGGACTCCATGCCCAACTCGCCTCAAAACATCTTCTCCTTGGCCGGGTTCCTGTCCTGCTAAGCTTTCTTCGGAAATGGCGGAAATAAACCGCACGAATCGTCACAAGCATGGCCCCCGGCATCGTCTTCAAACCGCCAAAAGCTTGTCTTGCCCGTTCCCCCCCACAACCAGCGATGAAATGAATCGCGACTTGCTCTGCTCCCCTCCCCATGCAGCCTCGACCTCTTCTCCGTCCGCCGTCACCCATCGTCCCCTTCATATGGACGGAAAAATCTCAACCCATGTCGTATGCTCTCCCCTTGCTAGACTCCCCATCTGGTGTCATGCTTCACCTACAGTAGTCCGCCTCCCCTATCTCGGTGGCATTGGTGGTGGAGACCCCGGGCACGTCTCGACGCGCCGAGAGCTCTCTCGACATCAACCGGTACATATGATATAAATCCTGCCCCTCGCGGGGTAGCAGTCGCACCTGGGCTCGAAGCAGCATCGTACAGCTTGACATCGCTTGGCAATCGCTTGGCGCAGACACCCTTACCATCGCCAGCCACCACATTCGTTTCCTCTCACCATGGTTGCCCCAACCCTCCTCGGTGGCCTCCTCGCCGCCGCCCTGGTTCCCCTTACCCACGCCGCGGGAACCGCCCCCAAGCGCCCAGACATCAAGGCCGCGCCCTTCCACCCGGGCCACGCCTTCCCCGCCTCGGCCCCGAGGACCAAGACGTGCGCCGTGAAGGCCGGCACCAACGGCAGCGATGACGCCGCCACCATCCTCCAGGCCTTCAAGGACTGCAACAACGGCGGCACCGTCGTCCTCGACGCGACCTACAACGTTTGCTCGCCCTTGGACCTGACGTTTTTGAACGCCGTCGACGTCGCCATCACCGGTACTGTCAACTTTTGCGATGACATTGACCATTGGCTGCCGCGGACCTTCAAGTACACCTTCCAGCTGTCCTCGTCCATGTGGAAGTTTGGCGGCAAGGATGTGAACATCTATGGCAACGGGGTCGGCACGCTCAACGGAAACGGCCAGAAGTGGTACGACCGATTCGCCTCCAACGCCACCCTCGAGAGGCCCATCCTGCTCGTCACTGATGGCCTTCACGGCGGCTCCATTACCGGCCTGAACATGGTCAACTCGCCTCAAGTAAGACGCCAGAAACACCGAGACTCTCAAACCCCCAAGAATGCGCCTCACTAACTCCTACCCAGTGGTTCAACCTCATTGCCAACAGCACCGACGTGCTCATCTCCGACATAACCATCAAGGTTGGCTCGACCTCCAATAACCCGGCCAAGAACACAGATGGCTGGGACACGTACCGCTCCGACTCGATCGTCATCCAGAACTCGCACATCGACAACGGCGACGACTGTGTCTCCTTCAAGCCCAACTCGACAAACGTCGTCGTCCAGAACCTCGTCTGCAACGGCTCCCACGGCATTTCCGTCGGCCCCCTCGGCCAGTATGTCGGCACTTTCGACGTCGTCGAGAACCTCTATGTCTACAACACCACCATGTCCAACGCCTCCGACGGCGCCCGCATCAAGGTCTGGCCCGGCATCGACACGCCCTTCCAGCCCTCGCTCTCCGGTGGCGGCGGCTCGGGATACGTCAAGAACGTGACGTACGATGGGTTCCACCACTCCAACAACGACAACGCCATCACGATCGACCAGTGCTACGGCCAGAAGAACCAGACTCTGTGCAACGAGTATCCCGTAAGCGCTCCGGCCTAGAGTAAGCATATGACAAGCGTACTAACAGCTATCCAGTCCAACATGACCATCAGCGACATCTACTTCAAGAACTTTGACGGAACGGCCTCCTCAAAGTACGACCCCCGCGTGGGAAGCCTCGTCTGCAGCAGCCCCACGGTCAGTCACTTCTGCACCCCTGAATCTGTGAACACAAATGACTAACACCGCCGTAGAAATGCATCAACATCAACGCCTCAAAGATCAACGTCAAGACCCCGAGCGGCAAGAATCCTCAGTGGCTGTGCGTCAACCTGGATACTGGCCTTCTCGACATCAACTGCGTAACCAAGGTGACCAAGAGTTAGAGCTCGGTTGTATAAACCAAGTGTAAATTTTATTCTGTATATTGATTGCCATGTCTTGCATAATGAAGTCGTGGAGCCGCTGCTTCGGCCCCTAAGCGGTTTCTTCGAAAGGGGGCGCGTTACGCATCGTTTGAACTCTATGCAACCGGTCATCTTATTGGTCTGCCAAGGACCACAAAATAGCAATGTACTGTCCTCAGAAGCATTTACTTCGTCCTTTGTTCAACAGCCCGGTATCTTCTACCTCGAATGGGTTGCTCAACAAACTGCTTCATGATGCTGAATCCTTGCCACCTCGTCAAACTGGCTCAACGTTTGCAGAGGGCTTATCCAACCTCCACACAGCCATGTCTCTCATCTCGGGGAACCGCCACACCTTGACGCACCCCCTGTCGACAGAAACTAGTTTCCCGCCGCACTTTTCGGCCACTCGCATGCTGCCGGCGTTCTCCGGGTCCACCTGAGCGATGAGATGCGTGATCTCGACCTCGGCGCCCTCCCTACCTGGCCCAGCAGCCCTCTTCGCCACGTTCTCGTCTCTCTTCGGAGCCCCATCCTTCAACACGTCCACGTCGAGGACGCTAGCTTCTATACTACCCAGCGGATGCTGGACGAACACCTCTTCCCTCGGCGCCCAGCGCGGCCGACTCCAGTAGACATTCAGAAACGCACCCACGGCGCGAGTGGCGTACCCCCTGCCCCAGCAGTCCGACCTCAACTTGTAGCCTATCGACAAGCCTGACGACGACGCCCGCGTCGTCCTGATCACGCCAATCATCTTCGGCGCTGTCACGGGCGTGGCGTTTTGACTTCCCGGGGGCGAGTAGCTCGAGGACATGACGGCACAGCTAACGAGCCATGGATTCTCTGCGTCGCGGGCGAGGGCCTCGGACAAGCGGTCCGCCGACGCTTCGAGGGTGCCTGTATGGCGCTGGGAGCTGAGACGGGATGTAAGTTACAAACAGGGTGCAATGATTGGAAAGGGGGGGCTCACCTCCAAAGAGCAGCCTTCTCGTCGGAGCAAAGTTCGTGGAAGTCTTGGAGATGTTTCTTGTCGAGGGGTTCGACCCAAAAGTCCACCAACTTGGATGGCTCTGGTTGCATATTGAGACTGGAGGAAGGCCTTGAGGGGCCAGGGATTGATGCAGGGAAAGACGTCTCATCAAGTACAAGAGATCCAGATACAAACCTATTGAAAAAAATGGACGGCAATTGAGAAGCGCCGGCTTTAACAAGGATAAATCAGGCTGGTCTTGGAAGATTCACTGGGCTGGTGAGTCACTTGAAGAATCGGCCAGGGGAGTACTAAGTTCCGACGAAGGATTCAGCCCCTGCATTACATATCGATCAAAGTGCTAGAAATACAATTTACCTTTAGTCAAAATTAACCATTGACGCATTGCATGGTCAACAATTGGCAGAAATCATTTACATATCCTCTTGATGATTCCACAGTTGTCTGCCACCATATGAAGACACTAACGGTCTGATGGACTGACCGAACCAAAGGGCGAGCATTTCTCTGCATGGAATAGTCAATATTCTGCGAAGAAAACCATTGTGAAATCCGATATAATGTAGCAGGCACCAATATGCGTTTGTCCTGGACGATGGATCTGAAAGACTTGCTGAATGAGGCGGGGGTCACAGTCCACCACCCCACGCCGCCCCTCATTTTCCTTCTTCCGCCCCCAAGGGTACCCGTAAAACGTGACGGCTGATAAGATAACACTTTTTTCATCCTCGGATTGCCTTTCAAAGTTGGAGACTCACCACGCGACGACGCCCAGCGGAAGACACCCATTCCACGCCATTGCACACGCACCATGACCCGCGATGTCGGCAGCAGGTCCTAATCCGAAACCCTTGAAGTCCGCCTTCGCGAACAAGCGAAAACAGGGGGCCTCCGGCGACAATGGCTCACGACCAGGCAACGGTCGCGATGGAGGAAACGGCGGCGGCGGAGGCTGGGCGCAGAAGCGCGTCAAGATCCGCAACGACAGAGAGATAGCGGCGCAGCCCTCCGATGCGGCCCTCAAAGACGGCGAGCTCGACCTGCAGTCGTTCCTCAACGCACGCGAATTCGAGATCAGGGCCCTTGAGGAGAGCATGCGGCACACCAAGTCCGAGGCCACGAGCCGCGCCTTTCAGCAGGTGCCCCGCGGCATGCGCCGGCGGACGGCGAGCCACAACGCAAAGAGGGTGCCAAAGCGGCTGCGCAGGCGCGCGCTCAAGGAGATGGCCGAGGATAACACGCCCGTGGTGGTGTCAAAGAGGCGGAAGCCCAAGACGACGAGGGCGCGGGTACGCACCGAGACGGCGAAACGGTTGGGCATCCTCGCGGAGAAGAAGCGGAGGAGGCAGATGAAGGCCGCGAAGGCGAAGGCGGAGGATGGTGGGGAGCAGGAGGAAGTCCCCGAGAAGAGCAAAGTGACAATCTCGACCCGGCCGCCGAGGCCGAAGATTCGGCGGAACCAGCTCAACGACCCTCCGCAGCGCAAGTCCAAGTTCCGGAAGCGCCAGATCAACAAGACATGGTTGCCGACGCACCTGTGGCACGCAAAGAGAGCGCGAATGACGGAGCCGAAGAACCCTCTGTGGAGGTTCGCGATACCCCTGACACCCAACGAGAAGACGTACCGAGCGACGCATCGATCACAGGGCGAAAAGGGCGCCGCTGTTTGGGATACGAGCTATGTGAGCACGATCGGACTCTACGGTGCAGCCAAGGGCGTGGAGCAAGTTCTGCGCAGGCTCGGCATCGCGCAGGAAGGCTGTTGGAACGATAGGGGGGCTAAGTGGAGGGCAGGTACGCGACACTGGACCGGGTTCTTGAGCAGAGAGGTTAAAGGCGCAAGACGGGACGTCTGCCCGGCGACAGTTATCTGGAACCCGGAGGTGGTTGCGGAGCAAGCTGGGAGCGAAGAGGGAACGCAGACGGGCAAGACCCAGAGGCAGGTGTATATCAGAGTGCACCCCTCCGCATTTCTCGAGGTCTTCAACGAGCTCCTCCGGCTTGTGAAGATGCAGAACCCCAGACTCTATATCGAGGATCTGCGGTTCGAGATCGGCAGTATCGAGCTGACCGGTCCCGCATCGACAGAGGCTCTCCTGGGAATCCTTCACCCCTACCACGTCAAGGAAGGACCCAAAGAACAGCATGCGAAGATCTTTGGGGATCTGACCAGTACTATGAACCCAGCGTCACTTCCCATGAACGCCACTCTGGGATTCTCAATCATGGATCCGCGCCTTCGATACCCTCCAAGGAAAGTCGGCCAGCCCAACCTGAGTGACGAAGCAGAGCAAAACAGGTCGACGGAGCTGCTGGCGAGCTGGCCCGCTGACATTGACCTAAAGCCATCCGGCCTCTTCCAACGGGACGCCCGCGCCTCAGCAACCCGATTGCCATCGCAAAAGTCGATAGACAAACGGAAAGGAGCGAGACGCCCAGGGACGGTCCTCGACGTCTCCGACGCGGACCCGCCGATCCCCGTCCTACTGCTCGCATCACGCTCAAACGGCACACGGGGCCAGGGAAACTGGACTGTGCTCGCACCGTGGCGATGCATCCAACCGCTGTGGCACAGCCTCGTCCACTTCCCCCTGGGCTCGGGCGGCAACCCGCGCTTCTCGGGCCTCAACGAGACGAGGCAGGTCGCGTTCGAGCGCAACCTGCCGTGCTTCCCCTTCGACTTCCTCGGCACAGACGCCGGCGCTGAATGGGAATTGGAGCAGCGGGCCAAGCGGAAGCAGGAGTGGGAACGCCGACCGAAGAGCAAGCGGGTGGCGTGGGAGTCTCTGGACTTGGGCGCCGGCCGCAAGGGGGAGGTCGGCAGCGGGTGGGCGTGCGATGTGGAGATTCTGTTCCAGCAAAAGACGACCGAGAGCCAGGCTGTGCCGTCCCCGGAGGAGATGGACGTGGACAACCCTTCGCCCGACAAAGCAGCTGCTTCGGGCCCCCCGTCGACGCCAGGCAGCTTTCTCAAGACGCTCCATCAACTCCGAAAAGACGCCTTCCGCGCGCACACGTCCTCGCCGGCATCCAATTCTTTGCCGCCCCGCTCCGTGATCAACGTCCATCTCGCAATCCTCAACCGCGGCGTTGCAACAACCTGCGCGAGGATCTACCGCCTCCCGTCGCGTCCCGCTCCCGTCCACCCGGCCTCCTCGGCGGAAGTCCCCGCAACGGTTCCTCCGCCGCCGCCGAAGCCCGTCGATGGACTGCCCGCCGACCTTCGCGAGCAGTGGCTCGCGACGCTGCCCGACCGGCAACCGTCCGAGAACAACGGCAGGCCTAAGCAGCAGAAGCGTCTGCCCGCGAACGCGGATCTGCAGACCCGCAAGCAGGTGCTTGCCAAGACGCTCATCGCGGCGCCCGCGGAGGAGTACCCGCCTCCGAAGCCGAACCAGACGGATATGAACGGGCACCCGCTCGTGCCGGACGAGGCGGACCTGATCGGGTTCGTCACGACGGGAGCGTACTCGCTGAGCGAGGGGCGAGCGACGGCCGTGGGGTGTCTTTCCGCGGAGAGGGCCGCGGAGGCGATGAAGGACGGCGGGCGGGGGAGGGAGGGTACGTTGTGTGTTGTGCGCAACGCTGGGGAGAGCGTTGGATGGATTGCGCGGTGGGAGGTTGTGTGAAGCTCTCCGCCGCTGCCATACGGGCCCACTCGTATGTAGACGTCCGAGGCCGCTGGGTGAGGGGGATCGCGGTTGATGGTGGGCAGCGTACCCCGGGCTCGCATGATCTGCCCCCCGGGCTGCAGCGAGATGAGCGTCTTCCACTGCAGCTCAGGGAATCGGGTGACGTATCAGACGTTCAACGGCGCGATGCAGCGCGGAGGGCTTTCATTTGCCTCCTGGCTCCGCATACCTTCCTCAGCACCGACGCCAGCCACGACGGACGGACAAGAGATGTCGTCGCAAGGGCGCCGATTGAGGAGGCCGCGAGCACCAAGGCGGCGCTGGCGAGGGGGAGAATTGGATAGGAAAGGGGATATATACCCATATAGGATACCAAAGGAGACTTGTATTTCCCACCTCTTCGCTGCCCCCTTTCCCCTTTTTGTTTTCGACATGCCATCCCGAGGATCTGGCCGTGACACGACCGTCCCTCATTGACACGTAGATCCCCACCCCCTACATCATGGATGGCATCCGAACCCTCCCCAACGCCGACATCCATCACAGGCGGGGTTGCCTCTGCGGCGCGGTCCGCTACCGCATCGGGTTCCCGCGATCCCACGACTTCGCTGCAGCCGTCAGTCCACGACCCCCATCTCACGCCGCCGTCATCCTTCGTCTCCGCTCCTCCCCCCACCGGCAAACCCGCCGGCGACCGTGGCCTCGACTGACCTGACAGCAGTGCCAAACCTGCCAATGCACGCAATGCCGCCGCGCCACGGGCTCCCTCTTCATGTCCTTCCCCGGCGGACCGCTGCTTCTGCGCCGCCTGCGGCTCGTTCCTCTTCTGGCGCTCCGACGACGAGGCAACCCTCGACCCGGCTGTCGGGTGCGTCGACCTGGAGTTCCTGTTTGGCGAGGAGCGTCGGGCCGGCGGAGCCGGCACGGGGACGACGCGGAACGAGGGGTCCGGGAGGGCGCTGGCCGGCGCGGGGACGCACGTGCGGTGCGCCAGCGAGGTCGCGGGCGTCACGGACGGGGATGCTGCGCGGGAGGAAGATGGAGGGGGACACACGGCACGGCGTCGTTTTGTACGAGGACTGAGGATGGCGAAACGCGGGACAGTGTATTGTTCTTGGCGAATACGGCTTCGCCGGCGCGTGTATAGAAGAGAAAAGAAAAACCGCACCTCGAATGTAAGATATCCTGCCTGGTATACCGTTTGTGCCTGCGAGGCTGGGCTCATGGAGAGCCGCCGCCCCCGGACGTGTGGAAATCAACAAAAATATACAACCGACTCCTTTTGATCCTGGAAGTAACGCCGTCATTATATCCCCGTCAGGCAGTTTGCCACTCAAATGGGTGTTGAGTCTTGTGTCCCAAATTCACGATAATCACACACACACACACACACACACACACTCTCTCTCTCTCTCTCTCTCTCTCTCTCTCTCTCTCTCTCTCCATGCTCTCCGACGCAAAGGCAACAAACTCTCAGTCTTCCTCGCTCACCTCACTCTCCTCAGCGTCGCCGCTGTTCGCAGCCTCCAACTCCTTCTCGAGTTCCGCCTCCAGGTCGTCTTCCAAGGCATCCTCGAAGTCGGGCTCGGAATCGACCTCCATCTGCTCAGCATCGCCGTCCTGGTCCTGGTACCGGTCGCTCTGCTGCTGCTGCTGCTGCTGTTGCTGCTGCGCCTGGCCGTTCATCGGGCTCGGCAGGTTGAAGTTTGCGAAATCGCGCTCCTCCAGGTCCGACTCGCCATCGGCGTCGTCGGCCTCGGAGTCGCGCAGGAAATCGGAGAAGCTGCGGACCTGGATGTTGGGCGCGAATGCGGGCGAGAAGTCGGGCTTTTTGTTCTTGTTCTCGTCTGGGTACTCTATCGTCAGACCAAAATCGTCGTCGTCGTCGTCTTCCTCATCGTCGGAGCCGGCCGCCTTCCGTGTCGTCTCCTTCTTCTTCGCCGGTGCGGTGGGCTTCGCCGGCGCGGGCGGCGCGTCGTTGGTCGGGAGGGCGAGGTGGATGGTTTCACTCTTCTTCGCTGCCGCAGGCTTGCGCGGCTTTGCGGCGGCCTTGTTGCTGCTGGCCGAGGGCCTCTTGGGTCCCGACGAAGCCTTTGCGGCGGGTTTGGCAAGGGATTTGTCTTTACTGTCGGCGGCGGGTTTGCGGACCTCGGGGGTGGCGGTTATGGAGGTGTCGAGCTGCTCGAACTGCTGGCGCAGGGACTCGGGGTTGTCGTTGGACGGGGTACGGGTAACGTTCATGTGGAAAGTCGAGTCGACCTTGTCCAGGATGAAGGCCTTGCGAGCGGGGTCGAAGTAGAGGACGTACTGGTTGTCGTCCATGGTTCGGGTGCCTGCGTAGCCGTACATGCCATTGTTGCCGTCAGGAAACGAGAGGTCGAAGTCGGACTTGCTGCCGGGGGTTTCGGGCTTTAATCTCGCCGTCGCGGGCTCGGAGGAGAGCTCTGGCTTGTGGTTATCTAGACGGGTGCGCAAAAGGTCAGTCTACTGCTCCATGGCTGGCCAAACCCAACGTTGATCTGGGGAGGTGCCTACATCGGACGGCGGTAAAGACCTCCTTCTGGGTGCGTCCGAGGAGAGTGTCGCTCAGGATGACGGGATATTTTCCCGTCTTGGTCGGGTCGATGAGGCCATTCGCGGCCCCCGACTTGGGCACAGCCTTCTCCCTGTGATTTGGGCGAAGAGCCGACATGGTGGCGGCTGTCGCAACGTGGGAAGAGGTCGAGGACGATGTGAGGGAAAGAGGGTGGAGGAAGGGAGACGGCAGGCCGGTGATCGTTGATGGGAAGTGGAGAGAGGCGGCCTTGTAGGGTGGTGAACTACAGCGTTAGCCGGAGGCGGATTGGACTGGGGACCGGTCCCTTTGAGGCGCTGCCGCTGCGGTTCCGCTAAAGTCGCCTGCAACTTTAGAATTGTGTTCCGTACAGGCTGCGCGTGTTGCGCTGCGCTGTGTCAGGCGGAACGGCCGAGACCGCAGGTGGGTTACACTGCTTGGATGAACGTCGACCGGGGTCCAGCCGTCTAGCGGGAGAGGAGAAGAGGGGCGCGCGAGAGTCAGGGAAAACAATGGCGGATGGTAGGGTGATGGGAAAGAGGATGCGATTCGAGACGTGGGCTTTGGTTTTGGAGAATGGCGACTTTTTCTGCCGTTGGCATTGGTGTTCAATGACGGGGTTGTAGACGGCACGAGGCCTGGCGTCGAGGAGAAAAAGATTGTAGTCTGTAGGGAAGGATGTCGTCGCTTAATCCATTTGTTTCCATTCACTGCACCGTAATTAGATCCACAGCCACGTCCAGTGACTGCGAGACGGGCTGACGCTTGGGCGCCTTAATCAGCGGCGACGACGGCATGCAGATGCGTCTGGCTCACCGAATCCTCTGGCAATTGGGAAGAACACCAACACAACTCATCGGGAGCATCTTGTGCACTTTCGACATGACGAATTACCAACTGATTAACGGCCATAATTCTCGAGTTGTTGTTCCGGATAGTAGCGCTTCACTCGAGTATTGGCCCCTGGACCAAAACCGCGCCCACGTTCTCATCTCGAAGTTGGGGTGTGCAGCATCGTCGTGTTGTCCAACCCTAGCCGTATGGAAAAGACAGTAGTAGCCCACGCCCAACCGCATCTTGTCAATCAATTCGAAGGACAGAAAGCAACACACCGCTGTCTGGTATGGCTGGTATGTTGTAGACTTATCACTCTGCCCTATGCGGTAGGTAAGTACGGCTGCATTTACATTTTCGTCCACGTGCCTCGCGAGTCTGAGAAGAAGAAATCCGGATACAACTGCGCCCGGACTGTGGTACATGAGCGAAGCTTCATGGTGATCTGCTCAGCTCAAATCCCAGAATTCCGAGGGCGCTCATCTTGTCATCGCGAGCTTATTGTTTTAAGGGGATAGGTCGTTTTGTACACGCTGTCGACATGTGTTTTCCAAATGCCGCCTCCGTCGTGATACTTTTGTGCTCACTTTACTTGAATAGGTCTCACACTCTCAAATCCTAGCCATTCATTGGAGCACCGTAGCAGAGGACGGTGGGCGCTGTGCTTCTCCGTGATCCGCCTTGCCGCCACGGCCCCAGATTCTGCGATAAGGATTGAGCCTGTCCTTATCTAATAGCCGCCGCTAGCCGAGGGGCCTGACGGGTCTTGCTCGGCGGAAAGGGCTGGGCATGGCTGTGACATTGGTGATTCTTAGGACCCTTGCATGGCTGACAGGTTCTCTCGACAACTCCGGGCTCCTACAGTCCGCGCCTACGGCAATTGGGGTTCAATTGCACTGGAAGTGGCAATGCATCACCTGTACGGCCATGAGTTCAGTGTGACGGGCAGCAGCGATGAGGGGATTCGCAATCGACGTGCTGGGCCGGGATCGCAGCAGAACCATGGCTCTCCACATTCCTCCCCCAACCTCGCCCAGATTGATGTCAAAGCTCCCCGCCGTCTGCCCCAGGCCAGGCGCGCCAGGGAGGAGCAAGAGCCCGCAGCGAAGCAGCTGCTTCTCCTCCTCGTCCCCTCTCCGTGCCCCAGTGTCATCATGGCCCGCCAGGGGTCGGCGCAGACAACCTCGGATCAAACAGCCACACAAGCTTCGGCAGCTCGCGGCAAACCCAGTCTCCCCCTTCCACCTGAGCGAGACAAGCTGCAGCTTTGCGACGGGTTAAAAAAAATACAAGTCTTTGTTTTGTGTACTTCTCTTCCTCTCCCCAACTTCTCCCTCCTCCTGATTCGAGCGACCGGAAGACCGAGAGTGAGATTGAAATAAGATTGAGAGAGACCGTTGATACCCCAGGGCCATCTCCCCCTCCCTCTCTGCTGCTATCTGCTCTTAGCCTCCTCTTTCCACCTCTCCTCCCAATCAATTGACTTGCATACTCCTCGCGGTCATGTCTGCGGCCATCAACCGAGGTCTCAGGACAGCTTCCCGTTCGCTGCGTCTCCAGCCGCGAAGCGTCCGTCTCGCTACTCCTCTCCGCGCCGGAGTCGCCTCCACTAACTTTGCCGCCTCTTCCACGACTCGCTCCGCACCTCAACACTCCCACAACTTTTCCACCGCATCTGCGAGACAGAGTGCAGCACCAGCCATGGCGTCCGAGGCGAGAGAGTACGATCCTGAGATCAAGGACATTGCAAACTATGTCCAGAACTACAACGTCGATTCCGACCTTGCTGTAAGTTCTCTCTCCTTTTTTTATTTTTTTATTTTTTTTACCTCTTCCTCTCTTCTTGTTTCTTCGTCTTCGGTTCCCTCGTCGTCGAGCTTCTCGGCTGGCAACCCGACCCGCCCAAGTTTTACCCCGCGTCACGGCCAGGTCACCGTCGCTAACCGCCACTCTTGTGAGAACAGTTCGACACGGCACGATGGGTTTTCCTCGACACTCTGGGCTGCGGTCTTGAGGGCCTTCGCTTCAAGGAGTGCAGCAAGCTGCTGGGCCCCATCGTCCCTGGCACCGTTGTTCCCAACGGCCCCAAGGTCCCTGGTACCGACTTCCAGCTGGACCCCGTCAACGCCGCCTTCAACATCGGGGCTATGATCCGCTGGCTCGACTACAACGACTGCTGGCTTGCTGCCGAATGGGGCCACCCTTCTGACAACCTGGGTGCCATCCTCGCCGTGGCTGATTGGATCACTCGTACCAACAAGGCCGGTGGTAACATTGCCGGCGGCAAGCAGTTCACCATCCGCGATGTCCTGGAGGGCATGATCAAGGCCCACGAGATCCAGGGCTGCCTCGCTCTCCTGAACTCGTACAACAAGGTCGGCTTGGACCACGTTGTCCTGGTCAAGGTTGCCAGCACTGCTGTCATCTCCAAGATGCTCGGCCTCAACGAAAAGCAGATCGCCGACGCCGTCACCCAGGCCTGGGTCGACGGCCAGAGCTTGAGAACCTACCGCCACTCCCCCAACACCATGTCCCGCAAGTCGTGGGCTGCCGGTGACGCCTGCCAACGCGCCGTCAACCTGGCCCTGAAGGTCATGAAGGGCGAGCAGGGCATCCCTACCGTCCTCTCTGCCCCCGTCTGGGGCTTCTACGACGTCCTGTTCAAGGGCAAGAAGTTCGAGTTCCAGCGCCCCTACGGCAGCTACGTCATGGAGAACGTTCTCTTCAAGGTCTCCTACCCTGGTAAGAAGGTCAATGATGATGCCTGGAAGCCTATTAGCTGACAGAATGCAGCCGAGTTCCACTCCCAGACCGCCGTCGAGGCGTCGTCCAAGATTCATCAGAAGCTCAAGGAGATGGGCAAGTCGGCGGCTGACATCAAGGGTGTCACCTGCCGCACGCACGAGGCCTGCATCCGCATCATCGACAAGCAGTTCAAGCCCATGGACAACTTCGCCGACCGTGACCACTGCATCCAGTACATGGCGGCGACCATGCTCGTCTTCGGCCGCCTCGAGGCCACCGACTACGTCGACGGCAGCGAGGCCGCGACCTCGCCTCTCGTCGAGTCCCTGCGCCAGAAGATCAAGTGCGTCGAGGACCCGCAGTACACCAAGGACTACCACGACCCCGCCCTGCGAACCATCTCCAACGCCCTGACGGTCGAGCTGAACGACGGCACGGTGCTGGAGGAGGTCGTCGTCGAGGCGCCTCTCGGACACCGCCTCCGAAGAGAAGAGGCCAAGCCCGAGATCCTGAAGAAGTACAAGAGACACCTGGAGCCCCACTTTGACGCCAGCAGAGTCAAGCAGCTCGTCGACCTTGGCCTGAACCCCAAGGAGCTGGAGGCGACTCCCGTCGACGAGTATGTTGATCTGTACGTCGTCAAGGACAGCAAGTTCGTCTAGGCGCACGAGGCATGGAATGAAAAGATTGGATACTATAGATGTTTTGTTTCTACAGGATTTAGATATGGAAATCTGACAAATAGTATTTTGGCGCTCCAACACTCGATCATCTTGGTGTGACGGATATCATATCTCTGTGGCCCTGGTGTCACGTCGTGTGCGATACGGCCGGTCAGTGCACCTGGACGATTGCCTCGAAAAGGATTAGCAAGAGGGGTTGGCAATACGAGTATTGTCGGTCACAGCGGCACGCCAACGGCTTGTCGCTGACGAGGCCCTGCAGAAAGCTCCCTCCCGGCTCGGCCAAGTGCACCTGGAGGGGCCCGCGGGACTACGACAGTGCCTCCCGGGGATTAGTCGGGGGATGATTGGCTTCCTCGTACGCCTGATGATCGCCAAGCCCCATTCCCTGAGCTGGGGCCTGGGCGGGTTCGTCCAGTGGGTTTTTGGTGGGCTTTGCCTCCTGCAACGGGTGGAACGGGGGTAGGGGGAACGGTTAGGTCGGTTCGCTGAGCTGTTTGGGGTTTCACAGGCCAGACACTTTTCGTTTTCTAGACTGCCATCGGGAACCACACAGGTAAAGGATGGGTTACCTAAGCCGCACTGCCACTCACCTTGGCCCTCCACCAAAGCGCCACTTTACTCCGTGTCGGTCTCCTGTTCGGGCCTTAACTACACCCCGTCTCTTCTTTATCTGTTCTGGAAACAACATCGCCTCCTTGAATTTATCAACATCCGGTTCCCTCTTCGCTTGACGACGGATAGAGACCTCGACATCCGCTTCCCCGATTCCGACGACAGCCGCCACCCCACGATCCGTACGCGTGATTTGTAAACCCGGCTCAAACCTTAGTGGGGTAAACCTTTTTCAGCAGGCAACATGGACAGACAAACCATCATCGAGACCAACCGGTCGCTGCGCACCATTAAGAATGTAAGTTCTTGTCGCCAGGCCGTCAAGGGTGCCGGGAATGAGGCGAGTGGACGGTTCGGCTTGGACCAAGCCCAACTCAACGTCTCTCGATACCCACCCGACCGCGGATCCGCCAAACCGCAGAAACACATGTCTAACAATCCCCCAGGAACTCGAGAACCTCCTCGAGAAGGGCGTCATCTCAGAGGATGCCTACGACAACATCCACGCCACTCTCCCCGCCGAGACCCCCCTCCACGGCGCTGCATCCCGCGCCGCCCCCAACGCCGCAACCCCCGTCCAGAACAACCCCACGTCGCCTCCCCCGACCGACGCCATGGCGGCCCTGAACGTCAACCCGAACCCGTCCCCGGCGCCGCCGTCCTACGCCCAAACCGGGCCCCCGTCTCTGCCGGTGCGCAGCAACGAGAAGCCCGTCCTCGCCCACGCCCGCGCCCTGTACCGCTACGCTGGTGCCGACGCTCGCGACGTGGCCCTCGAGCGCGACGACCGCATCGCCATCCACGAGTACATGAACGCCGACTGGTGGATGGGCCGCAACCTCCGCACCGGCCAGGAGGGCATCTTCCCCAAGACGTACGTCCTGGTCGAGCAGGACTCGGCCAAGGGCGCCTTCGCCCCGCCGCCCGCCCAGCCTCAGTACGCGCCCCAGCAGACCCAATGGGCTCCCCAGCCGCAGTACGGCGCGCCCCAGCCCCAGTATGGCCAGCCGCAGGGCCCGCCGCCGCAGCAGAACCCGTACAACGCCGACGTGCCGCCTCAGGCCGTCGCCGAGCAGAGCACCGGCGGCAAGGACGGCAAGGGCGCTGAGATGGGCAAGAAGTTTGGCAAGAAGCTCGGAAACGCCGCCATCTTCGGTGCCGGTGCCACCATTGGTTCCAACATTGTCAACAGCATCTTTTAGGTGCTGCGTGAAGGCGGTGGCGGCGAGGTGCTGTTGAAAATGTGTCGTTGCTCCGGGATGTCCATGGCTGTTCTTGGGTTGAACCGACAATGGAAAAACGTCGGTTGGGAGATTGCTGAGGAACGTAGACTGCTTTTTGTTCTGGGGGGGCTTCCCTAAGATGCCGATTTACTTGGGACGTACCAGCCGGGCCAGGACCGGCCCGGCTGCCCTTGCTGGATTATTGCGCCGATGAGAGTTTGCTTGCACGGGATTGTTGCACACTTGGCACGCTCATTATGTTTTTTCTTTGCATTGGGAGTATTTCCACTTAATGGTCATGGGTAAGGCGTTTAATGAACATCTGATACTTTATACCGTAAACCTTTCAAGGATGCCCAAGATGCCGTCTGTCCAACGTCATTGGGCTTCCCATCGATCTAGCGCACGCCTTGGCTTGTGGCAATCAAACCGTCTAGAGTCGGTCACGCACGCAAGAACTTGAGCCGCAGCCCAAGGTTGGGGAACGACCAGCTTGGTGCGCAAGACAAACACGTCCCGAATGGATGGGGAGGGGCGAGATATCCGGATGTGTTACAGCCAGGTCCTCGTCGAGACCGAAACGCCTCATACGAAGCCAATCATCGTCAGGGTTTCGGACAAAGTTGGAGCCCTCGCATCCTTTGGGCGCCCACGGACACCCGAGTCTTACTCGGTCGGCCGGGGTCGTGTTTTGGCAGGCTGCACACGGGGAGACTGCAAGCAAAGGAAAACCGGCCTTTACATACACGCCAAAAACCCCCGCGTCGCGGTCCCCTCGGGCTCTCCTCTCATGCATCGCTTACGCGCACCTAGGCTCGTCGACGGTGCGCATCAGATCACTCCGGAGCCCTGCTTCTCCGAAGCGGTTGCGCCGAAAGAGGACGAGGGCCGAGTGCGCAATGTGATTGCGGATTGATGTGTGTGTGTGTGTGTGTGTGCGTGTGCGATGATGGACGCCACGACAACCATCGAATCTGGGGAAAAGCGAATCGAAAGCGTTCATAAGACCCGGGCCCGCCCACCCTGAGGGGGGTGAGGGTCATGCATTTGATATTTGAGATGCGATGGTTTGGCCCGGGGAGTTAACGACTTCGGACACGCTGGGCTCACGGCTCGATCTGACTCAACTCGCCCAATCAGAGTGGCGCATACATTGAGGTGCGAGGGAACAGGGCCGGCTGCGACGAGCCTTTCCCCCTCTTCCCTCCCTCCCTCCTCCAGGAAAGTCCTGTTTCCCCCGTCCCCGGGCACCCGGGTCCGGCGCCATCGGCACCCTCGCGTCGATCGTTCTGCCGGGATCAACCCGTCGTGCGAACGATTCGTGTCGTGTGGGCCAGGGCGGGTTTATTCTTAGAAGCCCTTCTCGTTTCGTCATGCTTTCTCAATTTTTCTTTCTTTACACTTTTGGCACCGAGGCTGCGGGACGAACCATGTGCTCGATTCGGATGCCCGGCTCCGCGGGCTGCCCTCCCCCCTTCCCCCCCCCTTTCCCGGCTCCGATCTCCCCCCCGCCCGCCCACTCGTGGGATGTGCTACTCATGGACGGGGACGGCGGCCGACGGGGAATTCCGAGGCTGTGAACGACCGGCGTCGTTGGTCGTGGTGTTTGGCTGGCCTGTGGTTTACACCGTGGGTTGTCGTCTTCACATTGACTTGGATCCGAGGCGGCACGAAGCGGTGCTGTCGACGGTCGTTTGGCAAATTCATGGAGCGGGATATTGTGCTTGGGGAAAATACGATAGCCAACCCCTTTTCGCGTTCCCTACGGATTGTGCTGGTGAAGTGATCCGGGCAAACTTGACGATATATATTAAGAAAGTATTACATCACACCATCACATCACGGCCCGCCCGCGTCGCTCGCGTTAGGGAAAACCAGGGTTCCAAAAGACCAAAAGAGGGTCGGTATTCATTTCCTACTCCCCAAATCCCCCTCGCCCCCCGCGAAAGGCGGGAGTCATGCCTGCAGTATCTTAGAGAACATGTCCCCCGTCCCGCGGCGGACGCGAAAGGGTTCTAAGCAGCCCCCGTCCGCAGAAGCCGCCGTCACAGAAGCGCTCAGACAGAGACAGAGAGAGGCATACGTGACGGCGTCTCCCCCGGCGACGAAATGCCGAGTAAAAGAAGAAAGGAGAGTGAAACATACAAAAGGAAAAACCACGCCGAGCAGCAAACCCCCCTCCCCTTCTCTCCCCTCCCCCTCCCGGATTCTGATGACTTTCCAAGTTGTTACATAGAGAAGACGTACCCAAATTGGATCCTGGACGGTTCTCTGGTGAAGTTGTACACAACCCCCGGCCCGCGCGCTTTCGAAACAACGACGCAACGCTGCTAGCCAGTCTCGAATTTTGGCTCCATCTCTACACTTGACGCTGAAATGCTCATCTGGTTTCTGTGCTGAACACTCTGTCGTTTCTTTCCCCATCTGTCGTACGCTTGCGTGCCATGTACGAACTCCGCTTTCCAATGTGCCACGTAGTAGTCAATCCCCCTTCGAGATTGCAACCCGGCCCTTACATCGGCCGCGCCACGCCAATGGGGGTACCCATCTTCTCATCCTGCCACTGGCCCGGACGGTCGTTGTTCCAGTACTGGTCGTCGTCGTCTTCGAGGGCCTTGGCCGGCTTAACGTTCGGCTCGAGGCGGCCGGCGGTCCAGGCGCGCATCGGCTTGCCGTACTTGTACATGACGGGCAGGAGCATGGATACTCCGGCCAGAGCGGCGCTGTAGATGCCAAAGTTCTTCAAGAAGCCGAGCTGCTCGATCCAGGTGGTGACGTTGAAGGACATGATGAAACCGATGATGAGGCGGGACGAGGAGACGTTGACAAGCACAGGGCTGGTGATGAGGTTAGCAACAGGGCCTTCAGACGAGTACAGCGCCACTGGGAGATGCGGAATACGTACCCGGCATATCGGGGGTAACTCTCAACCAGGTAGACGGCGAAGATGGTGTTGGCCGTCAACAAGCCAAAGCCGATGAAGAAGATGGACACCAACACAACAATCGACGGAAGCTCCCGAATGTGCTCTCCGGCGTAGCCAAACAAAATCGGGCCAGCGATGGAAGCCAGGAGCGGGAACACCAGACTGACGAGATGGGCCTCGGGCTCGCGTTGGCCGCCGTTGCGCTTGGCCAGCCAGTTGGAGATCCAGTCTGCGACATAACCGCCAAAAAACCAGACAAAGGGGCTGGCGATGACAATGGGGATGACAGCGAAACCGAGAGTTTCGAACTTCCAGCCGGCGGCGATGAGGAGTGAAGAGCCGACCTGGCCGGCGGCACCCTGCATGGAGACGAGGATGGAGTTGATGAGGATGACCCAGATGATGTTGGGGAAGAACGTGGTCTTGAGCATATCGATGGTCGATTGCTTGGCCTCCTTCCACTCGTAGCCGCGGTTGCAGATGCCGAACTCGTCCCAGTTGGAGCGAGGCCGGAAGGTCACCTCGTCGATGCGAGGGCGAGTTTCGCCAGGACGGAGAGGGTAAACCTCCTTGCCGGCTGTTCATATCGTCAGCATAGACCGCCATCATGTTCAGAGGTCTGCCAAACATACCAAGCTCATCATCGCTACGGAGCCAGCGAGTCTCGGGGACGAGCAAGATGAGACCGATCCATGCGAGCACACCGACACCAGAGGTGATCCAGTAGATGAAGCGCCAAGAAAGACGGGAAACAATGATGGGGCTGTTTCAATGAGTTAGCTCAATCTTGCTCCTTCGATCCACAGCAAAAAGTTTCAAAAGACGCACCTCATGATACCCAAGCTCACAATAAGAAGGCCTTGGGAGGCACCAACGGAGGAAATGGCCTTGTTGCGCTGGTGAATGAACATCATGTCCTGGATAATCAAAGGGATCAAAGCCTCGACAGCACCTGCGCCGAACCCTTGGAAGCATCGAGCAGCCAGATGGCTTCCGAGCCCCTGAGAGAACCCAGCCCAAAGACCACCAGTCCATGCGAGGAAGCCGGAGAGCAGAAGCACGGGGCGGCGGCCGATGGCGATCGAGAGCGGCACCAGCAGGTAGGAACTGAGGCCATTGACGAGCAACGGAACAGAAGCCAGCAGCGCTATCTGGTAAAGGGGCGGACCGCCGAGACCAGCAAGAATCTTGACGGGGTCCAAGTTGATTTCACCGGGCTTGTTCAATGCCGAAATATCGATTTGGCTCAGGATATGAGGGTCGATGCCGGAGTACTCCAGGACAAAGACGGGCACCAAGGCGCCCACGATGAACTCGGCGGCGAGGGCCAGTGACCCAACTTTGGGTGGGGTCAGCATCTGTCAACAATACCGTCATACAACATTGCCACGACTTACAGAAGCAAAGTGCTGCGATGGCAGTCCATTTCCTCCAGGTTGGCAAATTCAATGGATCTGTCCCCCGACACAGGTCAGCATTATCGTCTAACGAACACCCCCACCCCTATCGTTCATGTGGCTGCAGACTGACCCTTGGGATCCGGCGTGGGCATCGGCACAAACCGAATAGTGTTTCCATCGAACAACTTTGACGATCCCACCACCAGGGCTTCTGGGGATTCGACCCTCTGCACGTTGGCGAGGTTGTCCGTAGACTCGGTCCAGCCGCTCTTTGACGCCATATTCAAATCCCTATCCGAGGAACTTGTCTAAGATGTCGAGAGTTGTCGTCGTCACCGTTAGTAATGTGTCGTGATATATAGCGGTCAATTTCAGTTGCTGAAAATCGTTTGATCACGGAGTCGCTTTCGTATTCCTCCCCGCGGAATATAGTCGTCTGACCAAGAAGGGAAAATAGGCATTCGACGGAAAGGGTAGTGGAGGGTGTTTGGAGTTATAGTGCTGCACGTCGCCGTGCGTGACAGGTTGGCACAAGGCACGAGCGCTCTGCCATAGGCCGGCCGCGGTTAGACGAGCAGTCTAATCTGAGACGAAGGCCGATGTGTGCAACCGCGCAACTGTTTGAGCGCACGGAGCACTGTATGGGGGGGCAAGGAGGGATAGATTCGAAATATTACCAGATTGGTCAACTCATGCGGGTGTTTGGGGGTGGAATGAGTTGGGTGGGATGGGCGGCTTCGGATCGACTTGATCCTGGCCTCCCATCTATGTTGAAGAGCCTATTCGGGCAATTCGTCAACCTGGTCCTTAGTTAGCTCGACTCGAACAGCTCTATAGGCATGGAGGACCCATACAAACAATATTATGGAGTTCGAGTCGATCAGCTCGGCCGTGAGCTGAACAAACAAAACTTCCCACTAAGACGTGAAGGTTAGTTCTTAGAATGCGAGAGAGAAAGAAGAGAGTTTTTTTTCTTTCGTTTTCGTGGCGGCTCATCCAACCAGGGAGCAGCATTACACCACTCGACACCGCTCGACAGAACTTCCGGGGAGCTTGACGCCCAAAGGGAGCGAGTAGGTGGGTTACCATACTTCGGGGACACTCTCATCGAGGCGTCACTGGATGAGGCCGGGCCTTGCGAGAGTGTCAAGATGGGATGGTTGCAGAGTGACGGCACCGTCAACCACTTGGCCAGTTAGTACCGCCACAATCCCACTCTTGTAAAACTCTCAGATACGGCAAAGGGTTTTGAGTTGTTGCGATGGAGGGGTGCGTTGGCCTCGAGTCGGTTAGAGGTGAAACACCATCATGTTCTATGCAAGGTCAACCCTTGTCCCTCCGCCATGAGCCTCAAAGCAATCCACCCCGGCAGGGGCGGCAACTTACACCATTGTAGACCAACCAACAGCAGAGCGGCGCTCGGAGATTCGCCAGAAAGCCCATCTAGAGGTTAATCTCGACAAGCCGACGGCCTTACCCAGCATCCCACCAACCTTTACCCCATACTCTGTGGCAGGAACGAAGGTCATATAGCAGGGCGCCAACGCTCTCTCGGCCTAAATGTCCAATTTTGTTGAGAGTCGTACCTTCTGGTGCGACGCCATGTCTCCTTCATATCTATCAAGCTTCCAAACATGCCTCGACACACATGGATATTTACTCGGAGGGGAACGTGGGCCGCCATGTTCGCCGCCATTCTCGGCCCGCTTTCACAAGCTGCCGTTCATGGGACGAGCCTCGGGCCAGTCTCCCAGTTCTAAAAGCCCCAATGGCTGGTGGTTTCGGACTGCACCTGGAGCCCTCGTCCCGCTGTTTGCTTGGTCAAGGTCAACATGCATCGTTCTTCGGGCAAGGGGAAATATCAAATAAATCATCCATTCTTCCCTGATCTCGTCCGTCGCGTTCGCTAGCCGACGCTATATTATCCGCTCGTCTGTATCAGGAAATGCCGTCATCCTTCAGTCCTCCGTCCGTAATCATAAATACGTGCCGGGAAGATTCGAATGCTTTTTGACTTGTAGACTCAAGAAAACCTGTGTACCAAAATGCTGCTCGTGCAGGTGTAAAGCTCCAATGAGTGGTATCCATGCCTGGTGTGTGCCAGTACTTCCAAACTCCTTATAAACACCATCACCCGAGGTATATGTGCGCAAAAACGTGTAGACCCAAAGAAAAGGTGGTTGGTTGCAAGTGATGTCGTGAGAATCGAAAGCAAACGTCGACCCGAGTCGGCGGTAGCAAAATTAGTCCTCGCTTGCGGGGGGGTTGGGAAGAGGTGCCAGGATCTCGTCCTGCGTCTCGGTATCGTCGGGCCACACCGGCAGTGCGAGAGACGCATACTGATCTCCGGTCTGCTCCTCGAGCTCCTTACGTAAAATCTCGATCGCTATCAGCCAACGTCGTTGCAACCTCTGCTTGCGGTCATTAATAATCTTGGCCAGGGTATCTTCTTCTTGCGCAAAATCCGTCGCCAGATTCTCTATATCCTGCTCTTTCCTGTCGGTCAGTTTCTCGAGTTCCTGCTCCTGTCGTTCCAAAAGTTCCTCCATGCGCTTGGCCTGCCGGTCTCGCAAAACGTTGATCTTCGCCTGATGCAAACGCTCCATGCCATCTCGCACATTGTATTGTTGCCCCAGCAGGCGGAGGTCTCTCTCCGTGACGATTCTGGGCGGCAGGTCGGCGTTCGAGGTGCGACCGAGCCCATCACAGTATGCCTCCATGTGCTTTAGGCGAATCTTGACGCTCTTCTCACTTTGGTCGAGGGTTGACCTCAGATCGATCTCGGCTTCGATCTGGCGTTCCTCTAAATGGGCGGCTGTCTTCGCATGACGCTCCTTCATCTTGTCGATTTGATCCGAGTACCTGTCGGCCAATGCCTGTTTTTTCTCGGCTTGCCTTGTCCACATGACCCATTTCATCTTCCTCGTGTACGTCCGGAATCGGTCCAGTTCTTGACACATCTCACCCTGCAACTTGGCAAACTGCGGGTTGGCTCGGGTACGCTTCTCGGCCTCGATCTTTTCGGCGGCTTCGGCGGCGGCCGCCGCTTCTTGGGCAGCCTTTTCTGCCTCAAGTTCGGCATTCCTGGCCTCTTCTTCCATCCTCCTTCGTTCCAGTTCTTCGTCGCCGTTGCAAAAGTTGGGACAGCCCACGGACGGGTCCCAGATGGCACCGCAGATGTAGCAAAATTGGGCCTTGCATCTGCAGGTCATGTGGGTGCAGCCTTGGCTTAATTCAACCAATGTCCGGCATTTGTAACACCTTCGCCAGCCCGATTTCTCGCCCATCTTCAGGACCGCTTCCAATTCCCAATCAGACGGACAGTCCTTACCAACAGGGTGGGCGTTGCGTTTGCACATCACGCAGACTCGTGTCCGGCATTTGCGACAGACGACATCGAAAGGGTGCTTCGGATCGATTCGGTTGCGAGGGGGGATGAATTCACCGCAGGCCGTGTTCGGGCAAAAGATCCTAGCTTCCCATGGCGTGCTGAATTGCAAAACTGCTTTCAAAAAGGCATGCTGCTCCTCTCGGTTGAGGATCTTCTGGACGATGGACCCCGGGATCGGTTGTGTGCAGCATCGAGGCGGCATCTTGGATTCGTCCGTCGTTGACTGCTGAATCATTATGCTGAGGCATTCGGCACAGTACGTATGGCCGCAAGGTAAGCTGTGCAAAGCGTTTGACTTGTTGAACTCATTGCGGCAGCAAATGCAATAACTGCGGGTTCTGTTAGCGCCCGGGGATTGACATGGACAGATTGCGGTGCTCACATGGTCGACTCCACCACAGCAGATGTCCTCTTCCGTCGTATCTTCCGGATGCCCTCCTTGATACTGAAATAACTCCTTCGTGACGAGACACTGAATAAGCTGTGCGTCGACGTGTCGTGGGCAATGGGCGGCGATGCCTTTTGGATCTTGGGTTGGTCTATATTGGGATCTATCTGTGACAGATACTTGTCGTATTGCGAAAAGCCAAGGCTCTTGGACCGTTTCCTGGCGAGAGAATGCGGAGGGGCGTCAGCGGCGATGGGAACGGCGTGCAGAGACGGGTGCGAGGTGAGTGTTGTGCTGGTGGAATCGCGCGAGGCGGTCGAGAAGGTCCGGACATGCTGCGTCGCAATGGTGGACGTCTGCGATTCGGCGCTCGAGGTTTTGCGCTTCTCGTGGGATAGTCTCGACGTCGAGATACCCAGGGCCTTTGCCTTTGCGACCAACTCCTCCTCGACAGCTGCTTCTGACCCTTCCGACGAAAGGCGCAGGACCTGGACAAGGTAATCTGCCTCGTCGTCTTCCGGAAATGGTAGAACGGTCGTCGAAGGGGCCATGTCGGGCGTCGAGCTCGTCTGGCCGGCGAGCGAGGCCATGGCGGACAGGGTGGTGGGAAAAAGAAGAATGATCAAGTCAGGGCAGCGAGAGCAGAGGCATCGTGGTTCGGGCTCGGTGTGTTGGACAGCTCTCCGAACGTCGCCGGCCAACCAGGCAGGTGAAGGTCGTACGATTAGTTGTCGACTAATGCGCAGAGGGGTTGAAACGGTGGTTGCAGGTATTGGCTTGACATCGAACGGATCGAGTGAAGCCGGAGAAAGGATGAACCCACGAGGTAGGGCAACCACAAGGTTCAACGAGCAGGTGAGGTGGACAGCGGCAATGATAGGACGAGAGAAGGACGAAGGTTTCTGGGTGGTGGTCAACGGCAAGGAGGGCCCAAGGACGGGAAGCAGAAGGTGTAGTTGGTGTGTACTCTGAGGCGCTCTGTAGTGCGCGGAGGGGTGTTTGCTTCTTGTTGTTTTGGGCGTGGAAGCGAGGCAAGGAGCGAATCGGGAATGGGTCCAGGCCGCGGATTGGATGTGTCTTGACGGGGTGGGAGAATAATGCAAGGTTTTGGGAGGGAGAGAGGGAGGGGGGGGGGGGGGGGGTGCTGGGCCTCGAGTAGTCAGAAGACGATCGAGTCAAAGCGTGATTGACGGTAGGGCGAAAGCGCCGTTCTTGGGGATTCTTGGAGACCCTGGAGAATGACGAGGGGGCGACAGCCTAGGACGGAGCTTGGGGGGGAGGAGGAGGAGCAATGCGGGCGTGCAGTGTGTAATTAGCGGGTGGGACGAGTCGCCGCCTCGGATAGGGACCCCTCAGGTTTGTTTGTCGGTGAATTGGCAACGTCCCGATTCTAACGTTTTGAAGGCAAGGGCCGAACGGGTCGAGGCTGGTTCCTGCTGAGGAATCCGTAGGTGAACGGCGGCAAGAGATTAAGGCGAATGACAACGTCCGAACGATCAGGCGAGACGGAGAGTCGTAGGGGGCGGGAAGGGCGAAAATGGGGAGAGAGACGGACGGAGCGGGTGGATCCTGCTCGAGTTTGCCTCGTTTTCTTCTTTTTGGTTGCTCTCCCCAATCTGCGAATCCAAGGAAGAGTCGGGTGAGAGCGGGACTTGGAGGCGGTTCGGTGCTGGCTTGTCGGCTGATGTGTGATGAGAGAGGAGAGGGAGACGGGGACGGAGACGGAGGAGCCCTTGCTTGCTGAAGAGCCCAAGTGCAAGTGCAAGTGGGCGCGTCGGGCGGTGGAGGGTGGGCCGTGGAAAGTGAGTGACGGCGGATGGCGGGCGGTAGCCGACGACAAAGCGTCTGGCCCTGGGCCGGTGGAATGGGACTGGGATTGAAATGGAGATTCGGCCTCTCTCAACCTCACCATCGAACAAGTCTTGCCAGCAGCGGACGGCGCCGACGACGGCCTGCATTCACAGCGTCCACAACACTGCAGCCGCCAGGCACTGGGGCTTGGGGGTTGGGGGTTGGGCGACGAGGATTGCGGAAGGAGAAACAGCAGCCCGTCCTCTGCCTCTGCAGCAAAGTGGGAGGGACGAGGGCCGAGGAAGAGCGACAGCGCGAGCGTCAGCCATAAGCGTATGATCGCCTCCCCCAGGGCCGCCAGTGAGAGGGCGACAAAGAGGTCCAGATGAGCATCTGAGGCCGAGCATGAACATGCACCGAGAGCCACTGGTCTGGGAAAGATTGGGGAACCAGTGACATCTGGCGGCAAGGCCAAAGTGGATAGCGATTGGGTTTCCGGCTGTTGGCGCCACATCAGACATGACCTGATTTTCCCATCTCGTCTTGCATGGCTCGGGTGGCCACCTAGGACTGGACAGTCCGAATGGGCCCCGGCGGAGCCAGCGCCGGACGAGGTGCAATGTACCTTCGCTACGGGCCTGCCATAGCGAAGATACATAGTGGGGCCGGGTGCCCCGCCACGGATTGATGCAATACGTACCGGTTCCCGCTCTACCTTGCAGTGCGTTGGATACATTGCATGCCGTGCATGCCTTGCCCTCCTTGTCTTTAGCGTGCGCCGGCTAGACACGTCCAGTTATGCCAGACTACCCTGCCCTCCCCGGTCTCGATCAATTCTCTCCCCTACCCCGCCGAGGCGTCAGCAGCGCCTTCCTTGCTTCGTCGACGGCCGAGCTGGCAACCACCGACGAGAAAATGGACCTGCCGCAGGGCATGGTGAAATCGTAGATTCGCATCTCATGCGGCATCGACGATTCCCCATTGTGTACCGACCACCCCCCCCTACAAACAAGCTTCTCGTCGAACCTCTTTGAGAAGCCCTTCTCTTCTCAGCTGACAACCCCGGGCTGGGTTAGGCGCCCGGCGTTCGCTCGTACACGAAACAATACACCGCGCTTCAAACACTTCCCTTGCCATAAACTAGACAATCCCGCGCGGGAGGCTGCCGGTCATTGTTATTCCTTTCGTCGTCTTCCTCGGCGGCCCACCGTTGACCCGCCGTGAGCAAACACGATCATCTCCGCCAGATGCCTGCTCTTAAGCGGCCGGTACAACCTCGACGTACCCATGAATGCATCCGATGCGTTTGCATCTCGGGCCACCTCCACTGCACCACCTTCCGCCCTTGTCCTCTTCTCTTCAGCTAATGTCTCCCCTTTCTTCGCCATCATGGTTGTTAGGCTGTCTTGCCTGTTCGCTCCCGAAATCAGTGTATGGTCTTAGCCCCGGCCTCGACTACTTACCGCCCGGTTGGACAGGGCCGATCCTCCCCCAGTCGTCGTTGGCGGCCGGTTGTTATCTCCAAGATGCCTTCGCAATTTTCCCGAGCCAGAAGGCCAATGCTGCGGCAACCCTCATGCAGTCTGCAGACATTCGCATTGTCGAATCTGGCTAATAGGGGGCATGCCGGATGGTGTGTGAACATCAGCTCACTTCTCCAACAGAACCTCTCATCTCAGTTCTGCGCGACTGGGATGCAGCTCGAATGTCCGACACACGCAACTGTAAAACGGTCACTGCTCAGCTTCCTCTCGGCCACATTCTCCCATTACACCCACGGATGTCCGCATGCGCCATTGACATCAAACGTTACGGGTTCTAATACGGGATGTAAGCATATGTATATATAAATGTATATGTATATGTATATGGTGCAGGCAAACCGGGTACGCCGGATTCCTTTTGCTGACCGTCCGTCGCCCTCAGGCGGCCGGCGGTCTCGCGACAAACGTCTTGCGCCCCTCCCCCGCAGCATTACGGGCAGCGACTTGGAAGGTCTGAACCCCAAAAGATACATTGACGGCGCCTGAAAACCTTGGACGTCAACTGCTCGCCACTTTAGCTTTTGGAACGTCCGTGAGACTCTTAAGATTGATATTAAGGTCGGGCCATGGCCTCAGCTCCCTCAGCTTTTTGCAGGGGTTACGATTATTCACGAATCTGGAATGTACCCATCTTCGCCAGCAGACTCACACGCCTTGACTCGCATGCAGATGCTGGGTACTGGAGAAGCTCCAATCAACATGGTCTACTCAACTCTAATTGCGCTACTAGGTACCTACAGCAAACATGCAGTTGCAATCTTCGCTCGACTCCGCACCCTCACTCCAGAATCCAAATCCTTGATGGAATGCGCCTAGTGGGGCACGCCCCGTCCCGGACCCACACTGACCGGCTGGCCTCCGGACTTGTGTCCGGCGCCCACTCTTCGAGTACCGCGTACTTTGATGTGGACTCGGCAGGTTGGTGAACTTACAAGTATGGCGTCACGCTCGAGCTCACGGCGATCTGCAGGATGATAACCTGTGCTCTTCTCAACCGCGCCTTGTAGCCTCGCTACATGTCGGCTGCTTTGTCGTCGTTGGGAATCGTGTATTTCCACTCTTGGCCCCCACCCCCCAGCTCGTCTGCTGGTTCGGTGCCCCGTTCTTGACTGGCATCGTACATGGGAAATGATGGTCTGTGCCTCTCGTTCCTGAGGTTTGTTGCCATGAAGCAACTCGTTCACGACTTTCCAAACTGCCAACGATCCCTGAGTAAACAAAAAGGTAGCAAGGGAGAACAACAATGCCCAACTCACAGGGCCATTGTAGGAGTGCATTTGCAGCAGCGCAAATTCTTCATATGCGACCTTGCTGATGATACTAGTCCAAACTCAGCCCATTCGTTCTCGCCTTGGCTTTGGAGCTCCAGCCGGACCTTGCCATGGCGCAAGATAGCGGTGGCAGGAACCGTGGGCGAGATGCCCCGTCACCACGTACCCGTGCGGCCATCAAGAAATTAGCCTGACTGGCATGGTCCTTCTGATCATCCACATGGCAAGCATCAGAAAATTCTCTCTCTCTCTCAAGCCAAAAAAAACCTGATGTTGCATCTTCAACCTCCGTCACCGCCGACCGGTGCCCTAGCGGTACACTCGTGCTCAACCACGCAGGGGGTTCAGCCCTGGCATCGGAGTCTGCGGATGGCGAAAGGCGTCAAGATCTCGAAGCACGCCGCCCGTTATCCATTTGCCGCGGATTACCGTACCGTTTCTTCGTGGCCGCTGGCAGGCAGGCATCTCACCAGTCCATGGCCGGCGAGTCCGAGTCAGTCGTACGTGCCACCCGCGACGCCAAGGTGAGGCTAGCCCTGGCTGGCCACTACTCGGCCGAGCTTCTTCGCAGAAGTTGAGCTCAAGTTTCCGAACTGCTGGCCGCCCAAGCAAGGAGCTCTGGCCCTTCTGCGGCCTCTTCTTCATTTGCCCGTCCTCGACCACCGGACTACTTGGTGGCTTACGCGTGTTGATCTGTCGGCCCATGAGCAGCAAGCTAGCCTTCTCCTGGCTGTCGTACTTCGGCTTGGCCTGATTCGCTTGACTTGCGAGGAGTCGAATTCCGCCTCCGGTGGCACATGGTCGAGGCGATTGGTCATCCATGTCTTCACAAGCGGAACGGGGGGGGGAATCCCACGAGATGGTTTGTTTTGTTTTGTTTTGTTCTCTCTGTTTCTTGCAAATCTCCTTCGCATATTTCAAGTCACAACGATCTCTGGCTGTACTAGACTCAACCGGCCGTTTCCGGCCTGCTGCTCTCCATTCCTTTCCGTCGAACCCTCAAAGGAATCTTTATCATTGTTTATCTTAGCGTTCCGGGGCCCTCCATTCTTGGTTTTTGATTTCTACACATGTCGATGGATTGGGAAAGAGTCGGGGTCGCCACCAGGCGCCGCATTTGGCCCGATGGGCTGCGGGCGTCATGTCTTTCGTCCGGTGAGCCGGCGAGCATTCCCCCCGGCCTAGCTTTGGGAATGATTTTCAGAGGTTCTTGAATTTGCGGCAAAAGCCCAGACGTAATGGACTTGCATGACTTTTTTTTTTTATGACGCTCGTCACTGACGCGCAACGTGTCTTGAAAGAAGCCGGACTCCGAAAAGAATTGCAAGATTTTCCAACTGTACGAAACCTGGCCTCGCCTGCTGTTCTATCTGATGGGGGTATTGGTACTATTCTAATGTACAGTGCTCCTTGCCGTAGCAGGTAACCATTGCGAACCTCTCTCCATACAATGAGTTGAGAAGATGTGGTGGGGGAGGGGTTCGCCCTTCCCACGTAGGATTCGGCACAATATACAGACATGAGTGTGTATGTGCGTGTGTGCGCGCGCGCGCGCGTGTGTGTATGGTACGAAATTTAGTAATCGAGAGAAACGAGGTCTTGAGCTGAGGGCGTGTGACTCGTGTCGCTCGTTTCTTCAACGACGTCGCTTCTCGCTCCGCCCGCTCCACTCCTTGGCGCCCATCCGCCTCCATCCGGAACGCCGTGTACATCCCGTTCAAAGGTTAAAGTTTTCGCATCTGCGTTGATCTCTCGTCCTTGAGTGATCCCCACCGGTCGAGACCTCGTGCGGGAAGGGGGGGCACGACTACGCTCACGGCGGACGCGCAAGCAAGCAAGAAACCTAGCGTGCTTCCGTCCCCTTTGCCTCCACCTTGGTCCGTCTGTTTTTCTCCCGCCTCACTGAAACCACTTTCGGGTGGTCATCTTGGCGTTAGCGGCCGCGGCGGCCTTCTGGTTCGTCACGCGACGGAACTTTTCGCGGTTCCGGGCGTCGAGCAGGCTGACGGGGCCGTCGTCCTGGAACCAGTGCTGGCCCGCCACGGCGCTCGGCTGCGCCGCCGCCGCCGACGAGGACGAAGACAACTGCCGGCTGCTCCGGGTCAGGGGCCCGCGCTCGTCAAACATCATCTTGACGCGCTGGACCTTGCGCAGCTTGACGAGGCCGTACCAGCAGACGATGAGGGAGCAGATGGTCGAGGTGATTGTAACGCCGGCGAAGCCCCAGTAGGTGTCCTCGATGAAGTTCTCGAGGTTCATGCCGTAGAGACCCGCGAGGAAGGTGCCCATGGCCAGGCCGAGGGTACCGACACTGAATTTGAGATCGAGAAGCATGAGGGCGTTGCGGTTTGCGTCGAGTATGGCGCGGATGCTGCGGTCCCTGTTAGCAAAGACGTTTTCTTCTTTCAAATAGAGGACAGCAAGATAGATGGGAGTCCTTACATCTCCTCGGTATTGCGGATGCCAGACACCAAGTTCTGCGCCTCCTGGACGATTTCGTCGCAGAGCTTGTTGTACGACTCGAGCAGGAGCTCCACCTCGGTGTGGTCGTCGACGCCGCGGTAGAGGTCGTGCGCCTTCTCGGTCAGGTACATGGCGGCGAGGTCGTCGTCGGCCTCGAGCAGCTCCTCGATGGCGTCACGCACGAGCTTGGCCTTCTGCTCGAAGGTGCTCACCCGCTTGGACAGGATGAGCAGGATACGCAGCTTGTGCCTGTCGATGTCGTCCTCAAGCTCGCTGAGGACGCGAATGACGGGGTCCCGCACGGACTCGAAGTCGGCCTCGAGCTCCGAAGTGACGGAGGTCAGTACCGCCTCGAGGGCGCGGAACTCGTACGGGAGGCCGTTGACGCCGCCCTGGACGTTTTTCTGCTTGAGCTTACCCTGCAGGTCGTACATGAAGGCCGACTGCGGATACGACGTCTTGGAGCCGTACACGTCGAAGAGCAGCACGCGGTCCTTCTTGATCAGGACCTTTAAATGGAGCAGGTTGAGAAGGATCGCGGACTGGCGGACGAGGATGTGAGGCAGGTTGGAGGAATCAATCTTCCGCAGGTCGCGGGGCAGTAGGCCGTACTAGAGTCGCTCCGTCGTCAGCATTTGCAGGAATCTCTTCTGGTGTTGGTGAGGCCTGACCTTTGCGATGAGCTCCGTCTTCTTGAACTCGCCATCCACCAAAATCACCTCGCCATTCTCGTCCACCTCGGTACACCGCAATCTGGGTTCCAGCGCGGCCTTCGCCGTCAGTATACGGCGGCTGTTGAACATGGAGCCGGCTTCGCCATCGTCGTGGAAGGGGAGGTCGTTCGGCTTCAGCGCCTTGGCTCCTCCCCGGCCTCTTATACCCCAGAGCCTCTCCTTCCACGTCCGGGGCGGCGCCGAGGAGCCGTCGCCGCAGGCATCTCGTCTCGCGGTGGTGGTACTGAAGAATGCGACGGGCGAGGAGGGTAGTTCGGTGGCCCTGCGCTTGCGGCTTGCGCGGGTGATGACGGAGTCGGAGCTGAGAGGCGAAGCCGGGAGGAGCTCGGGTCTCCTGCAGCTCGTCGAAATCGACCTCGTCCCCATCCTAGAAAGCCTCCTTGCAAGGCATTGGGGGTCCTGGGCCGCTCGGACCGGGCTGGGTCGAATGGCAGCAGCCGTAGCTTCAGCACATTGAGTCCGACTGAAAATCGAAGAGGCCTCCGTTTGCGATCGCAGAAATCGTAGGAGGCTCGTCGAGGGCACCGGCGTTCGAATCGCTGGAGGCATTGTGACGGACCGACCGACGCTGCACAACCCCCTTATCCGGAGATGTGTGTGAAAGCTGGGGAGGTCGTCGGTTTTCTCTTCGTAGACTCGGGTGAAGGAAGATTGGCGACGCGAGCTCTATCTTGCTCTCTCTGCTGCCACTGACACTTTTTTTTTGGATGTTTTACCGCGCAGCGAGTTTAAAGTTGGGTCCATGTGCACGGTCCAGGTGACCGCATCCTGTTTTTTGACATCATTCTGCACTGTCGCCGCACGGTCCTGTGGAATCCACTGACTGAAATCTCAAGACCCTCTCACTAATGGTTTGTAGAGGGTATCGATGAAATGTTTTCATAGGCAACAACGTTCGGATCTCCTTTTTTCACTTACAACGCTCTCTTTCATGTCTTCTGCTCACACATTCAATTGTCATACAGACAATTTCGCCGGCCCATGAGAGGTCGAACTTAGGAGACATAAGGTTTTTCACTTACACCACTCGTACCTCTTCTCTTGCACCATCTCATACCCCTCCCGCAGGTCGACTTGACAAGTTCGACGGTTTTACCAGACTTCACTCTGAGATGATACTGTCGAAATAACTTCGCCTGGGGACACGGGAGCGAACGGAAAGCGGTGCCCTTCTTCAGCCAATCATGCAGTTAACTCCTATCAAAGTCAGGGGCAAGCGTGGCAAAGCCCCTTCGTCCAAAGTACCAATCAAGCAACCGGCGCAGAAACGGACGTCACGAATTTCGAGTCGCCTGACAGTCAAACGCAAGTCTCTCCTGGAGCGGCAACTGCCTCTCGAAATCATCGAGCGCATCTTTGTCCTCAGCGAGAACCTCAACTTTCCCCGATGTAGCCCCCTTGTCGGCCGTCTGCTCTCTGGGAGGTCCACGCTCGTCAACCTCCTGATCGCAGCATTCCATCCTACGTGGGACTGTTGGTTTGGTGTGGACAGGCGGGTGCTCAAGACGGTCTTGAAGCGCGGCGCCACGGAAGATTCGCCGAGAGTTCGGCAGCACGAGAGCTTTCCCGAGTTCTATCCAGGAGATCCAGAGTTCCAGGTATGACAGGCTTACTCCAGGAAACTTCAGGTCACTAAAGAGCCTTCAGTCTTCCGTGTTAGCATCCCCATGGATTGATGTGGACATCATATTCGACGCCCGGCAGGTCTGGGCCTGGCGCTTCGCTCGCGACAGGTGGTACTCACATTCCCACGTTGGTCCAAAAGAAGAGGAGACAGACCAAGACAACTCCCTGGGATCAACTCACGACCGAGTTGGCGGTTTTGGTCACTTTGACTCGAGGGGCTGCTTCGACTATGACTGGCTCGCGTACGGGCTTAACGGCTCAAAACCCGCGCTCGACTTTTATGTCGATGTGCACCCCAAGACAACTGTCCCCGACGGTCTCATTACGGGACCGTGGACAATAGAGCAACAGAGGCTGCTCTTTTGGCTTCGTCGAGGTGGCGCAAAAATTCAGGCTGAACATCAGACCTGGGAGGCAAGTTGACTGTACCGTCGAAGCGGCTTGGAGGTTCGCTTTGAGCTAACAGAAAAGCAGACTCTGCGGATTGGCCTTCAGAACGCCGTTACCCAACGGAACCCAGGGAATCTGGACGGACGCCTGATTCACATGCTATTCCTGCTGGACGACTTCTTCCCCTCTCAAGGGCTCGAGGACAACCTGTCTCTCTGGCCGCTTGAGGTCTTGGAGGAGGAACATGCCAAAGTGGTCCGACTGCTTGAGGCTAGGAAACGCAGCAAGGCTGGCCCCCTGTCTGAGCTCGTTCAACTTGAGAAGCGCATGGTTGACTACCACCGCCGCGAGATCGACCTCCTCACATCGAGACTGAATCGAAATGAACGTCTAACGCCGCACTCGATGTTGGCTGTTGGCCTCCTGCCTCATCCAAGAAGTCACTAAGAGTTAGAGAAGGGGAACCGTGCATACTGATAGGGTATGGTTTGTTTCTGCATATAATTCCATGTTTTACTGAGGCTCAATACCTATTGTCTAATGTAATGTGCCGGGCGAGGAGAAGGCTAGCCGTAGACGCGAGAATAAGGCTTTGATGCGAAGTCATCTACAACGGAGGTAGTGAGAGCATTCTAGGGGTTGGGCGTCTGTTACAAGATACCAAGCACGCATGTTTGATATGCATCAAAGCTAGCATCAGGATCGACCGAATCAAAGCGTACGAGAGTTCCCATAACCTCCATATAATCAACCCGTGGAGATCCTTGAGTAATGTTCCACAAACTTCCTTTCCTTGCAGATGCCTCGAAGCATACGACTAGGCCATACATGACGCCGTCGCCCACCTTGTTGAGGGTATAGAGCCCACAACCTGTCCCCGTCGACCAGCAGTCAGCCAATCATTCACACGAATCAGTCGTGTTTCCTCCGAATGGTGTAGTTGGTTCATCACGTTCGACTGTAATGGGTTTCCAAGATGATCGAAAGGTCCCTAGTTCGATTCTGGGTTCGGAGATTTCTTTTTGTTCGATTTTGTAGACGCATTCTCACGAACCCGTTATACCCCTCCTCTTGAAGGGCGAGATAATTCGTTCCGACGGCATGGTCACATGTGATCAACCCGCGTCCTTGCAAGCGTACGAACTATCTGTTCCCTTGGACTCTTTCATGCAGATTCTGTTCGGGCTGTCATCACTCAAGCCTTTACCAATGTGTTCTTCCCTCAGCAGGAATCGAGTTATCCACGAGAAGCCCTCTTTAACGCTTTTCTGCGTTTGCAAGCCGGCTTTACTGCAATGACATTATCGCAGAAGTAAGGAACTCTTCTGGAGGATTTGACACTGAAACTCTTGTCTCGTATAGTCATTCGGGCAATCAGATAAAGGTACACCTCGGAAAGGGTGAGGGGGAACAGAAATGACGGTCTCAAAGCTGTGTAGCCTTATAGCTGGCAGCTTTCGGCGCCAAACCTCCGACTAGCCATCGGAGGAACCAAAAACACAAAGGGGAATACGCCGATAACAGGAACAATCACCTTGCTACTTGGTGGACAATCCTGATTGCGGCCCGTAACCATGAGTAAATGAGGAAAACGCCGTTGCAGCGTACACTCTTCTATAAGTAGCAAAGAGACTTCTTAGACTTGGAACCAAGGAGTCTGTGGAACCAAGGAGTCTGTGAAACCAAGGTATCACTCGATCAAGAGGATGCACTAACATACCACTGAGCCGAGTTGTAATTCGAAGAAATAAACCTCTTGCTGATAATAAAACCCCCGTATTTGAACCGCAGCAAAGCAAGTTTAGTCAACTGTTAAAGATGACTACTCGTTGTCCAGGAAGATCAGGAGGTCACAAGTTATGCTTAGTAGTTCTGTTAAAAAACTAGGAGCACCAGGTAATTTCCACATCATTGGTTTCGAGCAGACTCTGCTTCTGGAGTGGCCCTAGTGCTTCCGACGTGGTACTGATGAGGGTCCATGGCCGGCTCGCAGAACAACCGTATGCTATAAATGAGACGTCGGAGCCAGGTAAGTGAACTGGGCCGCAATCGTACCTACTGCCTCTCGAAGCGTAGGAACGAGGACAACGGCTGATTCGAGATGTGCCACATTTGGGATAAGCCCCCTTATCCTCGAATGCCAGGCCCGAAGCCACCCTGTCGTACCGATGCTCCTTTTCGTGTCTCTCCGAGTATTCGGCTGAAATACAACAAGAACGACTTGCACGAGCACCGTTGCCCAAATAGGTGGCGCCTCGTTCTTCCCCGCCACACCACGACCAATGATAAAGATGTGTCCTGCAGAGGATATTCTCCTCTGGTGTTGAGGGGAGTTGTAAACACGCCCTTGACGGGCTTGAAATGTGAGAGACCGCATCCAAGGCAAACATGTTCGAAACGAACTCCAGGCCAACATGCTTCAAGTCAGGGAGACCTTTCTTGGCAGCGGTTCAATCGAATCAGCCAAGCTCCATGATGTGGGCTTATGGGATGCCAACAATATGAGATCTGTAATGAGAGAAGGATACTAAGCGGCAATCAGGACGTGAGTGAGAATACCATTTGGATACAATGAACACGACTTGATACCATTCCCTTTGACAACAAGTCTTTATGTTCCATTCACGGCGAGAACCGGCGACATGAAGACTTGCTACAAATTCCACAACTTGACGAATGCTGAGAAACGGCCCTTGACGACGCTGGACCTCAAAGGATATAGGAACACTTGGCCAGAGCCAAGATAACAGCAGTTGGCCTTCTCCAAGCTTTCCATATTGACAGACCGATTCTCGGTGGGATTGCACCTACTTAGACTGCGTCTCGGGACGACCTGAAATCCTCACCTTCATCCGTGCCCCAGCGAGCCTTCTCCGAAGATTCGGCAGGCTGGATAACGCGCAGGAGTGAGCAAGATACGACTGACCCTCACCTTCTCTGGGCCCTTATGGCATCACGCCCTCGGATCAGACGGAATGACAAAGCAGACCTGGACACTCGCCCACAGTTCTCTCTGCCTCTACGTTCCACATGCCGCGCACAGGTACCCAATCCAGAGGGCGGCGCCATCAAGAAGCGTTCTCACGAGGACGTCGCCCCTCAAAAACGTACATCATCCGGAAGGCCCGGTTCCCAGCATCCGGCCCGCGTTGACACATCGCCAACAAAGATCTTCTGTAGCCCCCGCGGCACGCACTTACGTACCTTGGACACGTCCATCTCCCCTCACATACCTAATCCGTCTCGCCGGCGCGCTGTCTGACATCTCCCCGTGAGACACCGGCGAGTCATATCAGGCAGGCGGGTAAAGCTCAGACTTCCCATCGTCCAAGCCGTGTGCACCAGCATAGATGATCATCAGTCCTATGCCGGAGACTTCCTCTGCCGAATGAGCAATCCGGCCAGTCTCGACCTCGAATAAAAAGATCTCGCCGGGGGGAGCTTCCCGTGGCAAGCGCCAGCTCGGGCCGATGCCGGGCGAGAAGCCATCGCCATCACCTTCGGCGTCCCAATCTGGCATCTGGCACCTGGCATCTCGACCTCTCGAATGCTCCCCTCACACATCCTCGAGAGATTTCCAAGAACGTCCACTCGCAGCATGAGCAGAACCCACCAGATTGCGTGCCAGGTAGGCAGGGAGGAGGCGGTGCCTTACGAACGCACGAACTCGTGGCAATCGTCAACACCCACGCCACAACGCTGCCTAGTAGCCAAGCAACGTCGTCGACCCTCTCTCTCTCTCCGTCAACCCTCTGATGGCCTCGCAATCCAGGCCTCCGGACCCATCGTGACATTCATCAACCTCCTCTTTCTCTTCCACATCACCCCGAGGCCAGCGGGTATGACACGAACTTCCCTGTTTTCCGAGCGTAGGCCTCAAACACTCGTGTGAGCCCACCCCGACGCCAACCAACGAACACCACGAACACCACTCGGTGACATTCCTCTAGGCCCTGTGGAGGACGCTAGGCCATCTCACATGTCAACCGCATCCGCGCCGCAGACCATAACAAATCGAACCCCCTCTCTCCCCTTCTTTGTACCCTGTCCCGTGAATGCGTGGCTTGCTGCCCGAGATGCCCTCACGCATCAGAATGAATCATCTCCCGTGCCCATCCTCAAACAGCGCCAGGCCACCGTTTCACCCAGGGCCTTCTCGAAAACCGTATTCTTAGCGCTCGGTACCTCTCGCACGCGGCAAAAGACGCCTATCGTCGAGGTACTATCCGTCAAGCAGCCGTGAAGACCGTTTCCAGGGCCCCCTTCGTGCGTTGGCCAGTCCAGTCCAGTCGAGCCAGTTAGCGTAAACAGCAATAGTCATATGACAGACACCTTGCCCTGTCGCATAGTGAGGAAGGAACCTCCTACCCTTCCTGGAAAGATCCCAGGGGTGTTGAACCCACCGCGTGGAAGCGAGGGTAGATGGTGTGTAGTGGCGGGCGGTATGACTCACATTTCAACACATGCGCGCGGCATTATCGCCGACAAACCATCGGCGTTGCTGTGCCAGGGTGCTCGCGCCGCCGCCAACAAAAAACACCACCAAATGACATCCCACTCGTCTTTCCTCATCCTGGTTCACCAAAACTGGTTGGCCGGGTTGGGTTGGGTTGGGTTCCCTCTGGATGCCTCCGTCCTCGGGCCGCCTATCATGAGCCCAAATCTCAGGCCTCAAAAAAGTCCGAGACGTCATCGTCAGCTCCGTTTTGCAAGTGCCCTGGTCCAACGCATCAGTCAAACCGTTCACATGGCATTGCCAGCGTTCATTCAACACACGTATCGGGAGTTCCCCATCGTATCAAGTAAGCAGCAGATAGGTACACCGGGTGGGTGTATGAGCAACCTGCCCTTTCACAGAGCACATTTCTACAAGGCCGTTTCCAGCGCAAAGGTACACGGAATTCGGTCCTGAATCTGGTAGATTTTGATTGATAGGCCAGACAAAGCAACAACTTGTCTCTGAGTCAAAAAGCTAGCTACCAATCTCTCGAGTATAGCTTCATCGCTTTCTTTGAAGTTGTAGTAGCACGTGCTGTGTCGTTTCGATCCTTTGTAAAACTTTTCGGTAACCGCGGCGGGTGACTTGTCTCCGCGCGCAGCGAATGAGATGTGTGTCTCGTTCGGCCCGTTCTGGTCGCCCCTTTCGGATCTCCCTTCGAGCGCCCAATCACACATTCCCAAACTCTGGTCGCGGGCGGTTCGACTCGAAGACCCATCGTCTCCGTCCCAAAATGCAGATTGGCCGGGAACCTGATATCGTCGGGCTAACAAACGCAGAGAAATTCAAACGCGCAAAATCGACTCTCTTCTTCAGGGGGTGATCGTACAAACACAAGCGCGGCAAACAACCGCCATGAGATCCTCTTCGCCGTCCACCTCCCAAATGCCGGGGTCCTTTGTTGATGCATGCAAGATTACCACGCTTTTCGTGCCGTTCCCTGACGCCATCTAAGTTGTTCTAAGGACTTGATGAACCGCCAGGTGGTTTCAAAGCTCTTTCCATTCCCCGCCGCCCCATATCGAGTTTCGTTTTAACAAAGGAAAAGGAGGATAATGCACAAGAAGGTCAAGTTGCTTTGGACGATTGACCGTTGGGTATCTCGGGAAATTTGCACCAAGTGGTGCTTAGTTGAGGATCCCGTCCCACATTCCCGGTCCGCGGTATCCGTCGATTGAGTGAAGGCCCGTTTCGTAGGCCGGTGTCGCTTCGTTGGCGCAGCATACGCGCTTGCGAGGGGACCCTCGCTCGTTCATGGCCATGTGGCCGGCCCTGGGAAGAACCAAGGACTGAGTCCACTGTTTACCAGAGTAGTTACCTGACAGCATATCCCGAACGTTCTCCTGGAGAGAGGCATCGACGATCGAGACACCGCGCGCCCGCTTGCGCGAAGACGTGGAAGTCGGGGTGGCATCGTCGGAGCGGTAGTTCTGGAGTTCTTGAAGTGCTCGTGCGGCATCGTTCGCGGGGTCGTGAACCATGTCGTCCAGTTCGCGTTCTCTTTGAGCCATGGGAGTATCCAACGACATATCGCCGAGTCTTCCCACCGGGCCGGTGTAAGATTCAGGCGACGACGTGATGCAATTCTCTTCGTAGTCTTCAGGAACCGAGGCGATCGTCGGCCTCAGGCTCGACCTTTCACTACACAGCTTCGCGGACCGGAATCGCGCCTGGACACCCAAGTTGGTGGCCGGCGCGCTAGCCAGTGACGAAGCAGATGAGATGGAGGAAGAGCGTGAGGTTCGCGACGAGTCGGAAACCATCGATTCGGGAGAAGACGCAGTCGAGATTGAGGTGGCGAGAGAGGATCGGCGAACAGGGAAATACCCCTGGGGCGACGAGGTGTTCGGGATGGGCCAGCGATCCAGGCACTGGGTAGCGCTGACGCACGAAGCCTGAGCCATGGCGAGACCCATCGCGCCACCTTTGCCGGCGAGGTGAGACGCAGCACTCACGGCAGGAGTGCTGTATCCGCTTGACTGGGGCGTGAGTCGGGGTGTGGGAAGCAGACCGAGGGCGGGAGCCAGCCGGCCCGGAGTATATACAGTGGCCGGAGTAGGCTCCATGATAGTCGGGGTTTGGTACGATCGCGGGGTAGGAGTGAGCTCAGCCGAGTCATAGCCCATTCCGCAAGCGCCGGTTGCAGCCAGAACATCTTGAGTCGCCGAAAGCATGGCGCGATGGCGGGGCAGGCTGCGGGGAGTGGGGTTGACGTGCGCCGTAGGAATCAGACCTTCGATGTTGTCCAACTCAGGGTTCAGTTTGAGAATGACCATCTTCCAGTTCGAGCTTTGCTGCGCGTACCACTGGGCCGAAGTTCCTGGTGCCGGGGGGGACGGGGGCGTGTACTTCAGGACAATTTCGGTCCATCGCTGGAAGACATCGTCGGTGATGTGGAGTTTCCAATCGACCGCCAACAGAAAAGCAATCTCGTTCTGATTGATTTCTGCCGTGTTCAGTCCTGAAATCTTACTCCAAGCTCGCGCCGAGTAATTCCGATCTTGAAGATACTTTGACGCCAGGATGAGTGCAGCAAGGAACATACGACGACCACACTGAAGCGCGCGGCACTCGTGCTTGTCATCGGGCTGTTCCATGGTGAAATCGTGCTTGGGGACGTGGGGCTTGATCAGAATCAAGTAATACAGGGCAACTTGCAAGGTGGAGTAGCTAGTGCGTGAGCGGCGCAGGGTCTCCTGAATGAAGGTGCGCAGCGGCAGCACCGCTTTGCTACCAAGCTCATTACGGCAGACGACAGAGGAGAGGGGCCAAATAGCCTCAACAATCTGGGTCGACGAATCTATAAGGGATTTTGGGTCAGGAAACATCTCGATTGCGCGCTGAACTCCTGCTATGGCTTACCGACGAGGTTGTCGACGAAGTTGACCTTGCGCTCGGACTGTCGAACCAGAGTTGGGGGTGCTCCGGAGCGAGTGTTACCCGCACCAGTCCGTCTCGGGTTTTGTCGTAGCTCCTGGGGAATGGCAACGGGGGCGGCTTGTTGGGCAGGTTGTTTGGCCCAGGGACTCGTAAATCTAACGGCAGAGTGGCACGGAGCTGAGGGTCGCGACAAGCAGTACGAGTCGGTCGAGTCGGAGTCGGATGTGTTTGTAGGGGAAGTCGAAGTAGAGGACTGGGAGGAAACAGCAGACCAAACCGAGCCCGACGAGGTGGAGGTCAGGGATTCGACAGAGGAGCTGTAGGTATCGTTTCGGTAGGTGCTGATGAAAGCCGACGAATCATCGTCGACGTAATTCATCTTGAATGTAAGGTGGGGGGGGGGGGTTGGCGTTTGGAGATGTGAAGTAGGATGTACCTCCAGTCGCCGTCAAGCTAAGTCAACCGGGTAAACCGTGAAAGGGTTCGAGTGAGCAGATCGTGATACCGTATCGAAAACGCGAACCTCACAGCAGCATCTAATAACTGCGGCAAAGTCCTTCAGAGTCGTAGATAGGGAAGGCGGCTTCTAGACGCGAATGTCCAAAACCAACTTTACACGAACGATCAAACCGGAAGACGAAACAAGACGGGCGACTGGAGTAGATTTTGTGATTCGAAGAGGCATCGTTGGTTTAATGCATCTAACAGGAGTGGAGAGGGGTTCCTGGTTATATGGTGAGCTACTGCAGAGCCACCATGTGGTTCAAGATGCGATGCGATGCGACAGAGTGGCGGTGATTAGGTGGGTATGTTGGTGATGATGGAAGGTGATGATGAGAGATGGGTGAAGGCGAGGTCGGAGTCGGGAGGGTAAAGGTTGAGGGGAGAAGGTGAGGTGGGAGGTGAGGGTATGCAAGGTACGACCAAGTGTGGCTGCGAGGAGAGGTTATATCCAAGCAGGATGGGATGATGTGTGACTCCTTTCGCCTTGCGCCGTAGTATCTTGAACGTGTTCAGAGGGGCGACTTGGGCTGGTGTGACGAAGTCGGAGGGCCCCTTTGGGTGGCTCAAGTCTGGCTCAAGGCCCAGGTTGGGTGTGGATGACTCTTTCGGGCTTGGGGTGGCGAAGGGGGGTGTACCTGGTTTGTTGCCGCCCAGGCAGGTGGCTCCAAGTGGCAGGCAGAGATGGGGAGAGGGAGAGAGGCGGGAAAGTGCGTGCGTGTGTACGGGAGAGAGGACGGGTGGCAGCCTAGGGGAGGCCGAGAAGGGGACCCGGGGGTGACAGGGGGGAGGGTGCGAGTGGTCCAGCTGAGTGCGTGATCGCTCTCGGGGGCCAGAACGGGCAAGGAAGAGAGACAGACTAGCAAGAAGATTGCTGGTGCTGCTGGTGCTGCTGGCGGCGCGCTTCTTGCTTGCTTGCCTAGCCTTCTCCTTGTCTCGTTCGTGTTGTGGATGCTGTGCTGTGCTGCGCAAAGTGTCTTGTTACTCACCTATGCAGGCAGTGCTGAGAGTCCCTCGGATGGAGAAATGTCTTGGCGACTACAGAGTGTGGCGAAGGAAGTGCTGGGTCAGCTGAGGTGACAGAGACACCGGGTTGGAAAGATGAGTCGTGGTCGTCGTGTGAGATGTCGTCGTAGCCTTGCCGGAGCAAATGATTAAAAAAGAGTGAGTATAAGGTAAGAGCCGAAATATGGGTGCAGGGTATCGGAAATTTTGGAAGGCAAGAAATAAGTAACGGTGGGAGATGAGAGGCGTGGAAACGCTGGTAGGCAGGTAGGCAGCAGAGGGTCTCGATCTTGGATGTCGATGAGATTGAAGCCGGAGTCCGACCTCAAAATATCCCCGAGTGAAAGGAAGCCGAAAAGCTGCTTTGCCTGGCTGCTGCTGGTTGCTGGTGGTGGAGCTTGGAAATGGGAATGTATCCGCAGGTTAAGCCTTTGTTAGTCGCAAGGAACAAGTGAATGCCGCTGCGATGCAAACAAGGGACCTAGGGATGGGGTGATGATTGGGCGTTTTGTCGTCGTGTTTGGTGTTGAGGATTTGTTGCGATGTTGGCGGGATGAGTAACGTGACCGAAGGGGGGTAGGCCGGAATGACTCTTGGAGAGGGTTCCGGTAGATTAGGACACGGGGAGTGACTGATTGATGGCGAGGCGAGAGGCGAGGAGTTGCAACACAACAATAAAAACCCAGGTGACAAAGGAATAAGCGGAGAGTTGGTCTAGAGTCTCGTCCCAGGTGTTCCTGAGATGAGGCACGTCTAGCAGACTTCGGAGAGTCGCTGTCGTACAAATTTAGACCTTGGAATCGAACATGGCGACGGCGATAGTTCGATAGAGCAAGAGGAAAGGGAAGGGGGGAGGACACAAGTGCACATCAATGTGGGCGCGGCGATAGTTTTGAATGCCTGGGGGGGAAACACTCGCAGCACCTCAGGACGGTACGGGATGCTGGCAAGTGGGAAGAAAAAAGGTGAGGTAAGGCAGGTACATTCGACGGTACGCGAAAAGGTACATGGAGAAAAGTACCTTTGCGTGTCGTCGAGATGGGAAACTGGCGGGGGGCTCTCTCGCCTTCCTCCCTCCCACTGGACTGCACCGGCCACCTTTGCATTACTGCCACCTCGCTCGACCTTCTCTGATTGTCTGGCACCGGCTGGGCTGGAGGGAAGTGAAGGATGGGAGGGGAGGGGAAGGGATGGTGGAAGAGGATGCAGCCGGACACCCAGCGAGTCTCAGCATCCGTCCACTGTCTTTTCTCCATCTGCAGCATGATTGGCCTACACTCTGGTGCATTGTGGGTCTCCGGTGTCCTCCTTCCCGGGGTGAGGGCGACATCGAAACCCAAAAAAATAGCCATGTCTCCACTTTTCCTCACTCTCAGACGCTCGCACACACTCTCAGACTCACAGTGTCCTGCCGTCTGTCTCTCTCGCGCGCGCGCGCAGAGTGCCTCCTTCCCATGCTTCTCCTCATTCTTTCTGCTGCTGTTACTCATACTCATCATGGGCCTCTCTCACACTCACACAAATATACACATGCCTCGACCCCACCTTGCTGCGGCCAGCGTTGGGTGTCCCTCTCACCTGCGGCTTGCTCATTCATCAAGTGTCCTCCTACCTAGAGATAGATGCCTTGTTCGTATTTGTCCTTCCGGCTTCAGTCAGGTATCGCCGCTTCTATTCTTGCTTGGCCCAAGAGCCCGACACCATGCCCAAACTCCCCGTCGTCTCCCACCACAGCCCTTCCATTTCGTTCCATGCATCTGGGATCTGGGAGTCTGTCTGCCCGCTGCCTGACGAGTCTTTTCGCACCTGCATCATCTTCTGCGTCGCGTTGTTACGCTCCTGCCCAACCCTGGCTCGCGCTCCCCAGCAGGACGTTTCCTGCCTTTTGGCTGTGGCTTCTTCCGTGGCCACTTGGCTGCTCTTGTCCGAACCCTCTCCCTGATTGGTCGTCCCATTCCGCGCCATTCTATAGGAGGCTAGCGCCGCCAAGCCTAAATGGCCTGCTCAACCACTCGTGTGCGCCAGCAACACACCTTCTCCGCTGTGGCCCATCCTTTGTGACTTCTGGTCAACTGCACCGCTGAATGGCTACTTGCTGCCCAGCCCCAAGCCGGCAAGGCAGGAAGGATGCTGCCACTCGAGGGAGGGACGAAAGGGAAAGGGAGGGAGAGAGGGGACAAAAAAGAAGAGTCATCGTTCACCGCGAGGTCCCCCCCACCTTCCGCCACCGCAATTGTTCTTCTTGGGAGGGAACATGGAGTCGCTTTCTCGATGCTCACTGATCCATTCCATCCCTTCTCATCCGTTCATCCACACCTCCAACGGCTTACTGCTCCATCTACAGCGCCACTTGTTTTGATTATTGGAGCAACCGCCAGCATTGACACATATTCACGGGCAGGAGATGCGCCCTCTTGGCAACCACTTGGGCAAAACACGCCGTGTCTCCCGTGCGAGGGCCGGCATGCCAGGGCCAAGCCGATGAAGGTATCACGAGCCCGGCTGCCAGCATCCATCCGTTTGTATTTCAGGATGGCAAGCCGTCGCTCCACGCGCCGGCGCGCGAGGGAATTCGGCAAGAATCGACTGACAACAGCTGTTGTCTCGCCCATGGTCTCGCCACCGGTTGGTCAAGCTTGACATTGAAATTTTCTGCACGTCCTTCTGTTCCATCATGCCACCACACCCTCAGAGTTTGGAGTCAGGAAACCAGCCAACCGCGACGCTCCCGATTGCCTTAGCCACAGCAACAAACCGCCTCCTGTCCGAAAGATGGCGACACACGCACCCACCACGCTACCTCTCCTGCGCCAATCAATGTTGCGGCCGGATCTCGATGCCCTGCCGGGCCAACTTTACTCGGCCAAGTCTTCTCATGCTCCTTGAGATTATCACTCCTTGGATTTCGACTTCAGAGTTGGTCATGTCCCGTGCTCGTTCTCGCTCTCTTTATCCCTCCCTCCCTCTCTCTCTCTCTCTGCGCTGTTTCAACGCGGCCGCGGTGATGATATCACCTTAATTTCGCTGTCGGACTTTATTCGCCGCCCAGCGGCCCTCTCTGCCGAGGCTGACTCTGACTGAATCCCCATGCGGTATCCGCAATACACAAAATCCATGGATCACCGGACAGGGCCTGAGGATCTCACAATTCGTCCCCGTAATCACCATGTTTGTGAGGTCACTGCCCTATACCGAGTGACCCAGAGCCCCTTTGCAGGCCTGCAGACTGTCATCCAGGAATGGTTCAACTCTGAGCCTCGCTGCGGAAATGGGTCTGCGAATTGGGACCTCTCCAGTGAACGCGGCCTTCCATCAGTGGACACTCAGCCTCCCCAAATCACCGAATGCGTCCGTCCCCCTTAGGATTCCGCCACCTCTCCGCTTCATGTTCAGGGCCTTGAGGTTCTTTTCTGTTGGATTTCAAAGGCTAGTAGGAATCTTGATGAGAGGCTTACGGCGTTGTTCCCGTTGCGCATCCCCGCGCTTCCATGGACGACAAGCGACTGCTCAGCCGCTCATTCTCTTTGTCAGTGCCGTCTGAAGACATACGCGACGCGCATGTACATAGACGGCGTCTCAGAAACAATGGAGATGTTGCATCCGGCGAAGTTCAGCCACACTGCCGCTACGCGCATCGTCTCTTGAGGGCTCCACAAGACAAGCCTCGTTGCTCAATAATCCTCATCTCGATATTGCCGTTGTCTCCCACCCACGACCCGAGGGTCCCGTCGTCGTATCGGTTCTCCTCGCCTGTGCAATCGTGAGTGGATGCTTCATCATTACGCGAGACATAGTATTTCTTATGCATGTTGCTATCTTAACTGCAGAGTTGTCAGGGGGAGCACGCCATGCTGTGGCAGAAGCGTCTCGATGAATGGATTGTCCTGGCCTTTCAAGTGTGTCTTTTAAACGTCTAGGGTGATATTTCAAATCCTCACAGGCGGCAAGTCTGGTACATCTTTTTGAGGTCAGTCATGTTGGAACACGCCGGGGCAATACTTACGTGTTAACCCCCACACGATGCATATCTTCATCTCGTGGAGGCGCACTACGTGCACAACTCGCCCAAGCTCCGCGACGATACATCAGAAGAGGTACCCTGTAGCGCCTTGGTGACAGCACGCGCGGGAGCACCAGGGAGGGCCTACGTTTGCCCCAAAGCATCATGCTGATAGACGACACGGAACTAATCAGTGCCAAACTTCCCTTCTGGTTTCTGTCCTCAGTTGGGTGCCTCTCATTCGCCTGAAGCTCTTAGCCTTGTCGGGTTTGATACGCGGACTGCATGTACTGGTCCATCTCGCCCGCCGGACCACGCTGGGTGCGTCGGCACTGGCAAGACTGGCACTGAACCAGTGGAGACAGGGCTCGCGGGAGACCGACCGCCATTTTAGACCCTGGCGAGCACGAGACTCGTTCCGATTCGTACCGAGCCTGCAATGTTTGGCATCATTTACCAAGAGAATGTCGAGCATTCCCTCATGGCAAAAGGGGTCTTTTCCGAGAAAGTCGATTACCAGCTGACAGTCTACACCCTTCATCCTTCAAAGGGCAGGAAATTTCTAGAAGCTGGGGGCTGGGAATGGCATCAAGTTTGGGCCCCCGACGAGGGAGGGAGAACGACGACTTGCTTCTGAGAAGCCATGCCGTCATCTGGCCACCGCCCCTTATGCAGTTCGCGCAGGCATCACTCGGTCTGGCTGCACGCTGCAGGCTTTCTGCAGCTTCACTGGTGTTGCCATGTCACACACCTCCAGTCTCCTCCGTCACAGCCTTCCCCGCTCCGCCCCGCGGCAAACTCTCATTGGGCGCCGTCTTCCGTGCAGCTGGCCAACGAACTCTAGATTGCCATTTGGTGGCAGGGCAGTGACAATCAAGGCGAGATGGAGAGGGGCAAACACATGACACCAACTGGCCGCCGTTGGCCCTTTTCCCACCGTTGTCCTTCCGAGGCCTCATTCGCCCGAGGAGACTAATCCGAGGAACATGTCAAGGCAGGGGACTCATTCGAATGCTCATGAGGGTTCCTCACGCGATAGCGGTGCAGAGTGTACGGTGTGCTATGATGGACGGTCCTTGTCCAGAGAGCGTTGCACAAAACAAAACCCAAAAAGACTCGCAAATTTTTGTCCAGCTCACAACTAGTGGGCTCTTCAATGTCCTTAGCCTACAATGTGTCGTCGCCCATGGCCAATGAACGTCGCCCACGACCAACTGATTTCCGCGATGACTCAACTTAGCCGGCCAGGCCCTCAGCCCGCTCCCATACCGTGTGTGCAAGAGTGAGCGCAGAGGTCACGATAGTGGCATAGAGACAGCGACTAGGCGAAGCCGGAGCGTCCCTGCTGATGGTATCCAGGAGTTTCCTCTCCGGCGTTCCCATGGCACCCAACGGCGGCAAGAGCTGAGAGAAAGACAGACGCCGGTGGGGCATCGGCTACGCGCGGTTTGCGGTGTTCGTGAAGGCAAGGAAGGCTCTGACGGTCCGTGTCTCAGCCGTCTTAACTCAATGATGCTATCATCGATGGAGTGGCCGGCTCCCGAATTAAGAGACTTCACGGGTGCGCGGAAAGTCGCAAGAAGCCGCCGCCGTGATTTGCCGCGCGGCTGCTGTTCACGACTCAGGCAAACGGACCACGAAAGAAAGTCGGAACCAGCGACGGTTTTTCGAAGCACTGCGCCAGGTCGGTGGGGTTCGCTTCAGCAGGTCATTATTCCACTGCAGCCTGAAGAAATTTCTAGTGCAGTTCGAACAATAGTACGGCCTGAGTGCGACACACCAAAGGCGTCGCCGAGACAAACCATGGGTGCCTGTTGGGAAGAACCGGCAGGCCCAGACCAACCAGGAGCCTCGAACGGTCCAAAGAGGCATGCTTCGAGAAGATCGCGGATTTCTAGCTGAACTAGTACTCTGTAAGGATGAGGATCCTCTTCGCGGGAACTACACTGGGCTTCAGCACCGCCCGAGAGCCCAACCGAGCGATGCGAGCGATACACGCACGCGACTAAGGCGCAACAACTTAGGTGTCCCCTCGAATGTCCTTTGCGAGGCACAACAGCAAAAGAAAAAGAACCCTCATGCCGCCATCAACATCTTACTGACTCGAATCGCGCCGTGTCTCTGTGCATCAACAGAAATCAGTTGACAACGACGTAGTAACACGAGACACAAGTCCGGCATTGCAATACAAAAGGCATCGGCGCTGTGGAGAGACTGTCTGGTGATGTTTCGTCAGGGTGACCCCACAGGATATTGTCTGTCAAATCGAGCAACTGTCATTCGTCGAAGCGCCGGTCAACAATGATCGCCAATTGCGGGGAGGAGGCTCGCTCTTGGGCCGCAGTCCGCAACGTGCCGGGCTCATTTTGACCTTTTCTGTCAGCTCCGTTGACCGAGCGAGTTTGGCGGATAAGCTTCAGTAGCCATGACGTTGGCCGAACTTCTTGGTGGCGGGCGAGAAACCCCTCACTTCGCCTCCCTACCACGGGCAATCTGCTGAGCAGGGCGGTCTTCTCTGCGCTCAGGAGGAGGCAGCCCCAAGGAAGCAAGGGTGGAGAGCTGTTTGTCTCTTTGCTCCAGCGCTCCGGAAGCGTCGGTGATGGAGCGGCCATTGCTGAACAGGCAGCGTGAACTGTCGCGGACAGTCAGATAGATGGACGGCTAGCGTCCTCGGTTCGCCAAGGCCGTCGTTCAGAAGAGCTTGGCGCTGGCGGCGTAGCAGCTGGACCAGGCTCTCCAGGCATTACTCACGATCCGGTGTCCGCCATTCCTACTATGTACGTGCTCAAAGTCTGCGGCTTGCCTTCCACCGTCGTCATGCACCGAGGCTCGTGTCAGAAGATGGGGTTTCGGGGGGCTTTCCGAACGACCAATCCTCCGGCCTTGGCCACCGTCCCTCTGCTCATCGGGCGCTGTCGACGAGACATGCCTACGTGGGCTGGAGGGGCCGGAGGGTGGACAAATCACCCCGTCAGCAAAGGGGTCCTCGATGGATTCCACTTCTATTCCTGGTGACCTCTCCCACCCACCTGCCACAGCGCCGAGGGATCACTAAAGCCTGGGAGACCCTCCCAAGCACATATCCTGGCCCAGGCAGCAGCATGGATTGGATGTCATCCACGGATGGCCCGCCCAAGGCCCCCAGCTTCGCCGGCACCACAAAGCGAATCCCCAAGGGAACTGAAGGAATCTATTGGTCCTTTGGTTTAGCGACACCCTATCGAAACACTTCAGCAGGTCATCACAACCAGGCTACCAGGCCACTAAGCCCATCCAGCCATTTCTCTGCCGCTGTGCAGCTCTTCACGCGCAGGCAGCTGGAGTGTAGCCTTGCATGAGCTTACGGCGTGAATCCGTGAATCTCATCTCAGATCAGATCTCGCTTACGGATACACTTGACCTCGAATCCTAGACGTCACGAACTCCTTGGACGGGGCAGGGGGCGGTTGCCCAGACACGCGGAGACGAAAGTCCCAACCTTGACCGATTGACTGTAGTGGATCAGCATCGTGACCCGAACACCAACGTCAAGACGGGGTTTCTTCACGATACACGCCCTTGTCAGCCTGGCAGGTAGCAGCGCGCGCACGCAATCCTCTTCCTGCGGCCTCGGGCAGAGATGCGTGGGCAGTAACGAGACCGGTGTCGGCGATAGCGATGGGTCGCGGGCGTTTAGTCACCGGGGTAGAATCGGCGACTTTATCTGACCATTATCAAGGTTGGAAAAATGACTCTTACCGCCGCGCGCCAGTCTGTCTGTTCTGTCCTTGTCGCCTGAAAGGCGGGGTGGAGGCCAAAAGGGTAACCAACTCACGGGACGAGAACCACGATGTCTTCTGAACTCTGTTTGCTCGAGCAAACCCGAGTAAGTGGGACGGGGAGCAGCTGTCGATGAGCTGCAACGGTTCCCGCTTTACGCAATCCACAAACCCACCCACCCACCGACCCGTACCATTCCCGCGTGACAGCTTGCCCCAGATCTCGGGTCCTCCTTTTGCACGACTCGTACAAACTTCGTGGGCGAGAAACTTTCAAGGGTCTTCTTGCAATTTAGAGTATATTGGCACATGTTGGGAAGGCACCGCCGCAGCATCAAAACAAGTCAAGCCGCATTGCAAAGTGGCCGGCCGGCCAGCCGAGGATGGGCTTCGGTCCGTCGGGGCGCGGGCGCAGTGCGGCGCATGTTGTTCGTCAGCCTCCTTTTTTCTTCTCTTTTTGGCGGTGTGGCTGTGTCGGGCTGCGTCGACGTGCATGGAGATCTCGGGCGCCACTGTTGGAATGAAGATGCAAATGCGGGTGATAAACAGGCTAGGCTCGGAATAGGGCAGATTTGGGAGGCTGAACTCTGGTATTCGCGGCGCGGTGCCAAAAAAGGGAGGCTGCTTGGCTCCCAGTGTGCACCCTCTTTCGCCACGAGTTCGGCAGGCTGGGGCGGTTCAGGCTGGCTGGTTGACTCAAAGACCAGGTTGATAGGCTTGGTGAGTCGGTAGGCTGACTGGGTGAGGCAGGCTTTTCCCGGCCATGAAGCTTGATGCCGATTTTGCCCAGGCTGCTTTCCATCGCGATGCGTCACATACTATGTTGGAACGGGTGGGGAGACAGGCCCTCGGGCTCCGTCGTCGTGTAGACTGGGTGATGGGCAGGTTTGCAGTAAGCAGTAGGCAACGAGGCGGATCCGTCCCAAGGCTGCGATGGTCGAAAAGTCGAACAACCCAGGGGTTGTTGGCGTGAATCATCGTGATGGTGGACGAGTGGTGTTGCCTGCCTGGACTCGGTTGGGTTGCCACGAGTTGGATGCGGTTAGCTTCTTTCGCTACCGTTCGCTCCCGGGGTTGTACGTCACGCGCGTGCGGGAAGCCTTTCGGTCATCGGCGTGATTACCAGTCACTTGGGGGCGAGGATGATGAAGATGACGAGGGGAGTCGGAAGCCAGGCATGTTTAGGCCTCGACAATGGCGCGTAGATGGGGGGGGGTGAATGGGAAACGAATCATCGTGAGGAGTTCTGGGTGAGTTTAGAAGCGTGAAAACCCTCCCCCTAAGACGGGCTCATCACGAGATGGCTCCAAGACTCATCTCTTGGCCTCGTTCGGGTCAGGCTGTTGTTGCCAGGCATTCGGTGCCAGGGGTGTTCATATTGATGGGGGCGAGTGTGAGGCCAACGTTGGAGAGTCGATGACGAGGACGGCCAGGCCCGTGAGATTGCAATGGTATGAGTCAATGGCCATGATTGTTTGCCCCCCCCTCTTGTTTTCAAGCTGTTCAATGCAAGTTTCGGCCGAAGGAAGAGTAAGGACGAGCGACGAGTTGCGAGGCCATCTCGCCGTCTGAAGGCGGCGTAGGCTACGTCGCCGGCTCCAGCTCCGGCTCCGGACAAGACGCTGCCTTCCTGTCATCCACCGCCGGCTCCTCCTACCGGTGCAATAGAAATGGCCGTCTCGCTGTGGTTACAACAGCCCCAAGGGCGCTCGACATGGCAGTTCTCGGGTTACTTCGTAGCTAAAAACAGTCTCTTGCTTTACTCCTCACATGTTCAATTTCCAGGCAACGACGAGGGCACGGGGTGACGGGTGGTTGATAAGAGCAGAGAAGCGGTCCACATGGCATGATGCGGATCTTCATAATGCGGAGGCTAAGAGTTTTGTGTCTGATCAAATATCACCGCCGAAGGCGACATTTGTATTTCCACAATGAAAGGGTGTTGTGAAATAGAATAGTCAGAGCGTGGATTACAAGCCGGGACACCGCCTGTAGGGCCCATCCTCAAACCAAACACCTTACAGTAGTCATTCTGATGATATACGAAGGGAATAGAGCAGCCAACTTAATCGTAGGGGGAGACAGCACCACAACTTATGGCCAGAAGATGCCATGCGAGCTTGGCAAAGGGAGGTTGCAACGTCTCGGTGGACAACTAGGAGCCATCGTGACGCTGTATCGAACGATGTTCCAAGCAAGGCCAGCCCGGCTCTCTGTCCAGTACTATCGGCGTATTCAGTATGTAACATAGGAAGATATACGCACAGGCAAGCGTGGGGTAGATCGACGCGGACGTGCAAGGAATACGTCGGATTACCCACGGCTGATTTTCTCCGCCTACTCAGCGGCTCGCCGCATTCTTCGCAGGTCATGGAATAGCATGGCCTGTCCAGTAGGCCAGGCCCCGACGGTCTGTTTTTTGTGTCTCTAAACCATGAGAAGCAAATGATATACTCGGTACTGAACAGACTAAATGTGGATGAAGGCGAGGCGAGGTACCGTTCACGATGTCTCTGGCTTCACTTCCCTCCACCCAACTGCATTGCCTACTGAGGGCTTCTAAGGATCCACAGGGAGTAAATTGGCTTTCTCGACCAGAACTTGACCTGAAAACGGCGACAGAGGGAGTTTCCAGACATCGTTGGGAGTACCACGGGCGGCTCAATGGTGGTCGCGCCGCCAGAGCCAGCGATCGTTTGCGAACTTTGGGGGACCGAGTCTCCCACGTTTCCCCCGATATTGTTTCCCTTTGTAAATCTTCCTGTCCCCCCTCGCTGCCCTGGGTCGAGCTTGAGGGGCCTTCTCTCTTTTATAAAAGGCAACTGTGGCCTTCCAACCTTTGCCTTCTTGACCGAGCTCGGCGTGCCCACCGACTATGCCTGTAAGACTTATGGGTGTATCAATCCGAGTACCGTGACGAGCATTGGATCATGATTGTAGATCGGGCTGGAGAGACTGGAAAACATACACAGCACGTCTGACATCGGTGGTGGTACAGCTTGCCTCCCTTCCCATCGCCCCTTGACACTTTTCAACAATCTTCCCACAAAAACCACATGCCCTGGCGCACCACGCGGAAGAGGATATTGAAGGCGGGTCTAGAGCTTTTTGTGCTGTGGTCCATGTTCGTATATTCATGTGGGATTTGAAGAAAGATGGAGCTCACGGGATGGAAGTCCGCTATGTCAATCTGAAATGAAGCGGAAGGAATGAACGCCGCATACCTCAACTTCCCATTGCGTGGCTGTAGTTGGCTGGGGTTGCCTCGCATTAAGAGCGCGAGTTATAAATGGCTGCCAGGCTTTGCCGAAAGGCTCCAAGCTGCGGTATCTGCAGCTTCGTGGTGTCACGCCCGGCTGATACGACTGGGCTATTCTACTGTAAGTGTACCGAAACGATCACTGCAGCAGGTGCGGGCTATCCTCTTCACTAAACATATCATGCAAACGATTCAGATGGCTGAGCGTGATGATCCAGTCTTGATTTCCCTGTGTGACAACTACTCTGTACAGATAGCAAGAGGCCTCTTCTGAGGCTGTTAGACTTTTCTCAATTGCTCGGAGCAGCTCTCTTTCACTTTTCTGTGTAACCGCTTCCTTCGCGCGTCACCCACGCCCAAAATTTTGCAAATTCCCGAAACCAGAACCAGTGGAAGAAAAGACACCGGCAGAGGACACCCTGCCGAACCGCAGCATGACCCGCTTAAGAGGCCATGTAGGTACTGGCGTCAATACCCTCCTTGGGGAATTCGCTGTGACAATGTTAGACAGACTTGGCAATATGGTCGAGAGGGTTACTTACGGAAGAGCGACCTCGAAGCGCTTCTCAATGGCCTTGAGAACCTCCTGGTCCTGGTCGGTGCTCACAAAGGAGATGGCAAGACCCTTGGTACCAAAACGACCAGCACGACCGACTCTGTGCAGGTAAGAGTCGGCATCGGCGGGCAGATCGTAGTTGATAGCCAAGTTGATGCGCTCAATGTCAATACCTCTGCCGAAGACGTCGGTAGCAACGCAGATACGCTTGTTAAACTCCTTGAACTCCTTGTAACGGCGGATACGCTCCTCCTGGCTGACGCCGGAGTGGACGGCGATGGAGGGGAAGTTGCACTCTCTCAGCAACTTGTCCAGCTCAGTCGCACGCAGAGTGCTCTTGACGAAAATGATGACCTGGTTGAACTGGAGGTCGTCCAGGAGCTCGTTGAGCTTGCGGTTCTTCTCACGCTCCTCAAGCTTGATGTAGTATTGCTGAAGACCGTGCAGAGTGAGCTTGGTATCCTCGTCGACGTAGTGCTCGGTGGGGTTCTGCATAAACTTTCGGCAGATGGGCTTGATCTCGTCGGACAGGGTGGCCGAGAACATCATGACCTGCTTCTGGGTGGGAGTGGCGCGGAAAATCTCCTGAACGTCGCGGCGCATGTCTGGTTTCATGTTAGAAATAGTTGCCGGCGGAAGTAAAGCCGTAACTCACCGATCTGGTCGAGCATCTTGTCACACTCGTCGAGGACGAAGATGCGGACGCTGCCAAGGCGGAGAACCTTGTCGCGGACCAACGCATTAAGTCGGCCGGGGGTGCCCACGATGATGTGAGGGCAGGTCTCCTTGTTCTTGATCGTCTCGACGTCCTTCTGGATGGGAGTACCACCGTAGAACACGCCGGTCTTAATGTCGGGCATGTACTTGCTGAAGCGGTTGTACTCATTGCGAATCTGGAAAGCGAGCTCACGAGTGTGGCACATAACCAACACGGAAACCTCGCCCTGAACAGGCTCGACTTGTTGGAGAGTTGTCAGGACGAAGACGGCCGTCTTTCCGAGACCAGACTTGGCCTGGCAGATGATGTCTCCACCGAGGAGAGCCTGGGGGATACAGGTTTGCTGGACTGTTCGATCGCGCCGAATGTTAGATATTTGTTCCAAGGAGCAGAAGAACGACGTAGAGGGCGTGCAAAGGGCCCGTCCATCTGCGCAAAGAAGCCATTTTGTCGAGTTGAGTTCCTCCCTTCACAACAAACATGCCGATCGATCAAAGGTGACGATGGCCGGGCAGAGCACGAGTCGAGAACATGGGCGGCGCGACGCGCCCATTTGCAGCTCGCGACCGTGGTACAAGAGTAGCCGGACCGCTAGGAGGTAAAGCTCTCGTAGCGCAAACCCGGCTGAAGTGTACTCGAGAACACCGCAGTATTCGCGCGGCCGAGGGGCGCTATCACGCTTTCCCCTCGAGAACCACAGTGTAATCCACCTGTCACCAGTGGATTCGCGAGCAGTGCCCGTACAGAAACATGGACGTCCGACTTGACTCCCGCTTTCTCCGTACTTCCTCGATGGCGATTTCGATGGCTCTTTATGTTTTGCGTGGCTTGCGAGATGGACGGACGCTTGCTGATGGGGGAGGGGATGATGTATGGGTTAGGGTATTATAAACTCAGGACTGACCCTCCGAAGGATGCTCGAAACCGCAATCGCCAATAGCGCGGAGAAGCTCGGGCTTCAAGAGGAAGTCGCGGAAACCGGTCGAGTGAATGCCGACATAGCTGCCCTTCTTGTCGACGTTGTTACCGGCGGCAGCGTCAGTCTTCTTTCCGTTCGAGGCGGCGGCCGTCTCGTTGGTCTGGAGCTCCTCGTCGGAGTAGTCGATGAGATCCTCCTCAGCAGACATATTGTCGATTGTTGCGAGTGTCGTTTCTTAAATATCGAGGAAAAAATCGGCCGCGAGGCTGATGCGCAAGAAAAATACCAAGGCTGTCGATGCGAAGCTTGGGTGATCAGGAGAGGTCGACGGTCGGCTAGGTAGCTGGTCGTGTATTGAAGAAAGGTCGAAGGACTACAATTCAATCGTAGAGGGAAAAAACGCGATGCCGTGTCCGAAAAAGTGCACGACAGGCGGAGATTGAAAGCAGATGGCAATTGGGGGTTGCAGGGTGGAAGGCGGGGATGGGAGGAAGCGCCGTGGTTGATGTGGAAGTGGAAGATCCAAGGACGACGTGGAACTGGAGACGAAGGTGAGGCGGGCAGCGCAAGGTCAAAAGCTTTCGCGTAGAAGGCGGCTGAGTGCCCAGGCGACGTCATGTGACTGGGACCCGCTTAGACACAAGACTGTGCCAATACACAATTCACACCGTGGGTCTTGGACGCCTTAACCTTTGCTTCGCCGAAAGCACTCAGCATAGGCTATTTTATCCACCCCTGCAGAAGTTTTTATAAACCAAAAAAGGTTGACTCTCATTGCAACACTGGCTTGAAAGCCTTTCGATCGATGAAAAGTTTATAAACTACAAGGAGGTCGAAAATGGCAAAGCCCAAAAGCGAGAGCCTGCCAAACAGGCACGCATACACGCGCGTCTCCTACTTGCACCAGGCCGCCTCGTACCTGGCGACTGTGCAGTCACCGAACTCCGACTCAACCACCAACTCATCGCAGGCACGCAGTTCTTCCCACGTCGCCGATCATGAGAAGCAATCGACGACAAATGAAACGGTTGCCCGGCGTTTTGTTTCCGACATCCGAGCTGTCTCTCTTAAGGCCCAGATCCGCCCGAGCCCGTCGCTCAAGCAAATGATGTGCAAGTACTGTGACTCTCTCCTCGTGGAGGGCAAGACGTGCTTTACGACGGTCGAAAATGCGAGCAAGGGAGGCAAGAAGCCTTGGGCTGATGTCATGGTCACCAAATGCAAGACCTGCGGCAACGTCAAGCGGTTCCCGGTCAGCGCACCTAGGCAAAAGCGGCGACCGTTTCGAGAATCAGAGGTTGTTGAAGGGCAGGATACGGAGCCTGCGGTTTCCGAGATGTCGACTGGAGGTGACTGAGGCAGCCCGGCCGTAACCTTCATAACTACTACTACTCTAACTTGAGATCCCACACATGGCCATTCCTGGATATCGTTGGGATATTTGATCGCCGACGGTAAGGGCCTGCTGTTGCAAGATCAAGGGTCACAACTACCCGCCATTCTCAGATCAGGTGTGTCTTTTGCGAAACGAAGCAAAGAGCATGAGCTCCAACGATGGATCTAGAGCGCGTCTTACAACACGTGGCTTAGAATTCAAGAAACAGGCCGACAGCTTGTAGACGAAGCAAGCTGTAAGGGCACTTCACCTCCTGGCAAGCCCCTTGACAACCGCGCACCAAAAGCTGTGATCGGTGCGAGTGGAACCATCTGTGCGATAACCGGACCAAGTCACTTCAGCCACATTAGCAGATACGAGGAGGCCGTTCGAAGGACTCGTATTCTCCAAGACGACAGTAATGAACCGTTGCATGCAAAAGGCAGGAAGTCATAGATAGCTCACGTAGCAAAAACCGCATCTCACAACTACAGACCAACATATCAATAATGAGTTGGAGTGAACGAATCATGGACTCTTCCCTTCGCTATTCCTATCATATACTAATAAAATCTCATCAGAATTTCGGGTCTCATACTTTAACACACGGCACGGTGGATACCGTCCTCCATCGACCTAGCCTCCTTTCCAATCTTCTTGGCTGCGCCCCCCGCGCCCTCCTCCTTCTTGTGCTTCTCCTCATCGCCTTTGACTCGCACCCGTCTGCGGCTGTGGTGCTTCTTCAGAACTTGCAGATCAATCTCATCGTTCTCGATGAGCGTCTCCGTGACCTCGGCGATGTCCGTGAGTAGGCGCTCCAGTAAGTCAAAGGTCATGGTCTCGCGAATCACCACTCGAAGAATCTCAATCTTCTCCTCGTTAGGCGGGAGTGGGTAATTGGGGATGATCCAGCCGCGCGCGCGGAGCATGAGAGAGATGGTCTCCTGCTTGATGTGCTCGTACTTCTTCTTAAACTCGTCCGTCAGGCGAAAAGAGACGACGGGAAGACCGGCGACGTAGTCAGCAGAAGTCTCCCCCGGTGCAACGTTTTCGCCCCCAACAGTGCTAGCCGCCTGATTGACGACCGACTTCACGGCACCGCTGGCGGCCTTGTGAGGGGCACGACGGTGAATATCGGATACGACAGTGTACCACCCCGTGGCTTCGAGGCTTTGGGCAAGAAGCCGAGCGTTAGAAAGACAATTCTCCATGATAGAGCGGTAGCCTTCAAAGCCCAGGTGGATGAGGTTGTAGTACTGGACAATGACTTGGGCGCCTGGGCGGGAAAAGTTTAGGGTGAAGGACTTTTCAGTGCCGCCAAGGTAGTGCAGCTCGAAGATAAGGTCCTCTGGCAGGAAGGACTGGTCGCGCCATATGATCCAACCAAGGCCGGCGTAGACGAGGCCGTACTTGTGACCAGAAACGTTGATTGACTTGACACGGGGCAGCTCGAAATTCCTGGAATCGTTAGTGTGAAAGGCCCACTAGGCTGTCAGAAATGAACTTGCCACTTGGATCCGCCTACGCCTGCGTAGGTGAAAGGGGCAATGAAGCCGCCAGAAGCAGCGTCGACGTGGATGGGGATATCGATGCCAGTCTCCTCCTGGTATTTGTCGAGGATCTGGGAAATCTCCTCAACGGGCTCGTAGTGGCCCGTGTAAGTGCTGCCAAGGATCACGAAGACGCCGATGGTGTTTTCGTCAATATTCTCTCTCACAAGGGTTGGGTCCAGACGGTAGTGGCTTTTCTTGCTCACGGGCAGAATACGAGCCTCGACGTCAAAGTAACGAGCGAACTTCTCCAGCGCAACCTGTGCGTTGGAGCCCATAATAATGTTAGGCTTTGATGTGTCCTTGCCCTGCTCCTTACGCTTGATCTGCCATCTCCGCTTCATGGCGAGACCGCCGAGGTGGATGGCCTCTGACGAACCAGTGGTTGCAGAACCAATGGCCTTTTCGCCGGGCTGGACGCCCCAGAGGTGCGAGATGATGCTGATGCAGCGCTGGTGCATATCCAACATGGCAGGGTACTCGTCTGCGTCGGACAGGTTCTTGGACAGGTTCTCTTGCATGAGCTGGGTGGCATTGGGCTCCATCCAGGTACCGACGAAACTGGAAGAGGATATGTAAATAAATGCCGGGTACCAGGGGGTTTCTAGATGGCTTACCTCGCCAGGTTGAGGTTGGGCTTCCCGTCAAGATCCAGTTCGTCCCTGATCATCTGGAAAACGGTGTCTCCTGGGGCGCCTTCTTCGGGGATCTTGTACTTGGGGATGTTTGTTTGACTGGTGTAGCGGCTGTCATAGGGTTGAATATGTGCTGAAGTGGCATGGTTGAGGATGTTGGCGTGACCAGCAGGCGTGATGTGGGCTGCCTGGAGCCGTTGGACGATGTCCTCTGGGTTGACCTGTTATGGATGTAAGGATCGGGCCTCTGGCGTGTCGCAGTCTGTTGAGTTTGAGACTTACGTGACTTGCGAGAGGCATGATGAAGGTCAGTTTGCAGAAGCCACCTGAGTAAATGGTATTGAAGAGCGAATTTTAAATCAGCTCTGACTGGTTCAGGGACGAGGCAATGAGATGAATTAGGGTGCAATCCAAGATTGCCAAGGCTGGGGGATCGCCAACTGAGGTTTATATACAGTAGCACATCATGAAAACAGCTGCAGCATACGGTGCGGCTGTTAAGCCGATGATGAGGGATGAATGACGACATATGGCAGACCGAGCGGAGTGCGGAGGTTTCCTTTGGTCAAACCATTCGGACATAGCTCTATCTGCATAAAAGACACTTACTTCAGCCCCGACATGATGGGCGTCGCGGGCCGAGGAGGGACCATGATGGCGAATGATGCTTCTAGGCTTCTAGTGCGACGCTTTTCAAGGTCTCTGCCAAGGCTATGTCCGTTCATGGTGAGGCTCTTTTGTGGTTCGTGGAGAAGACGCGAAGGGGACTGGAGCTGGAGCGATGCCGACTTTGCCGATGCAGATCCTTTCTGCGCTGACAATGCGGGCTTGCGTGTCGCGCCAGAGCAGCTGAATGATGAGTTTGAGGGCGATGACTGTACATTGGTTTCGATTACCAGCTATGACCTGTCTGGACTATGAAGAAGCTGTGAACAGGTGCCGATGCTCAGACGACGGTCTGGCCTTGCAGAGTGGATGAGTGACGGCATTGGGAAGCTGCGACCTGAGCATTGGAACCGGGACCTGCAACTGGAAGCCGGGGATTCCTTCCGCTTCCCCCCCAGTGACGGGTGGGTCCCGGTCCCGTCTTGGCGCTGTACGCGCAGACGGCAAGAACCCTCCGTTGCCAATGGCCGACGATGATCAGAAATGCAATCCTCCTCTTTGCAAAGACTTATCAATTTGTTGCCTCAGACTCTTCCCATACATAAAGCGACCGAGTGGAAGCTGGGAGGACGCGAAGCAAGAGGCATACGAGGTAGACCTTTTTCCTCAGGATCTCAACCCAGGAACTATTATCGTGCCCGGGCGCACCGACCTACAACCATCCTGCAGACGACTTTCCAACTTACAAGACACTTAGACGACAACCCAGATTCGCCGTCATACAGCCTTTTATAAGGTTTAGAGGAAGTCTCGCCAGCCGTTGTGGCCATCCATTCGGCGGCCCAAAGCCTGGACTGCCTCTTCACTGGGATCACAAGGAGGTCGTTTCTCTGTCACACATTGTTACAGGAGTTGTTCGGTAGCCAAGTTTTCATCACTATAATTATTTCTTCTTCTTCTTTTTTGGCTCCGACACGAAGAAAGAACGTCTTCGCCTCCAACCACGGCCTTTGAGAAGCTTCATTCAACTCCAGACGGTCATCCTCAAGCGAATCAACCGCCTTATTGCCGGACTTGACCCAAACTTTTTTTTTCCGGCTTCCGTCGAGACTAGCGCGGATGTGTATCTGCGAGGAAAGCATACCGATGTTGGTTGCCCTTTCGATTGTGGCTTTGGGCAACAAACATTGCGCACGAAGATATCGAGTGCCAGAGGGCCAAAAGTTCAGGCGTGCATTACCACAGCAATACAACCTGGGGCACCGTGGAGACTCGAACAGAGACAGCAGCATCGGAATTAAGATTAAACTGTCAGCAGCAACGGGGATTCCCCAGTGGCCATTCACAACTGTTCGTTCTCTTGCCAAAGATAAGCCGGGGCTACCCAGGAAGTCAACCCAAAAAGCACGTATCATGATTGGCCGATAGGGCGCAATTCAACCAAAGTCCCATTGCAGTGACTCGCCAAGTCTCGCGCAATAGCCGTAGCTGGGCCGAATAGACGGCCACAGTGGCATGGGCATCGGGTCTGGCAGCTTTCATGGCTTTCCATCTGGCCCACTGCGAAAGCGAGCAGAGCTGCGACTCCTGGAAGCTCAGTTCTGGCAGCTCGGCTGGGCGTAAATCGGCTGGAGACAACGACAACGGCGACATCAAGCACATCGGACGAAATACACTCGAAGCTGCTTGCAGTTGATTCGCCAAAATACCCGTCGCCTCATCTCGTTGTTCGCAGAACCTGAGCGATCAGCAGCAAGCAACTCCCGGATCGGTGACAGGGGCAGACGCGGCGGCTTTGTGATCTGCTGATCTCCATGTTTCTTTGACAAAGAGTGGGAAGCAGAGCACCTCGAAGAGGAACAGCCGGGTTACCAGGAGCCCTTCCAATCCGCCTAATCAAGCATCGAGCCACCGAGGCGTCGAATGTGAACCAACAGAGAGTCAGCTTCAGGTATTGCCCGGCCTTGAGCGGTGCTAAAGCCTAGAGGTGTGGACCAGGTTGCCATGGTCCTCCCAATGTCACCGTTCCCCCGACGAACCATTCTTCTTCTCCCCTCGCCTCCTCCACAGCCCCTCGGATGTCGCTACCCCGATTTAGGAAGGTCGACAAACGGCCGCTGGGCCTGCGGGATGTCGTGTCGCTTCTGTGCTTGTGTCGTGATAGCACGCTAGAGCTGAATTCTTCTGGTCCCCTCGAGTCCCCCTCCCCTCCAGCACGCAGCTAGTCGCCCGAAAGACCCAAAGACGAACCCACACACCCGGTGATATGGGGGGATAGATACGGATAGCGAGGGCTGCGAGTCGCCTTACAGGTTATTTGTACCTTTGTTTGTGGATTATGCGGACTTCAACTCAACTCGAGTTTACACACCCACTGCTGCAGATATTCTAGGGCCCAACAGATAGAACCCAGAAGCCATCTCGCCGCTCGTGGGTGAGCCGCGGGAAGTGGGATTTTTTTTTTTTGGACTGGTCTGGCGGGCTGAGTCTACCTTGTCACCTTGTCTTGTTAGCCTGCAGACTGCCGACCGGCACCACCGTCGCCGCCGCCATCTTTTCGGTTGATTTAATTGAAAAAGGCCCTTGTCACCCGCTGTCCCCAGTCGTCCCCCCGTTGTGGCCTTGGGGCCTTCTTTTGTTCATTTGCTTATCTCGTCCGTCGCTCTTCAGCCCATCCGCAATCGGCGCTCCAAACTCTCACCTTTCAATCTACTCGGCTGATAGTAGAGCGAAGGAGAGAGGGACACAAACTCCTCACCAGCCGTCACCATGCCGTCCATTTTTCGCAAGCGCGGCGAGCCTGAGGAGATCACGCCCTACCCCGCCCTCGACGACGATGCCGAGGCCACGGGCATCGAGCCGCTGAAGGCTCTGGCTCAGTTCGAGAAGGCGCACAAGCTCGATCCGAACATGCCAATTGACGAGCTCAACGATGTCGATACAGCGCTCGCCACCGGTAACGCCGAGAAGGGCCTCGAGATTGAGCAGGCCCTTATGGAGGACAACTCGCCTTATCCCGAGGTACGTCGCGAAGGACTCATCCAGGCATGCTGAACAGGCAGAGAGGAAGGGCAGGCACATGGAGATGCCAAGTGAGAGAGCCGTCCAAGATCGCTGACACGATGCGACGACGCAACATAGGTTCGCGCTGTAGTACGGAACTACGACGTCGATTTGCCAGCAAACACGATTCGTGCCTGGGTCATTGGCATGCTGCTCTGCACCGTCGGCTCCGGTGTCAACATGCTTTTCTCACTGCGCAACCCTAGTGTCACGATCACGACCTACGTCGTGCAGCTCATCGCCTACCCCATCGGCCTGGGTTGGGATTTGGTCATGCCGGATAAGGAGCAGAATGTGTTTGGCATCAAGTTCAACCTCAAGCCTGGCCGTTTCAACTACAAGGAGCACGTCATCATCGTTGCCATGTCTAATGTAAGTTCGATCCAGTGGGGTTTTCAGAGCTCAGGTCGGGGGTTCGCGGCAGCCAAGATGTCGAGGTCGCGGCGCCAAGGAGGCCCAGTGGTGGGAAGTATCAACGATGGGACTAACACAACGCTTAGGCCGCATATGGAGGCGGTGTTTTGTATGCGACGGACGTTCTACTTGCCCAGCAGCTCTTCTACAAGCAGCACTTTGGTTGGGCCTTCCAGTTGCTTTTCGGCATCACCACTCTATGCACTGGATACGGCCTGGCTGGGTTGGCACGACGCTTCCTCGTCTGGCCCTCTGCCATGATTTGGCCCTCGAACCTGGTCAACTGTGCTCTGTTCTACACTCTTCACGATCACTCTGGTTCGGACCCGACCAAGACCAACGGGTGGAAGATTGGCCGCTACCGCTGGTTCCTTATTGTCGGCAGCGGTGCCTTCATCTGGTACTGGTTCCCTGGTTGGATTTTCCAGGGCCTCTCATACTTCACCTGGATCTGTTGGGTCGCGCCCAAGAACGAGATCGTCAATAAGGTCTTCGGTGGGCTCTCGGGCTATGGACTCATGCCCATCTCGTTCGACTGGACCGTCATTTCGGGTTACCTTACTTCCCCGCTGATCCCGCCTTTCCACGCCATCGCCAATGTGATTGCTGGCATCATCATTTTTTTCATCATCGTCTCTTCCGGCATCCATTTCTCCGGCACCTGGTACTCCGACTACTTCCCTGTACAGAGCTCCGAATCGTTCGACAACACCGGCGCTGTCTACAACGTCACTCGCATCCTCGACGCCAACCTGCAGTTCAACGAAACTGCCTATAACGACTACTCGCCGCTCTACCTGCCGACGCAGTTTGCCCTCGCCTATGCTCTGTCCTTCGCCGCCGTGGCCGCCGTCGTCGTTCACGTTGTTCTGTACCATGGCACGGAGATCTGGGGTCAGTTCAAGCTTGCCCGTCACCAGGAGGACGATGTGCACATGCGTCTGATGAAGAAGTACCGCGATGCTGAGGATTGGTGGTATCTCGGTAAGCCATCCACGCGAGAACCTCTCCTTCCCTGACTAACACAAGCACGTAGCGCTATTCGTTGTAATGGTCGGCATCTCGTTCGGCGTTGTTGCTGGCTGGCCAACTGGCTTCCCCGCTTGGGCCTACGTTGTCTGCATCCTGATTCCAGTCGTCTGGCTCATCCCCATTGGCATCGTCCAGGCCATCACCAACATCCAACTCGGCCTCAACGTTCTGACCGAGTTCATCATTGGTTACATGGTGCCCGGCCGGCCCCTGGCCATGATGATGTTCAAGAACTACGGCTACATCTGCATGTCGCAGGCACTCTACTTCGCCCAGGATCTCAAACTGGGACATTACATGAAGGTGCCGCCCCGTACCATGTTCGCATCCCAGCTTGTCGCCTCACTCTGGTCGGCTGTCGTCCAAATTGCCGTCATGAACTGGGCTCTCGGCCACATCCCCGACGTGTGCCAGCCCGACCAACCCAACAGCTACACCTGCCCCGGCGGTCGTGTCTTCTTCACGGCGTCCATCATCTGGGGCGCCATCGGCCCCGCCCGCATCTTTTCTGGCCAGGCTCTGTACTCGTCCCTCCAATGGTTCTGGCTCGTCGGCGCCATCACTCCGGTCATCACTTGGTTCCTCGCTCGCAAGTGGCCCAAGAGCATTTGGCGCTACGTCAACACGCCGCTTCTGTACGGTGGTTCCGGTTGGTTGCCGCCTGCTAGCGTCTACATCTACCTTTGCTGGGCTCTTGTCGGCACCATCTTCAACTTCTTCATCAAGCGTCGCTACACCGGCTGGTGGTTGCAGTACAACTACATCACCTCGGCGGCTCTCGATTGCGGGCTTATCGTGGCCACGCTTATCATCTTCTTCACGCTGTACCTCACATCGGCCAGGCCACCTCAGTGGTGGGGCAATGTTGATGTTTTCCAGACGATGGACTGGAAGGGCACAGCCATCAGAACGCAAGTGGCACCCGGTGAGATCATTGGGCCCAGCCGCTGGCCTTGAATTTCACGAAATTGGGGAGGACCAAGGAGCGTATTAACGATGTTCAAATTTGACGAGGGTAAAGGAGTTGGTGGCTTCTTCGATGTGTACGTATATGGTCTCACGGCCCATTGGTAGGAGTCTTTGGATATTTGGCTCTGATGAGAGGATTGTCTTTACGGCTGATGATACCTCGACACGAATCTAATTGCGAATTTTATCTCAAGTACGATCAACGGCCTTATAGGAGCCACCGTTAGTTTTCGGGTTTCCCCCCTGTTTTGTTGGGATTCGAGCCGGTGCGGAACTCTTGCTAGATGACCCTTCCGCTTTCCCTCCCAGACGCTGGTATCGGTGTCGAATGTGACTTCCTCGAAAAGGTACCTGCACCCAGCCATCGGTGATTATGCTCAAGCATACTCCTGCCCAGTTTGACGTGCATGACTAGGTATTTCTTGAGCAGGTCCGCAAGGTCCCTTTCGCTCAAGGAAACTACATCGAGCACCCAAACATCTTTCGTGGGTCGTCGACGTTCCTCTCAAATTAGCAATCTCCGCCTTGCAGTTCGTTTGCCCTCGCTCGTTCCAACATCCCGTATCCATTTGATCAGAGGCCACAAAATACCCTACCTATATCGTTCCATGCGCGATATACCTACAGACGGCTTCCTTACACCGACAGCGGCCTTCAACTGGGGCGAGCCACGCGCCGTTCTCAAGTGCTACAAGAGGAAGGGGAACGATAACAGGTTAGACAAGGAGAACATAAAGAAGGACAAAAAGAAGCACAACATGTTCGGCACAGCCATGATACCGGCGCCGGCGCCCATTTACGACGAGAGAGACCTAGCCGACCTAGCCGAGGATTTCCGCCGCAGCAAAGAATCCCTGAAGGCCGCCGGCAGGAGGCTGACATCGCGCCAGACCTCGCGCGCAACACGAGCATCGCGAGCATCAGCTGAGTCTCGAGGACCCCTCTCATCCAACGAAGACCTGGACTTGCATGTCGATCTTCCTCCAGGCATTCTGGCGGACGAATCAGCTGCCTCATCGCCGCCGTCCCGTCCGCCTGGACACCCGCCTGGCAAGGCGGCCCGGAAGACGAAACGTAGCTCGACAAGCCGATCCGAACGAAAGATACAACGCGATACCGGAGCTCTTCCATTGAAGCGGAGACGAGGCTTCCGTGCCAGGCTTCGACGACTCTTTGGCCGGGGCGACAAGCCTGAAGCTGTTTTTGACGCACTGTACAGTCAACCCGATACTCAAGAATCACAGAAACAGGACCATCAGGATGAGAACGCGCGGCAATCCACCGAGCAAAAAGCCGCGCCGAAGCTGATCTGTCTTCAGCCAAAAAGCCCGCACCTCACACCAGCATCAATCCCCCCCAAAGCGATGTCTACATGATGATGCCGTCATCGAATTTCGAGGAAATCCGCTGTGAGATAAATATACTCAAAGCCCATGTCCCCACGGCATGTTAACTGGCCTCTTTCAACAACCAGCATTGCGATCGAAGTGGGAGAAGCAAGAATGAGCGGCCCAGGAATCGAGGCGATTTGGTAGTCTTACGAAGAATGGATCCACGTGGCGAGACAGAGAAAAGCCGGCCTGATTTGTTGATCACGGTTGCATCCTACAGCACTTGAGAGGAAGCACGGGCGCGAACGAGCCCAAAGGCCTTGCCAGCAAATCAGTCTCGAGAAGGGCTGGGCTAAAGACAACATCAGTCATATGGCTTCTCTTGGTAGAGTCTGATCAATCCTAATACAGACCCTATTTCATTCCTACCCCTTTTCAATCTGATGCTCCGTGATGAAACTTCATGCCTCGTTCGCTTTCTCGACTTCCGCCAAGCTCCGTCGAATGATTATTTTCCTCGGCCGAGTGCTGGAAAACACGGAAATATGGCGCCCAGGAGAAGGTCTCGCACTGCGAGACACGCGCAGCCGACGATCCCAGAATCGAGATGACTCCGACAGAGGCGGCGTCTCCGCTTCCATGACACAGACCCCGGAAGACCTGGGTCACTGGATTCAATTTCAATATTCAAAGAGGAAGATGCCGAAGACTCCCTTCCATGACTGATCGAGACACCGACTTATCCGCGGCGGTTCCAGGCCAGCGGAGTCCAGAAGCTTGCGTATAAAGGCGTTGCCCCTTCAATCTATCACCTGTCATCTTACTGACTCGTTGGGAGCCTCCCTCATCTACCAAGGGAACGAGGACGTCTGACTTGAGCCGCCGAACGTCATCCCGGAACGGAGCCCGGACCAGTCCAGTCCCAGCCATCTGGCTGACAAGGTTCATCTCCACCGTCCCCCCGAAATTTGCGCGATCCAGCTGCTGTCCATGAGGGCTCATTGTCTGGGCTGACACAAAGTCCCGAAAGACAATGGGAGGATTTGAGACGCCCAGTCGAGACCTGCCAGCTCCCTTGCTCAACAAATACCAGCGATGGCATAGCACGTGTCTCACTTTGTTTTCAAGATACGGTCGTACAAGAGACAACATAGCAGTCGCAAAACTATGCCGCTGCGAGAAGGGGCAAGGAAGGAAGAGGGCCGGAAAACAAGAAACAAAAAGCATGAAAAATAAAAAGCAAAACACCAATGAAGGGAAAGACGCCCCCCCCATCGCCTTCGCATCCCTTTCCGCACCCCCTTTGGCCCCTTTTGGTGGAAAATGACACAAGAAAGCGCGCTGAGACAAGGTTGAGTCAGTCGTGAGCAAACAAGAGTCTGGGACAATCTCGCAATCTTTGACTCCTTTGGGGACAAGCACCACGACAAGGTCTGAGTGTTGTCTTCTTTGGTATAAAGCCGAGCGTGAAGAAGCACAAAAGAACCGAAGCGAAGCCCGCTCCCCCCCGATCCCCGTCTTCACCCACGTATTTGCCCGCGTCATTTTGGGGGAAAGAAAGCGTACAAACCGTCCCGCCTACACCAGCCGCCGTCGGAAAACCAGTTTGCGAAAAGAACAAGACGCAGATCACTCAGACCATGTCATTCAGAAGAAAAACCGGCAACAACACAGTACATTTCGACGCGATTTCCAGCTACAACAGGCCTGCTTTTCTGCTGCCGCGGCCGCGCTGACAGTCTGCCTCACCTGGGGCCTGAAGAACCAACAACCCGCCATCACCGACACCCCCGTGGTGTCCAACATCGGGTCCAAGCACAACGACCACTGACATCGTCAGACACCGAAGAGGGGGTTCGGCTCGTCACCACCCAGCACCACGACGCGCGCGCGCGCGCGAGAGAGTACGCGAGGAGCAACCCGGGGCCTGAAGCCGGAAAGGATGGGCCGAAGCGGCTACGACACGACGGGCTTGGGGGGGTTCGTCCGGCCCCATCCGCGCTCCGCCGGCGGGAACAAGGCCGGAGGGGGCCAGAAGGGCGCGGGAAGCGTGGTCGGACCGGAGAGGGCGGGGCAGATGCAGCAGGCGCAGACGGCGGCGGGGTCAGCTTCGGCTTCGGGTAAGAACCGGGGCGGGAGTGCGGCCCCGCCGAAGAAGTGATGGCGAGGCCTGTGCCGTCGCATCTGGACCAGTCCGCACGTGCGTTCTCGCTCGGTAAGGTATGTTCGTCGCTTGTGGGAGTCGGCGGGCGGTATGAGAGGGCATCAACAGGCTGACTGGTGGCCGCGGTAGACGCACTGGTCAGTGAGCCCATTGGATTCGAGAACACCCAAGACGTGGCACCTTGATGTGAGCTGTTTTTCACCTAAAGGAACCGAGCGACCATGCACTGACGGCATTCAGGGTAGCTATCGCGGGCGAAGCAAGGTTGCTGGCCGTGGCGAAGGGGGCCGCGTCCGATCCTTTAGCCCCGAGACGGGGGTGGTGTCCGATCCATCCGCCCGCCATCTCGAGAGCACAGTACAGGAGACGGCTGGCATCCGAGCTGGAGACGCCGTGCCGTGGCCGGGCTCCTTTGGGAATGGGACAACGGGTTGGGAGGACGGAGGGAAGCGCCAACATGCGCACGCCTCGACGGATTGTCACAAGAACGGGGGCAGGCGGGCGGGGGGTTGAGTAAATGGGATCCGCGCCAAGGTAGTTCGATGCACATAAACACAGCTCTAAAAGGTGTATACAAAATCTCGTTACATACAACATGGCAACATTGGCCTCGAACACACACACGCTAGTTCAGACAAGGGGGTATCGCACTAGAAAAGCAAAACATAAACATATCATGGCATCATCCGCGGCTTTCCCGCTCCTCAGGAACCGTCCCACGGCCGCTGTCTTTAGCTGTACTGAGGCGGGTGCTGGGTGGGCGCGGTGTTGGAAGGCGGCTGCGGCAGATAGTACTCCGCCGCGGCGCCGGTCTGCCCCGTCCCCGTTGTCGCCGCCGGAGCTGTGGTGGAATCCGACGTCGCGGAGGGGGCGTACGGCGGCACGGGTGTCTGCGCGCGGTAGGGCGCATATCCCATGGGCTCGTACTTGCTTTCCGCGGTGTTGTTGTTGCTGCCGTTGCCTGCTGCGGCGCCGGCGTACCAGGAGTCTCGGCTGTTGCCTTCGTCGGTCCTGCCCTCTTCGATCTTGGCGTAGACTCCTCCGCGGGCGCCCGAGTCGCTGTTGCCGGACTTGTTTTTCCTGTGGGCGATGAGTTTCTTGTAGAGGAAGACGGGCACCCAGAGGCCTGTCGAGACGAGGAGGGCGTGGCCGAGGACGTGGCCGAGGCGGAACTTGTGGCCTTGCTTTTTGCGTTTGAGTTCTGGGAGGTGTGTAAGTCACAGGTCCCTGGTGAATCTGGCAGATGGTGTCGCGATGGACGCCGGAAGAGGAAGGGGAAAAAAAGGGGGAGGAGGGGCTTACCCTGGACCAGATAGTACGCGAAAGCAATGAGGAACAGGATGAACCAGACGATCAAGACGATGATGAGGATCCGGGCCCAGAGGGGCAGCGTGCCGAAGCCGCCGCCTCCTCCGCCGCCTCCACCGCCGCCGGCGGCGACGTGGCCGCCCTTGGGCTTGTACTTGCTCGTCTTGGGTTTGGATTTAGTTTTTGAGGATTTGCTGCCGCTGCTGCCACTGCGGCTGCCGCCGCCGCCTTTGGGGACGCGGGATTCGAGGATGAAGTCCATCACCTGTTGTGGGCGTGTGTTTGAGAGTCGAAGTGGGGTTGGGTGGGTTAGGGTCAATCGAGTCTTTGAAATGAACTGCGATGGGGTTGAAGTGTCGTTGCTCCAAAGGACCAGTCGTTGCAGAGGTAAGATGCGTAAGATGATAGATCGAGGAGGTCTTCAAGGCTGAGGGGGGGAAAGGCAGGCCGCCAAGTCCTTAAGTATGAGAAGGACGATGCGCCGGCATGTAAGATGGCGTTCCGGGGTTGTGCTAATCGGCGACAATTTTCTTAGCCCCCCATGCAGGTCTGACGAGAGACAGCCGGACAGCCCAGCCCGTTGGCTCAGACTCCTTAGCTTCTTTTCGGCGGGGATGAGAGATGGGGGTGCTGTGCCTCTCGCCAGCTGCATCTTGACTTCACTTGCGCACATCAGCCCTCCAAAGAGGTGGGAACCACACCGGATGCGGCCTGGCGGCAAATTCTGGGAGCGCTGGGGAGCAAGCTCATCGGTCTCTGTTCTGGCACAGACCACGCAGGATCAGGTAGACGGGTAAAGCACCAAGTGGGCGGAAGGATCCTGCAGGGTGCGAGAATTCGATGGAGGAGAGCCCGGCCAGGTCTTGGCATACTTCAGCCGTCGACGATGCCATTCGTCCGTTTGCGCCGCAGAGGGAGGGATCGTGTCCTATCGTCTGTATCCCTGGTGTGAGATACATGGGAGGAGATGGCGGGGGAGCAAGTTGGGAGACGGTTGTCACGTCGCAATCTCACCGCCGCCCACCGCTTCGTCCCCTCATCCCTGGGCCCTGTTGGCGCATCGCAGAAGAAGTCGAACAACATCTGAAAGATGCGGCGTTGAAGTGCCTCTTTGAGAATCGCAGGTGGATGCGGGGACTGGGCGGTGCTTGTTAGCGCATCTTGGAGGGATGACCCCTTCTGGCAGCAGCAGGTGAAGACCCAATGGGGGCAGCCCAATCAGCCTTACCGCTCCCTATGTGCCCCTTCTCTGGAGGGAACCGGAGGGCTGTGGGAGAGGGACCAATGCTTGCCTACGCAGTAGGTCCGTCCCCCGGAGCTTATCTCACAGGGGACCTGATCCCGAGAGACGGGTTCCCAACAAGCAGGTCTGCACCCCCTGGAAGCTTATTTCCTCGCTGGCTGGCCATGTGCTTTGGGGGCCCCGCTCCCATTGACTCTCCGACCGGCATCTTGGTTCGTGACAGTGATTCCACTTCTAGGCAGCCACGGTCTCCCATCCTTGGCATTGGAGCCCTCGAGAGTGAGCGGCGTCTTTTCGCGATTCAGACTTTGTAACGTCTTGGGTTCTTTGGGCCTTTGGGTAGACTGTTGCCGATCGTTCGCCCGGTGAATATTGACCGACAGCGATCCAGGGACTCTGCTGTTCATCCAGAGTATCGGAGGGAGGGGGGGCGAGATGAGGTGATCGCCGCGATCGACTCTGCGGCCGGAAACGCCCTGCAGCTCGAGGCCTTCATTTCGTCATTTCCTGGCCCCAGGCATGTTCTTTCGAGCTTCTTTCGACCAGATGCAGCTTGGCGACTTCGACCTTGACATCAACCGCGCCCTCCTGGAGGCATGCACAGGAAACAGGGACGGCGACCACCGTTCGGGGGCGCCTCTATGCACCCGGGCCCCCGTCGCGCTCCGAACTTCTGAGGGGCACGGTCAACGTTGGGGTGAAAACTTGTTTCGGCGGACTGGTTGCCTTGAAGTCAATTTCGACTTCATCTGCTCCACTGCTGGCGATGCTGCACGGTTGCGGTTGTGACAGTGCTGCTATGGGGCGAGGCATTCACATCCGACGATGATGGTCTTGGTTGAGGCTCTCCAAGTCTTCGGTGTCGGTCGACGCCGGCAACCGTTATCGATCCCAATGGATTGTTCCACATATGCCATCTCGACCTGTTCAGGCTGGTGTTGGAGGTCGTAGTCCGGTTCTCGCCAAGCGGTGTGTCGAAAGAAGTGTTATTTGACAACCAGGCTTGGCCGTTGTCCGAGATGGCCCAGAGATGACGGAAGCAGGATGCTCATTCACAATAGAGCAGTTGGCCATGTACAGACCATCCGCAACGAGGCTACCGACAGAGGCAGCAGGCCCTTCTCCATCTGGGAAGCCCTCTCAGTTGAGGCTCCAACGGGCCAATTGGGACTATTCGCCAGGCAAAGTCGGGAATGGCGGCAGCTGCTAAAAGTAACCGAAGAAAGACACAGATAGTCGGGAGAGAAATGCAACCATGTTCCACCCAGGGCCACAACTGAAAGTGCGTCGTCTTTTTCTGTGCAGATGCCATCGCCCCCGGCTCTTTTACTCCGAGCCGTCCGCGCTGGAACATCGCGATAGAAGCCGCCGACCCCCATCGACACATCCGGGTCTCTGGCTGACACAGGAATAGCGCCGCGCAGCTTCGGCCGCAATTTCACGCCATCTTCGCTGACAACAGGCCATCGTCGATGCCATACGAAACTCTCCTCTCCCACGGTAACTACGTTTGAGGAGACGGAGGGCTCGGGGGAGCTAGCTGCTCTGTCGTCTGTGCTATTGCAGAAGCTGAGGACGCTAGACCACCCCAAATGGCTTGGCTGCCCTTGTCGCCATGGCTAGACGCCGCGCTACCTGACTTTAAGCACGTATCGCAGAGGGTCCGACTTCACAGGACATGGGAGGTTGACTTGATATATTTCGAGACCCCGTTCGTGGGCGGAGGCAGCCGTTCATGCGGGACGACTTCCCTGTCGCCTGCACCAATCCACTCAATCTTTTTCCCTGAGCGCGAATCCAATTCCAAAGATGGCAACGCAGGATATAATATCGAGCCTTACAAGGTCACAGCTTGCAGGCTTGTTGTTCGGTATCTGGCTGCTCTATGTTGTTCAACTCGGGGTCCGGCGACTATACTTCAGCCCGATCTCGCACATTCCGGGTCCCAGGCTGGCGGCACTGACGCAGTACTACGAATTCTACTACGACATCATCCTGGGGGGGCAGTATACGTTCAAGATCATCGAGATGCACCGGGAGTACGGGCCTGTCGTACGCATCAGCCCGTGGGAGGTCCACGTCGGCGACCCCGAGTTCTTTCCGGAGCTGTACACCGGGCCCGGCCGGTCTCGGGAGAAGTTTGCGTTCTATACCCAGCAGGTAGGTTGCCGAACTCTTCCGAAAAGATGCCCGTGACTAACTGAATTGGCAGTTTGGCTCTCCTGGTAAGCTGTCCCAGGTCAGGTGTCTGTTTGACGAGCTGACCCGAAGAAGAAAGCGCACTGGCAACCATCAATCATGAGCATCACAAACTGAGGCGCTCAGCCTTGAATCCATTCTTCTCTACGCAGACGGTACGAAAGCTGCAGCCCATCATCGAGGAGCGAGTCGATGCGCTGCTGAGCCGCCTGCTCGACCAAAGCCAGCGATCAAAGGAGCCCTTGGACGTGATGTACCCATTCTCGGCTTTTACCAACGGTAAGAACCCGAGGAGGACCTCTCGGGAAACGACAGCTGACATTGTAAGATGTCATCAACGAGTACAGCTTTGCTCGAAGCGACCATCTCAGTACGTTGTCCAACAGCATGCACATGCAAGCGAGTTAACAAGGCTTGCAGTCGAGGACGAGACCTTTGGAAGGGAGGTCACTGACAACCTGCTCATGGGCACTCACCTGGGCCCGATGATCAAGCACATGAACTGGGCCCTCACGCTGGTCAACGCGCTACCCGAGTCGTTCTCGGGGCGTTTCGTTCCCGGTAAGAAGCTCACAAAGCAAATTGGCTGTATGCCTTTGCTGACGCATCCAGGCTGGGGCGGGTTCCTCAAGATGAAGAACGACATCAAGGACCAAATCGCCGAGATCAAAAAGACGGAGAACACGGAAAAGTGGCAGCTCGACACCAGCCACCCGACAATCTTCCACGAGATGCTCTCGTCCAAGCTCCTGCCGCCGCGCGAGAAGACGGTGTCGCGGCTCGCGCAGGACGGGCAGATCCTGGTGCAGGGCGGCACCCTCACGACGTCGTGGACGCTGTCGCTCGCCGTGTTCCACCTCCTCAACCGGCCGTCGACGCTGCGCAGGCTCCGCGACGAGCTCTTCGCCGCAATCCCGGACCGCGACGCCGTCGTCCCGCTGGCGGAGCTTGAGAACCTGCCGTACCTGCGGGGCGTCGTGAAGGAGGCGCTGAGGCTCGGGTTCGGCACAAGTTCCCGCCTGGCGCGCGTGTGTCCGGAGGAGACGCTGGTCTACCACGACAAAGCGCGCGGCAGGACGCTGCAACTCCCGCCGGGGACGGTCGTCGGCATGAGCACGTACAAGACGCAGACGGACCCGAGGATCTACTTCGACCCGTTCGGGTTCCACCCGGAGCGTTGGGTCGAAGACGGCGAGCGGCTGGAGCGATACCTGACGGTGTTCTGCGGCGGCACGCGCGTCTGCCTCGGGATGGCGCTCGCGCAGGCCGAGCTATACCTTATGCTCGCGAAGCTGTTCCGACGATGGGGCGGCGGCGGCATCGTGGACGGTAGCGGTAAGGGTGATGGGCGGCCTGGGGATGTCGGAGTCCTCAAGATTTTCGAGACGACGGTCCGAGACTGCGAGATGGCGGCGGACTATTTCATTCCCATTCCGTACAAGGTATGTTCTGGGAGTCGGGCTATGTTCTGGGGTCTGAGTGCCGCATGGCTAATGAACGGCGTCTAGGACTCCAAAGGCATCCGCATCGTCTTTGACACTCTTGACAGCGCGGCTGCTTAGGACCGGGGATCCCACTTGTGGGTCGTCCAATTGGTGGCGGAGCAGACCAAGTTGGGCTGTGCTGTCTTTGTTGAACCATCCATTGACGGGGGCTTTTAGAGTTGCAATAGTCTGGGCTTTTGGCGTCGATTGGGGGAGGACAAAGGTCTTGGCTAGCTGCTCATCATCTCCGCGGCCCGGGCTGTGAGCTGATTCGACATGCTGAGGGTACGTCGTGCCGTCTGATGTGAGGTGAGACGAAAAGGAAGGAAGAAGACAAAAGAAAAGAAAAGGCGAGTCAATCGGATGTCATCAAATCGTAATGCCGCATCAGCCAAAAATAAAGACGGAAGCAAAGCTCGGATCAGTTCTCGTGGGGATATGCAGAGGAAGGGGAGGATCGAGGCACGGCTCGGCTTCCTGAAGTGTTCTCGTCCAATGGAAACGCAGCCAAAACAGCGCGGCTGCTGACACTCGGGGGCTTCGGCCAAGTCGATAGGCCCCGAAGGCCCGGTCCCGCGCATTCTGAGGCGGGCGGGCGGGCGCCCCCTTCTGCCGGCGTTGGGTGCCGTCCGATGTTAGTGCCACCAATTCAGTGGCCTGAGTGGCTTCACCACAGCGGGCTGCTCGCGGGTGGGCCCCCTCCCCCGGGCGCAGGCCCCTGACCCTGAAACATCGGACTGGGCCGACTGGATCGCAATTCAGGGGACAAGGGGAGAGAGTGGAAGAGCACGTTTCGCTGCACCAAGTGACGGCAATGACGGCGGAGGAGCTTGGACGTTCCACGTAGTTCGTTTGGCTGCGTTGTTCCCCCTCCATTGTCTTGCAACACCTTCACCCTTTTGCCTCCTCGTCGCCTGTCGCCTGTCAGACAGTTTTTTTTTTTTTTAACTTTACCCTCTTGTCTCGTTTTCGTTTTCTCATTCTCCAGCTTCTCGTTCGCGGATGCCGTCGCGGTCTCCCACTTTGTAGTTGTCCCGCTTCTTGTCTACATTTCTTATTCAACCCCCCCCCCCCCCACGCTCATTCTCTCGGCCTTTTCTTCAAACCGTATCGAATCCCGCGGCCTCGCTCCCGTGGCTCGATCGCAACTTTGCTCGCCGACCGACCTTTCTTCTCGCCAGAAACCACCCGAAACCCCAGCGTGGGCCCGCAACCATGGCAGCAGCAGCAGCGCCGGCAGTCGACCCCTCGACGCGCAAACGCGTCCTCCGAGTCATCGCCATCTCCCTCCTCCTTGACCTGGTAACCTAACCCCTCCACGCACTCCGCCCGCGCGCCTCACGACCTCGACACTGACATTCCTCCTCCCCAGATCTCCTTCACCTTCATCCTCCCCCTCTTCCCGAAGCTCCTCGAGTTCTACCGCGACCGCGAGGTCGGCCCCGCCACCGCCGACGCGGCCGGCCCCGCGACCCTCCTGCAGTCCGTCCTCTCGGGCCTGAACCGCTACAAGGCCGCCTTCGCCCGCCCCATCGACTCGCGCTACGACATCGTCCTCCTCGGCGGCGCCCTCGGCTCCCTCTTCAGCCTGCTGCAGGCCGTCGCCTCCCCGCTCATCGGCCACCTCTCGGACCGCCACGGCCGCCGCACCGCCCTGCTGGCCTCCATGTGCGGCAACATCCTCTCCGTGCTCCTGTGGGTCGTCGCCGTCGACTTCCGCACCTTTGTCGCCTCGCGCATCGTCGGCGGCCTGTCCGAGGGCAACGTCCAGCTCGCGACCGCCATGGCGACGGACATCTCGGACGAGCAGAGCAGAGGGTCGACCATGGCCCTCATCGGCGCGTGCTTCTCCATCGCCTTCACCTTCGGCCCCGGCCTGGGCGCGTGGCTGAGCACCATCACCACCGTCAAGGAGAACCCCTTCGCGACCGCCGCCGGGTTCAGCCTGTTCCTCATCCTGACGGAGACGGTGTACCTGTACTTTTGCCTCCCCGAGACCCTCCCCGCCCTGACGGGCAAGGGCCGCGCCGCCGCCAAGAAGGACGACAAGACGAAGCCGGCGACAGCCCCGGCCCCGCTGCTGCGGACCAACTCCCACTTCCTCCTCAACGCCATCCACTTCGTCTTCCTGCTCTTCTTCTCCGGCATGGAGTCGTCGCTGTCCTTCATGACGTACGAGCTCTTCGCCTTCGGCTCCGCCAAGAACGGCCGCCTCCTCGGCTTCGTCGGCCTCGTCGCCTCGATCCTGCAGGGCGGCGTCACGCGCCGCCTCCCGCCCCTGCTCTCCGTGCGCATGGGCGTCGTGGCGTGCCTCGTCTCCTTCGTCCTCCTGGGCCGCATCACCACCACGTCGGGGCTGTACGCCGCGGCGACGTGCCTGGCCGTCACCTCCGCGACCGTTGTCACGGGTCTGAACGCGCTCAGCAGCTTCGAGGCCGCCGAGGGCGAGCGCGGTGGCAAGCTCGGTATCCTCCGCAGCTGGGGCCAGCTCGGCCGCGGACTGGGACCCATCCTCTTCACGAGCGTGTACTGGTGGGCCGGCCGTGAGGTCGCCTACACCATGGGCGCCACGGGCATGGCCGTCGTGACCGCGGCTGTTTTCGCCGGCCTGAAGGCGCCGCCCGGCTCGCTGAAGAAGAAGGTGGCCCCGGCCGAGAAAAAGGCTGCGTAAAGGAACGGACTTGTATTGACGTAGGGTTGGTTATAAAACGGTATGCCCGGAGGGGGCTCTTGTGTTGATATTTTTTTTTTCCACATTCTGTACATGTACTTGGTTGAAGGAATGCATAGTCCAGGAGTCTGGTACAGGTTAATGTATTATACTCATGGAATTGTACATGGCATTTATTGTTCATCGACTTGGGCGGTGCTGTGAGTGATCGCCATCCACGACCTGTCGATATGATCCAGGGGTATCAAGGGTTGGGAAGGAGCGGCTCCCACATACAGCCTGCGATGCGCTGCTGCTTGCTCAACACACTGGTGCCCAGATGCCGATACAGTGGACCATGCCCGAGCAGGTATCGCCCTGGTCCGGTTGATGATGACGTTTGATGCAACTCCTGCCCTGCATGTTTCCAGATTCCGTCAACTCCGGCATATGGGAGCTGGATCAGCATTGTACCGGCGGGTGGTGTTGCGCTTGGTTCCGGGGGGAAGCAGAGCTTGCGAAATTGTGTGCGGACGTTGTGGTGACCTTGGACATCCCAAGGCACATTTGGATTTCAACATACTGTTTTGCGCCTCTAGTCCAGTCCTAGTCCTCCCCGCAGATGACTCTTTTGCGATTCCTGCTCTTAGAGCCCGCCGCCTCAACCTTCATGTACCTCGCCTTCGTCTGTTTACTGGGTGCCATTGACTGTGAACACAAAGCCATAGTCCCACTCTTCCATAACCCATTCAAACTGTCGGCTTGTTAGTTGCGTGTCAAGACATGGTATGGATGTGTTTCTCGTTCTCGTGTCTCGGAACGATAGCAGGTTGCTGGCGTTGAACTCGATATTTGGCAGTGGCTCCTCGCCCTCACGTGGCGGGCCATTTTACACGTAAACTTGCGAGTTTCCATCATCTTGCTGAAGGCTCTGGTTCCTCGATCATCTACCAAGCAATGCCATCTTCGGACATCAAGTAGAATGCCCTGCCCTGCTGGAACTATGCCGGGATGGACCTCTGTCACTACGATCCCCATGAGTTGAGTCCCCAGAAAGGGACATGCCTGTGCTCTCACCATTTCGTTTACCGTCCCTGCTGCCTGCCCTTTCCCCTACAAAGCCTGCCGCTTCCTTGCTTGGCCACCATGAATACAAACAAACAGACTCACCGCCAGCATCGTATTCACCCGCCGTGCCCCGAGCTCACGCCTTCCTTCCCGTCTTAACGCATTCAACCGTGCCTTCCATCCAACAACAAAGCTAGTAGATCAGGTGGTCTAACGGTTCAGCAGCCGGCGTGGAGCAATAGTAGCTTATTGGCCTCCTATTCGGGGTTCAGCCAAAGGTTGCGGGTGCAAGTCCCGTCGCCGGTACACTTTTTTTTGTCCCTTCTGCGCTCTCTAGTTTGTTGGCTCTTTTGGTCTTTTCGGTCAGTTTTTGTTCTTCATTCTCATCCTTTGTTGCTTTCCGCAAAGCCCTTGAATATGGGAATCTATGGCCCTTGAAGCGGACAGGTTCCTCGCGTCGCGAGCACACTTGCAGTTTTCCCATGTCAGTACGCGTGAAGGCGAAGGAGGGTTGGACAAACGGTGAGCGAGGATGCAGGTACCCGAGCACTTGCCTGACTTGATTTCCCAAGTAGTACAGTAGATGATGTCGGATGCCGGGCTTCTTCCTGGGCCGTTCTTGCGTCGTCGTTGGCCTGGGAAGGCTCCGTAGCCGGAGGTGACGCCGGCGCAGCCCACAATGGCGACGACGAACGTCTCGGTGGCCATATGCTCCATCTGCCATCACAAGATGGCCACTGGATGTGTTACTTGGTGAATATAGTTAGACATGTTTTATTTTCTGCGTGAGCCGTCCTCGATTCGATGGCGCCCTCTCGTCAAACAGCGCAGGAATCGTAACAAGAAATACGGAAATAATCCGTCGTATATTCCCCGGCCAAATACTTACATGGCGGGCTTGCCCTCCTCTCTTCGCAACTACGGCACACCGCCTCCTCGGCACCGTGCATCGCATAGATCTCTCGGGCAACACGCGTGGCGTTCTGCCCTGGCCCCCGGGTATTCCGGTACGTATAAATGCCGAGAAAGTACGACCTACGTCAAGCTGGAGACGAATATTTCTTTGAGTTCCCGCTCTGATGTACAAGGTGCCCAGGGTGATCACCAGCCTTTGACTGCCATGGGAAGATTGGGAGAATATCGACAATGCTGACTGCAAACGTAGCCCCACCACTGAAACCACCTTATATAGCCCGGCGAGCGCCCAACTTGGTCTCTAGACGGATAATTCCAAGGTGTCTTTCAGTGACTGCCACGACTCTTTTCCCGACTTTGGCCCAGAATCACCCCCAAGGTCTGTCCACCGTGGCTCGGGATCGCACTCCGCAAGCCACAGCATGTGCTCTCATGCCCTTTTCTAGCGAAGCAAATGAACATGAAAACTCTGGCGCCAGGGTGGCGTCTCCCGCCAAAAGGCCGTCTGGCCGAGTGGAAGGGTCAAGTGGACCACGGCTTCATTCCTCAGAATCCCTATTGCTTACAACTTTCTTCACATCTCACTGGTGTCCTCAACGACGGCCAGGGAGGATGAAAGGAATGTCTTCTCACCTTGCGGTGAGGCCGCCAGACAAGGCAACGGGCCACCGGAGAAAAGAACATTGATTGCAATTCCTGGACTGGTTGCCTCCGGGCCGTAGAAGTTTTGCTGCACAGTGGCAGTTTCTGCCACTTACGTATCGCCGCAACTTGATGTATACCACGGTCGTCCCCCCCTTTCCCCGAAGGAGTCCAAGGATAGCTGGTATTCGCAACTTCATGACAACGCGTGTGAATCATTCGGTGCCGGACATCTCTACGGACCTCTCTACGGACCTAGCTGAGACGGGAGACTCAGGCCCATCAGTCCACCCCATCGCACATCCCTCATCAGAGTCCTACAGATGCCCATCCCCCGTCAAAGGAATAGAGTAGAATAGATACAGCAAGAATGATGACTCGTGGTTTCCCCAGATAGGCCTTCCGTAAGCCTGGCCTCTAAGAAAAGAAAGCCCGGCTTCACTCCGCCGTCAGTCGTACTCCTTATTTGACCTACATGCTATTTGATGCAAGTTTCACCCGGAGAAAGGGACGACGGAAGAGTATGCGTCATTGGAAATCCTACATGGTCAAAACCCCCATGAGGAGCTGAGCTATGAGCTGAACCACAGTTGGTCCGAGACCACCTCGGGTATATTACATCTCTTCCAGGGTCGGCGGGCCACCAACGCGTCGAGGGTTTCCTAGGATCACTGCGAAGGCTATGTGGACCCCGGCCTATGATATTCAACTACACAAAGACCACGACAACCAGATTCAGAACGCGGCCAACCCTAGTCAGCAAAGGGGTCTGATGGCACGACCTCGATCCCCCACCACTGTTGAACAAAGATACCGGGCAGACGCCGGGTCATATAAAGCCAGTAAAGCATCTCTCGACGCTGTTGTGGCGTTCGAGAAGTGGAGGGTTCTAGCCTGGCTTACTTGACTTGCAAGTCTGACGATTTGATTTCCGCTGGTATGCAAAGCTCCTTGAAAGCCCCCAGCACACGTACGGGCGTTGCGAAACAAGAGGTATTCAAAACCGGCTTGTAACGTAGGTAAATTCCCAACAAGAGCCAGAGAGAAGATCGAACACCAGGCCAGAAGTTCAAAGCCATTTACGGCGTCCGCAAGCAATGCTCGTCATCCTGCCTGGCGTCACGATGTTTGGAGGCAGCATCTCGCATCATGCATGTGGCACTAACACAAAACTCAATAAATGTAAACTTGGTATGTGCTAGTGCTTGTGAGAGTTGACGCGGGGAACCGCCCAGCCGTAATCATCTCAATCAGGAAGCATGTCAACAACCGGGTTCATCCGAAGTCGAGATACATACAGAGAATACGTGCATCTACGGGAGGTGAAAGGTGAATGCGCTGGTCGCACCCCACCTTTTGACCCTCCACAGCGTTTTTGGAAGGCCTTTTGACGTTGGGCCGAGGTGGGCAGAATGTCTCCTTCATCGGGGCCTAATGCCAACGTGCCATTGTACGTGGGGACGCTCTTTTGAGCAATGCTGCATTTGTGCCAGCTTGACCGAGCTCGCAGGTCTCCGCAAGCGCTGGGACGGGACGCCATGTGCCATGCCTGGTAAGTTCTGAGTGGTCATCCAAAGGTGATGCCAGATTACCGTGACGAGAGAACCTGCATATGGGCGCATGCGTGGTTTGCTTGTCGCTGCGGGGGTAGGACTGGTCAAACCGATAGCACCCGCAGGCCAGTTACCTGCTTGGCAATGAAGTCTACAATCTGGCTGTTCAACAGCTTGCCTTGGGCGGACGAGTTGGAGGGCCTTGAGCACGAGGGCAGACCCTACACATGCCCCGTCCTCAGGTGCGGCGTTGCAGACGAAGTCCGCACAACCTTTCCCGGTCATCCGTCGTGCCCGTGTCATCGGCAATACCTCACTGCCCGGCCGGATCTGGAGGCCCTCGATCCGCACCAGTGGGTAGAACGACGGTGGATTCCTTCCGTACAATAAAGGCCGCGAAGGCATCGTCGTCAAAAACATCGCCAGGGGTCATATTCGACATATGGGGGGTCCAGCGAGTTCAAGTTAAAAGCGGACGATCGCGCCCTGTCATTTCGATCAGCGTGTCGTACGAGTCGCGTCCTACAACACCGAACCACAGCGCTTCCAGAGTATAGCCCCGGTGCAATTGGTGACATGCAGCATTAGTGCTTTGTTGGAGTTGTCGCTGGGCGGCGAGTCCAAGAACAGCCAAGCGGGATTGGACCCATGTATCCCGCCGCCCAGCACTAGGATTTCGTCAGCAACAGTGGGATATGATGGGCTGTTGGAGCGTTGCTTCGGACCTCCTCCCAGATTCGGCTTGGTGTTTGCCATTCTTTCTGGGCCGTTGCTCTTTGCTTTTCGGAGTTCGAGGCTGAGGCGCTGCCGTTCAGTTGCTGGGCCTCTTTGATGGTGTCCAGCGATAGTAAACAGCAGGGGCTCCGTGGTCGGTGTTGGCCACTTGGAAACTTGGATTGGAGTCCGTTCAGCAACTACGGCACAAACGCAGGGCGTGATCAATGTGGACAACTGGCCAAGTGGTGACGGCGCGAACTCGGGGATATACTCGCTCCCCTGGGGGCACCCCGCGTGCCACCCAATTGGGACCGGTCTTTTGTAGATATGCGCACTGCTTCAGGTTGCCGAATGTGGAAGCTGAGAGGAACATTGATTACGTGGGAAGAAGCAGATCAGGTCGGCCACGGAAGCCTGGTTGGATCGCTTTTGTCGCCCGTGGGAGTGCATAGACTGCGTTGTAAGATGTTGCAAAGTGCACGAGGTGGGCGTCGCAAACGGCACCACACTTTCGCTCGGCATTGTCGGGACAGTGGTCCTTCGAGAAGACAGACGATGCCCTCTTAGCCAACTCACCGAGTAGACCAGCCGAGCCAGGATCTAGCGATCTAGCGTAGCCCAACCCTCCTCGTCCGTGACAAGCTGCACATGGTCGAAAAAGGCGCCTGTGGCGTCTGCCCCAGGAAGGTAGGGTCCCACGTGCGAGGGCCCGGAATTCACACAGTGGGACGACCCCCGGTCGGGTCTGCCTCTGCGCCGGCCATCTTGCCGCAGCGGTACCGGCCAATGTCACCCTGACCCCAAGGAATAGCTTTCAGCCTGGCGAGCCTATCATCGTTATTCCCAACGGAAAAAAATCGAGAATTTGGCAAGACGGGATGAGGGCACGGCTTCTTGGACGGCGGGTCGTCGTCGGGCCATCCAGATCGTCGGGTTGCGCTGTTCTGCTGTTCTGTTTTAGATGAGAACACGAACCTGCAAAGTCCCGAGGTAATGCTGCAGCGATCGGTGTCGCCTACCCTGATGGGCATGCTGCCGTAGCGTCTCTCCCTGAGATCCTCCTCGCCGGCGAAGAGGAATTCTCGGCGGAGGAAAAGTCGTACCAGACATCTACCCCGATGGGTCAATCCGTGAGGAGCCAAGACAGGTAGGTTACTGGCAAGGGAGCAGGTTCAGGGATGTCTCCTTGGGCCCACTTCCCGACTCGACGGAGGAACAGAGTTGGAAACTGTTCCATTGAAGTTTCAAGAACCAGCAACGCGCCTCCCAGTCCACCAAGGAGGGCTCCAGTAGCCGACGGATCGATGAGAGACATCGGCAAGCTTCCATCATCCGGTCGCGCCGTCCTTCGATGCCGACATTTTACCGCGAGCAATGTGGTTAGCTCTCACCCGCCGGCCCCATTCAACGAGCTGAGCCACCAGCCTTGCAGTCTGCGACCTATGTCGGCGTGGGATGGCCTGCTGCAGGCTGCACAGGTTGCAGATATGACGCCACGGCGGCAGTTTGCTGCGTCTCCGGCATCAACGGCGGCGGCGACTTCACAATACTGTCTCTACAGCTTGGGCCTCTGGCTCTCGTCAAACTGGTGCTCCTGACCGCATTGGGTACCCAACCACTCTACAACCGTTGCGTCTCTGCTTTTCCTCGTTGCAGTGAACGGTCGTCCGCTGGCTCGGAACGTTGGTCCGAATCGAGATCAACCATGATCAAAGGTTGTTTCGGTGCTGGGCTCTGGAGCAACCGAGCGAAACCAAAGACGGGCAGACTCCGCGGATATTGGCACCTCGTGTCGGCGATAATGGTCTGATCGCATCGCACGTTTTGGTGATTCATTGACAATATGACGGTGCAGCTGCCAGTGCCGGTGACTTGAATCGTAAAAGCTTGAGGGACCCAGGGTCAGGGGTGGGCAGAGTGTGGATCATGTAGAGATTGGGGGACCTGGCCTCGCCCTCTAGAGCTCGGGACGACGACTGCCTGAAGACCGGGGCTGCAGCGCGAACCTGAAGATGGGAGAGAGTCCGAACGGCGTTATATACGGCGGCCGCTACCGGGGCTTGGGGGCAACAATTGTCCGTACTTCTAGAACACTGGCGATTTGCGGCGGTGTGGAGCGCGTGGCCGAGCAGCCATGGCGCAGATCAAACTCGTGCCAGGCAGTCCAAATTAAAGATTAGCCGTTGAATATTGGCCGTCTTTTTCCTGAGAATGCGGACGCTCTGGGGAAGCCCATCAGGTTTGCCTCGTGAGGACGTCGGTTTACGGATGAGACAGTTTCCGCGTTCAGTTACCGACGGAATCCCGCCGTCCGTGAGGTCCTGTGCATGCATGACCTGTGGGGGAATGGGGGGGAAGCACGGCGGAAGTTCGGCCCATTGATGGGTGGGTGGTGAGTAGAATCCAATGGTTCCCGATGATCATGTGTATGATGATGAGCACTGTGCGGGGTAGCGATTCCGATTTCCAGCCTTCCATTAGACCTCGACATCTGGAGAGCATCGCAAGATGACAGGAGGTCTGTACAGGTGACTGTTGTGATTCGATGTCGCAGCCCAGGTACAACACGGCAGGAACGCGACGTGTACAGTGTATACTGGCAATAGCCATAAGGGTTGCCCGTCAGAGGCGAAGCGTATCCTTGTCAACCAGCCTGCGCCAATGGAAGTTGTTAGGTATTGGAGACTGGATGGTGCGGCCCAGTGGTTGAAGGTACCTGGTTAGCGGGTAGGGCAAGTCGGACTAAAGGTGGCCCTTGGAGGCAGAGCGACGTAGCTAAAAAAGTGAAGGGCGACCATCTGAGACGTTAACCGACCAAATCGCATCAGTAGAAGCGGGTTGCGGCCTCAGCTGACGTAACTACTGGCCCTGAAGCTGTAAGTAGCCGCTGGGGCTAGATGCGTCCAAAGAGAGAGGGAGAGAGAGAGCGGCACGGAGGCTAATTACCGACACGATGCTTCTTCGCTGGGGTCTTGCAGGCGTGGTGCGTGCGTACTTGCTCATCTTGAGCCTGACGAGTACCGTTGCAATTTGCAACAATAGGAAAAAGGGGTTTGTCTGCAAGCTTGCGGAAGTTGAATGGTGCAAGATTGCCATCCGTGCTAGGACGTGCAAAGAGCAGATCTGCGGTCCACTTCGTATGCCAGGGTTCAATGGATGAAAAGGGTCTCGGCCCTGCCTTCGAGATTGGAGCTTGCTCTTTGAGAGAGGCATGGAGATATAGAAGTAGAGTTGCGGAATTGGCGAGGGTGGCTTGCTGCCCGGTGGCTGAAGGTTTGCTCAGTCTAGCAAGGTAGAGCAACGTATACGTTGAGTAGGAAGTATTGAAAACACCGGCACGGATACGGAGCGTCCACCTCTTGGAGGACGGAAACACCTCATTGAGCTCGGTGTAAAGTAGTGTGACATGGCCAAGCGATTGGGCGGAACTGAGTAGGACGTAGGCAGTTGAGAAATGACGAAGCAAACATCACTTGCAATCCGTCCGTAGAGAGCACCCGGCTGTTAGAGGGGCGGATCGTGGGTTGACCCAGCTGGAAGCACCTTGCAGAGAGAGAAAGAGAGAGCGCGTGTGGTGTGTCCTGCAGCAGGAAAAAAGTGCCGTGTGCGTTGTCTGTGAGAGTATCACAGACCACTCCCCTGCGCCCAAGCCTGCAAGTGCCTGGCTTGTTGCTCATCCTGCTGCTGATGGAGGCGTTCTGGAAACTTCAGTCGTGTTCTCCGCCAGCAAGAACGGACAGGGGGGTGCTTCTGCATCACGAGCGTAGCAGCATCGTGGGATGAGAGCTTGGAATGCAGATGGCGCTGAGCCTCTCGTTGCGATACCTTGGATGCCAGTGCTGGTCATCGGGCGGGTGGAAAAGTCCATCGCTGGTGACAAGGCAAGCCGTCGGAAAGCAGAAGGGACGATGAGAAACAGGTACGTATCTTGCCTGGCCTGGTGATGACAATGGCAATCGCGGAAAGAGTAAGGTACGTGGGTACTTCACCCTGGCTAGCGTGGGTAGGTTACAGGAGGTTTAAGTGGTTGGCAGGGATGCTCTCCACGCATTGGTCCACGAACGGCCCAGTCGTTATTTTGGGCTGTCGAGATTGTGTTTTTTGGTTGTGGATGCAGTGACGAGTGTTGTGAGCTATCCGTTCCGCGAAGACGGCAAACGGGGCGGAGTGAGGACGATGTCGCGGTGGTGGTGACGATGATAGATGCCCGACATTCGTCCGCTTCTGCTTGCAGGATTGTATGCTGATGATGTAAATGTTCGCTGCCAGTACAGGACTTGGGAAAAAAGAAAAAAAAGAAGAAAAAAAGAAGAAATAAAGAGAGAAAAAAAAAGTCTGAGACGAGTCAAGGAGGAGGAAAGGGACGACGGGGAATGAAAGCTGGTGATGGAAATGCCCGGGGAGAAGAACGGCGTGGGCGGGAACCCGAGACACAACGAGGTACCGACACAGTGAAGTCGAAACGGCGCTAGCACAAGGATGGAGATTTTGATGGGGGGGCTTGGGGCACGTACTTCCCAATCTTTTTGTTTTGTGGACGGGGTTTTTTATCATGACGATGTCGGGGCGTGTTTGTCTGCCATCACATTTTTCTGCGCGGCCAGGGCGTCTCGAAGTGTGGCCCGGAGATACGAATTTGAACCGCGACAAGCCACAACAAGGTACTGGTGCTGTATAGATAGGGCTGGAGCAGCTGCACAGATTGACAGAGCAAGGCAAGAAAACGGGACAGAAAAAGGAGGGAGGATACATGTTCCTCTTTTCATCTCCAATTGCCAATCTCATTCTCGGGCTTCTCCAACCTGGAGTGGACCGCTTGCCGATATTGAACTCGACCCCCGGCCCAATGTACCATGTACGTCGGCTCGCAAGAGGTTTGCGGATGGGTCGTGGAGCACTCTGAGATTATGTTGGACTGACGGCGTCTCTGTCGCACGCGATATCGAACCCAATACCCCTCGAGACCGCATGCGGCAGGCGACGAGGCGACAACAATCGTTTGTGAGCGAGTGTTCAGTGCCGAAGTGTTGCAGCAGCAGGGAGCAGGTCGCTTTGCAACGAGAATCCCCAACCCCAAGCTCTCTCGGCCTTCCCCCTGGCGACACCCCCCCGCGTCTCGACTCTCGTCCCCTTCCCCTCCACTCCACTCCACCGAGATACATGCTCTGAGGTGCCTACCTTACTTGCATGCAGCTTTCGCGCAGTCGCGCAGCGTGGGTTGCGCCTGGTCTTCGGTTCGGGTGTCTCCTTCATTGCAAAGATGCGACGGCCCAGCAGCCGTGGTATCAACGGTGTCGACGCTGGATGGTTGGGTAAGCAGCGCCTAATGCTTACGTAGTACACGGCACGGCCAAGGTGGTGGGTATCGGCACTATCTGGGGCAGCACCCTCCGATCAAGATGGCAGAGGCCAGAGGCGATTCGCACGCAGGCAGGTAGGTACGGCGTTCAGCTCCGGTACGTGCCTTTGCAGTGTCTCGTCTCATGTCGTCTCGCCTTGCCCGTGCTGCGGCAGCCTCCCTCGCGCGGCGTTGGGCCTCGGCGAGGAATCGCCAGGCGATCTGAGGATTCCAGGACACAGAGGGAAAGGGAGAAGGCCAGAGGGATTCTGAGGGGGTTGAGGTCTCTTGTTGGTCCTCATCTGCCGGGGGCAATGAGAACGAAGCCTTGCAGCAGCCGGCATCAAGACTCTGTCAAGTGTCAAGCACACCTGCGGGTTACTATGGTACACTTGGAAGATGAAGTCGATAGCTCTTGTATCCATCCGTACGGAGCATCCATACCTCGAGTAGCCTACTCAGGACCAGAACTGCTGCACCTTCCTCGACTTCGGCCACCCCCACTCCGCCCTCCTCGCCTTAGCGTCCCGCCGTCGAGTGCTGTCCCTGCCCCCCTTGGTCCCAGACTCCCCAGTCGGTGTCCCAGTCGCAGTCGCAGTCGTAGTTGCAGCTGCAGTTTCCAGTTTCCAGTTTCCAATTCCCAGTTCGAGTTGGAGTCCCCGTCCCGGTCCCAGGCCGCTCTTTCCGCGCAGCAGTCTCCGCGAACTCATCCCATTGCCTCCTTCCGCTTCTCCATCCGCTGCTGCCATTTCTTTGCATGCGCTGCGAGACTGCCAGGCAGCCTGGCACGTTGTAAAAGGAACCTTGCCGGACTGAAGTGAGGTACGTACATACACACTTGCCTCTCCAGGCGGATGGGGAAGTTGGGACGCATGTGTGAGTGACGCGGACGCGGACGGGGGTGGAGGGGGCATGGGCGTGCGCGCGTGTGTCCACGGGTGGTGCTTGACCTTGCCTGTCTGCCCCGGCGTCCTTTCCTTCCCACGGTGCTAGTGCTCTCTACCTTCCCGGATGGTACCTTCCTTCGTTCCCTCCCTCTCCCTCTTGCCCCCTCCCCCTACCTTCCCCTTCTCCTGCCGGCCCTGCCTTACCCTGCCTACCTTGGGTACGGATACCTTTACCTCACACTGGCATTTTCCTCCCCTCCTCCACTTCTTTTCCTTGGCTGGAGACTTCGCTGCTGAACTCCCCTAATTGCAAGCCTGCTCAGCCAGTCTCAAGTACCACTGTAGGTTGTACACCTCAGCACACAGCACAGGCCGGTCTCCATCTACAGAGTACGGTACACTACAGCCATCGCCCTCCACGTCGTCCAGCCCAGTCCTCCAAGGTATCCATCCGTACCTCACTGACAAACCGGCTGGCTGGCCTTGTCGGGTTGGCTGCCGCTGCCACGGTCTTCCCTCTCATACCCGTCCTCCCACTCTTTTTCGGGGTTTCCCTACCTTCGCCTCTTTTGATTCCTTCCACCCGGGACAGGCTGCGCTCGCAAACACACACAAGTCATCATCATCACTCGCTTTGTGGCTTCTTCCCTGCCCTGCCCTGATCGCTCCTCCTCCGTCGTCTTGCCACGGTCTGAAGCCAACTCGGGATAACAACCACCACCTGCCCCCCCCTTTAGCGAGGCTCTACAGAACTGCACAGCCAACATCGCTCGGTCGACCTGGCCGCAACGTCTTAAGACCTAGCCGATCCGCATATACATCCGATTCGACCCGCCAGTTCGCCGTCGTCTCGTTTTCCGCACACTCTCGCTACCCGCCTTGGTTCCCACCACTCAAAACGCACACGTCGACGCCCGCCACCTCCCATCAAAGTGCCCTTTCCGAGTACTGCACAAGAGGCCTTTCTTCGCGCATCCCGAATCCGAAGCCCTTTCTTTTCTTTCTTGCCTGCAACACCAACAGCAGCAGCAGCAGCAGCAGCAGCAGCAGCAGCAACAAGAACGTTGGTCGTTGACTTGAGCTTGCGCAACGACTTGGAGAAAGAGAACATCCCCGTCCCTCTTTTCCCTTTTGGTGAGTGGTTTCCCTGTCAAGTCCGCTGCAACCCCTGCGCAAAAAAAGCCGCGAGACATTTAACCGCGCCGCCGCCCATTACCCAAAAATTTATTTTCCCTGTCTTTCCTGTTGGCCTCTCTCCCCTGACACCACGGCGCCAGTCTCTCAACCCATCCCTTTGCGACACCGTTTCCTCCCCCAAGGCTACCCAACCACGCCTTTGGTCCCGAACGTCGCCGTGAGAAGTAAACATCAACTAATCTCTCGACTCTTTTCGTAAAGACACAGACGTCCTCTCCGGTCCATCCTCGGCCTACCCGACCTCGACCTCGGACAACACCCGTGACCTCCCGATTTCGACTCAGTCAATACATCGCCTCCATCGCCATGTCTTACTACGAGAACAACCCGCAGTGGTCCAATCCCGGCCAGAACAACTGGGAACACCAAGCGCCTCCTGCCCGTGCTGGTGAGTCGGCCCAGTTGTCGCAACAGCACCAAATCGCAAAGCCAGACGCCGGAATTGACTCGAGGTTCTCGCCAACAGGTGCCAGCGGCCCCACGCCCCAGGACGACTTCGCATTCTTCTACCAGTTCGAGGGTAGGTCAACTCAACTCTTCAGCGCGTGGCAGACGGGAACCCGGCGTGGGTCCCTCGCTCGAGGACCCCGGTCCGGCATGCGTCGCGCGCAGCAAGGCCCAGCTGACAATGTGATTATTTAGATGTGGTACGGACACTGACTGCTAGGCCTACAGAGGTTGATCGTGCATACGAGAATCTCGCCAAGAGCGGGAAGTCGTACGGAATGGGCGGTCGACGTGAGTACCCAACCCCCGGTGGTCCCAAGATGGGTCCCGCCGGTCATGGTCCCGCCAGAAAATCCCTCGACTTCAGTAAGTCTGCTCGCAACTGGCGGGCATCACCGCTGCCATCCCGTCGCTAACCTGTTTCGCGCAGCCGGACGCATGGGAGCCGGAGCCGGTCCCGGTCCCCGACCGCACTCGATCAACCAGTTCGATGATGCCCGAGGCCACCCCAACTCGAACCTCCAGAGCTTTTACGCCTCCCAGCGCCACCAGCCCTCCCGCGGCTCCAACGACGCGGAACAGATGATGCAGGCCAAGAGAAGGATGGCCGCTCAACGGGAGCGGGAGCTGCGAAACCTGCACACTGAGCAGCAATACCAACGAAGTAGGCCGCCCTCTTCTGTATAGCACACACAAACTCCATATGCCAGGGGGGAAACCAGCAATGCAGAAAAATAGATAATTCAGGCCGAGGGGTTTCACCATCATGCGCATCCTGCTGCCCCGTCATGTTACTGTCGAAAGATGTTATTCTGAAAAGATCATCGTCCATCCCCCTTCCCCGTAGCATCTCGAGGTTCCGGAGGAAGCCATGCTAATCAACTGTGCGCGCAGCTCTCGTTTCTGACATCCCCTACGGCGCCAAGGCCATGTCCGAGGAGGAGACTCGTGAGCTGATCGCTCGTCAGCGGAGCGCCTTGTACGGCGAGGGCCAGTTTGCCGAGAAGGGAGGCTACGTCGATGAGAACGGAGTCGTGCGCCCCGGCGTCCCGACCCACAGCGGCCCATCCAGCCTGCGTGGACAGTCGCCCTTGACCTACGACGCCACTCGCGGCCCGCCTCCTCACGGTGACGCCCACACGCCCGTCTCTGCTACTGATGTCGGCCCCGGCCCCATCGCCGGCCCCCCCGGTGACCAGGGCTCTCGCGGTGGCAGCACCGCCAGCCCCCAGCCCAATGTGTCGAACAGCAACAAGAGCGCATTCGAGTCGGCTGTGAGCCAGGCTGCGGCCCGCACCAACAACTCGTCGCCCGGCGGCTCTCCGCCTCGCCAGGAGCTTCCGGCTGGGTCCAAGCCGGCACAGACAGTTGCTCCCATCGGCACGCGACCCTCAGGGACTCCGAGCGGAGCCTCGACTTCGTCTTCGAAGAGATCTACTACCCCGTTGGCCTCCCCCGGCGGCTGGGGCCGCGGGAACGGCGTGTGGGGCCCTCAGTCTTCGGGTCTGAGCCAGCCTCCTGCTAGTGTCTGGGGCTAGACGGTCATGATGCCTAATGCCACATCATCCCTTTCGAATTTGTAACGCGGCGCAACTACGGAATGAGTAAGGGGGTCTGATGAACAGGCGGTTTGTGTGTGGGGGGATGGTTTCTCAGTTTGATTTCGGGCTCGATTGATTTTTCCTCGGTCATGGAAAACTTGAGATATACCTCGGGATCGACACGGTATTCGGAGTGAGGGTGTCTATAGGCATCTTTGAGGAGTTTTCTTTTCTACCATCAGCAGGGACCGCATGCTGCAACCCTTGGAGTCGAACAGTATCGCTATGGGGGGGGAAGAGTTGCATGGCAAAAAAGGGCGGGGAAGGGGGAAACAGTTGCTTCGGGTTTTTGACCACAAGCTGCGATGGGATATCACATCGTCTGGGATTTGCTTCGGATGATCTGGGACATTCTGGCGACGGTGAACATGGAGCAGGGCGACATTTTTTTTTTTTCTGTTCTTTGGGGTCAGTTGTTCCTTCGGGGCAGGGCATGGAATGTTTTTGGTTGCCAAAAGCGTCGGAGGGCAACCTATGATTCGAATTGCGAGCATACAATCGGCGTGGGCGTGGATTCCGACATCTGGTTTGACTCTCGAATGGGTTGGGACTGGGAAACGCACATCCGGGGAGTTGGCACAAGCACACAAGACGACTCTCTTCTTTCTTTTATCACATGGCGACAAAATCACAAAAACAGGGGTTTGGGATCACACGGGGTGTTTCTGGTCTCTTTTCGGGGGGGCTTTTCCTTACTTGCTCTTGGGGGATTTTCCGAATCGGGAGGTTGCGTCGAGGGAGTTTTGCCTTTGTTTTTTTCCTAGCTCTCGATGGCTCCGGGAGACCGGAACGCATCAAGCTATAATGGGTTCTCTTGCCTTTTTGTCTTTCTCGGCCTTGGACTGAAAGGGAGCTTGGCTACATCAAGAAAGGGGTTTGATGGAAAGATGCGGAATAGATCATCGCATGGGATTGCGTTGGAGGTGGAACGGACGGGGGATGCTCTGTCTCTTTTCTCCCTTTTTCCTTTTTGGCACGCTTGCTCAGGAGGAGCAGCAACTTAATGAAAACCACATGCTTTTTTGGTCCCCCCCCCAAGTTCGTCTTGTTTTGCTTGCCCATCGCGTGCTCTCTGATGTTGACCACGGACGGACACGCCCATATGATTGATTGGAGGGCCTGTCAGCTGGTCGCGTGTTCACCGTCTGGGGAGGTCCGAACCTTGAGTCTGTCCCGAACTTTCGACGTTGCGTTGGATGCCGTGATGCAGAGGTAGGTAACCAAGTGCGCGTGCAAAGATCAGAGTTGGGTGGACGGGTTGGACCGGGGCCCGGAGGATGTGCATTTGCATTGCGAACCGGTAAATGCCAATGGGTGTGACGGACGGGTCAACGGGGTACCGTTTGCTTTTATCGTGGGGGATTTCTCCCCTCCAAAACCCCAAAAAAGTATACACAATTCATTCTCAAGGTGGTTGCAGCCGAGGTAATTTTCTTTCCTTTTCTTTTCTTTGCTTCCCTCTCCCTCTCCCCGGGAGTGGCCCAACCGCTCGGATGATGATGTGACGAGACGTGACGATGGCACACAGACCGTGGACGGGACGCGCGCAAGAGGCACACTGACCTGTGCGCGATCCGGGCACGGGGGATCTCGGGCGGCGCGGGCGGCGCGGCGGCGGCCTGGGGCGGAAAACGGGCTGTGGCGTACGCGGGAGGTTCCGTGTGGCCACCCCCCCGTTTGGAAACCCCTTCCCCTGAATCGGCAAAAACCACCACCACCACCACCACCACCACCACCACCACCACCAACAACCCTCCCCGTTTTATCTTGTTTTGGCGGTTTCGGTCCGCGGGTGGCCGCCGCCGTTTGTGCGGTTCGGGGGCCAGTGACAATGTGTTTGTGTGTTTTTTTTTCTTTTCGTTTTTTGTTTTTGGTTTGGGATACATTGTGCATGTGCGATTAAGACGCCAACTAAGACGGGGGGCCCAACGTCATGGGATGGGGGAAGGGAAACAGAGCTTGGCTCGTCTTGGACTCCCTTCTGGAGTTTTCCGCGTGCATTTTGCTTTCGTAGGTGAGCCTCTCCCCCTTTCCCGCTCATCAGATCCTGTTGGTTCTGGTTTGTCATGATGATGCAAGAACGCCCAACCTGTCATGGGCTGTCCCGCCCGCCTGGGACGGGAGTGGTTGCGGCCTCCGGGGGTTGTGGCGTCTCTCCTGGTGACGTTTGACCTGCGCAGGGCGGAAAGCCGTCATTGGGAAACCTTTCTCGCCGCTGCGAACCCCCCCCTACCGCCCCTTTACTTTGTCAGGTTTCAACCCTCCTCTCGGCCTACCAAAACCAGTCGTCGGGTTTGAACGAAATGAGAAACGTTGGCGTCCTCGTTGGAACGCCCCTCCCCTCCAGCCTCCAGTCGTGACAATGTTGGTCTCGTGGAGACGACGCACTCCGGGAGGGAGGCCACCAATCCCTCGATCCACCTCCAACTCAGAAAGAGGCCATGAGCCAACTGCAAGTGAAAGTACTGCTACGGACGACCCGTTGGAACGGCCTCGGGCTGACCCGGCCCTTCCCAACATGCGGCTCCCGCCTCCAGGTTGCATGCGCCTCGTTGCTTCTCATGCAGACGAGGATGGCGTAGCATCCGGGTAAGTGGGACCGGGCCGCCCCGGGGGCCCGAGTTGCAGGCCGGCCCAACGTGTCCAACGGCCAACCGAGACGACCGGCGGCCGACCGACTGCTGGACCAACTGCCCACTCACCATCGCCACGCCAGGCGTCTCGCGTTTGCCGTTCGGACTCCAGACCCACGGCCTCCAGTCCGTATTGAACCTGAGCGGGGTTTCAGGAAATCAACCTTGAATCGGACCGCTAGTGTGCTGGTCAAGGGACTACGAGGGCACGATACAGATCGCCTCCCTCGTGTTGGCCCTACCCGACATCAACCGCATCCAACAGAGACGTCCGTCATCTGACCCTTACCTGCCGATTGCAACCCTCGTCCCCAATCAGAGTCGGCGAACAGCGGGGCCCAAACGTCTCGGAGGGGGCCAAGACGGACATTGGAGTCTACTCCACGACAGCAATGTGTTTCCGTGCTGGTGCTGCCTGGGGAACACCGCGATATCCACTTCCTTATTCCACTTGCAGCGTTGCGACGCCTCCTCCGGGGACAGAAGCAAAGACTGCGACCTCGGTCGGTATTTACTCGCGTGGGAAGTGGCTCGTGGAACCCCCTCAGATATTAGCATTTCGCTGAGGCATCTCGAAAGTGACCTCGCTATATTTACCTGCTATCGCCTCGCAAGAACACATCTAACAGGAACTACCCACACACACAAGTCTCGAATCTCGAAGACCAACATGCCCGGCCATGCTTGACCAAAGGTTCATCCCAGATATGCCTTCATCAGACCCGCTATCAGATCGAACACACGCCGATCCCGACCCCAGGCTTCATCAATGCCAGTTTGTCCAAGCCATCTCTTCTGGATAGTCAAAGTGTAATATTTCCCTCCTCACATGCTAGTCGGCGTCTACAGGCCCAGGATCTTGGCCCCGGTCTCTAGATCCATTGGATCGTCAGCCCTCAACGCCTTGCCGCCCCAGACGACGGTCCCCCTCCCATCGACCGCGAACGCACCCGCCGTCTGCCACTTGTTCCCCATGACCGTGCTAGGCCCCTCGACCTCGTCACCTACCACTGCGCCGCCCGCCGGCGTCACGCCGCCCTTCTGGCTAACGGTCCCCGTCCCTCGCCTCTGGACAGGCGCAGGACTCGACGACGCACCGCCGCCGCCAGCCCCCGTCCCGGTTCGCTGGATCGCACCCGCGACCTTCTCCCCCAGCCAGCCCTTCTCCTTCCACCCCTGCACCTGGCTCGTCGGGTTGAAGACGTACCACACGGACCCCAACCCCAGGCCCCAGGCGGCGTAGACGGCGCGGTCCTCGTCGATGACGACCTGGACGTTCCACGCGCCGCCCAGCATGTCGACCCACTTCTGCGTGGCGGCGGACGACGAGTGCGACACGGCGATGCATGTGAGTGTGCCGGCATGCTTGTTCGCCAGGGCGCGCAGCGCAAGAAAGGTCTTCTGGGCGACTGTTGGCAGGAGAGGATGTCAGTCATGCGTGTTCGGAGGCGTGTGATACGACCACAGGTTGGGTGGGTGGGGTGGGTGGATGCGACGAGGTCAAACAAACGTACAAGCACAGCCGACGCAGCGGAGGAAGACGACGAGAACGGGCCGGCCGCGTCCGAACTCGAGCTTCCTATCGCGATCCAACGGGGCCAGATCGCCGATTTTCGGCACCTCGGCCACGGGCACCGGCGGCGGCGGCGGGGAGAACCACGGCGCCACCGTGATGGGCAGGGACTTCATCGACATCCACGCCGGCCAGCCACCCGTGTTCTCGTCCGCGGCGTCGTCATTGTTCGAACCGCTCTTGCTCTTCGAGTCCGTCGAGCCTCCGCCGAAATCAAAGCTCTTACTGCTCAGCCCGACCTTCTTTAGGGCGATCTTGGTTGTCAGGCTTGACAGCATGATGGTGATCCCGTCGCAAAGAGACAGATCTGTGTGGGTAACGACAATGCGGTAGGGTGGTATGTAGCCCGTTCCCAAGACCAGAGGCGTCTCGAAGTAGAAAAGAACAACTCGCGGGAACAAGATCAGCGCAGCAAGGAAGCAACGAGCGGGCAAGGATCAAGTGGGTTTAGACGGCGTGCAGATGTAATGCAAACGCGAGATTAACTTCAGCAGGTGGCAGTGGGAGAACGAGAAGGTGTAGTAGCAAAAGGAAGGAAAATGTGGCCGGCATGCTTATGGCGGCGGAGGCGGCGGCGGCGACATCCTGCGGGCTCTGAGGTGGTGAACCGTGAGGGGGCCGGCGAGAAGCTCCGGCGAGCTCCTGAAACTTTCGATACAAGGGACGTCGCATGTTTTGTTAGCGAAGACCCCGAGCTCCTGGCTGAACCCCAGGAGAGCCATGTCGCAAGGCTGAGGCTCAATGGCGGAGGTTGCCAGTTTCCCTGCCTCTTTGCCTGCCCCTGAACGCCATAGGCACCCCCCCGACTGGGTGGCGTGTGCGGAGGTTTGACCGGCCGGCCGTCGGCCGGGTGCCCATGTCATGTTGCAGATGCCTTCCTGGTTCCAGGGTGCTGGTACTGTGCCCGATGCCTTGACCTGCGAAGAGACTCGGATAACGAAAAGAGACACAAAAACGAACTGCCAGCTGTTTCGCTTGCATTCAATGATGCGGGAGCTTGTCTTAAACAGGATGAAGAAAATAGACCGAACGGCCTCGGCACGTTTTGCATTTCGAGAAGAATCTCGTAAGAGCCCGCCCGCCCCTTTTGTCATTTTCCCCATACCTTGGACCTAGCCAGGGGAAAAGCCCGCAGATCGAGACACATGTCTGTAGACAATGATGGCAAAGGAGACCGGGGACAATGGATATTCTATGAAGCTTGCACGATTCGAGGCTCGAACTATGGGATTCAAAATTCAAACATGCTTGCGCGCGCGTTGTGGAACGCACTATCACATTTTTCGGATGGCCAGTCTCCGCCGAAACGCATGAATGTTTATCGAAGCACGACTCACTTGAACGTCTGGACTCTCGGCATAGCTCACTTAACTTTAATGACTCCCTACCACGCTTGGCCGTCACTCAGAGCAAAGGCGTCGCACGTAATCGGACTGTGCGTTGGTGATCATGGCGGGATAAGGGCAAAGGCCTGTCCGGAGGGTGCCCTTCACTCCCACGTCATCGGCGATGTCATTATAATTACTTGATCGACCGTGTTGACCTTGGTCGAGTCGAGGGAGTTTGATCCAGAGACAAAAAACGCTGATTGAAACATGGACTTGTCCATTCGTTACTGTCCGCTTATATGACAAGGACCATGCATGGACTAGAAAGTGAGCGTACCTCTCCGCCTTCGCCTGGTCGGACCGCGTGGTGCATTTGCCGTGACCAAAGCAGCGTGCGCTCTTGAGCTCCGTTGTGTTTGTGCCTTGTTGGTGGTCGCTTCATTTCGAGCGAATGGTTCGGCGGTCGAACGCCGGTGAGCTGATGCTGGGACCAATGTACCAAGTTCTGGAAGGTGATTTGTTTGAATGATCGGAGCGCTTGTAATTGACACCGACCAAGTAGAGGCCTGGCTCTTCCCATCTCCGTCCTAGCAGCAGATTGGTGGAACTGACGTTGATTCGAGCGCCCTAGAATCAAGGGAGAGAGAAGGCGGGAATGTGGAGAACGGGAAGCGTTCACGGATCGTCTTCCGCCGCACATTTGATTGCGGACGTACGTCGTACAGTTGGAGAAAAAGAGGTCTCAGTTAACGAACTCCATAACGAGCGGCACGGTGCTACGAGTGGCTGAGGCCTGGACTGTAGAACGTGTCTTCTGAGCGGCAGTCGTCTTGTGCCCGGTCCAGATGCAGGAGTCCTCGCCCATTGACACATATCAGATACGCACCCCAAAAACGTGGCCGTCCCCGCCATCTAGATGCCTCTACGCCGCGTGAGAGAGCTGAACAAGGGCATCGACAACTTGATTTTGGTCAGTGCTCCCGGAGAATACAAGCAGGAAACACGACTCGTAGCTGACAACCCACGAGACCACCCACAGCTATTCTGAGGAGGGGGACTACGGGACTGGTTACACACACTTGTGGTTTGCGCTGCGCAAGATCGAGGCGGATAATGGATTAGATCAGGTCCACTCAGCGGCTCGCTGTCAGAGGTCGTACCTCTCCCGCGCCCCGCGGTGGGAGCCATCCAATGGAGGGTTGCATTGCGTCTTGGTGCGAGTTACTATGAGCGCAACTTCTGCGTTCGCCACACAGGACCGTCTATGTTGGGCTTCAGAAGAGGATACGATACACCCGAGTTGGATGACATGGCGGCCATGTTGGGGGTACTTTGATGTGCGTCTTCTGCAAGCTCACAACCAGCGGCAGGCACATGCTTAGTTTCTCAGTCTCCGTTTGTGACCCAAGGAAACTGTTCGAGAAACATTGCCAATGCGTGCGTTGGAGGCCGTCCGACGTTGAAGCCATGACGTTGGCAATGCCATTCATTCAGGCACCCTTGCGGGGCGTGCAACAAACCTATTTCACTGAGCTAGCCGCAAGGATTGTCGCAATACCTCAGCAAGCCACATCTAGTTCGTTCGGCTCTGTGATGTCTGGAGGCTAGCTCGCTGAGGTAGGGTCTTCGGATTAAGGACGAGTCCCGACTTTCTCGTTGAAAACGGGTATCGCCATATAGAGCCTTAGCAACAACCTAGCTTCATCGTGGTCTAGGCGGGGAGCCCCCATTGTAGCTAGAAGTACCGTTGAGCCCATGCATTGGGGACGTGTAACTTGCTGACGATCTCGATTGAAAAAATTATGTTCATCTGGTTGCGGTTACTGTTGTGGTAAGACAACTCCCTCGCTCAAGTCAGCAGTGGCGGTGGTATACGAACTCTGATGGTTGCCTTGGTTGGTGATGTTGTGTGTTGGTTGGACTCGAAGTAAGCTGCCACGGGCTGTGCCCTCTTGTACGTAAGAAGTGTGACTCCAGGTCCGAACAAAAGGTCGGGCGAAAGTCTCTGCTGGGCGATGAAAGGAGGAATGTCTGAGTTCAGAAGATGGAAGACGAGATGAGGACAAGCAACTCAGCTGCCAAGGCTTGGTCGCTTCTCGACTGCCTCTCTAGGCAACTCACCATTCTTGCTTGTCTGCTCGCGGAGGACTGCACCTCATCAGCCCTACTCCAATCCAGTACCACATGGCTGGAGTAGTCGCATGGAAAGAGCTTGCTAGCCAGGCGAAAGGTTAAAGGGTCGTCCCGACCAGGGCCCGGAGGTTCACGAGTCAAGGGGCCTCCGTCGATATGTTGCCCAGAGTAAAGCTAGGTTTGATAATGGGTCGAACCCATAGACATCGTGATATACCTCCGACGGTCATCGGTGTACATGGTTTCTCTTATTGCCAATCATAGTAGTTGGCGAAAGTGCTGGTGCTTGGCTTACTACTTCAGAGCTGAGTAAAGCGTCTCGCATTGATAGCCCAGTCCAAAAGGAGCAATACCGTCGAATTGACTGAGCAGCTGGGCGCAGGCGATGTGGCACATGTCGCAGTTCCGACCCGTGGCCCGTAGGTTGGCAAATCTATTCTGAGGGAAAGGCAGGTTTGCCAAACGGCGCGACGGAGCAATGTGACAACCCTCCCGAGGCGCTTAAGCAGCTGTGCCAGACCCCTGGAGAGGGCGAGGTAGGCGAGCGAATAGGTGGCTGATGTCTCGGCTGCATGGGGAAACATGACTGTAGCTCCGAGTCCTGGTCACTGGACGATGGGTGAGGAGGAGGCGATTTCTCCTCAGCGGGGCATCTTGGGCTGTCAGCTGTTGAGTGTGCCTGCAGTTGCCGATGCTGCGCCGCTACAACCGTTGTGGTTGCTGCTGGTGTCGATGGTGCTACGGCGGCGGCGTCACGGGCATAGCAAGACGGGCCTTGGGGTTGGCCGACCCCACACGCGGACATGAGGACGAAGAACGTTAAAGAAGCTGGGTGGGCTACTGGGCTTATGGCGTGGTCCTTCGGGGGCTTCGGCGTATGACTGGATCGGCCAACGGGTATCGGAAAGGATGAGCCTCACTCCTATTGAATCTTGGGCTTATAATAGCGATGGCAGGCCATGGGCGAGACGCACGGAGAAGGGGGCGACCGGGGAGAGCGAATGTCTGTCTATGTCCCCCCAAGAAGGGGTTGAATCGGAGACTACGAGAAGGCGGTCGAGAAAAACGGGGTGACTACGGAGAGAGGTAACGCGACGACACGACCGGGTTCTGGGGACCTAAGGGGGCAGCGCGTTGGATTCTCGTCCATTGTTGGCTCGGCTTTGGACAGTTTCGGGTCATGCTTGTCGGGGGTCGTCCAAGTGCCTTGCCGGACAGGGCCCCTAGAGCCCTTGTGATATCCGTACGCCGTCTCGGTAGACATTGTTGTGTGTCCTCTCTTGCTGGGAAGTGTTTGGCCCGTCTCCACTGCCTGCTGGGTTGCTGGAAAGACATTCAGGTGGCCATAGTATCGGGACCCTGATAATTTTAAGGTGGTGGAAATAGATGATGGCGGCAGGGGAACACGGGAGCCACGGGAAATGGAAATAACTGTGTGGGAATAAAATAGGAGGGGAGAAAAAGCGACAGAACAGACGAGACGAGACAACGGTCGGCGAGGTAGTCTGGAGTGCGGAAAGGAGGAAGACGGCCAGAGGATATCAAACCGACGTCAGAAGGCGCATGTCCTGCGTCGATAGCGAGCGTGCATAGCATTCGCAGACGTTCCGTCCGTCATTCTTCATCGCGTCCCAGAGACTGCCGCCGTCGAAGCAAGCAGGTCCGTGGTCGTGGTCGCGGTCGCGGTCGCGGTACGTGCATGGCAGGGCGAGGTACAGGGCGAGGTGCAGGTGGAGGTGCGTGCAGGTGCGAAAGACAGGCGAGGCAGGTACGGAGTACCTGACCACATGCTCCGGTTCCAGTCCTTCCTTCTTCCTTCCATGGGGAGGCAGGGGAGGAAGGGAAAGACCATGACACCGAACATGAGGAAGGAAGGCAGGGCCCATTCCAATGGCAAATGCCTCACTGGGATATTGGCTTCGGTGCATGTAAGCGGGCGTCGTATGCTTACGAAGGAAACCATACATGGTCCCTACCGGGGCGACCCCCAGCGCACCGCTGAGCTGTCGATGGTCATGGAGTCCAATGTAATGTAAAAGTAATTCCCCCACTGCGGGATAAGCCTGCCGAGCCGAGAGAAAGAGAAAGAGAGAAGGAGAGAGGGCACGCACCCGCATGAAGCCTACTTTCTTTTCAAGTTTCCTCTCCAGCACCCGGCAAAAGCCTCGGTTTGGAGGACCACATATAATTCCTGTGTGAAAGGGAATCCATCTCCATAACAAGACACCCGTCCAAATCCAAGACAAGCCACATGTAGCCAGCCCTCCGACGTCATATCCCGCCAGAGAAAGGAGCCGGCTGGATCCAGCCCAAGCACCTACGGCACCCCAAGATGAGTGACAGGCAATGACCAGAGGGGCATGTGGCGCCTGTCTGCCCCCCTTTGACCCCTGTACTCAGCCAGAATTACACGACTGGCGTTGGTACATTTCTCGCAAGTCCTTTCCGTCGGAAAAAAAAAAAAAAAAAACCACACACACACACACAAACCTGGCCTCCGCAAATACGTACCATTTCCTCAAAGACACATACATCGCCCTGGAGGTCTGGGCAGGAGCCAGTGAGCACGCTGAAGGGACGCGCGGGCGGACAGCGACAAGGCGCGGTGGGAATGAGTGTCGAGCGGCCAGACTCCGCCAGGATCGCGACGGGACATGGACGGGGACTTTTGAGAAATGACCTCTGTCCCTCGCGGACACAGTCTCTCTCTCTCTCTCTCCCAATTGCCCCCAAATTGCGTCCAGAGCGTGTCGTTTTCCCCACTTCGGCTGCTGCCCCTGCTCGCGCGCTCCGTACATGCACTGTGGATGTCGACAGGGTACAACAGATGGCCGTAGCTTCCACTACCTCGCAGCGGAGGGATGCAGGGCAGGCAATGTATCTCCTTACTCGGGTCGGTAATGTAATTCCCATATTTATCAAGATTGCCTATCGATGGGAAGGGGGGGAAGAAGGCGCGTCGGGACAGAAAGCTCCTCAAGGTGCCTGCCCACCTCAATTCGGGCAAAACACAGAGAGGGAGAGAGAGTGAGGAGAGAGGGAGGAGAGAGAGAGAGAAGTGACCGGGGTTGAATATGATGGTTAGGTACGGAGCGGGTATGGAAAGAGAGGCAGCGACGGGAAGGAGAGATGCAGAGATCCAACCCAAGCACTACCTGCCTTCCGTACCTTATCTGCACATCGGCGAGGAAGGAAGGTGTGAGGAGGGTGCGAGCGAGTGAGTTGCCTTCCTACCTACCTTGGCTTCTTCGCCGCGGCATCGTTGGAGATGCCATGGCTTAACACCAGGGCCACATGCTTCCAACCGATACTGCCTTGAGCCCGCTCGGTGTTGTTCGTCTCAGAACGACCTCCATCGTGAGGCTGTTCACTGGGCTTACTGAGATCGAGTCCGACTTGCATCCCGGGGCCGTCTACAAGACGGTTGGGTTGGTTGGGCCCGACATTGTCCAGTCAGCCAGTCAGCCAGTCAGGCTAGTTGTCTGTTGTTACTGCTGGTGCTGGCTTTCTCCTGTTTCCCTTGCTATCGAATCCCGATTGTACGCAGACGCCTTGCCGGGGTACATTACGTCGATGTACCTGGTGTATTCTCAGATGCTTTCCCTCCCTCCTCTTTTAAAGTGCGTCAGGGCCACACACCAGACGAGACTAGCAGAGCAGCAATCAATCAGATGGGACACCTCGCCCGCCAGCAATTGTGCCGCCGAATCGCGCTGCACCACGCCGAACTGCACCGTGCTTGACTCTCCGGATCACTTTACTTTTACGTTGCCCACCTCACCTGTTAGGTAAAACACTCTACCTTCTAGCTGGCCCTGCGGAGCCTGGGACGGCTGGACTCACTGCCATAATTCGCTCCCTCGGATCTATTGCTGCTGCTGTTGCATTTCCCTCCCGAGGAAAAGGCGCTACTGCCCCTACGCTCTCTCTCTCTTTCTCTACGTCCTCACAGTGTGCAATTCGCGGCGACAGCCCCTCTGGGCGAACGAGTCCCCGACACGCACACACACATGCCCGACACGACTGGCCAACAATCCATACCACGACCTGCCCGCCCCTGCCTACCTTTCTTTACCTTTGGCTTTACCTCCTCTGGCCTGACCTCGCCTCGCCTTGCCTTACTTTCCCGCCCTCGGCCTCTTAGTTCTTCAGGTACCTCGCCTTCTTTGCCTTTGCCCTGCCCCTCCCCTCCCCCCCAAATATCTACTACCTCTTCCCCAGTGCCGCACTCTTTTCGCGTAAAGGAGTAAGTACATTGCATGTACATGCACCACCACCGCACTCAGATACCTCCTTCCTCTACACCCTTGCCTTCCCTGGCTGAGGTACCTTCCTTGCACTCCCAAACGAAACGTTCCCCTTCACACTTTACTTTCATTCTCTCTCTTCCGGAACATCATTCAATCCTCTCACTTTTCAGAGGAAACGCTTGCTAGGTCTCTTGTCCATCTTGCTTTGTTCCTGCCCTGCTTTTGGCCAACAAGTGGCAGAGCACAAGGTCGCAGAGCCCACCATCACAGTCCCTCACAGAGAAACCCGTGCCGGCAACGTGTGGTGCACCTTACCCCCTTAGACCCTTTCCACAATCGCTTTCTGCGCCTGCTCCCCCATCGTTATTTCGCGGTCCACCGCCCGAGGGCACCCCCCGTCCACTCCTGTCATTTTTGGGTCAACGTCCCCGATCTAAACTCCACACCCTTTCTTTCGCCTCCTGCCGTCGACGACATTCTCTCTCTTCCCCAGAGCACAACGACGCAGACAGCAAAGAGGAAGGAGAGTGCTCTCTACCACAACAATCTTGCTGCACCGACCAAACCAGACCGCGTCTGGACCCTGATGAGTAGTTTCGATACATTCGCACGTCTCTAGCAGCACTTTACCCGTGCCAGCAACGGCTCAACGACTCCCCCAAATTCCCGACTCCCTCCTTCACCCAGAATCCCCCCTCGTCCGCACGCGCATCCGCCGACGCAAAACAGACTCGGAACCAGAGAAAGAGATTCGACCACCTCGAACAGTGTCTGCCTCTCCTGACCGTGTTCTAGCAACCGCCTCCTCTCATTTTTATATTCCCTCGATACCCTCGAATTCTCTCTTCATTGCCAGCTCTGCTCCACTTGCGACGACCCAGTTGGCCGCTACCAGATCTTGCTCTCGATCTCTCTCGCTCTCTCGCCGCCGCTGCCGCCCTGCGCCTGCACCTGTTTCTTCCCGCTCGTCCTCGCCACGGAAGCTGAGCCAGGCCTCACTCCATGGAAAGTCGGGCCACCACAACAGAATCGAAGCATACCTATCCAACGTCTCCTTGGATCCAAACACCCACAATAGCATCGTCGACTTCGGCCTCTTACTTCTCCGACGCCTCCCGTGCCCCGGCCCAGCTAGACTTCTGGCCCCTTCTCTTTCCCCAGCAAGCCTCCGTATACCAGGCGCAGTTGCTGCACTACACCAATCTCGTCTCCCCCGGACGAGGAGGCGGCTTGCAACAACCCCAAGCGCTTCCTCAGACGACGGTGGCCACCCCTCAGATCCAGGCGGCCCCTCGGTCCCGATCCTCCTCCAAGGTGTCGAACAAGGACAACCCCACGACCAAGGGCACCCAAGGAGGCCATGGGAATAGAGCCGTGCAGAACAAGGACAAAGGCGATCGCGCTGTCATAACAGGCAAGGACGCTCCGCCCAAGATGCAACAGCAGTCATCCCAACAACCGGAGCTTTCACATCCCCTCCCCGCTCGCCCTGCAGCCCGGACCGGTAATGGACAGTCTCACTCCAACTCGATGCCCTCTACTCCCCAGCAGCATGCTAGAAACTTCTCTTTCGAGTCGCGAGAGCCATCCCCCACGGCAACAAACAACCATTCCCCTCGCTCTGCCTACTCCGAGACGAATAGCAACCTCCCCTCCTTACGACCTCTGCCCCCGCGACTCATGGGCGGATGCCAGTATGAGACGTCACAGATGAACTCGAAAAGGAGAATGCCCTATAGCATAGGGAGCGACAAGCTAGAGCGGACGAGTCTTGACAAGATCAAGAGCAAGCTGTCAGAAGATGAGGAACGGAAGTTGACCACAGATATGCGCGAATTGTACGACCGGTTAACACCGACCGAAAAAGTCGAAGAGAACCGCCAAAAGCTTGTCGTCAAGCTGGAGAGGATATTTAACGAGGAATGGCCTGGAAACGACATCCGCGTTCATCTCTTCGGCTCGTCTGGCAACTTGCTGTGCTCAGACGACTCGGATGGTTCGTGGCCACCTCACTTGATGACTGCTTTGCAGTGGACTCGACGCTGACGCTTTGAACAGTTGACATATGCATCACGACGCCGTGGAAGGAGTTGGAAGGGGTCTGCGTAATTGCGGACCTGCTGGCGCGAAGTATGTCATATGCTCCCTGGTTTCCCAGCACCCGCTAATCAACCAAACCCGAACAGAGGGCATGAAAAAGGTTGTCTGCATCTCCGCCGCGAAAGTGCCCATCGTCAAGATTTGGGATCCCGAACTCGGTCTCGCATGCGACATGAACGTGAACAACACCTTGGCGTTGGAGAACACGAGGATGGTCCGAACATATGTGGAAATCGATCCACGTGTGCGGCCGTTGGCCATGATCGTCAAGTACTGGACGCGGCAGAGGATCGTGAACGATGCCGGTATGGCTTCCCACGTGCTTGCTTCTTGCGTAACGACATTTGCTGACTGAACCAGCCTTTGGCGGCACCCTCAGTTCTTACACATGGATCTGCCTGATCATCGGGTTTCTGCAGCTTCGCGACCCCCCTGTTCTCCCCTCGCTCCACCAGCGACAGCACCAGCGGCTACCTAAGAAGGGCGGACCAGAAAGCGCGTTTGCGGACGACTTGGACAAGTTGCGTGGATTCGGCGACAAGAACAAGGCCTCGCTTGGCGAACTCCTTTTCCAGTTCTTCCGCTTTTACGCCCACGAGTTCGACTATGACAAGAATGCCATTTCGATCCGTCTCGGACGGAAAGTGACGAAGCAGGAGAAGGGATGGCACATCGGCATTAACAACCACTTGTGCGTGGAGGAGCCATTCAATACCATTCGCAACCTGGGCAACACCGCGGATGAATATTCTTTCCGTGGACTTCATCTGGAGTTGCGGCGAGCTTTCAATCTGATATCGGAAGGGAAGCTGGATGAATGCTGTGAGAAGTATGTCTACCCCAAGGAAGAAACACCGACGTTCCAACGACCGCCGACACAAGCTCGGCCCGTCATGATTCGCAGTTCTTCCCAGCAGAACTCTGGAAGAGGGGGACGCGGGAACTACCGAGGAGGACGGCACTCGAACAACTTCCACCGGAACACGAACTCGAACCGGAGAGCTTCCTCAAGCGTGGCCTATGATACTAACACCATGTACATGCCTTCGGTGGCTATGACTCCCCAGGAGCTTGCATGGTACGCGCAGCAGGCCCAGTCACATCAACAATACCCCGCGCTTGTAGGTGCAGCCATGGCCGCCCAGTTACAGCAAGAGAATAACATCCGGTTCCAGCTCTACACCCAATCCCAGGTTTATCAGCAAGTCCAGGCTCAGATGGCCGCCCAAATGCACGCTGCCCAGAGGATGCAGGGCTCGTCGACTTCGCAACAAGGCTCGGAACGTCCCAGGACCAACTCGTTCGACAACCCGCCACTCAGTGCTCCCATCGCTGGCCCTCAGGATTGGTACAGCGTGTACGGCGTTCCGATGGCCGCTGCCTACTATGGCCAGTCTGGGTTTGCCTACCCGTCGTCGCCGGCCACTGCGGCAACGACGGCAACGACTACTCCGGAGTATCGCAGAGGACTTCAGAGATCGTCGGCGACGACAGAGTCTGGCGTTTCGACTTCTGGAAGCTCGCTGAGGTCGCAGTCGCAACCCGCTTCGCGTTCTGCTACGGGACAGCAGGGCCAAGGCTATCCCGGGACCAGCACGCCGACGAATAGCAGCGCAAATCCCGCACGACAGGTGAATGGGGTTCCGATCCCAAGTTTCATTCCGGACGATGCTGATTACGACGAGGCCCCCCAGCGTCCTGCGAGTAACTCGCCTGCCTCTGACGAAGGAGCTTACTTGGGTTACTACGTTTCAGATGCATCTAGTCCGGCACGCTCGCAAGGTACCCCCAATGCTATTGCCTTTGGTGACACGACGCAGCCGGCCCAGGGACGTCGAAGATTGTCTACCGAAGTCCCGCAAACTATTCTGGATCGCAGAATGCGTAGGACATCGCGCTCGCCATCTCCTCTGGGTCATGCTCGAGCCTTTTCCACGGGAGGCAACGCAGCCGCGCCAGTCCAACCAGCCGCTGCGGCCAATCTCAACGGACATCGAGCGGCCTCCCGGCCTCTGGTAGTCAACGGCACTGGATCATCCTTGCGAACAAGTTCCACGCCATCACAACGCCAGGACCTCGCAGGACTTGCGGCTGATTGCAACACTACCGACGAGCCAGGGCGGTCATCCCAGGAGAAGTCACTGCAGGTTCAAGGGCTTGGAATCAGTGGCTATGCTGCAGACCAGGGAGATGTCGAGTCCATTGCCAAGCCTGAACCACTTCAGACTCCGGTCTCTGAGCGGACCCCAGTGATTGTCAACGGTACCACTACTCCGTCGTCCGCCACTAACGCAGCAGCAGCCTCGCCTGCTTCTGCGCCCCGGCCAGCCGATGATCCCTCTTTCCGCGACAGAATTGCGCTCATGTCAATAAACCAGTATGCGTGGGCCCCGCAAACGCAGGCGCAACCGGAGGTCGTCAATGGCACTCAGATGTCTCTCCGCCAGAGAGCCTTGTCGAGGCAGCAAAGCGGTGTCATAGCGCCACTTGATCTCGCCACCCGAGACAACAGGATGAACGGTCACCAGCTGAGCATCGACGCCCAACATCTTTCGCCAATCAACGAGACCCGATCTCCTTCGCCGACCGTCATAAGGAAGGGCGACTATCCGCTGAGGGCCGATCAGTCATCGTTCGTCCCACAGAATGCCGCGCCCAAGGTCCAGACTGATCCACCTGTTTCTGGACACAAAGTGAACGAAACCAGGGCATCGACCGCGAACTCGTCCAAACAAGCGCAGCCATCGGCTCAGTCACCGAAACGGTCGTCAACAGCCACGCAGCGCTCAGCTCAAGCAGCAACACAACCTCAGTCGCAGCCACAGACCTCTGGCCAGCACCCAGCTCAATCACCCAGGGTCAATGGCGTTCGCGAGAATGGTCATACCAGAGGCGTCAAGAGCGAAAGCCACGGCGCCGAGGGTACGTGGCAAAAGGCCACCAAAAGTCGCAAGAAGGGCGCGGACGCCAAAAACCAGGGCAGTGGGTTCGTCCCAAGCGAGCAGCCGCCCAAGCACGAGGCGGATCGAAAGGGCGGCTAAGAGTGAGAGGGCTGGGCAAACTCGTCTGCATATCGCCGCAAATATCTTAGCACGACGGAAAGGCTAGCCTTGTTTTCTTTGGATATGACGCAGAGTGATGGAAAAAACGCATGGGCACAAATTGCCGGTATTCCATCGTCGGCTTTGGTCATGGACAATTGTTGGACACTTGTATTCTGGATCGAGTATCAATACTGCGGCTGGCTGGTGAAGGGACTAGGTATCGCCGTGCATACCTGGCGGGTTGACGCCTATGGACGGTTGTAAGGAGATACAGCAAACGCTGGTGGTAATGGACCGGACGCGATGATGGAGTTGGTGCTGTGACAAGCACCTTCCGCAGCTTCGACTATCAGCAGGGCCAGCCTTGCTCAGCGGTGGTCGAGTCCAATCTATCTCGATCGGAAAAAGGGACCAGCAGAAGTGTGCGAGACCCATCGTGCACCAACATCTTGACGAATTGCATTAGGGGGAGGAGAGTCGGGGTTTTGACGACCCGAAGTGTTAGCTCAAGCATCAAAACCGGAGAGGCCATTGGCATGCCTCAGTCGTCTTTTTCGCCGATCAAGATCGCGTGGGGGGTCTGTTGCGTTATTTCGGGCGGCAGGGTCTATTATTTGTCTCATTGCATCTGCGGCAACGGTCTTCGGAATGGGTTACGGTTTAGGCATGCGTCATCAAGTTTCCTTTTGTCAACAGAGCCATACCATCAGGGGGAAAAAAAGGTACATGGAGAGGCAGGGAAGAAGAGACAGCGTGTGGATGATCATGGTCCAAAGCTGTATGTAGGACGGCTGCGATTGTCATGAAATACCCAGGCGGGGATGACCGCATTATAGGAGCGGGAAAAGACGTCAATGACTAGTGTCAGTGTAAGCAGATAGACGGGAAGCGTTAAAAGAAATGATTTGAAAAGCCAACGAGTGTCAAGTGTCTGTCTATCTTGCAAGTGTGATGTGATTTAAGCGGCAATGGGAAACTGTCATGCGAGATCTACAGCCGTTATTTTCTGTTCGCAACGTAAGGGATATAGAGTCTGTTTAAATCAGATCGGTCAGAACTTTCAGCCAAACTAACGTGTACATTGTGTATTTAAATCTTCCTCCAAAGGGGGATTTTCTGAGGCTATCGTCACAGACGTTGCCCGGTGGGGGATGGAATCCCAAGGGCCGCATGCAAAGCCAGATTACGTCATCACCACGTTTTTCGGAACCCCGCAATCAGCCTTATTCAAGTGGTCAGCCTCCAATGACACACAGAAGTCCCTGCTTGGCAAAAAGGCAATTTCCACCTGGGCCCCAGCCGTCCTCGTATTTCTCCTCTCATCCGGGATGCAGCTCATCCAGGCAGACGCAATCCATCGCCTGCAGTCATGAATCGCGGTCTTATATTCGTCTGTTGTATTCTCACCACCCAGACTGCTCCTTGTGCTCGCTGAAGGCCATTTCCCCCAACTTGCACAAAGTATTGACACTGACGAATAATTCAATCAGTGCCATCTTTCCGTTGCTCGTGCTCTCCCCTCGCTCGATGATTGATGGAGATGATTGGCCCTGGTATTCGACTGCTCGGTTCGGACGCTGCCCCCGCCTCGTACTTGGCTCGCAGCTAGTATGATGGGACGCCAACGCAGCCGCAGTGATGTTGCCTCGACATCGCCCAAGATCAGACGGTTCAGCAATGCGCTGCGTAAGATCTCCACTATCAGTTCAACTAGAGATGACAGGCTTTCGGTAACAGTCCCATTTCCCACATCCTACCTACCCTTGTTACAGCCTTTCTTTCCCCCTACATCTTGCTTTCAAGCACGCTTGTGACGGGCTGATCAAGTTGGGCAACGATGCTTACAACCCGAGAACAGAAACACGGCAGCGATTTCGAATTCGGCGAGTCGCCCGATGGGGTCTCGTCCGGCGACTCTAGCTCCGCAATCGCCTTCAATGACTCGGAGACCAACCTTCGGCAAATCCAACAGTCGACGCAACGAGTCCGCTCAACACTTTCAAGCAAGGACGCCGACGCAGCCTTCAAGGATTATGTCAAGGTCAAAGACCACGCAACGTTATGTCGTTCATTGCTGCACGTTTCAACACTTGTACCACCGGGCAACGGACAAGCGACCAGGATTAGCACAGAAGACAGAGGGATGTCGCGGGAATCGTCCCTCGACGTACCTTACAGCCCAACGACAATCGATACCCGATCCTCTTTCAGTGGGAAAAGCCTCTCGGAGGTAACAACAGGACAGAGTTGCGGGCACCGTTCCGGGCCCATCCGCGAAACCTGTCTATCGGCTGTCCGTGACTGGAAGAAGTGCATCGAATCGTTACTCGAGGCCCTCGAGCTCACGCTATCTGAGACTTACAAGAGCTATGAGCCCGATGCCACACCCAGTATGGTGAAGTCCCTGTTTCAGAACAGAGATTTCCGTGCGGCTGCGATCCAACAGATGCGGAAGACCAGCATCGACAAGACTTTCTCGGCAAGCCCTGATTTCATCCCACGATACGTCATACGACTCAAGAACTACGACCGGGTCAAGCAAGACCTGGTCGGCATCACTCGCATCCTACAGCTAGGAGAGTCCGGCGTCTCTGACGAAAGGCCCGTGAAAGAGCACCATGTCTCGCCCAGAGGCGACGCCATTCTCGAGTTTGCAAATATTGGAGACGAGTCAATGCCAGTCCTTAGATTCCGAGTCTCTTCGTTTTTGCTCGCAGAAACTTCACCTATTTTTGAGAGAATATTTACCGAGCATAGCCATGTGGAGATACATGACGATGAAGACGTGACTGATCAACTAGCACCCCCGCCAACACCATACATCTGCGACGACGGGGCCGAGGCGAAATTGTACCGCATGCCGCAGTTGGAGCACGATTCGGAACAGGCCCTCACGATCCTCCTCCACGCGGCACATATGCACAATGACAAAGTTCCGCGGGAAGTATCCTTCGAGCAATTCGTTGCCATCGCCGAGGTCTGCCTACGATACCGATGCACCTCACCTCTTGAGCTGTTCGTCGAGCACCGATGGCTGCCGCAGTGGATCCACAAAGGCAGCGAAGACATGCCTGGAGGAATGCTCCTCATCAGCTATGCCTTTGGGTTCCGACAACTGTTCACGCGCATGTCGAAGACTGCCATTCTCAACCTTGTCAACGAGGAAGAACTGCAGAGCAAGCCGTGGCCGCAGAAAATCAAGGACAAGATCTGGGCTGTGAGGGGAGCAAAGATGGCCCAGGTGCATGCGTGCTGTGTGGGCACAGTACAGGAATATTTACGTCCACCGCTAAAAGCCGTTGAGCAAGATGATGCACCAAGCCTAACAACTGGGCTCGGTCTGCCGCAAGTTAAGGCCCGCTCTCCCAGCCCAGGCTCGTCCGCGGAAACATCGACTCCCGGCCACCCACTGATGTTCAGTAGTAGCCCCAGGTGTCCCAAAGGTAGCCATTGGTGCGATGCAACGAACCTCGGCTGGCTCATGCTCATCTACGGGGAAATGCAGCTCCTCCCTACAATTATGAAGCCAGCGGTGCTCGGAAATCTGGCCAATCCCCAACAGACGCCTCGCAGGAGCCTGGCCCAGCTCGTCGACCTGCTTCGGACAATCGCCAGCCCTCCCCAAGTGCTGCACAAAGGCGGGGTGTGTGACCCGACACCGCAATTCCGCGCCGCGATCAACGACATTTACAACAGCGTCTCGGGCCTAACGTTGTACGACATCAGTAGACGTGCTCATGGTTGGGGTCTCTCTAGGCATCGGTCTAGGCAGCCGCAGGCCGTTCTGCAAAAAGGACTCAAGCACCCTGGCCAGGAGCGGGACGTGAAGGGTGTTTTGACGGATGCGATTCGTCTGAGGATCCTACGCAGTACCGACAGCGTAGACGACTTGCACGCCGCAGCGATGATCAGCCGGGGCTTTTATCAGACGTTTCAGGAGAACGAGCTCCTGCTGATGCGGAAGTTCGTAAAGGCTCATCGGCGGATGACGTTGCTGAAACTGACTTCTGCGGATGTTATCGCTCTGGGTGAAGACAAGGTACCAAGGGAGGAGGCTGACGTGCTCAAGGCGGAAGCGGTCACGGCACGGAATGCCGATGAGGGTTTTGGCGATTCTGAAGAGTATGAGGGGCCCGAGGGCTCGGAGACTCAAGCGGAACAAGGCACTGCCGTGGTAGATGCGTTTTTATCGTTACGCCCCTACGAAGGCGCTGCCGCTTCAGATGCTCCATCGCCATCAGTGTTGAGCGACGAAGAGGCGCAGCGAATTCTCTGGCCGCCATCGCCGCTGCTGCCACGAGACGTGTCTCTACAAACCTCAGCGACTAAGGCCACGGCAAAGTCGGGTATGATGAGAGAAAAGTTTCGGACCAGCGACCCGGCCTTTGTGGAGGAGAAGATGCTGTTGGAGAGCGAGGATAAGCATCTGAGGGAAGAGAGGGATAGAAGGGTTGGACTTGTGCGGGAGGACGACGGCTGAACCAGGAGCGGAGTTTTGGTCTTCGAGATCGATTGTTCTTTGGGATTTTGCGGCATTGAGCGTGGCGTTTCGGGATATTGAGATATTGCGCGGACAGGGGAAAGCATTTGGAAGGATGAGCATTTACGTCCCCTTATCTGCACTTGGAAGAAGTAGATTCTGTGGGATTAGGTCGGGTTGCAAGCCTGGTCCAACAAGCCTGGTTCGGCGAAGTCCTTGATCTCGTTGCAAGCATAGCTGAGTAGTACCATAAGTGGCAACCATGGAGTCCATTCCGGCGTTCGCATCATAACAGAAGACATGGCGCGTGAATCGGTGCGTGACCTGTTGAGGTAAGGGAAGCAGACTGAGATTCTTAGGTACTGCGATGGCTGGTTTTGTCGAAGATCGTGGCGGACATAGCTCAGTTGGGAGAGCGTCAGACTGAAGTCAACTTCAATCACTTAATCTGAAGGTCGTGTGTTCAATCCACACTGGCCGCATCTTCGTTTTCGTCAAAAACTTTTTGGTCTGTCCAAACTCTCGACGTTTCCCCAGTGGCCGAGAAACAGCGTTTCGTTTGCTTGTTCTTTGTCTCTTTTTGCTCAACACTAAAAAACAAGTCAGTCAAGTAAGAGCGTCTGGTTTCTACCCACAAACTACGCTTAACTGAGGGTCGCATGTGGGCTTCAGCGCCCGACTGAAATCAGCGGCGACGAACTCCACAACTCTTGCACGTTACGGTCCGTTCATTCAATTATGAAATAAGCTCCGAGCGAGTAAGATGTAGAAACCAACTCCATAAGGATCATGATCAGCAGCCTCAGAATCATTGATGTCGGGATGCAATGCCCGCAAGCCCCAAACTTAACAGAGCGCTGAGATGAACAAGTCTTGAACTCGGGTGGTCAAACCAATCAACGGGCAGCTTAAACCCGCCCCTGTAGCCTAGGACTACGAGGTATCAGGGACGACAAATCCAAAAGTAGACATTCAAGATATACAGATACGAGCCCCCATGTAGCGGGGAAAGAATGCGAACCCGAGCCACAGAGCAAGGAGATGGATGATGGATGGGCCATCGTATTCGCATCACTTCTGCATGCCACCCAGGCCTTCGCTACGACCCTACCAGCAGCAGCTCGCTGCAGAATTCGATAGGCCTGTCACCGCCATGGAAAGCGATTGCCCTGGAGATGACCCCGAAACGGAGATACGACAAGCGCCTGTCCGGACTTTCGCTTAAGTTGCGAAGAGTGCAGACACCATGCCCCGTACGCGGAACGTCTCACATCACTGAGTCCTATAATGAAGGAGTGAGAACGAAACAAGGCAAAATTCGCATCTAAGCAGACAAGAGACGGTGCATGCAGCAAGCACCATGTTCCAAGCACCGCATCACATCCCAATCTACCTACCCAATCCGTCCATCCCATCCCCGACAGACCAACCAAGCAACCCAAGCCGACCGGGCCCCCGTGCCGCACGGGAAGCGACCGCCCACCACCAAGCCCCAGCTCCCCGGGCCCTTGTGGTTGCATGTAAGTGGGAAGCCGGCCGGTCGCCCCAGTCGGGAGACGTTGCGGGGCGAGCGAGAAGGCGAGAGCAACGATGATTAGGGACCCAGACGTAGAATGCCCATCCGAATACGATTGATTAGGTCACTCTCTGTCAAGGGGGGGAAAGCGACCCTCTCTAGCGGCGAGAGCTCCACGAGCACGTCAACAGCGCCGAGGAAGCGCCCAATCGAGACTGCCCATTCCCCGCAGGATCTGCCCCGCAACCGCCCCTCCTGTCGACGATGCAGAGCTCTACATAAACTTGTTCGGGGGAGCTTCTCTCGCCAATGGTTTTGACAGCGGTCCTCCCATGGTCTCACATGAAAGTACACCTCACCCACTCACTCATTCTCACCTCCACGAGGCCAATCCAGTTCGCCGAGATCACCAGCGTCACTTTGAAGGTCATAACCTCGAGGAACTAGAACCACACCTTGACGGTCACATCCCGCACCGGTAACCTTTTTTTTCCTAAACAAGGGTCTCGCGCAAACATACATCTCACACAACCTCGTCACTCACGATGCCCACCACCCTTCCCGGCACAACGGTCATCGTGACCGGCTCCGGCGGCGGCCTCGGCAAGTCCATCGCCGAGGCCTACCTCGCCACGGGCGCCAACGTCGTCATCGCCGACATCAACGAGGCCCGCGTGTCGGCCGTCGCCTCGGAGCACCGCGACACCTACGCCGGCCGCCTGCACACGGCCGTCGTCGACGTCACCTCCGAGTCCTCGGTCGAGGCCCTCATCAAGGGCACCGTCGACCGCTTCGGCCGCCTCGACGTCGTCGTCAACAACGCCGGCGTCATGGACAAGTTCGACCCGGCCGGCGACTGCACCAAGGAGACCTGGGACCGCGTCCTCGCCATCAATCTCACCGGCCCCTTCCTCACGACAAAATACGCCGTGAACCAGTTCCTCGCGCAGGGCGGCGCGAGCGCCAGCGGCGGGCCGGCCGGGCTGATCATCAACATCGGCTCGAACGCGAGCTACCGCGGCATGGCGTCGGGCGTGGCCTACACGGCGTCCAAGCACGGCGTCATGGCCATCACGAAGAACACGGCCGGCTTCTACGGCGACAAGGGCGTCTACTCGGTCGCGCTGCTGCTGGGCGGCATGGACACGACCAACATCATGGACGCCTTCGCCGAGGGCGTCAACCAGCCCGCCATGACAAAGGTCACGGCCGGCATGCCCGAGTACAAGCGCGGCGAGACGGGCCTGGACCCGGCTGCCGTGGCCAAGTACTGCGTGTTCTTGACGGATAAGGACATTGCCTCGTCGGCGAACGGAAGCTGTATCGTGCTGAACAAGAACTGGCCGTTTGCTTAGTCGGTGTCACGCGTGGCGCTCGAGGGTGAGAAGAGGCCCTTGGATGGGCAGGCGGTTGTTCGAAATGACAGGGGAACAATGTGATCAAAATCCAGGGGAAGAAGAACAGCAGACATGAGATAGGATATCATGACGAATATTACGATTGTTATACCATCACCTGCGCCGTTTGCTTTCGGCTGCCCCCGGCGCTGGAATCTTCAGGATAGTAGCCTCGACTATGTGAGAGGCAGAGGCAACGCAGGGCTCGCAACTTCGCGGTCTAGAAGGGAGTCAGCAAGCAGATTGCTGGTGTACGAGAGAACGAGAATCGGCCAACCATGAAGCGGACATTCAATACTCGGAGTCTTTGCTCTCGTTCATCTGACTAACAACCATGATATGCTAATTACCAGGGGCCCCAAGAATGGCCCCCGCCTACGATTTTCCTCATGGCATCAGCATAAATCGCACCACTTGGTCTCATTTTCATTAGATCTTGGGCTGCGAATATTTCTCCCAAAAGCCCTTTCCATTTGGTTCCTGAGTTTATGAGGACACGCACAGACTTAGTATCCGGGGTCAGAAACATTAAGCTCGTCTCTTTCCCACTGCGTTTGTGGATGGATTCCTTGCGTCTTGTGGGCATCAAGGTCAGGGTCGATTGCGAGCCGAATGGGCAGGATGTGCCCGCACACCACCCTAGAGCGCCGGCATCAACCCCCCGAGAACGCTGCTTACGTACCTGGCGAAATCCAGCAACAAGCCGGGGGCCTCATCACTCGGCTCATCGTTCTCGCTGCCTTCCGGGGGCTCATCATACTGACCTTGTCGCCGCCGCCGTTGCCGTTCCGGCCGCCGAGGTTGCTGGCGACAGTCTTCTTCATGACTAGGCGGGCCGAAGTGACAAGCAACGCACCGCATGACCTTATAGTCGACGTGGACCAGTCTCGTGCCTTCGGGGCAGTGGGCCACGGCGTGCTCGAAGGGGCTGGGGCGGACCCAGGTGCGCTTCTCGCACCAGCCGGCCCCGTCCTTGGAGGACATGATGCGGTTGCAGTCGCAGCAGATGTGGCGGTGTCGGTAGACGTAGCACATGTTTCTATGTAAACTAGAAAGTGGAAGTATGTTGGCACATGAAGTGGGACAAGTCGAAGAAAATATCAGGTACAAGGTGCTGTCGAATTGCCTTGCCTTGCTGTGGCTTGATAAAAGCCTAGTCTTCATGTGATTTGGTGCTGCGTCAAGTAGTGGACAATGGCGTTGTTGAAGTAGTGAATTGTTTATTCCAACGCTGTGAATTGCATCTTTGGCTCCTTGTCCGGGAATAGTTGCGCATCAACGGCGACTGGCAGTCTACCTCGTCAACATAAAGAAGAGGAGTCCATGCTCACCCGCTCACAAGCTACGCTCGATGACACACAGTACAAGAGCCCGAACACTTTGTGAAAATACCACATGTAAGAACTGGGTTGTATTGTTTGATGGTTGTGTTCTTCAACCAACTACCAAAGGTCGGATCGATCCGCTCTTGGACACCATCCCAACTCCATCCATTAGGCTCGGCCAACCAGCGAGCTCGACAACATGAACGCTCCCCCATTACTGACCGCATTGGCCCTCGACAACCTTGACATCGCCGTTGACATCGCACTGGCCGTCCTCCTGGCAGGATCCGGCGCCGGTTCCGTCGGTGCAAGCCAGGCCCACGAAGTCGGCCGCCGCGTCCGCGTCCCCTTCTTGGTTTCCGTTATCGTCGTTGTTGTTCCCGTTGTCATTGTTGTTATCGTTGCCATTGTTGTTCTGGTTATTGTTGTTGCCGTTGTTCTGATTGTTCTGGTTGCCTTGGTTGTTGTCCTGGTTGTCCTGGTTGCCCTGGTTGCCCTGATTGTTATCCTGATTGCCTTGGTTGTTGTTCTGATTGCCTTGGTTGTTGTTCTGATTGCCTTGGTTGTTGTTCTGATTGCCTTGATTGTTGTTCTGGTTGTTCTGATTGCCCTGATTGCCCTGATTGTTGTTTCCACCTCCGTTCTGGCCGCCACCGCCGCCTCCGAAGCCGCCAAATCCTCCTCCTCTACCGCCGCCAAAGGCACCTACACCTCCGCCACCGCCACCTCCGCCACCGCCACCGAACTGAGGACTGGGTGCTGTGGAAAGAAACGAGTCAGTATTGCAGGACACTCAGCTCCCTGCAGGTCGAGCCAGAGACGACATCTTGGTCGGGAGGATAGAGGGGCAACTAACCTGTCAAGGCATTGCCTGTGAGAAGACCAAGGGCAAGGAGTGTGATGGATGTGTAGCGCATGTTGATGTGTGAACGTTGCCTCGTTGGAGATAAGGGATATAGGACAGAGGCCGAATGAAGGGTATCGTACGAAAACAGGAACTCGAATGAACCGAAAAGTGCACAGCACTTGAAAGTAGTTTACAAACAAGAAAAAAAGTAGAGTCTTGAGATGGAGAAGTGACTGAAGATGAGCAAGAAGCAGCCCGTCCCTCTCGATAACACCAGCGTCCTTATACTCGCGGCTCTACTTCTCGCTGACGTACCCTTAGATCTCTGCCACTGGGGCCAACGTCGCAACCGGGGCCATACCCGCGTCGACATGTCAGACGGCTGGGCGTTCGGTATCCGATCTTGGCCCATATCACGACAGGCATTTTGCAACAGCGGAGGTTTAGATGGCATGATGTCGTCTGGAGACTTACAACGGGGCTTGGGCGTGTCGCCCCACGGAATGCTCCAGTCCCTATCGGATGATGGCGGGCCGGCACCCAGGTTTGCCAGGTAAGGAAGCAAACACCTGGCGACCGGCCCTGGCAGAAACCTCCAGTCTCCAGCCGTGCGAGGCGCTTCTAAGCTTCAATTCATGGCTATTTCTCTGGGGCCGTCGACGGGGCCGTCGCCATCGGGGCCAAAGGGCGGCGTCAACATGCAGCGGGAGATGTTTTGGGATCCCTGCCTCGGTCTCTTGGCTTCTCTGCCCAGCCTTTTCGGCGCATTCGAAAATCGATGCGCGGTCGACGGGAGGAACAAAACAAGGTGTTGAATCACGGGTGCGCTGGTAGACCACTTTCCTCTGACGTTGCTTCGCTCCTTGGCCCCCCGCATTGTGCCCCTGTTTCGACCGGTGTTGTGACAGCCGAGCCGCCGCGTGCGTGGGCGATCTACACGTACGTAATGCAGGTGCCGCTCCGGGGGGGTTTTTCATGTCGGAGGTTTTGTAGATCTTGTCATTCTTCTCGTTTTCTCCTACGAGCCAAGATGTTGCAAGACGGGCTTGCTTGAATGACAACGAGTTTACTATGTCCGGGCTTTACGCTGCTATGCGAGCTGGCTGCGGCTTGTGGTGGGCATGGCATGACTGTTCATTCCTTATGCACCAAGTTGATTTATTGTTTCCCGATGGTTCATAGAAGCCAGTGTGTAAGTTGACAGGCATCATCATTTAGATAGGTTGGTTGGTAGGCAATAACAGTCAGTAGCAGGTAAGTCTTGAAGTCTACAATGTATGCAAAAATAAAACCAAGAAAGAAGCAAAAGCGAAGATGCGGCCAGTGTGGATTGAACACACGACCTTCAGATTAAGTGATTGAAGTTGACTTCAGTCTGACGCTCTCCCAACTGAGCTATGTCCGCCATGATCTTCGAACAGTTCGAAGAAATGACAAACTATATCGTGGGAGAGAGGGCACAAACCCTGGGTCGGAGGATGCGACGCGGATGTGGGGCCGGCCTACCACCCGGTTTCCACTTTCGCCGAGATCGGTGATGGGCGGGACGCTGGACACGGGAAGCGGCACTCGGAGCCCTGCAACGTGGGCGAAGACACTTCCACCCTTGAGACTATTTTTAGAACTCTGTACCGTTTCTGCTGTTTGTAGGACTCGTGTGAAAAAGAGCCTCTCTCCCTCGTGCAACCCCGGCATCATTTTCCCTCGAGGTGTGCTTTTCGTCAAACCCCTACGAGTCCAATGACATCCTGACTCCTGCCTCCTCGTCGGGTCACGCCAGTCAATGTTCACCTTGAAGGATTGTGACCTTCTGTATCAATGTCCTGGGAAAGAACCATGAGCGAGAGACGTTATGACTGCTGCAAGTGGTTTCCAACCGCGAGGAGAAAAGGCGGACCCGACAGGCAGGTCCTGAACAGCCTGTACCATGCCTGACACCTTCCGAACGGATGCCACCGCTCTGTTGACCAGAAATTGGTTGATTACATTATCATTGGATAACTATGAACCGGACTCCAATGTGCATCCCACCTTGCCTATTCGCCATTCTCTTTTCCCCAACCGACATCAAATATCCCAAGGCAAAAACGGTGTGGTATGTTTGCGCGCTCCAGATCGCCGATTCCGCACGTCCCAAGATATTCCACAAACACACTCCCTATGTCATAGTATAGACATTCCTGATACGCTTCCGGGCCCACGCTCTCAGACCACCTAAATGAACCCCACGCGGAACTCATCCGCAATACCTGTTGGCGCCCTCAACCCAAAGTCCGGTCGTCTCGCGTCCCGGCCTCCCTCGCGCCCAGGTGTCCCGGGCAACACCGGCCCAGGGCTCATTTGACCTTCGGATCTCTCGCTTGGCGTGTGCGGGCGTTGTCCTGTCCCGAACGTCGGGCTTGCAAGGGGGCTCGGCAGCGGCCAGTTCGCGTCACTCGAAGGCTCTGGGATCAAGCTGTTCGGAGTCGTCGGTTGGGGCGTCTGCATGCGGGGAGAGATCATGGCAAAGTTTCCGTGCTGGACATCGCGGTCGTCCCAGCCCGGTGGCCGGAACTGCGGGTTCGACGCCTTGCGCTGAAGCTCGACGGGCGGTGGAGGTTGGCGCCGGTTTGCTGGCGTGATGCCGTAGCTGCGTTCGCCCTCACCCGGCGCCACCCTTCTCGCCGTGGGCGGAGGGCCGAGATACCCCTGCGGCGGGGAAGGGCGCTCGTCGCGCGTGCGGCCGTCGGAATCTTTCCTCTCCCTGCCGTCCGGGCCCGGTCTCTCGCGGGAATCGAAGTTGGAGGAGCGCTCACGGGCATCAGAGTTCATTCTCTCTCTCGGCTCCAAGTTCGTCCTCTCCCGCGCATCCGAGCCCATTCGTTGTCTGGCATTTAACCAATCATCGGGAGGTCGAGCAGGGCTTCGCAACGGCCCTTCGTACGGCACCTGTTGCGGCCTCGGGGGCGGGAGACCACCAACCCGAGGCGGCTGGGGCAGACTCCTCAGTTCCGGAGGACACGGCCGCCGGGCGCTTCTCGGCGGCGGGCTCGTTGGGATCGTGGGACTTTGCTGTTCCCGCGTACCGAAGTCGAGCGCAGTCGGATCCTCGTCGATATCCATCGAAAAGCTCTGTCTTCGAGGCGTGACAATGGTAAGTGTGTCCCGTTTTGCTGCGACGTCCTGGATGATAGGCCTGGGATAGAAGTGCTGCTCCTCGTCGCTGCAGCGTCCTGTCGACGCGGTCGGGGAGGGAAGTGCGGCTGGTCTGGGCCGGTGTGCCTCACGGACAGTGCTGACGGCCGTCTTTGGCTTGAAATCGGTCCTCAATGGCGGAAGGGAGCCATTGACAGATTGGGGAGGAGAAGGATAGGCCTTGGTCGGCGAGAGCGGAGCAGGAGTCAGCTTGGCATCTTTCGGTGTGTCTGACGGGTTCAAGTTGAACTCGAACTGGCCGAGCGGGCTCCGGGGTGCGTTGGCGACTGTCGGGGTGGGAAGGGGGGACAGGCTAGTCGAAGAGTGGTAGCCGCTGGGCGCGGCACTCGGAGCCGGGCTGAGAGCTCCGTCACTTCTCGACCCGGCATTGTCACGAGCGAAGTGGATGTCGAGAGGGTTGACCCAAACCTTTCGACCGGCCGAGTTGGGGGTCCCTGGTCTGCTGCCGCCGGTGATGATCGGTGGGCTCGCAATGTTCTGCAGACTTGTGACGGAGCTATTGTTCCACCGCGTGTTCAGATTAGCCTCGGATCCAACAGGCCGGATACCCTTGCCGCCGCCAGGTGCACCTAGGTCGACCAGCGAGGATGAGCCGCCATTCAGATAGGGCGCGTTCGGTTGACGAAAGTTGGCGGCGAAGCTCTTGTTAGACATGGCAGTGCCGGGACGGGATCCATTGATGAGAATGGGACGATCAAGGTCCTTTCCAAAGAACTGGCCCTCGCCGAGGAGGTTCTGGTCCATCTTCTTCCATTGAGGCTTCTGCTCGAGCGCCTTCTCAGCTTTCCTATGGAGCGTCAGTTTGCATACCAAGACCCCACAGAAGATTGGCAACGCACTTCTTCTTGTCAGCACCGAGCTTCAACCCGAAGAAGGACACCATGGTTGCGTTACGAGGGTATCAAGAACTGCGTTGGTCAGCTTCACGGTCCTGCGAAGCGAAGTGGAGGGGTTGGTGAGGGGCATACAGGACAAATGAAGAGCATAAAACGGCTGTGAGCTATGCACAGAATATGGGGCGCAATGCCGGGAAATGGACGACCAGGTCAACAATCGAACGATTTTTGGCTGGAGGAAATGAAGCAAGAACCAGCCCAACGGGGGGGGGGTTTTGAAGAATGAGCGATTAGAGCGGCCAACGGCTCCGATGTCGAGCAGCCGGAAGCGTGGGATGCGACCGAGCAGGAGCAAAGGTGTCGAGAGACGAGGAAGAGCGGCGGTGGTGGTTAATGCCAACGGGCCATGTCGCGACTTTTTCCGGGTGACGGTGCTCGAGATGTGGAGGATGCGTTGGGTGATGGACAAGGGCGACGATCCTTATTCGCGGCCCCAAGACAGTTGATCCGTCACAGGCTCAGGGGCGCACAGCAGCAACGAGGTCCCCGAAGAGGGAGCCCAGAAAATGGCAAGCCGCCCAGATCAGTGGACAGGGCAGAGCTCTCTTGTGGAGTTGATACCGGGTCGAGACAAGGTTGAGCGAGGGTTGGGTCTCCGGGTGGAAAAGCAACGAGTGGTGAGCCGCTCTCCGCCGAGGGGGCTGTCTGTGATAAAGAGCGACGAGACCGATATCGATCCCTTTGGAGACAAGACCAAAGGAGGCGGCCAGCAAGGAGGTCGAGAGAGCGAGAGACAACAGGAGATCGTGGCCAAGGCGGACGAGGAGGACGGACGGCAAACAAAAGTCAATGGAGACTCGCCTGTGATGGAGACCTCGTCCGGAGCAGGCCGAGCTATTGCGACGTCGACGCTGTCGCCAAAGAGGGGGGTGGACCACGACCGAGTGCAGTGTGGAGATGAAGAACAGGCCCTCACCCAGGCACGTTTTCCCCTCTTGGGACTGGTGTTTAATGAAACGGCAGCCCGGTGAGGGCGCGACACCATGGCACCGCAACACGTCCCCCCTCTCCGCCGGGACTGGTGGCCGTATTGGCGAACGTGTGTGCAATCTCAGACCTTACCCCCCCTTTGGACGCAGGCTCGCATCGTCCGGACAGGGCCTCCACGCGCGCACGTCAACAGCTCAAGTGGGGAGGGGGGAAGGACGGCCGCGTCGAGGGGAAGGGGGCAGAGAATCGAATCCTTCTGCTGCAGCTGCAAGGAGGTTTCCGTGGGCGCTCGCCCACAAGGCACACTCACACACGCGCCCAAGCCCGGCGGTCGTCGGTCGTGACGAAGTTGGGATGGCATGGCCTGCCCTTGCACTTGCACTGCAAAGGGAGACGGACGGGTAGACGAGGACCCCTGAAAAGGACGCTCACAGCGAGCCTTATGCGGTCTACCCCTGGCAAGAAGGCGGAAAAGACCTCGTGACGACGGCTGTGCCGCTCTTGGGGTCGACGACAAGTGACGCACGACGAAATGTGATAAGAGCGTCCCCGGACGATACCACCTGAATGGGATCCCCGGGATCAAGGGTGTTTGCGCAATCATACCTGCCAGACTCATCTCGTTTTCTGCTTGTTTAGAGTTTCTGCAGTGGTTTGCCATGCTCCATCCGAAGACGAGCTTAAAAACCTCATTTGCCGCATGTTGATTGTCTGTGGCATATGCAGCCTGTGCTGCATAGGAACACACCAGCCTCTGGTCAACGGAAGGGTACATTACTCGATGCTCACCGTTCTCGATCGCTTACACATATTTCAGTGCCAAATCGGGGGGAGGGGGGCAGGAACAGGCAAGGGGGGCTGCATGTTGGCGAGTGGAGGGCCGATCAGAAGGAAACAGAAGAACGCCAACCAACGGTACGTACCGGCGAAGAAAAAGGGGTTTCCCCTGGCTAAGAGCTGCCAAGGTCCTTTTTAGCTTCTTGGGCCCGGCTGCTCCATCCGAGCTACGCAGAGGAACAAGGCCTTTCTGACATGAAACTTTCCCGGCCCAGGTTTAACCAGCAGCTGCCGCGATCCATGAACGAAACAACGCAGATGGAGAGCCGATGGAACGCTTCTCCTCCCCCCTCATCAGCCTAATGCAACGCAACCGAGAGGGAACAATGTCGATACCGATGTGGAATGGGGGGGAGACATGGATTGCCTGGCATCGGTTCGAGAAAATCCTCCGTCGCAGGTGGAGCGGTTTGACGTCAAAACATGTCCGAACTTCGATTGAGATCTACGAGCAGGACGCAACTTCGTATTCTTTCCTGCAGAGGCCCGTGTGCGCTCCAGCGGCAATGGAACGAAGGAATAATAACAAAAAGATGTAGGGGAAAAAAACCCCCCCTTTGCCGGGATCGCCCATCCGGTGGGACTTCTCCCGCAGCAGCATTCTCAAGCAAGCTTCCATAGGAAATTGGCAACCCCCCACACGCACATAAAAGGTGGCGGCGTACACAATCTGTCTTCAACAGTTCCATCCCTTATTCGATTGACTCCAGCCTAGCAGCGGCAGGAAAGAAAGATTGAGGGAGGCGACGCATGAGCTGGAGGCGGCCGCTTCCCCTCCCTTGGCCCTTGGACTGTCTATAATAGAGTCAAGCCTCTGGCTCGAGTCTCGTAGCCTCTTCAGCTGACAGCGCTGTCTGTCAATAGCGTCATCCGCCGCTGATGCCACGCCAACATCGATCCGCGCCACGGGCCACTGGACCACCGCCCACGCTCGGGCGTCCCATTTCACTTCAGAAGGGGGGAGGGGGGAGTATCTCACGACGAAAACAACGCTGTTCTGCAGACCTCGACGGCCAATTCACCGGAACAGTCGCCCGGAAGCCAGCCGCCTTGGCCTTTGCGATGTCTGTAATCTGTTTCTGATCGATCTGGCCTCGGCGTGGCTGGCTCATCTCGCGGCCTCTGCCGTGCGCCGCGGGTAAGCAGGAGATGATGGCACAAGAGGGAAAACGCAGCAAGGAGGACGCCAAAGAGGAAACCATGCTCCGCCGTTGAGAGGACGCGACCGGACGGTGTCTGTTGGCGGCAGGCAAGGCCCGATACGAGGTCGCCTCGGGCTTCAGGTGAGCGAGTGACACTGACAGGTCCGCCGACGACTGAGCCGAGCAAGTGCCCCGCAACCGAGCACAAGAGGTCCGTTGCTGATAGCGGATCTGGGCTTGGCGCTGTTCCGGCCCGCAATCTGAGAGAAGAAATGAGGTAAGATGCATGTTTTGCGGTGTTGTTTGCAATCTACTGTGTTTGGTTTCTAGATTTCCCATATGATCCCATACCCGCACCTCCATGCCGATAATTCCCAACCTAGTGTGTGTCTGGTCTAGTCTGCCGAGCAGATAGTACGCGCAGCCTGATGAAAAGCAAAAGAAGAAACGAGGGGTCCAGATCGATCCAAAAACTCCTATCGAGAAACCCATGTACCCTAGACGAAAATCAATTTATCAGAACATCATCGTCAGCCTATGGGAGACAATCCTGTCTCTGCCGAGTCCGTTCAGCAGTCTCCCTTCCAGTTCTCCTTGATCCACTCGCCCATCTTGTACGTCAGCGTGTCGTCGGACCACGTCAACACATCCTTCTCGCTGTAGTCGCCGCCGCTGAACTTGAGGGCGACAATAATCCACTGCAGGATGAAGTCGATGAAAACGACGTCCACCTTCTCCGGCTCGCCCTCCTCCGGGAACCCGATCTCTGTTTGCACGCAGTTGGGAACCTCGTAGAACTTGATCGGCGAGTGCTCCGTGTCGTCGCCGTCGGTGCCGATGTCATCCTTGGTGGTGTACCCGCCGATAAGGTCAGGCTTCTTGGACTTGTCGTCCTCGTCAGATAGCCGGTGCTGGTTGGGCTCTTGGCGGAGCTCGAGGCGGCGTGGCTCGCCTCTCTGTTCCGTCTTCAACATGACGATATCGTCCTTGGGGAACATCATCTCGGGAATGTTCATGAAGCGGGTATCGTGCGTCGCCTCAAAGATCTTGCCGCCCTTGTTGAGAAGCTCAATGACGCGCTTGGCCACGCCGTACGGCACATCGGGGATATACTTGAAGGTGCTGGTGAAGGGCGACACGATGTAGGTGCTGTCCTTTGTGAAGGCGCCCTTGAAAATGTCGAAGCGCAGGCCGCCCGTGTTGACGATGGCCAGACGCGGGACATCTTTCCGGTCCTTCTTGTGGATGACGTCAGGGAGCACCTGCGCCTCGAGCCAAGTGAAAATGCTGTCGTCACCCGGGTATGCGGCGCGGTTCACCCACAGGTCCTTGGGGGCGCAGCCGTACTTGTAGTCGAGGTCGAGCGCCTTGCGGGCCTTCTCGATCATCTTGGTCACGTTCTTGCCGTGCTCTGTCGGGAATGTCGTCTCGTTGAGACCGGTGTGGTGGTAGAGGCCGAAGAGGTTGTTATCAATGTACTTCCTCGTGAAGGAGACGGATGACGCAGTCTCAGCAGAGATGTCGTTGGCGGCGGAGGAGGCAGATTTGGCCTTCTTGATGTTGTCGATCGACATCCATCCGATGGTCTCGCCGTACCGCCCACTAGCAAGCGCGAAGGCGTCCTTATCAAAGCTGAGGGCGTCGCGGACGTGGGCGTGGCCGCCGAAGAAGGCGATGGGCGCGAACCAGTTGTCCTTGCGAATGGCGGTGAAGATGGCCTTGAACTCGGGCATGCGCAGGCCGACGTGGCCGATGACGACGAAGAGGTCGGGCTTCTCCTCCTGCAGCATCTTCCGGAACCACTCCTCCTTGATGGTATCCTCGACCGGTTGGACGACGGTGTTGTTCGCGTTTCCCGTGAAGTCGAAGAGGAACCCGAGGGCGATGACCTCGAGCCCCTGGTTCTTGGTCTTGAACTTGCGGTACCGCTGGGCCTGGGGCACGCGGTCGCCCGTCTTGGGGTCGATGTAGTCGAGGTTGCTGGCGATGTAGTTGTCGCGGTAGTTGGGCACCGTGATGTCGTGCTCGCGCTGGGCGGCGTCGGCTTGGTAGAGTTCGTGGTTGCCGGTGCAGAGGACGTCGACAGCCTGCTCGCGGAAGATATCGTAGGTGAAGAGGCCCTTGGGGCTCGAGGAGTCGTAGAGACCATTGCCCTCGACGCGGTCACCCGTGTCAATGACGAGGAGATCGGCGCCGCGCTCGTCAGCCTTGCGGCGCATATGCTCGGCGAAGGAGACGTAGTCACCCCAGTCGGCCGAGTACTGCGGCTCGAGGAGGTGGCCGCCAAGCCAGCCGTGGGTGTCGGTCGTGTGGAGGAAGTTGAGCTGGCCCCAAGTCAGGTCGCGCATCGGGGCCGGGACCGGAGAGGCGGCGCCCGGTTGGGAAGCGGACGTGAGGGGCAGACAGAGTGCGGCTGCTACGAGGAGGGAGGATGGTCGGAGCATTGCTGATGATGATCGTTGTTTCGCCATGATTGTGGGTTTCGTCTGTAATGTTTGATGACGAGAGGAGTAAAAACAAAAAGAAGAGGAGAGAAAAAACGCTGAAGCTTGGGCAGCTCTTCGCCTCTGGAGGAGGGTTGGGAATGCACCTGCTGGGCTATGTGTTGGCGAGTCACGGTCACGGATGCCTGAGATAGAGCTTCAGGGAGCTCTGTCCGATGGGTGCACCGGACAACCCGCTACGTCAGCGGAGATCCCTCAAGGTTCTTGTTAAGGGGACACTTCCATTCGGTGGTAATATGCCTCAACATTTTGAGTCTCCGACTAACAGAAAGTAGCTCTTAGCCGTCTGAAACGGTGATGGCGCAAGCTGGGTTGCGGGTCCACGTGCCCGGAACGATCCCCGGACCTGCTGCATGAGGCGAGCTTGGGCCACACACCAGGAACCCGTCGGCTAAAGTTGGGGGCTACGTCGGGATGAGATTCCTCAATCCCCCAATGTTGGTTGTACAGTGAGTTTTGACTCTATTTCCGAGCGCTCTGGTGTCTGGCTTAAAAGGAACGGAGATTTGTTCATAAGTTTTCACATGAAATACAACCAACCCCCTGGCGATATGAACCGCTAGATGATGTTTAACTTGCTCCCACAGCATCTATCTTCCTCGCCTCTTCCTCTTGCCTCAGAGACTCTCTCGATTGTTGCGCCGTGTCCATCCTGGGCGAAGCAACATTCTTGACATCTTTCCCCTGCTTGGACGCTGTTGTTCAGAGCCCTGGGACAAGGCATCATGCTGATCATCCTCATTGGGAGTTGTACTCCTGGTCTGAGGCGTGTTCGGTACAGTGATCGATGAGTCAGTTTGGCTCAAGGTTGTTGAGAACAAAGACCTCAAGGATCTGTTTCCTGGAGTTTTTTCTGTTCCCGTACTTTTGACCTCATCGTCATCAGCGTCCGGTTCAATACTGCCTGCGTCAGGCATTTTCCATGGAAACTTTGAGTTGCGACCAAAGATGACGGCACCTTCCTTGGCAAGCGCACCAGGATGTGTTATCCTCTTCAGAGAATCAGAGGATACAAGAGCTTGAACTCTGTCACAGTTCTTGGTGAAATTCGCTCCTAGCAACTGCTGTTTCGATAGGTCGTCTTTGCAGATGCAGTCCTCGAATAACTCAGCTGGTTTATGCCAAACTATGCCTGGGGCCAACTTGAGAATACTTGGGTTTTGGGCACCTGACTGCTTCAATATACGCTCCAAGTCGTATACGGTGACCGCAAGAAGATCTTTTCCTTTAGGCACAGTCTGCCATTCTGGGCAGAGCCCTGTCATCCCAGCAGCTGGAGTTATCAAGTCCCCGAACTGCTGGCCAAAAAGCGTAACTGCCCCGATTGCACGAGTGAAATCGACCCAATAGTTGCCGCTGAGCCTAAAGTTGTTGAGAGTCACCATACGAGCCTTGGCGCCCCGTCTTCGCATTGCAACATCCATGAAACGGAGCCCCTCTAGTTGACTCCTCGGCCACAGGTTCAGTGGGATGCCCGACTTAGCTGCCGTTGCTTGATGGTCAATTAACTGTTCCATGATCATGCATATCTGCATAACCCGATCGGAAAATTGCGTCTGAGCTTCAACACGAGCGCCTGTTGAATCGCTGCGTTCAAACACTCTTCGTACGATAGGCAGTAGCAAGTTCGTTTCGCTGTAGAGAACATCCAGCGCAGCCTTTGTACTAGATGAACTGGAACTCTCTTGAAGTTCAGACTCTTTAAAGACGTAATTGCTTGCCGAGTCGCCTGTTGCATTCTCCCTTAGGGATGCTCGAACCAAATGTAATAATGTGCTGGAACCATTGGACAACCAAGCTCGGTGATCTTGAACATCGTAGAGGACAAAGTAGTTATCGAGGAGTCCGTCGATCCTTTCAAAATAGCTCTCGGTCCCTCGCAAGATATTAGGCGAGGGATCTTTCTTGCCGAGAGCGATTTCTACGCCGAAGGTAAACATATCGGGACCTCCTTGGATGATGCATTTTTCAAGTACACAACCAGGCCTGACAAAGTCGGGACTGGTCCAGAGGTTGTCGTAGTTGGCACTTTTTGCCCCTTCGAAATGGTACGTCAGCTTCTGGTCTTAGAAATCGAAAACCCCGATACATACCAATGTTGCAGGAAGCCTGTGGCACCCAGCCTAAGATGTGTCTTGAATCTTGAAGATTCCACAACGATACAGAGCTGTGCGGCATTTTCAATTTCAAAATTCTGTCATCATTGTACGGCAGACGTCTCTTGTCCTCGTTCACAATCAGATGCCATAAAATAATATTGTCCGAACGAGCGGAAGGGACGACCGCAGCGTTGAAGCCTTTAAGCAGAACTTGCTCATGAAAAAGCGTCAAATTCGTTGTCCCAATCAACGAAGACATGGCTGAGAGCGAGATCTCCAAGCCTTTCAGGCTTTTCTCGCGAATTAACGTTGGAAACCCTCTTGCAATGACAGGATTTCCCAGGAGATTACGCCAACAGAGACCTTCGATTGGGCCTTTCGTGGATGGTGTGTCCTCTTCTACGAATGTGATCCGCGCTTGTGCATCAAGGTGGGACGTAGGAGACTTTGGATTTTGCCGCGCAAGTTGAAGAGGCAAAATCTCTGGCGTAATGTACGTAATTCTATCAGTTGGAGTAGCCTCGCGCAACGATGAACTCAGCCAGGCCAGGACTTCGATAACTTCAAGGATTGATTCAGGGTTCCCTAAGCAGTCTAACGAGGTGGTTTCATCCAGGACTGTTATAGAAAGCCTTGTTTGATCGAAGAATGTCTCTGCATTTGTCAGAACATGTTATGTACACAGAGATTAATGAATAGGTACAAAGATGCATCTTACTTTCAATTTCTGTTCCGGCTCGAGTTAAAGCTAATAACAGCCCTTCGAAGACCTGTTCTCCGAAAAGAGGCCAGCACTGCCGAAGGTATTCCATACATGGTAAAAGTTGAGCGCACGTTGCTGATCCAGTGAGAGTCAAGGCCGAACCAAGCTCCTGATGGCCTAAATATCGCTGCTGTTCAACGAAAAGCCTAAGACTCCAGTCAACGTCTATTCGAACTCTCTGAGTAATCTCAACTACTCCTGTGCTTCGGTGGTTTTCAAGTAATGACAATACCGCAGCTCGAATAGAGTGTGAAGTTGTGGCCGATTCGACATCCAATGTAATGTTCTTGACGATGGATCCAAGTAGCCAAGAGAAGGCAGATGTCTGCAATAAAGCCTCTTGGTAGTTGAAAAATTTGATATCGGAAATGTTGATTTCCTCAACGCCTTTCGGGCTAGAGTGCCCGTGTAGATCTTCCGGTTCGTCCCAAGCTTCCATTTCATCGATATCTGCCAGTTCCCATCGTATTATCTTCTCTTCCAGGCTTATCAAATCTTCACCGAATAACCCAGCCGCGGCCGAGTCTCTAGATTGATTAGAGTAGACGCTTTCGACTGCCAAATCATTGATCTTCTCATCGAGCTTTCTGGCAATCTGTCTGCATTTCCGAAAGTCAGTGGTCAAACTACGAAAAAGTATGTCTTGCACCGCACTAACTTTCGATAGTGCCTGACAAATACACTGATGTCTTTAGCATGTGTGGATTTTTCGCTCGCAGCGAGCTTTTGAGCAAAGGTTTCAACTGCGGGGCTAGTGACTTGTCGATGTTATGCCAAATGGCCATAGTGTTTAACCGAGACACTATGGATCCATGAAGAAGGACCGCAAGTCTCTCTGTGTAGCTTTCCTTGTCATATGGCGAGATGTCGATGGTTTCGTTGTCTGTCAAGACCGTCTCATTGTCGTCGGCCGGGTCCTGTGCTGTTGGGCCTCCAAGACCGTCGGGCCTCGAAGCAGAATAGTACGCTGAGTCTTGAAAGTTCTCCGACCTTGCACCTTGTCCGACAATATGATCTGGGCTTGACGTTTCATCGGCTCCTTCGGTCCATGTGTCATTTTCGGGTCGGTCTTTCTCAAGTGGCACTGCTGGATTTTCGATGGCCGCTATAGCACTTGGCACTTCTGATTGCCTTTGGGCTTCATTTGAGATTGTTTCTGCTGGTTTCTCAACAGCTGTGTGTAAGTTCTGATTCTCTTTTGAGACCGCATGTTTCTTTTGGCTCGGTTTCGGTGTGTATCTCACGGCCTCAGGTATACCTCCGGTTTTCCGTCTGGAATCTTATTAGCACACTGGTTCAGAATGATTGATTTCCTCTTCTCGATCCCCTTTGTCATCTCCTTTGCGATCGTAGCCATCAAAAGAAGCCTTGTGCCATACACAATGCTTATGTTGGCTGCAATCGGCTCCATTGATGAGTGCCTTGATCAGTTACACTTATCACTTACACAGATTTAGCGTGGTGAGGGTTCCAGTGTTCGAGATTTCTTAAATGTTGGACGCTGCTCTGCAAGCTATGAGATTTGAACTTTGATACTCTCTAAGGTTTCAACATGAATAGAGCAGGTAGACTTTGACATACCGCAGTGATTCTAATAGGCGCATGAACAACATAATCGCCGTCTTTGACCTGTACCGGTCAGTAAATAGGTTGTTATTGATGAATGAGAGTTAGAGAAGATCCTAACAGTGACTTCAATGTTTCCTTTACCAAATTTCCAAGCTAGCCAGTCTTCCAGAACGCCTTTTCTGATTCTGTAGCCTGAGAAAATCGAATTCATAGTAATGACTGGGTTTGTACGTCGATTTAGGTGGTTTCATTCAGGAGGTGTGCCTAATGAGGACTTATATCACTATTTCCGACTTTTTTGAAAGCAGCTGCGGGCGGATAATTAAAACTTAAAAGCAAGGGGGGTATGTCAAGATCTAAAAGATAAAGGACGGGGTCGGGACATTAGCCACCTACTTAAATACAGATTCGCGGGAAATACACCGTCTCTTTTAGCCGCCCAATCCCTTATCTGCCTGCCATGAACCCCCTAAGCACTTCGTTAAGCCAAGCACACTTCGGTCACACCCAGCGGTGCCGTGTGGCCAATTGGATTGAAATGACACGGACTGCATTAGTTAGTATTGACGCATAATTGCAGTTGGATGATTGAAAACCAATCATGTAATACTACGCACGCCTGGTGGAGGGGTTTGCAATTGCTCATTTTGTCATCAGAAGTCTCGCTACTTCTCTATGTTCAGAGCCGTGCCCGGCGGCATACACTCATGTGTGCTGATATGCAGACCCAAAAGCCGACGTCACAGAATTCGTCTCAGCAACAAAGTCTTCACTAACATTAAACAGAACGTTTCGTTTGATATGCAAGTTCGGTGTGAGAAGATTCTGTATATTGTGAAACACGCGATCGAGCTTAATTTTTTGAACTCGAAGAAAACAGTTGATAATTTAAAGCTGGTAATCGGCCACCTCTATGATTTAATTACTTCATCTACGGACTTGGAAATAAAGTCACATTGATCATTCTTTCATGGAAAGTCAGAGACTCATTAGCACGACAACGCGGCGTTGCCGAGCGCCTATAATCTATAATTGCAAAGTATCCTTTCAAAATTTCCGATTTTTCATTGAGGTAGCCCTTTTTTATGCTACCAGCTCTAAAGCAGTTCCTCATATAAAGTCCTCCCCTAATGTTCTACTTAGTACGAACCACTAACCCTCATCTGGGCTTGAGTATGCAGCGAACATAACACTACATATCACATTTGATAGGCGTGTATGGAACAATGATTATTGATGTTATGGTAAAGATCACTTGCGTCACATTATCTTTCATCAGTGTTTTGTTTATTGAGCATATCATATCGCAGGCACTGGAACGTCACTGGCCTTGCTTCGATGAGATGACCATGTATACGAACATAGCCTGCTAAAAAGAGCTACTTTTCGGTGCCACTCCTGAGTGGGGAGTGTTTAACCAGCCCTGAAATATTCCATTCAGTTCTTTGTATGTTCTTGTTGCGTCTCCTCTTTCTTTCGGATTGGAAACAAGCATCAGGTCAAGGATTACGCTGCTTAGTGCCTCTACCTTCCTACTGGGCTTCTGGAGCGCCAGTGCGTGCCAAGTTTTCACAGTACTTAGAACGTTATGCCCATCATGAAAAGCGCCCTCGTGAAAACCTCCTTCCAACTGTGTAGTGCATGTTTTCTCGACTCGAGCTTTCTGATACTGTTCACGGGCTTGATTACCTAGAGTCGACCAAATGAGAGCCTCACTTGCGATTCCACCAAGTGACCAAACATCACTGGTGTTTTGGATTCCCTTAGCGTTGCCGTTGTCCCTGACAGCCTCTGGAGCGCCTGCGAGATCTGGTTAGTGCTCGTAGGCTGAAATTTCAGGATATCGGTGATTCACATACAGTACATTCCATTTCCAGCGTGATCTGCTGCGCAGTTTTCCGCAGTTTGGCTGTTGGACTTGCGAATGTGGCTGCAACCCATGTCTGCTAGTTCGAAGGTTGCATCATACGGGTTATTGGAAACATTTCCAAAGACAAGAATGTTTTGCGGTCGAATGTCTTGATGTGTGCTTTTAGTGAAACGCATGTTATTGAACTGGATTCCTATCGTTGCAATCATAGTGTACCAACCCTTTCAAACGCCAGCTTTGGTTTGTGTGGTGATGGTGACTTGTTATGTCATGTATGGCTTCAAGCCCCTTCAAGAGATCAAAGAAGTTTCTCCAAAAAAGGTCAAAGTCTCTTGCTGTTTGCGGGTGCGAGTGATGCTCGAAAAATGACAACAAGTTTCCGCCTGGTGCATGCTCTAGAACTATTGTAGGTTGACCCAGTTGTTCAAATGAGCCATAGCACTTGACAATGTTTCTGAAGGGAGATTTGCTTAACAAAGAGTACATGATCGCTTCGTTTCGATAAAGTTGCGCGGCTTCCGGGTCATTCTTTCGATACTGCTTGAACACGACCTGTGAGGCTATTAATCAACTTGGACCAAGACATTAACATAACTTCTTGTGTTTATCGACTTACGTGATTATCAAAGGGTGCACAGTCAGAATGCAACTTGACAGAGTAAAGTACAACCTCATCATCCTCGTCCGCATTGGGATCCATCTTTGTCTTCCCTAAAACGGGTAATATGAGGTAGGGGGAAAGTTTTCTCTTGTTCAGCTTATAACAGGTATTCATACCAAATAAAAGTGGACAAAATTTCCACTGGAGCTTCATGAACTCTTTTAGCACACCTTCTTCTGAAGCTCCAGAGTAAACGTCTGGTATCGCAAGCAATGGCAGTTGGAAGTCGTCGATGCCCCAATCAGTGAAAAGAGCAATCTGGTCGGGCCTCCGCATTAGGACCAAAATCGAAAAAACAACGATATAGTGCTGCAAGATGAAATCAGGGTTTTGTTGAATCCATTCTTCGGGGTAACAAAGAACACTCGTAATCTTCTCGCGAGTCCAAAACTCATGGAGAGCGCGTTGAGGAAAAAACTCTCGATGGGTATGGAACCCGTCTTCGCCAAAGCAGTTCTGAAGCGCAGCGTAATCTCTGACGTAAGCGCAAAAATGCTTGGAGACATTATCTTCGGCCATTTTCCCACTACTGTGAAGCCAAGGAAGGTTGATTTAGTGCGTAATTGTGATGCATCACTGGACCAATGAACCCCTTGACGCAGAAAAGTGGTTAGAGGCAGAGATATAATACGAAGGCGCTGACAGACAAACAGATGGGGAAATGTTCATCAGTGGTATTGTCATTTACATCTGAGGGGCTGCCGTCTTATGATATGGCGTTTGTACATGGTACTTTTTTCGTCGTTGCAGTACATATGACGTGGCATTCCTGTCGGCGCCTAAGCCCCGTAAAAGGTGTGCCACACCATGCACAACTGCCAAGAGACGATTTTCAACGCGTTATATCTGGCCAACCAACAATTCCAAGGATTATTTATTGTATTTTTATCTTTGTTTCAAAAGAAGAGGGCTGTTGGGCTGTGTGCTTTCTTTAAGAGGCTGGTTTACTCACTGATTCTGACGTCACCGACACACAATCGTTTGGTACTTTGACAGGAGGTCGGCTACGCCGAGCAAAGACCTAGCTTTTACTGCAAGGACAACAGTGGTAAACGGAAGGTAGACAAATTTGGACCACTAGGCATCCAGAGCCTCCTATCTGGTCGCCTATCCACCAGACCGATGCCAGCTGCAGATAAAGAGTCTGCCATGCGGGCTTCAAATATGCGGTTCAACTCTACCACGTTAAAGTAGACCGGCATGAGGGCATACAGGGGACACCGGAGAGTGCCATACCACCCCTCAGTTGAGCGATTCGCCGATTCTTCACCCTAAAAAACTCAGCGTATCATTGTTAGTTTCAATTATCGAGGTTTAAAGCACCACAGGTTTTCTGCAAAAGGTCGTGATAAGAGACAGTCTAATCACAATGCCTGACCAGGACGCCCCGTAGGGGCCTGCCGCTGAACGACGTACAGCCCAGTCGTGGAAGCCTCACCAATATCAATTTTGACATGATAGTCTGGACCTAATAGGCTTCTAGAATCTTATGTGAGGTAGGGGATCTTACGCGAAAAGTGAAAGCGCCTTTGGCAGATTAATTCTGTGAATAAAGTCCTGGTCTGTTCAGGATGTCCTTGACCTCATACTGAGTATGACGGACAGTTTCATTTCCAGTTCTATATCAGGGTTATATAGAGTCTTCCTCTTCCAAGCATCAGTGAGAATGTTCCGATTCAACGTATCCTGCATATGGAACGTATTTACATGAAGGGGTTACAAATAGTTGGTAGCAGTGACAGGAGGACTTTTGGGCCAGTCCATAGAATAATCTGGACGTAATAACTATGAACAATCCAGATTTGGAAGGTCATACAATTAAAACTGCTTCTGGGTCAGGGTCCGCTGATGGCACAAAAGTCAAGCTTCCCCCTATTGCTAAATAGCCCTTAACCCTATCGCTTCCTCAATAGTACTTCAGTCAAGGGAGAGCGTTCTGATCACAGGGTGATATTTAATGAAGGCCTTTACATCAGTTGGGCTTTGTCTTGATGGTGGATGGAATGATATAAGAGCTTGAGTTAATAACTTTGGTCGTATTTTCTACAAAAGAACATGCGACTGTCTGAGAGGTTCCAGAGGTTGCAATTATAGCAGAATAAGAATCAATTCGTCTTGACTCGGTATGAATAATACATTGTTCTAATATTTAAACAATGAAAAGCTTATTATAATCATCTGTATAATTTCCTGAATTGTTTAAAGATACCCTCACAGGAACTTCCCCAGAGCTTTCTAACACGGGTATGCCTCTATTCCAGCACCCAGCGTCAGCGTCTAACACTTCCCGACCCCAGCCTTGGTCCTGAATCATTTAGTCGGGGGTCTACGCATACATTATCAATATCACTGGAATTGATATAATTACTGCTGCAGTTGACTTACTTCGACAAACGACTGTGTAATCAACTTAGTGGGGGTGCATAGCTAAGTGTTGGATTCACAGGTCAAATGGGGAGATACTCGAGTATCGTGGGTTAGCAACGATCACCGTCAAAGTGGTGATATTGCTTGTTGTGGTTGTTGTTAGAAAGTAGAAGTGAAAGTTGGGCTGGGTGGTTGAGAAGGATATCTCCAGACTGGGCTGGAGAATCCGTGTGATCTCATTGGCCACCCCCGAAGTATGTCACGTGGATATCACGTGCCGTACTTCACCCAAAGTGATCCAGATATCAACACTGGCAACTCTCTGTTTTGTGCCAGGAAGCCGGATCACGCGAAAGTAACGTACAAAAGCCCCTTTCTGGCTAAAAGCTTGAAAAACGCAATAAAAACCCTAAGTTGCGAAAAGTTGCAACAGAAGATCCGTCTTTCCGTATCCCGTATCCTCTATATCCCACATATCCTCATCTGTATCCCCTCTATTACGTGCGTGTGACCCATCCCTTCATTCTGACGATCGCGCGGTTGCTGTTGATGATGCCCTCCAGGGCTTGGTTAGGCGACGATTTGGTGAAGCTGTTGGCGGGGTTATCATCGCTGTGGATCCATCTGACTTTGCAGAGCTTCCGTCGCTTGTATGACTGACGAAGTGCTATGATGTCGATCATCAGGCGCTTCTCCTGGGTGGTACCTAGCTTGACAAGGCACTCATACAGTGAGTATGAGTTAGTGCAGGCGATCGTAGGGATGGCTGGGTTGTTAAGTCTTTGCGTAACCATCGCGAGGGTCGACGAGATAGCGTAGGCCATGTTGACGCCGGCAACCATACCGTAGACTTCTGAAGCAAGCACGCTGCAGGTCACTTGTTTTAATTTTGTTGACGAGAAGTGGATGATATTGCTGTTAATTGTGAAGTTGCTGTTGCTGTTGTTAACAGTCTTGTTGGTAAGGATAACGATAAAGCTGAGTTGTGAGGTGAGATTGTGGTTGTTAGCAAAAGAGCTGTTAATAAAGACAAAGAGCTTTGCGGTTGCTAGGTCTAGCGGGATGAAAGTGAGACCGTGATCTAGCGAATTCATCTGCCACTGCAGTCGTCGATTGAGGTTCTTGGTGGCCTTAGCATCAGGCTTCTTGTGTTAGGCGGCGGCTGATAGATTGTAGCATGCCTTGGGCTGGCAGATTGAGGCGATATATGCCCTGTGGGCACGTTGCTAGACGTAATCTTGCTGGGCTATAGGCGAATCTCTGTTGATAAGTTACAGTTTCTTCTCTTGGCCTTTCTGCCGTAGGATGATTAAAGTGTCTTTTGTTAAGGTTAGTAATACAATGCTACCGTTAAAAATAAGTGGCTTATTAGCTAAGAGATATTGCTTTGCCTTAGCGGTAAAAGCAGCCTTTGCTAGTTCTTTATCCTCTCTTGTAGAGAAGGGCACGTCTGTAAGGCTAATAGTGTTATCTGTCTGCATGCTAATAAGGCTGAAGTTTAGGTTGTTAATAGATGACAGTAGAAGACAGGGGTTGTATAATAAAGTAATTATCTTAAGACTTTCTCTATGGTGGCGGTTGTACGTTGCCTACTAATAAGTGCCTGCCTTGGCAATGCCGTAAAGCGGTTTAACGACTTTCATAATTGTATCTGATGGGTAGTTGTTATAAATCTGCGCAGGCAACCGTGCGTAGATAGTGCGATTTAACTATAAGGTTAACTAAACGTAGGCTTGCGTAATATTGTAAAGCTAGAGCTAGTAGTTGTCGCGCAGAAGGGACGGAGCAAGTGCAAGTATCAGTCGCTGGCTTACCTGTTGTATGGTCGGCAACTGCGTAAGGATAGCTTCCTTCCTATCATTAGCATATCCCTAAATAACTAGACGTGACTTCTTGTAGGGCTCAGCAGTGTTCTTACCCTTCACCTTGTTAACGATACGCGATTTAAAGATACAGCCATCGTGCTTAGCAGGGTCAAAGGTGACAAATTCAAATACCCTGCGTGCGATAAGGCTGTCTATCTTGGTCTTTATGGACAGCTTGAATGGTTCGCCAGGGGTGGTTATCACGCCTTTATCGCGTAGCTGCTTCACAAGGGCCTTGTCAGACTCCTCTTTAGTAGAGATAAAGGCAGAGGAGGGAAGAAGTAATGGGTTATTAGGTACGTTAGTCTCCTGTAAAAGTGCGTCAGCAATAGGGTTCTTGCGCGGTCGGCCGCAGGTGCAACGCAGGGATGGAGCAGTCTCAGCTGCAACAGGGTTCCTCAGGGTGGTTGCAACAACAATAGTATCTTCTGTGTGGCCGTTGCCTTTGTCAGCATTGTCAGCAACGTCCTTGTTAGAGGCTGCGTTGGCAGGATGGACATCGTCAGGGTCTGCGTGGTAGGGCTTAACAACAGTCAATCGGAAGTTGCGCGGTCTGTTAACGTTAATGGTACAATCCTTACCGTTGGTAGCAAGCAGGCGATAAGGGCTAGTCCATCCTTCCTTTTTGCGCCAGACGCGGACTTGCGATCTAATCGCAAGTGACTTCAGCGCGGTTGTATCTAGGCCGTTGCGCGCCGCCAGGGCCTTATTAACTTGCCGCGTGGCAAAGTGCTTGCGCAATTCGTTGCCTGCCTTGCGTACGGCAGCGGCGCGTTTAACAATATCAGGAGATAGGGCAGAATCGTTAGTTATACGTGGGTACGCGCTAAAGACGAGAAGGGTAGGGATGATGCCGTTAGGGCCGGCAGTATCGTTAATTGCCTTAACCGCGCTCTGTAGTACTAACTCTTGCGTAGTTAACAGGTATTCCTTGCGAATAATATTGTAGGCTTGTCGCAGAGCTGCGTAGTATCTCTTGACTTTTCTAATGCTGTGATGTGCCTTAATAGGGATGATCTTGACTTCAATGGACATCGCGCGGGCTTCACGGCAGAAGTCGGCCGCTGTAAAGTTCCGGCCTGCGTTAGTAACGATCCAGTTAGGTGGTCCCTAGTATACGTTAATCCAGCAGAGTTAAAGAGCTTCCTACGTAGTCTTTGCGGAGACGTCTTTAAGAAAGCAGGCTGCGTTAAAGGAAGTTGTAAGGTTAACAACGTAAAGGGCTGGCTAGTCGCCGTTAAGGTACATAACGTTAATAATGACTTTGTAGTTAAAAGAGCAATCGTTGTAAAGGGCAAACTTAAACCTGCCGGGTGATTTGCTATGCATTTAGCACTAGTGGCAGTACTTTGTTAATTACTTAATCGCGGCAGTCTTAACGTTATGGCCAGCTTCGTAAAGAACCTTGTGAAGTCGTTAGACAGACGGGTGGCTAAAGCAACAGTAAAGTCTGCGTAACTCCACGTTAGTAAGGTGGTTCCAGGCAAGGCTCTGTTCAGGCGGGCCAAGCAGCAGCCATAGATGGCCCCATTTGTAAATAATAGGCATAACAACGTTACCTTATTACAGGGTATTAGCAAGGTTGTTAAAACGAATCCGCAGACGGTCCATATCGGCAAGGCAGAGCAGAAATAGGGTATTAACGGGGACAACGTAGAAGTCAATAGGCCTAAAAGGGGTTAGGACCGTAATAGTGCCGCTTAAGGGCAGGAGATTGCCTCTGCTAAAGCGGATATTCGCCTCTTCTGCCTGCAAAGTGTTAATTTCCGCTAAGGGATAGGTTTGCTAAAGGGCAACAACTTAGGGGTATCCAGCAGTAGAAAAACCAGCTGCTTCTGTATCTAGCAGTATCCCTTAGAAGACTTCTGCCAAGTATCAGTCAAGTGTGAAGGCAGCTGCGTTTTCCTTAGCAGCCTAGTCCCCAAGATCTGCCTTAGTTAATTAATAGAAGACAGATTGGTTAGCCAGCTGTAACAAAAGGGCCTTACCGCTAAAGTTACTCTTGTTAAAAAAAGCCGTGCTAACAAAGAAGGCATCGCTGTCGTTAGCACCCTCATCATTATTGTTAGTAGACGCCGGGATCATCTAGAGATACTGACGGATATCTTTGTCTCTGTCGTTATCGTCAAGGGACTTAAATCCTTTGTATTCAGCAAGGAAGTTGCCGTATCCTGTTAACAAGGCATCTTAGACGTACTTGTTGCTTTTGAATCGATCGTATGCCTGACGTCTCTCATCTATTAAGTGCTTTGTTAACCAGCAGCCTGGTTTCTTGCAGACGTAGCAACGGCGATTAAACTTGCGATTGGATGGACTCCGGTTGAAGGGTCAGTCGGCAATTAGGCTGCGAATACGGCCGCGGTTGCCACGGTTGTTGCTATACCAGTTATCACGCCTATAGCCGCGATAAGTGCGGTCAACCCAGTATTAGTCGGAAGATTTAGCATTAGCAAGATACTGGCGGTCCTTATTCATAGTCATAGCAGTACTAACGGCAGACCGCAGTTAGTTGCAGACCCCCTCCAATGTATCAGCAGGGTCGTACAGGCACAAAGTACACTCTAGGACCCCGGAGCAGGCATTAACAAGCTGGTCTTACAGAACTTCGTTAAATTAGTACATTGCGGGGAGCGCCCGTTAAATGACCGTAAGCTTCCCGATGAGAGCCTCAAGGACCTGTACCTTGGTTTTGTTAGGATTTTCCTAGGCAATTCGGTTGAATGTAGTACTGCGCCACTAAGAAAGGTAGTTCTACTGGCTCTGTTTGTTCTCAAATTGATTTCTGATCTGTTAGACTATTAAAAAGAAATCACGTAAGCCTTTGCCACAGATCTGTTAAAGGTAGAAGTCAGAAGCCTTGCCTTTAAGCATGGTTAAAAAGGCGTAACCCAGCTGATGTTCCTCAATGTCGATTTTCTCGCAGTTATCGCGGAAGTTAGTCAGCTTAATATCAAGCACGTCGTACATCTCGCCACCGTACTTGTGTTCATCAGGGATCAGCTTAGCGAGGTCAGACAACTGCCTAGAAGTAGGCTTAGGGTTAGCCACAGTGGCGGCAGGATTACCAACCGGCGGCTTCTAATCCGGAGGTGGAAACCCCGTGACAGGAGCTTAGAGGAAAGGGAGCCCTTGCTTGCCAAAAGGGCCTTGTGGGCTGATGTAGAATCCCGTTAGAGGTTGTTAAGGTGATTGCTTTACTGCCGCGGGCTTCTGCGGCAGCGGTGGCGCTAGTGTAGCAGGTCGAGATCGGCCAGTCAGGGGTGGCAGTATAGGGTACAGAATACAGGAGGCAGGTGTAGCCCGGCGAGATATAGAGTAGATAGATAAAGCTGGCGACTGTTAAGAGGTCGGCTTCTGTTAAGCTAGCTGTTGTTATTATTACTGCAGAGGAGGAGGATTGGCAGACTGCCTGGACGCCAGCTCTTTAGTAAGAAGCTTGTTTATTTCTCTGTTAGCCTGTTTCTTATCCTCTATCTGTTAGCACTGCTGTTCCTGCTTTATGGCTGCTTGTTGTTGTAAACTAACGTACTATTATTAGATCTCCTTAAGAACACGTGGATGTTTGTCTAGCAATTGGTTAAAGTAAGGGGAATAGAGGCGCACTTCTTTAACCTCCTCATCCGTCTATAGATAAAAGGTGTTATTATCTAGAACTTCCACCAGTCTTAGGGCCACCTTGTCTCTAGTCTTAGGGATGTAGATACTATTAATAAGGAGATAGTTGCAGAGCAGGCTAAGTGCCTTTATTCTAGCTGTATTAAAAAATTCTGTATCCTAACCGTTAAAGTTACGTTAAAAGGCAGTAAGTAAGCTGCAACTAAATAGTTGTTCCTAAGACCAGGTGGCAATAGAGTAAGTAATGTGTGTGCATACCTTCTTGTTGTTGCGTTTGCTGAAAAGGATCTTATTGTTGCTTCCCTATATCGTTAGGTTAATAAGTCAGCTGAAGCCATAGGGGATCAGCAGATCCTGTGATATCTGCAACTCTGTCATAATGGCGAATGGAGCTAAAGAAGGAAGATTAATAAAGGAAAACAACTGTAAAGATGGAAAAATCCTGGTGGCAGGTATAAGACTGCGGCCTTGCCACAGCTTTTGCGTCACCTGTCAGCCTAACGACCTCTTGAACACGTGCGTTTCTTCCAGATCCGCAGATTGGAAGGCGTATACGTTCGTTAGAGGGATTACTGCTTGTTAGTAAGGCAACTTTGCTATAGGTAGAAAGGATAGTAAAAAGTAAAAGTTGTTTTTCTAGAGGGAAAAATAGAAGTGGGTTGGTAATATTGTGGATATTGCGTGAAAGTGTGGAAGGTGGGAAAGTGAGGAAGGTAAAGTTAAAAGGTGCAGAGGGTGTGTATTTTTGCGTACTTTTGTGAATCTTTGCGAATCTTCTGGCAAAGTAAGTAAAGATAAGAAAATTTGTTGTAGGTAACGAAATTAATGAAGTTGAAAGTGTAGGCAATAAAGTGAATTACCGTAATAATAAAGGAGGTGAAATATCGTGATGAGCAGCGGACTTCTCTTAACGGCACTTAGCGTACGGAAGGATATTTAGCTGCAAGATCGATTGACGACAGCGTGATAGACGCCCTTATTAACGGCAACGCGGTTGTTGCAGAAGAAAGGTTGACGGTATTGCGGGTTGTAGAGGGCCGGCGATTTCGTGGTTAGCACTGGAGGGATCCCGTAGTGAGGCGTTACAACAGTCTCTTCTGGTAATACCTTGCTAATCTGCAGTATATCGCAGTAGTAGTTACTGTAAGGTTAACCACTGATCAGTGTTAGATTCACAGGTCAAATGGGGAGATACTCGAGTATCGTGGGTTAGCAACGATCACTGTCAAAGTGGTGATATTGCTTGTTGTGGTTGTTGTTAGAAAGTAGAAGTGAAAGTTGGGCTGGGTGGTTGAGAAGGATATCTCCAGACTGGGCTGGAGAATCCGTGTGATCTCATTGGCCACCCCCGAAGTACGTCACGTGGATATCACGTGCCGTACTTCACCCAAAGTGATCCAGATATCAACACTAAGGCAAATTGGAACACGGCCTGGAGAGCGAGCTGACACAGCACTTGTGAATAAGCTCTCTTCTAGTAGTTGAAATTTCTGCGACTAAGAACAGTGTAGTTTTTATGGTAAGATAACAACAAAAACTTTCCTTTAGCATCAGCTCAACTTCGTCCATAAAGTTTAAATTCTAGCTTGCAGCATTGGATTGCTTGAACATTGACACGGATTGATTACATAAGGGTGGGTGTAGTGAACCCCGCTGCTTCACAGTTGAGATCACGATTACAACAGCGCGTTCGCGTCGCGCCGGTAACAAAATCTCGGAGAGCACTGACCTCTCGACAGAATCAACGAGCATCATTTCAACCATCTAAGGCAGGCAATCGATAAACTCTACTCTGATTACAGACCATATACAGTGGCTATGAGCTACTCCTCGCCTGAATCAATCAGCTCCGGGGACGAACCGGCTGACACTGATTATGAAGGCTGGAAGGGCACGCTGCGGCAGTGCTTGAAAGACATCAAATCCGTCGGCGACATCGCCTCCTTCACACGACACACCGCTTTCACCAACCCGGGTTTGAAGATTAAGGGGCATGCTGCCTTTCCGCTTCCGTTAACCCCCGACCATGCGGAGCTGGTCAAGGGAGCATGCAGGCAGGCTCCATTTGGCAAGGGAGATGATACTCTGGTCGACACCTCGGTGCGGAATACTTGGGAGCTCGAACATAACCAGTTCGAGCTGCTGAACCCCGAATGGTCCGCTTTTCTTATGAAAGTAGGCGCCGAGTCGGCTGGTGGCCTTGGATTGATGAACATCAGTTTGAAGCCTCACAAACTGCTGCTATACGAGAAGGGATCCTTTTTCAAGCGCCACAAAGATACCGAGAAGGAACCTGGAATGGTGGGCACGATGGTTGTCTGCCTGCCATCAGAACACTTGGGAGGAGACGTCCATATCAGTTTCGGTTCTGACACGCGCAGTTACTCGACGGCTCCGACCTCAAGATTCGACTTGACCGCATTGGCGTGGTACTCTGACGTCTCACATGAGGTGAAAGAGCTGGAGGCGGGCTACCGTCTGGCTCTAACATACAATATTATTCAGAATGGCTCTAAAAAGCAGTCTGCCGGGTTCTTTGGACAACAAGCTAAGCAGATTAGAAACATTCTACTTGAGTGGCAGACGATGTTTCCCGACAAGGCGACGCTCATTCACCGACTTGACCACAAGTATTCTGAGTCGAGCTTGTCTTTGAGAAACATGAAAGGCCGCGATAGGGCTGTTTGCCGGGCTTTACATGAAGTAGCATCCGAATGCGGTGTCTACCTCCTTTTTGCGCACTTGACACGCAGCGAGCAAGGCTCTGAGCCAGCTGGTTACGGTTATGGATACGGAGACGACGGGGACGACGAAGACACGTACAACGACTTGAAGACACTCTACTCCTTTGATGGCAAGCCGATTGGCTCCGGGGACATGCCCGACGACGAAGAAATCCTGGAGCTGAACAAACTCTCGGAAGGTGACCCCGACAGCGAGGATGAGGGGGAGTTCACTGGAAATGAAGCAGCTGAAAATACCTTGCGATATCATAACACGGTATGTACTTACATTTTATTGATTCGAAGTTTCAGATCCAGCATGCGTTCAAACTTGAAGCACATCAAGATTCATCATCTCATAATTGTAGGTTGCAGTTCTAGTCAAGAAGAAAAGCGTACATCGTTACATGAGCCAAGTCACCCAATACAGCTCGTCCGGCACCTTGTACACGGAGAACATGGTCCAGATGGTCATCGACGACATGGCCAGGTTTATGGAAGATCAAACTGCCAACGAACTTGCGAGACCTCCAGTACTTGAAGTCATACGGAAGGCTCTGGGGTCCAGGGGGAGCTCGAAAGTACTTACCCCTGTGGCCGTATACTGGGCTCTGGATTTTGAAGATAGCACTCTCTATCGGAGTGCAATGACAGCGGCGGCGAAAAGTGGTATCCGAGATATACATAACAGCGCGATCAAAACAGCGTGTAACTTCATCGAGGAGCGTTTTGGCGACAAACCGGGGTCCATTGAGTGGGATAAATGGTAAGTTTTGCCGGTTTTGTGCAGCGGAGGGCTTCAACCTTCAAAGCCATATCAAGTGGAAGGTTCACATCGATCCAATGCTGACAACTCGTTCAGGGTAGGAAACGCAGCAGAAACAAAGACTGTTGCCGATGTGCAGAACATCATTCACAGTTTCACTCCTGCCTTTAAAAAAGATGTTGTTCGGGACTCGTTTATCAAGTGGGGAGAATCCAAGTTGAGTGACAAATTCGAGACTCAAGCCAGTTTTGGCATCGGCGAGCACCTCTTCTTTGTCAAGACCATAGGAGAAAAGCATGGTAACAAGAAATGGCTTATGTCGAGGTATGTAGAGTCTTTCCTTGCACATTCTACAAAAGTATCATTGGATGAAATTTACACAATTCCGTAGCTAACTGCGGGCTTGTCTCCTACAGCTTGATACCAGCACTGGCCTCTCGTGGCACTCGCGAGCTCATTTATAGTGTTCTTCGATCCGTATTTGTCAAGAAGGATCAGGCAGAATTTGCTATCGCGAAAGAGTTGTTTGAATACGTTCTTCATCATAGTTTTACGAAGCTGCTACTTGAGGGAGTAGACATGCACTCAAAGCCAGCCGTTGGTGGACCACCGACTCATATCCTGCCACCTTGCTCAGGGCCCCTCAAAGACTTTGTGGCCCTCGTGGACCAGTGTCTAACCCTGGGGCTTGGCGAGAAAGCGAGAGAGCTGCTGGAGGCATGTTCTAACCAAATCGTATGGACAAAGGCAGAGTGGCATCCCAGGAAGGTTGGCGGAGACGTTGTTTCGCAGCTTCTCCAACCCATTATCAAGGTCTTGAAAGACCACGGCATCCCAGCCACGCAAGGAGTCAAGGGCTTATTTGAAGTCATCTTACGCAACGGACTCCATGCAAATGTCCCGCGGAACCCCCCAAAGCGCCGAGGCTGGACTCACAAACCACGTCCATGCTCCAAAAACCACAGCGGGTTAGGCCACAAATGCCGTGATTGCGAGGCCATGAATGCATTCCTCGTCGCACCCGATCAGCAAGTCTGGAGATACCAAGCGGGAAAGCCAACTCGCGACCACCTTGAAGATCAACTTCGAGCCTACAGCAGCGGCAATGGCTACGCCTTCGGTAGCAGGGCGCAGTATTTCAACATCAGCACCGAAAAAACGCCACGAACCCACACAATGGTTGTGAAGAAGACCGGACGAGAGTTTTTGGATGCGGTAGAGTCTTGGCAACAGAGTGTTTGGGCTCTTGACTCTCAACTCGTACCATTACGGGATGAGATGGTGGCCGAAATACTGGGCGACGAAGCCTATCGAGAGCTCATTCTACTCGAGAACCTGCGGGTGCATCTTCCAACTTCCGGCGGCTCAATCCCAACTGGGATGAAGCGAGCTGTAGATGAAACCGCTGCCGTAGAGCCTCATGTCGTTAAGAGGGTTCAACTATGAGCGGCGAGCCATGGAAAAAGCTCTCATACTGAACGAAACAAACATTGGAGTCCAGTCATGAAGGAGAGTGCAGTGACCGCGGAGGAGACGTCTTGTGAGGAAGGTGATATTATTAGCACAGTATAATGCGAAACAGTAAGCGGAGACCCGAGACTTGAGACGCTCAACGTGTAATAGGCCGCAGATGAATGACAGATAGTTGGGTTATTGGAGACTGAGAATGGACCGAGAATGAAAACAATATGTGTGTTAGGATCTGCTCCGCCACGTGGCAATGCGGGCGTTTAACTAAGATGGGATGGTGATTAGGGAGCTGTCATTTCACATGCCAACTGTTTAGTAAAGATTACGATTCAGAAAGTGTCCGTTCTGTATGCAAGTGCTGAGTCGAGAGCGGTTGCCAGTCGTTCTCGTTGTCACGTCTCAGTGTTCAACTCGTCTATCCAACACTGGACATCACTGAACAACATCGGTCGATCCGTTGCCGGGATGTTCGTAGAAGTCATGTTGACAGGAACGCTTCTGTTAGGGACAGATCACATATGGGAAAGCCTATGTGACGATCGAGCCTGTGAAATCAGGGTGTTTATCGCCTTGTCCGAATGGATGGCCCATTACGTTGGCAGACCGGAGCGCAAAGGGCCCCAAGATCCGAGCTTCACGAAGCTTGCCTCACTAGCAGGCATGATTATTCACTCTAATAAGCTTCCCTGGTATTACCGCCATGAAATACCACCAGTTCTACATCGGCTAGGTGTCCCATCCGAAGTCCAGAAAACCCAGAGAGGGAACATCTGAGATGGTCTGGGCTGAGATCGGCCGTGGCGTGATCGTCTCAACTCGTTCCGATGGTAGTCTCTTATCTTACCTCGGTAGAGGCGGGTGAAAGCTGTTCGGGCCGTTTAACACAGAGATTTCTGACAGCTGGGTGTTCGAGGATCACGTGAAAGGCTTAGGAGAAGCAGTAAGTTGTTCGTGGATCTGCCGCAGGATCTGAAACAAACCCTCTTATAAGCCCATCTGCCATCGTTTGAACTTTGGGGCCATGATCAGACAAGATATGGCCGACACCTCAGAGTTCTTACTGTGTACTTTGACTCGAGTTTCCTAACTCAGCTTTGCGTTGGGGAGAGGCATTTACTGCTCAGTGGACCGGGCTGGCGGGCACTTGGTCTGAATGACTGAAGCGGCGGTTTCCAGGCATGAAGAATTGGACTGAGCTGGTCTTGTTGATGTCATCTTGTTTCGTAACACGTTGCATCCTTTCTATCGTTCCGGGCCTCTAGATTTGGGAATACGAGCATTGCTGGATCATGCAATTCGGATATACGGACTTGGTTCAACCTAGGTAGCAGATCTTTGCCACAGCTGATTCTGTAGCCGTGGATCATTTTGAATCCCAAAGACACAAAGACCATCCTGTCCGTTATAGGCTTCTGATGCCTACTATGCGTTAGCACCTTGACATCGAGTCAAGCAGGGAAAAGCGAGGCCGCAAATCGAATGCAGCACTGTTTCACCGTTCCTTCTCGCAACCGCATATAGCGATGACTTGTAAATTAGTTGATTCTGTTCGTCGTGATCTAGTTATTTGAATGATAGGCGCATGGCGGTAGGCCTCACTCCGAGGTGTCCCCTAAATGAAAGAACAATGCTTAGACCATCTCGCATCGCGGGGTCCGATTTTGGGGGTTTGAACGCCTGTGTACCACATACACCACCGTGTCCCAACCCATGGACACACTCCGTGATCCAGTCTGCGCCGATTGCTCGTTTCGCTCGCTCTAACATTTCTTTCTTCTCTTTGTCATTGTAATCTTGTTTATCCTATGGGGTCCTCAGTTCTTCACTCGCGAATCTCGGATTGGCCGGCTGTTCCGCTCGGCCCGGCGATCGCCAAGGGTGGGCCGGGGTGTCGACGACCCCCATCGCTCGGCTTCGGAGAGGAGACCCTCCTTGATAGACGCGCCTCGTTTTGATGCCTGTGACGATGGTATGTCAGGTGACGTTGGGCGTATTCACGACTGGAGAGCACCTACTGCGCAGAGATGGCATCTGTCGCCGAAGCGGGAGACGGTGTTGTGGCAGTGAATTGAGCCCTGTGTGATGGTCACGTGAGCCAGAGGCCAGACAAAGGTGCATGTTACGAGAGACATACGTAGTAGTTTGAGCAGTAGTAACCCATTGTGATAGTTTTTGGTCAAGGATTCAGACGAAGGAGAGATTTCAGGTGGACGGCGAGATGATGAGCGTTGGGCAAGCAGGCGGAGTCGGTCTTGGGAACTTGGGAGGGATGGGCCAGGCTGGGGTATGATGGGAGTTGGAGCAGATCTTTTTTTGATGTTCGCGGGATGTCAAAGAATGCCAAGTCGTTTTGGACACTTGGAATGAAAGACGGCAGGACTTGGGAGAAACTTATACCATGCCCCTCCTCAACGCCACGACCGCCCAGACGCCGGCACTGGAGAAGGTCCCATTTATAAACACACGTTCTTGGATAGTCCGGCAAGTTTCTTTGCGGCAGCAGCAGCAGCAGCAGCAGCAGGCCACTGCCACTTGGCTCGCTTTGCGTCGTCCGCCTCAACGAAACGAAACAAGCCTCGGAGGCCGTGACACCTGTCCAGGCCCCCCCTTTCAGGAGCTCCCCAGTCGGCTTGTGGCCCGACAAGCAACCAGCACTAAGCCTAAAATTCATCCGACGAAATGCCAGTAGCTCTCACTGTGCCATGCAGGGGAGAAGGGGGATGGGGCCGGCCACCTTTTGGTGTAGCAAGCTCGACAAGCTTGCTTCTGGACACCATGTGTCGCAAAGGGCGAAAAGAGGGGACGGAGTTCAAGTCCACCGGGTCAAGTGCTCTCGGTACGCTGTATTGGGGATTAAGCCCAAGTCTCCTTTGTGGTCAGTGCTTGTCCAGCACGGTTTCCAGCTTGCCGGGAACCCAGCGAGAGCCCCTTGCCCCGCTCCCTGGTCCCTTTGTTAGTTGTTACTGTGTGTCCCTGGTGCTTAACCGGCGCTGATGGGCTTCAGTCTGAGCAAGATAGCGCATGCTTGTGTGTGTGGCATTCCGTGGAGCGTCCTCACTGCAACGGGCATTGACTTCGACTCGCGCCGCTTAATGATGGCGGCTCGAGAGGATGAGAAAACAGACAGGACGGGCGATACTAGACACAAGATGTGCCACTGCTGGGGGCTTTGCGGGGAACATCGCTGGGCGAGACAAGGTGGGATTTGGGGGCGAAGGGCGCTTGCTGAGCGTGCCGGGTTTCAGATGAGAACGAAATGTAGAGGACGGCGCACACAAAGTACGGACGGAGTGGCTGAGAAGTGTACGTGTGCGTCTCTTGGGGAGAGCGGGCCCGTCCTCTCGTACGCAGGCACGGCGTATACTATTTGTGGTGTCTATTGGCGTTCCCAGGGAGAAGAGCAGGTTGAGCCTTGCTTGGAGACGATCGAGAACGGGGACCCTCTCCCCGGCGACGATTAATACGGGATGGTCATGGTCGAGACCGTTCCGAGGGGTTCCACGTTGGCTGTCTAGTTGTTGGGGTCAAGGGTACACAGTAGAAGAACTGCGAGCCCCCTAACAGTTTGGCAAACTGTGGTTCGGTGATTTCATTCGTTTGGGCTGAGCAGAGTGGTAAAATCAAAGAGACAGACTCTCGCGGGCCGGAAGGAAGTTCCGGAGAGGGGGCTACACTGAGTCCGTTGTAAGAGAAACACGGGTACCTTGCCTTACTTTCAGTACGTTGATAGACCGACGCGGGCCGCCACTGCGCCTCAGGGCGGCGGCCAAGGTCATGAAGTTCAGGTGAGGACAGGAGGCGCCGCATAAGAAAGGGTGCATTGATGGGTGCCCACTAGCCGACAAGTGGGAGAATGAGGAAACACAGCGAGTGAGTGAGAGTCGGGAGGTTTCTAGGATGCTTATGTAAGACGACCTTGTAGCTTTCGACAGACTCAGCACTGTGCGGCACGTGCGCCAAAGCTAGTCGAGGCGAGGTGGGCCTCCTTGGATCCGAGCTCAAAGTCTCCTGGGAGACTGGGAGAAACCGTCAGCGTCTGGCTGGAGTTCTATCTCTTGGTTTTTTCCGCATCATCCATCCCCCAAGATCAGACCACTCGGTGCTTCACAGCTGTCGCGGACAACCGAGCTCATTGACGAAGCCCATGAGAGCTACCGACGAGAAAGGCACTGTGTTTGACTGTCAAGAGTCCGAGCGCCATATACCCGACCACGCCAATCGACTGCCTCTAGGACTGCTTGACCTCATCGTCATCAACCATGGCTGTCTTCAGTAACAAGAAGTTTCAGTCCAGAGCGGACACCAACACATTCGCTGCCAAGTACCGCGCTCAAATGGCCAAGCGGCCGTTCCTGCTATTCGGCCTGCCCTTCGTTGCTGTCATGGTAGCCGGCTCTTTCGTATTGACGCCTGCCACGGCCATCCGCTACGAGAAGCATGACAGACGGGTGCGCCAGGTGACGAGGGACGAAGAACTGAACCTTCGTCGATCGGCGCGCAAGGTCGACATGAAGGAAGAATACTACGTGAGTGCTTTGAAGCTGCGCCCTGCAGAAGCTTTGCAGGGGGAAGAACGGCGGAAGAATGCAAAACTGACAGACCACAATAGCGACTTGCGGCCAAGGACATCGACAACTGGGAGCAGAGGCGTGTGCAGCGACTCAAGGGCGAACACGACGGCATCATCGGCGAATAGAGGGCATTTACAACGCAGCTTGCATCTCGATCGGTTGACGCGCCACGACCATGATAATCCGATTTCGAGCCGTTTGGTGCTCGATGTGCGAGCATCGAGATGGGATGAGGCACCGCGTATGGAGCCAAAGAAATGGGCGTTGTTATCCACCGCGGTCGCGCTCATCATGGCCGCCATCCATCCCTAGACTCTTATCAGACGCGGACGCGAACGCGGCAAGCTGCTTGTTGGGATAGGATGACTGACGCAAGAATGTGCACATCTCAATTTCGGGAGCGTCCGACTTGGAATCAATGCGCACAACAATAAGCCACGTCGTGGCCCCAATCCCTCAAGCCACCAAGGGTTCAAGACCGCCCGTTGCCTTCGACGTCACTTCCGAGCCCGTTGTCAATCGTTATCTGGCAGGTCTCATGAGGCGGCCGTGGCTGCCATGGAACGGGACGGGAGGCATGCGCGAGGTGGCCCCTTTATTTTTCCGGAGGAGACGAGGCATCTATCTGGTGGTCGTCGTTGGGGATGCACAGCACCAGGGCGGGCTGTTCTGGGCGCTTGTAACGCGGGATGACGCACCGGAGTGGTCGATCTGGGGCCGGTCTTGATGCAACCACTCCTCTGAGAGGTTGAAACGATTGTCTTGAGGGAACCTATCGAAGACATCCGTTGTTTAGGTGTTTTGGAGGAGGGCGTTGTTGGTCGAGGGGAAAGCGGCTCCAGGAGACCGGACAGGGTCTGACGTCCCGCGTGCTGCGCTTGGCGGCTCCCTTGGAAGGGTCCCTTAACTCAAGGACAGCCTCGCAACGCGCCTCCACGCGGGCAGAAATTCCAGACGATGGCTGAAGGGGCCTCGATGTCAACATCAAAGTAGAGCAGCCTCTTTGCTGCTGTCATCGGCAAGCACCAAGAGAGTCAACATGTGAATCATCAAACGTTCTTCGGCATATCATCGAGTGACTACATCTTCAATGCACGAGACAATGATGCTCACCCTGCCTGATGTGGCAATCGGGAGTCCCGGCTTTGATCTGACGACGGTTATGAGTGGATTGCAATGCATCGCGATCGTAGTGATGTTTACTTGATGTTTACTTGGCCGAATAATCGGTCAGCCAAGTCAACGGTCCCTTGTCGGACGCCTCAGCCTTGACCGGTTGAGCATTTTGCCCATTGTCTAAGAGAAGCGGCCGTTTTGTTTCAACGCCCTTACTCATCGGCCGATCAAGTTGCGCCAGCAATCAAGAGAAAGAGAGAAAAGGCACGGCGAACTAGCCAGCAAGCAAGTGGCAAAGCGTAACAGAAGGGATTCAGGAGGAGACGGTCGCAAGACCTGACGGGTGCCGCGGGGCAGACTAAGAGTGTCGATCGGGATCGACAGCAATGCCGTCACCTTCACCCGGAGGAAAAAGGCCCAGCAGAACGGTCTTGGTGGGCCCTTGTGATGAGACGAGACGAGACGAGCTGTCACGGGCAGCATAGTCCCAACTGCGCCGTGTGCTGTGTGAACGAACTAGCTTTCCAGTCCAACAGACAAGAGGCCTTGATCCCGGCCGGAAGAAACTCGCGTGCTCGGTGGCCGTCAGGTAGTGAGGTAGTATTCAGGGATCGAAAGCGGTGATACGGACCTTGTTGGCTGATGGAGGTCCCGTGGCGCAGAACCGCCTGGTTGACGAGACTGCCGTCCACGCCGGCGATTTGCTGCATGGCATACTGGCATGAGGCTGTACTTTGGTGCAGCGTGCGCCGCGCAGCCTCGGAGGGTGCGATCGACCCTTGCTGTTGGATACGAAGACGAGCCGGATCCGCTGGAGAAGTCTTGCCTCGAAGCCAGCCCGCCCGACCGAGCAAGATCCGAATACACCACACAAGGTTCGGACCACACGTGTAGGGTGGTTTGCATTTTTGCTGCACCCCCTACCTTCTGTTGTCTCCGATTCATCGGTACGATTCTGGGCCTAATAATCATCAAGTGGAACTTCTCACGGCAAGACCGTCGAGCAAACTCCAAAAAAAGTCCGCGTTCGGGCGTGAAGCCAAGACGAATACGTTGAAATATGCCAAGGGAGGGGATAGATAGATCTGTCGATGGGTGGGAATGCTGGGCTTCAAGAAGAGGGTGTGGGCGATGAGACGGTCTGGCAGACTAGGCCGACGTTGGCACCTCCAATAGTTGATCGTGAACGGGCTTTCTTGGTGCCAACGTTGCAGAAGCTGGTTGCCGACAAGACCGGACTACACGATCAAGGACCAAGATCAGAAGCTCAGGAAGCCCCTGGATTCTTCAAGAGGTGCCCCCCCGACCAACGTGATGATTGCGATCGAGATGCGAGGTTGTGCTGTGACCTCCCAGACATGGCCCTGGGCCTAGTCGGACGACCTATTGAACTCTTTGGAGTCATCATGAGCCCTGGGGGAGGGGGTGAAGGCATCAGCTGAGCGGTTACGAAAGTCGTCGACTTGCTTGGGCCTCTGGTGTATGCACCGTACTGGTGCCATCCAATCGGAGCACTCGGCCATCCTAACCCAGAGATTACCGTCAGGGATGGGAATTGAGCAGAGTTGCAGCTGAGGAGAGGGGGAAAGGCTCCGAAAATGTATGTGCTGGAAGACTCCGGATGGCGTGGGGCCCGCGGCCGGCGTGGGGAAGATGACAGCACCCGGGCGCCGAAAGTTTACTTGGAAACGCGCAGAACAACGACTCCGACGGGAACAGGGGGAGCTCTCTGGTGGGAGGCGGGGGGGCTTCCGACAATAGCAGGTGATGAGAGGAGGGGGAGAGGCTTCGACCAGGGGGGGCTTTCGGTGCGGGCGCGGGAAACGTCCTGCATAGCATTCATTCATGTGCAAGGCCATTGGAAACGAGGAGCATTCTGAACGGGCTGACGGGTAAGGTGGATGCAGAATATGCGATGGCAGATGGCAGCTCGGGCGTCGGCCTCCCATTGGCATATGGCATGCGGCGCATCGCACGCCTCCTTTGCGCTCGTCATGCGAACCCACGGCTATTGCCGACCCTGGTTTCCGGAACCGTCAACTCTGGTTCTGCCATCTGACCATCCTCTTTGTTGGAGAATACACCACCTCGTACGTTCATGGCCAAACTGCGTGGTTGATAGGCTGGTCGGTTGCCCACGTTTCGCACCCACCGGGAACCCAAGCCAGCTGGATGCCACTCAGGAACCTACCGTTACCAGCCTAGTTGCGTCTTCAAGAACCAGGCACGCCAGGACGCTGCGAGGGCGGGCAAAACGGCGGATCTCTAGCGGTATCGTGGCGTTCGTGTCCTTTTTTTTTTGTGTTTTTTTTTTTTTGCCATCCGCAGCACGCCAATCCTAAAGAGGCTGAGATGACTGCGCATCCTCCCACGAACTCCTCGTGAGTCGGTCGTTAGCCACTCAGCAGCTGCGGCAGTGGCTTTTCCCTCTTTCCCCCTCCTCATGCACCTCCTGCACTCCCACTTCATTCACGCACGCTAGGCGGCAGCGGGTTTGACACCCTTTCAGGTAAGGTCAGGTCAGATCATAAACTTTGGATCAGGGACTGGATGGGTCGCGGTTGCTCGCCTGCGGGCGACTCCTCCGAGAGACATGTCAAGCCCTCGAGGCAAGGGAGGAGCGATTGCTGAAGGGTTCCCCTGCCTGTCTCGTCCGAAATAGCCTTCTTTTTCTTCTTCTCAAAGGGAAACACACGGCCGGGGATGATCACCGCCAGGAAGTCGCATTGAGATGAGAATCGGCGGTGGAAATGCGGGAGGCAAGCGAGGGCCACAGGGCAGATTCAAGCAACCATGCAGAGACCGGCGGCGGGAAAATCAAGGAGCGTCCGGAGGCGATCAGTGTGGTCATCGAAGGAGCGCTGCGCTGCTGATCAGCCACGCCAAAAGTCACCAAGCACATCCCCCAATCTCGAAGCGATGGCCAGGGGAGCGGAGCCACCGATGAGATGATCACCGGCCGATTGGCCGTCAATCACTCTTCCAAGTTTCGGGATTCTGCTCCGTGTGCTGGCCGTTCTCCCCTTCGTCGTGCGCGGGTGCGAGGCATGTTGCAGAGAGGGAGGAGAAGCAACGCCACGCCCCCTCCCACCATCATCTGGTCCGGGGACGAGATATCGACGTTCGAACCTTGCGACGGGGGCCCCATTGGCCGCGTGCCGTTTGCTCGCAAGGGCGGGGAGCAAATCAGATGGCCACAGCACGCTGCCGTGCATGCAACCTGTACGACGCGGGTGAGCCGGCAGCACAGGAGCAGTTTCTACGGAGAATTCGACACGCAAGCAGAGTGGCAGGGTGGCAGAGGATAGATTGCGAAAGGAGCTCGAGAGGGACGCGGCCATCCAGTCTCGAGGCAAGTCTCTTCTTTGTCTCTTGTTTCCCACTGTTTGGCGGCACTCGCGACGACGCCCGGCCGCCTACGAGAGCGGTTGAGACACATCGAGATGGGGAAACTTGCTGAGACATTGGGATTGCCATCGCGATCAGCACCAGGGCTCACTTATCCAGGTAAGAAAACATGAAACACACGGCCTCGCGCCTGTGGAACGTTTCTGGAGCCGTAGCGTGCCGCGTCTACTGCTGGAGGGGGCGTCCATCAGCGGTATTTCATCATGATGGCAAGCTCCCAAAGCTTCTGGGAGGAATAGTGGTTCCCGCGGGAAAGGCAACAGGACATCGGACGTGTGTATGACCGCTCTTGCTGTTTCTGCGCAATGTTCAGATGACGACGACCGGATGACGTATCCCCTTAGTGCTGCTAGGGGAGCGTGCTTCCTCGCCAGCGCTTGAGGTTTAGGGTCGCCTGCTCCAACAGGCGCCCTGTCCTAGGCCTCTTGGGCGGACCTTCCTCGCGTCTTGGGCGCAAGATGTGACTTGGGCAGTGCTGGGAACGACAGCTTGCTGAGGCAGGTACCCGCGTGGGACGTCCGTGACGCCTTCCCTCCGGATACTTCGGTACGTACCGTTAATCATCATCGGCCCCCCTCCGGCGTCTTGGGAGACCTTGGGTGCTGGGGACATGTTCACGCTGCCGAACGAACGTCAGGGCCCAGTCCATGGGGGGCTCTCTTGGAGTCTTGCCAGGCGAGCCTGGCGAGCAGCTGCCCAAGGGTAACCAAGCGATTTCCCAAGCTGGGGCAAGCTTGGCCAACACCGCCTTGCTCACCCCCGGTCCTTGCACGTCGATAGGCTCGCCAGCCTGGTCACTCATCTGTGTTCTTTTTTTCTCTCTTCCTTTCCTGTCTCCATACCTTTTTGTTTCTTTCGTTTTCTTCCTGTTCGCTGGGCTGCGAACGGCCGTGGTCTCCATCGTGTGCTTCGTTTTTCTGCATTCGCGAGTCTTCGATTACGAGCCCACTACGGAACCTTGGTCCGGTCTGGGCGAATTGGATTACTATGTACACCAGACCTCTCTCCCTTGGGAGCACTAGTGCCGCCTCGCCCGTATGCGAATTTTTGGCATTTGCATCATGCTGTCCGGGCGCCACGGCCGCCATGCGCGCGCAACACCCGCGGCAGACTTCAGACGGCACATCCGACCGTCGACGCAGAGAGACCAACGGTGGGAAACGGAATGACGACTCTCTCTTGCGCTGTCGGGGCCTTGCTGTTGGGCCCGTCGTGCTGGGCACGATGCGGTACGGTCAAGGCACCCGGAGCAGATGGATGGCGCCGCACAAGCGCAGCCTTGCCGTTGGGGTCCGACTCGCGTCGCGGCGGTGAGCAATAGACGTCCACGCCGGCCAGGATGCGGCGTCTGTTCTCAGAACATCTCTCAATCTCGTCTTGGTTCCGTGTCTCCTTGGGCCCTACGTGCAGGTAGGTCTCTCTGTACGTCTCTCTGTCTCGCCATTTCTGGTGGCCTCATCACACATGCACATCGACGGCATCTGCATTCTACACACGCACCTCGGATACGTATACCACCCTCCATCTCCTGCTCGCATCTTCCATCGTCCATCGGCATGCGCCTGATCCTCATCCTCTTCGCTCCCCTGTACCTACGGGCGTCCTTGCTCCCACTCCGAGTCCCGTCATCCGTCCGTGATCCATGATCCATCTCATCTCATCCCTCCTCTCTCCCCAACATTCCTCATGAACCTGCAAGGCACCAGGCCTCATTCCTCCAGGCCCCCCCACCCCCAGCGAGCTACACTAGTGGCCCAACTCGCCGCTAGTGTGGTGGGCTTCCCTGCTGCGTCCACATCTTGTAGGCTATCCTCCTTTCAGCCTCGATCGTCAGGGACCTTGGCCCGCGTGCTGTGCCAGTCCACTCGATGTGGTGTGGTGTGCCGTGCGTGTGCGCGCCTGTCTGTACCTGTCTTGTCTCTCTCTGCAGCGTAGTGCGTGTGTGCCTGACTGATGACCCGGTTCACCCGCTCGCTCGCTCGCCGCCGCAGCTTGCACTGCGCTGCTTGCCTGCTGCCGATTGCTCATCCCCACGCTTGGCAAGCCAGATGTGGTTCCCCATGGAAATCCTGGTTTCGGCCGTCATGGAAGTTTTATAATAAGACCATGCCCGCTTTCGTTTCCTGCCTGCTTGTGCCCTGTCCCGGATATCCTTCAACCACTCGACATCCTTGTCCCACACACACACACCCACCACCACGCTCATTGAAGACCATCCATTACATGCTTGTGTGGTAACTTTTATGTGGTAATATATCATATCTTGCTGTGGACGCCTCGTTAAACCCACTGGCAGCCTCGCTCTTACGTTTCTTCCTTCCTTCACCAAGACTTCCTTTCCCACCGTCCCTCTCTCATCCGGCGATATATATCATTTCCCGACAACCCGGGCTCGCAAGGTACGGATTATACGGACGACAAGGAAGGGCGAGAAGACCCTATACATCTATGTACACCAACCACGACCGACGCCAACGACATTTTGGCTAATCACCGGCTCGACGGGAGTCTCATCACCACAACCTGCATCATGCTCGGATCAACACCATGGGCCCACGGCCACTGCTCGCCACCCTCCAACAAGGCAAAACGCCATCCCGAAGCCCTCCACACCCGCAAGCCCTCCCTCAGCAACTCCGTCTCCAGCAGCGACTCCTCCTCGACACAATCGACCCGGTCGACGGGCACCGTCCGCCACAGCCGGGTTCTCGACTTCGACCCTCTCTCGCTGCACCCGACCTTCCACCCGCCGCCAAGGCTCTATGAGCGGCCGTTCATTCACAGCTCCCAGTCCCTCGAGGACGATGTCATCAGCTCCTACTTCTCCAGCCAGGAAGCCGCCGCCGCCGAGCAGGCCAAGGCTTCCTTCGCGGCCGCCGTCCCCGGCATGCCCGCCCCGCCAGTCGACTCGCCCCGGACGCCGATACAGCAGCAAGAGCGCTCCCGGGAACACGCCGCCGAGGGCGACGACTACTTCCTCTTCAAGGTGCAGCAGCACATCGCCGCGACCAGGCCGCAGCTGCCCCGCTCCCACTGGTCCGAGTCGACCATCAACACCATGGCCTCTGCGCGCGACGACGACGACGACGACGACGATGAGGACTCTTCGGAGAACGGCAGCATCGTCGGCCAGGAGCGGCCCGTGCGGGAGTCCCAGTGGCAGAACTTTTCGCACAAGCGCAGCTCGCCGCCGGGCGCGAGGCGGCCGCAGATGAAGTCGCTCGACAGCGTGGAGGACTTTATCAAGCGCGGCGGATGGAAGAGGCGGGGCATCGTCTTCGAGCAGGAGGGCAGCCGGTCCTCCAACACGCTGTTCTAAGGAACACGCACTCGACTCGAACAACTTTTGTTGTCTCTCTCTCTCTCTTCCCTTTTCAACTACTTTACGGGACACCGTCCATCGTCTCACAACGGGCCAACAACAACAGCCTTCACCGTTCCACTATTTCCTTATCGACACTTTTTTATTTTTTTTTACGGGAGCGACCAAAACGGCGAAGGACATCTTCCGGGGGGCTACGGCTTTACGACACAAGACAAACAGCGGGCGTATATTTTTCTTACTGCTTTCGACTTTTTTGTTTCCCCTCTATTTTCCAGCAAGCCTTATTCAAGCCTTTTTTCGGGCGTTTTCCCTTGGCCGGATTTTCGGTCTCACGCGCGCGGATTCGCTCCGCTTCGTGTAAGACGACACGCCGTTGGTCAGGCACCGGGGTGCACGGGCTCGGGGGGAGTTACTGCGATTGACGTCATTTCCACGGACGTGGGCTCTCTTTTTGGGGGTATACACAAAAAAAAAGGGGATCCCTTTTTTTCCTTCTCTTTTTTCGTTGCACGCGCACGCACGCACACAGGCAACTGTCAACCAGGGGGGGATTACGTCGGGGATTATTAGGGGACACGAGGATGGGGATGACGACCGGGAACAGGTTTAGGCGGGCGGGTGGGCTTTCGAGCCAGGCAGCATATACCATATCAGCACCTTCATATTGTAATTCTATTCATCAACCACGCCCCAAAGAGAAGAAAAATCCTGGCAGGATTTCACTGCCGCAAGCTTTACAGCACTCCATTCTGTGGTACCGATGATGGGGAGGACGATGCGAGGTGGTGTAAATCGAACCATGGCCCCGTCCCATGTGCCTCTTGGAGAGCCCAAATCAAGATGGGTGCCGTTCTGACTTCACAGCCCGTCAACGGTTAGATCACGCTGCCCGGCTTGTTCTCCAATCGTCCCCACGCCTTTTGTGACGGAAGATCTCGTCTCATGCCCAGCCAATGCCAAGCATGTCCCCCGGTCCGCGTTGGAGGGGGCGCCAGAACACCACGGACCGGAAATAGTCGTGGCAGAACCGTTCCAACATTGGGTTCGACGGAGACGGGACTTGGTCGGTTTACCTACACTACTAACCCCCCCTGCCGTTAACGTCGGGCGCACGTCTCTAAACCGTCCCATCCCCCCCCGACCCGGTGATGCTTGCAGAGGGCGCGTTTCCACGGTGTTCCTTGCCTTTGCCCTTCCGCGCTGCTGCAAGGTACCGCCTGCCACCCGTTCCTCGCCCCCACAAGCTTGAGTTGGCGGTTGGCGAGGTGCTCTGTACGCAGCAGTGAGGGCCCGCTCTTGAGAAAAGCCCGGATCCGAAAAAGGATGCCCACCGACAGACAACGTCGATGATGCTCTGGGAGCCGCCCTCCCCTCCCCTTCGCCGCGGTGCGTCGCCGCCGGGGTTGGCGAGTGCAACCTTGGGAAACTTTCTACGCGGCGGCGCGCGGAGCTGTCGTCCCAAAGCATTCGACACTGAAGAGGAGGAGGAGAAGCTAGCTGGAGGTCGCTCAGTAGGCCCGAATCTCCTCTCTCCCACCGCCCGCCGTCCTTCTCAGCTGCCCCCCTTCCGCCCCCGTCGGAAGACGGACATGAGCCGAGCTGTCGGAAAGAAAAAAGACGAAGAAGAAAAAAAAGAGGTCACGATGGAGGGCGGGGACTGGATGGACTCGTGCGCAGAAGGACAAAGAAAGATGCCGGCCAAGCCCGCAGTCCCTCTCGTGGCCTTCCCCGAAAGGCTCGGCCTGCGTCCTCTGATTGGGCAATTGGCACCGCCCTCACCACCATTGCTTCGCAGCTGGACCGGGAGGGGGGTCACTCTCACCGTTCCCGCGACGCCCGGTCGGGCTTGGTGATGGAGACGCCAGGTGATTACGGGTTGTTTTTGCCCCCTCTCGTACGTTGGCCTTTTCCGCGGCGGCGGGGGGTTTGATTTTTTAATTTTCTTGAAAGTTAGCCGACAGCTGGTTGGTGTCGCTCGACTGAAGCCCACGTGGGCTCCTGGTGGCGCAGCCGCTTTCGTCGATGATGCTCTGCACGTTCTTGGTCGGAGCCCATGGCGCTGTTGGGCTCCTTTCGGGATGCGATGCTACGTTGCGGAAGTGCTGGGAAGGCTGTGCCTGACAAGACGGGAGCTTGGGGGAAACAATCACGACGCGAAGCTCCGTAGGGTTGGGCGTTCTGGCCAACCTAGGACACCTCGGCATGCCAAGGTAGCAAGCTTGAGCAGAGAGTTCGGCATGGCCAGGGGAGATAAATTGTACAATGTCAAAGCTCCCCCGAATAGACTTCGCAAAGTGTGATGCCGACCAGCTCGCGACCGTGCCGCGGCAACACCTCACCTCACCTCCCCCACCCCGTCGGGCTGTATGTGTTCTGGTGCCTGGTGCCTGGCGCATATCGCGATTAGCTGCTCCGGGGCACCTCTGTCGGCGAGACATGTCCTGATCGATGTCGATAGTGTTGCCTATGCGGACGGTGGCGCGGCGGCGCTAGTACCTGCCTCGCCCTGCCCGTTTTCGGATCCGGGAGACCGTTTGCGCTTGTCAAGGGTGCATTCGGTGTCAAGATCTCGCGAGAAAGAGCCAATCGACGGGGGTGCGAGGACGCACGGTCGTGTCTTGGTCGATGCGGACGGGGCGGCTTTCTCAGCTTCCATCTTTAACAGACTTGGGCCGGTGGATTGTATGGGTGGATGGATATCCATCGTGACTCGGCAGGCACATGGAGTCTGGCAGAGTGAAGCAAGCGTGATTGAACCCACCACACCACTTCCACTGTACTGGGGAGAGAGCGGTGTGAACGGTGATCTTCATATCGTTGGGGGCCCTACGGATGGCCGACGCCTTGGAAACCAACAGCGCCCACTCACTTCGTCCCAATGCGGATGACTTCATCTCGTTCCAGCCCGCTGGGGGTGACCCGCCGCCCTCCGCTCAGGCTCCCAGGTTTTCCGCCCGTCCCCAACACCAACACCGGACGACGGGCCAAGACTCGAGCAAATGATGGATGAATGACAACGCGGGAAACGGGGATTGCCTGCATGAGTCGTGACGGCCTCCCGGGAACGAGGGGCCGTGCGTCTCTATGCTCCAACGCTGACGCATCAATGTCGTCTCGTCGAGCACGGCACGCTCGATGGGAAGAAGCATGAACGCTGCCGTGGGCGACGAATCATAGAGACAAGAGAAGGACATGAGACGTTGTCGCTTATGCGCTGCTGTCTCGTCAGTCCCCTTGCTTGGAGTGTGGCAAATTAGCTGTCTCGCGGATGCACTATGCAGCCACACGACTTGGGAGAAGAAAGCGCAACGGTGGCTTTCGAGGCAGAGCGCCGCGGCCCCGGCAGCATGCTGCAAGGAGCTCTGCCTCCGGTGCAGAATGGAGCCGCGTTTTGGGTTGTGTTCGCCCGGGAGGACGTCGACAGGGGACACGAATTGGGACGCCTTGGTCGCCAGCCGGAGGTGATGGAGATTCGCTTGGGTGGGTTCGCGCCAAGTGGTTCACTGAGCCCAAACTATCGGTTTCACCGACGCAGGTTCCAGCGCAGGCTTTTCGTCTGATGTTGAGCCAAGGGGCAGGGGGGCATCCCGTCAAAGATCCAGGAACAAGGGATGTGGAAACCCACAGGGAGAGAGAGAGAGAAAAGAAAGGAAGGGAAAAAAAAAGAGGGCAAGAGAAAACATGGGTATACGGACAAATGACGGAAGCCCAAGGCTCCGGACGGGGGAAGGAAGGAAAGATAGAAACAGGGGGGGTTCTGGGCGAGTCAACTCTATCGAGGCGGACCAACAGCGGGCATCGGCCAGGGATGTTGAAAGCTGGCAACCGGGAAACGGCACATCTTCGCCCAGCGGCCCAGAGGAGCAACCAGCCAGCTTCTCCAGTAATTAAGCTACATTTTGGCCTCGCTCTACTGTCCCGATCCGTGCAGGACTTTTTGAGATTTTTTTTTTCTCTCGCTGCCGTTCCTCTTTTCCTTGCCAGCGCTTTCGTTGCTCATTTCGTTTGTTAGCCTCGTGACCCGGGACCACTTCCTGGTCGACGACCCGTCATTCTCCTCCTCCCTTCTCTCCCTCTCTTTGCTAGCTTGGGTTGTGGATCGGCTGATGGACGCACTCGTTAGCTTGGGCGGCTATTTCTGGGTGTCGGGTGAGGCGAAGGTTTTTATTGTATTTTTCACGTACGCTACTTTCCCTTCTTGGTGCATAGTGCTTTCCGAGACCGACGATGGATACGGGTTTTGGAATGACTGGCTCCACCTCGCACCTCTGCGCAAGGAGGCCGATTACGAATAATGCTCGGATGATGCTACATGCCAATCTCGTCCCAACCTTTCTTCGTCATACACACACGTCTCCGAAGGCCGCCGTGCGAGCCGACCAAGCCGCGCCGGCGCATGCCCAGGCGTTTCGGCCGTCGAAGAGGGGGCGCGCTCCCGCGATGGGGACTGGTCGGTGCTCGCAGCTGCACACCCTCGCAAGGGACAAGCGCCGCGGCGTATTTGGCCCAGCATCGTCATGGCCATAGCAAAGGACCGTTAAGAGAGGGTTCATGGCTTCACGGTGGCGATGTGGATGGCATTGCGGATCGCCATGTCGGCCTGCCCATCGACCCGGTAAGGGGGAGGCGAAATCCTTACGAAAAGGGGAGACGGGTTCCTTCTGGACGTCTGGACGGGCTTGACGGCCGACCGCCCCCGCTTGGTGCTGCCGAGTGCCTAGCTTGACACCATGTTCATGTCAAGGCCAGCCTCGATACATCAGCGCTCAGCTTCCGTCCCTGCATCATCTCGGCCATGACCCTCCCCGTCCCGAGACTCAGACTGATGCCCCACGGCCCGTGCCCCGCCGCGAGGAACACCCCGCCGTCGGCGCCGCCGCGCGTCGTCACCCCACCCAGCCGCCCGTCCGGGATGCGGGTGAGTATGGGCGCCCCCGAAGTCGTCACCGGCCGGAAGCACAAGCCCTGCCGGACGACCTCTAGCCCCGCGCCGCCGTCGTCGACGATGCGCTCCGCTGTGGTCTTGAGCTGCGCGATAGCCTCGGCGGACACGTGCGCCTGGCCCGGCAGCGGTGGGAGGGGGCAGGAGCCGTTCACGCCGGCGATGTAAATGTGTCCCCCGACTCTCGAGAAGAGCTCCGGCGAGAACCCCGCGCCGTCGGTGCTGAAGATGGCGTGGCACCCCGGTTGCTGCGTCTCGCTCGGCCCCGAAGGCTTCACGACGAGGGAGTGGCCAGCCAGGCTGGAGACGGGCACCTCGAGGGACGCGCCCGGGAACAGCTGGGAGAAGACCCGGGGCGACCAGGCGCCGGCGGCGACTACGAGGCGGGTGCAGGGCACATCGGTCTCGGTGGAGGACGTCGTTTCGCCGATGCGGACCGAGGCGAGGTCGCCGCGGAGGTCGGTGCTGACGGAGAGGACGACGGCCGGGTGGTGGAGGTGGACGCCGGCGGATCGGCACTGGTCCAGGAGGAAGTGGCAGAGACGGAGGGGATCCCTGGGGAGGGACGGAGTCAGGTTTTTCATCCAAGAGGTGCACGAGTCGCGGGGTATCTGACGCACACTTGCCCGGTGGTGTCCGCGTCCCCAATTATCTGGACGTCATCGCCATGTTCCCTGCGCAGCCATGACGGGCCGTTGCTGGGAGCCTCGACGGCCTCGACGACGTCGGCTCGGCTGCCGCCGTCGCGCAGCCAGTCGGCGTCCCTCTTGTTCGTATTCTTCGGTGCGGCCGAGTGACTGAAGGTCGTGCTCGTCGACCACCCCCACTTCTCCCTGCCATTGTGCTCCTCGGCGAGTTTCTTGTGTTCGTCGAAACTCAGAGCCCCAAGCGCGGCGGATGCGGGCGAGAACCAGTCCCGCGCGATGAAGCCCCCCGCATACCCCGAAGCCGAGGCGAAGAGCTCCGGCGAAGGCTCGACGAGATGGATTGTGGAGCCGGGCTGGTGGTCTGCGAGGTAGTATGCGATCGAGATGCCTATGATCCCGGAGCCCAGTATCACTGTGTTGCTCATTTTGAACCTGAGAATCTCACGAACTTTGGGGATACCGAAACGATGACGTTGTGGTGTTGAGAGCTCGAGCTCTTGGACGACAGAGCTGCCGACCCCGCCAAACTGATAAGATAAGGATACCGGTGCTGCTGCCCCCCCACTCTGCGACACTGCGGATGGCGCAAGCTTCCCGCTCCATCTTTCGCTGTGCAGAGTTTGAGTGAGAGGCCTTTTCTTCTTTCGTGTTGCATCTGTCCCGTCGGATTTGCTCGGAACCAAAGCTGCTTGCAGGACTGCCACACAAAAGTCCCAAATTTCCCTGTCTAAACAAACCAGCACCACAGACGACACACCATGGCCTCCAAAGTAATCATCGTGACCGGCGCCAGTCGAGGCATTGGCCTGGCCATCGCCCAGCACCTGCTCAAGGATTCCCACAAGGTCGTTCTGGCCGCGAGGTCAAAGGATCAGTTGGAGGCCTTGAAGACAGCTCATCCCGGGCAGGTCGAGTACGTTGCTGGCGACCTGGGCGACCTCAAGGTGAGCCGAGTCTTGTTCATACTATTCCAAGGCATGCATGCAATACTGACGGGGCGCAGTCCATCCCAAAGATCGCCCAGGTAGCAATCAAGACATTTGGCAAGATTGACGGCATCGTAATCAACCACGGCGTGCTTGAGCCGGTCACCCGCCTGGCAGACTCATCCGTTGAAGAATGGAGGAAGGCATACGACATCAATGTGTTTAGTGGGCTCGCATTGGTGAGAGAGGAATTCTGATTCATTGCTTTGTTCTAGTCTGACATTCACAATAGGTGCAAGCATCTCTGCCCGAGCTGCGCAAATCAAAGGGCTGCGTTCTCTGGGTTTCCTCGGGCGCGGCCACCGGCGCGTACGCCGCCTGGGGAGCCTACGGCACCTCCAAGGCTGCGATGAACCACCTCTCTGCGCACTTGGCAGTCGAGGAGCCCGAGATCACGAGCATCGCCATCAGCCCCGGCCGCGTCGACACTGCCATGCAGAAGGTCATCCGCGACACGGGCAGCGGCCACATGGCCGAGAAGGACCACTCCTCCTTCGTGTCTGCTTTCGACAAGGGAGAGCTATTCAAGCCTGAACAGCCCGGCAACGTCATGGCGCGATTTGTGGTCAAGCCTCAGCATGACCTGTCCGGCATGTTCATCAAGTAGGTTGCAACGAAACCCCGTGCGAGCCGAGTGATTGTCGCTAACCCAGTCGCAGATGGCAAGCTGGCGAGCTTTCAGCATACCAAGACGCGTAGTTTGTTCACTAAAAGTCCAATGTTAGCAATTGCTCTTTCTTCCTGAGCTGCAAATAGAAAACATTGATGAAAGGATGCCTCAGTCGAAAGATGAAAAGCTCATATTTGATTCCACATTGTTTATTCAGGATTAGCATGGAATATGTTTCATCATCATCGGCAAACCCGCTAGGGTGAAGTAAAAGAAGAAAAATTGCGTGGTCGCAACCTACCTTGAACATAAACCCTGTAGGCATGGATTGTGAGCAGAGGATGCTCGTCAGTCGTTGCGTGTTGCCACATCCTGAAGCCCCATAGCAAACAAAGCAAGTCAGTCCCGCATTCACGTATTCTTGTCGTCCAAGAATGTGCGATGGGTGAAGCAGATGCTCAGGGTCGAGATGTTTCCGTCATGGAATGTCGGTATTTGATAGTACTTTATTTTGGACATCATCGCTTGGAAGCGCAGGTGTGCGCAAAACAGGGAGTGGGACGAGCAGCTTTGGCCTTGGGCGCGCTTACATTTCCTATCTTGAATTTCTGTCAGCAATAGTCGAGCCAGATGAGCAGGAAAATGCAAGTTCATGGTGATAGATCAGAGAAGTCCGTTTGGCTTGGACGGTCATTCACCACTTTGAGGGGAGTTATTCCTCGTAAGTTTGGGGCGACAACAAGGCTCATCATTTCGATTTGGGGGAAGGGGGGTGAGAGGAAGGGGGAGAGGGAGAAGGAGTAACCTACCAAAGTCAACCCGAGACAGCAGAGCCGCCAGCTGCTCCAAAGTAAGAGCGCATGGTGTTTTTCAGGCTCTGCTGTTTGGTGATGTGAGAGGAAAGAAGCAAGAACATCGTCGAATATTTCCTCTTTTAAGGTGCAGAAAAAATTTGGAGTGATTGGGAGTCGACTGGCCCGTGCGGTGCGGAACCACGGATACATCTTTCGCCGATCGGCCGGTGCCTGCCTGCCTGCGCCCCCACCGCGGCGGGCCACGAGCGTGCCCTGCTGCAGTTGAGTGTGCCCGAATTGTGGCACCGTGGCTCCTGCTGGCGGCGGCGGCGGGCGCGCGCGGGGGGTTCAAATGCAGTTCATGTCCCGCATCCAAAGGAGCATAAAAGACCCCACCATACACACTCAGCAGCCGGAGCGCGAGCCACACCTTCAAGTCCCGCGATGCCTCACCTGTCCACTTCGCTATAGCATTTTTCACCGCCAGCCCCCTCCCGTATAAGTTCGTGAACCAGCCGGGTCCACGGTCGCTCACCCACACACACACGTATATCACTGCGCCGACGGCCAACACTAGTAGACGCCGTCATTTCCGCTGATCGAGCGAAGCGACCGAGTTGCCAGCCTGGTCAAAGTTTCTTTTTCGTCTCATCCCCCTTCTCACGGCGTTGCTCCTCATCTCATATCGCAACCATGTCGGATCACGACCTTGCGGGTAAGTGAAGCTGTATTTCCCAACCCACCTCCACTTCACCCTGCCCTGTCTCCCATTTTGTCCCTTGTCGGCCTGCCAGGCATTCACTGTTGGTGTCCACCACCAGCTTCTGAATGCCTTCTAGGCATCACCCAAATCCTCACGTCGGGCGCCATGTAAAAGGCTCTCAGTGCCAGCCATGTGTCTTCGTCAACGCCCCTTTCATCCAGCATGTCCTAGCCGCGATGGGCAACAAATCGGATAGATACTGGAAATATCGGGACTGCCAGTGCAGTCCGCATCACTCATTTAGCTTGACTGCTGAACTTGATTGCTGACAATTATCACAGGCAACGATGACTTATCCTTGCCAAAGGGTACGTACTTCCACCCGGGTGCTGTAGCTTTGAGACTCGGTCTCCATGATGCGACTCTCGCTCCCCCTTCCTCACAGCAAAATGCTAATAACCGTCATAGCCACCGTCCAAAAGATCGTAACCGAGATTCTGCCGCCCTCCGCCGGCGTCGCCTTCTCAAAGGAGGCCCGCGACCTGCTCATCGAGTGCTGTGTCGAGTTCATCACCCTCATCTCCTCTGAGGCCAACGAGATCTCGGAGAAGGAGGCTAAGAAGACCATCGCTTGCGACCACATCACCAAGGCCCTTGAACAACTGGGCTTCGCAGACTACGTTCCCGCCGTACTAGAGGCGGCCGCCGAGCACAAGGAAGTGCAAAAGGCATGTCTACTTGCTTTGTCTCGAACCATCCCTCCCCCCTCCAAGTGCTAACACATCCACACAGGGACGTGAAAAGAAGGCCAACAAGTTTGCCAACAGCCAGATCCCTCTCGAGGAGCTCGAGAGGATGCAGAGAGAGGCGTTTGAGGATGCCGCCAACCGCCACGCTTAGAAGGGAGGTCACTAGGAAAAGGGCGTTTGCTTCGTTTGATTCGGCATGGAAACGGCGTTTAGTGAGGTACACAACTACTGGGGCTTTGGGGGAAACATGATGTGGTTTTCATCACGCTGACGAATGCATGAATCCGGCTCGAGGGGCCGTTAGGGGAGGGGGAGCGCGGTTTTTTTGATACGCAGGGTCTTGGAGCGACAAACGATTCATTCGGACGACATGGATCAATCGGATAGTCTCTCTCGCACACATCAATCACAGACCTCGAGTGGCTTTGGTCCATCGTAACACAAACACACATTTCTTTTGTTTGCTCGTAGCCCCGATGGGCTGCCTGTCTACACAAAGTATACATGATGGACCAAACTTATTGATATCATAAACATCCCTCATAATCAGCTCCCCAGAAAGCAACAACGCCATGGATCCCGTATATACCTGGGGAACCGCAATCCCCGTACCCCATCCCAATAGACTCCTCTTTGAATCACCCCTACCACAGTCGCCGCTGATAGTAGACCTTCTCCTCTCCTTCCGCCAACCGCCTCAACTCATCCTTAATCAGTCTCCGCCTCTCAGCTCGACTGATGGGCTTCTGGTTCGACGCGTCGGGGTCCGGGTTCTTCTGGTCCTTAACCTTCCATCCCTGGATGTTTCTCTCCCTCTCGTCCATTTTCTCCAGGTCTTCCTTGCTGACGCCACCCTTTTCTTCCTTGTCCGACGGAGTCATCATCTTCTGCCACATATCGGACGTCCAACCCGCCGCCTTCTGACCAGCCTTCTTTTTCTGTTGTTGCTGCTGCTGCTGCTGCTGCCGCTGTTGCTCGGGCATCGTGGGATTCACCTCGATGATGATCTGCTCCTTCTTACCCGCCCCGTTGGCGCCGCCCGTGACATCTTTGAGGTGGTCGGGCACGTAGTACGACGCCTTGGGTGAGGGTCGCGACTCGGGCTTGATGGCCTCGCGCAGCTGGTTGAGGGTTCGCTGTTGGATTACGTAGCCACTGAGGAACAGAGCTGCGGTACAGGAGACGACTAATATGGCAGGCGTGCGACTGCAGCAAACGGGCGCGCGGCTCGCGTTCGCGCAGGACGCACAATCTGAGGTTAGCCGTTTGTTCTCTCTCTTCCATTCCCCGGGAGTGCGGGACTGGAATGCGGGAACGGGGGCGGGTGTTACCGATGGCCGAGGACAGGAGGACCGAGACTTGGGAGGAGGTGAGGAGCACCATGGCAGCTGCGGAATTTTTCGGGAGATTTCTGACAGAATTTAATTATTGAAACTTGGCGATATAATTTGTAGATGTTTTTCAGAAATTTTGCCGACTTGAGCCTCGTTGATCTCGTTGTCTGTTCTCCTTGATCCAGTGTCGCAGTCGCCAGATGTGACGCGGCGTGGGTGTGAACTTGGAAGTTGGCTGTTTACTTGGTTCGCACGGCAACAATCGATAAGCGCCGTCAATTCGCCGCGAACCTCCAACTTTTCCCTCTGCGTCACGCCTGTTCGGGCCGAGAGCTGCTGTCGCATCACTGCCACCCCACCATCCGCAAGAGCTATCTTTACGCACCGCGAATACTCTCGACTGCCGAGCATCATCCTCATCGAAGCTTCTCGCGGACCGAATCATTTTATAGCGAGCTGTCAACCATCCGAACATCCCAACAACACATCACAAGACGTCGCAACGATGAGCAAACCCGACCTCGTCTACGCCGACGAGCGGCGCTTCCTCGACGAGCGCGGCTCCTCGGCCTCGCTGGCGCCCAACGGCGAGAACCCGGCTACGATCATGGAGAAGGCCGTACGCGAGCGCATCATCGACTCGTACTTTTACAAAGAGCAGTGTTTCGCCGTCAACGAGGCCGACATTGTCGACCGCGTCGTCGAGCACGTTTCCTTCATCGGCGGTACCTACGGCGTCACCCAGAAGCCCACGCCGTTCCTCTGTCTGGCATTCAAGCTGCTGCAGCTCGCGCCGTCGGACGACGTGCTCGAGACGTATCTCAAGTTTGGCGGGGAGAAGTTCAAGTACCTGCGCGCGCTGGCGTGTTTCTACATTCGCATGACGAGGAAGGCGAGGGACGTGTATCTCCTGTTGGAACCGTTCTTGGAGGATCGGAGGAAGCTGAGGAGGAAGGGACGACAGGGGACGAGTCTGACGTACATGGATGATTTCGTGGACGACCTCTTGACCAAGACGAGAGTTTGTGCGACGAGTTTCAGGGAGCTGCCGAAGAGGTCTGATCTCGTGGACCTTGACGAGCTGGAGGAGAGGATCAGTCCGCTGGGAGACATTGACGAACTGCTGGAGGAGGAAGAGGAAAGAGAAGCCAACGAGAGGGAAGCCAATGCAAGGGAAAATGGCGCGGACGACTCGGAAGGGGAGATTGCGGAAGACAGAAGTGGTGATGGCGAGCCGATGGATATTGAGGGAAGGTCGAGATCACGGTCGAGGTCGAGGTCAAGAAGCAGGCAACGGTCCCCTTGAGCAAGCGATGTTAGCCGAATATGATACCCAGCGTCCGGCTCCAAAAAGGGCAGCGGCGAAAACAGAATGAGGCAGCTTTTGCGTGCATGGTAGAGTTTGTCTTAGTGAGCATCGGGGGTATATTTTTATCCTAGTGTACAATTTTCAAACAGCTGTCTTCACACCATTGCGTGAACTCCTGCGAAGCAAGACAATACTCGTCAGCCGTACTCTAGCAAGCGTAATCAAGCAGAGAGCTGACGGAAGAGGTCCTTGGCCACACCGAGCAACCTCTTGTCGTCCCAGTACTGGCCGATTAGCTGAAGCCCCGCCACCTTGCGGCTCTCATCCGCCTCCGCATCGGGCGACTTGATCTTCGTCGGGATACTGATGGCTGGCAGCCCAGCCAAGCTCGCTGGTACGGTAAACACATCGTTCATGTACACCTGCACCGGCGTCTGGCGCTTAACATCTTCGATCCTGGGCGCAAACGTCGGCGCCGTGGGACACAGCAAGAAGTCCACCTGCGACGGCCCAAGCTTATCCTGCAGCTCGACCTCGTCCCTCATATCGCTCAGATCGAACTGCTGCTCGTCGTACAGTGGATTCTCCAACCGAAGGACGCGGTCGAAATCACGCTGCACGAGCTTACGCACCCGTTGCGCCTGGATGAAGTAGTTGTCCATGGCCTCGGAGCTCAGGCTGTAGGATCCGAGAAGGATGCGGCGCTTGACCTCGTCACCGAAGCCGAGGCCGCGCGTCTTGGAGTACAGAACCTCGCCGGCGCCGTCGCTCTCGTCGCCACGGGTTCCGTAGCGGACGCCGTCGTATTTGGCAAGATTGGAGGAGGCTTCGGCGGGCGCAATGACGTAGTATGCTGAGAGGGCGTGCTTGGTTGATGGGAGAGATACGGGGACGACGTCGATTCCGGATCGCCGGAGCAGGTCTGCTGCGTCGGACCATGCGGTTCTGATATTGGGATCTAATTCTTCGATATTGTATTCGAGGGGGATGCCGATTCTGAGGCGTGAACGGCGGTCTACCCCTTGGCTCTGCTGCTTCTTTCTGAAGCTCTCCGATAAGGATGTTGGGTCCTGGTCGTCGTGCTCCCCGTCCAGGCCGGTGCTGAACATCAGATCCTCGATGACGCCAACCTCCCTCGCAAGCAGGCCAACAGTATCGAGCGAGTTCGCATACGGCACGACGCCGAATCTGGAGAGCATGCCGTATGAAGGCTTGTATCCCACAACACCGCAGTATGCCGCAGGGAGACGAATCGAGCCGCCCGTGTCTGTTCCTAGCGCAACGTCCGCCTCGCCCGTTTGAACCGCAACCGCACTCCCTCCAGAGCTTCCGCCTGCAGAGGTAGCGGTCGACGACAGGGGGTTGAGCACCGGCCCATGTATCGAGTTCAAGGAGTGAGATCCCATGCCAAACTCATCCATGTTTGTCTTGCCGACGACACGGGCGCCTCGTTCCCGGAGTTGGCGCACGATGGTGGCTTCGTAGGGGCTTCTGTGTGACGAGAGAATGGCCGAGGAGCACGTTGTCGGTAGGCCTTGAGTCGCGATGTTGTCCTTGACTGCTAGTTTGAACGTGCTTTTGGTATCGGTATTCGGAGGAGGAGCAATTGCCATCGCATCGGAAGTTTCTAAAGGTAGCAATTAGCTCTGGCGCAACTAATGGGGAGCTGGGCCTACTGTACGTGTCCGGACGAAGTGGTTAAAGTCATGGCGCGAACGCCATTGTTGACGAGTCAATTGATGGATGCTTTTCGATGCCAGAGGCCGCAGGCGCACCCGCGATAATTTGACATGGGAGGACATGTGGTTCAATTGCCAGCTTTCAACGCTGGTTCTTGCAGCATCTCCGGTACATTGTGACGACGGGCTTGCCATCTCGGTGAGCATCGGACCCAATTCGCCGACCGACGGTAGATGACTAAGCGGAATGTCTCCACTTTCGTGTTTAAGCTCCGGGATCCACGAACAACTTCCTTCCGTGATCCGAATGTGACCGGCTCATCTTAGAGTAGGTTTGAAGCGCTCCCTAAAAGGGTTTCACCATGGGCACTAACATCATTCGCCCCGGATAAGCAAAGCTCATAGATGGATCATCAACTTGACTCCCCTTGTTCGCACAACCTATCATGTCAGCGATCCGACTGTCCTACCCTTCAAACTCAGCCGACTGGCTCGATTTCTGGGAAAGAGTGCCAAGGTAGTCATCTGCCACCTGGGTGCAGCGACCTGGACGTCACCAACAGCAACAACACTACGTGAGGTTCTCATCTGAGGCTCTGCCAGAAAAACATATCCATGCAATCTACTTGGCTATTAAACAAAGACCACTTGGCGTTTCTTCTGACCTAGCTCTAGACTTTCAAAAGAAGATGAAGACCCGGCGTTAGTTATAGTTGGATTTGATTATTGAATCGTTCGCACAAGCCTAAGCACGTAATTGGCACATCAACGCAGACTTCCGAAGTCGTGGGAAAACCTAGATGGAATACTTCAAGGCCTAAAAAGGAACTGTGATCTGAATTTGCCTTTGGATCCTTCGTCACATGTTTACAGGGGAAAACAGATCTTGTCAGACCGGCGGGCTTCGAGGGTCTTTTGACAGCTGTTGGAATGATTCATCAACAGGGTCGTCGCTCGCTGGACAAGCGAGGTGGAGGCCTTGCTACCGCAAGAATGAAGGAAACTTGAGTATATCGATGTTACCCAGCTCAATTTGGTCGAGCTTTTGTCGTCGGGCGAGAAAGGACCAAGTCTCCGAGGAAGACCTAGGAAGCACGACGTAGATATGCTCCTCCGAGCAGAAACTTCAAATTATTGGTTTTATCACGGAGGCCAATGGAGTAGCTGTTGTTATCGACTTTTCTGGAGCATTCAAATGTGCAGCTCGGCGTTAAAAACGATTGTGCAAAGTCCTACGGAGTTAAATACGAAACATTCGGCCACCTCGTACAAACTTCGAACAATGGGCGCTACCAGCCTATTTTTTCACGTAAGCAGTTTTGAATGTCATCTCATCTTGGGATCTAATTCAAGCTCTTCATTATACAACGAGGAGATATATTAAGACTCTCGGAACCTAAGTCATGTTGGCGTATCAGTATCTAATTTCTACATCTATGTGTGGTAACCCATTTCAGCTTCTTTCTGTCTTTTCTCTGACAGCTTCCTCTATCTGACCGCCTTCATCACGAGAGATGAAGCTGCTGGAGTTCTTCGTAGTTGGTCTCGTTCTATTTTTCTCAGTAAATACGAGACCTGGATGACCAAAAGCGAGAGAAAATACGGCTAAGACCATAATACTGCATACTCTTAGCAACTTTCAAACAGTGAGATACCGACAGTGTGAGAACTTACGCCGACTCCAATGCAATGAACAACGTTTCGTCCCGAAACCAGTGACTGAAGTATCCTTCGTGTAACTCCACGATGCGATAGATACATCGAAGAAGAATGAGGAACGTGCTAAGGCCAAGGAAGAGCAAGTATAACTTCAGTCTTTGACTCATGGGGGGCCGAGTTTTTGAACGAGTGTACGTGATCATATAGTCAGCAAACAAGCTGCAAAATACCAGCAGCGAAGCCACTTGTAGAACCAATCCGGCGAGTGATATATCGACACCCTGATCCACGTCCTCTTTGGTTGTGCCGACTGCCGACAATGCACCGCCTGCAGCCTGTAGAACGAGAGAGACAATATCCACCGGGATGAAGGTCCAGTAGTAGAGGCGAGGAGAAAAACGGGACATCGATCGATCGAGAAAGTTGATTCTGGCCGACATACTGATTAGCTCCTGCATGGTTCTCCAACACCCGGAATTTGACCATTACGTTTGAGAAAGAAGGACGTAGATGGCGGCTGAGAAGAAGACTGGCGCTACTGTGATGCAGACTGCCGAGGCGCATTAGCTTCTTGTTACATATCGAGGCACCACAAAGCCAAGAGAATTCTTAGCTGGGCGAAACGACTTACTAATCTGCATGAGGAAACCTTCAAAGTCAAATGGATTATCATGAATGAGAAGTCTTCCGACATAACCGACGATTTCCAACACGCAACCGCATATCATACTGGCCATGAACCCCCATGTTTTCCACTTGATACCTTCGATCGCATGAACAACCAAAGCCAAGGCAAAAAATGCGATAAAAGTGCCGCTCGCGGGAATAGAAGGCTGGTAGCGAAGGATACTCCATTCTATGGGGCAGAGCTCAAGTGTGCAGTTGGCGTCCGGCCCGAAGGCGATGAGGCCGTTGGGTAAATTGTCCATGTGAACACAGGTTTGAACAGAAACGAAAGAATTCGATTTAATGTGTTGTCAACAGGTTGTACTAAAGTCGCAAGTAGTGGCTCTTGAACCTGATAAAAACAAATGGCGATGGCAACACCCGTCTCAGTGAGCGCCATATAGCGGTCTTATAAATCACAGCTCGGTCTACGGGACCAGAAAGATCGCCGAAAGTTCATATCACTGACCCACGGTCCGAGGCTCCGCGGGAGCCGGGTCCGTTGTAAGATTTTGCCTACGGTCGTGACGTCAGAACGTGGCTTAGTTGCATTTGAACGTGGCACGCTGCCTTGTCGTGATGCCCCTCGCTCCGAGTTGTCGACTGGTAATTCAACCGCCAACCCAAAAGCTTTCATTCGGGTTGGACGAGCACACTAACATAAGTAAAACCCGATCATTGGCATCTGTGAAGCCCATAAACATCTTCCCTGAGGTATCGGCACAGAAATCCGTGTGGGAGCCTTAGGATTTACACATTCATTGTGGCTGTTGCCCGGCTCCAGTAAGAGGTGGTAAGATAAAAACCCTGTTCTCATACGATGTTGACCGCCAGACCATCGAATACGATTGGTCGCAATTCTCCGAAGACTATGAAGGAGAGGTCAAAAGGTGGAGCTCATTAGAGCGCAAACAACAACAATTGACACGATTGCGTGCGCGTCTGGAGCTAGGAGTGATAACAGTATGAATTCCGAAGTTCAAGATCCTGGTGGACTTTACCTCTTTGGGACAAACCCTCTCGACGCTAGCGCCGCGTGGTGCTTCTCTCGGGTGGATCCTCCGAGTGTTCCATGAAATTGGGGGTCCAGCATCATGGAGAGAGGCGTAGTGAAGTATGTGCGACGGAGCCAAAGTCCCTTGTTCGTAATTTGAGAATAGACTTCGGCGTGGGAATTGATTGGCCAGAAATACGCATCGAAGTCTTCACAATCGTTGAGGTGCCCACTCCTGTTCGCGTTCCGGCATGGCCCTCCGTGGTGTATTCGCCTCAGTAGCACGGCGGATAAAAACATGGGTATCTACGGAACAGAGCCTCGCAAGAAAGACGAACTTCTGGAGGAGACGCAGGTAAAATATTAGAGTGGAGGCGGCACGGCTGTGACCTTCAACACACACCATCTCATGGCCACAAAAGAGACCTCTAAAGAGACTAACGTCTAACTGTTCTAAAACATGGCAGCTGCTGACCACGACAACCGAGGTGAGCAACCTATTTTGGACATTCAGGGCTTCAATGACACGCCTGTTCTTCCCAAAGTCACTTTCTCCGCCTACGAAGATAGCTATGAATTTGGGAACTAGATTTAACTACAGCTTACAACGATCTTGACCACACCGCTATTGTTCCTGCATCAGTAATTCTCTGTTCGGCCTAGATAAACTCGCGCTTCAGACAACCTGCTGTTGGCTCTTCAAATTCTGACAATTGTACCACTTATGCAACAAAGGTCTGGGACCCTTTTCACACAAAGGCCATAAGGAAGTTGATGGGCTTCAATTTCCTGAATCAGGGTAATATTACGTTGCTTTTCCTTAGATGACGAAAGGACTCGAATGCCGTCATTTCTGAATTAACAGGTTTTATGTCGAAATACCGATATAATATTGTTATTATTTGAATATTTTGAAGACATACTGGATGCGCCAACCCCCTTCTTATTTCCTTTTCTCTTAATACTTTTTATAGGACATTCGAGTCGGCTATATTTAGACATGGTTGCTCATGAATGCCACTGTATGGGAGTCAGATAACCTAGCACAAAGCTGGAGACTTTAGTGGCCGTAGAGTATGGGTTGGGAACCATCCTCCTGTGTAGACCGCCAAGTCTGTAGCAAGTAATACTTGTATTCAACGACAACCTCAAATCTTTTGGCCTTCACCACGTCCGAAAATGCAAGCACTCGTGTCTGCTCTGTCGCCGTCTCCACATGCTGTCCCACGCAATCGACGAAATGCATATACACAGCGATGCCCACCTCTGTCTACATCATTAGAGTCTCTACACCGGAAAGAGTAATCAACGCCTGTTGATGAAGTGCTGCAGTAAGCAGAACGGGCAGATCGCACATCAGCGACTTTCATGCTTTGTACTGCAGCCATTGAGAGACCCCGGCGAGAGCCCTGTGACAGTATTGGGTGATGCAGATGGATGTTTGGCTCTCAGGTTCTAGGGATAGCTCAAGGAGGGGTTCGACTATGCGGGATTGTAGCGTGGATGCCTCGAAGATGATTTTGAGGACTTGGAACTGTGTGTTGAGAGCTTCCCGTGGTTTCACATCCTCCGACTTCGAGATTGACTTCTTTTCTTTGGCACTGGAAACCCAGGCGATAATTCTGGGAATTTTGGCCAAGATTTCAAGAAGCTCATAGATCACAAACATACATACCTGGGTTAAAACCTTGCCCGCTACATCAATGCCAAAAGCATTTCGTTCTCCTTAGCGTCTGAAACATGCTCATGTACTATGGGGCGTGGCGGTAGAACTTTATCAGACGTTACGTCGATATTAATTGGTTCTGCATCTTTGGATATGCCGAAGAGAATGCCGAGGCAGCGGAAGAACCGAACCAAACCCTTCTCGGCGGAGGTGAAAGCAGGACCATCTCTCAGTATTTTGTGCGCAGTGATATAGTCACATATTCTCCGAAGCCACTTTCGAAAGGCGCCAGTCTCAAAGGCTATAATGAACTATGTCAGATGAGACTATGGCCTTGATTTGGCACCGAAAATAGGTTAGAGGTTCTTCCCATACATCAACCACTGCGAGCAAGAGGGCACTGAAGATGTTTGACCTGCGGGGTTCTTTCAGCACCATTTCGATTATATGTTTCTATCTCACCCGTGTGCTCAGGATCATTATTCTACCTTGGACGTTGCTACGCAGGAATTGCGGGTTTTTACAAGCGTAAAGGCCGCCCATGATGGACAGGTTGCGACTGACGTTCTCATCCTCGCCAGACATAATTAGCCATAACAGCTGCGCTCCGAAGGACGGACGCTTGCGTCAATGTCTAAACTGACTGGAGGTATGTGATGATATATCTCCACGAATCCTGGACCAACACCCGCGAGACTGAGGGCTCATATTGAATCACAAATAGGAAACTCGTGGATGGATCGGAGGATGCGCAGTAATAAGACAGTTTGAGCACGGCGGCCGCCATTACACTGGTACCGTCGAAATGTTCCTTGAATCTATGACGCTGGGAGTTTGGAGTTGTAAGAAAGACCAACCTCTGTATGACCTCTTGTAAGGGGCGCAACAGTGTCCGACTCTCCGCCGGTCAAGTTGTCCGCATGGCATTGGTTCGGTGCGGGCATTGAACAAACCGCGGGGTCAACACCTATAACCTTGTTGTCACAAATTAGAATAGGAAAAAAGAAAAAGAAAGAAACCACCGATGTGGCTTTGTCTGAACTAGGACAATACAGTTGACTTGGAGCGTTGACAGGTAGCTCGGCATGGCAAAAAGTAGGATGGATTAGGGAAGTTAACGGGCCCGCTAGGCGGTCCGCGCATTCCGGATACCGCGGGGCGATCAGCTAGCGTGGCCGGAGCACCAACACCAGGCCATTACGGTAACAGCACAATGTACTTGGATGCGCAACAGCGACTGTTGCGAGGCGCATCAAATCTGAAGTCTGCTCAAATAGAATAATCTAGACCAGACGACATTCTATCGTGTGCTGCTGACATGCTCATCTCTACTATCACGTAAAAAATCGAATTTCGGTGCGCCGAACATTACCTGAACCTGCACATGGGCGTTGAATAGCCTTCAGTCCAATGGAGCTTGAATGATGGAGCCATGAACACCATATTGGAATCTGAAAGTCCACAAGGTCTTCAACAACTTGATTAAACCAAACTCTCACAAGAAACAATTGTTCAGGAAGTTGTGCCAACAAGGAGCCAGGCCTTGGTAGTGCGGCGTCAAAGCAAATTGATATCGGATACACCCAATATGTTCGCAGGCAACTTGAATATCAAGGCGCTGCCTTGATTGCCTATAGAATTTTACATGATGCGACTCGTGATAGACAGGCATCGGCAAGTGTTCGATACATGCATGTGGCCCAACGATTGGGGATAGATCGTTTTTATACCTGCAAATGCTGAATGGGGAACGGGATCAGGGACCTGTGTGTTGGAATATCAACCAATTAAGGGGACCTGGTGAAAAGTCTGTTACACGAGGACCACGTTGAACCGTAATTGACAAACAACGATATCCTGGTCTCATGAATCCCAAAATGGATTTGATCGTGGTAGGCCACGACAAACTTTCAATGATTTGAACTCAGGCACCGCTAAAGTGAGTGAAGTGGGATTTTGCACGGGGCATTGATCAACTCAACCTCACAGGCATAATACTGCACAATGCGTTCGAACGAAGTACCTGAAGTTTCCTACTCTGGTCATTTTGGAAAGTGACTAGTGTTTTTATTGATGCTGAAGGTATCATTTCTTGTTGATTACAGTTTTGTTGTGAACACATTGGATAGCATGGACAAGAGAATCTTTATCCGGAAATCGGGGTTCTTTCCAAACTCCACTGTTGTGTACAGAGTGTCACTTTTGTGTTACCATATGACCGCGCATATCCGATGTCAACGCCAAAGACGACCACGTGTTTCGTGATTTTGACACATGTTCAACGGAACACATCAAAGAAACCATCAGCCGAACTTGTGGGATACCTGCCCCCAAAACGCACAATTAACACATTGAGGGCGGTTGGCCCAGGCCTGTGCATTGATCAGGCTCGCCTGCGCCCCACTGTCTCATGGCGTGAGATCCTATGCGCCAAGATCAACGGGTGCCGGACAGGATGGCGCTAACCAGCCCGAAGGCGAGAGGACTCACTCTGGGCATAAAGGGGCAAATGGACAGATCGGCTGTGATGGCTGGGCAAAAGTTTCTTTTCGACAAGAGCCGAGATCCCCTCCAAAAATACATATTTCAGCTGCCATTCGAAAGACGATACTGGTCCAATGAACTCTAAGATGGGAGATGGAAGCAAGCCTTTCGGCGTCTACGACAAGACGAGAGCACGCTAGAGAGTGTCAGCCCCAACAACGCACCGAGTCTCGCTATGCTGAAAAAGGAAAGCCGCTTCAGTGCAAAGCAAATGATGACTGCAGTACACTGTCTGGATTCTGGACCTTACGATCGAACGTCTTTACTGACGGGCACAAGTGTCCAGAACCCGGCGATCAACCTGTCTGCTCCAACAAACAAGCAGCCAACCCCTGTTCTGCCCCTGACAGCGCGCAGCGTCCGCCGTCACCCAGCATATTCGGACCCTTGCAAGCGCATGCCGAAGACCATGTCTGCACCTGTTGCCCCTCTATTATTCTGCTCGCCTTATGGAATTGGTCACTGCGAAAAGAACTTTGGTTGTTTCTGCAGGAACTGTAGGCAGCAGCTGCAGGAACCAACACGCCGAGATAAAATTCTTTCCAATGAGAACAGGGGCGTGGCAGGGCTGTTCAAATTGCATTTCGCTAATGTCATACATATATGGAATAATCAGAAGAGACATCTCAAAGACCGTTGGAGTGATGATCGTCTCGGTTCGATAATGAGCTGAGTCTCCAGTCCCGAAGGGGCACGACACCGGGCCCGGTGTTCAAACTTTCCGAGGCAGGACGAGACCATAGCCTTCATCTTATACAGATGGCGCAGGCAAAGGCGACTCCGCGCGTGGTTGAGCAAGGATGGATCTTTTCGTCTCGCTTCAGCTTCGGGGTTTTTTGGCTATCCGTGGAAGGGCGTTTTTGGGACAGAAAGAGGGCGGCGGAGTGCCGGAGGAGTCGGGCAATGTGCGCGGACAAGGTAGCACTAAGCTGGATACAGGAAGTTGTGTGGGTAAATGCCGAGTCATGCAGAATTTAATTGGTCAATTTGAAGCTCACAAAATTGTCCAAGAACAACTTGTAAAGTCAAACCAGCGGGGACGGGGTGAACGACGCTCTCCAACTTGCCATCGTTCGAGTTTCTCTTAAAAGGCGGACCCGCCCTGATCTGGCATTGAGGATCTTGGCAACTCCATGTGTGATATTGTCAATGTTGCGCGGTGCTCGCCGCCAGCAGGCCTCACCATCACCGCCAAACGGCTTAGCGCGCGGCCAAGTTCACAATTTTCTTCCCAATCCCGTTATTAGTACGTGTTGCAAGGATGACGAGCCAACTATTCCCGTGGCCCAACCGTCATCTTATCTCCCGCCGCCCGCGGCGGCGTTGACCCTCCTGTATGGGACTTTTTCGTCCTTTCCAGCTACCAGCAAGCTGGACTAGCTCGCGGCTGCCAAGTCGAGCTAACCAGGTTTCTTTGCTTTTCGTGCATGGGCGGTGCACTGTCTGAGCGAGGGATCCCACGTATGACTCGGCCTTGTTTTGCTTGTTGGAACATGGGTTCTTAGCCGTGAATCTTGGCAATTAAAACGGGATGAACATGGAGGCGAGGTAGTGCTGACAGCCCGCATCGGCGTCTTGGGGGAAACGGGGCCAAGCAGACAGACTTGGCAAAGCTCGACGGGATATATGGACGGCCTGCCTTGCCTCGTTAGTCGAGTCTGCCTTCTCTCCTCTCTCTACTAGCCAACTGTCGGTCTTACTCCAAGACAGCGTCACTCGTTTTTCATATACCAAAGTCATTCTTTACATAATATCTCAACTAGTCATTCTTTCAGATCACCATGCATTTCAAGACCGTTGCCACTTCGCTCCTTGTGGCCGGAGCGGCCGCTACCCCCCTCCGCCGCCAGGCATCGAACGAGACCTACTGCGACGAGGACCTTCCCGTTCCGAAGCCCAGCACAACCAAGGCTCACTTTCCTCCGTACCCCGTGAACACTACCATCCCCGGTGTCCCCTCGAACCCCGGCGGCTCTTACCCGGGCTATCCTTCTCACCCCGGAAACGGCGGGTCGAACCCAGGCTCCGGTTCTGGCTCCGGTTCCAACTCGGGCTCTGGTTCTAACTCGGGTTCCGGTTCCAACACTGGCTCCGGTTCCAACACTGGCTCCGGTTCCAACACGGGCTCCGGTTCCAACACGGGCTCCGGCTCCAACACGGGCTCCGGTTCCAACACTGGCTCCGGTTCCAACACGGGCTCCGGCTCCAACACGGGCTCTGATTCTAACTCGGGTTCCGGTTCCAACAACGGCTCCGGCTCTAACACTGGCTCCGGCTCTCACGGCTCTTCAACCGGTTCCAACCCGGGCTCTGGTTCCAACAACTCTGGTTCCAACAACTCTGGCTCCAACTCGGGCTCCGGCTCCAACCCAGGCTCCGACAAGGGATCCGATAATGGCTCTAACCACGGTTCTAACCCTGGCAAGGGCGATTCTGGATCTGGCGCTGGCGGTTCGTGGCCCTCTGCCTCTGCTAAGCCCTCTTTCCCCGGTGGCAATGTTCCCTCGTACCCGGGCAAGCCGACTGCGGGTTCTTCCTACGTCCCCTTTCCTTTGAACACCACCGTTCCCACTGCTGCCCCATCGTTCACCACAGTCCCCGGTGTCGCTCTCCCCACCGAGCCCGTCGCCATCCCCAGCACTACCGTTCCCATCGGCAGCAACGACACCGCCACGGCCATCAGCTCTAGCTCCAGCTCCGCTGCCCCCAGTTCTACCGCCCCAGCCACCACTATCCCCTACGGAGTTGCCATCACCAGTTGCACTGTCGACGGCGATTTCGCTCTCACCTTCGACGACGGACCTTTCACTTACACCAGCCACGTCCTTGACCTCCTTGCCGAGGCTGGTGCTAAGGCTACCTTCTTCATCAACGGCGAGAACTTTGGCAACATTAACGACTTCCAGGATGTTGTCAAGCGCATGGACGCCGAAGGCCACCAGATCGGTTCTCACACCTACAGCCACCCTGACCTTGCTACTTTGGGCGACGCCGACATCATCCCTGAGATGACCTCTCTCGAGGATGCTATTATCAACATCGTCGGAAAGTACCCTACGTACATGCGCCCTCCTTTCTTCAGCTGGAACGACAACACCCTGTCCATCCTCAAGGCTTTGGAATACCACGTCATCCATGCCGATGTAGACTCTTTCGACTACGCCAACAATGCCCCTCTGGGCAACCTGACCAGTGTCGGTATTTTCGAGCGGGGTGTCAACGCCGGTGGCTCCATTGCTCTGGCTCATGAGGTGAGTGGCATCAATTTCGGACAATCCAAATGAATAAGCATTGCTGACTTTTCCAAAGGTCCACCAGAACACCGCGGAATACCTTGTTCCCGAGTTCCTCCGCATCATCAAGGAGAAGAACCTGAGAGCCGTCACCGTCGGTGAGTGCCTCGGCGACCCCAAGGCCAACTGGTACAAGACCAAGCGCACTTCTACCCCCACCGCCACCGCTTCCAGAATCGTCGTCTCCATTACTAGCACTGCTACTCCCACCGGCGTGATCGGCCCTGACGGTGCTTGCGGTGGCTCTGAGGGCTACGTCTGCCAGGCCGGTGCTTGCTGCAGTGAGTACGGATTCTGCGGTACTTCCCAGGCCTACTGCAGTACCGGCTGCCAGCCCCTTTTCGGTGTCTGTGGTGTTGCTGGCCCCGTCGCCTCCGGCGGCGATGCTACCGCCAGCGCCCCCGCTGCCACTCCGACCGGCGCCACCGGTGGCGTTAGCCCCGACAGCTCTTGCGGTGGTGCCAACGGCTACACCTGCCCCGGTACCACTTGCTGCAGCGAATACGGTTTCTGCGGCGACACTACCGCTCACTGCGGTACCGGTTGCCAGCCCCTTTTCGGCACCTGTGCTTAAATCTTTCGCCGTATTGCAGAGGTTGCGTGTGTAATATCTGTCTCATCCCCGTAACGTCGTTTGGGACAGATTTCCTTCACATATCCAGCAGAACTGTGTATAGAGTAAATAAAGTATATCTACTTGATTAGTGAAATAGCCACCAAGTCAACGCAATATCATACACATTGCCACTACAGAATTTGCGCCATCTTGATGACGTTACAAATCACGGCTTGCCAAGCTCTGAGGATGAGAGCTGAAACACTCGGTTGCGGTGGCTCGACCCGCGAATCTGCCAAGACGATCCGGCTATCGAGCAGCTGCTATGCTAGCGGCCTACTGAGCTCGAAGGAGACTTTCAGACAGTAATGTGCATAACCGAGGATTCACAATTGAAATGTGAAGGTCTAAGAAGAACACCCCTGTTATAGTGTGGTCTTGTTTTTTTCTTAGACTGAGGATTTAAGTTGCAGCTTCGGTGAGCCAAGCCATGCATGTCTTGAGAGTCGTAACCGGGTCGTTGGGTCGTTGGGCAACGGATTGCGACATGTCTGTCTCGTCCGGCTCAGAAAAATGGGTGAAATATGCGAGATCCCCCACATCAGTACACTATCCCTGATTATGTGCAACATTGGGATATGATCCTTATCACTATCGAAGCATTCTCGGTCTTGGAATAGTGACTCTCCAGGTCTTTAATAAATGCGAAGAATTCAAACAATGGTCCGATGTAGTTATATGCGTTGTTTGAGAAGTTTGTTTCAAGAACAATACCAACCGACCCAGTAGTTCTTTTAAAATAGGAACAGCCTGCCTGAAACGGATCATGAAAATGGGTTATCGCAAGTCTCAGTCTCATCTTCAAATACCGACGCAGATATCCCGTCTCTCCATACTGATTTTATGCGTAGAGAACGCCCGTCGTTGGTGGCTAGTGATTCGAACACGTCACCTTGAACCAGAACTAAGTCAGCTTTCTTGCCGGCCTCGATTCGTCCTCGGTCATTGAATTTGAATCGACCTGCTGTTACCGACGTGGCCGACTTGAGGACATCGAATGGAGACATGCCCACTTCCTGCACCATCAGCCGCATCTCCATGTGCATTCCAAGACCGTAGGGAAACCCAAATCCCATTCCAGTAGCATCAGTTCCCAAAATCAGGGGAACACCGGCCTTGTACAGAGTCCTCGTGTTCGCGTATGCGTTGTGTATGGAGGCCCTCGGCTTTTGGCTGGCAGCCAAACCCAATGGCTGTCCTGGGGTTTTCTGTATGAGCAGCCTTTGAGCAAATGGATCTTGTAAGAATGAATTTTGGAAATCTAGCCCTTCGTCGGTTTGAGATGCTGCAAGACCGAGCGTTGGATTACAGTGCGCTTTGTTATCGAACATCAGTTGGACGTAGTCATCGCTCGGTGGCCGATCGAGGAAGATATGGGTCAAGCCATCAGCACCCGCGCGAAGGAGGTCCATGGTGGCGGCGTAACTGAGCGCATGGCCGGTTGCAATGACGCCGTATTTGTGAGCAGCGGCAACCACAGCCTTTTGGATGTCAAGTGAGGGCCGTGGAAGGTCCATACCGAGTGAGTCGCCGACTTCGTGAAACATCTTGATGTAAGAAGCTCCAATCTCTTCGACCTGTTGCTTGATGAAAGGATCGGCCTCTTCTGGTTTGCGAAGTATCGTCCACTTCGAGACAATCTCTTCTATAAGGTGGTCACTGCAAGGAATGTTGGAAAGCTCTTTCTGAAGAACCTGAAGTGGCCAGCCGCCTTCAACAAGCGCACCGGAGCCGGCGAATTTGAAGTCGGCATAAACTGATTTATTCGCCGGGTCGCCAGCTAGCTAAGAAGCCTTTGTCAGAACACCCCATAAGATTGTGTTTGAAGACTGAACATGCCTTTTTCAAATTGGCGTTGATTTCGAAATCATTTTGCATGTCGCAGACTGTGGTAACGCCGAAGCTCAAAGACTGCTCGAGGCAAATGGTGTTTCCCGAGGGGGCATGGATATGCGCATCAATCAAGCCGGGGATGACCGTGTCCCCAGGTCGTGGAATCACACGTAGTGTGCCGTTGAGAATCGTTGGGAAGTCTCCTCGTCCCACTTGTGCGATTGTGCCGTTCGAAACGTACACAAAGCCCCTGTCGATGATCTCGGTACCAGTGAATATCTTGACGCCTTGCAGCAGGAAGGAGTTTGACGTATCCATTCTGGCGGCGCCTTCGAGTTGTTTGGATTCAACTTCAATTTTATTTCCACTAGAACGAGGCAGTAAAAGGGTTAGGCTGAGAAGCAAATAAATAAATTTGCTAGGTAAACCTGATGCAGTCCCATAAGTATGGGAAAGTTATGGGGGTTTTATCTTCGTTGTCGCTTCGATCAGCCATTCGATCAAAAGCTGGATGCCTGTCATCCTCGGTCCAAGCGCGGAGTAGGCCGACCTCTATTAGCCAAGAGAGTTGAATTACAAAGCCGGCCTGGTCGTGTGGTACAGACACCGATAATTAGGCAAACACCGACAGTAGACACCGGTATTAGACACCGATTGGCAAATCATTGTCAATTGGGTTGAGACAAAGCTGTGGGTTTGACAACGGGGATTGATACTGCTGACACCCAAAAACTCTAAAATGTGGCACAATATTTGGAGCCATGCCCGGATTGGCGAATTGAGAAGGTGAATAACAAGTAGCGTCTGATACTTTGACACTTCCAAATCATAGGTACAAGCAATAGACCCATGACGCCTCTGAAAGTGAGTGCTTTCACCCGCAGTCTTAATAACCTTACTCCTGATACTATCTTTCAACCCTACATCACGGAACCACTCAAGAAGTCATTCCAGGGTTGTATAGTAATGTTACCGTTCCAAACTGATACGACGTTGCCTTGGGAAGGCAGAAGCACGTTGAGTTTTACGAATGCCCAACTTGTCTGTCTCCAGACATATTGTTTTGTATTCAGAAGTCTTGTGTTATAACTAAGCACAGGGTCTAGTGCAATTGTTGTCACAGTTTCAGAATTCAGCCTTGTGCTGATACATATACCAACTGTGAACCCCTCAACGGGTGGAGTTCTCTTTCGGTAACAAGTGGGTCGCGAAACAAGACGGCATTCGCGGGAAATGGTATCATCGGTTGAGTTTTCGTCCCAGCAACATCAAAAAAACCACGAGCTGCAGTGCTCTCATTGAAATCATACCGATAGTCAACGGCACCGCCTTTGCATTGGAATCATTATGGCGAGCTATCTTGAGGGGCTAACCAACTTTGTTGCCTACCTTCCGAGGGGCGTCTTGGTTCCCCGCATCGGCCATTTAGACCTGGAGAAACAGACCATCCAACCTCTCAGTTTCGACTCCGGAACCCCCGTGGAAAACCTCTATCAGGTAATCGAGGCAGGCGCTAGTCGATGCTTCGCTGCTGGACCAGTTATATCTGTGAAGGAGGTCAAGCTGTTACCACCGATATCGGGCAGGGATGTTCTCGCCGTTGGCAAGAACTACATGGAGCATGCCAAAGAGTTCAACAGTTCAGGCTACGATAGTTCCGATAAGGTTGACCGACCCAGCCACCCCGTCATTTTCACCAAGCGTGCGACTTCCATTATTGCTCATGGAGACGATATCCATTTACACAAGGGCTTCACCGAAAGCGCCGATTATGAAGGAGAGATTGGTGTCATCATTGGACAAACAGGGTACCAAGTAAATGAGAATGATGCTTGGAACTACGTATGGGGTTACACTATAATCAACGATGTGACAGCCAGAGAAAGACAGCGCGACCACAAGCAGTTCTACATCGGTAAATCCCCTGACACCTTCTGTCCAATGGTAGGTGTTATACCCGAAGAATTCAGAAGAACGCAGCTAACACCAATTCTTAGGGTCCGATTGCTGTTGCGAAGCAGGATTTACCTGATTGGGGTAGATCTCTACGCCTTCAGACGCACGTGAATGGACAACTACGCCAAGATGCTACTATGAAGGATCTCATCTTTTCTATTCCTCAACTCATCAGCACGCTTTCTGCGGGACAGACATTGCAACCTGGCGATGTAATCGCCACCGGGACAGTGAGTCTCTTTGGTTACTTGTAGGGTTTCATGCGCTGACGCTAACAATGAACAAAGCCCGCAGGTGTTGGACTTGGTCTCAACCCACCAACCTTTCTCAAACCTGGTGATGAGATATCTGTTACTGTCACGGGACTGGGAAGCTTGAAGAACAATGTTGCTGAGTTGTCCAAGGTGAACTCTACAACGGCACGGGTTCGTAATGAAGCCCGTGACTCGGCATTTCGACTTACCAACGGGGACAAGTCGTTCCAGGGCTGGATTGGCCTAGCCCCGAGATCGGATGATTCTAGCGGTATTAGCTATCAACGCCTTGGTTCAGGAGACGAGAAGTTTATTTTCGTCCACGGAATAGGAGGTACCAAAGAGTACTGGAGTCCATTGGTTTCGACGTTATCTCTACCAAACAAAGCCTCTGTGCATCTTTACGATTTCGAAGGACACGGTCTGACGCCAACACATCCTACTCAGAAACTGACAATCGAGCACTTAGCTTATGAGCTTAAGAGCGTGTTCCATCAGGCCAGTGCTTCACCCCAGGCGCCTGCGACCCTGGTTGCTCATTCGACGGGGTGCCTCATTGCCATTCACTTCGCGTCAAAATACCCGGAGCTCGTTAAAAAACTGGTTCTCCTCGGACCACCACCATCTCCACTTCCAAATCATACATCGGACACTTGGTTGGATGTCGCCGACCGAGTGAGAAGTCACGGTATGAGCGGAATTGTGGATGAGATAGTTTCAGCTCAGACATCAGACCATACGAAGACGACAAATCCCCTGGCGGTGGCTGCCATACGTCTCAGTCTCCTCGGGCAAGTTCCAGAGGCGTATGCAAAGGCATGCTCAGGGCTTGCCTCGGGAGACTCGGCTGACTTCAGTGACTTAAACGTCGAGACACTCTTAGTCACCGGACAGGAGGATAAAGTGTCGTCGCCGTCAGTCATTGAGGATTACGGGAGAAAATGTGCTGGCTCCCGAATGGTTATTCTTCCCGACGTGGGCCATTGGCATGTATTCGAGGATGTAGTTGGTGTTGCTCGGAGTATTCAAGACTTTTTGTAAACACGGATTTGGTCCGGAAAGCTGAAAGTTAATAGCTCTTGCTAAGGTTGATCATTAAGCCGTTTTACAGAAGATCTACGCATTCTTCCCATGATAATTTCCAGGGGTCACTTCTGTCATTGCTGGCTTGCTCACCTCTGAAAGCCCAAACCCTGGCAGAATGAGGTCGGTACCCCCCCCCCCCCCCCCCGGATATGAGCGGTAGGATAAGCTTCAGCTCAAGGTCGAAGTCGACGTCATGAACGGTAATACAGCATAGATACAAGTCTGTTTAAAAGCAAAGGTTTCATGCATCTACTAAGCGGTTTCTCCGTCAAGCTCGGTTTACAAGAGCACTAAGTCGATGGTAAGCGGGTAGGTAATCATTTACCTGGCTTTTGTTAAGTCAACCTACCCACTTTTCGCCCACCCCCTGTTATCGCCCACCCAAAAATCCCTCATCCTCAACACCAACCTCCCACTTCCAACTATCGCAACATTTCCAACCCTTATCCAAATAACCTCTTTTTTTCTATGTTGCTTGTTTATGGCCTAATGGTCCAATATACTGAATACGAGATTAACCAGGCCCTGGCTGCTATAACCAATGGCCAGTCTGTCCGTCAGGCATCCTGCGAATGGGGTATCCCACGATCAACACTTCGAAGTCGGATAAAAGGTACCCAACCTAGGGCAGCAGCATTTGAAGACCTCCAGAGGCTCTCTATTAGTCAGGAGGCTAAGCTGGCCAGCTGGGTGCAGATCCAGGCTGATCTTGGGCTTGCGCCAACGCATCAGCAACTTAAGGGGTTTGCCCAGCGCATCCTCCATGCCATGGGAGATACCCAACCTCTAGGAAAGAGATGGGTGAATGCCTTCATACGAAGGAACCCATCTATCAAGGTCCAGAGAAGTCGATCTATTGATTCTAGACGCGTCAATGGGGCATCTACTGAGGTTATCAGGGACTGGTTCAAGTACCTCGCGATCCCAGCGATCATGGCTATCAAACCAGCCAATAGATACAACATGGATGAGACTGGAATCCTTGAGGGCAAGGGATCTAATGGGCTGGTGCTAGGCAGGGCTGAGACAAAGTCTATACGGAAAAAGCAGCCTGGATCGCGAGCCTGGGTGTCTATCATCGAGTGTATCTCAGCTGAAGGGCGGGCACTACTGCCGCTGGTTATATATAAGGGCAAGTCAGTCCAGCAGCAGTGGTTTCCTCTAGATCTCAACCCTCTGGATGGATGGGAGTTTACAGCAACAGAGAATGGATGGACTACTGATGAGACTGCTGTTGAGTGGCTGCATAGAGTCTTCCTTCCTCAGACTGACCCTGGCCAGGCTGGCCAGGCCAGACTGCTTATCCTGGATGGGCATGGGAGTCATACAACGACAGAATTTATGTGGCAGTGCTATATTAATAACGTCCATCTGTTATTCCTGCCGCCACATACCTCCCATGTCCTCCAGCCACTTGATCAGTCAGTCTTTAGCCCAGTCAAGTCAGCCTATAGAAAGGAGCTTGGATACCTCAGCCAGTGGAATGATTCAACCATTATAGGCAAAAGGAACTTTATTTCCTGCTATCAGAAAGCACGCCTGGCTGGGCTAACAGTCCAGAATATTAAAAGTGGCTGGAAATACACTGGACTATGGCCTGTTGCTGTAGCCAAGCCTCTTCTGAGCTCCCTGCTGCTGCCCAAGGCATCCAATCCACCAGCAACACCTATCCAGCGTATCCAGGGTATCCAGGATATCCAGAATACAGATGGATGGGTATCTGCTGTATCTGCGGTTGCATGGTCAACGCCTAGAAAAGCTAGGGAGCTGGATAGTCAACTGCACTTATTCAGCCAGCTGGATCAAAGCATTGCCACACAACGCCAGCTATTCAGAAAGGTCAAAAAAGGCTTCCAAGAGCAGTCCTTCCAACTGGCTACTGCCCAGCAGCAAATCCAGCATCTCCAGGCCCAAGTCAACAACAGTACAGCCAGGAAGAAAAAGGCTGTCCCAGTAAACCCTAATTCCAAGTTTGCTGACATTAGCAACATACGGCAAGGCCAGATTAACGCTGGCGACGTTGAGGTTGATACAGATGGATCCAGCGCATCTGATTACCCTAGTGAGGCAGAAAGCTGTATTGTAGTGGCATCTATGCCTAGTCGATAGTTAATTGAAAAGGGTGGTTGTGTTGCGATAGCTGGGTTTTTGGGTGGGCGATAACAGGGGGTGGGCGAAAAGTGGGTAGGTTGACTTATCTAGGGACAGATAAGCTAATGCCTCTTCGATGTCTAGGCTATTCGTAAAGGATGGTAAAGAAGCAAAGCGCACGTATAGTAATACACCAGTCTCTTTGATTTTGCCAACCTCAAAAGTGCATCGTTATTTGAGAGATGCTCGGGTTGTTGTATTGCCTTGCATGCGAGTATGATTATGATGCACATGGCAAGCCAGTCTACACATCGATGACCGACATCTCAATAAAAAACTAGGTCCAAAAGGCTGTTAAACCAAAGCTTGTCGTCTGTGGTTGAAAACCGAGATGTGTTGATCAGAAATGTGTAACTTTTGAGCGCTGGTCCTTGTGAGTTTGAAGTGGGAGTGGGCCGGTCCTTGGACAGAATCTGAGACTCTCGGCCTCCGAACTTCGGTTCGATGTCCGCAGGGTTGGCCAAACTTTCATGCAAAGAAGGCAAACCCACGAATGCAAGGGGATATACCACCTTGAGGCGGGCATAACCCAAGTCTTGCGGGAATAACCCACCTAAATCACTAGTTGGCAGATGTCAAAGCCTGGATGGCAAGCGGTATACTTCCATACATAAATTCAGAGAAAGAACATTCATTGTAACATCGAATGATGAGAAATCTTGGTTTCTATGGTTTCTCCAAAGTTAGTCTGCAAGTCGGCAAGTCTGTTATTGAACTGCTAACCATCCTATGGTGAGAGCCAGGCAAAGCGGCCGTAGTTAGTTGCACTGATATTCCGTGCATCAATTGAGCCAGTACCAGGGGCCGACCAGTGGCGAAATTGGCAGCCAATGTGAAGTCCTCGATAAACTGCGTGGGTGGGTCTTCAGGCATGATGTTTCGGACTATTGTGTTCATAGAAATCATATCCTCCATCAAGCTGCCAGGGAGGAGTTGCATTCGGGGCCCTCAAAATTTCCGCTTGACGATCTCCTTTCCCAAACTTTACACCAGCGGTTGCGGACATGGCAATTTTTGCAGCCCGTATCGACAAGGACCGGTGTATCAAATTGGATTGACTTTGCAGCCACTTGATATAAAGACAGCTTTGCAGCTTCCAATTCCAGTTTCTCGGCAGATCCGCCCTATTGACGCCGCTCCCGTTCTCACAAGCTATCTTCATCCCTGACTTCCATCACTCTGCAATCCTTACAACAACATGGCCACCCCTGAGGCAAAGCGCCAGGTCATCATCGTCGGTGGTGGCATCACCGGCCTCACTTTGGCTCTGATGCTGCAAAACCTAGGCATCGACTACGTGCTCCTCGAAGCATACGACACAGTGACGCCGAATGTCGGAGCCAGCATCGGTCTCTTTCCCAACGGACTGCGGATTCTTGATCAGCTGGGCTGCTATAAAGATATTTTGTCCAAAGCACAACCGGTTGAGGAGATGATCTGCAGAAACAGCGCCTCTGGAAAGCGTATCATGACCCGCAAGACAAGATGTCTCATCACCCAACGTCATGGATACCCAAGCATGTTCATGGAGCGCTATGAGCTGCTCTGCGTTTTGCATCAGCACCTGAAGGAGAAGGACAGAATTTTCGTCAACAAGAAAGTGAAGCGGGTGGAGAGCCTGGAGGAAAGTGCACTGGTGTACACCGCAGACGGCTCAGTATTCGAAGGCCAGGTTGTCGTGGGCGCCGACGGTGTGCGCAGCACGATTAGACAGGAGATGTGGAGGAATGCGGACGACAACGGCGATTCTGCCGCCATCCCTGCACGCGACAGAGGTACCATCCCCTGCGAACACGCCTGTATTTTCGGCACGGCCAAGCCAACGCCGGGTGTCGCAGCCGGCGAGGTCGTTGGCGCGAGCGGCGATGGCACCGTAGCCGGCTGTATGGGTGGACCCGGCGGAGAGGTGTTCGTTTTCTGGTTCTGGACGTTACCCGAGTCTCAGCGGTCATGTTCTATCAATGATATTCCGCGGTTCGGCGACGAAGACAAGCAGCGCGAATTGAAGCGCAGCGCCGACGCTCTCGTCGCCGACAATGGGTTGCGCTTCCGCAAGGTCGTGGATAACCTAGAGTACAGCGGTGTCACTGCCCTGCCGCACTTTGTAATGCGAAGGTGGCATTATGGGCGAATCGTCATCATCGGCGACGCTGCACACAAGTTCAATCCTCTCGTCGGCCAGGGAGGCAATAGCTGCATCGAGTCGTGTGCTTCACTTGTCAACGCTTTGCAGGAGCAAAGTCTCCCTGGCAGTGCGTCTTGGAAGCTGTCCGAGCTGACCAAGGCTTTTGTTGCCGTCGAGGGCCAGCGCGTGGATCGTCTCGCAGATATGGTTGAGAAGTGCCAAGAGGCTATGCGTGCGTCCGCCTGGGACACTTGGAAGGGTCGCTTGATACACAAGTACATCGCGCCTTTCATGCCGATATCCAAGTGGCTCAACTTCTACAGCGACCAAATTGCCGGCGGCTTGAGTTTGAAGGGAGTTAGCCCTCCCTCCCCAGTTCACGATTGGCCTTACAGTGACGAAAAGGGCGTGGAAGAGGAGATTTCTGCGCTAATCAAAGCTAGCTTGGCTGCCACGCTCCCGGTCGCTGCTCTTACTGCCTTTTTACTGGCAAGAATGCTCCAAAAAGAGAACATGCTTGCAGGCTCGTTGCTCTTGTCGCGAGTCATGGAGAAGATTTCGAGTTACCGGTAGTATGGTTGTTCCTCGTCCAAGGTATCGTGAAGAAATCGTTTACAGATGTTGGCATTGGTCCCGAGTCTATCGAGGATTGTCGAGTTGCTTGCTCGTGCTGCAATTCAAGGACTTTCGAAACTCCAAAACAAAACATCAGCCTATATATTCATCAGTTATAGAAATTGAGAACCTCGACAACCCAGAAGTAGAAAGACGTATTGACTAGTATTGATCATGCTTCTTGATCCACCTAGCTTCATAGTCAAGTTTAGATGTAACTTGTACCGACTGGAAACGAAGCTATCTTCTATAGACAAATATCAAGCCTATTTCAACTGTTCATGAATCATACAAGGTCGGCATCCATTGAGGAAGACTTCGGGCATGGCGGTAACAGCACCAGTCAAGAGGATTCCTTTGCGGCAAGTCGCAGTGTTTCCCACATGCTATGCATGCGCAACTTCTGCCCCTCGGTGAACTCGTTGAAGCTGTAGAATGACTTTAGTACCAAGACAACTCTCAAGAATGCTCCATTAACTTACCAAGAGTCATCGGAGTAATCCATGTAGTTATGGATAGGATCTAAACCAGGAACATCAGGACAAGAGTCCTTACCGACGGGACACCCTTTCGTATCGACCTGAGTAGTAGGTGTGTCGTCGACAAAATCTCCCACACCCTCACAACTGTAACCCTGGAAGACGTGCAGGAGTCCGAACCAGTGTCCTACCTCGTGGATTGTGGTGTACCCAAGACCAACCTGTTCGAACGGACCATCGGGAAGACTGTCAGCGTTGATGCTACAGCCGTCCTCTCGGAAGTTTACGTCATCGAAGCTGCGAGTTACGTTGTCCTGCGGAATGGTGCAAGACCCCCAAAAATCCTTGGTCATGTCGGTGTCTGGTGAAGCTCGGGGTTAGCCAAAGCCTGCCAATGCATGCAGGTTCTCCCGGGATTTGACTTACAGTAGTAGAGGTTTATAGCGTCATAGCTCCCTTTTCTAGTCTTGGTAAAGAATTCTCTCTTGGCGACAACTTGCTCGTTGGTCAGGGGCCACTGCCCGGTGGCGAGGAAATCGTCGACTGTCCGGGACGCAATGGTCTCGTCCCGTTGAATGTTGATGTCGTAGTCTGCATATACATTTCTGAGCAGCTCAAACTGTTTGTCGATTGATTCGTCCGATATATAGTCCCGCTTTGCTTCTGAGCTGACTGTGTGGACATACACCTTGACGTTGATGATGGGAAGGTTAGCGCTTGAGCTATTACTGCTACGGGCGCTCAGTCTTTTGATGCTTTCCAGGGGCTCCAATTGGGATACTGTCTTCGCGAAATTCTGCGAAACCTGCGTGGTGCCACAGCGGTCTATTTTTTGGTTTCTTCCGGAAATCAAACGCGACACCCCGGCAGCAACCAGGGTAGCAAAAAGAATGGAGTTCAAAAGCATTGCAAGTGGTATCTGTGAGAGAGATGTCATACTCGGAAACCTCGTCGTGGGATTTGCCACCTCTTATCAATGTCGCAATTCATCAACCCATCGTCGTTTGTTCGTACTGGCGGTGTTGCGTAGCTCCGCCTCAAAGCATAGCTCGTATCGATCATTTTGATTCACTGTAACCCCACCCGTATCACTTCATTTCTGGTCTTTCTCCCGCTATGGTACTAATACAATTGAAAGTACCCCAATCTAAAGGCGCAGTCCCCGAAGATGCGTGGGTACGCTTGGTCTTTACGAGAAACCCCGGGATTTGACACCCATGTTCATGGTAGGCTAAGTTACAAATGGATAGCATCCCACCGGCTCGTAATTTAAACCAACGTCATCAGGCAGCAATGTTCTGATTCGGATCTTTACCAAAGTAACGTGGATCAACAAGGTGTACGCCGAGCCAATTGGTTACTGTAAGTAGTATCAAAGACAAAACAAGCTTAATGGAGAATGCAAACCTAGGCTAAAGTCCAAAACTTTGTCCACTGTACTGTGTATCTAGAACTCGGGGGGATTGATAACAAGTCACAAGGGCTTGTTGTCTTTGGTTCCTGGCAACCGTACCGTCTAGAGTGCTGGTTTTGCGGGGTTACGGGATATGTGTAGTACTGGATGCAATTTTCTACCTGAGGCTAGTATGGCTTGAAAAAAGTGGTTTGGTCTGAATGTTGTTGAAGCCAAGGGGACAAAAGAGACAACACTACGTTCCACATTGACATAAAGATGAAAGGGCCGGACATCCTCGAACGAGTTTATCAGCCCTGTCTGCGACTAAATCTATTCCATGGTATTCATGCATCGTCATTCAATCAAGAGAAAATAAATAAGTTCCATAGGTACCCCCCAACGTATGATGTGAAGTAGATGACGTTGAGAGCCTCTGGGTCGACGGCAGAGAGTACAATTTCATCATGTGCAGATACATGGTTGCCTCTATAAAGGATTGGCCCGGCCTCATCAAGAATATCTATGAGCGAGCCTCTACCCTAAGAACACGGAAGATTTCTGTAGACATCACTGACCAAAGGGCTTGGGGAGAAAAAAAAAGGACACCTGAAACCCGGATGCTGGGGAGAGTCCCACGACGTCAATAGCGAATTCCACTCGGACGACGGTACCCACAGACGAGCACGCTACGGCGAGATGGATGTACGGGTTTTCAGAGACCTGCCTGGCGATGGGCCGCGACACGAGCGTGACACCAAGGCTCGGGGCCACGGTAGCAGACGCCGGGTTTGAAAACACGCACGCGCAGCGCATCAAGGCCCCGCTCGGGCCGTGGGCCAAAGAGCAACACCACAGGGATGTGGGCATGATGAACCTGATTCTGACGACGGACGGTCTGGAGGCTTTGTCTCTGAAGCTGTTTTTCGGGCTTCTCGGGCGAACACAGGCGGAGATTGTGGTGGAACTTGCGTTGGTTCGTAAGGAGCTCAAGAGCAGCACGTTTCACGCGATGTTCGACATGTGGGTAATTTCCCTTCCTTGATCCCTCAAGAGACTATGACGTGCGACTAACTGATGGTCAATTACGCAGCTACGTTGTGTATGGACAGAATCCCCTGAAGGTTGAGTCCGAATCCAATTGATGATCTTCTCTCTGCGGGCTCAAAGATGGTTGGATGTAATGGTAGAGCTGTTGCTACCATGGGAGGGATTTACAATCGGGTATAGTTGTAATTTCAAGAGCGATTCACTTATCTCAACAGATGCCTATAAATGCTACTTAATTGTTAGGCAGATATGCGCTTCTATCTGTTAACGAGAGGGCATAAGTACCTCCGAGAGAGAATGAGCCCTGGATATCGAATACGAGATGCGTGGCTTTAATACTGCCTTTCTGTCCTCGATGGTATTCAAACACAAATCATGCAGCCAATATGGTTCTCCCGGGGCTAGAGCAAGGCCTGGCTCTTACATAAGTCAGTCTACCAGTCTCCCTAAGAGCCCTTCGTGGCAGTTCTTGTCGGTCACTGCCGATATGGCCAAGGTTGGCTTCGTTCCTTTCGCTTGCGAATCCTACCTCTCTATTCGTAAGAAAATGTAGGCTTACCTTGGTGTGTGTACGTCGATGATAACAACACTAACACGGCTCCATCGAAGGCCATCACAATGCAGGTCCGCAACAAGCCTTAGTCTGTCTGTTTATCAAAGTATCTCACACATCGAGGTCGAAATCGCTTGGAGGATTACGAGATCCCTGCAACGATTGATCGCTCTTAGCAGAAAACGAAGCCAAGCGAGAAACCATGAAGGGTTAACCCCTGCCCGAGGTTAAGCTCGTCGTCCAACTGATCAGAAGTTGAGATTTCCGAAAAGGATGACTGCACGGACGAAGGAAGACAAACGCCTGCGGAACAGATACTTCGAAAGTTCCTTTCTCTATCTAAGAGCAGCTTGGAGTCTCTGGCAAGTACGGAAGCATCATTGCAGGAGATAGATCATGACTGTGTGCCAACACTCTGTCCTTGGGCCCAACGCGATATGCGCGGTGCGGCAGTGTAAAGTCGTTAAGGGGCACAATAAACCGTGAGAGAGCGACCAAAATATTTTCTGGCACTCTGTTGCGCCACACACCACGTATTCGCGAAGCCAAGAGAGGTCCAGAAGTGGCGCACACTTTATGATTTGCGTCATTTTGCCGCTTCGTGGCCAGACGTCACATATTGCGGGCCCGAAGGGTTGCACAGAACAATGTCACAAGGGGCATGGGACATGTGTGCAAGCCAAAGTTCATGATAGATGCAATGAATGATATGTATGTCATGGTGTAGCCAATGCATTGTGGGTATAGGTGAAGGAGGGAAGACTGACTACTGTCATGAATGAAAAGTGGAGGTGAGTCATAGTGTCCAAGTCGAGGTCAAAGGTGAGATGCTGGACGCTGGCGATGCTTGATCATCATTTTGCTCCGTCTGATGGCGACTTCTCTGCTGTTCCCTTCGATGACGATGGTTCTTCCTTCTTGTCCGTTGTTTGCGCTTGTGTCGTTAAAGCAGTTGAGGTAGATTGGGATTCAAAACTGCTCGTCTCCGTCGAGGGAGGAACGTAACCCTCGGCGTCGATGTCGGTACCCGGAGCAGGCGTCTGCTGATACCGTGACACTCCTGTGAGCTGGTCCTGTGTCTTGGGGTCCTCATCCTTGATCTCGGCGACGGGCGCCTTGGAGTCGAAAACAATGGCAACCTCGTCAAGCGGGGTGGCCATTCCCTGAACTGCGAGCTGGATCTTCCTCTTGGCCTCAATGCGGAAGTCCTGCGCGTCCTTGGGTGCGCCCTCGGAGCCGTTGACGGTCCTTCCCTCGCGGCCACGGTCGTCCTTGATGTCTGTGCCAATCTCTGCTTCACCCTGAAGGGCCTTGGACATCCTGGAGACAACACCCTTGGGAATATTCTTCTGCGCGTCCTCAGTATCGCTTCCGCCGTCCGGCCTAAGCGAGAACCCCACTTCTTCCGACTCTTCCAAGAGCTTCTCATTGGACTTCTCAACGGGTTCTTTGTCTTCGTCCAGCTTCAGCGCGGTGTCGACACCCTCAGTGACCCTACGGATCTCCTCCTCGAGGTCATCCTCGCCCTCGCCCGCGGCCGACGCGAGCTGCCTCTCAGCCTCTTTCTCACCAACAATGCCACGCCAAAGGTCCTCCAGATCATCGCCCCAGCCGAGGAGGCTAGCGAGCTTGCGAACCCCGGCATCACATGTACCCAGCTCCACGACGTCGTCAGCCCTCCGACCCATCTGCCCCACACGCTCCCTGTTCAGCAACAAACGAGGGATTCCAGACCGCGACGCCTCGGCCAGGCCAGCAAAGGGGTAGACTGATAGACTAGTGCCAAGAACGATGATAAGATCGGCCATGGCGGGCAGATGGGTGTTGTTTCGGAACGACTCCGGTAGAGCCTCCCCGAAGAAGACAATATCCGGCTTCACGAGCCCGTCGCAGGTGCCGCACTTGGGAACGACCTCGTCCTGGACATGCTTCTGCATGCGGTCGGCGGGGAACGTTGTGCCACACTCGATGCAACGCTGGGTGGCGAAACTGCCGTGGGCCTCAATGATCTTGTCGTCGGGAACGCCAGCGCGTCTCTCAAGGCAGTCGATGTTCTGCGTGAAGTTCATCTGCAGGAGGCCCTTCTTGGCGAGCAGGGCGATGAAGGCATGGGAGACGGTGGGGTAAAATTTGCCCGGGTAGAGCTCCTTGGCAAGGTAGTAGAAGGGTTCGGGGTGCTTGCGGAAGTACGAGATGTCGAAGACGGCCTCGGCGTAGGGGAGATTCAGGCGGGCAAGATTGGCGTACAGGCCGGTGCCGGGGGACCTGAAGTCGGGGACTGGATGCTGTTAGGTATGGTCTCTCTCACGGGGCCAGAGGTCAAAGGGAGGGGGTAGTCATACTGCCTGCAGCGGTGGAGATGCCGGCGCCGGTCATGACGGCGATCTTCTTGACCTCGCCTGACTTGATGTAGTCGGCGACGGCCTCAAGGGTGCGCGCCTGCAGCGTCTTGGGCTGGACACTGTCGTCCAGCATGGTCGACTCTTCGTTGCCCATCTTCTTGCGCGGGCGGTTCGAGTTGGGCCGGCCCTTTGGGTGCTTGTCGCGGCGTCGGCGGCCTATGATGGGCGAATTGGCGGGGTTGGCGCGAGGGGGAAGAGGAAAAGGCCTTGTTGCGCCTGTCGTTGCTGGTGTCTGATCTCGAGAGGGGACGAAAGGAGGGGAGATTTCTACGAAGTAGATAGTATATAAAGTACGTCTGTGAATATTGGTGCCTAGAGGCGGAAGGCCAGAGTTGAGGCACGGCAGTGAAAATAGATTGTAATCAGGTTGGTGGTGCTGGAAGTTGGAGGCAGCTGTCCGTCTGCCTTGCGTCTGGCCAGCATCTCACAAAAAAAAAAGTCGACGGGCCGCCACAGTGTTACATCATGCGTGACCCCACCCCCGCCATCCACCAGCGTGTTTGGAGCTCTTATCGCTGCCTTTATCTGCCCTGAGCGCTAAAGTTGAAGCAGGGTAGTGGCGGACCGACGCCGGGAATAGTCAGCCGGAGCTTTTCGTGCGCCGGGGCCCAAGAACCGGACCTCGAGCCAGCAACTCTTCATTGGACAACTCGTCCCTTTGCAACAACTGACCCACGACTGCCATCATCAAGGCGTCACAACGGATAGGCCGACAACTGGGGACTGGGAAATTGTGCATCTGGATTTGAGAAATGGGATGAAGCGAAGTGTCGTAGACATGACAAAAGCGACCGAGCAGGCGTCGAATCTTATGCTGTTTCGGTGGCCTAGCAGCTCTCTCGTTCCAAGCACTCAGTCGGCGAGTCGAGGTTTGATACTCTGAAAGATGGTATTTGTACGGTGAAGCTGGCCGAGGTGTATGTCGTCTCTGCGGGCTTTCTCTCCACTAGTTGGCTGAAAGCGGGTTTGAAAGATATCTAGGTCGGCATTGCTGCTTGCATTGCGAAGTGAAGTCTGAGCCCACTAGCCCCAAGGGGCTCTGTATGCGGTTGCATAATGGTGCTGTTAACCCACCAGTCCGCTTGTCACGATGGATTATTGGCCGCTTCGCTTCTGCCTGCATCGCGCACGCATGTGCCTCTGCTCCCTACCTAAGACCGAAAATGCTAACAAGCCAGGGCCCTTTGTCCGGTGCAAGGGACTCGAGTCAATTGGAATTCGAAAGGCCTTGCAAGTTGCCAGCCGCGGTATGAGGTGGTCCGCGATCCCCGTCTAGTAACAAGCCAGAGTTCAGAGAAGCTTCTCTCCAGGCAAACGATACATAAAGACAATTATAGTACCGCCAATCGCTATGATCGTCGCTGCCATATACGGCAACCCAATCCATACACCGCCTGCCGCGTTTCCAGCTTTGAGCAAGCCCGAGATGATGGGCGCCGAAACTAGCAGACTCATCTGCTCCACCCAGCTGATGGTCGTGTTGAGCGTGCCAATCGTGTGTGGCTCTACAATGGCATTGAGGACCGCTCGGCAAATGTTCGTGTAAGCGGTGCCAAGAGAGAAGATGATGAGGGCTAGACTTTGTGTCAGTCGACAAGCATTGTCGAAGCAGCAGGGTTGCTGGCAGGGGAAGCGCAAATGAACGTAGCAAAATGAATACATACCGGCGATAAAAAACCAGGGTGCAAACGCAATTGCAACCATGAAGCAACCGAGAGACAGGAGAACGCCAGTCAACCGGATGAGCCATAGGTCTCGGACCAGGGGATGCACACCCGTCCGTTTGGTGATGTACCATCCTAGCACAGGGAGGACGGCAAGCAGCATGACTATGTTGGTGACGGTCGATACGGTGCCAATAAGCGTGGCCTGTATTCCATGGTTAGCATGAGTTCTGTCGTCCATGCAACATCAGGCGTTCTTTGAACGGGTTGACTCGCCTTGGCCCAAGACCAGCCAAACAGATTATGGACGTATTGCGCCATGATGTCCGCCTTGATATACTTGACGATAACCGTCAGGTTAAATCCGGCGACTAAGCCTATTACTCGCCGGGATTTGATGAGGAACTTATAGACATGACCCATATCGTTCTTGACCGCAAAAACAATTTGCTCCTTCAGCGTACGCTTGTCTTTCGCACCGTTCTCAGACCGGTGAAACGTTTGCTCGACCTCTTCATCGGCTGCCCGGCGCAGCTCAAGCGTCTCGGGAATGAAGGGTGGAAGACATGTTCCGAGAATCAGAAGAACCATGCCGGCGGTAAGGGGTAGCCAGGGGTTCTTGCTCAACAGATAGGCGCTGAGGGGAGCGACGACGAGTTCCCCTCCAAACGCGACTGCTATGATCTTGTAGTAAACCGCCGTCCTACGCAGCGTAAGCCAAGTTTCTATCACGACGGGGGCTCGCCTTGATCTTACAGGTTGAAAATGGGGACCACGTCGGATATCATTGTCCAGGTCATGGCTTGAATCATCCCCGCACCTCCACCAATGAACTGGAAGACAGCTCCGAACCATACGGTCCAGAGGGGTAGGACGTCGGGCCACAGTACTAGAATCGATTAGCAAGACTTCAAACAGGTTAGCGGTCAAGACTTACGCGGTTGTAGCATCCACAGAAACTCCAATGTGATGCCCAGCATGGCTAGTGAGAGGACTGGCCGGCGGCCGTACTTATCGGCAATGACGCCGTAAGGGATAGACGTGAGCAGTGCTGTATTCGAAATTAGGATGGTGTCACCAACAGGACTAGAGGCTAAGACTCACGCGCCACACAGTCGAATGAGGCTTGCCAACCCTTGACCATGGCCAGTTCGCCTTGGACCAGTGCACCTTTGCAAACATCATCGTCTTCGCCTTGTGAGATAATGTGATCGGGGTAGTGCTTGCGACAGATAATTTCCTCCATAAGCTGGTAGGACGGGGGAATCTGGAGATATACGCCAATTTCGATAATGACGATGAAGGCCATTGCAAGACCAATGACTTTGATCTGATAGGCTCTGGTCGGGGCAATGGTTGGAGGCAAGTCGTGGGCCAACAGCGGGGTCTCCTCCGCGGGTCTCCTCCCTTCAACGTCGCCATCGTGGTCAACAGATTGCGTGGGCGCCATTCTTGGAAAGCTGGCCGTTCCTGGTGTCTGCGAAGAGCGAGAGGATGGCAATTTTATGAGAGAACCGTCGATGAAAGTAACAAAAAAAAACCCCCCCAGAAAAAAAAAGAGATAAAGAGGGCTCTTTGAGATGAGAGATCCCAATGTCTGGCATGGCCTCACAAAGACGAGGTGAGGCGAGGCGTTGGATCGGCCACCCGTGCCCAGAGAGGAAGGTTGTTAAATGGGAATTTCATGTTGCCAACCAGTCGCGGGCTTAATAGAATACGAAGGATCCAGGACCCTGCAAATGGACCGAACGAGCTGACCAATCTTTGTAGGGACCCTGGCACGGGAGCCAATGCGAGTCAGCCCGCAAGTTGGACGCTGAAGACGATTCCCCAATTTTTGACACGCAAGGACTTGCGACAGCAGCTTATCGCATTGTCGCAACGACATCCCTGGCCAGTTTGCCGGTTGCCGCGATGCCGGACCGGTCGTGGTTGGGGCTGATCCCGAGCGAGCCATGGCCTCATCCTCTATTGCCAGTCTGCTAGCCCAAAAGGCATGAGCTTTCGTGGACCATGACGACTCGCGCCATCGTCGTCGGCGCATCGTTATCGCGACTCGGCATGTCGCACCATCTTGTCTTCATCGTCCCAGACTATTCATCTCGAAACTCTGTTATAGGGAGAAGGAACGTCATCGTAAAGTTCATCCCAAAGTTCAGACCGCATGCCGGTGATTTACTCAGCGTGAATCAGCGTTGTGTCTGAACGAGGCAAGCGGGTGACAAAAAAAGAGGCACTCACAAGCTTACCCCTCACAACTACAGTCACATATCGCTAAGTATGAGACTTGGGATGTGAATGCCCTTGAGAATCTGGCTGTAGAGAGCTGGACCCAGTTAGAGCAGCCAACTATTGATAAATGGGTTAAATCTACTATGCCTCAGAGGATGCGAGATATAATTGCAGGCGAGGGCCTGTTAACTGGCCATTAGAGTCGGTACTTATTTTTGTATGGTAGATTGCAGTTATTCCTAGTATATATACTTAAGTTTGGTTTTATGAGTGCCTCTTTTTTTGTCACCCGCCTGCGAGGGTCCCGTGGACAGATCGAAATTTGGCACAGCGGGCCCAAAGCTTAAGCACGACTGACGTCGTGACGCGGCAAGCACCCATCGCAACGAGACATCAAATGGCTCTCATCTCGGACCGAGGTCATTTCCAACATCAGACACTGAGACGAGAGCGATTGGAACCATGACTGATCCATAATCGGATGTAGCGAAAATTCATGCCTTTGGTTGGGTTGATGATGCAGTACTATACAGTCGATTGAAGTCCAACGCCTCCCGACATAGAATCAAGCCTTGACTAGTGCTATAGCTGGACGATGACTAAGCCAGAGACCGCGGGGTAATGGCCCAACGAACGCGCTTTTGCGACAGAGCTACCCCGCCAGTCCATCGAAGCTCCGGTCGCCAACTCACATTCCACACACTAAGGGCCGCATCACCACACAATGGCTGCGCAAGTGACCGCGACCAGCCCTCTGGTAATTCTCCTTCACCCCCCGATTTCCTTGGACTAACCACATTTCAAAAAAGTCCGAGGACGAGGCCCGCTGGATCAAGCTTGTCAAGATTAACTACAAAGATCAGAACGGTCAGGCGCGCACTTGGGAATCGGCCGAGCGCCGCACACGGCCCAAAAACGGCGAAATCGACGGCGTTGGCATCGTCGCAATTCTCGAAAAGCCTACGGGGCCCGAGATCATCTTGCAGAAGCAATACCGGCCACCCATCGATAAGGTCACTATTGAGGTCCCCGCGGGATTGGTTGACGAGGGCGAGACCGCCGAGGAGGCCGCCGTGCGCGAGCTCAAGGAGGAGACTGGATATATCGGGAAGGCGTCCGAGACAACGCCCATTATGTTCAATGGTACGTATTTCATCTTTTCAATAGACATGATTGCCGTTGTTGCCAGATGTGTGCTGACTCGCGACAACTCTTCAGACCCCGGTTTCTGCAACACGAACCTCCGCATGATCCACGTCACGATTGACACCTCCCTCCCCGAGAACCAGAACCCCAAGGCTGAGCTGGAAGAGGGCGAGTTCATCGAGGTCTTTACCGTGCCTCTGACCAAATTCTGGGCCGAATGTGTTCGTCTCGAGGCTGAAGGCTACGCCATCGACGCTCGCGTGGGGACCATAGCCGAGGGCATTGAGCTAGCCAAGAAATTCAAGCTATAATGTCGCTTTGGTGTCTTTCCCCGCTCCGAGTATTGTGTCGTCCTATTCATAGCTTACCCTCGCGCCGGAGCCCCTCCCACAGAGCCAGCGCGGCGAGACATTTCGAGTCCCTCGCGCCCTCGCGCCAGAGATCCTTCATGGCCACGAGCTTAAGCGTGATCTTCTCTCCATGATCCCGTAGCCCCGTCAACTTGCCGCTCCACTCCTCCAGCTGCCCGCGCGAAATCCTTCTCTCATGACTGTACAGCGTGACGAATTCGTCACAGCCGCCCGCCGAAGGGTACATGGCCTCCGCCAGGCCCTCATCGATTTCGTTGTCTACTGATCTTCCCGTGCCAGCGAGCTCGCTGAGACAAGCGAGTTCGGACTCGTGGATCTCCAGGCCCAGCTCCTCTTTGATCTCCTTTGCCGCCGCGCCGGCGAAGCTGCCGCTGTCGTCGACCATGCCTGCAGGCAGCTCCGCGAAAGACAGGCTACCGACAGGCACACGCGGTTGGACTGTCAGGACGACGTAGCGCTCATCGTTTTCGGATGATGCATCGTCGGGGATGAACATGACGAGCATTCCGACGCTGGGACCGCGGAGGAAAACGCTAGCTGGAAGTCCCTCTCCTGCTCCATTCTTTACATCAGCCGTAGCTTTCAAAAAGCCAACGCGACCGGAGCTGAACATGTCGAATGCCTGGACTGAGATGGCGCGCAGTTGGTAAGGGTCCGGGTGGAAGGGGTGATCCTTGTTCTTGGCTTGCAAGCTTAGAGATTTGGTGAGGCCCTTGACCCAGTTCTGGCGACCCTGTCAGTATGTGAAGAATCACGAATGAGGGCGCCGTCATACGTTGAACGGCTTGAAAGCCAGCAATTGGTCTTCCGAGAGGCCATCGGGCAGCTTGACCTGCAGACCGTTGTCCTTCAACGTGATGGTAGACATTGTGCGAATGGCGCGAAGAGGATGAGCAAACGAAGCGCGGTGGTGAAAAGCATACGGTTGCAAGCAGTATGGAGCCGGGTTCTGTGCGAAGTTTGTAGCCCTTTGATGAGAAAAAGGTGCGATCGTTCTCATGTCTGCTATGATGAGACGCACCCGAAGTCAAGTCCGTGATTAACCTGGTGTTGATGGAAGTACAGAGTTGACGTCAGACCAATGAGGGTTGTTTGGCGGGGCGTTTTCAGCAGGCGTCAAAGCACCGCCTGGGCACCCTGCTGATTAGACCCACGAGTCTGCCTGGCCGTCTCCTGTAGCAAGTGTAGAGACACCATAAATGGGGGCTAGAATGTAGAAGGCTGATAATTGTTCTTTCGATACAAAATCAAAATCGTCAAGTGTGCTTTTCCCTGCCTAAATGTTGTACATGGCTATGCAATTGAAACGCATTATCCCCCATTCATCTTTCCCTCAACACCTGCAATCATACGGCTAGAAGCACCACGTCACTCCCCGCTTGGACATTTGACCAGTTCATCCAAGAAAGTTTTTCAAGTTTCCGCCAATGTTCTTCAAATCCAGCAGGAACGTGTCGTGGCCAAAGAAACTCATCTCTTCGCTTAGTTCGTAGTGCGCAACATTCCTGTTGCCCGCAAGCTTTAGAGCCTCCGCGACTTCCCTTTGCTGCCACGCCGGGAAGAGAATATCGCTGGCGACTCCAATGACAAGAGCCGGGGTATCTCTAAGAGGTGCCAGGCCTGCGATGAGATCTTCAGGCGGCCTAGATGATACCTCGACAGGCTGGTCCGAGGCGCCGGCGTTGGACTCGGGCTGCTCCTCGTAGGGCTTCTCGGGCAGAGTAAGACTGCAGGCTGCATCATTGCGTGTGGGAGTGACTCCAGACTGAAGCAGCTTCTCGCGCTCTGCCCTTCTCGCGCTAGCAGCCATCTGGTTCTCGCGTCCCAGGTCAAACAAATCCATGGCCTTGCTAACATATAGCAGACTGTTGGGATCATACGTCAAGCAAAACTTCTCGCCTGCGTGGTCCAAGTAAGTCTCGATCAAAAAGTCGGGGCATAGCGCCGGTGGCTTGCTAGGGTCTGCCCTCCGTCTGCCGAAACGCTGCTCCCATTCTGGACCTGACCGGTACGTGACCGTCGCAATCTCTCGCGCTAGTTTCATACCGGCATGCGGCGGTACTCTGCCGTAGTAAAAGCCTCGGTTCCAATTGGGATCCATCATCAACACCTGTCGTTGTGTGTGGCGCATCGCAATGCTGTATGGATGACTCCTAGCGCAACCGCTGATAGACACGATTCTACCAACGCGGTTGGGGAACAAAACACCAGCAGCCAGCGATTGCATGCCGCCCATGCTCGATCCAACACTGGCATATAGCTTATCCACGCCGAGTCCGTCAAGAAGGCGGAACTGTGCGCGCACCATGTCTTCCATGGTGAGGATTGGGAATCTGGTCGCATACCGCTGGCCGTCTGCAGGGTCGATGCTGCTCGGTCCCGTTGATCCGTAGCAGCCTCCGATGACGTTCGTGCAAATAACGTGGAATTTATCAGTATCCAAGGCCAACCCCGGACCGATGAACTTCTCCCACCAACCAGGCTTCGAGTTGCTCTCTGTCGAATGCGCATGTGATGATGCCGACAGGCCGGTGTGAAGCAGTATGACATTCGACTTGTCGACGTTCATCTTTCCCCAGGACTCGTATGCGACATCAAATTCGGGCAGGACGCCGCCCCAGTCGAGCAGGAGGGGGTCCTTGCAATGGTATGTTTCCGTCGCACCAGCTGTGTAAGAGGGCTCAGGGCCGCTCGACTCGTATCTTGCCTCGAGGGTCGCGGATCGGTTCTCCAGGGCGTCTAAGCACGGAAACGCCATCGCAGGATTTGATGCATCGCCAGGACTGTTGGAGGCCTTGCGGGCCGGTTTGGAGGTGAATTGACGGGTGTATTGTCGGCTGCCAGGATGTACGGCAGCGGCGTTGTTGGAGTTCCGATATGCGGAGGGAGCTTCGGCGCGCGAAATCGGTGCGCGAGCCTGGCGAAGGGCCGCCAAGGCGAGTTTTTGACACTTCATGACTGAAACCAGGCAATTGCAGCTATGAAAATGTCAAGATTCTCTCTCGGGATTCTTGCGACAGGTATATCTAGGCCATCGGCAACCGGTTTGTAAGCTCTGGCGGCGAAGGTCCATCGTCGGCTGTCGGTGGCTAGCGATGGTGTAATTTCACGTGAAGATAAGCATCAAGACTGCTTATCACACTGACAGGGGCGTGCTATCACGTTGCTTCGGTCTCGATCTCCCCCAGGACCCCGCTAGAGATCCGCTTTTCTCCACTGACGTCAATTTAAAGGTCCACATTCGGTGACCCAGGCCTCCGTGCACCGACCCTGAACTCAGTGTTGCCAGATACCTGAGCTGACGTCGCCTCCACACGTAACCTATTGAGCAACACATGAGCTCCCTACGAAACAGTGTCTATCCCAACTTTCTCTTACCCCTCCTTCTACTGATACAAACCACATCTTCGCATACATGCCATTCTTCTCGTCCCTGCAACAACACGCCGGAACTCTTGCAACTGTCGCAGCCGGTGCTATCATCGCTAGGGTCATCGGCAATATGCAGTCAGATATGCAGGATCCCGAATCCGCTCAGGTGACACAACAGCCAGGCAACTACAAGCCTACCCCCATCGATGTCATTGTCGTTAGAGTCATGCTTGAGAAAGCATCCAAATTCCCGCCAGAAATCATGGACATCATCATTGATGAAGCCGAATATTGGGCACACTCGGAAGCCAGCATCTACCACCCAGCTACATCTCTTCGTGATGCCCTCCGTGTCGTTGGCACTACACAGGACGAAAACAAACTTCTTCTGAGGTGCCCACCGATTGGCTTCCACGACTTCAAGAAGGTCGGTCCAGCATTCAAGACCGCACCTCTCCCACCTAAATCGGGAGACGGGTCACCCGTCACCGAGCCTCTCCGCAGCCTGACCCTTCTCGAACCTTCGTCAAGTCCCACAGAGATGACCTCCGAGGCTCCAAGAGAATACTTTACTGGATCGATGAAGCAGCCGCCTATGCTGACCCACCCCGTCCGGAAGATCGTCTTCAAGCTTCGCAGCAAAGATCAGGGCTGGGGCGGCGGCGTCGGAGACAGAGGGTCCTACCGAGGATCTTGGTCGTGGTTTGAGGCGGGGCTGGAGAAGTTCGACAAAGATCGAAAATGTAAGCAGGAATTAAGCTCAGAAAAATCACAGGATACTAACGACACAGGCGACGGCTTCTGCAAGACGTCTGCACCAGCCCAAAACTCCGAAACCGAGAAGACCTCCCAAGACGACGAGTCAAATCTCTGCACGTGCGGCCTCCAATCGATCTATCCTCCCGTCGAAGAGACGCCCAGTGGCCACCTCGCATACCACCACAACATGCACCCGCTCGAAAACCTCAAGATCCAAACCAACAAAACTGCAAATAGAGAATTCATGGACCATGAGGTCGTCTGGTCTTGGACCGACGATATCCACCCTGCTTCTCCCGAGGCCGACCGCTTAGTTGAGATGGGCCGCGGCCGCGGTACTGGGACTGGCAGGTTCGTTCGTAGTTTGAAGCTGGGCGATGTTGTTACGGTATGGGGCAAGGCGAGATTTGGTGGCTGGGCCAACTACATCGAGAGCGTCAAGGTCGAGATTTACTGGGCGATATGAGGCTTGGATTCCGCTGCACTAATTCTTTCTCCTCTGAAACCTTGCACAAGATTCTTCTAATGTGTGGTACGAATGGCGTTTAGTTAACGAAGAAAATGACACATGATTAACACTTGAGCAAAATTTTACTTCCATACTCTTACCGAATATAGGCGCTTGCGACGTATTCTACGATGATATACGGGCGTCACATGGCCAAGGAATTCTCGTTGGCTCAGTATTTTTTGTGTGAGTGACAATGAGATTTACAGAGTCTCAAGGTTATGCATGAGGCTGAGAAAGCCTTCAATAAGATCTCAATTCCTCCTGTACATCCGTCAACCGCCATCTCGGACATCCCATTATCACGCTTTGGGCTTGACGAGTAAGATCGATTGGGGCACCGAGGGACGCCTTTAAATCGTCACAGACTGCTGCTTGACATAAACCTCCTGCCGGGAGAGGGCGCTCCTGTCTCAACATTACAAAATTTCCAGCTCACTATACTCATCAGTTACTCATACGTATTCACTCCAGCGAGCTCCCTTGCTTGGCGACCATTTCAACGCAGGCAATGTTGCAGCATCAAAGACGACGTCCAGTATACACAAACATGGTTGGATGAACGTGAATGCAAAACAAATATTTCAGAAAAGTCCGGGATGCCATCATATGCGCTTTGCCCATCGAACTTGACAATCTTAACTGTGCGAGAGCACCAGAATGCCACTTGCCCTGACGTTCGCACACTCTTTCATTCTTCAACGCGAGACTAGATATAAGAGGGAGAAAGAGATGCAAATCGACAGGGATTCTTGAGATTATTGGAAGAACCTGGAAAACAAGAGCATATTCTGAATGCGGCCAAGTTGTCAGTTCCTTATATTAGCAAGTTGATTGCCCAGTCTTGGAGGTCACTGAGATCTTTGGCTATGTTCTTCGAACCATGGACTCTCCCATGGCGGCCAGTGAGCTGGTACGCGTGAAAATCCACCAAGGCATCAAAGCCCTACCTGGCAGGCTTTGGGGCGATACGTTCGACAAGAGTATGTACACTACCGGTGATTCCGGTTTCATTCATCGACGGGAGAGATAAAAGATATCTAAGAAACGTTGATAAAAGTCAAGTCTTGATCTTTTCGCCTGCAAACAGGCTATGGGCGGTGGTGGCAAGCGAACATGATTACCTGAAGAAGTGCTTCGAGAATATTGCGGCTGAGATGCTCGGTTTGTTCGATTCAGAAGTCTTTCAATATACGAAAAGCCTGAAGAAGAGCTGAAGCCACTGGTATTCAAGTTAATCATTAAGCTCATTCCAAAAGTTAAGATACTTATGCGAAACGCCCTTAGCATTCAAGAGAGACCGATCTCGTCAGAGGCAGGGTTGAGATCAACATCTGATTGGCGGCTCCAATGAACTGATTCGGACTAGTGTAAGCTTGAAGTCCCCATCCATGTCTCAGTGGGGCAACCCCCAGGGTATTTTACGCTTCACAGATCGAATGACCCATCTAAATATTGTCAGGCGGTCGTTACGTTCAAAAGAAAGAACACATGTATTCTATTTCTCTAAAACGGACTTGTACATATGCAGGTCGTGGCCTCTCCGAGACTTGTCACTTTGCGGTAATTAGATGAAAGGCTGGAAGTATTGCGGAAGAGTGGAGAACTCGACAGTCCCATCTGTTCCTCATTTTGCAGCAGACCAGGCACAAGATACTTCCGCTATCGTCAGTCAACCCGCACCCCAACAAATAATCCAGGCTGGGCCTGCGACGCAACAACCCCGTCTTCCTAGCATGGTCTTGATTGTTCTTAGTCCATTTTGGAGACCCGTTCTCGGACCGCAGCCGATAGATATAAGACAGAGTAATTGTCCGACTCACTGAAGCTTCGGAATGTCTCTTGTATTAACATTCCCTTCAAAATAATCCCCAATACGAGATGAAGACGGTCTTTACCAACGCCCGCATACTGGCGGATCAGATCGGACGCAGCTATCCCACCGGGACTTGCCTCGTGGTAGAAGACACGCAAATATCCTACATTGGGGATGAAACGGACGACATCATCACTTCACTCTCAGAGAAGGACGAAACACAGCAAGTAAACTTGAAGGGTCAGGTTGTTATTCCATCTTTCATCGACGCCCATGTTCACCTTCTCCAATTCGGCATCTCCCTTGCCAAAATCGACCTACGGCCCTGCGAAAGCTTGACAGAGATACAAGACGTTATCCGTCGCACCGCAGAAGAAAGACCGGATGCAGCGCGCCTTCTGTTTCAGGGATGGAGACACGCAGTGACGGGAAGCGATGTCTCGGCATCAATGTTGGACCATATAAATACACGGCCCATATTCATTGACTCCGACGACCTACATTCAGCATGGTGCAACACAGCGGCCTTGGAAGAGATGGACATTCAAAACAGAGCCGACCCTGAAGGTGGCAAGATTCATCGCGACAAAGATGGATTTCCGACTGGTCTGCTGGAGGAGGCTGCAGTTATCAGCATAGTATGGCCGTTTCTCGGCAACGCCATGTCGCGCAAGGAGAAATTGAGCTGTCTTCGCTCGGCGGTTCAAGAATACAACAAAGCAGGCTACACAGCTGTCGTGGATATGGCGATGGACGAAACGTACTGGGACCTGCTTCTAGAACTGCAGTCTGCCGAAGAACTCACCTTGCGTGTCGCCGCGCATTTCCTCGTCATGCCGGAAAAGAGCGATGAAGAGAATCGGGCTCAAGTTGAGCGCGTCGCCCAATTGCATAAAAGGTATAACATCACAACATCGCCTGATCTTCGAGTCGCTGGAATTAAGATCGTCTGCGACGGGGTCATTGATGGCTGCACCGCTGCCATCTCGCATCCGTACTTGAGTACCGGAGAAATGGTCAAACCGACGTGGACACCTGCGGCTTTACAGGTTGTTCTCGAAGCGGCGGACGCAGCACATATGCAATGTGCCCTCCATGCCATCGGCGATGAGGCGGTAAATATGGCAATCAATGGCCTTGAGGCTCTCGGCACAACCGGTCGACGGCATCGTATCGAACACTTGGAGTTGACAAGGCCCGAGGATGCAAAACGACTTGGAAAGTTGGGGATAACGGCATCAATTCAGCCCGTTCACTTAGACCCTGAGTACAATCAATTGTGGCCTCCCATGATTGGACACGAGTCTTGCGCTCGCGCGTTCGCATACCGGGAGTTCCATGATCATGGGGCTCGTCTGGCCATTGGATCCGATGCCCCAACAGCGCCTCATAGCCCTTGGAACAACATTTTCAATGCGACGACACGAAGGTCTTTCCGGAAACCCCAGAGCGAAGAGACATTCAACGAGCACTTCAAGTTGGAACTCAACGACGTCTTCGGCGCCACAAGCTCTGGCGGAGCTTACTCGTGTTTTGCAGAAAACATCATTGGAGGTTTGCAAGTTGGCAAAAAAGCCGACTTTGTTGTCCTTGAGGGAGGGGCAGAATGGAACACGGATCTTACATCTCTTCTCGCAAATCATGTATCAGAATTATGGCTTGGTGGTCGACTTGTTTCCAGCAACCGGTAGTTGTTTGCAACGCCGGTCTAGCGTAATTGAACCCTATCTATGTTCACCGGCACGTTTCGGCTCCCAGTTCCGTGAATATCGGGTTGCTTACGTAGAGGGCTTTTCATGACTTTCAATGTAAGCTTCATATTCTTGCTGCCTTGCACCATACATTGAGTGCGACGTGGCTGTTGGTTGCGCTGCTCCCTGCAATGGCTGTCCGCGACGAGGCTCTCGGTGCATGAGTCAAGAGTTCCCTGAAGAAGCTTCGCTGGGTGAGATTACGGCAATCGGAGACCTTCGGGGTGGCAGTGATAGCGTCCTCTATGCCAGTCTGGAACTACCGAAGAGCACTGATGGTAGTAGGTAGGTGGTCCATGGCAACCTGATCCCTATATCAGGTCCAGCACATAAATCCTTCCTTGGTAATTTCAGGGTTCTTATCATGGTTTTAACATCGTTTTAGTGGTTGTTAATTTATCTCAGCAGAATCACGGAACCGTATTCCACCCTCGTTTGGCTGCACAAGAGAGGCACGAGGATGTTTATCAGTCCTTGCATTTATCTGCCTTCACGAGAAGACCTAGAGAGAATATGCACTGCCAGCCGCAATCCTCTTGTCCTTACTCATGAGACGATAACCATTTCATACAACATCCTTCGCAAAAACGGTCTTGCCACGCCCTCGATGTTGCTGTATATGCCTGAATCAGGTGCGCATCCTGTCTTGATAGCGAGGCATATGCTTCAACTCGCTACTTTTCTACAGCAAGTACACCCTGATCACCAAAAGAGAATCAAAGGTCTTTCGGTGTCTCCACGAGTCATGATGGAACAGTTAGCAGACCTCGCCATACGTCACGTCACGACAAACAACGACCTTTTGAGCAGTCTCGAAGGATTGGAGTGCATTATGACCGAGGCCCTGTACCAGGACAATCTTGAAAGCATTCAAAGCAGCTGATTATCATGTCGAAGAGCCATGAGCATCGCACAACTAATGGGTCTCAACCGATTGAACAAGCCGGCCCGCTACAAAGTGTTTGATTCCGAGACAAAATGCGATGCTCAACACCTATGGTTCCGAATCGTTTTCTGGGATCAATATCTTTCCCTCAAGCTAGATATCTCTCAGGGTTTCACAGACCGCAGTATGGTCTCTGATCCTATCCTGGCAAAGGACACGCCTATGGGACGTCTCGGATGGATTCATTGTATCGTAGCCTCTCGGATATTAGAGTGCAATTGGTCCAAATCAAGTGCCGATAGCATGAATCTGACGCAAACCCTCGATGTGCAACTCCAAGAGGCGGCCAACAGCCTCACATACAAGTGGTGGCTGATTCCAGACTTAAGGGCTATTCTGGCCAAGGTTGAAGATGTTTTCCGAGACACACGCCGCCTTCTTACACAAGTATACCACTACAACCTCCTCAATCAGCTCTATCTACCGTACATGCTTTGACCCGCGTCACCGGAACGCAACCAGGAGTACCCCCGAAGTGTCTGTGTAAACGCCTCACGGAAGATGCTCTCACGCGTCATCAAATTGCATAACTTTAACATCATCTCCGGTAACTGCCGTACCATCGACTTTCTTGCGCTCATGGCTGCCATGACTTTGCTGCTAGCCCACATGGACAGTCGTTGCTCGGCGGGAGAGAATCTCCTGGCTCACCAGTACCACAGCGACCGAGCCATGATAGAGAAGGTACACGAAAAGATGGAAGCCGTCAATGATTTAACTCCGATGCACTGAGTGCTCATAGCTCTGACTTGTTACGTCGGTTGCTAGCCATAGAGGTTGAGACGTCGATTTCTACATTCCTCAGCCTAGAAAATTCAGCGTGCAGGTGGCAGCAGACCAGGGAACACCAATGGGACAGAGTGACAGTACCCTTGTGAGCGAACGAGTTCCTTACTTTAGTATTATCAAGATTCTAGGTGGGGCAATGGGGGCGGAAGTCCCTAGATCTCAGGGGGCTATTGCAACTTCTGATCCTTCAACACAGTCGCATGTGGTGAACAGATTTAAATCAGCCAGGACACAAATGTTCACGAAAAATCCGGTTTAAAATTCTCTGAGCGTCTGGGTATAGCAGAGCTCTAGATTCTGATGCAACGACAACGGTTAATGCCGGTCACGACTATGCGAAATTTTCTTGTAAGACGACAAACACTTCTACAGCCTTTCCTGCGAATCTAGAAACTAGTAGCTCTTGATGTAATTCTTATGAGAAAGGATTAGCATAATAACGGTGGCATCAGAAGTGCGCAGATTCGAAGGACTGCGAAAGAAATGTATCAGGTTAATGGGACGAGTTCGGAAGACGCGCATTTCCAGCCTCTGCCGAAGAAGGTAGCTACTCTGCTGAGAGACTTTCGCGGTGAAGTAGTGAGGGTGACAATGCCGTCGAAGCAAATTAAGACATTCCGAAATTCCTGTAAAATCGCGACATGGGCATGGGTGCCTGCCTGGTAAAGCATCTGCCTCCAAGCTCACTGTTTGTTGAGCTTTTACTATCGTTACTATATCCTGGACCGTGGGCACGAGAGTTTCGTTAAATCGCTTCGAAGCACGAGCAAGGAGATACTTAATGCCGCAATGATGGCTATATTACCAGTAGACAACGAAACCACATTAATTGGCCGTGATTGATTACTTAGTCTTCTCGATGTTTTTGTGCCTCACAATTCGGCGCATACTGTAGGAAAAGTGAAGGCATTCATTATGCCAAATACCACTTGGCCCACTAAATATGGTAGCTTGTTGCCCGATTCGAAGACTGGGGAGCCCGTTGCCCGGTTCGGGTATCCGTAGGCGGGTAACGTGATGCACGGGTACCCGTTAGCATTTCCATAACTCGCCCAATTATCGGCGTCCGGGTTTCTGGACGAATGTCCGAGATGAGATCCCGAGCTTGGCAAATCGAGCGGAAACAAATCCTAGATTGAGTCTGCCTCCCTGAGATATAAGAAACCAAAATTTTCGGTCATTTTTAATAATTACTTGTAAGCACCAGTTACCGAAGCGATAAAAAAACGAGGCCCAAAGCAATACCCGGAGAGCTCGGCACCGTACCAATCTCCAATATGAGGGCCATACAAGTTTTAGGGAGCAAAAAATCTCCAAAGATCTTCTTAAACCAATGCTTTCCAAAGCCCTTACTTGAAGAAGAAGCAGCCATCCTGATAAAAGTTGATGCTGCTGGTATCACTGGCGACGAAATCCTCTGGCCCGAGCTTTACGAAACCCCAACACGGATCCCAGGACATGAACTATCAGGCACCATCTCCGAACTTGGCCCAGATTACCGCGGGTCTTTGATGGTCGGGCAGAAAGTCTTCGCGTTCACTGCGGCAGATCGCGGACAGTGTCACGCCGAGTACGCCATCTGCACCGCAAACGAAGTCGCTCCAAAGCCAGCTTCCATCTCCCATTTTGAAGCGGCAGCGCTTCCAATCCCGCTTCTGACTGCATTCGAGGCAATTTTGGACCACGGAAAAGTGATGCCTGGTATAAGGGTTCTTGTAACGGGAGCTTCTGGCGCAGTGGGCAAAATTGCTGTGCAGCTAATCACTCGGCTTGCCGGTGGTCATGCAATCGCCTTGGCTTCGCTTCGAAACCACGACATCTTGAGGCAGCTTGGTGCTCAAGAAGTGATCAATTACGCTGTTACTGACTGGGAATCGAAGGTCGACGCTGTCGATGTCGTCTTCGATACTGTTGGTGGAATGGTCTTAAAGAAAACTTGGAAGACAATAAAGGAGGACGGATTGATCATCACTGTTGGAGACCCGCCTCCATCCTGGGCATTCAAGGGTGTTCAGCCTGATGAGGCTTCTCATAAACCCAATGTGCAGTATAAATACTTTGTCGTGTCTCCCAATGCCGAGAGACTTCGTCAAGCATCAGATATGATTGATAATGGATCGGTTAAGCCATTGGTGGTGAAGCCGTTCCCTTTCAATGAAGCGGAGAAAGCTTGGGCATATGCTAGGCAGCGAGGTCGAGAAGAGAAGGCTGTAGTTGATTTCATGTAAGGGTTACTTGAAGCTTGAAGCTTGAATCTTGGAAAGTACGGAAAGAGTAAACTTGATGTTGGATGTCGATGAAACAATGTGATGGAGCGTCGATGGACGATGTTGAACTCAGCGTATCTAAGAATTCTAATGTTGCCTCAATGTTCTCGGTGTATGTTCCTCTTCTTATAAGAAACGACTTTGGATAAGTGAATTAACTGGAAAACCAAACCCAATAAGGTAGCGATTGAGTTAAATCAACCTTGATATAGTGAGAATTCAACTACACGAGAAAGATGCGACATTTCTGGCAAAGAGATTCATTTTCCACCGCATTGTAGGGTATTCGAGAGTCACATGGGGGTATTTCGAATGTGTGGAAGGCTCTTTACGCAAGCCGGCGCGCGCCGATCGTCATCCTTTTCAAACAAATCTCCATATTCAATAGCCAATAACGCCTCCCCTGGCTGATAAAACAATTCGAGCTCAACTCCGCTAGCCTAATTTCTCTTTTAAGAGGAACAACCAATCAGTCAAATCGTGCAGTTAAACGGGGTACTGAAATCTCCTTTTTTCTTCTTTACTAGCTATACTACGTTTATGGGTTGCGATGTTCTTTCTTCGCCATTTTTTCGAGAGGGTCGTTGTCTTGAGGTACCGTAAATGTCTTCAAATTTACATATTAGTTTCTATTTGTGTCTGACGCTTCGTGTGTCCATTGTAATTGTATCTTTCAGCATGAATATCTCAAACTGTGCCGGCGACATTCCTTCGTCATTGAGTATAAAACAACTATATGATGTATGACATGAAGAAAACACAATACAACTGTCAAGACAATATTCAAATTTGCAATGTCCCTCAAACTTAAAACACCTTTTCATGGAGAAAGCGCTACTGCTCGTTGCCGATCCATTCTGCAAAATGCGGACCAAGGTCCTCAAGGCTGTACCATCCGCAAACATCGTCCATTGAGCCGAAAGATGAGAACACATCGTTCTCACTGGTTGGTGGTTCAGTTTGAGGGCCGAGTCTTCCCTCGCTAGTTGACAGACTCGGCGCGCTGCTGGACTTTGCGTGGTTAATATTGCTCGTCGCCCTGGGCCCTAGTCTCAGTACATGCCGGGCAATGGTCTGGATCTCCTGTACATTTCTTGCTGTTCTTGGCCAAATTTCGCCCAACGTTTTGAGACAACCAATCGTCATCCGAATTTGCTCTCGTGCGATAGCCAGTTCTTTCCCCTTGAGCAGAAAGTTGCAAGCAGATAACAATGCCAACGTCCCCTCACTGGTCATGCAGGTAACAAAAGGGGTGTGGCGAAATGGTCGGGCTGGCAGGGCCAATAGGCGAATTTGTGCCTCTACGGATCGCAAGACTCGAACGGTATGGACGTTAATCAGTTCTGGTTTGGAATTCTCTGGGGGTGGTTCTCTAGCGCAGCTCGAGACGTCCTCTACGGGATTGAATCTGAGGTCTGATAATGGTCGATGCAAGCCAATGGTTGCCCTACAAGACAGACGCCACATTGTTATTTTCCATTCATCCATAAGAGCAGGAAAAGTAACAAATTACTCACACGTTTATGAGCAAGTGTGCCTGGAATAAGAGCTCGTCGATTTCTCCAGCCTTTGTCATGACTTGTTTGCGGTCTTGCGGTAGTAAAAGTGACCATCCTTCAATAACAGAGTCGGCTGTTTGGATGATGTGCGTCGAGTCTTCTCGGCTTGAAACCTTGGGCGCTGTAGAAATCGCCAATGCCGCACATCGAACGGCACTAATGAGGTAGGTGAAAGAGGAAAAGGAGGTGTCTTCGGAATTGAACTCTCGATAGTCAAAATCTTCTAGTGTTTTCGGCTGCGGAATGTCCTGTATGCCGGTAAGTTCAAAGATCTTTCCATTTGAGCACGCTGTTACTGCCTACCCCGGATTCATATTCCCACTCTTCGCAAGGCAACTCCACAGTGGCGTCGATATCCACGACCGTGAAGTTCAAGGTGCCTAAAGTTCCAGCATAATATGCATCGATGATATACAGCTCCCACCACGTCCGCCTCCAGCTCTCAATCAACACAGGATCCTCGGCTCCGTGTGCTCTTGCGAAACCTTGTTGGAACATTTCCAGGTCAAGTGCTAGGCGAACTGCAAGGTCCATTTGTTGTTTAGCCTCATCCTTGTAGCTATACCAGAACAGAGCCACTGAGTACAGCAATCGGCACTGCACCATGGTCGGATGTGCCTGGTTTGCTTCAGAGAAGCAGCTCTCAACTTGCTCTTTGAGCTGGGCCGACCATTCTTGGGCAATGTAGATATTCCCAACCAGGCGCATAACGGCAATGAGAGGCTTGAGGCTAGTCTCCCGACCCGGGTCTTGACAAAAGCTTGCAAAGTGACCTTGAGGTACTAGAAATGGGTGGAATTTGTGAAAAGACTTGTAATATGCATCAACCAAAAGGTCACTGTTGATGTTGTCGGGTTGTTGAGAAATACTCGATACCCTTGCAGCAGGATTGCCGCTACCAAGGGTGATGCCGTCGAGTGAACTCAGGCGATGAGCGAACTCCTCGCTAGCAAGCTGGAATCCGTGTCCCTGGGTCGATCTGATGCTTACCCTTGACTGTGACCTAGAGCTATCGACTGATGTATCGTTACCTGCCGCCGCAAGGCGCTTACGTCGCTCTGCCAGCGCCGCACGATCCAGTCCGCCCCGGCGTGATGGTGCATAGTGACATTCTGTTGCGGCACTGTCACATCGGTTGCACTTGGGTCGCTTCCCGTCACACTTGAGATGGCGTGAGCGACAAGGTAGGCAGGCCAAGGGAGAGCGTGTAGCGCCGCCATTTTGGTTTGATGAAGCGCCGACGGTGCTCATGGTGGTTGACGGCGATTGCCTGTGAGCTTGTGCTAGAGAGGAGTCGGGATTTTCGGTGCGACTTTGATATTGCGGGGACCCGGGTATTCGGGGACCCGTTGAGTGCAAGTCGGACACCCATCCGGTGTAAGCCACGCTGACAACACTTTGCAGCCACTTTAGCCTACTCGTCATAGCCAGAAACCCGAGACGCCACTCCCAGAGTGTAGGTAACACGATTTCCCGATAACTGTTTCCTATACCCTGGTATGGTTTTGATGACAGCAAAGAAGCGACATAAATGGAGGCAAAGTGCACTGCAGATTTCCCCCTAATTAGTTCCGAAAACAGCACAACGCTTTCAATACCATTTCTTCAACGCAAGATTTATCACTTACAACTACAACATCGCCTTTGAAGCGATTTTACTTCAAATTCTATTCTCGCCTAGCCATGCCTCGCACCATTGTGATTATAGGAGCCGGTTTCGCTGGCGTGTGGAGCGCACTCTCAGCGAAACGTCTCACCAACCTCACTGATCAAGGAGGGATCATCAATATCATCGTCATAGCGCCTGAGCCTTATTTGGTTATCCGACCACGACTCTACGAATCAAATGCTTCGAGCATGAAGCATCCTCTGATGACTCTCTTCGAATCTGCTGGCGTACAGTTTCTTCAGGGCACCGCAGAGACCATAGATGCTCAGGCACATATTGTTCACGTCAGGTCCCCAGCCGGTATTGAATCTGATGTATCTTTCGACCGCCTCATCCTTGCGGCTGGAAGCTCTGTAGTGCGGCCACAAAATGTCACCGGACTTCAGCAGCACGCCTTCGACATAGACACGCTCGAATCCGCTTCCAAACTCGAAACCCATCTTGAGGGTCTTGCGTCCCGTCAATCGGGTGCTGCTCGCGACACCATTGTCGTTTGCGGTGCTGGCTTCACAGGAATCGAGCTCGCGACTGAGTTACCGAAGAGACTCGGGCACTTGGCAAGCCCGCGCATTATTCTCGTCGAAGGCGCACACCAGCTCGGCCCCGAGCTAGGGCAGGGGCCTCGTCCAATCATTACTGAAGCCCTGGAGAACCTTGGTATCGAAATCAAGCTTGGATCTGCAGTTGCTTCAATCGATTCTCATAGCGTGACTCTTCTCTCAGGGGAGCGCATCGAAACATTGACATCCATCTGGACAGCTGGTGTGCTTGCGACGCCCCTGACCAACCAGATCCCTGGAGCCAGAGACAAGCTTTCACGTATCCACGTCAATCGCCATCTCCGGTCATTGTCATCTGATCATGTCTTCGTCACAGGTGACGCTGCCTACGCTGCAGCCGACGAAGAGGGTCACCATGCCTTGATGTCTTGCCAGCATGCTCTTCAACTCGGCCGGATATCGGGACACAATGCCGCTGCAGATCTGATGAATGAGCCGCTTCTGGAATACTCACAAGCGGCATACAACTGCTGCCTTGATCTTGGATCATGGGGGGCGGTGGTTACTGGAGGCTGGGACAGAGAAGTCAAAATTCGAGGGGACTTGGCTAAGCGAGCAAAGGGCTATATCAACCAGAAGCTGATTTACCCTCCCTCTGATGCTCAGGAAGCATTGCAAGCTGCGAGCCCTGCAGGGCCTGACTCAGATGAGCTGTTCAAGCAGATTCTCGCTGTTGTTAGCTAGTTTGAATGGGGAATGGAAACAGAAATACCGGATATATGGGAGCGGAATGTCTCTCCTCAGTTCAATCTTGATCTTTGTTCAGTTTAAGTCAATATAATGGGACAGGAAATTGTGGCAACTAGAATGAAGAGCCGACAAACAGTTTTTCATCAAAGTTAAAGGCCAATCTTGAAGCCGTTTTTATCCAAGCTGGCCCCGTCGACCATATCATATTTACGGCAGCGGACTCACTCTATCTCATGATATTGCAAGCTCTGACGCCTAATAAGATTCTTGCCGCATGCCAGATGCGTCTTGTCGCCCCATTAATGGCCGCGAAAGTTACTGCACGACACCTACCTAAGAGCAACAAGTCCTCAATTATCATCACCAGCAGTAGTGCGGCACACAAGTCAATCCCGGGCTGGTCTGTCGTATCTTACTTTGCAGCAGGGCTACAGGATATGGTCAAGCAGCTGGCAGTCATATTAAAGCCATTGAGAATCAATGCTGTAGCTCGTGGGTATGTGGATACTGGGCTATGGGATGGCATGGAGCCGGAGGAGAAAAAAGCAATGGTTGAGGTAGTTGAAGGTACAATGCCGACAGGGCAGTTTGGTGGAGTTGAGGATGTGGTCGAGGCATACTTATGGTTGATGAAGGACAGGAATGTCACTGGAACTGTGGCAGCAACAGACAGCGGAGTTATGGCTGTGTAGTGGAACGGGGCAGGGCGTTGCACGCCCAACACGAGGTGGTTTTCTTTTGCTATTATGTATCTGAAATAAGTAGGGTCTGATCAGGGCTATAGATTTACTGTCTTCTGGTCTGATCAGACTTACAACAACAATGAAAAATACCCATCACCAGCGAGATGTAGCCACTCTTTTATCTGCCAGTGCTCTGCTCGCCCACACGTAACGATGTGGCAGGTTACCACATCGTTTTATAGTCAAAAGTGATAAATACAGAAGCTTGGGAGTACTCTGCCAGTCTGCTTCATTTTGCTGGTTTCAAAGGCCATGAGATGAGCTGAACAGATCTGATCAGACCCCCTGAGCAGCGTTAAAGTGAGAAACCTGTGCTAGTACTATCACCGCACCGGATCTCCAAGGCACCCGAATTTCTACATCCTCAAGTGATAACAGAACGGGTAGTTCAAGTGTAGAAAACAATATGATCGAGGCAACTCTCGCATTGCCACAGTAATCAGACCAACTCCATCGACTTTGGTCTCAAAAAAAGTTGTTTTCAAGTGCTCTAATCATCTGGTTATTCATGTACAACCAATTGCCAAGATGCGAACCTTGCTCGTCAACTTCCATTGCCAAGTCCCCAGGCAATGTGAAGGAGGCCCATTCGGAGTCAGTTTCATGACCGCCGAGCGAGATATCGGTGAAGGCTGTAGGATCTTGCGGCACCGAAGTCATCTCGTCCAAATTTGACGTCTCCTGTGCGAGAGCTGCTGACTGCACCTGAGATTGCTGCATAAACCCAGCACTGATACCCCAGTCTTCTCCAGGTCCGCCGATTAGCGGCTGTTTATGCGATGATTCTGACTTCAACTTCATATAGCTGCATGCAACGTCGTATAACACATTGAACAATCGGAGCTCTTTCTTAATGGCGTAGGAGAAAGTTTCTGCTGTCGTTGATCGCAGCGTGGCGACAAGTCCTGCAAGTAAATCGAGGTCCTTTTCATCGCATGTCTCAATGACGTGGCAAAACATAACAATGAAGGGTACGAAAGGAGAGACTAAAAGGGCCCTATTTCAAGGTCAGCATCAAGATTTCATTGGATCCGTATGAGTAAGGGATGGTGGTGTACCAGTTCACGTAGAACTCGAGAAAATATTCTTCTAAGCCAGCGACAGAGGCCATGCAACGCTGGTGTTCTTCGAGGGCTTGACGAGCGGTTGCAATGCAAGCTTTCCCGAAAACGGTCTTCTCTCCTGCTTCGGGGGGAATAGCCCGATATATGAGACAAGCGAGTGATAATTGATTGACTTTGTCCGTGCGGACTATAGCCTCGTAGAGTTGCTTTCCAATCGCCTCTGCTAACTTCTCGGTGTATCGGTTCTGCTGTAAAGTTAGCACAGAACTTGAGTAGTCGGAGAATAACCCAATTGTTTTGGTCAAGCAACTAAAAATATGAGAGAAATGAGTGCACTTGCCTGGTCTGTGCTGATTTTGATGTGCGTCTCCAATTTGCTAGCTAGCTGCCGAGCCCGGGAGACCCTAACCTCCTGCGGTTGAATCAAGGCTGCCGGGCTGTAGATTTGATCGTAGACCAGACCTTGCAGCATCGCAAAGTCTGTAGATCTAGGAAACAGACAAGCCATCTCTGGATCCATCCAGATATTAATTTTAGGACGAGGGACAGTGACATCGCTGTCTCGAATTGTGGAAGATCGACCAAGGCGAAGAGAGAGACCTTTTTCAATCACGTATATGAGCCAAAATAGTTTCATCTTCCCATTTTTAGTTTCTGGACTTTCGCGTGCCATGGCCACAATACTGTGACAGCCCAAAGTCTGGACCATATGGGAAGCGGTTGCTATGAAGTTCCAGGCAGCAGACGGCTGGCAGATTTCGAGACAATACAGCGCCTACTGAAAGTCAATGGACTTAGCTTCGATAATTTTCATCATCCTTGAACGTACTGCTAGACACATAGCGCAGGTCGTTTCTATCGTCGATGGTAGATGAAACGGAAGACTTGAGAGAACAGTTTCCAGGTTGTCTCGACAAGTGAACGCTTGTGCTTTATAATGCGACTTCGTGTCGGTATTTTGAGTGGCATTCATGCACTCCAAGAACAGCCAGTACAGTCCCGCGTTTACGATGATCAAGTCAGCGTGTGTAGCATCGCCGGGGGAATAAACCTTGAGGAAGAACTCTGTGAAGGGGGCGACGGTCGTTGCATCGTGGTTCCAAAAGAATCTTACGCGGGGATGCTCTGCAAGTTGAATAAGTTGGAGAAATACAAGGCTAGAAGGATGGTGTTGAAACCTTTCGCCATTCTGAGACATATAAAGACCGACTCGACTGGTGGCATAGGCAGGTCCCGAACGCTACACCCGGGCTCCATCGTCCGCGCATTTGTATACAAATACTCGGTGTCGTTCCGATCCTTCTGCCCCCCGAGCGTTCGACTCAGGGCACCCAGCACAGAGGCCATTTCCCCAGTGATGTCTGTAGAATGTCTGTTGCTGACCGCCTGTTGAAGAAACCTGTTTGCAAATGCAGCTTGAGCTGATAGGGATGACTCTCCCTCGTACTCAACTTTTGGAGTAAGGATGTTGACTTTCTTCCGTTGTAGACCTGCGGCAGCTGAGTGTGCTTCTGGAGACTCTTCCAGAAAAGATGGTGTCCCATCGTTGGGACTCGGACGCGTGCAAGCAATGGAGATTTGAGGGCTATTTTCCATATGCCCCAGCACTTTACCAAACTCTTCCAATTTCTTTGCAATGAAGTCGATTTTTCTCTCACTTTCACCTTATAAGCGGTTGTTCCGATATCTGATCAGTTTTAGTCAATGGCTTACTAAAGCTCGGATATAAAAACCCTCTGGCGCCGCTCTTTGGGCTTTTGCTTGGCAGGATAATTGCAGGCTGCATCTGTCTTGACACAGTGCGAGCATGGGTGTCGGCGGTCACATCGAACCTAGAAGTATAGAGTCAGTTAGTTGGGCATGTTTTCATTGCAGTGACCACAACGAAGCTCGAATCCGGAAGAACTCAAGTACCTTGCGGTGGCGGCAACGATCACACTGGATAAACACATCAGTAAAGAAGAGAATGTCAACTTTGCTTGCCGCATACTGACAGATAACTGTGACACTATACCCTCATCATCGTCAACGCGGCCTTTCTCCCCTCGGTGTGACTCGGCTCCAATGCTAGGACTTTCGGCGTCCATCCTACACAGTTACAAGAGAGATGCCGTGAGCCTTTGCACTATCGCTATCGGGCGGTGGGAGCTCTTCGGCTTCGGAGCGGCAAGGGAAGATCTCAGCTTCTAGTTGTCAGTGCGTAGTCCCGAGGGGATCCAAGGGCTATGGGATAATTGTCTCCGCGTCCGAAAGGCGATCCAGGCTTGATATGTCAGGGCAGAAGCTTTGGAAACGAACGAAAAATTCTAAAGATCGAGCTGCTCATTGGATCAAGAGGGTTCTGGCCTTGGCCTCCGCGCCCGCACTCCGTTTTGAAACTGGAAGTTAGTCCGGAGACTTACTCCACATGCATACTGGTGGGCGATGGGGCGATGGGGCGCTTGGGGCGATTGGGCGGACCTATGGAGCCTTGGCGTCCCGCGTCCGAAGGTACATTTCAGAGTTCGGGTGCGGCCACTTGGTGGCCCGCACCATCACAATCCCGACCGAACGCCTCATCAGCCTCCCGTGCCCGCTCCTTGACGTGGTCAAATCTTGCTCTTCTTGTATTCTCAGTTGCCTAATAATGTGCTCAATTCGCCAATACGCAAAATGACATCAGAACAGCTTCAGTACGTTCTTTGTTATTGATGTATTCCACCTGCTCAATCACTGTCTTTACCCTTTGTTATTCAATACCATTGGATTTATCGACCTCGAATTTTACAAACCGCTGACCTGTCAACGTTCATTTCGTGTTTTTCCTTCCCGAAATCCCGACATACGCGATGGAAAAGCGAGCACCGTCGGAATCTCAAGATCACGACAATTCAGGCGCCGGCCACAGCAAGTCCGAACCTAAGCCTTCCAAAGGCCTGCTTGTAAGTTGCCGTCTTCCTCTGTACGACTTATGTGTCAAGGAACTAATGTTCTGCAGAGGGTCTTTGCCTACGGCGGACCAATCGATTATGTCGTTGAATTCATCGGCGTCATTGCTGCCATCGGCTCTGGTGTAGCACTGGCTTTAGTGAATCTCGTTATCGGTCAAGTCATGGATGTTTTCACCGACTACTCTACTAACGTTATCTCGCCCGGTCAGTTCATGACTGAAGTCGGCAAGTTTTGGTTAGTCTCTAGTCAGACCCATACTATGTACCCTCAGCTAACAGAACACCATTCCAGTCTGTATTTTGTGTACATCGGCATCGCGCGTTTCATCTTGACGTACATCTATGCAACGGCCTTCACCTACGTCGCGTTCAACCTGACTCGGAACATCCGAACTTCCTACCTCCGATCAGCTCTAAGCCAGGAGATCAGTTTCTTTGATCACGGTTCCGCCGGGTCAATCTCAATGCAGGCAACGTCAAATGGGAAGTTGATCCAGTCGGGCATCGCCGAAAAACTTGGGCAGGTTTTCCAAAACGTCGCGACTTTCGTGGCGGCCTTCATTATTGCCTTTGTAGGCCAGTGGAAGTTGACCCTTATCATCAGCTGTATCCTTCCCGCTCTTCTCATTGTCATCGGTGGGGCTTCCGTGCCGGATGCCAGGATTGATGCGAAGATCCTTCCAATCTACGCTATGGCAGGGAAGTATGCTGAGAACATCTTGACCAGTGTTCGAGCTGTGAAGGCTTTCAGCCTCGAGTCGCGGATCCTCGACAAGTACACATCATACTTACATGATGCTCGCATGCTGGGTAACAAAAAGAGCCCGCTGTACGGAGTGATGTTCGGCGGACAATATTTCATTCTCTATTCTGGCATGGGCCTTGCCTTTTGGCAAGGCATTGGAATGGTGGCTCGTGGAGAGGTTGAAGGCTTTGGCACGATTTTCACGTGAGTTGGTTGGGAATAGTCGTTCCTGCAATGTTCAACAAACGATACGGTGCGTTTGCTGATATCCAGGTCTCCAGCGTTCTCTTCTCCGTAATTATCGCATCAACCACTATTACATCAATAGCGCCGCACATGGTATCGTTCAGTCGTGCAGCAACCGCCGCCTCAGAACTTCTTACACTCATCGACAGAAACTCGTCGATCGACCCATTCAGCGACTCAGGCCTCGAGCCTAGAGAGGTATCGGGGGTGATTGATATACAAGGAGTCACTTTTAGCTACCCAACTAGACCAGATGTCCAGGTGCTAGAGGACTTTTCATTACAAGTACCTGCTGGCAAGGTAACAGCTCTTGTCGTAAGTGGCTTGATTTTATCGCATCCTCTGTATTCTGGGTTCTTCCATTCTGACACGTCGGGTAGGGAGCAAGCGGCTCTGGGAAGAGCACTATCATTGGCCTTCTGGAGAGGTGGTACGACCCCCTTTCTGGAACTATCAAACTTGATGGAACCGACATTCGCGATTTGAATCTGAAATGGCTTCGAACCAACATGCGGCTTGTTCAGCAGGTAAGTTCCGTGACGGTAAAAAAACGCGAACTTGGCGTCGATCCCCTTTCCACCTACAAAATTCCCAGCCCATTTTTCTTCATTAGCTTGATTTCAGAAATTAATCAGTCCTATTTTAGGAACCCGTTCTTTTTAATGGTACTGTTTTTCAAAACATTTCCAATGGTTTGGTTGGAACACCTTGGGAAACTGCCGCGCACGACGAGCAAATGGAGCGAGTCAAACAGGCAGCAAAACTCGCTTTTGCCGACGACTTCATCACTGAACTGCCCAATGGCTATGATACACGCATTGGGGAAAGAGGGGGCCTTCTTTCCGGTGGACAGAAGCAGCGGGTCGCTATCGCGCGCAGTATTGTTGCTGAGCCAAAGATTCTACTACTCGATGAGGCCACGAGCGCTCTAGACCCCCACGCTGAAGGGATCGTCCAGAAGGCACTCGATAGTGCTTCCCAAGACAGAACTACCATTGTTATTGCCCACAAGCTTGCAACTATCCGAAATGCCGACAGGATCGTGGTCATGAGCAAGGGGAAAATCGTCGAGCAGGGCCGGCACGAGGAGCTAGTTGCTCTGGGCGGTACTTACGCCAATCTCGTTAAGGCTCAGGATCTTTCCGTCGACGGCAAAGAAAGCAGCGACGGGAGCTCTGAAGACGAACCGATCAAAGACATTGAACTGATTCAATCTGTGGCAAGACACAACACAGCAGATGCTCAGGCGCTCCTGTCGCTCAGGGACAGAGAGAATTTTGATATCTGCAAGCAGACTGGAGTCTTTCATACAGTGTTAAAGGTGGCTCGGGCTACATCAGACATGAAAACATGGTATTTCGTTGTCTTAGTCGCATGCTTGATTGGAGGTGGGTTAACTCCAGAGATCAGATTGATTTCTGAAAAACACTGCTAATACCTGAATAGCCGCTGTTTTTCCCGGACAGGCTCTTCTCTTGGCCAATGTAACTGATGTCTTTACCGCACGGTCATCAACAGATATGGTTCGGAAAGGAAACTTCATTTCCCTCATGTATGTCGTCATGGCAGTAGGCTGTTTCCTTGGTTACTTCGCCATGGGTTGGGCAACAAACATCATCACACAAGTAAGCGTCATCAAAAATGTCTTGAGTTTTCTGAATCCCCAGCTAATCTTATATTCATTGTAGACAATTGGTCAAAAGCTACGGAAAGATCTTTTGAACGGCATCATGAAGCAAGACCTTCGGTTTTTTGATCGTCCTGAGAACACGGTTGGCTCCCTGACCAGTCGCATTGAGTCGAGCACACAGGCTGTCACTGAGCTCATGGGGTTCAACGTGGCATTAGTAGCCATGGCACTGATCAACGTTATTTCCAGTAGCATTCTGGCCATTGCAATATCCTGGAAGCTCGGCCTTGTGGGCGTCTTCGCCGGCATGCCCCCGATGCTGCTGGCAGGCTACGCTCGGATTCGTATCGAGACCAAGATGGATGCCGACATCGATGCCAAGTTTTCCGCCAGTGCTTCTATCGCGTCCGAGACTATGAACTCTGTTAGAACTGTTTCGTCTCTTGCGATTGAGAGGATTATGCTACAAAGATATACCACTGAACTCGACGCCGCGATAACAGGCTCTACCTTGCCTTTGTGCAACATGATGATTTGGTTTGCGCTCACCCAGTCGATCGAATATTTCATCCTAGCGCTCGGGTTCTGGTAAGTAGCTTTGGGTCTTCCTGTTTGTGGGCCTCGCTGTTCAACATTCATGCTAAAATCATTTCTAAACTCACAGGTGGGGATCAAAGTTGGCTTCGGAGGGAACCATTACCTTCTACCAATTCATCGTCTCATTCATGGGCATCTTCTTCTCAGGACAGGCCTCGGCCACACTTTTCAGTTTCTCTAGTAGTGCGTGTTCCTTTCTGATCCTATCTTTCTTCCCAACTAATCGGGTCGCAACTTTAGGCTTCACCAAGGCGAACACTGCTGCCAATTACTACTTTTGGCTTATGGGTATCCAACCCACCATCCAGGAAACAGGCGAAAACAAGGGCAAGGGACCTGCTGCAGGTTGTCAGTCATACGACTTTCGCGATGTCCAGTTTTCGTACCCGTTGGCACCTGACAATCGAGTTTTGAAGGGAGTGTCCTTGAAGGTGCGAAATCTCCAACGCAAAGATTCGTAGACGAACAGAGTGATGAGGCTAACCCTTGCCGTAAACTAGATTGACCAGGGCCAATTCGTCGCATTTGTTGGAGCCTCTGGTTGCGGCAAGTCTACGATGATATCCCTCATCCAACGGTTCTACGATCCAACAAATGGCTCCATCGTGATTGACGACTCGGATCCCCTCACGAAACTCAGCCCTCGCCTGTATCGGAGCAGACTAGCCATTGTTCAACAGGAGCCGACCCTATTTCCCGACACCATCCGGGAGAACATCAAAATGGGCATCGACTTCGAGGCTCACGAAAATGCCTCCGCCGATGACGATGTGATAGAATCCGCATGCCGTGCCGCAAACGCCTGGGATTTCGTTAGTTCCTTGCCGGAAGGACTCAATACGCCATGCGGACAAGGCGGCAGTCAGCTCTCCGGAGGCCAGAGGCAGCGAATTGCCATCGCGAGGGCACTGGTTCGCAACCCTAACGTCATCCTATTGGACGAGGCGACCAGCGCTCTGGATACGGAGTCCGAGAAGATAGTGCAGAAGGCGTTGATGGAGGCGGTCGGTACGGGCAATCGCATCACCATCGCTGTGGCGCATCGCTTGTCTACTATCCGCGATGCTGACAAGATCTGCGTCTTTTACAATGGTCGCATTGTTGAGTCCGGTACACATGACGAACTCATTGAACTTGGGGGTATGTACAGAAAGATGTGCGAGGCGCAAAGCCTGGACAAGGCGGCCTAGCATGCGAGGATCATTAAATCAAAAGCAAACATTGACAGGGCTGTGAGATTCAGCACATATTTGCTGTTTTCTTGTGTGTGCATCAAGAGCACATCGATAGGGTTTCTACTTCGACGAACACTGGATGTCTTCCTTTTTCATAATAGTTGTATTGACCGGGTTAGGGACTCCAGAATATAATGATAGTCGGCTCACAGAAATATAAAAAGAAGCAGAATACGGCCCAAACCGACATCCAAAATACTCCTTGCATATTTGTGACTGAGTGGTTGCTACTTTATATAGCCTGAGCTGGCCCGAATCAACCTGCGCCGGAGTCAAGTCGTGGGTGAGATGACCTGAGACTGCCTAAGCCAGGGGTAAACTAGCCTGAGCTGGTGTTAATCCTCACTGAACTCTTGGTTATTAAAGCGCTACTGATATACTGATGTGTTCAATTGATTGGTTATCCTTGTTGTTATAATCTGCTTGCTGGTATCCTTCCTCTGGCATTATCCTGCCGTAAATCCTCGTTAACGTGGTAATCCTGTCCATTCCAATTTCTCAATCCTATTGACCGCTCTCGACTAGCACTCCTTTGTTCCTCGCATACTCTGACGTTGATCTTTTCAATCCCTTTGACTCGTTTATTCGGCTTATTGTAAAGAACTGTTGATTCGCTTTCTGCATTTTGATTTTACCCTACGAACTGTCCCACATCAAACAGAGTGTTCTTCTTAACCTTTGACGTAGAACATATCACTGTGTTATGCAGCGATCTTATCGTTGACTTGACAATCTGATTTGTTGCCGTAAACTTGTCACTAGCGACATCAATACTGGTGATGCACTCTTCACAGCGTAACATGGGAACTATACGGTATCTGGTTTGTAGCTTGCCTCGTCTTGGTGCTAGCTTTGACCTCACTGAACTGTATTCAGGGCTATGCTTTATGAGATTACAGTTGACAAGCAGCAGTTTTGTCTCAACAGTCTATAGCGCCTCGAGTTTTCGCGTGGTAATCGAGACTTGTGTGACAAAAAACGGGGCATGGCTTGGTTTGTTGGCGTTTGAAGCAGTTTTTGATGGCCTCACCCATCTGGCATTAGAAACCATGATTCAGTCACTTGCAGGATTCCACTTATATGCTATCGTTTCCAGCTTTCAGTTCGACCAGCCCAACTCCAACGGTCACGACACGGTGTTTTACCAAGCTTATGGACGACGACGCGGAATCAGACAAGGCCTTGTGAGTTGGGGACTATAGAGTTGATTCAGAAGAAGCGTCAGAAACAGATAACTATCGTGACCAGCACATTGGTGCGTGCCTGTGAATAAGACCTCAACTACCGGAAATGCCAGGGCACTGATGTCAAACCAGAGTTCTGAGAGTGTGAATAATATTTTGGGGCTTCTTACACGGTAAATCTGTTCAAGCATTCACCTCTCCATGCCCTTATTAGCCGGTTGTTGGCTCAGTTTACTTTCCGCCATTTCCAACATGAAGCTTCGGGTAATCCATTTTCATCTAGTGGATGTAGAAACAAATTCGCTTGGGTTGCCATCTCCTCCGTGTGACTGCATTGGGGGTTTTGTGGTGCAGGACACTGACCGGCGGGTAGGGCGTCACCGGCGGCCATTTCACCGCCCCGCGATTTGACCCCACCGGAGCCACCGACGCCGACTTCCGACTCCACCCAAAATTTCCAGCTCTCACTTCATCCCACCTCAGTACTGCCTCAAGCTATTTGAAAGCCACCCTCCACACTTCAATTGAGAGACAATTCGGGCTTTAAACTGACCGAACGTACTTGACCACAATGGCCACTTCAAAGGGTCTTCCGCGCGACACGTTCGCAAAGCTCTCCCCTCACCCTTTTCTTCTCGCAAACCTTCAGCCTCCCGCGCCCGCCAACGCCGCAAGAAGCAACGGCCGCGCACCTGACGAAGCCCGTATTCCCAACATCAACACCTCTAGCTTGACCCATGCCAACGGCAGCGCTGTGGTTCGCACGGGCGACACTACTGTTATCTGCGGCGTGCGCGCTGAGACCATTCTCGCCTCCGACATCCCCAACTTCCGTACTGCCGCAAACCTCGACGAGACCAAGCCCAGCTCGGAGCTGAAAGACTACGACCTGCTCGTCCCCAATATCGAGCTTGCCACCGGCTGCGCGCCACAGTTCCTTCCTGGAGTTCCCCCCACGACCCTCGCACAGACTTTGAGCACAAGAGTATACTCGCTGCTGCACTCTTCCAAGCTCGTCGACCCCGACGATCTGCGAATATGGTACACTCGCCCTGCCGAGCACGCTGAAGCGGAGGCCGATGACAACAAGATGGATGACGACGAGGAGAAAACCGAGGGCGAGAAGGTGGTCATGGCATACTGGGTCCTCTACATCGACATTTTCTTCATTTCCTTTGACGGCAACCCGTTCGACGTCGCCTGGGCCGCCGTCCTTGCCGCTCTGCAAGACACAACCATCCCCATCGCCCGCTGGGACCCCGACCGCGAGATGGTCGTCTGCTCCCGCGACGAACCCAAGCCCCTGACACTACACGGCTTTCCCGTCGCCTGCACAGCCGGCGTCTTCACAGTAAAGGAGGCGGCGGACCGTCCCGCTGGTGGCAAGTTCTGGACACTAGTCGACCCTGATAGGTTGGAGGAGAGTCTATGCGACGAGGAGATCACGGCGGTGGTGGACAGGAGCGAAGGAAAGGCTAAGGTGCTGTCGATATCGAAGCACGGAGGCACGGTGCTGCAGCCGCAGCTCATACGAGAGTTTGTAGGCGTTGCGGAGCGGAGATGGGAGCAGGTTTGGAAGGCCATGGCATGAAGATAATGATACCCACCAAAAGAAGAAAAAGACGAATTCAAAAAGGTTGGGGGGAAATCCGTTTTCTCTGATATTCCCCTTGGTGTTTTACAACCACTGGATGGCAAACGGAGGCCCCTTTCGTGCGCATTCATGGCTTGCCCACCTTTCATTAACCGGCCACACATGGTGCAGAAAGCGTGAGAAGGCAGGCGCATACCTACATGAGCCCATCAACACCGATTCTCTCTTTCAGACTAGACACCAGAAGTTCCAGAGCTTCACCTCTCACACAAACCTGCGTAGCAAATCACACTAGGGAAACAAAGCGATTCAGCTCCCTCGACAACCCTCATCGGCCCTTGCTCAGAGAGAAAAAATATATCATCGTTATTTCAACCATGACCGACATCAACGCTCGACTCGGAGTGGCCTCGAAGGAGGAGCTCTTCCAGATCATCGTCGCCGCCTGCGGTCATGCCACCACCCGCGTCCACGTCGAAAGTGTCCTCGCCTACCTCAACGAGAGGAAGAGCCAGGAGGCTGAGGCCGCCGCCAAGCGCCGCAGCAGCCGCTCGTCCACCCGCGCGTCGTCTGAGGTGTCTCAGGGCTCAAGCCAGGCGACCAAGACTATCAAGCGCGCTATCAAGCTGTGCAAGATGTGCGAAAAGCCGTACGAGGAGAAGAAGAACCTGAGCAAGTCATGCTCCTACCATCCAGGTTGGTCAAGAAACAATCCCGTTGGGTTTTGGTGTTGCCATTCGCAAGGAGGGCTAACAGTTACTAATATCGATAGGCTACTGGTTGATTGAGTGCGAGAAGGATGGCTTGATCTGGTTCGATCCCTTGGAGAAGGCGGCCGAGGAGTTCACGGCCAATCCCAGTGCTTTGCGCATCCTGAGCTGCTGCAACGCCGAGAAGGATATGAGCACGGGTTGCACCGTTGGCAAGCATGTCGCTATGGTCGCAGAGGGACAGGACCAGACGACCAAAGACAATGCAGAGACCAGCTCCGACAATTGATGGATTGATTTTCTGCGAAGTGATGACTTGATACGGCAATGATGACACGAGAGCCTGCTGATGGCTTAAATAATGATGGCATTAATCGGTTCTGGTCACAGAGCTTCGGTTATTTGTACATAACTCAGCATCGCAGGAACAACGAGGTACCACCGAGATGAAGATTGGAAGGGTAGTTTCGCTTGCTTTGGCCGGGTTTGGGAAAAACTTCGCTGGGTATAAAACCGTCAGGCACGAGGAACCACAGGCTGTTGGCATGCTCTTGTATCAACCGGGTCAACTTAGCAAACAGAGCTTCATTTCATATGCCTTTGGGAACAGGCATGGCTGCGCGCGCAAACAGACGGACAAGTCTTGCTGCTGCGCGTTCAAGATATGTATTCCACAATTCGAGCTACCTTTTCAGACGTTATTCCAAGGCAGTAGATACTAGGGAAGAATTCCTTCTACCGCCCGGCGCCGAGGAAGCCTAATGAAAGGCCCTCATGAGCTGCGAATCAACTGAATGTGACTCGCGGCTGGGTTACCGGGCGGATGATGAAGAAAGGAAAAGAAAGAGAAGAGCGGCGTTTCGCGGGCGACGAAATTTTAGGCGAAGCAAGTACAGTGTTGATTGGACAGTGTCCGTTGCTCGGTTCACACACACTAGCATCCGTTTTCTCCACCACGGACCCCATCGTCAATGTTCCCTCTTTTTCCAACCTCACCTTTTTTCTTCGCAAATTTTCTCCTCGCTTCCCTCCGAATCTCTTCTCCTTTACCACCACCATGGAATCGCTGGCCGAGCAAACGTGGGATGTCATCCTCCACGGCACTGGCCTGCAGCAGTCGCTGCTAGCCTTGTAAGCTCTTTTCTTCCTCCTGCTTCTTTGCATTCCCTACTTCTCGTCGTCCGGCATCGTTGTTTTCCCAGAAAAGCCTCGATCTGACTGACGCAGCCCTCTCCGGCCGTAAAAAGAGCCCTCTCGCGGTCCGGAAAGCAAATCTTGCATCTCGATCCCAACGAATATTATGGCGGTCCCGAAGCTGCCTTCAGTCTGCAGGAGATCGAGGAATGGGCTGCCGCGCACGACGCCGCCGCTGACGATGTGGGTCCCTCGCGCGTTTTCTCGTCTGCGAGTGTGAGCAAGCCCGAGATTGTGGCCGGCTCAGGACCCTCGCTCTCCTTCCCGAGGGCGTACTCTCTTGCTCTCGCGCCGCAGATCATACATACTCGCTCCGAGCTGGTCAAACAGCTCGTATCCTCGCGGGCCTTCCGGCAGATCGAATTCCTCGCCGTTGGGTCTTTCTTCATACATACTCCATCGTCCAGCATATCCGAAGACGACAGAGCCAGCATCGTGCCCATCCCTTCGAACCGCGAAGCCGTCTTCTCAACGACTGCGATCCCCGCGAGGGCGAAGCGGTCACTAATGAAGTTTCTCAAGTTTGTCTTGGACTACAACTCGGAGGAGCAGCGAGGCACATGGACTCCGCATGCCGACAAGCCTCTGTCGGAGTTCCTGGCCGCACACTTCAAGCTAGACGCCGCACTGCAGACATATATCGTTACCCTGACGTTGAGCCTGGACGGGAGGATCTCAACCAAGGACGGCTTGGCGGCTATTCATCGACACCTCTCGTCTATGGGCGCCTTCGGCCCCGGCTTCGCGGCGGTGTACCCCAAATGGGGCGGTCTCTCCGAGATCGCGCAGGTCGGCTGCCGCGCATGCGCCGTTGGCGGCGCAGTCTACATGCTGGGCACTGGCGTGAAGGCCACGCGCCCGCTTGACGCGCAGGAGGACGGCGCCCGCTTCGAAGTCGATTTGACCAGTGATGTTACGGTGAAATCCCGTACGCTGATCCGCGGCGCTGAACACGTTGACCCTGGCACCCAGCGTGTGAGCAGAATGACGGCTGTTGTCAACTCGCCGCTTTTGTCTCTATTCGAGACGATAGTCGAGGGAGCGCCCACACCAGCCGTGGCTGTCATCGCCATCCCGGCCGGCTCAATCCAGGATATCGTCTCGCCATACCCCATCTACGTCTTTGCTCACTCAAGCGAGACGGGCGAATGCCCATCTGGTCAGAGTAAGTTACCATGTCTTTCATTTTCATGCCCCCTTCCTGTACATGATGATTTCAGTAAAATTCTTATCTACATTGTCTGAGCCTCGCTTTGACGACAATTCCTCTGATACACTGATGTACACCCTTCTTCCCACATTTTGACCTGGTAAACCTCTCTTGTCATCATATGACTAATTTGGTCCTTGTTCTAGGCGTCCTTTACCTTGTCACACCAAAGACATCCGACTCGGGCGGAGCCTTGGAAAAGGCTCTGGCGTCCGTGTTGTCTATTCTCGGGGAAGGTGGCGACCAGCCGCAGGCCATCTACAAGGTCGCATATGAGCAAGCCAAGGCTGCTTCCTCGGCCTCTGCGGATGCGTCGGACATCCTTCCAAGTCTGCCACTCGACCTTGCCTTCAGCGACACAGCTCTCGAGCCTGTGAGAGAAGCCTGGACGAAAGTCGTGGGCCCCGTCGCGGATGATCCCGATATTCAGTACATGAAGTTCGAAGATCGTGAGGGAGTTGGCGATGAGGACGATGTTTACGAGTAGATGCTAGGTAGCTTCCACTTAGGTGTACGAAGTAATGAAAATAATGACTTGGCGAGGGCATATACGAATTCTTGAAGTGGTGAATTTTGAGTGTGAATGTAGCTAATCTGCATAAAGTGTAGCAAGTCTCTTATGTGGATTCCATTTCCCAGAATATAGCAATTGTTGTGTTTTCAAGTCCATTCGTCCGTCTAGTCATCGGCAATAACCCCTTGGATTCTGACCCATCCTCGAGAGAAGTCTCCCGTTCGAACGGCCTTCCAGAACTCGCTGCATAGGATCCCTGAATGTCAAACGCGTCGGAAAGCAATGTCAAAAATCAAAATCGCAGATGAACAACGGATCCCCTTCCGAAAACTGTAAAGCAAAATACCACCAGACTTCCTTTGCATCAGTTGATTAGATGCCGCGCAGAGAAGCTCCTTGATAGATACGCCGCTGCTTCTTACTCCTTCCTCTTGAGATGGGCCGTCATGTCAAGTCCAATCCGGATCGGACCGAAAGGCTGCATGCTCTCGACCTGCTGCTCGACCGAGATCGCGTTCTTTGTCGCAAGGGAAAGAACGTGGTAAAAAGCCTGGGCTGCAACGACATGATGCTCCTTCGCCGGCTCGATAAGATCGTTAAACTCGACCCAACGACGGTTCTTCATGTTATCACCCTCCTTGATCTGGCCAGTCTTCTTGGCCTCTTCTTCAGACCATTGCAAGAACTCCTCGCTGGCGGTATCTAGAGTGGACCGCATCCATTGCGAGTCGTTCTCGTTGTGTTCCTGGGCGTCGACGACGAAACCTCCGGGGTATAACCCATCTGACTCCAAGTTTTGCGAGGCAGGCATTGCGTCCAAGTCGCTTCCCAGTGCATCGTGAAGCAGATCAAGGGGAGGAACGCTGCTTCCGCGAAGACTGGCAGACATCTGGCGGTTGGCCTGATCATGGCGCTGCGCGCTGTGGATGACTGAAGAGCCTCGGCCCACTGACGGTGTCCGGTTCCAGGGCATCATAGAGGATGACAGGTGCTCTTCCATGGGCTGCGCAGCCTCCATCCCCATCTCTGGCATTGATTCGTCTCCAAGCATCATACTGTAGTCACCAACATCGTCCGTGGAGCGACCTTGCTGTGGTGTCTCATCAACTCTTGAGCGCACGTTGCGGTCTTGGTGCACATCGCTCACTTCGTCGAAAGCCTCGGTTGCTCTTCTTCGACGTCCTTTGGGGGACGGTATCTGTATCACTTGTTCTTCTGCACTGGACAGGCCGTAAATGATGTCGCGAAGACCATTGCCAGCGAAAACATCTGCGAGAGGGTAGTTGGTTCCAGGAATGCCTGTGCTGCGGCCTATGCCTGCGATTCCCTGTCCGAAAGTGAAGAAGTACGCATTGCTTCGAGCTTGGATTTGAGTGACTCCTTTCCGTTTACTGGTGGTTCTTTCCGCATTGTCGACATACTGCTCTTGCCAACTTCTGAGCACCGAGCGCGAGATAGTGGTACTGTCATTGTCGAGCTTCAGAACACGTCGACGCTTCTTGGATGGAGGAGCTGCTTGATCGCTCCGGTCTCCTTCGGGTGACTCGGGAACTTGTAGGTCATGGTCATCCGGCAGCGAGATGGGGTTACTACCCATCATACCTACGTCGCCTTCGGCATCACGGACAATTGATTGCTGATCCTGATTATGCTCATGCTGAAAAGGTGCTCCAACACCAGCCATGTCAGTTCCTCCGAGGTCTGGAAGATCAAGTTCATCCTCATCCATAATGACAGCACCATTTTCGTCGATGTCGAGTTCCACGCCGCCAAAATTGTCGAAGTCATCCATAGGGCCGAACAGGTCCATGTTCATTTTGAGTTCCATATCGTCTCGAGTTCGAGGAAGGAGCGTTTTCTGAGCGGAGGAGTGTGCGAATGGAGATGGCAGCGGGTAATCGAAAGCGTTGAACGACTGAGAGATGTCAAGGTTGGGAATCGAATTTTCCCGGTCTCTAGAGGAATTGGTGGGGTCAGGGAAGGGGCTGAGCTGCGACTGCGACTTGTTCTTCCCTCCTGATGAGTTTTGGCTCCCGGAAATGAAGCAAGGATTACCATCGTCGTCGATAGTGAAATGCGGCATGACGCTGGTAGGAATGAAGCTCGGGTCGTCGCTCAGGGTGATTTGGTCACGTCTATCGCAACAGAGTGAGCAAGTGCTTCGGTAGCAACCCAGATACGAATCATACCTCACTCTTCCTGCGTTGGGGTCGGTCTCATTGTTGGCGATAAGTCGAAAGAAGGTCTTCATCAAAGTCTGCACCTTCTCGGCATCGGTGAGCATGTAATTACACTGCGACGAGTAAACGCGCGAAATGCCGTAGAGAAGGTTGCTTTGTAGACGTAAAGAGATAGGCGCTCCAGGTTCAATGATCTTCTCACAAGCCTTTTGAATATCGACATCTTCAATGGCTTTACGGGATACCTTTCGCGAGCCACCACCCCGTGGGCCAATGGTCGCAACAACCCTGAAGATGATCATGAGTATAATTCACTTCCTAGCAATGGGTACTCAAATCACCAGATGGTAGCAACACCAAATTGGCGGCTGGTAAGAACTGCCAGGCTGTCAGAGGTACGCTAGAAGGCGGCGAGCTGATAAAAGGTTTGACTGACTCTCGTGGCTGTAGAACATGGTGATCTCTACAGGGGACCAACGCCGTCTTGGCGGACCTTTCTGCTTTTCTTTGGAGACAAGTGAACAGCCAGAGGAATAACTTGGGAGATCGTGGTGTTGTTGTTGTTGTTGTTTCGAGTTGAAAAAGATGAGAGTGAGGCGGGAAGGAGCTGGCTGTTTAAGTCGCCTCGCAGGTTGGAAGAGGAAGGTGCCTGCCACTTTGGCTCTCAGCTCTGCCGTTCTTTCCCGTGTTTCCTTCTATTTTTTTCAAACATTCTTTTTGAGTGCTTCATTTTTCCGCATGAGTCTTTACCCAACTGCCTAGGATGCCCAAAAAGTAGCCCGTTTATGAATATTGGCCTCTTAGCTGCAGACAACATATGAGAAAGACATCATGACCACAGTGATAAAAATCTGGCGTGACGGGCAGAAAGTCGAATCCGAATTTATTCTAATGAATGAAATCAACTCCAGCTAGTCATGCCTTGCTCATCGAGAATACCGTGGCCCAAACCAGTCGACCAAATGATGGCGACTGACCAATAAATAATCATGGAAACAGTATGGGAAACAACGATAATGGGTGGAATAACACTCAGTGAACAGGAATGGTTTCCTCATACCTACTTTCCAATCATGAAATTTGCTCCTGTGGGCTCCAGCCAGCCTATGCTCGTCTTTTGTCGAGGGGCACTGCTCTGGAGTAACTGGTCAACTTTCGCTATAGATCCCCTGGCATCGACCGTGAAGAACGAAGAGAGCGGCACCCGCGTCGACTGATTTTGAGAACAGGAGTCATTTTAATTGGCTCGACTACACCGAGCGAGGTTTCCTGGCGTCAATGGAGGAAATATATTACACAGTCTCATGCACAGATACGCAAATAGAGAACAGCAATTATCATTTGATAGTTCATTTGCAGCATCTCTTATAGAGACATAGATCATTCCTCAGCGGCCCAGTATTCTAACATGTAGTATTTATGACTTGGTTTTCTTCAAGCGATTGAATACTCGCCTGAGCATCTGGTCATAAAGATTGAAGTCGAAGTCGGCCGAGAATACAAGAAGCAACTGCTGATGTTTCGACCCACACCGTTCGGGACGCACGGACGGACATGCTTCCCGGGCGGCTCCCCAGCATAGTGCATGGGTACCTGTCTCCACCGAAGCTCGGAAACCGGCAATCAGATAATCCGTGGTTGCTGGGTCACGGCCTTTTCGCATCAGAAAATCATCACCAATGGTGGCCATGTGAAATCCTACCTGATACGGCCAAGGCATTTCTTTGTCCCTCCTCTGCGCGCCGAAGGCATAACAGCACCTCGACGGCCACCACACATTCCTTCTTGACTTTTTATCATCGCATCGTGCAAAGAATAGTGGATTGTGTGTACCGCGTTTGATAGAAGCACCTCGAAGGAGCTCCCCTCCGACTTCCATCCGGCAGCTGGCTGTGTGTCCCTTCGAGGCAGCGCCCTCGTAATACTGACGGCACAATGGCGCCTCTCATCCTCCACAACGTTCCTGACGAGGAATTGTACATCGGCGATGACGGTATCAAGCGCCCTTACGCCATGGTTTTTCCACAGTACGTTTGTATTTCAGCGCGACTTGGAGTCGAGGTCTATTCGTATTTTTGCGCAATGGCATCCCGCTGACCAGTCTTTTCTTGCAGACAAGAAGGTCTTCCCGGCTCCAGAAACCGCCGCGGTGTCGCGGAGACAGGCTCCTTCGGCAAATCGACGCGCCGATCACGCTCACGAACAGGGACCCCCGCAGGCCGCCGCGAGAACCCGACTGTCGCAGCTGCCGACAAGATTTTTGGCGACTGGATCTCCTCCCAAGCAATCACCCCCAACAATCTTGCCGCCTCGACGACAGCAGGCGCCGGCACAAATTCCTCCGCCGCCGCCGCTCCTCAGCGCAAGACTTCGGGCCTCTCCCAGGCGCCCCTTCTAGCCTCCGCAGCTGATGACACGCCCGCGGCCGCCGAGCCCCGCGTCACTCACCATATTCCCACCGAAGTTATCCTCCGTGGCTACCGTTCGCCGTCGCAGCAGTACGCCGCCATCTCCCACTACGAGCAGCTCGCCGGCCTCATCTGTGAGGACTACCCTCGCGAACCGCCCCTCGAGCAGCGCCGCTACAAGTCCGAGCTGCGCGACCCTGCTTTCACTCGTCGCAGGGGCCTTACCGGCGAGGAGCGCGTAAAGGTCAACCGCGCCGATGGAGGCGAGCACTGGGTCAAGGTCACGTTCGAATCGGCTGACGCTGCGGACGCCGCGATCTACGCCAGCCCCCAACGTGTGCTGGGTTACCTCGTCTACGCCGACCCGTACCACGGTCTCCCTCCCGCCCGCGACGAGCCCATTCCAGACGTCGATTCCCTCGTCACCACTCACGAGGAGCACAGCCGCTCGCAGTCCGTGCCGGCAGGCAGCTTCGGTAACCACAGAACGCCCCGCAGCAAGCACCGCACGGCGAGCAAGAGCGGTGGGAGCAACCCCTTTGCCATCCCGAACAATCGCTCCATGAGCGACCTCTCCCCGCCGACGTCCCTCACCTCCTCGAATACGATCGAGACGGCCACCATCTCCAACACGACCAACTCGTCCGCGACCGTTACCGAATCGCAGCCCCAGATGCAGACCGAGGACAGCCTGTTCTGCCGACGCATCCCCACCGCGCGGAAGGCTAGGCTCCTCCCCGCTGAACAGGCGTTGCTGCCGCAACAGAGCTACACGCAACGGCTCGTTAACATGGTCCCCTTTCTCAAGTGGTTCAGCGGCTCCATGATTGGCAACGAGGTCCCGCGCACCGACAACGGCGACTTTGACTGGAACCGCGCCAGCCTGTACTGGAAGATCATCTGGTGGCTGGACGCGACCTTTGGACTGTTCGGGGGTGAGATTCTGAGTGCCGACAAGGACGACTAAAGAGAATGCTTGAGTTTTATCAGGCCATTTTTGGGTCCAGGTTTCCGGGGATCGGCATGGCGTTTGGAGGGAAAAGTTTTAATGTCCATACGAATACCACGCGCATACTTTTCATTTTCATAGATGGCGACGGCGGTTGGTTGAGACCAGACGCAGAGAGGTTGGGAAACAGAAACACAAGAAGAAAGGATGAATTCCTTGATGAACGAATTGTAAGACTATTGCAGCACGCGCGCGCGCGCGCACCGAGGGGCGTCCCTCGTCCATAGAAACGCCTCTAAATGGGTATAACAAGAGTAATCATGAGTTTCGCCGCCGTCAAACCAAAGTGAAAAAAACAAGCTACGCGTCCTCTTCATTTACACTCCACCGCCTCCCCGGTCGTCCCCTCTCCGCCGTCCCGTTTGCAATATCTATGTCTTCCTCGGCATCCTCGACAACCTCGGTGCCGCCGAGTAGGTTTCCATGTTCCTCTTCTACAGGGCTCTTGACGTCGGTCTGCTCGTCAGCCCAGAGGGATTGCTGCTCGGACGCCCCGCCCTCGTCCTCCTCTTTGAGCACATCGTGCCGCCTCTCCTCGGCGGCCTTGTCTTCCTCCCGCGACTCCTCGCTCAACCCCACGCCCAGGCTGTCAAACGTGACGTCGGTAGCATGCCGCCTGATAGGCTGCGGCGAAAAGGGCCTCACGCCCCTGGGCCTGTTGAAGTTCGTCTCGGAAAAGATGCTATCGGCGTCGTTGTCGTCCCCAAGCCCCGGCGACGCGGCGGCCGCGGCGAGGCTCTGGTACCGGTCCGGGTCGCTCAGCAGGCTATCACCCCTTGTGTGCCCTCCGTGGCGCGTCACGTCCGACGCCGCGTCGGCGAGGATGCTCTTTGGCGGTAGGATACTGAAAAGCTTCGCGGTCTCGGCCGGCCCACCTCCGGCCCCGAGCCCGGAATGGTCCCCGACGTCATCGCTCGCAAACAGATCCGCGCCCTTTTCCAGCAACTCATCCAACCCCCCTCCGCTCCAGCCTTTCCTCGCCAGGGACTCGAAAATGTCTACCTCGGCACGGACAAGACTGCACGACGCCTCCAAGATCCGCCCGCTCGTGTCCTGGCTCTCCCGTAACAAGGTCCTAGCATGGTCCCCGTGCAACGACGTCAACCCGTCCAGCTTGGTCGTCAACTCGACCAGGTGCGCCCTGAACTTGCCCACATCCCGCCTGCGCTGCTTGTGGAGCTTCAGGCCTTCCTTCTCGAGCCTCCTGATCTCCAAGTTGCGCGTCTTGACCTCGCGCACGTAGGCCTCCTCCTCGTCTTCGACGCGCTGCCGCCACTTGTCGAGCTCGTGCAGCAGCGGCACCTCGAAGTCGCGGTACACCGTCTCGGAGAGGATCTGCTGGTGGTTCGCGACGAGGTGGTGCACGCCCGAGGCCGACATGAGCAGGTCCGCGGTACAGGACCCCTTGGAGCCGGCGGTGAAGCTCGCGGAGAGCGCGGCGCCGGGCTGCGACACGGACGAGAGGGACTCGGCGCGGGCTTCCTTGAGTCGGGCGCAGGACTCGAGGGCGGAGCCGAAGGCCGAGGCGGCGGTGGAGAGCGAGGCGAGGGCGATGCGGTAGGACTTGGCGGTCTGGATGAGGTCGGAATAGGCCGTCTGGGAGAGCTCGAGGTCGGATTTGGTGAGGACGGCGTGGACGGGGCGCGGGGGCGGCGGGAGCGGGAGGTGGTAGGAGGAGAGCGGGTTCGCGGTCGAGGCGAGCGAGTAGACTGGCGACGCGGGGACGGGGGGCAGTTGAGAGGGCGTCGGGGTGGAAGGCCGGTCGTCGCCGGGGGTGATTTCGGTCGTCATCGCTTGCGCCGGTGTTTGGTGTCGTTTTGGGTTTGTGAAAAAAAAAGAATGAAAAAAAAGGTGTGGTGGTGGTAGGCCTCGAAAGGTTGTTTATGGCAGCAGCAACGCTGCGGGGGTTTTCTCGGCTCGGTGTGTTGCTATGCCAGACCGAGGGTTGTTTTGTTTACCGTGATATGTACGCCGGACCGCTCGGTATCATCTCAGCCCGGAGAGTCGAGTAACGAAGAAAAAGGGAATAAGAAATGCGTGACCTGCAACAGAGCCTCACGGAGGATTAATGAAACTTTTTTTTTCTCTTGGAGGGAAGCGAGAAGGAGAGAAAAAGAGGGAAATTGGTGGTTGGCGATCTTTTGGAGCAGAGTTGCGGCTTGCTGCAGATGCGAGCTGCAGCTTGGGAGAGTTCCGGCTGGCTACGGGCGAGAGATTGGGCTTCGGGCTTGCGCCTCACCATGGGGGGTCCAAGGGGCCCATGGCGCTGGGAGGCCTTGTGATTCGGGGAGGCGGCCACAGGTGACCCTCCCAACTGGACCCGGATGGGCCCCTTGGTAGAGAGGAGCTGCAGCACTTCAGCAAGATAAGACCCCTGTGCGAGACAGGCACCCACATCGCTAGCGTCGTCAACCGGCGGTAGTCTTAGGTAAGCGGTGCGCATGGAGGCGAGCACGCAAGGAATCATCTGGTTGAGTTGCTCAACGAGAGACAGGGTCCATGAAGTCGGGGACGCGCGCCCTCACTCTCATCTCTCATCTCTCATGGATGGAGCTCTGTGGTAGTTTGAGCCGCCGTCGATGCAAACTGAGGACACCGGACGCCAAACCGATGATGGGGAACTATTCTGTGGTTAGTTGTTCCTGACAAAAGTCCATCGGCATGATTCAGTCCTTGAAGGGTCGATCAGAAGGGATGCAATACGCGGCTGAAGGTTATACTTGAGATGAGAGCTGCTGGTTGTCTACTCTCTGTGTCGAGCTACATGCGAAAGTCCGCGGCGAGCAGTGCCTCCTGTGGCATCTGAGTAACGATGCGCGAAACTAGAGGAATGGCATTTCTCTTGGAGCACACGGTCTACCTCTACTATATGGCATGCCTCCAGTGGAAGCAAGGCAGCTTCAAGCCAGTGTTTGAAGAGTCTGCTGGCTTCTATGTGCCCCCTCTACGGGCATTTGTCAAGTTGCTTTTTCCACGCAACATAATTTGACAACCACCCGTTTTCGTCTGTCCAAGACCCCGGTACCAAATCATCCGATGCGTGTGCCTCAAGTTTGCTCGCCCCAGCTGAACTCACTTCTCGGTCGGCGGCAGTCTCTCCAGCAAAAACGCCTCCACGTCGTCCAGCTCCTCGGGGCATGCGGCGTGAGGCATGCCGCTGGAGCCAAAGAATTAGTACACGTTGTCATCAACACCCAGCCGCAAAAGACGCGGCCCTCGAGACGAGTGTAGCAAAAGGCAAGGGGCAACTCACGGGTAAAGCGTCCTCGAAACCTTGTAGCCCAGCTTCTTCAGCGCCTCGGCGCTCAACGCGCCCAGCTCAGGCCGCACGAGCGGGTCCGCGTCGCCGTGGCCCAGCCACACGGGCGTCTCCTGGTTCGGCTTATCCGCCGGCACGAAGCCCGCGAACTTGTCGCTCAGCAGCAGCCAGCACGACAGGCCGACGATGCCACCGATGCGGTGCTTTCCCGTCAGGCCGGAGAAGATGGCCATGGCGCCTCCCTGGCTGAAGCCGCCGAGGACGATGCGCTCGGCGGGGATGCCCGCGTCGACCTCGGCCTGGACGAGGGACTGGAAGTACTCGGACGAGGCGCGGATGCCGCGCTCGTCCTCGGACTCGCGGAGGGCCTCGACGGTGCCGTCGAGCTTTTTCTGGGGAGCGGTCAGCGGGGACGACGACGATGACGCTTGGCGGCGGTGGCGGTCGAAGATCGTGTTGCGACTTACAATGTCGAACCAACCCGGCATGCGCATGCCCCAGTTCTATAAAGCGCTGTTAGCGTCAGTGTGCTCTGGTCTTACAGGTGCTTCGTCACTCCGTTGTAGTGAATCTAGTGTGTCCAGGGGGATGAAATGAGACGAGGTGAGATGAGTGGAGGGAAGGGAGACTCACGCAGGTGATGGGGATCTCAGGCGCATGGGGCAGCACAAACTTGACCTCGTCAAGCCTCTGCCTCCGCCTCCAGTTCTGGACGGCGCTCGCCCACCCCTGGCCCGTATCGCCAAGGCCGTGGGCGAAGATGACGGTCGCCGTGTGCTTGCCGGCGGCCGGGAACACGAGCGGGGCTGACCGGGCGAGAGACGACATGGCTATGGAGAGTGGTAGGGGGTCGACGGGAAGGAGTTCGGCGCCCGCAACGACGACTAGCGAAGGGTGCTGATGAGGGATGGATTCGCCCGGAAGCAAAAGCGGATCTTGGTGTTCGTGGTCGGTGTGTTGCGAAGCGGCGGTGAGTGATGCGAGGCTGGTGAGGATGAAAAAGAGGGTTCTGAGAGGGCTCCGCGAGATGAGCATTGGATGTGGATGGATGCAAGGGGAAACGCAGCGAAAGCTCGGGCGGCGGGGAGGCGGGAGCCGAGTAACAGAGACGTCTACGTGGTTGGGTTTTTCTGCCCCCCTGCCTCCGTTCCGAAGGCGCAGGTGGGTCCTGGAGATTTAGCCCGGACTCGGCACCGAGCCGTTGTTGGCTCGTCTTCCTGTTCGATGAATTGTCTTACTTGGCCAGAATGAATAACGTAAGAGAGGAATCGAAGCGATGAGGGGAAGATATCCTTGGTAGTAAAACGGCAAGTAGGAAACAGGTTCCGGCAACCGCAGTGTTGGACTTGCGCGCCGCTCTCACCTCACATAGAGGACAGTGTATATGACCATAGCTTGGGATTCAGGTTCATGAGGGAATAAGCGGCTTTTATGCGATGTCAACTGTCAGCTCCAGATGCGGCAATCGTATGTGACTGCATCTCAGCTCTCGTCAAGTGCTAAACTTAGCTTCCCTTCAATTACAACGCACTGCACCAGCCTCCCCGAAGCTGTGTCTCTGCCTGCATCCAGCATTGGGGGCGGAAACACACCGCACAATCTGCCCTCGCCGTCGTCCCACCTTGCTCGAGCACACTTCCTCCCCAGGGGCAGCTCGGGAGCTTGGACCGCTGAGAAGCACCTGGTCAGGCCACCAGTGGGGTCCCATCCTCCCTCCGATCTCCCACTAGACGATCCTCCCGTCACCCAAAACACGCAGTGGACCCGGCCGCGCGCGACGAAAACCATGCTCACTGTGCTATCACCTGCCGCCATCCGGCCCCTCCGCGAGCTCCGTGCCGATGCTCTCACCCGGCCATCGGATAGCGGTCCGCGGTTCTCATCCTCAATAAATTAATCGCATCGCCGGCAACAACTCACTGCTTTCCCAAAAACCCCCCTTGTCTTGGGATTTGAACGTCACGACACAGTTTCCAAGATGCCGCGCCTCAGCCCTCTATTTCTCCTCTCTCTCTCAGTCGCCTTCACAGCCTACATGTTCTCACCGACCCTCCAATCATTCTTCACGACAGTCACCACGGCCCTCACGAATTACACGTCTCGATATACAGATCCATCAACAATGAAGAAACAGCGGATGCCCGTCTACTTCTTCTCCCACGGCGGCGTACATCCACCTCATCTCATTTTGCCCCTTGACCAATTTTCACCACGAGATCTTGGACTAACAATCTCCAGCCAGACGTGATGTACAATAAAGCCCACCCAGTCTACCCAACCCTCCAACATATCGGCGCCGAAATTACCTCCCTTCAACCCACCGCCGTCCTTGTCTTCTCGGCCCACTGGCAGTCCCGCACGCCCAGCTCAATTCTCGTCAACTCCGCTCTCTCCTCCCCTTTGATATACGACTTCTCGGGCTTCCCCTTGCATTACTACTCCGCATCGTACCCGAACGTCGGCTCACCCCCGCTCGCAAACCGCATCTGCGCTCTCCTCGCTTCCCACAACATCACCTGTGACCGAACAGAACGCGGGCTGGACCACGGCGTCTGGGCTGGCTTCCACGTCGCCTTCCACCCCGAGACAAACCCCCTCAATGTTCCTCTCGTCCAAGCCTCACTCTTCCGCTCTGAGGACCCGGACGCCCACTACCGCCTCGGCCGCGCTGTCTCCGCCCTCCGCGATGAGGGTGTTGTCATTATCGGCGCGGGCATGTCGGTGCACAACCTCCATCACATGGACAGCGGGCCTGAGCCGTTGCCATACGCTGTCAGCTTCGACGATGCGCTCAAAGAAGCTGTGGAATCCAAGGCCGACGAGAGGCAAGAGAATATGGCTCAGTTGTGCAGGCGGCCCGACGCCAAACAGGCTCATCCGTGGATGGACCATCTCATGCCCGTTCATGTCGCTGCCGGCGCTGCGGGGGACGACACTGGGAAGCAGTTGTGGACTATGAAGGAGGGCAGTTTTGCATGGGCTCAGTATAGGTTCGGGTCCATACCGAAATCATGACATGTACCGATCAAAAAAGACCCCTGGGATGTAAGAACACCGTGTATTAACAATAAACTTTGTGGAACACATCCACATCAAAACCGCTCGGCGCACTACCATTCCTCCACACGACAACTATTTCCGCATGATCCATGTCTAAAGCGATAAGTATACGTGTGTCATTTATTAGGGGCCCGGCAACTTCTGAACCATTAACTCCATGCTTCTCGGTGGTATCCTCGGTCTTTTCCATCATGAACAATGAGTTAAATCCATCAGCGTCATTGCATAAAAAGCTTCCTGTGGGCAGAAACAAACTATTTCTGCCACAATGGTCAAAGAAACGCTGTCGACTCGCTACCGATCACAGGGACCTGGCGTCTGCAACTCAAAAAGTCTTCAAGCATCTGCTTGCCTTCCCCTGTCTGAGCCTTCCATTCATGGAGACTTGTTGCATCGGATCTATCGGCAATAGCGTAATCGCTGGAGTCCGATAGGTGGCGGCGGATGGAACCTCCCTTCTTTCTAGGAGACCTTCCATTTGACTGTTTTTTTGTCAGAAAGGGACCGAATTGTTCCTCACATGCCTTGGTGAGTCCTGGGCTGGATGTTGATGACTGAAAACCATTGCGCCTAAGCAGTTTGACAGAAGACCGACTTTTTGGCCTGGGTGAAATCTCGGCTGACTGAAAGTTCGGCATTGAGTCGAGGCTGCGCATCTTTGAAGCCTTTTTGTCTGCAGACTTGATGGAAGGATTGTTCTGAGAAGGTCGAGATTGTATCAGCGGCATTGAAGGTGTCGTCCTTAAAGAGCTACGTGCCGGAATTGGGGGAGGACCGTAGATGGAACAAAGATGTTTTTTAACGCGCTCATCTGACCAGGGAGCTGCGTTCTCGTCTCCGCTAAGCGTCATAAAGACTGGCGTCTCGGTGCCAAGCTCGACTCGACTGGCTGAGGATGCTTGTCGAGAGTTGTGGCTCATCGTTCTGAGCGGCGTCTGTAATCTGAATGCCTTCGGACATGCCGGCTTATATAATGCTGGAGACTGCGGCTCTTCAGTCTCTGCGCCTTCACGCACATGGCCCAAACCCCTTGGCATGCTTGATTTCGAGTATTCAACCTCCGTAAAGTTTTGCGCCCTGGCATTGAATAAATTGACATCTGTCTTTGATGCGTTGACGGAGAGCCACGTCTTCCACTCCACTGAGCTTGCGTTTGATGCAGTCCGATCAATCGGTGTTGTGGGCAGGTACGTCAGAGGTTCGAGCTGTGTCCCCGGAGTACTGAGAGTGTCACGTCGGGCACTCAAAAGAGGTGTCCTATTGGAATCATGTTTGACAGCAGCGCCTGGATATACGCCCGTGGAGGAGGCTTTTTCAAGGCCCATATCAGTAAATCGATGACTTGGGTGTCGGGGCGGAACAACCGGTCCTGCTGGCTTGCTCTTGACTTGAGGGATGCTTCGTGGCGACCGGATTTCGTCAGAGTAAATACTCTCAGAGTAGGCAAGTCGTGAATCCTCCTTAGAGAGACTTTGGCGACGCCTCGTAGGAATGATGTCAAGGTTCAGGCTTGAGGCTGTTGGTGAACGTAGTTCAGTCGGCGCCGGAGTGGTTTCCTTGATCGATGCTTGCAGTGCCCTGCGGTAGGGACTTGTTGTCCGAAAGAGATGGCACGTCGGACTGCCGAAGAAGACAGAGCTACGAGTTGACAAGGTCTTTGGCGCAAATGTGACGTCCTCATTGTGCGTTGCGGATGACCTTGGGGGTGAGGAACCCTGTCCATCACCAGTGACGGGTCTTGGGTAGGCTTTGTAAGAAGCAAGGGCCGTCCCCGATTCAGACTGCTGGCAATGGTGAACCATGCTGTTCGTTGACGATGTTGCCTCTTCCTTAATAGAGTTGGTGGTTTCGATACCAACAACCGTTTGCTCCGCCTGATCCCACGGACTATCTCGGAACACATCGTCATCTTGCAGGACACATTTGATAGTCGATGGGTTTTGCTGTCCAGCTTCTTCGATGCACCGTTCATTGGAGGACTTTGGCAGATGATCTGATCCCTGCCTTTCCAAGTTCCAGTCTCCGCTCCTGCTCTGTCGCAGTTTATCCTCTTGTTGCTGCCTCTGCTTGGCTTCGTTCAAGCGTCTCATGAGTACCGAATAGACTCTGTCACTATCAACTGATGTTCCAGGATTGGCTGGATCGCCAAGTGAAGACGATGATAGTGGCGCCAACTCGTACGGATTGTGGTCGTCTAAGCTTGGTCGCCTGATGGAAGAAGTCGAATAGTGAGGACCATTCTCTTTGATGACGGACAGCCGTTGTCTATCACGCTCGCCGCCCCATGTACCTTGGCTATTAAGGGTATTGGCTCCTGAGCTTGTCCAACTGGTCACACGCGATTTTTCATCCGATGCCTTCCTTTCGCTTCCGATGCTCTCTATGCTGCCTCGACGAGAACGAAGCCTCTGAGCCGAGCATGCATTATGCAAGGAAGGAACACGAGAGGGGACCTGCGAAATAGAGCACTCATCCGTCAGGCCCGGATCGATGATATCCATGTAAGCGTCGTCCTGTTCGGTCTCCATGTCTTCTTGACTTTGAACAACATCTGCTGGCTCGGGTTCGCTTGCCGCAGTAGTCAACACTTCTTTTTTGCTGCGCCTAAAGATCTCTTTGAGCTTGGTTTTGAGGCTATTGGAGACATTGCGCGCCTTCCTTCGCAGAGAGGCGTCCTTGCTGACCGTCTGGGTGTTTGCGGAACCGGTGGCGTGAGCATTTGAACTGAACTGTCTCATGGATTTGCGCGGACCTAAGGAACCCTGACTCTTCTTCGTCTTTGGGAAGAATATCGACGATCGTGGCTTTAGATATTGCTGGTCTTCGACGTCTCTACGAAAACTGTCTTCGGCATCTTGAACCGCTAAATCGTTCCTTTGCCGACTGCTAGTTTGAGCACTACCCCCGGCGTCCCGCACCCTGAGGAAGCTGGTCGACTTTAGTGTGCGTAGTCCAACTGACCTCGCCACAGATCCGTTTTCCTTCATGTCTTGCATGGACTGCCGCCGCAACGCGGGCTGTGTGTTCGACTGCTCCTGAGAATCGTCGAAGTGGTATTTAGTCGTCGGAGCCTGGTTCGAGGAGGTAAACATCGATCGGGACGTGCGAAGCTTTCGGTACGATGACGGCGGAGGCGCACACTCGTCCGGTGGTCTAAATGACTCGACTGGCGGTAACGAAGCAACGTATTTGGTGGTGTAAGTGCTTACGAATGGGCGTTCGACCTTGTCAGACGCCTGGCTCATGGGACGATTTCCCACGTCCTTGAGAACGTTTCGACGCCGAATGGTGCCTGCATCTGAGGAGTTGTCGTTGCCTTGGCTGTGCGGACGCACTGAGCGAGACCCTTGCCTGACGAAGCGGACACTTTGCTGGCGACGTAAACCATTCTCTTCGAAGTCGTGTGGAGCACGTTCGCTCTGTGGCCGGCCGTGGTCTGCAGGGTCCTCTGGCCAGCTTCCCATGTGGACAGAGCGGTTGCGATTCCGGGAAACCCAGTCTCTCATTTCTGGGTCGGGTGCAAGGCCTGCAAGGGAGAAGGACAAGGTAGCGGCAATGTGAGCGTCTCTTTCGGCGGTGACTGGATCAATATGTTCCAATCTCTGGATAGCAGGCCGAACAGCGGCTGTAGACTTGCTTCGAGTCAGCGTTGACCTCGACGTGGCACTGTTGTGTCGCCGCATAGAGGCGAGGAGATGTGGTAGAGGCGCCTTAGACGAGAGGAACGACGGCGACTTGGCGGCGGCTTAGGTATAAAGGAGGAAAACTAGAGAGATTCAAGTGAAGCTGCTGCTGGTCGACGTACGAAATTCGGCCTGGGGCTAACCAAAAACAAGCTGCGAGAGCTTGAAGAAGTGTCGCGGAAATTGTCAGATGATGAGCTGTGAAAGGTGAAATGAATGGTATTATGGAGAACGAGGAAGGTCGCCGCAGTTTGACAAGGCCACGACGAGAAGTGCGGCCGACAACGAGATCCATGATCACTCCTTCTCCAGGGCTGTGCGAACTCTGCAAGGTTGGAGATGGAAGGCAGGGCCAGATGGGAGGCAGGCAGACGGGAGAAGGGACAGACTGATCCCTGGTTTGGGCAGGCATGAGGTGGCGTCGACAAGGTCCAGCCGTTGTTGTCATATCTTCCTCGATAGGAAGGAAGAGCATTCCAGTCACAGAAGTGTAAACCGACTTCGAGATTCAGGGCCAGGCATTTAAAACTTAATGTCTCAAACGCAGATTGATTCAGGTAGCGGAACGAGATGTGCTAAATACAAGAATTGTTGGTAGATTAAGGACCCTTCACAGATAATCTGACTAACATCTTCCCAAGGCTGGAAGGCTGCTTTACGGGCTTACTCATGACTATGCGGGAAATCTGAGCCAACACATCAGATGTCGACTCTATTCTCAGGGTGTTCGCTAAGTGAGTCCAAGCATACGCGCAGTCGTCACACCCGCCAATCATTCAACCTCGCCGGTGCAATGCATATGAAGTGGTCGGTAATAATGAGGAATAATAAGGAAACCTAATTTGTTGTGCTATGAGATCTGTATGTAGCTATGAAGCGATGCATCCATCCCAACCCATCCTGCAGTTACCCTATGCGTACACTGTCGTTGACCCAAAAGAAAAAAGGAAAAGGGAAGACCTAGCGCTGCGATTGTAACGCTTACAAGGCAGTCTCCCTGAGGAACTCCTTCAGCTCCTCATCGACAAGGTTGTGGATCTTCTTGGCAAGCTTCTCAGCCTTGGAGCCAACGTTCTTGGCACCCTTGACAACCTTGCCGGAGAGAACCTCAAAGTCCTCTTCGATGGCCTTCTCGAGATCATCAATGGTGGACTCCTTAGTCTCTCGCTCGACAGTGTAGCTACCAGCCTCAACGATGGAGGTGTAGTTGTTGCAGCCACCGCCGTTCCAGGCGAGGACGTTGGGGGTATCTCTGGGGATGTCACTGAGGGCGCCAACGGTGCCGATAGAGATGAGAGCCTTCTTGAGCTTCTCGGGGGTGATGGGAGCAACAGAGTACTCAGAGTCAGAGGCAGGCTGCAGAGACAGGTAGTAGGCCAGGAGACCGCAGATGTGGGGGGAGGCCATGGAAGTGCCGGAGATAGTGTTGACGGCGTACTTGCTGCCAATCCAGGTGGACTTGATGTTGGTGCCAGGGGCGAAGATGTCAGTGCACTTGCCGTAGTTGGAGAAGTAAGAGCGGCGGTCGCCGAGCTCAGTGGCGCCAACGGTAACAGCCTTCTCGGCGGCAGCAGGGGAATAGTTGCAGGCATCGGCGTTGTCGTTGCCAGCAGCAACGGCGAAGTGGATGCCGGCATCGACAGCAGCGTTCACGACAGCATCAAGAGCCTGAGTCTTGCCGCCACCAAGAGACATGTTGGCAACGGAACCCTTGAAGCCCTTACGCTTGCCGTCCTTGGCAGCCTTGACCTGCTCGGTGTGAGAAGTGGCAGCCCACTCGACACCCTTGACAACGTCGGACATGGTACCGGAGCCGTTGGAGCGGAGAACCTTGACAGCGTAGACATGGGCCTTCTTGGCGACACCGTACTTCTTACCGGCGATGGTACCGGAGCAGTGAGTGCCGTGACCGTTGCCATCGGCGTCCTGGTCACCAGAGGGGATGGTCTTGCCCCACTTGGCACGTCCCTCGAAATCAACGTGGTCAACGTTGGTGCCAGTGTCAATCACATAGGCGTCAACACCTTCACCAGCATCCTCGGCGTAGAGGTACTTGTCATAGTTGTTGAAGCCCAGAGACTTGCGGTGGGAGACACGAGCCAGACCCCAAGGGGCCAGCTTCTCGAGCTCGCCGTCGCAAGTGTCCTCAACCTGAGACTTGACGGGAACCTGGGTGTGAACAACGGAGTCGACCTCGATGAACTCAACCTGTGAAATGATGTGTCAGCAAACAGACTCGTTGGGATGGATAATGACCGAAACTAGCCGAGCCGACTAGTCCGAATCCGACGGCGTCAAGGAACCCAGGCCAGCTCTGCGGCGCACCCCAGCTGGGCCTGTGGGTCTGCTTGGGACATTGGCTTGAGGAAGGAGAAAGGAACGGGCTTACGTCAGGGTGCCTCCGGACCTTCTCGATAGTGGCATCGTCGAAGTGACCGGCGTAGCCCAAGAAGTCCTTGCCAATCTTGTAGGTGTGCTTCAGGCCGTGGAAGACGTCGTCAACCAGAGGCTCTTGGCCACGCTTGCGCAGCTCAAGACGCTCGTCCTGGGAGGAAGAGTGAAGCTGCTGGACCCAGCTGTGGTGGTCCTCAGCTCCGGTCTCTGAGACGTGCTTCTTGAACTTGACAATGTACGAGTTCGGAACAGTCTCGGCGTTGGTGGAGGAGATGATGGGCGCGGCGCCGTCGTGAATAGTCTCAATGGAGAGAGAAGGGGTGGCGCTGGCAACAGCAGCGAGGCCGGCCACAGCACCGATGAAGCCTCTCATGATGGGCGGTGTTGTGAGTGGTGTGAAGAGTCTACCGGAGACGCTTGATACGATAACAGGAAGAAGGAAATTGGAGCTGCTGAAGACGCCAGAGAACGACGAATACTCGATGGAATGGGAGAATGGATGATGCCGATGAAGGAGGGGGAGGGATGGGGGAGAGATGGAGCGGAAGAGCGAACGATGGAGCTTCGGAGGGCGGGAGCGGGCAGATATAAAGGGAAGGAAGGCAGCGGCGGCGGTTGCGTGCGCACAGCTCCTGGTGAGGTATCCGTAGCGTACCCGTATCGGCCTAAGGGTGGTTGCGCCGCCCCAGTGTGACGCAGCCAACCAAGATAAGAGCTGGCGGGTGGCTGACGGCGCCGAAATCGGCTTAGTGCAGTCCATGAATGGGTGGGAGAGCCAATGGAATGACTCGATAGGGTTTCCTCGGCAATGCGATAAGAGAGGGCCACGTTTGGGGACTCCCTGGGTGAGTCCGCGTCTCAGTACCTCTGGACCTTGGACCTTTGGGTACGTACTATGGAGGTACCTTGCCTGGCGCTGTCGCTGAGCTGTCCCAGGCACCATGTTCGATACGGGCAGCTACTTGTTGTTCGAGCTAGACGCTGCTTGAAAGATGGGAAAGTATGGATGGGCGATAGCAGGGGACCTGGACCGGTACTCCCTCTTCCTCCTCACGACAACTTGCATCCACCAGCCGTCTCCAGGCACAGAGCCAATCTGACCGTCTCTCTGATGCAAGCTTCAAGCTTCGTTGAGAATGCAGCCATCCTGCTTTCTTTGTCTGCTCTCAATGTCAGCTCTCGTCTGATTCAAGGACATGGCGTCTAGCATTGCTTTTGCAACTATCCTGTTTCCCTCTCGAACGGCCCTCTTTGGGAAACACGGATGGATAGGTAGCAGAACACCACCTCGAGAGTCAGAGTCAGAGCTCAGCGGTCGACGTCATACCCAAGCCCCCCAAAGTGCCAAAAGGCAATCAATCACGGCACAGCATGGGCGGACATTATAGTCCGTACCTTACCCCTGCCTGCTCTGTACCTCACTGCCTTGGATCCCTCCTCGAACCCACGGCTACAATAGCGAGGCATCCTCATTTCTAGGGAACTCTTCCAACTCAATAGCTGGCAGCCTTCAATCCACCGGCTCAACCATCCTCGTTCGTCCGTTCAAATGGGCGATGGAAAGGGAATTAGCCGCCAAGGATAAGGTACCTGACGGACAGCACAGCCTACGCCAGTCGCCGCTTCGGCTCGGGCTTCTACAACCTGGGGAAGTCGACGCCATGTACCGCACTACCAACATTCCTTTTGCATTCTTCACCCAACTGTCTCAACCGAGCAACAGCTCTTCCCCCTCCCAACCCACCTGGCATCCACACAGTCCGCATATCCCGCATAGCGCTGCATGCGATAACGCGTAATGGACGATTCACGGAGTGGAGGGCGAGGCCAGATCTATCCGGAGGACCCTGAAGCTTAACAAGCGCTGCCATCCCGTCTTATCTCGACACTCGAAGCTTTCGCCGTTTCGTTGAGCTCTGCTGTCAACCATTCAGAGAGGGGGGAACTGGGCCGCATCTGTCGTGTGCTGGCAGCCACGCTTTGCTCATGTCAACTGTCATGCATCTCCGTGGTCGTTGTGTGTTTGTCCGGACCTGCTTGGCCTCGGATGGAGATGGCGTCTCGGCTACCACCATTAGCCTCCGGGGCTGCTGGCTGCCCCATTGAGTGAGTGAGTAACTTGCTCAGCGATGATGCGATTAACTGTAATAAGGTGTCCGACACTGCAGGGCTTTTGTGGTTGAGTCCCGTCCAGGATTAAATCCAAGGCGAAGGGAAGACAGGGTCCCAAAGCCACTGGACCACTGGAGCTTCGTCGGGTTTGTCCATCCTTCCGAGGTGAAGCTGGCAGGCGGCTATCGCTCAGGTGGTGCAATGTTGGAGCTATCCCGCAAGGAACCTCTGCTGCCCTGCCATCCCGTTGCTCATGCTCCGACTAGAAGGGGTTCAAGAGCTGTCTGACTGGAACCATGGAGGCGGGGGAGACGAGGCCCAGCACCAACGCTACGCTGATCCGAGCTAGCCCAGACGCCTGACCCACGGGTCAGATGAGGACGCCCCCGTGTGGTGCCTGGCACGTGCCTCAGAACCCCCTGCCTTCCCGTCATCGGGAGGCAGTCTGGCGTTGGAGGTTGGAGCTGCCTGAGAACAAGTTCTGTCGAGCCAGGCTAGCCAGAGGGCGATGTGCCAGTCAGCCATGGCTTGGTACGCAGAGCTAGCCGACAGCCAGCCCATGCTGAACCCGGCGGACATCAAAGCATTCATCCAGGTCCTCGAGTGGCGACGGGGAAGACGTCGAGGTCAGGCTTGCGTTACTCGCGTTTGCTAGCACGAGAAACATTCGTCCGAATGCTGTCAGCATTGCCTTTTGTTCTGTTTTTATCCATCGGGCCAGGAACGTCTCCGTAGTAGAAATCTAACGCCACGAGCTCGCGAGTCGGTTTGTCAATGCGAAGATCGCAACTCAGCACACCATCTTGTGCTGTCCGCAAAGGCAATTGGGCCTTCCACGCCACTCGATATGGATGCGTGGGGTACGCGTGTCGTTGTCCGTCAACAACACCAAAAACGTACTGCCTATAGTACATGTAGCAGCCAACGACGAGAGCCTCGTCGAGCAACGAACATCTGTCGCTGTCATCGTCGGACACGTCCACTTCCAAGAATCGACTGTGTCCCGTGTCTCGGTGTCTGGGAGGACCCAGGCTGAAACCACCCTATACCGCCCAAGCTTATGCCCAGGTGCAGCAACGCTCCCCAAAGGATGTCCAGCGCGCGAGCCTATGATCGCTCAAGCAGCCCCCGGTCAACGGAGTCATGACACATGGGCAGTTGACCGACTCTCTCTGTCTGTTGCTGCTGCATTGTCATAGCTAGCGCTAAAAACCGGTCACTGACTCAATGGGACAGGAAAGACAGATAGGCCTTCACCGACTGATTCGTGTTTCTAGCCCTTTGATGCCCCTCTAGCTTTTGTTGGTGGGTTTCATGCATCAATGAGGGTGTTCTCTCCAACACTGACACTCACCGAAGTACATAGAGGTACAACTTATTCGCCATCCAGGCAAACAAGACAACCTCGCGTCAGCTCCGCATTCGGGGGTCGAGCCGACGACCGAATAACGCTTCTTCTATCAATACGGTACATGCAAGTATCTGGATTATGGATGGGTGCTCGAATGGGATGAAGCACGCATGTTTCATAGGGTCCACTCGGGTTATCCATGTCGGCTCTCAGTACCGGAAGCTATCGTATCTCGGCCCATCCCTCTGCTCGATGGCTGTTTTGTCTATCCAGGTAAGGCAGGCAGGCAGCTTGAGACCGTATCTTATCTGTGTATTGCAGCCAAGACATGAGCACCCTCCCCTGGCTTATTGATGGAGAATGTCACTGCAGACAACAGCAGATAGATGCGTCTTCCAGAAAACACGCACAGTCGTGATGGATGTAATAGTATCATGCTTCACATGTGATTCGGTGACCATCCACCAGCTTGAGTCCAGGTACTATGCATGATCCACGCAGTATGGGTTGTTCCATGAATATAATGTGGAAAATGCGTATCACCATCGTCTCCGTGCTATGCGACGGGGACCAGGACTGAGAGTGGAGTTGCGCTGCTCAGCGGGCGCCACGGCCATCCTTCAGCGGGTTTTGGAGACAGTGTTGCTGTACTATGTATGTATGTGCGGAGAGCCGGGTGGGCCTCAGCACCGCCACCATTCCTACCCCACTCCTCCCCAAAGCGGTCGGCACGTCGGACGCTCCTGCCTGTCTTCTTGACGACGAGGCGGCCACTGAGAGCCGTTCAAGCCACACCGTCGCTGCTCAAGGCTGACACTCGCAACAGCTCCAGCTCCAGCTTTCGTTACCCGTCCCCGTGATAACGCGCAGGAAGGTGGCTATTGGACTTGTTGCGGCTATTTGGCGTCATTCGACTATACTGGCATCGTCAAAGCCACTGATTCTTTTGCATCGCAATTATACGTTACCCCCCTTTAACCTGGGACGCCTCATTCCTGCGCGAGCTGCGAGCTGCCGTTCCACCCCACGCCGCATCCCACTTTCGATGCCTACCCGTTTTGATCGCTGCCTGGACCCTCGATGGGTGCTGGGACTGAAGCTTGTGGAATGAAGGAATTGTCGCAATAGCCAGAAACAACATCATGTCGACCCTCCAGGTATCGAGGCGTTACCGCTCCTCCACCTCGGCGTCGTCCAGATCATCCAGTGCTGCCAACTCGAAAGCCCTCGAAATCCTGCGCGGGCTCCTTGACACCCTCGCCGCCGGCACACAAAGACGCACCAACAACGGATACCCCGAGTTCCCGGTTCTCGTCAAGAGTCTACGCCAAATCCGACAGCATGTTGCTGCTCCCGAACCACCGAGCCCCCCCCAAGATGATTTCAGACACCTGCACGGCTTTCACCGTCTCCTCGATGTGCTGCGATCCTACTCCGGCTTTTATAATCCTCAGCGCCGGACCAAAGAGGAGAAGGAAGGATTGTTTGGGCTGCTAGAAGCCGTGCTGGACGTCTTCGCAGCGGCCTTCTTAGACCACCCCGGGAACAAGCGCTACTTTCGTCACCGGGTGGAGGGCGGCGGGTGGGAGGCGATCGAACAGACCATCGCCAGCGTTGGGCTAGGCGGAAGCGACTCCGACTTGTGGACCAATTGCCAAATGTTTGGGAAGCTCTTGGCCTTCTCGCTGGGCGACAACAAAGTAGACGCCCTTTGCCAATCCATTGCTTCAAACCAGGAGACGAACGACGAGGAAACCACAACGAACCTGGAACAAGCCTCCGAGCCTGGCGAAGAGCAATCAGAAGCGCCGAAGACCTCAAAAACTAGAGACATTGGCCAGGAGGTGCGCGATGTCATTCAGAAGAAGGCCATTTTCCGGAACCCCGAAATCCTGCGGGCTGTCGTGGGCTTCTGGGAGTCTATACCAAGAGCGCAGGATATGCCGGCAAACACCTGCTCGATGGCAGTCCTGGAGATCATGTCGAGCGTGGTTTCAATCTCCACGTTCAACCTTGCCGCCCTCCATGCTACTGGGGTCCTCTCGCGCCTGCTCCGTGTTCTGTTTGATCCTACCCCAAAACTCGATCAGGCCGAGAAAGACAAACTGCTCATCATTTGCAAGAAGCTCATGTATCTAGGTTTCAACCAGCCCGCAGACACCCAGTTCTTGCTCGCAAGTGCCTCACCGGAGGCTTCCGAGTTCAGCCTGGAGATGACCTCAACATACAGTGGCCCTCCGTTCTTTCAATTCGACCTTTCACTACATGGCCATTCCTCCATCGAACTACCAACACTTGGACGGCCGTTCCCTCCCAACTCATCACCTGGATACACGTTCACGGCGTGGGTCCGCGTGGATCGATTCGATCCCAACTCCCACACCACACTTTTCGGTGTTTTCGATGCTACCCAGACCTGCTTCCTCCTGATGTACCTTGAGCGGGATACCCGCAACTTCATCCTGCAGACCTCAGTCACATCCAGCCGGCCTAGCGTCAGGTTCAAAGGCATGTCATTCAAAGACAAGCAATGGTACCACATTGCCCTGGTTCACAGACGGCCCAAGACAATGACTGCCAGCAAAGCCTCACTGTACGTCAACGGGGAATTTGTGGAGCAAATCAAATGTGCCTACCCTTCACCGCCCCCTTTTGCAAACGGCAGCACAGAAAGTTTTGCGTCTTTTGCATCTACCAACGCCAAGCCACACCCCGTTCAGGCATTTTTAGGAACACCGAAGGATCTGTCTAGTCAGCTTGGGGCCGGGCTGGTATTCTCGAAATGGTCTTTAGCCTCTGCGCATCTTTTCGAAGATGTTCTGAGTGACGATTTCCTCGCTGTTCATTATGGCCTCTCCCCAAAGTATCAAGGCAACTTTCAGGATAGTCTCGGCGGCTTTCAGACATATGAAGCTTCTGCGAGCCTGGGCTTGAGGAACGAGGTTTTCCACCCCGGGAGGGATGAAAGTTCTGACATCATAAGAGCCATCAGAGACAAGGCGGGCAGCCTGCTACCTGAACACAAAATCCTACTCAGCATACTCCCAGCTGGTGTCTTTCGAGAGGATGGTGTCTACCAAGACACTCAGCTCTACCGTGCTTTGCCCCGGCCTGCGGCAACTAATCTCATTCAAATGACCCATAGGAGTGGTTCGGCGATTGTCATCAATGCTGCGCTGCCATGTCTCCTGGACGCATTGGCGCGCTCTCAGGGGGTGGCTATACTGTCCGGTAATCCGGTGGTGGTGATGCCCTCTTACTTTGATGACAATTTCTGGCGCCTTGCTGGCTTCACTCCCCTGGCCCTCAAAATTGTTGAGAGAGCAACCTCGGTGGAGGAAACAGTTCGTGCTGTCGAGATGACGTTCCTTTGTATTAAGAAGAGCTGGAGGAACAGTGAGGCAATGGAGCGCGACAACGGTTATGCCATTCTTGGCATGCTCCTGAGAGCAAAGCTGGGTTACACGGTCAACCTCGGTGCTGACAATGCTAACCTGCGGCTACCGATTACAAGTGAAGAGAGAGACCGACTGAGCTTTCAACTTCTCAGCCTTGTCCTCGACTTTGTGGGATACAATCACACGGAACCTTTGGAGTCCTTCATTGTCAATCCTCTAGCCTACCGCATCCTGCTAATCGACTTTGATACCTGGCGACGGTCAGCTTCCATCACCCAGGAGCTCTACTACAAGCAGTTCGTGACATTCTCCGTCAAGAGCAAGTATCACCAGTTCAACAGCAGGCGGTTAATGCGCATGAGTGAGTACCCTTTTAGACACCCCCCGGACGCTACTGACATTCACAGGGATTGTCAAAAGACTCCTTGACGCCATGAAAGCAGAGTCAATCTCAGAAGAGGTGCTGCCACACTTCATGACTGCCCTGGAGCAACTTGTGAAATGCAACTACACAGCCGAAGTGCATAGGTCCCTCGCTTTGTTCATCACGTATGCCTACCATTCTCCGATGGCCTCCCTGGTCAGGTCCCCCCGACCGATTTCTTCGATTGCCCGAACTCCTGCTTCCGGATTTGCGAGACGAGCCACCTTCGATTCCAACAGCCCCTCGAATACGCCCACCACCCGATTCCTCACCAAGAAGCAGCTTGGAGCCAAGATCCTGGGAATGTACTCGACTCTTCTCTGTGAAAAGGGCAACCTGGCCAATATCCGCAAGTTCGCAAGGACAGTGACGAATAAGGTGAGACCACCGTTTGGCGAAAACCAACTATTTTTATTGAGTATGGACCAGTGGCTACTGTATCTTCTGGCCAATGACGACCCCGCAACCGTGGTGTACGGCAGCAAGATCCTGGCAAGACTGCTCATCACTCATGGCTCCGCGTACACGGCCAAGTTCTCCGGAAAGACTGGCGGTTTTACCATCATGGCCCATCGACTCAAGCGCTGGTGGTTTGTCCCTTCATTATGGCCGATATGTTTCAGCATCTTGTTCGGGTTCGATGTGGCCAACGTCGACCTGGATCGCAACTTTGAATTCTCCAGCTTGCTCGAAACATTCGGCAAGGCCCGGGTCCTCTACCCAGAATGCCTTCAAGTCTTGACATCAATGCTACAACATGGTTTGAAGGACGTCATGAGGCACCAGGAGGACCCTAACTCGCCCCAGAAGTCACAGAACCTCCATGCAAGTGGACTTGAGGGGTTGGAAACAAGACCGCGGGCCAAGTCAATGGAATCTGGGGGTATCGATGCGAGAGGTAGGTCTTGTTCTCCACGAGCTGGTACGAGTATGCTGACATTCAACACAGTTGCAGAGAACACCCAGCGCGATGTCGAAAAGATATCAAATCACGCGCCAATGCTTCTTACAGTCATTCGGTTCCTGTCGGATTTGCATTCTCGCTCTGCCGACTTCAAAGACTTTGCCTTAACGTCCGAGTACGTGAGATATCTCCTTTGGGCCTGTTACCCCATCATCGTTAGCACCGATGCAGTCACCCCAGACACCGAGCTCAACTCACGAGACTCGGCCCTCACATTCGAAGGCGGCGACGTAATGATTCGTCCCCTTGCCGGCTCTCAGCCTGGCCCTATCGTTCGCACGACAAGCACGGATGCGATTGCTGCAATGGCAGGAAATACCCGCGGCACTCCTCTCCGGAAGGCTTCTGGATTTGTGCTGCTCACCAATCAAACATCTCCTCAAACCCCCAGTCCGGCACGCTTTGCCCCGGTAATGTCGCCGAAGAAGAAGGTCGCGTCGCAGCAATCTAGTAGTGCAACCCTTGATGGCCTGGTAGAGTTGGTCATTGGTGTGTTTATTGACCAGGTCTTCACGCGAAAGGAGTTCCCAGGTTTCGGACTGTTCTTGAAGGTTCCGCCGGGGTTCCAAGAACACCAAGCTTACTTTGAATCCTTTGTCCTCAGGAAGACGCTTCAACAACTTGGAAACCACGTTCAGCCAAACCAGAAGGTCCTGTGCGAGCCAAAGGTCCTTACCAATATGGGCAGACTGACTGCACATGTTACGGACACTATTTTCGAAGGCTGGTTCATCAATGGCACTGAACCAATGCTAGAGTTCGCTGGTATGGTGCTTGAATATCTGCAACGGCCCGAAATCTCGACCCTGAAAAGTGTTCGCCTCTGCAGCCAAGCAGTGGCCACGATGCGCCAGAGCTTCCTTAAGCTGCTTCTGCTACGGTTCTCTGAGCTGGATGACCCCGATACACCCGACTCCAGCGCGAAGAATTTCATGAGCAAGATCCTTTACTGGCAGGCTCCGATACTAGGTTGTCTTTCAAATGAGGAAGAGTATATGAAGCTTTTCTGGTACCAACTATACACAAAGCTCGTCGACCCCCGGGTAGCCATCAGATCTGCTACGGCCACCATCATGCGCATAATGCTTGTACAAAAGCCAGACGAGTCCAAGGCGTTGTTCCGCCAATGCGTGGCGACAGACCAACAGCACCTGACAAAGGAGTTTGTTGTTAAACTGACCGAGGTTGATGATGAAGCATTCCTCGAATGGGTGGATCAGCATCGTGCGTCGCTTGATGCCTTCTTCTTCGGCGGTATCTCGAAGACTTGGGAGGAGTTTGTTGTTGTCGAAAACCAGCGAACCATTGATTCGGCTAAGTTCCGATTAGCAAAGCGCAGAGACCGTCTGAAAGTGTGGCAAACGGAAGCACTCACCATTGATAACATTCTCCTACGGCATGACATGGCCAACGGGGCTTGGATGAAGAGCATCTTCACAAGCGAGCACTTTAAGCATCAGCGCCTGACCCAGGACCAGCAGGATGATATGGCCTTTCTGGCTGCAGCGTTCGTCAAGATGGACAATGACCTGCGACGTCCTGGAGCTGTCTTCAGCGAGCAGGTACAGCTCAAGTGGAAGCTCGACCGGACAGAAGGACGAAACCGAATGCGTCTGAGGCTTCTACCAGACTACTCCAAAAAACACACCGACTACCAGCCAAAGAGGAGAGCAGGGGAATCTACAACCCCGTCTGCCCTCAAGGTCAACACCACCATGGTTGCCGCTCAGATTGCGCCATCGCCAATCAAGCCAGCTACACCAGCATCATCCCGCATACAGTCTATCCCTAGTCTCGACGGCGACACAGAAGCCTCCGAAGCACCGGCCGAGACGGACCAGGAAGAAGAGGCGAACGAGTCCGGCGTCGGTGCCGAAGAGGACTTTGAACTGGTCGACGATCCTAACGACGCCAATGAGGGCGACGATGGGTTCGAGGACAAAAATCGCAAAGTCATGCGGCGACTCGAACAGGGAGACCAAGTCCAGGCAGTATACAACATCTCACGCATCGTCGGTTTGGAGGGATGTGAGGGTATTTTGATCATCGGCAAAGAAGCCCTCTATATCATGGACAATGTCTTTCAGTGCGCTTCTGGCGAGATCGTCAACGCATGGCAAGCTCCTCCCGAGGAAAGAGATCCCTTCTCCGAGATCATTACAGATGCCAAGACCACCGAACAACGCCAGAGCTCAAGTCGCAGCGAACAGGAGTCAAGAAGTTGGAGATGGCACGACGTGATCAGTATCTCTAAGAGACGCTTCTTGTTCCGGGATGTTGCTATTGAAGTCTTCTTCACAGATGGACGCAGCTACTTACTAACGTCCATCAACCCGGCCCTGAGAGATGAGGTCTTTGGCAAGTTAATGAGCAAGGCACCGCACACTAATGCTGCTAGCTCATTACCCAATCCCGAAGATGCCTGGCGCCTCGAAGCCCTCAAGGTTTCGGAGGAGGCGCCCCAAGGCTTTGGCTCCAAGTTCGGAAGCATCTTCAACTCAACTCCTTGGAACCCTGCCATGAAGAAGTGGCAGAAGGGGGAGATGTCCAACTTCCACTACCTCATGCTTGTTAACACGATGGCCGGCCGGACGTTCAACGATTTGACGCAGTACCCCGTCTTCCCATGGGTTCTCGCAGACTACACAAGTGAGGAGTTGAATCTGAACGACCCTGCAACCTTCCGAGATCTCTCGAAGCCCATGGGTGCTCAGACATCAAGCCGTGTCTCGGGCTTCAGGGAGTCTTATAACGCTCTTGCTGAGATAGGGGAAACTCCTTTCCACTACGGCACTCACTACTCTTCGGCTATGATTGTGTCTTCTTACCTCATCCGTCTCCCGCCTTTTGTCCAATCATACATCCTCCTACAGGGTGGATCATTCGACCACGCGGACCGTCTCTTCCAGTCTATCCCTCATGCATGGAAGTCTGCTTCTTGCGACAACAAGGCAGATATCAGGGAGCTGATTCCGGAGTTCTTCTGTCTTCCTGAATTCCTGACCAACATCAACCAGTACAACTTTGGCAATCGTGAAAGCACAGGGGCGAGGGTCAATAACGTCGTCCTACCTCCTTGGGCCAAGGGAGACCCCAAGATCTTCATTGCCAAACATCGCGAGGCACTTGAGAGTCCGTACGTCAGCCAAAATCTCCACAGTTGGATCGATCTGGTATTCGGCTTCAAGCAGAGAGGCGACGCCGCTGTTGAGAATCTCAACGTTTTCCATCACCTATCGTACAGAGGTGCCACCGACCTGGACAACATCAGTGATCCGCAAGAGAGACGCATCACTGCTGGAGTCATCCATAACTTTGGTCAGACACCACACCAAGTATTTACTCGACCTCATCCTGCTCGTGAGCATGCGTCTTGCCCAATCCGGCGATTAGACACTTCCGTATACGCTCTTACTAGGCTGTCCCATCCGTTGCTCGGTGAGTTGTTTGTTCCCACGAGCCTCCTAAAGCTAACCGACGAAACAGAATCTCACGAAAGGGTGGCTTCTCTGATCTACTCGCCCAAGATTGACCGGCTCATTTGCGCCTCGCCCTTCCGTCTAAATGTCGCTCCCTATGACAAGTTCCTCGAATGGGGTTACGCCGACAATAGTATTCGCTTCTTCTTCAGCGACAACCGGAAGGTAAGGAAGTCCGATAGAACTTTTGGTGGGAACTTGGCTAAGAATCAAAAGCCCGCGGGACTCTTCGAAAATCTTCACATTGGGCAGTTATCTTGCGCTACCTTTGCGGATTCCAAGACACTGATCACAGCTGGAGAAGACTGCGTTATATCGGTGTACGCCGTACAGACCGCTCCTGGAAAGGTGGTGGACCTGCTTCCCCGTTCATCACTCTTTGGCCATCGTGCCCCTGTGACGAGCATCGCAGTATCCAAGTCCTTCAGCACATTTGTGTCAGTATCGACTGATGGCCAAGCCTTCGTTTGGGACCTCAATCGTCTTGAGTTTATTCGTAAACTGCCGCTTTCCCGGCCCGTCGAATGCGCCCGCATTAACGATGTCTCTGGCGAGATCATGCTTGGGTCCGGTCCAAACGTGGTTCTTTATACCATCAATGGCACCGTCATACTAGACCAGAACGTCTGCGCAGAGCCCGACGACTACGTGCACTCTTGTGCCTTCTACGAAGGCGCTGGGAACGAGTGGCTTGAGAATTATCTTGTTTTCACTGGTCATAAGAGGGGCCGTGTAAACGTGTGGAAGAAGTGCGTCAAGAAGGGCAAGTGGGTTTTGGAGCTGCTCCGGAGGTTGGACCACGTCGATTCGCGCTCGGAAGTGGGGGCCAACTTTGACGCTGGAGTGACTTGCATCGCACCTATGCCGCAGTGCGTCTACACCGGCGACGATGATGGGCGAGTGGTAAGTCATCTTTGATCCGGTATCCCTGAGGGTTGATTGCTAACTCCATTCCTTAGTATGAGTGGAATCTTGTTCAGCGGGACAGATAGAGCCTGAACGACACCAAAACTTTGGCGGAGGGTGGCAATCGCTTGCGAGCGAGTTTCTAAAGGGAGCATAGCGGATCTCTTCCAGGCTAGCATAGAATCGGCGTATTCTTTCTTGATAATTCTTGACCACACGATAATGAGACGCATTGCGCATGCTACAATTGGATTGACGGAACTTGGCATGATAGGTAGTGTACAGCGTGAGCCTTGGTATCGGTCTTCTCTGTGGAAGTAACTCGTAAGGTACAGTTCCGATTCGGCAGCTCGCCTAGAGCCCACCCCTCCCCTGCTTGCTGTCTGAAGCCCAAACGCCATCGTATTTACAAAGCACCTTCGCTTTTTTTTTTTTTCGACTTCCGCGTTGTAGTTCCGGGTGCTCATTCGTCGTCGTAGCCTGTCAACTGCTTCCTGGGTCCCGCAGGAACTGCGTAATTGATGTTAGCCACCCTTGCCCTTCTGCATTGGAGCACCGAACGAGCCCGACTCACCAGGGTATGTGACGGGAATGGGCGGCGCGTTGTAGTCGCCGAGGTAGTTTCTGACGGGAGGAACGAGGGCCAGCTGGACAGGTCCGAGGGCGCCGAGGACGACGGACCAGAAGTAGGCGGGCTTCTCGCGGGATGCCCAGCGGCAGTATCGAAGGGGCCCGGCCCAGAATCGGGGAGACGCGGCGGAGGACATTTTGGGTACTGTGAGGGAGTCAATTAGCAATCACGAAGGCGGGAGGCGGTGAGCGTCAGGAGTTCGTACTCAATTGACAGTGTCGGATGTCACCAAATGATTGATGCGGTAGCTGGCGGACTGTTTCCACGACGCCGAAGCTCAGAATGGAGTCGGGAGCGGGAGCCTCAAGGTCGGATAAACTTCGTCGGACTAATCATTGCGGTCTCCACACAGCTGCGACCCCTGTCGCCTGCCGCCGGGGGAGCTCTCATCCACCTGCCGGGGATTCTCCGACACTAGCTTGGCAACGGCTACGTATCCCCAAGCTTCAAGACACATGCACCGGATCCCAAAAGCGCAGTCAAGCTCTCCCAGCGCAGCCAGCTCCGCCAAACGCAACGCACACCAGCTGTGCGGCCGACTTTCACTTTTTTCCCACCTACCACCACCACCGTCGACTCCTACGAAATTTGGAACCCTCGTTCAGGCTGCTTCTTCCTTTCACAGCCCGTGAATTTCGACAATCATGCGGTCCCTTCTTTCACTTTGTTTGCTCTTCCTGGCTGCCGCTGTGCACGCTGTTAGCGTTACCGGCGGTCGGCTCCTGGCGATCCTGGATGATGTTGCTGAGAAGGAGGGCTACTCCAAGTTCCTGGGAGACCTGGAAAGTAGGTGGCAGCTCTTGGAGACCAAAACAAAGCTACTTAGGAAGAACAATTGCGCGCGGGGAATGCGATTAACTGACCAATTGATGGAATAGGTCGGGGATTCAGCATCACATACGAGACGCCCAAGAGCGACTCTCTGCAGTTGTTCAAGCTCGGCGAGCGGGTGTATGATCATGTTCTTCTCTTCCCGTCCAAGAGCAAGGGTATGCTACTCCTACAGCTTTAACTGTGTCGACCGTAATACTCACAAGCCATGGCAGGTCTCGGTCCCAACCTGACCCCCAACATCCTCCTCCAGTTCATCAACGCAAAGGGCAACATCCTGTTGTCCCTCTCCTCCACCGCGACCGTCCCCACTTCCATCGTGAGCCTCCTGGCCGAGCTCGACATCGCCCTCCCCGCAGACCGCACCGGCCTCGTCGTCGACCACTTCAACTACGACACTGTCAGTGCCACCGAGAAGCACGACGTCCTCACCATCCCCGCCCCCAAGTCGTCGCGTGCCGGCGTTAAGAACTTTTTCTACGAGGACGGCCAGGTTATTGCCTTCCCCAGCGGCATCGGCCACATCCTCGGCCCTGGCCAGCTGCTCACCCCGATCCTGCGCGCCCCCAAGACGGCCTACAGCTACAACCCCAAGGAGCAGGCCGAGGTCGTCGATGCTAACGACCTGTTTGCTGCCGGCGAGCAGCTCGGTTTGGTATCTGCCTTCCAGGCGCGCAATAGCGCCCGCTTCACCGTTGTTGGATCCGCCGAGCTGCTGAGCGACAAGTGGTTTGATGTGAAGATTAAGCCGGCGGCTACGGGTAAGGAGGTCACGACGTGGAACCGCGAGTTCGCCAAGAGAGTTGCGGGTTGGACATTCCATGAGATTGGTGTCCTGAGGGTCAACAACATTGAGCACCACCTCAACGAGGCTGCTAACGAGACTAACCCCGAGATCTACCGCGTCAAGAATGAAGTTGTAAGTTGGCTCGTGTCAGTGCTCCCAGACATTATTTAACCCTTGGCAGACCTACTCCATTTCTCTATCCGAGTACTCTTGGGACAAGTGGACCCCCTTCACGGTATCCAACGACGATGCCCTCCAGCTCGAGTTCAGCATGCTGTCCCCCTTCCACCGCCTCCCGCTCGCACCCAAGGCCAGCACTGCCGATGCGTCCACTTACACCACCTCATTCGTTCTTCCCGACCAGCACGGCATCTTCAACTTCAAGATCAACTACAAGCGCCCCTTCCTCACCAATGTCGAGGAGAAGAACACTGTTTCCGTCCGCCACATGGCCCACGACGAGTGGCCTCGCTCATACGTCATTTCGGGCGCCTGGCCTTGGTTGGCGGGCATCTTCGCTACCGTCACCGGCTTCGTTCTCTTCTCGGCCGTGTGGATGTACAGTGCGCCCACGAACGCCGCGACTGCAACCAAGAAGACGCAGTAAGCGACAAGGATGGATTGATTTGGTTTGAGAAATGGAGATACGGAAGCGACGAGAGATTACGGAGGGTTGCCGTGACTTATGAAACTCGCATAGAGAGAAGCAAAAAATGTGATCTGAATTCGACTCTGGAGTTTGCGAGGCTTGTAACTGTAGTGTACATCTGGCATAGGATCCCCTGTTGCGTCGGGGTCAAAAGCTTAGGTATCAAATGACTTTTACGTTTTAGAGTGGTGAACTGTTGTCTTCACCGTTGCTCTATATTGGCTGGTTTCCCTATTCACGTGTGCTATTTCCTCGTTGCCCTCTTTTATTCATATTCTGTGTCGCACTCCATCATCAAAAGTCTCACACAGATCAGTCTCTGCTGGACAGCTGGGGTTTCAGTTTTAGTCAAGACTAGGTCCCCAAGGACATTTCGCTCTTGATTCTTTAGAAAGGGGTTATTATGCTCAACTCGCGCTCACCAGAGTCGAAGCTTCCACCAGAACTTCACACGATTCTTTAGACCTTTGATAATCCTATACCAACAACATTCCGCCAGCTATTCTCAATGTGGTCGAGGACGCCAGCATCCTATCCGGTCACGCGAGTCAGAAAACCCGTAGGTGACCTTCCGAGGCTTTCGGTACTACATGGTTGCTGCTCAACAGTCAGTTGCTTCCAAGTGGATTTACAACCACCGAAGACGTCCTGGCTTCTGAGGGTAAGTCCGATACTGAAGATAAGGAGCTTGAAAGCGGACAGGACGGTCGACAGCCCACAGAAGAAGGAAGTATAACGAAGAGGTCAAGGCTCACGATGAATGAGGCAAAAAACATATCAGTAGACAGCCATTGAGGCCAATATCTAGATGACGCTTTCCGCAGTAACGTTCGACTCGTGGTAAAGCCGGTCTCTTAGAATATGCGATGCGAGAGCGAGCCCCGTATTTCAGCTGTGGCTGTCAGGGCGATGTTATGGGGATAAGATTGAGCCTAGTTAGGGTTATTAGCCATCAAATCTGCGAAAGACCCTGGGCCCAGAAATCAACCATCTGTGGATTACACCAGACAAACCACCGGTGTGCAGGAACACAAATGACTTTATGCGAGGTAAATTTTGAGATGGACGGGCAAGTGCACTTCAAGTTGTGGTCAGTGAAGAAGCTTGCGATGCAAGACGCGGTTCTCATGTACGGTCAACTGTGTAGCCGAAGTGAAGGTGAATGCTGTCAAGCCGACGAAGATGGTTTGACGAGTATCGTTGGTTCTAGTTAAGAATAAATATTACAAGTCAGGACGTATTTGTGACATGAATAACCTAAACTCAGCCAATCTTTTGTTTAATCTCTTAGTCTTATTACCCAACTAAACTCCTGCGCCTCGTAAACGAGTCATAATGATTAAGAAAAACATAGGAAAACATTCTGAATATCTGTGTAAGGTTAAAATGAGTAAACGCTTATTCAGTCTTGCGTATGCTTGGGTGCTGCCGATTAAACAGCGCCAGAGTCCAAACAACGTGCACCGTCATTCTGATTGCTCGGTGGAGCGTCGCTCATTCTCAGGTTGGCAACAGTACCGGCGACGGAAATCCGCCAAACCTGGCCACTGCCGTTCTCGAAGGCGAAGAGGAAACCATCACTGGTTGCGTAAGAAGCGCCCCAGAAAGGCACGGTCGTTCCAGTGGCACCTGTTAAGTTGCCGAGGTCGCGGACAACTGTGAAAACCTTGGTAACCTTGTTCCAGCGCAAGAGGAACGCATTTTGGCCCTTTACACCGAGGGACCACAAATCGCCACCGCCAGCACCGGGAACAACCGTCCAGTCACCGATGGTGTAGCCGCCAGTGCCGCTGAGAGTTCCGTTGCTGACGAGAGTACCGTATCCAGCCGTACCGGGGTTTAAGTTATATTGGTACCAGTCAGTTCCACCAGTAGAGATCCAGTACTGGCCGCTCTCGTCAACGTCTCCGGAGTTGAAGAGGCCAGCCGTGAGTTTCTTGATCGCGGCAACATCTGTTGTCGAGCCATTGGCTAAGATACGAATAACCTTGTAGTCATCGCTGTCTTGGCTCACAGCGTAAAGGTACTCTTCCCTGGCGTTGTAACCCATGGCGTTAATGTTACGGGTCGTGTCGCCGCCGATGTTGTCAGCGATCAGAGTTCGGGCACCAGAAGCGAGATTAAGCGAATAGAGCGTGCGGGTCTGGATGAGGAAGCCAGTTGTGGGACAAGAGAAGGCAGGTCCACGCGTGGCAGAGGCAACAACCCGAGAGGATGTTGAGCTTGTGCTGCTACTGCTGCTGCTACTGCTGCTGCTACTACTGCTGCTACTACTACTTGAGCTGGAGGTGGTGCTGCTGCTACTTGAGCTGGTGGTAGTGCGCGTGGATGATGAGCTGGAGCTGGAGCTGGAGCTGGAGCTGGAGCTGGAGCTGGAGCTGGAACTGGAGCTGGAGCTGGAGCTGGAGCTGGAGCTTGAGGTCGATGTTGTGCTGCTGCTTGCTCGTGAAGAGGATGATGATGAGCTGAATGACGAGCTGGATGACAAACTGGATGACGAGCTAGATGACGAGCTGGATGACGAGCTAGATGATAAACTGGATGATAAACTGGATGTCGAGCTAGATGACGAGCTGGATGACGAGCTAGATGACGAGCTGGATGAAGATGTTGTACTTGTTGTAATTCGAGATGAGGAAGTGCTGGAAGAGCTTGACAGAGACGAAGAGGTGGATGAAGGCGAAGATGTGGATGAAGATGAAGAGGTGGACGAAGATGAAGAGGTGGATGGAGACGTAGAAGAAGTGGTGCTTGTTGTCGTTCGAGACGAAGTGCTAGAAGTAGTAGGCGAGCTGGAAGAGCTCGAAGATAGCATGTTAGGCAAGACGCTAGCACTGCTCGAAGATGAAGTGCTAGAAGTACTAGATGAGCTGGAAGTGCTAGACAAGCTAGAAGTACTAGATAAGCTGGAAGTACTAGACGAGCTGGAAGTGCTAGACAAGCTGGAAGTACTAGGCGAACTGGAAGAGCTCGAAGATAGCGTGTTAGGCAAGACGCTAGCACTACTTGAAGATGAAGTGCTAGAAGTGCTAGATGAGCTGGAAGTGCTAGACAAGCTGGAAGTACTAGACGAGCTGGAAGTACTAGACAAGCTAGAAGTACTAGATAAGCTGGAAGTACTAGACGAGCTGGAAGTGCTAGACAAGCTAGAAGAGCTTGAAGACAGCGTGTTAGGCAAGACGCTAGCACTACTTGAAGATGAAGTGCTAGAAGTGCTAGATGAGCTAGAAGTACTAGACAAGCTGGAAGTACTAGACGAGCTGGAAGTACTAGACAAGCTGGAAGTACTAGACGAGCTGGAAGAGCTTGAAGACAGCGTGTTAGGCAAAACGCTAGCACTGCTTGAAGAAGAAGAAGAAGTTGACGAAGGAGAGGATGAAGACGAGGATCTCGTTAGAGTAGAGAGAGTGGAAGCAGTGGATGTCGTCACTAAAGTGTCGATTACAATACTGGTGGTGGAGCTAGTAGAGGAGCTGGACGATGTCGATGTACTCGAGCTACTAGTACTCGAAGAAACGGTTGATGAGGTAGAAGTCGAAGTTGAAATAGCGCTACTGGAGGAGAGCAAGGTAGCGAGATTGGCCGTAGAACTAGACGAAGCTGAGCTAGTTGAAGAAAGACTGGAGATGCTCGAAGAACTAGAAGACGATGCTGACACGCTGGATGTCAGGCTTGTCGAGGTACTGGTCGATGTTGGCAACAAAGTGGCAGGGTTGGCCGTTGTGCTCAGAGGTGAAGAGATGCTCGACGATATGCTGGTGGAAGTTACGGAGGTAGATGAGGCCGATGTGGCGGATGTTGAGCTCGCCACCGTCGTTGTCGGCGTCTGCACGTATACCGTACCAGGCTGGGTGCCACTTGGTTGGACAATAGAGACTGTCGTCGCGCCTGTAGGAACGCTTGCCGTTCCTGTATAGGGACCAACAATGGTGACAAATACTGCCCGTCTGCCCACGACGATGGTGCCAGGCGAGGTGCCGCTAGGGGCGATCGACGCGATCGTAGTAGTTTCAGGGGCATCGGATGCTGTGAGGAAGATGGTCGTGACGACGTACGAAGGTGTGGGAGCAGGGGTGGCTATAATGACTGTGCCTGCTTGTGTGCCAACAGGTTGTATAGTTGATACAGCCGAGGGACCAATGAGCGTACCAGTGCCGGAGTACTGAATCGAGGAAGTGACAAAAATGGCAGCTTGGGTAGCAATAATAAAAGTCCCCGGAGCCGTGCCAGATGGCACAACCGTCGATATCGCTGTGGGTCCTGTGATTGGAACCGTTCCCTGATATTGTACCAAGGATGTGACATAACGAGCTGCCAAGATAACGGTTCCTGGATTGGTTCCTACTGGAGGTATGGTCGAGATTGCTGTCGGTTGCAGTATTGTGTCTGAGCCGGTATACACAACAGTAGAAGTAACAAAGAAGGCAGCTGGGCTCGCCACGATGTAAGTGCCGGGCGTGGTCCCGCTTGCCGTGATCGTTGAAATTGTTGTCTCGCCCGTGAGCGCTTCCGTACCGCTGTACACGACTTGTGAAGTGACATAACGAGGGGCCGGGGTTGCTATGATCACCGTCCCTGGGATCGTACCGACTGGTGCTACCGTAGATATCGGCGAAGGACTTAAGAGAGTCCCAGTACCACTGTAAAGTACCTGCGAGGTAACATACGAAGCAGGACTTGCGACGATGTAAGTGCCAGGCGCACTCCCGCTGGGTGCAACCGTCGATAAAGTTGTTTCTCCGGTAATTGTCTCTGGGCCACTGTACACGACCTGTGAAGTGACATACCGAGGTACCGGTGTGGCCAAGATGATTGTGCCTGGTGCTGTACCCGCTGCTGGAACCGTCGAGATTGGCGAAGGACTCAAGAGAGTCCCGGTGCCACTGTAAAGTACCTGTGAGGTGACGTACGAAGCAGGGTGAGCCACAATGATGGTACCGGGGATTGTGCCGCTTGGCGGAACGGTTGAGATTGCAGCCGGCGCCGTGAAAGCCGGGTCTGTCCCAGTGTAAAGCACCGACGATGTGACATAGATTGCTGGACTGGCCAATATGATCGTTCCTGGAGCAGTCCCGCTGGGGAAAACCGTGGAAACCGCAGTTGGAGCAGTGATGGCGGTGTCTGTTCCAGTGTACAGCACTTGAGAAGTGACAAACACGGCAGGCTTTACAACAATGAAAGTGCCAGGCCCAGTGCCACTGGGTAGGATCGTGGAAACCACTGTAGGCGTCGAGACAGCTCCGTCTGCTCCGGTGTAGAACACTTCTGAAGTAACATACACGGCTGCCGGAGTAGCAACAATAATTGTTCCGGGGGCGGTGCCGCTTGGGGGCACGGTGACGATGGTGCTGGGTCCAGTTAAGGTATCTGTGCCGCTGTACATGACCTCCGAAGTCACAAAGCGAGGTGACGCAGTCCCGATTATTATCGTACCAGGTGCGGTACCACTAGGAGGAATGCTCGAGAGGGTAGTTGGTTCAGATAAGGGCTGAGTGCCGGTGAATAGCACCGTCGAGGTCACGTAAGACGTTGCTGCCGGAGCAGGGGTGGCGAGGATGACGGTGCCAGGAGTGGTGCCGCTGGCAGGGACCGTGGTCAAAATAGTTGGTCCTGTGATCTGCTCTGGTCCCTGATACAAGATGGTGCTAGTCACGTAGGAAGTAACTGCTGGAGCGGCAGTGGCAAAGACCACGGTTCCAGGGACATTGCCGCTAGGAAGGATCGTGCTAACAGCTATAGGTGTCGTAATCTGCTCCGTTCCACTGTAAAGAACAGTGGTAGTAACAAAAGAATTGAGAGCTGAAGCAGGGGTGCCGAAAACCACAGTTCCTGGAATTGTGCCAACAGGAGCAACAGTCGTAAGGGGTGTTGGGCCGGTGATCGGGACGCTTCCGTCATATAAGATTGTGGTAAAGACGTAAGACGTGGCGATGGAGGCAGGTGTGGCAATGATGACAGTTCCAGAGATCGTGCCACTGGGTGGGATGGTGGTTAGAATTGTTGGTTCTGTTATCGCATCGCTGCCCGTGAACAACACTGTCGAAGTAGCATAAGCAGCGAGAATTGACGGAGGCGTTCCAATGATAACCGTGCCAGGGAAGGTGCCGCTTGGAGGGATTGTCGTGAGTGGAGTTGGACCCGTGATCAAGCTCTGCGTGTATAATATCGTTGCGGTAATATAAAATGTTGAGACGCTTGAGCTCGACGTGGAAGCCTCTGTTGTCAAACTACTGGAGTCTAGAGTCGACGACTCAGTAGTCGATATTGTAGAGCTTGAAGAACTGGCGATAGATGACGGTGAGCTAATCAAAGAATCTGAAGTCACAGAGTCCAGGGTGCTTGACGTGGCAGAGTCTAAGGAGCTGGTGACGGATTGGGAAGTGTTGGGACCGGGCGTGAGAGTTGCGGATCCTGATGTACTGGTAGACAGGCTGGGAGTGGTAGATTCAGGAATGGGCGTTGTCGAGCTCGTAAATCCGGTAAAAGACTCAGACGAATCGGATGTGAAAGTACTCGACTCTAGCAATGATGTACTATTGTCCGAAACTGATGTAAGGGGGTCCAAAGTGGAAGTTGTAGTCTCGAGTGTTGTGATCGATGATTGAGAAGAGGGAACTGCAATGACAACAGTCCCGGGAGTGGTACCAAAGGGGGCAATAGTTGCAATGGGCACCGGTCCAGTTATAGGCTCAGTTCCTTGATAGACAACCGTGGTGGTGATCAACGAGGCTTCTGCCTCGGAGCTATTTGAGTTTGAAATCGGGTTAGCTATTATTATTGTACCTGGGATGGTGCCGCTTGGTAATATTGTCGACAATGGAGTTGGACTAGTGATCGGATTGCTCCCCGTGTATGGTATTGTCGTTGTAACATACGACGCCAGAGACTCCTCCGAGCTGGGCGCAGGAATGGCGAAGACGATGGTTCCAGGGATGGTACCGCTTGGAGGTACCGTTGACACCGGGACGGGACCACTGATAAGGCCAGGTCCTGAGTACAAGACAGTAGTCGTCATATACGAGGTGGGCAAGTTTGAGCTGCTGGAGGATACAGGAGTAGCTATCACGACGGTCCCTGGAATAGATCCGCTTTGGGGCACCGTAGTCAGAGTAGTGGCATCTGTGATGGGGTCACTGCCTAAGTATAGGATGGTCGTTGTAAGATATGAAGCAGGAAAGCTTGAGCTGGATGTCGGAGTTGCAAAGATCACGGTCCCCGGTGTCGATCCAACTGGAGCAACGGTTGATAGCAGGATCTCACCGGTTATGGGGATGCTTCCAGAGTACGGGACGGTAGTTGTGACGTAAGATGCAGCCTCAACTGAGGCTGGGGTCGCAATCACCACGGTGCCTGGGATAGAACCAGATGCCAACACAGTGGTGAGAGGCGTCGGACTTGTCAAAAGCTCACTTCCCGAGTACAATACGGTAGTTGTGATGTAAGAAGCGGTGACGTCCGAGACTGGTGTGGCAATCACAACAACGCCTGGATTCGAACCGCTAGGTGAGATCGTTGTCAAAAGGGTCGGACCGGTAAGCGCTTCGCTGCCGGTGAAAGGAATGATAGTTGTAATGAAAGAAGCTGCTTCAACTGATGTTGGAGTGGCCACTAAAATTGTGCCAGGCGTTGTACCAACAGGAGGTATGGTGCTGACGGGGGTTGCCTCGGAGATGAAGTCGGTCCCAGTGTACAAAATTGTCGACGTGACGAAACCTGGATTCGCCACCAAGGCCAGCGTGGCGATAACAATAGTCCCGGGGACAGTTCCAACAGGCGCAATTGTGGTTAATGGAACCGGGCCGGAGATAGAATCACTTCCTGTATAGAGGACAGTCGACGTGACGAACGAAGCAGCTGCCACCGATGCTGCAGTTGCGAAAACAATAGTCCCCGGCGCAGTACCGCTGGGCGGGAAACTAGCGATGAGAGTTGGCTCGGTGATGGCATCGCTACCAGTATAGGCCACGGTAGTAGTGACGAAGGAAGCATCTGGAACTGAAGAGAGCGGTGTGGCAACAACAACAGTTGCCGGCTCAGTACCAGTCGGCAGAATAGTCGTCAGAGTCGTGGGGCCTGTTAACACCTCGCTGCCCGTGAAAGGGATTGTGGTTGTCACAAACAAAGCAGATCTCTCAGGAGCTTGGGTGGCAAAGACCACAGTACCTGGCTGTGTTCCACTTGGTGGGATTGTAGATACTGGAATGGCGCTGCTCAAAGCCTCGGTTCCAGTGTAAGCAATTGTCGTAGAAACAAAAGAGGCCAAAAGCGGCGCCCCAATAACAATCGTGCCTGGTTGAGTACCAAGAGGTGGTACCGTCGAAAGGGGTGTAGGTCCGGTGAGAGTCTCACTACCGGTGTAAAGCACCGTTGTAGTGACAAACAAGGCAGAGTTGTCAGGGTTGAGTGAGCTTGTAGAGCTAGAAGATACTGGTTCACCTGAAGACGTAGTTGAAGTTGAAAAGGTCGCTTCAGTACTCAGAGTGTCTGACGTGCTCGTCCCCTCGGTTGTCAAGTTGCTGCTCGAGGTGGGGAGCGATGTGTTTGAATCGATTGTGGAAGAGGAGGCTGAAGACTCAGATGAACCAATAGAACTGTCTGAAGATGTCAAAGTAGATTCGATGCTAAAGGCGCTCGAGGTACTTGTCGAAGAACTCGTCGAGGTTGGCAGCAATGTGTCAAGATCGATATTAGAAGTTGTGCTTGAAAACTCTTCCGATGTGACAGAGAATTCAGAAGCGGAGCTACTTGACGTGCTTGATGACGTCTCTACATCAGACAAGACTGATGTAGGGGACGTTACGTCCGTGGCTGACAAGTTCGAGGAAGCGACTGTATCCGTTGAAAATACACTGCTAACAGCGTCTTCGCTTCTTATTGATGTTGAGGCACTGGATTCGTCTGTCGCAGGTGGCGTCAATACTGTCGTCGTTGGGACTTCTATGTAGACGGTTCCGGGAACACTGCCAGAGGGTTCGACCACAGAGACCGTCGAGATGCCTGTTGGGATACCAGTTCCAGTGTAAGGACTTGTGATCGTGACAAAGGTAGCTCGCCTGCCCACCACGATCAGCCCAGGCACCGTGCCACTAGGTGCGATCGATGTGAACGTTGTCTCTTCGGGAGCGCTAGACTCAGTGAAGAAGACGGTTGAAAAGACGAAAGATACAGCTGTTGGAGGTTCAGCGTAGATGACTGTCCCGGGGGCGGTGCCGCTGGGAGGAATGGTAGCCACAGGGATAGGCGTGGTGATGATCGAAGTACCGGTGTAAGGGACTCTGGCCACCGCGTAGCGGGCCGCGACGATGACTGTGCCTCGAGCTGTGCCGGATGGGGCCACGGTAGAAATTTGCGTAGGAACAGGAAAAGAATTGTCCAAGCCCGTATAAATCAATGTAGAAGTGGTGTAAAAGGACGCAGGAATAGCTACGACGATGGTGCCAGGCAGTTCACCACTCGGCTGGATGGTACTGATAGTAATAGGCTCCGAAATCGAGGAAGGACCGGTGTAAATTAGCTGTGACGTGACGAAGAGGACGGCGGGATCTGCTACGATGAAAGTGCCTGGCGCGGTTCCAGAGGGTTGGATCGTGGACAAAGTCGAGGGCGCTGTGAGAGATTCAGAGCCGGTGTACAGGACCTGCGATGTAACATAAGATGCGGGATTTGCCACAATGTAAACGCCAGGCAAAGTTCCTGTGGGCAAGATAGTGGAGATAACGGTTGGGGAAGTCACCGAAATATCGAAAACCTCTGATGTTATGTATAAAGCTGACGTAGTATCTGAAGGCCCAGCGTCCGTCGTGCTCGCATCGGATGAGGTTGCTTGAATGGTACTTGTGGAACTGTCGGATGTTGAAAATGAGTCCTCGGGTATGCTGCTGGATGAGGGGGTAAGAGCATCCCCTGTGGAGCTGGTGAGCTCTGCAGATGAGCTGGTTGTTTCCAAAGACGTAGTTGAACTGATAATGCCTGTAGTTGAGATACTGGTCTCTGTACCACTGGCTTCGGTACTACTGGTCTCGGTGTTGCTGGTCCCGGCGGTAGAGGTCTCAGTACTAATCGACTCAGTGCTGCTGATCCCAGTACTACCGGTCTCCGTGCTGCTGGTCTCAGTACTGCTAGTCCCGGTGGTTGGAGTCCTGATACTGCTAGAATTAGTGCTGCTAGTTTCAGTGATACTGGTATCAGTGTTGCTGGCATCGATGTTGCCGGTATCTGTCGTGGCCGGTATTTGGGTTGAGGTACCCGATGCAGTGGTGAATATGGAAGAAGCTAGGCCAGTTGTTGGCTCAGTTTCAGTGCTACTGCTAGTTTCGCTACTGCTGGTAGTATCAACCTCGCTACCCGATGTGGAACTGCTGCTGATATCTGTGTTGCTACTGCTGCTAAAGTCCTCGGTGTTGCTTGTAGACTCCGAGCTGACGATGGCCGTAGATTCAATTGAAGAGGTCGAGGTTATAGTGGAGAAAAGAGAAGCCAAAGTCGTTGTGGCTGTTGCTTCGTCATTACTGTTACTTGTGACGGTGCTGCTGTCAATAACCGTACCGCTGCTGGCATCATTGCTACTAGTGGTCGTTTCGGTACTACCGCTGGTCTCGTAACTGTTAGTTGCAGATGAAGAAGTCGATTCCGTGGTCAGCCCTTCATCTGAGAGAGTTTCGCTGGAAGACGCTGCTTCTGCTTCGGATGAAACCGTAGAAGTCGTAGAAGAGTCTAGGGAGGCAGGGACCGCAATTATGACAAGCCCAGGCTCGGTACCGGAGGGCTGAATTGTCGTTATTGCCGTGGGGCTTGGCACAGAAGAGAACACTGTTGTCGTGATGTATATAGCTTGGCCCAGCGGTGAGCCGATGACGACCATTGCAGGCTGTGTCCCGCTAGCCGCTAGGGTGGTGATTGCGACAATCCCAGTAATCTCGGTTCCGGTAGGGCTGTATGGTATAGTTGTTGTGATGAATGATGCGAGTGCTACTGGCACACCGACGACGACAATTCCAGGGGCGGTTCCTGATGGTTGAATGGTTGATAGCGGAACAGGTGTCGTCAGATCATCTCCTGTTGGAGTGTACAGGACTGTCGTTGTCACAAATCTTGCAGCATAAATGATGGTTCCACGGATGCTTCCGCTCGGACTGACAGTACTAATGGCAACAGGTGCCGTCAAGTCCTCCGTTCCAGTGAAGGGCACTTGCAAAGTATCATAGAGAAGGGATTCTGATGAAGTGGCACTCGAAGTCTCTATTGGACTTGAGTCAGTAACCAAGGTTGAGAAAGAAGTCTCAGCTGAGGAGCTGCTGTCGGTTACCGAGGTCGATTCAGTAAGGCTTATGGGCCCGGTAGACGCAGCGTCCTCAGTTGTAGTAAGAAAGAATGAAGAAGACGTAGGCTCTGTAGCTGAACCAGAAGCATTCGATGAGTCGCTCGGCTGTGAAGTGCTAGATGAGGTAGGAAGGATGTTGGTTTCAACGGATTCCGAACTGATCTCAGACGATATGCTCGCTTCAGGCGTGGCTGAGTCAAATGAAGTAGAACTGGTCTCGGCTGTTGAGATACCCAGATCGGTCTGGGTACTTAATCCATCGAACGAACTGGTCACGGTAGTGATAGAAGTTGTCAACTCATCCGAAACTGTGCTTGCTTCGGCCGTTGCCGTTGTACCGTCAAGGATGGAAGAAGCACTCGAACTTGTTGGGTTCAGAATGGTACTTGAATCGGTAGGCGTGCCGGAAGCACTGCTTGACTCTGTTGTTGAGCTGAAGTCTGCTGATGTGGTTGGTTCGGGTGTCGCCGCGAAACTGCTCGACGTGTTGAACTCGTTAATTGTAGACGACTCAAGGGTGGTTGAGGTACTCGTATTCGCCAGATCAGTTGAGAATGTGGCTTCGTTCGAATTACTCAATTGTGTTGCTGTAGCTGTCTCAGCTGTAGTGGCGGAGTCAAACGTGCTGAGTTCCGACAAGGAGATTGAAGTGACGGTAGATGAACTAAAACTCGGGGATATGCCGAGCGCGGTTGAAGAGTCAGTTTCTGACAAGGTGTTACTACTCGTCAAGCTGACAGACTCTGTGGGCGTTGTCAAAGCACTAGAATCTGTTGAAGTGTTGTAGTCAGATGTTGTGCTAAGGTCGGATGAGGTACTGGACTCGGCTGAGGCGCTGCTATCAATCGAAGTACTGGATTCACTCGAGTTGCTGGAAACAGATGGGGTGGTAGCACCGGAAGTAGCGAAGATGGCTGGCCTCGCTATTATGACGGTTCCAGGGATGGTGCCGCTCTGATAGATCGTTTCCAATGGAACTGGGCCGGTGAGAGTAAGGGGTCCGGTATAATCAACCTCAGTGGTACGAAAAGGCTCCGGTGTGGCATAGATTATCGTCCCAGACTCACTTCCTGTCGGGGCCAATGTAGCAATTGGCTGAGGGCCAGTGATGATGCCAGTTCCTGAATAAGGCACTCCAACAGACGCGAATCGTAGTCTTGGATTTGCCAAAAAGACGGTGCCACGAATAGTGCCGCTTTGATACACTGTAGTTAGAGGAATAGGGGCTGTCAATGACTCTGTGCCTGTGTACTCCACCGCAGAAGTAACCAATGGACCAGGTGTGGCGTAAATGATGGTTCCAGTTCCAGAGCCGTCCGTAGGTAAGATTGTACTGACTGGCTCAGGCCCGCTGATGATTCCAGTCCCCGAAAATGGGACCCCGACAGACGCAAAGAGACGTCGGGCTACTCCATAAACAACAGTGGTAGCACCAGAGGCTTCCGTGGGAAAGATAGTGGTGATTGGGACGGGAGCTGTGGCTGTGAAAGAAGTCGAGGCTTCATCAAACACGACTATCGAGGTCGCGAATGCCGCAGGGGCAATTGTGCTGGAGCCGGATAATGTGTTCAAGTCGGTAGAGATGTCAACCTCTGCGGTGGTGCTAGAACTAGGGGAGAAACTTGGCTCGGATGAATCTATAGTCGTTGAGGTCGAGGTTCCATCCGGTGAGGTGCTAAAAGCAGTGCTAGCACCATTTGTAGTCAAGTCTGTAGAGACAAAGGCTGAACTCTCAGAGGCTGCCAGAGTGAAAGATGTTGAAGATTCCGTGTTCGAAGTAACGCTTAAAGCGTTGGAAAGTGCGGTTGCCGTCTCAGATGTTATTGAAGATTCCGCACTGACCAAAGTGGATATGGTCTCGGCAGGACTCGATGCCTCCAAAGAAGATGGTGGTATTTGTGTAGAACTTTGGGAGGTCAAACCTTCCGTTGTTGAGGCTTCCAAGGAGGAGGGAGAACTCGTAATTTCAATTAACGACTCTGTAGGAGAAGCAGTTGAAGACGCATCCGAAGTTGCCAAGGAACTAGAGATATCTGCTGAGGACGTACCGAGCGTTGTTTCAGATGTCGAGGTAGTAGATTCAGTTGATACCACAGTCTGGGGAATAAGCGAGGTGGATGTAGAAAAACTGATTATCGAGAGAGATGCAGAAAGAGACACATCAGCAGAAGACGTGCTCGTGTCAGACGTTTGAGTAGTAGGGCTCGCCGAATACGAAGCGCTCTGAGTGACAGAATCTGTGTTGGATGTGGTCGAACTAAGTTCATCTGTGTTTGAAGTCGCTGTTGAAATCGACTCTGGCGAGCTGGAGGTGGATATTCTTGATATCGATGATTCCGTCTGCGTGCTCGTGTTGATCGAATCTTGGTCGCTAGTTGTAGATGACGATGGACTTTGCGAAGATATGCCCGATTGGGAAACGCTCAAGTCGGATGTCCTCGTCACAGAGGTTTCTGTCTCGCTGACTGAAATGCTCGAAACGACTACTGCCCCCCCCGACGTGTTCAAAGTTGAGCTAGTCGGGTCTGAACTGGCGGCCTGGGCCAAAGAAGTTGTGATCTCAGACAGAGTTGAGACAGCCGATGAGTCTAAGAGCGTTGTTTCGACGGAAGTCGCTGTTGTTCCTGTGATGATTGAAGACTCTGACAAAGTTGTAGTATCAGGCAAGGTTGAGGGTGTCGATAACGAAGGTTCCGACGAGAAGATCGAATCAGGAGAAGTAATTGAGTTTGACGTACTTGGCGATAGAGAGACTGCTGATTCCGTAGAGCTCGTCAGCGGGGCTAGAGTTTGTTGTGGTGTAGCAGTTGTCTCCGATGAAGTAGTTGGCTCCGATGATGATGTTGTTGTTATTGTTGTCTCTGAAGATACAGCCGTCTGCGCAGTGGTGAAACTTGGAGAGATTATAGTTGTAGAGCTATCAGATTCCACCGACGATGATGACTGAGAAGTAGATAAAGTTTCTACTATGGCGGAGGTTTGAACTGAAGTACTCAAGTCTGAAGTGAGAGATGAACTTAGCGATGACTGAAAGTTTGGAGAGTCTGGCGGAGTCGTTGAAGAATCACTGAAGCTGGTTGAATCTGGCGAGACTGATGAGTCTGTAGAGCCCGACGAAGAAGCCTGGCTTGAGAAGTCCGTAGCACTCGCCAAAGACGGTTGTGCCAGAATTATTGTGCCTGGCAAACTGCCAGATGGAGGGATAGTCGAGACAGGGAGCAACGTCGTGAGATCCCCGGTCCCGGAGTAGGGTATCGTAGATGTGACAAAGAGACCAGGCTGTGCCAGGATAATTGTGCCAGGAGCCGTCCCGCTCGGTTGTATCGTAGATATGGGGATAGTCCCGCTGATAACTTCGGTCCCCGAGTAAATAACCAACGATGTAACAAATGGTGCTGGTGGAGTGACAGGTTGTGCGACGATATATGTTCCCGGTGTCGTTCCTGCTGGTAGGATTGTCGAGAAGGTGGAAGCCTCCAAGAGACTCTCAGTCGCAGTATATGGGACGACAGAAGTAACAAATAAATCTGGCTGCGCGAAGATGATGGTTCCAGGAGCATTTCCAACTGGCGGAATGGTCGATACAGGGATTGGCGCAGTAATCGGGGACGAGCCTGTGTAAATGACCTGGGACGTGATGTACGAGGGCGGATCGGCGATAATTATCGTCCCAGGGTTGGTCCCAACAGGTAAAACAGTGGAAATGGCAGTTGGCGCGGTCAAAAGTTCCGTACCAGTGTAAATCACCCGAGAGGTGACGAATAAACGGGGCTGGGCTACAATTACCGTGCCTGGTGCATCACCCGCTGGTAGAATCGTCGATATTGGCGTTGGGGCAGTCAAAATGTCGGTCCCAGTATAAGCCACGTTTGATGTGACGAACGCGACAGGTTGAGCAACTATTATGGTCCCAGGAATGGTGCCAAATGGTAGGATTGTCGAGATTGTCGTCGGGCTCGTCAACACTGCCGTGCCAGTATACGGAACTTGTGAGATAACGAAAGATACTTCCTGTGGCTGTGGCGGCTGAGCAAAGATGATTGTACCTGGCTGAGTTCCCACAGGCGGAATCGTCAGAATGGGAATTGGCGCGGTCAACGACTCGCTGCCAGTGTAGATCTCTTGCGAAGTAACATATGAGACGAGTGGGGGCTGAGAGCTAGAAGAGGCGCTTGAAGCTGACAAGATGACGTTTGGTGATGACACAACAACGCTGGAGATAGGGCGAGCAACGATTATTGTGCCAGGAGTCGTCCCTATAGGTAAAATTGTTGACAAGGGAGTGGGGGCCGTGAGAGGCTCCGTCCCAGAGTAGACAACCTCTGAGGTAGCGAACAAAGGAGTTTGTGCTGGCTGAGCAATAATTACCGTTCCAGGTGCTGTCCCTGATGGGGTGATGATTGAAATGGTGGTAGGGCCTGCCAACGCTGCAGAGCCAGTGTATTCAACCTGAGAAGTGACAAAGGATGAAAAGGTCTCCGCTGGCTGGTTAGTTTGTAAAGGCAGAGCCACAATGATGGTTCCTGGAGCAGTGCCCGAAGGCAGAATGGTGGAAACAATGACGGGCGTCGTCGGCTGACTCGTTCCTGCAAGAGAGGTGGTCAACGTGACGAAGGAACCCGGACGAGCGATGATTATGGTGCCAGGAACACTGCCAGATGGAGCAATCGTAGACACCGGAATCGGCTCTGTGACTCCCTCTGTGGGACCAGTGTACTGAATCTCCGAAGTGATAAACTGAGGAGGATACCCAATCACAATGATTCCCGGTACCGTGCCACTCGGGGCAACCGAAGTCAGCGTTACGGGTCCTGTGGCAGTAGATGCGGCAGAGCCAGCGAGAACAACTGCGGAGGTACTAAAAACGACTGGCTGACCGATGATAATCGTCCCGGGTGAAGTGCCGCTCGGCGGAATCGTAGAAATAGTGCTTGGACTGGTGGCTCCGGGTAGAATGATCTCGGAAGTGACAAAAGAGGCAGGGCGTGCTACGATGAACGTCCCTGAGGCAGTGCCGGCAGGTCTGATTGTCGAAATTGTGGTTGGGCCATTTATTCCCGTCAAGAACACCTCGGTTGTCTGGTAATTTGGCGGCTGAGCGATAACTATGGTCCCGGGCACTGTTCCGCTCGGTGCCACTACGGAGACCGTGCTGGGCGCCGTGATTTGTGGATCCACCGAGTCGGTGTAAAAGACCTCCGACGTCACATATTGGGGCGGCCGGGCCACAATCACGATTCCGGGGGCGCTTCCGCTGGGAGGTATCGTGGATACAATGCTGGGAGTCGTGATTTGAGGATCGACCGGCCCTGTCAAAATGACTTCTGATGTTATGTATCTACCCGGTCGTGCCACGATCACGGTCCCAGGGGCACCTCCGCTAGGCGGGATTGTGGCCACTGGAGATGGCGTTGTGAGTTGCCCGACTGGCCCTGTGTACTCCACCTCAGAAGTAACGTATGAAGGGGGTATGGCAAATATAATTGTTCCAGGGGTTGACTGGGAAGGTTGAACGGTGGAAATAGGGATGGGAGCCGTGATGGCGCCGGTACCAGAGTAAACCACCTGTGAAGTAACGAACGAGTCTGCAATTCCAACAATGTAGGTTCCTGGCGCAGCATCACTCGGTTGAATTGTGGAAAGTGTGGTCGGAGCCGAAATAGTAGCGGTGCCGCTGTAAACAACCGTTGAGGTGACGAATACTAGTTGTACTGGAGCCGCCGGAGAACCAGCGGTTACTGAAGGGCTTGCCGAGCCTGGTGGGAAGGCTGTTGCGGAGACGCTCGGATTGAATGTTTGCGGTAAAGCCACGACTAGAGTGCCTGGAGCTGCACCGGATGGGGGGACTGTAGATATGGTTGTGGGTGCCGTCAAAACTTCTGTTCCTGAGTAGATGATGGTCGACGTCAGAAAGCTGTTGGGCACTCCCATTATAACAGTCCCTAGTGCAGTGCCCTGAGGCGGTACCAGGGTCAAAGTCGTAGGGCCTTCTGCCGGAGAAGTGCCAGTCAACCGAACGAAGGACGTCGCGAATGGTCGACGGCCAGCTACGATTATGGTTCCCTGTTCGTTTCCGCTAGGGGGAATGACGGTCACTGTAGTGGGCGCAGTAAAGGGAGCTGTCCCAGTGTAGTCGACAGTAGAAGTTACGAATGCAGTGGGGTCTGCAACGTAGATTGTTCCTGGATCTGTTCCGCTGGGAGGAATGATAGCGATCGTGGTCTGCGTTGGGAGAGCCGCGGTGCCAGTCCACGGAACGGTTGAAGTGACAAAGAACGCAGGCCTGGCCACTATCAAAGTCCCTGGAGTTGTACCTGTTGGCTGGACTGTTGAGATGGTAGTTGGCTCTTGGATAGAAGGCGTGCCCAAGAACACCACGTTGGATGTCACGTAAGAGGGGCCTACCGGGGTCGCAGATGGTAGCGCCACAATTATAGTGCCAGGTGTATCGCCGTCGGGGGGCACCACAGAAATTGTAGTTGCCTGAACCAATGGTTCTGCTCCGGTGTATGCCACAGTTGAGCGTATGAAAGGCCGAGGGTCGGCGATCACGATTGTGCCAGGCTCCGAGTTGCTCGGGGGATGACCGACAATGTGGTGGGCTCTGTTGCAGGAGCTGCACCGCTGTATGGAACAATTTGAGTGATGAAAGATGCTGGCAATACCCCGGATATCGGAGAAGGACCGACGAAAATAGTACCTGGCGAAGTACCGCTTGGGGGAATGCTCGTCAAGGTAACAAGTGGACCGTTGCCGTTCGCAACCACAGTCGAAGTTACATAAGAAACTGGGACTGCTGAAGTTATGAAAGAGTCTAGTCCGGTGCCTGCAGACGATATGACACGTGGCAGACCAATGATGACTGTCCCTGGTTGAGTACCGCTGGGCGGGATGATGGTGAGAGTTGAAGGCGTGTTGATGGCATTGGATCCCGTGTATGGAACAATTGAGGTGACAAACGGCGTTGGAGCTGCTAGAGTGCTGCCTGGCGGCAAGACCACGTAGAAAGTGCCAGGATTGGAACCGTCCGGCGGAATAGTAGAGAGTGTCGTTGGGCTACTTATCAGCTCAGTGCCTGCGTAGGGCACCACCTGGGTTGCGAATGCACCGGGGCCAGTATCAGGGATTTGCTGGGGCTCTGCAATGACTACAGTGCCTGCAGCCGTACCACTTGGCTCTATCACGGAGACAGTGACGGGGCTCGCAATTGGATCAGTGCCGGTGTAGGGCACATACGAGGCAAGATATCTTGCTGTCGGACTACCCACAATTACCGTACCAAGATTCGAGCCGCTTGGAGGAACTACCGAGATAATGGTTGGAGAAATCAGGGCCTGCGTGCCTGTAAATGGTACCGTCTCGGTCGTAAAGGAAGCCGACGGCAAAGCAATGACGAGAGCTCCTGGAATTGTCCCATCGAAAGGTCGATCCAAAATTGTCGTTGCTGTTGTGATTGATTCTGTGCCTGAGTATGGAACTATTGACGTCACCCGAGGCGGAGGGACGCCAGTCAGAGGAACTGCAATCACGACGATGCCTGCCTCAATTCCAGTTGGCTGGACCACCGAGATCACAGTTGGACCGGTCAAGTCGGCCGTTCCGGTGTACGCGACAGTGGAAACATCGTAAGACAGATTCGGCAAAGGTGTCGTAGCGACAGCAACGACGAAAGTGCCCGGAACAATCCCACTGTCAAGGATGGTCGAAATTGTTGTTCGCGCGGCTTGCAGCAGCTCCGTCCCGCTATACGCTACCGTGGTGGTATTATACAATCTCGGGTCGGGAACAGCAATAACGACTGTACCACGAGAAGCAACAGAAGCACCAGGGGTAGGATTCGCGACATATATTGTCCGAGGACCCACGATAAGGTTGCTTGTTAGAAAGCTCGTGTAGTTGACATATGTCGGAACGGGGCCAGGGCTGACCGTCGCAGTACCGGTTCGCGAGATCGTGAAATATGACGGTGGAACCTCCACCACGAGAGTCCCTCGCTCGGTTCCAGCTGGAGGAATCACATCCACTGTTGTCGGGCCCGCTAAGATACCTGTTCCTGTATAAACACCATTATTTTGAGTGACGTACCCGGAAAAGTTTCCAGTAGTAGAGTTTCCCCAATTTGTTTGAAGAGCTGTTGATGTTCCAGTCGATATCGTGGTGGGTAAAGCCTCGCAGTTGGAGGTGTACGATGTCGAGACAGCGATGTAGGCTACGTAGCTGACGACGTACTCGAGAGAGTAGCAGACACAAGCATCGGTTTGGTCGTTGTTGAGCGCTTCGAGGCACGACTGTGCTACACTATTACCCCCGAGCAGCAGCGGGGGTAACAGGAGCTTCCACAACCCCGGCATTGTCGACGCCCTCTACCATGAGCGGGCAATTTCTGGGTTGGGCTCAATAAAGATGTCGAGTAAAACAAACGCAAGGACAAATCAAACGTCAATCCCCCTTCCACAAGTAACCTTCGCAGGGCTGTACGGAAAACAGGCTATTAATCACGCATCGCGATGGAGGTTTCAACACGAGAGTTGGAGGATGACACTCGCATCTGCCAATCTACCTTCGCTCAAAGAATTACTGAAGAGTCTAGGCAAGCCTATGGTAATCTTGACAACAGCAGCACGATCGTTTTCTATCGCCGAGTCCCCGCCACCCAGACTTCCGCATGCAGATACGCCTCCAGCGGTTGTTTCCATAGCAAACAGAACAATGACATAAAAGTACATGCAGTAAAGCTCATGGACCTCAGGCATGAGCCTAAAACGTCTTTCTAGGATAATAAGGCTTGTCTAGCTTGATTATCCAATGATGAAGGTACATTTTGTGTGTACTCTCAAGGGTCGATGTGGCTCGACGGGCCGCTGGGGCTTCATGAGGAATTCTGGAAATGGAGATGAAAGACGTGAATTCGATGGCTCACGCTGGAGCTAGAAGCAGCCGCAAACCGAATGCGACTAGTAGATTGTGACTAGACTTACCAGGCAACCCCCGCGGATGTGGTTGTTCACATGTGCATATGTCTCATTGTACAACTATTGTTACCAAGCAACCGGGATCTTACACCTTCTACGTGCCCACTAGGTACCGCAGCGAACTTTCCAACAGTTCCACAAGCCTCAAAAGTACTATGCGCATTGTGACCCATGTAAAAATAACATGAACTGCTTTTATTTTACATGAAGCGCGCGCAGGAACTTTGGCACTTAACAGCCACAATCGTTTTCGTAATAGCTCGCGAGATCAATGGGTCGGGTAAATAATCAACCGAAATATGTAAACCAATCTTGCCGTTCCGCCAAGCCACCCGTCATGAAAGCCTGTCTCAACCAAATGTCATATGTTTTCAGCTTACTGTATGTCAATAAGCCCATAGCCCTCGGCTATCGACGGTCTCAGCGCCACTCTGAGCGCGCAATCCCTGATTCCAAATGCAGTTGGCTCGCAGCAAGCAAAATATGACCGCACGATCGACCGAGCAGACTTTGAAAATTGCAATCTAAGAAATGAGGATGGCAGAGATCTAAGATTGCAGCCCTGCCCTTCATTTAGTGCGCCCCTATTGCCATCGTTCATTGTATTCATCTGTTGGGTTCTCGCTTTGTTCTTCCATTCTTCCTTTTCCGTCTTGTAGCTGAACCTAGCCGCCCTGGGATACATAATGATTAAGCGAGAACGACATAAGAAAGAGGCAACCCCCCCGAATGAAGGGCGGGAGAAGTCATTGACAGTGCAAAAAAAAAAAAAAAACGATCGAATCAGAAAGGAAGTGTAGACCTCTACCCCGAATATGTACAAGAATACCCTCAAATACTTATGTCAGGGCGGGAATGGGTTGGTGTGGAGAAGTGGGGTCGTGCTGTGTGCGGCAAGGGCGCAGCCCTCGCGAGGGGAGTGCGCTAGGTAGAAAGGGCGCATAAGCAGGGACAGAAGAGGAAAAAAGAGCAGCGTTTAGCATTATTATTAAGAAAGCCCTATCTACTAGTTTACAGTATGTTTATATCTTACTTTAGTATAATTAATTACTAACAGTCTAAACGTTTTACTTTATTTACTAGACTGTTAAGTAACATACTTATAAACACCTATTATATTATATATAAATCTATAGTATAACTAGTATGTAAGAGTAGTAATTATAGTAATACCTATCTTAATAATTAGCTATTTAAAGAAACCCTAATTCCTTTTAGTATCTTACTACTAAGTCTACCTACTGCTTATACTATATTAAAAAAGCTTAAGATACTAATAAAATAAAAGTAATAGCTAGAAAAGAAGCTAGTAGTTATACATAAGAAGGTATATATTTAGTAATAGCTTAAAAAGTTAGAGTAGCTATAAAGCAGTAGCTATAACTAAGGCTTAATTAGCTTTACTATACTAGCTAACTAACTATATAGTAATTTTATAATTAAGCTTATTTTATACCTTATGTAAATAAGTAGTAAAGATAATAGTAGTTTATATCTATATTACCTTTTATTACTTTTTACTTTTTTTTATAATAGTAAGTCTTACTAAGACTTATAAATCTTTTTATTTAATTATTATACTTACTTCTTACTATAGCTAAAGTAAATATATAGTAACTATAATAAGGTAGTATTTATAATAAGTTATTTAGTAAGCTATAAAAAGTTAATATAGATATAATACTTTAAGAAATAGGCCTATAACCTAATATAGCTATTAGCTACTAATACTTAGGAAACCTTTAAGAAATTCTTAAGAGACTAGATATTAAACCTTAGAAGCTATACTATCTCTACTATACTATAGCTTAATTACTTATACTAAGAAGCATTCTAAAGCGTTAATAAGTTCTTAATAAAATATAAAGTAGTAAAAATAAAGCTTTTTTATATACTTCTAAAAAAATAATATATCTTATCTCTTTTTATAAAGCTATACCTAAGTATTTAATAAGCTATTAGCTTATAGCTTATTCTATCTTATACTTATACTAAGTTAGTCTTCTTAGTAAGGCGTATTAAGTAAGCCTAAGGTTTTAGTAAATATAACTTTACCTTATACCTAATGTATAAGCTATATACCTTTAGAGTAATAACTAAGTAGTACCTAAAGATAAATAATATAGCCTTTATAACATAAGTTAAAAAGGATAAGTCTATAACTATAAAGAAGTACTATAACTATAATAAGGAAGGCTATATTACTAAGAACTACCTTAGGCCTCTAAGGCTCTATAGTACCTATTATACTTATAAAAAGCCTAGCTACTATATAAACTAGTACCTTAATATAGTATACAGACGCTATAATAATAAGAGGTATATATAGTAAGATTATAAAAAGTTAGTATCTAACGCTAATAGTATTTTTATTATAGCTATAAAGGTAATATCTTAGTAATAAAGACACTAAGTTAATATCTTACTATAGCTATAACTTAGTAGCTATTAAATAACTATAAAGGTGCTTATTAATTTAGAATTAAAAGTAAATATAATTAGTAGTAGCTTTCTTAAAGAATATAAGTAGTAAGTATACATCCTTTTCTTTCTACCTCTTATAAGTATAAATAATTAACTTTTACTTATAAAAGAGGCATGTTACCTTTATATTAAGGTAATAGATAGCTAAGAGGTAGCATAGTACTAGCTATATTACTTTATTATTATAGACCTATAGAAGCCTATACTTATTCTAGGCATCCTCTAGCTTAAAAATGTAAACCTAATTATTAATTAGAAAGATAAGTAGTAAAGATATTCTTTCTTTAAATAATACTTTAGGTTAGTTAGAACTACTAAGAAGCTACGTTAGCTCTAACTATTAGTAATAGTATATACTATTTATATTACTTTTATATTAATAAAGTAGTAACTAAGTACTATAACCTAATCTATATAGTAAAAGAAATATAGTAATTTTTAAAAACTATTTTTAGAAGATAATACTAATAAGCTTTCTATATACTTTATATATAAACATTATATTAACCTTAAAGAAGGTGTAATAAAGCTATAAGGGCCTATTTATACGCTTTTAAAAAGAGAGCTTAAGGTTCTCTAGAGGTATCTTTAAAAGGCAAAGGCTAAAGGTTAGATCTACTTATTAATAAGCCTAGTAAAAGCCTTAATCCTATTTATTCTAAAGAAAGAGGGTAAGCTATAGCTTTACGTTAACTACTATGCTTTTAATAAGATAACTTAGAAGAATTATATACTACTATTACTAATTAAAGAGATCCTTAATTAGCTATCTAGTGCTAAGATCTTTACTAAGCTAGATATTAAAAATACTTACTACTAAATATATATTTATAAAGGTAATAAGTAGAAGATAGCCTTTTATACTAAATATAGCTACTTTAAATATACTATTATACCTTTTAGCCTAGTAAATACTTTTACTATATTTTAGTTATATATTAATAAAGCGTTAGTAAGCCTAGTAAATATTATTTATATTATATACCTTAATAATATACTAATCTATAGCTATAACGTAGTTCACAAGTGAATGAATCACACAAGTGAGTGAATCACTTTTCTAGACTTTGTACAACCTACCTTTCCCTTTAATTTTCTCCACCTACAACTATGGTACGACATTCAAACGAAAGCGATTTAGTCCTAGCGCTTAATGCGCTCAAATCAAACCCAAAATTAAGCGTGCGAAAGGCTGCATCTCACTATAATGTGTCATTCTCTACCCTCCAGCGACGAAAACACGGCCAACCTGCCAGACGCGACATCCGACCACCCTGCCAGAATTTAACCTCGTACGAAGAGGAGACTATTGTGCAATACATTATTGACCTGGATTCGCGAGCATTTTCGCCACGCCTTAGTGCTGTTCGAGAAATGGCCGATCGACTGCTTCGCGACCGCGGCGCGCGACGCGTCGGAACAAACTGGGCCTCAAACTTCGTACGACGACGACCTGAGCTCCAGACGCGTTTTAATCGAAGAATCGACTATCAGAGAGTCCTCTGCGAAGATCCGGACGCGTATCGCGCGTGGTTTTCCCTCGTACGAAACACAATTGCGAAGTACGGGATAGACGATACCGATATCTATAACTTTGATGAGACTGGGTTTGCGATGGGCAAGATGTCCTCTGAAATGGTTGTTACAGCCTCTGAACGACGTGGCAAGCCAAGAGGAGCACAACAAGGGAATCAGGAATGGGTTACAGTAATCCAGGGCATTGGGTCGTGCGGCTATTCTATCCCGCCGTACATCATCTTTGCAGGCAAGGTCCATCTTGACTCCTGGACGTGCGACAGCCCCCTCCCACCCGACTGGGTAATTACACTTACAGAAAATGGTTGGACGACAAATAAGAAAGGCCTAGAATGGGTACAGCACTTTGATTTCCATACAAGGAGTCGTACGAAGGGTGCTTACCGCCTCCTCATCCTTGATGGCCACGAAAGCCACCATTCTGTCGATTTTGAGCTATACTGCAAAGAGCAGAACATTATTACGCTCTGTATGCCCCCTCATTCATCGCACAAGCTCCAGCCTCTTGATGTTGGGTGCTTTAGTCCCTTAAAACGGGCGTACGGCCAAGAAATCGAGGTCCTTATGCGGGTGCACATTACGCATATTGCAAAGGAAGACTTCCTCCCAGCCTTTTATAAGGCGTACGACAAGGCAATGACAACATCAAACATTCAAGCAGGCTTTAGAGCAACTGGCCTTGTCCCGTACGATCCGGAATATGTGATTTCACAGCTAGATGTAAAGCTTCGTACGCCATCACCTCCAGGTTCTTCTGCTGGCTTACCAGCAGCTTGGGTCCCAAAGACGCCAAACAACCCAATTGAGTTTGATTCACATTCTGATTTTATTACAAATCGCATCGTACGACATCAGAATAGCTCTCCAACGTCAATTATTGGGTATATGCAGCAGCTGAAGAAAGGAATTATGGTGGTAGCCCATAACCAGGTTTTGATGCAGGCACAAATGACTGAGTATCAAGAGGCAAATGAGCGTATGAGCCGCCGTCGCCGTACGAAAAAAAAACAGCTTCAGAAAGGTGGAACACTTACAATCAATCAGGCAAAAGATATAAAGTCTCAAATTGATGTAACAGAGCAGTTACAGGTAGAAACAGGTCAAAGTAGTGGTCGTGCGAGGAGGACAGAAACGCGCGCGCGACGATGTGGCATCTGCGGAGAGACTGGACATAATGCTCGCACATGTCAGAAAGTTGAATCTACCTCTGAAGAAGAGGATTCTAAATAGTTTGAATTAAATTAAGGCGTTATGGTCAATTTCTCTTACACTTTGTCGTACGGGTGCTAGAAAAGTGATTCACTCACTTGTGTGATTCATTCACTTGTGAACTACGTTAACTCTATAGAGTATAAGCAGTATATACGTAAGATACTTAAGTACTTATAATAATAAGGCCTTTATGTTAATAATAATAAATATAAATTTTACTAACTAAAGATTACCTTTCTAAGATTTATAGTTTTTATTAATAGTATCTTTATAAAGTAAGAATGCATTAAGGTAGTAGCTTAGTAGCTACTTTTTAGTAACATTAGAGATATTTAGACATTCTTAGGATTTATAAGGTTTTATTAATAGTTTATTTATAACTATTCTAAGATTATAATACCTTTTATAGATAAGTTAAAAAGAAACTAAATAGGTAGGCTGTAGCTAGAAGGTAAAGTAGTAGTAGTATTTTAGTAGCTTATAACTACCTTTACTATAGCCTTTATACTATAGTACTTTAATCTCTTTTTTTTAATAGCTATCTATATAGATATATTAAAATTTATAATTAGCGTTATTCTAGCTTAGCTATATAAGGCTAAATAGTATTTAGTAGCCTTTTAGTTATAAAAACTATAGAAAGCAGAAGTATACTATAGTACTAGTAATACTAAGCTGCTAGCTATTATTAATAGCCTAAAGAATTAGTAGTAATATATTAACTTAAGTAGTAGCACTATAACTATATAAACTAACTACTTTAACCTATAGTTCTTAGAGATAAAAAAGTACTTTAATATGTAGTAGCTACGTTAGCTTAATAACCTAGCTATATATAACATTAAGATTAAGTTTAAGCTAGAAATCTAGAACCTTATAAATAGCCTATCTAGGCAGCCTAACTATAACATAAGTAATAACTTTAAGCTGCTTAGCAGCAGTATAAAAGTAATATTATAGTAGCTAGAGGTAGCTAAGTAAGACTAAAAGCCTCTTTAAGTTATAGTAGTAACTAATAAGTAATTAAGCCTTTTAAGAATAAAAGGCTAAAAGATTAGGCTAGGTACCTTACCTTAGCCTAATCTTATAAAAAAGACTAACTAGGTAGTATAGTTATAAAAGCTACGTTAGATATATAATAAAGTAGGTTAGTAACTACTTAAGCCTGTTGCTAAAGCTATAGATTATAAGCTATACGCCTTATAGAGAAGCAAAAGTTAATATAACTTTAAAATAGTAAGTAAAGATTTTAAGCTAATAATAGCTACTTTACTTTACTTATAATAAAGAGATGCCTTTATTTAAGAAGAGTAGTAGACTAAGAGGTAAAGACGCTATACTAACACTAAAGGTAAGTAAGAAGTATAAACCTAAGAAGTATAGTATATAAATATTAAAAAGTTACTATATAAGAAGGCATAAGCTTATATACTATAAGCTAAGAGTATTTAGTAAGAGCTACTAAAGTAATACTATAATAAGAAAGTAGTAAGGTACTTTAGTATTACTTATACTACTAAGCTACTATAGCATAGTTACTACTAAAATAAAATAAAGTAAGATATTAAGAAATATGTTAATATATATATAGTATACTAATAAACAAAAGTATAATACTACTACTTATATAGCTTACTTATATATTATAACCTAAGAAGAACTACCTTTATAGCTTTAAAGTAATAAGGACTAACAGACTAACAGGCCTAGAAGGCTAATAGTATAAATAGGTTAGACCTAAAACAAAAGAACTATAGAATAAGTTACATAATAAATAGCTAATAAGAAGAATAATTACTTATAAGTAGGTAATTACTTTAAATAATTACTATTTAAATAAGGTAAGCAGGAACTATAATTACCTTAGGTAAGGTAATTACCTTAGTTAGTAACCTATATATAGAAAGGCCTTAAGTCTGCTTAAGTTCTAACTTCTATAGCTCTTTAGTAATTAACTTATAATACTTTCTCTAAATACCTTTTAGATCTTAACAGCCCTTATGACTTACCTTACTAAGTAAACTATAAGTTATCCTTTTGTTATAAAGTTATATAAGCTACCTATGCCTACTTAGTATATAACTAATTACTGCATACTTACTAGTAAAGACGCTAGTAAGCTAATAAGACCTATTAGTACTATTATTAGTATCTAGCCTTAGCTACCTATTAGTAGAAAATACTACTATTAGATATCTAACTATAACACCTAGACTTTAAAATAATCCTTAATACTAGAAAGAAAGACGTTAGTATGCCTTAGAAAAAAAAACTATAATACTTATAAGAATTAAGGGTAATACCTAAAGTATTATACGCCTTACTATAATAAACATACTCCTTATACTTTAATAATTACTTAATTATGTAATAATAAAGGCTATAACTATAACAGAAAGTATAAGGTATTACGTTATAACTAAAGAGTTTAATAAAAGTTACTAAATCTTAATAATAATAACTTAATAATTAATTTTAAGAACTAGAAGCTTTTTGTTTACTTACGTAACTAAATATAGTGTTAGCATTATTAAAGAAATCAGAAACTTAACACTTCTTAACCTAGGAAGATACTACATACTTATAGTACAGTTTATAAAACTTAGACCTTAGAAGGAAGACCTAATGTTATAACCTAAAAAGAACTACCTCTGTAGCTTAAAGTAATAAGAAGGACTAATAGACTAATAGGCCTAAAAGGCTAATAGTATAAATAGGTTAGATATAAAACAAAAGAACTATAGAATAAGTTACATAATATATAGCTAATAAGAAGAATAATTACCTATAAGTAGGTAATTACTTAGGATAATTACTGTTTAGATAAGGTAAGCAGGAGCTATAATTACCTTAGGTAAGGTAATTACCTTAGTTAGTAACCTATATATAGGAAGGCCTTAAGTCTGCTTAAGTCCTAACTTCTATAGCTCTTTAGTAATTAACTTATAATACTTTCTCTAAATACCTTTTAGATTTTAACAGTCTTTATAATTTACCTTCCTATAGGTAACTCTTAATTACCCTTCTGTTATAAAGCTACATAAGCTACTTACGCCTGCCTAGTATATAACTAATTACTACATACTCCTTAGTAAGATACTAATAAGCTAGTAAGCTAATAAGACCTAGTAGTACTGTTATTAGTATCTAGCCTTAGCTACCTGTTAGTAGAAAACCCTACTGTTAGATATCTAACTATAACACTCTTCTTTAAGTTTTTCTCTTTCTTTCTTAATCTGCTGCTTAAGCTAGTAAAGTTCTTTTAAATTTCTCTAGGCCTTAATACGTTATTCTAGCTAGGATAAAAAAGCATATAACGTCTTTATTATATATAGCCTTTTTTATAGCTAGTTAATTACTAAGTTACATCCTAGTTAGAGTTTTCTAATATACCTTTAGTTATGTATTTTAATTATTAATAGTCCTTAGATCCTAGGTTTATACTATACTTAGTATAAGTACTTAATATTATAAGGTATATTAGTTAGTATAATAACTTCTTATTATAGGTATTTATTAACTATTCTCTTTAGTTTACAGACTTCTTCTAGTGTAAGCTATTAACTTAGCCTTAGGACTTAGTTACATACGTTTGTAACATTATTAACTATTAGTACTTACTAGTTAGATTTATAAGTTATCTTTCTTATATCTTTCTAAGATATAGCTACAGTCTTATTTCTTAGTACCTTAGGGTACTATCCTGCTTATTTCTTTTTATTTTAGTAAGTAAGATAATCGTTATTATAGTAAGTAGTCTAGGTAAGTTACTTATGTAAAATTTCTCTTTATGTAATACTAGCATGCTTAGATTCTTTAGGGACTAGTTTATTCTAAAGTTATTTTAGTTATCTATAGTCTCTAGCTATGTATTCTAGCTTATTATAGTTATAGTACTTAATAGACTTAGGGTTACATAGTAGTTATTATCCTTATTTACTAGCTATACTAATATCTATAGGTCTAGTATGTTATTTATAAAAGGTTAGTAGTCCTATATAGGTTTCTTTTTAGAACTTAGGAGTAGTAAACTAGTGCTAGTTACCTCTTTAGGAGTACTATTAGTATTTCTTACTAAAGTTTAGAAGTTACTTACTTTCTTCTTTTTCTTTTTATTACTTATAAAGTTATATATTAATTTAAATAGTAAGTTTAGTATACTATAAGAAATTATCTAGTTAATCTATCTTAGATAGTTTATTTTTAACCTTATTCTTTAGTCCTTAGTAAAACATAAAGATTTAAGTATTATTAGTATAGTTAAGTTATATATAGATTCTTTAGAACTTTATAGCATAATAAGTTATAGATTTAGTCTGTTTTAAGGTAGCTAAATCTTACTTAGCTTATTATTTCTTATCTAAGTCTTAGAAAAGTAATTTTAAGGCTTACTTATTTCCTTAGAAGCTACTAAATATATCTTAAGTTTTAGTTCTATAGTATTCTAGTGTTTTATTTTTAAGTACGTCTTCTATATAAGGTTTAAACTATTAAAGAGCTTATTTATAAAGAAATATTAAAGTATAGATAATCTACTTAGTTTTAGTTCTAAAATTCTTTAAGTAGAATTCCTATGTTACAACCTAACAAGTTACAGGTAATAACAGCCCCACTAGACAAGCAGGAAGAAGATAAGGTACTAGTATAGATAAGAAGCAGGGTTAGACAGATGACTCCTTAGGAACAAAAGAACTACAGAAGGTTATGTAAAGATAAGAAGGGACTAACATTTAATAAGCAGTCCTACGCTAAGGACTAACATGCTAAGGATTAGTCTATCATAAGAAGCAACTCTAAGCAAGTTAGTCCTAGAAACAAGATCATGAGATATAAGGACATTTATTCCTAGTAGATAGATTAACTTCTATAGCTCTTTAGTAATTAACTTATAATACTTTCTCTAAATACCTTTTAGACCTTAACAGCCTTTATAATTTACCCTCCTATAGGTAACTCTTAATTACCCTTTTGTTATAAAGCTACATAAGTTACCTACGCCTGCCTAGTATATAACTAATTACTATATACTCCTTAGCAAGATGCTAACAAGCTAGCAAGCTAATAAGACCCTGTAGTACTATTATTAGTATCTAGCCTTAGCTACCTATTAGTAAAAAACCCTACTATTAGATATCTAACTATAACACTTTAATTACTTCTGTTTAGTAAGTTAACCTTATAATACTACTAACAGTAAAAACCTAAATAATAGCCTCTAACACTCCTACTCCTACTTTATCTTCTTCTAGAAACAAGGGTAAGGCTATAACTACTAAACCCTAGAACCTTAACAAAGAAATAAAGGGCGCTAAGTCCTCTAGCAAGAAGGAAGATAGCAATAAGAAGCTAGCTAAGCAACTTAAACGTGCTAATAAGGATATTACTAATATGCAAGCCTTATTTAATAAAAACGCAGCAGCCATAGAGTAGCTTTAGGCCTAAGCCTGCTGCACTTAGGCCCTTAAGGAGGAAGTTTACACCCTCTAAGGCGCCACCAGAATTATCTAGACTCCTATAGATAGACAAGAGAAGTTAAAGCTTAACTCTCCTACTACTTTTAATAGAACCCTAGGATAACTTAAGGGCTATCTAATCTAGATTAAGACCTATTAGGAATTCTACTTAAAGAATTTTAGAACTAAAACTAAGTAAATTATTTATACGTTAACATTCCTCTATAGATAAGCCCTCTAATAGTTTAAACCCTACATAGAAGACGTACTTAATAACAAAACACTAGAATACTGCAGGACTAAAACTTAAGACATATTTAGTAGCTTCTAAGGATATAAGCAAGCTTTAAAATCACTCTTCTAAGACCTAGATAAGAAATAATAAGCTAAGCAAGATCTAGCTACCTTAAAATAGACTAAATCTATAACTTATTATGCTACAGAGTTCTAAAGAATCTGCGCATAACTTAACTATACTAATAACACTTAAATCTTTATGTTCTACTAAGGACTAAAGGATAAGGTTAAGGATAAGCTATCTAAGATAGATTAACTAAACAATTTCTTATAGTATGCTAAACTTACTATTTAAATTAACATATAACTTTATAAATAATAAAAAAAAAAAGGAGAAAGTAAGTAACCCCTAAACTCTAGTAAGAAATACTAATAGCACTCCTAAAAAGGTAACTAGTACTAGTTTACTACTCCTAAGTTTTAAAAAGGAACCTACATAGGACTACTAACCTCTTATAAATAACACACTAGACCTATAGACGTTAGCATAGCTAGTAAACAGAGATAATAACTACTATGCAACCCTAAGTCTATTAAGTACTATAACTATAACAAGCTAGGACACATAGCTAGAGACTACAGATAACTAAAACGACTTTAGAATAAACTAGTCCCTAAAGGATCTAAGCATGCTAGCATTACATAAAGAGAAATTCTACATAAGTAACTTACCTAGACTACCTACTATAATAACGATTGTCTTACTTACTAGGATAAAAAGAAATAAGCAGGATAGTACCCTAAGGCACTAAGAAATAAGACTGTAGTTATATCCTAAAAGAATATAAGGGAAACAACTTATAAATCTAACTAGTAAGCGCTAACAGTTAATAATGTTACAAACGCATGTAACTAAGTCCTAGGGCTAAGCTAACAGCTTACGCTAGAAGAAGTCTATAAACTAGAGAGAATAGTTAATAAATACCTATAATAAGAAGTTATTATACTAACTAATGTACCTTATAATACTAAGTACTTATACTAAGTATAATACAGACCTAAAATCTAAAGACTATTAATAATTAAAATACATAACTAAAGGTGTATTAGAAAACTCTAACTAGGATGTAACTTAGTAATTAACTAGCTATAAGAAAGACTATACATAATAAGGACTTTATACGCTCTTTTACCCTAGCTAAAATAACGTATTAAGGCCTAGGGAAACTTAAAAGAACTCTACTAGCTTAAGCAGCAGATTAAGGAAGAAAGAAAAAAACTTAAAGAAGAGGACCCTATAGAGTACCTTTAGAAACCTACTAAGATAGTTACAGTAGGATATAAATAGGCATAAAGGCCTAGATACTTACTACTATAACTATTAATTAGAAAACAAACCCTATAAGACACTATTAAAATATACGCAGGATAAACAAGCTTAGAGGATAAAGAATTACTAGATAAATTTATTCTCTTTAGTAAGCTATAAAGATAAGCAGTAGAACAACTTAGGGATATACCTAGAAGTAGCCTAAGCATTACTACAGAAACCCCTAGCAGTAAAGTATAACAATAGAAAGAGAAACTACTTTCCTTACTAATTAAATAAGATAACAGTAAAGCACCTTACAACTTAGATAAACTACTAGCTAGTTAATACTACGTAGATTACTTAGATATAGTACCTAACTTTTGACCTAAAGTCTGTAAGAATAGTAATAACTAATACGCATGCTTCTATAGGACAGAAGAAGCCGTTATTAACTACTAACCTAAGAAACTATTTCTAGAGAACGCATAGTTTAAAGACTATAAATATCTTAATTACACTTACTTACTCTACAGATAAGTGTTTTAGGCAGACTATATCTATAATAACTACTTCTACTACGCGCATAAGAAAAGTGACTACACCTTTTACCTAAGAAGATAAGGTTAGATCCTTATTCTAAACGTCTATCTATAATTAGAAGTTAGAACTTAGGAAATTAAGGAATACAACGCCCCCTAGCTGTATTTCTAACTATGCCCTAGATACCCTATACCTTATGTTAATAAGATTACTAAACACTGGTTAGACTGCTTGTTTAATAAATACAAACTTTATTATAAAGGTAAGGTAAGAACGTAGAGGACTTAGATTAAGAAAGCATCTAAACCTGTAACTACACCATAAGGAAAAGAAAAGAGACCTTCCTATAAAAGACTAAACTAACAGTTAAAAAACTAAGGATACTAACAGAAGAAGGATACCTAGTAGTAACAGAACATAAGTCTCTATGCGCAGTAACTAAGGAAGATAACGCATACTTCTTCTTAGAAATCCTAATTAACAAACAGCCTACTTAAGTTATAGTAGACAGTAGTATATAAGTAAATCTAATATTACTACAGATAGTAAATTAACAAAATATCCTATAGTAAATTAAGGAAGTCTCTTATAACCTCTAAAACATAGAAGAAAAAATAGTTAAGTATAGCAGAGGCACTATTAATAAGGAGACTGTATAACTCCCTATAGTTACCTATAGCTATTAAGAATAACTAATCTTTAATATTACAGAGATAGAATACTTAAACGTAATCCTTAGAATTCTATAGTTATAAAAGAATAACCTAGATATAGATTAAAAGACTAACTACCTCTAATAAAGAGATTTAACTATAAGGCAGCGTTACATACAGTAACCCCTAAGTAAATCTAAGTAACAGAAGTATGTTACCTACATTAGAAGAATTAAACCTACATAAGATAAATGATTTAAAGACTTTAAAAAGAATTAGTAAGAAGAAGAATGACTCTCCCCTATCCCTAAAGAATACTGTAAGTATTAGAAACTGTTTACTAAAGAACTAGAAACAGGCTTGCTAGAACACAGCTTGTATAATTACAGAATACTACTTAAAGAAGGAGCACACCTAAAGTTCTATAAGATATATAAACTTAATAAGATAGAGTAAGAAGCACTAGATAAATACCTTACTAAGAACCTTAAGAAAGGTTATATCTAACTATTAACATTCTTAGCAGGATACCTAATCCTATTTATACTAAAGAAGAATGGCAAATTATAACTCTACGTTAACTATTAATAACTTAACAATATTATAATTAAGAACTACTATTCTTTACCCCTTATTTTAGAACTATAAGACTAACTGTATAAAGCAAAGTAGTTTACAGCCCTAGACCTTAAAGGTGCCTACAACCTTATCTAAATAAAAGATGGTAAAGAATAGAAAACATGCTTTAGGACACAAAAGGGTAACTTTAAGTACCTTATTATGTCTTTTAGACTTACTAACGCACCTACCACTTTCTAAATAATAATTAACTACGTATTACGGGAATTCTTAGATATATTTATAGTTATCTACCTTAACAATATACTTATCTACTCTTGTAACCTTAAGAAACATAAGAAGTATGTCTACAAAGTACTTTAGAAGCTATAAGAAGCTAAACTCCTAGTAGAACCTAAGAAAAGCGTATTCTATAGCTAATAAGTTAACTTCTTAGAATTTACTATTACGCCTAGTAAAATCAGAATAAAAAACGGAAAGATTGCGGCAGTAAAAGACTGGCCATAACCCCAGAATGTTAAAGACATTTAGTCATTCCTTAGATTCATTAACTTCTACTAACAATTCCTTAAGGGATATTTAGGTAAAATTAACCCCCTTATTAAGCTTACACAAAAAGACACTTCTTTTAAATAAACAGAAGAATAAGAAAAAGCCTTTAAGGATATTAAGTAATAAGTCCTCTTAGAACTAGTTTTAGTTATCTTAGACTCTAGAAAACCCTTTAAACTTAAGACTGACGCTTTAGACTACGCTATTAGTAGACAACTTAGATAATAAGATAACAATAGAAAGCTACACCCTTATGCATTCTTTTCCTAAAAACTTAGTAGATCTAAACTTAACTACTAGATTTATAATAAAGAACTTATAGTAATTATTAAAGTATTTAAAGAATAGAAACCTTAACTATCTAGAACTAAGCATAAAGTTAAGGTTTATACTAACTATAAGAACCTAGCCTACTTTACTACTTCAAAAGTCCTTAACAAGCAACAGATTTAATAGTCTAAATTTCTCTCTAAATTTAATTTCTAAATTATCTATATTAAAGAAATAGAAAATAGCAGAGCTAATGCACTAAGCTAATAACTAGACTATAAAGTCCTAGTACTAGACAAAACACTAGTTATCTTAAAGTAAGATAACAAAGGTAACCTTATGCTAGCACAGAAGCTTATTATAATTAGCACCTGTGTTAATACTAGCACAACTGGCAGAATGATACATAACTAAATTAGAGAAATTTATAGTGCTTACGTATATAGACACCAGGGTGTTACAAAGATGTTTAAGTAAATTTAACAATATTATAATAAGTAAGTTATGTAACAAGAAGTAGCTTTAGTAATTAAGGACTACAAAATATATAAGAAAAGTAAGAATAGTTCTTATAAGCTATATAGGTAAATATAACTACTACTAGTGCTACTAGAAGCATAGTATTTAATCTCTTTAGACTTTATTATTAAACTACTAAAGTTAGAAGAACTACTTATAAAAACAGACTATAACAGCATCTTAGTTATAGTAAACTAACTTACAAAGTACGCTTACTTTATCTCCTACTTAAAGTTAAGTATAGCAGAAGACCTTATATATACGTTTTTAAAATATATCGTTAGTAACTACAGATTACTAATAGAAATTGTATTAGATAGAGACAAGCTGTTTATATCTAAGTTTTAGAAATCTCTAATTTTATAACTTAGAGCTAATTATAAGCTATTAACTACATTTTACCTACAAACCAATAGATAGACTAAATAAATTAACTAAATACTAAAACAGTATCTATAATACTATGTTAACTATAATTAAGATAATTAGGTATTACTACTACTAATAGCCTAATTTACTTATAATAGTGCTATTAAAAAAAGTACTTTAAACTCCTTATTCTACCTAAATTACAGATTTAAGCCTACAGTATATAGAGAACCTTAATAAAGACTATAAGCACTAAAAGCTGTAGCTAACTTTAACAAATTACGGAAAATCTAAGAGAATGTTACTAAAGACTTAGAATTTGTTAGAACATAAATAAAAAAATACGCTAACACGTCTAGGATAATAGGACTATCCTTTAAAGAGGGAGATAGCGTATATCTCTTATAATAAAACATTAAAACAAAAAGGCTAAGCAATAAGTTAGACTACAAAAAACTTAGACTTTTTAAAATTATTAAGAAAATTTTAGATGTTAACTTTAAACTTAAACTACTAGACATAATAAAAATACATCTAGTCTTTTATATTGCGCTACTAAAGCTAGTACTATAAGAATTAAACACTAATAACTACATTATTATAAAATTACCTAAACCAGAATATAAAGTTAAACGCATTATTAATAAACAAGATAAAAATAAAGAAAAACAATATCTTATTAAATAGAAAAATTATAGACATAAGGATAACTTATAAAAGCCTGTTAAGAACCTCTAGCACTCTTAGTAACTTATATAGGACTATTATGACTCTTAGCTAAACCTAACCCCTAGACTAGCAGGCCTAAGTTAGCAAAACCCTTACTAAGCCTAAAAGAACCCTAGTTAGCATCGTTAGAAACCCCTAGAGCCTGTAGGTTACTTACAACCTAGGACTTATAAGAATCTAGAGCCAGAATTAACCTATCCTCCTTATCTAGCTCTTATATTCCCTAATAAAACATTTCCTGCTATCTCTTATAAACCTTCTTATAAATTATATAAATCTGTAATAAGCAACTTACCGCCTTAGCTATTTATAACTAAAGCTAGGCAAACTAAGCGTAAAAAGCAAGGAGCTTTTTACTAGCCTTCTCTTCCTTTTTATCTTATTCCTTCTGCTGTACATTTAAGCGTTAAACTATAGAAAAATTAGCAAAAGCGTAACTACTAGCAAAAAAGAAGAACTTATAAGTAAAAGCCACTAAAACGCTATTATAAGGCTTCTTCTGCTTAATATACAAACGATAATAAGAAGAACCCTTACTAAAGCAACATACAACCTTTATATAAAAACAATAAGTATAAGGCATATCTAGTTTAATTAAATAAGATTTAATATACGCTAAAAGGTTGTAGTACTTACAATCTTTAATCTTAGTTCTTTATAACTTAGATTTTTTTATGCAGCCTAACATGTTGTTAGCATCATAAGAAAATAAGGATGTAAAAACTTAAAGACTCCCTAACCTAGGAGACATAACCTACTTATGTAGGTCTTAAGGTTAAGACCTTTAGAGAGAAGACCTAATGTTATAACCTAACAAGTTATAGGTAATAATAGCCCTACTAGATAAGTAGGAAGAAGATAAGGCACTAGTATAGATAAGAAGCAGGGTTAGATAGATAACTCCTTAGGAATAAAAGAACTACAGAAGGTTACATAAAGATAAGAAGGGACTAACATTTAATAAGCAGTCCTACGCTAAGGACTAATATGCTAAGGATTAGTCTATCGCAAGAAGCAACTTTAAGTAAGTTAGTCTTAGAAATAAGATTATGAGATATAAGGATATTTATTCCTAGTAAATAGATTAACTTCTATAGCTTTTTAGTAATTAACTTATAATACTTTCTCTAAATACCTTTTAGACCTTAACAGCCTTTATGATTCACTCTCCTATAGGTAACTCTTAATTACCCTTCTGTTGTAAAGCTACATAAGTTGCCTACGCCTGCCTAGTATACAACTGATTACTACATACTTCCTAGTAAGACGCTAACAAGCTAGTAAGCTAACAAGACCCTGTAGTACTGTTATTAGTATTTAGCCTTAGCTACCTATTAGCAGAAAACCCTACTGTTAGATATCTAACTATAACATCCTAATAGGTTTTAATCTAGATTAAGTAGCCCTTAAGTTATTCTAAGGTTTTATTAAAAGTGGTAGGAGAGTTAAGCTTTAACTTCTTTTATCTATCTATAGAAGTCTAGATAATTCTAGTAGCGCCTTAGAGGGTGTAAATTTCCTTCTTAAGAGCCTAAGTATAGTAAGCCTAGGCCTAAAGCTATTTTATAGTAGCTGCGTTTTTATTAAATAAGGCTTACATATTAGTAATATTCTTATTAGTATATTTAAGTTACTTAGCTAGCTTCTTATTACTATCTTCTTTCTTACTAAAGAACTTAGCGCCCTTTATTTCTTTATTAAGGTTCTAAGGTTTAGTAGTTATAGCCTTACCTTTATTTCTAGAAAAAGATAAAGTAGAAGTAAGAGTGTTAGAGGCTATTGTTTAAGGTTTTTACTATTAGTAGTATTATAAAGTTAACTTACTAAACAGAAGTAATTAAAGTGTTATAGTTAGATATTTAATAGTAGTGTTTTTTACTAATAGGTAGCTAAGGCTAGATACTAATAATAGTACTACTAGATCTTATTAGCTTACTAGCTTACTAGCATCTTACTAGGGAGTATATAGTAATTAGTTATATACTAAGCAGCATAGGTAGCTTATATAGCTTTATAATAAAAGGATAATTAAGAGTTACCTATAGTAAAGTAAATTATAAAGGCTGTTAAGGTCTAAAAGGTATTTAGAGAAAGTATTATAAGTTAATTACTAAAGAGCTATAGAAGTTAGGGCTTAAGCAGACTTAAGGCCTTCCTTTATATAGGTTACTAACTAAGGTAATTACCTTACCTATAGTAATTATAGTTCTTACTTACTTTATCTAAATAGTAATTACTTAAAGTAATTACCTACTTATAGGTAATTATTCTTTTTATTAGCTATATATTATGTAACCTATTCTATAGTTCTTTTATTCTAAGTCTAACCTATTTATACTAACAGCCTTCTAGGCCTGTTAGTTTGTTAGTCCTCCTTGTTATTCTAAGCTACAGAGGTAGTTCTTTTTAGGTTATAATAACTAGGCATAGTAACTTTACCTTACATAATTTATATATAATAACGTCTAACACTCTTTAGTTTAGATATCTCTTAATAAGATACTAATAAGATAAAACCTATCTTTATTAAGTAAAATCTTACTAGTTAGAACTATAAAAGTAACTAATATGGTAGTAAAAGAAAGAGTGTAATATATACAAAAGTAATAAGCTAACCTTAAGCTACTCTTACGTAAGACATAAGTATAGTAAACATAAGTATATAATAAAAAGTAATTACTAAAGAGGTTTAACGTTAGAGATTAAGCATTACTATTTAGTAAAAATATTAAGTAAAAGTGCCTAAGTAGAAAGTTAGTAAATAAGTAGCTAGGTCTTTTTTATATACTAGTAATAGTTAGTATACATAAGCTTATATATAAACTAGCTATTTTAGTAACTTATAAGATTTATAACGTTTTTTCTATCTTACTTCTTAAGCTGTTTTATAGTAAGAAGGGTGTTATACTAGATTAGCTACTTATTAAGAAAATTAATAGTAAGCCTCTATATAAAGTAAAAGAGATCCTTAGCTACTATAGTCTAGTAAAAAACTAATAATATCTTATTTATTAAAAAGGATATAATAGTAAGAAGGATATATAGAAGCTAAGAAAACATATTAAGGATGTATTACTAATATAAGAATATAAGTAAAAAAAGAGTAAGAAAATAGTAGTATTAAAAGCCTGCAGGCTAAGTAACTAAGGCCTACAGGCTAGGTATTTATAGCTAAGAGGCTAAATAGTAAATATATAAAGTATATAAGATATATAAAGTATATAAAAAAGTAATAAAAGTAAAATAGATAAGCTAAGCATAAGGTGCTTACTAGTTACTAAAATACTTACTATTATTATTCTTCTTTTTACCTTAAGCTTAGGCCTACTTAATCTTACTATTATAAAACTACTAACTATTAGTAAATAAGCCCTAAATAAGTAGTATAAAAGTAATATATATAGTAGTATATATATAAGTAAACTACTTAATAGTAGTAATAAAGTACTTAGTATACTTAAAGAAAAAAAGGTATACTAAAGTTAAAAAGCATAAGGTGTAAGTAGTAGGTATAGTAGTAGTAGTAAAAGCAGGCTATAAGAATATAGTAAGCATAAAGAGAGTAGTAATAGTAAGTATAAAAGTAGCAGTAGGTATAAAAGCTATAGTAGTAGTATTAGCATAAGTATTAAGTTAAATTATATAGCTTATAATACTAGTAGTAAGCTAGTAGCTATTAAAAAGCTATATATAAGTTAGTACTAAGCAGGGTGTAAGTAGTAAAGGTGTAGCTTATAGTAAAAAGGTTAAGGTTATCCTTCTTAGTAACATTATATACTATAGTAGTAATATTAAAGGCTTAGTAAAACATAAGAATAACATTAGAGATCTATATAAAAGATAAGTAATAAATAAGTAATAAATAAGTAATATCTAAGTAAGATACTTACTAAGCTAAGGTAGGTATAGCTATTATTAGTATATTAAGTATATTACTAGCTAGAACCTAGTATAAAGTAAGTAAGTAAGAAGAAGTAATAAGTAGTAAATAAGCTACTTACTAAGCTAGTTAGTATAACGCTTAGTAAATAAATCTAACGTAAGATAATAAATATAGAAAAAGTAAAGGTATATATATACTATACTATAGTTAATATACTATTTTTACTTTTTTATAGTCTATATAGTAAATTAGTAAAAGATAAGTATATAAAAGTAAATAATATAAATAAAGTAGTAAGTAGTACCCTTAGGCTTATTAAAAAAGTCCTTTAGAGGTATCTATAATAACATAATTAGTAATTAAGTAGTAATAATATAAAAAAAAAGTATATATAAAAGCTAGAGGTATAAAAGTAAGTAATAATTTTTTATATCTAAATTAAGATTAGTAACTATAAAAGCTATATAAAGTATATATAGTATTATAATAACATAGGACTTATAAAATAATAGTAAGGTAAAGGTATAGATTATACTTCTTTTTAGTAATAATAATAGTTAGTATAAATAGTAAATATAATAATAAATAAAGGTAATAAAATATATAATTAAAATTAATAAGTAATAAGAAAAAAAGAGAAAAAAAAGAATTATAGCTAAAAAAAAGATATTAATAACCTAAAAAAACAGCTGCCTTAGTAAGCTAATTAGAGGCTGTATAACAAAAGTAAAAGCGCCTTACTATAGCTATAGACTATACTCTATAGCTATTAATAAAGCTAGAGAAAGGTATAGTAACATAAAAAGAAAGAAGCACTAAAGACTAAAATAAGGCTAATTTAGGCTTATAAGACTAAGCTTAGAAAAGGGAGACATTATGTTAGAGCAAGAATAGGTTAGTATAGAAAAGTAGGGTTATACTATATATAGTAAGGGCGCAGGCCTTACGAGAGGAGTGCGCTAGGTAGAAAGGGCGTACAAGCAGGGACAGAGAAGGAAAAAAGAGCAGCGTTTAGCATTATCATTAGGAGAGCCCTATCTACTAGTTTACAGCGTGTTCGCATCTCACTCTAGTACAATCAATTGCTGACAACTTAGCAACAGACACAGATGTAATGTAGGTAAAAGTTGCGAGGTTAAAGCTTTGAAACACTGCTTGAGCTCGTGAATAGCTTTGACCTAGTCTTTAGTTCAGTGAGGTAGTCCCAATCATTCATTGTTTTCACCAATTCATGAAGACCAATCCACACTCATCTCGATTCTCTACACGATCAACTCTCCTCTCATACCAGCGCCATAATACGCCATGTGACGCGCATATCGCACGGAACTTTTTAGCACATCCATATCGGTAGCAGAGGCTTTTACGGCAGGACCTCGAAGTACAAAGTTTCTTTCAACTCGCCGAAGGCGCTCAGTGACTTCTCGGCCGATTGCCCAAGAAGCTTGGACATAAATGACACTTGAGTCCTCCCAGACATCTCTAACGGCAAATGCCCCCCGCTGTCTCGCCTCAGCCACAGTCGGCCGAAAGAACTCCGTGACACGCAATCGACTGCCTAGGCAATGACGCCTGCATTTCCAAATAGAGCCCCAATCTGCACAGGAAACTTGCTACGAGCCTTTAGGGGTTCTGGTTTGAGACTCAAGATGTCAAGGGCGCTCTAATCTCACAACGATGGGCTATAAATCAGGCAAACTTTGTGTTTCTAATAAGCCGCAGCCGATCTGCTCTCTTTGTTTCAATAGAACCTGATTGTCTATGAGCTCCAGACCCATTGGAAGCGGCTTCATCTTCATGCACTTCTATAGCGTACCACTGATTGTCATTGACTGATACTTTTACCATAAGAGCGAGAGGAATAGCCGTTCCCTGTTCTTTTCGATCCTCAGACTTAGCGCTGTCATTATCGGGTGATGGTCAAAGCAGGTGTTTGCCCACCGTCTTTTGACTAGCCAGACTGGCGAGTTGCGCCCCAGGCACCTTCACATAGGGACCTGTGTCTAGACTTTTTGCCGTACGCACGCTTGAGTGATCAATGCTGAGATCGCCGTGCTTTACTGACTGAACGAGGGTTCGTGGAACCCAACGGAAGCCGGGAACATTGGCACGTGGAATGTGTGAGAAGAATGTGTCTGACGGGTGGCCGCCTCTGCGTGCGTTGAGCCGGCGCCAAAGCTCGCAAATTCCGCCATCGGAGATATCTCCATCACCAATCAGAGGCACCACTCCATGTGTGCGCTTGAAGCGTAGATCGAGTATTATGGGCCGAAAGATGACCTCATCGGACGCAACCGTCAAGCTGCGATACTTGAGTGCACTGGTGAGCATTTGCAGAAAAGAATAAGACACTCTCATGAGTTTCAATCACCTACACTCTTCGTAGAATTGCCATTAGCCAGTGCTGAGGTCGCGATAAACAGGCAGGCAAAGAGAATTTCGGCACCACTGAGGTCACAAAACCGGCGTCAAATATTATGCATCTAGTGTGAGGTTCGTCGGAAACTGTAAATTTGACTAAAGGCTGATAACACATCATTTCATGTCTTAAGCTCCAGCCATCAAATTTTGGAGACAAGCCAATCACTATGCACATTCTCTGATTGCCAAATGTGAGGTCGATGATAGACAACCACTGACCTCTCAGCTTGCTGGAACGAAGTGCACTTGAGACTAGGTCAAAATTGACTTGTATAAATGGTTCAATGGCGATTGTGGGTGAGTTGAAGTTAAGCGCAGTTGTGGGCTACATACTGGTGAATTCGACCCATCCGCTCAAGCTGATGTATCTGGATCCAGGAGGAAGGTACACTCCAGTCCCAAGTGATCACTCCAAGTTGTTACTTTTGGGCTTGTATTGACCTCGGGTCCCGTGCCCGAGTCTGCAGCCGCTGCATGCAATCCTAGAAGAAGGATTTCTTGAAGAGGCATGATTTCAATGTACAGGGACCGCAATCCCAACAACGGGATTTTGTCCATTCGGCTCGCAGGGTGTTTCTCTTTCCAACTGACTCCCCATATGTATACTGTCGCGATGGCTTCACATCCATCACGGAGTCCGGTATAAAGTTTCTCTGGAGCCAGAATAACTGTTATTCTGGCCCACCCGGTTAGATCTACCTGATCCACTCTGTAGATAAGTATTTCTACGTATTAGTATAGGCAAACTTACACGTTAATAATTAAGCTGTTTTCTAATGCCCTTTCTTATCTATAAAGTGCCTTTATAACAGTTATAAGCCTAGCTTATGCTATATCCCTAATTAATTATGTCTAAAGTATACTTTAGGTAGAAAAAACCTTTCTTAAATAAACTATCTCTTTTTTATTTACTTTTTAACTTTAATAATATCTCTTAAATTATTAATAGTTATTAGTACTATAAGAAAGCTAAGGTTACTAAGTAACTAGCCCTTATAGTATCTTACACTCTAGCTTAAAGCTAGATTAAAGTATATATAAAAGTTTATAAACTTAGACAGACTAGTTAAAAATAACAATAGTAACTTTTATTTTAATAAGATTCTAGACTTATTTAAAGTCTTTATAATTAATAAATATATTACTAATAAGAATGCTAAGTAAAACAAACGTAATATAAAGTAAGATAAAGTATATTAAAAGCCTTTTTTAGTAATAAAGAACCTAAATATTAAAATTATATACTAAATATACCTTACTAACGCTTTAACCTAGAAAACTATTTAAAAGTAATAAAAAAAGGTATTTAACGTAATTAATATATAAGTTAAATTAACTATATTTAATACCTTCCTCTTACTAGCCTAAATAGAAGCTTTTAAATAAAATTAAACCTTTTTTTACTTTATTTTATAAATTCTTAAGTAGTAATACGCTCTTAGTAACTTAACTAGCTAAACCCTTATATAAGAAGAATACTTTATAGTTATAGACTAAGTAAACTTTAGTATTAATCTTACTACTTAGCTAGTAAAATAGTAATATATATACCTTTATACTATAGTAACTAAGGTATCTAAAGTTTAAAGAATACTTACTTTTTAAAACTTCTTATAAGCAGTCTTACGTTAGATAGCCTTATTCTAAGTAACTAAGAAACTATTAAAGATTATCTAAAATAAATAAATAGGACTACTAACCTTAGATTCTAATTTTTATATAACCTTCCTAAGTAACATTCTATAGAAAGACACTTTTATAATAAAGTAGTAAGAAAAAACCTATAGAGTTTATATAACTTTAGTAAGTTACTTTATATAGCTACTTAATAATAAACTATACTACTTTATAATTAAGAACTTATATAAATTATATCTTTATAATTATAGCTACTACTAGTCTATACTTAACTATAGTTATATTAAAAAAGCTTTAACTAGGACTACTATAAAAAACGTAATAGTAAATAAAGAATTTACTTATTAAATCTATAATTAGATTAATAACGCTAAAAGCTTAAAGCTTTATATTAAACTTATTTAAAAAGGCTAGTTATAAGCTATACCTTTACTTTAATAAAAAAGAAATAATAAGAACTTTTACTAACGTACTCGCATAGCGAGTGGGCCAACATAGCGAGTAGGCCACTTTTCTAACTTTCTACCTCTTTGACCTTTACACCAACTTTCCTCTACGTACGAACATGCCATCCTCCTCAATTGAAAGTCGTATCATCCTTGCCATCCGGGCTATCGAAAAAGACCTAAAGATGTCTGTACGAAAAGCAGCCTAAACCTTTGAGGTCCCTTAAACGTTAATCTAAAACCGACGCGCCAGACGCGTCGCACGACCTAAAAGACGACTAAATTCAATGAAGATGACTATAACAGAAGAGGAGGTGATTCTTGAATGAGTTATTAACCTAATCAATTAAGGGTTCCCTCTGCGACAAGAAGACGTACGAGAAATAGCTAACTAACTCCTAAACGCGCGCGACAGGATGCATACAGGACCCTAATAGGCAGAGAACTTCATACGACGCATCCCTAAATTGAAAATGCGATTTCGACGCTAAATTAACTATCAAAGGGCCTTAGCTAAGGATCCTATGATTATACAAGGCTGGTTTGCACTTGTGTAAAACATAATTGCGAAGTATAGAATACTTAATAATGATATCTACAATTTTGATAAGACTGGGTTCCTGATGGGAATGCTGTTGTATGCAAAGGTTGTTATAACGTCTAACTGTAAGGGAAGGCCTCGTATAAAGCAGCCTGGCAATCGGGAATGGGTTTCTGTCATTCAGGGTGTGTGTGCAGATGACTGGGCAATGCCTCCGTACGTCATCGTGAAGGGCAAATATTACCTCCTCTCCTGGTATGCCAACAGCCAATTCCTATCTACATGGCGTATCCATCCAAGCGAAAATGGATGGATGACAAATGATATTGGCCTAGATTGGCTAAAGCACTTTAATTAGTGCACACAGACTTGTACAAAGGGCTCTTATTGCCTCTTGATCCTTGATGGTTACAACAGTCATAAATCAACTGACTTTAACAAATACTGTAAGAAACAAAGCATTATTGCTCTTTATATGCCTCCCTATTTATTGCATAAGCTTTAGCCTCTTAATGTTAGGTGCTTTAGCCTGTTAAAGTACTTATACGGTAAGGAAATTAAGAAGATAATGCAGATGCAGATTTTGCATATTACTAAGGATGACTTCTTTCCTGCCTTTAAAGCAGCATTCTTTACCTTAATAGGGGAAGATAACGTACGAGCTGGTTTTAGACAGGCAGGCCTTGTACCTTTTAACCCTGAAGTGGTTATTTCTTAGTTAGATTTCAAGCTAAAGACGCTAACACCCTCAACCTCACGGCTAAGCAGCTAAGGCTCCTGGGACGCAAAGATACTAACTACAGCACTAGAGGGCGTACGAAGTGCTTTCTCCCTTAAAAAGAAGATCCAGGCATATTAAGGTAGCTTACTAACACTAATGTACAAAGTAATTAACTTTTAGGCCAGAGGTATTAGTAAGTTAGCCTATAGGCTTACTATTATTAAGGCTAAGAACCGTAAGCTTCGTACGGGGATAGAGATACTAAGTAAGCGCCAGAGAGCAAAAAAGACTAGACTACGTCTTAGAGGGTTACTTAATACTACTAAAGCAGAGGCACTATAAGTAGAAAAGGGTAGTGTTAATACTAGAGGACAGAATAACCCTTAGAAGGAGGGTCGTACGGAAGGTGCTAAACTACGCACGCAACGATGTAGCAATTGCGGAAAGCCTAAATATAACGCACAAACCTGTAAAGTAGTTTAGGACAGTAATAAGGAAGAGGATAAGGAGTAGTTTTAATTAATTTCGTACGTTGTAGTTTAATTAACTTATATAAAAGGTAGAAGGGTAGAGGAAGGTGGCCCACTTGCTATGTTAGCCTACTTACTATGTAAGTACGTTATAATAAGTCTAATAATAAGCTAAGAAACAATAGAACTAACACTATAAATAATAAAAAGCCTAATACTAACCTGCCTTTTAAGATTGTTATATACATTATTAACCTTACTTTATTTTAATTAAACTTAGGTAATACTAAGCTAGGGCCTTAATCTTATAACGTCTTTACTATACTATACTTTAGTTTATACATCCTCTTATGTAGTACTATATTAGATAACTATAGTACTATATACCTAGTAAATAACCTTACTTTACTTAAGCTAGATTTAATTATAATTTCTAATAGTATAAAAGATTAAATAGACTTTAGTACTACTTTATATTTTATTATTATAAATAACTATTAAGTAATTAAGGCTATACTAAAAAACTAAAATAAAGTAACTATAGACCTTATGCTTAAAGATATAGAATATATAGAGAACTTTTATATTAACATTATCTTAAAAGCCCTTCTCTATAAGATAGATATATAGTACTCTAGCCTAGACTGCACTCTTTACTATAGTAAATATAAAAATAGCTTTATAGTTAAGTAACTTATATAGATAGTAAATATTATCTTTCTTAAATATAAGCCTTTTTTCTTTTATCTATTTTTTATATAAATCTTTATAAGTAATACTACCCTAGTTAACTTTAATATAACTATACTGTTTTTATTTATAAATCCTAAATAACTCTTATATTATAAGAAAATAATATATAATAACTCTACCTAGCTATAGTACCTATAAGGTAGCTACCTTAGACCTAAGGTACTTAAACACCTTATCTCTAATATATAAAAGGTAAAGATAAAAGTATATAAAAGACTTAACTACTCTTATTATTAAATAGTATATATAAAAAAGGTTATCTTAAGAAGATAATTAAAGTAAAGGTTGTTTTACTTATACTATAGGATTACATAAGATTTATTTAACTACCTAGTAGCTTTTAATAATAACTTATAGCTTATAGTAATTAAGAATAAATATACTAACTATCTCTTTAGCTTTCTATAGATATCTAAGACCTATAAAAGCGTATTTAAAGTCTTATAAGTATTTAAGTAGTAAATAGTAAAATAACATAGCCTTACTATATATAAGATAAGGTAGAATATAGATTACTTTATAATAGTAATTAATAACTATACTAACTTTTAATAGTAAGTATAAAATAAAGAAATTAAGGTTAAGATAACTTCTCTTTACATAAAGAAGTTAAATAGTAATACTAAAAAGGCTAGCTAGAAAGTAATAACCTAAGGTATTAAGATACTTTTAAAAGTAAACCTTTTATAAAAACTCTAGATTAAAGCTGTAATAGCTAGCATCTTTTTATATAACCTTAGCCTTTAGAAAAACTCTACCTAGCTTATGCTAATTAAGAAAGAAGAGAGATAGTTTAGATAATATTTTTACTAGTAGTAACCTTATTACTAAGTAACCCTTAGCTAAGACTTATATTCTTAATAAAGGTGGCTTTATATATACAGCTATTAAGTATACCCTATTTAAAAAGATAAAGAGAAAGACATAGAAAGATAATACTTTAAGGTAAAACTAAGAAAATATATTAGATACTTAGTAAGATATATTTAGAATGCCTATAACCTATACTATATATAGATCCTCTTACTTAAGTAGGTAATTATTATATAAAACGTAATATTTAATAAAAGCTAATTCTACTTAAAGAATAATTTAAAAAAGGGTATATTAAGTAAAAAAGTAAGAGTAGTTATAGATAATATCTAATACCTTAGTATCTTATATAAACCTAAATTTTATATTCTAAAGATAACTAAGAAGATTAATATTAAGCTAATCTTATAAAATAAGTACTTATTATAATAGCTATAACTACCTAGCCTTATGCTATAAACAGTAGTCTTAGATAAAGGTAAGTTTAGTAATAATAATTCTAACTATATCTAGTATAAAAGGTAGTTATTAACCTTTAATTTAATACTAAATCTTAGAGATATCTAAAACTAGTAGTTAGAGGTAGTAATACCTATTTTAAAACTTACATAAGAAGATAAGCTTATATCTAACGCTAGAAAAGTTAATTACTAACATAAAGTAATTAAAAATAAAATTATTATCTAAATAAGTCTAGTCCTAAATAAGAATCCTAAGATAACAAAAGAAATAATAATATATCTAAGATTAGTATCTATAAGCTATATTAGCTAAAAGTATAGTAAAGATATAAGTAACTAGGATATCTTAGATAATAATACCTTAAGCTGTTAAAGCTAATAACTATAAGGTCTACTACTAAAATTAGTAATAAATAACTAATTCTAACTAAAGATAATAAACTTTCTATCTATGTTTACTTATTCTAAATAAACCTAGGATATCTTTTTTAACACCTTTATACTAGATAAGCAAAAGGTAATTAATAAAAAGGCTACTAAATACTAAACAATCTATAGCTATATCTAAGTAATAATAATCTAACTAAAGTATATTTAGAAATTACTACTATAAACTAAAAAGATATATATAGTAAAGCTACTACTACTACTTAATAATTAGAGAGAATTTCTATACTTACTACTTATAATATATAACTAATTTATAAAAGTAATAGTTATTAAAATATATAAGCTAGAATAAATAGGTACCTAAAAAGTAGTAAACTAAGGTAACATTAGTATAAATCTTATTTTTCTAAAGTAGGTATAAATATATAAAGAAGACTAAAACAGCTTTCTTAATTAATATAAGGTATATATCTACATAAGAGAGAATATATAAGAAAAAGACCTTCTTAAGTAAACATATATAGCCACCTTTATAGTATAAACCTTTTATGTTATAATAGCTATTATAGCTAAATTTAACCTTAAAATATACTAATTTAACGTAGTTAATATATTTCTAAATACTAAAAGAGGCCTAAACAAACTACCTATTATATACTACCTTCTAAATAGCTTTAAGATATTAGGTAAGGTTATTAAGTTATAACGTACCTTATATAGCCTTAGAGATATACCTCTTCTCTAGTATAAAGAATTCTTAAGCACCCTATGCTACCTAGAGATAAAGCCTATAGCTAAAGACCTATGTCTCTTTTAGACCCTTAATAAGAAGATACTTTTAATTTTCTATATTAATAACATCCTTATTTTATACTATAAGAACTATACTAAGATTACTACGTTTATAATAGGTAGTATTAAGGTAATATATAAGGTAAAAGACTAAGGCTTAGCTAAATAATACCTAGAGATATAAATCCTATGTAACTATTTAATATAAAGAATTTACCTCTTATATAATATATATATTAAATATATTATAAGTAAGTTTAACCTAGTTAACTTAAGAATACCTACTATTCTATTACCTATAATTATACTTAAGAAAAACGTTTCCTAAGTAACTCTAGATAAGGTAAGGCGTTTTTAAGAAAAGATTAAGTTTATTCTTTATACTATAATAATAATTTAACCTAATGTTACTTATGCCTGCATTTTACTTTTACGTTTTTTAATAAACTTATTAAAGGCTTATTATAAGGCTACAGACTAGGTTATCTAATACCTTTATTATACTTAGTACTTTATAATTTACTATAGTACCTTAGGGAGTATATAGGTATTACTAATTATAAATAACACTTTATTTATAAATAATAAAGAGATATAAAGGTTATCTTAAGAGTATATTATTTCTCTTTATAAAGGCCTAATTTAATAAAAGGCTGCCTAGTAAAGCACTATTATAATATCTATTACTAAGATAGAGCTTTTTAGCCTTAAGTATATTATAAAAGAAACTATTACTTTCTAACGCCTCTTTTATAATATATAACTAGATCTAGGTAATATATAAAAGATTTATTATAATAATAACTAGACTATTTACTTAGTAATAGGTAAAAAAGAGTAAATTTTAACTTACCTTTACTATATAGATATTTAAAACCTATAGCTTTAATAAGAATTTACTAAAGAAACGTTTAACGTTATATACTTACTAATAAATAAGATACTAGTAAATAGTCTTACTAAGAGCCTTACTTATGCTAAATTTAAGTAATTTAGAGTGCTTTTAAATCTTTAAGATATACAAACTATAATTAAATATATAGAGAAAGTAATGTTAGTAAAAAAAGAAAGCCTACAGGCTGTTTAAAAACTCTATTTATACCTATAGGCCGTTCTAAAAACCTTATTCTAGCCTATAGGCTATTACTTTCTTTAGAAGCCTAAAAAAAGCTATTTTTTTTATATTTTTTTTATTTTATTTTAATACTAACCTTTTAGAATTACTATATACTAGTCTATAAAAATATAATATATAGGTAGTACCTCTAGAGAGAGGTAACTACTAATAAGGCTATTAAGTAAGGCTTAAATAGCGTTTATCTAACCCTTATTTATAATAGTAATAGCTATACTAAAGATAGAACTACTAAATAAAACCTTAATAACTAGCGCTTTTATAACTATATTACTACTTAAAGGTAAGATAGGTATTATACTTACTATCTTACTACTTTTTTATATTAAAAGCTAAGAATTACCTATAGGCAGGCTTTTCTTAAACATAAGATAGCTTTATAAAGCAAACTTTACTTAGCTAAGGTTTTAAAAAGCTAGTTAGTAATAAAGTAAATAAAGAATACTTATAAAAACTTACTTTTAGCTATATATTACTATGCTTTATATTTAGAAACTTTTAGGCTAAATAGTAAAGCTTTAACCTCTTATATATAATAAGGTAAGAAGTTTTACTAGTTACATAGTACTAATATTTATATATATAAGCTTTACTTATAAGTATATACTACTTTAAAAAGTTACTATATAGTATACTATAAATATACTAAAAATACTTAAAGTCTCTCTTTAGGGTAGGCTTTAGAGTCTTAGAATGTATATAAACTATATAGACGTTATTATTATTATTATTATTATTATTTTTTTCTTTTTCTTCTTTTTCTTTCTCTTCTTTTTTCTCTTTATCCTTAGTAACTATAGTGTTAAGCTCTAAATTAACTAAGTTAGTAAGAGCTTTATACTATAATAAAATAAAGATAATATACTTATAAAAGAGTTTTTTAGAAAGGCCTAGACCTTCTTAGCTATCTTAGCCTTAGTACTAAGGCTAAAAGGTAAAATATTATCTTTACTTTTTTTTTTTTTTTTAACTTTAGTGCTTATAATAAAGCTAGTAGTATAAAGAAGCTATAAGCTACTTTCTATATCTATAGCCTTACTACTTATAATACTACTAAATAAAAAGAACTACTATTAGATATTAATACTACTTAAAGTAACTAAACTTAAGTAAAAAGAAAACGTATACTACTAGAGAGAACGTTAGACTAGTTACTAAAGAGATCTAAGGTACTACTACTTACCTCTTTACTTCTATATACCTAGGTATACTTCTTAATTATAGTAGTATATACTATAGTAGTATAAGTATATATAGTATCTTTTTTTTAAAAAGGTATTTACTTAAACATTAGTATTATATAAAACTAAAGTAATATAAATAAATTATATATATATATATACATAAGAAAGATAAAAGTAAAAGTATTATAAATATATAATTATTATTATTATTAATAAAAAAAAAAAAAGCTATTTTATAAAATAATATTACTAAATAATATTAATAAAAAAAGAAGCTTAACTTACTAGTTAACAGGCTAATTAGAGACTATAAATTTAGCTAGGTAATTTCTAACTTATAAGGCTAAAAAGGAATAGCCTTCCTTTTGTTATATATAACTAAATATAGTGTTATATAACTATTTCTTTTATAATAACTATATTAAGACTGTCTATTTACAGTCTTATTTAAGCTGTTTAAGGTAATCTTCTTTATATATAGCTTTCTTAGGTATATAACGTTTAAGTCTTATTAAATACGCCTAAGGGGGTGTGTTATAATAGCTTTATATTTATTATAAAGTCTAGTATAAAGTTTCTCTAGAGCTAGAATAACTGTTATTTTAGCCCACCTAGTTAGATCTACCTAATCCACTGTGTAGACAAATATTTCTATGTGTCAGCACAGGCAAACTTACACGTTAATAATTAAGCCGTTTTCCAATGCTCTTTCCCATCCGCAAAGTGCCTCCGCGACATATACGGATTCTCTGTCTCACAAAGCTTTTCGCGTATCCTGAAGGCCGTTATTTTCGATGATGGTTTCGTCTCTTGGGTCAATGGGGTTAATATCCTCCGCAATGAAGTCATATCCAGACTCAAGCAGTATTAATGAAGCAATAGATAATTGTTAGACCCGATACGAAGAGTCGGTTTGTGGACTCCAAGTGTACGTTTATCAACGTGGCCCGGATGCAGTGTGGGTACCGCATGTTCGTTCGTTTCGTTGGGACGAAGATTTCGCTGCATATGGCATCCCTGTTGATCATAGATGGATACCTGATCCTAGAAACTCGGCCAAGAATTGCGAGGCCCTTCTTGCCTCCCGTTGAAAATCGCGATCGAGACAGAAGGATCCGGTTCCGAATGCGCCTCTCAATTGGACGAGTGCGTCTCGCTGGAATACCATCCTCCGCAGACCTTGTCGTTACACAGTAAGGGGTTGATCATGGACCTTGATACTTCTTGGAGGAAAATGATGTCGGTCGATGGTGCGTGGTTCATGATATGTGGAAAAAATTGCTTTGAGTTGCGCATACGGCTACGGGCCGAAATAATTCACGTTCCAAGTGGCGAGAACCAGCCCAAGGCCCTTACCGAATGGGTGTTTGAAGTCCTTCAGAAGACTCGCCTCATCGGCACTCGGGACTGAGCCCCATGTCTTGGTGTTCTCATGATACTCGTGCCATGATTGCAGCTGCGGCGCGAGGTTTGGATGACTCGGGCCTTTTTTCAGGGCGACTGGTGTAGGATATCCTTAGGACATATCGATATTGAAGTGATTGATTCTCGAGAAAGGAATTCCTAAAAGCTTGAAGGGGTAGAAAGATAAAACACGTACTACAAAACGAATGGTTCGGAATTGGATATTGAGATCAAAGGCAAAATTCATTGTTGAGTGCTTGGTTTGCATTCAATATGCTGCAAATATGACCACAGCAGCTGCAAACTCAGTCCCGGTACATACTTGAGGCCTTTTCAGTGTCTTGGTATTCCACGTAATCATCCCACTTTTGTGGGAAAGTTATTGGTCGAGTGTTTCTTGTATACGGATGCGAAATATATAATTTTCTTTTCGGGCAATAGAGATGTGCAAGTTGGTGGTCGCGGTTGGGCCATCAGTCTCAATAGACAAATGCGAGCGCGTGCCCGACACCTCACCTATTAACTTCTGGACAAGACGCCCGGCAGTGGGTGTGCCCAAGTCGTCGTAATCAGCATCGTGCATCCTCTCAAGTGCCAGTATTCATAGACCTCATCCTCATTTGTCACAAATTATACGACGGAGTCGCTTTGATTGGGCTTGGTGGGCCATTTAGCATCAAAGTACTTGCATTGCAACATGCTGGACATGCAGTTATCACAATCAAACGCTTAATGTCAATTATTACGCATTAATAGCCAGCGGCAGTCAGCTTAAAGGGCAAGTTTGCGTTTGGTGGTAATATATAGAAACGGAGCAGCTCCTTATCATCATCTTTGATCCTCGCAATATCGCTTCAATTCGTCTTTGACGTGTCTCGAAAAAACAGGTGTGAAGGTTTTGCACATGAGCATGCCCAGAACGGGCATATTTTCCATGAAGACCGCATGCGAAGAACTCGGTATGCGTACATATCATGAATTTGTGTACATGGAGCGACCGAGAGATCAGCTTCACTGGTACAATGCAGTGGCCGCTAAGTACTACAGGAAAGGGCAACTGTTCGAACTGGAAGATTTCGAGGGTCTGCTGGGAGAGTGGACAATAATCTCGGGCAACCCGGCAATTGGCTTTGTTGAAGAGCTGCTGCGACCTACCCTGATGTGAGTCAAAGAACTATTCTTCGTAAACTTCAGAAGCACTGTCGACCGATTAGTCTGCCCAGGCAAAAGTTTTTCTCGTCGACAGAGACCTTGATAAGTGGTTCAAATCGTACAATGAATGGGTCATCAGATCGTTCTTCGCCTGGAAGATGTGAGCTGTTCTTAATCTCATCGGGCCCCTGCAAAATGTCAAACCTGTAACGGGTATGCGCGATCTGCAATACGCTATCTTTGACTGCTCGGATAAAAAAACTTGGAGAATCAACGCCAGAAAAGCTTGCGAGGAACACGCAGCTAAGATCCGACAACTTGTCCCCAAAGATCGGCTCCTAGAGTACCAACTTGGGTTGGGATGGGAACCCTTATGTACGTTCCTCTCTAAGGAGGTGCCAGATAAGCATTTCCCGCATTTGAATGACGACAAGGAATTCGAGCTCTGGATGAAAATTTTCCAACAAGATGAGGTCAGAAAGGGATTAAAAGCCGTGTTAAAAGCCGCCTTGCGGCATACAACAACGCTGGCGATTGCGTCCGGGGTAGCATGGATTTATATCGGCAGGTGAGCCACCGCTTGGTACCCCTCGGATTGCCGGACGGACAATGCCCCAGAGTGGGACTGTCCGACCGGGGGTGTTAAGGCACAGCCGGGAATCTTTGGATTATGAGGGTAACTGATTGAAGAATGTCATATTCATACAGACTGCGCTGGTGCGCGGTCCGTGGACTGCGTAGGAAAGAGTATAGTGTGTAATAGCGCGGAATGATGTCTGAACTAGGCCCAAAATCACAAGAACATGACCCAGAAGTTGTGCTCCGCATGCAGAATGCTCGTTTGCTGGCCAACCTGCCCTTCGCACGTAAGGTTTAGCAAACAAAACACTAATCAGATAAGCTGGCCTAGTCTTAAGTTTCCTTTACTCGTTCTTGTCTTCTTCGAAATACACCAATTCCAGAGAGACCAAATAACAAAAGACATAATAAATCTGGCAGAGACGAATGGCACCTCGTAAATGATAAGGTCACAGCAGCACCACCAATGAAGATGAAAGTCATATACGCAACGAGAAGGACGACAAAAATGTACGTATAATGCTGCCTGGCCGGGATCATCTGTTGTGCGCCAAGGTCAGCAAGCAGAAGGGAGATGGCGAATGCCTTGGCGCTCACTTCCTTCGCCTCTTGGCTTCACGCTATCGTCGATATGGACGAACAAACCAATCGCCGCCGGGTCAATAGCACGATGTCCCAATTGGTTTTAACGGACTCGGCGGGATGATGCGCCGACTTAGACTCCATATTGAGGTGGCTGGGTCGACAGAGGCGGCGGATTATTAAGGAGGATTCCATTGTGTGCTTGGCTTTACGCGCCTCCACCATGCAATGTTGACAAGTGAGGCAATAAACACATTTTGTGCAGTTTGAGGATTGGTTGATTATTCAGCCGGCTGCTGAAGTTTAGCCGCGTTGCTAATGCGACCTTGAAGCCGACAAGACAAGTAAGTTATGTGCATTGGTGCATCCAAGAATAAATGTCGTTGAGCCGCAGCACTTCTAATCCATCGACCATTTTCAGTTGAATGATTGAAGGCTAGAAAGTTCAACTGCGGCGAATAATCAGAGTGGCTTATTCATTGAGTTCTAAATAAACAAAAAGGCCTTGAAAACAAGTTTATCCCAACACAACAGCAGCAGGCCGCAATAATCTCCTTCGTATTACATATACCATGTCTGGACTCAGGTACTTTTCTTACAAGGACTATGGCATTGATCTTCTCAAAGAGATGCACTATAGCCAAGCTGTACGTGTCGGTGATAACATTGAAATCTCCGGTCAAGGTAAGTTCATACATTTTTTCCATGATGAGAGGGGGTGTCATTGTGTTAGAGAGCAAGTGAGTGAAATCGGTTCTTTACAACTAACTACAGTCACAGGAGGTTGGGATCCGAAGACTGGAGAGGTTGCCAGCGACCTTCTGCAAGAAATCGACCAAGCTTTCGAGAATGTTGAATTGACTCTAAAAGACGCCGGCGGCCAGGGCTGGTCTCAGGTATTTCGCATTCGCTTGTACGCTCTAGACGAGGCTTGGACGCCAGAGGGTGTAGGAAGAATGGTTGGAAATATCAAGAAGTGGACGCCTAATCATGCGCCGATTCTGACTGGTATTGGGGTTTCGAAGCTTGGCCAGCCTGGTATGCGCGTTGAAGTGGAAGTTTCCGCATACGATCCGGATGGTGCAAGAAATACATTTGAGCAAAAGTAAGGTGGTGCATCGGGGCAAGGTACTATGGCTGCGCAGACACGACACTAAGTCTACATCTGGACCTTCTGGAATAACAAGCACTCCTATCTCCACGACTATGAATACTTGAAAGTGATGAACTTCTTGGCAGCATTCTCAAGACAAGTGTGTGGCCTCAGACTTCACCGACAGCCCATCTAGCCCTGTGGGGGTTGACAAGACAACACTGTCAAATCGAATCGGAAGTCACATTAACTCAAAAAGGCAAAGATTCCTAACCGGTTTCATATTATTTTCCAAATCAAAAACCTCTGCTTAGGCCAATTTAACTTCTTATATCACAGTAAATTCTAATTCCAGGCTCTCTGAGCCATAATCGTCCAGCATTGGGCGCCAAAAGCCACACAACTTCCTGTCAACTCTGGAACGCCTGGATTATACATGGTTTGTTATCTGGAATTATCTTCTTCTTTGCCAGTACCAGAAGCCAATACCAGCAATGGCAACCGCAGATGACGAGAGAATGCGGACCGTTTTCTTGATCGCTGGAGACACGACCATCTCTGCGGCGACATGGAAGTCGGCCATGGCATTGATGCGCGGATAAGGTTCATCGGGCACATCTCGTTCAAGGAATGTGCAAATTTCTTCCCAGCCGAAACCTTTTTCCAAATTCAGAACCAACAGGCGCTCAGGGGGCACAAGTGTTTTGACACTCTCCATGCTAATTGGCATTGTTTTAGTTCCCGGCAAATCTAGTATATCATTGCAGAAAATCACATGGAGAACTTACTATTCAATGTAGCTTTTCGCAAGTGCATCATTAAAGCCAGTTTCACCCGGCTCCAGTCCACCAGACCATCTATGAGTCATGGCTTTGAAGAGCGCTGTGAGCTCCCAAATGAAGCTGTCAAAGTACCTTGCGATCGACAGAGGCGGTTTTGCAAGCTTGGCATGGTAGGCACCAAGTGATCCGGCAATGGACCTTGCCCAGGACTCTGGGGTGCGCTCGGTGAGGATGAACTTGACATCAGGATCTTCTAAGTATGTCTTAATGATGTTTGGGCACAGGTAACACGGGCTTTCGACGATGCACTGTATGATGTCAGCTAAAAGCCGTTTAGAGCGACCTCTAGCTCTGCGCGTCGTGTACTTACATCATATCCTGCAAATAGTTTATCGAACTCTGTACGATCAAATGGCTTGTCTGTGTCATTGGCAATGATGGCTTCTTGAAGTGCTCTCATTTGCTGAAAGCCGTACGGCAACAGTTCTGAGATGTGAAACGGGGTGTACCCCAATGTTTTCAAGGCTTGCCATAGGCCAAGAGTTCCGGTACTAAAAACGAATGAGTTGCGTGATATCGAAACTCGATGTTGTAATCTCACTTACCGACTAGGGCCAAGTCCAATAACTTTCATCGAACGGGCCTCCACGGGAATGGGAAGCTTATCGACGGCTCGTGACATTTTGAGACAGCTATTGATTTGCGAGTTCGTCTGTTGCGATGTTCCGCAAACCTTCCAGAAGGGCGGTGCTGTTGTCCCTTTTACTCGGAACCTCCAAATATCTCACCTGTTATCCACTCATCGCAACTGCCGGGCTACCCCAACAGCCCCCTGCTCTGTTATCAACAACCACTACCATTTCATGACTCGCAACGTTCGTCGACTCATGAATGTGGGTTTCTAATATCCGGGGTAATGATTATCTTTTGCAACGTATCAGTGCTCCGCACGATTATTCCCTCTCTTGCGCTTTGAGAAGTAATCATTTGATAGCAAAGACAACCTATCCTTGTAATGGGCCGGTTTTGGTTGCTCTTATCCTGCAGATGAGTTGAGTTTTTGGCATTGACACATCAATGCAAATCAACGAATCAGACGGTTGGAAGTCCGAATTAATCGATAAGTCCATAACACCTGTTAAATGCAAGAATAATGTCTTGTTCCTGCAGTGCACGATATGGTTTTGGCTGAGCATGCCGGGCAGTTCATCCAATCGCCAAACCCAACAGATCGTCCCAAACGTTCGTCCAACCTCACCGCTCGTCAACACAATGCACCTTTCGACACCTGACGGATCAGCCGCGGCTGCAGCAAACGGCAAACGTCTGAAGTTTCTCCTGCACTGCTTCTCTGCGACCGGGCATGTTCTGCCCATGCAAGCAGTGGCCAGAGAACTGGTCGAGCGTGGGCACGAAGTCGTTTGGACGACCATAGCACCCCAGGAATCCCGAGTTGTCGCGTCGGGCGCGAAGTTCTTCCCCGCAGAAGAAGTAGTCAAAGTTGATGCCAACCTTGATGGCGCGAACCCGAAAGACATGAACGAGACAGCTGAGGTTATGTTCAGCGGTCGGGTCACAGCGCAAGTCGCTGACATTCGGCGTGTGCTCAAAACCTTCGAGCCTGACTTCGTGCTTAACGATGCTCTGCCGCAGGGTGTTGCCGCACTCTACGAACTGGGCGAGATTCCTCGGTACGCCACCCTCGGGGTTGTGCCTTTGTATCTCCCAGACATTGGACCGGAGCCTATTGAACATGCTGCGCAATCTGCGTTGGGGCTGCTCATAAGCCAACCACAGTTGGTCCTGCCCACGATCAACCCGGAAAGACAGAAGCTCGGACTTGCTGCACTCAAAGTTACGGACACGTATGCATACAGTCCGTTCCTGCACATCCAAGCTTCTTGCCCTTCGTTGGAATTCCAAAAGGGCCCTGAGCCTATTCTTCCGCAAGTACAGTATGTCGGCCCATTGGTAACGCGTCTTGCGGGAGCCAATCTTGGTGTGCCGACATGGTGGGAAGATGTTGTCAACGCAACTTCCGTCATTGGGATCACGCAAGGCACCTTTGCCATGAATCCTACGTCGCTCATCATCCCTGCTATCCAAGCGCTGCAAGGAGACAAGAGACATTTGTTGGTAGTGCCGTCGAAATGCGCAGAAGAAATTCGAGGAAATATCACGGTCGAGGACAATGTCTGTATCGCGGAATGGGTCCCGTACGACATGTTACTTCCGCGGTGCCGCCTCCTCGTCACAAACGGAGGCTACGGAAGTGTCACTCAGGCTCTTTCACACGGCGTCCCACTCGTCTGCGCCGGGACTTCTGAGGACAAGAAAGACACTGCTGCGCGGGTAACCTGGGTTGGTGCTGGCATCGATCTCAAGACCGACACCCCTTCAGTCGATCAGGTCCGTGATGCGGTTCACAGGGTGCTTAACGAGGATAGCTATCGAAAAAATGCAACGAGGATTGGAAAAGAACTCAACGCTCAGGGAGGTGCGAAAAAAGCGTGCGACTTATTGGAAAAAGCCGCGATAGAACTTGGTGCAGAAATGACCAGTCCGTGATGAAGGGCAGCGAGTTGCGGGGACAGCAAAACTAACAATGACGTAGAAGTTTCTTAATACATAGAACTAGATTTAAACATTAAATTGATACAAACAAACCTTATTCGCGATGAATGTTTCGTTTCCTAGCACGAGTAATAGTTTCGTCTATCTCGACCTGCGGGTACCACCACGTGTCGAGGACCAATACCAATGTGTTAGTTTCAAAGTTACTCACAGTGGCCTGAAGTCTAAAATCAAATTCGACTTCACTCATGCATGGCATCATCTCAGCAAATGGTTCAATTCTAAATTCATCGTGCGTTTGATTCATTACTTTGCCTTCCGCCACCAATATTTCATTTTCAAGTCGAGACCCTGCAAAACTCATCCGGATATCAGGTAGAAGGTATAATATAAACTTGAAACCACCCATCATTCCAACATTCCGTCATGGCTTACGACCCTGAATTGTGTCCTTCTCGCAATCGAAGGACTGAGGGCTGAGGTATGTCACAACCCTCAGCTGCCCCTTGTGCAAAGCACATCCAACGTAGTAGTGACTGCCACAGCGAGTCTCTAGGGTTTTGCGCCCACTGAATTTTGTTAGTACTTTACCGACCTAAGAAATCGGGGGAAACACTTACAAGATGTCTTTCAAGGCTTGTTCATAGTTGTCCATCATTGAGTCTGTACGACGGGTGGAGAAGAACTTGCGAAGTCGAGCAAGAACATCCACATCGTTCTTGCTGAAATAGTTGGGAGAGATGTAGACCTTTGGTGAGATGGCCTTTCCACACCCAAGGGTATAATAGAAGCCAGGGCTGGCTCGACCCGGGGCGTCCGCGGGCAGAATTTCAGGTGCATCGGCGAGGAACGTTTGCCAGAAGTCCTTAAGGTCATCAATGGCTTCGCCTGACATGTCGAGTCTTCCTCCAAGAGTAATACAGTCCATCATGTAATCGAATGTTGTGTGCTTTGCTCTGATATAGACCTTGATACGGGCGTCTTTGGGAGCGAGACAGTCAATGGCCAGAATGCCGGTCTCGAAGTGGTACTTGTCCGTGCCTTCTCTTAGGAAGTCGAAAAGATATTCCGCGTTGAGAGACTGGAATTGTTCGGTGGGGAGGCTGCGGATTGACTGCTCCACCAACTCAAGGTTGGTGATGCCGAGCTCCTCTGCCTTCAGCCCGGGGTAGATATAGATCTTCATGACCGGGCCACTCTTCTCGATGTCGAGTGCTACCACGGTTCCTGCTTTTGGCGTCGTCTCTTCTATGAAGCGATCTACTGTCTTTTTACGGTGACCGTGGGGCAGGATCTGGTTTGTGAAGTGGTTATACCACTCGAGGTCAAGGCCAGGGACCATCTTCTGCTGTTGAAGCTTGAAGATCCAGTCGTTTGTTGCGTGTCTGTTGAGGGGGTCGAGGTCTGTACCGGCGTGGAGGCCAATGGGTTCGAAGGAATAGCGGATGACAGCGCGGTTATCGGGACCCCACTCCCAGCTGAAGTCGATAGGGGTTGAGTCTGGTGTTCCAGGACTTCTCCATCGTCTCACGTTACCATGACAGTCTGGAGAGGGGCCGAGCTCAGGGGCAACGAAAAGGGAGTAAAAGTTCAGTTCGCGGTACTGTTCTGATGCGCTGTATCCGGCGTACTTCAGAAGCTTGGAGAACATCCTCCCTGTCTTGTCCCACCAGAACTGAGAGTCATCGTCTCTGAATCGCAGGACAGAGTTCAGAAAGTCCCAAGGTTCGTGTGACATGATCATTTCCCCCATTTTGGCAGCTCTTGGTTTGTTGTACGACGTATTGCTTGAGAAGTGAAGAATAAAAAAGATGGAAAGTTACAGGATGGGAGTGTCTCGCTTGTACCCTTGAAAACAAGCCGAGGGCAAGCCGATATTATACCACATGCTGCTTGAATACCCCTCCAGAGGCCCATTGGCTGTTACTGTATTTGCCCTTACATCTGGATCCAAGTGACGGTTGCTTGACAGTTCATTGGCTAACTCATTGTGAAAGCTTGCTGCCCGCCGGCGCTCGTAGAATGACCAGGTTGATGTTTTTTGCAGGCCTACCATGTTTCGCGATATCTTCGCCCGTTCAGGGGACCCTAGAAGGTATGGGAAGGCGAGGTAGTTGTCCAAGGCATACGATTGATTACTGGATGGTTTAAGCCCCTCACGTCACGACTGAGTCAAGCCACGACACAAACGCGGTTCACTCGCAGCCCACTCTCCTCAGCATGGAGACAGGATCTTGAAATCCAATGGCCAGTGCCTGGAAAGTGACACCCACCGATAGAGGCGCGCCAAATAAAGGACAAGGTACTAATGGAAAGCTGGGCTGGACAGAAAGTGAATGCCTGTAATTGTACACCCATCTCACAGCGTCCTTCCCCGACTACTTTCATCCAGTTACTTATTTACAAGCCTACTTAGTTATTTATCCCACTGGTTCTTGCCTGACTGGTATTAGGCTCTGGTGTGGCCAGCTTCAAGCCAGAGCTAAGCTGGGGAGAGAACGCAGTACACTCCATAAAGACCTGGAATTTCGCTGTTTGACCCCGAACGACTCTTTCACATCAATTAGTGCCAAGAACTCTTCATTATCATTATGTAACCTGCGTACATAGTGCACTCTGTATGACGGCTGAGCAACTACATCGGGAATGGTCTTGCTAACAGTAGCGTGGTAATTCGATCGTGTCACTCTAGTCGTGTCTGCCCCAGCGCCCCCACATGTCGAAGCTTTTTGACATCTCCTGATATCAGTTCGATAATCGGGCCCGGTAGTGGCAGAAAGTAAAATATATTAACCAACAAGCCCAGCGAGTCAGCCCGCCTCCACGATTACCCCGGAAGCCTAAGGTGACCTTCGGCGCCGTTGCCAAGAAGAGGAAGCTCGCGAACATCGGGCCCGTCCGTCCCAGTAATTCGGCGCGGGGTGATTATGGCAATGGATTGATTGGCCGAAAGCTCAAAAACTACTTAATTGGAAAGATAAGTCAACTGACGCAGCGATTTGGTTTCTAGATAGGGTATCTGCCAACTGACTCGCGAAACGCGTGTGAGGAACCCGACAACGGCGATATGCGTCATATCAGTGAAGATAACCCCCGTCTGGGAATGCAACTACCTCGAGTCTACATCTTGTTCTAGTCATTGCTTGCCCCTGTATTATTCTTGGAGTACCGACTTGACGTGTGATCCATTCCCCCATTCATTTCCTTCAAGAACTTCTCAAGGGCAGCGTAAGCAGTGGGGTATTTGCAACGTCCCTGACTAGCCACCATGTCGATTATTGAATTCATCGTGCTCGTGGTATGTTCAGTACGAGAACTCTTACTGCAAGCAGAGTGCTGATTTGGAATGCATAACAGGCAGTCCTTGGGGTTGTAGCTAAGGGCGTGTACAATGCTTTCTTGCATCCCCTTCGTCATTACCCTGGCCCTAAGCTCGCTGGAGTCACCCGAGCTTACTACCTGTTCTTCGACGTTCGGGGCATAAGCCACTGGAAGGTCAAGGAGTGGCATGAGAAGTATGGCGAAGTCGTTCGCATTGCACCAGGCGAACTGTCTTACACCTCCAGCCAGGCTTGGCAAAACATTTACGGTAAGTTTTGTGGCACTGATGACCATTCAATCACTTACCCGGTGTGTTACAGGTTTCCCCAGCAAAGACGGAACGGGAAACTTCGAGAAAGATGCTCAATGGTGGAACAAGAACGTCAACGGCGTCGAAAACATTCTTACTGCAGACCATACTGGCCACAAGCGCATGCGCCGATTACAGAACCCAGCCTTCTCGGACAAAGCCTTGAAAGCTCAGGAGTCTGTCATTACCGGCTATGTCAAACTGCTTATCCATAAGCTTCATGGACAGGCGTCCAGCTCCGCAGATGCCATCGTCGACATGAACTCGTGGTACAACTTCACTACTTTTGACATCATCGGAGACCTTGCGTTCGGCGAGCCCTTCTATTGCCTCCGGGACGCCAAATGGCATTGGTGGCTGCATGCTGTTTTCGACATCTTTCAGGCTGGCACTTACCTTCGAGCTGCCCGGCGGTTCCCGTCGCCTTTGTCTGAGATGCTGCTGCTTCTCATTCCGCGTCGCCTGATCAAGACCAGAGTTGCCCAGTTCAACTTTGGAGTCGAGCGAGTAAACCGTCGACTTGAGCAAGAGACAGATCGTCCCGATTTCAGTGAGTCCCAAGCACACTCTGACCGCTCCAGTGCAGCCCGAAACCTGACTTTGCAGTGTCATACATCCTCCAAGGGAGCGACGAGAAAGCCATGTCGGTCGACGAGATGTACACCGCAGCCCAGGTTCTCATCGTTGCAGGCAGTGAAACAACGGCAACTGGTTTGACCGCTGCCACCTCCCTTCTCTGCGAAAATCCTCGCACATTGGAGAAGCTCACAGCTGAGATCCGTGATACGTTCGAGAACGAAGACGACATCACTATTCAAAGCACTGCGGGACTCAGCTACCTGAACGCCGTTGTCGAGGAAGCTCTGCGTCTTGGTCCTCCCGGACCCGGAACCTTTCCCCGCGTGGTTCCCGACGGGGGAAGAACCGTTTGCGGAAAGTTTGTTCCGGCTGGATACTCTGTCGGAGTCCATCACTTGTCTGTCAACCGCTCGCCGATTAACTTTTGTGCTCATGATGAGTTCCATCCTGAGAGGTGGCTCGGGGACCCGAAGTTTGAATCCGACAAGAAGTCCGCAGCTCAGCCCTTCTCGTTCGGACCAAGGAATTGTATTGGAAAGAAGTAAGTGAAACTTCGTTTTTGAAGAAGTTTCAGGACATCGCTGACCGTAGCTTAGTTTGGCGTATGCTGAAATCCGTACAATCATCGCCCGTGTCGTGTGGAACTTTGACATGAAGCTGCATCCAGACAGCGCAGGCTGGCTTGGCAGACAGAAGATGTTCACTACCTGGCATAAGACTGAAATGAAGGTATATCTCTCTGCAAGGGCAAAAAAATAAGACGCGAATGGTAAAGAGCAAAGAGCACATATCGTACAAGTCGTGGGCAATTTAATGCCGTATTCTTTGATGTCTGCTTGGTCTTTTGTGTCTGTGGAAGACTGAGAAGGCGTCTCGAACCATTTCATTGGTCACCCATCTCATAACTTTATAGACATAGCTGGGACAAAGACAGTTCACAAGATCTGTGTCCTGATTTTTTCCAAACATTGGTCTCTCAATCATTTTTCTACTGAGCTCAAGTGTCATAATGGGCTCAATGCTGAAGCAGCCGGGGTTTCTACCGTCTTCTGTGGCCATGCAAGCCAGTCGCTCCAATATGATCCGAGGTGAGTTGCCACAGACTCGACAAGAGTCTTCCCAGCATTTGCAAAGGCCCAACAATCTTTAACATGGTGTAGCAGAGCACCCCAGTAGGCAAGTACAACCAGTGCTTCAGGTCGCCGCTGGTCCAAGAGACTGACATACTCCTTCGGCACTCGGATAGACCATTCCTGTACCGTGCTGTGCCGACGACCCGGCGGAAGGTCCGTGTTTCGCTGAATGTCGAACATGAGCTGTAAGTGCTCAACAGCTTCGACGCATGCTGCCCTCGATGCCTCATTCAGGTCGCTCGCGTTCAAAAGCTCAAGCAGCCCTTTACACTCATCGCCGGTTTCGTGACTATGGTAGCTACTGTTGATGCTCTCTGTGAGGCTGGTGCCGGGCCCCAGATGATCGTCGAGGTGAGCTCTTAGTTTGTCCCACGAGCCGCCCACGATAGTTCGGATCCCTCGGTGGAGGCTCATGCAGTGAACGAGCCTATCCAGTATCTCTGGGAAATTGGCAGGGACAGAGAACGCGTCGAAAAGGACGTGCTGGCTGAGCCACGTGGAGTAGAGAAAGATCGCCAAGAAGTTATCGTTTGACACCTCGGGGATGGCGGCGTTGAACCTCGTGAGCCCTCGCGTCTGTAACCGCGTAGCTTCACCTCGATAGAACGCTTGATTGTCGCCCGCAAGGGTACTCTTGTGCGCTGCCGATATCGCCAAAAGCTCGTCCATAAGATAAGGCGCGCGAAAGGCTTGTTTCATCGACATTTGCTGGTACCTTTCTCGTGTTCGACTATCGCCAAAACCCTGAACTACACCTAAATCGTGTTCAAAGTGATATAGTAGTTCCATATGTCGGAGGTCATAGGATTCTGTCGGTGGGCTCGCATGGCAGCAGTTCGTTGGATTTGTGAGCACCGGCCCCCCAGTGGTCGATTGTGATGCAACAGATGTGGCGGGGCTAGGGCATTGGTAGAGAAAGGCAGATGTCGATGGCATTGACGTTTCGGTACCAAGATATGAACATCGCCGAAGGGCGGTCGTACAGTTGACACAGGCTGGTCGGGATTCGTCGCACTTGACATGACGTTGCTTGCACTCTTTGCACCCAAATCGCGACTTTCGATGTGGCGTTCTCTGGCGCATGTTAAAGTTCATCACCACCAGGCTACGAATGGTAGTGGGGTTGAAACAGGTGGGTTTTCTGATCTGGTCGTTTCGCAAACGGGAAGTCTACCAAGGGGCTCGAGGCTGGAAGGACGTGTCTTTCTTGCCTCAACCAAGGAATTGAGGTAATGCACGGTGCCTAGGTTCGAACCTGGAGCAGCCGTGAGCATGATCCGCTGCGGGAGGGCCGAAGACTCCTTTAATGTAGGCCGATTCATTCTGTCCCGTGCGCCTCGGCGACAAGCCACCCCGCTAGCAAGCATTCCCCGGGCCCACGCACTGTGCAGCTTCAAGCTGTCCACTTGCTACTATCATGGTAGGGCTGTTCTGCAGAAGCAGGTAAAGACGTCGAAATTGCTGGGTATTTCATGAATTTCATCCGGACTCTTATATTTATTTGTATCTACTAGTTCAGCGGAGAAGCTAGACCCTCGGAATGAGAGCAACGAACCTTAACATGTCTCGGCTGGGTTCTCGTACATAAATACGCGTAACGCGTATATCATCTTGGCGGTCGTGTATTTACTCTCGCGGGCGTCAAGGGTTTCCAAACCTGCATACAAAGACAGAAAGCATTCTAGAACAAGATTTTTTTTTAAACGCGGAGTACTTGAAGAATTTATCATGACCAATATCAGCAAGCATAATCCAGAATTCACAGCCGTTATAAGCTACTGGCAGATGTTTGCCTACATCGATACCAGTTTGCCTGAGACCTGTCACAGTTTGAACTGACCGAAATACTACTGGGTGGCCTGTTACAGTCATTTTTAGGTCAAACGGGGTCTTAATTGTCGTATCCCGCCCGAGCATCCCGTAAATTGAGTGATTGGATGGTGGCCAGTCTGTGTTCCGCGTAAAGCTTTTCCAAAGCCAATCAAATCTGCTTCAGTACGGGCGGGGACGCATGGATGCGGTATGTGGGACAAGGAAGATGAAGAAGAACAAAAAGACAGCTTGTGTGGTCAGTGTTTTCAGCCGTCAAAAGGCCCCGAGTTCAGAGCAATCAATCTCTGCTCAAACCGTCCAGCAAAAGAGACAGACAGCCCTAACGATGACGAGGTGCAAAAGATTATGGACGATCTGGGAATCGAACCCAGGACCTACCGCATGCTAAGCGGTCATTATACCACTAAACCAATCGCCCATCTAGGATGATCTAGCCCGGACTTGAACCGGAGACCTTCAGTGTGCAGTGAGGCCATCGTGAGACGGCCTCAATCTGTTAGACTGACGTGATAACCAACTACACCACCAGACCACGTTTTTGTTGAGTGACGCACCGAGAAAGTGGTTCTAGTTCACGTGGGATCGCGCAACCGAGATGCGCAACACCTGGTGGAGATGCCGACTCGCAGATGGAAGCTCCGCGCGTGGAGAAATCCCTGATTCCACAACCACCGGGCTATGCTTTCTGGACGAGGGCCCAGAAGCTGACGCTCACGTAGATTTGGCCCAGGCACAAAGTTTCCTTCAGCTCTGTATTGACCTTTTTGGGTTCTCAAGGAACTTTTTACTCCGTAACTCATGGCCCGCTGAAGCCTTCCGCTCAAAGGCTTCGACGGTGGCTGACAGCTGGCGAGTGCCAGGTCACTATCTGATTATCTAAGCTCTGAAGCCAGGGGTCTCGCGGGTTTTGCGCTCTTTGTCGGCCTTCGGAACATCACGCAACTTGAGAGCCTGTGAACCGCCGAATCTCGTCACTTCATCGCAAGACTCATCCCACGTATCCCTCATGTCCAACGGCCAAGCAAACGAAACCACATCTCTCCTTCCATCTCGAAGCACTCATCCCGACGCAACCGAAGAAGAGACGATGAGCAGCCAGGCCTTTTGGAGAGTCGGAGCCATCTTCGGCGCCACCGCTGTTGGTCTCGGGGCCTTCGGAGCCCACGGCCTGAAGAGCCGCATCTCTGATCCCGCGAAGATTGCAAGCTGGTCGACTGCCGCCCACTACCAGGTACTTTAGAATCCACGATTGATTTTCTCTCTGAGCATTGCGTGAAAGTTATGTTTTAGCTGACCCGAGAATCAGCTCATTCACTCCGTTGCTCTGCTGATCGCCCGCTCGAACCCTGTCGCGTCAGGTCTTTTTACTGCCGGCATGACCCTGTTCAGCGGCAGCATCTACGCCCTCATCCTCAACCCTGACCTCAAGTTCCTCGGTCCCGTGACCCCAATTGGAGGCCTTGCCCTTATTGCTGGTTGGCTCGCCCTGGCCTTCACTAAGGGACGCGTGGGATTCCGCATCTAGTGGCCGTACTCGTCGTTCTCCTCCATTTCAAGCGCCTAACTTGATATGAGGCTCAATCATAACTTCGACATCTTGTACCGGAATACTGCCCTCGCACATACTGCCCCTGTGCTCCGTGTACTCTTATCTGTAGTATAGATCCATGCGACGATGGCTCTCGTGTATGAAGAAATCTCCCCTTTTGAACACGTAACGTTTGTTCCGCCAGATTCTGTGTCGCGATTGCCTGCTCTCCAACATGCGCAGCTGATGGGTGGATCTCGAGGGACCTAATTGCATGCAGACCGTATTCGTCCCCCGACCTCTCTCTCTCTCTCTCTCTCTCTCTCTCTCTCTCTCTCTCACTGCGCTAGTTCTGTGATCCCTGTAGGCTCTGCACCTATTGCCCTTGTGGCCTCGGTTGTCTTTTTTCGTGCCTCTGCATAGAGCATAATACACGAAGACGATGGGGTGTGAAGTATGGAGCCGGGGACAAAAAGACAATTGCAAGGAACATGGCATTGTGTTCAGGTCTGTTCAATATTCATGTTATTCACGTGAGAGCCAAGGAGGCACTCCCGCTCCAGGGCGCCAAGCTGGCTCCAATCCTTCTGCTCAATCCTGAGTATTAGCTGCAATTCCCTTTCGGAAATTTGTCTGCATACACGGTTCATTCATCATCCATGCTCTTCAGCTGCCGGGTGCCCTTGCATGGAGGAGGTAGTAAGCTTACTTGAGCTTTGCGATGGAGTGGCAACATGGGCGTCATCATCAGCCCTACCCATGGCTGGGAACAGGCTACTCGCGATTGAGCTGCGATAACTAGAGTCATATTGGGAAAATTCGTCTGACAAGAGCTAGCTCCTTCCATGCAGATTGTTTCCACGAAGGCGCAGTCAGGTTCTGGTATGTTTGCCTTTTTAGGCCGAGACTCGGCGATAACTGGCACTAGCCTATCGATATCTATGGGGCTTAGACATGAGAAGAATCCCATTTGGTATTGTCTGATCTTCAGAATAATGAGCACCAGAAGATGACGGACAGAGAAATGCGTCAGATATGCCTAGATTGGTCTCGAGATTCGAGATATGACCCACACTACCTTACAAAAGTGGACAAAGTCGAAAGCTCTCTTGGCAAATCTCCTCGTATAAAACCGCGAATCTCCTTCAACTAAGAAGGAGAGATTGGTAACATATACTCATCCTATCAATCTTATCCCATTCCTACCAGCTACACAAACAGCAGCAAACATGACGAACCATCACACCCCACGTCCCAAGACCATGCGAGCCGTGTTCTGGGAAGGCAAGCCCTACGAGATGGCCGTGAAGGCCGACGTCCCGCTGCCGCGTCTCAAGGAGCCTGAAGACGCCATTGTTCGTATTACCACGTCGGCCATCTGCGGGACTGACTTGCACGTTTACCACGGCGTCATGTCCAGCAACGAGGTTCCTTACCCCGTTGGCCATGAAGGGATGGGCATTGTCGAAGAGGTCGGCGAGGCCGTTGATAACCTACAGGTTGGAGATCGCGTTGTTGTCTTCGGCTTGTCTGAGGACGGCGTCATCAACACGGACAACCAAATATTTCCGGTGTCGTCCGGATTTGGCCTTGGCAAGGACTTTGGTGACCTTGGAGGACTTCAGGGTAAGCTTTCAGGATGCCAATGTTTTCTACTGTTGTCATGACTATGCACACTATGTGATTCTGACATCATCTGCAGCGGAGTATGTTCGTGTGCCTTTTGCAGACAGCACCCTCATCAAGATCCCCAAGAAGCTGTCCGACAAGGAATGGCTCTTCCTCAGCGACGTTTTCCCCACGGCGTGGGAGGGTCTCAACTGGTCGGGTTTCCAACCCGGCGACTCTGTCGCTGTCTTCGGCGCAGGCCCCGTCGGTCTCCTATGTGCCTACAGCGCTATCATCCGTGGCGCAAGCCTCGTCTATGTTGTCGACCACATCCCTCAGCGCCTCGCTAAAGCCGCCAGCATCGGCGCCGTGCCCATCAACTTCACGAAGGGTGGTTCTGCGTCGGAGCAGATTCTGGCCCTTCGACCGGGAGGCGTCAACCGCAGCGTCGATTGCTGTGGGCAGGAATGCATCAACGAGGAGATGAAGCCTCAGCAAGACTTCATCATCCGCGAGGCTGTTTCCGTCACCTCTGCTGGCGGGGGCATTGGTATCCCGGGTGCTTACTGGGCCCAGGAGAAGAGTGCTGGCGCGCCAAATGCTGACAAGATGAAGAAAAATATCAACTTTCCGATCACGGAGTTCTTCGCCAAGGCTCTCACGATGAAGACTGGCAGCGTGGAAGGTCAAGCGACATTCGCCGCATTAGTGAAGCTGGTTGAGAGCGGGCGGGCGAGGCCGGGTTTCATCACAACGGCCGAGTACGACCTTGACGACGCGCCCAAGGCGTACAAGAGATTTGACAAGAAGCTTGAGGTCAAGGTGCTCTTCCGCGGAGTCGGCAAGGAGGGGAGAGATGATTATGATTGGGATGATGAGAAGGAATGTAAGCATGCGGGCCAGAATGGGACTGACAGCAGGTAAGCACCCGATGTGGAGTTGAAGGAGCGAGTTGACTGCTTACAAAATGCCAGGTCTTCTGGGCGGGTCAAGAGGGCGAGGATTCACTAAGTGTCACGGATATTCAAGGAGTTGAATTGCTAAACAATGGACGCTAAGCTCGCGATTGTAGCTGCGTGGGCCGATGGTAGAATTGACATCCCTTTTCAATCTTAATGACTCGCGCCAGCAATGATATTAAGATACACAATCATGAGAATGCAGGCTTCTGGTCGGCTCCCTTGACGTCAGTCAAGTACGAGACACGGTCCTTGCAGTAAAACTCAACGGCAGGCTTGCCCTCCAAGCTCGCCTTTCCGTCGTCTAATCCGCCAGCCTTGATACAGGTGACGTCCGGCATGAGGTCCAGTTCAGTGTATAGACTGGAACCGCAATTGCTGCAGAAGAAATGCCGGTTGTTCTTGCCCGAATTTCCCGTGATGTCGTAGAACTTGGGCTCACCTTTGAGGCTCAGTTAATATCACGCTGGCGTGTTGGAGGTCCTAGACGAAGCGTCGGAATTACGTACCCTGAGTAACCTTAAAGGAAGCGCGAGGAACTACGGCGTTGGAGGTGAAGGCAGAACCACTCCACTAGTTACATCAAGTCAGCTCCCTGCTTGGCGGACCCGAGACATGCTGTTAACAAACACACCTTCTGACAGTCTGTGCAATGACACAATGCAGTGGCTTGGGGGTCCTCTTCAGGCATTCGTTAGTGTTGCTTTCAGAACGACTCTTGGGAAATGCCATGTCCATTTAGTCAAACATACCACTCTCGTACACAATCGCCTTGCACATACAGCTTCCCTTAAGGCCCATGTTGTATATCTGATGTGAGATTGCGAGTTTGACAGGTGAGTGTACGTTGTTAGTTTTTTGGGAGGGATTACTTGGAAGACAAACATGAGGGGTTCAGAATACGTCTGATCACCGTTTATATACGTGTTTGAAACCTTCGGCTAATGCTAGTGCCGGCAACAAGGAATCTGCTCCTCGTGCTGTCATGATACCATGAGAGATGGAGTTGGTGCGGGGTTTAGTCTAGTCGCACTGCCCCTTCGAGTTATCCCCACGGGCCAAGCTAGGATGCAGGCGAATCATAATTAGCCCAACATCCCCATCTCGCTTACATATCAACATGAATTCCGGCGGGCAATTTTGTCATTTAAAGGGCGTAAACTAGCATTAAAAAAACCCCCCCATCCGAATTTGTGGCGAATTTCTGGAGGACATTTCCTTTGCAAGACTGTCTCCTCAGAAATTCTGACTAAGAAGGGCCACAATGCCAGGATTCCTGTCGTGTTACTGGCAGACCTCGAGCTGCGGATGTCAAAGGTCCGCAACGACAACGTCCAGTCTCGGAGGAACCCAAACAGTGACGAAAATTTGTAAAAAGGCCAGGAGAACTTCCTCCTTAGCTGCTGATACTAGTTATTGGCGTTCCGTTTCGTATCAAATTTGGCATCGTTCTTTGGCTCGACAGACCCCACAGTAATCTCTAGATATTGGAAACAAGCTTTACGGACCAGAGGGCACGCCATTGAGAAGATGAATCCTTGCGATTCGGAGGGAGTAGCTGCGTCACTTTGCCCTGAGGGGTTCGATAGTAGTCAGTTCTCTTTCAAAATTCTTTTGCCATCCAGCGTGTCTTCTCTTGCTTGACAAGAAACCATGTAAGAGCCGTTAGGTGAACATTCTCCTTCGCCTTTGCACGAGAGAGGACCCAGTTATTATGAATCTCTGAAGTCAGGACGAATATGCTTTACTTCCCTCATCAACGTCAGTCTCAAGGCGATCCTTGCTATCAATGTTGGTTTCAAAAGCTACAGAACTAATATTAGCTTTCTTCTTTATGAGGTTAAGGGAATTGTCGTAGAGATTTACTTCAAGACGGAAGAAATTGCCCCTGTAGGTCAAATTTAGGGCGTTGTTTGTTACAGTTGGCCCATACGACCATAGGCAGAGGGGGATCGCGATAATGAAGGGCTGGTGTGAATTACGTTAGGATTTGCGGGACTTATAAAACGAAGAGGCTTCTTTCAATTGACTAGGAGTGTTTGAGCAAGACATAAGAAAAACAAGGCGTAACGGTTGGAATGATGGTACTGGGTGGGACTGGAAGAGGCAAGACGCAGGTAACAACAGGAAAGGGTTTCCACACAACTCGGTTACGGTTTGAAGCCAAAAGAGCAGAAACACCGTTGGATTGGGAAGAAATATAAAGGTAAGACTCAAGTGGGAAAAGGGAGACAACATTAATGGCATATTACGAGCAACTGCCGTGCATGACTCTAGGTTGCTCACCATCGTTGTAAGCATTGTATGTGTAAGGTGTACAAATAATGTGGAAACTGAGAGCTCATCCTGTTCAAATCAGCAAGCTAGCTAGCTACCTGCTGTGACAATTACGAATAGCCTGAATTCTCGAGTTACCTTCTGGCCTTCGTCGCAACCGGGGCATCCACAATTAAAAATCAAAATGGAGGGCATAGTTGTGCACTCATCTTATCTATGTCCTTCAACTTACTGGTTGTCAACTCGGTCAGTCTGTTTAAGTCACTCGCTCCACTTGAGAACCTGGGTTAAACGTGCTCAATTGACTATCAGCGCCGGCCTGCGCGAGAAAACATAAAGCATGTACACTTATAGATGGACAATGTATTACGCGCCTTTAAAAGTGTACTGTGTGCTCCTCGACTTAGAACCCGTCCCACGGCAGCCCTGAGCATTTGTCATTGCCGGCGTTTCGATCTTTGGGATCGTGGTAATCCCGTCGTACAGCCTTTTCCTTTCTTGTTCCTTTTTCTTTTTCAGTGATTGTTATAGGCTGTCCCAAAATATTTTTCTTTGTTGAAAGCTGCATAATTGCTATCGTTGACGCTTTATTTTGCTAAATTTTATACCAACGAGGAATGTCAGCGATGCATGAACGCTAGCGCTACAGTGTAACACTCTTCTGCGCCTTCTCATGTATCTTTTGTTGCCATTGGTGCTCAATTTATGCCCCGTTCCGGCTTGTCATTCCAGGAGGTGTTCGACTGGGCTATTGGCTTCTGGTTCGGTCGTTAAAAAAAGGGCAAAACGAAGGTTTTTACTGACAACCAGGGGAGGTGATGCTAATCGCGCTTGATGCCACCTAAGCATAGAATGCTCTGCCGGAGATACTTGATACAAAGGGCTGTGTGACCCAACTTGAAGGAGTCCCAAGCCGCGAACTCGTCTCTCGAAATGCCGAGCCTTGTATTTATGATTGACTTGGGTGATGCTAGCTACTTTGCTTCTGGTTAGCGAGACTTCGAGTACGAAGCGTTGTCAAATGTTCATCAAATAGCGAATTGGATGAAACACAGAGAGCAGCCAGCCGCTACGCTTATCATCTGGGGACAGCACACCACTGATGTCTGCCGGTGAGACCTGAACCTTTTTTTCTGCGCTGTTTTTGTCTGCCAAAAATTAGCCACAGCTAATTCTGGAGGTGCGGTCAGCTATGTTACACGAGAGTCCCAGCTAATCGGTTAACTTACTTGAATATAGTTGCTGCCAATTTCCATGTGTTTCTTGCATTCTTGTGGCATTTAGCAGCATCTGACGATCCACATACACGAGATCTGGCTCGAAGCCAGCCGTTTTTCCTAAGGTGACAACCTTTGGGGGAATTAACAGTGATGGCGGTGGTGTTAAAGATGCTGATAGACGGGGTAAGGCGGGATACACACTCACTGGCCCATAGGGCAGTAATCCAGTTCTTGGAAGACCTCTATCACGAATGACAATACCAGTTAGAACGACGATGCCAACTGCGAGAAGTGTTTCCCACAACAGCGTCAAAGCATGTCGTTTGGAGCCAGCACGTTGAACCCGGAGCGTCTCATCGGCTAGACTGAGATCCTCCGAAGACAAGTCGGATTCGTCGCGAAAGGGCTTCGCCCACTTTCCGGACATCGTCACATATTGAAATGGCCCTGGAAGTTTGCGCAAAGAAAAAAACAATAGCCCAAGTTTCACAAGGCAGTCGCGTTGAGAGATGTGAAGTGCTCTCTGTCGTTCACCGTGCCCGATACGAAGATGGCACCAAGAGAGGGCAATAGTCATCTAACCGTTGAACTCGTGCCGGATCCATGACCTTTTTGTCCCCGCACCTCGATGATCGATCTGTGCCGAGTTCCGATATCACCAGGATTCGGGCCGCAAGATAGCGAATGTAAGATAATCAAGTGGCCATGGCCAACCGACATGCAGGTGTTCCAGGTGTCAATAGCACACCACTAAGTGCATGCTTCTATAAGCATGAATTTGGCTGGCTTACTTAGCCTGGACTTTTGCCTTGTTTTGAAGGTTCCACAACTCAACTTCATCTTTCCACAGCCCCAATGCTGGATGATTCCATCTTGATTCCACGATACCACTTGCCATTCCGAGCCTCGGCTCATCCGCCTGAGCCACATCATGCAGATATCCCTGCTGCCTTTGGACGCCGCGTGGGACCCAACCTTGCCGACCGCCGACGGCGAGGAATATTGCTGGACGCCGTTGCAACTTGCTGCCAGAGGCGGAGAACTGGATAAAACCCGGGAGATCCTTACCGTCAATCCGGCCGCCGTCAATGAGCCCCCACATGGATACTACGGACAGATGGCCATTCAGGCTCATGGATGCACGGCCACGAACAGGCCGTGCGGATGCTGGTCGACGCCGGAGCCGATATCCACTTCTGCGGGGGCAACAACTTCCAGAGGAACGCCTTACAGATCGCCTGCGGATATGGGAACGAGAAGGTCGTCGACGTCCTGCTAAGTGCGGGTGCCAAGGTAAACGAGGTGTTATCGACGCCTACACGTTGGACACACGGGTCACCAGCGCCATCAGTCGCCGTGACACGATACGATGGAAGAACGGCACTGCAGGCAGCATCAGAGCGAGGACATGAGCATCTGGTTAGCCGACTGCTAGAGCTAGGTGCGGGTGTAAATGCTCCGCCGTCACCAACGGCGGGCTACACGGCATTGCAAGCTGCAGCTGGCGGCGGCTACACGGCGATATTGAAGCTTCTCCTCCAACACGGGGCTGACATCAATGGTGCCTCAGCAAAGTACAAGGGCTACACGGCTCTTTAAGGGGCATGTTTGCGAGGTCATATCGAGGTCGTCGACCTCCTCCTTCAGGAAGGTGCCGATGTCCACGCTCTGGGAGGCATTTACAGAGATGGGATGGCTTTACATGCGACAGCCGAGAAGGGCCGCGTAGACATAATCAAGCGCTTATTGGCAGCCGGTGCTGATGTGAATGCTTGCAGTTCCAAGAGAGGAAGAGGACAGACTGCACTTCAGAGCGCCGTTGCTGGAGGCCACAACCAAGTGATACAGATTCTAAGAGACAATGGTGCTGTAGGAAGGACTGGGGGAGGAAAACTTTTATTTCCTTGAACGTTAGGCTTTGAGGAAGGACTATGTTGTTGTGACCTTCCCTTCGGTATGGGTGAACTGGTGGGGCGTAGATCCTGCAGCCAAAGATAATTACTAGCTTGGAATTTACGCTTTGCTACAGACTTTCAGGCCTTATCTGTAGGTTTCTCTTCACTCGACATTGCCTAACGGCAATAGTGTCAATGTTCGAGGCCAGATTACACAATGGCCTTGTGTCAACCGTCATTTCAGCATCATTTCCATATCTCAGCCACAAAGACTCAGGGTACACTATAAACCGATTTTCTCAAGACAGTCGATGGGGAGCTGCCGGCTACTCTACTAAACACAGTAGCAACGGCAATTACTACTATAGCGCAAGTAGGACTGAGAACAAGCCCGTGGCTGGCTATCTCGTATTGGGAAAGCGTCATGGCCATTGGCTAAGGCGGAGAGGAAACGGACGTGAAAACCATACCCACCTCCAACAACGTCTGAGCAGGGCGATGCGTATATAGATAGAGAGGTCTATCGATTCTCAGACCTAATCTGAGATTAAATTTGAAAAAGGTTGAAGATGAGTTGAGAAATCTTGAAAAGAGTGATTTATGAGATCATGACAGCAATAGGCGCTGAAGTACGGTAATGACTGTGTGTATTCTGCTGTAATGACTGAATAACTAATGATATTCTGATAATGATAATGTGCGTGCGCTGCTGTTGTCCTATCCTCTGTAATGACTGTGACTATCCTTCCCTTTTATATCCAGCTGCCAGGCCCTTGCGTACTTTGGGTGTCTGGCTGCCAATCCACCCCATCCCATCACAGTATCCGTTCCTAACACTGGTTTTGTATTGCATTTCTAATTGCGAATTTCACAGCTGATGGTTGCGGCAAAGAATGCAGCGCGAATGCCCAGGCTGATCAAGATATAAAACTTGTGCCAGGCCGCTTATCATGAATTCACCTTCCACTACGACGTTGGCCGGAGAGAGATTTTGACGCATGGGATTATGGCAGTACCGAGTGTCTTGGTGATGATGAGTACTTCGATCGCGATGACTTTGGCGGCTTCTAGAATGGACCCCATGTTCATAAGCTTATGCAGTTTCACTGTCATGCCAGACTGTTATCAGACGTCTTCCTGTTCGAGCAACAAAGGACGGCCGGCCTATCAAATTCATCCAAGTCGATGCAAGCGAACCTGGCTTGGGCCACCACTAGACGAAGGACCGGGACGGGTGGGAGGAGTGACGGGGGAGGGAGGCGATTGTTTGCTCGCGGCTTTGCGGGGTCTGCGTTTGGAATTGGCGCGCATTTCAACTGTTTTCCTCTTGGCGGTTGGTGATGAGAAGTGATATGCGCGCATCTGCATCTGCATCTCGCACCATCTCTAGGGGGGGACATCCATGCATGAGAAGCGAGTGATGGGCCGTACGATCGACTGGGAGACGTCGACTACCAGCCGGCGGAAATGAAGCATGTAGTCCCTGACCGAGAGGTGAAGGTGGGTCTACTCAGGTGAATGGGCGAGGCCCAGGGTTGAAGAGCAGATTCATCACATATCAGCAAGGCCATTGGCGGCTGGCGGTTCTGGGCGGCGGGGTCGGGCTTGGTTGCTTTCGCCTGTTTGGGATGCCTCGCAACCTGGGCTTCCAGATCTGGACGGGGAGTGAACACCAACGACTGGATGTGCGTGACTCGGTCGACTGTCGACATCCAACAACAACCCATGCCGCAGCAACAGCAGCGGTCTTCGGAGAACCGACCAGATACCGGCAAACGAAGCGAGCTTCCACGGCCAGATCAGAGGGCCGACAGCGTGGCCATGGCCATCAATCTTGATAGCATGTGCATTGCAGAAGTCAGGAACCCGCAAGTGGGTGGTACAGATGTGCGACATGTCTGGAGCGGATGGACGGACTTGGAAATGACACAAAGACAAGACGGTGGGCACATATGGTGAAGATATGAGGTGAGGGAGAACTTCACCCTCAGCTTGTCGATCCAATGTTGTTGGATGGCGGCGGGCGGGAGCTTGGGCCGCGGAAAGCTTCATTGGACAAGCACTCAGTGCCTGGGAGGAAGCAGCGGGCGGCGGGTGGCTGGCCCTGGCTTGGTTCGTCACGGTACGTACCTGCAAGGTTGCTGGCACGGCCAGCCATGGACGCACAGACACGCATAGTGGAGCATCTCCCGACGCATCCAGCCAATGGAGGCGGCCGAATTGCCGCCCGCCGTGACCAAGGGACCAACGGGGAAGAAACCCCACTGGAGCTTTCCCTTACCGAAACCTGCGAATCACAGTCCCCCGCCAGGGTCTCCCGCCTTTGCCTACCCAGATTTGCCCGTTCCCTCTTCACCAGTTACAATACCTCGTTCCACCACATCAGCCATTGACACTATCTGTCAACCCCATTTCTCGCCGCCCATCACATCAGCACCGCCCGCTGCCATTCGACCGCCGCCACCCAAACCAAGGCAATCAGCCGCCCCCAATATGCACCTGTCTACCATGTGTGCCGGCCCACGCAGCTTTCTGCAGAGCTTCGCCTTGCAGCTCCTCCATGACCGTTGCCAGTTGTTGGCCAATTCCATTGCGCCGTCTCCATCGGCGGTCAGGTTGATGGGATGGTCGCATCTCGAGGTATCTCCTCCCCGTCAATTCCACGTTTCCCCAATGACAGTTGGCACAAGAGGCACTGGAAAGCACCCCCGGCCCTTCTTATCACCTCGTCGCATGATCGGTCCAACAGACCAGCTGGCAGAAGACGCCCAAGCACAAACGTGATCATGGTCAACGTCGACATTCAGGCTGTGTGAGGCCACGCCCGCAATCTCACTTGTTCGACCGACAGGTCCGGATACACAGGCTTCTTCAACGGATGTCACCTGTGCCGTCCTTGCCGTTATTCGGTTGCCTAGAGCCGACCGTGAACAAATCTTGATTACCTAGACGGCATCGACAATCACAAGCGCTGCGAGCGACTCTGCCCAACTTGTCTTCCGCCGATCACACTCGTGGCTCCGGAACCAACGCATCCATCCCGCTTCTGGGCCCTGGCCGCTGTCTTCGATAGCTGTCTGCCGAGCACACGGCCGCACCTTTGCCCAAGAGCTTGCAGCGTGCAGCGTTCTCCTGCATGGCACCCACACCTCTAGCGCCCACGCACCGGCCTGCATTGTGTGACATCCGCCGGCGGGGAGCAGCCAGAATCGTGGCCAGCCAATATTAAAGTACGGTCAGCCGCTGGGCCTGTTGCCATTCACATTCTGCCATTCGAGCCAAAGAACCCCTTCGTCCCTCTTCTGCTCTTTGATTGCACGACCCCAGAGCGGCCGCAGCCAGTTGACCCCTCCACATGGCATATTCGCCGCCATATCACCCATTCTATACACCCACAAGTACTACCACACACTTGATTGAATCACCGACTCGACCGTATCTGTCAGCGGCGTGACGGAATTGTCGACATTTGTGCTCCTCACACAGGCCACACCCTCTAGGATCGAGCCACTAGGTCCTCTCCACTTCGGAGCGTTTCCGATCTGACTTCCATATATCCCCTGTGGCCGCCTCGAGCCCGCGGATTGGCACGCGCCTGTCCATCTTCTTGTCCCGTCTCTCGTTACACCGTCGTAACATTGCCTCTCCTCCTGCTCACGGCCCCGCCTCGGAGGGATCTAGCATTCCTTTGGCTTGCTCATCCCGTTGTTGTCGAAAGCATCTCCACAAGGCGAGCCAACTCGACCCGGACGGGCTTCCATAGCAGGACCAACCCAGCCAACAAAACGCCACTGCTGCGGCTACATGACCCTCACTGCGCCTACGATTCATACGTTGCAACCCACTCCGTATGTCGGCATAACCTATACTCTGCGCGCAGTCGCTTCATCGCGCAGCTTGACTCGAGCTTCACGTCTTCGCAACCATGGCCACTCGCATCCGCGACATGGCAGACGCTGCCAGCAGGACGGCAGCGCAACTGGCTAAGCGCATCGCCATCACTCCCAAGCCTGACAGTCCGCCTGGCTTAATAGAGGCCTTGACTGTGGACCCGTGGGACAAGTCCGGGAAGTATGGAATGGGATGGACCTACTTCGCTCTGGCTCTTATGGGAACAGTTCTTCTCATGCGATTCTGGCATTTCTGGCAGGACAAGATCCGGCAAGCCATCTACAAGCAGGAAGTGGAGGAATACTATGCCAACTTGTACAACACCGACCCCGACTACGCCCACGCAGTACACACTGGACAGGCACAACATTTCTTCCCCGACTCCGAAGGACTAGGAGAGAAGCAGTTCAAGCCCAAAGCTCACTTCTCCTCTGTTGGTTTCGTCAATGACACTCTGGCCCTCTTCCGATGGGTCTTCTATCGACCCATTCCCGACTTCGTTTGGGGCAGCCACCGATTCACGTTCTCCTCACTGGCTGTCATTACCTGCGGTCTCATTGCCCTAGCGTTTGTGACGCTCTATTGCTTCCTCCAACAACCGCTGTACTGGCAAAGCATTCAGTTTGGCTCCCCGCCTGTGGCTATCCGAGCTGGCATGATTGCCGTTGCCCTCACGCCCTGGATCATCGTGACCAGCATGAAGGCAAACGTCATGTCCATCCTTATTGGCATCGGTCCCGAGCGTCTCAACGTCTTTCACCGATGGGCAGGCTACCTTTGCCTTTTCTTGTCCCTGGTCCATACAATTCCTTTTTACGTCCAGCCGGTCTGGGATGATGGTGGTATGGACGTCTTCTCGCGCCTTTTTGATGGCGGAAGTGGTGTCATCTACGGCACTGGCATTGCCTGTCTTGTTCCCCTTGTGTGGCTTTGCGTCGCGTCCCTGCCGTTCATCCGCCGCATCGCTTACGAGCTGTTTGTCATGCTCCATGTGCCTGTTGGTATGGCCTACGTTGGACTCTTGTTCTGGCACACCAAGAACTACTTGGCGTCTTGGGACTATCTCTGGGCAACGATTGGAATCTGGGTACTCTGTTACCTTATCCGCCTGGTCAACCTCAACTGGACGAGGCCGTGGCGATTGAGTTTCATGGTTGGTGATGAAGCCGCCATCAGTCTCCTTGCCGAGAACGCCATAAAGGTTACCATTCCAACCCAGATGCGGTGGAAACCTGGCCAATATGTATACCTGCGCATGCCAGGCGTCTCATTCTTCGACAACCACCCTTTCACCATCTCGTCACTCTGCAGCGAAGATTTCCCTTCGGAGTACGGCGAGCAGTATAGAGACTGCATTCTAGTCTTCAAACCGTACGGTGGCTTCACCCGGAAGGTCCTCGACATGGCCATCGAAAAGGGTCCATTCCACACTTATCGTGCGTTTCTGGATGGGCCATATGGGGGTATGCGCAGAGATCTCGCTGCCTTTGACACTTGTATCTTGATTGCAGGAGGAAGCGGCATCACGGCATTGATGTCGCAATTGCTTAACTTGATCAAGCGCATGCGTGATGGGAAAGCCATCACAAGGAAGGTGGTCGTGGTCTGGGCCCTCAAGAGACTCGAGTCCATGGATTGGTTCCGCGAAGAACTTCGGATTTGCCGCGAATCTGCCCCTCCGGAAAGCGTCACCTGCAAGTTCTTTGTCACTTCAGCAGTGCGTAACCGGGCCATGATGATGGGAGGTGTAGACCGCACCGCGCCTCGAGCTTTGAGTCATCTTTTCCATGACAAGTTGGACGGTTTCGTGGCAGGCATCGCATCAAAGCGCAACTCGGCTCTGATTCAATCTGTGGCGCAAGGCGACCCAGACCGCGAGCAAGAGTTGCGCGCCGAGCAAGAGGACAGAATCACAGCGCTGCCACAGCAGAAGTATCTGCAACCTCATCAATATCCTCCCCCTCCACCAGGACCGCCACCATCGAACCGGTACTCTGCTCAAGAAGAGTCGTTACGAAAGCTCGAGGGCCGTGAGTATGACGAGGAAGAGGACAGAGACACGAAGAAGCGCGAGTTCCACTTCCCTCCGATCAACACCAAGGGCGAGGTGCCACATTTCAATTACGCCCCGGCATCGCCTCGGAAGGTGCCCGAAACAAGTCCGCGGAACTCAGATGTTCCAGTGCGACCACCCGAGCTGGCGCATTTGAGAACTACCAACCTCCCGGGCGCCGGCCAACCTCGTCCAACCAGCACGTTTGGCCCGCCGTCAGGCTTCGACTTTGGCTTCCCCGAGACCCCAACCGAGTTCCAGAAGAGTCTTATGCGCTTCGCCTTCCCCGTACCCCATCAGATTGATGGCGGTTGGTCTGTTGAGTATGGCCGGCCGGACCTTGGGTACATGCTAAAGGAGTGGGCTACCGGAGGCGCTGACGGAAGAGGCATCCTTGGCCGCCGGACGGCTGTGTTTGTGTGCGGCCCCCCCGCCATGCGCGTTGGCGTTGCGAATACAGTTGCGCGGCTGCAGGCGGCGATTTGGGGTGATGAGATGTTGGAGGAGATTTACTTGCATACCGAGAATTACGCCCTCTGAAATGTGAATTCGGGCCTGTATTTGTAATGACTGGATGGAAAATACTTGGCGTTCGATACCACGGGGGACGGTTGTCGCTTATTAATGAAGAAGATTTCATAACTTCACACAATTCTGGCAGGATGTTTCACGAAATCCGATGATATTTTTTTCTCATGCTCTTTAGGGCGGGTGACCACGCGCACGATGTACCTGGATAATCACCCAGAGTTGCAGGACAGTAGTTGCTTCAGATAGAGCATGATTTCCATGTATGAAGCCCTGTATGTTTGAGTGGGATGCGCTTGTTGATGTTGAACAAGATCACCTGACGAACGATGTGATCGAGGCCGCTGACACTGGCGTGGAAACATTCAAGGCCTCGGGAGTATGGCTGTACCGACTCACCAGCAATAACCCCACCGCATGAACCAGTGGCCTAATTCTCTGTCCATTGTCATCGCCTTTTAAGAATTCTCACGCTGAATGAGGGACCACCAATGAAGAAATTCCCTGACATCACGCCACTCCAGACAGCTTGACCATCTCAAATCTTAGCAGTGTATCATTGCTTTAAGGTCAAGCCGGAGCATCTACATGGCTTGTTTTAGTTTCCACCGTCTTGTCATAGAAAGAAGGTAGGAAGTGCATGTATTCTTGCTCTGCGTATGAGATCACATCTATTCTGTATTCAGGCTTAATAGTTGACAAATTGACCAGATCTACCGCCACTTTGGTCTCTCAAGTCTTTTGTTGTCTCAATGAATTCCTGCTAAGGTGTTCTCGAGCCAGAGAAACCAGGCGCTGCAAAGATATCATGACGCGAATCAAAAGTAAGATACTGACTCGCTTAACGGGCGGGAACTAGCTTGAGGGCCCGCATGTACCCAGTTCCTTGCCTTTTGACTTATCCTTGTAACATGTTAATGGTAGTACCTCCAGTATGGGTGCTGTTCCATCTGGCCGTCTTCATCGTAATCAATCACGACACCTTTGGGTGGCTTCCCAAAGATCCGATCCCGACGTTTGTTTTCCCTGATGGTCATGACGGTCACAAAAGCGGCACCAATGCCGGTCCAGCAAGTGGCAGCAAAGAGCGTCCAAAACCCCGTCTTGTAGCTGGGCCCGTCGGTTGACGGGAAGAGGTAACCAGTGGCGATGCCCATGGTACTGCCAAACGACTGAAACAGCCCGGTTGCGATGCCCTTTTTGATGTCTCCACAGCAGTTGCTCGTGATGTTTCCTACGCTGAGCGTAACACCTGACAAAATCCCCGAGGTGATCAGGAACGTGGCGCCGTACCTCGCGCTCGCCGCCGTGTGCGGCAGAATAGCCAGCAGCAGATCCCCGGTGGCCGCGACGACGGAACAGGCCACCAGCAAGCCCGAGCAGGACTTCAGCCTGTCGCTGGCGTATCCGACCACGAATACCATTACGAAAGCGACGCAGTACGGCGGCGCCGCCATCAACTGTGCCTTGACGTTGTCGTACCCGAACGTGGCAACGATGATGGGCGTAAAGGTGGCGATCGTGTACGTCTGGAGCACTTGTCCCATGTAGATGGCGATGTTCAGCCACAGCCGCCAGTCTCGAAGCTGGTTCAGGGTATGTCTCCAGTTCACCCTGCCGTGCGTGCGGTTTCCGTCGTTCATCATACGCCAAGTAGCGACGTCGCGCTCCCGCGGAGTGAGCCACTTGGTGTTGTGCGGACGGTCGGGGAGGACCCAGATGCAGAGGATTCCGAACAGGATTGTGAGAAGACCCTCGATTAGGAAGAGAGCTTGCCAGTGCTTGACTCGGGGGTTGGACATGTTGGAGACTCCGTACGCGACCCACCCGCCGAATGCGCCGGCAAGGGGAGTTGCTGAAAGATAGACACTGATCCGACGGCCCCATTCCTGTTCATAAGTCAGTGTTCGTCCATACAAAAGACTACGAAAAAAAACCACTCACCGCTCGTGGGTAGAGCACAGTCGTCAGATACGGTGCCCCCGAAATGAAAGCCGCTTCGAAAATGCCTAGAAAGAATCTGATGGCGTACATCCCCTCTGGACTCCCGGCCACCGCTTGCAGCGCTGCAAAAACGCCCCAAATGATCTTTCATGAGTAGTAAGCCCCTCATGCCCGGGCCTGACTTTTCATGTCCTGGGGAGACTCACCATGGCTGTGGCCAGGTACAATGAGGGGCGGATATATCTCATGCCAATGTTGGTGAACAAGTCGGCAATGGCAGTTCCCACAAAGAACATGCTGACAGCGAGCGAGAACTGCCGACTGGAAAATCCAAGATCTTCCCTGATTCCCATCAACGCCGCGTTTCCGAGAGCTCCACGATCCAGCCAGGTGAACATGTAGAGAATCAAAAGGAAAGGAGGAAGTCGCCTGTCAATCTTCCTCCTGACTTTGTTCACTTCCTCCGGCGTTACTGGCGGGTCGAGATTGTTCATACGCGTCACGATATCGTCCTCGTCACTGTCGGTCACTTTCGGATTTTCCAGATGCACGCTGCTGGTTTCCTCGTCCACTGGTCCAATCTTATCTCTCCTGTTGGCCGTCGAGGCCATCCCTAAATCGGCCATGCTGCTAGTCGTCACTCTTGTGGCTTTTGAGTTTCATTAAGTGGACCTAAAGCCAGTTGATACAACGGGTAACAAGATGGCCAGGCGCCGGTGAATGTCCAAAGATAAGTCGTGGTATTTTGGATTGGAGCCATCGTTATGAGCGGTTGACGGAAGAAACAAGCTTTCCATCTTGTGAAACGAAACCCTATTGCTTTGCCGTCAAGCCGCGCCTCCAGTCCCTCGCGGTCCGCGGAAACAGCAGCCGATTTCTCCCTCCATTCCCCCGCACACACGCAATGTCAACAAGCATTGGCTATCTTGGCGTACGTGACTTGCATGAAGCTTAGCACGATAAGCAACATGAAATTAATCCACGAGTGTTCTTCGGAAACGGTGTCGATCACTTTCTCGATTCAAATCCTCGTGCGGAATTGGGGGGTAGGAAGGCCCCTCCCAGTTGCGTTTGGGACCGGCTCCCGATCCACTAAATGCAAAGCGACTCGGACGTAATCATACATGACTATTACTGCCAGCCACCGGCCCGGCGTGGTCGCTACGAATCTCACAAAGGTCCCATCACCTGGAGATAGACAGAGACGGCGCTTTGGCTATGGAAGTTAGTTATCGCGCGATGTTGGCGGCCTGATGTTGGGGAGGTGATTTCGGCAACAGCAACGGCGGCGGCTGGCACTCGCAGCCTCAGTTGAGCTCTTCTTCCAGTATAGTGACAAGTGCCTCTTCCAGAATAGTTTTGATCTCCGCCCCAGCTTTTCGGCTACGAGCATGGTAAGAGCCAATGCAAGAAATGTCAAACTAGAGGACAGAAGAAGGCCCTTTTCAATTTTTAGATTTTGGAGTTCAGGTGGACCTTACGCGTCGTCAAAAGTTAACCCAAGGAGCAGTTATAAATGTGTAAGTGCTAAGACCTTGGTCCGTTCCACCAGCGTGTGTAGGATCAATACAATATTACGCAGCTCCTTAAAAAAGACCTCAAAGGGGGTTTGACTACGGCGCAGGAAATGATTACGGCTACTGTACAGTCCACGCCATGACAAGACATGAGCCAGAATCTTTGAGCATCACGAGATGGCGAGGCGTCCGACGGGCCGAGGACTGTAAGCTTAGGCTACCATTAAAGCATCTAATAGAACTGTTATCTCATTAATGGAGGCCTCATTCTCTATTCTACGTGTGCAACGTCCTGATTCTAAGCGCGAATGCCTATTTAGGGTACCATCTGACACGGCACCAAGTACGAAATTGTTTGGCGGCAGACGCGTGGTAACTACCCGGTCTTGATCGACTGGCTGTCCCAGCGTGCCCCATTTCAATCGTCTGCCGAGCAAGCCACAGATGCTCTGTAGGTTATTTGGAGCTCCAGTACGTGTTCTAGTCAACAATGGTAGCCCCCAAATTTTGAAGGAGCTAACCAACATTGTGCTACGCTCAGATTCAACAGCATCATCCTACATGTTTGACCCCAAAGCCATATTGGAAAGCCTCCCTACATCAGAGGGCCCAGATATCTCTCCTGGCCTTGCAGTGGCCGTCGTCCACAGCGTCAGCAACCATATCCGCGTCAGCCAGCCCGAGTCCGGCTTTCCTTCCATGAACTCTGATCAGTTTCTGGTCGACTCGGAGTGGACTGAGTAGTTTGCGAAAAGCTTCCGTGAGTACGAAGCCAACGATAAGCGGCGGAAGGAACGCAAGTGGCAGCGAGGGGTCGTCATCGGCCTCGGCCTCGGTGTTCCGTCCCTACTTGGCCTCGTTTTGTATCTTACGAAGCAGCAAACGGCGAGACATACCGCGTCATCGAGTCTGGATAAATGATATCAGACCGAGTTGAGAATAAGCCCAATGAGCAATGCTGGCAACCAGATGCATGAACACACCCCTATTATTTCTGAGAAGCATATCCCGCTGAAATTTAGGCAGCTCAGCTTCGGTTTGAAGACTAGGTCAGTATGCTGGTGTTTGGGCCATGAGTGACGTTTTTTTCCAGGGTTCAGGCTCACAGCTTTAGTCGGATGAGAATCTGGATTAGTTACAATAAGCATCCCATTGTGACACACATAGATTGGGTGGAGCCTGGCTCATAACTGTAGTGATAAAAGCAGAAATATAATCGCCCTGCTACGGTTGCGACCTACGCATCATGGCAATATCTTCCGTCGCCATCTTTCTCTCCATTAGCTCCCAGAGCCCCTTGACTCCATATCCGGACAGCCAGTAATTACCCTTAGCGTCCTTCCCTACAATGATGATCCCGTTGGTGAAGTTGTATGGCCCGTGAAGCATTTGCACGTACGACGGTAACAGAGGCGTGCTGCGTGGCTTTACAGCAGCAGCTGACATGTCGAGTCCAAACATATTTGCCTTTTGACAGTTGGTAAAGGAGATAAACTGCATGGAACTTGCGCCAAGAAACGGCGGTGCCTTATTTCTGGGGTCTTGTCGGACAAGCGAGGCGTAGGCTTCTACTTGCTCACGAGAGCCTTGCTTTATAACCGCTTGACGAATTTGCGACGCTAGATAGCTGAGTGGTCCCTGAACGAGTTCTTTGACGGTTGTTAGAGTAACTAGGGTGCCGACGCAGTTGCTCAGAAATGGCCTGTCGGGGGGTATAAGATCCTTTAGAACAGATCGCCATTGGTACGCCTGCTGGATAACAACCTTGAGAGTTGAAAGAAAAACAAGTCTGTTAACATACGCCTGCGTTCTTCTGAGGTGTTCACCACTCACTAGTCTCTCAGAATCTTTAGAGAGATTTGACATTGCCAAGCGCGTTGCCCATGCAACAAGAATATCACCCTCACTCAGAAACGGCGTCACAGTTGTTCCCTCGGCAATCGCTGCAACAGTGAGTTCCTCTAGGGCCTTTTCTCTCAGTCTTTTGAGATACTCGGCCGGCATGCATACCATGCGATGCTCTTTGCTGCAGATGGCAAGACTGTATACATTCCGGGCCACCCATGACACCAGACCGGGCATAGATAGACACCGGTCGATCAGTACGTAGGGTTCAGCTGGATTCTTACCAACGTTTTCCAAGGCGTAGTCTTCAGTCGCAAGAGGGTTAAGAATCTCTCCATCCCTGCCTTGAAGAGCGAGCGTCCAGGCCTCGAAGAGACACTTCTCAGCGACGGCGTCAAAAGACAAGTGCATCCAGTACAGCACAATGACCGTTGCGTTTTTGAACGATACGATTCGAAGACCGAGCTCGGGACGGTCTTGGTACAGATAGTCGTTCAGCTCCGTCGGGATGCCAGGGCCATGAACAAGGTCGTATAAGTCGCCTGGGTCTCCTACAACAGCAGGCCTACCATTAGATGGCGGACGTGGAATCCGGGAACCAGATGTATGGTCCTCCACGGCTGTGTCGCTGAGGTCTACGTGGTAATAACCGATGGCTGGACGGTCTGTTGAGAAAGCTTCCGGAATGTGGTGTTCGAGCTCTCCCCGATCCTAGCCCAGGCAGAAGTCAGAGGCTAACCACACTAACGTGTCTTGAGAGTATGCATCTCACGTTCTGTCTGATCCTGGCTCCTAGCTTGTTCCAGCCAGGGCGGCCAACGACGCTTTCAAGAGCACCGCGGAGCCTCTGCACATCCAGCACATCATCAAACACGAACATTGTGTACATGACAAACGTTCTGAAGAGTATGGTATCGTCGAAGAATCCCACAGGGACAACCCGATCGGTCGGCACACGCTGTGGCGTCTTTGCCTGATTCGAGAAGAAGCCAAACATATTCCCAGCGTCGGGTAATTACCACACTTGACAAGCACCTTTGCGAAACAACAGATACTAGACGGATGAGAGAGTGAAGATCATAATATTAAAAAGTCTATGGGTAGATCATATTGTGAATTGCTCTGCTACTGTAGATAAGGCTAAGAACTGACTCGTGTTAGCATCTTAAATCTTCTGTTTAGAGTTGGGTTATGTCTAATTAACCATCTGAGACGACCTCTAACTTAATAGATTTATCAGCCTATTGTGTTAGCTCCCCCATTGAGTACCTGACACAGTCCTCCTGGCAGCCGTTTCGGATCTGGCAGAAAGAATAGATTGCGATAGGTGCGGGACAATTGCACGGCGCCGTCGCAGAATTACGCAAGGAGACAGTCAAGCAGAACAGTCAAGCAAAGAACAGATAAGTAACTATGTGAATATAAGTGGAACTAATCGTAGTTATTCATGGTTGATCTTCCTCTAGTGGTCATCCGGGAGAGTGGACTCTGTGGACGCCTGTCATCTCGCACGTCGGCAGTTGTAGAGCATGGAGCTTATAGTGTTGTGTGCCAATAGCCCACTAGCTAAAGTAAGTATATGCACATATAGCTAGGATAGATCTTACCTGAGCTGGTTAACTATTCTTGATGTCGTGTGCATCTGACTCTTCACAGCAGGATAAATCTAGAAGGGTGGAAGGCAGACACGCAGGATGCTGGCAAGCAGATAACAAGGATAATCCAATCAAATGAATTCATGAGCAACCTATCGAGGGTAGTCCAATCAAAGTTATGACCTAGAAATTGAAACCTACTAAAGAATTCAGGAAATTTAGGCTTAGAGTAAAAGTGGGTTGTATAGAAATCCGAAAATGAGATCCAGTGGTACGCGATGAAATAATCGGTGCTTCGATACTTCTGCCACGCCTCGTAGCTCGTTTCATAGCAATCAAGCTCGCGAGGACAAAACCTAGCCACACGTTTCCCTCACTTTCTGCGGATATAGTTAAGCCTCACTGGTTAAAAATCAGTTCAAAGTTTTGATTAAGTTCGCCTGGTCCAAGCCTCCTGGTTCGGGACCTCATCGCCCTTGGGTTATGTTGCTTATTATTGATCAGTCCCCTTGCGCCGCTCATGCTACCTCGCCACTTATACCATTGTGAATCGAACTTATTTCTGCCGGTTGATCATTACAGGTGTAGGAGGGAAAAGACAACGCCTGGCAATAGTCTACCACTCCCAAGTCTTGGGGCATTGGGTGCTTTTATCCAGTCTTTTGTAGCACCTCGGTTTTTCGTCCTGCTCGAAACCGTTCATCTCCCATCGGCCACCGTTTTCGAAAATATTAAGGTCCGGTCTCCCTCAAACCGGATGGCCCAGTGTTAAGCTACTTAGCGCCTCTCTATTGTACAATCATCCGTTCAAGCACATCTCGTCGCAGTCCGTACACAATCCAAGCTTTTTCGATATCAACGTTACCGACATGAACAATAAGTCATCGCCGGCTGGAGATATCATTCTCCTGATCGAGACAGCACAGCGATGGCCCATAGGCGCAACGGCGCTTCTTGCCTGTTTCTTCGTCTTCATTGTACAGACGGCCCTCAAGAGCGATCATTTAGCAAATATTCCGATAGTTGGGGCAGAATATGGAGGACAAGAGAAGCGTAGAAGAAAGTTTATGAGCGGAGAAGCCATGAATCTATATCTGGACGGATATAAAAAGGTGGGCTAACTAAAATACTGGCATGTACAGAGCAACATTTTGACAGCTTCTTTTATCAAGTTTAAAGAACATGCCTTTCGTATTACTACATCAACAAGTAAGTATTCAACCAGTAGAGCATTAATTTTAGTCACAGTACTAATATTACAAATTTTAGAATCAACAAACATTGTCGTGGCTCCTAAGTTCATGAATGAATTAAAGAGGCTTCCGGACGATGTGCTAAGCGCTAATAAAGCTATTGAAGAGGTTAGTTAGAGGCTATTAACCAAGCTAATGAGAGACTTCTAAGTTCTATAACTAATACTTTACAATAGTCTATGCATTCGAAGTATACTGGCGTCTTAACAGACGCTGACCTACTTACCCATACAGTTAAGACAGCTTTAACACCAGCTCTTGGTGCGTTTACATACCCTCCTCCTTGGTCTCTGCCTTCAAGGTAAATACTAACAATTTTGTAGCCCGGATTAATCCTATCGTCTATGAAGAGGTTGTTAATGCTATACGAATCGAGCTTCCACAATCAGGCGAATGGACCGAGGTTAACATTGCCTATAAGTTGATGCGAATCGTCGCTATGGTTTCCGGTCGTATTTTTATTGGACCTGAGCTCTGTAGGACCGAAAGCTATATTGACGTCGCAATCAACTATACTGTTGACCTTATGACAGCGATTCAAGCAATCGCTAGTATTCAGCCATACATACGCCCATTCTTAGCGACAAGTAGGCCTGAGGTAAAAAGGGTAAAACGACGTGTTGCCGAGGCAGAAATGTTCCTAAGACCTGTTGTTGAAGCAAGGCGCAAGGCTGCTGAGGGCTCTAACTACCAGAAGCCGGATGACATGCTACAGTGGATGATGGAGTCTCAGAAGAAGTTTGGTCAGAAGGAAGACAGGGAGCTTGCTAGATATGAACTGGCCATCAGCGCCGCTGCTATTCACACTACAACAGTCACAATAACCAACGCGTAAGTCACTCTTTTTTAAGATGATTTTCGTTAGATAAAACCTACTGACTTGGCTTACAAGCCTATACACACTAGCAGTGATGCCTGAATTTGTCACTATTCTTCGTAAGGATGTACAACAGGCTCTAGCCGAAACCAACGGCGTCTTCACCAATAGCGCAATGCAGAGCATGAAGAAGGTCGATAGCTTCCTCAAGGAATGTATGCGATGCTACGCTATGAGCCCTGGTACATCTCCTCGAATGCTGTCATCTTTTCCTCGCAGCTAAGACCTGCAATAGCATCCTTCCAGCGAAAGGTTCTCAAGTCTTTCGCCCTCTCCAACGGCCAAGTCATCCCCGCCGGTTCCTTTATCGAAGTGCCCTCGATTGGCATCTATACAGACGAGGAGTTTTTCCCAGACGCAGACAAGTTCGACCCGCTACGCTTCTACACGATGCGTCAAGAAAAGCGTGAACAGAAGACAGGATCTAAGCAGGCCGAGGTAGTTTCTAATGCCCAGTTCGTCAGCGTAGGCCAGTCCAGTTTAACGTTTGGGTACGGGCGCCACGCTTGCCCGGGTCGCTTCTTCGCCGTCAACGAGATTAAGATGATCCTGGCGACGCTTTTAGTGAACTATGACTTGATGAATGCGGCAGGCAGCAGAGAGAGATATCCCAACGTGGTATCCGGACCGATGGTAAGTTCCGTGAGAATTAAGTATGAAAATCCTTGACCCGCTGATGTCATCTAGAGCTTTCCTGATCCCAACAAAACGATATTGCTGAGGAAGGTATAACTTCATGGTACGTGTTATTGGTGCCTAAGCAATACTATTATGTGGCATGGCATGGTTTGATACGAAAGATGTTGCGTGACTGTCAGCATGGAAAAAATTGATGTTGGTAGTGTCAGAATGCCGATGAGACAGACTGGTGATCAAGCCAGGACACTTATGCCTAGCAAAAACTGCGATCTAAGGGTAGACAATAAATTGAACAGAGAAATCAATCTGGTTGCCAAAGATTGAGACCTCGTGGTCCAACTTCTTAGCACAGCACGCCATAAGAAATGTTCGGAGAGGACAAGATGTTGAGACGGGACACCGTATTTTATAGTCACTTGACGGCGTCTCATAGAATTGTATCATCTAATTCAGCTCTGAATCCCCAAGTGTCTGCTAGATATTCACATCGGGTCTTACTTAGCTGCATTTGCTCACTCGCTATTCACCTTAGGCATCACACGACCATATAAAAACGACAACAACTGGGCGAATAAGTAAGCGAAGCAAGCAAGTGAGTGGAGAGATTACACTTGAGTAAAGTAATGAGGCGCAGCTATTACTCAAAGGAATAATAAGCTTCTTTCTATTCGCGCTTCAGAGATCATGCAAATCTAGGCTAGCATATTATGAAGGGCCTAGCTGTGTTTGAGACAGGCGGGGACACACCTGGTTTAATCCAAGAGACTTACTCGCTAGTATGGCGGTAAGTCGACCAAAAGCATACACGATGATTTGGGATACGTACTTCATAGCAGGCAATACCAGTCTTTGTTCGCTTAGAGCAATGCATAATTAACAATCAAGATCGTGTTTCCCTTCACCTCATGCCAAAAATAATTCAATATCCGGACTTCTACAACAATCTTGCCTATTGGCATTTCGCGTAGGGTTCGCTTCAATCAAGTGAGGTTTGATCAAATGTAGGCGAAGCATATCACACCACGCATCAGCGCCAACGTTGCAATGGTTTTTGAAAAAGATATGAACACTTCTGGAACGACCAGATCGATTTATTGTTTGGACTTCTGCTTGAGCTCACCACGCTCCCTGACCAAGTCGGACATACTGTTGCCAACCGCGGACTCGAGCGCCTTAAATCCTTTAACAACACCCTCTCGATCTCCCTCGTTCAATTCTTGGCTCATCTTAAACTTTCCCTGCAGTCTGTCGATGGTGATTTCAATACCAACGATTGCCATCTTTGAAAGCTCAATGTATCGCTCAGGAGCATCCGTCACCTTCCACGGCCCAGGACTGTCGCCTTTGCCAGTGTACCCCATAACCGATATCTCTCCATGCTGCGAGAGGTCATGAATCTGACGAGCCAAGAAGCTGGAAGTTTCCTCGGACTTGGACTCGTAGTAGATCTTGGCGCGTCCATATGCCTGCACGGCGGCGTAGTTCCAAGTCGGTACGACTTTGCCTGTGGTTGGCTTGGTCTCGGTATAAAATTTGGGTGTTACGTAGTGGTGCGTCGGTGCCGTAAAAAGAACTAGCACTTCCTGATCAAGGACGTTACCGGTCCTGGTTCGGTTGTCTGCCGACAATGACTCAATCATTGTTTTGCTCTGAGGGTTTGCGCGTGCCAGGTGTCCTCTGAGGACACCGAGCTCAGTCTCGCTGGAATCATCTTGTACATCCAAAACCCAGGGAATGTGGCTGGATTGTATGAAAGGTTGGGATGTGGAGGCAATGGCCGTGGTCAGGATGCCGAGGGGATAGTCTTTGATGAGCTGTCGAAGAGCCGGAATGCTGTTTTCTGCGTGAATTGCGCGGAGATACATCTTGTAAGTAGCAGGTGAAGCGCGTTGTAAAATGTTTGTATGATCCTTGCAACAGTTGTAATGTTGAAGAGAGATATGCGACGAGGCTGTTTTGAGTCAACGACGGCGAATTGCATGGGCCCCCGGGTTTAATAGAGGGTGTCTCATAGCACGGTGACGTGTACTTGGAAGGGCGTGCGATCCACTAATTACGGTTCCCGATGCTAAATTCGGAAGTTTTCGCCTGGACTAACGGTACCATTCAAGTGTCATTGAAAGGTTACTTGATTTTACGTACCCGTAGAACGCCACAGTTGAATTTCGGGATAGCGTTCGCGCTGGCACGGTTTACTGCTGACGCTTCCCCTTACCTCTTACGAGCATACCAAATTCAGTGCAGGGAGACTTGCATGACAGCTTTCTGATCACCAATCGTCTGGCCGGCGTTAAGATTCAAGGGCATACCATGCTTAATACTTACTTTCTAATCGATTTTCGCATTTCCGCGGGATGTGGTAAGCTAGAATGCCTCATGTACAGTTGCCGGGGCAGTCTGTGACGCTTGTCTGGCCTTGGAGTTATTTCGCAGCAGTGGTGTACTGTATTGAGAGCACTGAGACTCCAAGCCTGCGTCAATAAACCCTTACAACCCTAGTCTTGGTCTACTAATTCGGAGCCAATGAAGAAAATCCTAATGTCAATGCATCACTTTCAGGACCCGGGCCGGGCCAAGACTGCAGAAGGTACGTAGGACGAGCGTGGGGCCGGGCCGTGGACGTTGGCATGCCAACCGCAGCCGGACCGGGCCGGTGGATCCAGGACAAGGGCGGCAAGAGCGGCGGGAGTGGCATAGTCTCGTAAGTCTACGTCACAAGCCTGAAAGATTTGAGAGATTATTAAGAAAACAGGATCGAAACAGCGCTTTTTCAGATTGACTTATTCTCTTCATTGAGTATTTATAACAATATCAATGGGTCTTGTTCATTTAAGTTCTCTCGTGATAAGTTCAGATTGATCCACACGCAAAATCTTGAAGCCGCCAGGAATGGAGGCACTCAGCGCCCGTGCACCATGTGAAGGCGATGTCCAGGCATACCACTCCAGAACTCACCGATCTGGACTGCATGGGATGGATTATAGACGGACCAGAACTTCAAATGGCTTGTTTTTCGACCCTTGTTTATATCGATATAGAAGCTGACAGATGAATCGAATTACAGCCGATATGCTCACCAAGATGATGGCACCAGGGTAACCTGCATCCATAGCCAGGAACTGTATCCGTTTCTGGTCATTCTGGACTCGCTGTCAGTAGCCTGCTTGACTGTCGACTGTCATTTGTCGTTTCCAATATTGCTGGTTTTTCGCTGCATTCTTCCCTTACTCATTGGGTCTTGACGGGGGCAATGCTGTTGGCTAAACTTTGTTTGGTGTTTCATCAACTTTCCGTGTCCAATTCTCGTGTAAAATCAGCCCTTCTCATGTGCTCGATCCGTCATACTCAAGAATACCAGCTTGACATTACCTCTCCGCAGGAGCATCGAACCGAATTACTGGGCCTGAAGGCTGAAAAAAATTTAAACCTGAAGCTGCTGCGTCGGGTACCAACAGCTCACATCAACCCCAAATGTGGATCCTGGGTGTTCTGCTACAAGACTCAGGTACGACTCGGTACCTTGAAGTTAATTACAGCATGAGACAATCCTTCACCTGCCTCCTGAAAGGTTTGACAATGAACACCTACGGGGTTTCCCATGTTGAAGGTTTCTTCGTAGCTTCAATCTCGTCTATCAACCCCGCAAACAACTCGCCTCGTCATTACCGAGACGGAGCTCTGGCCGGCTGACCTCATCACCAACGGCCTTACAACCCATAGCTTAACCAGCGGCGCGGTGTCTTTATCCGACGTTGTCATACTAGCCAATGATTTCCCACCAATAGGCCTATGCCGAGTGCTGCGCTGCGACCTTGTCCAGGATCCCCCCGCACAACCCCAAAGCCCCAACACTTCCCCACGCGATCTTCCACCAGCCTGGACACCAGACCGCTTTGCGGTTAAGTCATGATATGCACTCTCACCGGGGCCTTTTCCGACGCGCGCGGGGTTACGATCTATGCCAATCTATTTTCCGACTTTATTAACCTTTTTCTAAAGTGCGATGGCTGGCCTCTACGGTGTACTGAGTGCAGTTTAACTTTTCCGTCTGATAAAGTGTTCACCCGAAAAGAAGTGGGAATACCTTCATCGTCTCCACTTGGACCGCATCTCCGCATGAGACTGCGGATCGCTCGAAGCCTTTAAGATGGAGAACATTGCCCTTCAGCTTATATGCTTGGGGTCTCCCACATGAAGGGATTGGACAGTGTCGTTACATCGCATCTGAAGTTCCCTCATCATGCGCTTCTCACAAACATTTGCCATGCTTGCAGCCGTTACTGGCGTGCTCTCCCGTGGGATCGAGCTGCCGGCTGGAGTACCCAGATCACTGGAAGAGTTCCGTGATAAGCACCCCTACACACCCCCTTCCCATGGGTGTGGTCGTAAGACCATCCAAATTCGTGCATCCCGTAACGCCACGGATGATGTGTCTGAGGACTTCAAGAAGGGTCTTGAGGACGCCAACAATGGCGGCACTCTGTACTTGCCTAAGGGCAAAACATTCGTCATTGCGAAGGCTCTTGACCTGACCTTCCTCAACGATGTTCACGTCCGGTTGGAGGGTGAGATAAAGGTACGGTTATGTCCAGAGCGCAAAACTTATGATGCATTTCTAACACTGCGCAGTTTACGGATGATGTCAAGTACTGGCAGGTATGTGGCTCAAGTGCTCGGCTTGAATTTTCTAAGATGCTGATTCTTGTTTTTAGACAAATGCGTTCACACATCCTTTCCAAGTAAGCTTTTAATTCCCCTCCACCACTTGACTGAGGGATAACTAACCCAACCGGACAGAAATCTATCATGTTCTGTAAGGAACCGTTTAGCCTCTTTTGACCGTCTGCAGTATTCTCATGGATTTTGCAGGGAAATGGGGCGGGAAGGACATCAAGATTTATGGTGACGGTGTCATCAATGGACAAGGGTACGATGATCCGATGCTGAAAACTCGTCATCGATCTGACACATGATACAGCCAACGCTGGTGGAACGAGTTTAACGCTGGAATTGGATCGTAAGTGTTTCTGTTTTCCAACTTTTCGGGGTATTATGCTAATACCTTTAGAATTCTTGTAAGAGTCTTTCACGACCCCATAATGGTCGTCGTACTCACAGTGAAACAGAACCCTGACAACAAGTATCTGCGGCCTATTCTTTTCTACGTTGAAAACACCACGAACTTGGAAGTCGAAGGCATTCATATGAAAGACGCGCCCTGCTGGACCAACTTCATTGTTGGATGTAAGCCTAGTTTTTGAGCTGTGTAATTATGCGTTTCATTTGCTAATCCCAAGTCAGCGAGCAATATCGAGTATAGAGATGTCATTGCCACTGCCATCACCAATAACGGCAGCATCATTCCTAAGAACACTGACTTCTTCGACTCCTTGGACGTCCAGGATGTCAAAATCGAGCGGGTATGGGTCAATATTGACGACGACTGCTTCTCTCCCAAGTCGAACAACACCAACCTCTACGTGAACACTATGTACTGCAACGGTATGTCGACTACCTGCGCATTATTATGTATCGTCAGCTAACTTAGTTCCATAGGCACTCATGGCCAGTCCATTGGATCTCTAGGTCAATACCCTGGTGAGATGTCGTTCGTCAAGGATGTCCATGTTGAAAACGTGTGGATGCTGAACGGGGATGTAAGTCTGACTTTGTGTGTTTTGATGTCGCAGTTTTCTGAACATGTTTTAGTACTCTGGTGCCCGCATCAAGACTTGGGCGGGTCCTAACGTAGGCTACGGCTTTGTCGACAACATTACATACAAGTGAGCTACACCTGCGCCATCAACTAGAAAAGAAGCTTGACTAATTCCACTGAAAGGAACTTCTGGGTCGCCCGAATGGACTATGGTATCATCCTCGACTCCTGCTACTTCAACGTAAGTTCACTTTACATTTTGTTCTTGTTATTTCGAGATCAATTACTGACTTGTGGCAGATCAATGAGACAACCTGTGAGCAGTACCCATCGGGTATGAACGTTTCGAACGTCCTCTTTGAGAACTTCACTGGCTACACCAGCGGAATCTACGGCAACGCCGTTGCCAAGCTGACGTGCTCGACAAACCCCGACGCTGTCTGCCATAACATCAAGTTCAAGAACTTCAACGTCACTTCGCCCTGTGGTGGTGAGCCCGTGATCATTTGTGACGGCATTGATGGTGGCATCGATGCCCCTTGTGTCAGCATCGACAGTGATGAGGCCAAGGTCGCACTGGCGGCCAAATGTCAAACTCCCCTCGCTCCGATCAACGAGAACCCCTGGTAGGGAGCATCACACAAGTTCCAAGGCGAGTTTCGTGTGAATACCAGTTTGGCGTACAGCGAGCCAGAAGCTTCTTGTTGGTTTGGAAAGTTTTTGCATTAAGCTATTTGTGGCTGCGACAATAAAAAATGTGGCTACGAACTGAACGAACGGCTTGCCCGATGGCCGAAAATAGACAATTAATAAAATGTACATTCGGCGAACAGCTCCTTATTGGCTCAAACCTCGACTATGGTGAGGGTATTGACTGGAAAAGCAATGCTCATGTTTTGAACAGGAAGAAAATCGATGCGAGCAGTGGCATTCCAGGTGAGACTGTCTTCGTGGCGCTTATATATATGCGAAACACCGAGGTACTGACGCTCACGATCCGCGCCTGCAGTCCAAATAGAGAAGACCTGGAAATCGGCGGGAAGAGGGCTGTTGTCGGGATTGCGGCAAGGTACCCAGCCCTGCTGGATGTAAATTGGGCTGCAAACAACATTGAAGCCGGGAGCGCCGGAACTGTAACCTTCTGCGGCGCTGATGTTGAACCGAGAGCTGCAGCCGCCGGGTGAACAGCCCCAAATGTAGTTCTCTGCACCCCATACAATTTCCGGGGATGTGTCGAGATTGTCGTCTTGACAACGTTCGGTAACGGCAGCGTTCGCAGGTGCGCCCCTTCGGATATTGATGGCAGCGGCAGAGGCGCCAACGACAACGGCGGAAATAACGGCAAGGAAGCGAATGGCGAACATGTTGATAAGTTCTAGGTGTTACTAGGAAATTAAGATTGCCATGTAGGTTGCAAGGTTCATAAGAAGGTTGATTGGTTTGTAGGTGCGGGCGAGATTGCTTTTTTACATACGTTGTGGAATGTTGAGGGAAACTTGGAGATGCTTGCGGTATTGGGGGTGGTATGAGTGTGGTAACGATTGCGGATTATTGTGATGAGAAAGTTACGAAAACTCTGAAAAGTTGACTTTCGTCCTGATTTATAAAAGATCCTCATCACCGAGGAAAGCTGAACGCACAACATCGTGGCATTGGCACGCCACGCAAGATGCGAACATGGAAGATCACCATCCTGTCATGTCGATCCATATGAAGCATTAGCGGTGTACCGCAAAGCCCCGCGCAAACCTCGTATCTGCACTGGAAGGAATGAAGGTCTCACTAGTGATGTCATTCCCAACGTTTGCTTTCACTCGGTTCTGGTTCCCACTTGTAGCCCGGGGAGCTGAAAATTGCAGGTGTCAGCCGGGCTCGGTTCCGACTGGCCTGCGTTCAGATAGGATCAATTGACGACGGTTCCATCCGATAAAGCACCTCGCGCGGGCACAAGAATTGAGGTAACGTAGGCGGGCAGCAACGTCACACTGGAGGCTAATAAAAGAAGACTTCGAACGATTGATTGGCTGAGAGCTAAGCAGTCGCTCAAAGTGCACTCCGGGCAAGCGACAACGGCCCGGCTCAGGTTCCTGAGAAAATAGGTCGGCCATCACATGTTTGATTAGAGGCATATTATATAGTGGTAGAATGGCCCCCTTGCTCGCCAGATCTGAGGCAAATTGAACATGTCTGGCGGATGATGGAAGAAAATTTAATAATTTTATGTCCAGAAGCGTTCCACTTGATGAGAAACGAGCGAGATGCTGAAGAATTCAAGGAGTAATTGACTGCGGTGTGGGAAACTATCCCGCAGGATAGGATTCAGAGCCTAGTCAGAGTTATTGCCGCAAAGCCTCGAAGCAGTAGTTCGGATATGAGCTTGGTATAAAATACATGGATAAGAGATTGTAGGACTTCAATCTCAAACTTGCGGGTCCCCACTGCACGCCGTGGCATCGGCTTATTCTGATGTTCACCCCTTTTCTGGTCTCCTACCACCTTGCACTTTTAGACCGCATCCCCTATGGGATTATGGAGCCCGAATAGGTTTTGTAGCAAGGATCACGGCCCTTGTTTAATCGTCACACATGCTATTTGGTTCCTAGATTCGGGTGTGCCACTTGAATCAGTCATAATGATTGCTCGTCAATCTACTTAGGGGTAATATTTGGAGTTAAGAGAAGGCACATCAAAATCGGACTGAAGCCTAAATGTGATAAAAGAGTTGCCAAACCAAGCAGTTGTGCAAAGCCCCGTAGGCTTACACTCTTTGAACTGAGTCTCATTATCATTAAATACTGAGATTTGGAAGTAAATCGAGAGGTGACATTTCGATATGTATGTGGTCGTAGGGCCCTGCCTATGCTGATGACCTAGTGACAAACTTCTTGAGCGCCTCTACAGCTTCTTCTTTGCTTCGCTTCTCCACCAAGCTCTTGGTAATGTTGTCCTGCTCCGACTCTGGCGCCATACCTTCGTTTCGTGGTGGATTGTTGTCCAGGTTGGTAGGAAAGGGGTAGCCCTCAGCTACAGCCGCCAAAAACGCTTTCACCTCCTCGCTCAATCCCTGAGCTTCGTACAACTTCACCAAATGGTCCCAGGTCTTTTCCACAAGCGGCACAGCATCAACTGACTCCATTGGTTTGCCGAAAGGACTGCTGATTTGTAACAGGTTTGCCATCCGATATACATCAGTTGACATATTCTCGCCGGCTGCGTGAAAAAGTGCAGGGTTGAAGAACAGCCCGTCGCCAATCTCCAACGGCAAAGCAACATAGTTGTTCAAGAAGAATTCGTTGAATTCCGGTCTTCTATAGGCCATGTACCCAGGCTCAAACGTCTGGCTGAAAGGGAGCAATCGCGTGGGCCCGCTCTCAAGAGGAACATTTGAGTGGGCTACGGCGCCTTGAAGTGTGAGCAATTGGCTAGCAATCTGCATCGCGCGTGGGATATGGGCAGCCGCCTCCGTTGTTTGGAAACCGATATGATAGTCTCGATGACACACCTGAGGAGAGGCACCTGGCTTGGTGTTGTTGACCTGCGCGGTTATGCGGTAGCCCTGTCCGAGCCACGCGCTGGAGATGAGGCCAAGGTATGGGTTCGAGTAGTACTCAACGAAAGACGCCGGGTCTGCGAGGCCATGCTTGCTGAAGGAGTTCCAGATGCGGTCGTTTTTACCGGCACTCGCAAAATGGTCTCCCTTTGCAGTCCCTAATTTCTTCTCGTCTTCGATGACAGAGGCGAATGCTGCGTTTGCTGCATCAATCAGCGCCCTGTCGCGGTAGAGCCCCTTGCTAACGAAGACGCCTGGCCCCGAAATCAGGACGCGATACCACTCGTCCTGGAGAGCGCTGCGTTGCGTCTTTGTTAGACTGGAATAGGCGGGCAGATCATAAATAGGCACGTTCTTCTCAATCGAAGCGGCGAGAGGGTAATCTTCTGGCTTTGCTTCTTGAGAGCAGATGGCTGCGAAGTTTTCTATGGCAGAGGCTTCGGAGGCGGCGAATAGACGTGATGATGGGGATTTGGGGAACTGATTTCCGTTCTTGTGTGCGTCTCGGATGGCCATATTGCTCGTTGATTGGACGTGATGAGTATTATGATTGGTGAGTGTAGGCTGATAAAGGCGCGAGATTGAAGTTGATGAGCTGGAGGGGTTCAAGTGAAAGCGCGGGGCATTTTTATAAGGCAGGCATGGTGGATTGGCGCTCTCCACAATCTGCAAAACATGAGACGCAATCCCAGCTGAGACCATCGTGGTAATGATTCGATGAGCAATTCCTTGAAATCTCCCTTCTCTGTAACTTCAACGTTTCCCTCGCAAGAAGTCCTGGGTGGCAATTTCTGAAAAGGGCACTGTCTCGCGAATTCAACCTAGCAATTCGCATCTCCTTTGCCGGTGAAAATTGCCCGATTGAGCTCTGCATGGGGCCGGTTCTCGGGCGGTCCACCCGGAACTGCCCGCCGCGACTGCCATTCACCCGCTCCGGTTGTTCAACCGGAAGAGAGATGCTGATAAACAAGTTCACTTTGGCGATGAAAGAAAATGTTGGCTCAAAGCGCCTTAGGGACGTCCCCATGCGTGCTAGAATCCAGGCATCACGTCCAGTGGAGACTTCGGAATATGGTTTCCGACCCTCCTATAGGATCTCACAATCAGCTCAGATCTCAGATCGTCCCGGACCTTATTTCCGAATCACCTCGCATTCACAACTGTAATATTGCCAAGGAGTCAGAGATTGTAAGGGCCCAAGCAAGGCCACCCCCGCACTATGATAGTACACTATGTGAACATCTGACGATTCCCCTGCCATCATCAGCCCCAGGAAATATCGCCGCCTAAAGCATAGATCTCCTGTGGTTATAGTAGTAGGACAGAGACTGTTCTACATAGAGCATAATAACGGTACAGGCTGGTCGTCTAAACACCATACGTATGCTCACTCCAAGTAAAACTCGACAAGTCAAGATGGCCGAAGTCAACTTCGAATCCTTCAGAGGAATAAAGCAAGTTGATTTGGGCGTATGGTTGAACATGTGTGCAAGCCATGTCCCATATGGTGTTCTCTTCATCATGCTGTTAATACTCAACCACGCTTGGGTTCTAGATCTGAGCATACAAAGGATCTGGATTTTCGGGTTACCTACAAAGTAAATCATGAGCCTAGCAATGAAATCATGTTGATACCGCGAATTTATTTCCATTCCCAGAACTCTTGCCAATTTGACGAGGCGCGGCACACCTGCTCTGGCACTGGTTATCCTGACCACTACCGAAAAGTCTCGGCACAAAGTTAGTGACTATCAGGCACAATATAGTGAGTTTAGCGTCTAGCAAGCTCCCTGTACCCCGTCACCGCGGAACACACGGGCTCCGCGTCCAGCGCTACAATGACAAGCAATACTGCGAGCCACGCAGAAACGGAGTACGACGCAGAGTGGGCCTGCGACTAGTCCGGGGATTTCCACCGCTGTCACTCACATCAGCCTCTTACTAGCTTGATCATTCTCCGCTCCTTCAAAAAACCATCTCGGCCACGAATTCCAGATATCCGAACGCCATGCCCCAATCATCGAAGCCCGAAACCAAGAGAAGACACGTCACTACGGCGTGCATTCCCTGCCGAGAGAGCAAAATCAAGGTACGCGCTGTCATCCTCAACTCCGGCGCTCAGACAGTGTACTGACCGACTTTCTGCAGTGTGACGGCGCAACTCCGTGTTGCTCCAACTGCAGAAACAAGCACCGGGACTGTCGCTATCAGGCTGGAGAGGATAAGCGCAAGTCAGGCCCCCCTCCTCCGGGCTCTGTGGTTGAAAGCTCAAGGCTGATATCCAGTAGACTGTCCCTCCGTGTTGCTGTTGAATTGCTTTCGAGCAGAGTCAACCGACTGACCCAGTTCATTGACGAAAATGGCCTTCAAGTTCCACAAATGCCTACAGAAGAGGCCAAAAGCCTCGCCCGGATACTCGATACTCTAGGTTTATCTACGGCTCAAGCGGCTCTGGAGCAGAACAAGGCACCGTTTATTGACCCGGAATTGTCTCGGGTGACGCTACCATTGGCAACCCCACCGCCGACTCGTGACCAGGTTGTACCATTGGATCAGCTGCCCATGAACGTATCCTTTCCTTTCGGCTCAGACGCCATTGATCTAGTCAGCCACGCAGACTTACAAGCCCCGCAGCTTCAGGGCCCGTCACAGAAGAACACAGCAAAGGCTATCGCAGATTGGGACTGGAGTCCTGCCGAGCACGAGTACAACTACGCATTAGGGGTGAACATCGCCAGTGTACGAGCCCCAGGACATCCACTTTTGGGCACCTACTCAGGGAAGGCTGCACTAAGCGACAACGATGAGAATGATGCCGGCTCGGATACCACGGAGGAGGACCTCGTGAACCAGCTTTCAGATCGCCTTGGTTGCTTGCGCATAGGCCCCAACGGTCAGATATCTTATTTCGGTCCAACGTCCAACTTCAGTCTCGTCGAGCTGCCCACGCTGTCAGATACCCTATCTATCGACCGTACTGTGCGTAACGATGGCCAAGAACACCTTGACAATATGGGTTATGGCAAGCCAGTCCCACCAGATCTCGAAGAGCATCTCATCAGTCTATACTTTGCTTGGCAAGACCCCTTTTCCCACGTTGTTGATCGAGCGTTGTATGAAGAAGCAAAGTATGAATGGCTGGAACGAGAGGAGGAAACTTCGTATTACTCCGAGGCACTTAAAAACGCAATGTTCGTCTTGACAACAGAGCTGCACCGTTCATGTATTAGGGTTCATGGCTAATTCTTGACAGGTGTTCTCTAGGTGCTGCTTTCGAAGCCCGATATCATCCGAGTTTCGTGACTTTCCCAAAGTCTCTTCCTGATTTCTTTGCTGCACGAGCCAAGACTTTGTTAGAGATCGAGTTAGATTCACCTTCAGTCTCGACAGTTCAAGCCATGGTTGTGTTGAGCAGCCATGAGATTGCGGCAAATAGAGACTCACGTGGGTGGTTATATAGCGGTGCTGCCTTACCTATCCAAAGTTTACCATCTGGTTATTGACGATGTTCTTTTAGGAATGGCTATTCGGCTCGCTTTCGATCTCGCACTACACAAGGACGTGACACCATACGTTACCAAAGGCATCCTGACACCTGCTGAGGCTGAACTTCGTCGTGCGGTCTTTTGGGGGGCATACACAATGGATCAGTAGGCTGATCGTACCAGATCTTTGTGGGACATCTTCTAACGATTGTTCCCTCCAGGACTTTGGGTTTTTATAGAGGCCGACCTTTCCGTATCAGCATGGACGACATCACAGTGCAGAAGCCAGGGAGAGACGCTTCAGAGAGCCGAGTCGCACAATGGACTCCTTACACGTCAGCCCGCAATCGCAGCAACTTCTCGGGCGCTCTGAACGATCATCTCGAGGACGTTAGTCTTCGCAAAATAGAACTATGTGAAATCATGGCTCCGTTGGGTCATACACTGTAGGCTCCCTCCCATGAGATGGTTCGCTTCATTCAGCTTGTGGTGTCTAACAGGTCTCCCAACAGATATGGGAACTCAAAAATACCGCGGAACATTTTGCAAGAAAATAACGAAAAGATTGTAACAAGGTTATTTGTCTGGAAAGAGTCTCTACCTCAAGATCTACAGGTCGACCCGGAGGACACTGAAAAGACATATCTCCCGCACGTTCTTCTATTGCAGTAAGTTTTCACGGCAGCCACCAGCCACGATTCGGTCGTCGCTAAACTTTCTTCGCAGCATGCAATACTATCAGAACTTGATACAAGCCCATAGGCCGTGGATGTCGTCGAGCTACATCCAACCCCAACCACCCCAAGGCCCAGGCTACATGCACGCGCAACGAATGTGCATAGAGTCCGCCACCGCGATAGCAAAGTTGATACAAATCTACGAGCAACAATATACCCTTCGAAGAGTCAGCACTCAAGGCGTAGCCATCATATTCTCGGCAGCAATCATTTTGATATTTGCCTCAATGTCTCGTCGTAGAAGGAAGGAGACGGCCCAGACCACGACGCACCTGAATGCATGTTTCCGCGCTTTGGAAGAGCTATCATCGTCGTGGGAGTGCGCCAAGCGATCGCGAGACTTTCTCATCATGTTGCAGCGGAAGTGGGAGTTTCGTTCTCGTCGTCTGAGCCAGGGCGCTCGAAACCCTACGTCATCTCATGGTTTCATGCTGCAGAGCGACCAGACTTCTCGGAAGCGAGCTCGGACAGGCAGCTCGGCTGGTTCGAGAGGTATCGACAGTTTGAAGAGCCTCTCACCGATTGTAACGGCGGAAAACCCCACCGAATACCAACGGGAAGTTCACGAGAGTATCGACTTAGATATGAGGCTCGACCTTGACTGGGTATTTGCTGCAGGGACTCAGTCTATGCAGGGACACTGGGATGGTATGCTAGGTCCTGACGCAATATTCCTCAACCAGAACGGGACTGGTTAGCTTGGGTATACTGTTGAGTCAATCAAGCTTCAGCCTCATCAACTTCTTGGTTCAACAATATATCTATCTGTGTTGTTCAAATAGGTGCTGTTCCTCTTCAATCTGCACATTGCCGAGCGATTGCATCAGGAACATGAAGCCAATCGCAATTCAAGGCTAACGAACCAATGGGCGCTTGCAGAAACCCTCATCTGTCAGCTCTCCAGGCAGCAATTTGAGCCTGGACGCTTTTACCTTCTGCGCATCTCACAGAATTTCTGTCAATGAGCCGACGTGAACTTTGGCTCTTCCAACGGAGTTTCACAACATGTCATTCGCTGACGACCGACTATGTCCAGTCTGCTCCAGTCTCGGCCTACAGAATGTTTTTGACCCAGCTCGATTTGACGGCCTCCCGAGCGCCCGTACCGCCGAAAGCCTTGGAACCAGCTGGACTAGATACATCCAACATGTCGGGGACTGGCGGCCACCCCTGGAGCGACTGGGGCAGTACCCGCCCGGCATAATTCCCAGTTGCCCCTTCTGCGAAGTAGTCCTGGGTCTTTTACACATCAGCAGCCGTGCAACGCGTGAGACCAGCAGAGTGATCCTTGCAATTCCGGGGGATCTACTGTACGACCTTGTTGGTGCAGATGGCGAACCAGCCTCCGGGCTGGCTCCAGCCTCAGTGTTCGTGCTCATCATGAGCCCTGCCCAATTCACTCAGGCTGCGGCTCAGTACTTTGGCAACACCCAAACCGGGGGAGGGTTGACCGCCTGGATTCGATTCGCTCATCGAGAATATCCAGGAACGCTGATCTCCGTGCTATCGAACGCTATTGTAGAGCCTCCTCGGCCACTTCTGCAGCTGCCGATGCAGGGAAGACAACTCCTTGAAGAACGAATTGATTATGGACTTGTTCGATCTTGGATACACCTGTGTGAGAGCCAACACGATACTTGTCGCACAGCTCCTGGCTGGAAACCCGTCCCTCACTTCAAGCTGATAGACTGCGAGTCTGGTCGCATCATCAACGCAGACTCCGGCCAGAGGTTCCGTTATGTGGCACTCAGCTACGTCTGGGGAAGCGTGCCCCCCGAGAAGTACGCATACCCGCGTCTCCCCAGCGACCTACCGCCTGTCATTCTGGACTCTATGCGTGCGACCATGAAGCTGGGGTTTCGCTACGTTTGGGTCGATCGTTATTGCATATGGCAAGAAGACAAGACTCACAAGATGAGTCAAGTGGAAAAGATGGACCAGATCTACGGGGACGCGGAGCTCACCATTATCGCCATCGGCGCCAGAGACCCTAGTTACGGGCTCCCGGGTCTGACTCTGGGCCGGACACAGCATGCGCCAATCACTAAGCGAATCGGCCAGCAGAAGCTCATTGCAAACTTCAGTCATCACTGGCAGCTGGACCAAATCACAAGGTCCAAGTGGGCCACGCGGGGGTGGACGTTTCAAGAGACCTGTCTATCAAGACGAAGGCTCTACTTCTCAAACTACGAAGTGTCCTTCGAGTGCCGTGATATGATGTGCTTCGAGCACCTCACCCGTCCCCTGGCTTATAGAGGGAGCTTGGAGCATCACGAGAGGCCGGAGTGGAACCACATCAACAACCCTCACGGCGTTTGGGCCATAATCCAAAGATACTGCGAACGCCAGCTTACCTTCTCCAGCGACAGACTCGCCGCGATATCTGGAGTCTTGCACAAATGGTCTAGAGTCAACCCAGGATGCTCGTCTTATTGGGGTATTCCTATAGTGGCCTCGGACTGGCCACGGCTGGATTCGGACGCTCTGAGGCGAGCGTTCCTTGCCGGTCTGGAGTGGGAGGTGCGCTCAGGTGCCAAATGTCTTGTTAGGCTTCCAGACTTCCCCAGTTGGTCATGGGTGTCGCAGAATGGGAGAACATTATTCGGCCATAAGGGCTACTTCCATTTGCAACCCCCTGACTTGGTGGGAAGCACGAAAAGCTTCGACGCCGAGGTATGGATTGAAACGCGCGACGGCAGCATTGTGGATTGGAGCACATTTTGTAAAGGCGGCGGTCTTGACCTTTCGTTCACGCAATGGACTCGATATCTATATATCGAATGCTGGACATTCCAGACCGGTCCCCTCTTCCACCGGCAAATCAAGCGGAATTCAGGTGCCGCACATGACGACTTGCTTTACATACCGACTTCCGAATGCTCTCCGACAGATTCGCCAGCTCTTGTCTTGAAGTTTACACCAGATTGTGGCTATGAGAACATAGCTACTAGTTTCGTCTGCCGAGATTTCACAGCAGCGTCGTTCTCTCCAATGGTGCATACAACGTTCGCCATTGTGCTTGACACTGTTCCTGGTCTTACAATGAGGATAGGTACTTTGGGGTTTGTCAGGATCGCTGATTTGGGTTCGCATGAGTCGCAGACGCCTGAGGATCAAGCCTTCCCCGTGGCTCAGTTCTCAGCGCGGAAACGTCGTATTCGTCTTGGATGATGCAGCTATGATGAATGTACCTGATATAGGGCACAAAGTAGTTGCTATCATCACAGACAGTCTTAGGTCGCATATTTTTATCAATTTTGATTGCGTGAGTCATGGCTGCGAAATCGTATGCAAAATCCTGCGCGTAGTTATCGATGCAACTTGAGCATGGAATAAGGAAACGCCAACTCTGAAAAAGAAACTCTCCGTCCGGGTACAGTGCTACTTTGATACAGCACCTAGTGGACCGATTTCTTTAGTTCGATGAAGGTCATGTTCTATTTTGATCTCCGACATGTTCTCTTCTGGGTTATACATCTTCATTTTCCAACGTTTTCGCAAGCAGAGTCTCGCACCATTTCTCGGCATCCTCTTCACGTCCAGCCCTGCGGCAGCGGTGGATGAGATTTCTAATGGCTCTCAGGGATCGAACATTGCCTGGCTGGAAATGTTCTTCTGCATGCTTGTATGCTTTGTACTCATATTCGAGTGCCTCGTCAACTTGGCCAAGGTCACACTCGTAGAACAGGCTACTCATGAGTTCGTAATAACGAAGCTCCAGTTTAAGCCAAGGGCTCCCAGAACCTCTATCGCTACCTTGAATCAGATAGTAAGCCCGGGCCAATGCATCCCGCGCCGGCTCATAATGCCGCGCCCGTGACTGAACCCCAGCCATTTCAAGAAGGCATTCACAAGACCTAGGATAGTCCCCTTCTGTGAAGTATGTTTCGGCGGCAGTGGCATACATGGACAGAACCTTGCAAAAGTCGCTTCCGTTCGTCTCACCGAGACTGCGAAGAATTATTGTCGTCGAGCTGAGAGCTGAATCGACCACTGGGTTCAAGATCCCTAGCCGGGTTCCGAGAAACTGGGCGCCATTGATCGCCATCATGCTGAGGACCCTTGCGCGAACCTCCCATGACATATGCCTGAACCTGCTCCACACAAGACTGAGGGGGTGTCGTGGTCCCAATATCGTTGTGTGCATGTCGTAGATGAAGACGATCAAAGGCTCGGCTATTTCGCTATCCAGCTGTAAGGTACGGTAGGACAACATGTAGAAAAGCTCCGGATCTTGTTCTTTGATTAAACGTTCCAGGGAGTTGAGGCTCCGGTTCAGGATGCGGAATGCATCCCGCAACTTGTTTCTCTCCAGGAGCGCTATTGCGTTACCGATGCCGGTATGCATCTTGTCGACACGATCGCGACCGGGTTCCTGGCCATACCCATATACCGCCTCTCCTTGCCTCGTCCACACGCTTTCGAACGCCCCCTCAACATAGCACCTGAAGATTTGCAGCATTTCTTCAGGAAAACGTAAGTCCGGAGGACCTGCCATGACAGAAGATACCTCAAGGTCTGGCGAGGGTGTTCGACAGATGAGATCAAGGTGCGCATCTGTCGAATTTCGGGCGAAGTCACGGAACTTGTTGCGTAAGTCGGGGCGCCGATTCAGATAGTGTACCAGTCTGTCCCAATCGACTTCCTGATTCCGGATGGAGAATTTCGACTTCTTCCCTATCGCATCACGTTCCTGCTTGAGCTGAAGCATTCGCAAGACCTCGGCTTCTTTGAGCTTCTTGTCAAGTCCCCAGCTCTTGATTCGAGTCTTGAACATTCTCTCGCTTCCCATCCCATCAGCCATCTGAGCATCTACGTGGTGGCCAGCAGACGAAACTTACGTGGCGTAGAGGTTGTAGTCGCATTCCATGATCTGTTTTACCTGCTTCAAACACTTCTTCTCGTCTCGATAGAGTCTGGTGATGATGGAACGGTGGCAGTTCCAGACATCATCCGTGGCGTACGGCTTCCCAGTTACCAGGGGCATGCAGAGCATTGTGACTTCGTGCGGGATGTCCATGGCTGGAATCACTCATACCGATGCTGTAATCGAAGTGGCCAAGTGAAGGTAACAAGGCGATGAGCCAAGAACGTTTAGAAAATGAAGAGACCGTGTTGTTGATAATCAATCAGGATGGATTGGGCTTTAAATATTGGAGAGCTTGAGGCATCTTGCCAGCCTTCGTGAACGGGCAAGTTGAGGCTGGTTTCTATGCCGCATCAGGCAGCCGTGCCTGCGGGTCTCATTGGCTCACAACAGAAGGACTTCGCAGACCAGGTATGATGCAGCAGCACCCAATCCGCAATCGAGCCGCCGCCCTGCTTTCTCTGGCGTTAGTCGCTTTTGGTTGTTGGGCGGTTCGGCCGCAGGGTGGTCAGCGTTGCCCGCGGCTGGCTCACGAGAAGGCCCCCAGCACAAAAAAAAGGACTGAGCGGCCGGGCAGGTAGAGGAAGCGAGCCGAAAGGTAGGGGCGACCAACACTTGCAGTCGTCCCAGCACCGATGTCGGGTACCAACCAGCATACTAGTCGGGTCTACAGGACGCATTCTTGCAGGGCACGATGGGGCGCTTTATTCATAATGGCCATGAAACGGCTGTTGTTAGGCAAACTAGAAAGCTTGTGTTTTCTTATGACTCCGAAAGCTATGAGGTCGAGTATTACCGCCTGTGCAGTTGGTCGCAAAGGTCCCTGACAGCTGCTTCACCAGTCTGTGTGCCAACCATCAAATAAATCGGCAGGCGGAGGTCCACCGGCGTGCCCGTATGAGCTGCCGCCATCATATCGACGCCGGAAAAGCTCCATGTACTCGGCCCATGTCATACCCGCCCCTCCACGCCGGACATGCTCCTGGTCCCCAAAGCCGAAGCCGGTGCTGTATCCTGCTCCGCTAGGGAGGTTTCCTGCAGGCCCGAACACTTCTTCGAAGCTGATACCTCCTTCGCCACCTCCTCCTCCGTGCCAATCACTTCCGCTACTACCGAAAACACCACCAAACAAATCCTCAAAGCGCATCTCCTCGCCAGTTCCGAGGCCCTGCTGTCCGAGTCCGCCTCCCATCGCATCGCTCCCAACCCCCATCCCAAGCCCCCCATCACCAATACCGCCACCACCCCTTCTTTCCTGCCGCCTCTTCTCCTGCACCCTTCTCAAGGCTTCGAAAAACACCCGCTCCCATTCTTCCTCAGACCAACCACCTCCAGCCGAGAATCCCAATCCATTCAGACCGCTGAAAGGGTCAGAAGACGGACACCGTGGTGTCTGCTGCTCCTGCTGTTCCCGCTCCTGTTGCCGTTGCTGCTCGTTCCGAAGATTCTCCTCGTAGAAGCGGCCGGTCCCAAAGTAAGCTCCTTCGGGTATACCGCCGCCACAGGCAGGTCCGTTCTGGCCTCTTCGTCGCTGCCGACTTGCCAACGGAGGTTGTCGTTGGTTCCGGGGGCTGTTCCGGGCCGAGCTAGCTTCCGAGTAGCCGTCGAATCTGTATGCCATTGCGGGTGTCCTCTCTCTCTCGTGGTCGCGACTATGATAGAACCGTGGTTTGGAGTAGATGCCTTGTAAAGTCGCCCTGTGTCTGTCTTTTGTAATGATGAGTTCTGTCAGGTGCCCAGGTAGGTATTATATAGTGTTTGCTGCGGATTTCACAAACGGGTGATTCACAAGCCTACCCGATTAGCAAGTGAGGTGAATGCATGTTTGGCACCTAGTTGTTGGCAGCAAACAGAACAATGGGTGACCAGGAAGAGCATACACATCACACAATCAGCCGGTTTCATTGTGAGTATCAACTAGTATTTAATTGCAAGCGCCAAGATGTGCGCCTGCTGTTATCTGTATACAAGCTCCGATTCCGAAGCGTTTTTGCCCCGTTGAACTGATCCAGCTTCTCCGTCTCCATATGAATGAAAAGGAGGCCCCGGGGCATGTCTGTTTACCTGCTTTAATAGGTAAAGCCGGCTACAATAGAAAAACATACATTACAGGTATCCAGGATCCGGTGTACGTATGATCGCTCCCATAGAGACAACGCCGCGCAGAAAAACAATTTATGAAATGGGTAATTATGTCGTAGATGTGTTTGCTTCATTGCGTAAAGAAACGGGTCCTTGAAACCCGGTCGACGGTCTGACGTTCTGCATTTCCATGCCCTGAGCGTCGTGCTTGGGCTGGTCGCGGAAGGCACCGAGGCGTTGGTCCCCGACGCTGTACTTCTTTTTGAACTGGTAGTACGTGGGGGGTCTCGGCCGGCATAGAACGACAATCCAGTTCTTGAGCATGCTTCCTTGGGTAAAAGCCCGGAAGCGCTCCTTCTTGATGAACTTGTGAGAGTTGATGTACTCTCTGGTCGTTTCGCCTCGAGCCATGAGGAAAATATGGTAGCCCATAAGGGCAGCAGGGTAGAGGAATGCGACGAAGCCGTAGATGACCATTGCAAAGGGTACGCGGAATTCGTCGATAGCTTTGCCGAAAGAAATGTCGGACCGGTTCATATGGATGAGGATCTGGCCGAGGGACGCGCCGAGAAGGTAGAGGGAGAGGAATGTGGCCGAGGACACAAAGGCAAAGAAATAGCGGTAGTTGCGCCGTCCAACGCAGTTGTTGAGCCAAACGCAGTGGTGGTCGTGAGTCTCGATGCAATTGTCGCAGAGGCGGCAGTGATGAGCCCGAGGAGGTCGCCAAATGTTGCATGTTCTACAGTGCTTGACCGGGACTTCCATCGCGGCCGTCGATGATTCCGCCGACTTTATGAGCGTCCAGTCGTTAGTCGGCGGGCCAAGTCGGAGAGGATCTTCGGTCGGTTCAGCAGGAGGAAATGCATGGAGGTTGCGAGGCAGAATCTAGGAACCGTTAGCGGCAGGATTGCCCACAGCAAGAGTTACAACTTACGCCAGGGTCTGACACAGAAGCATGGAGGAAGGAAGAGATGCAAATGTAGAACAAATATGCGAAAGTGATGGGAATGGCGGGGCTGATATTGTTCCATATCCAAGGCGCTGAGAAGACGAAGAAGAGAACTGCCGGGATGATAATGAACAAGCCAGTAGCCACGTTGACCGGCCTGTGTTTGGTGTTTTGGAACCTGCCGCCTATGCAGAAAACGGTGTTGCCCTCGAAATACTGGAAGACATAGCCGAGATTTGACCTTGACTTCTTCAAGTTGTTCTTGTCAGCAGGCCTGGACGAGTCGACCGGGTTGAGCTGGGGTGTCGAGGCAGTGGAGGAAAGCTTCTCTCCGCCTGGCAGGCTCCGGTTCGACTTGTTCTGGCCCTGATCACTCCGTCCCGGCAAAAGAAAGCTTGAGCGGAAAGATCGCGGAGACTTGGCGGGGCTGGTTTGATTACCCCGTTCCTTGAAACCTCTATCAACGTTGACGCTCAGGTTCCGGCTGTTGCGCTGGTTTCGTTGCAACGGAGTGACGCTCTCAGACATGCTGCCAGCGGCATAGTGGCCATGGGTTGGACTCGTGTTTGCAGTGATTCGATCGTAGGTTCCCTGCTCGGTATACTCGGTTCCGCGGGATGGGGGCGAGCGCATTTCGCCGTCGTCGCTGAGCTGCCGTTGCAGACGGGCGACAGGGTTCGAAACCGGGTTGGAAATGACGCTGTGCCGAGCATTCGGACCGCCGCTGGCAACAGCCGCGGCCGCTGCGGCACTCTGACTGGTTTCGGGCTCGGCGTCTTCGAGAGTGGGTTGCTGACGAGTTGCGGGGCGAGAACCGCCACGCTGGGCCTGCAGCTTCTGCGAGCTCATGGGACGAAAGAAGGCCGAGGATGTGAGAGAGGGCACATGGCTGCGGCTTGTTGAGCTTGGCGGCCGGCTGCTGCCAGAGCCACCAGTGCTACCAGCCCCAGAGCTCCGCCTCTTCTCGCTGAGACTTGTGATGTAGTTCATCCGCGGAGGCGGGCCTCGTCGGCGGCCCTCCCAGGGCCCAGACATTCCCGTCTTCGCGGTTCCTGGCCGGGAGACGGAGTCTGAGGCCAGGGCTGATTTGCTTCGAGGGTTTTCGGAAAAGGTCTGCGCTACGGCTTCACCGCCATCGTCGGATGCAATATCGGTCATTCGCGACGAGATGATACTCGGCGGGCCTGGTCGGTCGGAGCGCCCAGGAAACTGTGGTTTCGGAAAGTCGTCATCGCCAGTCGAAGCGTTGGCACCACCGGCCTGGTCTTTGGACGTCATGGTCGGGCGCTGCTGTCAAAGACACGACGGCGGAATGTTTCTTTCGATGTTCGCAAGTTTCCTCCACTACAACATGTCGTTGTTGACGCGGTAATCGAAATATCGTGAGATCGGGAAAAGACTCGGTTCGAGGTCCTGTCGAGGAGAGGGCAAGAGGAACCGTGGTCGGTCTTAAGTTTGGCGCTTGGACGGCGACGATGTGGTGAACGTCGTGCGGTAGGATGGGCCCGGGCTGCTCGGCAAGTGCGTCGGAGAAGGTTTGGAAAAGGCTGAGGCGCAAAGGTCTGCGGTGGGAGTCGGTATTAAAAGGTCGTGCGAAGGAACAAGTAAAAGGGCCCGTGGATTAAGGCGATGGGAGTGAATGGATGGGTATTCGTGTCGTAATGAATTCGTGCCGAGTAGAGTGAGAGAGAGAGACGTAGAAAGGAAGGATGGGATGGCGGGCGAGCCGTGACAATGAACGAAACGAAGAGAAAAGTTCGGCCAGACTTTGAATCTTGTCTTGCCTTGGTGTTCCTTTTGCGAGACCAGAAAGCGACCTGGCGGCGCAGGGGAAAAGCATGGAGTTTGACCAATACACCTCAAGTGACGGGGGAAGAGGATTGGAGCGCAGCGGGCACAGTTGCACGGGGGGACAATCTCGGCTGGACTGGGCTGGGAGACCCAATGTCAGGGCCCAGGGGCGACCACCAGTACCACCTCAGAGTCTGTGCTTTGTGCCCATGCAAGGCTGCACAGTGTCCCGGAATAGGCTAGCTTCACTGGCGCAATGTGTAGCTGCCGCCTGTCACCACTAACGAGATTCCGTACAATTCAGGCTTATCTATGATAGTGGGTGCGCTCGAGCCCCTCCGAGCGGCTTTGGCCGCCTTTTATGCAGCGCGGGCTCAGCTAGGGTCAGGCTTCTTTGATTACATTTGCCGGATTCGGGCTCCGGCTTTAAATTACCACGAAAGCAACAGACCAACAACGCGCCGCGCCCGCGACGGCTGCAATGCCACACGGGAATGGAGCAGGTTCCTGGGACGACGGACGAATCGTTCAGTCAAGCCAACATTGAGCACAGAGCGCAGAAGAGCGCACAGACCTCGTTGCTGTTCTAGCCTTGAATGTCGCTTTGCAGAGTATACACTAGTCTGCATTCTCACGATGCTTCTCAACATTCATGTCTTCAGCTTTGACAATGACATGTAAACAATGCTAAACCGTTGTTTTGGTAGGCCACAGGGCAGTTCTCAGGCGCGTCGTGCCCCTCTTTTGAACCTGTTGAGGCTGTTGCAACGCTGAGGGTTCCCGAAATGATCTTCCCAGCCTGCTGGGTTGGTCCTCGTTCGGAGAACCTTCATCCGTACCAATTCCCCAAGGTGAATGCTTGTGCCACGGCACAGGCAGACCAATTGCACACGGCTATCACGGTTTCTGTTGTCTCCAGCCGCTTTAAAACTGGTTCTCACCCATGGGTTTCGCTGCTTAAACAGCCATGACTGAGATTATGCCACTTGGTTTGACGCCAATATGCACATGAATTCGTCTCGTCAGTCACGTTATGGCATACCCTTCGCTGCATGGACCATCCCGTCCAATCCATCTTTTGAGTACATAGTAGTACACCGTACTAATTGTGATCCAAATCATGGGTTTGACAACAACTGCACGTCTCGACAAGTGCACCGAGCTCGATAGCCCTGAACCTCTTCAACACAAACTTGCCAGTAAACATCCTTCTAGCACACGTCGTTAATTACAAATAAGTGTGTTGGTGATGTCTTCTGACCGGAGACAAGAAACACAGGTGCGCGTACCTCCTTGTCCATGATATGGTTGTTGAAGATGAACCCGACAAATTTGAAGATGCACCGATCACCACTCCAATCTGTCTTGGGCTTGCATCATCCTGGATCGTTATACCGCCCTGTCTGGCGTTTCAGCTCAGGTGGCTGGCCTTTCCGCCGTCGTAGTACTAGGCAATGATATCATTGTTGAAGTTGTAAACGTTGGGGTCCCGGAAGGATGTGCAGGACTGGGCAAGCATAGGGCCGTCATCAAAAGGTAACCGCGAAGGCGGGTGTAAATTCATGGTTGCTTCTAGCAATGATTGAATAGTCAGTGACTGTCAGGGAGAGATACTCTCCAGATCAAACTTGTTCAGAGAGCTTTAACCTACCTGCGGGAGAGTAGAGTCCGTGACTCTGTTGCAATAATGTATTAGCGAGCTTTGTATTGGAAAATAGGGGATCCCCGGGTGACGTTTCTCAGGAACACGAAGACGTGCAGGTGGGTTCGTCTCAACTGATCCATAGGGGGCAACAACTATGGTTCTGCTCACAGTAGAACACACCCTTACTTTCAAGACCGCATCGAGTGCGTCATAAGACTTGCATGTTATGTTTTATACTTTCAGGCCACGTCCTCTTCCATCATGAAGGGACCGACGTTACCAGGAATTACGCTGGTGCCAAATGTCGCTCGGCCAATGAACCAGTATCTTGATTAGACTGCCACGAGGCAGCGTTGAAGCCACCAAAGTATTTGCAAGGGCACGTCGACTTATACTCCGGGGTCACCTACACTGGCTCCTCTGGCCGGGTAGAATAGTCTATCTAGCGTCAGTTGCTTAGAGGAGGGCGTCTTTTGAAACCAAAATAGGGTTGTCCCAAGAACAGAGTTGAATGGTAGATACAGAACTTCGTCTTGAAACTGACATCGGCAAATTATTATTGGCGACGGGCTATATTTACATCGATGTAAAGTTAATTCATTTCAAGAAAACAAAAATACGTGCATTGAGACAAGATGCAACAGACCATGAGGGAAGTATGTTAACAGTGCTCTTACCATCTAATGAATTCTTCTCAATTGGGACAACAACCGCACTTCGCGACAAGTACGCCCGGCTCAGTATTCCTGCTGCTTGTCACCTAGTCTATTTCTCATCACACATGATTCATTAGTGGCTTCGTATGAGCTTACTTCGTCAAAGCCCTGTTGTCTGAACGAGATCGCGATGTGGTTAGGATTTGGGATCAAATGCTAAAACACTGCTTGTAACACAATGACTTATTCAGCTGATGAGGGGTTTTATCTTTTCCATTTCGTTTTGTTTTCCACTCCTAGACACAGATTACAACACCTTTCCTGCGCGCTGTTCCATATGACCGTCCTCTATACTACTGCTCTCGTAGGTACGAGTGTGATAAAAGCCATGAATACATAATAGTTAAGTCCTGCCTTTGGAATACAAACACGGTATTACAACCCAGAAATTTAAGATAGCAGCGGGTCATCCATTTTCAACATGAGACTAGTCTCTCGGAAACTTTTGAATCTAACGCCATTGTCCTTGGAGTCCCGCGATTGCTGAGTCGTCAATGAATGCATTGTAGCCGACAGGGAAGGGGTTCTATTAAGTCGTGAAGCAGTGGCATTCTGGTATATCAGCTGGCTGTAAGGATAATCTTTATAACGCAGCCAAACGAAGACGTCCGTTCAGTACAGAACGTGGAAGAATTCGCACGGATAGACAGAAGTACGCCGCGTATCTTCCCAAAATCGTTTAGCCAGATAAGATGCAACAAAACACTGTAGGATGAGGTAATATCCATATCATTGTGGATTGGCCAATCACGATGACCCATATGCCCGGCCAATCGTTTCTCCCGAATTTCAACCTTGGGATCCTGTCTCGACCGAACGAACCTGAAGCTCCGAAATCATACGACAGCCGAACCTCACCTCACAACATCCATTTCCCCAACGACCACACGTCAAACCACCGCAACAATGGCCTCCTTCGTCGCCCGCCGCGCCTTCTCTACCACGGTCCGCCGTTTCACCCAGAACGAGCAGGCTCAGGCCAAGCAGCAACTCACCCAGGAGTCCAAGCGCAACCCCGAACTCTTCGTGCGTGATATCCCATTTTCATCCAGCCGGAAACCCTTACATCACCAACCACCTTCGTCCACCCACATTTCTCCCTGCGAAGCCGGGCTTCGAAGCCAGCCGACATAAAACACATGGAACTGGCCTACGATGACCGATTTGCACGAGAAGATGGACAATTCGGGCTGCGGCGGCTTTGCGCCGGGGAATCAAATAGTTGAAGGCTAATTGAATTTTTGTCATACAGATCCTCGGCGGCGTCATGGTTGCTGCCCTCGGCGGTGCCGGCCTCTACTTCGGTACGTTTCCACGAACCATCGTCTCCCCGCTCATCACGCTCGACAGTGGCTAACGGCTTTTTTCTGCGCAGGCCGTTCCCCCACCTCCTCGACCTCCGAGAGCCCCGTCCTGAAGGCCGGTATGCCCTGGGAGACCGAAGGTGAGGGCAAGTACAAGTACCACCCTGGCGGTAACCCCAGGAACGAGCCCAAGGACGCTCCCAGCGCCGTCAACACCGTCATCATCCCCGACGTTACCCTCCCCAAGGTGCGTTTACGACTCCCCGGCTCCTTTGTTGGAATGCCATCCGTGTGGTCAGACCACGAGTCGCTTGTCCCTCGGGATTTGAAGCAGAAGAACACCTCCAGGCTGACTATTTTGGCACAGGAACTGCACGACAAGTACAACAAGTGGGGCAAGGACGGCTACCCTTAAAGAGCTAAAGATACCTGTTTTGAGAAGTGCTTTTGCGCGAGCAGTGCAACGGGCGGAAGGTGGTTTTCATGTGTAGATAGGGAGAATTGAGATTTCACCACGATTTCTACCTTTGACACCAGTCACCATTATCACAGCAGCGCCACTTGTCGCCTCGCCCTCGTCAGATTGAAGCTCTGACATCTGCTGGGATGTGAAAACATGCGAGCGTTTTTCGCATCAGAATTTCAATGACATGCAATTGAACCATTAGGGCGTGTAAAAAGTACTCCCGAAAAAAAAAAGAGTGCAATGCCTTCGGTTTTGCCCACAACTCCACAACACCACAGGGCCTGCGCCTCACCTCTCTCGTCTACATGCTCCCATTTTACGAAGATAGCTGCTCAATCTCATCTCCGGTGAAACCAAAGAGGTACAGCAGGTCCAAAATGCTCTCGCTGTTCAGCCTCGTGTCGGCCTCCATTTGCACCATCGGCTTCGCGTTCCAGGCAACACCCAACCCCGCCGCTCCCATCATCAAGAGGTCGTTCGCGCCATCGCCTACGGCAACGACCTGGGACAGGTCAATGCCCTCCTTGCCGGCAATCTCGATCAGGAGGTCGCGCTTCCGCTCCTTGCCGACGATAAGTCCCTTGACCTCACCCGTGAGCTTGCCGGCATCATCAATGACCACCTCGTTGGCATGCGCGTAATCGATGCCCAACTCCCCGGCCAGCCAGCTCGTAAGAGGAAGGAATCCACCAGAAAGCACTGCGGTCTTCACACCGAGGCGCTTCAGGGCCTTGATCAGGCGGGGCACACCCTTGGTCACGTCCAAAACTGGTCGCAGCTGCTCGAAGAAGGACGCAGGAAGGCCCTTCAGAAGCTGTACACGCTCGCGGAACGCGGCGTCGAACTCAAGTTCGCCGAGCATGGCACGATGGGTGATATCTGCGACGCGCGCGGCCAGGTCGGGCGGGTCCTTGATGGTTGCGGCGAGCAGGTCAATCACCTCTTGCGTGATGAGGGTGCTGTCCATGTCGAAGACGACCAACCTAGGGTGGCGGCGCCACAGCGTGTCGGGCTGCAGCGCGACGTCGACACTCCATTCTCTTTCAAAACGGTAGATAAGCTCGTGTCTCCGCAGGTCGGTCAGGCTGAGGTAGCTCTGGCACGGCGCCGGGTCGAGTGTCAGCTCCACGACGCGCGGGTTCTCCTGACTATCGAGGCAGCGATGCGACGAGCTGTAATCAGTCTCGCCGGCAGGCAGAGGGAATGTCGACATCAGATGCAGGAACGAAGTCACGCACATGGGTGAGACGTAGGAACCGTACAAATGGTCGAGCTTCTCGGGCTCCTGCGTGGGGGGTTCGAGCGGGAAGGATTCGGGATCCTGCGTCGGCGCAAAGTTGGCCGGAAGGGACTCCTTGCCGCTGGAGTTATCGGAAGTCAACTTGGGCGGCGATGCGACGCCGCTGCCGCCCAAAGCCGCCGTCGCATTGCTCTCGCCATTCGGTTTATAGAACAGCGTCGCGACCAGACGAGACTGCTTCTTGCCCCCGACGGGCGCACAGTTCGGGTGCGAATAGCTGTGGTTCAAGCCCCTGCGTATGGTGGGCGGGTTCTCTTCGGAAGGAATGCCATTGAAGCCGGCATACTGCTTGTGGTTGTGGTTGTGAGTGTGCTTAGGCGGCGAGACGGACACATTGCTAAGGTCCTCGACAACAGTGTCGATGCCGAAGCGACTTTCAGGATGCTGCGGAGGCCGGTACTGCTGGTGCTCGCGCAGAAACGAGCTGCTCCTCATGGATGAGGTGAGCTGAGGTCGCGGCGACGTCGTCGACTTGGCGGGGCTTGCGTCGGCCATGGCGGATACTATCTTGCAGCGGGGGTCTTGAGCTATGTAGACGAAGCAGGCTAGGTCGGGATGGCGGACGGAACGGGAGACAGGCAAGAGACAGGCGATGCGGGAGGCAGCAACCTGCAGCAGCACAGCTGTCGGCGACGGCGGCGGCGGCTTTGGGGAGGGATGGCGCGAAGAGGCGAAGGTGTGGGAAAAGAATGAGAGATCTCGGAGCCGCGTCCTGGCGAAGGAAAGCTTAAAGACTCAGCGAACCTGCCCTCCTGTTTCGAAGGTAAAACATGTTTGCCTGGTTGGACGACAGACGAGAGAGGGACACTGGACGCGGCGGAGGCTGGCGCAGCGCCCGCCCGCTAGCACTGTGAGTCTGACTGTGTGTGCCCCGCCTCGCCGTCACTGGTCCGGAGCCGATTGGTCCCGCAATTCCCGTGTCCGAGGTACTGGACAGCGTCTGATTGGCTGCCGCCTTCGTATGCTGCGCAAAGGTGGACGCCAAAATCACGTGGTTACCCCTCTAAAAATTTCTGACTTAGCAAGCTAAGGTGAGGTACGAATGACACAGTGAAGCTTCATTACATCACTCTGAGATCGGCCGACGACAAGGTGTAGGGGGCGTCCACGGGAAACACTCTCTGCTGGAGTCCGAACACGTGATTCGAGCGAGATGTCACTCCCGGGCCTGCGGGACCATCAGCCTCGTCCGAATTTGCCGACGTCAGTCACCAGGGGTGGGAGGAAGAACGTCAGGGACGATGCCAGCACAGCCCTATCACTGCACTAGCGTGCGCAGAACGCACACTGGCCTCAGCCTCTTTGCTGGGCCAACAACTGGCAATGGCAACTAATGAATTTGCAATGAAGTAAGTTGCCTATCCACCGGTCGCCGCGACAGCCGCCAACTGATCACTGCTTCAGGTGCAGGTGCCGGCTCCGCTGATAGAGAACGGACCCAAGCGGGAATAAGACGCACGCTTCCACCAGAAGCCAAGGCACAGATGACGGATTTGCGATGTGTCCGGAGTGTTGGCTCCTCTGGCCACCCGCAATCGGCGTCCTAGTCTTGGGGCGTTCGTTGAAACCGACACGTGAGATGAATGAGCGGTCACTCAAGTGGCCGCCTCTCAAACGTCTGGTCAAGCGACCTGGACTGGCCAACAGCTGTCGAGCAGTTGTCCAAGGAAGCGAATGTCCAAGAAGTCTTGGTTGCTCGGTTTCTTGTTAAGCCTTTTGTTTTTGAGTCATGGATCATGGTGAAGAAGCCAGGTTTCTTCAGTCAAAGCTGGCACCATCTTTAAGCGGCGCCGGAAGCGGCGAACATCCTCGGGACAAACGTCGGCAAGCGAGGCCTCGGGCGGTGATAAAGGTCGAAGCACATCTCTCGTTGAAACCCAAGGTGGGTTTATCAGAAAATTTCGTGGCGGGCAACCATGGATGATACTTTGGTTCCTCGTATGTTGACTGGTTGGGTGTCAGGATGGAGATACGATGTCCTGCACGGGATGCTGACGCCCGTTTTCAAGTTGGCAGTCGCAGAACAGCCTCCGGCATCCTCCTCGCCGACGGCCGGGTGGGCCACCGATTACCGTGCCGGCCGACCGCCGATTGCCGTCACCGCACCCACTAGGCCAAGCCGACTAGTGGCCCGGGCGGAATCACGTCTTCTTGCATCATCATGGCGAATTTACGCCAGTGTTTCTGCTCGACCGAAAGACCCTTTTTTCCCTTTTTTGCGCCAACGCTCATCATGAGCATCAATTCAGGGGCCTTCTTGATATTGATAGATACGGCGGAACCGGCCCCAATATCTATACTCATGAGGTCACGGCTCCCGGCTGCCGGAGCCGGCTGTAGGGCAGCCTTTTGCCATTATCGAATCCACTCCGGCTCCCGGGGCGATGGCGCAATTGCGGGATGTCCACGGTACGGAACACACCCTGTGTCCTGTAACCAATCATGTTTTGTCTCGTTCATCACGAAAGGTTTAGCGTCGATGTCGTGATTGCTCCCAGACCACGCCTCGTGCTTAGAGATGCAAATTCCTCAGCGCTTGTTCAATGCAGATGCCCGGATGCTCCAGACAAGCTACGATTGCGCAATGGTTTGAGCGGGCTCTTGGGGTCCGTCGGCCTTTGGTTCGATCGGATACTGAGTGAGAAAGCGGCGGAAACCAAATTAGTAATGTTGCTTGGTGATGGCCCTGTGCCCAACAATATGATACTCCTCCCGCCTCCTTTCCTGCGGTGTGAGATCTGCCTGCTTGCCTACCTCTCCGTCCTCATAAAACAATACTACCCGCCTCCTCTTTCTCTACTCCAGAAATCGAACTCCTCCCCAGACCTATCTCTTGCGTCATCTGACTTTCAGTTCATCCCTCTTGACCAAAGCTGTACTGAGTGAATATACCCCGGGTTTTCAACACCCTCTTACAAACGCACTCGTCATATACCCCCCGGTATATCCCAACCGCGCACATATTCACCCAACCCTCTTGCCACTTCTCAAAACACTTCGAAAATGTCGTCTGCCGTCGAGTCCGCGACCCGGACGTCTTCCGTGGCATCGTCTCCCCGGTTGAACGCCGTCGAGGCTGCAAAGCTCGACCGCGCCGAGGTCGAGTCCGGATACGGTTCTGCCACAGATGCCTCATCGACGGCGTCATCCATACCCGCGCTACCCCTCATCTCCCTCACTCAACCGCACCTCAAGCACCTCAACGACCAGCTTGAAAACATGCACCCCCTCGACATCCTCCGCTTCTCCAAGGTCATGTTCCCCAATCTCTTTCAATCGACAGCCTTCGGCCTGACGGGTCTCGTAACCCTCGACATGCTCTCCAAGATTCAGAAGGAGAACCCCGCTGCCGCCAACGTCGATCTCATCTTCCTTGATACCCTTTACCACTTCAAGGAGACCCATAACCTCGTCGACCGCATCAAGGAGCGCTACCCCAACGTCAAGTTGCACATCTTCAAGCCCTACGGCGTCAACTCCACCGAGGAGTTCGAGGCCATGTACGGACCCAATCTGTGGGAGACCGAGTCAGAGATGTATGATTGGATCGCAAAGGTCGAGCCCCTCCAGCGCGCCTACCAGGAACTCGGCGTCGCCGCCATTCTCACCGGTCGCCGCCGCTCGCAGGGCGGTGCCCGCGACAAGATCCCCGTCATTGAGGTCGATGATGAGCGCGGCGTCATCAAGATCAACCCGATGGTCAATTGGTCCTTCAAGCAGGTGCAGGAGTATATCAAGACCCACAACGTGCCCTACAACGACCTCCTCGACCGGGGTTACAAGTCCATCGGCGACTGGCACTCAACCGTCCCCGTCAAGGATGGTGAAGACGAGCGTGCTGGCCGTTGGAAGGGTCAGCAGAAGACTGAGTGCGGCATTCACAACAAAAAGTCGCGGTACGCTCAGTACCTCGAGGAGATGGAGCGCAAGGCTGTTGAGGCCAATAAGGCCGCGCCGTCGTCGTCTGCCGAGGCAGAGAAGCAGGGCGAGGCTGCCATCGCGCCCGTCGTCAAGGCCGAGAAGGAGGAGCAGGCCATTGCATCCGTATGAAGCGTTCGGCGGACCCTTTTTATTTTGCTTTTATAATGACCTGTATATATGATGCATGACGGCGTTTTGGGGGTTCAAAACCAAAGGACGGTACGGGACAGCATACTGGCGCTCCGGATGGGTTTAGGCCATAGGCCAATAGGTATCTAGTGTTTCGCAGATACTTGATCCTACTTCGTAGATAGGACAATCGAAATACGATGAATCAGCTCGACGTTGCTTGAACGATGTGAGGAGAGAAGTGAAGGAAGATGTTGTGAGGCTCCAACTTTGTGTCCCGCTGAGACCCCGCATCCGGAACATAAGTGGGAACGGCAGACGTCGACTCATAAGTTCCTAACACATTATCGTGTGGTTTTGCGGTTTTTTTGATAAAACACTGACATTTCGCCCAAAAGCTTATCTCATAAATAGATTGACCCAAATGGTATCTCGTGACCACCTTCCATAATGCGAAGCACGGTAGAAGACGACGCTAGAGCTAACGTACGGTTCTTTTGCGGTCGCCACCATGGCCATCCTAGAACAGTTATTGCTGTTGGTGATAGATGCACGCGGCTTTAACGTCGCGTCCGTTGATGTCGATGTCCAACAAAGCAATGAATGTGGTCGTTGACCCGTGTTGCCAATGTAATGTACCAACAAAACATTCTACGGATTTTAGAAAAAATAACTGATGACTTGCAAGTCTTTCTACTCACGATGCACTGGTTGGTCTGGTATGTGGCTCACTCTCATGTACTCGGTTTGCCTCGACTTGAAATGGCATTCTACAGGATAGACTAGTAGCCTGAAGTGACAAAAAATGGACAATGCAAGCTTTGAATGCCACGGGATGCCCCAGCTAGGCAAGTCTCGGAGTGAATTGTGTGAAAATTTGGACAGTATTAATAATAGAGGATTGTGCCTGTAATGATCGTCTATCATCTCGCGGGTGTCGTTGAATCAAAGAGAATTGAATGATCAAGTCTTACACCGAACAACTAGCCATGTCAGTGTCTTTTCTTATTTGATTTAATATGAGAAAAGTGGTTATAGTATTACACCATCATACGACAGATGGATTGAAGGAAGTTGGAGTCGCCCTCATTATGAGGGGCCAGGACTATCGGCTGCCTGCCAGTGTATTAAAAGGCTTAGGTCCAAGGTCTTGCATCGTTACCTCTACAGTGCGATACAAAGTTTCAAAAGTTTCCTGAACGGGCTTCTTGTCTCTGTATGTCATAAAAGGCGGTTCTTTTTCCTGAATACTTGATTTTAACCAAACACAATACAAGCATCAAATCCGGTGTTCCAATGGACTCCGCTAAATAATGAATTCCATTAACCACTTCTTTATACTGCTAGCTAATCGAACCATCCCAGAACCTTCTAGGCAAGCTTGCATCATGTGGATGCGCAATCGTTGAACCCATAGTTGAGATCTGGCTCATGCAAGTGTGCTGCCCGTCTCGCCCAGCCCCGACGAATTGACAAGCTCAACGTAACTGAGAAAAAGGCAATATAAGATGTCTTGTATCATAGAGAGCCACTAGAAAAGTTGGCCGTTCTGTACAGTTCCAAGTTGCTGGTTCCGTAAGGCGGATAGACAACCTCAACCACAAATGTGGACAATAACCACCGACTTGGCAGAGTCAGACTTTATATTAAAGCCGCAACACCACACACCGCCAGATAGCCTGATTCAGCCGAGAAATGGCCTGGTTCACTTGGCCCTGCAAGGTCGCTTCGAGATGGCTGTGTAATATGAAATAAGCTTGGTTCGTCGGCTCGCATCCCGACAGGACACTGTGCATGCAATTGGAAGAGACACTGTGAGAGTACCTGGCAGACTTGCAACCACCCACGCACACATTTTTTCCCCATCATTGGTAACTGCGGCAGTCGACCTCACTTACACGCCACCGCAACCCCGAAAGCAAGGCAGCCCGAACGCCCGACGTACCCCGGAATCTGCCGGCAGCGGACCACAAAGAGACGAGACGCAGATAATCACGAGGCCTGTGTTTTCTGAAGGTCCCCTTCCAACCCCACTCAATCACGGAAACCATGGCGCCGCAGCAACAGCGAGTGAGGCAACACCTGCCCTCCTCGCCGGTCCCCTTCACGGCCCGCAAGCACAAGATCCTGGAGCAGCTCAGCGTGCCTGACGCCGAGTACACGGACGCCTCGCCCAAGGGCTCCGTGGATGTCGCCATCCGCGAGCTGATCGACGAGCTCAACGCCCTCGACGGCTTCGTCACAACAAGCAGCTGCGCGGGGCGAGTGAGCGTCTTCCTCGAGGGCCGCAGGGCGCCAGTGATGCCCGCTTCTACTTCCACTGGACCGGCCACCCCTGGCGAGCCTCATCCTCAGTCTGCAACTCAGAGTGACGACAAAAACAACGGCAGCACCATCGCGACGATAGCAGGCCCCGGGGGAAAGGGAGGCGGTGGCACGTGGTTGTTCGTATCGCATGATCCCGTCTCCGAATCGCACGATGACAATAACGAGCTGCTGCATATGCTAGGTCTCGTGGGCGAAAAGGATGCAGCCGGCCACGGCGTGGCCGGAGAGTCGGGCAGCGCTCAGCCTGGGCGACGGAGAAAGCGGCTCATTCACTTCAAGTTCGAGCCCATGGTATGCTGTCCTCTTCACCCCGCGCATACACCCACTTCCTCCCGCTCATGCCCTGTCACACTTGAACTCCCTCACGCCGAGGCCGATGTCACCTTGGAACCTTTCGCACCGGGTCCTGCATACACAGCGCTCACATGATCAACTAACCAAACCCCCACTATAGATTCTCCACGTTCTCACGGCGTCTCTGGAACACGCTCAGCTCCTGCTCAAGTGCGCATTCGCGGCCGGCTTCCGGGAGAGCGGCGCCCTGAACCTGCTCCCCGCCATCACTGCCACCGAACTACAAGTCGATTCGTCGTCGCCGGTGACGCCCATGGTGGGGGTCAGGACAATGGGCTTAGCACTCGAGTCCTTGATCGGCTACATCGACGACAACGATGGGGCACCACACTGCACTGTCTCGGTGGACTACCTGCGGGATCTATTGCAGATCGCCAACGAGCGCTTCGCAGAGAACGCGGCCAGGATCGCGAGGTTCCGGGCCGCGTTGCAAGAGGCCCTGGCGGGGCCTCCGCCCAAGCTGGGCGAGGGGGGCGCGGAGTGGGAGGACGCTGCTGCCAGGAGAGAGCGCAAAAAAGCCGAGGGCTTACGTCGCAAGGAAGAGATGTTGGCTGCTAGACAGAAGACGCAAACGCAGGCTCACTCTCAGATTGAGAACCGGGAGATTCCAGCAGAGGGCCCGGCTGAGCTGCCTGAATATGAACTCCATGGGCTGTGATGTGACCAATTCATTCGCCATCTATACACTTTTGTCTTAATCCCACCAGTAGCATGGTTGTTGTACACTTTCGCATTCCTCGTCACCCTACTGCTTGCTGCTCCGTGCTTCTCAGCTAGCATGCCATCCACACACCCCCTTCCATGGACCACAATAACGCAGAAATCAGATGTCAAGAGCCCTTGGCAACTCTCCTTGATGTCCCTTTACGAGACAACCTTCTCAACCCAACCCTTCTCTAACCGCTTCACCTCCTCCTTGAACGCCTCGACCTCCTTCCAGCAGTCGAGCGGCCGGCGGTCGTTCTCGCGCAGGCAGCGCACCACGTTGCTGCGCGCCGTCTCTACGCCCTCGGGCAGGTCGCGGACCTTCTTGCGCTCCGCCAGCTTGGCGCGCAGGGCCTCGATTTCCTTCGCGACGCTCTCGTGGCTGCGCTGGCCCTCGGGCGCGGGCTTGTCCTCGGCGGCGATCTTCTCGTGCGCGAGCTTCAGGGCTTCGGACTCCTTGGCCTGCAGCCGCTTGAGCTCCTCGGCGACGCGGGCCTGGATCTGGAGCTCGGTGAGCTGAGAGCGGGAGAGGTCGGTCTGCAATTCAGGTGGTGGTCATCGATTAGCTTTCTCGGTTTTTGTTTAAGAAAAGAGCGCAATGGGGCGTTGGCGGCCGACCGCCGAGACGGAGGGTGAATGTGCGATTGGGCAAGCTAAAAGCCCAAAGCAAGATAACCGGGGACGTAGAGGCGGGTACTCACCTCATGGCTGGTCTGCAGAGACTCGACGAGGTCGTGTGAGATGCCGCTGGGCGTGCTGCTGCATAACCTTAGTCAGTCGATGATGCCCTCGGCGGACGCAGGGGACGGGCAACTGGGTAAGGTAGGACTTACGCCTTCCACAGGTGTGGGGGCGTGTTGGAAGACGGCTTGGACTCGCTGGCACCCATGATTGCGGCCTCAATGGCTGGAGAGGTGATTTGAATGTTTGGCCGTGATGTTATGGAATTTTCCGGACCGTAGACAGCGGTCGTTAAGCTGCGAGCTCCGATGGGCCGGCGCAGGTGCACGTGACGAATCGATCTCGGACGATATGCTTAGTCATTGAGTCATGTTATGTCATCCGTCGAGTCTCCCTGACAGGTTCTCGCTGAGTCATCCTTTGAGTTATCTGATGCATCGGCACGCAGGTCTCAAAAACAAATTTTGGTCTCCCAGCTGGCGCCAGCTGTGGATAGCTGCTGCTCGCCCCAGCCCACAGCTTCCGTGCAAGTTCTGGAAGTTTATGATACCGTGCACTGTCATTCAGACCGCTGACCGCCCGCAGACCGCCCGCAGTCCACGCCAGGGACCCCCGCGCATCACCACGCGGCCTTGAGTCCAGGCAATTCATTATCCTCAACTTGTTTCAAGGATCACGATTGGCAGATAAGGCGGGGATGTGGGAAGAAGGGTGATCCAAGCCTTTCATGGCTCACCAATATGGACAGGTCGGTTATCTCATTGCGATCTCAATGTCCACGAAGCGCCCAAGGCTTTCCAAGTCTCTTTCGAATGGCATCAAGGAAGGACATGGCTCGGCGCCAATGGGGCTGTAAGAGATGGGAGGGGACACGGTGATGGAGCCGCCGTCAGATGGATGCCACAAGAAGAGCCAGTGGCCAAGACTCGGGAGCAATCATGTACGACTTGAGCAGAATCTCACGAGCCGTCCGCATCCCTCGGCTTCATCTGCACATATTTGTCTGCTAATGCATGCCAACGCTCACCTGAAGCGTACGGGGCTTGCAATATCATTGAAACGACAGGTCACCGAAGGAGCAAATGACTTCATGGGGGCCATTCCCCTCCTCGTCCACCACATCTTCGGTCTTCCAGGCTCCTCCCGGGCACGTCGTCAGGCCTGAATGCGGGCGGCTCGCCTCTCCGTCTTGCAGAAGCCCGCTGCCCTCCTCGGCCCCTCCAGTGCAGGTACCACGGCCCATCTGGAAGACCCAGCCAGGCGGTTGCGAGGGAGCCAAGATGAAAAGTTGAGGGGCAGAAGCCTCTTTACGGATACTGGCTCCGAGGCGAGGTGCTAGGATAACCGGGGTTGTTAATCTGTTTGTAACGGCGCTTGACAGGGGCTTCCCGCTGGGCGGAGCAGGGCCCCTGGCGGAGCACGGCTACACCGTCACATCCCGCAATTTGTTCGCGGCTGGTCAAGTAAAGCGAGGCCCCAGGGCGCCGTGGGAGAAATGAAAGAAAAAATTCGCTGGCGGTTGAAGGAGAAGTGAATATGGGAGGGATTCCCTCGTCGGCTTGTCGCTCAGCCTCTGGCGGGGGATCCTGCGAATGCCCTCTGTCTTGGGGGCGAAGCAAAGGACCAGGGAACCCTACATCGATGGAGTCGAATGCGTCCAAAAACGCAGGAAGCTTTGACTTTGACAGAGCCACACAAACTCCGCGAACTGCAGGCGTGGCAAGACTGAAGCTGATGTACGTCGGCAAGCGTATGAGTTTGATTTTCGTCAAGGGGCTAGATAACGACTGTCAGGTGGGCAGATGGTTGGCTGCTGTAGCACTGGGAATCGAGTATTGTTCGATTCTGATCACTCGGTCGCAAGGAACTTGAAATGGGCGGCTGCCTCGGGTGTCCAGTAATGGTAAATGGAAGACGAGAAGCGGGCAGATGAGGTGAGGGAGCGGTAGACGTCGGGCCGCTGTCGTCAGATGTTGTCAGATGAATGCCACGGCACAATCGGCCGAGACGGACGGCAGAGCGCTCTCTGACTGAGACCGGAACGTTGATGAAGTGGGTGTGGGGCTGATTCACATGCTCCCAGAGCTCTCCCCTTCCAAGGATTTCCAGGGAGTCGTGATGGTAGGTTTCCGCTTTCCAGGTCTTGTACAATCCACCCGTTCGTCATGACCCAAGCGTCGGGTGCCGCTTTTTCCAGCCCTCCAAGGAAGAAAAAGGCGAGGGATGGATACGACGATAATTGCGCATCATATGGCCCGGTTCGTGCATAATGACTGTGTAGCTGTTCCACACCATATCGGAATTCGGATGTCACCTGGATACACTAGAGCGCTTCGTACGCAAGATGGATCGTGGTTTTGTGGCGCTCAACCGAACGGTTCCGGGTCTCGGCTCAAGCTCGCCCTGCCAGATCCAGCCTGGCGTCAGACAAGGCCCGAGAAGACGGGCAGACGTTGGAAGTCAACGGGGATCTAAACGAGAGAGAGAATGGGACAATCATGTCTCTGGCTTGGGGACCATCGGCTGGCTGGACTGTTCGACGACAAACGGCCGACCCACCAGGGTTCGAACAATGAGCCCAATGACAGCAAACATGGGGTTCTGAATGGGGATGGCGGCGGGCCAGCCAATGGTTAGAATTTCTTTTTGAAGATTTCGTTCATCTGAACGTGCCCCATGGCGGCTGGGCAGAGCAGGGCCTTGTTAGCCCGTGGTCAGGTGGGATGGAGGCCCAGAAGAGACCTGGAATTCCCGTCCTTCTCGGTCATTTCGGTGGATGCAATCTACGGTCAGTGTGCAAGGCGCCGAGTTTTGCAGCTTCATGCCATGCAGCCAGCCATGTGCGAGGCCGAAGAGGCATGTCGTGTTCAGTTCCTAAAATCCAGAAAGCAACAAATCATTACTCTGTAGAGGGGTTGGCTACTTTGCTTGGCGCCTGTGGGTGGATGGATTATGATCTGGTCTGGTTGGCAGGCCGCAGCACTAGGCGATAGGTCGAGCGTCAGAGTTCGCTTTAGCCCCCGTCCTTGTTCGTCCGGTCTCCCCCCTGCCATTTCTTAGCCTTTGGCCATTCACCCCTGGATAAAGACCCTGGTTGGCTGTCAAGCCCCTTTGCAGCACGCGATGAGCGCTGCCACACTGGCTCACAACAAGTTGACCTGAGCCAGTCGAACCAGTCAGCAGCCAAGAAGATGGCGAGCAACCGGGAAACATTGGGCCATTCAGGCCGCGTTGTTGGCCAGGAAAGTCAGCCAGGTGAAATCGCTCAGCAGAAGCCATGGCAACCCACGGCTAGTCGATTGCAGCGGGTCCTCGGGATGCAAAGTGGTCCTGCGAAGGACAGAGATTGAAGCTGCAGGCCGAGCCGTGGGTGTTCTAGTGGTAGAAGTCCTAGGAGAGCGTTGGAATGTAGACCCTTGGCCTCTGGGTAGTTCGTGACTGCAGAGTCAACGCGTCAAGCAAGACTATTTGCGACGTTCGATTCAAAAGTGACAAAGGGTCCATCTGATCCATCTCATTCCAGTCTTTGACGTCGCCGTCCCAAGGCAAGACTTGACGAACGATGGTCCCCAGAAGAACAATTAGGTGTCGAAAATCGAGGGAAGCGAATGAAAATCATGGTAATCAGCAAGCCCATGCGGCTAGGGGCCATCCCTTCAGCCTCAGCGAACGGTGACATTGGATCTTGTTGATTGGCGGCCAGGGATCGACTCCCTCGAAGCATATCCATGTATGTGTACAGAATAGAGTGCCTGTGCGCGAGGTATACGTATCGCCCGTCGGCGTCATCCCTGCGATCACTTTGGATGACTTATCTGTTCATGACGGATGCCTTGACCCTCCTTTGCCCCGTTCCCCCCTTCGAGTCTTGTTCAGAGTGCAAAGTCCCTTTGGTTCCCCTGTTAGCTCTGTTGGCAGTTGGAGGATGCTCCTGTTTCTGTATTGTTGCCTTGTTTGCCATGCTCCATCTGCCATCTCCGTCAGGTTAATCGGTTGGTACTGGCATGAGCAGCGCCGACTCATGGGCCGATGAGCAAAGCGAGTGATTCCATTCCAGCACTCAAAGGATCGGAATAGGGTTAGACTGACAGGTCGGTGGGCAGATTTGGCCATGGCATCCTGGAAGTTGCTCCATAGAATTGAGCATCGCGCGTCTGTATCTGTACGGTCCAGGTGGGAGGAATCAGCACCAGGGCATCGTACTGTACGTAGGCGCGCGAAAAAGGGGTACATGACTATTTCACCGCGTGCGTGCGGGCAACGCAGGTACCAAGCCACGCCACGCCTGGCCTGGCCTTGTTTCGTCCAATCGTTCGTCCGGATGCTCGCCCAGGCCATTGGCGCAGACATGCCCGTATCGGTATCCTGGTGGACTGGCCGGCTTTGGCTGGCTCGTCTTGGTCTGGTGCGTGGTGATACGGATACTTGCCGAGGCCACCTGGAAGTGCTGGGAGCTCTGGGTACCTGCGAATTGATGAGCCAGATGTGGGATAGGATCCTGTCAAGCGCGGCCCAGTCGATCCAGTCATTCCCGTTTGCCCTTGCACGCCACCGCAGTCAGGGGGAATGCACCATGTTGCCCTTCCCAGCTAGTAACATCCTATCCACATCCAGTTTGCCAGTCCAGGCCACCGAGGAGGAGCCAGAGGAGCCTCTCAGCGGCGGTACCGTGGATCCCCCGGCCTTCTCGTGGCTCGCAGGAGGTCGTTCATGGCCCGTCCCAGCCGGTCTCTTAAAAGTACCTTAGTCGCCCTCTCCACGCCCTGTGATCCCAACCACTCTCTGTTTCTCCTTGCCCGTTGTGACGCTGACTCTCTTCAGTCTCCATTTGGTGAGACGGTTCGCCTTTGCTGGAATTTTGGAATTCGATTATTTTACTTCTTTGAGAAAGAGGCTGGACAACTTCGACGACGTATTCTTCTTCTCTTCGGTGTCGTTTTTTTCGGAACAAAGAAACACAAAAAGCGAAACAAGCAGGGGGACGACTTCTGAGGTCACCGGAACCAAACATCGGGTCAAGAAAACGGTAACAACGACCGTGACCCTCCGACCTACCGACCTCACTCAGGAACTTACACACCTCGACCACCACCACCGATCGCTCCTTCCTTCAACCACGCTCTTTTTTTGCTTCTTTGCACCTTCCTTCAAGAAAAAAACTTCACATTCACTTAAACCACGTGAGATTCACTAGCTGGATCAACCACACCCCTCTTTTTTTGACAAATCAGCGCTCGATTCTTCAACCAAACGAACAATCCACGCTCGTTCTTTCCTTCCAACTCCGTCAGCGGCGGTGTATCCTCATTTGATTCTCATTCCCAAGACAACACGACCCAAAACCCGCTACCGCGACACATCCAAGACATTTTCAACGTCTCCGTTGTCTTGTTTCACTTCATCATCCGGCAAACTCAGCTTCTTACCTTCGGCTTTTTTCCCTCCCCCCATCCCATTCATTCGACTCTCACCAGCTCCTTCCCCACACCATCAACAGAAGGGATTCCGGCTCCTCGATTCCGAAAAGGACGCGGCACGAGACCTTGCGAAAGGCCAGCTAAGAAACGCACAATATATTGGCGTTGCTTCGTCCCCCGTTTCCCAATACGTCAATCTCGTAGTCCTCCCAAACACATCACACCACCTGCTCAGACCTCCCTCATTTCTCTCCCGTCGAGCCGGCTCCTGCTCGGCCAGATTCAGATCGACCTAGCCCCCTTGGGATCGCCAATACACCAACCGCCCTCGCTTCCACACAATTTGTGGGGGAAAAGATCAGCACGAACGTTCCGACCATCTGCATCTCGACGACGTCCCGGCATACTGCAGACTTTACATCCGTCACTCTGGTACCGCGACCACTGAAGCTGAGGTTGGGCGCATTTTTGGTGACCCGGTCCACTGCAACGACACCGACTCACCCACGTCATCCTTGACACTGTGTTGGTACTTACAAAGGCTTCGTTGCTTCGGAACAGGCTTGCTGCCACCAGTCCTACTTTGTCATTTGTTCTTCGCCCAACACACAATGACATTGTAACTCGACCGACACTCACAAAAACAGTACGCGCCTTCTCACTCTCGACTCTGTCCGACGGTTCTAGCGATATCCTGCAGAACCTGACTGAGCTACTTGACACCCTCCCAAATTAGCAGCCTGGAATTAGACCTCAGCAACCCAAGTCACCCCTGGGCGATCGCAATCTGGGGCACTCTTTTCCTCGGGCAACCCACGAACGCTCACTCATCTGTCAAGTTCGACTTTTGAGGTTTACAGCAAACACAACAACGACAACACTTATAGAAAGACCAGATGGACTCTCATCGGCGCAGGCTCGCCGGCCTGGTGGCGGATCTCGTCCCCACCAAAGTGCTTCAACAGCGTGCTCATGCCGCCGACAGCACTGAGGTGGCCACGGCCACCTCGACCATCTCTCCCTACCACTCCAACCTGGATGGCGTAAACCAGCCCGTCAACATGCTGTTCAAGGACATGCTCTGGGCCAGCTTCGGCGGCATGGCCGTCCTCGTCCTCGTCATCACAGTTGGCCGTATCCTTTGGGCCCAGCTCCGTCACGTGTCGGCCATGTCCGTCGAGGGCGAGAGACAGAACTACTGGAAGACGGCTCAGTGGAAGTGGATGCCTAGCTTGAAGAAACATCTCATCTATGCTCCCCTCTGGAACAAACGCCACAACAAAGAGATCAAGCTTTCCAACGCCATTGGCATCGGCACCCTGCCCTCGCGCATGCACAGCGTCATTCTGGGTTTCTACTTGGCCAGCAACATCGTTTACATGTTCTTCCTGAACTGGGAAAACGCCAACGTATACTCGTTCTGCGCCGAACTCCGTGGCCGATCGGGCACCCTCTCCGTCGTCAACATGGTGCCGCTCATCATCCTTGCTGGCCGCAACAACCCGCTCATCGGCATGCTTCACGTAAGCTTCGACACCTACAACCTCCTTCACCGATGGGTTGGCCGTATGTCTGTCATTGAGGCCGTCCTCCACACCATCGCTTGGTTGATTGTTCAGATTGCCGACAGTGGTTGGGACGGTGTTTGGCATAGAATGTCCAACGAGCTCTTCATCGGTTCCGGCATGGCTGGCACTATCGCCCTCGTCGTCATCATGATTCTCTCGTTCTCGCCGGTGCGCCACGCCTTCTACGAGACCTTCCTCAACGTCCACATCATTCTGGCCTTCTTCATCTTTCTGATGACATACATCCACTGCGCTGTTGCTGGTCTGCCTGGCGGTCTTCCCCAGCTCCCCTGGATGATTGCCATCTTCATCTTGTGGTTCCTTGAGCGCATGGCGCGCATCATTCGCGTCTCCTACATGAACTGGTCTGACCGTGGTGTCACCGACGCCATCATTGAGGCTGTCCCCGGCGAGTGCACTCGTGTCACCATGAACCTTCCGCGTTACGTTGACGTCAAGCCGGGCACTCATGCCTACTTGCGCTTCAAGGACATCCGACCCTGGGACTGCCACCCCTTCTCCATCGGCTGGGTTGAGCACATTCCTGACCACCGCGCGTTGCCTTTGGACGAAGAGAAGGCTCAGCTTACCGCTATCGACAAGAAGAACACGACAACCTCGGTTTCCTTCATCATCGGCGCCCACACTGGCTTCACTCGCGATCTTTACAACGTCGCCCGCCAGAGCGGTGACCGCGCTATCCGTATGAAGGCTGTGGTTGAGGGACCCTACGCTGGCCACCACTCGCTCGACTCCTACGGCCACGCCGTCCTCTTCGCCGGCGCCACTGGCATCACCCACGCCATCTCCTACCTCAAGCCTCTCATCGATGGTTACAACAACGGCAGCGTGGCAACGAGACGTATCACCCTGGTCTGGATCGTCCGTGACTACGAGGCCCTCGAGTGGGTACGCCCGTGGATGGATACTATCCTCCGCCTGCCCAACCGCAAGGACATCCTTCGCATCCAGCTCTACATCACGCGCCCCCAGAACTCCCAGCAGATCGTCTCGGCTTCCAACACGGTCCAGATGTTCCCGGGCCGCCCGAATATTCCTCTGCTGATGAAGCGCGAGGTCTCGGAGCAGCAAGGCGCCATGTGTGTGCACATCTGTGGACCTGGAGCCTTGGCTGATGATGTGAGATCGGCAGTGAGGGAGGTGCAAGATGAAGGCACAGTGGTCGACTTTGTGGAGGAGAGTTTCACGTGGTAAAGGGGTGGAGATGAAAACCAACCACAACGAACCATTCGCAAACGAACCGAAGCAAGAAACGATATCAATCCTTTGGGCGTCAACGGTACCAAGCGGGGAAAAGCGCGGTGTTTTTTATCTCGTCTCTTTGATTTTTGTTGTTGCGGATCATCAGGATCGGATCATGGCCCCACGGTCAGATCGGATCGACATGGGGCACGCTTCTCACGGCCGATGCCTTGTCTTAATGGCTCGCTTTCTTCTCATGTGTACATATTTCTCATACCAACGCATTGGGGCGGACAAGATGGATGGAAAGGGTGGACTTTCACACTTTTCTTCTCTCTGGTCTTTGTCAGGGCTCCTCTTTGCTCCTCTCTCTTCTCCCTGGGTTTTCTGGGAGAGATGTTTTGTTTAATTGTTGGACGTATATATTCCGCCTACAGCCTCACCACATCTTCCACTGCGAGACAAAGCAGAGGGTCTGATGTATCCTGTTGTTGTACATAGCACCCACCTGTCATGAAGATAGACATAGACGAAGACGTCTAAATCAGATTTCAAAAACCAAACGGTCCACCTCGCTTCTCGTGATAAACAGCATAGCTCCCAGCTCCCAAAGATCAATGTGGTAGCAGGATAGACTATGTATCCCACCTTGACTGCTCGGCTCAGAACGACCAGCTCCGGTGCCCTCCACGTCCGAGATGGCCCCAGATAGCTATCACTGTGCTTTCTGGGTGTATGGAACTTTTAGGATGCCTGGAAGACTTTCTACTCTGGATAGAGTAGTCGCAGGTCCCGAAAAGAAGGATCGGCCCCCAGGACGTTGAAATATGGCTTGTGGAGACTTCGAGCCTGTTTATCAATTCCACGGCATCCATCGGTTGTCTGAGATTTGTACTACGATCGGTGAGCAAGTACAATGGAGCTTTTGCTATTGGCAGCTGCCGGGCAATGGATCAAGGAAAGCCATCGGTCAGCCTCCATGTCTCATCGATCGTGGAAACATGTTGTTGTCCGTCGGAGATGGGTCCACGGGGAAATGGTGCGATGCAAAGTGGCCGGTCATCGGGGGCTAAGCATGGTGGGCGCCCCATCGCCGACCCTCTCCGGGGCGCACGATTAGTCGGCCGTGGGGTTTCGACAGCGCCAAACCGCGGAAAACCTGGAGGTTCGCGAGCGATGATCGGACGCGGTGTCGGTTAGGTTCGGCATAGCCCCAATGACTCTGTCTTACCTGTGGTTTCGAAGCACATTATGAGCAGAGGAACTGGGAAGCAATATTGTGAAGTGGATTTCGTAGGTCGAGTTCAGGAAGGGATTGTGTGACTAAGCGCTGGAGGGATGGCCATCGTTCCTAGGGGAGTTGTGAAGACAACGAGTCAGGTCTGGAAGCCCTGTCCAAAGTCGAGAATCCGGACGGCGGCCAGAGAAAGATTTGAGGTGCAGACTGAGAGCAGAGCTGGTCCCGGTGTGATGGCCGAGTAATAGCCGTGGTGGATTGCCATTGGTCGCCATGATACATTCTCGACTGGCGGTTTGAGGGTGGAGGGGAGACCCCTTCCGTGCACCCGTGCAACTGCTGCCCCTCGTGCTGATCTGAAAAGCAGGGCGGCTACAGAATGGTGGTGGTGGTGGTGGTGGCGGCCAGGAGAGCAAAGTGCAACCCCGCCATCCGCAGCCGGCCAGGTCGGGCTACGTGCGAATGGGGGCAGCCAATGAGAGCGGCAGTATTACGCTCCAAGGGCGTGATGTGGAGACGGAGACTCGGACGTAGCCCCCCACTCCACTCCAATGACATTGAATTTGGAGAAGTACCACGAGGGAGAGGAAGAGAGGGAAAGAAAAAAAAAAAACCTCTGGAAAAAAATGTCTGACACATTGTCGCTGCAGCGCAGCTACTTCATCTCGTCCAATGCGAAGGAGCCAGCGATTGTGGACCGGATGCACTGCGGGAGAGCACAGTGGCGGCAGGCACTTGGCATTGAGAGTTTATGCCATCATCCAATCCAATGGTTCTCTCGTTGCCCGCGTGCGGTTGGCTTGACAGAGATTGTAGACTGCCTACATGCATGAAGCAATAGGAGCCGTTGGAATACCAGGGCTAGGCCTGCACCTGGCCGGTTTAATGAGTGCAGTATCCAATCCAGCACCAGAGAGCAATTGAAGTAGATGGAGATTGGCAAAGCAAACGGCGTATAAACCTGCAGTCAGTCAAGTCAGACAAGTCCATCAGTCACAGCGTGTACGTACCTCTTCCATTAAAGCCGTTTTTGGTGGAGGGGGTCGAAAAATGGAGTGGGCTTGGTCGACCGCGCTCCTCTCCACGTCCCGTCTCCGTCGTTGTAGCTCCCGACTCTCTGCGACTGACGAACCTTGTGACTCAAAACCTTTCCCTCCTCCCTGTTTGACTGTGATTTCCAGCTCTTGTTCGCAAACCTTTCTACAAATACCCTCGACAGCCTTGGACCTCTCTTCCTCTCCCTGCAGGTCAAGCTACTCTTTTTCTCCAAACCCATTGTGACGCCATACCACCAGGAAACGATCCGCCCTATTTTTTGTTTTATTTTACTTACACCTCTGCGAACTTTGCCCCGCACTCGCCCAAGATGCCCATGTAGGTGACTCGATGGACTCTCCCCCTCCCCCTTCCTAAAAAAAAAACCCCCCCATCCCAAGACGCGCCAGGCGAGAAGTCGCGTTGAGAAACACCATATACTAATCACCGATGACAGGCTCAAGGAACCGTGGAAGAAGTACAAGCCCTTTCCTCCCCTCAACCTTCCCGACCGCCAATGGCCCTCAAAGACCATCACAAAAGCCCCGCGATGGCTCTCAACCGATTTGCGCGATGGCAACCAGAGCTTGGTTGACCCAATGGCACGTCTCTTCCTTCTTCGAATGCCCCCTCTCATACACCTCACCACCATGGCGCTAACATGGGCTCCTGCGTACAGAACGGCGACGAGAAGTGGCGCTACTTCAAGATGCTGTGCGACCTGGGCTACAAGGAAATTGAGGTCTCCTTCCCCTCGGCCTCGCAAACCGATTTTGACTTCACCCGCCGCCTCATTGAGACCCCCGGCGCTGTCCCCGACGACGTATACCTCCAGGTTCTCTCTCCCTGTCGCGAGGACCTTATCAAGCGCACAGTAGAGTCTCTCAAGGGCGCCAAGAACGCCATCGTTCACATCTACCTCGCCACGAGCGAGTGCTTCCGGAGGGTAGTCTTCGGCTTCAGCGAGGATGAGAGCGTCGAGCTGGCCGTCAAGTGCGCCAAGCTGGTGCGCTCCCTGACCAAGGACGACCCCTCCCAGTCTGGAACCAACTGGCAGTTCGAGTTCAGTCCCGAGACCTTCTCCGACACCTCCCCCGAGTTCGTCATCCGCATCTGCGAGGCCGTCAAGGCCGCCTGGGAGCCCACCGTCGAGGTGCCCATCATCTTCAACCTGCCCGCCACCGTTGAGATGGCCACCCCCAACGTCTACGCCGACCAGATCGAATACTTCTGTAAAAACGTCACCGAGCGCGAGAAGATCGCCGTCTCCCTCCACCCGCACAACGACAGAGGCTGCGCCGTCGCCGCCGCCGAGCTGGCCCAGATGGCCGGCGCTGACCGTGTCGAGGGCTGCCTCTTCGGCAACGGCGAGCGCACCGGCAATGTCGACCTTGTCACTCTCGGCCTGAACCTGTACACCCAGGGTGTCCACCCTAACGTCGACTTCTCCGATCTGAACAGCGTCATTGACATGGTCGAGGTCTGCAACAAGATTCCCGTCCACCCCCGCGCCCCCTACGGCGGCTCCCTCGTCGTCTGCGCCTTCTCCGGTTCCCACCAGGACGCCATCAAGAAGGGCTTCCAGGTCCGCGAGCAGACCGTCAAGTCCAACGACGAGTACTGGCAGCTCCCCTACCTGCCCCTCGACCCCACCGACATCGGCCGTACCTACGAGGCCATCATCCGCGTCAACTCCCAGAGCGGCAAGGGCGGTGCCGCCTGGATCATCCTGCGCAAGCTCCAGCTCGACCTCCCCGCGGCCTGCAGGTTGCCTTCTCCAAAGTCGTGCAGGACAAGGCTGATCAGCTCGGCCGCGAGCTCCTCTCAGACGAGATCACTGAGCTCTTCGAGTCGACCTACTACCTCCGCGACAACCCGCGCTTCACCATTGTCGACTACAGCATCACGCCCGACCGTTCGCAGTCGCCCGCGCCTCCCCAGCCCGGCAAGACACAGGACACCAAGAACCTCAAGAGAGTGTTCGAGGGCGTCGTCTCTATTGACGGCAAGGAGTACAAGCTGCGCGGCCGCGGTAACGGCCCCATTTCCAGCTTGGCCAACGCCCTCAGGAGCGTCGGCGTCACCCTGGATGTCGAGGACTACAAGGAGCACGCTATCGGTGCCGGTCGCGACGTCAAGGCCGCCACCTACATTGAGTGCACCGCCACGGGCACCAAGCAGAGATACTGGGGTATCGGTATCCATGAGGACGTGGTGCAGAGTTCTCTGATTGCTCTGTTGAGCGCCGCCAGCAACGTGAGTGCTTCCACCTTGATCATAACGAATGTCTCTTACTAACACGGAACGCAACAGTTCGTCGGCAGCCGCCCCGGAAGCCCCATCTTTGCCAAGCCCATTCCCACAAGATCCTTGAGCCAGGAGCTGGACCTCGGCACAGCGAACGGAACGAACGGCGCGCCGCAGGAGACGCCGAGTGTCGTTTCGGTCCTGGAAGAGAAGGCGAACGGCATGTAATGTGAAGTTGGGTCTCAAGCGAGGTGTGGCGTGGTTTTTCTTTTATACGCATTGGAGGAAATGAAAAAAGTTTGGTTCATAAAATGCATCCGGCGGAATGATCAAAAGCAGATGGCTGGCATGGCTGAGGAGGGTTTGTTGTCAAGTGTCGGCGGTGTAGTAGCATGGCCACGAGGCCTTTTTCTTGTGTTGGACTAGCTTTTACCGATGAATGAATGGGATCTTTTTCTAATATGAAGTTGTGTCAACCGATTGCATGAGACAGGACAGCTGACAAGGGGGGCAAGACTCTTTGGAGGAGGACGACACATACATCACAACCTAAGCCGGCATCGTCATCAGTTGATGGCTGACCGTAATCGGCTACCCGAAACCGCACTCGTGTACATCCAACAGCTCCTAATAACTCCATGGAGGGTTTGAGGGTGTGCTCGGTAGCAACATTCGCATAGTTGCGGTGACGAGACAAGATCAGAGTTATGTTTACACGCAAGACCCATGCGTGGGACTGTGATGGAAAGAGTATACCCCTTCCTACTGCAGCTCTGCTTTGCTCACCCTTATTCCTACAAGTTGAGACCTGTTTAACACAGCCAGATTGCCCAAGGACGGAGTCTCGTGGGCTGGGGCGTCTCGTAAACCCATTCTGACAGTTTGTACCTAGTGCTCTATGTTGCTCCCTTGTCCATTTCAACCACGTTTAGGCAGCCGTACTCAGGCAAGCCTATTCTTTCGAGTGAATCTCGAGGGAGATGACCGAGCCGGTGATGTCGTGATGCGAGACTAGATTTGTTGCTTGATGCAGCGGAACGTTACGCCTGACGCCCCAACTCTGCATACGGCCTTCTAGGAACATGGGTCTCATGGCCTGCCGATAAGAAGGTCTGCATATGCCTGCCTACCCTCGGTTATGTGAACCTGCGCGACATTGCTATGCTGAGTGCGTTTCTGCCGGTAGGCAGAGCGCTGATACAGATTGCCCGGGGATGGAAGACAACTGCAGATTGACCAGACGTAACGCTGTAAGCTATGTGAGGCGAGATGTCGGCCAACGCCTGAGTTCCTACCACAGGCATTGGGCTCACATACGAGGCCTACGGAAATCGAGGATAAGGGGGAGTTCCGTCTCCGAATCTCTCCATCTACGAATCTTCATACCACGCCTTTCGCGCGAGCTACACCTTACCTGCGAGATGGTCTATGGAGTCTTGAAAGATGATAGCAATCGACACTTCAAACCCCATCCAAGAGTTTTGAACAAGGGTTGAGGTAAATGCATGCTGCCGTTGCTGTAGGCGAAGCCACCGCTCTGACTGTAGAGGCCCTGTAGCTCTGTCCGACGCCATCGCCCCCGTCGGCTTGACCCTTTTTGTCAATCTGCTCGGAGCCAGGGCCGACTGGCCGTCGTTGAAGATGCTAATTTGATTCAGTGGTGAGGTGGAGGCTTGTCTACGGTACGGCCCGAGACGACAGGTACTGTTGGAGAGATACATGGTTACAAGGGACTAGTGAATATTGTGCACTCTTTCGATGAACTCCAATCTTGAGATCGCCAGCATCGATATGAGGCCAAGGCCGATCTGTAACCGAGCAAATAACCATGCTCCAAAAGCCAAATTATGTCAAAAAGGTTCGTTTTCTGGACTTGCGGCAGAAATATTCCAAGCAGATGGCCGGTTCCGTGTTTGTCGTTTTTCGAGATCTTCGCCGTCGCGACGTGGTGTTTGTGGTTTCACTTATACTGGGTGTCACTTCGCCTGTTTTACTGCAGCCAAACTGAATCGGATTGGCAAAAAGCTTTACATAAAAAAAGAATAAATATGAAGATGGTGAAGGAGAAACTATTGAAAGAATTAAAGGCCATTTGCAGCATGGCTAGACCAGCCACCCACCGTCCGCTCGGTGTTTACATATGTCCATAGTCGACCGGCATCGTGTTCCCATATGACACACGAGGCGGCCAAGGCAGGCGAGCGCTCGGATGCCAGGAGCCTGGGGAGATGACGTCTGAGGCATGACTCGAGGGGCTCGGGTGCTGTCATCCACCCAAACCCCTCTTCATAGAACGCCGAAGTAAGGCGGGTAGCCTTACGCACTTTGCAACATTTGGGTTCGGTAAGAAAAACCAAGCTGTCGTCTCAAGAACTAGTTTGGGGGGACGGAGCATGGGCCGATGGAGAAGTGCGTGAGTTTGGGCGCGGTCCGTCTCCTCCAACCAACGAGGGAAGATTTTTTAGATTGCGTGTTGCTGAAGGAGAAGGTTTGCGTCGGTGAATAATCACATTTTACTATGTTTTATGCATGGCATGCATCGCTCCGATGCCTTCATTCTGGCGAATGTCAACCGAGAGAAAAATAAAACAACAAGAAAGGCTCCAGCAGGCCACCCGGCAACGCAGACGCAAGTTGCAGCCCTGGCATCCAATGCGAGTCCTCTCCGTCCTTTGTGTGGGGTTGCTTGCAGATGCGGGTAAAGTGGGTCGAGAGGAGCAGATACCGGAGATATAATAGAATGGAATCTCGCAGTACTTTCAAAGCAGGCAATCAGAATGTAGAAAACAAAGTACCTGCTGATGGCTGCCTAACTGAAGCACGGTCTCAAGCAGGAATTGGGTACGTATCGACCGTGGGTAGCTGGCGACCAGGGCTAGCACTGTGTCAATGACAATGGACATGCCGCATTAGGAAAGGAAAAAACATGCTCCCGCATCCAGTATTTTGATCTAGTTTCCCCGCCCTCGGTTGATTCATATCAGCCAGTCATCCACACGGTATGTCTCTCTGCCTGTGTCGAACCAGAAGCCATTCTCGAGCCCTTCACACGAAAGACGCAAAGCAAAGAAAGCAAAGGGCAAACAGATAACTCACAGTGATGATGCCGAAGACTTTCCATCGCATTCTTCTTCTCATCCGTTTGACTTTAACCAATCCAGGGTCTCCTCCGCAGAGAGAGTCAGTCCCCCGGGTGCAGGAAGGAAACCAAGCTAGAAGCACGCGGAAACAACCCCTCCTCGGTTTTTTGCATCAGGCACTCTCTCCTTCCCCACACTCATTAAACGCCCTTTTTTTTTCTTGTCTTCGGTTGCCCACTTTCACCCCGTCAGCCTGTTGAAAGTGGCGGTTTTGCGTCAAAAATCCGAGGTGACGGAACTTTGGGAACCACACGTCGCACTGTATCAAACTCGGCGTACCTCCCCCGCCAAAACTGAAGCGGGAATACCTGGCCTCCTCAGCACCACAACCTGGACTGAACCTCCACTGTTCCAGCTTTGTTGCACTACCTGGAGCAGCCGGAGCTGCCACTGCCACTGTCTCTCTGCCGTTCTCGCTATCGCCGTCGGCTTCCCCTCCCCTCCAGGCGGCCGTCCACCTACAGTGCACACACAACGCACCACCGTCGCCGCCACCACCCACTCCTCTTCTGCTGCTCGCCTCAGGCCGGGGACCTCAGGAGACAGGCCACTGGACACAGCACACACAGCACGTAGCACCCAGCTCTGCACCTGCACTCTGATCGTCAACAACCTCGCCAGGTCCCGCTCCTAATTTTTCCTCCCCTTTCACCCAAACCCAAAGGGACGAGAAAAAAATCCTCACTCTCCTCCGACACACACTCTTCCGTCTGTTGTTATCACGGTCATCTTTTCTTTACGGTACGCCCTCTAATTCTCTCCAGACACTCGTCCCAAGACCTCGTCTGTGGCGCATCATTTTAATACGGAATCCAGAGCGATCCTACCTCTCTCTCTACCCATCCTACTACCTCCCTCCCTCTTCCGCCAGCTCGGTCACTTTTTCCTCGCTCCCTCAACCGCACTCGCTCACTGCCGGCTGCCGACCCCCCTGGCGCCCGTCTCACGCACACCGCGCCAAACCTTCGAACCAGCCGTCTAGACCGCCGCCGCCGCACAAAGCACCCCCCGCGTCGCCCGCCTTGCTGCTGCCCTCCGACCTTAGGTGCTTGTGCCTTGAACCCTTTCCTCCCACCTGACACGTGCAACCAACGAGCCCCCCTCCGAATAACACCTCCAAACATCGGCACTGGCTCAGCCTTACCTTCTACATACCACCACCACCACATTTTGAGCGGCAAACATGTCGGGCTCAGAGATCAACCAGGTTTTGGCCAATTCGCTGTCGCCTGGTAAGTTTTGCATCCCCATCGCCCCTTTACATTTTGCTTCATCAGCATATCCTTGACCAACAAACCCCCTCTCCTGTCCCTCCGGCGTCGCCAGGACAATGACACAGGCCCTGCTCGTCCTTGGCTTCTGTCCTCCCAACGCGCATCACGAACACACTCCGGTGGAAGAACACGAGGCTAATACTCTGACCAGACGCGAACTTGCGCAACGCTGCGGAGCAGCAACTCACACAAGCCGCCGACAACAACTTCGTACGTGCCCGCCCACTTTTGGACGCCGAGTCCCCCTCCCCCCACCGCTGCCGGCAAATTTGCTAATCAACTTTTCCCAACAGCCCCTATACCTCGCAACCCTTGTCCAAGAGCTTGCAAACGACAGCGCCGATGGTTCCATCCGTGCCGCCGCCGGTCTCGCCCTCAAGAACGCCTTCACCGCCCGTGACTTCAGCCGCCACCAGGAGCTCCAGGCGAAATGGCTCCAGCAGACCGATGACGAGACCAAGACCCGGGTCAAGGACTTGACTCTGCAGACCCTTTCCTCGTCCAACGCACAGGCCGGGCAGGCCGCCGCCCAGGTCATCTCCTCCATCGCTTCCATCGAGCTGCCGAGAGGCCAGTGGCAGGACCTCATGGGCATCCTCGTCAAGAACGTAAGCGAGGGTGGCGAGCACCAGAAGCAGGCCTCGTTGACCACGATCGGTTACATCTGCGAGAGCCAGGATCCCGAGCTGCGAACCGCCTTGATCGCCCACTCCAACGCTATCTTGACCGCCGTCGTCCAGGGTGCCCGCAAGGAGGAGACGAGCCTCGAGGTCCGCCTGGCCGCCATCACGGCTCTCGGTGACTCCCTCGAGTTTGTCGGCAACAACTTCAAGCACGAGGGCGAGCGCAACTACATCATGCAGGTTGTCTGCGAGGCCACCCAGGCCGATGACTCCCGGATACAGCAGGGTGCCTTTGGATGCCTGAACCGCATCATGGGCCTCTACTACGACAACATGCGCTTCTACATGGAGAAGGCCCTGTTCGGCCTCACCATTCTGGGCATGAAGTCTTCGGATGAGGACGTTGCCAAGCTCGCCGTCGAGTTCTGGAGCACTGTTTGCGAAGAGGAGATCGGCATCGAGGACGACAACGCTCAGGTATGGTTTACCAGAATCCCCTTGCTGAAAAACAATTGCTAACCCTGTCCTTTTCAGGTTGAGAGTGCCGATCAGATGCGCCCCTTCTACAACTTCGCTCGTGTAGCCGCCAACGAAGTTGTGCCCGTTCTCCTTCTGCTCCTCACCAAGCAGGATGAGGATGCGGCTGATGACGAGTACAACTTGGCCCGCGCCGCCTACCAGTGTCTCGCCCTCTACGCCCAGGCTATTGGCGCTGCCATCATTAGCCCCGTCCTCCAGTTTGTTGAGGGCAACCTGCGTGCCGAAGACTGGCACCACCGTGATGCCGCTGTTTCTGCTTTCGGCGCCATCATGGACGGCCCCGATGAGAAGGTCCTCGACCCTATCGTCAAGCAGGCTCTTCCTATCCTTATCGGCATGATGGACGACAGCTCCCTGCAAGTCAAGGACTCGACCGCCTATGCCCTTGGTCGCATCACCGAGAGCGTGTCCGACAGCATCGACCCCAACCAGCACCTGGACCCTCTCATCCGGTCTCTGTTCAACGGGCTTATGAGCAACGCAAAGATAGCATCTTCGTGCTGCTGGGCCCTCATGAACCTGGCCGAGCGCTTCTCCGGCGACCTCAGCGCCACCCAGAACCCTCTGACCCCCCACTTCAACCAGAGCGTCACCAACCTGCTCGCCCTGACGGCCCGTCCCGACTGCGATTCCTACGTTCGTACCGCCGCCTACGAGGTCCTCAACGCCTTCGTGCAGAACGCCGCTAGCGAGAGCATGGCTCCCATCGCTTCATTGTCTGGTGTTATTATTGAGCGTCTCGAGGGCACCATCCCCATGCAGAGCCAGGTTGTCAGCGTCGAGGACAGAATCATGCTGGAGGAGATGCAGACCAGCTTGTGCACAGTGCTCCAGGCCATTATCCAAAGATTGGACAAGGAGATCATCCCTCAGGGCGACCGCATTATGCAGACTCTTCTCCAGATCCTCAGCACTGTTGGCAACAAGTCTAGCGTGCCTGACGGAGTCTTTGCCACCATCAGCGCCCTTGCCAACGCCATGGAGGAGGACTTCTCCAAGTACATGGAGGCCTTCACCCCCTTCCTGTACAATGCCCTCTCCAACCAAGAGGAGCCCGGTCTGTGCGCCATGGCCATTGGTCTCGTCAGTGACCTTACCCGATCCCTTGGCGAGCGCAGCCAGCCGTACTGCGACAACTTCATGAACCACCTGCTGCACAACCTCAAGGTTAGTTACATCATCGAGCCCATTCTTCCCCTCTACCCTTCTGTTTTCGTCTGCACCCTGGTTCCTGTCGCCAGTGTCGACATGGATACAGCTCGCAGCCTCGTGCGTGTATTTTAGCACAAGCTAACCATTCTCGCAGAGCACCGCCCTGAGCAACCAGTTCAAGCCGGCTATCCTGCAGTGCTTCGGTGACATTGCTGGCGCCATTGGCGGTCACTTTGAGACCTACCTGTCCGTCATCGCCCAGGTATTGCAGCAGGCGGCGACGGTGAATGCCGGTCCTGAGGGCCCCTACGAGATGTACGATTACGTCATCTCTCTTCGCGAGGGAATCATGGACGCCTGGGGTGGCATTATTGGTGCCATGAAGTCTGGGAACAAGAGTATGTGCACCGACTTTGTTCATAAAATCTCCGCTAACACCCTCGCAGCTCCTGCTCTTCAGCAATACGTCCCCTCGATCTTCCAGCTGTTGAACATGATCGCTAGCGATATGAACCGCAGCGAGGCTCTCATGAGGGCTTCCATGGGTGTCATTGGTGATCTCGCCGATGCCTACCCTAACGGCGAGCTTGTCGACGTCTTCCGCCAGGAATGGCTCACCGCTCTCATCAAGGAGACAAAGACCAACCGCGAGTTCCAGCCCAGAACGATCGAGACTGCCCGCTGGGCTCGTGAGCAGGTCAAGCGTCAGCTTGGCGGCTCCGCCAACGTTATGTCGCAGACTTGAGTGTTTCGAGAACACGATGCTGCTTTTCGACTTGTTTGATTATCTACACCCACACCCATCCCCCCCGAGCCCAGCACATATCCTGGAGCAGCCGGCTTCAACCTGTCGAAGCCCGGATCTGCGTCAACCCGAGGAGAGAGAACAGCCAACAACCCAACTCTTGCCACAACACCGCATCGAATGACACAGAGCCCTCTCTTGTGTATATAGACACCTTTGCACCAACCCCCCAGGACTAATTTCACCCAAATACCCCTTGCCAGCACACACCCCATCACATCATGACACTGCACCTGATTCAACCCCCAACCCCAACAACAACCCCTAACCCCCCTTGGCTGTATCTTCTGGACTTTGATTTTCGCGACGGATGGCTGGTTTAGAGAGAGAAGGTGGGAGTCCTCATTGTCATGTACGCCTCGCATAGAAAGCGCGGTGGCGACCCAAAAATCATGTAGAAGGAGTTTCCCTCAGAAGGAACCGGGAGTTTGCTATTTCATCTTTCCAATGGGGAAATGAGAACAATGAGAGACGGGGACACGAACAACGTCAATACACACACATTTCGGAGTCGGCCGCGTCCTTTCTTGGAAGAAGTGAACCTGGTCAAGTGATCAGGTCCATCAGGAAAGGAGGAGTCTTCGTCTCTCGATCGGGAGGCGTTTCTCTAGGCCATGCTTGGATGCGATTTCGTCGGAGTGTCTTTCCTCGGAAACGATGCTTTCGCGCGCTGTGGATGGGATGGAGATGAAAAGGCCTTGCGAAATGGGCCGATCAGGAGAGTGTAGGCGCAGTGAGGAGAGAAGAAACTGGCAGTGGAAGACACAGGCGACACATAACAAAGTAGTGTGACGGGGCCAAGTGGTCTCTAACCAGCACTACTTGCTAGTCGTAGGAGAGAGCGTTCAATGGAATTTTGCCCCCTTCATCTTGTGGACTGCGTGACTGGTTGTGCTAGTCGCGATGTGAGATGATGTGATGCCAGATTGATTGATCGTTTGGTGCCTCCCCAGCCAACGCCTGTGAGGTGTCTTTGACCTGGTTCACGAAGCAGTCGGTGATGGCTTCCGAGATGTGCGCAGTCGGCCCCCAGCCTTTTTTTTTCCGTGCCCTTCCCACATACAAGAGGGCAAAAGTGGGCTGGCATGTCCATTCCTTCATCTGGGCGAGGAGCAGATATCAAGCCCGCGGTATCGGTGTTGGATGTGTCCTGGCATCATCTCCTCATCTCGAATTCTCGAGTTGCGGGCGCGCTGGGATGTCTTCAGCATCGTGTTGAACCCCCCCCCCCCAAAGTCTGACTGGGCTTACTGGCCCCATTAAACCACGCGGCATGGTTGAGAGTCATTGTTTGGAAACAAAAGAACATAATCACTTTGGTATCTCGGTCTCCAATAAGAACGCAAGGCTATATACAAGGTGGAGAAAAGATAAAGGAAGAAGCAGATTTCCCAGAATCCCAGGCCTGTCCTGCCCAAAGAAAAAACAGTCTAGATGACCAACGCCTGCCGGCATCTGTCTGCCTACACCGCGCCAGAAAGATGCGTAAGAAGCACGAGTCGCCTCGGCTCTTTGTCGCTGCCATCGCCGACCTTTTGTACCGTTCCAAAGTCTACATGTAAAAGAAGAAAATGCCCAGTCTACTTCTGGTCGTAGAGCCTGCTGATTTTGAGCGGCTGCGCAGATATTAAAATCCCCCTCCTCTAATGAAGAAACACATGGGCCCAGCCGGTGCGATGCCATTATGAAGGCGTAGACCCGAACCAACCGAGACCCGCGGCGCCGTTGCCGATCCAGCTCGTCGCCTGGACGGGGGCCGTCCCGTCGAACCAGCTTTGAAGCTCGCACTCGAAGCCATCGGTGCCCGGGCCGAGGACGATGGACGTGGCGCCCGGCGAGTTGTAGAACGCGGCCACGGCGGCTGCGGCCGTCGGGTCGTACGGGTTCGTCGACGGCGGGACACCCATAACAGGGCTCGTCGTGTCGAAGGTAGCGGCCTGCACGAGCATGCCCATGCCGTTGTTCGGGCTGTATGGCGGAGGGGCCTGGGGGTATAGGGGCGAAGAGAAGTGGTGTTGCAGTTCAGGGGGTATTTGTTGCATATGAGGTTGGGGTGTTGGATGTTGTTGGTGTTGTTGGTGTTGCTGTTGGAGTTGTTGATGGGGTTGCGGTGGATGATGTAGTTGCTGCTGCTGCTGCTGCTGCTGCTGGTGAGGAGAGAGGGGTTGGTGGTGTGGTGACTGTTGATGGTGATGTTGTGGCTGTTGGTTATGTGATTGATGAAGAAGTTGCGGCTGCTGGTGCGTGTTCATGAGCGGCGGAAGCGGGAACGGGACGTTCTGCTGCTGTATCTGCTGGTGCATCTGCTGCTGCTGCTGCTGTTGCTGCATACTCGGCGATGGACTAGGGGGAGGAAGAATGTTGGATGTGCTGCTGCTGGTGCTGTTGTTTCGTAGTGAAGACGGCGGCGGCTTCTTCTCATCCAAGGGCGTCGCCGGCGGGCCGGGGAGCGGGTACTTTGGCGCTTCTGCGCGTGGGCCCTTTGTGAAGTTTGACGGCGATGGATGCAACGGGCGGAGGGTGCGATCGTTCTGGAGAAGCTGGTTAGCATTCCCGAGGCGCGCGAGCTCGAGTGAACCGGTTAAACATACACCATCGGCCATGCTGCCTTCGAGGCTGAAAGCAGCCGCTTTAGGATCGCGCGAGAACCGCTCTAATGATTCAAGCCAGCGCGAGGCCAAGGGCCAGGTCTGCTTAGACTCGATGAGTATGGACATGCAGCGCTGAAGCATGTTCGGGGCTTGCGCAACGATGGACCTGTCCGAGCAGACTAGGTTTGTTAGCCGGGATTCCACAACACCTTGACAATGGAGCGTGCTCACTATTCCTGTACTTAACCAGATAGGTGGAGAACAGACCACAGCTGTAGACGCAGAATGATGCCATCTGGGCCCCGACGCCCTCCTCCGGGGACCGTACGCTGAACTGGGCGTCAACCTGCTCGTATAATTCCCGCACGTTACGGAAGAGGTCATCCGACATATGGGCGAAGAAGGCTCGGCGCTGGGGGTCCTTTTCGTCCGTCTTGATGATACTGCTTCGGTCAGCACTTGCACAAAGCTACAGAACGAGCGCACACGAACTTATCCAGATATGCCCTTCTCAACACGATGTTGCAGAGCTTGGTGATCATGGTAACTCCCAAATAAGCCTACGATCGTTAGCCTGCTCCAGTCTGGCTCCACGTCCCAAACCTACCAAATCTTCGCCGACCGACTTGTGCCCCTTGAGCAGCACCATGCTCCACCGGTGGTCTTGCGGAAGCTGCTGTTCCCAGTTCATGAGTTGTTTTGCCATGATTGCGTACTCGCTCGTCGGATCCCACGGCTTGGCGCTCTTCATGGTTGCCATTGCCCTGCGAGCAACCTTGCCCCAGTAGTAGTGTGCCTGCATCAGGCTCGCAAACAGAGACCTGGACGGTTGGTGGATCAGGGACGGATTCTCGCGCGCCGGCGGTGTGTCTTCGAGAGCTGCGCGTGAGAGCGGCTCGCGGCCGTAGGCAAAGTCCTCCTCGTTGCTGGGAAGCAACGCCGTTATGTCGTTTGCGGCAAGAGAAACGGGCGAAAGAGCGCCGCAATGAAGGTTGTCTTGGCCTGTCATGCTGTTAGCAGGCACCTTGCACATGTGATGATGGTTACGGACTGTGCAACATCCACTGGAGGTTGTTAGCATGGGCCTCTTTCCTGGTTTCTGGCACCTCGACTCACCAAAGTTCTCCGTGCTGATTCGGCCCTGATAATCATCTCTCTAGTAGGATTCTTCATTTTATAGAATTCTTCACGATGCAGGTGCATCAACACGGCCATCCTAGTAGCAATGCCGATGTTAATCTGCCAGAGGTCAGTCCGATTCTTGGAATGTCCATCTCGGAGGACCTACGTAGCTTCGGTTTCTCCACCCGCTCCCTTGCTGGGCAAGACTCAGCAGATAAAACGCCTGGCAACGCTCTAGGGTAGGCTCCTGATACAACTCGTTCAATGCCATGTTACTGGCTCGCTCCATAAAGAAGTCGACGGCCTTCATTTCCCCTTGGTACCTCTGGGCTAGGGCCGGCGAGAAGCGGGCAGAGACGCTGAGAATGCCCAAAAGGAGAAAGACGCTGACGGAACGGTGGTCTCGCTGCAGCTGCTGTGGAAACAGCTCCTTCGGGATGAAGCCTAGCTGGAAGTACTTGCGCGTGAATATGTGCACGGCGTCAATTATCTCGGGAAGCGGCGGAAGGAACTCCCACTCGTCTGCTGGTTTCCGAGGCGGCGGCGCGGATAACCCCCGCGGGATGGACGCGACGGACGCGCTGCGCTTTGCCTTCTCGGCCTCTCGCTTGGCGGTCTTCTCGGCCCTCAGGCGAGGGTGTCGATAATCGCGATCCAGATCTGGCTGGCCGCGTTGAGGGAAGACACTGCCGTCAATTAGCTTTGAGACTCGGCCAAAGAAATCGATTGACGCTGTCTTTACCATTCGCTCGCTGGTATGCCGGCTTCGGCGCAAGATTTACATGGCGGTTGTGCCTTATCGTGCATGCATTTGCTCCTCATACGGCGACATCTGATCCATGCTTAGCTCGTCGAGTCATGGCTCGCCCAGTGGGCTGTCGGATGGGACAAACCTTCTACAGGCGATTGGGGCTCTTCGCTTGATGGGCGGTTTTGGCCCGTTCTGCTGCGCGACGGGGTCGAACGCGCCGAGGGAATCGCTCCTCACGCTTCCAGCGGCGCTCATGTTGGCGTTCATGTCCAAAGCCATCATGTTCGGCTTGGCGTCATCATCGTGGTCCATGGCGCATCGAGACGACTGGGCCGAGCTTCACGGTCTGCCGGTGGGCGGTTGGGTGTAGGTAACGGAGACAGACAGACAGCAGACCGAAGCTGCGGGGTGATGTGGAACTGGTTTCGCGATCGGTGGGAACGGGAACGGGAACCTGGATATTGGCGCGAAGGATTCGCGGCGAACGGAGTCGGCAGACGAAGAAGCAAAACAAGCCAACAGCAGTTCCGGAAGCCGGGGCCGTTGGACGGGACGTGGGGGGGGCGAGTTGAGGATTATACGCGGCAGTAGACAAGTGCGCAGTGGTGGGAAGAAAAGGGCAGGAGAAGGTCTTGAGGCGTCAATGACATTCCAAATGTCGAAGAAGGACGCACTAGAGCGGGTATTTCCACCCAGTCGGCAATCCTACGTAGGTTTCAACGACCTATAACGGAAGCCCAAGCTGTTAGGCTCTACCTAGTCCCGTTGGCCCCCTGAAGCCTCGAGGGTTCAAGCGTGGGTTTAGAGTTTACCGGCTGCGAGCTCGAGGCGCGTCAACGATCGGCACTCGGTCTGCAGCGCATTTGATGGCGTCAAGCGGACCCCAGCTCCAGGGAAAACGCTACGTTACGTCTTGACGGAACCTGTCTTTATGAGCATCAGGGCGAAGCGAGACCGATTGCCAGGAGGCTGGACAGGGCCCACGAATCCGGCAGCTGGCGAACTGGACGGAGACTGGGAAACAAGTCGGTACCCACGTGCAATATCGAGGGAGATGCCAAGCTCAAAAGGAGGTGGACCATGCATCTCCGTTCCTTTGAACTCTGAAGCTGGCACAGACCAACAGCAGCGTTTAGTTGGGGGTCGCAACAGGGGTGCGCGGGGGGGGGGAGATGGGATGAGGGCGTTGTTGAATGTTCCACGCCGCGAGGGAACGGCGCGTCGAGACCACGGCAGTGGGGGGTCTTGCTTCCGGAGAGGCATCTGATGTCGCGCGGGAGTTGAGGCGGCCATGGATTTAGCTTGCTGCCTCTGGTCTGACGCAAGGACTAGGATAGGGCGCGACGGGCGTAATCAGAGAGGGAACAGCAGCGCGCGGCATGTCGCGCGAGTCAGTTTCGATGAGGCTTGATTAACGTCATGCGGAGACCAACTTTGGTTAGGAAGCACCGCCGAACGGAGAACTACCCGCGGCGCAATGTAGCGTCGGATGGGGGCCAGACCGGGACGCGGAGTCACGGATCGCCATCGCAAAGGGCTGATCAACGTCCTGCGCACCCGTTTGCCTTTCCTGTATAGCATCGGCCAGTTGGCCGACGACGCCCTGGTCCCCCCCGTCCACTCTCCACAGTGCCAGCCCAGCAGTCGTCGAATCGAGACCAAGGCATTCATCCGTAAGCAGGTCCTGGTCGAGTCGCGACGCTGGACCGTCCTCAATGGGACTTGGGCCATGCGCTTGGCACTGGTCGCAGACGATCGGCTACGATAGCCTCTTGGCCCAGTTGAGGAGTGTGATGCGCCGGCCGTCTCCCCCCCCTCTGCAGGGACCGTCTTGCCGCAAGCTAAAACACAACTCTCTTTCGTCGTAGCTGCCGGACCATTCCGCGTGCCTTGGAATAGAATAGGGCTGGCTCGGCGGCGGGAGGAGCATGGTGGATTGGATCGTAGTATGCATTTCAGTCCGTCTGAAAGCCCATCATGGCCAATGTCGGGCCTGTGGTTTCGACATGGCGGCGTCAAGGCGGCCACTTGACGTGGGTCTGCCCATCTTGGCCAACCGGACGCCGAAAGCGTTGTCGGTCGTCGCCATGAGACGGGCCGTTGAGTATCCAGTCGTCGCGGGCTTGGCAGCCTTTTCGGCCCCCGGCTCGGGATCCGTCTGATCAGCTGGCGTGCCGTGAGACATTGAGACTGACGGAGAGAGCACTCTAGGCGTAGGGGTCCTCTGTGCGCCGTCTAAGCCTGAGGATTTTGTGAGATGTGATGATCAGATGCTCGCTATTTGGTGGCCGTCGATCATGGCGCCGCACTGCTACATGGGCAGACGGGCTACAGTACGTTAGGTAGCGATGGCCGTGCGAGTTATCGGAAAACTCCGCGAGGAGCGTGGAAACTTACTCCAACGTCGGCCTCAAGAAAGGGAAGAAAGTAACAGTCGAGGGGGTTGGAGAATCGACGAATAAACCCAGTTCATCCGTATCTGGGCTCGATGCATCCCTCACTGAGGAGGGAGGAGGATCAACCCAACTGAAGAAAGCGGGATCCGATGGCCTGAGCGCGCTGGAAAAAGAAACCTCGAGACATCCTGGACGCAACAGTCATTTCCTTCCATCACTCCTACCTGGTATGGTATACTCCATCTTCGTTCCCTCCTTCTTCAACCTCACTCATCAAACCGGTTCCATCGTCTCCTCAAACTTCAGCGCAACCACGTTCCGAGCAAACAAAACCACAAACAGAGCCTCGATCGAGATCTTCGTCCGCGAGGCTAGTGCGTGGCTGGTGTCGTGCCTAACCTACTTCCGTTGCATCCCAACTGAATAGCGGCATGCGGCAATGCGGCAACGCGATTATCGCGACACCCTGCCGCGCCATTTCTTTTGAGAATTTGAGTTCGAACCTTGAGGATGTCGTCTTTCGTATCTGGTTTGTCTCTGTGTTGTGCGTCCACACATCGATAGTTGTCGCGTCCGTCTGAACAGATGCTGTACGGGGCAGAGGGCACAAGTCTACCAACTCACTTTGGGCCTCGTCTCTTCCTTTATCTGCGATTCTCTTGTCCCGCTGCAATGCAACAAATCCAGGCACATAATCTCCGGGGGTCCCCTTTTCCAACTCGGCCGGCTACCGGCAGGCTGGATGATAGTCAATGACAGCTGATATGCAGAATAAAAGCATTTCGGGCAGGTCAACAGACGCATCTACCCCAACCCTCGGTACTTGGTACCCCGAAGTCGGGGTAATCCATAACCCCAAGCCCACTCTCCACACCGTCCTGCTGCTTAGCTTTCCCCAGACCTCGGGGTATGCTTGGCAATCTCGAAAAGCTAGATGCGCCCTGTTGACCTCTCCCAATCTCCCGCTCTCCCGAGGGGACGAGGGCTCTGCTGAATTTCCCACTTATCACCGCTCGCCGTTGCCCAATGGCTCCATTGCGGAGAACGGGGCAGTCCCCTGCTTGCGGTATGTGTCGCCGTTGACAGCTGAAGGTCGTTCCCCTCCTCCAGGGCCAACACCGCTTCTCGCCATCGTCACTCGCGAGTGCGAGCTGAGGCTAGTAGCAAATTACCCATGTGCCTCTCCAGGCCCTCCCCCAGGCACCCAGCGAACGGCGAGGGGTAAAATGAGGAGGAGAACGGTGCCGGCGTGCCGGTTGCGTGGCTCGATGCTTGTTCGGGATTAACTCCAGTACAGGGTCTTGCGTCGCGAATGGGATATTTAGTCGCTCGTCACGGTCGTCTTTGAAGAGACGCAGGATCGTGGACTCTGTTCGATCAGTGCGCGCGTGTGTTCGACTTTTGACACTGGAGCCCAAGATGAGAAGCAATCTCTTCGCCGCGGCCCTCGGGGTCCTCGTCCCCAATGCCATTGCCGCACCAACCCAGGCAGAGCCCTTCCTCACCCAGGTCGACAACCAGACGTGGATCATTGGGAACGATGTCTGGAACATGACGCAAGGCCTCAAGTACGGCGTGAAGCTCAACTACAAGAACCGCGACCTCGTCGGAAATGCCGTTGGCCACTACGTCAGCTACAGTATGGGACTGCCCCGATCAAGCTACCTCTGAAGCGTCCACCCACTGACAGCCACGCAGACGGCGCCGCCAACGACATCGCCTGGACCTCGGCCAGCATCGACAAGAAGGGCACCTACGAGGGCAAGCCCTTCATCGACGTGAAGTTCACCTCGGTCGACGGCGACTTCCACTGGGTCATCTTCCAGGGGCTCGCCGGCGCCTACCAGTACTTTGTCAACCACAACCTCCCCACGCTGGGCGAGTTCCGCACCCTCTGGCGCCTCGACAACGCGACCTTTCCCAACGGCAAGACGGACCTCCACGACAAGCCGCTGCCGCCGCTCAGCGACTACCTGCCCGAGAACAAGGTCCAGGACGAAACCTGGCGCACGCCCGACGGCTCCGGCTACATCACAAAGTACGACTTTTCCGACTTCATCCGCACCCAGACGTACTACGGCGTCTACGGCGACGAGGTGGGCAGCTGGTACATCAACGCCGGCAAGGACTACTACAATGGCAACCACCTGAAGCAGGAGCTCATGGTGCGTTTGGTCTCTTCGTCTTGATTCGCCCAGGCTTTCGACTAACACGTCCAGGTCCACCGCGAGAGCGCTACCGGCGACGCCGTCCAGCTCAACATGATCCACGGCACTCACTTCCAAGTCTCCGCCGTCGACGTATTCCCCGACGGCAAGATGTGGGGCCCCTGGCTCTGGTACCTGGTAAGCAACAAGAACCACGTCTCGCCCGGAACCGTCCCTAACATCCTCCAGAACGACGGCTCCAAGTCCGACGCCGGGTCCCGCGCCGCCTCCGAGTTCGCCGCCTGGCCCTACCCCTGGCTCGACGACGCCGCCTACCACTCCCGCGGCACCGTCAAAGGCAAGCTTCTCCTGTCCGACGGCCGCCCCGCCGCCGGCGCCGCCGTGTTCCTCGGCGACAACCATCCCGACAAGACGGCCCTCGACATGGGCTCCGACTACTACTACACCACTTACGCCGACGCCCACGGCGCCTTCGAGATCCCGCACGTCCGCACCGCCGCCAACGGCTACGCCCTGCAGGCCTGGTCCAACGGCGACGCCCTCGCCGACGTCACCACGCACGTCGTCTTCAACGACGTCAAGGTCACAGACGCCCAGACCACGGACCTGGGGACCCTCGACTGGGCCGTGTCGAAGCGCAAGCGGCTGTTCCAGGTCGGCGCGTTCGACCGCACCTCGCTCGGCTTCGCGCACGGCGGCGACCCGTACTTCGGCCACGCCATCATCGCCTCGTGCCCGGCCAACATCGTCTTCCGCGCGGGCTGCTCCCAGACGAGCGACTGGTGCTACGGCCAGACGCACAGGGGCAACTACACCGTCAGCTTCCGCATCGCGGAGATCCCCTCCCCGGCGCCCGAGAAGGCGAACCTCGTCGTCTCGCTGGCCGGGTACTCGACCGGCGCGAGCAGCGTCATCTTGGCCAACGGCCAGCAGGTCGGGAACCTCACGAGCGGTGCCGTGGGCGCCGACTCGACGTCGGGCCTGCTGAACGACCCGTCCGTCTACCGCAGCGCGACGGCGGCGGGCGAGTGGAGGCTGTTCCAGTTCCCCGTGCCCGGCGCGTTGCTGAAGCAGGGCGAGAACGAGGTGACGTTCCAGCTGACGCGGAACACGACCTGGAGGGGCTTCATCTGGGACAGCATAGTCCTGGAGTGGTAAATGGGGGGGAATGCAATGTGTCGAGAAAACTCTGTACATGAAGCGCATATCCGTACATCATCCGTGTAAAACATGAACGCTGGCAAGCAGGCGTCGCATACGATATGGGCCACTGTTTGTAATGGACAATAGTAGAAACCAACGTGAACAATCTTGAAACCATGGCAGCGGTATCGAATATGAACCACCCTCTATGGCGGGCATCCCATGTGCGGAATCATACATCTAACAGTACTCCATACACGAACACTCTTGAAGACTCCATGCGCTTTCAAACACTGACAACACCCAACACCGCCGAACAAGTATAGCTCTCGATAAACCCCCCCAAATCTGCCAACTAGGCGTCAGCCGCGGGCGCGGGTGCATCGGTCATTGTCTCTTCAGTCTTCTTTGCCTCATCCTCAGGCACTGTTTCCGTGCCGGCGGAAGCCCCAGCAGCCGGCGCCGGATCTGCGGCCTCGGTGGGCACGGAAACAGAAACCGGTTCGGGCTCGGGAGCTGCAACGGGCTCAGGTGTCTTGCTCTGTTCCTCGTTCCGCTCCTTCGGCTCCTCCTTCTGCTCGTCTATCGGCTCGTCCATCGGCTCGTCCTTCAGCTCGTCCGCGGGCTTCTCTGGCTCGATTGCTGGAACCTCGGGCAATGGCACCGGGTTCGCAATTTCAGGCAGCTCGGCCGGTACCGGGTGCGGGGCCGCGGGAGGTTCGGGAAGCGGGGACTTGCTGATCTCAGCCTGGCGGTCTAGCTCCGTCTCCAAACCGGCGAGCAGATCCGGCCCATCATCCTCGGGTATCACAGGCACTTCGGCAGGCGCTGGCGGTTTTACCTCCGGCTCGGCGGTGGGGATTTCGGCGGGGGCTTCAGCGGGAACGTCAATCGGCGCTTCGACTGGAGCCTCAACCGGAGCCTCAACCGGAGCCTCAACTAGAGCCTCGGCAGCAGCCTCGACAGGCGCTCCGACCGCAATGTCAACGGGTGCTGCCGGTTCATCAACAAGCCCTTCAGCTAGTGCTTCCACGGGAATATCCACTGGAATTTCGGGCGGAATATCCGCAGGCTCCACCACAGGGGCTCAACAGGAGCTGGCGGTTCCGGCACGACTGCAGGTGACTTAGGCGGAGATTTCACTGGCGACTTGATTGCCTCTGCGGGCTGCTCGGGCGTGGGTGGCGCGAGCGGCATCTCCTCGACAACCGGAGCGCTGGACTCCACCTCAGGCGCTGAAGTAGGAGGCTCTTCGATACTCGTTGGTGGAACAGGAGGACTAGCCTCCTCCTTTCCTGTGATATCCTCCACGGCAGGAGCCGATGGTTCCTCGGCAGGCGCTACTTCTGAGGTTGAAAGAACCTCTGGAATCTGAGGGGCGTCCGAAACTTGTGATGCCTCAGGCGCCTCGGGAGCATCCAGCACCATGGCGTCTTGAGGTGCCTCGTGCGAAGCAACCGTTTGGTCTCCGCTTTCTAGCCTGGTGCCTGAAGCCTCGGTCTCGGCCGTAGTTGCCAATGAGAAGGTGGATCTAGTCTCTGCCATCGGCGACACAATGTCACCGACCTTGTCGGCGGGAGGGAGAGATGCCGATGCATCTTGAGAAGCTTCCGTCGCGGTATCGACAGGAGGGAGCTGATCAGCTGCAGTCGCATTCGACAGTTCGGCGGGAGCTTCTGACGGGGTCTCAAGTCCATCGGTCATGGACACATCTGCTTGCACGTCTGCCTGTACATCCGCCTGCTGAGCCTCGCTCCTAGGCTCGACCTTCGGCTCGGATTTCGGAGCCAAAGCCTCTGAAATGGGGGAGAATTGCGGTGATGGCTCTGTCGGGGAAGGCAGAACGACGTTTTTGAGAGGACTGCCCTTGGGCGATGAGTTCGCCAAATGCATGGCCGGAAGAGGAGCGAGATTGATAGGGTTTGCTGGTGGCGCAGCCCGCTTTGGAGCGAGGGATTCGGGGTCGGCCAGTTCGGTCGAGGCGTCAGCTACCGGCGTAGGCACGGAAGGAGAGGCGTCAGTCATCTCTTGGTCTTGGCTGTCGGTGTTCTCGCCGTCGCGCTGTTCCTCGTCGCCATCGTCGTCGCCGTCGTCGCCGTCATCATCGCCGTCGTCGTCGTCGTTATCCGCCATCTCGCTATCGGGATTGTTCGAGTCCTCACGCTCCTGTTTGACAGGCTGCAATCCTAGTCAGTCACGAAACTTCGACCAAGGATGCTGTCAACTTACCGTCTCTGCTCCTTCAGCTCCCTCGACCTTGGGAACTACGGGGGCTCCTTCTACTGGAGCCGCAGCACCCGGTGCGCCAGGCGCAGGCGCAGGCAAGGGCAGGATCTTCTTCTTGCGCCCACGGCCTGGCCCGGGCTTGTTCTTCTTCTTGGGCGGCGGCGGCCGTCGCACGCGCTGAGGAGGCGCTTGCGTAGGGTCGACGGCTGCAACTGGCACGACCGTCGTCGAGATGATTTCGCCCTCCACCGTCTGGCCCTCCTGCAGCGTGATCTCCTGCGTGTACGGATTGCCAGCAGCATCAACCCTACGCACAGTGGCTTTCGTCACTGTAGCGCCGGGCGTATAGCTGCTGACCGTCTTGGACGATATCGTGACCGTGCCCTTCCTGCGCTTCGCAAGGTGCGAGACGGGGGAGCCCTCCGAGTTGCGGTTAACCTGCTTCCACACCTTGATCTGGAAACCCTTGGTGCTGGCCTCATCCTCCTTTTTCTCCGGCTTTTCTGCCACGGCGTCCGCATCCGCCTCCTCCTCCTCCGCGGGCGCGGGTCTCTTATAAAGAACCCCTGACCTCACCGCGCGCAGCAAGTCCTGGCTGTGCTGGGGGAGGAGGCCCGCGTCTTTCGGCATGCCCCACGGGAGCTCGACATCCCAGATGTCGTTCTTTTGCGTCGTTTCGGCGGGCGGGGGCGGCTCGACACTCACCCAATCATGACGCCATTGGCGCACGGGGAGGCCTTCGAAGTCATCGTGTTCGGCATATCCGCTGCGGTTCGCGCGTCGAGTCTGTCGGTGATTTACGTGTTAGACCCTGGTGTTTCGCGTCGCAAACCACGGTATAGGCGCGCATTGTTGCTCAGGAGGGGACTTACACCTGGCGCCATTTTTTAAACACTTGTACGGCTGTATATAGTCACGGTATCCAACGGTAGCCAAAAGGCCCAAGTGAATTGAGAGTGTCGCGAGGTGCGCAAAGAGAGTTAAGCGGACTCGGCAATTCCGAGCTCGGTAGCGTTCGTCACAAGAGCCGAGAATGACTGTATTAAGTCGAGGAAGTCGCGATGAAAATGATATAAATCGCGGCGTCAATTGAATGGGAGCAATGCGACACGCGCGGCGCTCTGGGGTGTTTCGTCGATGGACGAGCTGAGCTGCAGCCAGAATGCCTGGAATCGGCTCCACAGCGTGACCAGAGCCTTGTCGCGAACTCTAAAGACAACAAGCGCGCCGGCGTCACGGGACTGGTCACATGACGGATTCCTCGGTCAGCCTCGGTGGGATCTCGGTGTGGCCGCATCAACCAGCTTTGCATATCCGTTTTGCCCTGTCTTGTTAGCGATATGATATTTTCTTGCTACGAATTAGGCGACTAGTTTGTGCAATCTTGTTAATGCTTTTTTTTCTTGAAGAGTCTGATTGCACTGCTTAAAATCTTTTGACACGGCTTTGCAACAATGGAAGCTCGCGAAACATGTTGATTCGTCCATGTTTTTCACGTTCTGTTTTCGTTGCAGTGGTTTATTCTATCACATTATATATGCCCAGACCGTAAAACAGTGGTGTCATTGGCGTTTCGACATGTAACGAAGCAAAGTATTTGGCAACTTGGAAAATGACGCTGGGTGTCAAGCAACATCAGAGACCAAACAAGGCCAGGTAAAAGAACCCATGGGTGTGTCGACAAACAATAGCATCTTGGGATGGAAGGAGGTAATGCAACACTCCATTCAGAGGAATAACGGTGCTCACACCGTGCCAAAAGCCCATAGGCAACTAAAAGTCTAAAAGTCCTAGCAAAATACTGCTGAATAGTGAAATCCTCTGTCAGCTCCAAAGCTAGCCGACGACGAGGCCGCAAGAAGAGGCTTGCGTAGCTCAAGTACGATGATCCACACGCTTTGGTGACGTGTTCTTCTACTGGCAAGGAAACTGTCCCCTTCCTGCCGTCTCGCCAGGGGTCCATATTCGCCAAGAAGCCTTTCCCAGTTCTCGCAACACTGGCAACGACCTTGAAGCTTCTACACGAGAAAGTATACCGCCACCAACATCACGCAGCCATCCATTCGGAAAACCAAGAATGAGTAAGGTCCAGCACTCATAGAAACTCCATTGCCATGTCTATATGCTCCAAAAAGCCCTGGTCAAAGAAAACAAATCACTCCTGGAGTGGAGGCTTTTGCATTTGGGAATCTTCCCCCCCGTTTTCTCCCCGTCAGACAGATCCAACGTTCGCCCGCCCCGTCTTGGTTCCGCCCAGCATGATGGTGATGTACACTCCTCTCTCTCTTCCGCGTGCGATATAGTACAACATCCGATTCTTGGTTCGACTCGGCGTGAATTAAGACGGCATCTCCGACGGTTTCCGGCCTGCTTTTTAGTCCCAGCTGCGCAGACTATCAGTATCGCAGGATAGAATGATGGGCTGCTGGGGAAGGTGCGCAGAGACTCACCCCTGATCCTTTTGCCTGACAATACCACCCTTGTTGCCCTTTTGCTTGCCCTGCTCGACCATCAGCATCGCCGCCGCGCACTTCTAGAGCACTGGGATAAACCTACCGCGGCACCGCCCTCGACCACTAACCGGTCAAACTGGAAGAATTGGCTGACGACCGTTTGTCTCTGCGCGCAAACGTTAGCTCAGGGCCTCTCTCTCTCCGGTTTCAATCCCTCTCCGTGCTTCATCTGCTACCCCGTCTCCTCGTTGCTGGCAATCCCTAACCCAACGGAGGATAAAAAGAGGAGATACCAACCTTCAAGATCTGAAGCTCGTTCAGCCCCTTCTGGATCAGCTCTTGCACCCGTCGCGGGTCCTCCACAGCCTGGTTCTCGCGGAAGGCGTCCCTCGTCCGACGCTTGGCGTACTCGCGGAAGTTGTAGGCCGCGAACTGGTCGCCCGTCTTCAGGAGCTGGCGGTACTGCGCATCGGTCCTCGTTAGCGATTCGATTTCTCTCTCTCTCTCTCTCTCTCTCTATTCGCTTAAAATCTGGATATGCTCCTCTCGGAATCGTTACGACGGAAAAAAAAGGGATATGTGCATCGCGCGTGGGCATTCGGGAGCGAGGCGCTGCGAAATTTTGCCGGACGTACCAGAGACCGCACCTGCTGAGGCGCATCGCCCTTGAGAGCCTGTATCGCCGTCGCCATCGTGTGCGCTTGGGGGTGTATCGGTACCTGTTCGTGTGGTGGCGGGGCGTTTGCTGGTTGGGAGACACGGGTGCGTGGTCGTGGATGCGCGGCCAGGAATAATTTCAGAGAGTTCAGAGGCGACCGAGGGCACCTATGATGCAAACGCCGTCCCTTCTTCCCCCCCTCGGCGTTTAGCGCAGTGGACGGCGCTCGGCCCGCGGCATTTTTACTAATCCGCCACCCCTACGGGGTGCCGGAGCCGATTCTGAACCTCCGATTTTCGTCACCTTTCGGGCATTGGGGGGGTTTTCAGGTAGGTGAACCACTCGCGCTGCCCGAATTACGAAGGGACTTGGAGCTCAAAAAACCCCCGACTTCGGACATATCGGGCTAGCATCGATGGTCTGGATCCGCGCATCCCATGCGAAATGCCAGGACTTATGGTTTCCGACGGGACGACCTGGCTCGTGAGTAGTCCCATGTATCAAGGTTAACATTATAGTAAATGTCCATGCTGTAGGTACCTCTATTAATGCTTAATTATCTACAAATGCGAACCCTCTTTCCGGTATCCTGACCCTGCAGCTGACCAGCCTGTGCACTTTGAGTTGAGGGTCGAAACCGCGTCTTATGTATACTCTGAGCCAATATGTAATGGTGTATGTTACATGCCGAACGCCACTGTTGCGGGATCTACCAAATATCTGCAATCAAGGCAAGCTTAGAAACAACTTCTCCATCTCGGGATAATTAGGTGTGCTGGCGACGGGCGTTAGTTACACGGTCATGCTGTGGTTGGAAACGGGTCACTCACCCCATGCCCGTGACGGGATCCCAGCCCTCCACCGCGGAAAAGCCTTGGGTGCCGCAGCCCGGGTTGTCGCCGTTGGTCACGTCGTTGAGGACCTCTGGGTGCGCGTAGAGCGTCGGGTTGATGAAGCCGACCGGCTTTTTGCCCGCATCGATGCGCTTCTCGTTGATCATGTTGACAATCGCGCCAACGACGGGTGCAGATGCTGTTGCGGGTGTCACTAGCTGCCCATAAGGGTGGAGGTGGGAGTCTTACCAGAGGTGCCAAAGGACAACGAAAACTTGCCGTTGACGGCCGTCACATAGTTGGCGCCGTTGGCGGAGATGTCTGGAAACCCGCGGACGGTCCTGGAGTTGTTGTACCGGTCCGCGCCGTACGGCGGCGCGTTCTTGGCATAGTAATCGTCCATCATCTTCTTCTGATAGTCGGGGAGGGCGAAGACGTTGGAGAAGCCCCGCCGGAGAAGATGACCTTCTCGCACGCGCTCTCGGGAGTGTGAACGGTAGAGCCCTCGATAATCTGCGTGGCGCCGACGGACGTGACCCACGGGCAGCCCCCGGGGAACGAGGGGTTGAAGATACCCGTCTTGCCGTCGTTGTAGGCGCCAGTCTGAGTATCGATGCATTGCTTGCCGTTGCCGGCAACACCCGCGTCGCCGGACGAGTACAGGACCGTGATGCCCTGGAGGCCCAGCTTCATGTACTCGGCGCACTGGCGCTCGACATACTTGCGGCCGAGATCCGCCTCGTTGAAGCCGTAGCTCGTGGAGATGACGTTCACTGCCGGGGCCGAGCCGCAGACCTTGGTGCCGTATTGCCCATCAATGTTGGGGTCCTTGGAGCCACCTCCCTCAAACGTGCAGTAGCTGCCGTCGATGGCGTCGAGGAAGTTGTTGAAGCTGGCACCTTGGTTCAGGTCTCCGACCTGGTAAAGTGTCGCTTGTTGGGGGAAGATCATAGCCATGGCGAACTCCAGGTCGAGCGAAGACTCTCCGTTGAAGTTGAAGCTCTGGTTCTTGGTCTGCACCACGGCATTGCCCACCAGAGTGACGATGGGACCTGTGCCCTTGGCGCGGGGCTCAAACTCGTTGAAGTACATGTCCAAGTCCGACTGAAGGAAGGCCTGCGGCGTGTACTCGACGATGCCGAGCGTGTTGTTGGATGCCTTCAACGAGCCGGGAGGCGTGGCGTAGAGCGCACGCAAACAGTCCGGAGTGATCATGGCATCGCACTGGTTGAGATCCATGAGGGCGTTCATGACGATTGCGCCCTGCTTCGGTCCGAACCCGCCCTCTGGAGAGCCCTGGATGGCGGCAGACTTGCCGCCGGTAGAAACCTCCCGTTTCTCGAGGAGCGCCCTCTTCTTGAGTTGGCGCTTCTTCAGCTCTTCTACCTGATGCTCTTCGAGCTCGTGCTTGTTGTTTTTCCTTTGCTCGCCGATGCGCTGGTCAAAGTGTACTGACGGAGTGATCATGTCGATGTGCTCGACCAGGTGCTCCGGAACATGGTACTTGTCGCAAGCAACGTGCATGTGCCCTTGCTCGTGCTTGTAGACGTGGTACTCAGTCTTCAAGAGCCGTTCGATCTCGCCGGCGGTGCCGTTGAACTGGACCCAGTTGCGTCCTTTGGAGAGCTCAACGCGGCTTCTCTTGATACCCTCACTTTCAAGCCACTGCATGACGAGAGCAATGGACTCCTGCCTCGGGGCGAACATGTTGATAATGTCCTCATGGGTCCAGTGCTTGCCGTAGTTGGGAGAGTCTGGATGTGCCACATCATTCATGAATTCGTTGGCGCGGTGAAGGTTCGACTGGGCAAGACCGATCCGAACTGGCAGCCTGGCCATTGTGTGCAACCGGTGGTTCTTGACCCATTCTCTTCTCGCGGGATGCCGTTGCTCGTGGACGACGTGCTTGTGCGACCGTGTCACCGGGTTTGCAAAGGCCACTGCCGCAAGGGCGGTGAGTAGGGTGGCAACGGCGCTTAGCTTCATCGTGTCTTCTCTCCTGTCGTTGTCTTTGTCGAACTTGTTCCTCACGCACACATGGAATCGAACCTAAGCCAGAGGAACCGAGCGAAAAGTCTAGCTATTTGTTGATATTCTACTAGCTGTCGTCCTGTCATGGCGAACCCCACCGACGCAAGGTACCAGCTCCAGACACGACGAATACGAAACCGGTTTCAATACGATCCTGGGGGCTGTTTGTCTGGTCGTGACAATCCAAAACGAACACTTGGGTGAACGGCAGCCTGAGCGCATGGGATCCTGTGGCAAAGGAGGGAACACCTCTAACAAGTGCAGTTTCTTGCACCTCGGGGATTCGGGACGAGGCGCCACAACACGCTCTATCAGGCTGGCCTCATGTTGGGAGTCCATGTGAGAGGATGAAGATCAGGATGCCGATAGCCGAAGGTTAAGCTTTGAGGCGCGAGGGCACCTCTCCAAACAATCGTCTCATCTTGGGGCGGACCACCCCAGGATTCTAGGCGTTTGCCAAGCAAAGGTGATTCGCCGCCGATTTGTGCTGCTCATGCGAGGTGGACGGACAGGCTTCACGTTTTTGGTTATGTTTTCTTGGCTCATGATGGATGCGATTCCGACGACAGTCGTCAAATGACTCGATAAGCGAAGAGAAAGTGAAAATGTTTGGATAAGGTCAATTGAAGGCTCGAGCCGCCGTCTGGAGATTGGTTGCAGGAAAGATGAAACACCCTTAGGTAAGGGACGATTTGGCTTCGACATACCGCTGCATCGTCAGCTTCTGCAGCGCCCTTTGCTCATTGATGATCTCCCACAGCTCGTCAGTCTGTTCCTGGGTCTCCTCATCGTCCAAGATGGGTTGCGCCTGGGCCTCTTGGAACGAGAGAACAGCAGACTCCAGCATGTCGTTGGGCAAACCAAAGCCATTGAGCATCTTTGCAAACCTCGTCTCCTGTTTGAGACTCGTGCTCAGCTGAGACGTAAAGGTGTATTGCCGCTCGGCCTGGGTGGGCTTGATGACTGCAGCAGGTTTTGTGGATCGGGGTGCTTGCAGCAATGGCGGAAACACCAGATTTGTTACAGAGGCGTTGAGGTCTGTCAACTCTGTAGGGTGGCCGTTCTCTGTCAATTGCCATTGTAGGATCTTGCCTCTGGTGTGGCCGGACAAAACCGTCGTGCCGTCATAGTTGAGCGCCAAGCACGAGGCCGGGCCTGCATCTTCATCAGCGACTCCAATCGGCGAGTTGACTTGAACGACGGTCGACGACGATTCAGCGCTGTTGGGACCAATGAGCGGCTTCTCCCCGAGCAAATCTACGAGGTAGAGGGACCTGTCCTCGGATGAAACGAAGACGGCACGAGCGCAGGGATCCATGGAAACGCAGAGCGGAGCCGCCGGGAACAGCAGGGTACGCAGAACCTCGCCCGTTTGATAGTTCCAGATGATGCAAGTCTTGTCTTTGCTGGACGAGACGCAGATGCTGGTTTCCGGGTTGACACTGGGGCTGATGGCAAGCGACGTAATGGCGGCCCTGTGGTTGGAGAGCGTGCGGTCTGGCTCGCTGTCGATGGAGGCGCCCAGCTCCAAGAGGCGAGACAGCGTCCATACATGAATGTTGGAGTCTTCGGAGCCGGTGAGGATGTGGTGAGGCGTGACGGCCAAGCACGAAACGGCCTGGACGTGGCACGGTGGTGTGGTCAGCTGGCGGCCAGTGCATGTCTGTTGTTTCGTTAGCGACGAGCGGTTAGGTTTCGCGCAGAGGGGCAGGTGTTTACCTCCCACAACATCAGCCTGCCTTCGGAAGTCCCTAACGCCAAGACATCGTCAATCAGTGCCAAGCTGCGGATGCGCTCGGGGAAGGTGACGGTTGTTTCCTGGATGCCCCGCGCCCTCGAGTAGACGTGGACCTGGGACTTTTCGTGCTGGGCGGCGAAGACGTGCGAGGCACTAACAGCCAAGCAATTGGCCGGGGCTGCACTTTTCTTGAGCGTCGACTTGACGGCGTAGCTGGGGCTGAGCGTGTGGGCGTAGATGCCGACATCCTTGGAGACGGCCGTGTTTGCCGTGACGGGCGGGCCGCAGATGGACGAGTAGAACTCCTCCGACAGCATGGTGGGAGAGGTGGACAGCGAGTGTCGACGAAGCGCGCTCCGTAGCGTGGTGAAGGCCGGGTCGTCGCGTTCCCCCTCGGGTGCTGGACGGCTGTCCGAGAGCGGCTCTGACCCCGGATGCCCAGGTGCAAGAAGGCAAGGGATTCAAGTCAGGAGGCGGGCCAGGCGATTCGCGATCGGGTATGGGCTTAGCCCCGGAGGGTGAGAGTGAGAGCCACAGGGTTGGCAAGACGGGTGCCCGGAGCAGTGAGTCAATGCCACGAGTTTTTCGAGATCAGCGTGATGGCGATCAATCTAGCGGGATCCTCTGGCTCTTCGCGGCCACGTTCGGGGCTTGATGGCGGCCCCGGGTCTCTCTGGTGAAGGCCAAGGCGAGAGCGGCTTTGGGCCCAGAGTGCAGAGGTGCCAACGTCCAATGGCCGGCGACAGGAGCATGCGGGGGTTGCTTATTCGGGGCGGTGGATGACACGCCGGTGTGCTCGTGGCTTTGAGACAGCAGATGTGGAACCTGGGGGGGGAGAAAGGGCAAGAATAAACCTTGATATCAGGGAGCGACTGCGAGGTGTGATGTTGTGTGGTGAGATGAGGCCGTGAGGCTTGCATGTCACAGCCAGCGACGATGAAAAAATTCCATTATCGATAGTGGACGGCGAGGGTGGACCGCCGCCGCAGCGGGGCTGGGGCGCCGAGGAAAGGGGTGCGCGCCCCACTACGGCCGGATGGCCTTGTTCCTCGTCTCGGCAGGCACAGGCACGCTCACTGGGTCCAGCGTCGCCGCGTTGAGCGAGGTGCTGTCCGAAGAGTGCCGTTCGAGTTGGTTCCCAGGGTGCTCGCCGAGGGACGCTAACAGCCGAGGGCCGCTGTGCAGGCTCCTGGCCAGGCGCCACGCAGGAGGCCCAGCCTGTGATCTCTCCCTAGGCATCAGCCACGGCGCCCCCCTTACAGCGGCTCCAATGCCCACAAGCGCTTCATCCCCGCCCTGGCAGCGCTAACAGGCCGTTCCCCGCGGCTTGTGAAGGAACTCTCCAGCCTGAGTGGCGGGCTCCAGCTCCGCTGTCCCTCGCCAAAATCAATCTCGGCGTCCCTCGCGCGCAACGTCCACTCTCGACGCCGTCGCCAACGTCAACATCCAGTGACACCTTCATCAACTTCTTACACTCCCTCCAACGCCGGCCATCGCCAACCGTCTCTGCCGTGTTTTCGAGCAAGACCTGTCTTATCTGCTGCAGCGCTAGCCCACGCCACCAGATGCACCTCGAGAACCGCCGTCCAGCCTTCGCTTGCTGCTGGGCCCCGGGCCTCAACAGCATGATTAGCCAGCTGCCAAACAACCCAAGATTGCGCTTGTCTTGGATGCTCGAACCCGCCTCAGCCGCCCGCCTCTTCCTGTCCATAGCACTTCACCGCCAAAGCCTGGCCCTTTTCTTTTTCTTTTTTCCTCCCGAGGCCGCCGCCAGCTATCTTATCAGCTTCTGGTCTCCGGTCTCGCGTCTCCGTCCGACAAGACCAGCGGCATCTGCGTACATGGTACGGATACAATCACATTTCACCTGCAGCTCGCCGGCATTAGGCCCACTTCCCTTCTCTTGACAGATGGGGGATGGAGTCGAACAAACTCTGCCATGTGGTTTTTTTTTTTTCTCTCTTTCCCTTTCCTTCAGCTGCTCGCCTTGCGCGTGTGCTTGTGCTCGGGCCCGATTCGCGATTCAACAAGCCGGTCACATCGAGGGTACTACATATCCGCGACAGGCACGGCGCCCCCTTGGAGCAGCCGAGACAAGACGTGGGATACGGACAGCGGGCCAAACCTGTCACTCTCCGTTGACGACAGGACGCGCAGGTGAACAAGAGCCAAACCAGGTCGTCAACCCGTCAGCGCCCGTCAGCACCTCGTCAGCACCGCGCCCTGAATGCGAGTGTTCCGTCCCCGAAGACGCGCAGTCGCCATCTCACATTGGGCGTCGTCTCTGGGTCTTCAATTTCAGTTCGTCCCAGGAACGGCCTGCTGATTTGCGTCCCCTGGTCCATGCAGGGAGATCCCATGCTCATTGCCATGGGCCGCTCAGTGGAGGCCGCGAATTGTCCTTGCATTCCAGTCTGGCCCAATGATGCTCGGTTTCCTCCGTGGTTTACCATGTACACACGAGAGCCCTGCCTGTCCGAGAGCCGTTGAAGCAGCAAGAATTGGAAATTACACCATGGCGCAGACTGCCACGATATGGCGTAACGCATGCAACATGACAGCTGCGGCAGATGGGATGTCGTGCCACAGTTCAATTTCTCCTCATCGCCAACAGATTGACGCTGTGCGGCGGACGGCCGGTCAGTCAGCTGGGGACATAGGTGACCACAGGCCACGCCGACATTTGGATTGGCCATTTGCGCAAACCACAAGACATACACACAAGCGGCATATGATCCAGATCGCCATTTTGGCTCGCATTGCCAGGGACGTGACCCTCTCACCGTCCTATCACGGCCTGCTCCTCTTCTCGCTCTGCTGCGCCGCCCCTCAATCTCCTGCTGATCCCGGCAGGGGCTTTCCATCTGGAAGGGGACAACAAAAGCCAGAGCCGAGAGACAACCCTCATCTCGCCCTCGCACACATACACAATGTCCCCCCCCAACCAAGAAGTGCCGAGACGGAGAGCTGCCACCGTTCAGGAGCACTCGCCATTCGGGAACGAACCCCCGGTGCTCGATGGCAATCTCCTTCTTCCAAATTGCCGACGGCTGGAAGGGCAGACTCGATGGTCCCCATCGCACAGACGTCTGGGCCGCTTGCTTGTGCTACGGCTTGCATTGCAATCCGCTGTATCTGCGACGTTCGTGGCCACCAAGGCATGCGCTTGCGGGATGCAAGATGCAGCTGGAGGCTGTCGAATGCAGCAACACAGACGCACGTCCCGGCCGTCCTGAGACGGTTGCACTAATACGCAATGGCTGACAGGCCTTTGGACCAGGGAACCGATCCGCCGCGTTGGTCCATGGTGCTCGTGGGTGTCGTCGAGTCTGTTCTCGCGATCCTTGGATCTCCCCCCCCCCCCCCCCCCCCCCCCCCCCCCCCCCCCCCCAGGCTAGGTTTCTGTGATCGATTCTTCTGTGCCATCCGTCCCTTCATTAAGGGTTCTCATTCCAGGTTCGATGCAACGCGGTGGATAGTGTCCCACGGATTTCACGGCTTGTTTGGGGAGAAAACCCTTCGGACCTTCCAACTCGCAACCGTTTAAGCCTCCATCGTACAGACCCCTGTGGGCACGGCCATGTGTCATGAACACTCACTAGAGTTCAGGATGGCTGACGAGAGCCGAGCATGATTCGATGAAAGCCCACCACCCAGAGTTCCCTGGCGAATAATGTCGTTGTTTCTTTTGCTGCCATCCGGCAGCGAGCTGCCGCTAGTGTGGCATTATTGAAGGCCGAACGCGAGCCCACTCCTATTGCTTCTGCTTGCCTTCCGACTCGCCTGGCCGATGTGGACCAAAAATCGGGGACAGAGGCTTGCAGATGATGATTCTCGTTCTCTCAACGCTCAAAGGCCTGCTGATTGAACTGCCCCTGACCTGGCTGCCCTATCCCCATCCCGCGAGCTCCGAGTCCCGCTGCACCTGGGCTCCCTCGCCGCGGCCTCTGCGGAATGCATGTGGCCCCTCTGCCTCACAGACTTTGAGAGGCTGCAGGAGAGAAGGAGAAGGAGAAAGAAAAAAGAAAGCCCAAAGTGAAGGGACGGCTTGCTGCAATGCAGAGCACCGACGAGGCAGGCCAGGGCAAATGGCAAATAGGACCCGGCGCACTGTCTTACAACGAACAATGGACATGCTCCATTCCAGCCGGGCCCTTCGTCCTTCGTCCGTTGTCCGAGAAGGTGCAGCAAGCCATTCGGCGTGTCCTGTTGTTGTTTTGTTGTTGTGGTTCGTCTTATGAGGTGTCACGACATACGCTGCTTTCCTCTCGAGCAATCCTCGAAGCAATCTTTCGTCCACCGCTCCTCGACGTCACCCTTGACGGGAAAGTCTTCTCGCAGCCTTCCTCTCTCTCATCTCTTCCCCCCCACCGCCGCGGCAACCCCCGAGAACCTGTCCATTTCCTCTGTTGGGGAGCCCCGGACCCGAACACAACGTCTTTTTCGGGTCCCTCGCACTCAGCTGCTGCTGCTGCTGCTGTGCTGCATCGAGCATTGATCCCTGGTCGCGAGCTTCCTGCTCTGCCCTATTGCTCCGTCCTCCGCCCACTGCCCACGGACGTGAGCAGCTTGGGGTGTCCATTCCCACTGGAGCTTTCTGCACATAGCCGTGGACCTCCCCATCCCCTTCCCTGTCATCTGCCCTGGGTCTCTCTCGGGCTGAGCAAGCTCTCGAGCAACGCACCCTCCCTGATTTGGACTTCTCCCCTTTTCTCAGAGAGAGCCGCCCAATGGCATGAGCATCAACCCATGTGGCATGCACCCCATGTTCGCGTTAGACGTTCCAGCTCCCTTCCCTGCCCCACACGCGCTCGAGGCCCTCCCTGCAAGGAACATCTCTCCAACAACCTTTAAAGCATCCCGTTCGCCGGTCCTAGGGCGAAGACGCTCCGTCCGGAGCATGAAAAACCTCTTGCCACTGACCCTCCCCTCCAGCTCCAACTCCAGTCCTTGTTCCAGCTCCAGCTCCAGCTCCAGCTCGCAGCCGATCACCTGCCATCCTGTCCCGTCTTCGCCGTCGCCGCCAACCCGGTTTCGACCTCACCACCTCTACCACCATCGTCGACCCCTGCCGCGGACCGAAGCCATCTCGTCCAGGTATCAGGCCGAGCATTTATGCATCCGAAAAGGCGCCATGGCCGAAGCCGCGGAACCGACCATGGACTGCAACCTGCCCGAGCTGCTGGCCCAGGACCTTGAGTTCTCGAGTCTCATATTCGCCGCCAAGAACATGACGGCCGGCGCACCCTCGCCCGCCCTTGCATCCGACGAAGACGACTGGCACGGCACCGCCGAGCCCCCGACGGTCCTCGGCGCACCATGCCACCCGAACGGCGTGCCGCAGTTCCAACCCCTGGGCGCCATTGACGAGAAGAGCTCTGCCAGCGGGGCGAGCGAGCATGACATCTCCGATGACGCCTCGAGTTCAAGCGGCGACTCCTTTAGCATGGCCGGCAACGACGTCGACGGAGAGGACGACGCCGCCGAGTCACCCCACATCCGCCAGCAGTCCGTCCTGACGACCGACACCACCATATCGGCTTCGAGCCAGCCCGCGGCGACGGTATCCTCGCAAAAACGTGTCGTGTCCTTCGGGGGCGAAGTCGAAGGCAGTTTCGAAAGTTGGATGGACTTTGAGCCGGACGCTCCCGCTGATCATCCCGAACTGGGCAAGAGCCTGGCGCAGTCGCCGGTCACGACGCCTCTGAAGCCGGTGCGGCCGCTGTCTCGGTTAGGAGGTCGGTCCATCAATGAATCGTCCCCGCAACGGGCCAAGAGCGCCAACGCCGCAGCCACTACCCGCCGGCTGTCCAACCCGTTTGAGGGCTACACGCGGCCTGCCAGCCGGGCGCGGAGTCTGCATTTGGACCCGACGACGACAACGACGACGCCGGCGGCGGCGGCGGCGGCTGCTGCCAAGGAGCCGAACTGGCACCCAAATCACTCGCTCCATTCCTTCCATCCTGTCGACATTGCCGTTCCCACGCGCTGCTCATCCCTGAAGCATTGCGTCTCGTTTACAGACGATGCCCGCAAGGCCATCGCGTCTCGCTCTCGTTCGCGTTCGCACGCTTCGTCAGGGGGTGTCCCCGAACACGTCGTCGCGCAGGGGACGGACCGCAGCTCCATCATCTCCGACCTCAAGGAAGAACTAGAGCCTTGGTTCCGCTACCTCGACGCAGAAGATGAACATGCGCCCCCTCCCCAAGGCCTGGCTCCTCCCTTGCTAGTGACACCACGTTCGGGCCCCCGCTCCGGCGCCTCGCGAGCAGTCACACCGACGACACCTCGCCCCCGTTCCCAGGCCCAGACCAGATCCCGGCCAACCTCGTCCATAAGCACCTCGTACACCTGGCTCGAGGACCCCATCGACATCCCGCCGCCCCCCTCCGACGACCAAAGCCGCCGCATCCCCCTACCCCCCAACGTGATGGAATCCATCCGCGTCTCCGTGACATGCTTCCCCGAGACCATGCTCCTCTGCTCCAGCCTTTCCATCGAGACGATCCGCAGCTATTCCCGCAAAGTCCGGCAGCCGCCCCTCGAGACCCTCCGCCCGGACACGCCCCCGACCTCGCCCAAACGCTGGCGCTGGCTCTCCTCCCGCCGGACCTCGAACCTCGGCAACGGCGGCGGCAGCGGCAACAACAGCGGCTACACCGGCACCCGCCGCTGCTGCTCCCGCAGCTCCTCGAACCTTGACCTCCCTTCCACAATGCCCCCCTCGACCACGACCCTCGCCCCGCCCCAGTGGTCCCGCATCCGCAGCGTCTTCCCCCACGGCTCGGACTACCTCTGCGACGCGCTCTACGCCCACATCATCGCGTACAACTACCTCGCACCCATGGTCCAGAGCCTGCCTCACGGCGGCACCGCGAGACCCCCGACGCCGGGAAGCCCCGCCAGCACAGAGGACCCCATCCCCAAGAAGGCGGCGACCCTGCTCGGTCTGCAAGGGAACCACGACGCCACCCCGCCGCCGCCGAGGCCGCTGCGGAAGCGGTCGAGCATGTTCCTCGGCCTGCGCGCGTCCTCGCGGCAGTCCACCTTCCCCGCGTCGCCGCTACCGCCGCCGCCGCCGGCACCCACAACGCCCGCCGCGACGGCGCCGTCGGCGTCCGACGTCCCGCTGCGGGAACTGCAGCATGGCTTGCGCCGGTGCATCGCGCGGCTGGTCACGACGCTTCGCGTGGAGGGGACCGAGAGCCCCGTCGCGGGGGAGCCGGTCAACGAGGTGGACCCCCTCGTGATGCGGTCCCTCTGCGAGATTGTCAAGTGCTGCGAGGAGTCGCCGACGAACGACCGGTCCTTGTAACAACAGCTTATTCATTATACCATTGCAGCATGTTTTTTATTGTTCTGCTCTTTTTCATGGGTGTCATGTACGAGCGTTGTTTCCTTTGTAACCCTATAGGGATACTCACGAGAAGAGAGAGCGCGCATGGATTTTCATCTTTCCTTCTTTTTTCTTCGGTATATATACCCGCTTTGGAATTTCAACTTATTTGTGCTTGCAGCATGGAGTAGTAGGGATGGAAGGTCCAAAAAAACAAACCAAAAACACGGCCAATGTTTTTTGTATGGTATTGCCTGAGCTTAATGTCTGGGTAGAGGGGACAACAAAAGGCCGAGTGCCGAATCATTTCTATCTTATCCAAGACGCGTCTGCAGACATGTTCCTCGGCCACCACCTATGGTACCTACTGCCGTAGTTGTCCTATTTCTCAGCGACTTGGTGCGACCGCCTGCATGGTGTGGTAGAGTTGTGAGACTCCCCTGAACCATCCACTGTGCACGCGGATGCTGAAGATGAGCATTTGAGGGTTTGATGGGGAACCTTGACAAGGAAGCATGACATCGGATCGCATATGCGATTGCTTCCTTGCCTGTTGAGGAACCCGGTACTCACGTTGCAACCGATCGAAATGAGGGCGATGTTGAAAAGCCGGTGATGGGCTGCCTCTTCGATCGTCTGTTTGAGGTATCAAGCTTGCTGCATTCCACCTTCGGCCCCAACTTGCATGATAAAAGGAGTTGCTGTAAAGTCTGATCTTCACACTTCTCTACATGGTTCCATATACTGCTTGGCGCAGGTTCAGGAAACGCAAACTCTGGCATCGACGATTGAACCACCAAGAGGTAAACCTTTGACCGAGCCAGACTGGCACAAGCAATTCCTTTGCAGCGTCTAGAGAATATCCGGGCCCCCGTTTCGTTATCCATGACGCCGTTGTTTCGAATGCGTCCTTGGTATGATCCTGAACTCAACCCAGCTCCCGGCCCAATCCTTTCCTCATGCTATGAATAGTCCCCGTCGCCTTCAAAAGGATAGGGGTCCCTAGTGACTCTCCCCACCTGCGCATCCCAGTCCACATCATTATCTTCATTCCCGTCCACGCGTCTACCACCCGTCCCACTGACCCTCACGCCTCCAGCCTCGTCGTTCCGCACTCTGGCCACGCGTCCCTTACCCTTGACGCCCTTCGCGAACCCATTGCTCAGCCCCAGCAGGCCCGCGCTACTCAGCAGCAACACCAGAAGCACGAGGTTCCCCGCCTGCGAGACGTTGCCGCTGAAGATGGCCACCATGTACACCGCCAGCTTTGCCGTCGCCTCGAGGTAGCCCTGCACAGCCGTCTTGGAGAGGAGCCAGGCGTCCGTCGTCAAGGCGGCGAGGTCGGACGCCGGGCCGCACATGCGGACTTTCAGTGTCGGGGAGAGCGGGACGAGGTACTCTGAGAGCTTGGAGGGCGGCGAGGTCGTTGCAGCAAAGGACGGAGGGGCCGGCGGCGGGAGGGGAGGCGTGCGCTGCTTGATGATGTAGATGTTGAGGAGGCGGGAGGCGACGAGCGCCAGGATCGACGCGAGACCCCACCCTAGTTGAAGACGTTTAGTACGCGCGCCCTTTAGGGAGATCCGGTTCGAGAAAGAGTGCGAAACGATGATGGAAAAGGACGGGGCACAACGACTGAGATGGGCTTCATGGAAAGTAGGGGTCGTATACTCACAGTCCGCCAATAGAATGATGATTGCCAACCCGGCGAGGGTGAGCGCCGGGGTCGCGAGGTAAAGCAGGTGACTCCCCCGTTCAAACTCCCAGTCCGCGTCCTGAGCGGAAGCCCGGCCCCGTCTCTGCCTCCGGTTGCCGAGCGTTCCGACGTCAAGGATGATGATCTTCTCCCGGCCCCCGGCGCCGACCCCGAACGCCTCGACCCCGCCCCCTCCGGCCCGCGCCCTCTTCGTCTCCCGCCCCCGCGCGCGCTCATCCTGGACCCCGAGCCTCGAGAGAAAGAGCAGCATCCCCGGGTTCGTGACCCGCACGTCCTTCCTCCGCCCGCCGGGGAGCGCCTGCGTGCCGAAGAGGCCGGCGCCTCCCGCGCTCCTGCTGCCGCTGCCGCCGAGGCCGAACGCCGCGGATGACTCGGGGGTGACGGCGCCGCTGTTTCCTGCGACGCCGTCGGCCGCTTGCTGGTAGTGCAGCCCCGGGGCGAGGACGAGCGCGTCGAGCCAGGAGGACGTTCCCGTCAGCGCGGTGCGGTTCGCGATCGCTTGGAGGTCTGCGAGCGCGACGAGGCCTGCTGTTGATAGGGAGAGTCCGGGTATTGGTTCTTTAGGGAGGACCGGCAAGCGCATGATTCGATGCCCCCAGCTGACGCGGGCGGCTCTCTCAAATGTCTATTTGTGAGCGGTGCGGCACTTGGATCCGATGGGAAGGGGGGAGAAGGCCCTTCGGCCTCACCCGCCGATGACGTGGTCGAAGGTTCAGAAACCAGTCGTCACAAGATGGGCATGGTCGGCTTGTTTCGTTGGCAGCGACAAAGAAAGCCGAACACGCCCAACGCCATTGAATCTAGGCCCCTCTCGACTGCCAGCGACGGCCGAGCAGGCACGGGTTCGGATGACCTCGCAGCAGGGTTGTATCCTGCTGCAGGCTGACCCTCCGTCGCTTCTCCAAAAACCCCAGCCTCCACGCGATTACGCCCATGTGAAGTTGGAGCCAGGCTTGCAGGCCGTTGCCGAAATGGCGCTCCCATTACCGATGTCACCCCCACGCGCCCGCGCGCTAGTCGACGCCGTCGACGTTGACTCCGCATCCTCGTCTCCGATCCGCCGATGCCCGCCGCCGGGTGGGCCCGTTGAGGTAAGACATCGACTCGCTTGGGCAGGCGTCTGCATGGAAGCAATGAGTTGTTCGACTGACCAAAGCGTACCTAATTTTCTTTATTATTATTATTATTATTATTATTATTATTATTGTTATTTTGAAAAGATGCACGGTGAGCTTTAGACCAGAGCCGCTTATGTTTGTTTTCCCGGCGGTCTGCTCGTGACAAACCCGCCTTAAGCGACCTATAGAGCACACCACCATCCTACACGTACTAAACAAGACTCTACCGATGCTTACGAGAATATACAAAGTATTCTTGTTTTTTTCGGGGGGGGTTTTTTTTTGGCATTCACTGCAGGGAGTGTTATTGCTGAGATATATATTGACGAAACAGCAGGAAATAGGAATGGCCTAATCAGGAGAATTGGGCAAGCCTTATATAACCTGGTGACCAACACGTTGACGAGAGTAGGCACTCATTGGAACAGTTCGTCTCGTATCACGGGTTAAGGAGCACGCCGCCATAAAACTCACACGGCTCAACCACCAGCGAGTCTAGCAGAACGAGTGTACTTTGCCGTTGGGCCGCTCCCGGTTGAAGAATTATACAGGCAAGCAAAGAAACACTACTTGCGAGGACCCCCCCTTTCAGTGAGCCGAAAAGCATGGTATTTCGGAAGACCAAGCTATCTTCCCATCCTTTCAGCGGGGCGATTTTGATCAGAAGTTGTACGGACTTCTGCTCCGCGGCATGCCATCTCGTCGAGTTCGCTTCATAACCCCAACTTGGCCAGTTCACCTTCCAGAGCCACCTTCCACGCCGTCGCCCTCTCCCCCTGACCCCTCGGGCAAACCTCACAAATCGCCCTCGTGAAGTTGGCGACGCTCTGCGCGGTCTCCTGTGCTCCCCGATACGGCACTCCCGCGACAACTTCCAGCTCGATCCCGTCCTCCTCGCAAATCTCCTCGGCCCACCCCCTCATCCGTTCCCTCTCGGCCTTCGCCTCGTCCCCTTCACCGCCCCAGGGATACAGAAACGCATTCGGCGGATCCCATCTCGGCCCCGGCACGACGGCCCCAAACTCCCAGTCCAACAACCCCGTCACCGCACCCTCCTCGTCGACCATGACATTGGCGAGATGTAAGTCCCGATGAGAGAGCACGTATCTCGTGTCATCCAACTCACCAGCGTGCTCTCTCACATACTCCCTATACTTCTCCAATCTCGACGCCAGATCCCTCATCCACTCCAACGACGGGTGTCTCTCGATCGCGTAGACGTACTTCTCAACGCTCTTATCCAAGTGCTCCGCCCACCCAGAAAACGCACCGCCGATCGGATTCAGCGTCTCTGGGGACTCGTCCCCACCCGGCCAGTACCGTTCAACATCAGGCACCATCCAGAACCACTCATCCACCACCGGGCCAGGCGCAACCTCTCCCCCCTCGTCGACCCTCAGCCCACCAACATGCCTCCAAACACCATTCGACTTCTCCCACAACTCTGCGAGAAACCCGACAATCTCTCCAACCATCCGCTTCCTCTGCTTCTCGCCAAGCGCCCAAAACACCTTGTCCGCGCTCCTCCCCGGAACCCTCTCCAGCAACGTAAACTCGCACCCCAGCACGTTCCCACACCCGCTGTCCCACCGTACCACGGCCGGCACGGGGACCGAGGTGTTTTCCCGGACCCAGCGCATCATCGCGACCTCGTTCTCCGTTTTGATACGCGGGAGATGCGACCCCGAGACGCGCAGGACGAGGGTGGTGGTGCCGTCTGCGTCCGCCCTCGCCGGCGCGAGGGCCGCGGCGGCCGAGGGCGGGAAGTGGAGGAGGTAGATCCGGTGGAAGGACGCCGTCACGGCCAGAGGCTCCGTGCGGGTCGGCGGCGGGAGGGAGAGGGAGGCTGTGAAGGCGAGGAGGTCGTCGGGGTGGAGGAGGGGCGGGAGGTGGGCCGCGGGGTTGCCCATTCTAACAAGGTGGCTTGGCTTGTCGACTATGAGTTTGGTTCTCGTGAATGGGACGCCCGCATCGAAGTATTTATCGTCGCTTTCTGAACTCCGCTTCTTAGTCGCCTTCCCCAAACGTGCAAAGCGCCTTGCCGAAAGCCGTGCTGTTGAACATCGAGGTAAGCGCCAAACCCCATCGGCCCCACCCTATCGGGCCCGATGCCGAAAGAAAAGCGGAACCGACCTGCCGGATGAGCCATCCTGCGTCACCCCTCCTCATCACCCACCCTTGCACCCACCGCGTTGGGGGATCACCTCCCACCATCCAGGCGCCTCAAAACCTCCCATGTGCGACACCCGTCATCCGTTCCGTTTTGCAAAACCATACGACGAGCCGAGCTTTCAGATGCCCGTGTTGGGGGTTCGCACAAACCGGCGTGAACACCCACCATTCCGCTGCGCGAGGCACGCGCCCGTCGCCACATCCGAGCCCGACTTTGCGGGGAGGAGATGCGCCCAGTTCGGACATGAATCGGTCGACAAGTAATTGGGTGTAAGATGGTAGGCAGATCAGGGAAACCTTAAGACCCCATGATAACGCCGCCCATCCCTGCGAAAACCGGCCAAGTCCGTCGCGAGCAGCTCGCTCGAACGCAGCCGTTGCGCGAACCGGCAAGAATCATAGGGGGCTGAGCAAACAAAACACAGCAGCCCGTCGTCTCCGAACCCCCAGTGACGTCTTACTGCGCAGTAAAGACGGTCGTCCGTCACGGCATCCACCGCAGGGTGTAATCTAAATGCCACCAAACCAACACGTTCCAAGGCCCCCAAGAAACGTCCCGACGTCTTGGCCCCAAGACCCGCCGCAGCGGCGTGTGCCACACCCGCACCACCCTCCCCCCTTCGGTGCGAGCCCACGTGGTGTGGATGAAAACGGCTTCCTCTGCTTGCCTTGCCCTGTCGAACCGACCGACTCGAGCTGCCTCCGGAATAGACCTTGGGCCAACCGGGCCGGTGGCGAGCCGTGCTGTGCCCTGCCACCACGACTCGCGGCACTCACACACGCACGCAAAACCCCCAACGACATGCCTCTCCCTGCCGAGTCTGCGCTACGACTCGGCGGACCAACGAAGCGAAAGGACAGCCCGGCTACGGTAGTGAAGAGCGCCGCGCAAGCTGGGCCGCCAAGCAGGACTCGTGAGCGTCTACCAAGCCCGGAGAATTTAAATAATGTCCTGATTTTCCACCAAGACGAGGGGGGAAACCGCACATCCCGCTTCTATTTGGATGGTCTTGGTATCTTGGCCAAACGTTGCCGTCTTGGAAGAAGTCACCGTAGTTGAGAATCCGGCAGTCGATCTACAAATCTTTGGGTCTCTTTGACGCCCGTTGACTCGAAGACTCGGTGGTGTTGGTTGCCTCCTGCCTGAACCGTACACATTCGTGTGCCGTCAAATTCTCGAACCCAGGTGATTGCGCGGAATCTCTTTTCTTGATCGGATCATTATTATCTATCTTGACTCAATGGCATACAATGCATTGGGACTCCAGAGTCCCGTGGTATCTCCTCCACAGCTTCACACCCGCTCTCCATCTTGAATGTTGCTAAATGATCCATCTCTTCTCTCACCCGGTAGCACCGGACCATCTTCCCGCTTTCCAGATATGTCATACTAAACGTTACAAGACAGTCATTGATTATTCCGTGTTAACCCCAGTAGCGGATGGGCGCAAAATAGAGAAAAGAGAATGCCCAGGTACAAACTATCCTTAAATTGGTCCAGTCTGTAGACATGCGCGCAGCTGCCTGGCGTCATGGTGGTCTTGTCTCAACTGCACATGCTGCGCCTAGGATTTTCTTTCCGCTGCTGGAGTTTCCCCTCCGCCCATCAACATGCATAACTTCAGGGTACAGTTGAACTCAAAACAGGCATCAAGCACTATCGTATGACCTGGTTCATTCCACTGCGCTGAGAAAGCCTCAGAACTCCACCCGACGCTGGGCCTTTCGCTATCGTCGTCGGTCGCGTCTTATTATTTATGCGTGAGCGGCAGCGGGTGCAGCCTCCTTGGGAGCCTCAGCGGCAGGGGCGGCGGCAACAGGCGCAGCAGCAGGGGCGGCGGCGACGGGGTTGGCAATGTTGGCGCTGACGATGCTCTTCTGGGCAACCTGAAGAATGTTCTCCTGGCCAAGAGAGTTCTGGGGGAAGCGGGAGTTGAAGCCGATGACATCGCGGACGGCCGTAAAAGTCTGGGGCTTGACCATGAGGCGCTGGGTCGAGACGAGCCACTGGACGCCCTCACTGCAGGGAGGAGTGGTGAGGGAACCCATGTAGCTGGAGGATGGTTAGCAAGAGGGCATTGGGATGGGATCAAACACGGGCCATACCTCTGGAAGCTGCCGGCAGAGAGCAAGCTGACGACCTCCTGCATGTTCAGCGCACCAGTCTGGGTGACAGTTCCGGGCTCCTTGATGGCGTCGAGGGAAGAGAAGACGGTCTCGAGCAAGTTGGACGAAGCGGCCTCGGCCTGGATAGGGTTGGTACCCATGAGGGGAATGGCCTTGGGGGCCTCGGCAGCGGCGGCGCCAGCGGCGGAGCGGCGGGACAGCTTGCTGCGGCGCTCGGCGGTGGCATTTCCTGCAGCAGGAGCCTCGGCGGCGGGAGCCTCAGCGGCGGGAGCTTCAGCGACGGGTGCGGCGGCCCCTTGCTCCAGGTCGATGTAGGTACCAATGACGGCAATCTCTTGGTTGGCGCCCTCGAAAACCATGTGCATCTCCATAGCCATGCTCTTTCCGGCATCAAGATGCTCGCTAGGCAAGTGGAAGTGGAACTGCTGCAGGGTGAAGTTGCTGCCGCCCACCTGCATGGACCCGCCCTTGGCGATAACCTCGACCGTGGTTCCAAGGTTCTCAAACTCGGTTCCCTCGGCCATGTCGGGGATCTCGAGGTTGATGGAGCTCCCAGGGAGAACATTGAAGGCGCCGGTGACCATGTCGATGGGGGACTGGGTGGTTCCAGTGGCGCAGAGCGTGTTGGCGGCAGCGTCCAGAGCAACCCAGTTCAAGGGGCCCTATCGAGTCCTGTTAGTGTTTGGGGACGCTTGGCCACGGGGTGGAGGCGTTGCAACTCACATTGCTACCGGTGTAAGCAAAGGTGTTGACCTTGACCTTTCCTCCCTCGGCGCGGGGGTCGATGTGGGTTCCGTAGGCGCACGAGGCGAGGACCTGAGAGACGGAGGCGGCGAAGAGGCCGGCGGTGAAGATACGGGAAGCCATTGTAATGAAGGTAGGTTACGGGACCAGCGCGTGGGAGGCCTACAAGAAATCGAAGGAGGGAATTGAAGCAAGTTACAAAAAGTAAAGTAGATTATTGAAAAAACGTATGACCAGCCCTCTAGGGGAAGAAACGAAACGAACGGGAAAGGAAGTAAAGGGTGAAGAAAGGACAGGTAAGTTGATGATGGAAGGAAACGAGATGGACTGAGAAAAGGACGTGTCTGTGTCAAGATGGCATGATGTCTATATAGTTTGGATCTGGCAGACGGCAGTCGAGGGCTGGTTATCGTGAGGATCGACCTGGATGGTCCAAGAATAGCATCACGGCCCCGGAACCCATGCAAAGATGGGCGAAGCGGACAAGCAGCGAGGAACGGAATCATGGTGAGGATCTTGGCGGGCGCTTCATCCAGGGTGTCGAGGAGCACGGGGAGGCTCAGAAGCAAAGTGAAGAGGCAGATGGCGAGTGCGGTTGAGGGTTCCCTGTGTTTGGGGATGAGCGCCTCCGTTTCCCATGGTATCGCAGAGGCGTGTTTCTGGCGCAGAACAGGGGCGCGTTCAAGCTTCTCCATCCAATGCGACGGCATGTCATCTGGAAAATGGACCGGGGTTGGGCATCTGGGCAAGAGAGCGGAAGGCCGGGGCCTCTGTCGACCCCTGCCGCGATGACAGCATGGGAGTGCGTCGCCAGGGTGAAACTGCCAGGCTCCGGAGGGTTGAACGGGGTGTGGGGAATATGGCCACTTTGTCGGTCCAGTGCTTGGCCACGCCGGCGAGTGTAGAGAGGATCCTTGCGGCGAGCGTTCCACGAGTCTCAATGCGGGAGCTGGAGTGACAGTCGAGCGTACGCCTGGTTCGGACGGAGACGTTGCCCCGTCCCAACGTTGCCCATTGGCGATCTCCTGGAGACGATCAACCGGCCGTCGACATCAACATGGGAAGCGATCCTGAGTGACGGCGATGGTGATTTCGAGAAGACGGGGGAATGAGTGGACTAAAAATAAGCATTTGGAATGATCGACGGCAAGACAGGCGTCCGCTGATGGGAGGTCGGAGAAATATGCGTCCAAGAGGAGGGACAAGAAATGAGGCTCTAGGTGTCCAAGAAGCCGAGAGATGCACCCAAGACTTGGACGCAGAAGCGGTTGGGGGCAGATTGGGGGCACGACATTGGGCTGACGGGACAAGGTGCTATGGTACCTGTATGGGACGGCAGGCGAGGGAGGGAGGGTACGTACCCCACCTCACCCTCGCGCTTTCCCTGAACCACGTGCCATGTCTTGCTGGTTCTTTCCGCTGCTGGGTGAGGGTGAAGGGCGTGGCAGTAACGTGCGGATGGAGACGAGAAGAAGCAGTGGAAGGTGCGATGCCTGTCTGCGTGTTCTGGGCAGCAACTTCAGGTTCACCTTCCCTCGCAGTGGGACGGGACCGGCCACTGAGAAGGCATGAAGGAACCACCGGATGGCAGGCGCAAGTCAGGGGTGAGGCGTCGTCTGCTGGGAAGAACCTTATCGGTCATTGGGAGCGCCCTAAACCTTATCCCTCTTTAAGGCATGCACGACCAGCCAAAAGTCTGGGCCCGCACCCACTCGTTGCCTGCCTCTGGACTGGACCTCTCTGCCACCCACTCCCTCCCTCACACACACACACACACACACACAGGTTGAGGGAGACTCTGTTCGGACGACACAGCAGGGGCTCTTTTGGCCCGTTTTCTTATTTTATTTGGGCAGCCAACGTCGCGTGCTGAGACGACGCACGGGACGCGAAGCAGCCAGTTCCAGACCGCAGCGAGAGGGAAAGGACAGGAGCCGTGGGTTTCGAGAGTCATGGAAGGGCCACAGTCTGGATTCCCTTCGGGTCTATTGCAGCCACAGCAGCACAACCTACAAAAGAGCCCGGCGAGAGGTTTGGCAGATGCGCTAAGGCCGACGAGACGTTGGATTCCGTGGGGTAGGATGTGAGAAGGGATGACAGGAAGACGAGGCGAAGGGGGAAAACAGCTGATTTTTGCAGGGCCAAGAGCTCGAATGGCCGCCAAGTCAAACCGTCGGCGGCGGCGGCGGAAGATGCTGGTGAGATGGGAACCGCACTCGCAGCCAGAGAAGTCGAGGCCTGGGGACGGGGAGGGGGCAGAAAGACAGGAGGCAGACAGGGCTCGACACGCAGGAGGCCCAGTCCTCAGCTTCGAGACCCTGACCGAGAGAGGGGAGAGAGAGTGTGTGTGTGTGTGCGAGAGAGGAGAGGTGACTAAGTGAGGGCATGTCTAGAGTGTCGGTCTCATGAGTCGGGTGCGAGCAGCCAGCCAGCCAATGGGACGAATTCGTGATGTGGGAGGAAGAAGAGCTGGCCGGTGCGCATTGTGGCATCGTAGCGTGCCATCCAGGCGGTACAGCGCTGTAAGCTTCTTCCCTGCCGTGCCGCCAACCCCCTCGCTTAATTCCACGCAGCGCCTGTCTACACGCTGTCGGCGGCCTTTCGTCACCCCGTCCGGCTGGCTTTACAGCTGTGTGTACCGCCCCACCGCGCAGCAGCCGCTCGTCACCGGCCGCGCCTCGCCAAGTCTTGCACCTCCTGATTTCTTCTGGGCACGTCTCACGCTTCCCAAGCAAGCCAGGGGCCTGCGACAAGCTTCTGCCTCCCCATCTCACCTCCACCCAACCTTCGCCCAGTCTGCGTCGCCGACGACGACATCGACGTGACATTCGCCTGGCGTCCAGCAACGACCTATCCCGCCGCCTCTTCTGCCGCCCTCCTCGCCCACTCGCCACGCTTCATCCGTAAGCCACATCCCATGCGTCTCCCGCCCTCTCCACCGCCCGTGTCGACCTCCCCCCATCGGCACCGCCTGCCCTCATCTGAAGCTCCTTGGCGCGCTCCAAACGTCAGACGTCCCTCCCCCCCCATCGCGCCAAGCCCCAGCGCCTACCGGAACCGCATCTGATGTTTTGTCGCCTGCAACGGGACCTCGAGAGGCGCTCCCTACTGCCTGCCCGTCGGCCCTCTCGCCATCGCCCTGACTGAAGGGACCCGGTTCCTACCATGTGATCCCTACAACGAGCACCGGAGCCATCTTTCCACCGGGGAGGCCTGATGTTGTCTCTGCTTCAACCACTCGATGGTCCGTACTCGATGCTCGGCGAGAAACGAGCTGGCCATACAGAGGCTGCGCTCTTGTTCGCTTTCGTTATTCGTTTGGGACGCCTATCTCTACCGACCAATTGCCAAGTTGCCCCGCCTGCACGTCTCCATTACCCGCGAGGACGGGCAATATGAATGCGACGTCGGCCACCATGCCCACCAATGTCTTCTGCCCAGCACAGCCTTGGCGATCCCCGAATGCCGTCTTGGAAGCCAAGCAGTCGTCACCTCTTGCCCGCCCTCGGGTTTCTGACCAGTCTTCTGCGACGCATAGATCGTGCGGATGGCAGCCAGCGAGCCTGAGCCAAGAAAACCTCTGCTCATACTCCGTCAGCACTGCCCGTCCTGTTGGTTTGCCAGTCGGTTCGTTCAACTTCCGCAAGATCGGCAGAGTTTACATTGCCAGTCAGCCAAGGACGAAGGATGCGGAGAATGGAACGCGTCAACCGAGCAACGCAGACAGTTGCCTCTCGTGCCACTTGCATGAGTGCCGTCTACTTGGAACCGGAGTCTCAACACGCGCTCTAGCGGGCGTTCTTCAAGCGAGGCTGCATTGGGCGATAGAAAACCAAAAGACTCGGACGCTTGCTGCTCCGGCTGAGAATTTCTGGCAAGGCCGTGTCCGCATCACATACCTAACGGCTGGCTTGTCCCGTCCAAAGACTTTTGCGTGTAACAAAAGCATCCCTTTTGACTCACGATGATTCTAGCCCATGTCTCCAATATCCCTCGTACCTCGTCGACCCAAAAGGTCTTGTCTTGACTCTGCGCTTGACCGCCATTGTTTAAATTGCCCGAGGACTATTCGATGGCTTCGCTACCAAAATGTTCCAGAGTCCACGAAGCATCCACCGGCCGAAGTCTACCCCTGCCATCCGACTAGCTTACGTCGTACCCAAAGGCCTTCTCCGCATCAAACTCGGCCAGGTTGCTTCTAGCCCTTGCAGGATGCGCCCCTAATCTTGCCAGGGCTGAAAACTGGCGATTGGCCCTTTCCAGATTGCATTCTCGGCGTCTCTACCTTCCATCTAGACCTGCAGTACTTGGCACTTGGCTGCTTGTCCCGCCGTGGCTTCTCCGCCCCTTAGCGCAGGTCTCTTCTTGTCCGCCGAGGAAGACAAGCAAAACAAGCTCTGGCTGCCCAGGCCCTAAGCCCAAGTGATGCCGTCGACAATCGCCCGAGACAAACATGGCCAACATTGGCAGCCTAACGCAACTACTTCTTCATCATAGCTGAGAGTTTTTCTTTCCCACTCTATGGAGCAGGTTGTGGCATCGCGCACTAGCCTGGTCTAGAGCCATCGCCTACGCCGAGTTGGTTTTCGATTGATGATCTACGGATTGAAACGTTGACCCCTAACAACACAGAGTGGCCGCGCACCCCGGCCCCGTATCACGAAACGTTGGTTTTTTGGCTAGCGAGGTTGATTGGTCGGGTAGAGAAGAGAGTGAAGGCCGCTCTGTGAAAACTCGAGAGTGACTTGCCCCTGAGAAACACTGCACAGGGCTTCCTAACCCCGAACTTGGTTCTCCTGATGGCTAGGATTTCCACCAGGCTCGCAATCGTTCCGGGCCACCAACACCAGTCCGCGGGGACAATACTCAAGTGGGGCGGTCGGTCGAAAGCGCAAACGCCGGACCCGGCCCAGAGTGGGGCCTTCGCAATCCGAATTGGGAATGCGAAGGACCACATGCCGGCAATCGACCTGCCGGGATTACGGCATGTTGTGCCCATAACCCGAAGCAATGAGAGAAGGAGCAGGCTTGGAATCTCTCTTTCTGAAGAAGAGGGGAGCCTCTCTCTATTGTACCCAAAGTAAACAGAGAGCAGCCCCTGCAAGGCTGTAGCACACACCTGCAATCCATGAAAGGCTGCAGCGCACGCCTGCAGGTACCCAAGTGCCTATAGGGAGCAACATCAACAAGAGCAGTGAAAGGTCTGAGAAGGCAACTTGGACGACAGTCCTTTGTGGGAGCAAAACCAAGCTGAGTTGCATGCATAGTATGTACTTGATAGACTTACGACTGAAAATGAAAGAGTCATCATGGATGACGCTGCAATTGCATTGGACGAGCCGAAGGATTCTGGTTCCCGCTAGCGCGTCCCGTGTAGTCCAGTAAGCCAATCTAACCCTTCGGGGAATCCGAGGCTATGCGAGGGACGACGTTCCAACGTCTATAAAGTGATTACCTTTTTTAACCCGCCAAAGTGCTCCTACTCCATCTCAAACCATTCATTCTACAAGGGCAACAACCAGAACCCAGCCTGTTTATCCTCGGTTTCTGCTTTAGCTTTACGCAAGGGAAAATGGTCACCATCGCCCAGGTCCGGCAGTCCAATGCCCAGCTCACCGAGAAAACCATCCCGCAGACCGTCCTGTTCGTCGGCGGCACGTCGGGCATCGGCAAGCTCACCCTCATCGAGCTCATCTCCCTCGGCTTGCCCGTGAAGGCTTACATCGTCGGGCGCAAAGCTACCGAAGCTGCCATGACACCATTTCTTGACGACCTACGCCAGAAGAACCCTTCGGCCGAGCTCATCTGGGTCGAGGGAGAGGTTTCGCTCCTCTCCGAAACGAAGAGAATCTGCGAGTTGATCAAGGCAAAAGAGTCGCAACTCGATTTCCTCTGCCTGACGGCCGGGTATGCTCCGTTTGGTGGGAGAAACAGTAAGAACCACCATCTGCCCCACTTGCCCCGTTGAGCCGGCAGCGGCGATGCTCACGCGTGTTGGAACCAAGACACCACAGAGGAGTTGGACGTCACCCACGCCCTGGAGTACTACGGCCGCATGCTCTTCACCCTGCACCTCCTCCCGCTCCTCCGCGCCTCTGCCGCCCCGCGCGTCCTCACCGTCCTCGCCGGGAGCATGCTCTCCAACAAGGGGTTCCTCGTCGACGACCTCAACCTCGACAAGCCGGGCAACTTTGGCGGGATGCGGACGCAGACGCACATGGCCGTCATGAACACGCTCTTCCTCGACCGGCTGGCCGCGGAGCCCGGCAACGACAAGATCACGTTTGTGCACAACTGGCCCGGCGCCGTGAACACGGGAAACATGGCGAGGTACCACTCTCCGACGGCCTGGTCGCCGGTCCCGTTGACGACGCTGCTGAAGCCGCTGTTCTTGGTCATGGGGTTCGACGGGCCGGAGGCCGGGCAGAGGCATGTCTATCTTGCTACGAGCGGGGAGCTTGGCGGGGACGGGCCGAGAGCCGGGGACGGCATCCAGGGGGGGGGAAATACGCGGGGGGAAGAGGGGAGGAGAGGGTTGTTTTTGGTGAACCACAAGTGCGAGGTTTCCGACAAGCGGGAGGTTCTGAAGGAGCTGAGGGGAGAGGCGCAGGGGAGGGTTTGGGAGAAGACCATGGAGGTTTTGGGGCCGTATTTGTGATTGTGCCTCACGGAAGCAGCTTCTAACTACTAATGTTTCTTTTTTTCGTCTACCTTTTTTATAATTCGAGATTCCCCCGTTTTGCTTGGCTGCCTCTAGCTGGGTTCACCGCTCAACCTAACACTCGGCTCTCTCTGGTATCTTGGTAAAGACCGCCCCGAGGTGGACTTGCTCCGCCGCGCATGTTGCCTTATCTGGGCCGCCTCGCCTGCAGACGGAACGGCTCTCCCAGCTCAATGCGACATGTCGCCAATGGGTCTTGTGCTTCGCCACGTTTGCGCAGTGGTGGTCTGCAGGAGATACTCGTCGGTGATTGGGTGCATGGGAAAACTGCAGGACGCGTAAATAGGCACCAACGCCTCACTCTGCAGCCAAGAACGAAGCTCACCGAACTGCACCAAGCCATTGTACACTATTGAAGCAGGCTGCGCCGAATTCTGATACTGTGTCTGTCCCTTCGCGGCCAATCCTTTTTTATTTTTTGTTCTTTTGCGTGTGTGTGGCTCAGGTCACAGCAGCCAGATGCCAAACACTTCTTACCATCAAGTTACGTGCCTCTCAGTTTCTTAGCATCTTGGTACATCCGGACAAGGTACTGTGCTACAAGAGACTATCGCCGACTTTTGACTGCAGAAGATAAAGCGACAAGGCTTGGGTTGGATCTTTCCTATTACAGGTTTGCGAATAAACCGGGCAAGCATAATGATACTAACCTCTGATGGCTGTCCAACTTAGGGCTTGGTTTTGGTTTTTCAAATTGTCTTGACAGATTATCATATTGGTTGGGCCGGGGTGCATACCACCGTAGTGTCCCAGCCATCCACGGAATAATGCTGCCCGGCATTGACTCCCACATTGAAAACGCCTCTTGCATCATCAGCTGACCCTAATCAACAGCAGGCGAGGCACAGCAATATGAAAACCTCTCCTCAATCTTCCCTTCTTCTATGAATCTCCCCCCTCCTTACCTCTTTACTGGTAACTGCTGCGCAAGTGCCACATCATTGTGGACCGCCACCATGCCATGCGCTTCATGCCAGTCGATAACGCTCCAAAGCCTTGAAAAAGGATACACACACAGCACGGGTTTCGATGTCTTGAAGTCGTCCTCCCGGACATGCGAGCTCTGTGCCATATTTTGGAAAGCGGTGACACGACACGGGGACAACTTTATGTTTCCAGCTGATCCCGTCATTCTAACCTTCGACCGCGGGCCGTCCTACTTCGCCTCCACTAACAATATCGTATGTAGTGGAGAGCTTTCTGTGAAGGCCGCATATCAAGAATTGGGCCGCGTTGGTGTGTATGTGCCTCATGGTCAGTACTCGGAATCCTTCTTAGTGTTTATATGAATATGGCTTCTAAGTTCAACCTAGGATCACCCCTGCAAAATACCTTTCTTGGGAGAGAGCTCTATGCCGACCTAGGCTCCTTTGACAATTTACGCACCCTGGGTACTTGGATGTTCGAGTGCTCAACAACGCACAGCGCTTGTCCATTACTTCCGCCTTCGATCGTGAACAATCTACCGCGGTTCAATAGAGAACTTGAAGCAGCCGAGAACCCTGGAGAGTTTATTGACGAAGCCCCGCTACTTCCACCACGCGTCATTGATGTCGGGCCAGCTGATGGTTCCAAGGAACCATATTTGCTCGACTTTTGGAGCGAAGGCTACACGTTTGAGAGAAAACCAACGGGCTATTACATTGCCCTAAGCCACTGTTGGGGAAGCAAACAACCCTTGAAGACATGCCATGGGTCGTACAACAGACACAGAAAATGCATCCCCCTCTCTACTTTTCCGCCCACTTTCCAGGATGCTGTGGTGTTGACTCGCCAGCTCGGTTTGCGTTATCTCTGGATCGACTCGCTGTGTATCATTCAGGGGAATGCGGAAGATTGGAAACTTCACTGCAATCTGATGGGTCCCATATTCGCATTTTCCTTTCTGACAATTTCTGCAGCTGGGTCGCCTAATTGTCATGGGGGCTTATTCAGGACGTCTCTACCTTGCATCTCATCGTTTGCGCTCCAAACCAAGGATTGCCCAACACCACTTTACTTCCGCGATCTTGTGGAAGAAGTACCTCTATCACGAGATCGGCCTGGGCATACTGATACACGTTCATGGTGTTATCAAGAGACGGTCGTTCCATCTCGGGTAGCCGTTTTCGGAAAATCAATGATAGGGTGGTTATGCGAGACTATGAGTAGGAGTCCGCAGGCCGTATCGTATGCAGACAATTGGCGGCTTATGAAAGGTCTGCCTTTGAACGATCGGGTTATGAAGCTCTTGAGATGGGGTCTCATTGTGAAATCATATACGAGCAGGAATTTGAGTATAGCCAAAGACAAGCTTGTGGCTTTATCGGCAGTAGCTGGTTACATGAGCGTCTATACGAGAGACGAGTATTTGGCGGGAATCTGGAAGTCACATCTTATCGATGGTTTGCTGTGGACCCCACGCAAAAATACAGAAACCCGCCGAGCCACCGAGTATAGAGCTCCTTCATGGTCATGGGCATCGCTGGATGGCCCAATCTCAACAACGCTTGGCTTGTTAGACCCGGAAAGCATTGTTACTGAAATTATCGCACATCATGTTGATTATGTTGATAACAATCAACTCGGCGAGGTCACAGGTGGCTATATCAAGGTCTCTGGACCTCTAGTCGAACTTGGTTTCCGGTCACAAGACGGCGTACTTCAGGTGGCGACAGGGGGAAAGTCTTCAAGCTCGGCATCATACCGTATCACTAGCAGTACTTCTTTGCCTAAAACTTTGGAGAAGATATCCATTGGTTTGGACGTCGCATCGGATGCAAAGCGTCTCGTGGGCAGCTCTATTTGGTGCTTGGTCCTGTCGACGGGTAGTTCACTATTTCCTGCGGTCACTTCGCCCCGGGTAGTTGGCATCGATGGAAAGGGTCTGCTATTGCAGAAAGTCGGTGGTTCAGAGTCTACATCCTATTGTAGAGTTGGAACAGCGAGATTGAAGTTCTCTAACAATCGGCTTGAGGATTACGAAAAACATCAGATTACACTGATATGATGCGGAGGGGCGGCTAAATAATGCCGCGGTCGGTTTGCACAATCGCCGCCTTTTGGCTCCATCTTGTCTGTCGGGTTTGATTTTCTTTTGCCTTTTTTTTTCATATTCTCATGGAAGGACAGTGAGTATTTTTTTTAGCGTTGAACAAACTTCTGCCCCGAATTGGATTAGTCTAACCCAAGTATCGATTCTTCTTTTCCCAATCACGCTATGTTGCTTAAACCAGCCAAGATGACGTATGAGAATAGAAGAAACATTGAACTAGAATTCACAACCAGAAAGACAGTAATTGAGGAAAATAATCGGAGCCTGTTCAAATCGTATAACTTGTACAGATAGCCTACATACCCGATATGGGTCATTTTCACATCCTGTATAAATACTATGCTATACCTGATGCGTGAGAATTGAACAATCCAATGATATCGTGAGAGCACTGCAAAAAATAAAGCGCAGAGGACGGAGGAGGGCTGAAAAGACCGAAAAGAGAGGGAAAGAAAAAAGAAAAAGACCAAAAAAAAAACCCCCATCAATCCAGTCAATCAGGCTCTTGGAGGTTTGTGATGCTATAGACTTGAACGCCCAAGTGTTCGGCCTTTGTATCGGCTTCCTGGCCGATGTTATCTCATAGGGTTGAGAGATATGGAACCCTTACAGTTAATCCAAGATCAACTCACGATGACAATCAACTTGGCAATGTTGTGCGGGTTTGGACGCTCGGTCAATACCGAATAGTAAAGGCATAAATCCCTTTTATTGAAGCCCACTTTGCGGCATTATAGATAGCTAATATTTCAAAAAACATACATGTTAAAAATATTATTGAAGGTTGAAAGCTGTTAATTTGTTCCCGAAGCCCAACTTGTTCGAAGATGCTCCGTGAGTCGCGGACAAAGGTGTCGCCGCTGGCTCTCTGCTAACAGTTGCGGGCACCAGGTGCCTTGGGGGAGAAATACCCACCACGACAATATCCGATTAACGGAAGGCGCCAGATCCGTTGCAGCGGGTCAAAGGAATCGAACGCTGCTTCTTGATGCAGGCAGTGATAGCACCACCGACCCAAGAGACACCCTCGTAGGAACCCTCCTCGCGGGAGTCAGCCATGAAGGTGCCAGTCTGGCGAAGGCTACCAACGCATCCCTGGAAGGTGCGTCCGTAGCGGCGGTTGGTCCAGGGGCGGGTGATAACGACACCAGTGTAGCCATCATCGACGGTTCCGCGGATGAGGTAACCCTGCGTGGTGGTCCAGGTACGGGAGAAGTCGACGCCGAGGCTGGCCTTGAGGCGGTCCTTGACGAGACCGAGGTCGATACCACCGCTGACCGACACCGTGTTGGCAATGGAGTAGGACTTGGAGATGGTGATGTCGATGCCCTTGCTGCCGGCACCGATGACGACAGGGGACATCTGCACGTCCCAGTCGACGAAGCGCTGAGTCCGGTCAACGACAGTCTGGTAGTTGCTGTTGCAGTCGCGCTTGTCGAGTCCTCCCTCAGTAATGTTGACGGGGATCTCGGTGAGGCCTTCGCCAGCCTTGAGCCACTCCTCGTCGACGGCAGGGGGCTCGGGAAGAACGTCCAAGGTCTTGAGAAGAAGGCTCCAAGTGTCCTCGGTGATGATGTGGGCTACACAAGAGTTAGGCATGTGAGTGAGCAATCTTTAACCGAGGCAGAGGTGTACTTACAACGACCCTCAGCTCCAAAGATGACCATTTCGCCGTTGCGAAGGTCACGATCGACGGACTCGGTGACGTTGGTGGGCAGCTCGAGGTCTGCAATGGGGGCGGCGCTGACAGCAGCGGCCGCGGCTGCGAGGAGGGCAAACAGACGTGCGGAAACCATCTTGAAGATTAGAAAGCGAGGGTGTTTGAGTGCCAAGGTGGTGAGGGATAAGGGATGAAGAAAAGTTGCCAAGCTGGAGGAGTTTATGAAGGCTTTATACATGAAGCCGTTTTCGAGGTTGTTGTAGTTTGACGCCATCACTCGGAGCGCCTTGCTCCCAATACGGCCATACTGCTTGCCAGATCACCTCATCTGATGCGTTAGATGGGTTCATCCGAAGGAGTGAAGCCATCTCAAGCATACCCATGCAAACGGACCCAATATCGACATTGCGAGTCATGGTGGGTTGTCCAGACAAGCTCGGGGACCGTTCACGTGCGCAATTAAGGGTAGCTCTTCTCCCCAGAACTTGGGCCCATGTGTTTTATCTAGCTGAATCGTATGGATTTCTTATTATTTGACAAGGTAATCTGTGGCCCAGTGACCGTCGGTAGTGGTTTCCGAGACCACGTTGAAGTAGTTACCTTCTTTATCGAGTCTGGCAGCCCCCATACAGCACGACTCAGGGACTGTCGGCAATCAGACTAAAATGTACCGAGTGTTAGCCAGTCCTCTACATGGACGCTGTCTCCATTCGGATAAGCGATGGCCAGTGATACCAAGTAAAGCTAGAGATTATCGAATTCGACCTCGTAAGAACGAGTAATGCGTTTCAATAGTCTGTGTACGATAGATTGTCCAGCCCCGTATGGGAAGATACGTGCAGCGTAGGAAGTTATGAGATGTGATTACCTTGGGCCGCCGCTAACGACTGCTGATCTTGACTTATGTATTTGAATCCCCAGTCGACTCGTCCTTCAGAAGTCAAGCTACCCATACGATATTGTCAATCTACCAAAGACGCTCATTCTTCCAAGGTCCTTTCCTGGTCGCCCAAGCATACCCGACAAATAAACTCGAATCCAACATGCAGATCACCACCCTCTTCTCTCTTGCGGCCTTGACCGCCGTGTACGTTTCCCAAGCTAGGACCACCTAGGTTCTGGAGCCATGTGCGACCGTATGCTGACAAGCGATACTAGTGCCGTTGCCAAACTGCATAGCGCTGCTGTCTGCGTCACGGCCAGAAAGTATGGCAGCACTGGCAACGGAACGCCCTATGGTCTCGGCTACGGGTCCTACAAGGACTACGAGATTCTCACGGAAGCGACCAAGTGTGCTTGCAACTACTACAAAAACCGAAACACCGGCAACAAGCAGTGGGACAAGTGCCCCGACTGCTATTTTGTAAGTTCAGCAGTCCTTTGCTCTGAATTCGGAGAGGACGTCAATCTAACTCGCAATGACTAGAATGGCCTTGAATGCACCTCTGGCGGATGGCACATTGGCGGTGATGAGGTACGTTCATTGCAGCTCGATGCTTGAATTCCAGGATTGCAATGCTAATCCAGCCCATTTTCCAGATGACCTACTACTGCGAGAAAAAGTGCGGTGCACAAGGCGCCGAGGCCAACTGAGTTGCAGAAATGGCATTTTCTTTGAAGCGACCAGAAGTGGAAATATTGAGTAGAGTGCAATACCCGATTTGACGTTGTTCCCTGATATGGATATTAATTTCGTAATACCATCAATAAATCTTCCTACATAATGCTTGCATGCCTTGGTTGAAATCTGTTTTGCACAATTAACCTCTTACTGACCGCACGAGCCAATGCCAATTTCCACCCGCCGTGGCCCCAATACTTAGTGTACTGCCGCTGGGAAAGTCAAAACGATAGGACGAACTCTCTGACCAGCGTCATGCTTCTTTCTATGCGGAACATTCCTCGAATCCACTTACATCTTCTTCCTCCTGTCACTGTTCTTCCTCATTGTTCGATCAAGTTTGAAGTCATGCAGCTGTCATTTACGGCCTTCATGGCTTGTAGTCAAATTTTCGTTCGGCGGCAACCAACAGAACTGCTGAATACCACCCTAGTTGGCATTCTGGCCTTGCCGCCAAGACATGTCACTTCCAGGATCCGACCGTCCGTGGGATCCGTGGGGAAACTACCTACGGATCTGGTCTGGCCACGGCCGGTACAACAAGCACGTTGTGGTCTTCTTGTCCGTACAAGTGACCACGTGCAACCTCGTAAAATTAGCCTTTGGCGGTGATGTTACCAAGCTAGTGAGCCTGAGCATGGAATACCAGATAACTCGTTAATATTGATTGTTTCAGCGAGGATATTGCCGATCAGTAGGAAATTACTATTCAGTCGCTTCAGAACGGGGAAGAGATCTACAGCTCATCGTCCTCCATGGAAGTTCCCAGTTTTCATTGAGTAATTGCCTGTAAAGTACCCAGGGTCCCTTGACATTTGCCGTGTCCTGGAGTTGTAGGGCACGTTGGTCTGCATACCTACGGGTAGTGTAGTATGACTCTTATTTCCGCCTATCCGGATCTGTCAAATCGATGTGGGGCTGGCTTCACATCAACCGGTCCAAATAATTTACCTCCAAAATGCATGTCTAAGCTTATTCATCCCACTGGGTGCTACCTGTAGTAGACCCCATATCAGACCCACTTCCTTTACTCCGCACTTGAGTCAAGTACTTTGTTTTGCCTGATTGTAGCCTGCCCTGTGTATTGATGGAGATTGCTGGTACTTCTGGCACATTCGGAATCTTTAGGCAAAAAGCACCTCTTGACTACTACATGGTCCAATAAGGCCATCAGCCCTGGTTGGCTTTCCCCTACCCTTGGCAAAAAAGGGGTCCATCAGCACGTGATGGGATATGAGCGGAGCCGGACCTTTGTGGCACGCCACCACCATATGCTTTAAGTCATTATCTTGGGCGTTTCTTGGAGGCCACTGCTGGAACAACACCGAGTTGGCTGAGTTTCTTGCTTCCAATTTGCATGAAGAGGTGGCAAGAAATCCGAGGATGAGTAGAAGTATGACGTTAGACGGAGGAGATATTGTTCCTTTGGCTGGTAAACGGTTATGATACAATGGCGGCCGCCTCATATTGGCGATGCCCCAAAGTGAGTTGAGCTTGTGATTCAAAGACATGAAGCCCGAGGTGGTTGTGCTGTGCTGAATCCATACAAGGTTCATATCGAGCTTGATCCAAACTTTGGGAATTGCTGCCTCATGTAGATTGATCCACTGAACAGAAAAGGCGACGAGGACAGGCACAGGCCAACTGACAGACATTTAGATTGCTAGGTCTCTTTAAAGTTGAACACAGGAGGATCCGTTCAAAGGCAGCAAGATAGCGCGTAATTACATGCAATTAACAAAAAGGCGGGAGCTGTAACTTGGCTCGCCCGTCCCCTGCTATGACCATAGAACCATCATGCGTCTTCTTTTGCACGTCAAAGACTTTCAGGGCGAACCACGGGGTTTGAAGCTCAAGCGAAGGCTCTCGAATTGGCAAATTAGTAGATCAGATAAAGGTACTGGTTTTGTCCACGGCCAAAGCTCAAACAGCAGTCCACTCTCAAATGTTGATCCACCTATCCTCGGAAGCGACGGAGCGCACCATGAAGACTCATTGGGTCATGACAGCAAGGCCAGAAGGATCCGAGGGATTCATAGAATAATCGAAGACGTCGAGTCAGGCTGGCCGGGCCTCGGATTCGCACAGCATAATGACACCTCCCAGCTTCATGATGATGGCGGCTGAAAAACATCAGTAATAGCCGGGTACGAGTCATATTTACGACCCATAAGATCCCGCTCTAGCTCACGACTGTGTCCTGACCCGGTTTAGATTCCAATAAAGATGAAGACGGTAATACAAACAATGTGGAGCGGGCGAAAACTTGCCCCTTGGATACGAGAGATACGAGACAACAACCCTCCCCCTGTCATTAACCCGACTTGACTCAGGGGGCATCTTCTGACGTTGAGTCAGCAGCAGGCCTCTACAGGACCGCAGAACAAGCAGATCTAAGACAAGCCTTCAAATGTTAGGATTGCGACATCGTTGGAACGGGAGCGATGTGCTCTAATTTCTCCAGTAATCAAACATAACGTTTGATGTGTGCGAGTGTGGCTATGGTTTGGGGCTGGGTTTTGGGATTAGGTGCTATTGGAATATGTCCAGAGCTCGCAAAAGCCACTTTGTGGGACGTCTAGTAATCAATTCGAAGAATGCCGTTTGCTGCTGCCGTTGAAAAAAGCAAGTATCGCCTAAAGGCTTGGGTGGCTGTGAAGCCCCACACCGTGTTAGCAATAGAGTTAGAACTCGGATTTTAACTTGTATCTAAGCTTTTCTGGACATGGAGATCCATCGAGTGGCTTATTTGGATAAAACATTCCCAAGGTAGAAAACGCCACCGTTTCAAAGTATTAGGTGCTCGTGAAATTGAAGCACGATTGGGGACCCATACAAATTAACGTTGGCTCTGAGAGACGGCCCAAATTCTCCGGTGATAAGGAAATTTAGGCAGAGGCGCATTGCTCACCGATTGGCTACGGGAAGTGGGTGGAGGAGCCACAGTAGAATTACTTTGTTAATCTCTTTCCTACTTGTTCATGCGGGCGTTCACCATATGACTACTCAGTGAATGTCAGCATCAACCTGCAGATTACGTTGCTTGTGCGAAACCGAGGCCTTCAGTCTGCATATTATGCTTGCCGATTTAATTTGCACCCACCCTTCCTGATCCTCCAAGCCAGCAAAGATCTTATTTCCGATATCTCTTGGTGACCGACTTTCTGCAGGGGGTTATTTCCCCCGTTGCTTTGCAACGAAAACACTGACTCGCTACGTTACCAGCGGTGAGCCACAGAACTCGCGAGAGCAGAAAAGGGAAGCAAACCCCTTACGCAAAGATAAATATGAACGCTTAGTTGCTGTAGCAACCTACTGCTAGCAATGGCAGCTTCCCGAAAGAGCTGCGAATTAGTGAACACTGTGTTCGATTTCGAGCGAGAAAAAACTGCCGTATTGCACATTGAGTTTTTAGTCGTTAGTGATTGCCATGCATCATCTTGCTTGTTGATTGTAACATGATATATGTGTGTCTGATTGGTCAAATGATAAGTATACTGATGTTTACTGCCGGCGATTCGAATGTGTCAGCTCACTACGGGTTCTTCCGAGTCAGGAGGCTGTTGCTTCAGGGACCTTGAAGGGTCTCGAGTTGATCCCCAAAGCCAAGTAAACCTTAATTTCATCATACACATCAGTTGATGTACCTAAACTCCGGATGAAGGTGGCCAAGTGTAGCAACTTCGTCCTCAGAGGTCTCCAATCGATAATCGCGGGCACCCTGCGCACGCTTCTTGTTTTCCCATTTCTGGTGAGCTACAAGTCCCAGGGATGCGATGATAACAGAGACTGCAGTAGCCGTATTTAGACTGTTGCCGATGCGATATCCTGTCTTCGCATCGGTGTTGATATAACTCCAAGTGGCGGTGATTGATCCTTTGTGTGTTTGTCAGTTGGTTGTTATGGCCATCACACGCCAGAGAGACTTACCAATATTGGCGAGGCCCGAAACGGCTCCATTTGCCACATTTCGCACCGTATCGGGAGCTGCATTAGCCAAAGTCCAACTGAGGACCTGCACACAACGTGGTAAGCGGGTGGTTGTTACGTATTGTGACCATTCCAGCCGTGTTTTGAACTCACCAATGTGCCAAAACTGAAGCCTCCCGCTGTGTTGAGAAAGATGGCGGCATATCTCGCCTGCGCGTTCGTTGAGGCCAACCAGATGGAATATCCGATGACATTCAAGGACGCGCACACGGCAATGGCGACTCCGTGCATGCGCGTCTTCATAGTAACATATGCGACGCCAAGCCCAAAGATCATTCCAACAATGGGTGGAGGTACTGACAACAACTGGATTTCTACAGTAGAGCGGCCTGGGTAGTTGAGTCTCAGGATGGTAACTGTGAAGATCGATAGGCCCTGTACCGTGATTTGGTCACAGATGTAGATCCAGGCGCCGACAAGAACGTTTACGTTGACCACACCGCGTTTGATGAGCCCCCAGGTAATCTTCTCCTTGTGCTCACGGATGGCTGGTTGGTCGTGGAAAATGCGGGCCATTGCGAGAGCTCGCTCTTCTTCATTGAAGATACGCGTCTTGGAAGGATCGGCTGGAAATAGGTATAGCGAAATGATCCCAACGCCAACTGTGATTATTCTTGAGTAGACCGTCAGTAACGTGTTGTGCAACTGCAATCAAAGAAAAGGAGGATACGCACCCTTCAACCAAGAAAATATTTCTCCACGAAGAGACAGTGCCAATGGTTCCTAGCGACAGCAACCCCGAGGCGAGAAGACCACCAAAAGCACTTGCCAATCCAGCTGCGCCAAGCATGAAGAAAGACACCCGGGTAGTCACTTCGCTGCGGCGATAGAACCGGGACACCACGTAGCTAAGTCCTGGAAACTGGAAGGATTCGGTGAGGCCGAGAAGCAGTCGAATTGCAAAGAAGCTTGCTTCGTTTTTGATGAAAGCGGTGCAGAGAGTGACAATGCCAAAGGCAATGCAACTGACGGGCAGCATAATGAATCCAAACTTCTTGACGCTCAGCGATGCGGGAATGTCGGCGAAGAAATAAATGCCATAGTAGAGGCAGGCGCCGATGTTGAAGCCATATGTTCCCAACCCCAGGTCTGCCTCTATACCTGCTACTTTTGCGTTGCCGAGATTCGTTCGGTCAAGGAAAGTGAAGAAGTACATTAGAAACACCATTGGCAACACCCGCAAATCCTGCTTGCGAACCAGCCTCGCCTCGGCCGTGGGGTCGATGGCATAGCTATGCGCTGCTTCCGCGTCGATGTTGGCGCCTGGATGGGCTGACGCCAACACGGAACCACCAGCGTTCTTCTCGGACTGCGTGGCGGTGTCAGACATTGTGGGGAGCAACCGCAATGGGTACACGGGTAGGAATTGAGACGTTGGCAGCTTTGGTGATGCAATCGAGATGGTTTCGCCTTTTAAATATTTCCGCCCTTGTTTCCTTCTGTGGCCCGGGACTTTGGTGCATAACGGACGCCATGTGGTGACTCCGCATGCAAGAGATAAGACATTAGACCAATTAGGAGACTTAAGATAGGTCTGCCCAGCCTTCTCTCTTGTCACCTTTCTTGTCTTAAACGGTCACACGCTTAATGAAGATGATCCTCATCGGGCATTGCACCCTGCCTGGGATATATCTTATCTACGAACTAGTAGTGAATATTGGTATTCAACGGTGTCCAGAGGGTAACTAAAGGCCAAAGCTACTATGGTGCAGGCGTTGCCCCAAAGATATGCGGAAGAAAAACGTTGGGGCGCTTGGCGATGTTTTTAGATAGAGGATTCGATACACTATCGTGCTTGCGGAGGCGGAGAAGCAAGATAAGGAAAGTCCGGGGTAAGGGGCTGTCATCCCGTAGTGATTGGCTCAGACACTGGCGGTAAAGGATATAGACAGGGTGTTCGGACCGCAATTATCGGTTATATCTGCAGCCAAGAGGTGCTTTATCCGAGATATTTCCTGGTGTTGGAAGCCTCAAGCTTGAAATCTTATCTAGCCATCAAGCCAGCAGGTACGTGAATAGATAGACCTCACAGAATCGAAACATGGTCTATCAAGCACACGTGGGTCTGCGATAGCTGGCAACTTCTCTGCAGGATGTTGGTTTGCCGCCGGATGCAGGAGGAAACTCTTGGCAGAGGATTTTGGTAAGGAGCATTCGTCGGCTGGTATCGTCAGCGCCAGATCCGAACTGCATGGTTCTGCTTTGCATCTCCAACCCGACTTTTGTTCCTAAGCAGGATTTAGTTCTCTCCATAAGTGGTTGAACTTAGGTTCTGTGTATATTAAACTTTGGCAAAGTGTTGCGTAGGTACTCGACGTGTGTCAGTCATGGTATGATCGATAGGCAGGCCTATGGTGGCTAGATACTATTCAAATTCTGCTAGAATTTACAGAGACAACAAATGGTCTTTTCCCCTGCCATCAATGTGAGGCTTTGCTGGAATAGAAAGTCCAGGCAGGATCAAGTGTGCTGAAAACTCGATGAACCCGATTTGTTCTTATATATAGTGATGACAGAAATAACACAACGAGAATAGAGTATAAGTGGCGCACTTCTCTCGAGGCAATATCCTTTAACGTCGTTCATCTTATTTGTCATGAGTTAGCCTCCGAGATGAGACAACCACAACTGGGAACCACAACCAGCTGTCGAAATTAGCGTTGTAATTTTACCGAATTATCTGCTGGTTCGTACGCAGATGACGACTAGACGCCGGTTTGAAGCTTATGAGGCAGACTTCCAATTGGGCGAACAGAAAGTGTTACTGAGTATAACTGAGCATACATCAAAACACACCCAGGTATAGAGGCCGCATGCTGGACAAAAACGCAATGCCTCATTTAAACAAACACGTGGTAGATCTGCGCGGGTGACTGCAGAAGTTGGTTGGCTTCATCATCTGGATGTGGCGGAGCGTAGAAGATCTGGTATGAAGTGAGGTCGTTGGCTGGAAGAAGAGAGGGGCCGCACCTCAGCTGAGGATCGCTGCAAGCTTCCCCGCGACTGGTGCGGCCTGGAATGGGGCAGCCTGCGAGGCAAAATGGGTCACTGCAATAATGGAAGTCTGGGTCTTACCCAGCTACGACAAGCCTGTGTTGTTTTGTGGAAGAGAAAGATTTCCAAGTGGATAAGGAGACGCGATGGCATATTGTGGTCGTGGAAGCAGAAGATGCACTGGGCGAACGGGATCTGGGATCCAATGACTAGAGTGCCCAAACTTCACGGATGATAGTGGCCACTGGCTACTCTGAATACGATTGTATCCCAAAAAGTTCTAGGAGGAATGGGGAGAGAAAAATAGCACTCAGACCACGGTTGGTCACAGGTGCTCGTGTAATTAGTCTTGTATCATGTCTATTATCAGGAACGACGCTTTTCAACCCGCTCGACCTATCTAAATCAGATGACGTTCTTCAATGACTGACCAGCACGGTACCGCCTCAGATTGTAAGCGATCAACGCCTCGGCACCTTGTGGCCGGCCACCAGCGGCGTGCGGCGAGACAATCACGTTCGGCGCCTTCCACAGACGGCTCGACGCAGGGAGGGGCTCCGTCACGAACACATCCAATGCCGCGCCGCCGACCTCGCCCTTCTCCAGCGCATCCACCAATTCATCCTCGTCGACCGAGGTACCACGGCCAACGTTGACGATCCACGCGTGCTTAGGCAGCTGCTTGAGACGCTCGGCGTTCAGCGCGTTCTTGGTCGAGTCGGATCCGGGGAGGATCATGACCAGCGCATCCGTTTCGGGCAGCAGCTCGGCCAGCTTGTCCTCGCCGTAAACCTCCACACCGTCGCGGACACCAGCATTGCGCGCGATACCCTTGACTTGCGCGCCGAGGCCGCGCAGGTGCGGGGTGAGGGCCTTGGCGATGTTGCCGAAGCCCCAGATCAGCACGCGGGCGTCGCGCAGAGTCGTGAAGGCTCCGGCGGGACGGTCGGGCTGGGGACCGCCGAGGTGGCCGGGCCACTTGCCCTGGAGCTGGTAGTCGCGCATCTCGTAGAAGCGGCGGGCGGCATTGAGCAGCAGGCCGAGGGCGTGCTCGGCGACGGTGTGGTCGTGCAGACCGGAGCCGGTAGTGACGGTGATCTTGGAGGTGTCGAAACCGGCGTTCAGGACGTCATTGGGGCCGGCGGCGAGAGACTGGATCCATTTGAGGTTCTTGAGGCGGGAGGCGGCGTCCTTGAGGTTGTCGGCCGTGTTCGTCCAAGTGATGAGGGCCTCGGCGTCGGTGTGCTCCTCGGGAATGTTCGTCTTGACATCGTAAGGGACGAGTTCGACGGAGAAGCCCTGGAGGCTGTCCACGTCGAGCTTGAGGGAGGTGGGGTAGAGGAGCTTCATTTTGATGGTGTTGAGATTTGGGCTCTGGAGCTTCGTGTCAGTGGGCTTTCACATCAATGGAGAGTGTTTAGGTACGTAGGCAGTCATACGGTTTGTAGAAGGTTATGAGGGGTTTCCGCGACAGTAGATGATCGTGAAGCGGCGGAAAACAGATCGTCTCAGGAAAATGAGCGAGAGGTGCTGTGTTTTACTCACCTCGGGGGAAGAATCACCGATGACGGAGAGCGGGGGATGGTGGGGGAACCACCACCGCATCCACAAAGCAAAAAGAGGTCATCGCAGTGGGTGGGGGATGGCGCGGGGGAGGGGGGAGTTGGGCCAAGATCCCTCGAATAGCCACTGCGAAATTCCAGATTTTTGCTGACCTGATCCCGGTCGAGACTTGCGTGATGGATCAGTTAAAGTGGCGCGTTGCATGATGACTCGTCCAAAGAAGCAGCCCGCACGTGTGGAGCGTTGGAGAATTCGGAGAAAGTTACTGTTATTGGACGAAGTATGTGGGCGGAGCGGCTATTGAACCGGCACGATTCCCGAGGGCTGCGAGTTGCGGCTATCCAGGCGAACTTCCGGCGAAACGAGCTCCGGTTGACGCGAGAGGCTCATTGATGTTCGTCACTGTGCGTGCCGAGTACCAGCCTTGGAGGGCTCTAAATCTAATCATGCTGATCGAAAACCAACTTAAACGGCGTCTGGTCGGGTACCTCCAGACTTTGTGGATTGCCGCCAATCGCCGCCCGCCTCCTGATGCTTCATGAACTCCCAAGACGCTGTCCCCGATTGTGTCATCAACATCCATGGTGGGTCATTTGACCAAGCAGCCTCACTTTCGGGCTGGCAAAACTATCGCGGCAATGGCTTAACCCAACAGGATTGCGGGCAACAGCATGCGAATCCCCAACAGCGAAGTGTGTCTCTTGCGAGCCGTCTGTCTCCTTGGTCCTCATATCAACTCACGATGCAACAAGTCACTAGAATCCAAACGCAGTACAAACTCAAAGAACGAACTCCAAGACATAACAGAGAGTATGTTTTTCATCTCGTCTCATGACTCAAACCCAGGGAAACCAAGAACTTTCCACCTAGACGGGTGCTCCGGTCGAAGACAATCGGCAATCGATGCATGTTTGCGATGTAGTTTTTTGCTGAAGATCGCAATTGGTGTATTATATAAACTCTGCAACCAGTTTAATAATGAAACGCCATTTCCGATACGTCAAACGGTAATCATTCCGTACGGCACGCCATCAACAACACGCACAATCCCGTCTAGTCCGTGTCGTGATTTTGTCAGCTCCAATGAATGTTCGAGAGCCAACGGCCAACTGCAAAAGACAATGATTCGCTTAACTTTGCGTTTTCCATCTCATGGATTGAATCATCAGCTAGAACGATCATGCCGTTGCCTTTCAAATGCCTGGTAGACAAATGATCTTAGCCAAGCTACAAAGGCGTGGCCCGTCCCTGTCAGGAGCTGTGCATGCACACAAGGGGTCTCATACGCCACTGCTCAGCATGACGCTAACCTCTCTGAAGAAATTATATCTTGGAATTCAAGGGAGTGTTAAGAAAGAAGAGAAGGGAAACGGAAGGGCATGATCCAAATGGCCAGTCTGGGTAACAGAAATAAGGACATACACATTTGTTAAAGCTATATCTCGTACTCATGAGTATAAATGAAAAAGAATTGCAAGGTATTATTTTGAAGTTTCCAGATTATGATTTTTAGTCAGTCCAAATTTTGCACCAAAGAGCCTTCGGTGTACAAGGCAAGTGATGTATGTGAACGAAAATTCTCTTGGCACCAAAGAAATTGTGGACGTAACCGTCTATATTTAGTGGGATGAAGTCACCTACACAGGCGTAGCTTGCGCTAACCTACTCGTGACCGAGTAAGGTCATAAAGCCTAATATGCAGAGTGCGACTATTGCTGTGACAAGTGTGCCCAGTCAGGCCTGGCATCTGCAATAGACCTACTCAGCGCAACCCAGCATGTTTTTATTTGTCTACATGTTTATACAAATCTGTCACACAGGTAGCTTACAGGAGCAACTGTTAATATTGCCACGCGACACCGCCTTTCTACGCAAGGTCGCTTGTAGATTTAGGAATAAGCTAATATATAATAATAACTTATGTAAGAATACCTATATAGAAAAATAAGCCACTTTTAACCTAATAAATTACCCTAAGTAAGAACTGCTTTATAATAGTTATAAGCCTAGCTCTAACTTATTTATAAGCACTAGAAAACCCCTACTATTATAAAGTAAACCCTTACTTCTAAATACTACTTTCTTACTTACTTTCTTACTTACTTATAAATACTAAACACAATCTTACTATAACTTTAGATATAACTATTAGTATTCTATTTAATCTAAGGCTTTACAGCCTATTAACTATATATAAAGATTAGCTTCTATAGCTTATAGTACTTTACTTTATAGTTACTATCTAAGATATTTAGTAATTTATTAACCTAAATAGTATAAAGAAGCTTTTACTATATCTTAGTAATCTAACTCTTAAGAAATACCTTAATAAATAAAATGCCTAAAGGTAAGATACCTACTATAATATACTTAAGATATAAGATAAGCTTCTGCCTAAAGAAAAAACTAATATAAACTAGCTATAATAACTAAAGCCTCTTACTATAAATAATAATAATATATAAAATAACTAGTTACTCTTAGTAAAGAAAACCTTATCTAGGAAACTCTAGATATATAATTAGTAAAAAGTAAATAATCTTTTTACTTTATAGGTAAGTACTATAGTCTTAAAGAATATTCTCTTTAGTATCTAAATATAACTTCTAAATAATAGTACTAAACTCTCTCTTTACTTAATAATATAGGCGCTTTAAAAAAGATATACTTCTTTATATAATAATGCTACTAATTTTGCTTATAAGTAATATAATAAAGTTATTTTATAAGCTTTATTTACTAGTAATTTAACAGCCTAGCTTTTAAAGTAGTATAGTATACTTATAATAGCTAAGATATACAGAATATTAAAGATATAAGAAATACTTACTATTAAAACTTTTCTATATATAGTTAAGTAGTAAATTACTCTAACGTAGGCTACTAATAAGCTTAGTAACTTCTTAAGAAATAAGCTTTATAAAGAACTATAATTAACTTTAAAAAACTATAGTAACTTACTTAGTAATTTTCTATACTTTATATTACTAAAATCTTAAAAAGTAACTAGAGTATATATAACTTTTATAAAGAGAAAAGAGCCCTTACTTCTAGCTACTAAAAGACTGTAGTACTATAGAATAAGTAACTAAAGATAAATTAAAAGTTATAAGGTAATTACTATATATGTTAGTACTTACTTTTATTAATATAAAGCTTTTAAAGCTATAATAAGTAAAACTTTAAGCTAAACTTAAAGATAAAGGTTAGATTAAGGATTCTAACTTAACTAATACAGGATATCTAGAAAAGGCCCTTATTAAAGTAATAATTAACTTACGTATATTAATAAATAACCTTAACCTAATAAATAAAGTAGAAATAATTAAAGTCTTTTTATCTCTTATTATTAGCTTTTATAAGCTTAGCTAGAGCATTATCTTTAATAGTTATAAAGGACTTTATGTTATTAATAATAAGTTACTTCTTAAGAATAAGAGCTACTATATTAGCAAAAGGTAATAAAGAGTTAAGTTAGGTAAGACCTCTTATTTAGTTAAGAGATATAGGATATACGTTCTTAGATAAATCCTAAATAGTAAAACAGGCCTAAGGACTATTAATTTAGTCCTTAAAAATGTTACTTATATACTAGGCTTTTATGTTAATATTATATTAAAAAGACTAATTAGGTAGACAGAAGTATAGTTTATAAGATATAATTATACTCTTTACTTTAGTATACTAGATAAGAATGTTATTTTAAAGTAACTAGAAGAAAAAAGTAACCTTATTTTTCTTAAATATAACTATATTTTTATTTACTTAGTCTTACTATATAACTAAATTTACCTTAGCCTTACCTTACTTATTAACACCTAGGTCTTTATAATAAACTTTTAGTAATTATAACATACTTTAGTTAACTATAAAGATAATGCCTATCTATAGTATCTTTATATAAGATACCTTAGACCTAAGGCTTTTATAAAGCTTTTAACTTATACTTAGGAGGTAAGAATTAAAGAACTAACTTATATAAAGTATAAGTACTACGTAGTTACTTACGTAAGTAAGGTAATTTTAAGGTAAGTATCTAAAAGGGAATTAATATACAGACGTAAGAAATTAATATACAGGCATAAGTCTTATACAAGCATAGCTTTTACTTTCTCTAATTAGTTTAAAAAAACTGTACCTCCTTATAAAGGCGGTAAGGGTAACTATACTAACATAGCTATTCCTGCTATCTTTTCTAACGTAAGCTCTAATTTAAGATTTATAAAAGTACCTATTACAGCCTACCTATACTATAGTTTTATAAATCTTAAATAGAGACTATATAGTAAATAGAAAGGCCTATTACCTAACTACCTCTTATAACGTAGTTATAAAGATTTATTGTTATTATACACTATTTCTTACTAACTCTGCTTTCTCTAAATACTAGGCTGTATTAGCTATCTACTTACATAATTCCCTGTTATCCTCTTCTTAATAAGAAGGCTAGACTGGCTTTTTGTTTATTACTAGGATAAGGTTAACATCTAGCTCTAACTTAGCTAACTTGCCTCTTACGTAAGCCTAGCTATTGTTAACTTATTTCTGCTTCTAGAAGGGCGGCCTTACTTTTTTTTACCTATGCCCTAGCTGCTACTAGTAGTATAGGTTTAACTAGCTAACTAGCCCTCTTTAGGTAAGGCTAGTTATAACAGAACTAGCTATACTATATCCTTTAGCCTGCTGTAAAGAGATATAGTAATCTTTAGGTTAAGGATCTAGCGGTATAGATTAGATAAAGACGTCTTTTAAAGATGCTACTAAGGGTGTACCTCCTACTTACTAAAAGTAGCTAAATCTAGTATTTTAAAGTAGATCTTATAGTAGCATAAAATACCTAGCTTAATTAAAATAGTATAGTCTAAGCTACATTCTTTAAAAGAAGCAGAAAATAGCCTTTTACTAGAAGGTATTACCTTTCTTACTAGGCAGTATTACTTTCTAATTAACGTAAGATACTTTAAGAAAAGCATTATCTAAAGTTTACCTAGGTACTTAAAGTAAGCACCTATATACTTCTGGCCTATAAGTACTTTATTCTTAGCATAAGCTTACCTAAAGCGTAGCTTCTAATTACTAATTATATCCTATATAATATTAATAAGTTAATATAGGTAACTAAGACTATTTAAGAGATAGCCCTTAATATTGTTATTACTTAACTTTATGCTAGAGGTAATGTAAACACTAAAGTTTTAGTACTTTTAGATAAAGCAATAGGCCTATTATACTCTTAAAGGTAGGTATATTATGTAAAGGTACTAGAGAATTAGGCGTTAGTTATTAAACTTATTATAAAGCTTTATCTAGGCTTTCTTAAAAGCATGCTTAGTCTTAGTAAAAATAATAAGCTTCTATATTATAAAGACTTTATAATATATATAAGAGGGAGGCTAATTAATAGGTATATTAATATAGGCCTTATCCTTATTACTAAGCATAGCTATTACTTATGTTAGTAGCTAGTAGTCCTTATTATTAGATCTACTGCTGTTACTACTATAGCTTTAGTCTTTAACCTACTTCTGCTTAGCCTTAAGTATAACGTTAGAATTAATATAGTAGATATAGAGTTATTACTAGACGTCTAAGAACTACTTATTTAGTATAGCCTTTATCTACTTATTATAGTTTATAATAATAATAGTAAGGTAATAGACTAAGTATTAGTTTATAAGTTAGTAAATACTTACTAAGAGAAACTAGAAACCCTTTAGTCTCTTATTATTAATAAGGCTAAATACAGCGTTATAAATAAATCTAAGGCAGGTCTGCCTAGTAGCTTAGAAGAGAGAAAGCTTAAAGTAATTAGTATTATAGGTGTTATTAAAACTTATTACCTTAGGGAATTACTTTTATATTTAGAGATAGTAGGAAAAGGTCTAGATAAGGCTAATAAGGCAGTCTAGCTTATTATCTACCTATTTTACTATGTATAAGATGTCTTATTTATTAAATAGCTTAATTAACGCTATAGTTAGTAAATATCTAGCTAGTTTATCTTAGTTTACGTAAGCTTTAGCATTATAGATATCTTACTAGGTAAAAAAGGACTTTAGGAACTACTCTTAGATAATAGTACGTATGTTACATACCTAAATACTAACTTATTAGCTTATTATATTAATTATATCTATTATAGGCTAGATAAGCCTGTAGTAAAAAGAATAGGTAGATACTTTAAGGGTAAGGCTATAGTTATACTAACTATACTAAGAGTCTTAATAATAACGTAATAGCCACCTGCCCTTTTCTTAGGCCTCTATAATAATTTACTATTAGTAGCTATACTTCTAAGATTTATGCTATTAAATTTTTATACCTTCTGTAGGCCTAGGATTACTAAAGTAATTATATTAAAATATGTATTATATAATTTAGCCTTAATATTAATATTAATACTGCTTTATAATACTAAATTTATTAGCTTTTGTAAAGGTATTAACTTAGTTAAAAAGGGCATTATAGGTTTACTTTAGATTGCTAAGAATTAGTAGGTTTAGGATTTTAGTTATAAGAGGAGAAGAGGATTAGTTACTTAGGGTGTAGTAAGAGGCTGTAGTTTAAAAAGATGCTTTACTTTAAGAAGAGGATTACTATAGAAGAGAATAAGGTAGTAGGTTAACTTAAGGACCTTATGTTTCTTACTATTAATAAATATAGTCTTATTAATAAAGAAGTACTATTGTAAGCTGTTAATTAGTTTTAATAACTTATAGAATAAGCTAAAAAGCATTATTAAACTATTCTATAGTAGGATAAAAAGGTTACTAAGACTATTTACTAGGGGGAGAGAGGCTACACTCTAGAGAAAGTTATAAAAAAGTAGTTCTCTAGGTTATCTTTATTTCTTTAGGGAAATAGTAAGTAAGGTATAGTATAGGCTTTATACTAAGGTAATTATTTATAAAAGGTTATATGTTTTATAGTATGTTAGCTAGAAGCTTTATAATAAGGTTATGCTACCTTTAGGGATTACTAACTCTATAGAATTAACTAACGCTAGGGCGGCTGCTTTTAGAGAAAGGAGATAATAGTGGTTAGCTAGATAACAGTAGGAGGCCGTAATTAATTAATAGTTACTTACAGAAAGTAAGAGGCCTATTAGTAAGGGTGTTACTTTAAGATTAGCCTTATAGAATATCTCTAGCTTTAGTTAGAGAAGCTATTATAGGTAAAAAGCATAAGTTAGACTTAGAGGCTTAATAATGTAACCTTATAGTAAAGGGAGTAAAGAAGTAAAAAGGGTTAAGATACTTTATAGGGATCTAGCAGAATTTAACTATACTAATAATATTTTTTTAAACTAATTAGAGAAAGTAAAAGCTATGCCTGTATAAGACTTATGCCTATATATTAATTCCTATTTAAAAATTACTTTATTTACTTATACTATTATGTTTTATAAGACTTATTTAACTTTCTAGTTAGATTTAATTATTTAAGATAGTTAATAATACTAAGAGATAAGTATACTGCTAGGCTTTTTAGTATTATGCTACTTAGAAAGATATATAAAGATGTATTTTCTATTATTTAAAAATTTATTATATAGGTATCTTAGTAGTAAGGTGTTAACAAAAGAGGCTTAGTTTAGATTATACTTTTGCTATTAGGCACTATTATATATAAAAGCAATCTAATGTAACCTTTACTTTTACTAAGGATAAATATATATATATAAATACTAAGTATAACGTGGTTGATAAGCTTGGTGATTAGACAAGCTTGGCGATTACCCAACCGCAACCACAGCACATTTCCAACTAATAAGCAACACCTAGGAAATCAATTAAATTCAAACTAATGAAGGTCCTCTTCCTCAGATATTTCTTTAACAAATTGACATGTTCGCGCATTATGACCGGTGTTCCTACAGACGCCACACCGCCGTTAGCCTGTCTCAGTCCTCAGTTAGCAACCACTACTCCGGCGCATTTCCTCCTTAATCTAAGCTATCGCCTCTCTCTGTGATTAAAGGTCCTCTGCCTTAGCTATAGTAAGACTTCCTCCTTGTTTAAGACGGGTTTTCTTAGCCCTCCTGCGTCGGCTAAGTAGGTTATTCTCCTCTCGAAGGATCTGGACCTCCGACCTTAATAAGGCAATCTGGTGCATAAATCCTCACGCTCCCTTTAATAAATGCTCTACAGCTTTAATAATTGAAGTTGGGGAGCTATTCTAATGGCAGGAGATCCTCCTTTTAATAAGTTCAGACTGAGAAGATGCTTCTATTAGGTTGTTTAGCGTCTGAGAAGTCCACGCAGGGGGTGTTGTTAGGAGGGACCCTAGAGGTGTTAGAGTGTGTAACTTGACATTAAGCTTTGACAGCACACTTTCTGCGCTTAGAGGGACAAGCCCTGCTCCTCTGAATCCTCCCTGAATGTTATTTTCTGTAATAGCTTGCGTAAAAGCCTTACGAAACGCAGGGAAGAAGTCTTTTTTTGCAATATGCGTATTACTCTGGCGTATCTTATCCTTAATTTGTTAACCGTATGCCGTCTTTAGTGGCCTAAAACACCTAACGTCTAAGGGCTAAAGTAAGTAAGATGAATAAGCCGGCATGCAGAGTGTAACGATATTATTTTCCTTACAATATATCTTAAAGTTGGCAGCGTGGTGACTTTTGTACCTATTAACAATAAGGAGGCGATAACTACTACTTGCACGCAGTTTTGAATGCTGATTAAAGTGCTGTAGCTAATCTAGGCCTCTTTTGTTTGTTGTCTACCTATTTTTAGACGTTGCAATGACCTAGTCGCGTGGGAGACCGGTTTCAGTATACCAGGTGGAGAGGTAATATTGGCCTGCAACGATAATGTACGGTGGAACGCTGTAGCCTGACGAACTAATGGCCTGAATGACTGTAACCTATTTACGATTGCCAGGCTGCATCATTCTTGTATTTGACTGCCTTTTGGCACTAGTGACGACCATTCTGGATGCAATCTGGCCTATTATAAAACCAGTCTTGTTAAAGTTGTAGATGTCAGAGTCCACGATGCCGTATTTCGCAATTGTGTTCGCTACAAGGCGAAACCACGCGTTTATCGCGCCTGGATCTTTGCATTAGGCCCTCTTATAGTCATACTTACAAAAAAAGCGCGTCTAAAGCTGTGGTTATTGCTTAACGAAGTTTAAAGCCCAGCGCTTCCTAACTAGGGGTGCGTTGCAGTTAGTAAGCAGTCAATTAGCTATATCTTCTACACCACTAAGGCAAGAAGGAAACAATTAGGAATCTAGGTCTAGAATGTACTTAACTAGCTTCTCCTCTTCAAGCGCAGTTAAATTTCGTAAGCTAGGTAATACGTTGCGTTGTAACAGCTTTCCCTTAATTCGGTCGCGTAACGTTAAGTAGGGTACTAAGTAGATCCAGTATGCAGCTCTTATACTAAGATTTTTAGTTTGTTTAATTACCTAGATAGCTAAGTTTAATTAAGCTTCTTTATTCATAAGGGACATTGCTAAGTATGGTGTAATGTATATATAAAGGTAAAAGATTAGTTTGTCTGGTTAGGTAATTGCTAAGCTTATCTAATTGCTAAGCTTATTAACTACGTTACTTATTAATAAGTAATTATAAAAAAGGTATATAAAGAAGGTAATTTAAAGTTAAACTATAAAGATACATTAGATACTTAGTAAAGTATATATAAAATATATATAACCTCTATAGAATATAGGTACCTTTATTATAGTAAGTTATTATTATATATAATATATACTTTAATAAGATAAAGTTCTTCCTAAGGAATAATAAAGATAATAAAGTAATTATAAAAATAAAAGCATAAAGCATAGTTAACATTATTAAGAATAAAGCTTATAAGTAAAACGTAATTATAGATATACTTAAGGTAACCCTAGAGATAACAGAATTATCTAAAGTAATAATAATAATACTGTAAGAAATACTTCTCTTTATAGTAAATACTAAGAAAACAGTTTAAGACGTTAAACCTCTTAACTAAGGTACTACTAAGTAAAGTAAAAAAGAAGTACTAACTTTAGAAATAATACTAGTATTAGATAAAGCATATACTATAGGCTTATTAAATATTAACCTAATAAGTAAAGTACTTAGTCTTAGCTAAGCAGTAGGACTTTATAATAAGAAAGACAGTATTACTATAAAAATACTATTACTAAAACGCTTTATCTTATAGTAAGAAGGTTAAGTAATAGCTACTAAGCACCTAGCTAATAACTAGCGCCTAGAAATAACTATAGAAATATGTAATAAAGTGTAGCTACATAATTAAATAGATAAACTAGGCGTATAAAAGTAAGGCTAAATAACGTAGAAAAGTAGCTAAATATGTAGATAACCTAAGAGGCTAGGTATAGTTATATAAAAGCTAACTTATTAACCTAGGTAGTAACACACAGGCTTAAGAGGTAAATTCTCTAAGTAGATCTTCTTTATAGCTTTTAGTTAAGAGTAAAATAAGATAATACTATATAACTTTCTCTCTACCTTCTTTAATAATTAGCTAGAGGTTTAGATAGAAAAAGCTAATTAGTATTATACTCTTTATATAATAGTATAGGCTGTAATATATATAGTATTACCTTATTATATAATATAACTATTAAATAAAACATAATATTATTAAGAGAATCTTCTATATATATCTTAATTACTTAAAGAGATATACAGACTGCCTAGCCTAATTTAGTAGCTATTTAAGAACGTAATAAACTAAGAGATTACTAAGATAAAGTAACTAAAAGCATTCTAAATAATTAACTAACTTTATATACTACTATAGATAAAGTTAATCTTTCTTATATAGGTATAAATATATAAGTTTAACTCTAAGGGATATCTTAAGCACTATAAGGTATATCTTATTATAAAAAAGGACTTATAAGAAAACAACCTCTTTATGTAGATATATATAGTAACCTTTATAATATAAACCTTTTATATAGTAATAGTAATTACTACCTAATTTAACCTTAATATTAAATAACTAGACGTTATTAATGCTTTCTTAAATATAAAGTAAGATCTATCTAGTAAGCTAGTATACTATAAGCTACTAAAGAGATATTATAAAGAAGGGAAATACAGTAGTATTACGTAAGCCTTATACAGACTACGTAATACCCCTCTTCTTTAGTTTAAGAAGCTTTCTAGCACTCTTAAGAGACTTAGGCTATATTTATTAAAGAAAGACCCTACTTATTTATTTCTAAAGATAGTATAATATATTTACTTTTTTATATTAATAATATTCTTATTATGTATTTAAATATAAAAGAGAATAAAGAGTAAAAGCTAATTATAGGCCTAAAAGAAATATATAAAATAAAGAATCTTAGTAAAGCTAAGAACTATCTTAGTATTTAAATTATGTAGGACTAGCTAAACAGAAGGATATATTTCTACTATAATTAATATATTAGTAAGATTATAGTAAAATTTAAGAGTAACATTCTTTATTACTTAGTAATACCTTGTTATAACTTAAGAAGAACTACCTCTGTAGCATAAAGTAATAAGGAGGACTAACAGACTAATAGGCCTAGAAGGCTAATAGTATAAATAGGTTAGACCTAGAACAGAAGAACTATAGAATAGGTTACGTAATAAACAGCTAATAAGAAGAATAATTACCTATAAGTAGGTAATCACTTTAAATAATTACTATTTAAATAAGGTAAGTAGAAACTATAATTACCTTAGGTAAGGTAATTACCTTAGTTAGTAACCTATATATAGAAAGGCCTTAAGTCTGCTTAAGTTCTAACTTCTATAGCTCTTTAGTAATTAACTTATAATACTTTCTCTAAATACCTTTTAGATTTTAATAGCCTTTATAATTTACCTTACTATAGGTAACTCTTAATTATCCTTCTGTTATAAAGCTATATAAGCTACCTCTGTTTACCTAGTATATAACTAATTACTATATACTCCTTAGTAAGATATTAATAAGCTAGTAAGCTAATAAGACCTAGTAGTACTATTATTAGTATCTAGCCTTAGCTACTTATTAGTAAAAAATACTACTGTTAGATATCTAACTATAATACTTTAATTACTTCTGTTTAGTAAGTTAACCTTATAATACTACTAATAGTAAAAACCCTAAACAATAGCCTCTAATATCCCTACTTCTACTTTATCTTCTTTTAGAACTAAAGGTAAGGTAACTATGTATTATAGTTAGATATCTAACAGTAGTGTTTTCTACTAACAGGTAGCTAAGGCTTTAATACTTAATAACGGTGTCTTAGTCTTATTAGCTTATTAGTTATCTTGTTAGTCTATTAGGTAGACAGTAATTAATTATATACTTTATAGAAAGGGTAGCTTGTATAGCTTTATAACTAATAGATAGTTAAGAGTTACTTATGGTAGGGTGAATTATAAAGTTAATTACTAAAGAGCTATAGAAGGAAATCTATCTACTAGGAATAAATGTCCTTATATCTTATGATCTTGTTTTTAGGACTGACTTGCTTAGAGTTGCTTCTTGCGATAGACTGATCCTTAGTATATCGGTCTTTAGCGTGGGACTGCTTATTAAATGTTAGTCCCTTCTTATTTTTATATAACCTTCTGTAGTTCTTTTGTTCCTAAGAAGTTATCTATCTAACCCTGCTTCTTATCTATACTAGTGCCTTATCTTCTTCTTACTTATCTAGTAAGGCTGTTATTACCTATAACTTATTAGGTTATAACATTAGGTCTCTTCTCTAAAGGTCTTAACCTTAAGACCTACATAAGTAAGTTATGTCTCTTAGGTTAGAAAGTCTTTAAGTTTTACATCTTTATTTTCTTATAATGCTAATAATATGTTAGACTGTATAGAAAAATCTAAGTTATAAAGAACTAAGATTAAAGATTGTAAGTACTACAACCTTTTAGTGTATATTAAATCTTATTTAATTAAACTAGACATGCCTTACACTTATTGTTTCTATGTAAAAGTTACATGTTGCTTTAGTAAGGGTTCTTCTTATTATCATTTGTATATTAAGCAGAAGAAGCCTTATGATAGCGTTTTAGTAGCTTTTACTTATAAGTTCTTCTTCTTTACTAGTGGTTATGCTTTTACTAATTTTTCTATAGTTTAACACTTAAACGTATAGTAAAAGGAATAAGATAAAAAGAAAGAGAAGGCTAGTAAGAAGCTTCTTACTTTTTATGCTTAGTTTGCCTAGCTTTAGTTATAAATAGCTAAGGCAGTAAGTTGCTTATTACAGATTTATATAATTTATAAGAAGGTTTACAAAAGGCAGTAGGAAACGTTTTATTAGAAGATGTAAGAGCTAGATAAGGAGGATAGGTTAATTCTGGCTCTAGATTCTTATAAGTCCTAGGTTATAAGTAACCTACAGGCTCTAGGGGTTTCTAACAATGCTAACTAGGGTTCTTTTAGGCTTAGTAAGGGTTTTACTAACTGTTAGAAGTAAGAGTTATTCTAACTCTTAATACTTCTATTTTACGTTATATTTCCTTTATTATAAGGAGTATTACGTAATATATATATATATATATTATCTACTAGTTTAGTAGATTAATATATATATTAATTACGTAATCAGTATGATTACGTAATTAACTGAAGATTCTAGAAGATAGTTAGAGGAGCAAGATTAGCTTTATTTCTCCTCTCTTCTTCTATCTAGGTTAACTTGTTAAGTTAGGGTTATTGTTTTACGCAACTAAGGGTTATGCATGATATTCTGATTTATAAGCAGCTTACGCAAGTATGGAATATTCTAGTAAGCTGGATACGGTTATATAAGGGACTGTTTAGTCTAGTTCTATCTTCTGTTTCTTCTCTCTCTAAGCAAGCAACTCCTATAGTTATAATCTAACTATTATACTCTCTTTACTTCTTATATATCCTTATATCTATATTATTACTCTACCTCTATATATCTTATATTCTTGCTTCTATAAGATATATCTTTATATAAGGTTATATTCCTTATATATATTATTATCTCTTTATATCTTTAAGAGAGATAATAAACCTATTGTGCCAATAGGTTATAAGCCTAGGTTTTTTACCTGTGGTTTAACTACTTTATTAGTAGCCTACTTTATCTATCTTTATAGTAGCTTTATTATACTATCTTTACTTATAGAAATATTAAGGCAGAAAGAGTAAGCCCTTATTATTCTCTATACTTAAAGGTAGTAATAATATCTACTTAGATAAAGGCAGTATAAGTCCTTAAATATAAGGCTACATAAGATCCTTTATCTAAGAGGCAGTATAAGTCTTAAAAGCATCTATAAGTCCTCTACCTATAAGAGGTAACTTAAGTCCTAAAAAGGCAGTTATAAATCCTCTTTTTATCTGCTTTATATTATCTTTACTAGTTAAAAGATATCTAGTAAAATGGCAGATCTTATTAAGGCTACTATAGGCTGTTTAATGCCTAACGAACAGAAACTCCAGGGTACTAAAAACTGGAATTCCTGGATTACTTCTATTTATCTCTTCTTTAAGCTTTTAAAGCTAGATATCTATTTTGAAAAAGAAGAGAAATATAAGGATATATCTGAAGATCAAAAAACTCAAGCCTTATTAATTATAAGGCAGAATCTTCTAAAAGAACCCTTATCTTTAGTCTTTGACTTAAAAGATCTAAAACAGACTTTAACTATTTTAAAGTCTTCCTATGAGGGTACTGGCCCTGTTCTAAGGCAACAGTTATACTTAGAATTTTACGCTATTAAACTAGAGTCTTATAACACTTTAAACAAGTTTATTAGCTCTTTTAAAGGTTATATCTCTAAGTTAAATAACGTAGGGGCTAAAATAGAAGATATAGACTAAAAAACGGTCTTTATAGCTGCCTTAAGCAGTTATTTTCCAGTATGGGCTGAAAGGCAAAGAAGTGCCTTAAGAACTAAAGAACCTCCTTCTTTAGAAGCCCTTATAAACGATATATTAGACGAAAATAGGCGGGAAAACGATACCCCTATGTCTAATTATAGTAGAAATAACCCTCAAAATAAGGGTAACTTTACTAAAGAGGTTAAAAGTCCTTTTAATAAGGATAAACCCTATAAATGGTCTAATAAAGGACCTAAAAGACCTAAAGTTAAGGTCTATAACCCAGAATTAAACCTACAGCACTTACAAAAGCCTAAGGCAACTTTTGTAATAAACCACTAAGCTAACAAGCCTCTAAAGGCTGAAAAATCAACAGACCTTTATACTTATAAGGCTTATTCTCAACCCTTTAATAATCAAAGGGATAAATGGCTTTATGACACGGGTTCTACAGTCCATATTGCTAATAATAAGGACTATTTTATATAATTAACTATAGATAAAGATATACCTATAGTTAATACAGGAGCTGGTCCTGTTATACCTAAGGGAATAGGAACTATATTACTTCCTATCTATTTTAGAGAGGAAATTAACTATATAAGGCTAAATAATACCTTATATATACCTAACTTTCCTATCTCTATATTTTCAGGCCTTTTACACTATAAAGGCGGAGGATTCCTAATTAACTAGAATCTATGTAATAGCAATAAGGAACCCTTTGCTAATATTGATATAGTAAAAAGGGGGTTTTACCTTAATATTGCTATAAATACAAAGCCTATAAGAAAACCTCTTAAGTTAAAAGAGGATATAAAGGCTTTATCTTTAGAAGAATCTAAAGATAATTTATCTTCTACTTCTATTATAGAAGAAATTATAAAAGATAATATAGAAGATAATATATCTTCTAATATAGTAGATAATACCTCTAAAGAGGGAGAGGTTTTTACTACTATAACAGAAGAATGGCATTAAAAATTAGGCCATCCTTTTTACCCTTACTTAGTTAAAACTGCTAAGTTAACTAAGGGTATTCCTTTAGAAAAACTAAAGGAAGAGGACCTATATTGTCCTAACTATATAAGCTCTAAGTTAACTAGGCAACAGCCTAAAGTTAACTATAATAGAGCTAATTTTCCGTTAGAGAGAATCTGTATAGATACTCTTAAAATAACCCCTACTTCTATTAACAAAAATAACTACGCTATACCTTTTACAGACGATTATTCTAGCTTTAGAGATATTGAATTCTCTAAGAATAAAGAGGATATAATTAATATCCTTATTAATAAGCTAGAATACTATAAAAATCAGGGTTTTTGTTACCCTAGAAAACTACGCCTAGATAACGGCACTGAATTTAATATAGGGGAATTAACCTCCTATATTAAAGAAAAAGGCATTATACTAGAGCCTTCTACGCCTTATACACCAGAATAAAACGGTATACCAGAAAGAACAAATAGGGCTATTCTAGATAAATCTAGGACTATTATAGCAGCAAATAACTTACCTAAGTTCTTATAGGATATTATCCTAAAAGAAACCACTAAGTTATTAAATTATACTGCTATAAAACGCCTAGAAAAGACCCCTATAGAGGCTTTTCTAGACTATTATTATCCTAATAAGGATAATAAACCAGACTTATCTAATATACGTAAAATAGGCTCTAAAGTCTTTATCTATAAGCCTAAAGAAAAGCGTATACAATTAGATAAGTTAAATACCTATACTGAAAAAGGTATTTACTTAGGAAAAGAGGGTAGTAATATATATATTATATATATACCCTCTAGGCCCTATAAGTCCTCTATAATAAGGACTTCTCATATTAAGTTTATAGAAAGTACTATAAGAGAGGGAGAATTACCTAGTCCTTCTAGTACTTCTATAAATCCCTCTTTAAAACCTTTACCTTCTAAAACTACTATAGAGGTTAATATACCTTCTATAAGTAAAGAAGAAAAGGAAAAATATAAGGCCTATAATAATACTATAGATTATAACTATAGTATTTTACCTAAAGAGCCTACTACCTTAAAACAGGCTCTAGAAAGCCCTAAAAAAGAACAGTGGAAAGAAGCTATATTTAAAGAAATATCCACTATTATAAAAAGGGGTACTTTTCAAGCCAAACCAGTAACAGTATTAAAGTCTACCTCTAGGGTACCTTTAACTGTTAAATGGGTCTTTAAGAGAAAAATCAATATTAACGGTAATATTGATAAATATAAGGCTAGACTGGTTGTTAGAGGCTTTGAACAAAAATACGGCCTTGATTATTTCCAGACCTTTGCAGCTGGAAGTAACCCTACTACCTATAGGGTACTTCTTTCTATAGCAGCTGCCTTAGACTGGGAAATCCAACAAATAGATATTGTTAGAGCCTTTTTATATGGTGATTTAGAAGAAGAAGTCTTTATAGACCCTTCTAATATCCCTTTAACTGAATTCTTTATTAAAAATCCCGATTTAAATACTATAGGTTAGGATAATAAAGAAAATTAGATAATATTATTATTAAAAGCCTTATATAGACTAAAACAGAGTCCTAGGCAGTGGTAGTTAAAGATAAAATCTATATTAAAAGAAATAGGTTTTATATCTTTAAAGTTAGACAAAGCCACTTACTATAACTAGGATAAAAATAATCCTTATTATATTATTACCTACGTTAATGATTTTCTTATACTTAATAAAGACATTAAGTATATAGAAAATATAAAGGGTAAAATCTCTAAATATATAGAGATACAAGACTTAGGCAAAGTTTCTAAGTTTCTAGGGCTTTATATAACTAGAAATAGACCTAATAGGTCTATAACTATATCACAAGCCCATTATATCCAGCAACTATTAGAGAGGTTTAATCTTAAAGATACCTCTATTAATAATATACCTATATTAACAGGTATATTAAACGCTAAGAAAGGGAACAAAATAGAAGGATATAAGCCTTCTAAAGAGCTTATAAAGCAATATCAACGCCTTATAGGTTCCCTTATATACGCTATGTTTATGACTAGGCCAGATATTGCCTATAGCGTATCTTATACCTCCCGTTACCTACATAACCCCTCAGAATTCCTACTTAAACAAGGTATAGGTATATTAAAATACTTAAAAGGGACAATTAACTATAATATTACCTATAAGGGTAATAATAATAGTCCTTATATACCTATATTAGTAGGATATACTGATTCTGACTAGGCTAGTTATAAAGAAACTAGAAAATCTACTTCTGGTTATCTTTTTACCTTAAACAGAGGTCCTGTTAGCTAGAAATTAAAAAAACAGTCAACTATATCTTTATTAACCACAGAAGCCGAATTTAATGGTCTACAAGAAGCCATTAGAGAATCCATATGGTTAAAAGGCTTATTATCTAAAATAGGGTTTAATATAACCCCTATAACTATTAAAACAGATAATAACGGAGCCTTAAGCTTAGCCTATAACCTAGAATTTCATCAAAGGACTAAGCATACAGCCATATATTATTACTATACCCAGCAAGAGGTTGAAAATGGCAATATAGAAGTAGAATATATCCCTACTTCTTCTATGCCTGCAGACGGCTTAACAAAACCCTTAAATAGGGTTAAATTTCAACAATTTGTTAAGCTTATAGGCCTATGTAATGAAAATAAGCCTATATAATATACCTATATTTAAGGTATATTTTTCCTAATATTATTAGGAATTATTTCTAATAAGTTATCTAAAAAGATAGCTTATTCTATTTTATCTCTAGGGTACTTATTTCTACTCTAGGGTAATTCTTTTCCTCTAAACTACTTATAATAAAGGAAAAGAGGGAGTGTTAGAAGTAAGAGTTATTCTAACTCTTAATACTTCTATTTTACGTTATATTTCCTTTATTATAAGGAGTATTACGTAATATATATATATATATATTATCTACTAGTTTAGTAGATTAATATATATATTGATTACGTAATCAGTATGATTACGTAATTAACTGAAGATTCTAGAAGATAGTTAGAGGAGCAAGATTAGCTTTATTTCTCCTCTCTTCTTCTATCTAGGTTAACTTGTTAAGTTAGGGTTATTATTTTATGCAACTAAGGGTTACGCATGATATTCTGATTTATAAGCAGCTTACGCAAGTATGAAATATTCTAGTAAGCTAGATACGGTTATATAAGGGACTGTTTAGTCTAGTTCTATCTTCTGTTTCTTCTCTCTCTAAGCAAGTAACTCCTATAGTTATAATCTAACTATTATACTCTCTTTACTTCTCATATATCCTTATATCTATATTATTACTCTACCTCTATATATCTTATATTCTTGCTTTTATAAGATATATCTTTATATAAGGTTATATTCCTTATATATATTATTATCTCTTTATATCTTTAAGAGAGATAATAAACCTATTATGCTAATACTAACTTAGGCCTGCTAGTCTAGGGGTTAGGTTTAGCTAAGAGTCATAATAGTCCTACATAAGTTGCTAAGAGTGCTAGAGGTTCTTAACAGGCTTCTATAAGTTATTCTTATGTCTATAATTTTTTTATTTAACAAGATATTGTTTTTCTTTATTTTTATCTTATTTATTAATAATACATTTAACTTTATATTTTAGTTTAAGTAATTCTATAATAATGTAGTTATTAGTATTTAATTCTTATAGTACTAGCTTTAGCAGCATAATATAAAAGACTAGATGTATTTTTATTATGTTTAGTAGTTTAAGTTTAAAGTTAATATCTAAGATTTTCTTAATAATTTTAAAAGGTCTAAGTTTTTTATAGTCTAACTTATTACTTAGCCTTTTTGTTTTAATGTTTTATTATAAAAGATATGCGCTATCTCTCTCTTTAAAGGATGGTTCTGTTATCCTTAACGTGTTAGCGTATTTTTTTATTTATGTCCTAATAAGTTCTAAGTCTTTAGTAACATTCTCTTAGATTTTCTATAATTTATTAAAGTTAGTTACAGCTTTTAGTACTTATAGTCCTTATTAGGGCTCTCTATATGCTGTAGGCTTAAATCTGTAGTTTAGGTAGAATAAGGAGTTTAAAGTGCTTTTTTTAATAGTACTATTATAGGTAAATTAGGCTATTAGTAATAGTAATACCTAATTATCTTAGTTATAATTAACATAGTATTATAGATACTATTTAAGTATCTAGTTAATTTGTTTAGTCTATTTATTAGTTTATAGGTAAAATGTAGTTAATAGCTTGTAATTAGCTCTAAGTTATAAAATTAGTAATTTCTAAAACTTAGATATAAACAGCTTATCTCTATCTAACATAATTTCTTTTAGTAATCTGTAGTTACTAACAATGTATTTTAAGAATGTATACATAAGGTCTTCTGCTATACTTAACTCTAAGTAAGAGATAAAGTAAGCATACTTTATAAGTTAGTTTATTATAACTAGAATGCTGTTATAGTCTGTTTTTATAAGTAGTTCCTCTAACTTTAGTAGTTTAATAATAAAGTCTAAAGAGATTAAATACTATGCTTTTAGTAGCACTAGTAGTAGTTATATTTACCTATATAGCTTATAAAGACTATTTTTACTTTTCTTATATATTTTGTAGTCCTTAATTACTAAAGCTACTTCTTATAACGTAACTTACTTATTATAATATTGTTAAATTTACTTAAACGTCTTTATAACACCCTAGTGTCTATATACATAAGCGCTATAAATTTCTCTAATCTAGTTATATATTATTCTGCTAGTTATACTAGTATTAACATAGGTGCTAATTATAATAAGCTTCTGTACTAGCATAAGGTTACCTTTATTATCTTACTTTAAAATAACTAGTATTTTATCTAGTACTAGGACTTTATAGTCTAGTTATTAGCTTAGTATATTAGCTTTACTATTTTTTATTCCTTTAATATAGATAATTTAGAAATTAAATTTAGAGAGAAATTTAGACTATTAAATCTATCGTTTGTTAAGAACTTTTAAAGTAGTAAAGTAGGCTAGGTTCTTATGGTTAGTATAAACCTTAACTTTATGCTTAGTTCTAGATAGTTAAGGTTTTTATTTTTTAAATGCTTTAATAATTACTATAAGTTCTTTGTTATAAATCTAGTAGTTAAGTTTAAGTTTGCTAAGTTTTTAAGAAAAGAATGCATAAGGGTGCAGCTTTCTGTTGTTATCTTGTTATCTAAGTTATCTACTAATGGCGTAGTCTAAAGCGTCAGTCTTAAGTTTAAAGGGTTTTCTAGGGTCTAAGATAACTAAAACTGGTTCTAAGAGGACTTATTGCTTAATGTCTTTAAAGGCTTTTTCTTGTTCTTCTGTTTATTTAAAAGGAGTGTCTTTTTATGTAAGCTTAATAAGGGGGTTAATTTTACCTAAATATCCCTTAAGGAATTGTTAGTAGAAGTTAATAAATCTGAGGAATAACTAAATATTCTTAACATTCTAGGGTTATTGCTAGTCTTTTACTGTTATAATCTTTCTGTTTTTTATTCTAATTTTACTAGGTATAATAATAAATCCTAAGAAGTTAACTTATTAGCTATAAAATACGCTTTTCTTAGGTTTTACTAGGAGTTTAGCTTCTTATAGCTTCTAAAGTACTTTGTAAATATGCTTCTTATGTTCCTTAAGGTTGTAAGAGTAGATAAGTATATTGTTAAGGTAGATAACTATAAATATATCTAAGAATTCTTATAGTACATAGTTAATTATTATCTAGAAAGTGGCAGGTGCATTAGTAAGTCTAAAAGGCATAATAAGGTACTTAAAGTTGCCCTTTTGTATCCTAAAGCATGTTTTTTATTTTTTACTATCTTTTATTTAGATAAGGTTATAGGCACCTTTAAGATCTAGGGCTATAAACTATTTTGCTTTATATAGTTAGTCTTATAGTTCTAAAATAAGGGGTAGAGGATAGTAGTTCTTAATTATAATATCGTTAAGTTATTAGTAGTTAACGTAGAGTCGTAATTTGCCGTTCTTCTTTAGTATAAACAGGATTAGATATCCTGCTAGAAATGTTAATAGTTAGATATAACCTTTCTTAAGGTTCTTAGCAAGGTACTTATCTAGTGCTTCTTACTCTATTTTATTAAGTCTATATATCTTATAAAACTTTAGATATACTCCTTCTTTAAGCAGTATTTTGTAATTATACAAGCTATATTCTAGCAGGCCTATTTCTAGTTCTTTAGTAAACAGTCTCTAATACTTACAGTATTCTTAAGAAATAAGGGAAAGTCTCTCTTCTTCTTACTAATTTTCTTTAAAGTTCTTAAATCGTTTGTCTTATGTAGGTTTAATTCTTCTAATGTAGGTAACATACTTCTATTATATAAATTTACTTAGGGGTTACTATATATAACACTACCTTATAGTTAAATCTCTTTATTAGAGATAGCCAGTCTTTTAATCTATATCTAGGTTATTCTTTTATAGCTATAGAATTCTAAGAATCATATTTAAGTATCTTATCTCTATAATATTAAAGATTAGTTATTCTTAATAGCTATAGGTAACTATAGGGAGTTATACAGTCTCCTTATTAATAGTGCCTTTACTATACTTAACTATTTCTCTTTCTACGTTTTAAAGGTTATAAGAGACTTCCTTAATTTACTATAAAATATTTTGTTAATTTACTATCTATAGTAATATCAGATTTACTTATGCGCTACTGTTTACTATAACTTAAGTAGGCTGTCTGTTAATTAGGATTTCTAAGAAGAGGTATACGTTATCTTTCTTAGTTACTGTATATAGGGACTTATGTTCTATTACCACTAGGTATCCCTCTTTAGTTAGCATCCTTAGTTTTTTAACTATTAGTTTAGTTTTTTATAGAAAGGTCTTTTTTCTTTCCCTTATAGCATAGTTATAGGTTTAGATACTTCCTTAATCTAAGTTCTCTACGTTCTTACCTTACCTTTATAATAAAGTTTGTATTTATTAAATAAGCAGTCTAACTAGTGTTTAGTAATCTTGTTAACATAAGGCATAGGGTGTCTAAAGCATAGTTAGAGATATAGCTAGAGGGCGTTGTATTCCTTAATTTCCTAAGTTCTAACTTCTAATTATAGATAGACGTCTAGAATAAGGATCTAACCTTATCTTCTTAGGTAAAAGGTGTAGTTACTTTTCTTATATACGTAGTAGAAGCAGTTATTATAGATATAGTCTGCCTAAAACACTTATCTATAAAGTAGGTAAGTATAATTAAGATATTTATAGTCTTTAAACTATATATTCTCTAGAAATAGTTTCTTAGGTTAGTAGTTAATAACGGCTTCTTTTGTCCTATAGAAGCGTGCGTATTAGTTATTATTATCCTTATAGACTTTAGGTTAAAAGTTAGGTACTACGTCTAAGTAATCTATATAGCGTTAACTAGCTAGTGGTTTATTTAAGTTATAAGGTGCTTCTCTGTTATCTTATTTAATTAGTAAGAGAAGTAGTTCCTCTTTTTATTATTATACTTTACTGCTAGGGGTTTCTATAGTAACGCTTAGGCTGCCTTTAGGCATATCCCTAAGTTATTCTACTGCTTATCTTTATAGTTTGCTAGAAGGAATAAATTTATCTAGTAATTCTTTATCCTCTAAGCTAGTGTGTCCTATGTACATTTTAATAGTGTCTTACAAGGTTTATTCTCTAATTAATAGTTATAGTAGTAAGTATCTAGGTCTTTGTGCCTATTTATGTTCTACTGTAACTATCTTAGTAGGTTTCTAAAGGTACTCTGTAGGATCCTCTTCTTTAAGTTCTTTTCTTTCTTTCTTAATCTGCTGCTTAAGCTAGTAAAGTTCTTTTAAGTTTCCTTAGGCCTTAATACGTTATTCTAGCTAGGGTAGAAGAGTATATAACGTCTTTATTATGTATAGTCTTTTTTATAGCTAGTTAATTACTAAGTTACATCCTAGTTAGAGTTTTCTAATGCACCTTTAGTTATGTATTTTAATTATTAATAGTCCTTAGATTCTAGGTCTGTATTATACTTAGTATAAGTACTTAGCATTATAGGGTACGTTAGTTAGTATAATAACTTTTTATTATAGGTATTTGTTAACTATTCTCTTTAGTTTACAGACTTTTTCTAGCGTAAGCTGTTAGCTTAGCCTTAGGACTTAGTTATATATATTTATAACATTATTAACTATTAGCGCTTACTAGTTAGATTTATAAGTTATCTTCCTTATGTCCTTTTAGAATATAGCTATAGTCTTATTTCTTAGTGCCTTAGGGTACTATCCTGCTTATTTCTTTCTGTCCTAGTAGGTAAGATAATTATTATTATAGTAGGTAGTCTAGGTAAGTTACTTATGTAGAATTTCTCTTTATGTAATACTAGTGTGCTTAGATTCTTTAGGGACTAGTTTGTTCTAAAGTCGTTTTAGTTATCTATAGTCTCTAGCTATGTATCCTAGCTTATTATAGTTATAGTACTTAATAGACTTAGGGTTGCGTAGTAGTTGTTATCTCTATTTACTAGCTATGCTAATATCTATAGGTCTAGTGTGTTATTTATAAGAGGTTAGTAGTCCTATATAGGTTCCTTTTTAGAACTTAAGAGTAGTAAACTAGTACTAGTTACCTTTTTAGGAGTACTATTAGTATTTCTTACTAAAGTTTAAAGGTTACTTACTTTCTTCTTTTTTTTATTATTATTTATAAAGTTATATATTAATTTAAATAGTAAGTTTAGTATACTATAAGAAATTATCTAGTTAATCTATCTTAGATAGCTTATCCTTAACCTTATTCTTTAGTCCTTAGTAAAACATAAAGATTTAAGTGTTATTAGTATAGTTAAGTTGTGTGCAGATTCTTTAGAACTTTATAGCATAATAAGTTACAGATTTAGTCTGTTTTAAGGCAGCTAGATCTTACTTAGCTTATTGTTTCTTATCTAGGTCTTAGAAAAGTAATTTTAAGGCTTACTTATATCCTTAGAAGCTGCTAAATATATCTTAAGTTTTAGTTCTATAGTATTCTAGTGTTTTATTATTAAGCACGTCTTCTATGTAAGGTTTAAACTATTAAAGAGCTTATCTACAGAGAAATGTTAACGTGTAAATAATTTACTTAGTTTTAGTTCTAAAATTCTTTAAGTAGAATTCCTAATAAGTCCTAATCTAGATTAGATAGCCCTTAAGTTATCCTAGGGTTCTATTAAAAGTAGTAGAAAAGTTAAGCTTTAACTTCTCTTGTCTATCTATAGAAGTCTAGATAATTCTGGCGGCGCCTTAAAGGGTGTAAACTTCCTTCTTAAGGGCCTAAGTGCGGCAGGCTTAGGCCTAGAGCTGCTTTATGGCTGCTGCGTTTTTGTTAAATAAGGCTTGCATATTAGTAATATTCTTGTTAGCATATTTAAGTTACTTAGCTAGCTTCTTATTACTATCTTCCTTCTTACTAAAGGACTTAGCGCCCTTTATTTCTTTATTAAGGTTCTAGGGTTTAGTAGTTATAGCCTTACCTTTGTTTCTAGAAGAAGATAAAGTAGGAGTAAGAGTGTTAGAGGCCATTATTTAGGTTTTTTACTATTAGTAGTATTATAGGGTTAACTTACTAAACAGAAGTAATTAAAGTGTTATAGTTAGATATTTAACAGTAGTGTTTTCTGCTAACAGGTAGCTAAGGCTTTAATACTTAATAACAGTATCTTAGTCTTGTTAGCTTATTAGTTATCTTATTAGTCTGTTAGGTAGATAGTAATTAATTATATACTTTATAAAAAGGGTAGCTTATATAGCTTTATAACTAATAGATAGTTAAGAGTTACTTATAGTAGGGTAAATTACAAAGTTAATTACTAAAGAGCTATAGAAAAAAATCTATTTACTAGGAATAAATATCCTTATATCTTATAATCTTATTTCTAAGACTAACTTACTTAGAGTTGCTTCTTACAATAGACTAATCCTTAGCATGTTAGTCCTTAGCGTAGGACTACTTATTAAATGTTAGTCCCTTCTTATCTTTATGTAACCTTCTGTAGTTCTTCTGTTCCTAAGAAGTCATCTGTCTAACCCTACTTCTTATCTATACTAGTGCCTTATCTTCTTCCTGCTTATCTAGTAAGGCTGTTATTACCTGTAACTTATTAGGTTATAACACTTACTATATCTTATCCTTAATTTATTAACTATATGCCGTTTTAAGAGGCCTAAAACATCCTATATCTAAGGGCTAAAGTAGATAAGATAAATAAGCCAGTATATAGAGTGTAATAATGTTGTTTTTTTAACAATATAGCTTAAAACCTATAGAGTGGTAGCTTTTATATTTATTAATAATAAGAAGGTAATAACGACCTCTTACACGTAGTATTAAATAATAATTAAAGTGCTTAACCTAATCTAGGCCTATGTCGTTTGTTATCTATTTATTTTTAGATGTTATAATAACCTAGTTACGTAGAAGATCTAATTTAGTATACTAGGTTAAGAGGTAATATTAGCCTATAATAATAATGTATAGCAGGATGCTGTAGTCTAACAAACTAATGGCCTAGATAACTATAACCTATTCCTAATTACTAGGCTGCACTATTTTTATGTTTAATTACCTTTTAGCACTTATTATAACTATTCTAGATGTAATCTAGCCTATTATAAAACTAGTCTTATTAAAGTTATAGATATCTAACTTCTAAATACTATACTTTACAATTATGTTCTTTATAAGCTTAAACTAGCTATAAATAGCCTCTTAATCTTTATATTAGGCTCTCTTGTAGTTATACTTATAAAAAAACGTATCTAAAGCTGTAGCTATTGTTTAATAAAGTTTAATGCCTAGCGCTTCTTAACTAGTCGCGCGCCATAGTTAGTAAGAAGGTAATTAGCTATTTCTTTAACACTACTAATCTAGGGAGGAAATAATTAGGCATCTAGGTTAAGAATATATTTAACTAGCTTCTCTTCTTTAAGCAGCGTTAAATTCTGTAAATTCAGCATAGTATCGCGTTATAATTATGTTCTCTTTAGTTAATGCGTCATAATGTTGTAGCTAACGTTATATATCTTTACTATAGCGCAAATGCTAAGTTTTAGGTCTTTTTTAAAAGCTTAGATAGCTAGCTATACCTAAGCTTCTTTACTAGTAAATTACATTATTGTTTATAGAGAAATAAAAGAAAACGGTTAGACAGGTGCGTCAGGCTGGTTAGGTGGCGCGCTTACTTGTCTGGCGCGCTTGCTTATTATGTACGTTAATATATAGCTATAAAAAGTATATATAGATAGAAAGATTAACGTTATATATATACTAATAAATAAGATACTAGTAAATAGTTTTATAAAGAATTTCTTATAAGCTAAATTTAAGTATTTTAGAGTAATACTAAACCTATAAAATATATAGTATATACTAGCCTAAAAAGATAAAATAAGAAATAAAAAGCAAAAGTAAGTTAAAAATTAAAAATAGCCTAAGGGCTAGAGAGCCTAAAAAATAAAGATATAAATAGCCTAAAGGCTAGAAAGCCTTATTTAGCTTTATAAAGAAAGGTATCTATATAAGTATTAAGAAGCATACTTAACATAAAGTAAAGGCCTTAGGTAGAGATTACTTTACTAATAAAGCTATTAATATTAGTATACACTTTATATACCTAGTTACTAATAATACTAACTAAGGGCTTAGGTAATACTTTATAAGTTATAACTATATAAGAATTACTTTTACTTTTTGCTTTACTATACTTCTTTTTTTTACCCTCCTTTTTATTATTTATAAAAGGTATAGTAGCTCTCTTTCTTTTTAAAGAAGGTAGGACTACCTATACCTAGGCTTAGAGAGCTATAATCCTCTGTATATAGTTAGAAAGAGTAATAAGATATCTAGAAATAAAGATATACCTTTTAAGAAGTATTTCTAGCTATTAGACTACTTAGAAGGTAGTTAGTAAAAGTAATAACCTTAGAAGTAAGAGGTATATAAGTATAGTAATAAATAGTATACTAAGTATACTTAAGACTATTACTAAAGAGACATAATTTATTAAAGTAACTTATAAGTATACTTCTAAAGTAATACTTATAAGGCCTTATAATAGTAGCTATCTTTTTTTTTACTTTTTAGTAGTCTAAAGTATTAATAAAGATATTATTACTACTACCTTTCTTTAGGCTAGTCTTAAGAAAAAAAGTAAGCTTTAAAGTAAAGTTAGAAAGTATAAAGAGATTAGCTACTTTTAATTTATCTTTTATAAGTTAAGTTAGTAAGAATGTAATAATATATATAATAATATGTAACTTACTAACTAGCTATAAAGAAAGGCTATTATTAATTTCTTTTTTTTTTTTTTACTTTTTTTAGTATATCTTTAATAAAGAGGTATAATATAAATTTAGACTTATTACTATTATCTAAAGAATAATAAGTATAAGTTAGAAAATAAGTTTATAAATAAGATATAAATTAATATACTAAATAGTAAAGTAAGAAGAAGCCTTTTATAAGACTTTTTAAGTTACTTAAGGAAAGCTCTATAGTAATAAAGTTAGTATGTAATCTTATAAGATAATTATAATAACTATAAGTAATTAACTTATAAGCTTTATCTTTAAGAGATTCTTACTTCTCTAAAGATTAACTAAAAGGCTTCTTTTTCTTTTTATTCTTTTTAAGAAGTAAAAGTATTTAATATACATAATAGTATACTAAAGTTAGTATTAGTAGTAAGGTATAATATACTAAGAAAGCTAGTAGACCTTACTACTTAAAAATAGTAAAGGCATATATATAGCTTTTTTTAAACATAATTATTTTTTAAGGTATCTATATATATAAAATAAGTTAGTATCTATAGTAAATAATATATAAAAAGAGGTTAAAAAATAATAGTAATTTTATTAACTTATAATTATTATTTTATTATTAATAAAGAAAAAAAAAAGCAAAAGTTAGAAAGGCTTATATAGAGAATAGTTATAACTATAACTACCTTACTAGGCCTAATTACCTTACTAACTAACTATCTATACAGCCTTACTAATAATATAGCTAACTAAAGTCCTATATTATTATATAATAACTAGCCTATTTATACTAGAATTTCTTTATTCTAGATATATTTTATTTATTATCTTTTATTTTAAGTAACTGCTAACTAGCTAGTAGTACCTAAGAAGGTATGTTATATAGGTAGCTTATAAAAGTAACTATTAATATTGCTATGTAACACCGCCTTCCTACGCAAGGTTACTTATAGATTTAGGAACAAGCTAATATATAACAACAACTCATGCAAGAATACCTATATAGAAAAACAAGCCACTTTTAACCTAATGAATTACCCTAAGCAAGGACTGCTTCATAATAAAATCTCTATTATGCGGCTAATAACTTTGAGCAACACCGATCACAGCACTATCGTGGCATTCTTTGCCAGCCGGTCTTCAAAGACCCTTTTGGCGTAAACCTTAGAAACGGATGGGCTTCTGTATTAAAGACAACCTCAGTCAGTGGCATGTAATCCGTGGGCGAGAACACAAGTATAAGTATTTGAGAGTCTCGGCCTATACACCATATCAGCGGGTCGGTCGATGGCATCTACACTGTTGAAAAAAAGTGGAATGCAAGCTGAAACTTACCAACCAAAAGCTCTCCATGTTGTCTCTGGTCGCTGGTGGAACCGTTCGCACATCGTTGAGACTCGTGTACCCCTCTCCATCAAGGACAAGGGTATGCTTTTGGAAAGATTGAAAGATATTCCAGCCCCACTCCCTATACATAGAGTTTCCTGTGATGCGGTACATCATGAAGAGACTTTCAACAGTTTCTGGCCTCTGAAGGTTGTGTGCATCCAGAGGCTTGATGGTGTAATCTTTCTTCCACTTCGACAAAGCTGATGGTTCAATTAGATGATTTGCAGCTTTTGTGATTCAATTCCATGCGAACATACCATTGCTTCCTCTCCGCAACCACCTATCACCAGGCTGAGGTTGCAGATCTGATTAAGAAGCATTGAACCAAGTGATTTCAGGAGCGAGGCCCGTGTCGGTGACAGCATACATGCCCCAGCATGTCTTCATGATATCGATGGCGAGTTCAATGTCATCCTCATGATGAGTGGTCCAATCGCGATCGCGCCGTGCCTCTGCTAAGGTACGCCCCTCTGTGGCCTATCACACATGTGAGACGAGTCAGCAAGAAGTGGGCTTTGTAAACTTACTGCCATGGCAATTGTTCCGGGAAGGAAGCAAACAAGGTGATCCATCTTTGGTGACAGAGGTCCTCCTATTCCTGCGGGGAGCTCCGCGACGAACTTGAGAGCTGCGTTGCGTGTGGTCGTTACAAGATGCTTCGCGATACCAGCCAAAGCGTCTTCCCACATGTCACGGTAGATGGTCTCGCCTGTTTGCAGATATTGTTTGATGAGGTACTCTGCCAAAGTTAGCTTCACAAAAGAATCGTAGTAATAAAAGTTCTTACCATAGTACGAATCGCCTCGACTTCCTAATCGGATTTCTCTCGTTGTGAAACGTCCGTGACTGGGGTGCACAAATATTGGGACCAGCCCACCTTCCATCTTCTGGTCGTCCAGCACTTTCATGACGCGCTCTGCCTTTTTCCAATAGATGTCGTTGCCTGTCAAGTGCGACAAGTACTTCATTTCAAGCTGGACAGTGGCGGCTTCTGCCGTGGAGGAAGCGCCGCCGTCCGCATGCGAGACGATTCCTTCCCTCTTCCCAATATTGACACTCGCATAAGGTATACCCGAGTTGGACTCGAACGCAACCAAAAGACGGTCCGCGAGGTCGACAGCTTTGGACAGATACACAGAATCCCTTCGGGATGCGATATGTGGTAGTCGGTTTGATAAGTAGTGCGCCGAGAGCAGACCACCCATCATGCGGATCGTCGTCTCGAAGGTGTTGATATCCTGGTCTTGATCCCAGGTGAGACTGCGATGCAGCCATCTCCGTGCGTCAGCAAGGGGTTCAGTCAGGTTCATGAGCATTATTGTGTCCAAACTATCCACAATGATCCAGCCAAGACCCTTGGGGGACATATTTTCGCCTTTTTTCGATATGGGATGAAACGTCGTTGCCTATGATCAAACATCATTAGTTATTATCCAAAAGTCTTGGAATGGAATAGCCCACCCCACGCATACGTTTTGTACGCGTTCCAACTCGCCATGAATGTATCCCTTACTTCGTCTCTCCGGCCATCCCAGTCGGCAAATTGAGATTGAGGGGCGTAATGGGCATGGCCAAGGGCATAGTCTGAGAAATATCCTGCGAGTAATATGCCTCCGAGGCACGTGAGTCCCAACAACATAATGACAAGACTACGGACTCTTCGCCTCGGGATGGTCTTTCTAGTTGGGGATGTGCGTATAGACTTTCTCATCTTGTCGTTAACTTGGCCAATAACTTTGGTCATTGTGGGCGAGTTTCGTCCTTGCCTATTCGGAGAAGAACCCATAATCGTGGTTTGGTGTGCTTATAAAAGGACAAAGCTCTGACTGCATGGCCGAGTTCTGGTTTCGAGGAGGGGAACCCATCGATGAAAAGAAGAAGCAGCAAGACCATTCCTAAGCACAACCGCCCAACAACCACCCTGCTTAGCGCTCACAACGGGAGGACGCCTAGCAATGTCCCTATTGGAGCCCTGACACCCATGACGGCAAAAGCCAACGTAGTTCCAACAGATGTTTTCTCCCCTCTTCGCATTGAATTGGCACCGGATCTCGACAGGGGCCCCTGACTGGTCGCATCTTCTGCGAGACTGACAAAAAGGTCAGAGCGACGGTGATAGGAGAAAACAGGCGACTGCTCTCATGCTATTGGTTACCAAAGGCTTGGAAGCGATACAACAACCTTGTTTTCCAAGACCTTGTAAGATGCTATTCGTCAAATTTTCACTAAAGCAAGGTTGGAACTCTCTGTTTGTCTGTATTCCGTTGTCCCGCGCGCTACGACGGAAATTACGGCTGAAAGCGTTGATTGGTAGGGTTACCTTGGCATGGCCTGATGTTGGAGCAGCTCATCCGAATTGCCAGGGAGGCAACAAGGCCTCCGTACTGACGAGCCTAGTCGTCATGCGATGCAGCCCATCGCAAGCGAACAATTACCAACACAAAACTGGTAGGTTGGGTGCCGGAACCAACAGAGAAAGAGGAATCTAGGCAGAATACAAGGACTGGCGCCATACACCCAATCGAGCTCAGCGGTTCGACTGGTTTGCCTTCAAAGCCGTGGCGGTGGCAAGACAAACAAACAAGTCCACTTAGTCTTTAGTTCCACTCGGGTCTTCTCATTTAACTCTTTCGCCAACATCTTTCTTGGATTCTTTTTGCTTTTGAGTACTGAGAGATGACTTCAGGGAATTTGGTCAAGATGGCCGAAGCATACCCCCCTGAGACCAACCAAGCCAATACCGTCACGTCATTCATAGCCCTTCCGACGACTTTTACACCTCCTTCAAGCTGCTCAACTATTTACCGGCTGAACGGTTTCAGTCTCGTTGCATACGATCCAGGCTTTGGAATCGACATCGACACAAGAGTCCGATGTGCTCCAGCAGCAGTGACAACATGGTGGGAACAAGGTCGTTTGGGAATCAACGGCGGCGAAGGCCATACAGCCGTAAGCATCGGGCCTCTGACGTGTCCCGACCGATGGGCCACGGTTGCAATGTCTGTCAAGAACGACATCAGTACGCTCGCGATGTGTTGTCCGCCGTATATGTCATTTCAATGTCTAGATAACTACCATTGTTCTTACGTCTGTGGTTCCACTTTCTAGGGATTACACTCTTGCAAACGGAATAACCGGTTCGATTGCAGGCGATTGCAGGTCCAACCTGTTAACCGACGCTGTCGTAACTTACGCATCAACACCGGCCACCAACACACGAGACTGGATGATGGCAACGACAACTATCGCAAGACCAACATATGTCGGTGCCATCGCGGTTGTTGGATGGACCATGGACATCAATTTTTCCGAAACTACGTCAAATCCAGCAACGAGCATCGAAGAAACTGTCGCAACAGCTCCAACCGAGCAAGTCGACGCCGTTAGCAGCGCTTTCCCCCGTGATGCCACGACATCAGCAACCTTCACTACCACAACTTCGCCTGGTCTGGGAGCAACCGCAACTCCTATTCCTTCAGGCCTGCCACTACCTAATGCTATTGGTATTGGCGTTGGCGCTGGAGTAGGAGTTATAGTCTTTACTGCACTTGCGTTTTTTCTATGGCGTAGAAAGCGGAGACAGCAGCGCAGGTCCGATCCACCACCGCCTGTCATCGAGTCGTTCCCTCCGTTGCCGATAGAGCCTGACAAGCATTCATACACCGCGAAATATCACGAGCTCTATGGGCAGCAACACGAGAGGCATCAGGGGCCGGCAGAGATGCCTGTCCCACAATACTTTGCTGAGCTAGACGCAAATGGCCGTGAGAGGCTGTAGGCAAGAGATGACCATTACAGATCTGTATCAAACTGATGAAGCGTCATAAGGTGACTCCTAGGGGGATGGTTCCGAATTATTTGTGTAGGGATATGTGGGTGGCGTTTCTGAGCGTGATTTTGTTATCTCGGATTGTACTTGACTTCAAACATCAAGATAACACATATGTACCATAGGTTGAAAGCCCATCATTTCATCTGGACTTAGCTAACGTAAGTTTCGAAGGTGTTCCTTGATAATATTACTAAGTTTCTATAGCCTCTTGATCGAGAATAACATCTTTTTGGAGTTTCTAGGTCCTCCAGCCAGGACGGGCGTGGCGCCAGCTCGTTGGATTACCATGCTCAACTTCGGACGTGCCAAACCAGCAAAGAATTAATAAGAATACGATTTGTTTGTAAAGGTACTGATTGCATTGAGCCACTCATATTTCAAGAATAGATCGTTGAAATAGGTTTAGTTAGGTTTCAACCTTGCATGATATTCATTGCAAAGCATGTATGGCTAGTCTTGACCCGAAGGCCCGGTTACACTGTGTGGTGGTCAACCAACCGACTTATCTGATATGATATGTTCATTCTTCGTGCAAATGAAGGCCTCTAGTGGAGTATGGGACACTGTGTGAAATCAAACGTGGTCTGCAAGTGATATGGGGGCGTGAACTGCCTGTCTTAGAAGAGCTCTAAATGATTTTCCATGAAAGGCATGGTCCAAGGGCGCCAACTAGGGTTTGTTCTAAGAACAAGAGTCTCTACAAGGTTGAGTTGGAGTTACCGCTGTTCAGATGCCTCATACCGGAATACTATTATCGACAGAGTGTGAGGATGTCTCTCGAGAGTTGCCCAGATCTTCAAGGACTGCTGGACCATGAAAGATGAAACTATGGAAGAATCAGTCCCGACCAAGGCTCATGGTTGGTCATGGGGGCTGTTTTCAACATGGCAGTAGTCTCAAAATTCTCGAAAGCGATATTTCGCTGACCAATGTTCCAGCTTGTTTCACAATAACTGCTTTGATGGGCACTTTCCAAAGATTCGAGACGGCTGCAATTGACATGCCTTTTGAGCACATCTTCTCTGGTAACTATGTTTGACAGCACTTAACAATGCTCATAAATAGGTACTGCACTGTGCTGTCATTCTTACTGTATTGTGTCGTTGTGGTCCGTAATCTGACTTGAGAAAGGGGCGTGATCTTGACATCATGTATTCAAGGATGCCTTACTTCCTGATTCATGCCGCCGTGTTCATGGTTTGTCATTGTCGTCACAGAGTATCGATTGATAAACAACCTCATCTGCGGAAGGATATGCAGACTCTAGGCCCTCTACAAGTGTCTCGCTGCCTCATACCCCTCTTTCAGCCCCATGAACTTTCAATTACGGTGAACCTAGGGACCTTGAGATCATTACATGTGGCAGGATGCCGGTGTAAGGCGCATTTGAACATGCATCCATGTAATCCAGTTGTTCCAAGCATGAGACTGGCACTGGGCTCGACAGGAAAACGTAGAAGCAGACTCGAATAGCATCCGTTTACGCTTTCAGCCCTTTTCGATACCAAGATCTTCCGGTGAGCGACATGACTACCCAGTCAAGCACCATACAAATATACCAAAATGTCCGAGGTGCGAGCACGCGATTCAATATTCTACATTCGAGGCAGATACGCGAATCCATCTCTAGAAAACTCCGCAGAAATCAGGCTGTCGCCCGGATAAAACCCATTGAAGGCCTGGCTGAGTAGCCACCCCGCTGCTGCCTGGGGTTGTACGCATGCACACCTTCTGTGCTGCAGCACACAATCGCAATGGGCTACCATTCGTGAGCTTGTGACAGGAAAGAAAAACCCTGCATGTCAGCCGCTGCAATACTTTCAGTTTATCCCGCATTCAATAATTATTTGGGGATCTTCCGTGACCGGCGGTGCCCTTCCCCCAGCACGTAGCCTGCAGGACCGACGGCTAGTATAGAGTGTCATGGGGCGTGGCTTTCCCGAAACGTGGGTCTGCACACTCGTGGCCAGAGAATTCTGCTACTTCCTGTTGATAATATGCAAGATAGCTGCACCTCCACATCCGGGAAGTTGCGGGCGTCTGAGGTTGGGTGTGTGCAGATGACGGACATTGCTGATGGAACCCATGTGGTTGGAAGCATGTGTAAAGCGGGACGCGGGGGTGGGGGATAGCTTTCAGAAGCGTAGAGGCTTCCTCAACAACAGGGAGAAACATGGCGTCTTGTTATGCCTTACAATTATAATGTTGAAAATCAGGGGGACAATGTGTACCATTACAATGCATTTATCTGCTGGTAAGATCTCGATTTGAAGTGTTGAGTAGATCTACCTTGGCAAACTCACAATCGCCCATGGCTTCTCCAAAAAGAAAGCGTGTGGCAGCATGAGACAAACGAGCCATGAGGTTGAGCGAATGTGGACCAAAACCTGGAACATTTCGGTGAGATATTTGCATATTTAGTTGCCTTTAATGGTAACATGATCTGTCCCTGCATCAGTTAATACATGCCCGAGAAAGAATGGTGAGACCGGGCCCACAAGATGACGAGTTACGACACCCTCATCTGCATTCGTCTGTAAGTGATACTTATATGCGGTGATTACTCTCAATGTTCTGGGTACGTCATATATCTCTTGGATAGGTACCAGCAACTTTGTGATGTGGATATACAAGTGGACTGGAGGAAGCACTTTGTCTTTCACGCATTAGCCAGTCATCGAATCTTTGTTGGAGTGGTTGCGGAGGAGCGGGCAGATATCAATGTTCCATTGACTGCTGGGAAACTCCACCGTGCCATATGCTAGCTTCCAAAGTGGAGGCTGTTCTAAGGGGAACTTCTCACAAGGCGTCCATGCCACCCAAACGGCCAGGCATCACCTAAATGCCTCAAATCCAGAACTATTACTAAGTAGATCTATCTACCCCGCCATTCAGCTACTCTCAGCTGTCGGCCTCCCTGGTTCTCCGATTGGCTGGAGACATGAGAGGCAGATCCCATCCACTGTCAAATGTACATGCTGTAATATGTGAGAGCCATGGCACGTCTATTGTCCTAAATATCCCGTCGCCTTCGGATGTCACAAAGGTTCCAAAAGCTTGTAGAATTGTCAGCGAAGAGACCAAACGTATTCCGAACTGGTGCTTCTAGTCATAATAGGATCAATGTGGGCATACGCGAATGCGAAACTTCGACACCGGATGCTCGGATTCGCGATCCGGCCAAGCGAGGCATCCAGGATGTCTCACGAGCATAGCTTTTTATGACCACGCCCGGAAGCTCGAAATTATATGGCCTGTTTTTCCACTACTACCGGGGAGCCTTCACGACTTAGCCTTTAGTTGCTATACTATGATCTACAACTCTCTATTCATGATAAGAACAAAGCCCGAGCTTCCTCGCAATGACTCTTTGTCTGGGCCGGTGTAACCGCAAGTATGCACTGGTTACAACCCTACCTTTCTTATGTTTCTCGAGATCCTTGAAGCGACTCTGCCTTACCAAGTGATACTGACCTCACAGTTCTAATTTTGTGTGCTGTACCCAACCGCCCCTTCATACGTTGGCTGCTGTTTCGAGCTGTCGGCACTTTTACTGCCGTCCTCTTAACAGTCTTCACTTCGTCATAAGATAAGAATGATTTTGCAATGTTTCTCCCACACAGGAAGGACTGAATACATTAAGACTTATCGCTACTTTTTGATCATTTATTTTGCCGCAAGCCCTGCGCTGACATGAGCCCTACTCCTACTCCAAAGCTCCAGTTGGCTCTGTAACTTACCAGACATGTTGCCAATCATAAATGTGATCCTGTGTTTTGCTAGCGTTGAATTTAAGACCAAATGTTATTTTAAAACCACCATTTCATGTCACTTGAGTAACTTTAGTTTTTCAAGCTGTTCCTCATTGGGAGAGTGGCTTGTCTCAGATATTAGTGAGACTTCCGTCGTTATAGGGCTTGATTACTGGCTTTTGCTGTACTCCAGACCGACCAACGAGTTGGAACCTTGAACCTCGAGTCTTGCTTCGCTCGTCTGGTCATCCAACATCTCAAAGACACCGACTGTCACCAAATCCAGAATTTTCGATAGTATTATTTAGTTCACCTTCTGTTAAGGGGGTTTTCATAAGACCCCATCTGTACAATATCCAAAATGTCACTGTCTAACAGTTTTTGTACTCGATCTCATGTAACCAGATTTGTTGTAGTGCTTTGTTGGAAAGTAAAGGTCCAAGTCAGGTTTGCGGTGAAAGTCAATTTCGAATATGACTCCTGTCCATTCAGCGCTATGTCCGTTGGCCCAAATGCTCGCAACGATGAAACCTTGCTATAGGACAGCCAATGGCGAGGCGTGTTCATCAGTGTTGATTTTCCTGCATCAAGCTCCATAGACGAAGGAAAATTCCTTCCCATGAAGAAAGCCACCCCTGTGAATAGTTCCCTGGCCGAGCCCTTGCCTTGGCATCATTTATTCTATCCGCTATACCAATAGATTTGCTGGATCACCCCAACCTTTGGTTCTGCATATAATGGCGCTATCCCGTCTCTGTCAGTTGCAAGAAAATGCTTTAAATCTAACGCAGAAGTGAAAGTCATGGACAGAGCTGAGACATATCAAAGTCCGACTGAGACATTTCACAACATGTGCCGTTTCTTTTAACTCGGAACCCAACCTTACAAGGGGTTTAGCATAGGCGTCACCAATCGTTTCGTGTCGTTCATTCACAGGTTTCATGTCTGCATACTTGAGACCATTGAAAAAACACGCCCCAAGTCCAGAACGTCAATCGTGTGTTCTGGGATTTGATACAGTTGTTGCATTTGAGCCTTGATGATGTCGCTGAAGCCGGCAGTTTCTATGATGTTGCGGAACCGGATGGCTGAGTTCTAAGCCTCCTCAAGCCGACAATTACTGTTCTCAGACGCTTCCAAAATCATTTGAAGCCTTACTCTGTTATTTTGACTGCTTGGAAACTAGCGACTTTGCGAACTTGTGGTGTGCGGCTTTGGGCTCATCTTAGCAAGAAAGTAGAGTTACACCTCTAACTGGTTGCGATACGAGCCAATTCTTGCCTCGAAACTACTTCATCTTCGTCATGCTTGGCATTCTCTATTACAGGCTAATCAACTTTGCCCTCTCGATGTAGGATCTTTTGCTTTGATTCTCTCAAGCAATTGCAAGAGATGATCAGCTAAATTCTTGCATTTTGCAGCCAACTCAACAGGCCCAAGTTGGTACGAATCAAATTGGTTTGGCTTAGCGCAACTAGTTTTGGTGATGAATGTTTGTACCGGATGGGCAACAATTTCGAGGGTGTAATATTGTCCCCTTAGTTCGTAGATTTCCTTTGTGCCGCGAAATGCTCTGGTACCGAAACCAAGAAAGGGTATCATGCACGATACCACACCGATGAGTGTGATAGGATCCATTGTGTCAGCAGGCAACGGTGCAGATTGTAGACGGTCAAGGGTGCTTGGAGGAAGTCATTTACTGGTTGGAAGTGTCTCGGTCTCGACCCCTCTATAGAAGTGGACATGTACCGGTGGCACGGCAACAGGCGAGGTGCTGTAAAGTATGGCGTTTCGCATGTCCTAGCCTGCTTCACCCCCATCGCACTTTGGAAAAGCACTAAATATACATGTCTCTAAATGTATTCGCCGTCCGATGCCTTTGTAGCATTGGGACGGGACTTCGTCTGATAGCAATAATTCACGCTCAAAAGAGACATAGCATAGTCTCCTGGCGTGCAGCTTCCCCTCATTCCCCCGCTGCGTTTTATTACCAGTGAGGCTGACGGTGTGGCAGGGGGTTGATGAATGCAGCCTAGATCTTATTGGGAAGTTGCTGTTGCCTGTTGCCTATTGCTACGGCGGATGAACTGTTGATATCAGTCAGAGCAAGCTTGCTCTTTACAGCAACCTTAGCTTTTCACAGCAATCTTAGGCAGTCACAAGTGGATGTGAATGCCATCGATTGCCAAGATTGCCCATCCCGACCAGCTGCCGAGTTGGGGTAGCTCCGACACCGCGCGTAAAGCTGTGCGGACCCTCCTCTTCGATGGCCCTCGTAGATCGTGAAGTTCAGCAATAAAGAGGTAAGTAGGCCTGGTGGACAAATCATTACGTTTTTGTGACAGCCCCGCCTTGGATAAGCTCCCGTCCGGTGAAGATCTCGACCACTGGAACGGCGAGACATCGAGACCCAGGCTGCCTCGATGTCAAGCCGAGAGGTCTAATGACGAAAAACCGCTCACCGAGTGCAGGATGTGATGGTGTAACATCTTGCTGATCATGACGGGTGATCAGTTGCGGGCGCAACAATTGCAGGCTCTGGGATTGCGTCCCCCCCCGTCAGCTTTCAACTGGGGCGTAAACAACTGTGGAAAGCAAACCCTTGGGCGCGAACCAATCTCGTACGGACACACCGTAATTCCCGCTCGTTGGAGCCTCATCTGAAAAATGAAGCAAAATTAAAGCTTGCTTCTTTTTGGTTCTAGTGAGATGTTCCATTCCATGAATTTTCGGGGCTTTGATGAAATCTCACGCTTTGCCGGGGTTCTCCTCAATCTTTGAGGTTGGGGACCGAAGATGTGTCCACGAGGGGAAAACATGGAATTCAAGGGGCCATACAGGCATGTTGATGCACATGCCGTTGTCGGCTGACGTACTGCGCACCAGACAGGGTGCTGGCATGGAAAGGGATGGCGAACATTGTGCAGAAAACAGGCATCAAAGGGCTAGGCAGCGTGGTGGGGGTGGACATTTCTGCCGCCTGGAAACGCTCTCTAACCCTTTTAAGGCTTTACGAATAGTGCCCGTTGCCTCGCGATCCCCCTACATCCTTATGTCCGCTTACATACAGGTGCCGGGCGATGCCTAGGCTCCAAGCTCCTCTAGCGAACTCCTTCGGCTATCTCAGCTCCCCGCCCCTCTCAGCTCGACTGGTGGTCCCGTGGTCTAATGGCCTTGGACCTAACAGCTGAGAACGATTGCAGGCCATTGATCCATCAAAATCTTATATATCCGTCACAGCCACCCTATTCCTCAGGGTTGAACTCGGGCACAGCCAATACCTCTTGGTTCGTCGTCAATCGCCCATTGGAGTCCGGCGCGGCCATTGATGAAGCTCAACTGTGTCCGAGCATGGGTGAAGCTGACATGACGGATAGCCGGGTCCGTGGGAATTGCGAGACCAGGCAACCAGGCACCGACAAGGCAACGACCCTGAGCGCAACGCCGGGCTGTGTCTGTTCTTGGAAAAGAAATGGTTTGCAGATTGGTTCTTACCCCTGGCCTGCCTTTGCGGCTCATTTCCCGGCAATTGAATCGTCTGATACTGTTGGTAAACCCTGGCGGTTTCCAGTGCTCCCCAGTCGCCCGGATACGCTACCCACCCAACCGCCAGAATGCGGGCCAACGGAGGGCCGTGGCCGGGGATCCGGGATCCGTAGCCCGTGTGGCGCTGGTTAGCCACCGTCCTCCCCCAGACGGCCTGAGCCCACCTCCCGGCTCGAGCCGTTTGGGAAAATGCACAATGATTTCGGTGACCGCGGTGAAGGAAAACAAGGGTTCCGCGTGCATGCTCTCTTCACATCTGCCTGCTCCTGGCATGCTGTACCGCTCGGGCCGGACGACTCCAACTCCCCGTGAGGGTGTCCTCGTGTCCTACCTTTATACTGCGCCGCCAGGCTGACGACGATGGCTGCCCGTGCCTCGTCGCAACCGTACTATCAGACATTGGTGTTTCGGTCGCCTCGTTTGCTGAAGGAGTAGAATCCATAGACTTTTTGGGAGCAACTTGTTGCATTCGTAAGATTAGGGTGGCTGGGGCGCGTCCTGCTTCCATCGCAGTCCTTTGAGACGCCGGGAGCAGAACTGCCTGAAGTGGCATCAGGTACCTCGGCGGCATCGGACAACGCCAACCTGCAATGATTCGTTTGACAGGGAAGCCCCGGTACGTGGTGCCAACCAATCAATATGCGCATATTGCACTTATCAGATGAACCGCCTGAATCTGCGATGTGGTGCTATTGGTTGTTCTGGCCGTTGTGAGTTGATGCTGATTGGGCGAAACTCGTCTACCCTCGGTCATCTCGCCACAACCATCCATGAGCGGATGCCTTCCCTATATCGCCAAAGCATTGCAATTCGAAGACTGGGGAACGTGTAGAAATTCACTGCTTTGCTTCTGGCGCCGGTTAACCCGGTCAGTAGGAGTGGCCATGCCGGCTGGAATTCACGAAAGCACCTGCAGAGAACATAGCGACTAATGACCGGCTGCATCGCCGATCTTCCGGGCCGGGCCGTACTGCATCACGGAGCTGTCACGCGACCTCATACAACTGTAAGTGCTTAAGGTGTAAAGGCTTCAACTTTTGAAATGAGCCAGACAACGACGGAAACCAAAGGCCGTCCCGCCTGCGGTTTTGTTTCCGCACACATAGGGGGTGGCTAGGGTGCAAACGAATGTACCCTCCTGTAATATATTTTCTAGCAGCAATAAAAACTTGAGTTTGGAGTTACAACATTGTGCAACAAGCACATAGCGCGGCCCTGGCGCCCACCCTAATGGCCACCAGAGATAACGGATATAGTAGACGCACAAAGCAACTACCCTGATTGATTCTTTCCAATCGATTTTTCTGTACCGACTGCTTGAACTTCCAGACCTGCATGCTTTGCGGGGAGAGCCGGACGGGAAAGAAGTTTGCCAACGTCCCAGCCATGCCTCAAGTTGACAAGTACACAAGCAAGCGCCGATGATATAACTCGGCCTCAACAGTCGCTCATATGTCAAATACGCCAGGCGCCACGCTTCCCAGAAAGTCAACCTACCCGCCCACAACCGTCAGGGACCTTCGGCTGGAACATCCGGGACGATCACATCATCATCGTCCCCTGTTTGTGGCTGCGTCGCGGAAACGTCGCCGGTACCAAGGATTTCCATTTCATATTGCGGTGGCACGCCAAATTGTCTCGTAGACTTATCGTACGTTAGCCAGTTGCCCGACGACGCAAGGCGGCAACCAAGCCAAAGACACCTATCCTGACGCTCTTCGGTCATCGAAGCCACCTCAAAGTACTTCTCGTCATCATCAACTTTCATAGATGTGAACCAGTCGTCAGGGTAGTACTTATCAACCCACAGCAGCCCGCGTTGCGCAAAGTCTTCAGGCAAGGGCCTGGGAGTTTCCTTGTTAGGTCGCGGGAAATCTTCTGACTCGATCCTGTCCACCGACAGGCACTCGTTCAGGAGAGTGTTGAGCACCAGCGAAATGAGCTTCCAAGGCATCCTGGCTTCAATGTAACCCATTGCTGTTGGAAATTGCGACATATGGTACAGAAACGAAAGCGTGACGTGTAGGTAGGGGTTGACGTTCGTGTCCCCGAAGCGGAGGAAGACGACATTGTGGGTGCGAGCAGCGAAGTCGAGGGCGTCAAGGAACTTCTGGCTTGTAACGGATGTCTCAGAGTCGTCCATCTGCACGTCGGTATCTCCAGTGCGACTCGTTTTAATGGCCATCATAATGGAGTTCGACTCGCTACCATATTCAAGCATAGCGCATCCCAGCGCAATAGCGATATAGTATCCGTTATCCATCCATCGCCTTGTGTTGCGTGCAATATGCCCGTCAAGGCTGCTAATAAACTCGTTCACTGAAGGCGCAAACTGATCGCCACTCTTTCCAGAAAAGAGAATCCCGTGGGCACGAACGAACGCAGCATCAATCTCCTGCAACCGCGTCGGAGTGCCATTAAGGTGCGGATCGAAGAGCGTCATGATGCTTTCCCGAGCGCTTAGAAAGGGGATTGGAACACACAGGCTCTTTGCGTAGTAGAAGAGCTGTTGCAGAGCGTTTGGGCGAGCCAGGATAGCGAGGTGGTGATACAGACGGCCTGTTGTCGGGGCTTTATCGCTTGCTTTCGAATACCAATGGCGTGAGACAGACGTCCACACCTCACGGTCCCTCAGGTTGTCATCTTCAATGGCCATTCTGCAATTGTCAGCCAGGGGTTCGAGATAGGAGAAAATGGAGGAGTGAAGCTAGACAGAAGGATGCGATTACTCACCGGTAGCGTCCTAGATCGCCCAAGCACTCGATCCAGGTGTCCTCAAACGTCGGCACCGTCTCATACAGCAACGCCATCATAGAATATGCCAGGTAGATAAAGGTCAGCATGTGCTCCAGCGATGCCGGTAGACGATGACGCAACAATTCAAGGAACGAATGGATCCCGTGCCTCCACATGCGGGCTGGCATGGCGTACTTGCTGGCGAGCCGCCGGAGAGCCGGGCTAGCTGACGGATGCTGCGATGCTAGGAAGAAGTCATGATGTTCGTGCAATAGAGTTCTGTGCAAGGCGATCAGGGCCTGCCATTGTTCGTTGTTGAGTTTTGGGCTCGTATCCTTGGTCGAACTTTGTGCATTATCGACCTCTATGCACTTGCTTTCGACCATGACGAGGCCAGCATATATACCCTTTACCTCGGCAACTAGCTGTTCTTGACTTATGGGACGAGTTTCAGGCTGTTTAATCATGGCTTCTGTATTGCCTTCAATAATGCGATACTCAAAGGTACGACTCGGGGTGGCTTTCGAAGAGTCGGTTGTTTCTCGGTCCGTTGAGCGCCCTGCGTCAGCCTTGCGAGGCTGAGAAGTGCTCTCATCTGGCGTCCATAGTCTGCCAGACTTCAGGCCCGGACCTCTTTGAAAGTCACTCTCATCGCCGCGACTGGCAATAGAGGTATGCGGCTGTTGGCGGGCGCGAGACCGCTTCGGTGTATTTGACTTGTGATCCCCATCTTTTCTCTTATTCTTCTCTGAGACGGACGGGCTACCGGCGCGGACCCTGTCTGCGCCGTCACCCGGGAGCTGAGCGGCTATTTCGACATTTTTCGTTGACTGCAAACCGGATTGGACCTGAGGTTCGTCGGACGCGGGTGGCGGTTGTCGTTGTTGTTGTGGTGGTGGAGTTGCTGGTGGTGGTGGAGGATTCGGCTGCGTCTTTCCCCGTTGACGGCCTTTTATTCTAAGGCGGGGAAGGTCAGCTCTGAAGACGAATCTCTGCTACAAACGACATACTTTAATACAGTCTGTTTAATCAAATCGTTTCCTGCGGCGTCAAGCCTACCATGGCCGAGCTCTTCGAAGTGGCTTGCGACGTTTTCTTGCGTTGCGTCTGGGCGGAAAACATGACGGCATTCGGGGGCGGGACATGTCCGTTGTTCCGTATCGTTGGCGCGTCTATAACCAGTGATTAGGTTGGTCAAGTCGAGGGCGACGCCGTGAGGTTTTGAGGTCATAGTCAATTGCGACCGTGCAGCAATTGTACCCAAGGATTCGGAGGTCGTGGTTGAGCTCGGTCCGAAATAGTTCCAGGACTGGTGGCAATCTCTGGGAGATGGAAATCGAGCTGGGAAAAAAGTATATGAAGTCTGGTCCCTTCCTCTCTCAATATAGAATTTGGGCTTTGTTTGTCGAGAGCTTGCGGACTACGCCGCAAATTTTGGAGAGAAGATGAGGCTGGGGGACTTAGGGACAGAGCGATCGAGAAGAGGAAGCCCAAGACACGGAAGTGCAGCCTGGTGAGTGCAGACATGCGAACGTGCGAACCAACTATCCCCACCCCCTTGGCCCACCCTGGAAGCATTGAGGTGGGCAGCCACTCTGCTAGTACGGACCTGACCTAGCCTGGCCGGTTGCCTGCAGAGCCTCAAAGGCGAACCAGGCGAACCGCCCGCTCAGCACATCTTTCGGGGAGGAGCGCATGCCCCAAACAGCCGCAAGCACCCCCAAACACATACGCGCCCGGCTCCCTCCCCATTTGACCACGTCGCTGTTGCTTCGTGCACCATAAGAAGCCAATCCCTCGCCCTCGCAGCCCAAAGAAGGGGCTCCTCTGTCTTCAACCAAAAAGGTCTTTTGTCTGTCGATGCCGAACCCAAGCCCAAGCTGACATGGCGGCCCTGCTTATTTCCATCAGTTTTCATGTCAAGAAAAGGACCGCGCTGGCGGGTTTCGACCGCGTCGCCCGCACTGCCGACGAGGCGATGTGGTGGTGGTGGCCCAGCGGCGTCATCACGACTCAGAATCCCCGGCTGCTCTGCGGACATTAGTTGAAGAGGGGAAAAGCTGGCTAAGGCCGTGCTCTTTGAGAAACATGCAGTTTAGTAGCAATGCGCTGTGCATGCCTTCCACCTGCGTTGCGTCATTCAGTGTCAAGCGCACCTATGTGACCACTCGAGCGAGTCTAGTGCAATTCTGGCCCAGCGGGAGAAATGCATGTTCGGCGCTGACAACGGCACACTCATATCAGCGCATTCCCCGTCGTTTGGTCATTTGTGCCGCCTAGTCCTACTTTATGTTCCCGACAGTCGCGTGAGCCCGCTTCTATCCGCTGTTCGTACTTAACGGGTTCAAGGCTCGAACTTCCCAATTGAGCCTTTCCGTCTCATGCTGTTTACCGTTTCGCTCTTCACAATCATGGCTTCCTCTGCAAGGCTCCCAAGACTCTCGTCGGGCACACTTTCGGTGTCGTGCTCTCCTACTGAGTCGTGAGGAATCTGCTCAAAGTCCGCTTCCAACATACACTGTTGTCTCCGCGACATATGCCTCGCTCTCCGAGACGACGACGACGCGTCCAACGTCTTGCTGTACTTCATCACGAAGTAAGCCGCGGTGTACCTTTGCGCCTATTAGCTCCCGTGAGTCATCGGCTCCGGGGTTCCGCCGTCCCGCTATTTCATTCCGCCCGGGCTGAGATGGTTTCCTCGTATACCTCATGCCACGCAGCAAGCTCAGTTTCCTAGGGAAGGTGGACGCCGATACTCGGAAATCGAGAACTACCCAAGTTTTCTTTTGGTTCTAGCAATGCAAAGTCTCAGCCGGATTCCTCCTGTCATAGGAACTTTTCGCCATCGTTCAAGCCTGGGCTCAAGTGGCGCTGGTATAACGGTGTTCTAGTTGCCACACCGTGTGACTCAGCCACAGCCAACATCTCCTTGGAGCTGCATCTCCGTCGGCGACGCCGCCTTTTGCAATCAACGACGTCGAATTCGCCCGGAACGCTTAGAAATTTTCTTCCCACAGCCCCAATCGTACAAATCTTTTCGCAATACGAGACTAATCACTCAGCACCGTCGACACCTTCACAGCTGAAAGCTGACAAAACGATAGACGCCTAGATGTGGCAAGCCCACTACAGAGAACTCGGAAGAGATTGGTCGCTCCAAGGCTCGTATTGTCATCCTATCAAGGAAAAACACCCCGCCTCGCGTCGAAATTTGCCTTCATTCGGGCCTTATTTGAGATGGAGTTTATGCCGCCCTTTTCCGGGATTCGGTGAATATCCAGGCGTCAGGCGTCAGATGCCTCGGTGACTCGACACGGCTGATGTGTTACTGGCTCGTGCAAGGCCGTGATAGGCATTCTGTTATCCAATGCAGGTGGCTACTTGTCTTGGATCCAGATGCCTTCATTCATGTTGTCACGACATGTCCAGAAAAGGGGGTGTGTTACCGAAATACCGGTTCAGGGGTAGGGGGTTCCAGACGTGGATATTCTCCCCTCAAGACTTCTGCCTAGCGTTCGGCACGTACACGCTGAGATATTTTAGCCGGGAAACCACAAGGCAGCCGAGCAACAAGTGGATACCAGCCAGCCATGTTCAGATTTTCACAACACCGATGAGGCAGCTGTGGTAAGCTGGTGGCCTGGTTGTGTCTTATGGCATGGCGATATTCCCGATGATAGGCGATGAAGAAGTAAGCCCCTGAGGCGTTCTTTCATCGGCCAGTCGAAGTGCAAGACGTTGCATGTGATGAGACTTTGGTTTGCCTCCTTAACAGGATGGAGATGTTAATCTCCGTGAATCTTGTCAGTTTCAGGCAGAAAAGTACTCGTCATCGAAGGGGTGGACCTGAAAGCCTCTTTTGTGAGGCTTGAAGAAGCTACCATCCTTTGCGGCGGCCTCCGAGAACGGATTTCGGTCAGAAACAGCATTATGTTTTTCTTTCTTTTGCTGTTGTTTTTGTATCCCTCAACTCGTGACAAGGTCTTGTTTTCAATAGCCTACTCGATATCTTGGACAATGGAGGCCAATAAGTTATGTCAAATGCTCCGTAAAAGAAAAGTTCCGCCTACCAAGGTTATATACCCAATTAACTTCCTAGGTCCATTCTTCTCGGGCACGAAGGAGGACACTCGTGTTCAGTTGACAACAGCCAAAACAAACCATTAGCCAGAATTAGTCGCTCTGTATATTTTAGTAGTTTTATTTCCCTTATCTGAGATTTGTTAACGTTGAGTGCATGCATGTTGTAGAGTTCCTTACCCAGAGTTACAATCTTCACAATCCGGATGCCACATAGAGCCCATAAATCATAATATTGGTTTTTTCGAATTTGAAGTATTATCAACCCTTTGTCCACCTACTTGGTCTTAATCGTTGGGGGAACTGATTTTCAGATGATCGGTAACGCCTAACAATATACACTAGCCAACGACAAAATATACGGGTAACATTCGCTCGCTATGAACATTAGCAACTCAATGAAGCCTGATTTTGAGGACTACCACAAGAGTGTTAAGCGCGACTGATTGTAATGGTTAACAAGACATGGCTCGTGATTGCAACCCAGTCGTTGTCTGGTGCCCAACCACTTTCAAACACGAAATCGACTGACAGCACTGCCAGTACTCAGACCAGTCAGTACCTTTGCTGTATTTTGTTCTGAATTTGTGACACCTTGGGTCACCCTTGCAGAGTAGCGAAGTCGGATACTACAATGCTTCTGAATCGCCCAGTGCAATTGTTGAATATCTTTGAATGAGAGCGAAGCGGCTGCTGAGTTTGGTAACGCAGGTCTTTTCTTCATCCTATCTTTTTCTTCCTTTTCTATAAAGGTTCCCCAACAAAATTAACCAACAGCAGCCGCATGGTTTTCTGAATAGAAATTGCTTCTGTCAGAACCAATATGCCTGTTGGCTCCCATTCATTCAAGGTGGCAATAGTTAGGGAAAGACAGCGTGTACTTGCCCATTCCGAGAGTTCGAAGTCAAACCCTGTCCCGACAAGGGTCCGAGATTGAACCGGTCCTCGGTGAAGCACCTAGCACGGGAGAATTGTTCTACCCTATTGGTCCGACTGACAAGTGGATACATTCCAATCCACATTTTCCGCCTTCCTCAATCGCCGCATGATTGAGTTCCTCGGCACAACGCTGCTTTGAACCACCATCATGCCACCTGTGCGGCAGCGCTCTCATTTCTTCTGGACCTCGGGGCTTGAATGGATTACTCTCGTACAAATGAAACGGACGATCAAGTCTTCTTCATTTCTGGGCGAGCAGACCTACTCTCTCCGCGTCGGACTAATCCACTCATCCGCGTTACGACACATCAAGGGCACGACGGGAATCAAAGGAGGCCAACCAGGCGATGCAGAGCTGTCTGCCTTCACCCTGTGATCGTGTCTACAGCATCTGGAGATTTCGGCGACGCCCCAACCGCCCCCATCTCACCACTACCAGCCGTTCCTGGTGCTGGGCGACGGCACGTAGCCTGGAGAGCCCGCCACCGTTATGCAGCAATCTCCTCATGTTGACTGACAATGATATTGCCTAAGAGGCAACAGGAGGCAACTCCGGCGCATGACCGAGACGCGCCTCTTCGTGTTCGCTCATGGCTTTTTCAAAACAGGCAACCGGCCGCCATCGCAGAATCCCGGCTTCCAGTCGGTGAGAGACCACGAGAATGGATGCTCGTTTCCGAAAGCGAGGCACATCGTCAAAGAGACCCGGCAATCAGCCCTGTGTGTGACCGAGACTTGGACGGCTGCAGCCGGCGCCAACAAACGACATCGCATAAACACAATTCCGTGGGGCTACAATCTTTGAGCAAGCGCTCAACAAGGCGTTCCGCAACCAGTCAATGCGGCAGGCAGACCCGCGATCGCTACTGCCGCTAGTCGCACTTTCTTTGAGTCTCGAAGCTCCCCTGTAGGCGTCCAACGCCTCGCCATACACCATTGACAAGTGTCTTTCTTATCAAACTTGATATTATGATACTTCCGCGCGGCGAGTTGCCGCCCCCGAGACCGCCTCGTGATGGTCCCTGGTCGAGGTCATTGGTGGCCATGCCGCCATTCACACAGTATCCGTCCTTGCAACACCATGGCAGGGTAGCTGCTTCTGACCCGTTGGCAAGGCATCACCGGAATTCATGGTCAATGTGTTGCCTGCGCTAGGGGACGGATGACTTGGTATCAGTCTGAGAAGGTGCTTTGCATTTTTGTTTGTTCGTCCCCTTGTCCGTCCGTCGCCGCTGGTCTTCCATTGAGGTTTCAATTGGTGACCATGATGGATGCCCAGCCAAGGCTGTTGTTCTCCCTTGGCTGCCTTGATCATTCAACAGGCATCACGTTTGCTTGCTTTATCTATCTAAGATGAGGGATGCAAACTGTTTCTTTTGGTCTTGGTTTTAAGCAGAGGTAAGGCATCAACGCCCGCATCTGTGATGATCTCGTTGGGAGCAGCCCCTTGCTGATTGGATGCGTACCCTCCCAGCACCAACAACGTCCTTATTGAAATGCCTATTGAGTTGCCTCGATTAGACACCGGGAAGCCAAACATGGTGTGTTGGCTGGTATTAGCGGTTCTCAGGGGTTCGCTTTGGCGTTTGACGCGCACCCCTGATTTTGATGCGTTCACAGCCGTTTCTTTTTTTGGCCTTCCCTGCGCCATCACTCTCGTCTACTACGCCTTGCTGGCACTGACTGCCATTTGTCACTCTGGGGCTGAAACTGTAAGGAAGTACCTGTTCCTTCACACCACAGACCCTCATTGATAAGCCCAGATGGTGGGTGGTCATGTTTTGATGCCCAGTCACCAAGGCAAGCTGCAGAAGTCTCCTCGGAGTAGCAAACAACGACGCTGCCTTCGGCTTTGATTCTAGCCGACCCGTGTCTGTTGGGCCCCTGACGAGGCAGCAACTCGCAGCCACCCCCTTTTTGTGTGTGGTACAAACTCATTATATCCGGGACTATGCAAACGAATTGCCGCATGAGGGCCTAGCAGCCGGTCACGGAAGAATGACTGTGCCCCGTGCCGGCGGCGACGTTGATGGGGTGGATCACCCGAGGCGGCCCAAGATCGCGTAGTCCGATCGGGCCGGCGCCCGCAGCAACTCCGCCATCTCCCCCGACCGAATCGAACGCCCCGAGCAGCCACCGGTGGTTTCCGATGCATCTGCAAGCACACACCTGCACATATGCATACCTACGAGATGATTCCGGACTGGAATTGTAACCGAAAATTGGCACTTTCGGATCGTCGCAACATCTGGCAGCATGCCGTCTCAATCAAGCCGGTTCTTGCGAGAAGGACATCCACAACGGCGTCCAACTTTCGGTCTGGCTTCGGTCGTACAAAAAGCTGACCGATGTTTCACAGTTCTGCAACAACAGCCATTGGAAAGCGGGCGCTCGCGGCCTCGATGACAGAACTCACTTTTCGCCTATCAAATGCTGTTCAAAACCATGCCCCCAGGCTTCGTTTCCCGGGCTTCGGCTTGATCACAAGAACGAGAATTCCTGTCGCAGCGTCGTGGCGCCACAAGGGAACGAGCCGATAGCGGAGACCGGCCTGCCCACCATGCAGCCTGAAAAGCCACCCGACAGCATCATATTGGTCTCTTCGGAGCGGGCCTTGATTACAAAAGCTGCGTGGACGCATGGCGCGCTTCACGTGCGCCCTGCAAATCCTTCGGGCACGAACGTGTTTTATTCTAGGCCTGCTTCCTCGTCAGTTATTCCTTCGACAATCGTGGCAATCCACCATTCGGAGTTTCAAAGGCCAGGGCCGAAAAGGCGCACCAACGTGACCCGTCACAAGACCAACACGTGCATGTTGGGGTTGGAAGTAGGGCTGTTTATTCAGGGCTGTAGATGCCTTCTGGTCGCGCTGTGGACACCTTCTTAGCTCGAGTTCCAAAAACAACCTTGTATGGTACACATACGCGTCGCTAGTGTCCGCGGATGCAGGTGTACAAACCCGATGATGCAAGTATGGATTCTCGCGCTTGCTGTATGATTTGTGACCAACTCCGGATACAAGGCGCTCCATCAGACAGCTGCGCCCCTGATTGGATGTCTTCATCTGAAGCTATAGACCAGGGGTGGTGGGTTTAGGCAAAGACGGTTCTGCCAGGGGGATGGAAGATGCTAAGCTACTTGTCGACTGAGAGGAGAGGCATAAGCTGCCATCCATTAGCCCATTGCTCGCGGCCTCGAAACGTGTCTCCACGGCCAGCGTAGCAGCGGCCACCTTGGCCGGCCGACATTGCATCGCGCTCCGGAAGAGCCCGCGGGAAAGACCCTAGTGGGGGCCGCGGAGAACAATCTTCAACGGAACTCGAGAGCCTTATCCGGGTTCTAGGATAGCCCCCGTTCATCCCGGGGAATCTACTTCTAGCTTATGGAAACCAGGATGGCAGCCCCGGCAGTTGAGTGTTCGACGACGATCGGCAAAGAAGGCAACGCCTCAATAACGTGGCCGTACTATCGGCTCAGGGCACACAAAAGACGAGAGGATCCACGAGAAGCGAGGCAATGAGCAAGGATGCCTATGGAGGAGCTGTAGGCTCTACTAGTTGGGGTTGCATAACCTCGATGAGCGTCAGAGTAGAGCCCTTGGTGGGAATACTCATTTAGGCAACAGCTTCCTCTTGCGGATCCTCTTCACAAGTGCAAGGGCAGCTGCTGGACTTCGATCCGTCTCGAGGCTGCTTTTGCGTTCTTGGCTCAACGGGAAAGGCGGACAGCATCATTTATGTCAGACCCGTGAATGGTTCTGTCTCGGTCTCGTCAGATCCAGGGGACACAAGTAAATATCAATTGAAATTAACCTTGAGCGGATCAGTCGCACAAAGTCGCCGTACTAGCAGGATCATGCTGCCCCGCAACATATGGCACAGAATTACGACATGCATCAGTGGGACACAAACCACAGCATGAACCTGAGGGGCTCTTGGCTCCCTCTGTGAACGGCGGTGGGATACGGGATGGGCGCACAAGTTTGATGAGACACTGACGCCTTCGTCAAACGCACGCCACGGAGCCCACTTTCTATTCGGATAGTCAAGATGGCACACTGCAATAGACGCCTTGTCATACTTCCACTCCAGCCTTGACGCCTTGATGTTTACCGAGGTCATCATCCGCTGTTACGGGCTAGGTTTCACGGGAGCCACGCCTCGCGAAGCTGAAAACTTGGTCGCGGCTTCTCAATTTTCAAAGCCCTAATCTCTGAGCCAAGCATCGTTTCCTTGTGACCAGGACAAGGATAACCGAGTCTTGGAACCTCGTGTGACCAGGGTCGACGGTGTAGGAACCGGCATCCATGCAGGCTTTGAAGTAGGCAACGAGGGGCTCTTACATATTGAGCCTACAGTAGACACCGATTTATCGGTGAACACGTCTATGAATCAAGGCAGAGATGCCGGGTTCAAAACTCTGCAAGCTATGGCATGGTAGCGGTGAGTCCAGCGCCGGTGCGGAAGCAACCACCGATGCTAGTGTCGGATTCACTCCAAGCGGCAACCGCGGTTGTGCTCTATTTCAGTAGATTACCGTCGGCCTGAGCCGCGTACAGCAAAAATGTCGGTCTGTCGGCTTCCTAGCAAGATGAGCGGTGTAGGTGGACTAAGGACGAGCTAAGAAGACCTAACCCTCGCTACCCCTCCAGTTCATGGATGTAGGTCCGTGTCCCATTGTGCCCCTCATGGCACCGAGACACAATTTCTACGGCCTCGGCGTCACGCCTGGGAAAACGTACATCCAGGGCTTGAAAACCAACCGCCCCGGCATTACAGACACACGCCAAACAATGCACTCTTCCCTGGCTCGGGCAAAAGTACAATGAAAGAGGCGTTGGGCCGCATCAATTTGCTCAGAGGCCCCACGTTTGTATGCAAGCTAGATAACAGGGCGGACTGCTCATGCACGGGCAACAGCACACAAAGGACCATACAGTTGGGAGTTGAACGATGCTTGCTTCTTCTCGAATTTACCCACAATGCATGTGCTGTTCGACGTAAGGCGTCCGAGCCAAAACTAATGAATCACGCCAACAAGGGGGTGAGGAAAGACGCACCCTCAACGGTTCAACGGAGTGGAACCCGATTTGGGACGTTGCGATGGTAGACTGAGAGAAGTGCATCGAGAGCGCCCGCCTAGAGCAGGCCCCAAATATCTCGGGCAGACGCGGATCTGATAAGATGTGCACTCGTGGTCAGCAAGACAACCAGATATAGGCCCTAGTCTTCAGAATTTCAAACGCAGCCTGGCCTTAGTTACATACTGGTCGTTGAGATCTCAACACCGATTTAGCCCTATGGCTAAACCGGGTTGCCTTACCTGAAAGGCTACACCGCAGAGCTTTACCTACGCCCATTTGGTTACTGGTAACATCATATCCTTGAAGACTACGTCCGAAGGGCGAGGAAGCCCTATTCAGAATGTTTGGAGCGTGATACACTACATGAGCCTTCGAGCCTTCGGATGTGGCGGCTAATGGCACCGCCGAGCCGCCACGGCCCAGTAACTTGACGTGCTTGCTTATGAGCCGTCCGATATATGCCTCTAGGTTACGTAATGACGTATATGTTTGTGCTGTGATGTGATGCTCAGACGTCCTGTGGTCCGGATGAGAAAGTCAGTGTTACTAGAGTTCAGTCAGGGGATCGTCCGATGTTTGGCAACGAGAACGTGATCCAACCTCATCACGAACTTCTGCAAATGTCCATGGCAAAAGAAGTGGTTGCCTGGGTTGAGTGGGAGACGATTTCCGAAAAGAATTCTGTCCAAATAGTATTTTCTTCTACATGGAAGATTGGAATGACGAGAGCTTTCTCGGCGAAAGGCTGCGAATCGAATACGTGTAGGTCATACCTGAGGCTCAGCTGCCGGTAATTTTCAAGATCAGAGTGAACCTATGCTTCAATAAGATCATCACTATCACTCGAGAACTACTACTGGTCTTTACAGCACAAAAAGAAAGAAAGAAAGAAAGAGAGAAAAAAAAAGAAAAAAACAGAGTCTGGGCGTGATCGTGTTCTCATGGTCTTGAATGGTCTGGAGGGAATGAACGAGATAGAATGTATCCAAAGTCTTGAAAACAATGTGCGGCCGTGGAAAATGATCAACAGAACTAGATTGCCAATCTGATTCATTGTCAGGATTGACTCTCTGACTCTCTCTATACCTTCAGATAGCTTGACTCAAACAACCCTCTGTCATGCATGCCCTCTCTCCCATGTCCATCGTCCTCTTACTCATCGCAATCACTTACCTCCATCTCCGCCAGTTCCTCACAATCCAAATCCACAGCTTTCCATGTTTGGATCGAAAGTCTCGCCCCCGCAAGGACCAGCCTGAACTCTGGTCCCTCGACCCCTTCTCCAAGACCAAGATCAATGTCCACACCTTCTCCGATGCCTACACTACGGCGGGCCTCGTAGAGATGCCTCCCGACATTCGGGCTATCGTGGCGGGCAAGTACCGTACTTCTACAAACACCAACACACCCGGCTCACGAGGCGCCTAGGAGGCAGACCTCGCTGAGGCTGCCCCCAAGACATCGGTCGTAGAGATCGTGGCAGAGAGTAAGCTGTTCAATGGCATCGTCAAGTTCGAACTCAATCGGACAAACAACACTCTCCCCAACGGCGACATGGCGGCCGGGGCGGTGTACCAAATGGACTCCTCGACGAGGGCGCACTCCGTGCTTTTGGCAGATAAGTCAATGATGCCATAGTGTTTCCTGCCCTTCGGCATCGATGGGATAAATTCTCTAACGGGAGCCTGTAGTTGACCAGCATCGCACCAAATACATTCAAAAAGCTGCCCATCGACGCGAGTGGCAGGCCAGGTGCCATGGTACCCACCCCCAACAGCTCGCCTGAGAGCGACTTGGTGTTTGACGTGTCGGGGAACACGTCCATCACCAATATACAGAAATCTGTGATCAAGATCGATCCGGCGGGCAATATCACCAAGCTGGCGACAGTGCAGGGGTCGACTTCGACGGCGTTGGTATGGACGCAAAGGGACAGGAATGATCCATATGCTAGCAGCAGCCAAGGCATCATCTCGTCCATCATCGTCTAAACAAAGGCACATGACTCAGGGCCAAATCACAGGAAAGATATTACACAAACTCAAAATTCTATTACATCATATATATCATATAGCTGCGTTTCTACGCCCAACGCATGTTTGTTTGCTTCTTGCGAACCTAAGTTGTTGTTAGCAAAGGACAGCTCTCTTCGGGCGAACGGTACTTACAATAGGTCCTAGCACCGCAACACCGACAGTGAGCGCGAGAACGGTCGAAATCAAGCTAATCTTGTTGAAGCCTCTACCAAGGATATCGAAAGTGAAGCTGGGGGCGACACGGCTGCCAAACACGTCGACACCGTACGCGAAGACCAAGCTGGTGCTCTCCACAACGGTAGGCGAGGTGATGATGTTCTTGACGCCAATGACGTCGCGTTGGTGGGTGATGACTTGCCTAGGATCAATCTCCAGGGCCGGGTGGTACTTGATCAAGCCTTCGGCCTCCATCTCGGCAGGAGTCGGGTCACGTCCGACAGGTCGGCGCGGCTCAAGGAGTTGGCGCGGAAGTCCGACAATAGCGTGGGACTGGGGCAAATAGCCGAGGACGTGACGGCTTGTAATACCCTGGCGCGTCTGGGTGACGGCCAAGGCAGCTAGAGGAGCAGAGAGGATCCAAGCTTGACTGATAACTGACGGGAGAGGGGCACCAGTGGGAGTATCGACGGGCTCGGTTGACGAGAAGTTTGCAGCATCACCCAGCGGGCCTCGGTCATCGGCGTAGTCGCTCTCGTACAGATCGGAGACAACGAGTTGGTTACCCTTGAGGGATTGGCCGGAAAGAGGCTGACCGGCGTCGTCTTTGAGGGCGTACTCACCAAAGAACGTGCACACGAACCAGTTCTCCGCCAGAGTGCACTCGATGTTCTTGCTGCCATCAACTCCTTCATGAGTAGCGGTGTGAAGAACCAGGCCCGAAATTGAGTCAACAAGGTAGATGTTGAGAGTCGACTGAGCGGCATTGTACGCGGAGACAACAATGGTATTGGGGTTCAAGTACTTGTACTTAACCCTTCTGTCGCCTAGAACGCGTCCAATGGAAGCAATGGGGTCGTGGGTACGTCGTGTTGCAACATTGACAATTTCGTAGCCTGAAGGGGGAGCAAACTCCCAGGCAACCTGCTCCTTTCCGGTGCCATCCTCGATGATGTAGGTCAGACCCTTGAGTTCGCCCTTCAGGCCGCGTACGACAACGGTCTGCGTCGGCGCCCATTCAGCAGGAACATCGCCAATGGCGCCGCCGTAGCCAACAGGCGCAAGCCACTGGCCAGATGCACTGTCGACAACGACGGCAGATTGTGTTTGAACCCAGGAACCCTGGGGCATGGAATCAACCATCTTTCCAGTGTCGGATTTGGCAATCACGTACTCCCCGAAGTAGCCACGTACGGTAACTTGAGACTTCGCATCCTCAACGAAGATTCCCTGAACATCCCAAGCATCCCATGAAGGAATCTGGGCAGCGTGGAGCTTCCAGATGACTTTTCCATGCTTGCCAATGTCGATACCGAAAAGCTTGCCGCGTCGGGTGACCAGAATGGCAATCTTGTTGAAGCCGAAAGCATCACGGACGAGTCCTTCCGTCTTAGAGGAAAGCTCGGCTCCAGTGATGCTACTGACCAGGCGTTGGGGAATGGATGCGAGATAGTCCGGCAGGTAAGCGAGGTCATCAAAGTGACGCTTAACACGGTGGATATAGGCGGACAGAACGTTGTCGTGGGCCTCCGCCTCGAGGGTCTTGGCCAGGTCCTCGCTCTCGGGGATCTCCGCGAACGCAGCAGCTACACCGCCAGTGAGGCCTTCGGGACGGATCCAGGCCTGCTCCCCGTTGCGGACTAACACCCAGTCGTCCAAGGTGGTAACGGCGGCGCAGCGAACGGCAAAGTTGTCGGCAGCCTTCTTGATGACCTCCGAAACAGCATGGAAGGCAGTGATGCTTTCCGAACCTTCTTTGAACGCCCACCTTCCAAGGACAGCATGCGAGCTCGACGACGTCAGGATAACTTCCTCCTGAGTAATGCGAGTAAACCAAACATTGGCACCATCCGAGCTAGTCGAGAACGCGCCCAGGCCCGGAAGTACAGGCAGCTCATGATGTTTGGTCACTGCGTTGGTCTTGATGTTGACGTGGTAAACCTCGCCCTTGTGGCTGTCAGCAGATCTGCTGTGGACCAGGAAATGCGGCTCCGCGTTGAGGTGATGCGGGGCATGGACAGCAACGTCCAGCGTCCTGGGGAACGGCAAAGCAAATTCCTGCTTTGACTTCGTGCCCAAAACATTGACCTTCAGCTTCGTGTGATCGCTGTCAAGCCAGGCGACAATGGGAGACGCTGAGTTGGCGCCCACAAACATAACGTCCCTCTTGTCTGTAACGTCGCCCTTGCTACCGAGGCTGATGTCGTCGATGCGCTTGCCAGTGAGAGTGTCGTGGACAGACACCCGCACAGCCCACATGCCGTCAGTACCGTAAAGGCTGACCACGAAGATCTTCTCGATGTTGTTCGAAACCTGGAGAGGGCTGGTGTTGCTGGCATCCTTGAATTCCCAAACCACGCTGCCGTCGCCGCCATTGAGTCTTCTCAGGACCGTAGAACCATCTTCGTCTTCGAAGAGCGCCAGAACATCCTTGCGACCGTTCTCCGTCAGCTCCATCACCTCGAGATCCCGGATCTCGCCCGCGAAGTCGACCCACCACGCGTTCCTTCCGGACAAGGCATTCCAGGCGTGCACCGAGTTGCCGTACGCAGACACGACCCAGTCCTCGCCCTCAGCCGCCCGCAAGTGTCCGCCGCCATACGTGATATCTCCTGTTAGGAACTGGCGCCAAACAACGGCGCCATTGCTGGGGTTGACGGCTCCAAGCACGCCAACATCGCTGAGGGTGTAGAGCAGAGATGCCTTGTCGTCGCGCCGGGGCTTGTGGAACAGTGTGGCTTCGACCTGGGGGACGCCGAGGAGTTCGTGGTGGTAATCAATATCGCCTACCTCGTCGACGAACACCGCGCCAACGAGGGATGAAGCTGCAAGAAGCAGCGTCGTAAGGCGCATTGTGATGGGTGGTGTTCTGAGCGAGCTTGTCGTGAAGATGGACAGCTCCAAAAGTGTGAAGGAAGCTCGCACGTCACTTGGGGGTGGGAGCGCAAAGGTGCTGCTACCTGGACAGAGCACGGGGTACGTACCTCATTGAGCAGTTCCCCGTTGGAGGCGTGGCTGATTGGATGTGGGGGAAAGGAAGGCCCGTGCTCGGCGCGCAACACTGGCGGCCGAAAGCTTTCTGAACATTGCAAGGCCCTGCCGTGCGACTTTCACCTCCACGGTCAACCCCGACTCCATTTCAAGAAGCCCGACACCTCTCGGTCTCCAACGCTTTCAAAATGGTAAGTGGACTGGTGCCGTGTCTTCAATGTCAACCAGCTAATATGTGCAGGCGCGAAATTCGGAAAAGGCGCAGAGCATGCTCTTTCGCTTTCGCGAAGCCCAAGCAGCAGACCTGGGCATTATCGACATTGGCCGGACGAGGCGACCGAGAGTGATCACCGAAGTCGACTCGATACCGTCCTGCGAGAAATGGCGTGGCCAGGTGCTGAAGGAGATTTCGCGCAAGGTCTCGAAGATCCAAGACACCGCGCTTAGCGACTACCAGATCCGCGACCTTAACGACGAGATCAACAAGCTCATGAGGGAGAAGTACATGTGGGAGGTGCAAATACGAAACCTAGGCGGGCCGAACTACATGCGCGGGGGCGGCAAGATATACGACGAGCAAGGGCGAGAGATACCGGGAGGCGGTAAAGGTTACCGCTATTTTGGACGTGCAAGAGACCTGCCTGGCGTCAAGGAGCTATTTGATGCAGCCAAGGCGAAGGCGACGGACGAGAAACCTCTGGAAACGAGAGACGACTTGCGGAAACAGGTCGATGCCGCCTACTACGGTTACGCGCCGGACGAGGAGGACCCGGAACTCCTCGCGTACGAGCTTGCAAAGGAAGAGGAAGCGTTCGAGCACATGGCGAAGACAGGCAAGCAGCAACTACCGCCCGATTGGGAGCCATTGCCGGGCGACACGGGCGATGGAAAGGGCTGGGAACTGCCAACATTGGAGGAGGTGCAGGAGGAGCTGATCAACAGGCGGCGGCAGAAGCTACTCGACCAATTATAGCAGCCAAGTCGTGCGCTGCCTTTCCGCGTACGATAAGAACTGCTTCTATTTTTTATTTTTATTTTGGGGGGACAATGGTCGCCTTTGAAACGCTGTGTGGCTGCTGTATCATATTTCAATGTTGGGAGTTCAGTCGCGGCCTGTAATGATGGCTGGCGTTCTCGGGTGGCTTACGGTAAATCGAATACCAAAAAATGATATTTCTCGCCAACTTAAGCAGTGTCATACCCGATGTTCGAACCTGTCTTATTGTTGCCTGTTCCCAGCCCAAACGGGGTGGAGCTGCGTCACAAGGTTGGTGGTATTCGTACCTGAGGTAGCGTAGATGAGTCGGGCTTGGTGAGCTCGGTGAGCGGCCGATAAGATAAGACCACACGTGACCGTCGCGAACTCCAATTCGAGCTTCGAAGCTCAACTTTTCGATGGCACGACCAGTGACATCCCGCTCAATCCGCTACAACCGCCGCCAAAATGTCGATGTTCCGCGCCAAGAAGCTCGATTTGGGCTGTTTCGTCAACATCCGGACGATTCGTGACCACACGAAGCGTCAGGTCTTCATGGAGAACGAGCCCGAGAGGTGAGCAAGCGCAGATGGAACCACGCCACACGAAATTGCACGACTGAAGACTAACGAATGCACCCCGGTAGACAAGCTCTCCGTTACATCATCCGAAACACGACGCTTCCTCCCCGTGTGCGTGCCGAGGCGCAGCTTCAGTTGGGCCAGATGCACTGCTACACCCGGCCGACGCAGATCCGCAACCGCTGCATCTTGGGCGGCAAGGCCCGGGGTGTTTTCCGTGAATTCAAGATGACGAGGGTATGTCGAACAGCTGTTACTTCAAAGTACCGGTGCGGTTTTCTAATTATTGGCTGTAGTTCAACTTCCGCATGCAAGCGTACGAGGGCAACTTGCCCGGTGTCAAGAAGGCCAGTTGGTAAAGGAGCGTGGATGTCGATACCGAAGACTTGGAAGTGTCACTGTACAATACGAAACTGTCCATCACGCTCCTCTGGAGAGCGGGAGATATATGCGTGTTCGGGCACTATAGACGACTTGGGATTAGGAGTTTGGTCGCACTTAGGCAGCCTGGAAGAGGATATGTACAAATATACAACACCAAGAGAGACAGAAAAATGTACAACATTTCCAATCAGCTGTGAGTTGGGTTTGAGGAAATCGCAAACTTCGATGTAATTCGCAAAACAGAAGACTCGTCGAGCAGGCGCTCTTATTGCCGCCCTCGCCAGGATCGTCCTTTGCATCACTTCCCTTCGTTCGCACCTGCCTATCCAATGGCCTTCGTAGAATCCTTTATCAAAGGAAACAGACCGATATCTTCTCATCAATCTCTCACCCTCCAATCTACCAACACAGCCAACTCCTTGCAAAGTCACCATGTTCCGCCGTCGCTGGTCTGGTCTTCCTAAGGACCCCGTGTTCTCATCCAATCTCAAGGATCTTGGGCAAGGGCTCTCTTGTCTCGTCAAAACTTGCGAAGACTAACACTCGCAGCTACTTTGTCAACGACCAAGACGAGATTCGCAACATCGAGAACCCCAACTACTACTTCAAGTACTTCCTCACCAAGAATAGTAGGGTCAACGATCGCCAGCGTTTCCACTTCAACGGTAAGAACCACCTGTTGTCTCTCTTATTCGTTCTTTGCCATTGACTTTTAACAGAAGCCATTCGTGATGTCGTCCACAACCGGCTTGAAAAGGAAGGCATGAGAAAGGTCCCTCTTCCTCTCGACACCCAGACAACCTCGCCCCATGTACCGATCTTCACCAGCGCCAACTTGGCCTCGGCCTCGCGAGTCATCGTTGTCTTTGGCGAGCCCAATCAAGACCTCGGTATCATGGCTCTCCGTGTCGTTAACGGTCCCGGCGGCATCAACAAGGGCTCTATGATCTCAGTCGTCCAGGAAATCAACCGCCAGACATCTTCCTCCTCCGACCCATCTGCGCCCGGCATCATCCTCGCTAACACAGGCGAGCTCTGGTGGTGGCCAGAGGGAAAGAAGGCCTTGAGCCCTACTTCCGCCTCTGCCATTCCGCAGAAGAGCATGGTTCACCACGGCCGCGCGTTCAATCCAAAGCTTCACTCGATCTCCAAAAATGGAAGCCCAGAGGCGCATATTCGATATGTTTTCAATGAGGTTCTTCACACCCTTGTACTCCCGACCGCCCGCCTCGACATCGTTGGTATCGGCCTGGGCGCTGACCACGCGACTAGAGCCCTCGATAACCCAGACACTTGGTCCGTTCTCGGCCACCGAATCAACACTCTCTCGCTTCTCGGAAGTACGACCAGCATCGATGAGCTCTCCTACGAGCCATTCAAGGAGTTTCTTCCCCGTCGTGCCCGGGCGTACATTACAGACGAAGCCCCCGTGCTCACTCCGCTCGCCCGGCCCGGGGGTAACCCTAACACCGCCTCCTTTACCCAGCACGGTTGCACCGTCTACAGCTCTGGCGAGCCCTACTACGTCGAGTGCATTCTCATCACCAACCGTGCCCCAATCCTCGACTGGATCCAGGAAGTCGCCCTTGCGGGTCACGATTACCGCCATCCGGAGGTCGTAGCCGTCGATCCGCGCATGCCGACCGAGGAGGAGTGGGCTGCTGGCGGCCTCGATGAGACCTGGAAGAAATTGCCCGAGTTCGCCAAGCCGAGCCTGGGGTATGCCATGTCACCCGAGGCTCATGAACATTGTAATGTTTTGGAGGGCGTTCAGGAGTTTACGAAGAGCCAGATTGCGAAGCATGGTGACGATGACAAATGAACTTCGGGAAGATCTAGGCACAGAACATCGATGCGAGCTGTTTGCAGGTCGCAGGTAGTGGGTGGCACTGGCTGGACATCGCTCGGACAACTTTCGGGGTTCTGAGAGGAGATAGAGGAGGATCCAGTGGTCATCCAAGAGATATATTCACTTCGTCTTCTTTCACATGATGCCGCCGAATAAGTGAGGAGAGGAAATGGGGGGTTGTAGATAAACAGTATGGCGACGCTGCATGCCCTTGACCAGACCATCTGTAGACGTTCAATCGCCGCAGTTGGAATCGATCACGTAAGGTATCTTGTAGCTACAAAAACACAAGTCAATGAGCTCATCCGCTTATGGTTTCTTTCATATAACCGGGGTCCACCTTCACTATCAACAGTTGGGGGAAATGGCCGTAGTAAAGCCATTGTAGAGAAACGGTAGTCACCACCTCCTGTGTGCTATACCATCTCAAGTTCTTTTTATGTCGAGGAGTTTTTTTTTTTTTTTTTTTTTTTAGCGCCCAAGCTTTATATCCTGAAGATTACGGCTTTCTTTGTTGTACGAGGGACAATCATACCCTCTCCAGCTTAGGAAGGATATGGCGCATGTGGCCGCGAGGGCATTTAACTGGTATCATTACCCCTGAAATATGAACAATATTGTACAAATCTTGCCAATCCTGCCGCATCATTGACATCAGGAGGAGTACGGCCCTCATACCTTGAGCAAAGAAGCCAGACCGGCAGCAGGCGGCTCAACCTGCACCAACAACTCCCTCGTCCGCCGTACCCTCTCCTTGACGACTTTCTCCTCCGCCGCCCACCTGCTATCATCAGTCTTCGTCTCGCTCCAGAAGCCGAAGGCAGATTTGACGGGGCCCGCCTTGTTCCTTGCCTCCTCCTCCTTGGCCAGCCTCGCCACCATCGTCGACCAGTTCTGCAGTCCCGTGCTGAGGCACTCGCGGCATGTGTGCCGGGCCTCCTTGTCTCCTCCCACTGGGCCGATCTTGCGGAGCTGCTCCTCGGCGAGATCAACGGCGTCACGTGTCCATGCGAGACCCTCCTCTCGGTTTGACTTGGAGTCCTTTGTGGCGTAGAGAATCTCGCCAATATACAGGTTGAGACCTGCCTCCTCGCAGAGCTCCTTGGGGTGTCTCCAGGGAGGGCGGGCGCCGTCGTCGGGCGGTGAGGGGTACACCGGCGGTTGTGCGAGGTTCCAGACTCTCTGCCAGAGTGTGGTAGGGGTTTCTGCGGGACGTTCCTGGCCCGGTAGAGGCACTTGAGGCAGGGCGCGGCGAGCGCGGAGGATGGAGATGAAGATGGGCAGCGCGGCGTTTACATCACCTGCGCGGGCCTTGTGCAGAGCAATCGATGTGAGAACTGTCAACACGTTCTCTGACGGTTGTGACAACTTGTCGTTGATGGCGTATGTGTGGGGGTCAACCAGGGGCGGCGAGTTAGGCGCAGTCTCCGTCGCCAGGGATAGCGCCCACTGGTACATCTTCTCGGCGGCGTCGGGCAGCTGCTTGTAGTCGAGGAACGAGGCGTATCTCAGAGCGGCGTCCATTTTCTGGCGATTTGTAAAGCCCTTCGTGGTGAGGACCCTCAGGTAGTGGTTCTCAGCCGGCTCGTAGGCGACCTCGCAGTCCTCCTCGTTCGGCGCGCTCTCAGCGCCCGCCGGGATTGGTTTCGGGTGCGGGTTCGACGGACCCAGGACGACCTCTGGCGGGAAGATGATGTTCCTCTTCTTATCCCTGACCCAACCGTCCAGCTGCTCCGAAGCTTGCGCCAGAATCATCAGCACCTCGTAATAGCCTCTCCTCCAGTTCTCGCTCTTGGCCGACAGGTCCTTCCCGGCGTTTCCCATTCCGTCGATGGACAAAGGCTCATCCAGCAGTTCGCGAATCCCTGCGCCGTCAATGTTCGGGTCCTCCAGCCTCCTGAGCATCTCCCTGCACGACACAATGACCTCGACCCAATTCACGTCGTGGTTCTGGCTATCCTTTGCGGCGTTCTTCGCGCCGCGCACGCCCATCCTCGTCAGAAACGACCACTCATGCGGCGTCGGGTGCTCCTTCTCCAATGCCTCCTGGTTCAGCAGGAAGACAATACCGAGGATGCACAGCGCGCCACCCCAGATGGAGACGTTATAGCGGAGGAACAGGCGGCTTTCGTAGCGGAGCCATTGCTTCTTTTCGGTCGTGAAGTAGCGGACGCGGGGACGCGAGGACGTTACTGGTATCGATAGGAAGGGGAGTTGTGGCCGGCTGCGCGAAGTGAGGGATGTGTTGCTCGTGAAGGGCCGGGTGCTCTGGAGCCGGAAGAGCCTCTGGAGGAGGATTCGGCGCAGGGCGAGTCGCTGGCGCATCGTGGCTGCGGGCCAGGGGGGTTCGATTACGTGCTTGATGTATTCATATACCTGTGCAGTGCGTGGTTGCACACCTTCGGAGTTTGAGTTCGTGGCGCTTTGCTGTGCGAGTGGTGCAGTGTGTGTCGGCGAGCTCGAAGCTTCAGGGCCGGGGGAGCTGTCGAGGTTGAGCCACCAAGATTCGGTGCCGATGTGGGGACGGAATTGACAGTAGTGGGTGCAGTCGGTGGGTGGTTGTTCCGCTACGAGCCGAATTCGCGGCTTCTGATTGGCCATTCACCTCATCGACATTTTTCTTGACCTTGAACGCAGGCGATGGCGCGAACCCGATTTTGCGAATGAGACCCATTGTTGATGAGAGGGTCCCTTTCGTGTATGTGTAAGACTGGCCCGGTTGAAGGTCACCCAACATAGCTGCTGTCCTCTGTCATCTACGCTTGATTCGTTCCTCTGCAGGATGAGCAATCGAGGTTGAAGATGTCTTCATTCTTCTCCCGAGCGGCATCGAGTCCGCATGCACAATTAGCTGCCACTGCAGTATTGTCCGGCGCAACGGTGGCATGTCTTATTCTGGGATACCAAGCATTCGAAAGAAAAGAACGCATTGAAGACTTGAAGAAGTCTATCCCATCATCTTCTGAGGAAGCTGCAAAGGTGCATTAAGCTTCCTCGTCCTCACTCATTGCGATCATCGACTAACCGTCACAGCTCACCCAATTCGGCGCCGCATCTCCCCCTATTGACAAGGAGGATGCTCGCAACCAGGCTCTTGCAAGGAGGGCACAGGCCGGCGACTTCGACGAGGAGCTGATCTTGGAGCAGTTGGCTCGCAACAGAGTCTTCCTGAAGGACGAGGGCTTGCAAAAGCTCCGAAAATCGTTTGTGATCGTAGTCGGCTGTGGCGGCGTCGGCTCCCACTGTACCGCCGCCCTCGCCCGCTCCGGCGTCTCCAAGATCCGTCTCATCGACTTCGACCAGGTTACTCTCAGCTCGCTCAATCGACACGCCGTAGCCACCCTCGCCGATGTTGGCATCCCGAAGGTCCAATGTCTCTACCGTCGCCTCATCGCTATCGCCCCCTGGGCCAAGTACGAACTCAAGAACCAAAAGTTCGAAGGGTCCGCCGCCGAGGAGCTCCTTGCCCCTTGGGCCGAGGACGGGCAGAAGCCGGACTACGTTGTCGATGCAATTGACAACATCGATACCAAGGTTGCCCTGCTGAAGTACTGCCATGACCACAAGATTCCTGTCATTTCCAGCATGGGAGCTGGAGCCAAGGGCGATCCTACCCGTGTTAACGTTGGTGACATCGGAGCTAGCACCGATGACGGGCTTTCAAGAGCGACCCGGAGAAAGTTGAAGCTGCAAGGCGTCACTGGCGGAATTCCTGTTGTCTACTCAACTGAGGTGGCTGGCGAGGGCAAGGCCGCCCTCCTGCCGCTTTCCGAGGAAGAATTCAAGAAGGGCACCGTTGGTGATCTCAGTGTCCTGCCTACTTTCAGAGTGCGAATCCTTCCAGTCCTTGGCACCATGCCCGCCGTCTTTGGCTACATCGCCGCGAACCACGTCATCCTCAGCATCTCCGGTAAGGCAATCCTAGTCACGTTGACGTTGACCAAACTGACCAACGCTCAGGTTACCCCCTTGATTACGTCCCGGCGAAGAACCGCGACAAGCTCTACACAGATATCGTGGCATTCGTTCAGGGTTCAGAGACAAGAATTGTGCACCACCGATACGGTATCGAGGAGTCCAAGGGCCTCCGCATCCCCGTTTCTCTCGGTGACGCGGCGTTCCTGACCGAGGAGCTGTGGAAGGGGCGCAGCGCTGTGACCGGCCTCATTAACAGACTCGTGCTCGTGCGTTGGAGAAGACCCGAGGGCCCGACGAAGCTGCGGATCGGCGAGGGCGCAGAGGAGCAGAAGTGGTCCAACATCCGCTTCCGCGATCTGGTCTGCATGACGAGAGACGAGGCCCTTCGCCACGAGAAGGAGTACCTCAAGAAGGATGATACCAAGCTGGAGGATTTGTACGACGCCGACGTGATTGCCCGGATAGAGGACAGATTGAAGGAGGCGGTCGAGGTTGAGAAAGATAGACTATGAATCCTTGCGGGACTTCGGGGCCATGCCACGAATGCATAAAGAAGAAGTTATCGCACTTGCTATCGTTGTTTTGGTTATTGAAGACGCTATTCGCATAGGGGGGAGTGTGGCTGTTCCTACTCTGGTGGGTGTGGTGGGTGTGGCGGTGCAGTTCCTCGTTACAGTGGGGAACAGCGAACCAACGCTCCATTGTCTGCGTCGCGTCTGGTCGCGCTTTCTCTCCTTCATCACCGCACTGTGATTTTACCAACTGACAACGCGAAATTCCGCGACAACAATACTTGTTTCTGGTCTGGCAATCTCCACCTTATCGGAGCCATTTCGTGGCATCTTTGTGGGTTGGGGATCACAACCTTGCATTTCCAAGCGCACCACCATGACTTGCGGCTAGAGGTGAGCCAGCTGGAATCGCTGCAAGGACCATGGAGCTAATGACATTGCAGGTCTTGTTGACGAAAACAGTCTGCATGTGCAGTTCTCTGTGCAAAGGTCATGCCGAGAACACTGGCAAGGCCCCTTACAGGATCTTTCTTCTGCAGGAATCGACTCAGCGCATCAGGTTCACGGCCATGTGTCTCAAGTGAGATCTGGTAAAGGCATGGGCGCATCGAGTACCAAGGCATCTGTCTCCCCTACTTCTGACGGCTCTGGGTTTTGAGTTTTGCTTGCTTGTATTTCTTTCTGCTCATCTTCACTTCATGATTGACGGCTCATTCCTTTTCCCTCACCCCAATCTACCTCCAGCCTGCGATGATGACAGCTTTCACATCAAGGTTACGGGATCATCAGTGCCGCGGTTCTGCAAAGAACCCTTCACGCGATGGCAGGACCAGCACCAAAGAACAGAGATCTGAGCAGGCACCATCTGGGATTCCCCAGCATGGATGTTATTGTTGCGCTGCTGTACGGCCGGCGCTCGTTCATGAGATCCTGTGCCGCAATGACGACAGTTTGCAAAGTCTAGAAGCAAAGCTCATCGGGTCACAACCTCACTCCTCTTGGGGTGTGGTTTTCCGTGGAGCACGCTCATGACAGGACGTATATAGTTTTCAATCGGAGCTGGCCGGTAAGTCTAGCCTCTGTACCTTCGGACTTGAGATGTGGCTGACGTGGACGTACAGGTCTCGGAACTGCTAGCCAAGCGGCGGCGCGACGAGACGATATAGAATTGCCCGGTGATGACACGAAGTCCAAATAAGCCAAAGTTGCAGACAGCACGAGGGTACATCTAGTCACTTTGGCGGAGACCCATCGGTCGTTGTCCGTGAGAACATAAGAGAGCTAATCTGAGGGCAATTCTACCGGTCGAGGCGGGAAATGTGAATGTCTTGGGAGTATACAAGTCAAGTGGCTTGATACCGGGAGTCAGACGTAGAAGCTATATTATCAAGGAGGTGCTGTAGACGCCTAAGGGGTGTCAAGTCGTGATGAGGTAGCTGTATGTAGAATTCACTGGCTCAACATGGTTGATCCCATACATGAACACGTGCTATGACCGTCAATGAAGGAATACCAGCTTTCTACCTACTTGACCACGCCGCCGCACTAGCACATTTTCCCCTTTGGATTTACTATGGATCATCTCTGCTTCCGAACCCGTCACCAGTTTGCACTATCAGGACAATCCGCGACGCGGTGGCATACGCGGCCAAACCTGGGAACAAGGAAATAGCACCCCAATTAAATAGAAGCTGACTCTTGAGGGCGCGCTGTTGGAACCAAGGCGTGGAGGCTGGGGCCAGTGCTACGTAGCATTCCTTCAAGCCTTTTCTTTATGTTGTAGGGGCTGGAATTGCTCGTTGCTCGTTTTTCTTCATTTATTTACTTTCGAAGTGCTCGAGTCATGTTCCCCAACTTTGATGGAAAAGGTCATGTTGAAAGTAGCTCACAAGAATGGAGGTCGACAAGTGAAGGCATCACGAATTGCCAAAGGCGTCGCTCTCGGAGATGTCGGCTCGGTCGGTGCGAGGGTGGCACCTCAGCGGAGTCAGCGCCGTAGCTTTCCCGCCGGAGCTCCAGTGCAGCTGGCTGCAGCCTGCGGGATTAGCGGCCCCGGTTCCTGACTCTGGGCCCATCTGCTTGCATCCCGCCGCAAACGGTGACTCGATGACTTTTTGCGCGGCGAATCAGGGCGTGTCCCAGCGTCCGAGCGCCCCCAGAGATCGACGAGCTCACCCCAAGCCCAACTCGGTTCCCGCATCTCCCGCATCTGATACCCTTCGAGCTGGTGTTCCATCCCGCCGATTCCAGCCCTTCCTCCCAGCCGCGCGGCTCTGGCTCACATCTCTAACCATTTAGGCCTCCCATTACTAATAATGGCTTCTCCTCTCCTTCCCACCGACCTCGTTCATGGCATCTTGACTGCGCCGGGTGCTGACCTGACCTGGGCCCACGATCAACGTGAACACCAAACATCTCTCGACTAAGTCGGCCGGCTTAGTAAACTCATCCATTGGAGAGGGAAAAGCGTGGGCTCTGGGTTACTGGACTATCTAAACTCTTCACGTTCTGCCCGCCATGGACCCAACCATCGTCACCTTGCTCGAGAAGAGCGGCGCCGACGGCGTCCCCTTCCGCGCGCGCCCCAACCACGTGCACCACACATGGGCCAAGACCTTCCACTCCCTGCCGGAGCTCTACATCCAGCCCGAGTCCCTCGAGGAGATAGAGAAGGTCGTCAATCTCGCCCGCAAGCACCGCCGCCGCCTCGTCACCGTAGGATGCGGCCATTCACCCTCTCACATCACCTGCACCTCGAGCTGGCAGCTCAACCTCGACAACTACAACCGCATCCTCTCTGTTGACGAGTCCACCGGCTTGGCCGTCTTACAGAGCGGTATCCGCCTGTACGCCCTATGCGACGAGCTTGAGCGTCGCGGCCTGGCAATGCCGAACCTAGGCAGCATCAACCAGCAGTCCATTGCGGGCGCCATCTCCACTGGCACGCACGGCAGCAGCCTCTCCCACGGCCTCATGTCCGAGGACGTGGTGGCGCTCAAGATCACCCTGGCCAATGGAAAGACGGAGCCTTGCTCCCGCGACGAGAACCCCTCGCTCTTCCGCGCCGCGCTGCTCTCGCTCGGTGCGCTGGGCATCATCACCGAGGTCACCTTCCGCGCCGTGCCGGCTTTCACGCTGCGCTGGACGCAGACTATCGACACCGATCTCAAGATGTTCAGCGCCTGGACGAAGGACCTGTGGACGCAGAGCGAGTTCGTACGTGTATGGTGGTTTCCCTACACTCGTAGGGCGGTGGTGTGGAAAGCGGAGAAGACGGACGAGGCGCACGTTGAGCCTCCCAAGAGGAACTACGATGGCCCGTTGGGCTACTATATCTACCACAACCTGCTATACGTTGCGCAGCACATCCCGCGGGTGCTCCCGTGGGTGGAGTGGTTCGTCTTCGGCATGCAGTACGGCTTCGGCGACGGGTCGACCATCTCCGCCGTCCAGCCCAGTCGCAAGGCCCTGTTAATGAACTGCTTATACAGCCAATACGTGAACGAATGGGCCATCCCGCTGCACAAGGGCCCCGAGGCCCTCCGCCGCTTGTCGTCGTGGCTGAACCACCTCACCCCCGAGGACCCGGACTACGTCCCGCACAGGATCCCCTTCTCGGCCGACGGCCTCTACGTCCACGCGCCGGTCGAGGTGCGTGTGAGCGACACCTCACTGACGTCCAACGCGCGGCCTTACCTCGACCCAACGTGCCTCGACGGCCCGACGCTGTATCTCAATGCCACGCTGTATCGCCCGTACCACGCAGACCCCCCGTGCCGGGAGCGCTACTATGAGGCGTTTGAGTGGTTGATGAGGGACCTCGGCGGGAAGCCGCATTGGGCCAAGAATTTCGTCGAGAGCGAGGGGATCGAGGCGTTTTACGGGAACGACCTGCAGGAGTGGCGGTCGGTGAGAGACGAGGCGGATCCGGAGGGCATGTTTGTCGGGCAGTGGCATCGCGAGAAGGTGCTCGGCAAGGGGCCGAGGCTTGCGTTGGAGGAGGTCGAGGTTGAGAGGGCTGCGGCAAGGGGAGGCGGGCTGCGGGTTGCTGGTGTCGTGGGGGAGTCGCAATGACGCGATATCAAGTGATATGCGCCGCTTTCTAGAAGTCTAGGATTGACTGCAACGTTTACCGCGTAATTTGGTTCCGTACCAACCATGCTGGCTTAATCACATCACATTCGATGCATTGGCAATTGTGAAGGGCCTCTAACCACCACATGCATGGCGGGGGGTCGGACTCTTCGCCTGGGATATACGCAAGCTTCAGATTACGCAGGCTTCAGATTGCGCAAGCCTACATCCAGGCATCAAAGTTGGAGGGGAGAACCACAGCCAAGATGCTTGCTCAGACGACTCAACGGGCGTTGATGACAGGCAGGGTCCGAATCGGGACGAATACGGCTCGAATCCCTCGTACAAAATCCGGGGGCGATGATTGGACAGGGTCAACGATCCAACCTGCAACGCCGCAACGGCTTTCCTGGTCAATGTCAGCATTGGCTGCCGCTCAAATAGGAAGCTGGAATTGGGTACCTGTTGCTGGTGAGATATTCTATATTTCGGAGTGCCTGGTATGCGGCACGGCGTTTGTATAAGAACCTTACGTCCTTGCGGGCCATCAACCTTTTCAACACTGCAAACGCTTGGCTTTTGACTTTTTGGCCTTTCTATGAGATCGCACTTTCGTCTGCTCTCGTTGGATTTGGAAAAGTGTGACTTATGCGCCCATGAGAGTGATTGACGCCTCGCAATGAGCGCCGACGACGATTACTTCGGCCCGCAGGTGCGCGGCTACTTTGACTTCACCGTGTTATTCGAACAGAGCATGCTCTCCATCCTGCCGACCGCCCTGTTCATTCTCCTCGCCCCGTTCCGCGTCACTTATCTCCTGCGCAATGATGCACGAATTCGTCCGGGAAGGGTTCTATGGCTGAAGCTGGTATTTCGACCCCACGTCATGCCCATTGTAGGAAGTCTCTGACCCCAGCAGGCCGCGATCGCTGTGTTCCTGTGTCTGCAAATCGCCCTCGCGACGCTTTGGGCCCTCCCCTCAACGCCCAGTGCCCGAACTTCCGTCGCGGAAAGCGTGCTAGGCCTCGTCGAGGCCGTCGCCCTCGGCGCCGTGTCCTACGTGGAGCACAAGCGCTCCATCAGACCGTCGGCGCTGCTCGGCGGCTACCTCGTCCTCACCATCGTCTTGGACATCGCACAGGCGAGAACTTTTTGGATTCGAGATGGCTTGACCCCCGTCGCCGCCGTCTTCACGGCCTCGCTGGCGGCCAAGGTTGCCATGCTTGTTCTGGAAGAGAGGCCGAAACGCGCGCATCTGCTCGAGAGCGAGAAAAGCGTCGCCGTTGAGTCCACGACCGGCGTTGTGAGCCGGAGCCTGTTCTGGTGGTTGAACAGCCTGTTCTTCCAGGGCTTCAGGCTCCTCATTGGTCTCGAGGATCTGGGAGCCATCGATCCCAAGTTTGACTCGGAGCTTTTGCTGGGAAAGCTGGACCGAGTGTGGTCCAACAGTAAGTTTCGGTCTTACTTTGAGTGTGAAGGGAGCTCTCTGACGAAAGTGTAGGCAAGAAGGATAGCAACTGGAGCTTGATCGGGAGCACCTTTTGGGCATACCGAATCACCTTTCTCGCGGGCGTGCTCCCCCGCATTCTCTTCGCGGGCTTCACCTTCTCCCAGCCGTTCCTCGTGAACCAGATCGTCAACTTTGTGGGAAGCCCCTGGACAGACGAGTCGCGGAACATTGCCGCTGGCCTCGTCGGCGCAACGGCCTTGATCTACGTTGGACTCGCGGTGAGTCTCCCCATGCAAGTCCTTGCCTACAAGGCACTAATATGGCGCCCAGGTCTCGCGCTGCTGGTACCAGCACATGACGTTCCAGCTCGTGACCCTCTTCCGCGGCGGCCTCGTCTCTCTCATTTTCAAGAAGACGCTCGACCTGGACGTCTCGGCCATCAAGGATTCGGCGCCGGTGACGCTCATGAGCGTCGACATTGAGAACATTGCCGTGTCCATGACGTACCTCCATGACGTCTGGGCCGCGGCGGTCGAGCTTCCCGTCGGCGTGTACCTGCTTTACCTCCAAGTCGGGCCTCCTTGTTTCCTCCTCCTAATCCCCGGAGTCCGTAGGTGACCCCCGTTGTTGTATTTCATGTCATTGACTGACGAATGGTCTGTAGTCTGCACCGCTCTCACGACGAAACTGTCCGCGCGCATGGCACCAGCTCGGATTGCGTGGAACCAGGGGGTGCAGAAGCGCGTGTCCATCACCTCGTCCATGCTCACGCAGATCAAGGGCGTCAAGATGATGGGTCTGACGGACCACTTCTCCGGCATCGTTCAGAAGCTGCGCGTCTCAGAGATGAAGCTCTCGGTCAAGTTCAGAATTCTCATCACCATCCTCAGTGTGATCGGTAAGCCTCTTCGCTGCCTCGTGCTCAATACAAAAGCCCTGACCGTCCTGCAGCCGGAATCGCCCAGCAACTCACGCCCATCGTCATCATCGCCGCCGCCGTCTTCTGGACCAAGGCAGAGCAGGGTCTCAGCATCGCCGAGGCCTTCACGGCGCTCTCCATCATTGTGCTGGTGTCCGGCCCTCTGATCAAGTTGATCGGTTCCATCATACAGCTCATGGGCGCATTCGGCTGCTTCACTCGCATCCAGGAGTTCTTGCTCCTCAACGAGATCGTTGACCAGCGACAAACCATGACGACCTCCTCGAAGTCTTCCCTCGACTCAGCAAACCCGCCTCCGAGCCTCCACGGCTCAGATTTACAGCCATTGTCGCCTAAAGTCATCGCAACGTCAAACGACGTTGAACTCCGGCCTCTCAAGACCGAGAGTCGCCCCGCCTCCTTTGACTACGACAAACCCCTGGTGGCCCTCACCGATGCGACAATTGTCCTGAAAGACGGCACCGAAATTCTCAAAAACGTATCCCTTGCCTTCCGCCAAGCCACCGTTTCAATGCTCGTCGGGCGCGTGGGATGCGGCAAGTCCTCCCTCCTAAAAGCCATCCTCGGCGAGCTCAGTATCTCGAAGGGGAATGTAACGCTGCACACCTCCTCCATCGCGTTCTGCGACCAGTCGGCCTGGTTACGCAACATCACCGTCAAGGACAACATCATCGGCCAGACGCCGTATGATCCGGCTTGGTTCTCCGCGGTTGTTCGTGCTTGTACCCTGGACGAGGATATCGCGCTGTTCCCCAAGGCTGAAGATACCATTGTCGGCACGGGCGGTGTGGCATTGAGCGGCGGTCAGAAGCAGAGAGTGGTGGGTATTCCATCGTTTTCCTTTCCCTGTGTAATGACTGACTTCTGTACAGGCACTGGCTCGCGCCGTGTACTCACGCAAGAAGCTACTCCTCCTTGACGACGTGTTTAGCGGTCTGGACAACTCAACCTCCAAAGCCGTGTTCCAGCGCCTCCTGGGTCCCGACGGTCTCCTCCGCCAGGCCGGCATGACCGTCCTCCTCGCAACCAATCATGGTATACCTATCCTCTCTCGTCTCAAACCATGTGCCCCTGGCACAGGCTAACAAGTCCTCCCAGTCAACTTCCTGCCCACCGCTGACTGCATCACCATGATTGAAGACAACGCCATCGTCCACAACCAAGTCTCCTTTGATTCCGTTCCCCGCTCCGTCTGGGGTCATCTCGCCGAGGAGATCAAGGGTAAAGAACCCGAACAGGAGGTCGCCAAAGGGGATGAGAAGCCTGTTGAGAGGGCAAAGTCGTCAACCAAGACAGACAGGCCGGCCGTCACGCCGCAGGCCACGGAGGCCGAGCTGACAAGGCGGACCGGAGACATGGACTGCTATCGCATGTACTTCAACTCCATGGGCTGGCCCATCTTGGCCGTGTTTCTGTTCCTGAATGTCCTGTACGTGGGCTTTGGAAAGATGCCACGTAAGTGCCCCCTCCTCGTGTTGCCCTCGTTCGCCGGCGTGCATGACTGACGAGCCCTGCAGAAATCTGGTTGCGGATCTGGACCGAGAATGGCACGAACGACCGGCCGGCGATGCACTTCGGCATCTACTTGATGTTCGGCCTCCTCAGCCTCCTTCTCAACGGCGTTACCCTGAGGTAAGCAGCATCGACAACGTCTCTCTTGCGAGAGTATTAACAGGCTTGCAAGCTTCTGGATGCTCCTCGCGATCCCCCGATCCTCAAACCACCTACACCAGACCCTCCTCAAGGCAGTCCTCGCGTAAGCCCGCCTTTGTCCCTCCTCTCCGGCCAACAGCACTAACCCGACCTCCCAACCCCAGCGCTCCCCTGTACTTCTTCACGACCACCGACAGCGGCGTGACGCTCAACCGCTTCAGCCAGGACATGGCCCTGATCGACCACCGCCTCCCCATGTCCGCCTTCGCCACCATCGTCAGTTTCCTCACCGTCCTCGCCGAGACCGCCATCATCGCTTCGGGCGCCACCTACGCCGCAGCCCTCATCCCCCCGTCCCTGCTTGCCCTCTACTTCTTGCAGAAGTACTACCTCCGCACCTCGCGCCAGCTCCGTCACATCGACCTCGAGGCCAAGTCCCCGCTCTTCACGCACTTCTCCGAGGTCCTCGCGGGGCTCGCCACCCTCCGCGCCTTCTCGTGGCGGCCCGCCATGCTGCGCGAGAGCTGCGCGCTGCTCGACGCGTCGCAGCGGCCGTACTACCTCTTCTTCTGCGTCCAGCGGTGGCTCAACGTCGTGCTGGACCTGTTCATCGCGGCCATGGCCGTCGTGCTGGTCGCGTTCGCGCTGCACTTTTCCCACACCACGACAAAGGGCGCCATCGGGCTGGCGATGGTGAACATCATCAACTTCAACCAGACGCTGGGCGACTTCATTGAGATGTGGACGATGCTGGAGACTAGCCTGGGCGCGATCGCGAGGCTGAAGTATTTCATAGAGTACACCCCGCGCGAGGACCGGGACTGCGAGACGGACGAGCCGCCGGCGGGCTGGCCCGCGAGCGGAACGATTGAGCTTGACAACGTCACCGCCGCGTACAGGTACGCTGCCCCCCTTTTTTTTTCGCTCGTCGCATTTTCCCCCTGGCGCCGCTCGCTAACACCTCACCCAGCGACGCAACCGACCCCGTCATACGCAACCTCTCCCTCACAATCCGCCCGGGCCAAAAGGTCGGCATCTGCGGCCGCTCCGGCTCCGGCAAATCCTCCCTCCTCCTCACCCTCCTCCGCCTCCTCGACACCCGCACGGGCGACCTCTCTCTTTCCTCGGTCTCCCTCCTCGCCCTCCCGCGCTCCTCCGTCCGCGCCGCCCTCACGACCCTCCCGCAGGACCCGGTCCTGCTCCCCGGCACGGTGCGCGACAACCTCGACCCCGGAGGCCACGTCCCCGACGCCGAGCTGATTTCGGGGCTGCGCAAGACGCGCGTCTGGGACCCCGTCGAGGCACGGGGCGGGCTGGACGCCGAGATGGCCGACATCGGGCTGTCGGCGGGGCAGAAGCAGCTGTTTTGTCTTGCCAGGGCGGTGTTACGAAGGCGCGGGACGGTCTTGCTGGACGAGGCGACTAGTAACGTCGACCATGCGACCGACGAGGAGGTGAGGGGCGTGTTGGAGGGGGAGTTGGCCGGGGCGACGGTTGTCGAGGTTGCGCATCGGCTGGAGGCGATTGTCGGGTATGATGTCGTTGTCGTCATGCATGAGGGGAGGATCGCGGAGGTTGGGAACCCGAGGGACTTGTTAAGCCAGCCTTCGCGGTTTAGGAGTCTCTGGGATAGTCGCGGGGCGTGAGGTCGGTCTTGGTGAAGCTTCTCTCTTTTTCGTCGTTCGCCTCAGCATGTATGCAAGCCCATGCCAGATCAATAGAGGAGGCAGGCTTGGAGTGACTGGTCACGCAACTCAAGCATACATTTTGTGTTTATTCCTTCATACATCAGGGGCAGTGTTCTCGACCACTCGCTCCTGGTAGCATATCTGTGAACGTAATTGTATACTATGTGCCGCGCTTCAACATGGGCCATCATGAACACGTCGGTCGCTAGGAGGGCGGGCTCGATTCGCACTTGGAAGATTGGGCTTCCGTCCTGCGATCTACATCTCCTACTGCCATCCCTACCGTACTCCAAACCTTCTAGTATATCAAGAGGCTAGTAGAGTCCACGAAAAGGCCTGCGCAATTGGGATTGAAACAAATTGGAGGTATAGAGGCACAAAAGACAAAGTAGAAGCGCGTAGCTCAGAGGCTATCTCTGTTTCCAACCCACGTGCTTAGTTCGGATCCCACCAGGCTGCATGCACAGGCCTCCGCCTGTCAATCGCGTCCAAACACTCACTGAGGGCCGTCCTGGAATGTTAGCTGACGTTCTCCAAAGAGGACATCGGGCATCTTCAGGGATCCCAATGGAGGGATGGAAACGGTGGCGTTGCCGATTGAATTGGATGGACGATGAACGATTCCGTCACGTATGCAGCTCACGCCCCTGGTTCTGGTTGAGGGTAAAAGTCTCTTGCATCATTCCAGTCCAACATCAGCGGGGAAAGAGAAAACAGGACGGCCGAGTCAAGCGGCCGCATGAATGGGCGACTAATGTGCCTTTGTTGCCCAATGGCTGCCCGAGTAGTTCGCGGTTGCGATCAGTGCCTCATCCCCGAATTTCGAACAGAGCAAGGCACGATGAGCACTCAAACTGACCGTGACGTGTCCACTGACAACCAGACAGTTGAGAACTCCGATTTGCTAAAATTTTCATACAAGCTAAAACGGTAATTGCTTGACCAGCGTTGAGTGCGTGATCTTCCGCTACTCCAGTGGTTCAAGTTGTTCGACAAACGGAAAGAAACGTAACTCGTAATGTAGGAAAACACCCCGGTTTTACCGGTAGGGTCGAACTAGATCATGTACAGTGCCGCGAGGCTTGGAGCGTGTTTCCCCCGTGAATAAAAGAAAGATGGGTATTTTTCAACTCAAGGAGACTGCGCAGTCTCCTCATATGAGGACCGGCGTGAGTGCATTTTTGTGTCATAAAGCGCAGAAGCGTCCATACCGTGTGATGAAGAAGAAGAAGAAGAAAAAGAGGAAAAAACCAACGCCTTGAAAAATAGACCGACGAGCCGTGAGGCTTTTCCATCTTGTCCAGCCGCGAGGCCCTCCCGTCTTGAGACCACTGATGCCCCCACCTGTTCACACAATCTGTTACATAGACAGCTCTGCCATTATCGTGGCTTAGACACCCGATCCCGCGGTGCTGTGTGTTCCCGCTTGAGAAAAGATGTCTTCATGTCGCCTCCCGAGCTTTTATGATTTTGTGATGGTCGTGTGACCAATATCTTCTGTACTGGCGGCGTATAGGGGAAACCCTGCCTACTGCCCGTCGACGTTTGCCCCGATGCGCGCCCGCACTAAACGTATATTTGGCTGGTAGGCTCCCCTGCCGAGAAACGGCCAGAAGTTGATGAATCGAATCACGGAAAGATCAGTGTCGGTGCCGGCGGGAGCTTTCGTGGCCATGGCGATGGCTGTGGGAATGGCCGTGTCGATGCGACGAATGGTGGCCCTCCCTATGTCTCGAAGACGAACCGCTGCCGCTTCGTTCGAGCTCGCGCTCCATCTCTTCGACGCGTGATCTGTAACCCCGTACAATCTCCTTGATATGCCTTATCCGGTCGAAGTCGAGCTCCAACTCATCCAGCTGCCGGAGAAGCTCGTGGTATCGCTGGATTTCGGCATCTGCTCCTTCAATCAGATTGCCGGCTCGGTCGAACTGGGCCATTGTAAACATCTGGCTCTGTTCGCTGAGGTAGACGATCTGCTGCTCAATCTGGTTCATGACACGATCGAAATATCGTCCTAACGCTGCCAACGAGGTGCTATCCAGCAGCAACAGTCCCTGGCTCGAGGCGCGACTTGCTGCCCGTGATGAACTTGAACCGCCTCCTCCAGTCCCCTGGCCCAAAGCCGCCTGTCCTTGGCGCAGTAACTGTATTTCTTCATAGCTCAATCCCAGCTGGGTGTCCGGCACTGCATTGGTTTGGGTGGTCGACATGGCTCGGCGCAGCGCACCGTGCGCAGTTGGGAGGTGGCAGGGCTAGCAGTTGAGGGGATTGCGCGTCGGTGGAATATCGACGGTTCGATGATACGTGGTTGCCGATGCTGCGATGCGGCGGCGACGACGAGTTTCGGGGTCTTGTCCCTGTCGGAGGTGGGGTTCGATGGGGAGGAGAGGAGGGGTTCGACGACAATCCGGGGCGCGGGAGAGAGATGCAGCTGCGGACGCGGATGCGACGAATGACATGAGCTGTTGCTCGGTGCTGTGAACGGTAGGGGCCTTTGTCTGGGCGATCGTGGCGCGCACAAAGTCATGATCTCGTAGAGGCGACGGAGATCATTGCTGGTACATCGGGCAGCGGGCTCGGCGCGAGCGAATTGAGTTCGGAGTGGCTGTACCGCCGGCAGCCTCAATGTTGCGGTAGGCCCAAGTGCGTCACAAAGCAGGCGGAGACCGTACACTACAAGGCCGAGATGGAAGGGTTGTCGTCGGAGCGCGCAGGCGAGAGGGAAGCGGTTTCGAGGCCGGAAAAGAAAGAAGAGGGAGAGCGACGGAGTTTGAAGTTGGGGGGATTTTTTTGGTGATACACAACCGGTGAGTTCGCACCCTCCACCACCGCGATGCCTTGTTAGTTGCTGCCCGCACAGGTCTCGGTTTGGTCACCCAGACTCAGACCCAGGTCAGGTCTCGGCCGCTTTGACTTGTTGGGGGGCAAGGAGCGCAAAGGCGCCGGCGCAGATGGCACGCGAACGGGATGGGCCCCTGGTGACGGCACACAGCTTTGTGCGTGCAAAAGAGCTCGAAATATCCGTCCGGCCGTGGTATGGAGGAGGTTTCTCTTCCCCCCTGCGCAATGGGAGAAGCTCGGTATCAGCTGACGGTCGACCTCTCTCCTCCACGCTTTTGGGCCGTCGCAACAGCTAGTGACAGCGACGATGCAATGTCGAGGATCGCAAAAAGCAGTCTCGGGGCAAAATGGCAGGCAGGCTAGGCGTGCTCCATGAATGGTTGATTATGGCGAAGAGAGGGAAATTGACCGGCGATAAAACTGGAACCGAGGGTTGTTGGTTGGTAGTGCCAGACCTCTCCCCCAAAGGCACAGCCGCGAATCGCAACGCAGACGAGACGAGAAGCTGAGTGGTGGGTTGGATGGACAGGGACGGTGTGGCATCCCTCGGCCGATGTCGTTCATTCAAGACAAGCGCCGGGATTCCGCCGTGGTGGTATTGCGAGACTATTGGCCTTCCTATTTAGACGGAGGGCTCGTGGGCTCGTGATGATGGATTCCGGGAGGGTGTGATGGGGGGATGAAGTCGGTATCGCAAAGGCCCAAGACACTGACGGCTCGGCGGACGCTATCGCTGCGGATGGTTCTCAGGGACGGAGGGGCTGGCAGGTGATTGTTGGCTGCACGAAGAGAGGGAAGGGAGGTTGATGACGAGCGACGGGTCGAAGTGAGACAAGGCCGAGGAGGACGAAGAGGACGAGGCAGGCGGCGTGGAGGACGGCGATGTCGCGACAAGGGACGGTGTTTATCAACATGAACATGCGCGCGTCTCAATGTTGGCGAAGCTGCCTCCCGTCCTTGCGCCGGAAGCTGCATGTGCACGGCAGGCGGGAAAGGTACCTTCTCCTCCAGCAAGTCGCCCAACAGGCAAGGAACAGCAGTGCCTTCCCTGCCTTGGCTCGGGGTGTCGATGACGGGCCGGACCTGCCCCCAATGTGTCTGGCCCTTACAGCCGGCAGGTGCTTGCGCGCAAGCCCACGATGGACTTCCTCTACCTCTTCTCCCCTCCGCATGATGCGACGTTTCCACTCGTACTCTTCCTTGCCCTTTCTTCCATGCCTGTCACCGCTGCTGCGTGCGCGCCGGGGGCCGTTTTCTGCTCTCCCCGAAGCTGGGCTATTACCGCCTCTCACCGCGTTTTCCATCTCGGCTCCCCCAGACCCAGCGTGGAAGCTCGGTCGGCGAAGAAACACGGACGTCGACGGAGCACCCGGACACCTGCAACTCGGCGGTCTGTCGTGCTGAACCATGCGAACCTTGCATCGACGTCACAGGCCGTCCAAAGGGACCTCTTCCTTTCCGTGGGGATACCCAGGCGGTCAGTGCCCTCCCTGGAGTCCGTCGCACTGGGTTCGCTGCCGCAGGGATGATAGCTTCACGCGATGGTCCAGCCGGCCTCCCGGGGAATGCGGCTTGGTACGACTAGACGACTAGACGACGCCGTGACCGACTTTCGCGCGTGCCAACGGTCTTGCGCCCGGCCGGACAGGTGACATTCCACCTCACCTCAACAGCCTTCGGCCTTGTTCCCAGCCATCGCCCTGCGGAACCATACCTGACTCGCCCCTGGGTCGTATCGACATCTCAGCAATGGCCTGACTCTGCCTATGCCTTCTCCCATGTATTTGGCATGGTGGTGGTTCGTGTCTGTGCTGGTGTCGTACTTGTGCTCGCCGGCGAGCCAGAGCAAGCCAGCACCGACGGGCGCGAATCGAAACATGCAACATACGACTGGACAAGGCCGGCCGCGGCACCTGCCAGGTTGTTGGACGCTGCAGCACATATGCAGATGAACGAGCCGCCAGATGAATTGCAGCAACAAGATGCACATCGCCTCGGTCCTTGCAGGGCGCTTGCGTGAGGGAGGGGCACCCCTTGTCCAGCGCTTGGAGAACTTCAGCCTCAGCTTCCATCATCGCAAAGCTGCGAATATCTCTTCGCATCGTCGCTGTCTACCTGGCTTTTTTTCTTCTTCTTTTTCGCCGTCTTCGGTTAGACAGAGTATGCCATCCTAAGAAAAACATCGTCAATACAAAGTACGCGTGCACCCGGTCGCCGTCAGAGCCAATGCCCATGTCCTTCAGGCTAGTGAGACGCTTTAGCCACTGAAATAAGGGTCCGACAACTGCGACGATCTGCCCCTCAAACGGAGCAACCAACCGTCACATGGGATTCGATACCACCGCTCTGCCGCCCTCCGACATCTCTCAGCGTCCCGTCCGGCCGGCCCGGTGTGACCGGCGATTTCTCCGGGATTTACTCAGCGGGCAGTCCTCCCAGGCGACCCACATCTCCCACCCTCCCAACTACCTGCTTACACCAATGTGGTTCGCGGAGCCTCTTGTTCCGTCCGTCATACCAGGTAAAGGCTCCCAACTTCAACAGCGACGTCTTCCTGATCTCGAAGCAGCCACCCAGCCGGTTCAATGGAGGTTGAGGACCTGTTCCGTCTTGTCCATATTCTTGACGTCGAACAAAAGGCAATGGTCACAGAATCGATAAAACGGCACCCCTACCTAGGGAGTGGCTGAGGTGTCGCCTGAATGGCTTCCTTCCGACCGAAAGATACTTGGATTTGGCAATACTTAGATGCTGGTCCAAGCCGTTCGGCTCGAGAGAGATCGGAAGCGGTTGAAGACCCCGGCCAGCCGGTGCGCTTTCCCACCTCCCAAATGCGGCCGGGTGCTAGATTTCCCGCTCATTTCGGTCCATCTTGGACCGTGGCGAATTCTTAGTCCATGTTGTCGTGAGGGGTCAACACGACTGTAGTCGGGCACAGCAACGGATCGTTCCTTCATATAAGAAGCCCTTGCTCCCCATCGCCATGGCATTCCTAAGCTTCCTGTCAGGTCGTTGGCATTGCGTGTCTGTGTTAGACAGACGACTGCTTCTATGATGATATTCCCTTCTCTGGCGGTGTTGCTTGCTTGCGGCTCTGCTGTAACGGCGACAATCCTTGAGAACGGTCGGCCAAGAGTGACCGATTTCATCAACACCAAAGTGGATCTGGCTGCTGGCGACTACAAGACATACGATGCCGACGCCCCAGAGATTTCGTACAAGGGGCGTTGGGACTCCAAGAAGATATCCTGGTGGGCGTGAGTGTATACCTAAAGCCACGGGACCCGATAGTTTCTTATACATTGCAGAGCTCCCGGCATCAAATTTGGGTTCACCGGTCAGAACGTTGCGGTCACGTTCGGCAATCAAACCATCAGCAGTACTCTAGTTGCCTACAGAATCGCCGGTCTTGACTGGATGCACACCAACGTCACGGCTGGTGCGACTCACCTGTTTGTGAGTCCCGAAACGCCGGGCATCGAGCTTACAGGCCCTGTCAGCCCCGTGACTTTCGAGATGAGAGTGACGAACTGGGCGTACGGAGTTCAAATTGACAAGGTCCATGTTGCATCTGGAGAACAACTTATCAATATTCCCGACTACCCTCGCCGGGTGGAGTTCATTGGCGACAGTCTGTCGGCAGGCATGTACGCCACATACGAGGCAATGGCGGGTTTTGCTTACGGAGTCGGCGCGGGCCTGGGAAACACCGAATATTCCATCACGGCCTACCCAGGCATTTGTGTTGCGGACCAAGAGTGTTGGGGCAATCCTAGGGGACAATCGCATCAGTGGTTCTACACGTCGGACACAGGCGGACGAGCGGCCGAAGTATGGGGAGGTATGTGTTCTACGTACGCACTGGAGCAACAGCTGGACCTTTCCTATTCAAACCAGAGCCTAGCCCCTGATCCAAAGCCGGAGATACTATCAGGAACTGGCCGACTGACAGCGGCTTGTGCAGATGACCCCGAACCCTGGGACTTTTCCAAGAACCCCCCAGCCGACCTTGCTGTCATCAACCTCGGCACCAACGATGCTAACGCAGCGAACAATGTCAGCAAAGCCACCTACGTTGAGCATTACAAGCGGCTCATCCAGGGCATTCATGGAAAGTGGCCGGAGGCTCAGGTTATAGTCATGGTATGGACATGCTTCCACCTTGCCCTCGTCGGTACTGACCTCCGCCATAGCAAATGTGGCAAGGCTTCTTCAAGGACGGCAACACGTACGACCAAAACACTGATCTCAGGGACGAAGTCTACAGCGTCTACGAGTACTTTAACTCGGAAGAGTACCTCAGCAGCCCAACGGTTTGGGATGTGGTCACCAACACAACCAAGAAGGCGTGTAAGCCGGCGAAGCCGTTCGTCCACTTCTTCAATACCACCGGGATCCTGCAGCATAACGACATTGGAGGACAATGGCACCCTACAGACGTTGGGCAGATCAAGGTCGCGAGTCACCTGATACAGTACATAACTCTGAAGCTCGGCTGGCCCTTGTTCGCCACCGGACCCGAGTGAGTGTTCCCTGCTTCGATCAATCCAAGGCTTGCTCCGACCTGTACCATGCCTGCCTGCGTCACTCCTGCATCAGAACGAGCGAAAGACAAACTTATTTCCAGGTATGCTAACCTTGGCGACAGGGTTTACCATGAGACTCTGTATTGGAACGATCAGTCTAGCTATTGAGACCCCTTCAAGGGAAGATGTTGTACAAGTGAGGACTTGGGGAAAGCTCATGACTGGGCCCCTGCAGTCCCGGTCCAAACGGCACGCATGTCAAGAAACGCCATCTGTCATTATAGCCTCTATACCGCCGTGATATATAAGCAGCCTATCGAGTTGAAACGCCGCCGCCGTGGCCTGGCAATGGGTTGAAACACGTCGGCCCGTCCATCCAGCGATGACAAGTCGTGACACCCAAGGAAGACTGAGGGCCAAGCTTTGAGCCTCGACAGATCTTTCATGCCAGCAAGGGACCTTTCCCCGGCGATTCCTCACCCCTCGGGCATCCTGTGTGCTTTCCCTGCGTCCGGGCGACCCAGCCTCCGACCTCTGTCCCCCGCATGGAGAGTCCACAAGGGGTCACCAGTGTCTGGTGCGCTCACTGTTTGAGATTCCTCATGGGTCAAGGGCCAGCCGCGCCGAGAGACCCCGCGGGTCGTGGGCATCATGCATCTTGGCCATGACAAAACCCCACGAAGGCGACAACGTGGCTGCTCCGTACGTCCTTGGCCATCCCACACTCCTGACAGATGGAGGCGTTGCGCATGAGGCTCGGCTGTCAGATCGTGGCAGGCTGGGCAAGTTGAGACCGGAGGATTAAGCGAGGTCCAGCAACGCGGCTGGCCGAGATGGGATGCCACGCGTTCCAGCCCGCCTGACTGTGGTGTCAAAAACGACGAAGAATACGGACGAAACTTGACGCTCCGATGGCAGGTCATGACAGGGCGGGGCATATGGCATCTCGGAGACATCGCATGATGGGCAAATGACTATGAACGTTTACGAGCCGAATCACGCAGCCTGCTCCGGTTTGGTCACTCCGTCCTGTCGCCTGGCCGGACACCCTAGCACACACACCACGCTCTTCTGTTGCGGTAGGTTTTTGTTCCTCACCGCCTTGCCTGCCCCCTCGCGATTGTCCCGACTCGCAGGAGATGCCGGACGCCTGCGAGCGAAGGTCTTGTGGCTTCCGGTTTAGGGTTCGGGGATTTACACACTTTATCGACGATCTTTCATCCAGGAGATTCTCGAAACGCATTGCCAAACTGCAAATCCCCGGCCCTCAGGGCCTTCTTGCCTCCCGCTATCCCCCCCTTGCTTATCCCATTCCACGGAAGCCTCGTTTCCGTGGCCCCTACATCTCTGAACCCAGTACACCAGGCAGCTGAGCGGAGCCATCCTTGGGGCTGTCGATGGACACTCCCCTCCCTTTGCTCTCGACCCTTGAAGATATTCACACACAGAAAAAGACCCCGTCCAAAAGACGGTCTGGTTGGCAACCCATGCTCCGTTCGGGGTCGGGCACGGAAGCGCCTTGGGATTCCCCAGCTTTGCGTCAAGATAAAAAAAAAAAAAAGGGCCAAGGGATACGAGTTGGGACGAAAGGCCAAGCCACCCCATGAGACGGATGGCGCATGCGTGCGTTACACTCGAGTCGTGAGACTCGGACGGTGCACCAACGACGCCTCCCCGGCCTTGGGGGTTAGGAAAGGGAAGTCATGGCCGGTTGGAGACCAAGACGGCAGCATCCTCCGCCCACCGTTCATGTCGTCTGGTCATCGATCATGTCGTTCGTCGGCAGGGGGTTTGACTGGGAGAGCCTCCGTCGTGTTGTCGGCAGTCCCTTTTTCGTTCTTTCTTTCCTCCCCTTCCCATTCATCTGCTTCGTCGACCCCCACAGACACGCCCCTCCCGGTACTGCGTTAGCGCGCGGCGATCCACGAGCTAAGAAGAGGGCCACGCCCAGAGTTTCGTCGATCGTGTCTTCTTCCATGGGGTTTCTGCCCGTTCCCGAGTCAAACCACCCATGACTCTTTGCTTCTTCGCCCGCGGACGAAATAAGGAAACCAGAGACAGCGACAGGTGGAAACAGCAACCCAAAGGCTAAGCTGAAATCGACGGTTGACAAAGCGGTTAGTCAACACGCATGGCGACGGCGTCTGCCCGGGAGTTCCCAGTGATGGGCGAGCTCAGAGTTGGCGCCAGCACCCGCGATCCCGCTTGTCAAGATTCGAGAGGGCGACGCTGCCGCAACCCAGTCCAGCCACCTGAAACGGGAGGGTTGTCACAGACAGATGCGGAAGAGGGGGTGGTTCTGCTCAATCTGGACGCCCAGTACGTATACGAAGGATACCATCGCCTCGTCAGTTTCCTCTGCCATTTGAGACGATTGCAATTGGCTCTCTCTTTCTCTTCCCCAGTGCGTGTACCACACCCGGAGGCTGGAGAAGTCAGTCGCCGTTGCGTTGCGTTGCGTTGCTCATGGGGCGTAACCGCAACGGCCGTCTTTGATGCTGGCCGTCTACTCCGCGGCCGTGTCCATCCGTGTTCATAGCCTTGAACGGGTGTGGAGCACGCCGGGTTGCAGTGTAGGGATGGCTTAAAAGGCCATGGCAAAGAGCTGAATGGGCAATCTCGAAGGATCCGGGCAACGAGGTCGCCGAAGACGATGACGATCACTGCGTCCTTGGATTTCGGTTTCGCGATGCACTGTTCTTTTTTCTTCTCTTTCCACCTCCGCGTGGCTGCGATGAAGCGTTTCGTGGCTTCTTCGTGAGGGGAAAAAAAAGACACTTCGGCAGTTGATTAGTCTCGCAGCCAGCGCCGCTGGGCTGCAAGACGGAAAATCAGGGCCCAGGCTTGATTGTCCGGGCACTAACGTGTTACGGCGCCAATGCCGCTGTCCAGACGGTGGGCTGATCATGGTGATCAACGGTGATCTGGGATCGGCCAAGGCGAAAGCGAAAGGGGAGATGGCAATTGGGACGTTGAGATTTGCGTGCAGGGGTCGATGGCGTCGGTTGCCATGGACGCGTCTCCCTGATGCGTCTCGTCTGCTCTGCTCGATTCTCTGGTGCATGGCGTCGCAGCAGCAGACGTTGGGTGTCATCGCCATGGAGTGCAGTCCGAGCGGCGGGCAGATGCTTCACCAGCCTTCTGTTGCAGTCATCGTCATCGTCGTCGTTGGCGGAGTCGTAACTGCGGCCCAGACTCGCCACGCCCAGTCGCTCGCGAAGTGAGGCTCAAACACCGACGTCTCCGACAGCACCACGGACCACCGAGGCAGAGCCTGGATTCTCTTTCATCTGACTGTTTCAGCAGTGTGGCTGGTGACAGGCCACGGGGGCGTTGGGGTGCCCTTTAGCCTGGAGAGAATCCGCGAGTGCAGAGTGGTTGTTCCGTCTGAACCGCTCTTATACATCGTATGCGCTATTATCGAGCGAAGACCAGCAACATCCTGCCAGCGGCCGAGCCTTCTTTGCCGCACAGGACGATGGCAGGGCAGACCACACCTCGATGAGGGCGTGAGGGTTCTATTAATCAGATGAGAATCTTGAAACACAACGTGTGGTGATTTCCTCCCCCTCTTCCTCGCACGCCGGGGAGTGCGGGAGAGAGAAGAGAGGTGTACGATGTATGATGGTGGTGTTAATGAACAAGCCGCCCAACAGGCCAATGCCTACGCCGTTGGACCAAGACGCAGAAGGACGTTCTGCAGAACCTCAAGGGAGGGATTTCCTGTCGAGAAGCGCGCGGTCTAGCGCCATGGCAAAAGGTTCCCACCGTCCGTCCCCAATTACCGTCGGAGAGGAACACGCTAACGCGGTGGTCGACGGAGTCTCCGTCGTGACGGGTTCGACCACATGCTGCTCCCACGGCCACGACACTGGGACGGGGGACTTGGGAACTGCGGTGTACAGAGTCGTAGCAAGTAGCGGTAGCGTACGATCCCTAGCGAGACTGCCGCCGCGTAGCATCGACGCACGTTACGAGAGACTGGGGAAGCAGTCGACGCACGCGCCAGTCTCCAAGGAGAGCAAGACGTATCCCAGCCAAGAAAGGATATGAATCGTCTGAGGTTCTGCAGGCAAGGAATGCCGGTCCCTGGGGGGGCAGCGAGTGCCGACTACTGCGTAGCCATCCGCTGTCCCGAGTCGGCGCTGCAGGAACAGGCCTGGCTGGAGCTCGTGATCAACACCGTCCCCTGCCATGTCGCCTACAAGGGTCTTGCCTGGCGGTCGCTCTTTGTCGATATTGAGACGGACCTGGCACCGGAAGCTCGAGGGATGGCCCCTCTACTCCTTCTCCAAGGCCATCTTGGGTCGCATTCTCGCGTCCTTCGGCTGGCCAGCCAGCGACCACCACCACTGCCTAAAGAACTACGCCGACTGATACGGTAGCGGTGACGGCATCTCCAGTCCTCATCCCCCCCACCGGCTGCCACCCAAGAAAGCAACGGCTGGGGAAGAGTCAAGACATGCATCGACGGCCTGATGCTACGTATCCCACCCAGCACACGACATGACGGGCCTTGGAGAGACACACTAGCGATGAGCCATCCGTCCCGAATCGCTGGTCCCCGGTGTCCTGCCCAGAAGATGGAAACGAGATTTGCTAATAAACCGTCTTTCATGCCCGGGGCGTGGGATCTCTCTCGAGCGGCCCCATGACGCCATGGAGGCAGATCAGGCCATCTCAGCTCTTGGCCCGTCGTCCTACACCTTCTAGTGTCTTGTGTCTGTTTAGACTACCCAGTTGGCAAGCTAGCTAGCCTCGTTCGGCGTTAAGACGACAGGCTGGATGGATTCGGGGGGGGGGCACGAAAGAGAAGCGCGCGGCCACAACAGGGGGGGATTTACTAAGCCATCGCCAGCTTCCCGATGAACCTCGACAAGGACAGGCCACCGCTGCCCTCTTCCCGGCGTGCCGGACAGGGTCTTCTGGAGGCCACGTCCCATGCTACCCCCCCTTGCTCCCCTTTCCCCCCAGCCTCTCGTTGGCCAACATCGCTTCGAGAGACGCTGCTTCCAGCACCGGTCTTCTCCCACTGTCGTGCCTGTTTTTGACTTTTTCTTTGGCGCGATGCGCTAGAAGGTTTTGGTCTCCGTCTAGCGTCGAGCGAGGAGCACGAGAGTCATGGAGGGCGGCGGACCAAGACCGCCCGCCGGCCTGTGTGACACTACGAAGTACCTCCAACTCTACCCAAGATTGCAGTGAAAGAAGACGACAAGCACTGCCCTGCGGCGCCGAGATTGACCGTTGAAGGCATCTCCACCGCGGGCTTGCCCACAACGTCTGCCCTACTGCCTCTCATCGCAACGCCCTCCCTGCTCTGGCTGAGAGTTCCTGCAGTGCAGCGGACTCCCACGCTTCTCCAGCGGGTTGTGCCTGACCGCCGCAGGCATCGTCCCTCGTGTGCTTATTTGCGAAATGGTGATCACCGTCTGCGGGTCAACAACTCTCCTATGCCGGGGGGGAAGTTTGGGGCGTTGACGATGGGAGAAGACATGCCGCACAACAACAGAGTTGCCGCCCGGTTCAAGAGAGGCATGACACATCAAAAGTAACACGACGAGTAAAAGCCTACAGGAGAGGGGACCAAGAGCCCTGCGCCGGCGGCGCTTGACAGTCTCATCTCGGAGCGCATGCCGCCTCCACCCCGCGCGCCCCCCGACTCCCGAGATTAGGACCACCCAAGGCCCAAGATCCGGCATCCTCGGTGGTCGGGGGCGTCCGTCGTCCAGCCATGTCTTAGCTTAGTCGACGACGGCCCCGCTCACGACCCCGTCTTTTCTCCAACAAATGGCAGAGAGGGCCAACGAGGCGAAAGCTTGGTAGTGCGACGCATCGTGGGCGGGTTGCAGTGGAATGAATCAAGGGTCCAACGAGACCCCTCTTGCCCAAACAAAACAAAGCATCCGATGATGGGCGGAAAGCCGGGCAGCGAAAGGGTTAATTTACGGAACGCCGTCTACTAGAGACGCGCATTTAAGTAAGGCCCTTGTGGAGGTTGCGAATCATAACAACAATAAAGTTCTCCCACCCCTGGGCCTGGCAGATCAAAAGGGGGGGGAGGGAGGAGCGGCAAATGATAGAGCAGATCGATATTGACGAGAAATGAGTACGGTAACGGGCTGTCAGCAGATTGGCGGCACCGCCGCACCACATCTGAACGACCGAGAAGGAAACCTTGCCGCTGCAGGCCGAGTCAGGACGACACGAGAAGGCTGAAGGTTGCCGCCGAGCCAAATGCGTCGGGGCCACGCCGGCGACAATGGCAGCCGTTGATGCTACACCATCGGCCATTCTGATGCTCGCCAGGCCTGTCGGATGCGATGGGAACACCACGCCTACCGTTCAAGCCAGCCGATTGTCCACAATCTCTCCCCCGGTTCGCATGCTTTCCCTCTGTGCCTCGATGCTACCGTCGCCTCCCCCCCCTCATCCCCCTCCTTCTCCTCTCCTCGACCCCCTTTCGTCCGGTACTCGACTCTTGTCCCCGAATGGGAGTCGAGGGCCTCTGTTTGCCGCCCCTGCTTGACAGCCCGTCTCTTTCCCCGTGGTCGGTTCCGACGCTGCCAACCCAGGCCGTCCTCTTTGGCTGGCGCGCGGGTTCGGAGAAGCGTGTGGCGCTTCCTGCGCGCGCCGGGGTCCCACACCACCATGTGGCGGCGGCGCTGCCCATCGGAGAGACGACGCGGGAGTTCAAATCTGCGCTTCCCCCTCTCTCCCCCCCCCCCCGTTGATCGTCGGACTTTGCAAGATTCTTGATCGCGCTGCAGCGGCAATCCCTGGACATGGTTGTGCACCACCGGACCGTCTAGTCCCCAGCGCGACAGGAGGGGGGGGGAGAAGCCAGCAGAGGATGATGCCTTTTCCTGTAACCGCTCCTCGTTGGGTTGATTGGTCCTCTGCCACGCATGCGACGAGAACACAAGCCCAGCTGTTGCAAGCAGCCCAAACCGTCGGCGCACCTACCACAAGCTAACTTGCATCGCTGCATCGCTGCATCGCTGCGGGACGCGGACACACGGACGCGGCGGAGAAACAACGAGGTCATGGAACGAGGACTCCGCGACGTGCACGAGACACGTCGAGCCTATTATACATGGCTGACAGAGCAGCGCAGGAGCCACGGCCTCAAGACGTCGGGTCTGGTCTCCCACACCAAACCCAGCTGCAGCGCGGGAGGGACGGTGATCAGGACAGAAGGATGGGATGTCAGGGCCGGGACTGGGGTCTCCAGTTCGTTTCATCGGCTGAAGGCTTAGTCAAGGCAGGGCAGGGCAGTCGGCGCGAGAAGCCAAGCAGCGACGAGAGCGCTCCCTCTCTCTCACTCTCTCTCTCCCCCCTCCCCTCCTCCTCCAAAGTAGCAGTGTTGGTCGCTGGTCGTTGGTCGCATGACTTGCAGCACGGCTACTTTGTCGTGCAGTCCAGAGACGGAAACCCTTACGTGAGGATTAGCAACGATGCAAAGGACCGGCTGAAACGAACGGCAAGGCATACATTGACACTCTTCACGCCGGGAGAGAAGCACATGCCACACCGGAGAAGGCTGTGGACTTTTTAAGCGTAAATTTCTTCCTGTCTCATCCCAAGCCTTCTCTGACACCTTCCGCGGCGTCGATCATCTGCTCTCTTTCCCCCCCCCAAGCCACGTCAATCATTGCCCCTCCCCTCCTCCTCGTCGCCTCGTCGCCTCGCACTTCTCTCCGGCGCCGCCAACCGCTTGTACGTATCCTGATGGGAAATGGATCGCCCTTGTCCTTTTCTTCTTCTTCGCTTTCCCTCCCCCCGCCGAGTCTCAACCGAGAAAGGCGAGCTCCACGGAGAAGAAGAAGAAGAGAGCCAGAGTGGAGCACGTCCGACTGTCCATGCCTGTGTCGGAAGGACAAGCAGCCATGCCATGCCATCCCGATCGTGGCCGCCGTCCCTTTCGTCCCGTCGCCAAAGCTTGGCCGCCCGCGCAGTGCGAAATGTCTCACGGGGGCGCTGCTCTGCCGTCCGTGTTTGAAGAGTGTAGTATCTCGCGGGGCGGGACGATGTTGATGGAGACACGGCCGGATCGAGCCAAGCCTTCGACTTCGCCACGCACTGCAACACGATCCGCCCGAACAGCTCATGTCTTGGGATGAAGACGCTGCCAAGAGACCCCGAGGTGCAGCCAACGCCAGATCCGACTTCACTTTGACGGTCGACCGAGGACATGGAACCGGACAATGATTGCGATCCCACTTGCTTGATTCGTGCGGCCTCTCGCCTCTCCCCCTTCTATATACATTACCACATGATCGTACATTTTGATATACCCGTTGGCCAAGAGAGCCGGAGCAATGAGAAACCCAAAACAATGCCAAGAGCGGGGGGATCCATACATGAGGAATCCGTTTCTCGACAAGGGCCTCCAAAACATGAGAAAACAGCCTCGCCCACCCACCCACACACACATACAGACACACACACACACACTCACACACACGCAACAGCCACAACCACACCATGTACAATTCAAAACGCCTGTAAATGCCAAGTTTTTGTCATTGCCTTGGCGAACGTGTTGTCCGCGACCAGTTTTGCCCCAGCCGTGATATTCGCGCCTCGTTGCGCCAGTTTAAATAAAATAGAAATCCAAGTCGAACACATATCGGACAGGGGTAGCCCTTCCCGCCCCGTTGCCGTCCCCTCGTGATCCCTCTGCTCGTCCGAGGAGATTGCCCATGGACGACCGTGGGTGTTGTTTCCAATCCGTGGGGAATCCCTGTTGTAGTTGAACGCCGTTGAAGAGCCTTTTTGCTTTGGGTTTTGTTCTTTTCGTCGTTGCTGATTATGATTGTTAAAATAAAGTTGCGTGTCGTTTGGCTTAGAAGCCAAGGCATTGACGTTGATGTTGTTATTGTTGTTGTTGCAGTCGCGGTAGCAGTCATGGTCTACCACGTGGTATCTTTCCCGTTGAAACCGGTCCGAATCTCCCTCCCCCTTGCCCGACTCTTTTGTTTCTGCCATCTCCTCCCCCTGTTGAGAAAGCCCTTCCCGTCGTGCTGGTCATGATGCAGTAAAATAGTAATAATGGAAGCCACCGTTGTCGGATTAAGATGGTTTAGTTGCTGCCGCTCTCGAAGTTGTGGCAGCCGCGCTCGTGACGCTTCATGTTGCTGCGGACGCTGAAGGCCTTGCCGCAGCCGGCGTGCGGGCACTTGAAGGGCTTCTCGCCCGTGTGCGAGTGGCTGTGGATGCGGAGGGAGGAGGGGCGGGAGAAGGCCTTGTTGCAGGTCTGGCAGATGTAGCGGTCCTGGCTCTGGGGGAAAGAGGCGGCCGAGGAGGGGGAGATGTAGTGGTGATGTTGCCACGGGTTGGAGCCCGCGGGGCCGAGGCCGACGGGCACAGGAGCCATGGGCGGGAACTGCTGGGGAAGGGGACGCTGGTAGTAGATGCCAGAGATCTGAGCCTGGGGGGGCGGCGTGGGCTGCATGGGCGGGTAGTAGGATGCCGCCATGGGGTTGTGGGCGGGCATGTACGCGGGCGGGAACGGTTGCTGGGCGTACGAGGCGTGGATGGGCACTCTCGGGACCATGGGAGCCATGTGGCGGTGGGCGTCGGCCTCCAGAGGAGGCGTCGACTCGTAGTAGTAGTTGCTCTGGGGTTGGGAGACGACAGAGAGCTGGCTGACGGATCTTGTCGAGGGCGAGTTGTAGCCGTCGAACGAGGCGTCAGAGCTCATGGGAGGCGTGGGAGGAAGCCCGCCGCGGCCATAGTGAGAGGAGTTTGGTCTCGTCTCGGACTTTTGGGACGGTGCTGTTTCGAGAGTCAGTCTTTTGCCGGTTGCGTGGCTGTCGCCATGTTGCTGGTAGTCCGTCCAGTCCGTACCTTGTTGAGGGATTTGGGGGTGAGTCTCTGATGTGGGCGAGCCCTGGTCGGCGAGGCCAAGGAGGTTGGAGATTGAGGGGAGAGAGCACTTTGATGTCTCGTCCATGGGGGGCGATGGGGGAGGCTGAGGCGGTTGTTGAACGTATCCGTAGTGTGTGCTCTGCTGGGCAGCGTACGGGTTCGATATTAAAGCGCTCGCCATTGTTGCTGATTATAGTCCGAAGAACGTTGGGTGTGGTGTTTGCTGCTGCTCTTTCAGGCGGGTGTTTTGTCTTGCTGTTCTCGTCGTCGATGTTACAAGGAGAAGATGACGGGAGGGCTGGTAGGATGGTGGTAGGCGTTGGATATTAGGAACGCAACAAGTATTAGATGTAGAGTAGTGATTAGCCCCAAGTGCCAGCTGGATACTAGAGATTGATTTTGCTTCGGGAGTTTTCAAGATTCCAAAAGAGATGTCGACGAGGGGGGAGGGGATGGTGGGTAGTTTAAGTATGAAATGACCTGGCCAAAGAAGCTTGTTGGTGGGTGGATGGAGTAGAGGTGGCAGATGGGGGAGGCAGGTATATCAGATCTCCCGAAGCAGAGTGGAATGGGTGATCAAGCGTAAATCCACACGATGATCCCTGGACGATGGGATGCCACAATCGCCTGTCACAAATTGTGTGTGGGTCAGAGGCAGAGAGTGGGATACGTCCTGGGACCGTTACGCCAGGCCTGGGGGACCAGACGAAAGACGGCGATGGGGGTGTGGTAGTCGGTGGCAGCGAGGCAAGGGTCAGTCCAAGGACCTCGTCTTGGGTCATCGACAAGGTTGCTTGCAGTACGTACTGCGAGGCTGGACGACAAGGGGAGGAGGACGGGGGTCATCGGTACTAGGAGGTAGACGAGACCGGGTGGGAATCGGGACGAGGGAGGCGGATCCGTGGGAGGGACACACAGAGAGAAGGAGAAAGAGAGAGGAAAAGAGCAAGAGAGAGGAGCACGAGCATGTTACCGTCACCCGTCTCTCGTCAAAGCCTGGCTATAGCGCCTCCTGGATAATGGGATGACGGGGTGAGGTAAGGGTACAGGGCCCGTTCTCTGACTTGGGGTGCATCGGGGGGATCCTGAGCGATGCTTGTTGTGTGCCTGGACAGCAATCATAACAACAACGATCTCGAGTCTTGCGTGGGCAGAAGAGAGTCATGGGTGGTATCCGTGTTGCTGGCTGGCAGCAGTGGCCGGGATTGCGGGTGAGATCGAGGGCGACTGGCCCCGTCTGGGATGGATCAACGTCAATGGGATCGCTCGAGGTCAAACGGTCACTGGTTTATGCAACGGCAGGGTCCTGCTTGTCAGGGCCGAACTTTCAACGCCTCTCCCTCCTTCTCCCACACGGAAACGCACTGGGAGAGAGAGAGAGTCCCCTACATGTCGTGGACACACGCCCCCCCGGCTTTCTCCTCCACCTCTCTCGTTCTCTCACACACCCTTCCTCATCTTGCCGGCACACCCCCTGGACCAAGCCTCCCCGGCTCCCCCCCTCCCAAGGTGGTGGTGCGTGGGCCGCTAGCCTGCCCAGAGCTAATCCGGATCTAGTGCTGTTATGCATGGCACCACTCGGGCCACCATTTCCCAATCTGGATCTTGTTCCCGTTCCGAGGACGGGGCAGTCTGGGAAGCCTGTCCCCTGTCCTGTCATGAAGGCTTGTGTGTTTGGGACGGAGGCCCAAGGGGTCGGTGTAGGGACGAGACGCCCCAGTACGAGTCCGTCGCTGTCGCTGTGCGGTGTTCGTGGACTGGGGTGGCCGGCCGCGGGCGGCACCGCAGACACACTGCTCCGCACACACACGCTCGCACTTGAGACGAGCAACGACTCTGTGCCTGACTGACGTCGGGGGCGTGCGGCGTGTGAGGCCCCAAGAGCTTCATCGAAACCCTGCCAGCCCTGTGCTGCGACCGGATTGTCGAGCTGATCTTATGCCGTTCGTCACTTCTGCCTCGTGTGCGCCGATGCCAGAACGTCATCCCAAGGCTGCGAGAAGGACGGAGAAGGGACGGTGCCTCGACGTGCCGTGCTGGGTCCCATGTTCGGATGACTGGTGTCTTTGTTCCAGAGTCCCTGATTTGCCCACGATCCATGATGCACATTGCCAGATCCGAACTTCGTTCAACCCGCCGACGATGCGAGACGATCCCAATTTTGTCTCAACGGCTCTTCCTGGCACCTTGGGTTGTTTCTCTGTCATGGACGGCCGCTCATCCAGGGGGCGAAGGGCAAGACGGCACGGAGGACGGAAGAAGCCCATCCCAGATCATGGGACATTGGCTGCCATAATGTTCCGGATTTGCTGCAGGGTTGGTAGGCAGGAGTGGGCAAGCATGGAGGACGGATGCCGTTTCGATTGACGCTCATCATCTCGCTGTCCAGACAAGCTTAACGGGGAGGATTCAGACGCCTGTGGGAAACCCGCCTGCTTTTAGATCATCATGCGGAGTGGTCGGATGAAAGAAAGCCGGCGTCCTAGATTCGTCAGAGCCGTTCTTCGCAACGGCAACGGCCCGACATTTTGCGTTCGAGCAGTTGCGCCGCTTGACAAGGCCGACAGCTGTTCAGTCGTGCTTCGGCTTGCGGTTCTCGAGAAGAAATCCCTTCCGCCGTGCGAATGATTGACCGTCCGCCAGGCTTTCGGGTCAGGCATCAGTCCGAAATGGAGCCAATGATTAGAGTTGAGTTCAGTCCTGGCAATTTAGCCCCAGTGATTCTCCAGCGATGGAAACTCAACGGAACACGACGCACCCCTAGACAGAGTTTGTGGTTGCAGCCCGACTCGGCGGTGGCTTGAGGCATCCAGAAGCGCCAGGGACGCTCTCCCGTAGTCGCCGCAGGCTCCAAGCCAGGCGCTACCGCCAAGTTGGCGCCGTCGACATCGCTTGCAGCGGCGGCCGTGCGAAAGGGTCGCGCACGTCAAGTTTGAAGCAAGCTGTCAGCGACTCCTTAGCCTCCTCCGCCGGCCATGTCAGTGTGCTCAGACATATCGCGTCCCCCTCCCCATCTTCCATGTGGGCATGCGGTATGGGAGAGGGATCGGACGGCGGCGGCGGCGGCGGCGTCGTCGTCAAAGAGGCGGCACGGCATCGACAGGTTGACGGGGCATCAGGGGCGCCGGGAGCCTGTTTCTTGAAGGGGGGAATACTCCATATTGGCATGGCATGAGGGTGTGTGAAATGGGAGATGTGTGAAGGGGGTGGGAAAGGGGGCTTGAGAAACAGACGGTCGGAAACAAACGCTAATTTCAATATGATCTTCGGTTTAGCTCGGGCGCCAGGAAAGCCCCCTCGCTTGCGCAGGGTGGCTTGAACCTTGCAAGGACAGGGGACAATGGGAGCAAGAGACTGGTCTGGTTCTCTGGCTTCGGCTCTTTCTCTCGTTCTGCCTCTTGGTGGGATTCTCGCACTCTCTTTTTCTGTGTGGGTATGGCCATCTACTTGTCGGCCTGGTGCTCGCTTTCCCAAAACACTTGATCCCCCGGGCCCCGACCGCGATGTCTCGCCCATTCCCTGCCATCTGCAAGGTGCCTCCGCCGCTCTCTGGCTCTAAATGCCCTTGTTGAAGGGGTCCGTGATCGACCGAGAGACAAGGGCCAGCGAGATGGGAGGGAACGTTTGGGAACTGTAATGGGATGCACACGGAACGGCAACAGGTTGCTGGGAGAGCCTGGGTCCAGGGCCTGGGGAATCCCTCCTCGGGAGGGCCATGGCATGAAGAAGGCCTTGAGTTCCGAGAGCTTCTCAGGCACAACTGTGCAACAGAATGCGATCGGATGAAGCAGTGACTCGTCCGTTGTTGCTGCCGAAGACCAAATGACAGGCCCCGTCACGTCTGGTCCCGCCGATGCCGTCCCAAGTCTTCCGCCGCGAGCGGTCTGGTCGCTCTGATGTTTTGCGACTGCTTTGTTGTGCTCACGTTGTGGCGAGTGTCAATGTCACGGAGTATATGCGTTGTGTGTTTGGTGTTTCGGAATGCGCATCTGGCATCTGCGACTCTGCTCGCATTTGCATTCCCTCTGCATTTGCATTTCTGCGCTATGCGATTTGCCATGTGCGTTGCCTTGTGACAGAAGAGCCTCCCTGAGACCCGACGACGTCTTGGCATGGGCACTTGAAGAGCGACGACGACAACGACCCGTACCCCCCCCCCCCCCCCCCCCCCCCCCAGAGGCTCGCGCTTGCAAGGCTCGGGGAACGGGGAAACGGCCAACGTTGAGACAAAGTGCAGACTCCAGACAGCTCGCTTGGGGGAATGGCTGACGACGGCGTCGTCTAGCGCATCCGTGTCAAACTTCGCGAAAGACATTAGCGCCCTAGCACGTGAAGACAAGATGCTGGCACACCAAGAGACGGTTCTGGCTGAGTGTCCGCTGGCAGTGAAGACTTCCTCCCTCGGTTCGTTCGACACCACCGGTGTGACTAGGCCTGCGAGGCTTGCGTGGCGTGGACAACAGGGGCAGAGGCGGACCGGCCGTTGCTTGCTTTTCCCAACGCCGGCCACGTCCATGTCCCGGACGAAGCCATCACGACACGCGAGATGGCATGCCGCGTGCGCACGCCGAAGAAATTGAGTGTTCCGCTGCGAAGCACGCTAGACTCACACCAGAACCGCCTTGGAATCCTTTCGTGGTTGCCAACGCCTTACCTGGGTGACTGGTACTCGCACATTGCTGGGCCACCGGCCGACATAATGCAACATGTTCGCTCTGTCCTCTCCAGCGCCTATACACACACACACACACACACACACACACACACACACACACACACACACACACACACACACACACACACACACACACGAGGACGCCGGTACGCACCACGCCTGCGCTGCAGCGGGCGCATCGTCGCTCACCGTTGTGGGATGACCCCTCCCTAATCTCCATCTCCCATCGGTGTAACATCTCGCTCGTTCACTCGCCAATCGGCAGCAGCTGGTATCCCCCCGTTATGGGGAGGATCGTGAAGGGTGAGCACCAACAGCATCATAGCCTCTTGGCCGTCCGCGTCGTTGGTTCAACCCTGAAGCTACGTAATCATCTCCAAGGTGCCCGTGGCTGAGCGTGCGTTGTATGGCACGCTATCCCTCCCGCCTCGAGCATGGGAAATGACTAGCAACAGACTCCAGAGCTCGCAGATGAAGCCGTTCGCGAGCATGCAGCGGCTGCAGATCGCCGGGTTGCCGGCCACCCACGCAATTTTTTACCTTTATATTTCACTTTGGCTAGGCCAAATGAGCATCTGTCGACGACTCAGCACCCGCATAAAATCGTGAACTTTGAAGTCGTTTGTTTCGACGGGATTATTCTGCCCCCGTCTCCATTCCGCAGCCTAATCCCAATCCCTCGGCCTCGGTCAATATCCTTACGAACGATGGACGATCTCTGCTCTTCTTTGAACATGTACACCAAGAGAGAGGATCCATCAAGGACGGCAGAGGCCGCGGTTCTCGTTCTCGGGCTTTGAAATGGACCACGCTCTCGGGCTTTGAAGCACTGCTAGCGCGAACCTGGGCAACCCTCCCCAGCACGTCCGCCTCCCGCCTCTGTCGACGGCGGATGGGATAGACAGATCTCTCTCTGTCTCTCTTTTTTCCCCCTCTCTCTCTTATGGACAAGGGGTTCCGCGGGCGGGCGAGGGTAGCAAAGCTTCTAAACCTGCCTCAGTCTAGCTGTGCCAAACAAAACGGCGTCCAGCCAGGTCGGGTCCAGCGCGTGGCACCCGCCAAACCTTTCGTATCGGCATCCCTTTCCACGTCCCCCGCGCATGCAAAGCTGCTGCGTGTGTTGACCCTGCAGTATGGGGTACCCTACGGCGCGAAGCGGTCGTACCTCGGAGCCTCTTGCGAGTGACTGGCCGCACGTTACATATACCGGTGCAGCCATATAGCCCTCATTCTCAGTTCTCCAGAGCGGTGCGCCCTATACACAGTAGACAAGTGGCAGCTGTACCTGTGCCGCGGCCGTAGCGGTTGGACGCCTGACCAGGCATTGGGCTTTCCTGATGGCAGTCGGCTCTCGTAGCGATGGAACCCGGGACGTAGATCGTCCTCTCGACAAACTCGATCTCGGTCTCGGACCACGGTGCAGCCCTCCCCGTTGTTCCATGCACCGGCTCACGACCGCATTCGTGAATGGGCTCGCCTTGCCTCTCTTTCACTTTCGCGGCCTGGGCCAATCCTTCTCCTGCTCGCCTGCCCATCAACCAATCTCCGGGAAGGCCACGGAGGCTGGGCTGGCGCTCTCTGCGTTGCCCCTAGTCGAGGCCTGCCTCTAAGCGAACGGCACTAACGCAGCGCCCGCGCGGTGATCGTCTTCGACTGCCTCGGTAATTATCCCAGAAACGCCCTCTTGGTAAATCTTGGTCAGCAGAAGCAGGCGAGCACGTTGTCTGCTGGAGCGCCGCGACCTCTGTCCGGGTCCCCCCATCGTGCCGATCTCGAAGAATATCCCACGCACCCGGGCGGGAAGTTGATCCAACCATGACGGGCGATGATGTCGTTGTAGCTGGCACTACCGTCGTCTTGAGCCCCCGGTCGCGACTCCAGTTGCAAAACATCCGGAGAGTTGCAGGCAAGGCCATGTTCGTGGATACAAGAAGCGACATCCACTCCGTCAGGTAGAAGTCGACGAGGGGGGGTCAGCCGCAGGGCCTCCGTATTGTGATAGCATGGGGGCCACTGTCTACATCATTGCCTACGTATGCGTTCTCAAATCTCGCCCGTCAAACGTTTGGGACAGCGACCCCGCGAACACTTGGCTCTTGCGGAGGAAATGCCATCCGGAAACCCCTCGCTGTCAATCCCTTCACAACTCTAAAGTCAGACGATGGCATCCGGCTGTTTTGCAACTCATAATGTGCCATGTGCGCTTCTTGGCGCATGCATGATCGTCCTGAAGCACGAGTGGTGTCACGGAAGACCAGCCGACCGATGTGTGTTTGGTACTGGCTGTGCTTCAGGAGTATCAATGCAATGCTGGGTGCACATCCGAATTCTCCGGGCCCTCCTACTTTTCACGGCCAGTCGCAGATCATCCGCAATCGAGCGGCTCATCCACCGGATGTCGAGCTCTGAAAGCATGACGGCCAGGCAGTATAAACTGATGGCTGGGAGGAATACGTGGCGGTAAGACAGGCTTGCTCCCATTTGCGTCATGTTTCTTCACACACACACACATCCTCTCTCGCACATCACACACCACACACATCTCGACACCTTTGGAACTTAGTAGGAAATATTGCCGATGATCACATCCCGTAATTCCGGAGGGTCCAGCACTAACCACATGGCCGACATGCTGGCAGCTCATGGCACACACGAGCTCTAGAGACACTTCACAACTGCCGACCGACTGGCGCCGCGCTCCGCGCGCTATGGTAGTAGGTTCCGTCGCAGCAGCGCCACGGCAGCATCGTTTGCAGGATAGTCGCTCGGTACTTTTGAAGGATGAAAACGGAGCGTCGAAAGATTTCGAAGCAGGCGCTCGCGAGGGAACCCCAAGTGCAGAACGCTGCCACTACCAAAACTGGGCAACCAAAGTCAAGTTCGGCTGGAGGGTATCTCGTGCATTGCATCCACGCGATCTCAACACCCTGTCTCCCCCTATGCCATTGGCGAGATCATTCGATGATGTCGCCCATTGGAATCCGCCCCCGGCGCCCCTCTGGGCCAATGGTTCACGCCCAGTACCGGTGCAACGGGCGTCACCAAAGGCTCACTCAGACCGGTTCCTTCTGGGCGGTAGGGTCACTGACTAGGGTGCGGAGTCGAAATGTGTACGAAAGTGTAGAAAGGATCTGTCGATCAGCACAGGGGCGCCGGCCCAACCCCCCTGGGCTCCCATCCCGTCAACTTGCTTTTGGGAGCCGTCCAAAGCGCGTGCGTGCTAGGTGGTGCTCCACCGCCTCCTCTTTTCCTTGATGGCTCCAAGATTTCCATACGAGAGATGACGAAAGGGCGCAAGAGGAGAGAGCGCCGCTAGACGAGAGGAACTGAGGCTCAAACGAACGGCAAAACATGTCAAGGGGACGAGAAATGCATGTCTTCAGTATGAACAAGTTTAGCTCATCCTCCCGTCGCCTCGCCTCGTAAATGTCTCTCTCGTTGCTCACGACTCGACTAACGTTGCTCACCCCTTGGCTGTGCCCCTAGAACGTCTGTGGAACGACAGGACTTGGGACCCCAGTCTGTCACTCGGCTGCGTTGAGATTTCCGAAGTGGGGAGACTGACGAGGAGGGAAGCACAGGCCAGATTTTGTTCCCATGAAGTCGGCCGCTGGGAACGGCTGGATTGACAATTCGGAGCCAGCTCCTGATATCTGTTGCTTTTGGCCCTTGCAGCATTGAATATGCTCCATATCGCGAGATTTGCTAATTCAACTCTCTCAACATAACAAAGCGGCTAGTGCTTCGACGGCTGATACGGACAATCTCGATTAGATCTCGCCTTAACCCAGAAGAGGCTTCACACTGTCCAGGCTGACGACGACTAGCCGAGAGTTTCGGCTAGAGTTGTGGCGGCGGGCATCTGCGTTCGTAGCCCGAACGATCTGGAGAAACGCCTCGTCCCCAAAACCGCACAAACCTTCTATTAGAAACAAGAATAAAATAATGGTAATAAAACAGCAGCGTAGGTTTCTACATTCTATTACGGGTTGTCAAACCATTCGTGATTGATCCCATACCGACAGTAACCTCCCCTTCTTCATTGACGTTTCCCCGAACACCACCTGGCCTTACTTTCCTCCCTCCTTTCTGGCACCCCGGCCGGCAATCCCATTGGACGCCTCTCTTGAATCCTCCCGAAAGTTCCTTAAGGACACGGCCGGCTCCAAAGGGTGTGTGCAAGGCCCAAGCCTGGGCCAGAAGCTGAGGCCCACGGAACAATCCTGTGATCTCCTGCCTCCGCGACGATCAGCCGGGATTTCCCTGTCCTGCCAGCACCGCTTCTGACTGGACGACCCATGAGAACCGCCACGCGAAGAGGTGCAGCCTCTTCTGAATGCGTCCTAGACAGCATCAAAGAACCGTGGTTTGGAGTGGCACTGGGGACCTGGTACCGTTCTTTACCTATTGCGCTAATTAGGGGCCCTTGTTGATGGATCAGTCGTTAACTGACCTTTTCCTGCGAGCCGATCATTCCGCGGGTCTATCAAGCTTGCAATCCTCGGACTCACCACCTGTTTCTTCCGAAGGCGCACTTCGTTGCCTCCTATTCTGGCTGTTTGCATTTACCCATCTCTCTCCACCACGGGGTTAGATTACCAGATTCGTGGCCCTCGTCGTCGCATCGCCTTGGCTTTATCCCCTTCCACAGGTTTCCAGGCCCCCGACTTGGCCCCTATCGATATTCCATTTGGACGTTGGGGAAAAGGGAAAAGCCAGGGTGCCACTGAGCACTGTCACTCGTCACCGTTTTCTTATTCTTCCGCGCCTGGCTCCCAATCTCCTTCGACGCCTCCGGGCGTCATCATGGCCTGACTTTGGCCGTTGGTATCTTCCCGCCCGTACTTTTGCTGTTTGCTGTGCCTCTTTGGGGTTGAGAAACAAATTCGTCAGCCACACTCACCAGCCGAGTGTCACACGGAGACCCCCCTTCCCCGCTAGTTGTCCATCCTCCGACGTCGCTTGGTGGACAAACATTCTTGTCAACGACAAGTTGTCTCTTCTTCCAAACGGGGACGTGCCTCTCACCCTTACAGATTTTCCTCGACGCGCCTGTTTTGTTTCTTGTAGTCCAATTTTGCTTGTCTTTTCAAAGGTTACAACGGGCGCTGCGGGTGACGAGAATGAGTTCAGAAATCTGGGTTCAATTTTCTATTAATAACGCCCGCAAACTTGTCAATGCGACGAGATTGCCCAATCTGGACTTTGTCCGGGATGCGACGTCCAATTGTGTTTCTCGCTGTTTATTTTGCTTTTTCCGAACTGTTCGTTTCGTCGCGCTGCAACGCCAACGACAATGGTTCACGTCGAAGATCCAGGCTCCCTTTGGTTTCCATCCCACAACTGCCGTACGCGTTCGGGGTGGGGTTTTTTTTTCTCTCTCTATTTTTCTTCTTCTTTCCCAAGTACGTCGAGTATCAACCTTGACAGATTGGGTCGGGTTTGGGGGCTGTTTCTGCCCACGGAGTGAGGTTGAAGGATGCAGCGAGCCACGTCGGTGACCAGCACATGCTGCTTCTCGAGAGAAATGCCGCTGCTAGGATGGATGGCCACGCACGCGCTTGTGCCGGCCAACTGCAACCCTCACGCTGACCGGTGTGCCCGTCGTCGACATTGCGGCTTCGCTGCCTGTGCCGTGTCGTGGTTGGTGCTGCCACAAGGCCAAGTGAGAAGCATCTATTGACAGACAGATGCACGATGGCTGTCGGGAAGCCTGCAGTGCAACGCAAGACCACCGAATGTACCCCCGGCAGGATGGTCCTCCTTCGCGTCTGCCCATCCCGCTCAACGCGCAGGCCGGAGAGCAGAGACAGGGAGCACGCTGCGAGCTTAGCTCGTTCGTCGCTGCTCTCTCAAGGATCCCTTTCAACCACGATATCCGCACCTATTCCGCAAGTTGGAGCTCTCTCTGCAGTTGCTGATCCATCCCGCTGCATCGGTCGGGACTAAGGAAGCAGCTCCAAGGGGGCGGCGACAGGAGCCCTCCCACGCTTGTGACGAATGACTAGGCCCACCGCTTATGACCAGCTGGGCATCTATCGCCTCCTGGATCATAGCTGCCTCGGGGCTAGGCAAGATGGACCAAGAGGAGCTTCTACTGTATCACGGCGGCAAACTCCGTGAGTCGTTCAGAGCTGAGGCCATGCCGGATTCCTATGCTTGCGTGCCAGCTTCTGCGCAGGCCAAATCCATCCCAAAGTTGCATTTCCCCAGTCCGTACAAGTTCAACAAACATGCGAGAACCGAATCGCAAAGAGCCTGCATCCTTTCGAGGACTCGGTCATTGCGGGCCTGCGGGGAACGCAGTACGACGCTCCAGAGAAAGTTGGAACGCAGATGACTCGCAAGCCACATGGCTGCGAAAAGGATGTTCCTGGCCGTGCTCGTCGAGACTAGAAGACCGTTTGGGAACTTCTCGGAAGGGATATCCCCCTCACGCCTAGCCCTGCCTACAGGAACGGAGACGGACTGGCGAAATGAGGTATTCCTGCTTCGCGCGACCCCTGGTCCCCTGCTCCTGGTCCCTATATCAGCCCCTACTAAGAGTCCAAGACAGCACCGGCGTTCCGGCTTGCTTTTTGACAGCTCTTTGACACATATCAACAACCGTAACAACATTGGAAATGGGTGTTCTGTCCGGCGAACGGACAATCATCGACGAATCTCGATATTGCAACTCTATGCCCGGCGGCCCGCCGCCCATGAGGTCTTGCGTTGCTTGTGTAACATCCCTCGGGGCTGTTAACTCGACTCGAGGGTCAATGACCGAGGGATAAGACGGAAACCTGCAGCTTACCAAACGGCCCTATGCATCCAATATTGTAAGGCAAGGCACAGTCGAGCAGCAGCCAGTACCGAGCTGTCGGGCGAGTTCCGGATATTGCCAATGGCTCTGGCTTACGAAGACCGGCTCCGAGTGGGAAAGCATCTCTTCGAGGCAGAGCGGGTGTAATTTGGACCACTTCTCGGGCTATGCCCAAATCGACAACTGCATCGTGGGCAAGGATCTTATCCTTACCCCCCTTGACCTTTCCTTCCCCTCAAAAGCAACCCTGCCATGCCTGGTACCGCCGCTCATCGGTGTACTTCAAGGTACTCTGTACACGGTACTGGGGTCTCAAGTCCCACCGATCACCGTCCTTGATAATTACCTTGACGTCGTTCATCGCGACGAGGCTCCGTTCGTACCGAGTCTCTGGGGCCCTCCATCCTGACAACTGGGAACAAGGCACCTTGGGATTATTGGGTAAAACTGGAGTTTGAATGGCAGAGTTCGACGGCGAGCAGAAAAAAATCCCAAGAGACAAAGGAAAACTTACATTGCGAACTCTCAACGTTTCGCCCTCGGTGGGCTACCCCTATGCGAGGACTACACTAAACTCGGTGGATGCGCATCCCAAGATTACCCACAGATTCCTCGCCGCCGGGACTCAAACAAAGGGGTGATCCCAGCAGAGACACGTTCCCTTCGTGTGGGCTTCTGCCAGACGTTGCGTCGACGATACGTACTACGGAGCCCACTGCCACAAATACGATCACAACTGTTGACCGAGAGGAGCAAGAGCACTTGGAGGGCGGGCAAAGCTGATGACACAAACGGCACGAATCCGAGTCGAGCTTAAGCTCGATTCGGTGTCCACTGCTCCCCTCCTCTTCACCCTGTCAGGAATAACTCAGCGAGGCTGTGCTTGTATACGTATCGAGAATCATGGAACCGGGGGGGGGCGACTGGGAAGTCCGCGATTCAGAGGATCATTTCCAGGGATCTTGCAAATCGCAGTGTGTATCCCGATTCCCCGAAAGCACAACCCCGAAGCAATTCGTGGTGTCTGGACGAGTGGCCAGGGGGGGCGAGATGAGCGTGGTCAGTGGGTGGAAACTTACGAGCTACATCACGGCGACAGAAAAACCTTCCGAGAGAGAGGACTGCCTGCCGTATCTTGGTCGAACGACCCAACAAGCGGATCCCACAGTCTGGAGTCTGCCGTCCACCGCACTTGTTGTCATACCCAATCCACACTCAGGGGTCGATGCCCGGAAGTTTCCAGGAAATCGCCATTCTCCCGTCAACGAAACAAGTGACGATCAGCATCCTTCGAGCCCTTCATCCAACCTTCATTCCAACAGATAGATGAGCTTCGTCGTTGACCCAGTAGGACGATGCGTTCTGACATCAACTCTGTCCCGTCCAAGCATTTCAGAGAAATCTCGACCGGTCTAGCGCCCACGTCTTCCCCTCCGTATGATGAGGAGAACGCGTCCCGTTCGCATGGGCGGGAATCACGCCTCGAGATCACCCGTACGCTCCATCCATCAGCATCCACTCAGCGTGCAGGCGCCCCAACTGACGACGCTCGTCTTCACCTCCCGGCGGGCAGTCCCCCTTGGCACAGGTAACATGGCGCGATTCCCACCAGCCGAAGGAGTCCGTAGACCGTCAACTCCGCAGGAAGGCCCCTTCAACCATTCGGCCCCCCTCCCCATCTCTGTGAAGATCCTTGACGCCTCATGCTCGCCTTGGGGGAAAGGGAGGGGCGATATTGAAGCATCTGTATGGAAGAAACCGCATATGCGCTCCGTATGTGCCGTACCAAAGATCACTGGGTGATCACCAACGCATATCCATGGGTGTGTGTCGGAAAAGACCAGCACGTCAGCGACCATGTCTGCCCTCCTCTCCCCTCCTGCAGACAGTAGCACTGTAACACATCCACGGGGGGCTCCCCTATTGCAACTCCTCTCCCTGGCAGTAGCTTAGTTGTTGATAGACTCCGCCGGCTTGCTTCAGGACAAGACTCTAGCAGTTAGGTCAGGAGGCAAAGGCACTCAGGACGAGACACACGTTAATGCTGAGTAGGGCAAGAGGGGGGGCGTTGATGGATACTGGAAGAGGCTCGTGAGATGCAGCGGTGAAGTGAAATCCACCACACTGACAGGCGCGAGAGCCGGACGGAACTCTCCTTTTCACTTTCCCGTCCAATCGCTGGTTGCCGTCATATCTGCAAGCCTGTAGGGCCATCACGAAAATGTGACTGCCCACACTGCGATCTCGCAAATCTACGTCGTTTGGAAGGGACTCTCACTTCTTCGCCGGCCCATTACCCAGTTCTGGTCATTAGCCACACTGCCGGCCGCGGTTCTTACTGGATGAGCTCGTCCACTTTGTACCTGCCCACCTATCTCCTGCACTTCTCTGCCTTTCCCTGCGAGTGGCCAAGTCTCTAAATGAATGGAGGGACTCGTTGGCCTTGGGGGGGTGGGGGGAAGATGGACTCGGTAAACCTCTTCGCCAGTTGCCACGAGAGTCTTGGAAGAAAGGTCAGCTATCAATAAAGATATCCCTTTAGCAGCCCTTACATGCCCCAATTACCGCGCCCGCAGACGCCACAATCAAGGCCTCCAGACTTCAACCTTCGAGTCTAGAAGCTTTAGCGACATGGCAACGTTTACAGGGCTGGCGATGCAGGGAGCGATTGGGAGGAGAGATGCAAGGCGCATCTGATGCGGTGGCATTTACATACGTTCCAATAGTCAGCAGCCACCCGGCAACCAGCCGAAGCAGCGCATCGCCGCCCAGATACCGGCAGACTCATCTGCGTCCCGCCAACGACGGATGGGCAGATGGCGGATGTCATGGATGAAGTTCCAGTCCAACCACAACGCCCGCTGACCCTCGACTCCCGCATGTTGCCTCCTGCGCCCCTCCCCTCCCTAAAGCATGGGGAGGAACAAGAGCGACCGTGGCCGGGAACCGTAAGGCGCCCCGAAATTAACCTGCTCCCCGTGCTGAGGCAAAGTAGCAAGATGATTGCATTCCACCATCATACACGTCCGCGGTTGGCGGTGATCCTCCCGGCCGTCCATCCCATGACTGGTCGACGTCCGGTGCTCCGCGCGACTGTGCCGCAGGCGCGCCTTGCCTTAGCAAACATTGAAAGATCGACCCGGAAAGGGGTCACACGGTGCTCCGAGCTTGACAAGCGGCTACGCGGCTGCGGGTGCTGGCCCCTTGACGGTGTTCCCCTGCGCAGTGCATCACGGTTGTTCTCGTTCGTCCTCTCCCTTTGGCTGTGTGTTTATCCCGGCCCTTAGGCGTGGGAACGTATGCATACATCAGTCTGGGGTTCAGTCCGACGTTCGAACCGGCCAGTACAGCTAATGTCGGCGGTCGATCTCAAAATCCAGCTCAGAGCCGGACGATACCTTGGCATGGAGGCATGGAAAAAGCAAGAAAAGGCGAGTAGTGCCCCAAATACCATGATGCTCGCACATGGAACCTTGGAAGTCCTGGGGAAAAAGCAATGTCTGTTCCCGCAGTGCTCCGTGCCCTGCCACCGCGGGCTGCACGTTGCAGCTTGACAAACCCCAGAAACGAACGTATTGGCGATCCCGCAGCGCGGACGTCACTTCTGTTCTCGGTAGGGCCATCCAGGCGAAAAGAAACGTCCGCCCATCCGGAGAGACAAGAAGTGTCTCGACCAGAGCGGAGTACTCTTGGGGTGGTTGGTTGGTCGGACTGGGAGAGGTCTGCCCTCTGCTTGCGCTGGGAGCTTCATGGACGAGCCAACAGGCATTCATGGGGGTTTAATCGGACGGCCAAGCACGACTTGCATAGGTTCTCGCTTGTGTCTCACTGGCCACGAAGCGAGAGACAAAAACGCTCGCTCCCTCGCGTGCTCTGAGTCGAGTATTCTAGCTGCCGTTGTGGCTGGCTTCGAAGCTCGTAAGTACACGGCTAGAAGCCATTGTCGCTTCGCGTGGCTTGAGACAATGCGTTTGGGAGAGCATGCCCTTTCTTCGCCTGAACCCTACGTTCAACGTAGAACGGTTCAAGACTAGCTCGCACCCCTTCTCGATGACGGGTTGGTCCAGGAACGCCAGTGCAACGAAAGGAATGCTGTCGTCCCTCTGGCTCATTACTTTACGAGACAGTCGTGAGTCAATACGACCAAGACACAAACAGACAAAGGGCCGCCTTCTCATCCCCGGGGACACAATCTCAGAGTCCAAGAGATGAAATACTGTAGCATCTAGATCTCGTCCACTACGATCACGATGTGATAAATCTGGCTCCCCTCAAAGCAGCCCTGTTTTACTGGCAAAGCAAGCACAATGCAACCCCATGTCTGACCCTGATCAGCTTCAAGGTACGCTTTCGCGGAGCACTAGTCCGACTTGGACAACCACTTCGTTAGCCTCTCCTCGAGTGTCTCGAAACGCTGACAATGCGCCGGCACAGAGAAAGAGCAAACCATGTGCCCGCTGAGCCTCTCACCCTTGATCTTGCTTCCGCTAACGCGGGTGACCTCTTTTCTTCTTTCGGGGCTTTTCAATCAAAAACTGCATCTCTCTCAGAGAAACGTATTCCCTGTATCCGATGCTTTGCGATTCTCGGTTTCTCGCATGCGAGAAGTTTGCGAGGGATCCCAACCGGACCATTGAGCTGGAAAGGGGAATGAGGGGGCCCTAAAAGAAGTGAGCGGGGAGAAAAAGCAAACATATCAAGAGAACACCAAGCCTAAATCGACTTGGGCCCAACAGCATGAGCTGATGAAAGAACCATGCGTTCGACCGGTATCCAGGTTGAGCTCAAGCCCCGACGCCGCGTCAGTGGTGACCATGTACGCTCCCACGAGTGCGAGGGCACTCATAGAGTAGAGGGAACATCGGATTGCGGGCCATCCCCGAGGCTTCTTGAATCCGTTCATAGCCAGCAGCTATCACTACGGAAAGTGGATGACGACTTTGATACAGAGAGAACCTTCCCAGGCCCGTCCCGTCTGTCATCGAAAGACGGAGCTAATGCAGTAAAAGCCCGCAATCACGTACGTCGCCCATCATGTCTGTCTCAGCGCCATGATGACCGCTTAGTGTTGATCAGCAAACACATGCTTGAGCTCCTGCTCCCCCCCCCCCCCCCATCCATCCCCCCATTCCCACCCCCTCACATATCACATAGTCCCTATTGATCTTCCTCACAGTGCATCGCTTAGCGCGTGGGGTCTTGCCAGCAGCTTGCACGCTTATGCGGACGCGGGCCTGTGTTTCTGAGACATGCATACCGGTAAAGACCCGGCACTCAGGCAACTACTCCCTTCATATACATCACTGAACCCAGAGTCTTTGTAAACCGCGAGTGATGAGATCATGATAGATGGCAGGGCGGGATGTTGCTGGGTGAGTTGTGGTAAAGTTAGCGCCATGCACAAAAGGGGGCGGGGTCTGGTAAATGATAAGCTTACAAAAGGCTTACAGCGACTGCGAAAAGCAATATGCCTTTCCAATGTTTCTTGCTCTTTGGCCGTTTAGTGTCTCGGTCAAGAACAATCGCCACCGGTCACGAGTCAAGGAGACAACATGGCGGGGAGACTCGAAGCGATCTGGAATGTGCCATGTCTCGTGTTGTTTGGCCGTTTTCTTGCCTTGACCAACCCCCGGATGTCTTGAACTTTGCTTGCTTGAGACGAGATCGTACTTGATGGAGGCAACTGGATGCCACGGAGACCGTGTGCCGGTTCGGGTAAGTAACTCGGCGGAACCAAGGCTGCCGCTGGCAACTATTGGCGTGCGGACATATCGTATTGCATGCCGTGTCCAGGACGACAGAGCGAGCATGGGGGAGACTGCGCAGTCAGTGCATACGGGAACGGAAACACGAGACGTGCTTCAAAGATGGATATTGTCTTGTCCGTGATAAAACTACACCTGCAACCCTGATGCAACTTCTACAAGTAGCCAACAAACAATCTACCCAACGCCGTAACAACGTCTGCACTGTAAATGCCACCCGGCCGAGTCCAGCAACACCGTTCCATACCAATCCAACACCTCTGAAAATCATCTTCATAAGTGTGTAATCCAAGAGTCCCGTCTGATCATCACCGGGACCCAGGATTGTTTGTGAATAAACACCCACAATTACCTCCATCGGAGCAACCTCCAACTTTTTCGGTGCCGCCAGAACAAAGGAGAGCGACGTTAATGAGAGTAATGACAACAGCAAAAGACAACACCTTATGAATGACCCGTGTGCATGCTTTGGTATCTTCGCCACCCAACGCTCGTGTTATGCCAACAGAAAAGAAATCATCTTAGACTCTGGCCATGGGCTTGCGTCGCACCAGGAACGGACTGGGCATCTCGTCCCGCTCAGGATCCCACACCGCTACAGGCTCGCCGCCACTGGCCCGACGCTCAGCAATGCGGTCCTTGAACGCCCTCTTAGGGCTCATGTTCTCGCCGCCGGACATGACTGCAGAGAGGGGACGGCCGCCAGCTCGGGCTTGCTGGAGCTCGACCAGCGTTCTGCCCTTGATGTTGTTCTTAGCCGCAAGCTTGCCAAGGGGCTCCTGGTCCTTCTTGGTAGAGTTTTTGCGAGAAAGACCGCCTGGGGATTCGCTGCCGCTTGCAGCCGTCAAGTTCGCCGCAGAAGGAATCTTACTCAATCGGCGGTTGGGCGACTGGCCTCGCTCGCGAAGACCACGGCTCAAGTCGGGGTTAGAAGCCATGTTGGGCAAAGTGGGCAGTGTCTTGTTTTGGTTCAAGCCGGTGGCCGAGAATTGGGGCTTGACTCGAGAAACGGGAACCGACTTTTGTGAGGTCAGAACCGGGCGGTCCTTCGAGGTAAAGGGGTTCTGTCTCGACTTGATGTTACGCGTTGGCGAGGGAACAACATCCTCGTCGTCGGAGTCGATGCTGATGGTATCACGATGAAGATCCCACATGGGATCGCTAGACGCGCCGGCGTTCTCGGAGAAAATGTTTCCGCTGTTAAGGTTCGGTACTCTGGTGGCGGCGGTCCGTCGAGGAGAAAGCGACAGGGAGGCAATGTTGATAGGCGAAGGAGATGCCATCTCGATATCCATGGGAGTGCCCATGCCGCCAACGAACATGGTCTGGGCTCGGCCAAAGGGCGTGCGAGTAGCCTTCTTGTTCGTGAGAGGGCTGTCGGAAGAGATATCGGTGAGGTCCGTTGAGGTCGAGAGCTCTTCGTCTCCGCTGCCGTTGCCGACTGATGATCGCGGGTACTCGGACTTCGTCAGGGAGCTGTCAAGGTCATGTGCCTGGGCAGATTCAACGGCCATGCTAACGGCCCTCTTCTGCAGCTCCGCCTCAACGCGAGACTGCACTTCGCTCTCGAATCTTTTACGGAGGGCTTCGATTTCCGAGTTGATTTGTCGGTCGATCTCGAGGCGGGCCTTGACCTCCCATTCTCTCCGCAGCGAGCTGTCGACTTCTTGTCTGACAGAAGCCTTGTCTGCCTCAAAGGCGGTGATCTTCTCCTCCAACTCCTTCGTCTTACGCGCCAGCGAATCTTCCTTGGTCTTGATGACCTTGTTGAGCTCGACAACTTCCCTCTCCTTTCGCATCAGTCGGACGACCGGAAGGTTGAGAAGTTGTGCAGTGTCTGGGCGGTGGTCAGGGTTGACTCTCAGACAGTCCTTGATGGTGCCCATGAGCTCGCTTGAATAGCAACTGGGCAAAGGCGACACCTTGCCCTCCTTGATCTTCTGGACGAGCTGAAAATGCGACTTGGCGTTGAAGGGGGGTTCGCGAGCGCAGAGTTCATAGATGATGCATCCCAGAGACCAGATATCGGACTTGAGGGTGTATTTCTCGGCGGCGCAGATTTCGGGCGACATGTAGAAGGGCGTGCCGACGTAGGTCGAAGCGAAATCGTGAGACTGGATCATCTTGGAAAGACCAAAGTCGCCCAGCTTGACAGAGTTGTCTTCTCCCAGGAAGACTATCTTGTAATCAGCAAACACGTCGTTGGTTGATGGGGCGACGAAACGTACCATTCTCAGGCTTAAGGTCGCGGTGCAGGATGGTCATGGTTCCCGGCGGCGTCTTGGGCTTGGAGGCTGTGCTGAAGAGGCCCAGCACGTTGCTGCCAACCTCAGGAGGGTCGATGCCATAGTGACATCTGTAGAGCGCAGTAACCAGCTGCGAGAAAATGCTCCACACAAATGACTCTTGCGCGCGCTGTCCCTTGACGGCCAGATCTCTGATGACGCGACCCAGGTCGCCATTGCCGCAATACTCCATGTAGAGGTGGAGGTCTTGAGTCGACTTGAGGTGCTCGCGATGGTAGTAGCCGACGATGTTTTGGTGACGGAGGGTTGAGAGGATCTGGAACTCGGCGTGGAGTTGCTCGCGCTCCTTTTGCGACATCTTGAGGTAGCTGATTTCCTTTCGGCACATGACGAGGCTATCAGCCTTTCTCCGAACCTTTCGGATTACTCCAAAGGATCCATGGCCTGTTCCATTATATCCGTCAGTCGGGAGTTCTTTGGGGGCAACTCAATCGCATCGGGGTGAGCAGCTTGTGAACGTGTGTGCATACCGATTTTCTCCAGCACCTCATACTTATCCGCCTCTGAAGTCATCTTGGATACAACGCGCAATGAATTTGGTTAGAGGGAATCTTTGTTTGTATCCATAGAAGTTGGGTGGCAGTTGGAGGCGGCGTCGCGAACCTGCTGTTGTTAGTATCGAAGCTGTTGGCGGTGGTTGACCGGGAAAGGTGCACTGCAAGTCAAAGCTGGTGAACGAAGGTTGCATGGGCACTAACAAGATCGAGCTCGGTAAACAACTGGGGTCGGGTGCCATGGCAACGGCGCTAGTGCCGGAGGTGAGATGTTCCTTTCCAGCTGGAGGGGGATCCACTCTCCCAGCCAGATCTGGATAGCTCTTATCGATAAGAACACCGAAGAGTCGATGGTGGGGCACCGATGATGCGCAAGAGGCCATCACGTAAGGGAAGTCCTAAGTGGCTCGTGCGGAGGCGACTCATGGGCATGGAGTTATCGGACTTGACACCCTCAATTCCCTCTCCTTGATGTGCCAGAATCTGGAGGCAATCCTGGGAAATTTCGCTTCTTTGACGCATTTGCCCTTTCGTTCTTCTCCGCTGGGATATTGGCTATAGATACTTCTGGACTGGTCTTCCAGGCAGGCCTCCACGATGGTGCTTCGGAAAGACGAGCTCGAGATACAACTCAAAAACGAGAATGAATTGATCAAAAATGGCGTACTGAGAGAGGATAACCCCTTGGATCAGTCTGTCGAGTTCGAAGCCTTTTTGCTGGCTTGCAGGAGAGGTGACTTGAAGACGTGTCAAGAGCTGATTTCGGCGGGCGTGAACATCAACGGCAAGGACCGCTTTGACTACACCCCTCTGATTATTGTAAGTCTACTAGGAGGGCACAGCTGGGCTGTCGCTAATCAGGGGGTTCAAGGCCAGTCTGTGTGGTCATTTGGAACTCGTACAGCTGCTCCTGGAGTCCGGTGAGTTTCGCCATGCTCCAATGCTAGTGTTGCTCACTGAACCGAACTAGGTGCGCTGGCTGAGAGAAACACATTCCAAGGAGAGCGATGCATCTACAACGCCCTCAATGACAGGATACGGAATCTTCTTCTGGAATACGATTACTCCAAATCGACGGATCCCCTACAACCTTGGGCAGGACACATCACCAGCCTCCTCTCAAAGTACGTTCCAAAGACGACGGACATCAGCTTAATCGCGGCGGCGCAGTCCTTCGATTTGCACAAGTTCCTTCTGGCGGCACGGACACCATACTTTAGGAAGAAACTGTCTGACGCACCCGAAACCACGACATGGAAGCTTCCGCCCACTCTCCCCTTGGAGTCCTTCCAGGTCGCCCTACGCTATCTCTACCTTGGCGAAGTTCCAAGGGATGTGGTCAACCCCCGGAGCACCGTTACAGAGGAGGAGGTTCTCACTGGTGTTGATAAGCTGAGCAAGTATCTCGAGATTGAACAGCTGTGGGAGGCGATTCTTGCAGGCAACGACCGCCGTCTCGCGCGCCAGAGGTACGAGGACGAGGTGAAGCGTGCGCAGGGCCAGGTCGAGCGGTTCTACCGTGAGAAAGTATTGGGTCACAAAATGTTCGTGGAGACGAAGAGGGTGGGTGACGTGAAGTGGCGGCATGACAACTCAATATTCGCCGACTGCCTCCTCTGCGCACACGAGCCCGAGAGCGACGAGATCGAGAATGATACAGAAGACGCCGATGGCGTCGTTCATCTCAATGGAATTCCCCTCGGCCCGACTACCAATGGCGATAAGCCGAAACGAAGGCCTAGGAAGTCAGTGGTGTATCCCGTGCACAAGGCGATGCTTATTCGCAGCCCGTACTTCGAGACCATGTTCTCCAGCGAGTTCAAGGAGGCGCAGGACTCGGAGCACCTCCATGTCGTCACGGTGGACTGCATGCCTGAAGTCCTCGAGATCATTCTCACATACCTCTACACCGAAAAGGTTGATTGTCCCCTGGACCTCGCCCTGGACCTGCTGTACACGGCCGACATCCTCTTTCTGGACAAGCTCAAGACCAAGGCGGCGCAGGCCATCAGCACCCTGGGAAGCGGCAACAACAACGTATGGGCCGACCGCACCCACGCCTCGGCGGAGCCGGAGGACCAGCTCGAGATGGAGCCCATCAACATCTACGACGTGATCCATGCCGCCTGGGATTTGAGGGTGCAGCGCCTGGAAGAGTTCGCCGCGCGGTACCTTGCCGACCGGCTCGAGGACTACATTGACGAGCCCGAGTTCGCGGAGCTCATCAAGCAGAGTGCGGAGAGACTCAAGAACCGCGAGGAGACGGACACCATCGAGCTGCTGGACGATATCCGGTATTACCTGGGCGAGCGTTTCCGTCTGCGCTTCGAGGATGCCAACCTGGATGAGATGATGGACGAGGAGGGCGAGATTGACGCTGCCATGGCGGAGACTATCGCCGCGCAGAGCGAGCAGCAGAGCGAGCAGCAGATCGACGAAAAGGATGAGCTCGTTGCGGCTCCCAAGGAAGCGATGCCTGTTGTGGCTTCTGCGAAGGACGGCGAAGGCGATGAAGGCGTCAAGACCCTGGGCGGCGAGGTGGCCGAGGACGAGTTCGCGTCAGATGCGATCAACTACCAGATATTGCTCGGAAAGATCGACACAATGCTGGACCGCTTGAAACTGGACGCGTAGACGGTGTACTAGATGCCCTAGAACTAGACAAGACCACCACCCATGTCGGCAAGACTTATCCCGTGTGCGCATGCCGCTGATGGCCACATCCCCGGTCTCGGGGGACTAGCCGCCTTTTCCCACATGGAAGCCAAGGCTTGATTCTATAATCCACTTTGAAACATGCTCAGGCGCTTGAAGCTATGCGAGGTTTCTGGATATCCAACCCGAAATCACGTTGAGTCTTGCGGGCTGGTAACCACCAATACAATGATTCGTCACCTTCTTATTCCGTTGTTCTTTTCATGTCCGCTCTGGCGGACAGCCAGCATGAATATCTGGTATAGCACTCGCATCAAACACCCATCCCAGATCGCCGCCGGGCCCCCTACGACTGCGCAACAACCTCATCAAAGCTCCTGCCCACCAGCTTCAAGAACACGTCCTTGTACTTCTCCGCCGTGGCCTTGCACACCTCCTCGGGAAGCGTGACGCCGTCCTTGCCCTTGAGGCCCTGCTCGATCAGCCAGTTGCGGATGAACTGCTTGTCGAAGCTCTCCTGGTCGCGGCCAACCTCGTACTTGTCCGCAGGCCAGTACCGGCTGCTGTCGGGCGTCAGGACCTCGTCGACCAGCACAATCTCGTCCGTGTCAGGGTCGACACCGAACTCGAACTTGGTGTCGGCCAGGATGATGCCGCGCTCCTTGGCGTAGTCTCGCGCGGCGCCGTAGAGCTGGAGGGACAGCTCCTCGACGCGCCTGGCGTACTTCTCGCCGACGAGCTTGACGGCCTCGTCCGGGTGGATGTTCTCGTCGTGCTCGCCCTGCTCGGCCTTGGTGCTGGGCGTGTAGAGGGGCGTCTCAAAGGCCTGGGATTGCTGCATGCCCGCCGGCACCTTGATGCCGTGGACGGTGCCCTTGGCCTTGTACTCGTTCCAGGCGGAGCCGGTGATGTAGCCGCGGACTGCGACGTGTTAACCGTGGAGCGTGGGGGGGGGGGGGCGACGGGTGAGACGCGATACGTACCGATGGCTTCCAGGGGAACGACCTTGAGGCGGCGGACCTGCATGGCGCGGTTCTTGATGAGGGCGGCGTCGGCGGCGGGCAGGCCGGCCGGGGGGTCGAGGGTGATGAAGTGGGTCTTGAGGCCGGGGACTTGGTCCGAGAGGACCCTGAACCAGTGGGCCTGCAATGCAGCTGCTGCTTCAGCAAAATGTTGTCACGTGGAACGCGGTATGGTGGGCGGGCCGGATGGGAGTTTCTTACGGAAGCGTGGGTGAGGATGGCGCCCTTGTCGGGGATGCCGTTCTTCATGACGACATCAAAGGCCGACACGCGGTCAGAGGCGACGAAGAGGAGAGTCTTGTCGTCGACCTCGAAGACATCGCGGACCTTGCCCTGGCCGATCTTCTTGAGGCCGGTGAGGTCGACGGAGGTGACGCGGTCGGTGGCCATTGTGTGAGCGTGAGTGCAGAGCGTCGAGCGTAAAGCGTGTGTGAGTGGGGTGGAGGGGTAAATTGGTCTTTTGGAGGGGTTCGGATGGAGGGGCAGAGGCCAAGACTATGTGGTCGGTCGTGCAAGTGAGAATGGAGGGTTCGGAGCAAGAGTCGTCTACGATGGCGCTCGGGAACGATATGATGCAAAGGGCCCAGTGCTACCTTTGCTGAACGGCGGGAGAGGGAGGATGAGTCAAGGTGAAGCCGAGTTCGGGATGGGAGATGGTGGAAGGTGAAGTGAAAAGCCGCACCGTTCGGCACGGGTGACGAAAAGCGCATGAAAAAAATTTCCCCTTCGGGTGCAGCCGCTCCACTGGTACCCGTTGACGGCTCGAACTCTACCACAACGTCTCCAGCTTCAGACGACAGCCTGAATCATGACTGGGAGTCACAGCGGGACAGTCCCAGGTCGGCCGGCAACCGCATCAAATCTGAGGGGAACAATACTATCAGGTACTATATGTTGAGTTTCTTGTGACCGGACTAGACGTTTTCCCAAACTCCTCGCAATGCGAAATCTGCTGCAGAGCCAGCCTCTCTGGCGCGTTAAGTATAGTATCGACGGAAGTCAACCCGCCAGAAGCATTGCACCCGCAACAGCGAATACAGACATGGCCATCACAAAAATGAACCCGTCGGAGCCCGAAGACACGGCACTGCGACGAGGCGCGGCGTTCCCAGACTCGCTCGCGGTAGGTGTCACGAAGACCGTCGTAACTAGACGCGTAGCGTCTCCGTCGGCTGTCCGTGTCGGGGCCGGTGTCGTGACCTGGCTCACTACTCCCGTAACAGTCGGCAAAGCAGTCCCGTTGGCGCGGAGCTCAATGACGTTGGACCGGCTCGCGTTGAGATTCGCCTGAGCAATGCCGACTTGTCGGTTGGTCTCGTCGTACACCACGTACGCGCTCCGCAAAAAAGTGTCTCCCAGGAGGGCGAACCTGCTGCTCGTGACGTCGAAGAGGGCGCTGTTCTGGATCCCGAACATGCAGGGTTTGTCGAAGGGGGTGAGGCCTTCGAGCTGGTCCATGATGGAGTCAAGGTTATCCAGGACCATTTCTTCCAACGGAACTCGGATCTTGACGCCAGCAAACTCAAAGTCGATGTAATGACCTTCGCCCATGGCCCCGCTCCATTTACAGTCGATGAACCCATATCCTGCGTCAATGACACCGTATTTTGCCCAGACCGATTTGGTCAAGCTCTCTGGAAGCAGGCACACCGTGGAGCCGGAGTCGAGAACAGTCGAGGCATTGAAAGAATCCGCAGCCATTTCCACCGCTTTCTCGTCGGGGGCTTCAATTGCAAGCCCGGTCAGAGCTACGCTGTAGCTCGTTATGCTGCCCGAGTGGTAGTCATCGACGAGCGGAAGCGTGGCGAGCGTTCCAATGTATTTTTCCGTGTCGACACCTCCAAAAAGCACGGTTCCCTCGGACGACGACAGGTCGTTCTGTAGTGGACGGTTAGCGAGGATGCTGGTAGCAGAAAAGCCGATATCCATACTAGCCAAATGCTGAATGCTTTCCGGCCAATGTGGCCTTGCGTGACCATGTTGTCGAGGATTGTGGCATATTGACGCCGCGCTGCCACGCTCTCGGAGAAACCCAAGCCCATCAGGCCCGACGCCTTGACGGTCTGAATGGCCAATCCTAGCTGCTGGTTTCTGATGGTTTTCCCATCGAAGCTCACAACGTCCTGGATGTAGTCTCCTCGGATATTCTTGCCGTCAAGGTATGTAATATCGAAGCCATTCGTGCTCACGACCTTGAAGGTGGAACTTGCCCTTGAGTCGAAGGTCTCGGTGCAGCCCGTCTCATACTGGCGCTGCAAAGAACGGCTCGTGCATAAGTCGGCCTGCTTGTCGATGACCCAGGTGTCGCTGCTGCCCGTGTCGAGATGCAGCAGCGCCTTCTGACCTGGCGTGCCCACGTTGATCTCGGAATAGTATCCGCCGCCGGTGATGTTGTTGAGGGCCGCGAGGTTGAGGGTGTCGCGGCGCGTGATCTGCACCAGGTCGGGGGGGAACTGGACCCGGTGGAAGCTGGCCGAGACGACCTTTTGTGAGGCGCCCTCTCTCACCAGAGCCAGGAGGGCGAACGCCCTGAACAACTTCATCCCAGACAACAGCCGATCCCCTCTCGGTCAGGGCCCGGTGATTCCCGCTGCTTGATGTTTGGGTGGCTGGTCCCTGTTGCTGCTCCACCCCCACAGGAAGCTCGCGATGCGGAGAAGCTCGCAGTTGGAGACGCTGTAATCCGCATGCAAGACCCCTTGGACGACAATCGGCAGCGCATGAACCGCGGAAATTCAACAACGAAGAAGAAAGCAAGGGCGCCGCCACCCAGACACCAGCGTCGGGGTCGCACGTCCTTTTCTGTTTTGACAACACCGGGCTTGCAATTCAGCCGTAATTATGGGGTGGCGTCCCGTCCTGGGTGCCCAGCAGGGCTATTTGGACCGTTGGAGCTAGCCTGCAGAAATGGTTGCGCCATCTGGGAGGGCCTCTTTGTCGAGATTGGGGACAATATTGACGGCGCCAGCCCCGAGATGGTTAGGGAGACACAGCACACATTCAGATGGCGCCCTCAGCCTCTCTTGGCCGTAGGTGCGCCCGACAAGTGACGCTCGCCTCGAAGGGCAATGTCCGTTTGGTATACCGAGCCGGAATTGCTCGGTACCGCTCTAGCAAAGGGAGGGGACGCAGATATCATGATTGACACGAGATGCAAGCGGTGGCGCCTCATCGCAAGGCATTTCGGATCTTGGCTCAGTCTTTGGTGCTGCTTTGTGTATTCGACGTCAGTTGCGAGGGAGGAAGGGTAGAGACCGAGGAACGAAGGGCAAACAGCTGCAATGGAGCCGGCTTCCTTGGCGCTGCTCGAGGGCTGACTAAATGTCCCAGACGGACCATTCATGCCGTCGGCCACTCCTAACCCCTGCAGGTCCTTTTCCTTGTGACAGGTCCCAACGCCAACATCATTCCCCAGTCTGGAGACGAGAAGCATTCTCAACTGTCAGTATGGTAATAGTATGAGAGCGTATGTAGAGCTAACTGGTAACAAGCAGTCCTCGAGCTGAATCCAACGTCTGTACAGAGCATTGCACCTGTTTCCAGCCATTCCATTCTGGTCTGCTTGAGCCCATCGTTCCATGCGAATCGAGATTTGGCAGGCCTGGCCAATCTTGACAGCTTATTCTCTTCCCTTGTCGAGCCAGCACTTTCCAAAGGACTGGAACCCGGCTTCTACACAAGCCTTGGACCCCGTCTCCGCATTCCCACGACAGTATGAGTTGATGAACACAAGAACAGTGCCACCCCATCATCATGCATGCCGCGTTCTGTGTCGTACCTCGGAGGTCTTTCAAGGTAGACTTGGCCCTTCCCGACGGCCTCGGGCAGTCTCCAGCAGACCCGTCGATGGCACCGATAGCAGAGTCGCCGTCGGTAACCCGCTGAAGAGTGTGTCCAGGTACTGACCCGCATGAACCATACCAGGGCGCCTGCCTCAACGTGTTGATGCATGGTTGAAGACCGACTGGACCAAGATGGGGGCCCATTTGGATTTGTTGTATCTAAGCAGGAGCCGCCGGCGATACCTGAGTCTGTTCCCCAGCCTCCTTGTCTGTGTCGACCACTTTTTGCCCCGCGATCCCATCTCGATTCGCTCTCCATACGCCGTCCTCGCCGTGAAACTCCTCCCGCTTCCATACTTCGACTTTAGCCTTGCACTCTTCCAGGGCCTCTTCGCCGGCCCTCCACGCTGCTTGCCTGTGCGGTGACGAGACGGCAATCAGGATGCTCTCCTCCCCGATAGGTACCGTGCCAAGACGGTGTATCATGGCAACTCCCTTGAGGCCGTGCTTCTCGAGGATACTCTTGGCAATGGAGAGCATCGTACGCAGGGCGAGCGGAGTGTATGCGCTGTACTGCAGCTCTTTGACGGGTTTGTCGCCGAAACTATCGCGCGTTGTGCCGGAGAAGAGGACGATGGCCCCGGCCTGTGGTGAGCGGACTCGGTTCATGATGGACGTGGCGTCAAGGAGATCGTACGTGAGGGCGACGTAGCAGGCGCCCTCTGAGGCCTCCCATGGTCCGCGATCTTGAGATCCCATGGCGTGGTTTGGCTTGGTGGGCTGGGTACAGGCGATGCTGAAGGTTTGTTTCCTTCTTATGAACAGTGACTGGACGATTGTGTCACTGGTTCGATGGCGAGGGTCCGCTGCCCGCTAACAAGGAACTGCGGGGTTCGAGGTCTTATTAAGGCCAACAGAACGCCTCCTGACAAGTATCTAACAGCAGAAGAAAGCGACTACAACTCTTGTTGCGTTTTAAACTGCGCTCATCGAGTGATTTGATTCCTGGTTAGACAACCCCCTTCACTCGGCTGCTGTTACTAAGCCCATCCCTCTCCCACTGGCTTGCTTGGCTTGCGTTGTAACTCCGGAGACTGGGCGACAGCGGACTGAAATGTGCATGAGCACAGACAATTCGTTATCGCCGGTCTGATCGGCAACACCCGCTTGACTAAGCACCACAAAAAAAAAAGACAAGGTCGGCAGGGCGGCCGGGGTTGGGCTTCTGCCGGTCCAGCAAGTGGAGCATCCCTTCTTCGACCTCACCATCTGGCAAACTGAGGCCCGCCATCCTTGTTCCATCCTTACCGAATCGAAGCAAAAGGCACGGTCTCGCCGCTTGCCTCTGGAGGTCAGCGCCGCGCGCCTCGCCCTCGCCCTCGCCCTCGTTTCTTCTCCTGTCCTGTTTCCTACCGAAACGAAAAAAAACTCTACCCGAATCCCACACGGAATCCGAGCACCTCCACACCCCTTTCTGCGACCTGCGATCATGTACGAGGACACCCATCGCGCGACGGAGAGGGGACCTTACGATCGACGAAGATCCCCTCCGCGAGATCACAGCCAGCACTATTCACACAACGACGGCTATCGGACGCGGCAGGGTAAAGAGACTAAGCTGAGCCTGCGGAGGACATGACCATCTGCAGAACGTCTGGCTGGTTTGAGCTTCTGCTAACTTCCCCACGGGACGACGAGACGCCTCTAGGTCTCCCCCCAGGAATAACCTCGAGCTGTCCTACGACGACGACAACCACGCCGCCGAGGACATCCGGAACCGGGACGCCGACCGCGGTCCGGGCCGCGATTGGGATCGTGACAGGGCAGAGCACCGCGCCAGAGACTACGACCGCTACTATCATGGACCGGCGCGTGAGACCTACCAGCCACGTCCTGGATCGAGAGATCAAGGCGGTAGTGGGAATGACTATATGGATCGCCGTGATGAAGACCCTCAGGTACTTCACCCACATGACGGCGACGACCGCGGACCACGTCGTTACGATCGAGGTGGCCGGGGCTACCCTCGCTCTTACTACGACGATGGCCCTCGCCGCGATGATGCCCGACGTGGTCCTAACGAGGATCTTCGTCATCTTTCCGCCTCTCCAGGTGGCAGCCCAGGTCGTCATCCTCGTCGCGATCGTTCTGCATCGCCTCTTCGACAAGCTGGTGCTCCGAGTGATACTGTGATTCTCGAAGGCCTACCTACTGGCCTCTCTTTGGAGGATGTGCGAGATTGTCTCCTTAGACAAGCTGGCCTGTCGCAGTATCCAGCGGTCGACATCCGCCTTCCGTCGGGACGAGGTGAGACGCCCGAAGTAAATCCAGACCGCAGTTGCTCATACCTACCGTAGGCCAACGCCGTGCTTTCGTGCAGTTCGACAATGTCGAAAACGCCATAGAATTCGTCAAAGAGAACTACCCCAAGCTGGTGCTTGACTTTGCTGGTTTGGTGGATGGCGACGCCGATGGAATGACCTCCATCTACATCCATTACGCAAGGAACCGCGACGACACCGAGCGGGATAGTCGCGCCGGGCTCGCACCCAACTGGAACTGTCCGACGTGCGACTTTTCAAACTACGCGACAAGAAACCGCTGCAAAAACTGTGGTGGCCCACCTACAGGTATGCTGTCCGGGGATTTGTCGTTGCATGCCACGGAAGTCATGCTAACCTCGTCAGATCCGTCGCAATACCGGCATCTGCTGACCGGTGAGAGCGATGCGGCCGATACGCCTTCACAGATCTTGGTGTTTTTCCCGTTGGCACCCTCAGTCAACGAGGATGTGTTCTCAGCCGGTGTTGGGAAACTCCAACTAGTGCAGAAGCCAGCAGCGTCAAGGGGCTCCGGCGACCAGCCGAAGCTCAAGTCTACTGCGCCGACGGGCGACGCGTCCGGCTATGGTGCAAGGCCAGGCTCGCTGCATCGCACGTTTCTGATGCGGGACCAGGACACGAACGAGTCATTCAACTTTGGGTTCGCCGAATTCTGGACCGTGGAGGACGCTTTGGCCGCGATGCAAAAGTTTAAGATGATGCGCGAGTTCACCATCGCCTCGAAGCCCGTGACGGTGTCGACCATCCATCTTGGCGTCTTCGTGCCAGAACTCCGCGAGGTCACTCGCGCTATTGAGCGTGTCTCGTTTAACCCGCTGTTCAACCCGGCCCTCCGCGTCAAGTACTGGGAGCCGCATGTCTACCCCAGCCAGAGAGTCATCACCGAGGCACCTCCCGGCGGTACCTCTGCAGACGGAAGCAAGACCGACGCGAACGACGAAGCCAAGAAGAGCAAGAAACGCAAGGCAGATGGAAACCTGCCCTCTTCGTCAACCAAGAAGTCCGTCCCGATGGCTGGCCAAATGGCGTTTTGGCAGAGGCGGCATGACGAAATCCACGAGGGCAAGCGAGCTGCGGAATCGGCCGCCAGAAACGACAACGGCGCCGACCAGCGTCAGTCCGATGACCGCGCGCCGGTCAAGATCTTGCTGTCCGGCTCCAACGCGATTTCTACCGGCCCGATCAAGATCTCGCTGACGGGAGCGACCTTATCGAGATCCCCGGCACCAACAGCAACGCCACCCAGCGAGGCTGTAGTGGAATCCGGAGGCCCGGCACCAGTGCCCGCAGCAACGACCGGCGGCGGGACTCCAGACCCGGCATCGACGGCGGAAGCAGCGCCATCATACGTCGACCGCGAGAAGATCTGCTGTCTGATCTGCATGATGAAGTACAAGACCTTGGATGACCTCAGCACGCACGAGAAATCAAGGAATCACAAGAACGCCATGGCCGACGAGGAGAAGGTCAAGGCGGCCAAGCCGCGACTGGCTGCCCGAGACAAGAGGACGGCGGCGAAGCAGGCGGACGAGCAGCCCAAGAACGAGGAATCGGGGCCCCAGTACCGAGACCGGGCCAAGGAGCGGAGAGAGGTCTTCAACCAGCCCGCGAAGCCCAAGGTCCCCCCCGTGCAGGGCGGCAAGCCCGCACGCAAAGACGACAAGCCAGCCGCCCGCCCGCCGGCCGAGAAGACGCCGCCCCCGGCCCCGCCGCAGTCCAAGGGTGCGGGGATGCTGGCCAAGATGGGGTGGAGCACGGGCCAGGGTCTCGGTGCCAAGGGCGACGGGCGCACCGAGGTGATTGCGACGCATGCGTACCAGGAGGGCGTCGGTCTCGGGGCGGAGGGCGGGAACCTCGGCGACGCGGCGGAGCTGGCGCAGCGCAAGACGACCAACAGCTACGCCGAATACGTCAACACGGTGCAGGACAGGGCCAGGGAGCGGTACAACAAGCTGGGTTGAGTGGTCTGCGGCAATCGGCAAATAGGGGGTAGGGGTGTGGGACAGCTGGGTTTAGATAGGGCGAAAATGAAACGGTCATCAACGTAAACGCAAACACTCTCCCTCACGTCAACGACGATAAACACATGGTCCTGTTTTGGGGCAATGTCTCGGGTGTGTCGCGCTTTGAACTTTGTGTGTGTATTGGACAACATGAACGAAACGGGAGGGGGGCCCCGGATGGGTTATATATACTCAGAAATCCACAATCTTGAGCCGGCTCTGCACGTCCTCGGGAAGCTCCTCCTTGTTGACGATGCCCATGATGACGCAGTCCCCGAGGAAGAAGAAGGCGCGCTCCTGGGCGTAACTCAGGTAGTCATACTCGTCGCCCTCGTCCTCGGCCTCGGCCGCCGCCTGGACCTCGGCCTTGGCCTCGGCGTCGCCCGCCGCCGCCGCCGCCTCGTTCTGCGCCTGCTTCTCCTGCTGCTCAATCTCCTCCTGGGACTCGAAGCCGGGCACCTTGGCCTGGATGATGCCCCAGGCGACCCACTGGGCGCTGTTGATGCCGCGCCACAGGCGCGTCTCCTCGTACAGCTCCTTGACCTCGGCCTCGGTCGCCTCCTCGGCGCGGCGCTCCTCCTCTTTCCAGTGGTTCGGCGGCACGCGGGCGTCGAGCATGAACTCGACGATGGAGCTCGAGGAGCTGGTCGGGAGGAGGGCGGGGGTGGTGCTGCCGGCGGGGGCGTCGGCGGGGGCGAGGCGCGGGGTAGAGGCGCCGCCGTGGGAGAACTGCGGGCGGTGCTCGACGTAGGCCTTGAGGAAGCGGCGCTGCTCCTGGATGGTCGGGTAGCGCACCGTGTTGCAGCGGAAGGGCAAAGTCTCGTGGTGGTAGTCGTAGGCCCACTCGGTGAAGTGGTTGGCGAACTCGAGGCCGGGGACGTTGGCGGCCGCGTACTCGAAGTCGATGACGACGAGCTGCTTGTGCTCGTTGGCGGGCTGCAGCAGGGGTGACTTTTCGTCGTCTGGGCGCATGCGCAGGATGTTGCCGTATTGGGTCTGGAAGGCTGTCAGTCGCTTTTTCTCTTGCCCAAGGAGGCACATGAGGGGTCGTGGCACTTACGTCGTTGTGGGCGAAGACAAGACGCTCGCGGATTCCCTGGTGGCCCTTGTAGGCGCTAAAGACCAGGTCGCGGTACTTGTCATATAATTCCTTGAACTGATGCCACTCCACGCCGCAGACGTAGCCGGGGCCCCGGAACACGCTGTTGCCCCTTCGGACACCCTCGTCGAGGGCCGTGATCTTCTTCTCGACGTTGCGCAGCCAGCTGTCCCAGTTCTTCAACACGGCGGGGCCCTCGTCCTTTTCCCGGTCCAAGACATCGATTCCCACGTGCAACTCACGCATGCGCTTGGCAATCTGCTTGGATGTCTCGGGCTCGCGGAGGTCGCTGGGGGTGAGGGTGATGGAGTTGAAGTACTCCTCGAAGCGGCCGTTGGTGAAGCACCCCAGGAGTCTGGGGCCGATCTTCTTGCGCGCCAGTCTTCGGAGCACGCTGAGCTCGTTCTCGCGGTCGATGAGATGCTCGAGACCGTAAATGCGCAGGAGGAGCTTTGGCGGGGGCTTCTTGCCGGTCGTCTTCTCGTCGAGGTTTTCGGGGGGGGACACGACGTACACGGCGTTGGTCAGGGCTCCGCTGAGACGCTGCACTATGACGTTGCTGCCGCTATCCAAGGGGACCCTCCTCCATCCCTTGATCTTGAGGGTATGGGTCAGGCGCACGATCTCGTTCTTGAACGTCGCCCAGGCCTTTTCCTTGTCGTCTGCCTTGTTGCCGAGGGTCAAATCGTCGGTGCTCTTGCCGCCGCCGCTGTAGCTGAGCGTCTTTGAGTTGTCGAGGACGGCATCGCAGGTGGGCACGACGACGTCGTCGCCAACGTAGTCGGTGTCGGAGCTCGCCGTCCTTTGAAGCAAGCTGCGAGAATGCGCTTTCCTGAGGCGGGCAGAAGGGCGCCTGCCGATCTTGGGGCTCATCTGAGGAACCGAGTTGATGCCCATGGATGCCATGCTATCTTCGATGATTCTCTGCAGCCTGTCGAACGAAACGTCGCTGGAGTCGGAGTCGATGGAGTCGGAGCGAGAACGAGGTGCCGCCGGCTCTGTTGCTGCTGCTGCTGCTGTTGCTGCTGCTGCTACTGCTGCTTCGGGGGCGGGTGATCGCTCCTTCTTGGTCTTGGACTGTGGTGAGCGGCGACGAGGTGAGGTCTTGCTCTTGCGAGCAGCCTTCTTTTTGCGCTCATGCTCCAGCCAGTCATGGAGCTGAGCGAGAAGCTTCTGGCTCTCGTAGTAGTGCTTCTGGCCATGGCGATGATGAGGCTGCTGGGCGGCGGCGACAGCAGCAGCAGCTGCTGCCGTTGCAGAGTCGTCGGCGGAGGACTGAGAATGCGAGGGCTCCAGGACCGGGGAGGAGCGAGAGGACGAGGAGCTCGTGAGGCCCATGCGGCCACTCAGTCTCTTGGCCATGTTGGCGGCGTACTGCCTCTTGTGATGGGCCTGATGCTCGACAGGTGGTGCGTTCGGGGGCGGGGCGGTGTCAGCCTCTGGCTCGGCGATTTGGACGACTGCGAGGGGGTTAGCAAAGGCGTGGACTTTTCCAGTCTTTTAAGCCCAGCGACGATACCGGTCCATCAAGTCGTGACTGTGGTATGTGCGATGCAAGGTTGCGCGAAGCGTCACTATGTGACCCGGGGCAAAGCATGTGAGCGAGTGGCCACCGCGGCTCGATTGCCATCGATGCGATCCCTTGATTCTGGTTCCGAAAAAAGGCATCACACCATACCACTTGATGAGGGTGCCGGGCCTGCAGACTTCAGGTTAAGATGGGCAAGCCAAACGTGAGGACTGACCTTTACCAGGGGCGGTGGAGGAGGAAGACTTGTCGTCGTCGTCCGTCTTCATGGCTGACCGTAGAGGTTGACCGTTGAGCTGGGGCGACGAGGACGACATTGCGGCGACAGGGACGGGGTCGGCGTGCACGGTTTATGAGTGGGACAAGATGCGCAGCGATAGAATTGGGTACAACAGCGGACAGAAACGGCTTGGCCCTGAGGAGACGGAGGGTAGTCGTGTGTGAAGAAGGGGGGTTGTTCTTCCTTGCGGTGAGGTATGAGAGGTGACAGGTTGCGGTCGCGACTCGGGGGGCCAGCAGAATCCCACGATAGAAAGTCTTATCGGGGCGCAAAGACAAGACACACACACGCACGCACACGCACACTGAGGGGTTATCGTGGGGCAGACGCCAGCACGGGTCGGACCCCAACTTCTTGTGAGGGGCGATGGGGGGGGGGGTATTCTTGGGCCAAACACTTGATGGAGAGCAACGTTTACAAGTGCCTCGTGGGAAAGTATAGAAAAAGGATGGCGAGGAATGTGTGTTGGGGGTTGAAGAAACGGCCTGGCGACGATGATGACGACGGAGGGTCTATTCGGATGAAGGAAGGGGGTTTTGTTAAATTGCATCTGCAAAAGGGAAACTTGTCGTGTGGTGCGAGAGAGAAAAGGGTAAGGTAGGATTTTCCCAAAGGCCCAAGGGAGCAGCAGCAGCAGCAGAAGCAACAGCGCAGCAATACCCCGTACGGCTTGCAGGCCACAGGGGCGTAGCAGCAGCAGCAGCATGGGCAGGGAAGCTTGAGCCGAGACCCGCCGTGTGCTGGCTGTCCGGAGCGCCTCGTGGGCCGTTGGACGGTTTCGTTGACCGAGCCGTGGGGAACTGTGCCGCATGCTGCACCGCACCGAAGGCGGTGGAGTTCACAGATTGGCCTGGTCAGGTGCCTCCTCCCTGGTCTGGCCTGGGTCAAGTCGATAGTCTGGTCTAGTCTACATAGTAGTCTCCTCTCTCTCAGGCGATGCTTCGGGTCCGCTGAGCAATTGGCCCCCCCCCCGGCCCACGAAGACAAACCGCAGAAATTACACCGACTTCCAGAGAACCAGTTGCACATGCCAACCCCGAACGCAAGCAAGGGTTGTTTTCACGCCACCTACGCCCCCGTATGCTCGTTTACAATTACAGCACGGTGGCCGTGTTTCCTCCAAAGGCCCGCCATCTCGTCGCACGCGAGTCCCGGCCTTGCAGTCCCAGGTGACCAGCAACCGTCCAACGCAGCCCAGATCAAAACCTGGAACTTCGGAAGGCGACCGTGGTAGAAGGCCGCCCCCCAAAGAGTGACGTCAAGGGACCCTGCTGTCCAGTCGGGAGCCCCCGACCCTTGCTCTGGCATCTTGGGGGACTTGCATGTGACGTACATAGCGACACACACAGACGTTTCTGACAGAACCACGCCAAGATGGCCAACCAGCCAAGAACGACGAGTTAGTGCGGTGTAGAGCACCCAACCTGCCACCTGCCAACTCAAATAACGCCACAGTTCGTCCAACCATGGCAGCCTGCACTACTTGTTTAGTTTTTGGCTCGTTGTCAAATCACTCGGCTCCGTCCGTTCACGTCGGGGGGGGGGGGGGTCTAGTTCGCCGCAGCCTGCTTCGTCACTTGTGGCACAGCAGCGCGCGGCATGGTCCCTCGGCCGCTCGTCCATCACGGTTGCTGGCTGCACTCGGCCGCCTGGGACTCCGCGCTCGATAGAACTGCTACATTGCATAGTATCTGCAGTGCCAATGCTGGCCGGGCTACAGTCTGGTCGCGCGTCCCTCCCGCTGCAGCGCCCACTCAACCGCCGCCTTGACATCCTCCACAATCATCTTGGGCGCGTGCGTGGGCGGGCCCCTCTCCTTCTTCCAAACCCCCGTCTTGACCAGCACCGACGCCCACTCCGTCTCGTCGTTGCTGTAGTCGTTGGCTCCGCGGATGTCGCTCTCCGGGTTGTCTCCCACCATGTACACCGTCTTCAACGGCGCCACCCCACCCCCGCCGCCGCCGCCGCCCGTCTTGGCTAGCAGCGCCCGCCGGTGTGCGTTGAGCACCCTCTCGGCGTACCGATACGTCGTCGCAAACGGCTTTCCAAACACCGTCGTCCGTAGCTTCGCCCCACCCGTGACCTCCTTCCACACGCCCGCCACCGCCGCCTGGAACGCGCCCTGCCCGAACCGCGGCTGGTGGTACGTCGTCGGCCAGAAGAGGTCCGCGTTGGAGTAGATGAGCGCCGGCTGCCCGTCCTGCTGCCACCCGCCGTTGGCGAGCGAGGCGTCGCCGTTCTTGGCCGAGTACGTCCCCAGCAGGCCCTCGCGCGAGAGCAGCAGGTCCGTGATGATCTGGATGTCGAGCGCCCAGTCGCGCGGGTCGTTGAAGACGAACATGGCGTCGATCTTGAGCGCGTCCGCGTCCGCCGTCGCGCCCGTGTGGATCGGCTTGGGGAGCGGCTCGTGCGTCTCGGCGTAGACCGACTTCATGAGCAGCTCGAAGGGGAACACGTCGGGGTGCGCGTGAATGATGTCCGCCGGCGTCACCACCTTCTTGAAGCCGTACCTGACGAGTTCGTGAGTCCATGGCCATTGAGGCGGTATCGAGGGTAAACGTACTGCCTGGCGATCTCGCGACACTTGTTCGCATTGGCGCCCGTCACGAAGATGGTCTTGTCTCCCAGGCCCTCTGGGCCATGCACCAGCTCCTGGAATGGCGTGTGCGACTGGACAAAGTTGTCCACTGAGAGCTCGACGCCGAGCTTCTCGCTCAGGTCCTTCACGCGCACCGCTTCGGGCCTGCCCCCGCCGTTGGTCAGCAGGATGAAGGGGATGTTGTTGTCGTTGAGGTAGCGGAGGGACTCGGCGGCACCGGGGATGGGCTTCGCCACGTGCAACAGAACGCCGTCGATGCTGCGTCTTGTTAGTCACAGCTCTCGAGTCGTATGGCAAGATGCAAACGTCGGCATCGCGGGCCAGCGACTCCCACAAGGGAAGCATATAATGCTTATTAGGGGCGTGACTCACTCAAAGGCAAATGCAAACGACGGGGCTTCGCCCGCCTCGAAAACACGCTTCTTGGTGCTAAAACACCGTTGCGGCCCTGCGGCCCTGGAAGCGTCCCGGCACCCCGGTCTTGGGACGCCGGCTCTACCTAGAGCCGTGAAGCCTCTTTCATGACGCCCAACGCCGACAGTCGCGCGCCAGAACGGAGCGTGTGCTCTCGACGTGGTGAGCGGCCTCGAAAGCCGACCAAGGCCCGTGGCTCTTCCTGCCTGGCTCATCCTGTGTCCTAGCTTGAAATCAATAGCATGCAACGTCCCGCATGTCAGGGTTGACGAAATGAAATGAGCCGTGTCCCTTGAGCGGCCAGTGAGTGTGAGAGTCGAGGTGATGAATCAGTGTTGAGATGGAATCGCACGGATACACTTGCTGAGAGCCGAGTTGGTTGAGGCATTGAGAGAGCTCCCCGCCATCCCCTGCGCATGACCCCTGCCACCAGCTCCACTCGCTAATTTTAGCGGCGAAGCTCGTGCCGGCGGCTGTTGCAGATGGCGGCGGCTGTTGCAGATGGCGGCGGCGGGGTTGTGTCTTGAGCCTCGAGGCAACGGCTCAAAACCACGCGTCACTCAAAACCGGAAACATTGCAACATGGACAAGTTGAGTTCAGCTGCCGTCCGAACGTTGTTTGCCGTCTAATCGGAAACCACTCCGGCAGCGTAACGGCGGTGCTGTTAAGACAAGAGAGGTCCACTTAACTCTATACGCCCGGAGCCCGAAGGAACGTCGATGCCGGCTTAGCACCAATCTCAGTTCTCTCTCATGTTCGTAACATCCATGTCGTCTTGCAACATCTCCCAATTTGACGTCTCGGGCCACGGACAACTTGTAGGCGCTGGACTCGAGGCCCTCCAACCATCCCAGTAAGTTCCAGACGTGTGTATACAATGATATTACAGTGTGATTGAGTGGTCTCGGAGCCGATTGCTCAAAGGTCTATCCCATGAACAGCTGGTGGTACATATTACACAAGTCGATACACCTCCCTGTGCCATCTTTTCTTCTTCTTCTTCCTTTTCGTCGTCGTCACCTGCTCTTAATCCTTCTTCCACCCACCCTGCCAGTCGTTCATGTGGTCCAAGATGATCTTGGCCGCCGCCGACGGCGAGTGCTGGCGTCCCAGCGCCTCGACAAAGTCGCCCTCGGGGTCCATCAGGTAAAAGTATATGCTGTGGTCGACCAGGTAGTCCTGGCCGGGCTTGACGTGCTGCGGCGTGCTGAAGTAGACGCGGTACAGCTTGCACATGGCCTTGATCTCGTCGTAGGTGCCCGTCAGGCCAATAAACTTGGGGTGGAACTCGGAGAGGTACTCCTTGACCACTGCGGGGTTGTCGCGCTCCGGGTCGCAGGTGATGAAGATGGGGAGGATCGAGCCGGGCCGCTTCTGCTCGACGAGGTCGTACATCTGCGCCATCTTGTCGAGCTCGTCGGGGCAGATGTCGGGGCAGTGCGTGAAGCCAAAGTAGACCTATCGGTGCTTGTCAGAATGGCGACTGTTGCATGTGTCGGCACCTGGGGCTCAAACGTACCAGGGCGTAGCGGCCTTTCATGTCCTCGCTTGTGAACTTGTTTCCGTTCTGGTCTATCAACTCAAACGGCCCTCCAACCTTGGGACGCCCCATGCCCTTGGTCGCATCCGCGATACGCTTGCGCTCCATGCGCTGCTTCTCGTATTCAAAGTACCATGTCAGGCCGACACCAGTACCGACGAACAGAAGACCGGCTTTCCATGAGAAAGGCTGATTTCAACCTGGTCAGCTCATTCCCCTCTACATTCGTCACTTTCTCAAGCAACACTGGTTCCCTTACCCCTGCTCGGTACCTGCTCTTTGCCTCTTCTACAGTCTTGTATGTCTTCGTCCTCCTCTGCGCCGGAGAGGGTCTCGTCTGGAACATGTTCGGCGCGGCAGTCGGCCGGGTCTGCTTAGGAATCGCTGCTTGGGAGATGCATCGTCGGCATTGTGTCGATGACGTGGAGGAAATGGACTTCCACAGAAGCCTCGAGGTGGCGTGCGACATGGCTGCTGCAATTGAGGTGTTGGGCTGCAGTATTCAAGAAGAAGAATTTGACCAGGACGGCTGGATCAATGGTCTTGATCGTCACTCAGCATCGTAAGATCTAAAAAGCTCTCGGTGAGCTTGGGCCACCTGCTAGAAAATCGATGCGTCGGAAGAACAGTTGATGCGACGTGGTCAGCCAGCACTCTCTTCACCTCGGCACACCGAGAGCTCTTCACCGAAGAAATTATGGGTCTTGTCGATGCTGGGACTTCACTGTTCAACTTCACGACCTCCAACACCCCTGCACATCGACAAGAAACTCGGTCCTTCACGTTTCTTTATCAAGAGAGGCTTATCGCCTTTCACTTTTCTTTGGCCACGAAAGCTTGAGAGTTACTCACAGTGCCACTTTTGAAAACCCATGTTGGAAAGTATGGATTCAGACGTGGAGCCCAAGGTGAAAGGGGACGAGGGCCGGCAGGACGAGAAGGATCACGAAATGGCAGATGCACCTGTCCAAGACACGCCTGATTCTCAAGCCGCATCTCAAGCCGCAGTTCCAAGTCAAGCAGATTCAAAACCGGCTCCTCCTTCCTTAGATTCGGTTCTTTTCCCGCCCTCAGTCCAAACATCAACAAATTCAAGCTTGCCGGCAACCAACCCTGGCAACACCATCCTAGAAACGACAGAGAAGCCTCCTGAATCGCAAAAGATGGGACCCAAGAAGAAAGGCACCGCTGCGATCAAGAAGGCGCCCAAGCGACCCAAGGGCGGCGGCGGCGGTGGTTCGAAAGTCGGCCGGCCCAGGAAGCAGGCCGACGCTGCCTCTACAACCTCCTCCGCGAACCAGCATGAAGAGGTGGGCGGTGGTTCTGACGAGGAATCCGATAACGGGCCGTATTGCATCTGTCGCGGCCCCGACGACCACCGCTTCATGATCTCCTGCGACGTCTGCGAGGACTGGTTTCATGGGGAGTGCATTGACATTGCCAAGGACGTCGGCGAGAACCTCATAGAGCGCTTCGTCTGTCCCAACTGCACCGACGTCGAGAGGAATGTCGTCAGCCTGTTCAAAAAGATCTGCTCATACGGGAAATGTATCAGGGCGGCGCGCCTCTATGGCGACGGTGACAAGAGCGCCTTCTGCTCCGACGAGCACAAACAGCTGTGGTGGGAGAAGGCCATCGCTTCGCTGCCGAAGAAGTCCTCGGCCAAGAACACCCAGGACGGACTCGTGCAAGAGGAGCTCATGGGCCTTTTGACGAGCAACCTTGCTGGCGTCGATCCGGATGATGGCCAGTGGAAGGTCCAGACCCGCCCATTCGCCCCCCCTGCCACGGGAGGTATGTGAAACTCGCGCTGGCTTGCTTTGAAAAGAAAAAAGCTAACATGTTACCGCAGCTGAGAGTCCCGAGGCCAAGAGTAAGACTCTCGCGCCCGGTATTCTGACCGAGGAGGAAGTGGACATCCTCAAGGCCTCTGCCGCCGAGCGCTACAAGATGGGCGAGGAGGTCGTCCTCTGTCAGAAGATGCTGCAGCTTCTCGACTGGGCCAACGACCGGCGCAAGTCCCTCATCACATCCAAGCATTTCGACGACGCCGCGTGCGGCTACGACTATCGCCTCGACCAGGTCGGTGTTGTTGGTCCTTTCGCGAACTGGCTCAACTCGGACGAGGCCAAGGAGGTATTCAAGGCGGGCAACCTCGACGTCGGTAGCCGTCTAAGTGGCGACGACAAGAACATCTGCGACAAGAAACGCTGCAAGGCGCACCAGGGCTGGTTCTCGATCCACACTAGAGATGTGCGATACCAGATGAAGCTGCTTGCCATGGACGCAAACAAGAAGCTTGACAAAGAGCGTCTGATCAAGCAGTCGGCGGCGGAGCGGAAGCTGAGGAAGGAGGCGGAGAATAACTACGTCCAGGCTGTTCTTCCCGATGGCACTCTTGGCCCGCCCAACTCTGCGTGAGGGTCCTTGGGTTCTCGGGTTCATGGAGTTTCGTGTGTTTCCGTGGCGACGTGACATTGGCGTTGTGAGGGAGGTTTGGGAATAGTGGCCGGCTTGGTTCTGGCTTTGGGCCGCCGACTGCGAAGCATGAGCTTTGCACACGAAGCCACTATGATATAATCATTCTGGACGGCAAGAAGCCGTCCGTACCTTGGTCGTGAGACTGCATCATGTGATATGTAACTACAAAATATCTACCATATTCATTTTCGTTCTCCCAATCACTCGTGATCAAGCCTGATCACGATCCCCTCTGTCCAGCAAGCAGAGTGACAACTGCATTTCATACAGACTATGCAAAGCATGCAGAACTGTGTATTAATCTTTCGGTGTATCTCAATCACGTACAAGTCAAATTGGCTGACTGCGCCTCCTTTCCCTCCGCGTTTTCCAAAATCCCCAGAACCCCTTGCAAATGTGGCCAAACTGATAAAGCAGATCTAGGGCACACATGGCAATGACCATCTCATTAAAGTATTGGACCAGTAAGTAGAAGAATAGAACAGTCATCGTGAACGCCATGAAAAACGCCAACTTGATGACCCATCTCGGCGTGTCCTCGTATACGATAGCCGACAAGTCGAACCTGTTGTCCAGGTTTTTATCGTGTTCTGTCTCTCCAGCATACTGTGCAAGGAAACCCCCATCAGTCAAATGTTCCTCCATAGGGCGCACGGGGGTTGAAAGCAACTCACTCCCGTCTCCATCAGGAGAGTGTTTGCTCTGTTGGGTGGCTGAATACCGTTCGCCTCTGGCTCTTCGGGGATAGGTGCTGGCTGGCGATCGACAGGCGGACGTTGCTCCCTCACGGTGTCTCCTGTTTGCCGTCTTGAAAGCCCACCAGACATGATGGCTTCGACACCCGTTTGCCGGTGCCCTTCGAAACCGGTGGCCCGCCTTCTTGGAGGAGCAACCCATTCGGTTGTGTTCTGTCGAGTGATTCTCCCCGGAAGGAGGAGCGTAAGCTCGCTCGCTTCTGTACTTACACGAGACGGCGGTTCATCTCTGGTCTTGTTCTGCGTCTCTGTTTCTGCCGAAAAGTCTTGAGAAGGGAGTTTCAGCACCCGATTCCGCGAGCAGCACCAAGAACAGGGCGGTTTGCACCCAGGCACTTACCACTGGCCTCCATTATGTTGAACAGCAACACAAGCAACATGATCAGAGGCAGAACCTGGCCAAACTTGGGCTCTAGAAGCGGCTTGTAGTAGATCCCCGCGGCGACCAGAATTTTCACCAGAAAATACATCCCTGTTACCGTGTAGCTGAGGTTCCACATGGTGATAAATATGATCGACTGCCAGAAGTCGTCGACGATGGCCGAAGCGATGATGGGCGCGGTAATCCGCCAGGGAGGCTTCGGCGACCTCTGGCGGAGAATGCGGCATTGTTGCCTATACTTGCTCCGAATCCTTTGCGTCTCGCGTTCGTTCCATGCCTCCAGGTCCGTTCTAGATTCCTCGTTGTTGTAAATGAGGCCCATCAGCGAATGCACCAGAGAGTGGACGCGCGGGAATTCAGAGCGCGCGTCGCGAAGCTGGTTGATGGACTTGCGGAAACCAGCGCTAACCCACCAGCAAAGCGCGAGCCACGCAACGAAGAGGAACGGCCAGTCAGTCTCGTAATGGCGTATCGCACACACGATGGTTTGCTGTCCGCTGTTGTACCAGGTTATGTAGACGAGAAAGTTGGTTACGAGGATGAATGCCAGAAGGAACACCATGAGGTAGATGCGTACCCTTGCTTGCCGCCTGTGCTCCTCAAAGTAGGACCCCAGGACCACGAGACAGTTCATGTGGACGCCGGAGGCGAGGAAAGCGAGCTCTGCCCCGACGTTAAAGCAGAGCAGGGACATGGTGCATATCTGTACATATATGGCGACGAGGATGCCGACGCTCGTCACCAGCAGCTGGTCGCTCAACCCGAGGAGGATCTGTCGGTATTTCGTTTTGCGGATGGAGGCCAAGACCGAGCGTTGTCGCTCCAACCTCTCCAGAATCCTCCTGTCAATCTCCATGTACTGATCATCGTCGAACATGCGAGCAACGTATGCCAAGTAGACGATAACATGAGACAGCAGCACCGGTATCACGAACGCAAGAAGTACCTTGTTGCATGTCAGTATGTGGTCGACGACGTCTCCGAGGGTGGGCTCCCAACCCCGATCCCCATGACATCTGCATCGGTAGGATCTTTCTTCCATACATTGCAGTCTGATTGCGAACTGCAGGTAGCCCCCATTTTGCCGTGTTATGATGTTGCACCGTTGCAAAATCGGAGTGATACTACTAGGCCCGCGTGCGTTGGGGAGGCAGCCATCAAATACCCAAAGATCGAGTCACTAGAGACCAGGCTGGGACCAGGAGATTGCGTGCCGGCGCCTTCGACGTGTGAACTTTCTCGCAGCAGCAGGCTGTGGACGTAAGCGGCATGAGCAGCAGCCGCTTATCATGAGCTGAGCATCCTTATGCAGGCGGCAGACCAGGGCGGGTCACCCGAGCCTAGCCACTTCGAAATCCCACAAAAGTCCTCCGAATAGGACGCCAAATCTGTTCTGGGAATCGTTTCGTGGCAACAGCCGTGGCAAGCATCTTGTTGGCCTCGCAATTCTCGAGTTATGCGCAGCTCGTCCCTCCACGCTGGACTACTAACTTGCGTGACCATGGTCCACGTAGCCTACTCGGCATGTGGGTGACAAAGGATGGCGAATGGACGTAAGGCCAGGGTTTTTCCCCTCTCTGTATGGCCTCTTTGGGTATAAATTTGTTCCTTGGGCCCTTTCGACCTGTCTATCACGTCCTTGGTTCGAATGATAGTAATCAAAAGTATCGACCTCATGCGCTGATGGAAGTTGGTAGACCAGCAGGAGAATAAAAAACGTACAGATGAACGATATCGGCGCCGGAATAGACCGGTGGTTAGGATGCAATACGAGTGTTTTGAACGTCACTTTTCCTTGCCGTTTGCTACTTGCAATCTCACAATCGCGAACAAACCTCATCACTCCGTCGCGACTTACACAAGAGCACGGGCTTGAAAGTAGACATACTCGGGATATAATACAAATTTGAAATGGTTGTCTGTAGTCGTGTTTGAGTAGCGAGAGATACTGTGGAAAGCGCCGCAACGAAGTTGATCGAACTAGAGATCGGAGAAGATGACACGCGACTGGCCAGGAAACAGGCAAGCACAAGCTCTAGGACATAGTTCTTCATAGCATAGATGCCCTGCTTACCTTCTTTACAATCTTCCTTGTCTCCTTTCCAACCTTATTCCCTATGTCATTACTAAGTACATCGACCCGATTCCACTAGAGTAGCTGTCCTTGGGGGTTCTGATGATGTAACAAGCCACATGAGGTAGGAGAATTTGTCGAGTCTGTAGATGATGCACTTTCGGACACATGTGCACCAGACACATCGGCGATGATATGCCGGAACGAGAGAATCTGTTCCACACTTCAGTATCTTCAGAAGAACGTCTTAATACAATCATTCGCTATTGACACTGGCAGTTCCCCATTCGACTTATGGTTTTCTCCAATGCTAACCCCATTCCATACTGTCTATGGAAGACACATCATTGCACTAGACACATAGCCCTCCAAATATGAGTAGGCGCGCAGGTTTCGTAGAACAACCCCAAGAGGACACTCGTCTCATCGCCAGCGCATTCGATTCGACGAAGAAGCCCATCGAACTTACGCAGCGTTCATCTCGGCCCTCAAACCCCCGCAAACCTCTCTCCACAGCCTCCCGAGCCTTTCTAATCCCTATCCCTCATCAGCACCTCGCACCCAAGGGTACATGCATCTCCCAAAGGCTTTGGTGTTCCAATCCCGCTCGAGCGCTCACCCGCGGCCTTGGAGGCTTCGGCGTGGGAGGTTGGCGGATTCGACATCCCTGGCTGGTAGTTGGCAGCCGAGTCCTTTCTCGACGGCATCTGAAGGCGTTGCTAGATACAACAGAAGAGCACATTTTGAATGAGCTCCTGGTTTTGACCAGAGTGACTGGCAACCACGTCAATATTGGAGGTGGCCTCAACACCGACGTGAGATGCCGAGAATTGATACGCCCCTGCAATCTCGCATGCGCCGTTGAACTCCCCGCACATCAGCAGCTGTGGTTGGCCATATCCGCTCGGCGAAACAAGAGGCATCCGTAGCCACCTCCCCCCCCCCCCCTTCATGCCCAGTTCCACTCTTGCTACAGGCCCTACAGAACCACCACGTGAAGCTACCGGGAAAGAGGTGAGGAAAGACGTCCGGACCTCAAGCCCGGCTCGGCCAGCTTCTTGCCCTTGAGGAGCCCAGAAGACCGGGGACGGCTCCGATGCGTCCGTTGCGTGGTCAAGGGACACCAGCCAGCATGCGGGCCGCTTGTCTCACCCGCAGATCAACACTGACAATCCACACTGCCCGACCTCAGGAATGCAGTCATGTCCGACGGCCGGACAACCTAGCCACCGCCTCACACGTCTCCCAGCCTGCACCCAGTCAAGCTGAACCCAGGGCCGGCCATGGACCCCAGCCAGACGCATTCCAAGTGATGGAGCAGTGTATATGTGTATGTGCCGTGCGCTCATGCAATGAATTATCTCCTACAAACTTTTCAGAGTCTCTTCTACAAATACAAGGCTCCTTACCCGCCCTCCCAGTCAGGTCCATTAACGCGATCCCGACGTCAAAAGTTTTAACATTCTTTTCCCCCGAGCTTCCTACCTCTCATGCTCTTCCTTCCCCAGGAGTCTTGCCAACCGTGCCAGCAATCGTCGTGCGTGGTTGCTGGTTGGTGAGTGCGGGGACCGGAGTACTGCCGAAGAACACGGGACGTCACTCGAGAGAATTCAGGTCAGGTCGAAGGTGAGAGAGAAAAACCATAATCGAATGCCACCAAAAACCAAAACAGAGTATGCTTGAGCCTTCATGCCATGCCCGACCGCCAATCGCCGTGCCCGCCTGTCGAACCATCTCTCAAATCCCCATTTATCTTTTATCGTGCAAAGGTCGCCAAAGGTGTGATGCCAAACAGGGGGGGAAAATTAGTCGTCAAGTCGCGCTTGAGAAAGTCCAACAATGTCTTAAAAGGGAACAGTTCCGAAATCTGCCCATCGCGTGCAGCCTTCCTTCTCCATGCCAATAGTCGGGGGGATGCATGAGGCTGCAAAAAACGCCTCGTGGTGTATGTCTGTCGATGGTGCTTCCACAGAGTATGGCCTGCCGTGGACGCCCTTTGTGTCATATGTTCGTGCGGAAAGGAGAAATCGTAATACTCGTTCAGTGAAACTCCGGAGAGTGAAGTGGATGTGATGTGCGTTGCCAGCTGGGGGCTGTCTCCGCAGATATGAGCGAGAAGAAGGGACAGCCGCAGTGATAGAGAAAGCGTGCGTTTCCCGAGGCCGAGTTCTGTTACTCATACTGTTGTTGGCAGCAGCAAGAGGTGCGCAAACATCATTAAGCGTCAAAAGCCGCAGAGCGTAGTGGCGCCAAGTTGGAGAGTACTAGTGGCGGCCGATCTGGCTGTTGCTGGCGCGGCTACGCTCATCCTCCTCCATGACGTCGCTGAGGCGAGTCGGATGGTGATGTCTGGGGACAGTTTCCCAGCCTGGAGCGGCGTAGCCGGAACCAGAGTAATCCTGGCCGGTGTACGGCGGCTGCTGTTCTCCAGCCGTGGTGGGAGTCTGTGAGTAGCCGGCGCTGGAAGGGTTGGTCGCGGGAGTCTCATACTCTTCTGTACCTTCGTCAGAAACTGGGGAAGGTGGAGCAATGAAGGGAACCTTGTTTCCCTGGGAATCGCGAATGAACTGGCCCTGCGCATCAATAGCGTACTCACCTTCAGAGTATCCGCCCTCGGAACCAGCATCGGTGTAAGTGACACCCTCCTGGCCCGCCTCGCTGGATTGATACACGTTGTTGGATCCCGCGGCGATGGGCTGGCCGCTCGGGGCCTGCGAGTACTCGCCAGTGTAGCCAGTCTGCTGGCCGCTGTACTCGGGCTGGTATCCGCGCTGCTCACGAGAGCTGCCGTGACGGCTCGGGACGCCCTGAGTCATGGGGACAACCTGAACGCCGCCGAGGATGGTGGGCTGGCCGCTCTGCAAAGACAGGGTTCGCTCGCGCTCCTCGTGCTCACGACGACCGAGCTCCTCCCAGGCGCGACGGGCCTCCTCCTTGGAGATCTGGAGCTCCTTCTTCATCTCTCTGACACGCTCGTCGTTGGCCGAGTGTTGACGCTCCTTCTGGATGGCGGCCTGGACAGCGTTTTCTCTAGCACGTCTCTCCTCTTCAAGGGCTGCCTCCAACATGGCATTGACTTCCTGGGCGCGCTCCAGCTCAGCTCTGGTCTCGAAAAACCATCGCTGGAACTTGCGCTCTGAACTGGCACGGAGACGCTGCAGCTCGACGACTGCATGGAAAAGGTTGGCACCGGCCGCAGTAAGGTCGGTGACCTGACGAGAGAGAGCCTGGTTGACGGGGTCGCGTTCAATGTCCTGGTTGTTCTGCTCAAGGCGTCGAATCCAGAAGCTGGTGAGACCCTCCCAGTGAGCCGACAAGGTCTCCCAACGCTCGAACGCATGAGGGAAGGAGTTTCTAGGTCTCGATGCTGCAGCGCCGGACTCCTGGCCTCCCTGGATCGAGGTGTTGGGAGGCTGTTGAGCGGTGCCAGCCTGAGGGGCGGTGGTGTAGGGCTGCTGGCCAGGCTGGGAGATGGACGCCGTTCGGCCAGGTCGAGTCTGGGCTTGGGGCGTGGTGGGCTGGCGTGAGCCTCCTCCCGGGTTGGGTCGGGTTTGTGGGGTATCGGTGGCTACGGGTCGGCGTTGGGAGGTGGGGTCCTGTTGGGGCACGTTGGCAGCGCCACCGGTTGATCCTCCTCCGGCAGCGCCAGTAGCGGCGGCGGCGGCTCGGCGCTCCGCATTCCGTCTCTGCGTCTCCTCCAATAGATGAGCTTCCTGCTCGGCTCGCTGTCTCTCCAATTGCATTTGTTCTTGCTCGGCTCTCTGTCGGGCTGCCTCTCTAGCAGCGCGCTCCTGCATGATCATTCTAGGACCACGAATACCAGAAGGCGAGCTGGTAGGGTTGGGCGCGCCGCTGGGACGTTGGCGAGCCGAAGTAGACGCATTGCCGTTGGAAGCGGCAGCGCCGCCTCCGATCAGGTCAGCCATTGATGCGCCTTCTTCGATTTCGTCGGGCGTGAACGGGTGAGGTTGTCGGAGCGCTTCTTCGAGGGCAAAGAGGATGGCACTGCGGGTATTTCTGGAGACGCGGTGAGGGCGGTGAGACTCGCGTCGGGGATGAGAAGACGATGATGTTGGGTCTCGGTATTGCAGAGCTTCGTCGGAGGACTCTTGGTCAAAGTCGTCCTCGCTCAGATCCTGTGAGAGGACTCTTTTCGCACGTGAGTTTCGTCGGTCTTGGGGAGCGACGATTCGGGGATAGTCGTAATTAAGAGTCGGCGCAGGCGCAAGTGCTGGTGCTGATGCAGGCGCAGGTGCAGTCGCAAGGTGTGGTTTGGGGCTGAAACCAACCGAGGCGGCTTCGATGTGAACCTGGCGCGCGGACTGCGGTGTAGGACTCGGGGTGGCTTCGAATCGCGACGTACGTCGAAGGGTGCGTTGGGAGAGTTGGGATGAAGCGGGAGTGGACGGTCTCTCGGCTGGATCTGGGGTAATGTTTCGCGTTTGCCTCCGCTGCTGCTGGCGCTGCGCAGAAGGGGTCGTGATTTCGTGAATTTCGTGACGGTCGTTAGAGGGTGTGGGGGGAGTTTGGTCTGTCAACTTGACGATGTTGCCCAGGTCACCGGTCTGACCTGCTCGAGTAGACAAGGTGAAAGTCGCACCACCAGAGTGGTGAGGTCAGAATGGAGGTGAGAGATAGAGCAGGCGTCGATGGGGGGAAGACCTGCGAGAATGCTATGGCTAGAGTCAGCAGGTACCGAAGAGTAGGTACAGCGAAGGTAAGGTGTGTGTGGGTTGTTCGGGGGTAGCATGGGAAAATAATGGGTGAGGTTGGAGGGAACAGGGTGTGACTTACTCGGTAGGGTGGTATCTTGATAATGGGGACCAGATACCACACCCAAAAAGAGAAAAGGGAATTAAAGGCGGTCTGCGGGAGCAGGCAAGATGCTGCCCAGCAGAGTCGAATTGAAATCGGCAAAATTGAGGGTCCTTGGATCTGGAGAAGAAGGAGGGTGAAGTTGCTCGCCGGAGGGTTGAGGTGAGGAAATTCGAGAGGTTGGAGCGTGGTTCGAAAAAGAGGGTGGCTAGGCGAAGCTGCGCTTTGGGAGCGCGTGGGCGGAATCGAAAGGTAAGATTGGAAGAGGCGCGATTGGAGAGGATAAGCGTGATTTTGGAACAACAATGTCGTCAGTTGGTTCGAGCTGCTCGAGTGTTTGAACCAGGCGTGTGCCGGTTGAGACGACTGCTGCGCGCGCCTGCAGCCTTGAAATATTGCGGCAATGGCGGTGGTGGTGGTGGTGGTTGACGATGTGAGTTTTTAGTGTCGAGGTGAGAGGAAGAAGGGCGAGTGGGTGGGTGTGAGTAAGAGTGTGAGAGTGAGAGTGAGAGTGAGAACGCGCGCAAGCCGGCTGGGAGGTCTTTGCTGATTGCGCGTGGGGGAAAAAAGAAAAACAACAGAGGTTGTGTGCAATGCTTTTTCCCGTGCAGGCTGGCATTGGTGTGAGAAAAATCTCGAGTGAAAGAAAGAAGCGGTCAATTGGGCAATGACCGGCTCGCAGTGCTCTTTCCCGGTTGCGCCCTCGGAAATCCAGGCTCAACTCCAAAGTGAGGTGAGGGTAGAGGGCATCACAAAGATAGGTCCAAGTGAGAGATGGGGGGGAAGGGGGTTTCCAGGCACAACTCGCACTTGCGCTCTGGTGTGCGACTTGACCCGGCTTGACTTGGTTGGGTTGCGACGGCCCGGAGGGAGGTGCAACGCCCACTCTGTCACCTCAGTCAGTGGACAGGCCTGGATGATCAGCTCGGCAGCCTTGGAAAAGACGCCCTCCCAATCTCAATCCAGACGTTTGATACCGACAACGCCCAACTGTCTCGGGTTGCTCTGCTGGTGGTGCTCGTCCAATTCCACCCGCCTCCAAGCCCAGCTCAGTCAATGTCAATGCCGTGCTTGACCGGGCTGGGTTGGTGGCTGCTGCTTGCTGTCGCTACTACCTTGGGTCAACACGGACCTATGGCAGCTCACCGAGCAACTCCTCCTCCATCCGACCTAGGTCAGGATGTGGGTGCCGAGGACATTGATGGACGGACGGGTTGTATGGGTCGGTCGCCTGTCGAGCCGTCGAGTGTCGAATGCGATACCGGGTTCGAGAAGGGCAAGATGACGGTTATGATGCAAGACGGGACGCGCGAGAGCATGGCAGAGTCAGGACGGGGACGGGGACGGGGACACACACGCACACGACGCGGGATGGGACGGGCGACGGGTTTTAATTGTTTCGGCAGGGCAGCGGCACCGTACCCAGCCCATCATCTCGCGTCGAGTAATTAACCATGGCGGAGCTTTCGCTTCTCACCTGGCGGATAAGGCAGGGGACACATGGAATACTCGCTCCCACCCGACGCTACAGCAGGAGAACAGAGCACGAACGAACACCTGCCGCCGCCGCCGCTGGACCTCTCGACCAAGGCCGCCCCCGTCAGTCACGACCTGCAGGAGCTGCAAGCTCTTTGCAGATGGCTCCCCGTCTTAAGTGCCTTAGCCCGAGGCCACCGAGACCCAGCGTTGGCCAGGCACATTGAGATGCGCACAATGTGGATCGACGAGCTGTCGTCGACTGCAGCGCCGGCTTGGAAGATGGCTGCCATGTTCAGGATGGGGTGCCTTGACGGCGTCTTTTTAAGTCTGATCGGTGCATGGCTCCCCTCCCCGACTATTGTCGCCATTACGCGCATGGGATCGCGGTATGTGTGGTCGAGGGGTCGAGCCACCAATTATCGAGGGCGCGCGCGTGAACCAGTGCCAGGGTCACCCCGTTCGCTCGAGGAAACATGCAAGAGACTCTCGACAAAAGAGACTCTGCCGGACATGAGCTGGCACATCGGGCATTGGGTGCCAATTGGGACGGACGACGGACGGGCCAGCCCCCAGCCCAGGCGGAGAGAGACTCTACCTAGTAGAGGTAGAGTACGACCGACGGGCGAGGACGGACAGATTGGAGTTGCTTGCCTCACCCTCACCTGCTCGATCGACCAGTGGCCGATGAGCCGTGGCAGGGAACCTGCCTGCGGTGCTGCAGTGCTGCGTCGCTGACGATTTCAGCCAGTGGGGGAAAATCGGGGGGCTGGGACATGGAAGTGGGCGTGGCAGGTTCGGCCGATGAGGACGAGGAGACACAAGAAATCGGCCTAATCAGCCCTAGCTGACACCAAGGTCTTGTGTGCATCGTCTCCTGCCCTCGGCCTCGGCACGGGCACTGACGGTGGCAGCAGCAGCGGTGGTTTCGAGCCTCGCCGGCGAGAACACCCATGACCGCCTCATGATCCAAGAAAGTATGTGGGCAGGCGGTGAGAGCAAGCAAGAAAGTCTGTGAAGGTGAGATTCGGAGTGAAAATGAGGTGTGGAGGAGTGTGAGTTGTCACTGCGCAGTGACGAAACCCACACAAATTGCCAATCACCCGCACACCGGCCTTGCACCCTTCTTCAGCAGTCCCGATAGGCTGGCTGGGTTGCGCCCGGGAGGTCCCCCCGTCTGGATTGGAGGCAAAGTCGGCATCCGTACGGATGCTCCGTAGGGATCACTGTCCGATGTCTGTCGTGGTGCAGGATGGGATTGTTACACGGTAGTAGGCGTGCGCCTTTTAAAGTCGAGATAAGTCGAGATGAGAATTCTGATCCCGAGACACCTCATCAAAGTTTGGGCCAGAAGAGCGTGATACTTTTGTGACGCACCAAACGAGGGCGCTCGAGACTCGCTTTCCTTGTGTGTCTTGCCCTCGTCGACAGGCTTCGCAAGATGGCCAGACCGACCTGCATAGGGGCGTCCGTCCGTCTTGGAATCGTCCTGCCTCCCGGCCTCTGACACACGCGGTGCATTGGACAGTGCATTGGCAGCAACGATGCCGAAAGAAAAAGAAGAATCCTTGGAAGGACGTCAAAGAGTTGGTCGGGGCTGGGGACTTTTGGCCCAGCTATGAGCATCAGGGCGGGTTGGAAGTGCAGCAATGGAAGCTCACCAAGGGAAAAGGACACTAGTTGACTGGCTTAAGCTCCCCCCTCCAGCAAATGGCACGGACCATGTCCAGCTCTGGCCCAGCCCTGGCATCCCCCATGCCGGTGTACATAGTACCAGCCCCGACGTGTACGTACCGGCGAAGACTCAGGACGCAGCAAGGACAGGGGCGGCCGGTGCTGAGGTGAGCTCGGGGATCGAACTGGGAAACAACGGGTCGCTCCCGACGACGGGCCCCTGTCGCTCGATCTTTCCTGGAGCCAATCAAAGCGCCCAATGGGCCACACCCACGATTAAGCTCGCAACCGCCTCGTGTGCCTGGAACCAAAATGCTTTTTCAATCAGACAAACCCGATTCCGCCGCCGGGGGAGGGGCCATTTGCCAATTGATTCTTTGACTGATGGCCCAAAACGTCGAGTATTGGGTCATAAGATTCGGGCCCCCAACATGGCAGCATGGCAACATGGGGGGCATCGTTCTAAAAATCGACGACGTCCAACCCGTCATCCCCAGCCGCCTTGACATCAAACCTTTTATCCACCGTCAGGGTCAATCCCATCTCGGCGCCTCTTTTCGTTCTGCCGACAATCCAAGCAGACACCCTGCTTTACACGTCATGTCGGAAATCTCTGAAGTCAAGGATGCCTTTCGAACCCCTCTGAAGACCCTAGGGGAGCTTCCATCGTGTTCATCCACCACCTCACCAAGAAAAGAATCTGCGTTTGCTTTGCATCGACATCCCTGACCCTCGACAACTACCGGCCAAGCGATGCCAGAGAGCTCCGGTCGTCTGTTGGCACCATCTCACCTTGGGCTCACATCGTCTGCCAACGCCGGCTGGCTCCGTCTGAATCCAGGGAGGCGAAAGGGTAAACGGACGCTGAACTCAGCAATTCCAACGCATTGTCTGATTGCTGGTCCAATCGCCCTGCTGGCAATGAGCATATCTCACGAACCCACAATGCGATGCGATCGGGTCAAGTCGGACGGAGGCTCTTCCCAACATCCCTTCGGAACTTCCTGCGGAGAGGCGTTCTGATTCGACGAACGGCGGCTTCGACTCGCGTGAGACAAGCAGACCACCAAGCACCATCGCGATACATCGCAGGGAGAAATCAAAAGCTTCAAACGCACAAGGACAGCTGCTGTCTTGGGCCCATGGGAAGGGGAAACGCCTCGCTCGAACCGCCGATTGATCCATCATCCGCGGCTACTGCCCACCTGAGTCTGCCTGTCAGACGCAATTCAGGTTCTTCGAATGGATGGGGGAAAAGTCGCTCACTTCTTCACAGTCTCCCTTGCATGCTGTGTCTTTCTCCCCAAGCCTATATGTCCGACAGCGTACAACAATGTTCGGAATACAGGACCATCCCTGGCCCGTGGTAGCTGTGAAAAGCTCGGTATGCCAGGGGCGATCATCCCCTGTCGACCATCCAGCTGCTCGATGCCCCCCCATCGCATTGTTAGGTCGAGAAAACTTGGTAATCCCCATCTTTGATGGGAAAGCTCCTTTTCAAGGGACAGCATTTGCTCGATGCCTTGAACCACCTGTCACACCCTGAGCTGAAGACGATCTCCCGCATCTTAGCATCCAGGGACCAAGACCCCCAAAAGGCTGACCCTGCTTTCAGGAGATAGTTGGAAGTCGGGCGTTTGCTTTCTCCGGGGCAGAGCAAATCGCATCGCTTCAACGCTCGTTGTCGAAGAATAACCCATGTGATTTCCGTTCCCTATTGAGGCCTGTCGCCAAATGCGGCTTTGACGACATGGGGCGCATGGCAAACGGCATGACGTCCTTTGGCGAATCGCCGAAACTCCCGCCTCGGTCAAGGCTTTTTCCCGTTTGCCAACATTCTGATCATCAAGACGCCAGCCAGCTACAGCTCGAGCTCCTCATGCGCCATCCGATCGATCGAGCCATATATCAGCCCGTCTGTCGTACGGTGGCGGCCGTTGCTCCGGAACACCGCATGCCTGCGGACCGTTGCAAACAGCAACATCAAAACACACGGCCCGCAGAATAAGATTGTCACCAAACAAACAGAGTCAGGGGGAACGTGCTTTCCGTCATTCGCCCGCTGTGGCTATCAAGCCTTTCTTCTCCCTGCACCGAAACAGCCCCCAAAAGGACGAGGAAGGAAGGAAGGAAGGCAGAGTCGCTGCTAACGACAGAACCATCCGCGAGAAGAGCAGATCGAGATCGTGGTCGAGGCTCGGAACGAGATAGTTGCCCTTTCTTGATGAAGGCCCTTGGGACAAGACTCCGACGAGATATCCGGTCTGTCGATCATAGAGCCGAAGACCAAACTAACAAGCCATCTCGTCGAGGATGCTCTGTTTCACTGTTTCTCCGGATTCCTCGGTCACGGCAACATGTTTACGAGGGCAGAATGCTTCGAACTGGTTTATGTCGAATCTTTGTAGGACGTAGAACCGCTCACCCGCCTCTTTTTGGCCCCCATTTGTCAGAGTAGGAGGATTCGGGCACTCTAGGCCGGCCCTCACGAGTTTGCTGCAGCAAACGCAGGTCGAGAGGGATCTCCGGACTCACTGTGGCGCCATCGGCTCGGAGGGCGGAGGGCCGTCGCCGTGGAGGTGAGACAACGAAGAGGTTGACGCATTCCAGACCACTGGTTCCCACATGAAAGTTTCTCCTGCCTTGCTTTTTTCTGCACCCTTCCCGGCTGCTAGCCGAGAAGTCGACAGCTGCAAAGCGTCTGGTCCAGCGGGCACCCCACCAGAAAAGACCCTCGTTTTCAATCGAGGGACTGACGCTGTGAAGAAGTTCCTGCATATAGGGGACCTGGTTGAGGCTCTCTTAGTCGGCTTCCCCGCAGGACCGTGTCCTTTTTCTTGTGTCTTCCCTGCGCAACTTCATCGACGCCATGGAAGCTACGTTTTCCCTTTTGCAGGAAGGCAAGTAGCTGGAAGGAGAAATCGTACCGACTTGGGTGTCTGTTCAAGCTAGCTCAGGAGAGTTTCCAATCATCCTAAACGAGGGACCAACGAAAGTTTCTCAAAGCGCGTTTGCTGCTGCGTTATGGAACCACGAGCAATGCAAAGGCCCAAGTTCATACCCCTTCGGGACATCGTGCATTCCGTACAAGGCGAGAGTCGCCAGCGGGCAGCTTCCCATTCCCTCGAGAGCCGTCGAGGCCGTCCAGCATCCGATGCCTACCGACTACCCACAGGACACCGGCCACACGTCGCCTTCTCGCAAACAGTCCTGATTGGCCCCCAAGCCTTCTGCCACCGAGTATGCATATCGCACGAGGGATAGACACCCCAGTTGAGGAATGTCTGAGAATTGGGGGGTGGGATGGTCTGGCTGTCATATTCAGCCACCACAGTGGATCACAACCCACGACGAGACCCAGAGTATGGTGACCAAGACACGATGCTGCATATTTGGGGGCTCCTGTTATTGTCCGCCGTCGGGTGCAAGGCATATGATTCGTGTCGCTGGCAGTCCATGACTGAGGAAGCATACATAAAATTTGTTTGTGGCAGGGAGACGACTGTCGCTTGGCTCCAGACGATCCCGTGCATATATCGTTGCCTCTCCCTCGTCCACCCAGCAGCCCTCCGGCCAATGTCTTTATCGTGGTGTTACTGTCCCCAGAGTTTCACATTCAGTATTGTTCGGAGCCGTCGTTGCAGACGCTGACTGCAGCGATGTCTGTTTCCCACGAAGACACGGTCGGCCACGCGCAAGAGCTCGATGTCACGAGGGCATCTCGACCATCATCTCGGCCGCCGAGTATGGAGCGTCAGACCAAGCTCGCTCACCTCAAGCTGGTGTCAAAGTATTACGGCTATGCCAACTTCTCTTATCCTCGAGCCGACGGCACTCCAACAAGGAACCCGTACAGGAGGGCTGGCCATACGTATTCATCAGAGGATCTCACCGAAGACTACCATGACAAGCCATCACGTCCACACACACCAACAAAAAGGGACCGCACTTCCATCGGCTCACAAAGCTCAAACGGTTCGGCACCCAGCCTGATCGATGACAGGACCGACTCGGAGGTGTCACTGGACGACGACTACCAGTACCACGCCTCTGCCTCTCAGCTCTGGGACACCTTCTGGCCTACTGAAGAGGGGCAAACCCAGAAGACGCCTGAGAAGTCCAAGACTCGGTATCCGGCATTGATACCGTCACCGCATATCCGAAGAGCCAAGAAGACAGGCTGTATCAACTATGACGACTATCCATTGCCACCACGGCCTGTCCAGTATAACATCCAAGTCCGGCACACCCCATCGCCAACCCCTCTCTCTAGAGACGACCCTGTGACTCAACCCCAGCCACACGTCGCCATGAGAGATTCTCAGGCCCCGAAAGCCTCGCGGGACCCCGAGGACCCTGAAGAGTCTTGCAGCCATCCAATCACTCGCCGCACTGTCCGTGCCGTCCGCTCTTCCTATAGCATCTTCCCACGCGCCCAACCCCAGGTGCCGAGTCACCCTCCGCCTCCTCCACCACGCATGTCTGCTCTCCCAAAAACACCAAGCCTGACGAATCTCCGCAGAGGGCATCGCCCACCACCCATCCACCTTCACTCCATGCCCACTCCCGCCGCAGCCCCCCTCCACTCTCCCGCAACCGCGTCCCTCTTCTCCCCTCTCTCGTCACCCCTCTACTCTCCCAACCCTTCGGACTACACCAGGCCTCACACCTCGCATGGGAGTTACTACCCGTCCACCACGGACCTAACTCACCCCCGCTCTGCTCCGCTACCACCGCGGACACCCACCATGAACACACCATGCGGCCCGGACACGCCCAAGTCATTCTTCGACTTCGACTCGGACTCGGAATCGGACTCGGACGACCCGGAGCCTGAGCACACCATCTCCCGTCTCGTCAAGACGCTGCACAAGCGCACCGCCAGCGAGACGCGGCGGAGCGCGAAGGCGGCGGCTTTCGCGGACGCGCAGCTGCGCAAGGTCCGCGCCGAGACGGAGGCGGAGAGAATCCAGGAAAATCAAATGCTGCTTGAGCGGCACAAGAGGTCCGGCGCCGTCTTTGGGCGCATGTTTGGGCGCGCGCATGGGAGGTCGTCGAACCCCTGAGGCAGGCAGCATGGTGCATGTGTGTTGCCCGTGTCTGCCATCACTTGCGCATTACGACCTATGGCCTATGAACGACAAGAAAACGTGGAATTAGCCGGAGTATCTTGTTCTTGACAGCGCAGCGTATCTCATTTTCTTGTTTTTTTCCGTCTTTTGCCTTCCTTTCTTTTGTTTTGTTGTTTCGCCTGTTTCTGCTGTTCTTTATTTTGTTTTCCATGTTTCTCAAGTGATTGGTGGCCTTTTACGCTTCACGTTTTATCATCATTATTATTACTGCCATGCTATCAACGACAAAGGACAAGGGATCTGGGACAAGGAGGACTTAGTCTGCAAGAGGAGGAACGAGAATGCAGTCGCAGGCGCGAGTTGCAGTGGCGAAGGAGAGACGGGGGGGGAATAAGCGTCGAGGGAGGGAGGGAGGGGTTGGAAAGGGAGGGACGATGACAGGCGGGCGGCGGGGAGTCTGTCAACGACGAGTCAGACGGATCACGACAACAGCAAAACCTGGTGATGCAAAGTTCCCCGAGACAGGGAAAGGAGAAGGGAACGGCCTCGTTTCTTTCTGGAACTGACGATGGCTTCGAGGCGAAAAAAAAGTCGCTCTGTTTCTTCCATATTTTCTTTTCTGTCGGTCTATTAGGACCTCACGACGGGACGACTCACCACGAATACCAAGACGGCAAAAACACACGCACCCACAACAACAACGAAGGCAAGCAAGCAAGACAGATAGAACCGCTTTTTTCCCGTAGCTGGACGAGAGATTTCAAAAAAGAGACTTGCGTTTTGTTGAACATTGTTGGCGCCTCACGGCATGTGCCCGCTCCCACCGCTTCGCCCACGCGATGGATCGTGACGTCCTCTGGCAGCAAGGCTTTCGAGAGCCTCCCCGAGGCCAGACCATCCTCCTTCCGTCCCAGGATTCCAACCGCGTCCCGTTCGTCTCGCCCGCCCACAAGTCTTCCCATGTGAAGGGCTCTTGGCTCCGAGTTGCCAGAGGGACGACCGTCGTTGACATGCAGAGGGAGGGAGGGAGGCGGCGTGGCACGGCCGGGTCAGATTGGCAGGCAAGAGAGAAGAATTCGTTTCCGGAACAAGGTTTAGGGCCATTTCACGGGGAGGGGGGTTTTTGCGGAACTCGAATTCCAGAGGGCCGAGAGGCGAGGTATCCTCCGCGCAATGTTTTTTATTTTCGTCTCTTCCTTTCTGTTTGGTCTAGCGACCGATGCGAGACAGGAACGGAGTCTAGAATGGGGACGGAACCCCCCAACGACAACGGGAACGCCCCCCCCTCCGGCCATCCCATGGATCGGACAAGAACACTGGCCGAGATGGAAACGGGAAACAAACTTTCATGCATGATGCGTAACAACTCTCGTATCTTTCATGTCCCATAACCTCGTATCGTATCGCCTGAACTACTTCTTCGTTGAGTCTTGCGTCCCGTAAATGCCCGTGTAAACGCCATGCCAATGCTAAAATAAAAACCCAAAAATGCCCAGAGCGACAACGGAGAGCGCCGTGTGAGAACCAAACACCAGAACATGAACAGTAGACTTTTCCAAATTGGTGGCCGCGAGAGGCAAGACGTCGCCGTCCGATCTCGCGCCATTCTATCGTAGCCCTCCCTCGGGGCAAGGGAGGGCGCCGATTGCATTACGTATTAAATCATGGAAGGGCGCGACGGCGCCCGCTCATGGAACGACTTGCGCTCCGTGAAGCGCTTCTGCCTCCTGACGCCGAGCCGCCTCTCGTCGCGGCCGGGCCAGTACCCAAACATCCACGTGCTCTGCGCGGCGGCGGTCGTCGATCCGGGCCCCGCGCCGAGGTAGATGCGCAGCTTCTCCCTGGAGCGGGGGGCGGCCTGGAACGCCGGGTCCTGGGCGTTGTCCTCGTTGGCCAAGAAGGAAAATATCTCGGCGGGGCAGGTGACGGCGTGCGGGAGGCGATACTGGTTGCGCCCGAAGAGCAGGGAGGCGAGGCCGAAGAGGTAGAGCACGAGGAGGGCAAGGATGACGCCGAAGACGGGGACGTTGGGGAACATGCGGACGCCGGAGGCGGCGGTGAGGGCCATGAAGAGGCCGCCGCCGAGGGCAGGGAGGAAAGCGAAGAGGAACGTGAGGAGCGAGAGGGCTGCGATGCGCCAGTGGCCGTTGCGGAGCGCGTGGAGAGTGGATTGGAGGGGCAGGCAGGCGGCGTAGTCGGCGAGGACGGAGCGGCCGGCCGGAGCGCCGTCCTTGGCGCCGAGATCGGCCCAGGGCTGGAGGATGCGGAGGTACTGCTCGATGGACTGGAAGGCGAGGTAGAGGAGCAGACCGACGGAGCTCGGGACGAAGCTGTAGAGGAAGTTGGCGGCGGAAAAGGCTTCGGTTGTGGGGCCTGCGGGAACGCCCGGCCGGAAGCCCGCGATGAGGCTGGTCCGGTTGAGGAACGACACCACGAAGAGGGCAGTGAGGAGGATGGTGGCGGCGACGACGAAGAAGAGAACCTGGCCGGTGCGCAGGCACCAGGGGAGGTAGAGGGTCCGGATGTAGTCGTCGCGGCCTTCGTCGATGAGGTGGGAGGTGACTGACAGCCGGTCCGACTCGTTCTTGACATCGTAATGGTCCGAGGGCGTGTGGCCCTGGGAGTGCTCAGTACCGAGGCCATACCAGGGCATCTCCTGGTTGTTGTCCGTCATCCAGTAACCGAGTCTATCGACGATGCGGTTTCGCAAGACCCTGCGCAAGATGTCGCGGTTCTCCGCGACCTCCGACCCGCGGTAGGAGTCGCGCGTGTTGCTCCTGCTGATCATGACGGAGAAGTCGGCGATGGACCTCGGGTCCCAAATGAGGCCCGTCACGCGGTTGCGCCAGAAGAGCATCAGCAGGACGACGGAACCGATGACGAGGACGTAAAGGGCCACCAGCGTCCAGACTACGCCTCGGACGGCGGTCCAGTACCAGACTTCGTCGTTGAGGATGACGGTGAAGGAGGCGCTCGCGAGGGGGATCGTGAAAGCGCCCAGCCACAGCATCGCCAGAGCGATCTTGACTTGGACGGGCCCGGCGAGCTGGGGGAGAAGGAACGTCTTGGGGTAGAGGTTCTGGAAGAGGGCGTTTCGCCTCCGCAGGGGCTCATCTTCGGACAATGCCACAAAAGGCAGGATTCGCAGCGTGGCCGTGGTGACACACTGTGTGTAAACGAAGATGACGGCGGCGACGATTTGGGGCAGAAGGCGGAACAAGAAGTACTTGCCGCTGTAGATGGTCTCGCCATAGGTCAGCAGACCGGGCTGGATCGGCGAGTAAACGGCGGCAACCATGAGACAAGCACCCATGACAACGCATAGCACTGTGAGCAGAAGCATGGAGGGGAGCCTCAGGATCGCGGGCACGTGGTTGAGACGGGGGAACTTCACGCGGTCCTCGTCCATCGTGTCGAGTTTCGTCATGCCGGGGAACACGCTCTCCTTCTCGCTGATGGGCAGCCACTTTGGCGCGGACTCGGCGACGGGGGCCTGCTCCTGGTGGGGGTGGTACCTGGAGTCGGCGGAATGCGGCGGCGACATGGAGATGATGCGGGTGCCCAGGGACATGGAAGGCCGCTCGCCGCCGTGCGACTGCGGACGGGACTGGCGCCGGAGCGAGTCCCGAGCGTGACTGGGGACGGGGACCATCGGGGTGAAGCCGCCTTCAGGGTCGCCGCTGATCTGCGGGCTCTCAAGGTTGTCCGGGAGGTAGCCGGCCACGCGGTAATAGCCAGTGTTCTCGGCGGGAGAAGGCACGCTGGACGGAGGGGAGAAGTTGTGGCTGTGCTCCCGCGTCAGAGCCTCCAGGGCGTAGCGGAGGTAGGGGGTGTCGTCCACGCCCGGTGTGACGGAGCCGTTGGCGGCGATGGTGAGCTCGTCGCGGAAGCCCTTGCCACGGGCGCGGTTGGTGACCTCGTCCATGGCGAGCTGGGCCTCGTTGAAGCGGACTGCCGGCTGGGAGACGTAGGGGTCCTGGGTGTTGAACATGCTGCCAATGACGACTGGAGCAGGGAAGTTCTGCTCCGGGTGGTAGGTGCTTGGCCGAGGTTGCTGTGAAGGCGGCGAGGGTGCGTGGGGAACGAAGTCGGGCGGCGGAGAGAGGGTTTCCTGGGGGCTGGAGTCTTGTTCCTCTACGGCATTCGCATGATGCTGCCTTGCAGCGTGGTGAGGACGGAGAGTGTTTGGAGTGGACGACTGTTGCGAGGGCGTCCTAGCAGACCAAAACTGGGGAGGGTATTGGCCGCCTGCGGTGAGGCCGTTAGCACCACGAATCAGAGGGGAGGGTGTTCCGAGTATGGGGGAGCTGGAAGAAGGTTCTCGTGGCGAGGATGAGGAGGAGGGGGGGGAGGAGGAGGGGAAGAAGAAGGATGAGGTTGTGTAAGAGTAGGAGTTGGCGTGGGTGAGTGAAGAGGTGGTGGGAAGTAGAAATCAGGTCGCGATGCGGGTTGCAGACATACGTTGTTCTTGCACGAAGGTGTCGGGTTGGGCGTTGCGGGAATACATGACTCCTTCGGCCTTCGTCTTTCATGGGTTATTCGTTGTTCGTTGCGAGAATCTGCCAGACGCGGCGTGTGAGCCTCCACTGGGAACGAATCGACGGGCCAATTGCGAGCGACGGCGAGACGGGCGGGGATATCTGCAATAGAGCAGGTGCATAACGCAAGAGAGGAGGAGGGAGGGCTATGCATCGCGAATGGGTGGGCGGGCGGTGGTGAGGTTTTGCTGTTTGCCGCCTGCTGCAAATTGCAAGTGGTTGGGGAGCAGGAGCATGATGCATCCTCGGGAGTTTGTGACTGGTGATGGAGTCGGCGGTGGTGCGTGAGGGTTGGAGGCTGGAGGTTGGGAAGGCGACGGCGTTGCTCTCCCAGCCACCGAGAAACCCCACCGGGATCCTGGAATCCCCGGGGGACCCTGACCGGGCGCTAGGCCCCGTAGCGCCCCGGACGCAGGAACCAGAGCCCAGAAGGGGACGAAAATGGAACGCAGGGCAGGGGACGCTCACCCAGAATGACCGTCTTTGAGCGTGCGATTCCCACCAACAGGCAAGAAAGACATTGGCCGTTGTTTGGCATGCAGAGGAGAGAAACGCGAGAGGGGCCAAGAGATGGAGACGAAGAGAGTTCCGGGGGGTGGCACACGGCAGCAGTTTATCTCTCGTCTTTGTATCCTCGCGTCCCACCGATGTCGAGGCCAGCGAAAAGGTACGTATCCTGCAGTCCAGCTGTCCTGCAGCTGTCTCCCAACCGAAAAATGCCCGACACCACGCCCACCGCCGCTGCGAGACCTTTCCGCTTGCTTCTCGGGCATGGCTTTTGTGCCTGACAGGCTGTCGACGGGAGAGGGCGACGCGTTGGACTTCAAGTGCACCACGAGCACCGAAGGGGACGCATGGCCCACATCCGCTTCCACTTCGCAACAGGGGCCGCTTTCTCAGTGGCTGGGCTGCAGGGGTCCCGGCCCCACACCTAGCCCCCGGGAGCCTCCTTCGTATGCCCTCCTCGCCGACTCTTGCAACACCTGCGCTTGTCTCTGCAGCCTTCCTTGGTCAATGTCTTGCCCTGAATGTGAAACCTGCCTGTTGCCTCGAGCAAACGTCTGGCTGCGACATCATCGAGCATCTATTCTTGCTTGCAGTGGCATTTTCTTCTTCGTCGTCCTTTTCCGTTCTTCAACCCCTGTTGTCTGAGATCGGGGGACGAAGCCGGTTGCGTTGGCACGTATTCGGCTGCAGGAGGCGGGAGAGCCGCCCAACGCCGGCCGAGGCTGAAGCTCACCGCCGAACGGCCGTCAAACATGAGACGACGCGTCTAGCGGTTTGCTAGTTGACGCTTGCGTAGACAGCCGTCGTCGCCGCCGAGATTCGCTTCCTCTGGCGGTTGATGAGCTTCTCGATGTATCGCCTTGCTGTCTCGTCTCTCCCCTCCGTGCCGTCGAGTCGGCCAGCCGGACAATAACTCTTTGGCGGGTGGGGCGATATCCATGTCGACACCTTTCCCACTTCTCCCCTCCTAATGGAGTATCGACACCCCATAATGTACATTGCACGTCGCTTTCTTTCACCCGCTCCGAAGATAGTAATGCCCTTCAAGCGGTCTCGGCCGACAGTCGCCTCCCCATGCAAGTGGGCCGACCCATACGGTGGAATCGCGAACAGGGACCCGGTTCGGTAGGGCTACAAGAGCCCATATGCCAGATTCGTCCGTCCCATAGCACAGATTGGTAGGAAGGGCGTACGGATCTGAACAATATATTCTTTCTGTTCGTGGAGATGTGGTGGCGCGAAGGTTGGCAGGTCGATTCTGTCTGGAACCATGAGATGGCTCGGCTTTTTGCACGCCTTCCTACTGGAGCACATGCGACGGACGACGAGTACCGTGATAGCCACTTCATTGGGGTTGTTGCCTCCCACTCTAGTGAACATAGGGTTTACCGTGTTGTTCCGTGGGGGCTCAACCAAGCTGCATAACATGGGCCTAGCCATCTCGGTCTCTAGCATAAACGGAGACGTTTCATTCTCGGCCGCTCAGTTGGATCGTTTCCATAGAAAAACAGTCATATCGTCATTAACTCAAAGGAGCAACTTCCTCCACACCATACGCTCATCACATCCTACAGCTCCTCACTCCCAACTTCATCTCCCCCCTTCATTAATCGACCCAGTTGTCTTTCCAGCTCCTGCACGCTGGTTCGGCCTCGGCCCTCATTCGCCATCATGTCTCCTGTCTCCGTCGCCGGCGGAAGAAGCACTTCATCCACGACATGCATGACGCCGTCCCGTGCCGGCACATCCCGCACCGAGACCGCCACCCCGTTGACCTTCACCAGCCGTGACCCTCTCCATCTTCTGACGCCCACTGAGATGGTGCCCCCAAGCAGCGTCTGGACTTCGCGTCTCTGCTCTCCGTCATCCCCTTCGGCAGAACCACGATCCGCGTCTGCATACACCACCTCCTCGGCGACGTGATACCTCACCAGAGCCTTCAAATGCGCTACCCCTGCTTCAGAAAACAAGAACCGCCGCGCATCCTCGCCCAGTCTCTCCCACGCCTCATTCGAGGGCGCGAAGAGCGTCACGCCCCGCTCGGCACGCCCGTGTAGCTCATCGCTTAACTTGGTTCTCTTCAACGCCCGTGAAAATGTCCCCAGCTGCTCCGGCAGTGAATCCACAAGCGCAGCATGCCGCGGCGGCGGGACCAGGACGCTGTCGAGGTAGTGAACCACCCCGTTTCTTCCTTCTTTCTGTACGGAAGAATCAGTATTGGCCTCGTCCGTGACTATTGAAGACAGCATATTACTCACGGATTCAGCATCGACAACCCGTCCATAAAAGTTCACCTCGATCCCCGATCTCCCCTCCGCAATCCTCAACCTCTGCCGTCGGCCGCCGAGCTCGCGCTCCTCAAGGACCGTCGGCAGGGTCCTCGATTCGCGGAGTTTGCTAGCGGGATGCCGTCCCTCGAGGACGTGGTACTCGAGAATCTCCCCCAGGAGCGCCCCCTCGCTCTTCTCGAACCCCTCGAGCTTCCGAAACGCCTCGTCAGTAGGCACGAAGACTGTGAAATCCTTTTTCGCGTCGTCGAGCATGTCCTGGAGCTTGTTGTATGACTTTAGGAGATGTGCAAAATATGTTGCCTGGTTGCTCTGCTGGATGATCTCAATAGCACTCATGTTGGTCGACTGGTCGATACCTCCCTTTTCACCCGGCCGCGAGGCATCGTGGGCGTACTGCAAATGTCCAGCCGTAGTCTCGGACTTGGTTACCTCGGAACCACTGTAGTGCCCCATTACCCTCCTCCCCGACCGTGTCGCGGCACCGGCGGTATTCAAAACCGCCTCGCCGATATAATCAACCGCACCATCAATCGTCGTCAGGATGTCGTCCCGCGTCGGCAGCACTTCCCACATCAAGGATCTCGCGCCTTCTCCCCCGATTTTCATCGGCGTCTGAGGTCTTGTGGCATCCTCGGGAAGCGCGGCTGCAGACGCAGCAGCCGCCGCGAACGGTAGAAGATGACGTGGCTTCATACCCTCCGTGTCCTCGAGCGTGGTGTCGGGTTTCCAAGACGGAGAAGAGCGGACGTGTTCCAAGAGCTTCGTAGTGATGCTGCGGCGAAAGGTCGTGGAGGTGTTGAAGCAGATGTGTACTCGACGTCCCATGGGAGCCTTGGGTATGTTTACTAGATATCACAACGGAATGTGCTTCTTAAGGGCTATAAAAAAGGGCTCAGACATCCAATCTTGATGAGGACAGGCCGTAGCCGATCCTTTTCACTCTTTCTGTCTGATCAGGGGCGGTATGGAGTCATAGAGGTTCCTCCCGGAGCTTGTAAGACGCCACCAAACGGGGGTGGGCCATCAGGGTCCGCATCACCGGGGAGGGACTTACACCGCAGCACGCGCTCTTGCCTCCCAGCTTTGGGACTTGTTCCATATTATCCTTGGTATTCATGATGCTCAAAAGTTCTGACTGGCTGGGACATCCCTCAAAGCAATGTCTCTATGACGCTGGGGACAACAGGGTGGCTGTCGCCTGCCTCGAGGACATCGTCGCCCAACACCGAGTCTCGGCGCTGCCAAGAAACGTGGGGTATCCTCTTCCCTCTCGCCCAATTTTGGCCATCGAACCCATCCCGTCCATGACTCTCACCCTGGAGATGTCAGAGTTTTCAACCGAATTGTGTGTTGTGAAAGGTTCCCGGCTCAGACCCTCGGGCCGCCGAACCCGCCAACAACCCTCACCTCTCCAACCCTCCTCTCTGCAACCTCAAACGCGTCAACCACCCTGCCACCTCTGACATCGACAGCAGCCCACCTCTGCTCTCTATTCTTCCTCACCTTCCTCACCCCAGAGGAGCCGCCCTCCCAGACGCCAAGCTCGTCCAGAAGAACCTCTATAACCCATACGTACCTCACAGCTCCGGTGAATCTAACCTCATCTCTGCCACCGACCCCAGGTCCAGGCACAGGGGCATATGACTTTTCCGCGTCCTCTTTGTCCCTAGGGACCCTCGTGCATAAAAGATGTAAATCCAAAAGCTGCGAAAACACCAGCCCAAACGTCGGCTTGTTCCGTCTCGACGCCGCCTGGTTGCTGCCGTAGCCCGCGAAATTCAGCGGGGGTGGGTTGAATATTGACCGCAGCGTCGGATCGAGCGGCTTGTTGCTGCTGCCGCTGGTGCTTCTACCATAGTTCGGAGGAGGCGGCGGCATCGGCTGCGGTGGGCCGTCTTGATGCTTCTCAGGCTTGGGCGTCGACGTCTCCTTTGAAGAGCTCGTGCTGTTGAGCAACATGACCAACGGACTTCTCGGCAGGTTCCTCGCTAGGTATCGCAGATGCGAGGAGAGAAATTGCAGCGACTTGTGTGCGGATTGCCGGTCACGGCGCGTAAAGAGGGCCGACATGAGGCTGTGGAAGTGCGTTATGAGGATGATGTCTGGTGGTCCTGGTTCGCTTGGCTCCTCTTCTGGTGTTGTGCCCTTGAGCTGCTCCCGTTGTTCCTGTTGAATCTCCTCTCGCGTCTCGTCTGGAGTCTGGTCTTGGATTTCCTCGTGGAGTCGTTCCTGCGAACCCAGCTTTTCGGGGGGGTCTGCTGCCATATACGGCGTTGGGGACCGAATTGATGAAGGCGGCGGCGACAACTCGCTTGATGACGACAAGGCATCCTCTTCATCGCTGTCTGCAATCTCCATCCTCGTAGGCTTGGGCGGTTTGAGTTCGGGCAGCACTATCCTCTCGCATTGTTCCTCCGGCGTCAATTGCCTTGGCAACTCTGGCGAAGGCTCTGGGACCTGCAAAGCCTCTCCCGTCTCCCCCTCCCCCTGCTGATGCTGCTGATGCTGCTTAGGGGCCGGTGATGTTTTCGAAGCCGCGCTCTCCGGCGGAAAGTCCAAATCCCCCAAAACCTCCCACAGTCCCTCCAGATCAAACACCCTCGATACGGAGACCCTCTCCAGACAGCCCCTCAGCTTGCTCGTCATCTCCGCCTCGGCGGTTTCGCGCGCCTTGAGCTCACCCCTGATTGCATCCCTCAATGTCGGGAGAATGGTTGCGGGCGGCTGCGTCGTGATGACCATTGCCCTCGCTTTTCCTTTGGCTGCACCACCGCCACTATGTTCGCACAGCGTGTTGACCAACGCCTGCAGCGAGATCTAACGAGGAGTCAGTCATCAATCGTCACATATTCCGCCTCGTTCCGCCTCGGAACCACAGCCAGCAACTCACAAGAAGCCCCATCTGCTCACTCTCAGCACTAATTCCAACAACGCTCCCCCTCTCAAACCCACCCACAAGAACCTCCTCATCCACCTCCCGACACCCAACCCTCAGAGGTCCCCTCGACTTCACCGCATCACGCCGCTTCGTCTCTCGACTGCACAGGACTGCCGCGGAAATCGGCTCCAGCATGAAATGCGAGCTTGCCTGCGACCCCGGGAAGACCTCGCCGACGGACGCGGAAACCATGGTTTCTTCGCCCTCCCTCATCTGGGTCCTACTGACTCAGCGCAAGTCTGCGGTCCGTAGGTAAAGTCGACAGTATTGTTGTGACACGTCATCTCTTCCAAATGTCAATCATGCGGTCGATTCGATGGTGCGGCTGCCGACGCGATATGAGGAAAACCGACAGGGGCAAAAGGGTATCGCGAAGTCACCTGACGAAGCTTTTTAAAGTTAGTCCCGGGTTCAGCGGGTGCTGGGGTTAATCCTCCGCCCGAATCTCGATCCAGTCTCGGCGCTTCGGGCCAACAGGCGGAGGCACCACAGTCCTCCGGAGAGGACTAGTCATTCACCTCAATGACATCATTCCTCTCGTCTTGCATGAATGTCACCCGAGCTTGCTCCTTGCTCAGTGCATTCCGTCCGGACTTCGCCAAAGAAATCCTTGTTTAGTAACAAGTCATGCACTTTGGTCTTTTCCATGCCAACAACAAGCTGCTCCTCGTTTCCAAAAATATCGTGCACATGCATATCGACAGGAGAGACATAGAAAATTAACTGGTCTTGAGGCTCGATGGTCTCGATTTCTCACTAAAGCTACTTCATAACAATCTGCCGACGGACTGTTGACTGCCTGCTCTATGCCTTCCCCATGCGTAATGTGCCTTTGTCGGCTGCTGGAATATTTCTTAACAAAAAGAGGCAGAATAGGAGGCTCGTCCCCCCCAAAAGAAAAATAAGATTATTCACGAGAAAGGTATCACTTGTCAGGCAGTGAAATCCAGACGCATATGTGCGACTGCTCCGCCCTGACAATTGTAGTAGTTCTCGTCATGATGACTTCTCCATGAGCCACCCCAAACCACTTCGAAATTCCTGTCTTTGTTTACTCCTCCCCTGGTGGATCCAGAATTCGATATTGGCCAAGCACACTTCGTTTGTCGTATCGGCTTAACCCGACGTGTACAACGTAGCCTGGTCGGTGTATATGTGTTCACATCGTCGGACGGCCTTGGGGCGCTTCATTACTCCCTGCTGCAGCTGATTGCCCTATCGCAAGGCGATTCAAAGGAAATGAGGACTGTCTCCTGGTGATGCGTCTCTGGCATCAGCCACCAGGTGTCCTACGGTTTGACTTAATGAGCTCATTCATATCCAAATTCCCAAATCCTGCGTCTCCACTAGGCGGCAGTTCCTGGTGCCGGGGGTGGTGCCATGGCGTCAGAAGCCTGGCGTCTTCGGCCACCCTTCAGACTCTTGACTCTGGCTAGGAAGCCTCCAGAAGGCTTGCTAGGCCCGTCCTCGGTAGGCGAAGTGACATCAGCCGTGGCACGGCGTTCAAGGCCATTCGCAGAACCCCGTCGGGGAACTGGTGGTGGGGTGCCAGGCGACTTGGCGCCATCAGTTCGTCTGACTGAAATCGTCTCCGGCTCCTTTCCGTACTCCGAAAAGAAGGGGTTTCGCTCGCCTGTGTACGAGATGCTAGTGGCAGCGCCGCTGGCGTCAGGTGATCTACGTGAGGTGTAGGCACCCTCAGGGTTGGTAATGCGGCCAGAAGGACCGTACTCGCGCGGCTCCCGCTTGATGCCGCGGATACGCTGAGCAATTGACTTGCTCCTTCCGAGACCTTCGGCAGCAGTCTGTTGGGCTTGCTCGGCCTGAGTGCGTTGGATTGCGGCACGGGCTGCAGGGGTACCCTCGAGGAATGTCGAGGCGCCAAGACCCATGGACTCTTCGCCGTAGACGATGGAGCCGCGGGCTCTGGGGTCGAACACAGCCGGGTCGTTCTTTCGCTCAGCGTTTCGTGCAGCAGCGGTGGCGAAATCCGCAGATGCGTCACCGTCGTTGTTGCCCAAGAAGGTGGCGTGGTCGGGACGCTTGTTAAGAGGACCGGCGCCGCCCAGCGACATGTTCAAAGAGTCCTTAGCGAAAGCATGCATCGGTGCGCGCCGGCTGCCCTTGCGGTTGCGATGCGGATTCGCCGCATCAAAGGGGCCATCGTGGTGGAATACTGGATTCATTAGCACCGAAGAGCGACCGGGGGAAGGGATGGAGAAAACCTACGTCCTGTGCCGTAGATGCTGGTGGCATCCAATTGATCAATAATGTCGAGCCTGCGACTGGGCTTCTTGGGGTCCTTATCCTTTCCTTCCCGAGCCCGGCGCTCTCTCTCACGACGTCTGGCTTCCTTCGCCTTCTTCTCTTCCTCGGTAAGAGGCTTCTCGACATCAATCAAAACCGACGAGTCCGAGTTCCTACGCGGTCGCCGTTCCTGAGGTCGACGCTGGGGCGACCCCGGCGCTCCAGCTGGCCGGGGAGGTCCACCGTTGCTGCCCTGGAGACGTCGCTGTCTCATCGCCTCCTCCTGGGATCTCGACGGGCGGTGCCCAGGGGGCGGAGGGCCGCGGCGGCCAGCAGGCACATTTTCGCGTCCAGGTTGGCCGGGAGGGCGGTTCGTCGGGGGTCGTCCTCCATCGGGGCGCGATTGTTTCTGATCGTTGAGGGTCAGGCCGTCCTGTGCAAGGGAAAAGTCAGCAAACTCTCGCCTCTCACCAGTACGCGCGGCACTCGACGGGCGACCGAGTAACACGTTCAGGCTGTCTTGATTGAATCAAGAACACGTACAAACAGCTCCTCGGCGGTAGGCGATGCCTTGGTGTCGAGCGATGGTGCCATGTTGCCTACTCCGATCAAATTTGGTTGACTAGACGAGTATGATGGATCGAGGAACGGGTTGCGCGAGACAGGTCGGGGAGGAGGGTCGTCAAAAGGCGAAGCGGGTGAGGTGGTACTGCTATAGGTAGCGCCGGACAGGAGTGGGGAGGCAGCGCGGTTGCGAAAGGGGTTGTTGGATGAGAGATTAAGCGTCAAGCCAGCACCAGCAGACCTGCTAGGTTGATGGCCTATTCCAAGGAAGTAAAGTCAGCAATTCGATAGGAGAAAGACAGAGGTAGAGACGGCCCCATGCATGCGAATGACGGCGAGGGGGGAAGGGATGTGAAACATGAGGGAGGTTTACATGACACAGCAGGTTCGACAATTGGGTGGAGCGGGCGCCGTGCTTGCGTTTGCTTGGGCGGCAGTGCAATCCGTGAGAAGGGCGGCTCTCTTCCCGTTGGACAAGGCAAAAGTCAAAGGGGTGATAAACCCGGGAAGATGGTGGCAGGCATGGAAAGGGGTGGGTGGGAAGTCAAAGTAGGATACGACATGCCGGTACAAATCCATATCCATATCAGTGCTCGATGCTTGGCTTACCTGGCTGTGTTGATTGTGCCTTGGACATTTTGGCTGTGGTTTGTGACGAGTGGGATGGTGTGGTGCCCGCGTTGCCGTGACGGGAGGGATGGAATACGGATAATGATGATGGACAGGCGCGTCGTATTGAAAGTCAAGGGATCGGCCTTTTTTCCGCAAAAAAGGGGAGCTGGCCGACCGGTTGATGAGGGAGCGACGAGCGTTGCCGGCGAACTTGGTTTCCTTTGGTTGCTAAATGACCGTTCCTAGCGTCATGCCTCGCTGCAGGGACGCCAAATACAACGAAGAACGGTTTTTTTTCCTCTTGGAGGGGCGCACTTGACGGTTCCTCGGCAGGTGAGTGCGTTGCGCGCGTTGAGTGCGGTACAAGCAAGCTGTGGTGAGTGGTTGGGGCCTGGAGGACTCGACCTGGGCAAACGTGGGTCGCGGAGCGAATGTACCGATGGTGGGTGGGAGGAAAAGAAGAAAAAAAGGGGGTGAGTTGGCCCGACCGGAGGTAATATCGAGAAACCTCGACAATAATCGGCAATGCGTGTCTTTGGTTTGCAGTGCACAACTGGCTGCAGTTTGCCCTTTTTCTTCTACTCTGGTCAATGTCAGCTCAGAAAACCTCCGCTGGCTTTTGGTTTGGTTTGGTTTGGGCCGACTGGGGGGGAGGCTGATGGAATATCGGGTTTTGGGGCCAATTCAGGGGGAAATTTGGTCTGCTGGGGGAGCGAGTGGTTTGGCTTGGGATTTTGGGTGGTAGAGTGGTGGATCTAGGGTCCACGCAGCGCCGAGCGAGGTTGAAGGGGTTTGGCTGCTTGGTTTTGGGACAGGACGGGGGATCGGGGATTTGCGAAAGGATGCGCGGTGGGCGGTGCCGTTGAATGGATGAACGCGCGACCAGCAAGGCCATGCAGCGGTATGAAGAGTGGGCCGAAATGGGAACTGCAAACTGACCTAGACTTCTTCGTGTCGTTGCTTTCTTCTTTTCTGTCAACTACTGCGCTCTTATGCCGGGGTGCGGGAAACAGTCCTCTCTTTTCTTTGAAGGGGCGATTCCGTTGATTAAAACGTCGTTGCTCGGTACTCCAAGTTATTGATTAGAGACACCCCGAGAAGGATCCAGAGCGTCGCCAAGATTAGTGTCGTGTTTGACAGCTTGTGCAATCGTCAGGTAGGCAGGTGTGTTGCTTGTGTGACACGGGCTCGGTGCGCCTGCAACACGGACCGGGTCGACCCAACTTCTTGGTCGCTTTGGTCAGGTCAAGTCGGACGGAGGACCCAACGGGGTTGCGTCGTGAACAGACAAGCGGCCGTGCTGCCAACTTTGTCTCGGTACCAGCGAGGAGTGACTGGGATGGGCTGGCGTGTCGGAGATGTCCGTTCGAACTGGTTCTTTTCTCCCTTTCTGACTCTGAATGTGCCAATGGTCGGAGCGGGGAGCTTGTGTCGTGTTCCCTGGGTCGAGGTGATCGCGTTCCTACTGGACGGTTCCTATCGGTAAAGAACGTGCTTGGGATGTATTTTGAGTCGATGACCCTGTCGCTGTTGCTAGTCGTGCTTAGGGAATGCGGGCGGTTTGGTCGGTATAGAATATGAGACGCGACCTCGGACGGAAGCGCTGAGGATTGACGAGAGATAACGGACGAGAAGTCAGAGCGAGAGACGAAGTGATTCTCAAGTCCGGTGGAGAACTGGTGGGATAGATGACGTCGGGGTTAGTTCGAATCGTGTATGATTGAAGGTGAGATAAAAGCGAGGGAGGGTTGACGGGTGGCAATGGGGTCGTCGAGACAGGCGGAAGGAAGGGGGAAGCTGCAAGCTAGAGGAACACCACACGACTTCCCGTTGCAGGAAAGAACAAAGGAAGGAGGCGGGCCGCGGAACGCGCAAAGCAAGAAGGAACCCCGAGTTCGGTAGTCCAGAAAGGAAGGGGAGAGGGACGGAAGGGAAAGGAAGGGCAGGACCAAGAACAAGAGCAAGAGGCCAGCTGAGCAGGTGCCGACGGCGAGCGATGGAAACAGGCAAGGGCGATGGTTTATTAGTATTAGCTGGTGTTCCCTGGGAGGAGGAGAGAAAGAGAGAAGAGAGGGGGGAAGAATCAAGCAGTCTTACAGGAAGAGAGGAGGAGAAAAGAAAAATAAAAAATGAGGACGAGGCAGACAGAAACATCCTTACGACGCAGTCCCGATCCCCGCGCATTCCACCCGTTCCGATCGTCTCCTCCCCATTCTGGCATCCCATCAAAAAATCATCTGCCAGGTGCACCTGAACTGGGACCTTGACCTGGACCATGACTTGGGCCTGGGCGATGCATCTGGGCCACCACCCAATTTCGACCTCGCACATCGACCTCGACCTAACCCGACCTAGCCTCATCTCACCTCTACATAGCACTCGCCTCCATCAAGTCCAAGGGTATGGGACTTTGGACATCAGGCATTGGTCACTCGACACTCTTGTTGACTGGATAGACACCTCCTCCAGCTCGGGTCCCCTCAGCCCGGGTTTGTGGCTACATCGTGCAAAGCAGGCGGTGGGCGGCAGACATGGCAAGGACTTCCAAGCTCTCACTCCATGCTTCGACACCTTTCATTACGAGACCTGTCGCCTTACTACACGGATACCTTGCCTCAAACCCTCGGCTTGCCTCTACTTGGCAGCTAGCTTAGGGCCAGATCGGCTCGAGAATTGTAATTCACAGGCCCGCCAAGCAGCAACTTTCCAGCCACAACGGTAGTGCCGGGATGGCTGATGTACCCCTATTAGTGCCACATTAGTGGAATTCTGCCAATATACCGCAAGCAGCGAATGTCTTACCACCCCCTCCTTGCAGTCAAGGATCAGGGAACACAAAATAGGCTGCTGGCCACCAGAATCCTGTTCCAATTACCCAGACTCTCAGAATTGAACTTCCCACCTTTCGTTGAGCCCAACCACCATGGAATCACATCATGAGACCGATCATAGTAGTACCTCTGATAGCGAGGACCCTGCGCTTGACGAAATCGAAGTAGCAGCATCGCCTGGTGACCAGACATCTCTACCCACCCAACAAGCAGCTGAAGACGATGACGAGGCCCCAGTATCAACTGCTGACAGGGTTCGCTGGGACCCTGTATCCACGAAGAGGTTCCTACAGCTATGCGTTGAAGCACGTACAGCAGGGTTGATCGGGCTTAGTAATAAGACCGTTGTGCTGGAGCGGGCGATGGGTACTATTGTACCCACCCTCCAACGCGAATTCCCTGATAATCCATATAGTATTAAGAACCTCACGGTCAAATACCGCAATCTCAGCAGTATATTTCGAAAGGTTAAAGGTCTGACAGGCCTATCTGGTATTGGGTACGACGATCGATCCGGAATAATCTCGGCACCAGAAGAACGGTGGGAATAGTGGCATAAGGCACATCCAGGCCATCAATGGGTACAGCGACGAGGGTTCCCCTGGATGATCTCGATAATGGAGGAATTGTGGCCAGCAGAGGTGGCAACTGGCGAGAATATCACTGGCGCCAGTAAACTACAGCCTCTTCGGCGGCGGCGGCCTCCTCAACGATTCAGAGATATTGACGAAGCTGGGTCACCTGCCAGACAGTCAGTACCAGCTGGCCAACCAGCTATACCTTTATCCCAAGCCACCACAGTAGCTTCGTCAGCCCCTCCTCGACCAGTAGCGGCATCAGTACCTATTACCCCAACAGCCAACGGCCGTAGCAGTAAGCGGCAGTGGGATCCTGAGTTGACCGTTATAGAGGATGCTGAAGTAACTGTGGTATCGTCAAGGGTAGTTGAGCAACGTATACCACGTCAACGAAGAGATAGCCGCGTATTGGCTGCTGACGTACTTGGCAATCACGTACAGCGCGCGTGGGCTGCGAAAGGTGCCAAAAGCCCTGTTGGTTCGGAAGATCTAGCAAGAGCTCTGGAGGCCTGCCAAGATATGGGTATTGCAGCAGCAGGATCTGACGAGTTGACAGAGATCGCAGGTGCCTTTCTTCGTACGCCAATGAAAGCAGTAGCTTTCAATAGCCTGCGAGCTAAGGCATCAAAGGTATCGTTTATTCGGGCCAACGGAATCATCTTATCAGAAATAGTTGGTGAAGTGGAAGGATAGTGGAAGTTGGAGGTTGGAGGTTGGAAGTGGGCAAATTGAACTAGCAGAAGTTGGGCTGGTAAAGTGTAATTATTGCTATTACTGCTGCTGTTGATTCCTCTGCGCAATACGTCGCTGCCGCTCCCTCCACAGACACACTGCAATATTGAACCGTATTTCAAACCCAGGCCTCTTATCAATCCAATAATCTGCCCTTATTTGTGAGGCTCTCAATACTTCTTTTGCCTCTGCTGAATATTCTACAGGTTCTGGCGCCTCAAAACGAAGTAGGAAGTTCCATACTGCAGTTACTCCATATACCAGTTGAGTCTGCGTGGCGAAGTCGTATTCGGCTGGGCTGCCACGCAAGATCTTGAACTTCCTCTTCACCAACCCAAGCACTCTTTCCGCCCAGCCTCGAATACGTGCGTGAGAGATATTATACAGCTCTTTACTTGACGTTGGCTCGCAATCGTTGAATTCCTTTGGATAATATCGCTGCCCAGCGAATGGGGTCACGATACCAGCCCGGCTGTCGCCAAACCCGCCATCAGCGAGGTAAAATCGACCTGGCGGCGGCCTGAAATCCCGGGCAAGTGCCTGGGATAATAGCTGCTTGTCGTTCATAGACCCCTCTGCGCCAGCAAGTACGTACGAGAAGGTATAGTCGAAATTAACTGCGAAGAATACGTTCTGTGATAGATTCCCCTTTCGATCGAAGAATCGCCGTTGCTGACTAAGAGGAATATAGGCAGGCAGGAGTGTACCGTCAATAGCACCAATACAGCCGTTGAACTGCCGCCGCTTATTTGATAATTCGATATACGGAGCTACGTACGAATCTTCTGGCTAGACCACGACTTCTGTATGAAGCTGGGCTATTGCGTCTAGTATATGGTGGAAGATATCAGAGACTGTACTCTGCGCAATTTGGAATCGATGGGCTGCGTTCCGTTGAGGCTCGCCGTATGCGATGATATATAGGAAGACCATCAGCTTGTGCTCGACAGACTGATATCGTGAGTCTTCAACTCCGTGCCGTCGCAGCCAGTGGGCTAGGCTATGGAAGGCGCCTTTCGGCATTCGGAAGCAATCTTGGAATTCGACGTCACTGCCGGCCATCAGCAATTCCGCGATTTCGGTGGCCCGCAGCGATTGCCCTGGATGGATGGGGATGCGGTCGAATATCACTGGGTGCGTTCGAGTATCGTCGTCATCGTTGATGAGGTGCTCAAGCCCGTACAATACGACGAGGGCTATCGTATTATAGTATTCGTCTTCGTCATCTTCGTCATCTTCCTCATTGTAGCTAGGCTCGTCAACAGCAAGCACCACTTCAAAAGGATCGATCTCATCCATATCGAATCGTGGAAAGTCACATCACTACAGGAGGGATAGATCTATCTCCCTTGATTCAACGCTGCCGCAATAGGCTGGCCGCGGCCGGCGGCATGGAAAAACCCGTTCCGCCGCCTCATCTCCAGCCTCAAAGGCCCATTTTTACAATTCCCTTATGCCGAGAATGCTTTCTGCGATTCTGGTTCTGATGAATGGATTCATTGGCCGCTAAACTACATCCCGGAGTAAGACAGTCGATCACATCGATTACCAGCTAAAATATAGCGTGGTACGGTGGCTTACATGATCAACGGCCCACGGAAAGGTTCGTCAAGCCTGGTTTTGAGTTATGCAGAGAAATCTAGGCTCAATACGGTATAGTGGTGACGGAAATACCTTTTCCGTTGATTTTATGCTAACTGTGGCTCAGTATTTCAATTACAATTCTCGAGCCGATCTGGCCCTTATTTCCATCCCCGCCTCAGCCAGAACCCAGCCGGCTGTCGCACAGGACACAAGCACCAGGGCCTCACGCGCAATCTCTCTGATGTCGGCCCAGATCCAGCACCCAGCTCCCAGACAGAAGATACCCACCGCCGCTCTGCACGTCTGCCGCTCTACACTCGAACGAGTATGGCGGCATGGGGTCTTGGAAACACTAGCAATGACCAACGCGGGAGTGATGGTCCTCGGCTGACCGGGGTGCAAACGAGACGTGCCGACGACACCACCCCCCAGGACCCTTAATGATCCCTAATCATTCTGCCTTAAGAGTATCTGCCATCCAGCGCAGTTCAACAATTTGGTGGGCGGTCGAGTGGCCGGGTACGGTGCGCCGAGGCTCGCTTCCAATGGAATTCCGCAAAATAAGACGAGGCCGAGACTTGACAGGTGACCAGCTGTTATCTGTTGCAGCATCGAGCTTCCGACATTTCATTCTGATACCAACGGGGTCAAAAGGGACGAAGACACGGAAACAGAGGGGAAACCCCGTTCGGCGCTGGAGCCATCCGGTCAACTATGCATTGCATACATCCCCCCGGGACACATGGCCATGTCTGGCCTGCTGTACCCTATGCTCATGTTTATGCACACACCGGCTGCAGCCGACGAGCCTTCCTTGGGCCGCGCTACCTTGACTTGGCTCGCCATCTGTCAGACCCTTTGTGGCATGTACCTGACATCAGTCAAGGTCAGACTTGTCTGTCAGTCTACGTGCGTACCCTCCACTCGGGCCCACAGCCTCTTGATCCTTATTTCCTTTTTCCCCTTTGGTTGGAGGCTGACCTACGTAACAGAACCATCTGTCTTCCGAAGACTCCGTCCGTCTTCGGACGGGTGCGTTCGACAGAAAGCTCGACGGTCCAGTTGGTGGTGAGACCAACCACTCTTCTCACCTGGAATCAAGATGAGGGATGGAGCTCTAAGCCCGCCCTGGCCCTGGCATCTTCAGCGATTGGAGATGACGAGAATCAAACGGTAACACAGGGCCCTGGTTCGTTGCCCGCCTTCTCAAATGCTGGCCTACAACCTCGTGTTGGGCCCCCCAGTCACCTCATTGCGCCAAGGAAATACGGGGTGCAGCAGCAGCACTCTTCGGGCGTCAGGCCGGCAGCACATGAAGCGTTCGTGATATGCTGTGCTTCAGAGTCCAAAAAGCCCTTGTTCATCAGCGTCAGCCTCGACGCACCCTCAGCGCTACAACTGTCAATGTTAGCCAGCCCGGTTTTACTACTTTTCCATTGTCATTGCACACATACACCCAGGTCAGTCTCCCGCTCGACCCGTGACGCATCCAACCCGCCCACTTTAACACCCACAAGGTCCGGCCATCTCGGTGGCGCCCAATAGCTGCTCTGCATCGGACAATTCAGTTCGTTGCTCGACCCCAGCCATCATCCAAGCGCAAAAGCGCTGCCCTCCGCTGCCCTCATCGCCAGTGCGTCAAGGGAACTATCAGCATTCACACACAGGGAGGGGAAACAGACCCGCTTTGTTCAGGGTGCGATAAGAGCATCTGCGTGTGGTGTTTGTCGGATCAAGATCGATACCTACCTACTGGCACTCACTCAGCAACAAGCCTAAAACAACTTGCCGGTTTGCCTTGCCAAGCTTCGGACAAGGAAACCAAACGGGCAATTAGTTGCTCCCCAACGAGGGAGACAGACGCCCTCCAATCTCAGCCTCGGGCGATCTGATTTGATCAGCCCCCAAATCCCATCCCTCCTAGCATACCACTGGCCCTTTTGGCTGGCCAGCAACGCGTAAGCAAACGCAAGGAAGCAATACGGCGATTTCGAAGCCACAAGCCAAATGCCTTTGGCGCTTGGCACCAAAAGATGCTCATCTCAGGCGCCGCCGTCGTTAACTCGAGCTGACTGGAGCTGACATTGCGGCCTTAATGGCATGACGCGCTTCTGAGAGTGACAGTTGCACCCGGCGGCCCCCTTTTATTCTCTGCGATGCGTCTCTTCATCTCACTCACACCTCGCTTCATGATCAGATCGAGGAGCCGCTTCCGTCGTCACGGTGCCCCGTAGAACAAGATGTAGGAAGCAGCGTCATCCCAGGCTCACGTCGTCAATCTGAAACGTAAGCGAGCCTTTGATGGACGAGAGCATTGGAGCGAAAATCTTTCGACGGATCTTGTTCATATGAGCAGATAATCATGGGGGATTTGATTAATATCGACAGCTGCGGCAGATGCTCCGCAGAATAATGAGAGCAGGGGCCAGCCACACAACGCGTGAAGAGGCGCGATCTCAGAGATCGTCTTTGGGTAGCGCGAATCTCTTCTCGTCTCCATCGTCAATGGACCATTAGCGAAGAATGCAATTGCGACCACCATCGTGTCTCCTATTTTAACAGCAACTCTGCCACCCTGAGTGGCTGGCTATCCCGTCAGCGCTCAACCTCCACTCCGGCAATCAAGCGAGTCGTTCGTCTCATTTGCAGCGCTGTCCACGTGAACGTCTCCGACAGCTTCGAGCCGCGACTGCCCACTAACCCGAGCTCGACTGGGACTCAGGGTGCTCGACGACACGACAACAAAAAAACAAAAACTTGGCTCCTTGTGAGCATTGCACGGTAAATGGGCGGTATGGACGTTATAGTCCCTGCTCAAAACCGAACTACCTTGCCCTCAGCCCGACTCAACATCCATGAAGCCTGCCCAGGCCTCACAAAAACACACAGTCCGAATTTTGATGGGCTATTCTGGCTATCGCTTATTCCGCCTTGGGGTTTCCCGGACAATCCCCACAGTACAGCGGCATCCCTCGTCTACACTGACTAGAGCATTCTCAAGCGATCACCAAGGAAGATGCAGCGGCGTTGAGAGCCCCTTTCCGAGCACCGGTTCGGCCGTGCCAATGTCGCCTGCGACGAGGTGAATCAGTCAGTGTCTTGTCCTCCCGAAGGTGCAACCGCAACGTCGGCACTTACCAGGCCCTCTCGGCGCCCAATACTCGCCTGTCTTGGACATGTCGAGCTCTGACGTCCACTTGATGAGACTCTCGGCAGCTTCGTCAGGCGTGACGGCTGCAGTACACAGACGTTAGCGATCCACCATCAGGTTGGCGCGACCTCCAGAGCAGGAGGCACTCACCACCTCCGTCGTCCCAGAATTTGTCGAAACCCACGCCTTTGGTCATTTCCGTCCGCATGAAGCCCGGGTGGACGATGCTGACAATGACACCCTTGTCTTTCAAGTCGAGGCTCAACAACTTGCCCACCATGTTCAAGGCGGCTTTGGACGCGTGGTGGGCGTAGTTGCCACCCCCCTCTTTTTCGTGACGAAGGGTGATGCTCCCGGACTCGGACGAGACGAGCACGACCTTGGAGTCTTTGTGGAGGAGGCCGGCGTGCACGAGCGCATGGATAATGAAGACGGGCGCGATGGAGCTCGTCGTGTACATGCGCTGCTCTTCGGCCCAGTTCGGACCTTTGTCGGCGCTGAGGTCTTCAGTTGCGAAATAGCCTGCCGTGATGATCTACCGGGGTAAGTGGATGGCTTGATAAGATCCGTTGTGTCAAGGACGACATACCACCGTAGACAGCGGCTTTGACCCACCCAGCAGGCTGGCAATAGTCTCTCCAACCTTGGAGTCGGTCAAATCGATTTCGGGGAGCCATTTGACTCTCTCCGGGAAGTCCTTGGGGCCCTCCTTCGAACGCGTCGTGCCGTATACAGTGTTGCCGGCGTCCCCGGCGTACTGCTTGGTGAGAGAAGCCCCGAGGCCCCGAGTGGCGCCAATAATCAGGATTGGAGGCATGGTTTGCGCTTACTCGCTTGCTCGCTTTGGGTCTTTTTTTCTTACCTGTCAGAATATTTTCCTCTTGATTTCTGCTCACTCTCAAACACTTCTGGAATGCGGTACCGTTGAAATACAAATGGGAGGGGCCTTAGGGAGGTCATTGGGGAATGCGAGGGAGAGGCTGTCGTGACGTAGGTGTTGCATCGAGCTCAACAACGAGTGGCCGACCGGCAATGGCGGGGGAGGGGCTTGTGATCACGTCTTATCGATAAAGCTGGGGTGATGAATGTGGTGCTGACTGATCCAAAGACATCAACTCTGAACCTTTCCCTCTGCCTTTGCCGCTGGAGAGCCACGGCCCGAACGCGTATTCTGGACTGGAGATCAGCACGCTCGGTCAAGGCGGGCCGTCATATGGGAGAACGGATGGTACCCGTCGCGAGTGCCTCGACGACTGACAAGCATCAGGAGCACAACGTGCCTGTCTGACAAGCCTCATGATTAATTGCAACTCAGCTTCAAACCGCGTCTTGGCCAATCTCAGCTTGCCAAAGACACCGCAAGCTTCACTCATCGTGGCTTGACCGACGCGTGTGATTCCCGGCTACGTGGATGAATGGCTGTCAAGACTGCCAGGCTAACGGTTCATGAAACCAACCAAGCGGATTAGTTTCAACCGTGCCGTGTCTCCTTCAACCCAAAACCCTGCGCAGTGGTGTTTTAGTTTGCCCAATAAGGCCAACTGTTGGTCTTCGCCGCCGCCAAAACATCGCATCGAATTCGTATTCGTTCCAGCTGAACCCTATGCTACATAAACCGCGATTGTATCTCTAGTGAACATTGTATGTTGATGTTGGCGTTTCTTGTTCCTCAAACAATTGTTAGACTTGTGAAAACCGTGTATGAACGATACACGATGGCGTTGAGTTACGGAACTATTGCTCTTCGTCTCATTGAACTGACCTTTGCCTACGTACGTATGACTACTATAGTATACGGAGGAGCCGAAGAACTGATGTTCACAGTACTTCCTCCTTGGCATATACAATGTCTTTCTCCATCCATTGCGCCATTATCCTGGCCCGTTCTTCTGGCGGTTCAGCCCGGTGCCAAAGAATTTTTACCTGCTCATGGGCAACTACGCTACCAAAGCGCGCAGAATCCACGAGACGTATCCCGGCACCGTCCGCGTAGCTCCAAACGAGCTGTCCTATATCCAGCGTACTTCAACTGCCCCCTTTTTTTAACACCGAGTCCGCCTTTTTCTGATTGACTAACACATACTCTGTGCCAATAGCCCAAGCATGGAAAGAAATTATGGGCCGTCCTCTCAAGTCCGAGATGTCCAAAGATCTCCGCTTCTTCGGCGGCGAGAATTTTGGCCGCGACAGTATCGTGACGACCCGGCCCGAGGATCACACGCGCCAGCGCCGCATCTTTACGCACGCCTTCTCCAATACGGCCCTCAAGGCGCAGGAGCCGCTGTTGGCGGGCTACGCTGACCAGATGGTCGAGACGATGGACTCGCTTAACCGACGTGACGGGAAAATCAATATCGTGGACCTGTACAACTTTTGCACGTTTGACATCATGGCCGACCTCACATTTGGCGAGCCGTTGCTGTTGCTCAAGAACGGGGACTACATACCCTGGGTCCACAACCTCTTTGCGGGGCTCAAGTTCGTGATTTGGGGACTGGTGTTTCTCGAGATTCCCGTGCTGGGACCGCTGGTGCAGGCCGTCACGGCTGCGCCACTGAAAAAGAAGGCACAGGAGCATACCAACTTTGCCGGCGCTCTCGTGGACCGCCGTCTTGAGAAAAAGAACCACACGAAGCCGGATATCTGGAGCTTCGTCCTGCGCCACACCGGAGACGAGGCCAAGGGCCTGAGCGGGGAGGAGATGCACGCCAACGCGGCCGTGTTCATGGTCGCGGGGACGGAGACGACGGCGACGGTACTCTCAGGGACGACGTTTTATCTCATGCGGAACCCAAGGGTATACGAACTGCTGACGAAGGAAATCCGAGAGAAGTTTGCGACGGCCGAGGACATATGTGTCGACGGGCTTGTTGGTTTGGAGTATCTGCAGGCGGTATTGATGGAGGGGTTGAGGTTGTATAATCCAGGGGCCGCGGGGATGCCGAGGATTGTCCCAAGGGGCGGGGCGGCGATATGTGGCGATGTGATTCCCGAAGGCGTGAGTACTTTGTAACCCTCCATGCCTTTGCCCCATCTGCTTGTTGAAAGTCGATCATGTGGCCGCCAACTAACGCGTGCGCAGACTCTCGTCTCCGTCAACCCGTACGTTGCTTTCACGCACCCAGATAACTGGGCCCGGCCGACCGAGTTTATCCCGGAGCGGTGGCTTCATCCCAAGGATCCGGAGTGGAAGGACGATAAGCGGGATGTTCACGAGCCGTTTTCGTACGGGCCAAGGAATTGCATTGGAAAGAAGTGAGCATCAGCCTCCCCCGCCCTGGCCATTGTAGCATTGCTTCGAAGCTGGTTTCCCCCGAGTATTGCTTTGCCTCGGAGAGCGACTCTTTGCTGACTGGCTGTTCCGTAGTCTCGCATGGCTTGAGCTCCGCCTGCTTCTGGCCAAAACTCTTTGGCATTACGACCTGGAGATGTGCCCCGGGATGGAGAACTGGGTTGCACAGAAGAGCTACATCACTTGGGAGAAGGGCCCGTTAATGGTGAAGCTGAAGCATGTGAAGAGGGGCTGAACGGCGAGGTGAGATATCATGAGGCGAAGGGCATATTGAAGATTGGACCCTTCTAGGCTGGACATCGAGGAGAACAACAATACTTTCCTCCGCTAGAATTAACGATGTTGTCAGCACTGGGTTATCTTCTGGGTCAAGGGACAAAGTTAACGCGAAGAACCGGGATTGTCCTTGTCTGGTAGACACACCACTAGTTCGGAAGTGAGGAGTCCAGTCCCTAGACACACCCTGGCAAACTTCAGATGAGCGTGAGAATGTTGCCCAGGAACAGATGGGTTTACTCTATTCAACCATGGGCAGAGCTAACCTCCGTACACTTATGTGTGAGCATCTGCCTTGAATGGTTGTTGTAGCCGGAGCACGACGTCTCGTGGTTCCGAGGCGGCCCTGGCGCATCAAGCACGTCGATAAGGTTTCACGGGGCGATTCTCTTTCATGAGATGAGGCCATACATATATATCGTTGGCGGAGTCGAGTTTAGCTTAGTGTGTTCACTGTTTGACCCTTCTGGCGCGTTCTTGAGTGAAAACATTGGGGGATGGAATCCACTGAAAACGAGGTCGTACTCAAAACCCAGCCAACATGGAAAGGGTTAAATGGTCGCCGTACTGAATTTCTCCACTAGCATGCTGCATGTACTGATAGAGAAACCTGACCACGGTATCGGCCGTGTTTCGACCTTAAATATCCGGGTCATTATGTGTGATGTGTGGGAGGATTTTCGACCGCAAGAGAGTTGAGTAGAAACACATAACGTCTCGAGCCTTCCGGTGTTGTTTGGCAACATTATAAAACTTTTTGTAAAAGTTATAGAAGATATTAAGTTTTAATAAATACACCTTTGCCATAGGAGATTTATGTATTAGGAACGGGACAATCTGAGAATGTGGGTGACGCCAATGTTTGAGGTTTCCCCTTACTAGCTCGGAGTGGAGGAACCGATGAGTAAAAAAAAAGGTGAGTAGTATCTTTCTTTCCTATAGTAAATGAAGAGTATCCAAGAGGCGCATGGTTATATGGTAGGTTTCTTCTGGATCTGTCGTGCTTTACTTTGAGGTGATGAACATCAATTTTCCTTCTCGGAGAGCTAATGGGTGTGAGAGAGGCGGTGTCTGATTATCGTTGATGGATGTGGCAGAGATATTAGTTTCAGGAAGCCTACCCATTTCCTGCTCTACCACTTCTACCATGCCGCTTTCCAAGTACCTCAATGGACGTAAAGTTGATTGGGTGAAGATTCAAACATTTAATGTGAACTACGAATACAGAAATTACAACCCGAGCTCCCCCGGTATTGTGATTTCACCTCACCCGATAACATTTCTCAGTAGACCCCGATGGCCTCACCGACGACGCTCCTGAAAATTCCGTTCGGGTCAAACCGCTCTCTCACAGCCTTGAAACGCGCAATATGCTGAAAACTTGTGTTAGTGGCGATGACATGCTGGACCAAAGACAGCTGTTGCTTACACCGGGGTCAATGTTCTTCGCCGCTTGGGTGAATATCTCTCTGGTGTTCTTGGTCCAGTGCGGGCGGCACGGGAACTCGTCAATGAGAACCTTGGCGAGGTTGTGATCTTGGTCATCAAGTTAGCCTTTTCGAGGCGGCTCATCTCATCCGCTTCGAGAGCGAGGTGAGCACTCACAGAAGGGCTCGTTGAACCTGGTGTTGTCCCCGACCGTAGGCCTGAAGCTAGGGAAATCAAGCATGATAACCCCCTTGCTCCAATCCGCCCCATCCGACGTGTTATACGTGACCTGTCCCAAGAAGTCAAAGTAAGGCCGCCCAAACTTGATGTTAATACCGCTGCGGTACGTCGACGTCATGACTATGAGCTTCTTCAACTCATCATCGAAGAGCTGCCTCACGCGCTTCAACATCGCGTTGGCCTGTGTGACCGGGAACGCTAGCTCGAGCGTGTATCCCTGGACCCCGACCTCCCAGAGGGGCCTCTGGTCTGGGTACAGCCCGCCGATGAGCACGTCGTAGTTCCACCCATAGACGGGCCACGCCTCAATGGGCTGGTTGGTCGTTTTCTCGCGGAAGTTGGGCTTGGACCATAGGCCAAAGAATATCTCCTCGGCGAGCATGTTGGACGTGGGCAGGTAGCGGCCGCTGTCAAGGAGAGTGCGCGCCGTGTTGCCTTCGAGATCAGTGACGGAGAAGGTGTTTTGGAAGCCTTCCTGAGAGCTCTTGTTGGTGGGGACGACGTCGTAGTAGCGGTGGTGAAATTTGCGCTTGTAGGGCCACCACTGAAGATGTTCAGACTGTGGTCTTTATAAAGCAATGTGAAGGATAGTATGCGCTTACCCAGAAGTTGGCTGTCGCGTAAGGGGCGATCATGCCGTAGATGTCGCCGTCAAGAACATCCTTTTCTTCCAACCTGCACATCTGTCAGTCAAGTACAATCTAACCAGAAAAGGTCTTTGGGCTCACGTTTTCTGCTCCGCGTAGACCTTGAAGTCGGGATAGATCTTGAACTTCATCCTCGCAATGACACCCAGCAACCCAAGCGAAGTCGAGGCAGCAAGCCACTCGTCATCGTCACTGTTCCTCACAATGTGCCTCAACTCTCCGTTGCCATCAACGATATCCAGCTCCAACACCCCGGCAGCAACCATCGAATCTTCACGGATCGAAGACCGATGCGCCCCCATGGCCACACACCCGGCAAGGGTGATGTTCCAGTTCACAAGCGTGTAGCCCGCCGACGCGCCTCTCGCATGGAGGTACTCTGCCAACTGCAAGAACGTAACGCCAGCTTCGATGACTACGGTGCCGGCGTTGAGGTCGAACTCGGAGATGCCGTTAACCTCCTCGGTGCGGATGATGACCGTGTTTGGGTCGTCCGAGCACATGGTATCGTACCACATGTGCCCCTTGCCCGATGCACGAACCTTCTGGCCGGCGGCAATGGCATCTTTGACAAGAGATTGAATGCCGTCTACGCTGGTTGCGTTATGGACCGCTGCAACGTTGTTGCAGGCGGGGAACCCGGGCCCGTCAAAGGTGTTATAAGGTGCTGCACCGACAGTGCCACCCAAAGCGAGCGCTGCTAGGAGGCAGAGAGGGCGAAGAGGCAACATCTTTGCAGCAGAGGTGATGAGACGAATAGCAAGCTTGAGGGCCCTTGTTATGAGGGCAGAAACTCACGACCCCTCCATCTCAACAATGAGACGAACCTGTAGCTCACTTATAGCAACACCAGCCCTTTCCCACAAACCGTATGCAACCTGCTTCTGGAAAGAAGCCTAGCCAGTGGCCTAACTAACCAGATGCCGCGGGTCATAATAAGCTTTTTTCATGTGATGCGGTCAAGAGTCAGCTCTCGGCACTGAACAGGTTGGACGGCAGGCTCCAAGGTCACGCAGATCATCGGGGCCAGGAACACAGAGTAGCATCCGTTTGCAAGTTGTCAAGAAGGAAGCCTTTCGCCTACCAAGGTAAGAAGCAGGAGTGCACGAAAAGGTGAGCCAAGACGGGTGACAGGGCCCGATCGAGCGAGAGAGACCGATGGTGGATGTAACGGTCTCGCCGGCTGGGGTACCGGAGGGTGACAGCAGAAAACGCGGGGAAAGCGTGAGAGGCAGCGGTAGGGACGGAGATCTTTATTTCCTCTCGTGCTCGCCGTCCTTGTGACGAACAGGGAAGCATGTGGGGTGGCAGCATTGACAGGCTTCATTGAGTTACATACATGTGCGGAGGAGGGTTTGAGGATGGAAATATTTGAGGGAAAAGGGTTCGAAAATCGGTTACATACTTCGTTGCTGCATCAAAGACAAACGGCGTCGGGATCGATTTGGCTTTTGTGCTTAGAATCTGACATTGGCTAGTGAATCTCGAGCAACGATGCGTGCAAGGGCCGAGTCTGGGGAAGTGGGGACGATTGATAGTGATTGGCTGTTACGCGTTGTGAGCGACGGCCCGGGTCGGGGAAGCGGGGCAGTCGTTGGCCGAACGATGCCGGCGGGGCAGCGCAAGGACCGCCGTCGACATCCGAGGGCCTCGTTGGCGGTCTTCGACCTACAATGGCTTGCGATCTGACCTCTTGCGGTACCTCAGACCCCCTAAAGATCACGTAGTTGCCTCCTGGGATACAAGTAGCAGCCTACGGGGTCTTGAACATCCATTGGTTGCTCGAAACTGTGTCGTCGTCGCGAACCAGCTTCGTGAATATCCATGTAGAGTCGAACGAAGGCAGAAGGCCCATCTCATCGACCTGGCGTCCACGCTGTTCAGAGAACGCCCGATTCTGCCTTAGAAACCGATGATGTGACTTACACTATAAGAGCTGTATACTACGCTAAGACGTAACGCTGCGTCCAAGCCGGTGCGGTCTTCTCCGGTCTCACATGTTTGCTTCGTATTTCCTAGACTGGGAGCACAGTGGGACTTTTTAGGCTGTAAGCTATCTGAATGCAACTTAATTCAGGAGAGCCGGAAGCTGCAGCTGCTTATCTCCAAGGCCTCGGGGGCGTTTAAACCCTTCCCGGTAAGCACCAAGAACCTTTCTTTCCAAACTTGCATATATTTGTTTACTATACGTTAGGATGCTGCTTCGGGTCGTTGAGGAGCTTCTTGCTCATGTGGGAGAGATATCGGCCGAGGCAGAGGACTCACGCCCCCGCGAGCCGGCCATCAGTCAACCTCCCTGCACAGCTTTACAGGTCGCTCTCGTCGACCTTTTAGAGGGCCAGAATATCACGCCATCAGTTGCAGTCAGCTACTCCAGTGGAGAGATCACGGCATGCCAGAACAATAACAACACTCAAGGACTTCCACCCAGAGACCACTGACCAGCGCGTCATGTTCCCCAGGCCACGTATGTAAAAGGTTCAATCTCGCGCGAACAGGCCTGGACTGTTGCCCATCACCGTGGTCGTCTATCCAACACCTTGGAGAGAGATGGCGCCATGCTTCCGTCGGGGTCGGCGAGGCAGAGGTCGCGCCCTTTTAGGAGTAGATCCCCTCTGGGGGCGTGATGAAGTGGCTGCCGCATGCATCAACAGTACTGCCAGCGTGACCTTGTTGGGCGACTCATCTGCCGTCGTACACGACCCAGGCCCGAGAAGATATTCACCCGGAAGCTTACGGTCTAAACTGCCTACCACTCCCCATATGGGCAGATCCTGGCGGACGAGTACCTAGAGGCGTTGCGGGGGCCGCTTTCGACAGCCAGGTCAGTAGACAGCCAGCGGCTGGTCGCCCTGTCCTCCTCAGTCACTGGCCAGGCTGTGAATGGCGAAACGCTTGGTAAGCTCGCCCAGCGCGGTGATCCGGTGGCCATCTCCCGCATGGGCCGAGATTCAACGGAGGAGAACGAGACGTCTTGTTTGTTCACCGACCTGGTACCAGCTACAGCGAGCGGCGCAGCGGTTTTGGCAGCTTAGGTGTGGGCCGGATTGGCCCGAACCCCGGGCCAGCTGCGGTGAGCGTGGGGCCTAGGGACTGCTTACCTCTGCCCACTTCTCGACCGAGACACACCCGCACCCCCGCCCTCCTCCCCTACCACTGTCCCAGACGAGGGTGGTTCTCTGGCATTTCCGATACACCCAAGCGTGTTGACATTACAGGTTTCGTTCTATTTCAAACACCACCACCTACCTCCAACGGATGATGGCTCTCGGCGGCGGCTTGTGGGTAGCAGCGGCGACCTGCGCGGCCGTCGGCGTCGCGGCGCTCACGACCCTCACGCCGCCGTACCACCACGCACGCCACGGCCCGCCCGTCTCCGGGCATGCCGAGTCGGCCGCCGCGCGGGCCGTCGGTTGGCGGCGGCCACTCCTCGCCGGCGACAGCTACTCCGTGTCGATCCCGCTCAGCCGCCTGAGGCCCGGCATCACGGACCAGGAGATCCTGGCGCGCTTCACCCGCGGCTTCTTCGGCGGGCCGGCCTTCACGCCCGAGCGGTGGCTGTTCGCGCTCTCCGGCTACCAGCTGACGGATGTCGAGGGTACGCACCCGTCCTATGCTCCGTCACCGTCCCTTTTCTTCTCCCCCCCCCTCTGTGTGGCTTCCGTGTTCTGATGGGAAGAAAACCTTGCTTTGCAGGCATTCGAGAAGCCGCGAGGTGCTCGTCCCGCAAGCTCGAGGACGGCCTCGCCGTCACAAGGGTTGGGGCTCCCTCGTCGATCGCGGACGAAACGACGCCTGTCGTCGGCTCGCTGCTGTTTGGGAATTTCCTCGTCCTGGACAGCCACTGGGCGCCGCCGCCGCCGGCTGAAGATGCCGCCGCCGCCACCAGCTACATCGACTTTGTCTACGGCGGAGGGGAGCGCTCCGTCATCTCGGGCTCGCACAGGTTCCAGGTCAGCCGCCGGGGAAGGCGGCCATCGGACGCAGAGGAGCCGGCCGCGGGCCGCGACGAAGACGCCGTCGACATCGCGTTCTCGAGCGTGACGGACCTGGCAGGCATGGACGGTATGCTGGGCCGTCGGTTTCTGGGGTTCCACCGGCTCTATTCCCATCTCTTGTTCTCAGATGGTATACGTCGGACCCTACAGGCCAAGGCGTAAGCGGTCATCGACCGCTTGGTGTGTCTGTCTCTATGCTTGGGCATTGCTTGTAAGACAGCCCGTGCCGGCGGCGGTTCAAGGAGAGGCTTGCCCGGGCATGTGGCCATGTCGCGCAAGGCTGAGACTGGACGCGCGAAGAGAGAAGGCGGAGCGGGGCGGCGTACGTCACCCGGCAAGGCACGAACCTTTGAACTCCTTACTTTCGGTAAACGCCGTTGACGTTGCGAGGCGTCACGGTTGGTGATGGAATGTGGACTGACGCCAGTGGCAACATGTCTGGTGGGTGGGTTGGAGCCAAGGTAACGACGCGAGGACGTTTGCCGCATGGACGAAGGGGGAAAAAGAGACCCCGGTGACGACGTCCTGGCCAAAGGGGAGGAAGGTCAGGTTGGGTGTGGGCAGCAAGGCGAATCTGGCGAACAAACACACCCTCGTTGGCCCAAGTGCAGCGGCAACAAGCCTGGCAAGGAGTGCACTCTGGCGGGGCCGACCAAGTCTCAGGCACACGGTACTGCACGAACGCGGCGTGTTTCTAAATCACGTAGTAAAATGCTCTGACACAGCCAGGCTTTTGGCGGTCAACATCTTTAGAGTGACCATGTAATCTAGCCGCAGAGGCAACACAATCCCAAACGTACTCCCGGTTATAAGACGTTGGCAGGTATAATCCCAATCCCCCCACACATTCTACCACGTAGCCAAGGGGCAAACACCCACCACCCTCCCTCGTTTCCCTTGCACACCCCCCGAGCCCTCCAGTCGCCAACTGCTGCTCCTTGCGTGCTCCCAGTCCGACAGCATACGTCTGGCCATGCAAATCCCCCGATAGGCTCAGAAGCCTTTCAACGGATCGTGTAGGCGTCGCGTACGTGGAGACCGTGATCAGCCCTCGAACTCAACAACGCCCTTGGCATTCGCCTCGTTCCCGGCCGTGGGCTCAATGTCCACGAGCTGGCCCTCCTTGCTGTTACCATTGGCCCCAGCCTCGGCGTCTGCCCCATCGAGCAGATCTCGGTCTTCACTCCGGACGCTGCGTCTTTCAATGTCGGCGCTCCCACCGGCTGTGCCCTTTCTGATGCCGATTTCGACCCCGATATCTGCGTCGTCCTCCTCGTCCTCGTCCCTTTGACCGGGCAAGGCGTTTTTCTCCAATTCCTTCTGTGCCTCGTCCATTCTCCTGCGGACTTCCGCAGCGACACGCATGCCGTCTGTGACAATGTTGTCCAGCACCCCACGAAGACCACGAGTGGCCCCTTGGGCAGCGGGGTTCAGAGCAGCAACTGGAGCGCGTCCGAAGTTCAGGCTGGAGAAGGTCGTGAGCGTTGAGGTGGGCGTCGATACGGAGGGCAGACCCTCGATGAGGTGGAAGGAGGTGGGGAAAGATGACTCGAAGAACTGCTCGAGAAGCTCATCGGCAAGAACAACCATCCGGAACGTGGGCAGTGTCATGTGGAGAGGGTTGGCGGGGTCCAGCGCAGCATTTGCCGCTTCCGATTGCGCCTTGGAGACACGTCGTTGGCCCGCGGCGGGGAGGGGCTTCTCCTCGGCTGGCGACAACGGTGACTCCGGCGATGACTTCTTCGCTTTCGAGGGGCTGCCCGTTGGTGAGTCCAAGGCAAGAAGGTCCTCCTCGTCCTCGTCGTCACCGATAGCAAAGGCTCCGCTGTTGTCTACAGACCTGTGCTCTTCCTCCTCGTGGATTTTGTTGCTTGGGTGGTCCGGATCGGCATACTCGAAGCATCTCCTAATGAATGCGCTGACGCTACCCAGGAACTTCTCATTGGTCGAAATGCCGGGCAGGCTGGGCTCAGGTCCATGTCCGTTCGGGGTGCTGAGCGTGAGGGTAGAGGCGCTCGGGCTCAGAGTCCCCTCGAGTCCTCGCCTCGACAGGAACAACAGGGCCTCGGAGATACGTAGGATGCCCTCACGGTCAACCTTGCCGTCGCCGTCGTCATCGTACAACTCAAAGAAGTAGGTGATGGTGCCCATGATGTCCTTCTTGCCTTTGATTCTGGCAAACCCAGCAACGACGTCGGCCAGCGTCAGCGCGCCTGTGCCGCTGACATCCCATTTCTTGAAGAGACGTTGCATGAACTCGTGATCCGCAGGCTCCGGACTCGAGCCCCATGGAGACAGCAGGCCGTTGTTCTGTCGGCGGCTTGTGTAGGCGTTCCTGTCCTTGTCCGCAAAGGTATCTCGGCGTGGTGTGGTAGGCGAGTCGGAGATGGCCCACTTGGCCATGTTGGCGAGGAATTCCCTAAAAGCATCATAGTCCATCAGGCTGGTGCTGGCACCTAGGGCCACACGTCCCTTCTCGACGTGCTCGTCATTCACTTCGAAAACATCACGCGCTCTAGGCCGTGCGTTTTTCGCGCGACGCTGCTTCTCTTGCTGGATAATGCTCTCACGTTGCTGTCTTTCGTATAGGATGGTGTAGAAGCGATCATACATGGCGCCCAGCTCTTCTGCCGCAAGGAGCTTGCTGTCGGGGCCCAGGTTCCGAAGAGCTGTTCTCTTTGCAAAGCTCTCAATGTTGCTGAGAACGGCGTCCTTGTTCTTTAATCGCAAATCGGTGATGCTGCTGTGGGTGATTCCAGAAAACTCCTTGAACGCCACGACCATCAGCTCTTGAAACTTGGTAACGGCACGCAACTTTGGGTTTTCGGATTTGGGATGCGCCGACTCGTCGAGGCGAGCAAAGTAACCCTTGAGAATCGAGATGAAGGCGCCGTCGTCTGTAGCGTCTAGCAGCTCTTCGCCGTTGATCCTCAAGATGGCCAGGCCGATCTGGAACAGAACCTTGGGCCCCTCGACGAAGAAGACGTCCAGGACTCTGAAGGCGAAGACCAGAGGCATGGAGTTGATGTACAGTGACAGGAACCAAGGCAGCGACACCACAGAAAGCTGGACGTCGCTCTTCACCAGGTGCTCCCACAATATCGGCATCGTCTTCTCGACAAGCGACTCGAACACCTTTTGGTCCAGCAGCGTCCCGTACATGGTCGTCGAGTAGTAGCCCGGGACCAGCCTGTCGCAGAGTGACGACAGGAGGAAGAAGGCTTGTGTCTCGGACATGTAGATGAGCAGCGCCGCGACGACGATGTTCATGGCCTGGCAATAGCCAACGTCAGGATTCACCCAGCTGTAGGCCGTGAGCACGCGCCGGAGTCGACCGATGCCCTCTTCGCTTTGGAAGCCGGGATACTCCGGGAGACTTCGGTTCAGGTCCTTTTCGATTTCGTCAATAGCGAGAGACTCTTGGCCTTCGTACTTGGCCAAGGTCTCGGCGTATAGGGTGGGGTGCTCGAGGCGGAGGTAGATGGACCCCGAAGTCAACTCCCAGGTCTCGCCTCTCAGTCGATTGGGCAGACCGACGCGGATGAGCTTGTGAAAAGTGGGCTGTCGGATCAGCGTCATGTTCCGACCATTGTCGCGCAGGTATTCGGCCCAGAGACGCATCTTGGCTCGGTCGCGCAACTTCTTCGGATCTCCGGGGTAGCGGAACATCATGCCCAGACCGGCATCGGGCGGGCTCGCATTCTTCTTGTCGTCCGACCGGAGGAGATACTCGGAGTAGCACTCGCCAACAACCTTTTTGTACTTGCCGACGTTGCCAACGCCGGCCCTGAGTCCCTTCTTCAAGCCATCGCAGAATCGCTCGCAGCCCTGCCGAGTGCCGGCCAAGTGTATCGTGATCCTTTGCTCCCGGCTGTCTTTCTTGTCCTTGTCGGCGGCGGCCTCCTTGTCTTTATCCTTGTCCTTTTGCTGGTTGATGCCGTTCCATGTGGTAATCGCCAAGGCAAACTAGGTGGTAGAAACAGCATGTCAGTTCGTGGCCTTGCGCGGGAGAAAGCACGGACTGCCGTCAAGGCCCCAGCCCGGGATCCAGAGCCAAGCTCACGCACCTGAAAGGTTTGGCTGTTCAGCCTCTCAACCCGCCGAATGGCACAGAGGGGGAAGGTGAAGCCATTCCCGCTCGGGCCGCCGCCGTGTGTCTGGCCGGTGAAGGCAGAGCTCGTCGAGGTGCTGGCCGATTGCATGAAGCTCGAGGGGGTCGTGGAGAAGCACATGTAGCCCTCGGAGAGGTGCAGCTTGCCGGCATAGTGGTAGCCTCGATCGTGGTCCTTTCCTCCATAGGTGGCATTGGCGGGCGGGATGGTCAACTCGGCATTGATCTCGTACAGCGGCGTCTGGGTGCTGGGAAGGCGGAACTGGTTCTGGAACAGCGACGACTTGGATGGGTTCTTGTCCGAGTTGGTCAGATTCAGGCCTTGGGTCGGGTCGACCAACTGCTGGGCCTTCTGCACAAGGCTGGATAGAGTGAACATCCTGGAGCTGTTGCACTCAGCTGGTCATGTCGGGGGGTATTCCGTTTCGAAGGGACTGAAGAACGAAGGGTCGGCTCGGACAGGATGGAAAGGGGATCGCGAGATGGACGAGGCGAGGCGAGGTACGGTCGGTTCAGGTCTGGTTTGGTCGGGTTGGCGGGTTGCTGACCTGAGAGGGGGGACGGAGGGGACAGGCGCAAAACGAGGTTGCTGTCTGCCAACGGAACGAACGATCTTTGGCGTTACAGCGGGTTCAGGTAGAGTTGGTGAAGCATCAGTCAGCCTCGAAAGGTAGACGAAAGCGAGGTTGGGGTCCGACGGCCGAGTTTTGGGGGTTCGTGTTTCGTTGGAGGATAGGTTGGCGGGAGGAGGAACAGTGCAGTCGCAGCTGCGCCAGAGCCGGGACTGGAGCTGAATGCAGTGAAGTGGATAGTTGGAGGTTTCCCGCCAAGGTTGACGTCCATGCCCAGAGGGTCTTGGGTACGTACCGGCCTTACCTCGCCTGAACCAGCCTGCCCTACGGGAGCTGCTAGTGACCTGCAACCGTAAGTGGCAGCCGTCCACTCACTCTCCTATGAGCACCCTGAATGTCCTTCCACCCATCTCGTCAGCAAGCAAGTCAGCCACCTCTGCTTCCTGAGATACAAACTCAGAACACGGCAGAGCGGGCATGTGGCAGCCGGGACGCCGTCCAGCAGCAGCCCCCTGCAGAGGGGTAGCCCCTCTGCACCTTATTCGTAACCCGCCCATCCGGCTGGTCTTTTCCCACGGGCAGCTCGGCCACTCCACGTCGTCAGTCGCATTCTCACTTTACACCCACTCGACACTTTGTCGGACTCTGGAACCCCTTGGCCCGAGCAACCATGATGGCATTGATGCCGCTTTGCACATTCCAGGCCGCCCATGTTCAGGCATGATATCACTCGTATTGAAAACCCGTCTCCCTCCCCTTCGCCGAGTACAGGGTAAGAGAAGGGTCTTCTCCAAGGGAACGCATCGCCTGGCCCTGGTGACGTGAGCGTGCTGGTCCATCACCCAGACAAACACCCCGTGAACATGTGCCATGCCCGTCTCGGCTAGCTCCCTGGAAAAGCTGAGACACTCCCCCGTGCTGTCATGGCATGGACTCTGCATTGCTCACGGGACGCTCCGACGACCCTGCCTGTCAACATGCGCCTACACACGTTTGCTTCACTGGTTTGTCGTACCGATTGTCATCTCGCATGCGGCGCTGGGGCAACAACGAGACACGCCCGGCCGAGGGTTGCAGTTACACATGGGTGGATTGAAGTCTCTTCTCTATTCCTTGATCTGAGCTCCTATCCTCCAGTTTCCTGGAGGAGCTTCACGGGCCGCCGCCTATGTAGTGGACATGAATTGCCAACGCCAGTTGAACGCCATAAACAATCCCTTCCAGTAGTTACTTATCCAGGGCTTGGCCAGCAGAATTCCCCGCCCCCTGTCTCGGTGAGCGCCAGTCCCTCGAGCCCGATGCCTAAAAGCCTCGCCGTCGTATCTCAGACCTCTCTCCTCTTCTCGAGCCTCGCTTTGAAATCGCATTCGGTACAGTTACATGTGGGAGTATCATAAATGGTATGCAGTCGGGGAGGGGGAAAGCCCCGGGGAAAGGAAAGAAAAAAGAAAGAAGAAAAAAAAAGACCGGAGATCAACATCTCCAAGGAGACAACTCCAAGCGCGTGATTCATACAAAAGTCTGCCGAAATATCGTCAAAAGTCCTTGAAATACTGATCGTATTTCTGCACCATGTCGTCCGTGTACGGTTCCCGCTTACCGTCGTCCTCGGGGTAAATGTCAAAACATTGCGCGTCGCCGGGATACCGAATCGGTGGGATGATGGGACCCCGTACGCGCCGGTTGTAAACGTCGTCCCAGTTGACGCCCCGGAAAAAGGGATGCTCTTTGACCTTGGCGGCTCCTCCGCTGATGTTACCGAGCCGCCGGGATCGATCCACCGTGCAGAAGGATCTGATCAAGTCCTGCGCCTCGGCCGAGACCGGCGGGTCGTGCGGGAACATGACGGGCTTCTCGACAATTCTGATCCATCAGTCAGTGGCCGTGGCAAACAGGCGGCTCGTCGGCCCGGGTGAGAACTCACTGCTTGTAGATCTCGATGGGGTTCTGGTGCCAAAATGGCGGGTAGCCCGTCAAAAACTCGTAAATCAGAATGCCCAGCGCCCACCAGTCCACTGCTGTCGTGTGTCCTTTGTTGTGGATCACTTCGGGGGCGAGGTACTCGGGGGTGCCGCAGAGGGTGTACGTCTCGATGGGTTGGCCGGCGCTGTTGCTCAACCTCTTTGCGAAGCCAAAGTCGACCAGCTTGATGTGACCCTCGCCGTCCAGCAGGAGGTTCTCCGGCTTGAGGTCGCGGTAGGCGACCCTCCCCTGCTGCTCATGCAGGTACTCGAGCACCAGGACGATCTCGGCTGCGTAGAAGCGCGCCGTGTCCTCCTCGAATCGCCGGAACTTGCGCAAGTAGCTGAACAGCTCGCCGCCGGGGACGTAGTCGAGCAACATGTACAGGTGGTCGCGGTCGGCAAAGGACGAGACGAGGTTCGTGATAAAGGGGTGGCCAGCGACGTCGCCGAGAATCATGCGCTCGTGGCGGACGTGGTCGATCTGTTTGAGCTTGATGACCTCTGTTTTCCGCAAGATCTTCAGAGCAAACACGGTGTCGCGCTCTTCCTCGGTCGCATTGGCTGGCCTCACAAGGCAGACTCGGGCAAAGGTACCTGCACGGCGCAACGAGCGCGGTTAGCAAACGGTCTGCCGAGACACGGTGGCCCTTGAGACACGGGAGGCGGGAGCAAACAAACCGGTTCCGAGAGTCCTCACGACGCGAAAGTCCTGGGGCGTCAGCCTCCGATTTGCGACGGGGCCAACCCCAGCGTCGGCGTGTTGTTGCTGCTGTTGCCCATGGCCGTGGCCATTGCTATTACTACCACCGCCGCCGCCCATCATCTTGGAGAGGCCGCCTCCGCCGACCTGGTTCGGTATGGGGTTCGCATGCGCAACCGTGGCCGCCATATTGTGTAGCTTCTTGTTGATTGCCGAAAGTCCCGTCATAAAGGGTTAGGGGATTCGGGTCGGGTTGGGAAGGGGGGAGGGGGTTCGTTTGTCTGTCGTTCAGCTTGACAGCGCGCCGTCCATCACGGCCCGAAAAGCTGGCCGTCCGGGGTGAGACAGGTCGAGGCGGGCGGAATGGGGGAAGATGCTGATAGGCAGATGAGCTCGGTGCCTCTCGTCGGTGGTCAATGGGGAGGGTGAAAGCGGAAAGGGGGTCGGTTCGGATCGAGTGTTCGCCTGGGTCCGGGTTTGTGCCTGGGTCCGGGCCTGGGGATTGGAATTGAGGCTGCGAGGAGTGGGCGGTTCGTCAGCCAGGAGGTGGACGAGGGGTGCCGCTTTTCCCTCTTCGAAATCGACTTCGTTTGAACGGGTAGGGCGGGTGCGGCGAAGGTCTTGTTGCCGCTGCGGCTGTTGCTGGTACTGATCAATACGGGCGAGAAAGCAAGATCGGTCTCGTTGGTCGGCGTGGAGAGTGCGTCCCGGGCTGCGAGCAATTTGGACCTTTGGGCAGACGGACCTCTGGGACCTTTCAGGAAGAGGGAACCTTCAGATGAAAGGGCCGTGGCAATGACGAAAGCCAGCCGAAGAGACAGCTACATGGTACATACGGTAGGACCATTTATGGGGCCGACAAGGAGGGGGGCACCACGACGGAGGGGCAGACACACAGCCGGCTGGTGCTGCTGGCGCTGCTGGTGCTGATGCCGGGATGGGGACGCCACGTTATGGCAGGCAAGGCGGCGTGGGAAGCGTGGGACAGCGTGGGTTCGTTTGGGTTCATTCGCAGCCGACAGCACGGGGGTCCCCCTCCCCAATAAAAAGCAATGTGGACGGGTCGCGCTCGCTTCTGCTTTCTGCTCGTGCATCTGCAACCTCTTCCCCCCCGCAAGAGAAGAATCACTCTTTCTTGCGGGCAGCCAGCCCATCCTATCTCTTCCTCCAGCAGATGCAGCGGCCCTCGGCGTGAGCCACGCACCCGCGCCTCCTCTGTCAGATCCGGCACGGAAACACGTCGCAACGTACATGGTACACCGTCCCCCGTGCCCCGTCCCCAAGAGGCTTCCCGGCTTTGCTGCGTGTGCGGCGTGTAAAGCCGCGGACACACCGACTGGCCCTTTCCCTTTTGGGAATGGTGTCATGTCCACCCGGTGGAAATCCGGGGCAGTGTCTCGCGCAGTCTTCATTCGACCCCAAACGCCCCCTTCAGCTTCTTTCCTTCTCCCCCTCTTCCACGACCATTCCCGTCTGCAACACTCGCCTGGGGGCGCCCTCCGCCACGGACGCTGCCCGTCATCCCCACATCCAACGCTTCAGCTCGCGCTCAGCTCGTAGCGTGCCGCACTGCTGCCCGTCGTGCCGCCGCCGAGTCCTCCTGTCCCCTACCCGCCCCCCCTTTTCTTTTTCTCGCTTGACCCCGTCCGCTCTTATTCTGCAACGTTCGTCAACAGCACCGACCAGCTCGATCGCTTTGTTCATCACACTTGCAATATGGCCCAGGAGCCTCGCCCGTCAAATACACTACGGTCTCCCCGCCAGCCTCAGACGAAGAGAGCTCCGCCGCCCCCTTGTTGACGCCTGGGCTCGGACTTGCTCCCACCAATCTGCACCAATGCTGCTCAACCCGACGTCGTCCGCTCCCCGTCCGTCTCGCTCCCTCCGCCACGTCTTCCCATATTTGATGAAATCTCCGAAACCCTGATGCGCGCAAGGACGACCGGCAGTTCAAGCTCGTTATGCTACATACTGCCCTTGTCGAAGCAAACCTCCTAGGGCAAGGGGAGAAGACACCCTGTTCCGCCGTCGCCGCACCAACCCAGAGCCCGACGTACAACGGGCCGTCTCTCTCCTTCGTACAGAGAGTCCTGGCCCGTCTTTCCTCCCGTACCTACTCGCGCCTCTGACCGCCGGCCCCTCGGGTAGCGCACCCACGAAGCCCCATCCCGCCTCAAGTCTGCGGCAGCGGTGTGATGATACCTTGTCCTGCTTCAGCAAACGCTGCGTGGCACACCTGGTTGCCGATGCGGAAGGTGAATGAGTGGCTCGGACGGGGCTTCCGGACGTTCGACGTTCGACAAAAAGACGGTAAAGGTAATAATGATGAAAAGTAACAGAAAAGGAAGTAAAAAAGAGCCGGCAGCGACAGCCTAACGCTACGACCCAGCCAGGCGTGGCAGTTGTTGAATCAACCGTTGCTGCTCCCATGACATGCAAGACGGTTACTTTCGCACAGGGCCGCCTCACTTCGTCCTCGCCAGCCAGATCTCGCCCAGCCCATGCGGCATCTGGTCCCGCAGGAAGGGAAAGGGCCTGATCAGAGGTCCGCCTTGCATGCAAGCGATTCTTATTCGCGCTTATGACGCAACGTCGTCGATTCATCCCACCTCTCATCCACCCCTCATCCCGCTCCTCCACGGTCCCCAAGAGCATCCGACAGGACATGCTTTTTTGCGCGTGGTTTCGATACCCGAGCCACCTCTGCAGCGTTCTGGCAAACCAACTAGATGCTTGGTGGCATTATATGGTTGGTCTGCTCACCAGCCCCTGCTTCCTACGACATCTCATTGTCGCGTCATGGTCGAGCTCCAAAGCATGGCATCACACAAACCACTTTCTGCGAACCTTACTCACATCTCCTTGAAAAACCTCGCCGCCGAGGGCAATTGTCGACGACCTTGGCTTGCCGGCAACCAGTCAGCCCGGTGCAGCTTGGCCCTGGGTCCTGCTGCCTTCACATGAGTCGCGCCCATGCCGAATTGCGGCGAGGGCCTGGCGGTTATGTCACTTCAGCCCCCAACGAACCGTTGCCTGCTGCATGTTTCCAGGTTTTCCAACTCGCCCCCGGCCGGCATTTCTGAATGAAGGACCAATCTAGCCCCCAAACAGAGATGAAGATGTTCATTGCTGAGTGACCCCGCCCCATGGCCAGTTCCGAGGATCGCGGCGTTGGTATGTAGTATATGACTGCTACATCACGGCCCACCGCGCCTCGCACGTTTCGAACTTCTTTGACGTCCGACGTAAGGCTTAGCGATGGCTTCTGACTCCGGATATGCATCCTTTTCCCAGACGCCTCTCGGATCCACCAGACCATTGAGAACCTCTCAAACGAACCCCTCCGGCCTTTCCAGCCCGAACCTGCCCACGCATCCAGCAAAACTACTGCCCCCACGCTCGCGCTAAGAGACCGCCGCCTCGGTTCCCGGGATTGCGGTGCTCGCTCGGCCAAGGGGCCCCAAAATGTGACGATGACTCGCCACGGCGGCCGAAAGTGAAGACGTTCCTGCTTCAGAAAACCAAAAGGAACCGTAGGCATTGTGTCAGAGGGAACGGGATGCCAAGCCTCGACAACCCCTCGCAAGCCGTGCAACGAGTCCGTGTGTGCGTGCCTTGTCCGCGTGTCCGGCCCCCCCACGGCGCCCTTTTCCTCCACGGAATCCCACTTGCCCCCGTGGACATGGGCGGTCCGTTTCGTAGCCGCGCGTCCTTGGTGGAATCGGAAAAGAAGACGAGTCGAGCGAAGCTCGTGGACCGGATGCTCGGGATGCCAGCCGTGTCCTCTTGGGCTCGCAATCCCCGCTTCGCCGTCCTGTGAGGCTCGAATCCGGGCCCCCCCAACGGACGGCTTTTCGTCCTTGTTGAACGAACCTCATCCCTGGAAGCATTCGCCAACATGTAGTGCTCGGCCAAGTCTGGACTCCGACCTGCCAGAGGAACTGGTGTACGGGGTTATCCCGGCGTCGGTCCCTCGTCCCTGGACTGGACGTAGGCACCCGACAACGACGACGTCTTTCAGAAACCGTTTGACTCGCTCCCCGTGTCATTCGGACATGCCTCATGGCCGATGTTTACCCGAAGTATACGAGGGCTTCGTCATAACAGGCGGGAAGATCTTGGTCTGGTCTTCAAGAGAAGCGGCGGCTATTCACTTTTGAAGGGCGACTTAGGATGAAAATCTAGGCTTGTTCTCGGCCACGCTCTGCCCATAACCAATGCTCCGCTCTTTTCAATGCTGTCCTTGTTGCCCAAGCCCTTCACCGCGCAATCCGTCCTCCGTGCATATATGAAGCCCCCGAAATACATACTAGGGTATCAAGTGCGGCCACGAATCGCCGCCCCCTTTCATGCTCACTGGCTCAGCCACCAAGCACCTGCGCCCACCGCCAACAGCGTGGCCAACACCAACGCCCCCTGTTTAGTAGACCAAAGGAACATGCTCCAGCCAACAAACACCTCCTTCCGTCTCGCCGCCGCCCGGCGCTCCCAGGCCTCGGGGTCGATGGCCACCGGCAGCACGAGGCGGGGATCGGCCGCTTTGGCCGTCGAGACCTCCAAGGACGGTCGGGCCAGCTCTTCCTCGGTCAGGAAAGGCACTGCCGCTCTCAGGAACACGGCTCGGTGATCTGAACTCCGCACCACGGGAAGGGCGTCGTAGGACTTGACGTCAACCTTCTGAGGCTCCGCCTTGGCCCACAAGGGGACGTCGAGAAACAAGATTCGGTCCGTCCAGCCGGGGTATCGGTGAGGGGCGAACACCCACGGCACGTCCTCCACGCCGTCAATCTTGAGACGAGTGTCGTCCGGGGGCAGTACATTGTACTTGTAAGTTGGTGGGAACTTGACCTCGGCCTCGCTGAGACCGTGCAGGGTCCGTCCCGCCTGGCGTTCTCGCGTCAGTTGGTCCAAGGCAAAGAAGCGAGCGTAGTGGTGTTCGCTCTCCGGATCCAAGCTGGGAAACGTCGCCATCGGCGGCGGGCTCGTCGTGGAGATGCGGTAGTTGAGGTCACCGCCGACAAAAAGGTGCGAGCTCGGCTTGAAGACCGATATATCCTGGAGACGCTCCTGGAGAGCCAACGTCTGAGCATGGTGATCGTCGTGCAAAAGGTGCACTCCTTCGTCTTGAGTGCCGTCTATCTGGTCTCCTCCCTCTCTGGGTGCAGCTGTACTGGGGTTGTTCTTCTTGGGATGCAGAAGGTCCTCCGGGTTCTCAAAGGTCAAGCCGCGCATGATGGCCGCCCAGTTGGCGTTTCGCCGGGGCAAATTCCACTCCATCGCCGCCAGATGAGTAGCCACAAAAGTAAGCTCCGTCTCCTTTTTCCTACCGTCAGTTGTTATGCCTTCGTACAGTACTCGCAGAGCCACGGCGCCCTTGTTGCCCATTTCTGCAGCGCCGAAGCCCACCTCCGCCTCTTGCACGCGCAGAATGGACTCTGGCTTGCGTGCAAAGAGCATGATGGCGGTCATACCGACATTGCGAGTCCGCACCAGGGTGTATGGTCGCACAGGGGTAGGGGCGGTGGTCTTCACCGAGATCGTATCGTCGTCGCTGACATCGTTGCTCTCCTCGTTCGGCGTGTATTCGCTAGTGTACCGGGTCGCGGCAAGGTTCAGGGCTTCTTCGAAACGTGCGAGATATGGGCTGAGAAAGTAGCCGCCGATGAAGGAATACGATAGCGGAGCGACCTCCTGCAAAGAGCTGGACGACGCACGTTAGCTTGCAAAAGGACTCGAGCAGAGTCACACGGGGGGGGCACTCACAAGACAACAACCTCTGGCAGTGCAGTGGCATTGTGCTTGAAGGCGGTGTTGAGGTGGGTTGCGAATACGCCGACGTCGATGAAGTTCTTGGCGCAGTTGAACGTCAACATGAACAGGTCGAGCGTCGAGGGAGCCATCTTGTCGGTGGGCGTGGTGGAGTTGGTGTCAACAAGGGTCGCCATCAGAGCTGTCGGAGGTGATAAACGCCGATGACGATTATCGGCAGGGCGCGCTGGGAATCCTTGGCTGTTCGCTGCCCTTTTGTTAGTCAGCTTATTGTCCCTCTTCTGTGGCCACGAACGATGAATCGAGTCGGTTAGACGATGCAAAAGGCCCAGATTAAGAGAAGATCAGAATTGAGGCTGTCTGTTATGAAGAGAAATGAATGAGGAGAAGACGAAGGAGGACGCGGGTTAGAGTCCTGACGTTATTCTGGCCAGACTACCCAAGGCGGTAGCGCCTCACGCGAAGTAAGTGAGGCAAGTGCAGTACAGCCACACACTAGTTGCCCGGCGCGGAGGCCGCGCTGGAGCCTCTCGTTGCTGGAGTTTGGGGAATGGAATTTGACAATTATGACAAAAGAAAGATGGGAAGAGCGAACGTCTTGAACCTGAGAGAAAGAAAGGCCGCGGGGCTGAGACTACCTAAGTAAGGTACTGAGTTGAACCCGAGGCACTGCAGTTTTCTTCGATGCCAATGGTGAGTCGACAATCACAATCTCCAAGATGATGGGGGGGAGGGACAACCAGCCCACAACGTATGGGGGGGTTTGCCGTGATATATACTTTCCCCCTGACAGCGCATGATCGGGAGCTTTCCTGAATCGTTCGGTCAGCTGGTTGACATATCCCTACGAACTGGCTGTTCAGCGAGGCTGCACCTGACCCGTGCAGCCTCCTGACACCAACCTTGCCGCTTCGGTATTCACATTCACGGCCAGCCCTCCCAAGCTGGCTGTGCACTTCCAATTTGGTGCTTGGTCCTACACTAGGCAGAGTTCCTCCTACGCCGGTTCGGCGTAGACCTTGGGAACAGACAACTTGCTTTCGTCATGGAGTGCAATGTTGCCTAGAATTCACACGAAGCACGTGCATACATGCTCCGTCACAAGAGCCACAGCTCCATTTTCACCAAACATGGATGCTACAGAGGAGGCTACCGCGCGACATTGTTAAATTGAGAAGCTACCATGCGTTTTGGTTGGTCCCACCGCTCGTCGACATGCCCACAACTACCAGTGCTCCGCCTCCACCAAATGTGAGTTGCCAGACCGATAAAGATCTTTTGGATGATGAAGGCGCAGTCTTGAGAGTCCAAGCACCATTGTCCTTTGAAGAGCAGCCTTCTACGTCTGCCAGAGGCAACCGTATCGAGGCCGTCGACTCCCCAAGGCTTTGCTGGACCGCTCCCAAGAGCCCTTGATAGTTGCCGAGGATCGCAGCCATGATGGGTGCCCACCAGGCTCAGGATCCCCCGGGTGCGAATGCCGAAATAACGATTTCCCAACCAACCGAATCGAACCAGAAAGTCAATGAAAATACCACTCTCCTCATTAGCTCTGCGTGCGTTGTGTCGGGCCGGTGTTGTCGTTGGAGACTCTATGCGAGTCACATCTTGTCTGACCATATCCGCCAGATCCCGAAACCTCGCAGTAGGGTTTTCTCTCGTGGTCGCCCCCTCACCGAAAATACCTCCCCAGAAGCGGGCCTCGACGCGTGAATGACCAAGTGCGAAGCCATCGAAATAAAGATCAACTCGTAGCGCGCGTAACCGAAAGGAAAAATAAGAAGGAAAGTAAAGAAACAGAACAAGGAAAAACCGTCAGTGGAACGCAACTCCAACGCATCGACGAGGTGCAAGGTGGGGAAACCAGGGCACTCAGGTTCGGGTGGGGGAATGTCTCGCGGAGCGGCCCGACGACGGCGCCTCGAAAGTGAGGTACCGGACGTGCCGTTCGAGTTCTTCCTGCCATGGAACCCAACCCAGAGAGGTTCGACAGCAAAGTCTGCCGAGCGTCTCAGAAGTCAGGCGTCCCGTCACGAAAAACCGAGCCATCCGTGGAAAAGCAACCCAAAAAATGTCGAAGAACGAAGATGAGAAATGCGTAAAGAGAATGCGACCGGTTCGCGTGGCAAGGCGTATCATCAAAGAGACCCTGCTGGTGAGCAGAACCCGTTACCAATCGTGATGCCTGGGAGCCATGCCACGGAGCAATGAAGCCAGTAAGCCGGTCTGGTCATACTCTAACATGTTGGACAGATGCATATGGTCGCTGCCGTCAATGATCACTTTGGCAGATAGGAGCTCGAACCATATGCTGGACCAGCGCCCTTCGTAGCCGAGCGCAAACTAGATCATCGTCCACTAGGTCAGCATGCTTTTGTCAGCAACGTTTTTGTTCTTCAGCCAGCGGTCGACTGCATGCCACGGGATGGACTGGTAGGGGGGGACACTCACATCCTGTCACTTCCACCGACGGCACGGTTGGTATCCGGGGTGTCAACACCAGCACCAGATCCTCGTTCAATCACTTTGCGGCGCGAGCTGGGAAGGGCGTTAGGCTTATTAGCGCCAGACTGAGGGGTCGGCTGACCAGCAGTAGCGGCATTCGTGCGAGATGCCCGCGCCTTTTCGTCCTCCTCCTGAGTAGCTCCAGCGGCCTGGGCGATGGCCTGAGCATTCTTCTGGTACTTGTACACGGTCCAGTCGAAGACGTAGTCGTACTGGAATCCCTCGCGGACGAACAGATCACGGAAGATCTTGCGGAGGTAGCTGTAATCGGGCTTGTCGTCGAATCGGAGGGATCGGGTGTAGTTGAGGTAGATGGCGAACTCGTTGGGGAAGCCGCGGCAAAGGACCTCGGTCGGGGTGGTCATCTTCTTCTCCATGATTCGGTCGTACTTCTGCTTCTTGGTAGCGGCCTTCAGTCCCTGCCATGGGAGGGATCCACGGCAGAAGTAAAGCATCACGTAACCGAGGGACTCCATGTCGTCACGACGGGATTGCTCTGCGAGGATGTCAGTGGTCATGGGAAAACGCAACAGAGGCGAGTGCGCGCAGATAACATACCGACACCCAGGTGGGTGTTGATGGAGGCGTAGCGGGCCGTTCCAGTCAGGTTCTTGTTCTCTCTGTAAGGAATATGGAAGTGCGTCTTGGGGTCACGGTACTTCTTGGCCAAGCCGAAGTCGATGACGTTGACCTGGTTTCCGCGCTTACCAATGCCCATGAGGAAGTTATCGGGCTTGATATCACGGTGGATAAAGGACTTGGCGTGGATGTACTCGATGCGAGAAATCAACTGGTCGGCAAGAAGCAAGACGGTCTTGAGAGAGAACTTGCGGTTGCAAAAGTTGAAGAGGTCCTCCAGACTGGGTCCGAGGAGGTCGAGGACCATGGCGTTGTAGTCACACTCGGTGCCGAACCAGCGGACGAAGGGGATACCGACACCGCCGGCAAGCGACTTGTAGACCCTGGCCTCATACTCGAGCTGGGGGTGCTTGGCCTTTACGCTCTCGAGCTTGATGGCAATCTCCTCGCCAGAGATGATGTTGGTGCCGAGATAGATGTCACCGAACGAGCCGGAGCCGATCTTGCGGCCGATGCGGTACTTGTTACCGACGCGGAGATCCTGCGGTGACCGTTAGCGGCGAGAGCACAAGCTGATAGACAGCCAGGACGTGAAGAGGCATTCGGTAGAATCGAGCTAGACATCCGACCGTCTCCAAAATCCATCCTCCTCCCGAAACTCCTCCTGGTCTGGTAACCTACCATTGTGGTCATCTTGGCTGATGTTCTTGAACTGCTCCTTGCGGACGCAGATTTCTGTTTGTTGGGTTGAGTGTGTCGATTGACAAATTAACGAACTAGTAGTCGACAGCGTAGCTGCGGGCTGGAGGAGATGATAAGGTCAGTAAGGATGCATGGAGTGTAGAAAAATCTTTGGGGTCTGTGACGTTGGAGTGTTGAAAAATAGGGTCGGAAGTTGGAGAGTGAAAGAGGATGGGGGGTTTGAAGAGTGGAGAGTTGGTCGAGGCCTTGGAAGAGAAAGATTGAATGAGGCAAAGTTCGGATCCACCAGCGAACCCACGGGTCTGTCAGCCCAAGGCTAGGCTGGGCAGGCCGGAGGAGAATGAATGGATTCCCAGACGGCAGAGTGGTCCGAGAACGGAATGATTGTCGATGGATTGACGACGGGGCCAACAAGAATTGAAAAAGCCATGCACCAGGCAAAAAGAGAACTCACCTGTGGGTGTCTATACGTGTTTGGTGTCGGAAACGGTGGGAGGCGTTGCGTGCCGGAAGGAGGTGGAAGTCGAGGTGGTTGATTTGTACCTGTGACGACAGAGGCCGACCGAGCGAGGATGGGTTCTTGGAAGTCAAGAATGGAAGACGGGCAACCGGATGGGCTGGTTGATGGAGACGGGAGGGGATGTGTAATTGATGCTGTCGAAAGTGGAAATCTCTCCAAAACCCAACGAAAAGCCGTGTCCAACGAGGCGGGACAGGACGATGTGCTGGGGAGGGCAAGTAGCCTTTGGCAATCAAGGGCTCGAGAAGAGATCGTGGGGTGAAGAAGGGAAGAGCGAAAAGGAGGAGGGAGGGAGGAAGGGAAAAGGGTACCTTAATGGGATGGGAGCCCAAAAGTGGAGGCGAAAAGGCAAGACCTGGACGGGGAGGAAGAGGACGAGTGTGAGGACTGGCTGACTGGCACATAATGGCGGGCGGGCGGGCAGCGGGCGGCGGACCACTGGGGCGGACAGGCGCTGAATGGACACGGAGACTGGAGACGGCTGTAGGCTGGTGGTCCGGGCTGGACTGGACTGGACCTTTCTGCGGCAGGAGCCAATGGAGGAGCAAAGTACCTCGCTCGTCAGATATCCGGTGGCAGGTACCTGCCCTTGCACCTCTTCTTCGCCCACAAAGCACGTACCCTTTCTTGCCTAGTGTTTGGCGGACCCAAGATACGATACGGATGGATACCTGGGTAATGAGTGTACTCGCCTGCGAGGAAGAACGAAGGAAGGCACAACGTAGCAAGCGTGTAGTTCGTGGCTTCCCGCCTTTCTGCCTTAACCGACGGCAGGACCGTCCGCATATTCGACCTCTCCCTCCTCCCCTCGTGCCCTGTCATGTTCTTGATTGAACCATGGTTTATTTTTGGTCGGCCTTTCTTAGCTTGTCAACTGTTCCTGCGAATCTTCCAAGACGGCGGTCTGTGACCTCGCCCTGGTCACCTCGCCTTGCCGTCCTGATATGGCTGACTCCCGGCAACGAGGCCAGCCAGGAAGCAGAGCAAGCCCGGTGCGACATCACATTAGCACGGCACAGCGTCACCGAGCATTCGAGGCAGACATGCATGCGACACACAGCATACGGCCGCCGGCTCCGTCACGACAATCGGAACACACAACCCAACACCGCCGCCCAACCGAGCTCCAAGTGAGGTGATCTGTGGCCTGGCCAAGCACCTGGTCATTCTCGCCTTAGGCCCCAGCTTGACATTGGAATACCGCACTGGCCACGCAATTCAATGCAATGAACGCCCTCCCACTGGGTCACTGGACAACGACGGGGAAATACCTGGTCAGGAACATTTGGCGCCCTGGGCCCTTGGCAGCCCGGGTCCCACGCTCCACCGCAAAACGTTCCACCGCTTCTCCAAAGGGGAAATTTCAGAGCCTGAAAACCGCTACGACCGCCCCCAAACGAGGCCCCAGATGATCCAAGATCCCTGTCTCGAATCGCTGCATTCGGAAGATGAGCTTTCAATCTGCAGTACACACGCACACTTCAGGGACGAACGCAAGATGGGCAAGATGGACACATACGCGCTGGAGAGGGTGCATCGATGACACGGAATGATGCGAGAGGGACGTAAGCACGAATCGTGGCCACGACCCTGAATGCCACGCTCGACGATTAACGTCGCTTCAACTCAAAGTCCCCAGACATGACCGCGTTCTGCGGACATCACGAAGATGCTGTCAGGAGTTGGTATAGAAACACAAGAGGACCCAACCCAGGATTCCCAGCCGCAGGCCACCCATCATCGAGCACCGAGTTTTTCGTCGATCCGTTAGGTTGCACTCAAATACCTACCTGGAGCGATTATTTACCCCGTCCGCCGGAAGCCATGCAGGGCGCGAATTGTATCTTCGGGCGACAGCTCTGGTGTGCCCTCACGGTTGGCCCAAGGGCGAGACATTGTGCGCGCCCTTGCAATTCGACATTGACTTGTCAACTTCCATGCTCTACACCATTTTGGCAGCAACGTCCAATGTTGCCAATTTACGGGTCCAGGCCATTGTCATGCCAATTTCCAGCGGCAGTCGGCATGTAAATCCAGGACCAAGATCGGCTCCTCATCATTCGACATTGCCGCATTTACCACCGCCTGCTAATCCCTCAGGTGACACAGCCCTCACCAGAGTAGCATGCGCTAATCGCCAGCCAGCGAGAGCCTCACCGCTCTTAGCCCATCTCCCCGCAACTGGATCACGACCCTCAAACCTAGCGGGAAACAATCACTCCAGCTTATCGGTCAGGAGACCACCGTCTTATCGGATGACCGACAGCAGTATCGCAGCAAGCTTGGCCTGTCTGCTCTATACACGTCAAATAGCGGGCTCTGCCGTCTGGCTTGAAGCTGACCTGGCCATGCAACGGAGACATGGTCCTGTTGGGTGCCGTAGTATGGCATAATTGTCTGTCGCCTCAGAGGATATGCAACAACAGCCCCTCGGATTTGGTTGCTGACGCCCGAGATGTCAAATCCCAATGCCAAAGCCCCCTTGACGTTCCCTCCTTAAAACAGTTAAGGATATCCAGCAAGGGGCGGCAACAAGGGGGGGGGCCTTCCCTGTGCTCTCCACTCCCTCCCTTGCGATACACAAAGAAGAGGCAGAGGCCTGCAATGCAACCGCCCATCGGGGATTGCATCCCACCTCAGGCTTTGCCTCTGCTCGGGTGTACTTAACGTGCCTGGAGCAGTGAGTTGTAGTGTCAGATAGGGCCAAACGCCACGAAAGCCATTCGACGGCTCCCACGTCACTCGTCGCGCCAGGCCAACTGGCTTCGACCAAAGAACAAACAACAAGGCACGAAAAGCTTCCGGGTTCGATGCCATAATTAGTGCCCAGCAATCCGAGCAAATTAGCCAGCACTTCCCAGCTTGCTTCGGCGTCTCCTTACCGTGATTTTGGGCTGTCCGTGAGACCAAAATCCGGGTTTTGCTCACTGCCTGGCCGAAGCTCACGACTCAGACGTCCGAACCGTTTACCCCTGTTCAGCCAACTGTCTCGGAGTTGGGCAGCAACCCCTACACAACGATCCCTAGTCTCTTGCGCGACGGGGAGCTGGATTCCGTGCATGTTGTTGAATAAAGCGCTTGCTCCCGCGACGCCCTGTCTCCCGGCTCGGCTGACATTACGAATCTACATTATTCGCAATCGCAACAGGCTATGCATATGAGAGGTAACACGTTATTCGGGCTTTGCTTTCATGGACAGCCACACGGCTTGAGATGATCCTCAGCGAGATGCAACGCTGTACATATCTCGCTAGGATACTGGAAGGTGTCCGGCGTGTTTCCCCGTTTGGCAATCGCCACGGCCTTACTCGACTACGATGAGCGAGCCCCGAAATTTCGGCGGCGGCGGTACGGGCAATCGTGGTTCAATTGGCATTTTCGCTGATAAAAGCGCGATGGTCAGCATAAACGAGGTGAGGAGACCGCCTCCAGAAGGGATGAAAATGCCTCTCCCCATATCCGTAGAGCTGTCAGTTCTGAGTAAGCCTGCTTCATACGCTGGAGGGACAGCACCAGTGACATGCATACTGGCGTATTAAATTAGAGACGTTCGAGAAGCGGCAAACGAGTGGTCACGGCATTCTGGAAGCTCACCGCCGCTGGCAGCGCTACGATGCGCCTTGGCTACATTTGATACAAAGGCGCCGCACGTCCGTCTCCCACAGTGGAGCACAGGCCGACGATAGTCTTTTACGCTGTCTCCGTAGCAGCGGTTTAGGAATGCCACTCGTTTTTCCACAAGCCAACGGCCCTTGCCTCCGCTTTGTCTTTCAGCCACTTGAGACGATGGAGACGCTCAGATTACCGAAGTCTATTCCTCGCCTGGCCGGATGACCGACCCTCTTCCACTTCCGACAGCCTGCCATTCCAGCTCGATGCAAGATTGGATTAGGAGTCCCGACATTCGCAACACCGAGGCAACCAAACTTCGCAAGTAGATACGGAGTTGTGACACCCCAAATCTGGCATGCCAATGTCGGCGTCCAACATCATTTGAGAGAGACAGATTTGCGCTCGTCACCAGTTAACCAAATTGTAATTTACAACATCTTCTGGACGAAACCATTCAATACGTAGTATCACGGAAGTCTCTGGTGGTTCACCCAACGACAGGTGAACCGTTGCCGATGCTTCCAGGACCCCCGCAAAGCCAAGCAATGCAGAGCGTACTCAAGGAGGACAGCATCTTTCAACACAAAGGCCGATGAGCTTCTAGCCACTGCCGATCTCCTTCGGGTGTCCCGCCTCGGCCAATCCACCCGCACCTTGGACGGCACGGATGGGCCCTCCATCACATCAACGCATGCAATCGCCTGGCCTGCCTGGCCTGCCCGCCCCTTGGTTCCAATGAGCTTCCAGGAAGGTGCTTGGCGCGGTGCTCACCGAGTATCTGCGCGTTGCCTGATCTTGCCTGCTTCCAGGCATTCGACTGGCACGCTAAGGTCACAAGATCTCGGCGGCTGCATGTCATGGAACTTGGTGACAAAAACAATTGTCCGACCTGGCACAGCAGGCTTACCTGAAAACGATACGCGAGATTGGCTGGGGCGGCAGGAGGGAGGAAACGACCGTTTTCAACCGCTGTCAAGCTGATTGTAGATGTCGGCGGTTGGCGCGCTCATGGAATATAATTGAACATCCTCAACCCCTTCGTATTCACGGTGTATCGGTATATCGTAATGACGGTCCTCGAACAGGCCACTGTGGACGCACTTCGGTTTTCCACAATCCAGCCGGCGAATATTCGGCACCAACGAACTAGTCTCACCCCATGTCGGACGTTGATGCCTTGAAACCATGCCGGGCCATTGCACATTATGCTACGGGCCGCAAACCAAAGCCATGAACGCTGCTGCCCCCCATGCATCCGGATCGCCGGTAGGATGAAGCTAGAGAGAGCCCGGCCGGGGGTCCTGGCCCCGGCTTCGGCTGGTTGAATGCGCCTCCTCAACATCGAAGCTCCCTCGTCTATCTGGCTCTCGAGTGCGCGTTTCGCCTCACGAATCCACGACGTGGTGCTTCGGGCAACGAGAGCCATGAGCGGCGTGTCTCGGTCTTTCAGCAACCGAACTCACTCGCAATCGAAAACCGAGCACTGGAAGCCTCTGGAGCGGAGAAAGACTTTCCACTGGAAATTTTTGTCATCCACCGATCCATCTGCCGAGCATCGATGGCAAAACCACTGACTCGAACCCCTACCCTCCCAGATCACACGCATCACCGAAACTTGAGATGAACTTTCACGCCGCACGACACCCACAAAGGAGAAGAGTTTTTTCCTTTTTCTTTTGGTTTTTTTTTCTGCCTCCAGCCCCTCGTCTGAGCTGCCTTGGCGCGGGTTCCATGGGTACCCGAGGGGATCAAACTCCACATCGACCCCGACGTCAACCTTTGACCCTGAACCCGCTCCTTGGAACTTTTTTTCCCTCATGCTCCCTGCGATATGACCGGCACGACTTGACCCTGGTTTTAAGGGTCCTGTGTGCTGATGCCACGCAGACTCACATGCGCACGACTCATTTTGTCGTTCTGAGTGATGCAGGTACGGCAGATGATCTGTTGTTTTGAGAACCTCGAACTGCTGGCGATGAGGTCATCTGTTCAGGTCCGCGCTAGTCACATTTGTTACCAGTTCATGGCCTTGACACGCGTCCGGGACCTATGATACTGAGGAGTCGGGCTTCTGTCTGAAGTCGTCACGGCCGTGGAGAACATGCTCTTTTCGTCTACCTTGCAACAGTAGTCTCGGAACTTTGACGGTTTTACTCACCTAGGTCCAAGTTGTGCGAGGTGCTCAGTCTTGATATTTGTCTCATCCATCATCTACATTATTCTCGTGATATGTCTTGAAATCTCTCAGGCTACGTCTATATACTCGCGGCTGCTATCGCAGCAGCCACCTTGCGGCCATCGACGAGCTCGGGCTCGAGCTTGAGGCGCCTAAGGGCCATGTTCGATGTTTTTCGTCAGCTCGTGACCGATCGCGCCATGACAGGCCCGCATGGCCGACTGACAGGAGTCTACGAGCACCGGCGACATCCCGCAAGCGCGCGCCTCGCTCCGTCCAGCTGACTCGTCCCGGAGCCATCCCACGTCCTGAGCGTCTGGATATGCCCGGCGGACAGTTCCTTCTCTACATCTGCCCCTTCCTTTGTGGATTTCGCCCTTTTACACGACTCAACTTCTGTGTCGCGTCTAGCGTTACAACATATTTCTGCCGTGTCAGGTCTAGGGCGCCTATTTGGCAGCGAAACTCAGCCGCCGGGCTGTATGTCTCTCGCTCCACAGTTGCCACCATGGCTTTCCTCTTCAAGACGTGCGAGACACATCGGGATTCTCCCGTGCAGCCTGCGGGGCCGCATACGTTGCTGCACACAACCTGTCAGTCTCGCAACTAACAACAAACCGACCGGCCAGGTGAACTACGTACGTTGGGAAGGGGCGTACCCCTGTTGGTAATACTGCCCCTGCGGCCCCGACGGCGGCCGGTTCGGGTACTGGTACTGGTACTGGTACTGGTACCCGTTGTGCGGCGGCCTGTAGCGGTGGTCCTGGAGGTACGGTGTGATGGTCTGGTCCACAAGCTCCGTCGTCTTGTTGAGCAGTTTCCGCGCCGTGGCGCTGCTGAAGAGGCGCGAGTCGGGTTTGGGAGGCGGGGCCTGGTAGTTTGGCCGCGTCGGAGGAGGACCGTAGGGTGAGGGTGTCGCGTATCCGTACTGGCCCGGCGTCGGCGGAGATGTTCGCGGCGGGAGGGGCGGAGGGACCGGTTGGTAGTGCTGCGGGCCGTTGGCGTAGGAGGGTTGAGGGATCGGGGGCGAGGCGTGCTGGTAGTAGGGGTGCTGTTGAGGGGTCGGAGGGGGCTGGTGGTGGAAGCCGGTCTTGTCTGCGCCGATGCAGGAGGGGGAGTACGGGTACTGCGAGGGGGGAGGGCTCATGGGCAAAGGGATGCCGGTTGGGTTCGGGGAGAGGGGCTGGGCGGGCGCGGGAGGTTGATGGAACTGCGTCAGGGAGGTTGGTGACGCGGCTGTCGGTTGGCTTTGAGTCACGGCCTGGTTATACGACGGTGGTGGGGATGTGTACGGCTGGGCTGGGGAGTGCTGGCCGGTCTGGGGGCCTGGTTGGGCGGTGCTCGAGACCGACGGCGCCGGGCTGTGATGCGCCGAGGGGGGTGGTTGAGCCGCTTCCGGACGGGCGTAGGATGGCTGTTGGGGGAAGTAGGAGCCCACGGGCAGAGTCGGTGGCAGCCCGGCCTGGACGATGATGGGGCTTACGGGTGTTGCTTGGGTGTACGCCTGCTGGAGAAGAGCATGGTAGTGTTGCGATTGCGGTTGCGGCGCCGTGGTGCCCGTTTGTAAGGGTGTGAGAGGCGAAGGGGCGAATAGTGTAGGAGAAGCTAGGTTGGGAGAGGAGCTGACGGCAGCGGGATGGATGGGGAGCGTGATCTGGGCCCCCGGCTGAGGCATGGGGTGAGAGTCCGGCGTCGGGATGCTGGCGCCGTCGACGGGGTATGGCAGCCGGGACGCCGACGGAGCAGTGGAGACGGGCGACGCCGGGGGCGGAGGTTGGTGGTGGGCGGCAGGGGACTGCGGGCGTGTGATGTTCAGCGGCGCCGGGGCCAGTTGCGCAGCGTCGGGGGACCCGCCGGTCCGGGGTGGCCCACCCACTCCCGCGACATCTCCCAAGACGCCGCTTTGAGGTCCGCTGCCCGGTTTTTCCTCGGCGGGGCCGGTCTTTACGATCCTCAAGGGCTTCACGGAGAGCATCTGGTCGTCCGCGAGCGACTCTTTGGCCGGAGAGGTGGAGTCGACGCGCTCGGGGAGGTCGTCGGGGAGGAAGAAGCCCCAGGGGTTCGCCTGGATTGGCGGCAGTTTCTGGTTTGCCTGGGCTGCGGCTCCTGCGTTTGCTGCCGCCGCCGCAGCAGCCGGCGGTGATGTCGCGGCGGCTGAGGCTATCCTCTGGGGTTTGGAGGCATCGTCGGGCTTGGGCGCCGGTGCCTCGGCGGGCATCTCGAAGACGACGGGGCCGGGGATCCCATGTTGGGTCTGCGCGGCGGGGGTCGGCACGGCGGTGGTGGACGGCGACGACGTCGATGTCGATGTCGGTCGTGGCTTCGCGGCCGGCGTTGTGGACTGCGGGGCTTCTAGCTCGGCGAAGAAGTGTTGCTGGTGCGAAGGAGACGCGACAGGCGGTGGGGGTTGTGATGCGGCAGCAGCCGGGGGAGAGGCATATTGCTGCTGTTGGGGAGGGTAGTAGTACTGCGGCTGCTGCGGCGGTTGGTAGTGCTGGTGGTACTGCTGCTGGTATTGTTGATATGGAGGCTGCGAGTGCCGCGATGGTTGCCCCGGAGGCGTGGGCTGCTGCTGGGCGTAGTATTGCTGCTGTTGCGGCGGGTAGGGCGCGTGCGCATACTGCTGCTGCGTCGGGGGTCCTTGGCCGGGGGTGCCCATGTTAGCCGTCCAGCCCACGCTCTCTTGCCTGCTGCCTCGTTTCTCCCTGGCTCTCTTGCTTGGCCCGTTTCTTGTTTCCCTCTCTCGATGTCCTCAACCTGCTCAGAGGTTCACAGCAATCCACGGGTTCCGGGGGTGGTGGAGAGGAAGAAGGGTTGTAAAAAAGAGAGTTGCCCAGGCGCCGCAGGACGCCGGGACGAAAGAAGAAGAGAAACAAGATTAGCCTCTCTCCCGCCCTTCACAGCCGCAGCGCGCCTCTCCTCTTCTTGGCCTAGCCTCGATGGGCAAAAGCCGTCCTTTGACGAACGTTCGGGTTCGGACTCCTTCAGCCACGAGGACCGGGGGACTGGGAACAAGGACATGGGCGCATTGGACAGTGGACTCTGGAGACGCACGGAGAGGGACGGAGACACAGAGAGAGGGGCGATGGAAGTCCAAGGGTCCGTTGGACGGGGCTCATTGGGAACAGGTCCCTCCTTTAGCGCGGCCGAATGACCTCAAGGTCTCTCGAACTGAAGTCACGCCCGCAGTCTTGCTGGCCCGGTTGTCCACTCCTCGCGACTGGGCTGTGTATGGCCCGTTGGCCGCGGGACCGTCGGGCTGTCGCCGCTGCCGCCGACAATCTTGCCTGCCCGATGTCTCGCTACAATTCTGCTGCCTGTCCGCAACCCTGCTCCACCCTTGCAAACCCCATAGTGCGTGTGTTTGTGCTTGTTACGGGGAGTGCAATGCGGTGTGCGTGTGTGTGGGAGCCCAGCTGAAGCCTGGAAGCCTGGGATTCGGGAACCCCTTGGCGATGAAGCAGGCAGGCTTACAAGGGGGGACGATCGCTCATTTTGAGGCAAAAAGAAAACGAAAACAACGCCGTCACAGGCCGGGTTCCTGATTGGATAGTGCGAGAGGTCTCGGGCGAGGTGGTGTTACTTTGCTTTGCCAGTTTTGTCCTCCCCTCCCCCCCGACCACAGTTGATCTGGTCGTGGCTTTCGCCATTCCAATCCTCCTGGGCTGTGTGGGCACGACGGGTGGTGGGAGCCTTGGAAGCGGTGCGCCTAGGACGCTAGCGGCGAGTGTTTTATTTTTTAAGCTTTGGAGCTGAGTGTCGTGGAGGGGTGAACCCTTGAAACTCCGGACCCTTGCGTTCAGCTTTGGTCGTCTTTCGTCGCTTGGGTAATCCAGCATCCAGGCCTCGAGGTTGAACAGACGACGATGGATGGTGATGAAGGAAGCGGTTGAGAGTGCCGTGGATGAGCGGAACCCTCGGCATCGCATCGCTGCCTCGACTTGCGTGTATGTTTGCTGGACTGCACTCGGTGGGCAACACATAGCGGCACTGGAACTGCCCAGCAAAAATGGCTGGAGGAGGGAATCAAAGCCGGGAGGCCTGCCAGCTCGGAATCTGTCCAGCGCGGCGTGGCTTGCCGCGAGCTGGCCAGACGGAGCTGGCAATGCTCTGATTCCCGACCCCCGACACCAAACATGTCGCCGACGTCTTGGGGCACACAATGATGTCAGCATACACCGTTGGCACACGTCAAGCCGCCTTTGATCTCGGGCAGAAAAGGGGCTCTACCAGCGTTGTGGACGCTCTCTGGTCGATGGCCACCCAAGTAGATCGCGGCCGTTGTCGTCTTTTTCTTTCTCGCCACCGTCGTCGAGTTAGTATCCATTGCTGGAATGCGCAGACGGTGAAGAGTAGGACGGTTGACGACGCGCACACCCTTTCCTCGCCCGTGATTATGAGGTTGCCAGGCTGTATGTTTGCGTCTGCTGAGCTGCACGGCTGGCGTGTAGATCGGGGCCTTGGTCTTCATGTCATGTTTCGTTGTCCCTGTATTCAACGCGGTTACAGGCCAAATAGACAGATGAAGAGAAGGGAATGGAAGTATTCTAGGGCTCGAACTGCGCAGAAATCGTAGTTCTCGTGCTATTTCCTCTTGTGCATGACGCGGGGAGGCCGGGATCTAGCGCGGCAAGCAACGCGGACCCTAACTGTACATTTCTTGGACCGAAACACAGACCTGGACGTCTGCCGTGCTTGAATGCATTTTCTGCTTGACGTTTCTATGTGTCGAAAATGGCGCGTTGGGCGTCAACTCCGCCAGCGGAAGCGGATTTGTTGTTGGACTCGTTACACTAGCCGCGGTCGCGACAAAGGCTTTTACAGGAGGATTGGTCGCGGATCTCCGTTATGGCGATCATGTATAGACGTATACAAGGTATCCTCAAGTGGTGTCCGCGACAAGAATTGCAAGCTGTCTTCGATTGGCTCTATGCCGAGTACTGGGAAAAGCAAGACGAACACGGCGGCCTTCACGGCTTCGAGTCACCATCAACCTACGTCCTCCAGATGACCCCATATGTAAACTCCTCGGATACGCGGCGGGCGAGGATCCGGAATGACGGCTTCGAGTTTCGAGTTTGACTGTACGTCAACGAAAGCGTACAAGTAAAAACACTGCCCGCCACCTCAACCAGATCACTTTCCACGCCAGCTGGTGACCGAGGCTTTCCAATTATGCCAGGGGCAGCTAATATTAGTCTTCTGGTCTGTTAGTGACGATACGAGCCCATATAGTAATGCATAGTAATGATGAGCACTTCCGGAACTGCATCGTCCGGCCCATCTGTTCAATGTCTAGTAAGATACATACCAAATCACCAAAAGTTGTCTTTACTGAAACTCTACAGTCTCGAAGAACCAATTGTGTCTTCGAAAGCCTGGTTCCCACCGAACATCATTGAATCAAGCCGCAGAGGAGCAGATCGGTGCCTGCAAACACCATCATAGTTTAGGCTTCACGTGCCCATTACTGACTGACCCCTGGAGTACTGAAGTACGACTACGTCTATAAATCCTCCGAGCCCTCCTTGACTCTCGTCAAGCTGAGAGCAAACGGTTTCGGCAACACGCTCTCAACCTTCCCGTCCTCCCCATACGTAAACTCGAAATGATCCAACGCCTTGTAGTTATACGTCGTGCGGTCCATCGAAAGCCACGAAATACAAGACGCGTTGGGATAGAGCATGACGCTGTCAATCTCGTCCCGCATCTCCGGCGTGAAGGTGTCGAACAACGCCCTCCACGCCGTCCTGTTTCCCTCCGTCAGCCCCGTCGGGTACAGCCTGCCCGTCCTCTCCCGGTTCGGCGGCAGCTCCGTCTCATTGACGCCCAGGAAGATGTACCGGCTCAGATTCGGAATCACCTCGAAGCCCTTCATGTACCAGTCCTCCAGCAGAAGGCCCCACCCGTCGTCCATCGAGATCGTCAGGCTTGAGTTCGTCGCCGCGTCCGCATACGTGCCGACAATCTCCTTCCTCGCGTCATCCTTTGCGGCCTCGTCCAGGGCCTTGATCAGCGGCGGGAGCAGGTCGTTCAACTTGAGCTGGGTGTACGAGAACAGGCCCCCGCCAACCTCGGGGCCCGCAACTAGCACCGACACGGTGATGTCGTACTCCGGGACCACGGCGAAAACGGAGTGGTAGCTGATGAGGTCGCCGCCCTTGGTGTACAGCTCGACGAGCCGCCCGTCCGCCGTGAGGTTGTCCGAGACGATGCCCTCCCACGGCTTGCCGACGAAGCTGCCGGGTGCCGACGTAAAGCTCGAGGGCTTGAACCACCGACGGGTCTTTGCCGGGCTGAGGAGCCTGTTTTGGAGGATCGCGTCGCCAAAGTTCAGCATGTCGGCTGTGCTGGAGTACATCCCACCGGCTCTGCATCGTCAGGTCAGCTCATCTCTGGAGGCCAGGTTGTTCATGGGGCATACTCACGGGTCAAAAACACCCAGGGGGTGTTTGTAGTATGTGTCGTTTGCGGGGATGAACAGCGTCTCCAGGTTCTCCGGGAGCTTGCCGTATGTCGTATTGCCCATCCCGGCGGGACCCAGGATGGACTCGAACAGTACCTCTTCCAACGTCTTGTTCGTGGCTCCCTCGACAACGAGTCCCACAAAGGTCGTGCCAAGGTTTGAGTAGACCGGCGACTGGTAGGCGGGGTAGATTGGGGGTCGGCGATCTTTCATCACGCTCAGGAACTCTGCAACATGTTAGACCATGCTCTCGCGAGAATCCGGCAAGGACGGCGTTTGTCCTCTTTCGTAACACACCTTCTCTGGTGCAAGCTGGAACATCCATGAAGCCTCCACACGTCGGCTTATCCTCCTCAGACACGGGAGGCAATCCAAGAGCCTCCCAGTCCCCGGGATACGCTGCGCCATCTGTCGTCACTATCAACCTTGTCAGCTCAAATCTTACTCGCGACCTCTTCTCAAAGGTCGCGTCACAGGAACCGCTTACTCTCGCCCGAGATGCCGCCAATGTGCACAGCAGCAGCCTCGACAGTAATCTCCTCCCAGTCATGATAATCCAACGCCCCTTTGGGCGCGTCCCTGAGCTCCGGGATGAACTTGGCCACGGAATCCTCCCACCCGATCACATCCCCCTTCTGCAGCGCCGCCAGCACCGTGAACAGCTTACTCACGCTCGCGAGCCGGTACACGGTGTGCTTGTCGACGACCTGCGCGCCCAGCTGGTCGCGGTCCCGCGGCGTGAAGTGGAAGTCCACCAGCGGCTCGTCCTCGAGCGCGGACTTCACCCCGATGGAGACAGCGGAGCCGTTGAAGGTCGCGGTCTCGGCCTCGAGGGCCGCGATGAAGGCGGACACGGCGGCGCGGACGGAGGGGTGCGTGCTGGGGGATTTGGCCTTGGGAAGGACGGCGCCGAGGGGGGGCATTGGTAGGGTGTTGCCGCTGTAAGTGCCGCGAGGGTGGCCGTGGCCACGAGGGTGAGCGAGGAGCGCATGGCTGGGTCGGTTGGTTGGTGATGTCTTGGCTTTGGTTAGCTGTCAGATCTCCGGATTTTGTCGGGTTGCATTGCTGAGGAAAGACCCTGCTAGCTTGTCACTCACCACCGCTTTCAAGATCACGCAGAGGGCAATCTTTCCGCGTTGGAGAGCCTGATAGCGTTGTCTCGAGCTCCCGACGACACGACTTATATAGTCTCCGCCCTGCGCTCCACGGGCTCAGATACCGGATGCTACAGGACCTTCCGCACACAGCATGGTGCGTCTGACAGATCAACACCTGCCTGTCGCGTCGTACGAGATTGGATCCGAACCCCTATCGAGCTGCGCCGGCCCCCGTAACGTCAGCCGAATCCCACGGTACCCGGGCGTGCGGGCAGAAACGTCACCGGCTTTCAGGCCCAATACTGTGATAATACGAGGATACACACTGCCACCTGCCCACAACGCGTGCGACAGCTACGTTGTTGCCAAGAAATTCGACTCCAAGGACAATAGATAGCGCTAAACGTGACTTCGCTCTGGATGCCTTCACCTCCTCATGAGCGGCGTCTTCACTTGCCATGCCGTAACGAAATCCCCGTAGGATCAGTCCGTCTCCCCAGTCCAAGGCCTTTCCGAAGAGCCAGGGCTTTTACATACTCGCCATTGGCCACATCGGTCACGTACTCAAACTTCCAATCGTGTGATGACTTTCGCCAGCCACAGCCTCGTACGCGATGACGACGAGGGGGCCGATGCCTCGAAAACCACCACTCCACGCGGCAAACAGTTCCCACAGGGCCTCCTTGCACGCCGAGACCCCTTTTCGCTCGTGTCTGCAGTCCACGGTGACTGCTGACGACTGTTCCCCTGTGAACAGCAACGCCCGTTGCGAGGGGGGGCGTAAGCGTGGGGAAGTGAGACCTTGCGCTCTCGATCATGGAATATTGCATGGAAAAAGAGACCAAATGCACGACGAATGTATTGCGGCATGGCTCGGGGAACAGGGCGGGTGCAGGAGACACGGCAACCTTCGAGAACAAATGTGTCCCTGCCCCTGCAGGTTCATGGTGCTTAGAACTACCCCATTGGAGATTGATGCAGGTCTTGGCGGGCAGAAGCGTATCGCAGGCTCGTAATCACCTTCCCTGCCGATCCAGGGGAGACGTCATGACAAAACGACTGTGGACTGGATAGGAGCCCCAATGTGTCCTTGTTCGAGGCGCTTCACCTGGCTCGCAGAAGTGTTCAAAAATATGTCAACGTGGGCAATCATGATATTCCTCATCTGTGAGGACTTCGTATCCCGAAGCTGCCCCGCCGTTGCTACAGCAGAAGAAAAAGAAAAAAATATTTCGATAGAGAACAACAGACAAGAACGGGAAGAAACGTAGACATCCTGGCCGTGGCCTAAGACTGACTTATACAACCATCCGCCGCCCGCCGCCCGCCGCCCGCCAGTCCCCCTGCTTTCCAACGCGCGCAAGAAACAACCTTAAAACCCCCTTCCATGATTCACATTGACCTAGAACGCCTTACGGTCCACGCAGCTTGCTTGCGTATCCACAACCTCTTTCTCAATTGGGAAATGTCCGTCCAGAGGTGGGAGAAGTGGAAAGGAGTGGGCCGGAAGCCCGTCATCTGTCCAATCATAAGAAACATATGGTGCCTCTCTCATTAATCGTCATGCCCTTCACACACAACCTATTCAGCCCTACTTCTCCATGTGTCCATCATTAAGGAGCATCTCCATAACAACCTGTACGCCATGCTGCTCAGGGTGGCTCATCGAGATCTTGACTGTCCCCTTTGAATCCTCTCCAGCGGGGGTCTGGCCGCCCAACCAGTTCTGGGTGTTCGAAGAGTTACCGCCCGTGGGGCCTCTGACGCCAAAGTCGAGGCATTTCACGTCCCGGCCGGCGATGATCTGTCGGAGGCGGCCGTTCTCGGCGTTTCGTACCTCAACGTAGTCTCCGTTGAAGAGGAGGAGGTACTGGCCGTACATGGTAGCGCTTGTAGCCTTCTTCTGCTTGCCCGAGTACTCCATAATCAGAGTGCGGCTCACGTCGCCGTGTTTATCGACGTACACGGCGCAATCCTCGTATGCAAGCAAGAACTCCTGGTCGTTCAGCTTGAACATGCCCAGCGGTCTCTGATCCCGTATCCGACTAGCAATGTTGGCAATGGCAGGCTGCTTCAGGTCGGGGATCGACATTGTCTGCTTCTTGTCGAGGGTAAGCAATTCGAAGCCCTTCGCTGTAGATACCGCGATGTAGCTCTGGAAGAGGTTGAGTGAATAGCATTCTGTCGGAAGGTAGAACTCGTCGTAGTCGCGGAAGGAGTCGGTACTGCCTCCCAGCCCCTTGCGGCCACCGAATATCCTGGGTCTCTTTTCAGTTGCCTTTTGAAAGACGGGTTCGAGGACCTTGAAGGTGTTGTGCATGCCTTCTTTCCTTTTGAAAAAGACCAACATGCGCTCCTTCATGCGTGCGGTGGCAAAGAAAGCAACGTCCTTGGCCAACCTCTGCGGCGCTCGTCTCGGGTTGTCGTGGGCTGGGGCAGGGAAATTCGATACTGGGGCGACCACATCCAATGGGTAAGCGACAAGAGATCGGTCTGCAATGATAAGGCAGACAGAGAACTCTTCGAGGACGGCTATTTGCGTCACTCTCGTTGTTTGCACGCTCTGTACAGTGTTAGCAACCAGTTCTGCTGGATATCATGGGTTGCACTGTGGCTTACCTTCATCCAACCGCGGGGATTTGTGGCATCCGAGATGAACACGCCGTAGTCCGTGCCAATGGCAATGATAGACTTGCCGAACGCATTGAAGCCACAGGCGCAGTTGACTTGTGCCCTGCATACCGGAGCTGGCCCTCTGCCGGGCCCGTAGACTTCCTCGATCTCACGGACTGCTCGATCGAGAGGGGTGCCCCGGATAGGAACGCCGGGTTGCCTGCCGACAGCTGATGCCGCGTCATAAACGAACGCACTGTCTGCCAGAACACGAAGGCGGAAGGGCTCAGCATTTTGAGAGAAAAGTGCCTTCGCGTGCCTCGTCTTGGCCTCAATGATCTTCTCGACCCATTCCGCGCGGCTCTGGGCCGATGTGGCGTACAACGTGTACGTTTCGTGGCCCAGATGCTTGATCTTGAAAGGATAGAGAATCTTGCCCTCGGGATCGTTTGACATGGTCGGCGTAAGCCTAGCCGCCGAAGACGAGGCTACCGAGGAACTGGTTGCAACGTGCTCCAACCCGGGACGCTCGGCGCCGTTGGTGGTGACCTTGTTCAGTCTGGTGTCTGAACCTCCTCCAGTGGTCCGGGCCAAGGGGGCAGTTATGCCCTTCTGCTTTGAGATGGGGTCATCGTTCATGCTGTCAAGGAATAGTAGAGGCATTGGGATGGGCTGAAAGGTTAGCATGCAATCGGCTCTGGGATTTCAGAGTAACTCACCTCTTTCGAAACATCATACTTCTTCTCTCCTCTGACGTCTTTGGGACTCACTACCTTTGCAAGGATGAAGTAGTGATCAAACAGCAAAGCATGCGTGTCAACCCATCTGACACCCTTAGAACCCATTCTCTGCAAATCGCCCTGCTTAATAAGTTCTCTGCCGAGGTGGTCGAGGTTGAGTACTGAGTGAAAGCCTGGCCTAAGGACGAGCATGTTGTTGAGCTCCATCATTTCTACCTTCTTCTGCATCTCAGCGACCTTGGTGTCACATTCCATGGTGACGTTGCGAATCTCTGCGATTGCCCTTGCCAAGTTGGCTTTCTCTTCGTCGTCGCGAAGAGTCTTCTTCTCGACAGTTTCGAGCAGGAGAGAGTACCGCTGTAACCGCGTGATGGGGGTCTTGAGGAAATGTTGCCACCCCAGTCGCTCAGAGCGCTTGTGCCTCATGACTTGCTCGAGAAAGTTGCGGAAGAGAAGATTGCGATCGGACTCTTTGCGCACCATGTACTCTGCATAGGGAAATTGGGATGCATAATCAATGTAAACATCCTTGGCCTTTCGAATCCATTCGCGAAAGAGGTCGGAAAAGCCGGTGATCCACGGTCCTTGCTCCTGCTGACGGTACTTCAGCTGCGCCAACAGGTTGTCCTTGTTGACGAGTTGAACAGCATCAGCCTTGCCGAACACAACCAGAAGGAACTTATCGATCTTGTTGGGCGGGATGATGGGGGGCTGGCTGTTCCGCAGGTGGTCTCGGTACAATACCCGTAGAACCTCGAGCTGGTTGACGAAGTACTCCTCGCTGTTCACGATTTCATGCAAGACGTGCTGGCGCTCAATTTCCTTCTTCGGCTTCTCAGCGAGTTCGGCTTCTTGAATCTTGTAGTGCACGTTCCAGTCCGCTGGCTTGACTTCTTCAAGAAGCATCTCATCCAGATTGGCTTTCTTCAGCGTCCTCATGCATTGGTGTGAGTAGCAGCGCCCTGACTGCGAGTCATCCTCGTGAAGCTTCGGTGCATAGCAACCAGAGCCCGTCAGCTGCGGCAAGACTCCAGACACAGTGCCGTTGCCGAACTTGACCCATTCCTCCTCGGGGACGAGAACTCCAGCGTCCAACATCAATTGCGACACCCGAGCACTGAGAAGCTCAGCGTCAGCAACGTTGATGGTGGGGACTTTGGCGGTAAACAGTTTGAGCAGTGCTTCCTCAACCGTCTTTTGTTTCAGATCCGGTTCGCCGTCAGCCATCTCGCGGATCCATGCCGCGATTCCACTCAAAGCCCACGGCTCAGAGCACCTTCTGAGGTCACCAGACGTGAGTTTGGACGGGACAAACTTCCTCTTCCGACCACTAGGCAGCGTGATCATGTCATACGTCATTGATGACGGCGTTCCAGACTCATAGCCGTCGTACGGCAATCCGTTTTGGGCCGCAAGCTGCTGCTGTTGCGTCTGGTATTTGGCCATCTTCCTCCGCTCTTCCGCCGCGTCTGTCCGTGACCGAACCGGCGCTTGAACCTGGGGCGTGTGGCTGTGACTCGATAAAGATATGGACCGCTCTGGGAAGGGGGAGTTGAGACCCGTTGAGCCACCGTAGTAGTCAGAGCCGCCATCATGAAGCGTCCGAGATTCGGTGCTGAGGGAGTGTGAATGGTAACTGCGGGTAGTGGGGTGGACAGAGAGGAGAGAGCTTGAGTCGCTGCCCGGGCCTGGAGGGAGGGCTGGAAGCGGCCGGTTCGACAATCCGGGATGGTAGAAGATGTCCGGGTAATCCTCTTTATAGGGCGACTCGCTGCCACTTTGTTTCGAGTGCAGAGAGGCTGGCTCATCGCCTTCATCGAAGCTCAACCGGTGAGCAGACGGAGCCTGCAAGCCACCAGTACCACCATAGTCAACTCCTGCATCTGCAAATGGGGATGCTCCTGCGTAGTCATTGGGGTTGGGTAGCGGCCGGGATCCGTCCTGGGTCGGCACCTCGTTGCCGTAAGCTAGGTTTCCGGCATAACCACCAGCGAGTGCACCCAAATCCATGCCTCCATAGTCGGTACCGTCACTCTGCTCCTCAGGAGGAGGTGGAAGGGGATTGGAGGTGACTGGCAGATCGTGCGGAATAAAAGGCAAGCTGCTGAATCTCCTGTCGTCCAGTTCCGCCTGCTGCATGGCCAAAACCCCCGCAGTTCCTTCTGGATCGTCGTCATCATCGTCGTAATCAAAGGTAGGAACCGGAGTTCTATTGACGTTGGACGCAGCCGTGGATTGCGCCATGTTGGTGCTGGCTAGGTCCGAGTTGTATCGTCGTAGTCCTTGCAATTCGTCGTCGGAGAACTGTCCACCATTGATCGGGAGAGGACGATGCCGGCCGCCCAACTCAGCTTCAATGTCTTGTATGATATTGTCCTGCAGCTGGGCTTGGTCCTCGTCTGTGGGGGTGATGGCACTCGGATCCCAGGTGGGCTCTCCCATAGGCCGGCTGGGCAGAGGGGCGTTGGTGGGATGTCGCTGCAAGCCGGGCGAGTGCTGCTGTTGGATCTGCGGCGACGAAATCGGTGATGCCACCGAGTCGGATCGTGTCGATCTGCTGTAAAAGGACGACGGATCAGTATAACCCGGCCCGACGGGCATAGACGACTGAATCGGGTACGGCGTCTGCAAGTCGTCCGATGGGTATGGCGCTGCGGAACTGGTACCGTTCGTTGGGTACGAGTTGTAGCTATTGTTGTAGGATTGAGAGTACGATGATTCGTAGGCTGGCGCTGGTGAAGTTGCCGAGGGTGCCTGGGCAGACTGGAAAGTGGACGGGTACGAAGAAACAGGCGACTGGCCAAACCCCGACGAGGAGTGAGTGGTAGTCGGGGAGCCGTAGTTTTGGCCGTAGTTATTGTAGCCGGAATATGTCGGTTGCCGCTGAGGGGCTGTTGTGCCCGCGTAGGCAGCCGGGTTGTATGCCGCCGGCGTGTAGCTGGACGGGGCAGGAGCCGTGTATGAGGTCGGCGAAGTTGCGGATCCATACCGGCTCGAAGGAGCTGGATGGTATGGCAAAGATGTCGAGGCTGTCGACGGCGTCCGCGCAAATGCCTGGGGGTTGTAGCTGGAGTGAGAAGATGTGGGGGGTGACGAGGCTTGATACTGGTGCTGGTAGCCGGAGAGCGCATTGTTGTTGGAGCCGTAGCTATGGCGCCCCCCAGAATGACTCGAGCCAGTCGGGCTCGTCAAGAAGAGTTCGTCCTCGCCCCTCGAACCAGACTGGTGATGGCCTCGGGCCTGCGCGCGACTCTGGTCGAACATGGCGGCGTCATCGCCGTTGTTGAAACTCGGACGTCGGCCGAGGTAAGCAGACTGGTCTTGCGGGTGTTCAGGCGTGGGGTATTGCACGGGAGGAATATGACCGTAACGGCGCTGGCCGTCGCCTCTAAAAGACATGGCGATCGCGAAGGATGGTGGCAGCGACCGCGACAGCGACGTCGAGACGAGTCCTTGAAGTCAGCCTCTCCCACGGGCTGCTATGTCGACCTGAACAGGATGCCGGCGAAGGTCGATTGCATCTGTTCGTGGCAAGGTCGATCGAAGTTATTGCTCGCTGGACCGTGCGGCTCGTGAATCGACGGTTTGTTCGGGTATGCGCCAGAGAGCGAATCGTCGCAGGTTTGGAGATGGTGCTTGATGAAGAGTTGAAGTTGCCGTTGGCCGGTCGTTCGTCCGGGTGGTCGCGGGGTGAGCCTCGTGTGTGGTGGTGGTTATGTGCTGCGCTGTGGTGCGGCGCAGGCGCAGGCGGGCGTAGTAGGACTGACGTCTTTGGGTTGCCCTCTGGGCAGTGATGTGCGGCGAGGGCGAGTTGCAGCAGGTCGTTGGGCTGATCGGCCTAGGACTGACATGCAAGGCAGCCGTTGTCGCGCGACAGGCAGGGAGCTGAGGACTCGGGGCAGTCGTCAGGCGCAGAGGAGCAGTGCGACTTTGGGAAGACAGTCCTGTGTAGAACTTTGGGTGCTGCCAATGTGCCCTCCGGTTTGGGGTGAAGGACGAAGGAGAGGCAGCGATGGCACTGTGGGTGCAGTGCAGCGCGGTGCGGTGCGGTGCGTTGTGCCAGTCGGAGAGAGCGAAACCAAGCCACAAGACCGGGGCTGGAGAGTCGTCACAGCAAGTCGCAAAGTCAGAGGTTGTCGGGTTTGGCTTGGGGCTGGCGGTGCCGCGCAGTGCAGACGTGGACACGACTTGCGAGTCCCGAGGTGAGGTCCGAGGTTTGTCTCCAAGGATGGTGCCAGACAATACGGGGTCTTTGCTCTGGTTGTGTCTCTGGCGCTGTCTCTGGGCCTTGTTGCTTTTCGCAGGCTGGGGAGCTCGAGTCGCACACAGTGGCCGCGTTCGTCGTGCGTGTTTGCGCGCTCACACGCTCTCAATGTCTGGCGCCGTCGGAACTGGAGGGAACGGGCGGCTAGGTGCAATGCTCGGTAGGGCGAACAGACGTCTCTTTTTCGCAGGTCAGACGACGAGTTGCGGTGGTCTCGTGTCGGGTCAAGTCGAGGTGGAAGAAAAGAGAGACACCACACCTCACGTTCTTTTTTCCCTCGTCGCTAATGATGGATTAGGTCGGTGAAAGAAAGGTAGGTCAGGTACCAGATGCGAAGTTGTGGGTGTGGATGGTGGGAGGCGGACGGGGGAGCGGCGCGCCGGGGTCAAAACTTGAGGCACCAACGGGAACACACAGCAAAGGAAACTGGTCCAGTGAGGCATTAGGCCAGGTAGGTGCCCTGTAAACTGGCCGCCTCTCGTGGTGAGCGTCCAGCGAGGAAGAGATTGAAGCTGGGCCGAACACAGTCTTGGCTTGGCCGCACCAGCATGAACTGGGACGGGGAGAATGGGGAAGACAAGATGAGCGACGACGCTGGCACTCCCCCAAACGATGTACCTGCAGGGCAGGCGATGTATGGCAAGGTACATCGGCCGCTGGTCAGGATGTACCGGGCTGACTTTGATTGATATGTCCAATTAAGGTGCGGGTACGTACTATGTTGGGTCCCGTTCCTCGTCCCTGACAATGTTCTGATGAGGGGAGGGGGAGTGTGCTGTGCTGCACTGGGAAGGACCGACATGCTCGAGGCAGTTGTCCCACATGAAGGGTAAGAGAAGTGAAATACAGGCGGGGAAACTCAGACATCGGGCATCGGAAACCCCCTCCCCCCCATGTCTTGATGGTGTGAAGTCGTCTGATGTCAAACTTTACAGCACCTCAGATATCTTATTTGAGAGTGGTTCATTCCGGTTCCAGGATGAACGCACGAGGGTCTAAAGGCCAATGCTGCGCCGGCTCAAATACGCGTGATGTACCGAACCTACCAACTGCTGTATCGAATTGGACCGGCACCTGGTCGGGAACTGCGACCCAATCACGGAACCCCATATGTTTGATTTCCTGCGATATCACGCTCCCCCAAGCTAAGGTGCCGCTTTCCACTCAACTCTCTCTTGCAATCCCCAGCCATCAAGCACCAAATTCTGTCGCATTTTGCGTCCGCTGTGCTAACAACGTGCCGCAAGGCTCTCTTTTCCCCACACCCCATCGCGCCGGGTTCTTCTCCTCTTTTGAGCCTCGTATTTCGACTAACCGCACACTTGGGCTACACAACGGTTGAACCAACCCTGTCCAACGCCCTGGACGTGCGGAAAATTCCAACGATTCGGGGTCCCTGTGAGGTGGATATCAATCTATTAGCCAACTCCATCCTCGTATAGTCTCCTACAAACTCCGAGGGGGACCGTATCTGCGGCCCGCGGGAGCTCTGGTCACACCCCCAGCTTCATCACCCGTCGGTGGGAAACAAAAAAACAACGAGCACGCAATGCCCGGCCCATCCGCATTGTGTTCGCTCTCGTCTTTTATTGCTCCATCCCGGATCTTATTTGCGCTTAAGCATGGAGTCCAATTCAAGAAGACAATAGGCCGCGTTTCGGTAGACTGCAAATCGTGCATTCCAACGTCGGTCGGCACGCCCGAGACCCCCCTCTAAACCGAGGCTCGTCTTGGAATTTCTGCGAACATGGAAGACGGAGATTGCCATCATTTCTTACCACGTGTCCCACCGGGATCGATCTTGACCCGCGCGCTGCGGAGCCATGCCCGTCGCTGTCTCACATATTGCCTTTGGCACCAACGCCTGCGGTAACGAAGCCGCATTCATTGGGAACAGCATCGTTTTCGGGTCAATTCCCTGTCCTGTTTTCTACCTGCAAAGGCCGATGACCCCCTAACTGCAACAAGAAACCCGCGAAGTCGGAATTTCATATCACGCTACGATCCGGACCATACACTAAAAGCTCTATCCGTAGGGCTGACTGCGTCTAGAGGGCACGAAGCCGTCGTGGGATTGGTCTCCGCACTTGTCAGCATTCCTGGACGGTCAGATGCCAAACATGACTGGTCAGTCGGTTCGTCCTCATGCAGGAGGCGTGTCGAGGACTTTCTATGCCTCAAGGCTGTTCCAATTATTTGCTCTTCTGCGTCTCCGGATGATCTTATTCTGAAGTGCTGCGATACGAATCAGTCGAATCAGTCGAGTGCTACCCAGGGATCTGCAAACCAGATGTCGAGGTTGCTTTAGACCTGGTGCGGAAGTTTAAGCTGACTTGCAGCGATCAATGGCTGTCACCACTGACCCGAGTCTACTTACGTTCACTGACAGGGTTGTGAGCACTTGCGACGTCAATCGGCTCCCTCTGGACAAGCATCACGCAGGATGCTGCTGGACTTGGCGGTCCAGATGTTGCAAAGCTGGCATCTCAACAATCATTCAGCTACGGTCATGACTTCTAAGACGCTAGATCTATATCTTCGGCATGAGCCCTTGCGACTGCCCCGCCAAATGTTCAAATGGCCAGAGCTTCGTGCTAGTGCCGATTGTGCGTACAGTGCATAGTGACGAGAATGGCGGAAGCTCTCGATAGGAGGTAGCTTTATCGATCCGATCCGGGTATTTACTGGGTTGCTCCCCGCCGTACCGGACACTGCGGCGTCTCTCGTGTCATTGATCAAGCGTAAATGCTTCCTGCGTATACTGTCCCGCGCATAATCATCCCAAGCTGTGGTCTTTCGCTTGCCGGACTGGAGATGGACCATAAGAGTTGAGAGGCCTGCCATGCTTTGCTAATTGCTTGTCAGGCCAGTCACGGCAGTTTCAAACCATGAGCTGCAGTTGCTGACGATTCTGCTGACTCTGCCGTGCTGCCGTACGGCAATCGCGAAGCGAATCCGCCGATTCAAGCCACAATCGGCCAGGGAGTTGTTAGTGAGGGGTTGCCCAGCGAAATAGGGACCCCGCGCGCGCCGTGCTAAGGCTGGCCGACCATCGGCTCTTCCCTGGCGCCAGTGGGTGACGATTCCGTCCTGAGCGGCTCCTAACGCGGAGTTGAGGCAGCAGAGCAACTGGCCTGCTCATGTCGCGTTGCATCCGCCCATTTGTAAGCGTTTCGAATGCTACGAGGACAATAAGCCAACCAGCTGCGGCCGAAGCTCAACCCGAGCCCACTTCAGTCAAGATGACGGCGATGAGATGATGCTCGAGCGGGGCAGAGGCCTTCCCCCACCATCCAAGCGCAAGCTGGCGTGCTGCTGTCCAGTCAGTCCTCAGAACCCGAGCTGGCACGGAGAATAGGAGGGGGAGATACGGACTTAGGAGTAAGATCCGTGGGCGAGGAAGGACGCTGGGCGAGTGGGAAAGCGAGGCGAGGCGAGCTTCTGGTACTCGGAATTCCGAATTGGGCCACTTCTTCGGCCACAGAGTTTGTGCAAGCTTGTGCCGTGCCTGCCTTTGTGTTGTGTCCTTGTGTGCGTCCCTTCCTCTTCCTGGTGGTCCCTCCCCAATCCCAAAAGACTCCATAAGGTACTTCCGCCTTCTTCCCCTCTTTACACCTTAACCTTCGTCATTCTTCTCCTCAACAACTGTCGATTGAGCAACAACCTCACGCTACAACAAACCAATTCAACCCAAAACCAAGACAAAAATCATTCAAAATGGTCAAGGCTGGTAAGTACAACTCTTTATATACCGGGATCCCAGCTCCGTCGCCCTAGTGCAGAGCCGCAGCGCTGGGGATGGAGGGGTAAACGCAGTCCAACCATCCAATTTGCGCTGGATTGAGCGGGTTTTTTTGTATGAGGTGGGAGAGAGAGCAAACACCCTGATGGCTCTGCGGCATGCCACGACTGGGAGCAGCTTCCTGCTGGCCAATCTTCAAGCTCGACCGACTCCATCCTCGTGTCCCTTGCCTCGCAGCTCCCGACCTGTTTGGTCCAAGCCGAGATGGTTTCCGTCGTTCCCGTCGTGGGGAAGCCTGGGATGTTCTGTTCGAGGGGGTGTGGAAGAGAGGTGTCCAGCAAGGAATGAAGAACGAAGATCAGTCAGTTGCTAACCTGCTACTGTAGTCGCTGTCGTCCGTGGTGACTCCAAGGTCACCGGCTCCGTCGTCTTCGAGCAGGAGTCCGAGTCCGCTCCCACCAAGATCACCTGGGACATCACCGGTAACGACGCCAACGCCAAGCGTGGCATGCACATCCACACCTTTGGTGACAACACCAACGGCTGCACTTCTGCCGGCCCTCACTGTAAGTTCCTCCCCGAGAACCCGAGCTCTGCCGCAGGGGAAGGGGGTTAATGAGGAGGTTGCTGACCACGGAGCAATGCAGTCAACCCCCACAACAAGGGTCACGGCGCCCCCGAAGACGAGGACCGCCACGTCGGTGACCTTGGCAACATTGAGACCGATGCTCAGGGCAACTCCAAGGGCACCGTCACCGACAAGCACGTCAAGCTGATCGGCCCCGAGAGCGTCATCGGCCGCACCGTCGTTGTCCACGGCGGCACCGACGACCTCGGCAAGGGCCAGAACGAGGAGTCCAAGAAGACTGGCAACGCCGGTCCCCGCCCCGCCTGCGGTAAGTACTCGCGGTTACCATATATAAAACAACAAGAAGTCTAACAAGTAACTAGGTGTCATTGGTATCTCCAACTAAGTTTTTGGTTCCCAAGGTAGCTGTTGTCTGGGACGGACTGCGGCCCGAGGCGGGGTTATCGAGTTAGGCGTCCTCGAAAGCTGCTACATCCAAGCGATAAGCCATCGTTGATGGATTATGACAATTTGATAGTGTACTCGAACTCGAGCTTCAGTTCAGGCTCTGCATAACAAACAAAAAAATTTCCGTACCTGCTGTTCTCGTGATATCATGAAGCATTGAATCTTTGGGTTTTCCAAGTAGATTGTCAATGGCGATGGTGGTGGGGCCTGGTCCTTGCACTGTGAGGGGTAGGAGATGACGTGAACAGCTGTTGAACTGGCATCACATAAGCGGGTGCGTTTGCTCTCCTACCATAGTGCTTGGTCACCGGCGAGACTTCATACTGCGTGTAACGCATCCGATGGACTGATTGAGCCATGTGTGATAGAACTGTGTATATATCTGCGCGCCCAGGCGGCTAGTCTGCGGGTATCCTTTGTTAGTTGTTGCCTCGGCCATTAAACGTTGCATTGTTGTCCTTCAGGCTTCACAGAGGAAGCTGTCCTTAGCTACCAAAGCCGCAGGTGCAACGCCTTACATAAGGTAGCTGCAACCCCGCTCTCGCTTAGCCACCCGCCGCCTACGACTGGCCAGCGGCGAGCTGCTACCCCTGCCTGCAGCCTCCGTGTGGTCCCTGAACCTCCTTTCCCCACACTTGCTTGCTCGAGACCGGGCGAAATTGAGGCAAGCTGTCAAAAAGGCGGTACGACTGTCGAACGTTCATCGAACAATCGCCTCTTGCTACTCTTTCCTCTCAACTCTCCCTTTCCCCCCGAAATCCCATCATCACATCCTCTCTCATTCCCTCCCGTATCCCTCCAATTCTACTGTAAGTCAAAGTATTTCCTTCATCACAATGGCTACCAAGGCATTGGCTTTCTGCCAAATGGCTTACGGGTAGCTGATGCCACTGCCCGAGGAAACTGCACCTATCCATGCAGCTTGCAGATACCCTAATCGCATGGTGCCTTTGTCTTCCAGTTGTATTTGCACAAGGAGTCACGGTTGGGCCAGCAGATGGTCAAAATACTTTCCAATCGCAAAGGTTTCGTTGCTTTTGCTTCTCCAAAAGTGTGAAAGCTATTGCTGCAGACTGTCTGAGACGGCAAGCCCGAGACACGGAACACTCAAACGGTCACCGCAAACAGCTCGACACGGACGGCGCGCTGACTTGTACAGTTTATCTTCTTCTAGACACCCAGTCGCTCATTGATCCTCCATCATGTCGAAGCCCTTCTTCGCCAAGGTCAAGAGCGTGCTGAGCGGCGACACCCTCATCCTGACCGCTCCCAACAACCCGAAAGCCGAAAAGACCTTCTCCCTCGCATACGTTGGCGCCCCTCGTCTGAACAAGGAGGGCGACGAGCCCTTCGCTTTCCAATCGAGAGAATACCTCAGAGAACTCGTCGTTGGCAAGCAAATCCAATGCACAGTAGCCTACACCGTGCCTTCCGGCCGTGAGTTTGGCACTGCCCTGCTCTCCAAGGACGGCCCCTCCCTGCCCGACGAAGCTGTCAAGGCTGGGTGGCTCAAGGTTAGGGAAGATGCTGGCCGCAAGGAAGACGACGAGGCGATTCTGCAGCGTCTCGACAACCTGCGCAGCCTGGAAACCGAGGCCAAGAACGCCGGCAAGGGTCTGTGGTCCGACAAGGGCGGCAACATTGAGGTTCAGAATGACCTCGGCGGTCCTCAGTTTATGAACGAGTGGAAGGGCAAGACCGTCGATGGAATTGTCGAGCGGGTCCTTAGTGGCGATCGTCTGCTCGTGCGACTTCTGCTTTCGGATAAGAAGCACGTGCAGGTCATGACGCTCCTCGCCGGAATCCGTACGCCGACAACCGAGCGGACGATACAGTCCACCGGCCAGACCCAGCCCGCCGAAGAGTTTGGAAACGAGGCCAAGTCATTCGTCGAGGAGAGACTGCTACAGCGCCGCGTAAAGGTCGATATCGTTGGCGCCAGCGCCCAGGGACAGCTGGTTGCCGCCATCATCCACCCCAACGGCAACAAGAACATTGCCGAGTTCCTCCTGAGCGAGGGTCTTGCGAGATGTAACGACTTCCACTCGACCATGCTCGGTGAGAAGATGGCCAGTCTCCGTGCTGCTGAGAAGACAGCCCAGGGCAAGAAGCTGCGCCTGCATCAACACCACGTCGCAAAGGCTGATGCCTCGTCTTCCGACATGGTCGTCGCCAAGGTCATCGGCGCGGACACCATCATTGTTCGCAACAAGGCCGGCACCAATGAGAAGAGAATCAACTTGAGCAGTGTCCGCGGTCCCCGCACTAACGAACCCTCCGAGGCCCCTTACAAAGATGAGGCGAAGGAATTCCTGCGCAAGAAAATCATCGGAAAGCACGTCCGCATCAGCATCGACGGTTCCAAGCCTGCTACAGAAGGTTTTGAGGCCCGTGAAGTTGCCACGGTGACTGAGAAGGGCAAGAACATCGGGCTGCTTTTGGTCGAGGAGGGTTACGCTTCCGTCATCCGCCACCGCAAGGACGACACTGACCGCTCGCCTAACTACGATGAGCTGCTCGCTGCTCAGGAGAAGGCCAAGGAGGAGAAGAAGGGTATCTGGTCTGGCAAAGCGCCCAAGATCAAGCAATTCGTCGACGTTTCCGAATCTCAACAAAAGGCAAAGATCCAGCTCGGTACCCTGTCCAGGCAGAAGAAGGTGCCCGCCGTGGTCGACTTTGTCAAGTCTGGTTCTCGTTTCACCCTCTTGATTCCTCGCGAGGGTGTCAAGCTCACTCTGGTTCTGGGCGGCATCCGTGCGCCTCGTGCCCCGGGCCCTCGCGGCGAGAAGGGCGAGGAGTTCGGCCAGGAGGCCATTGACCTCGCCAACCGCCGCTGCAACCAGCGCGATGTTGAGGTAGACATTTACGACATTGACAAGGTCGGTGGATTCATCGGTGACTTGTATATCAACCGTGAGAACTTCGCCAAGCTGCTTGTCGAGGAAGGCCTTGCCTCCGTCCACGCCTACTCCGCTGAGAAGTCTGGTAACGCTACCGAGCTGTTTGCAGCCGAGAAGAAGGCCAAGGAGGGCCGCAAGGGTCTCTGGCACAGCTGGGACCCGTCACAGGAGGAGGAGGAGGAGACGGCGCCCGCCGAGACCACAACCAACGATACCCCTGAGGCTTACGAGAACAAGCCCAAGGACTACCGGGACGTGGTCATCACCAACATTGATGGCAACGGCAAGATCAAGATTCAGGAAATCGGCAAGGGCACTGCTGCACTGACGACGCTCATGAACGAGTTCAAGAAGTTCCATCTGGACTCCAAGAACAGCAAGCCTGTTGGCGATGCGCCCAAGGCCGGCGACTACGTGGCCGCCCAATTCTCCGCCGATGGCCAGTGGTACAGAGCCCGCATTCGGTCCAACGACCGCGCCGCCAAGGTGGCCGAGGTCGTCTATGTCGACTACGGCAACTCGGAGAAGCAGCCTTGGTCCAAGCTGAGACCGCTGGACCAACCTCAATTCACCGTCCAGAAGCTCAAGGCGCAGGCCATTGACGCCTCTTTGTCATTCCTGCAGCTGCCTACGGCGCCCGAATACTTCTCCGAGTCCATTGCCTTCATCGCTGAGCTGACCGAGGGCAAAGAGCTGGTTGCCAGCTTCGACTTCGTCGACAACAAGGAGGGCGTCAGCTACATCACGCTCTTCGACTACAACGCAAGTGACAAGAAGCCGGGCCCGAACGACTCCATCAACAAGGAGATTGTTGCCAATGGCCAGGCCATGGTTCCCAAGAAGCTTAAGGCCTGGGAGCGTAGCAGCCAGCACGCTGCTTACCTGAAGCACCTTAAGGAGGTCGAAGCCAAGGCGAAGGAGGAGAGACTCGGCATGTGGGAGTACGGTGATATCACCGAGGACTAAGGAAAGCGAATGATTATGAGCAGGATGGGGAAATGTCTTTAGGGGCGGTTCAGGAAAAAGTCACTACATAATTCGCAGTAGCCTTGCATGAATCAACAGGCGGCATGAGGCCTTATCAGGTTGGCCTAGGCATTTTTCTTGTGATCTCAACGATGATGGCGTTCAATGAGAATCTATGGCGGGTTTCCTCGGAGGTGTTGCTGCAAGGTGGATTTCCGAGGGTGAGGAGAGCTTCGAGAGCCACGATTGGTCCTCGGAGTTTACGTAACGGAGGGGGGTCCCAGTGCCGTTGGTGGGCGGGATGGTCGGCCGGTCGGTTCAATGTCTCCCAAGGCCAGACAGAAAACAGGCCCTGGGGCAGTCCGGGGCGGAAGAGAGCGGTGCCACATTGACAGGCCTCCCTCCTATCGCGCGCTTCGTTCGGCTCGCGTAATGTAGATGCGCTGGGGTACGTTGCGTTGCGCGCGCGAGGGAGTGAGGCAGCGGTGGTGGGAGGCGGTGGAAGGTCAGAGAAGCATGAGAAGCACCGGGGACCGGAGTTTCCTGATTCGAGTGGGGGTTCTTCGAGTGTGGCTTTACGAGGGCGACTTCGGGGGTCGACTTGGCGGTTTGGAACGGGCCAGAAGGGTTGCCAAAGCTCGTCAGACATTGGCGCGGAACTACAGGCTTCTCACGATAACGGGCATTTTGCCCCTGGGTTATGCTCCGTAGGCCAATCCCAAAGCAAGAAAGTCATGGTACTGTCGCCAGAGTAAACGGTAAAGGCCCACGGTAGCCGAGGCGCAATCGGAGCGGCGTGCGGATCTGACGGATAAATATGAATGTGAAGGGGGTTCTAGAGCGACGCGATAGGATACGGGCGATTTGGGGATACAATGTGAGAGTTTTTGAGCCAATGGCGAGCGATGGCGAGCACGTGGTGGAAGGCGAGAAGCACGATGGTGTCTTTGTCCTGGGCTCTGGGGGAGCTGAGTCATAGCCGAGCGCGGATTCTGTAATGCTGCATTCTCATTTTGGTCATTTCCGGGTGAGTGAGAAGAGCCGGAAGCATGCTGGAGGTGTGAGACAAATCGGGGCCAAAGGCCTCGTCTCGAGGAGGGGGCGATGAGTGAGTGCCTGGGACCGAAGAGAACATGGCTCATATTCCCGAGGACGGACGGCCACTCCAGCGACCACAGTACGGTCGTGCCGGGACGGACGGACGGACAGCTGCGGCGACGGCGGCGTCGGCGATGGGTTGGACGTGGCCAAGCTTTCGTTTGTAAGGACGGCATCGCCTATCACCGAAACGAGATGCTGCTTGAGTCGGGCCTTTCCCGTTCACTCGTCAGGTCAGCAGTATTTCTCGCTTCTTCAAGCTTCCAGCCCGGATGCCTTGGTTTTTGTTGCCTGAGCGATTCAAGCGACTCGAGACTATCCCATCGCGATTCGCGACTGTTCGGCTCCGTTTTGTTATGGGGGCGTTACGTCGATGTTGGCCCGTGGGCAGCCTCGCAGACACGGGCAATGCCGCGATAGAGCGATTTTCTAGGGACCGAAACCCAGCCTTGGACCAAGCGATGAGGGTATTCGACAGGGTCTTGCGACACGAGCGGATCTTCAGCAACCCTTTGAGGCCAGAAGTTGCAACTTGTCAGCAACATTGCCAAACTGGCATCAACGAGGCGGTAGGTCGGCGGCCCACGGGTGCCCACGGAATACTGGGGGTATGACGCTGACTCTGGGTCATGGAGGGGCAAAAGGTCGACGGTGGAGAGGGGGGTCCTTACCTCCCTTTACGGATCGGGTCCCCTTCGGTGCAGCAGCCAGCACCAGCTACATAAAAAAAAAAGCAGCCTTACTCACGGTAGCCGCGACCGTCGACGTAATACCCCGCCAAACGGTGGGCAACTGGCTGACGGTGGCTCGTCGTCGGCGTTGCTTTCAACACGCCGGATGTTCCTTCACATGAGCAGAGCAGCATCACGAGATGAACCAACAACCTGCCAAAAAAGGCGTTCTTCGAGAAGACGGTGATCAGCGCTCTGGAAAATTGTTTATCTGTACGCAATGTGAAGCCAAGCGGGAATACCCATGAAGTCGACCGTGTTTCTGAAATGCCGGACGACAATTCGTCGCCATCACAACCTTGTAGATACCGTCGTCTTTCCCTGGCGGCGGTTTTATTTTACTCATGTACACGGACAGCAGCAACCGCCCCCCAGTGTGGGTCTAAAAAAGTGTCAGTGAGGTGAGGGACAAATGTTACCCCTCGTCCCAGGTGCAGCGCGCTTCCTCCTCAACAAAGATCCAAACTACTTCTATAACCTCACGTCCGCCCTTTTTCTTCCGTCCGCATCTTTCCTCCTCCTCTCTCCTTCCAAGTCAAACCCTCCTTGATACCACACACCAACCGCCACCATTCATCCATCATCCATCACAATGTCTACCTCTCTCGACCAGCTCAAGGCCACCGGCACCGTCGTTGTCAGCGACTCCGGCGACTTTGCCTGTCAGTCCACCCCGCCTCTCCTTCCCCTTCCCCCAAAATCTCTCATCCCGTTGCTGCTGTCTCTTTGCTGAGGCGTTCCGCCACCACCACAACCCAATCCATCGCCGACAGTTGACAATGGATTCACATCACGTCCCCATCGAAGAATGGACGGGAAGCTAACATGCCACCTTACAGCCATCGCCAAGTACAAGCCCCAGGATGCCACCACCAACCCCTCCCTCATTCTCGCCGCCTCCAAGAAGCCCGAGTACGCCAAGCTGATTGACGAGGCTGTCGCCTACGCCAAGAAGAAGGGCGGCTCTGTCGACGACCAGGTCGACGCTGCCCTCGACTCCCTCCTCGTTGAGTTCGGCAAGGAGATCCTCAAGGTCGTCCCCGGCAAGGTTTCCACCGAGGTTGACGCCCGCTTCTCCTTCGACACCAAGGCCTCCGTCGACAAGGCCCTGCACATCATTGACGTGCGTCTGCCCCGATCCTCTGACTGCTTACCGAAATACTGACAACCGCTCTAGCTGTACAAGGAGCAGGGCATCTCCAAGGACCGTGTCCTCATCAAGATCGCCTCCACCTGGGAGGGCATCAAGGCCGCTGAGATCCTCCAGCGCGACCACGGCATCAACACCAACCTGACCCTCATGTTCTCCATCACCCAGGCCATCGCCGCCGCCGAGGCCGGTGCCTACCTCATCTCCCCCTTCGTCGGCCGTATCCTCGACTGGTACAAGGCTGCCCACAAGAAGGAGTACACCAAGGAGGAGGACCCCGGTGTCAAGTCTGTCCAGACCATCTTCAACTACTACAAGAAGTACGGCTACAAGACCATTGTCATGGGTGCCTCTTTCCGCAACGTTGGCGAGATCACCGAGCTTGCCGGCTGTGACTACCTCACCATCTCCGTATGTCCCCTTCCAGACTCTTCACTTGGTCACCGTCACGCTAACACGTTGTCCAGCCCAACCTGCTCGAGGAGCTCCTCAACTCCGACGCCGCTGTCCCCAAGAAGCTTGACGCCACCGCGGCTCAGAGCCTCGACATTGAGAAGAAGTCGTACATCAACGACGAGCCCCTCTTCCGCTTCGACTTCAACGAGGAGCAGATGGCCGTCGAGAAGCTCCGCGAGGGTATCTCCAAGTTCGCCGCCGACGCCGTCACCCTCAAGGACATCATCAAGGCCAAGGTTCAGGCATAAATCGCTTGTAACGGGAAAAGGGAATCGGTGCGCCAGGCATTTTTGTGGAGGATATATCATGATGTGAGAATGACTTAATGAGATGGAACAAAAAACAAAACCCCATTATATACATACAGCACTTTCAAAAGTGAAAACGAGGCGCTGCATGAGAATCATCCTTTTTGTTTTTTGGAGGGAGGCAAAAAATTACAAAAGACCAGACTGCTTCGGTAGCAACAATCCATGAAATTAGTCTCCCAAAACCAGTCGCCCATTGTCCCAAAACGTGTGCAGGTGTTTATAAACAAGAGAAGAAAGACGCCGGTGCTATTATATGCTTCATTAAAGTAGTGTAGGTACGGGTTGCGTCCGTCTGGGTCGCGGCAACTAGGTTTGTACAGCAAAGGGCCCAGCAGTCGGACAAATGCCAACGGGGGGGTGTTGTGTGTATCTCTGTTTTCCTCCAAGGACGATTCGGCGTCTATTCGACCCATTCTGTTCCTTTTGTCGGCTTCCATTTCCATGTCGTTCTCCCGAAACACGGGGGAGCCAGTGTCCTTTTTTATATATGTGTGTATCATGAATCTCTCTCTCTCTCCCCTTTTCCCGTGCTCCTATGACCGAGGCTCCTGCCCCGTGCTCTTCTTGTGCTTCTTCGCCCTCTTGCCCTCGTCCTTGTCGCACTTGACGCTCTTGGTCACATGCGTGACGCCCTCGGCCGTGGCCTCGATGACGAGCGCGGTCAGCTCGCCGCCGTTGACGCAGCCCGAGTCGAGGCCGAAGGTGTACTTGTTGATGTTGAGCCCCTTTTTGGAGTCGTGGCCGTAGGCCACGGCGGTGCGCGGCTCGGCCTCGGGCAGCGCCTTCTGGTGGGCGTTCCAGGCCTTGGGCCAGCTGCTCGCGCCGTCGCGGCGGTCGGTGGGGATGGCGATCTTGCGGTCGCCGGGCTTGCGGCGGCGCTCGTGCTCGCGCTCGATCATGGTCTCGGTGACGCCCGGGGCGGCGGTGTGCGTCTTCTGGTACGCCTCGAGGACCTTCTTGGCCTCCTGCCGGCGGAGCTCCTCGCGCGGGTAGACGAGGCCGCGCATGTTCATGACGGCCCAGGGGTCCTGCTGCTTCAGGGCGAGGCCGGGGACGAGGCCCGCGTGCACGACGACGAGGTTGCCGAGGTTCTCGACGGTGCCGACGTCGAGGATCACGGGGAGGGTGGAGAGCCAGTCGAGGTGCTTGCGGGAGAGGGCGCGGGCGGTGGCGCGCTCCCTGGAGTCGCCGTGGGGGAAGATGGCGGGCTCGAGGTCGTCCTGCTCGGCTTCTTCGGCGGTCTCGGGGTCGGCGTTGTCGTTGCCGCCGGCAGCGGGCTCGGGCTCGGGCTCCGGCTGGTGCTCTGTCTCGGGGTCTTGGGGCTTCTGGCCCTCCGCCTTGGTCTCTTGGCCCCTCGCGGCGACGGGGTTCCCGTGGGCGTCCTCGTCGGCGACGTGCGTTGTCTTGATGCTCCTGTGGGCCAGCAGCACGCGGTCCTCGTGGTTGCCCCTCACGGCGGAGGCGCCGAGCCGCATGGCCAGGTCGATGACGCCCCTCGAGTCGGGGCCCTTGTTGATCATGTCGCCCGCCAGCACGAGGTGGTCGCCGCGCGAGGGGTCGAAGCGCAGCTCCGCCAGGAGCCTGTCGAGCGAGGCGCGCATGCCGTGGACGTCGCCGACGACGACGAGCCGGTGGCCCGGGTTCGCGCGCGAGGGGAGGTGGTGCCCCGGCAGGGAGGCGATGTGCACCGAGAGGTCGGTGAAGCCCGGGCGGGCGGCCGAGCCGTAGGACATGGGCGCGTCGGCGGGGGAGGGTTTCGGGGCGTCTTGCGCCGAGGGGCGGCGGCGGATGGAGAAGTCGAGGGAGGCGGCGATGCGGGTCGCCGCGAGGAAGATTGTGGTGAGGACGAAGAGCGCGGCGATGCAGACGACGCTGCGGCGCGGGCGGGCCGGGGCTGGGAACGTCATTGTGACGACTGGTTGGCGCGGGTGTGTGCGTGTGCGTCGTGGATGTGCGGTGATGCCTCGAGGGCCCTCCTTTCTCGTTCGGCGTGTTTGGCTCGGGAGGTTCGTTCGTGCGTGGTCGCCGGGTCGGGAGAGAAGGCGTCACCACTGATATGGCTGTTGAGCCGGTTACCGGAGACGTATGACGGGGTCGAGACGGGTTTCTTTGTTGAACTCTCTCGTGGTTGAGCTTCCCCCCGTGGTGGCGAGCCCAAGCTAAAGCGGTAACCTTCGTTTCGGAGATGGGGAGGGTTCGCGCGGGTGGCTGTCGATGTTTGGCTCGAAGGTTGGGATGGGACGGGACGGGACGTAGGTTTTGGTGGTGGCCGGCAGCTTTACAGAGTTCCCCGGGTTGCGAAAAAGTGTAGATGGGTCGTCTGCGTCGAGTCTCGTTTCCCTTATCGCAATCGCGTAAAGGGGGTGGATGCCGTCGTGGAGGGATGGGTCCGGGGCCAACCAGGATGTTCAGGGGTGTGAAAACTCTTGCCGGAGACCTTGCGTTTCTTCTCAGGTGTCACCGTGGAACGAGGGGAGGGAGGGAGAGAAAGAAACAACATCGAGAGAAGAGGAACACCGGCGGAGAGGAAACAGCATCAACAAGAAAAATACCAAGACCTCCAGGGCGGATACGGGGGAGGAGAGGAGGGGGAGGATGGGAGGGTCGAGGATGCTGTGCAGTTTGCCGCCAAGAGAGAAACACAGCACCACATCCACAAGAGGATGCTCGAGGCTGGCTCGCTGACCACACGGGGCCCGGAGTTAGGAGCGAACGGGAGGCAGAGGGACGAAAGAGCCAAGAGGGGGGCGGTTTGCCCGCCAAGTCGAGTATTGCAGCGCAATTTGGTGGTGGACTGGGAAAGTCGGCACGCGACGTGGCATGCGACCCCTGCGAGCTCCCGCTGGGCGGCTCGTTTTTTAAGGTATTCCCTTGCCCACCCGGCCCGTCAGCGGCGTCCGCACGGAAGGCTTCCCTCGCGACAACAGGCTGCAGCTTGCTGCGCCGCGGGGAGGAAGGATGCGCTGGGCGCCCTAGCGCATTGGTTGGCGCCGCTGCGTCTGCGGACTGGTTGGGAGGGGAGGTTTTGCATGCGGCGGGGCGGAAGGGCGGCGGCGGGCGGACGCTGCGACGAGTCTGTGGTCTCGTCTGTCACGGAACGGCGTGCTTTGCTCCTCGCCTAGCGGTGGCGTCCGGTGGTGAACTCTATGGCATTCGTCGCATCCTGCTAGGGGGGTTCTGGCCATCTGCACTGTGATATTGCCCAAATACGATCGGCAGGGCTGAGTCTGCCGTGCCCGTTGCCGCATTTCCCACATCATCCGAAAGACTGAGACAATCCCTCCCGAGTGAGTGCATGTACCGTCTTCTGCACCGGGCGGTTCTGGCCGTCTCGCACACAACCCGACGGCTCTCGCTCTCTGTCGCTCGTATTACGCCCCCCACCTGTTGTCTTTCGTGTGCCGCTTGTCCCAAGACTCTGGGTGGTGCTTTGCCAAGGTACGTCATTGTGGCACAGCATTCAATACGTTCCTTTACGGGATGCAATGCGGCGCTCCCCCCTGTTTGCAGGCCTCGGCGCCCCCTCTTTGGAGGTTGGGTGTTCCGACTTATCCAGAGGGCCTCCGACGTCTTGGAAGGAGGACAATAAGAAATACTAAACGAAGACGGTACACTTGGACCTGGAGTCGGCGGCTGTCTGTTCGTATGCCGAAGCGAACAGCACTTTGTGAGAGCAACGTTGGTGGTAGGAATCAATACAAGAAGAATGTGCAGCCCAGCTACTGCGGTTAGTTATAGCTGTCGTTGGAAAAATAAGGACCATGTCTACCAGACGATCGGGTTGCGTGCGCGAGACAGAAGGTGGCAGCACTTTTGCCACTAATCACATAGCAAGGGGCAAGGACTAAAACAAGCAATTCACACTCATGCAACCCGAGCGGAAACCACCCAGAAACAAGAGAGACAGACGCAGTTGGCAAAAGCTCTGGGCTACGTGGTGTTGGCCCAAACGGCAAAAGATTTTGACCAGCATGGGGGTCGAACCCACAATCTCCTGATTCCACGGTGTATCGTAGTCAGACGCCTTGCCATTGGGCCAACCGGCCAGACAATTTTGAACACCTGGGGTGTCCGTCTGTGTGCAAGTCCTCGCGGTCCGACAATTCAAGAAAGTTGCAATTCACGCACCGATCATGCTCACAGATGTTCCCCATCAGACACCGCCCACATCTAGTACATTTGAACGGATTGGGGATTCTCAGCAAACCATTTGATCTTCCCTCACTCATGCCATATGTGATACTCTTCTCTGTATCGTTCAACTGTAGGCATCAAGTAAGAACAAGGAACGGACACAATCTTCTTCCTTCAGTTCATTGTCCGAGGCCACGTTGTGTGACGGTCTTAGCCGCCATGGCCTTGACATGAATAACGGGACTGTCAGGAGACTGACGGCTAGGAGGCCTTTTGGTTGGATTATTGCTCGGTCAGTGTTGCGACCTCGGCCTCGACTGGGTCAACACAAGGGAAACAGTATTAGAACCTCAAAGGCTATACGCTGGCCTTGCCACTTGAGCCATCCCCATCACCAAACAACCAAGCCTTTGACCTCAATTTCTGGACATGCGATAGGGATTTGATGACTGAATACAATAGCTTGTATAATATGACGTTCCTCGACCACCTGTCGCGATGTACTAACATCCCCTTCCGCGACAACTCACACACAGTACCGCTCAGCCAGCCGGCAGTCAGGACGATGAAGACCCTCGTGCTCGCAGTCATCGGCCCTCACGGAGCCGGCAAAACCTCCTTCGTCCAGTCCGTGACAGAATGCGAGCCCATCGTTTTGCCACAAAGCCCTGCCGTCGTCGAAGACGGCAACTTCTGGTACGCCCCTGCCGACGTTCCCGACGTCTCATTACACCGTTGCAACCTCGCGTCCGGACAGACGCCATACCTCCTGGTAGACACCCCAGGCCTTAACGCCTGTAGAGACAACCTCCCGGACTACGAGACCATGGACTTCATCAAGGCCCGGCTCGACCGCGCAAACGTTCAGCTCCACGGCGTGATCTACCTCCAGCGCATCATGGAAACAACCAGTGCCGACTTTGCAATCCGCAACCTTGAATATTTCCACGAGGCGTTCGAGTCGGATGCGTTTCACCACGTCGTGGTGGCAACCACCTTTTGGGACGTCTCGCCCAAGATTGGCCCCGTGAGTGACCGGTTCTTTCTCAATGAGCTTCGCCGGTTGGACGCCTCGACGCGGGTCGCGCACCAGACGGCACGGCTGTACAACGACTTCGAGTCGAGCATCGTTCTGTTGAGCAAAATTCAGCACGTGTCCACCTTGCACCCCTTTGGGACGCACCAGTCTGGCCTGGAGGCGTCCGCATACACCGCTGGGTTCTGGGAGGACATCCTTTCGAATGGTAAGTGCTGCGTGATGTGAATGTTTGACGAGATGTTGTATCAGGTAGTTTTGGAGGAGTTGAAGGTAGATTACTAGGAATATCAAGATAGCCACCGCGACTCCCATTCAGCAACAGCAGGGCTACCTCACACACAAGCTACACAATCCTTTTGAATAAATTCCCATTTCTTTCTTGCTTGTATTTGTGCCTTTCGGGACTTGACATGGCTAGAGTATCACTGTTTGACAAATCAAGGTATTAATACGTCTTGCTGCCGTTCTCCACCCCTGAATGATTTCAGGGATTATGAAAGCCGAATCGAGTTGATCACTCATGCCGGGGAGGACAACATATCTAGGGAGTTGAAATGATAGAGGGCTGAGATGGCTAGTGACCAACCAGCATGCTGTATTGGAACCAATTCGGCAAGGTACCGAAGCCTGATACACTTTCGTATTTCGGGTTGACTGTTGCCAAGCTAAGCCACAACCGAATATGACACCGCGTGCATGAGTGGCTGGCTCTGTCGCACTCCGCAGTATTGGGCCAGACTGACCTCACCTCCTCATCGAAGTCCGCCTGTTGGTGTACCAAGATGCCAACGATCGCACTGATCTGACAGCTTGCCTTCGTTTGTAGTACCTTGGGATGATCGACGCCTACAAGACGACCTCTTGGGCCACGCTAGTTGGTCGGTGACTGGCGCAGACGACTTCTCACGCAATAGCGTCCCATTCATCTTGGACTCTCTCGCCCGGATTTACAGTCCGCCTGAGAACTTCATTTCTGTCACAACCTTGCAATCCAGTCTCGGGAGACAGCCGGACCGTGCTGGGAGAACAAGGCTACTCTAGTCTCACCTCGAGTTTTGCAATACGCTTCATGCGCCGCTGAATTCAAAGTGCTTCCTATCTGTCCTGGTAAGTCTACGACCTCCCACCATGTTGCCGTACGGTATCCGATATCTCTATAACCCTAACACGGCGCTCACATCCCTGTCATCAACAACACCTCGCCTGGGGCATCATGCAAAGCATATCCCGGCATCGCTGATCGGCCATCTACAGAACTCTGAGCTCGCCTCCATGAGTCTCTTGGAGGGAGACTCTTGCGACCGACTCCTCCGGGAGCTGTCTGCCATACCGGACAGTCAGCCTACGAAGCAGAGCGATGCACCGCCGTCACGGCCGGGTGGAACTCTTACGAGCTACACGTCGCCGACCCCGTCTCCATCATGCGGACAACCCTCAGCAATGACACCTGCCTTCTTGACCCGGCTCATGTGTGCGGCTCTGACGGATACACTGCGTTCGTCGTGAACGCCACCACGCTGGGGCGTGTCAAAAGTGGTGTCGATCCAAGTTTGTATTCGCTCGTGCGTGTCGAAGTCCAAAGCTGACTGGCTTTCCAGCGTGGGAGAACAATGCGAGATTCGTCACTCAGAGCACCTGTCACGATGATCTCAGCAGATCGATTGCCCCTGGATCCGTCTCAATCTGGGTGTATCATATGCAGGGTAGCAAATACCACCCGGATGAATTTCAGATTGCCGGCAGCAACATCTCCATTATGGACGATGCTTTGTCTGCCGGCTGGGACACCCAGATGTACACGCTCTTCGAAGCTTCTGAACACGGCCAGGTTGTAGTCGATGGCACTGTCAAGCCCGTGGGCGGGGGCGGTTATGTTACGGGAGGCGGTCCCTCATGGCTGGCGCCGCATTTCGGGTTGGCCACAGACAATGCCATGCAGATGGCAGTCGTTACGCCCTTGGGCGAGATCCCGACTCTCACCTAGGCTCAAAACACCAATCTGTTCTGGGTCGTGCGTGCTGTAAGTAGAGCAGAGTTCGAAAGTGAATATGAAAGCTGGTTGTTGTAGAGAGGCGGATCAATGTTTGGTAAGATCACATCCATCATCGACGGTGGATTGCTATGTGTCTTCCGAAGCCACAGGGGAAAGCCTGAATCCCACAAAAGTGTGGAAACGATAGTCATAATTAGGTGCTCAACTACAGTCTCTTGGGCCGTGTCAGCCGCTGCCTAAGACTTCCTTGTCGGGTTCATAGCCTTGACCCAGGGCTTCCAGATATCCTCAATCGTCTGGGGGTGGTTCCATCCGCTCCACTCATAGTTGGTCAGACCCCACGTGTCCGGGACACCCTGCGCGCCAGAGCGCACGCGGTAGCTCCCCGCAAGACCCCAGACCATCCAGCTGACCTTGTGCTTGACGGTGTACTCCCTCAAGCACGCCTGCAGAGTGTCGTTCCTGAGGGTATCGTCCTGGCCGTTGCCAAACTCGGAGAAGATGACGGGCGTCAACCGGCTCGCCTTGGGGCAGTCGTTGGTGACGTTGCAGGCCGCGGGCTTGTCGATGCCCAACGCATTGAACCCGCTGCGGTAGAGACCGGCCTCGATGATGGGGCAGGTGCCCGTGTCCTGGTCCTCGCTCATCTTGTACAGGTGCAGCTCCCACACGAGCTTGTCGGCCCAGGCATGGCTGTCGATGTCGAACACCTTGGGCTCGCGGCGGACGGCGTCGCGGATGGCGGTGCACTTGTAGCACGGCGCCGTCAGGTAGTTCTTGCCCGTCGTCAGCGCCGAGAGGTCCTGGCCGTACTGCATGCCGCCCCAGAGGATGAGCACATCCGGGTTCGCCTCGTGGATGGCGTCGGCGCCGGCCGAGAAGTTGCCGACCAGCGTCTCCCAGTTGTAGTACAGGTTCGTGACGTTCCACGACTCGCGGACCTCGTTGCGGAGCGACAGCGAGACGATGTTGGGGTGGGCCTTGGCCCAGTTGGCGACGTACGAGAGGCCGCGGCGCCAGTGCGAGGCGTTGAAGTGTACGTCGTCGAACCAGGCGTTACCGTCGGTGTGCGAGCAGCACCACGAGGCCTTGCTGACGTGGACGTCCGGCGAGATGAAGATGCCGCGCGCGAGGGCGGCGGCGGTGATGTCGGACCAGATCTCGAAGCGGGTCGTCTCACGCGTCCAGGAAGGGTTGTTGCGGATGATCTCGTTGGTGACCTTGGTGCCGTTGACGAAGCCCAGAGCCGTGATCATGGCGACCTCGAGGGGTACGTCCTCCCCTTCGCGGGCATAGATTTGGTCAACCATCTCGATCGCATAGCCCCTTGGGAGATGTATGTTATTGTGATGTTCCGGTGGGCGTGTTTCATAGAGGGACAGGTGACTTACATGCGGATGTAGTTGAAGCCGACGCTCTCGACATCATCGAGGATCTTGTCGACCGAGGCCCATTCCAGGCCCTCGGGTATCATGGTCTCTCCTGGATTCTAGATCAGTCACAGCCCCCGAGGTCTTGGGCCCGAAGGCAAACGTACCACTCATGGGCCAGTTGACGCCGGCCCACGTCACGACCTCGCCGCGGCTGTTGACGATGTCACGGCCGCGGGTGCTAAACGGACCGTACGGCCATGCGCTGCCGGTTTGGTTGCCCTCCTGTCTTGAGACAGCTTTGTGAGAGGTGTACCGAGGCACGACGGGAGTCTTCATGTACTGCGCGCATGTTGACGACACGAGCGCCGCGAGGGTGATTGCGAGGCCCTTCATCGTGGAAATAAGCTCACGTCAAACTCCACGTGTGTAGAAGGCTTCAATGGTACGACGAAGGTTGGTCTCGAAGTTCTGGGGAAACTGACGCGAGTGACCAGGAAGTCGGGCTCTTAAGAGGACGTGGAATCGGGTGCGGCATCTGGGGCAGATGTCCACTAGGCAATTGGCATCGCCGTTCGGCTCCGCATCCCCCGCACCGTTGGTTTCCTCCCTCTCGTTTAATGAGCATCGTCATTCGACCCTCTGGCGATGATCAAGTGTTGGGCGATGGCTGCAGGCGGTGACCTTTTTACCGAAGCCATCTCAACCAAGGTTTGGGGCCGGCGCGGCCAGGGACTCCCCCATGTCCACGAACAAGACTCACCCCAGGCTCCTGATGACGGCATTGGACCGCTTGAACGAGTGGAGAAGCTTGGGCCTGGGCTTACCCCGCATTCAATGATGGAGATGGTGGAGAGGAGAAAGACTCTGGGAGGAGAAGAAGGTGACGGGCAGCGGGACAAAGAGGAGCTTGTTCTTTTGCTGGCCACTGGTCCTCCCGGGGGCGGGGAAAATGCATGCGGTCTCCTCGGAGCCGGCCTAGCGGCGAGCGTCCAGACTCTGCAGAACAAGCTGCCTTATGTTGAGCTTCGATAGTTATTATAGTTGACCAGATGGTCGGTATCAACTGGAGGCATTCAATACTATTCAACCCTTATGGAACTACATTCGGATAGTATAGCAATGCCACAGGCTGTTCTTAGTGGGCCTTCTCATTCGTCTTTAATCTGTGCCACTCGGAAACATATGTAACCATCCACCCATCTCTACACTCTTTTTCTACACCCCAGATGGACTGAGGAGCCGGCCACATAGGAAGAAGGCTCAGAACGTCCTTGGTCATGTAGTCAAGCGGGTGTTATGGTTGGATCGTTGGATAGTGGCCCACTCCTTCGCGGCGCATTGGTTTTCGAGACTCTTTTTTGACGCGGCCAGTAACCAAGGGGTACTGGACAGCCATTGGTCTGCTGTGAACTACGGTACCAAGCAAGTGGAAGAGACTATATTCGAGTAGACATGCTATTGCCGAGTCATAAAGAAGACGAGAGGCTTGGGAATGAAGACAGGGATGCCAGATACAAAGGCAAACAAGAATACGATCAGGGATGTACAGGAACACAATGCGCTAATGGAGGTGGACAAGCCTCGAGGATCAAAAAGCTTCCATAATTCAGTACTGAAACGGGAAAAAGCTTAGCCTGGACAAGATAAAGGAGGGTGGGGGAAGAAAGAAAAAAAAGGTGAAAAAGGTGTGCGGCCAAGGGCATGATCCGAACATGCCGGCCTTCGGAAGAGGGCGAACCGCCGTCACGAGCACGGGGAAACTCAACTGAAGATTGGGCAGCGATCCTCTCCCACTGGGGTACCTGGATATGACAAGGTTTGAATGGCCTCTGGTAGATTCGCTCACTTCGTATTAATTGACAAATGTGGCCTTTTGGCTGTGCACGAGCTGTGCAGACAGAGCCGGAGGGCTGGGTTGACAAAGTTCATGATTGGAAGGCTAGACAACAGGTTTCATGGCTGTGGGTGGATTGCCAACCGTATACGCTTTGGAAAAAGTTCGATATGTAGTCCCCGAGCTCAAAATCATGCCTCACTCTTAGACCAACGTATTTACTTGTTTAGGCTCTTCTCCGGGTTCTTCTCGTAGCGGTTGCACCACTTGCGCCACTCCTTAGCCGCCTTGTGCATCACCACCCGCAAATCGTCTTTGACGTCGTTCACCTCCCACGCCTCGTCCTCCCAGTTCTTCTGTCCGCGCGTCAGGGCAGGGGACCAGCCGATAGCCTCTAAGCATTCACTACGTCGCGTGGCAATTAGTATATCATACAGGCCCAATAAGTGGCTTGGCGGTGATGAGACTTACACTTCCGTGGGAGACGACGTGTATCTTGGAAACAACTTCGAGTCGACGCGGTGACACTCGGCCTCGAGGTACCGCGCGAGCACGTCGATGCGGGTAGCCGGCCTGAAGCTGAGCTTCAGTTTGTCCTCCTTGGCCATCTCGGCCTCGGACTTTTCCGGGTCGATGGACTCGGGCTTCTTGGAGGAGGACGCAAGGCGTTTTGTGACGGAGCGGGCTGTCTTGGAGCCCTTGATGGTGAAGTAGGCCCATACAGCTGTGCGTTGTTAGTAACATGCCCCCGGATAGTTTTGGCGCGGGGAATACTGACCATTGACTTCGAAGAGTCCAGAGACGGCGATCATGACGGTATCGATCGCCAGTGATACGGGCAATAGCCCCGTCGCGATTATGGCGTCTCGCTGCGCCTTGGACTTTGTGCGCATCATCGAGTTGATGAACTCCTCCCTCATGGCCTCGGGCGTCATGTTCATCGAGGGCGAGTACACGAAGACAATCTCTTCGACACCGACCGTCTTCTTCGTCTCGTGCGACGTGTGAGCTGGGTCGTCTTCCAGCAAGTCATCGTGCTCGTCTCTCTCCTTGGACTTGAAGTAATCCTCCTCGTCCCTGTCGCCTTGCTCCTCGGCCAGCTTCTCCTCTCTCGCCTTCTCGTCAAGGTCCTTCCATTCGTGACTCTTTTTCTCATCACTGAGGAGTTTCTCCGTGTCTTCCTTGCTCTCAGACGCCTCACCCTTCTTCTCGTCGACCTCCTTCTCCTTGCTGTCATTTTCGTTGACCTCGGCGATCTTGTCCTTCTTGTCCTTCTTCCCCTTCCCCTTGATCGACAGCTTGCGAGCGATGGCCGAAGGGGGCTTTGGTGGAGGTGTGACCCTGGCAAGGTAATCCAAATTGCTTGTCGTAGTGTACTGCATAGCCTTGTCCACGCCGCGAGTGCACTTCGCCTTGAATCCCGCCCAGCTCGTCGTCTTTGCCTCGCTCATCTTGGCCTGCCGGACTTCGTTCTGCCACTTCCGCTGCACCTTGTGCGTGACGCCCTCCTTGACGCCCTCGGGCGGTGCCTGTAGCGGCGGGGGCGGGGGCGTGTAGATCAGGAAGCGCGTGGGGATGGCGTCGGAAGGTGCCTTGGCCCCTAGCCAGGGCTTAGGGAAGGGGACCAGGTAGGTGATGAGCTTATGAGGGTCTCGAGCGTAGTGTATGGGGTGGGAGGGGTCGTCGTTGCCAAAATCCGAGCCTTGGCGCTTGGGAGGAGGCGCGATGCCCTCTACTGAGGGTGTCCTGGAGAACGGGGGCGACATGGGGTTCTGGCCGAGCAGCTCTGCGACGGCTTTGGGGTGAGGACGGGCTGGTAGGGGTGGTGCCTGGCCGGATTCTTCTGCCTGAAGACGTTGCGCGAAGGCGAAATCCTGGTCTTCGGGCGATGAGAAGGGGTTGGACGACAGAGGCCCGTTGCTGCTCCACGCAGGCTGGGTGGGCCGTTGTGGGAGGGGAGGCGCCTGGGTCTCTTCTTCCTCCTGAAGAGCGAGTGCCATGGCATAGTCACGATCCTCTTGCTCCTGAACTGCGGGATCTGTGCCATAACCCCCGCGTTCTTGAGCGTAATAGTCAGGAACTTCTGTGGACACGGGTCTTGGGCCGGGTAAGGCGGGCCGTTCCTCATAGTCCTGATGAGCCTCAGTGGCTTTGCCCTTTTCGAACGACGTGGGACGATCATTGTAGTCTGAGTCCTCTGTTTTCTGATGCAGCACGTCTTGCTTTGGATGCTCTTCAGCGGCTTTACCTTTGTCAAATGTTGAAGGCAGATCGTTGTAGTCCGAGTGTTCTGTATGGTGGCGGAGCGCGGCAGGCTCCGGATGCGGCTCAACCGCCTTGCCATGGGCGAATGAAGAGGGCTGGTCATCGTCGTGAGAATAGGCCGCATCATAGTATTCCTCTGAATACGTCTCGGCGGCTTTCCCCTTGTCGAATGATGAAGGCTGTCCATTTGGTTGATTAAACCCAGTGTCATGATGTAACACGGCAGGCTCCGTCATGGGAGAAACATAGTATTCATCGTCCACCTTCGACTTATCCTGCTCGTCAAAAGAAGACGCCGTGTAATGGACCGGGCCCTTGGGCTCGACAAGTGCCGGCGAGGGGCTCTTGATGCTGGGCGGATCATAGATGTTGTCCTCCTCCGTCACCTCCGGTAGCGCTCCAGGCATCTGCTGCTTGTGCTCGACATACTCCGGGTAAGAGGCGTTTGAGCGCACGCTGTTGGAACGAATAGTCGTAGGCGTGGCTGGGATGATGTTGACAGCGGGGACCCCGCTCCTTGGTTCTATGGGCGAGTCGTTGTTGACGTTGTCGTACCATCGAGGCTGTGACTGCTGCCCAGACTGAGGTTGGCCTTGGTTGTGAGACCCCGATGATTGGGGAAAGAAGAGCTCCTGCTCCGCAATGGAGTTCGTGGTATGACGTTCCCTTTCCTGCGTGGTGTCCATCTTGGAGGCTCTTGGCGATGCAGATGCGAGGTGAACAGAGTTGCCAGAGTCCCGCGAGGTTTCCCGAGAGTGAGGTTCACGGCATGAAGAGAGAGGAAAAGAGAGTTCGGATTAACAGCAACAGCGCATCATGATCGTCTATGAACCTTAATATTGCGCCTCGATAAGAGGCGAATAAATCTACTACGGGAACGCGCAACACACGACTGCGGCGTGGGCAAGGGGGGGGATGGGCGGCAAGGCGGATGACGTGTTTCGAGAGACTGGCAGTGTGGCGCAGTCAAACGGATTGTGGCACTGTCCAGCCTTCGATGGCGATGGCGATGGCGTTCTCTACGTGTTTTACGAGTTCGCGCGAACTGGCAAGGATTCAGGAAGTGAGGATTGTGGCTGGAGAACGTTTCATAGCAAAGAGGGGGCAATGCATTGGCGGTTGTTTGTTGGGCAAGCATGTAAGGCATAGTGAGGTGATCCCGGGATTCACTTGGATCTCCAAGAGGCCAATTCGCATTGAAGTGAGGAACAGTCACGTGACCATTTGTGGCTCGTCTGCCACGGGCATCCATTCGGACCCTGTCCCGGAGGCTACGATCCCCCAGCTGTCGTGCTTCATGGAGAGTATCTTGAACACCAACATCCGAATTGGCAAAGGCGGCCCAGGACAGGCCACAGGTGATGTGAAGGCCGAACCCGCGGTGTTGTCGAGGACGAGTATATATAGAGGCCTGACTCCTAGAGAGCAGCCAAGGTCTTGGTGGGTTTCGCGTGCGTTGCGATACAACGGCTGGGCATTTGTGGAAACCTAGGTGAAGTTAGAAACCCCGTGAGGATGCAACGTGAAGTCCAGAATGAAGAGTTCCGGCGTCAAAACGGATCGTGAGCGAGGGAGGGTTTGAACAGAGCAAGACTCGATCGAGAGGAGCAAAGATGAGGGATGGCGCGGACGACTGAGCCACCGGGCCTGGCCCCAAGGACTATTTCGTGTCTGGAAATAGATGACCAGGCCAAAGCAGCTTGAAGTCGCAGTCCCGCTCCGACATTCTCCGTTGATGTGGCTGGTTACCTTTAGCCCACCGAGTTCCTTACTTCAAGATCGACATTACGAGACCGAAGCACCAGTGACCCCAGTACTGCCGCACAACTCATCAAATCGAGAACTGGCCGTTCTCTACCGAAATGCTCGCAGGAGCCTAAGTTTATCAAGCAATGAGCTCAAAACCTACGTCTGGCGCTAAAGGGCCGACATTCAGCTCATACGGCAATAACGTGAAAATGTCGACCCTTGCGGCAAAGACGAGGCGACTTGGACGTGTTGCCGTGATAGCCGTGTGCTCGGTCAACTGAAGTTCAGCACATGTAGCGTAGGTGTGGGAGATGGGATCGTGGCATCCGAAATTCCTCGGCGGCGCATTGTGCTGCAGACGGGAAATACGGGGAAGCAATGCGTAGAAGGAAAAAGACGCTGTGCAGTCCAGCGGTGCGATACGTGCCTGGGAGGCGCGACGACACCGCGGAATCCAGCCAAGTCATTCCCCTGGCTCAGTTCTTTCCATCAGGGACCGCCCGACCGGGCCCACTCCGACCAACCCCACCCGGGGGGCCCTCATCCGCGAATAACTTCAGCATTTCCCTTTCTGGAACCTGTCAGTGCATTCTCGGGGTGTCTCAACCACATCGACCGCCGCCTCGACTCCCCGAGTTCCTCCGTCACGTTCCATCAGATGTGGCTCTGCCCGTCACTGTCCGTCGCGGTCCTGAGTTTCACGAAGACAGTTCTGCCACCTTCCGCCAATCTTCTCACGACAGAGCCTCTGGGCTTTGCCGTCGCGAGTCTGGTCCCGTAAATGAGGATCATCGTCAAGTCAGTGCAGCTCCAAGCTCGATCTCTCCGTGAATATTGCGGCTCTTGCACGACTCGGATCGACTTCAGATGCATCAAGCAGGTACACCCCTTTCGAAAATAGCTTTCCCTTCGTCGGAGAAGTCTGGGAGGGCCCCTCACTTCGCATGGATGCGTTTCCGCCCGCTCTCTGAGGCATGTTTCATCGTCATCCCCGTCGCTTCTGCTCGTCGATCTCCCGCCCACACGCCGCGCACTCTGCTCTCTCTCCCTCTGTCTCTGTGGGAAAACCCTGCCAACCAAGGTCCATCGCCGACCAAGAAGCTTTTCAAACATACTTTGATTCGTCCACCGCGTTTTGGTCCAGCGCAATGACCATCTCTTCCGTTCGTCACCGCGAGAGTAGTAAGACTGATGGGTCCTCTGCCTCGGGACTGCCGCACCCCGATGCTGGGCGTGGGCCTGTCTCTCCTTGTTCGTCTTGAGCCCCACGCCGGCCGGGTATGGTTGCAACAGGACAACACACCGTACTCGAAAAAAGTATGAAGCACATTAAAACACAACCCACAGTCCCGCGGCCCACCTCCCAGTGCTTATTTTGGCAGCCCTGTTGTTCAAGCTGACGCTTTAACGGCAGGCTGCAGACCAGGCAAACAAACCATCTGACCCTTGGCAAGTGTCAAGGCATGCCTCCCCGGACTCTCAGACCCGGATGATCGGAGTTGTCAGTATAAGTATACTCAGCGGCTGCTCCCCGTAGATCAATGTGGTCCTCGGAAGCCTAGAACCAGTCTGCAACTCTGCTTCTCCTTCCCCTTCAACCCCGGGCTGGTTTCCCGCTTTCGCTTCGCCTGCTACCGCAACCATGCAGGTGACGAGCATCTTCCCGCTGGCCTTTGCTGCCCTGGCGGCGGCGGCCGAGCCGCTCGATGCCGTGCTCAAGAGGAACAATGACAGCTTAAGCACGCTCAGCTGTAGGGTCTCCCTTCCAGATCAAGTTACGGGTCACTGACACGCTCAGCACTCCTGGATATGGTCCCAGCCCTCACCCAGACCCTCGCCAAATCCATCGACGTCACTATCCTCGCACCCTCCAATGACGCCTTCACCAAGGCGATGCAGACGGACCCCACGTTCGCCCAAAAGGCCACCAACGCGACTTTCGTCGCCGACCTCCTCATGTACCACGTTGTCACCGGCAAGACCATGGCCGCCATGTTCCCCGAGAACCCCAAGTTCGCACACACCCTCTTCGAGACGCCCGCCGCCAACGTCACGGGCAACCAAAAGGTCGAGCTCATCAGGAAGGGCGAGCAGGCCCGGGTCTTCAGCGGTTACAAACAGATGAGCGTCGTCACCAAGCCCGACATCACCTTCGCGGGCGGGGTGCTGCACGTCGTCGACTCGGTCCTGACGTTCCCCGGAACCCCCGCCGAGACGGCCATGAACACGGGCCTGACGAGCATGGCGGGTGCGTTGATGCGTGCTGGGCTCGTGGACGGCGTCAACTCGCTGCAGGCCGCGACCGTGTTTGCGCCCACGAACGCGGCTTTCCAGGCCATCGGCGCCACCGCCGCGTCCATGGAGCCGCAGGATCTCGCCAGGATTCTTCAGTACCATGTCCTCACAAACCAGGTCCGCTTCAGCCCGGGTGTAACCATGACCAAGATGGCACATAAGAGCCTCATGGGCGAGAAGGTCACGCTTCGGAAGCAAGATGGGACGGTTTTTGCCAACTCGGCCAAGGTCACGATTGCCGACATCATTACCAGCGACGGTGTCATACACGTCGTTGACAGGCGAGTCTTCAGACCTTCTACTGTGAGACATTGACTTGGGTCTAACATCATTCAGTGTCCTCAACCCTGCATCGCCTAAATTGACCCCGGGCACTTCAAAGCCCGCCTTTGAGGGTGCCGTACAGGCCGCCAACGCTCCCTTCACCGATGGTGTCAGACCAACGGCCAACTTCATCCCGGCCGCGTTGAGCGCGAGAAGCTTTAGTGTATCCCTTACGTCTGTTGTGCTCGGAACCCTTGGTTGTTTGGCAGCTGTGTATCTGTAAATGGGACGACATGGTGCTGCCTACCTTCGATTTACCTTCGATTCATCCACACTCTGGTGAGCAGCCAGTACAGAGGAGAACATTTCTCGGATTAATTATATTTAATTGAAACGATTTCCGCCTCGCGGATGCCTAGTTTAACGATGCCATTTCCGACCGTGAGCATGATTGCCCACGACGAGATATCGGCGGGCGATATACCTTCTGGTCGGATACCAGCCTACCTGTGAAGCCTTTAGTAGGGAGCCCTTTCAAGTGGCATGAACAAATGAGATCTGGAGGGCAGCCACGTTGGTCTGTCTCGGAGTGTGACTTGGCTGCCTTCCATGCACGTACGTCGTATGGGGTTGAGCCGCACTCGCTGCCCTGCCTATCCTGAACCTGTTCCGTGGCAAGCCTGATCCTCTAATCTCGACCCGGATTTGAAAAAGTGCCAATGGTTCACGAGGGGCTGGACTGTGCAGGAGCTCGTCGCCCCGGCGCCCATGGGCTTCTACAACCGGGATTGGAAATCCATTGGGCAGAAGAGCGATTTGCTTCAACAACAACTGTACGACCTTGGATTACGATGAGTCTACTATGAGGCTGGACCGTATCACAGCCTGCATCCCCCAGCCAGATACTCCGAACAGACAATCGCGCAACCCCCTTAGCGGGCCAGGCGCGGCTGTTTTCAACGTGTCAGAAACCGGGCGGTCGGCAGTGGTATCTTGTACGCTCAAGGGGCAGATGAGGAGGAGGTCGTCAGCATGGTCAAGCCCGATCTTGGACGTACAGTTCGCGCTTGAATGCGCGATTCAGAGACTGCGACTCCAGCTGAGGATAAACGCCGGACTGACGTCTACGAGCTGTCTCGCCCCTGACGCTTGCCGTCTTTCGCTTCCATAGCTTCAGCCTTTTTTCCTTCTTCTTTTCTTTCCACAGGTTGGCTTCGGTTCAGCCGCTTATTGAAACCGCACATCAACTACTCAGCCAAGATTCTGAAGCTAGTGTCATACGATGTGCACAATGAGATGCGACTTTCGACCCCTAAGCCGTCGCCAAAGCTTAGGGCATGGACTAAAAGGGGCTCGGAGCGGGTGCTGAAACCGTGAAAAGTTCAAACATGCATCTCGGCGAGGATGAAGACAGCGAGTATCTTGCTTTGACTCTGTGTAATTACTTCTTAACTCGTCCTCGGTATATACAAGCGTACACAAACCACGTTGTCCAAAACGTCCGTCCTCGACGACCCGCCCTCAGGTCCCCCGAATGGCTGGATGGAATAAATAAGAAAACCCATTGCGAATACGCAAGAAATAACAGACGACAGCAGTGAAACAAGGAAAGAGCTACCGATGACGGAAGAAAAATAAAAGGAGAAATGCTTTTTGAACCGGTTTTACTCCAAAAGTCTGAGTGTCCGCGCCGAGCCTTTGTGAATCTAATTCGTTCTGGAAGTATTGGCTGCTGCTGAAAGTATTGGCTGCTGCCTCTCTACATGGTGGGGATACCCTCATATTCAGCGTAGCCGAGGGCGAGGTTCATGTTCTCTATGCGGTCGTTAGCGAAGGCGCATAAAAGGAGGGTGGAAATGGAGGTTGGAACAGAACGGAGAAGGGATGAAAGAAAACCAAACTATAGACTGGCCTGAGAGACGGGATAACTTACGAAGACACTGAGTGGCCGCACCCTTGAGAAGGTTGTCAATGGTCGCGCAGACAACGACGCGCTTGCCGCTGCTGTGAACAGCGAAGCCGCCGATCTCGACGCCGTGCTTGTTCATGATGTTCTTGACCAGCGGAGGCTCGCCGACAACCTTGACGAGCTTCTCGCCGGCGTAGCGGTCCTGGTAGATCTGGCGGATGTCACGCGAGGTGATGGTCTTGTTCAGTGGAATGTGGATGGTGGCCTGGATGCCGCGGAACCAGGAGGCGACGTGCGGGGAGAAGGCGACGTCGGTGCCGAGCTTGGCGCTGATCTCGCGCTCGTGGATGTGGTCCGTCAAGCTGTAGGGCATCAAGTTGTCCTTGAGTAGGTTGACGTCGTTCTTGGGCGAGGGCTTGGTGCCGGCGCCCGAGTACCCAGAAATACCGAAGACGGAGGGAGAACCGCCGAGGTGCTCGACCAAGGGGGCAATACCCAGCTGCGCGGCAGTGGCGTAGCAACCGGGGTTGGAGATCTTGTCGGCCTTGTAGATTTCGGAGCGGCCAGTCAACTCGGGAAGACCGTACGTCCAGGTGTTGTCGAAGCGGTAGTCGGCGGACAGGTCGACAATGACGCTACGGTGGTCAGCGCCGGCCTTGCGGGCGTCGTTGATGGCCTCAATGTAAGGCTTGCAAACACCGTTGGGGAGAGCCATGACCCAGCAGTCGATGGCACCCTTCTTCTCGAGCTCAGTGACCTGATCGGGGCTCAGGTTCTCGTAGATGACTTCGCGCTTGGTGTAGCCCTCAAGCTTCTGGCCAGCGAGCTCACGAGACGAGACGTGGCGAAGATCCATGTTGGGGTGGGCATTGAGCATCTCAATGAGAGCCTGGCCGGTATAACCACGAGCACCAATCAGGGCGACGCGGGAGGGAACGTCGTTGGAGGCGTTCTTCTTGCCCAGAGGAGGGTTGGGGTTGGTGGTGGTGTACGTGGCGAAAGTACGCTTGCCGGAAAGGCTGGCGGCGGCGGGGGCCCATGTCGGGCGGCGAGCCATCGTCGAGAAACCGCGGGCCTGGGCGGGGGTGGTAGACTGGTTGAGGTTGCGGCTCGAAGTCTGAGCGGCGCGGCGCAGGCGGGCCTCCAGGTTGGAGTCACCAAGCATGGCGCGGCCGTGGGCGTTGAACTCGTCGGTCAAGACGCCGAGCTCCTGAAGGTTGTCGATGCCGTACCAGAAGAGCTGGTTGCCCTTGCTGGAGAAGCTGCCGTCGGCCTTGTCAAAGAACCAGGTGAGGTTCTCGTCCTCCTCGCTGACGGTCCAGACGAGCTTGGGGTGGTCCTTCTTGATGGCGTGGAAGACGTTCTCGGTGACGTTGCTCAACCATCCCTCCTTGGTGACGGTCAGGGTAGCCAAGGTCGGGTGCGACCGCTCCTCGTTGGGGGGCAGGACGATGGCGAGGCAGTTAAGGGGCTCGTCATAGTAGGCTTTGAAGGGAGTACCCTTCAGGAACTCGATGTATCGGTCAACGGTGGCCTCGGAGTCCATGCCCTCGCGGTCGCGGATGAGGGTCTGCTTCAGCTTGGCAAGGTCGGGGAACGAGGAGATGCTGTCGGCGAAGGCAATCTTGTCTCCACGACGGATCAGGGTACCGGCGCCAGAATCGGTGAACAGCTCCTTCTGCAAGTCACTGGGGTGAATGATGGCCACGCTGGAGGTTCGCGGCAGGGTCTCCAGAAGTTCCTTGATCTCCTTGATCTTGAGGCGGGTGCCGTAACGGCACCAAGACTGCGACATGAGGTGATCGTACTCCTCGTCGAGGTTGATGTGGGAGATCTTGTCGCCGGTCTCGCCGTTGAAGAGACCGCCCTTCTCGGAGAGGTAGACAATCTTCAGGGGCTCGAGCGCGCGGGCAAGCTCGGCGGCGGCGACATCGGCGTTGACGTTGAGGATCTGGCCCTCGGTGGTCTCGGCCATGGAGGTAAGAATGGGGACGTAGCCCTGGGAGATGGCAAGCTCGACGGGCGCCTTGTCAACGCTGGTGATCTTGCCGACCAAGTTCCACTTCTCCTTGTCGAGGTAGTCGGCGGTCAGGACGGTGGTCAGAGGACGCGTCCGGACGCCAAGGCTCTCGAGCTTCTCGACGAGCTTCATGTTCTCCTGGAGGAACAGCTTGCGGGCGACGGTCAGGGTCTTGCCGTCAGTCACACGGATACCCTCCTCGAACTGGGGCTCGACACCCGCCTCCTGAAGCAGGCGGTTCAGCTGCGGGCCCGCGCCATGGACGATGACGGGGTACAGGCCGACCTCGTAGAGGAAGGCGATGTTCTCGCAGAGGTCATCGAGGTAGTCGGTGAGAATGGCACCGCCGACCTTGATAACGGCGAACTTTTGGGAGGAGACGGAAGTGAAGTATGAAAGGTATTGCTGGCCCTCACGGCGGCTGCCGATTTGGCTCAGGGTGCGGATAATGATGGCTCGGGTACGGTCGCGGTTGGCCTGCTCGGACTGGGAGCTTGTGCTCGAGAGTGCTCGGATGGCATTGAGGCGCTGGAAGGGGTTGCGGACGGCGGCGACGTTCTGGCGGCGGGCGACGCGGGGGACGGCTCGGCGGGCGCCGGCCCGGATAACGGCAGCGGAGAACATCGTGACTATGAGCAATGTGTCAGTATTTTGGGTCCTCTTCTGTCTCTTCTGGCTCCTCTATTTGTCTTCTTCGTTGCACTCGTTTCCCCTCGTGGATTCCAGTGACGCCAAGAGGGGAGAGAAGGGCGACGGGGACGAAGGGCCGGGAGCGTGTGTCTGAGTCAATCGCGAGAGGGGCTTCCGCGTGGCTGTCCCAAGCAATGCGGCCTGCAGGCAAAGAGATCGGGGGACTGTCGAGTACACACCTCTTTCGAGCTCGGTGCTGTATCCTCGAGAACAGGTGAGTATCGCAAACACCCGAGCAGGTATACTTCGTCGCTCTTGACGCCTCTCTCTGACTCTTTACAAACGCTAACAAGGTCCAATTGGTGCCGACCAACGGAGGGAACAATTGACTCAGATTTGACCGACGATGGAGGGGACCCGACGGATGGAAACGACGATGGCGAAGGGACGGGCGGAAGGATTGGACCAATTGTTCGCAAAAGGGTCGAGACGGGAGGAAGGAGAGGGAAAAACAGTACCGGCAGGGAAATCAGAGCGGCGGGCGGGCACGGCGAGGCTTTTTACTTTTTGAGGCCTGCGAAGGTGCTGGGCGTGGGCGTGGGACAACCGGTATGATGCAGTGGAGGTGGTGTGGACTGTGGAGGAGGGGCAGGGGGCCTGAGCCAGCCTGTTGTTGAAAATTCGACCGAAACCGCTGTCGGCCTTTTTTTGCACTGCGCTGCATCGCTCGCGCCTTTTGCCCGACACTCTGTGCCAGCTGGCAAGGCTGGTAGTACCGATTGTGAGAACCTTGATTCTCTTACTCTTCTTCCAAGACGACGTCCGCGCGAGCTGGTTATTTTGTCCCTTACATCTTACCATTCCTTTGATTACCTTGGTTTACATCCCCTCGTTTTCACACTCTGGTGTTCATATGTCAATTCAAACCCTGCCAAAAAGAACAGGAAAAGGGCGACAGCTGTTGACTGCGGATCTGCTCCTCGTCAACGGCGTGACTCCACCAGCGGGGTGCAGCCATCGCCACCTGGCAACGGCGCACAGGCGTGAATCCGTACTTCTCTCCATTGGGGAGTGGACTCTCGGCTATTGGTCGGATCTGATAAGGAATGGCCCCGGCACGGTACAGATCACCAGAATGCCGCCGGGATCTGCAGTCTGCAGCCCGTCTTTTGCAGCACGCACACACGCTAATAAGAGGCATTTCCTGTCAGTTTCCTGCCCTGGGAAATATTCCCTGAAAATTTTCATTCTGGCTGCGGTGGAGAAATGGGGGAAGAGCGAAGCTGCAGGCCGGCCTGACACGAGCCGAGGCAGAAAGAAGTACAGCAAAGAAGCTGTTCCATCCATTCTCGATTCGAGCCGTGGCATTAGGCACGTTTTGGAGTGAACTATGCGCCGAGGTAAGCCTGTCAACGCCGTTGACCACGGCCAGGCTAGACGACACATGGACTAGACGAGACATACTCTTCGAACATCCTTCAACCAACGACAATGCCAGCCAACTCCCTCCCTCTCCCAGTTCCAGCCAGGTGGAAACATGAGAAGTGGACATGCAACTTTAAACACCTCCTCGGATCTGTCACCTCCCACGCCGGCCCAACGCCGACGCAATCCCGGCCCGGTGCAGAGACCGCCGAGCTTGAGATGAACCACGAAGCTACCATGCAACCTCCGCCAGGCGCTGGCAGGCTTGCTGTTAGGTAACGTTCTGTCCACACACCGCTCGAGATCGTGGATCCCCGTCCTGGGGGTCTCGACTGTCGATGGCCACTCTGCAGTGGCAGATCCGCCGACAATTTGGGAGTCTCGGTTTCAGGACTCCATCGAATCAGGTATCTGGATACTTGGACCTAGAGTTCGGCGTTGGCCAGTGATTTTCATGGCCCCTCCTCATTGGCTGCCTCTTCTTCGTGTCAAGACGTAACAGAAATGAAGGCATACGCATATGTCATCATGCAGGATGAGGCTCGGAAATCGATCCCATCGCTCCGAGAGCCGTTGGAATTTGCAACCCATCACTTCATTCAAATACGGTAAAATGACCAGTCCAGGTGTGGAATCAGGGCCAGTAGAATTCAAATTACGCAAACGCCTGCCATCCCTCATACATACATGCGGTTGATCCGCAGCCGAGCTGGGCGGCCAACTGCGTCGGAGCGAGTCCCCGAGTCGGCCAGCAGCCCTTTGCGTGCAGACCATCGAAGTAAATCGGAGTCCGTTTCGAACAACCTCCGCGCTTCCCAAGTCATTAACCCGTAGAGGTGGCCCCTGAATGAGGGTGCCGCCTCATCCCCTCGTCTCCCACGGTTGCTCGAAGCCTGCGAGATATCTGACAATTCATTCCATATCATGAGGGCGAACCATGAACCCAAGGGGCTAGTGTAATGCAAAAAAGTGTGGTATCTAGTTATTTGCGGGTAGCAACAACTGGCCGGCCAAGTTAGCGCGTTGCAACGACTATAGGAACGAAAAAAAACTGGTTAGAGCCACACAACGACAGAGACGCGATCCAAAGGAATAGCGCTCGGGGAAAAAGAAATACATACCAGCTGGAATGACGATGATGAGGATGAGGATGATGATGCCGGCAATCAGGCACATGCGCATCTTGACGTCCTTCCACCACATCTGCTTGCGAACGCGGTTGGCGCCCCGACGGAAACCTTGGGCCGAGACAGCCAGGTTGTCGGTCTTATCTTGCAGCGCATCCAGACGCTCGCCTCGTTGGGAAACCTTGTTGATGTTCTCGCGCATCACACCGACGGTGTCGTCGATTTGCTATAAATAGAACGTCAGCACATGACTCTGGTGACACGGTTCCGACTACGTAACAAGCGCAACAAATTTGCCCCTGGTTGCGACATCGACGGCTGGAAAAAATTGCGGGCGATCCTGTGGGCGGCGCTCATTGCGCAGTGACGCCTGGAATTTGCCGCAGTGATGCTGTTGTCAATGGGCCTCTTGTGTTTTTGTTGATGCCAATTGCCCAGTCTGCCAGCAAGGCCGATGTGCGACCCGCGTCGGCGAGACACGGCACAACGCAGTGCAGCCTTGCGATTCATGGGTGAATGCCTCTCAGCCGTGGGTATCATCGTGTTCGAGCTGGCGCGCTGAGGAATTGACGAGATAGCCCCATCGGGCGTAGTCGGCGACATGTTGGGTCGGGCGGGCAGCTCGGTCGGTCGTCACCAGGCGTCGGGCGATCCGGAGCAAAGTCCATCGAGAAGGGGGAAAAGAAAGGCATCCTCGCGACGACAAAAGCAGCGCAACTTACAGCTTGCAGAGCCTGGGTCCTCGCATTGCCGCCAGATCCTCCTTGCTGTTGCGGCGCGGCCTGGCCGCTGGGGATGTAAGGGTCGTAGGGGGCGTCCTCGGGCATTGTCGCTGTGGTGACGGAAGAGGTGAGAGCGGTAGGTGTGAAGTTGGGGTTCGCTGGCGGAGCTCGAAGCTGCAGCTGGCAGATTAAAGTGTTGTTTCGGACGACCGAGATGCAAGTTTAACTTGAACGACGGTTTGGAGTTTGTTCGATGGAGATCAGTCGCGGTTGTTGATAAGCGGTGGGAGAGTGATGTGTGGTTGGGAAAGAGGAGAAAAGGTGGTTGGCGGGCGTAGGAGGGCTGATGAGGTGGTTAAGTTCGGGTTCAGGTGATGAGACGTCTTGGAACAGAGGCGAGCGCCCAGCCGAAACAAGGTGCCCGTCTGAGGATTTGGGGGGGATGGTGCTGCGGTATCCTGCTAGGGGGTTACGGGGGAGGGATGGACAGAGAGAGGGACGTTCGGAAGGGGACAACCAAGGCCACTTTGGGGGATGCTGGGCCACTAATTTTAGTCGAGCTGGGAACGACCCAGCCACTGGAACAAGCCAGCACCAGACCCCAAAGGGTGCAGCGCGCAAGCAACAATAGGTATGGCCACGGGACGAAGGAAACACGCTCGAGGCAACGCAACCCACCCCCAGCACGGCCACCGCCGGGGATGGTGGATGGGCCAGAGGAGAGACGTGGATGCTGGAACGGCCCATGAGGGCCAATTAAGTCGGGTGTTTCGACCAAGTCAGAGACAGCCCGCGGGTACGTACCCTCCGTCCGGTGCCTGGGGAACCTGGGAAAAAGTGGAAAGCAACAAAGTCATGAACGCAGTGGCTCTCTCACTTTAACTCAAAAGTCTGCTGTTCTCTGCCGTCTGTCTGCGCGGATGCCCGTAAACATGACAAAGGAGACGGAAGGGTTCTTCCCTGAATACGAAGAATCTGGAAGCATCTCCAAGACAGCACTGCCATATCCTCCTCTTTCCTCGTCCTCGTCGCCGTTCACGCAGACTCGTTCCAGGGGACCATTTCCATGGAGACCCCCTACTCCGAGCTTTCCTATCGGGCTGGGCTGAGGAGGGGCTGGCTGGGTTTCCGGTCGCCTTGCTGCGGTAACGCTGGAAGTGCCACCGCGGACGTGAACTCGCGGCTTCTGATGTAATCGTCGAGGCGGTGCTGCAGGGTCGTCAGTGCCTAGAACCCCGACGGAACCGAGTTGGGCCGGGGTCTTGGCCACCTGCGCTTCCATCCCATCCTGTTCGTGTTCCTTCGTACTGCCCGAGACGCGGCATGGGAGATACGACCACGTGATACGCTTAAGCTCCCGGAGCGGACACGAGTTTAGCCGATAGTTTAGCTCCGAAGCTTAACCGATTTTTGTGGCTTACGGATGTCATCTCCACAGCGTTGGCGGCGCAGCTTTGTGGCTTGTCAATCCTCCCTCAATCTACCTTTCTCCCCGGCTCCGTTTGATCAATCAGCAGCCGTCTGCATCCTGTGGGCTTTCTTTTCAACCCGACTAGATTCGCTGCAGCCGCGACTTTTGCGAGTCTATCCCAACATTGCCAGTGTTGGCAAATTTCAAGGGTGAGGGACCAGAGTCCAAGCAGTTGTTGGCTTGCTGCCATCTCGAGGACGACGAAACGCCTCGAATCCGAACAACATCGTCAAGTATAACAGTGATCGCCTGCTGGCTGTCTAGAAACGGTTTCGCTCTGGCATTGTCACAGCGTTTAATGTATCGCGATTGACACGCGGCGGGAGAAACCATACAACACGGCAAAGAACACTGGCTCTAAGGAAGGCGATAGGAACAGCGGCGCGTCATCCCCAGCTGAACCCGTATCATTTCCGCACGTCCTGCGTCGCGCTTATAGAATTGCCTCCCGCCCCCTCGCGAAGCGCTTTGGGAAGCTGATCCCACCGGCTGCGATGCCACAGCTAGCGCTACACTGTTGCAACGCGTTTCATCAGCCAGCCGGTCAAACCTCGGTCAGCAACAGAAGAGGTTTCAATCCGGATGCTGGAGGGGAAGGTCGAGAATTCGACCAACTTCGGTCGCAATGACGGGGCCCATTTTCGAGTGGCTCGATAAGGTCCGAGGAATGGAGTCGCACGAGGATTAATTACGCTCTTCACAGCACGGCAATGTGGAATGATGGCCCTCAATGCCAAAGACCTGGGCGATGACACAGCGACTTGCACATTACGAGCTCCCGCTGGTATGCTGTTCCTCTGTTGCCTGGCCCGACTCGAGACGCATTCTCGCGGGAAATTCTTAGTTGAGCCAAGAATGCGTATTTCGCTGCGTTCGCTATGCGTCGTCTTACTCATGACCACCAACCATCTTAAGGCCGTTCCGTTTTGGCAATCCCATGTCTCGGGCTCCCAATCATGTTGCTTGGATGCACCGAAGGAATGGAGCGGCCAAGTGCTGCCGGGCTAAATCGTTCGCAGAAGTTGGCGACCCGCCGCTCGCACAAGCGCCAAGACTTACCAGTTCGAGATCGGCTGCAAATTGACGACACAGCGGGAAACTGGCAGCGATTACATCTTGATGTTTCCCAACATCATATCGACTCGCACGAACAACGTCCGAAGATGGAGAAAACAGAGAGATGCTGTTTCCGGCAAATGTGTACTTCTTGGCAACGGCCCACGACTGTTTCCCCGCTCGCTCCCATTTCTCGATCCCACGCGATGGTTGGCCTTCCTGCAGCAGGGGCAGCAGGGCGCGGCGCCGGTGGCCTGGGCGGCGTCTGGTTTGTCGGCTGAGAGCTCATTGGGCCTGTCGTCGAGCTTGAGTCCGGCACCAGCGGCACACTGGCCCTGTTTTCTCGGATACTAGCCACCCCGGAAGCTCTGATGATCACCGACGTCAACCAGCCCCAACTTATTCAAGTTATTCTGCGTGAATTCCAGGCGGTCTCCCACCCTGGAGTCTCCGCTCGACCACACTGGACGAGCACGGCGAGGTAGCTGCGCAAGGCTAAGAGTCCTTGATGATCAACCAGCACCACAGGTATCGGAGTCAACCTGCTCAACAAGCGTTGCATGGCTACGACCAGCGACAAAGTTTATGTCGGACAGTAGTAGCCACGGTGACAGTGGTGGAAAGACGAACCCCTGGCCCCGTACAACCCGAAAGGGAGAGAGGCACAGGATTCGCACACGAGAGCTGACTGCAGACTGGGGACACGTCAATTCTAAATACTATGTATTTCCAGCAATAAACCTTCCCCTCTATGGAAGCAAAAGGGGCGCGAAGTCCCCCAGCAATCGTCGGCGGAACCCGAAAACGTCACCACCTGTACAAGCTGGAAGGATGCCAGCGACAAGTCAGCAAGGTGCAGCCCCAAGCTCATGGGACGGCAGGGGTTCGGGCCACAGCCGGACGCGCGCTGTGGATGGGTGCACAAGCTTCACAAGCATGCTGAACAAGCTTAGCTGCCAATGCTCACGCTAGAAGCAGAAGCAAGGAATGATGACCAAAGCTCAGGGTACAGTTTGCTGGCTGACGGGGACAGCCGGACGGCGAAGCAAGATGGCATCACATCACCACACAACAACAACAAGCACTCGGCGGTAAGACAATATCACGTTGGATATCGTTCAGCTGGTTTCGCGAATAATGCTTGATTACCCCCCTAAGTCTTACCAGGCCCGAAATGCACCCGTTTCCCATGCCTGTGTCTCTGCCTTCTGTCTTATTTTGTTTGCATCCCAGTTGATTAGTCGCCGGCCAGAAACGAAGGCAAATCTCGTCTTGGGGGATCCTCTTCGTATTTGCTTTCGAAGCTATGAGTGGATCTCCGCCGCTTGTCTCCTTCCCGCGGTCCCTTGAATGGGACGGTTCCGTCTTTTCTGGTGTCCTCAGAGTCTCCTGACCAAACTCGTATTTACTTGAGGGCCAGAAGCACCTCCTTCCCACCTCCTTTTCTCCTTCTCTCGGGTTCCTTGGGCGAACGCACGACGCAAACTGGTGGAAGCAGCAACACTCAAGCGAGCGCGACTCCGCCGGCACCATTCCTTCTCCCCAACACCTCTTCGTCCCTTCGACCTGGACTCAACTCGAACACATCAGGCTGACAAGGTGCCACTGCTTTTCTGGGGGGCGTCCGACCTGCATGCACGTACATGCCTACATACGAGTACACGTACTTCCCCAGGGTGTGAGCTGCTGGCGTGTGTGGCCAGTCCGACCACGCTGTACAAACGTACCTCGCTGTGTGAGAAGGAGGGGAAAATCGTACCAACCAACCTTGCCGGCCGTCACCTCATCGAAGCTACTTCATTACCTCACGAACCTGGCTCGACTCCATGCACACGCCCTGCCCGGTTTACGCTAGGAAATTCCTCATTCTGTGCAACTGTTGGCCGGTGTCTTATTTCTACCTTGCGGCACCCGTACTCTCGATTCCTTTCGCACTTAATCGAGGCTTGCCCCCGGATTTTGAATCACTGAAGCCTCGTCTTTCATGCGGTCCGTCCCTAGAAGCCAAGAACCCCTCTCTCGCCAACCTCTCGCATCATGACCGCACTGCGGGGCCGGCCGTCATGGTCTGTTAGCCGGCTGTTGTCGGCAATACTGCTGGTGACAGTCCAGTTCACCGACGCATACGATCTGGTCACAAGTGACCCTAGTAAGTGGCATAATTGTTCCTCTACTCTGTTCCAACTTACAGGTGTCGTGCACAGACAACATTAAGACCATCGCAAGATCGATGTCTGAAGACCTCATGTCTTTCTACGACGGAGACAAACCGGGCAACACCCCCGGTCTTCTTCCTAAGCCGTACTACTGTAGGTGTATTCTCGTGGGCATTGGACTCTTGCTTGTCGACTAACAACGTATCAGGGTGGGAGGCCGGCGCCCTTATGGGCACTATGATCGACTACTGGTACTACACGGGCGATGACACCTGGAATGAAGTTGTCACCCAAGGGCTCCTCCACCAAGTCGGCAAATACAACGATTACATGCCCGACAACCAGACATTGACCGAAGGCAACGACGACCAGGGCTTCTGGGGACTTGCTGTCATGTCCGCCGCCGAGTATAAGTTCCCCGATCCTCCCGAGGACAAGCCACAGTGGCTTGCACTGGCACAGGCAGTCTTCAACACCCAGGCCGCACGCTGGGACCCCGACCATTGTGCAGGAGGGCTTAGATGGCAGATCTTCAATTGGAACAACGGTTACGACTACAAAAACACCATCTCGCAAGCTTGTTTCTTTGCCCTGGCCGGCCGTTTGGCTCTCTACACGGGCAACTCTTCCTACTCCGAGTGGGCCGACAGAACATGGGATTGGATGGTGGGCGTCAAGTTCATCACGGACGACTACTACGTCTACGACGGCGGCCACATCCAGTACAATTGCACAAACATTGTACCCTATCAGTGGACCTACAACGCCGGCGGCATGATCCTTGGTGCGGCGGCCATGTACAACTATACCAAGAGTGAGGTGTGGAAGAACCGGTTGGATGGACTTGTGAAGGCGGCTGATGTCTTCTTCGTTGGTGAGGAAAGTAACATCATGCAGGAGGTCGCGTGTGAGACGGTGAATCTTTGCAACCTCGACCAGCAGTCGTTCAAGGCGTATCTCAGTCGTTGGCTGGCCGCCATCACCAAATGGGCCCCACACTTGTCGGATCGTGTCATGGCCAAGATTCGTCCGTCGTCTATTGCAGCTGCGGCCCAATGCAAGGGCGGCTCGAACGGACGTATGTGTGGGCTGAAGTGGACCGAGAACGGGACTTGGGACGGAATGCAAGGTGTCGGACAGCAAATGGCGGCCCTCGAAATCACCCTCGGCAACCTCATCGAGAAATCCGACGACCCTGCTACTGCCCATGGTGGCGGCACTTCCCAAGGCGACCCCGGAGGCGGAGGCAGCGACATTGGGCGAACGATCCCGGCGGTCTCGAACTACCCACCTTTGAGTCCTGGCGATACGGCCGGAGCAGCAATCTTGACGATGATAGTTCTGGGATTGCTTATGATCGGGATCGCTTGGATGCTTATGGACGAAACATCAAAGAAGCCCATCCAGGAGCGCTTTTTCGACTTCCGATCTGCGCTTCTTGGAGGCGGGGGCCTGGCAGCTCTTGCCAAGCGACATAAGGCGGATGAGATGAACGAGAAAGGCAAGGGGATCGACAACGATGCTTCCAGCGACGGGGCGAGTTCACGCGAAAACGGTATATTGTCTCCGCCGCCGCTGAAGGGGCAGGATGTGAGTGACCAGCGGGGCAGTGTGATGTCTCAAATGAGCGGCACAACGGTGATCTCAGCCCATCCCTCGGGAATCCCCATGGTACGGGAGAAGAGGCTCAGCAGGAAGAACAAGGACGCTACGCTGCGAAACAGCGTGGCGTCGCGGCAGTCCGCTCGGATCGAATAAGGTAGTCTGCAAAGGTGCAGGACCTTTACCGAGCACTTAACAGTGCTGCTTTGCAAATACCACCAACGGCGTTAATCGGATGGCCCGAACATGTTTCTGGAACATACATTTGGATGTTTACATACGCATTGGGTTGGCATCATCTTGCATCCATTGGAAGCTCAGACTGAATAGTCATTGTCAGCTACTACGGCAAGGCCAGCTCTTGAGCAGAGACATGCGACAACAAAAACTAACGACGTTATGACAACTTGTACATAGATAGATTGTGTCAGATGTAATTAAATGACCTCGTAGCTGCTTCATTTGTAGCTGCTCCATACATGCAGTTCCTTCAGCCCTGGATGTTTCGTCGCCGAAGATGGGGTAGGCCATGATGATGTTCAGCGAACGGGTGTTGCTCCGGGATGGTAACCGAAGTACACTGGTTACCCCAATGCTTTCGACCACACGTCCTTGGATGGCTCGCCTCCGATGTCATGTCCGTCGGCCGCCCACATGGGAAAAGAAATGATGCTGGTTACCTAGGTCAAAGAAGACCGAATCCCTGCACAGACGGACTAGAGAAGATTGTTGGACTCCGAGGACGAGGTTACTGATGGGGCGGAGCAATATAGAGGCTTGGCGGGCGAAAACAACCTAAATTACTGAAATGCTTGAAAATATACTTTCCTGAGCCTCCCGGTAGATGATGTAGACGTCAATCAAGGAGTCGACTGCCATAGAGGTGGTGCGTATCGTTCATCCCGGGACATCGCTCCGAGTACAAACCTAACCTATCTAACCGTTCCTCAGCCACACCATAGGAAAGCCTTGCCCACCATTGCCTCCATTCCTTGACACAAGGTTTCCGCGTCTAATTAATTAAAACCAATCACCGAATTGGCAACTCGTTCACATGCCGAACTGGAGGGGATTTGGGCAGTAGGGTGATTAGATGTCGACGATGCCGGACCACCTCGGTCGTTTTTACTAATATGCCGGCGCTGCCCTCCGAACTCAATTTGCCTGCCTCTTTGAGAAGAGGAGTTCCATTATCGGTAGTATTCCGAAGGCTTGCTGGAGGCTGATTGGAACGTAGGTGCATAGCGAACCAGCCCCGTGTAGTCGTTTTTGGCGACGCTTTATGCTGCAGGTATCGTGGTACGCGGGGGAATCTGTAGCTGATCTGTTGCCAGCCCGAGTTGGGGTCAACGTGAACTAGTATAGCGCCCCATGGCGTTCCCGTCAAAGAGCTGTCTTCGCGCTGAACCAAGCTGTGGCAGTTGAAGGAGCATTAGCGGACTAGCAGCATCCTGGTGCCGAGGCTAGTCTGGAGATGTGGGTTGGAGGGGCGCACCAGGCATGGATGAGATGGTTGTGTTACATCCCCGCCATATCCCGCCGGACACATGCATCGTCTCGGCATGTAACCCATGCTGGATGGTTGCGGATACTATCGCTCGGCCGCTCAAGCCTAGGCTAGCTTTTTTGATTATTGATAGCCTTTCAAATTTAAGTAACGGCCCTTTCAAAAGAGACAAGTCCCCAAAGGTTCAGGACGCACCCTCGTCTGGTGTTTGAACATTCCATCGGACGCCCCAGCACAGACGTTTGAAGACGCCGGTGAGATACCAACTTGTTTGTAAGCGCCCCAGAGGAAAGGTATACAAACGGAACAACCGCCTTGCTCCCTTTAGATCGCTTAGACTGACGAGTGACCAGATTGACATTGCCCAGCATGGCGCGAGAATACCTCTACCTTACCTCCTCCGCTGTCCTAGGCAGCTATGTCCTCTGGACCGCTGCGGAGACGTACTTCCGCTGGAGCCACGATTCCCACCTGACGTCCTCCCACGCCCACGCCCGCCCCATCCTTGCCGCTCTCCTCGTCCTCCCCGGTCTGATCCTGTACAACAAGGCCTGGAATCTCTTCCAAATGAAAGCCCGCAACTGCGGCGAGGCGCCCGTGTATCCACACACCGACCCGGTTTTCGGCAGCGACTGGGTGCGGGCCTCGCTCGCCCGGCAGCGCGAACACGGCCTGCTCGAGTGGTGGCAGACCGTGTTCGACAAGCTGGGCGACACGTGGTGGGTCAAGACGCCGATGGCGTGGGTGCTCATGACGAGCGAACCGGAGAACCTCAAGGCGGTGCTGGCGAGCTCCTTTGAGGATTTCCCGATCACGGGGCCGCGGAAGGAAGCGGTGCTGCCGATCCTGGGGCCGGATGCCATCTTCACGGCCAACGGGGAGGTGTGGCATGGCGCAAGGGCGATGATGAGGCCGACCTTCGTGAGGAACCAGATTGCGGACCTGAACTGCTTCGAGAGGCATGTTGGGGACCTGATCGGGAGGATCCCCAAGGACGGCGGGACGGTGGATTTGCAGGCGTTGTTGTATATGATGACCATGGACTCGGCGACGGACTTTATGTGAGTTTCCAGGTCGTCGGGTGCGATGACTGATTGGTTCGTTGTACTGACGGAAGGCCGCAAGGTTCGGGCATTCGACAGACATGCTCACGACGCCGTCCCCCGAAGCCCGCGAGTTCACCTCGACCTTTGAGTACATCACCACCCGTTCGGCGATCCGCTCGCGTCTAGGCCTTCTCACCTTCCTCGACAACGATAAGAAATGGGACGAGGGGCTCAAGATCATCCACCGCTTCTGCGACACGTACGTCGAACGCGTGCGTGCCGAACTCGAGGCCAACGAGAAGAAGGCGAACAAGGAGGACCCGGAGAGGGGCTACGTGTTCCTTAACGAGATGATGGCGCAGCCCGGGATGACGCCGGAGTACGTCCGCGCGCAGCTGTTGTCCATGATCCTCGCGGGGCGCGACACGACGGCCTCGACGCTTTCGGCCTTGTTCTGGATCCTGGCGCGGAGGGGGGACGTTGTCAAAAGGCTGCGGGTCGAGGTTGAGGAGTTGCAGGGGAGCAAGCCGACGTGGGAGGAGATGAAGGATATGAAATACCTCAACATGGTGCTCAAGGAGGGTAGGTTTCCGAATGCCGCTCGGCGGTCTACACGTGATACGGGAGCAGGATTTAGAGTGCTGACCGTCGCGTACTTAGTTCTGCGACTGTACCCAACCGTCGCGACCATGTCGCGCGGCGCAGCGCGGGATACTACCCTGCCCGTGGGCGGCGGGCCTGACGGCAAATCGCCCGTCTTCATCCCGAAGGGCACATCCGTGCGGTGGTCTTCCTTCCGTCTTCACCGGAGGAAGGACCTGTACGGCGAGGACGCGGACGAGTTCCGCCCCGAGCGCTGGGAGGAGCGGCGGCCTTCGTACGTTTTCACCCCCATCTTGACCCCCCATTCAGTTTGGACACCCCGGTGATGTTCGGCGACGATCGGGCATGGGAGAATGCCGCGCTGGAACCTTGTGCTGACTACTGCGACTGCTCCAGATGGGATTACATCCCCTTTTCTGGCGGTCCCCGGATATGCATCGGCCAGCAGTTCGCGCTGACGCAGATGAGCTACTTCGTGGTGAGGATCTTGCAGACGTTCAAGGAGATCTCGCCGAGGGACGACAGGCCGTTGCAGCAGACCGTGGGGATCACGACGAAGCTGCCGAACGACGTGCTGTTGAGTTTCACACCGGCTTAGGAGGCCGCCTGGGCTAGTGGGCGTGGACGAGCTGGCGATGAGTCACTTGAAATTGCGTTGGGTGATTTATGCAGCATTCAAATTGGTTTAGTCCTTGGTTACGTAGGAACATGTACTCATCGCATCAAGAATCAAGCATGATCCATGCGGTTGCCGTTGATCCTCCTGCACGTCATGCTTACTCTGCCGCGTCCCATCGTCAAGTCTGGTCATTGCGATTCGATACTTGAGACCATTTGCGCCGTCCACCTCTAACGAGCTCTCAGTCCGCAAAGCAGGCAGCGGAGGCAGCGCCCGAACCTCGACAACCCGCCCACCATCGCACAGCATCATGCAGGCAGGATGGGTGCGTCCCATCCCGGCACGTAGCTACGGTCCAGTGCGATGCGGTGCAGGCTGGTTCAACCCCAGACGGGCGGAGATCCTACATCAACGGTCCAGCCGTGCCCGCACCGGTGACATGCTGGATCTCCCACGCACCACACGCAGCAGTTTATCAGATGGAAGGGGTTACGTCGCCGCGTCGGCCGTTGCACGAAACCCCCCTATCCCAACTGGTGTTTTTGTCGGAAGCGAGAAAACCTCACCGTCATCTCCCCCACAGGGCGTGGGGATCCCGATGCACGGCGCGGCCTATGCAAGGGCTTCGCGCGTAGCCGGAGCCCGTGTCTCAGCCACCCCTGATGAGGGAAAAGAAAACGTCGGTGGCCAATCTCAATGTCAATCTGAACCAACGTCTCTCCCTCAAAATTTCCAACTGGTTCACCTCGTCCAACGAGCCATTGAGAGGTGGGCGGAAACCCACGCTGGACATGAACGGGGAGGACGAAGCTGGTTTCGTGCGAGGGCCGGGGTATCCCGATTGTGTCTTGTTGCGTAACGAGATTGAGGTACAGCAAGCAGCTGTGCTGGACTGGACTGAACCGTTTCGGGAACAAGGTGACCATGTCTCTCGCCCTTTCAAGTACCTGTGACCCCGGGACCCTCATGCGTGTAGCCGACTCGACAGCTCTTCAGACGTCCTCCGCAGAGATGAGGATAGGCTGGAGATAGACGACCGACCAGCTCGGTTCGAGGCTGCGAGTTTCGGCAACAAGCCGGAGAATGCCCTCAGGCATGCCCGCCAATAGTGAAGAAGTTTCGTCTGTGTTTGTGCTCGAGACTGTTGGACAGTTGGGCTAAGCCAGTCGAGGTTCCTCGGCATCGTGGGCGAACCATCCGGTTCAAGATTGCGCGTTTCATGGTATTGCCGAGGGAGGAAGCGAGACAAGAGAAATAGGGGGGCCCATTCTTGCAGCAAACAACCAACTCGAACTCGGGAGGTTTTCGATCACGGAAGCGAGGGGAAATGGCGCGGCAGACGCCGAGTTCGGGTTGGATAGGACGTCGACCGCCGAGACCGGGGAGGAAACAGCAAAAAGATGGTGTTGGTTGTCGAAAGCCTCGCAGGAGGGACCCAGGTGACATCCAGGTTCCAACATACCGTGCTTGCCCGATTGGGAAGCAAACAAACCAACAGGTTTCTTATTCCAACCCGATCGACAATTCTGTTTGTCACGGTTTCCCGGTGGGCGCAAGGAGAAGAAGGGGGTACGGCACTGATGCACGTATCATTCCAATGCCGTCCAAGGGCATTGTACGTCCGTGGGGAACAAACCACAAGCCGGGAGGGCCGTTTCGGTTAGCCGCAGGAAAGGAAGTCTCATCGGGGGCTCACCAAGGACGATGCTGTCAGCAACAAGAAGCAAAAACGGACAAGGAGACTTAGATTGGCCTTGAGAGGGGGCGGAAGAGAGAGAGACACACACACACAAACACGGGTCTCCACGCAGAAAAGACCCGGGATAAGAGCAGAGCCAACATCTAATGACCCAAAAAGTCAGTTTGTGTCAGTTGTTCTTCTCACTTTGCCATTCTTCTGCGGCAAAAACACAAAGGTGTGCTTTGCTCCCTCTCGGGAATCCCTTCGTTCTCTTTTCCTTCCCGAATCTCTGGTTCGCCATTTCTAGCTTCACATTATCCGCCGCGTGCTTCAAGCCCAGCCAGGTCGCCTCAGCCCGAGAACCCCACCAAGTTGCCGCCTCAATCGATGGTTGCCGCCATCTCCCCCGGACCGCCCTCGAACGCCTCTTCTCTCGCGGGCCCCAAGCTTCCCTGCCCTTCGTAGACACACGGAGCTGTAGCCCCCGCCACTATCGTCGCCCTCAACGCCCAACCCTCGGCCCGACGCCATGTCTTTCTTCGAAGGAGACACCCGCAAAGGCGAACAGCCCGCGCCGCCGCCACGGGCCCTCACCCCCGTCGAGATCGGGGCTATCATCGGCACCATCACCGTCTTCATCGGCGTCGTGGGGTCCCTCTTCTTCTACCGCGCGCACAAAGCTAAGAAGCGCCGGGAGAAAAATGGCGAGAGGGTAGACGACGACGAGCATCAGTTGCAAGGTGCGGCGAGTGACAAGCGTGACGATGCGTCGTCCCGGGAGGAGGAGAGGAGGGTGGTGAGACCGCTTCCGCCGCCCCCACCAAGATCTCATCCGCCGAGGAACAAGAGGACTTGGGATCATTATGAGGGGCCAAGGATGGATAAGGCCGATGGTAGGCTCCCTCTCTCTGAGGGTGACGTGGTGTATGCTGACAGGTGGAAAGTTGCGAGCATCGAAAGCCATGAGATGCAGGAAGGAATGAAAGGTGGGTTTCGGTGAACCGAAAGCCGTTTAGATGCGAACGAATGTGCAAATTCTCTTCAAGAGTCAGCACCGTAACGTTCGCGGAGCCTGGCTCAAGGTTTGAAGCCAAAGAGTTTCGATGGGGACATCCGGTATTCGGATATCTATTTTGAATAGCTGGTGGCTGAATTTTGGATTGATGCCCTTGAATGCAGAACACTGCTTGAAGTCACACTGATCGTCTCTCACAATGCGGTGCTTGCGTTTAATCACCTGGCTCGTCAGTGAGTCCCGGCACATTGGAAATCATGTGACTAGCCAGTGCTTGGCCGTCTGCAAGGTCGAAAAAAATCGGATTAGACGCCGAGACCTAAATCACTATCCAACCCATTCAAGCATAATGCACAGTCTGACTCCCTTCGTGATCTTACCTTAAACGCCGAAGATGCTGCGCGACCCAGCCATTCCATAGTCTACTCTTTAAAAAAAAAACCCCCAAAAAAATCGACACTCGTGATTCTGCTACTGCTGGCCAGGTTTGGGCATGTAGCGGCTTCTAAACGCTTGACTGATGCTGAACCTGCTCCCAATGGCGCCATCTTGCATCTTACTCGCCAGAGCTTCCTCGAGCGCAGACTGCGTTACCGAAGCGTCTGCCATCCATTAGCAAGTATACGTGGCCTGGCTTTCGACCTAGTACCTACCGTCCAAGTCACTGAAACTGCTGCCCATACTAGGCGTTCCGTCGCTCCCGTCCCGCGAGTACCCCTTTCTGCTGGGACTCTTGCCAGCCAACTCAGCCGGACGCCGTGGGGAGAGTGGACCTGCTGGACGACGGTCTCCCGTCAAATGACCGCGGGATGCCAGAGCGGGTGAGCTGGTCGACGAATCTGATGTCTCCGAATGGTGTATCTTCTCCTTGCCCTTCGGTGTCCGTCGGAGGTTTCGAGGGTCGCCCCGCAGAGTGGAGCCCATGTCCTGCGCCGATGTGTTGGACGACTGCGGCTTGTATTGAAGGAATGCAGGCTCAGCGTCTTCATCTCCATCTTCGAGATCGCCCGCTCCGTCCCGTTGCTGGAAGCGGGGAGGGCGACGGATGATGCGCGACTGTGCCGGGCTTGACTCATCGTCGGAGGATGTGGGAGAGCTCAGGTCGTCGCCACCGGGCGATGCCGGCTCGGGACTGCGGGATGTAGTCTGGATTGGCAGTGACGACAGGCGACGGCGCTGGGTCTCGTTGGATGGGCGCGAGGTTGCAGGCTTGCTCTGGCGAGTTGACGAGCCGCCGCCCAGGTTGTGTGTTACGGTGCCGGCAGAGCCATGGCGAGAGATGTTCGGTCGTAGGGAACTCGTGATCGGGGTCGCAGGCGTGCTAGCATCAGTTCGTGGAAGAGGCGAGTCACGGCGGATGGAAAGGGCGGACACGGTTCTCTGGTGGCTCTGAGGCTCGGCGCCAGGAATGGGAGAGGGAGCGGAGGAGCCCTTGGCGGCGGCTGTTGCTTTCCGAACCTGGGCCCGTAGCTGGGCAGTGTGTCGCTCGGTCAGGTAGGCTACTTGTTGTAGGAGGAAGTCGACAGTCACATCGAAATGCGCAGCCCTGGGAGATGGGTTAGCCCCAAGCAGTGGTTGAGATCAGCCAGAGACTAACAGTTCGTTCCCTGGACACAAGTCAGTCAGCGACATCCAAGGAAAAGAGGGCGCATCTTCAGCTTACAATCAATCTCGGTCTTGGCCGCGTTAGACAGGATGTTCCACAGCACATCGTCCTTGGTGGAATCCCAGTTGACCTACGGTGATGGGAATCGCATCAGCATCGGCGGCCCGCGGCTCCGTGGGCACCCGGACAGGGAAGCGGGCGGGATGGACTTACCGGAGGAGGATCCGTGAACTCGCCCCGGAGAATGGGCAGTCGGACGAAGACTGTGTACGTGGGATCAGTCATGCCGAGCGTTCGTTCGTCATGCTTGCTGGATTAGCTCTGGAATAGTGACAGCCTTGGGGGAGGGAGCGTTCAACACGCGCGACCGCAAGAGAGAGGGAGAATGACGGAAGCGGTTTGGCTCGCTGTTGCGAGCCTTATCGGAGCTGCGAGGACGATAAGGAAGCTGCGTGGGTGGGTGGGGCGGCCGATGACGGCTGGGACCGGTTGGGCCGCGCACTGATCTTTACCTCCGTAACGTTTCGAAAGAAGGTCGCAAGTTTATGTCTCTTTCGTCTCCACGTTTTACTTTCTCTACTCATGTTACTGACATTATGGTGTAATGGTACGACGGCCTTGTGATTGTTTGCTTTCAACTGATGTTTCTTCTTCTTATCAATCTCACAAAATGCAAAGCCTTGTTCTATACGGCCGACCCTCTCTCGAACTGTGACCCACGCAATGGGGGTAATAACTTAGGTCCAAAAAAACAGAAACCGCAGCATTTTTGGGCCAAACTGCATACAGAGTCTCGGTAGCAGCAAAGCAGGCCTACCTATAAATGCGATGTGGTAAAGCCGTTTTATCTGCTCACAACAAATGAAATGTCATTAACTGGAAAGGGGACGGACAATTGTACTGCAAGATGCGCATGCCCCCCGTAGGACCTTGTTCGTTGAATGTTACGCCGACAGAATTTTCTCTGTTTGCCTTTGTGTGCTTGTCAGACTGTTGTATGTATCGCTGAACCAGACCTGGGATGGTTGCTTAGTAACACGAGCCGAGCCTAGATCCATTCCACGCTGCTCACTCAGCCTCCAAGCTAATATTGCCGGAAACAAAACACTTGGTCAAAAGCTTCACTCATGTCAAGAAAATAGGTGTGCTGCACAAATCGCGGAAAACATGGAAGACCAAACGCGTCTACCAGAATTGTGAAGGGACTTCACCTTCACTGTTATCAAACGCTAGAGAGGGAACATATTCCCTTAGTTTGAGATAACCATACCGTAAAGCACCGTTCCAATTCATCACGCTTAAGCGGCTTAAGCGAGCGATATTCGGCTTTCGCTGCAGCCAAGAGAATAACAATTTCAACATGTTACAATCAAAACGGAATGTACATAGCAGCCTGGGGCTGTTTCTGGCATTTGCGGCTTTTCTGTTTTGGGTGCCTGGTCTTGCTATCGCTCTCGAAGCTTATGAGCGAGATGCTGAAGAACACTCGCATATAATTGCCATTGTGAGTCCCCCACCTGAGACCCTGCGCATTGTCGAGCTCGTTTGTTAATTGTAGCTGCCCTTGAAGAGTATTGGGCCTTCGTATTCAAGCGTTGGCATGATTCATCATGGCGCCATCAAAATACCCTTTGCTGGCCAGAGTAAGACTACTTTCAGCAAAGACCGTTTTGGGTGTCTAACCTAATACAGGCTACGCTATTATAAACAACGACGATTCAATAAGTCATACCTACTCTGATCCAAGTCTTTCGAATGCTTTGTTTGATATCAAGTGAGAGCATTCCATGAAAGCTCCCCAAAAAAAGGCTGTGCTGACTTTGAGGAGATACTTCGTCTGTAAAACCACCGAACCCGAGTTTTTCTTGCACGCAGTGATCAAAAATCCTTGCTCCTCAGATGGACTAAGCATTGAAAGTAACCAAGATCACATAATTCGAGAGACCTTGTCAGAAATTCTCCGCAAACTGAAGGGTACCGCCGAGGCTTGGGTACAACACGGTATCGAATCTGCAGTCGTGGCTGTTCCCACGTACTTCAGCGAGATTGACCGTAGTTCCGTGAAGCAAGCTGGAACATCTGTAGGCTTGGAAGTTGTCCGAACAATGAGCTCATCCATCGCCCTCGGAATTGGACACGGCTTAGACAAGTCAAACGACGAATCCGTTTATGTGGTCTTCTATGAACTGGGAAGAGAAAATTTTGAGGTGACAGTTGCTGAACTGGACATGGGGGTCTTCGACCATCGTACCACAGCCAGCGACCCTAAAATTGGCAAGGAAATAGGAGAAATCATCGACAAAATGCGGTCAATCGGAGCCTATCATTTCGGCCCGACCGAGATGGGTGTTTTCGAGCAGACGTTGACATATGTGGAGAAGGTCATCCGAGAGGCCAATCTATCGCGGACAGATATTGCTCACCTTGTGGTCACGGGTGACTACACGCGGACTCAACAAGTTCGGTCCATGGTAGAAGGTTTCTTCAACGGGAAACGTGCTGTATCCTTGGATGATCGAGATGATTCTTTTTTGGTGCCAGGCACATTGGACCAGGACGAATCTGTTACTTATGGCGCCGCCATTCTAGCCGATATCCTTGCCGGGCATGAAAGACACGTAGACATCCTTGAAAGGTTCTATCTACAGACACGAACTTTGAGCGTTGAAACCGTCGGGGGAGAATCGTTGCGGGTGTTTCAACGGTGGACAATGCTACCAGCTAGCAAGACTGTGAACTTCACTACGACCGTAGATGGCCAGCCGACCGTCGTCATTTCAGTTTTCCAAGGTGAACTTCCCGAAGTTAAGAAGAACGACAGGGTGATCAGCCTGAGGCTGGATTGTATCCCACATGCACCCCGTGGCATTCCCAAGGTCACTTTGGCTCTTAATGTCTACCCAGATGAGGTGGGCAATCTCATGCTCAACGCAACCGCTCGTCTTGTAGGAGCCAATGAGAATTGCTTTCACAGTTCGTCAGCCGTTTTACACGAGTTCCACGCCAGCAATGCCATTACTAGCGAAGAGTTGGAACTTGAAGCAGCATTTGTATACAACAGGTCTGGGCCTGATTTACCTGGTTCATGCGTCAACAGTCAAAGCGAGCTTGAACAACAGCACGTTACAGCAGAGTGGTTCTAGGGGTGGAAGACAGTTGGCTTGGGCTAATGTAAGAAAGTTTTGGCTAATACAATGGAGCGCCATCCCACGTATTGACAAACTACCAGACGCGGTGCCCATAACCCCCTAGCATACTAAGAAATGATACATGTGACTAACAAAACGAACAAAGGAGCGCATTTATGGGCCAGTCACTATGCCTTACCGCTAAGTTTTCAGTATTTACGTAAAATTGAACAGCTTTCAATTAAGGAAAGCATAGAGCAAGCTCAAGAGGGAAAACTGTTACAGTATGCTGCACAAATTCACCTTGGTGGGCGGAACGTCAATCTTGAAGCGCAAGTACCACAAGTTCGGGAACAGCCTGTCAAATGAGTTGTCAAGAAGTGTTTTGGCGTGTGACTGATTGTAATACTCATAATTCATTCCGGTCAGACCCCGGAAGTTCATACTCAAATGCGTCCTCCTAGTGAAACTAATATACTGTGACCCAATCATGAACTTATAATGTCGGCGACTTGGAGTGTCGTGCGAGACGAGGCCCCAACGTTATGAACTGTATCGGTTTCAGGCTCCTCGTCGCCGTCGCGGTCTTCGGGGGTCTTCCAAGGTGAGATTGCCAATCTGTTTGCGCCATTTTTTATTTGGCCCTGATGCTTCTCCACCAAGTCTTTTGTCGTGGGTTGTGATAAGTTTACCTCGGCTTGTGATCACTTTCGAAGCCTGACCCACCGTCCCACTGCGCCAAACTGAATTTTCTAGCCTACCCCGTCCGACTCCCACAACCTTGTGTTTATGTGGAAGCTTTCTATACAGTTTTATAGAATCCGATATGGTGTAGTGGCCAACATGATGCCCTCTCATCTCATTTGGGAGGTTAGGCATAGCCCCGAGTTCGATTCTCGGTTTCGGAAATTGTATTTCTTTTGCATTTTGACTATCTTGGTTTCAAAGTCCTTCCCCTGTGCTGAATAGCCCTTTCAATACCAACAACCTCTTTTGTAGGTAGGTCTCTCAAGACTCCATTGAAACGGCCTTGCACACAGTATGCGCCTTTCTCACATGCATACATACACACAACTTGCCTTATGCTGTAAAATACCTACAACCTCCGACTCATTCTACTCCATCGGATGCTCAATGGGATTTCAGTGTTGAACCTCAGTCTCCAATGACCTCCTCAGCGCAATTTCGTTACGAGGCATGAATGTGACCGTGTAGCTCCCTGGCGTGATGATCAGATTCTTCAGGTCGGCGGCTCCAGTAATGGGATCCGCATCGATCTTGGTGGTTGAAGACAGCTCAAAGCTGGCCAACACACGAAGGAAAGTGATGTACAGCTCGCGATTAGCCAGTATAGTTCCGGCGCACATGCGATAACCAATTCCATAAGTAAACATAGGAGCTTCAGGATTCTCGAACCAGCGCTCGGGACGGAAAACCTCGGCATCGTGCCACAGCTCGCCATCTGCCAACGGGTCAGTATTGTTGCTTGTGTGAAGATTAGCGTATGACTAACCCATGTTGCAAGCCCAGGAGTTGAGGAAGACCATTGTGCCTTTAGGAACAAGCTTCCCCTCATATATGAACTCCTTGTTCGTTGCCCGAGGCAATGAAAGTCGAAGAACTGTGAAGTACCTGGTTATGACACGGTCAGTTCATTGCCATATTCATCACCCTGAGACTAGCCCCACCTCAAGCACTCACGCACAAGAGCGCGAATGTAAGGGACCGTCTGGTCATCATAAGCATCGCACAGAGGATTCTCCTCATCATATCTTTCCCGAATGGCGTTGAATGCTTTCTGTTGGATCTCAGGGTGTGTTGCCAAGAACGCGATACCCCATGTCGAGACAGCAGTAAACGTCTCAAACCCAGCCGAAAGCATCGTCAGGCTGATCGAGGTCAACTCGACGTTGTTTAGTTTTGCTTCTTCATCGAGCATAACGTTTGCCTGGATACAAGGCTCATGGCTCCCAGTCCGAATCTTCTTTTCGAGGTCACCATTCAGCTTGGACAGATACTTGTCTCGCCGGGATCTCATCTCCACTGCATGGCGTTTGCCAGTCGAGAAGGGATTCAACCTCAATAAAGGAATGTAATCCTGCATATTGTCGGTGACGCTTCTAGTGCGGCTGATCTCGCCTTCAACTGTGGTGATCTCCTTGAACAATCCATCGTCATGACTCGGAAATCTCATGCCCCAGTTGAGTGTGACAGCGAGAGAAAGGCTGAGTCTTTGGACAAGAGGCAAAGGGTCGACCGCCAAAGTTCCTCCATTACCGTAGTTGAGAGCATCTTTGAGGAAATCTCTCGTCTCCAAGTCCAAGTGGGGAATGTATGTCTCTATGGAAGGTCGGTTGAGGGCAGATGCTGCACCCTTTCTCCTTCTCTTGAGAGACTCGTTGTACGGGGATGTACCAATTGTGGTACCGGCAGTATTTGCGACTATCTAAGTGGTGTCAGTAATGGTGACTACTCAAAGATCATTGAATGGTCCATACCTTGTGGAAAGTATATAACTCAGGACGAGATGCAGTCGCTTGAGAATTATTTCCAAATATGACCTTGGCAGCAGCAGCGGTATTGACAACCAAAACCGGTAAATTGCCTAGCTGGACCTGATAGACTGGACCAAACTCCATTGCCCATTCTCGATACTTCTGAGAGGCATTCCCGCCAAGCTGGTGCAAATTTCCGATAATGGGAAGTCCTTTGGGACCATGCCAGGCGGGTAAACGCGCCGTGAGCCGAAATATCTCATTTACAATGAAGTAAATAAAGACGGCCAAAGCAAATGCTTTGGAAAGGAATTCAATAGGGTGATGGGTTACCCCATAAGTGAGACCCTGGATCAGTTCGGCGACAAACATGTTGGCAATGGGCAAGCGTGGCAAGCGATTGAGCCTTCCACACAGGTTGAAATGGCTGGCAATTCATCCGTCATTTATAATGGAATATGTTCATTGGGCGGAAATCGTATCTGTGCAACTGAGTTCCCCGCGCTTTGGTAGAGATTTGATCGCGGGGCCCGCGGATCTCCTTTCGCGTCGGAATTTCACTTCGGAATTTCACCTCACATTCCTTTCCACAATTCCACCTCTTCCGGCAATACCACCCCAGACGTCATACGGATGAGCATAATAATGGCTGATATGTTGTACAAGGCAGTTTATTACCTCATGTTACAGGACTAGTCCAAGACTTGATGCATGTGAATTTTGCTTCAGCAGATCACCCTTCCGATGTTTTTCAACTTGAACTATTATACTCAATGATTGAATGGGTTATGGAAGAGTTGCCTCGTGACCTAGTCCCATTTCTTGCAACCTAGAACTCATGACCACGGTGTAGGTCGAGGTCCCTCGCGCCATATCCTGGACGGAAGAGAGCCAGCGAAAAGAAAACTGCATTAAAACCTCATGATTTGTTTATAACATATCTACAAACAAGTGTGAAACGTCCATTGTAGAGTTGTTCAGGTCTGGCATGACAAAATTGTCCTGCGAGTCTTGGGGAGAACCAAGACGTCCCTCCCCGACACCAAAAGCTGGCAATGAAGTGGTGTAATCCACTCCGCTGTCCATCGCATTGAATAAGTCATTCAACTCTTGTGTCATTTGAGTCTCCGTGAAAGGTTCTTCTGAGTTTGGTGGCCATCCTGCTGTCCCTGGATCCTGCAAGGCGCCATCGGTGACTGTTTGCGCGTTCTGGGATGAGATATCGACACTACCGGAAGATGTCGGGGGCGTTACGAGTGCCTGACACAGCGCGCTAGATTCCTTGCCTTCTCTGGGTTGTGGAGTGTTCAGCCCTAGCCTCCTCCAGACAAGCCGCAAGTCACTAACCCTTCTCCAAAGGCGACCTGATACATATGATCTGGCGCTGAGACCACGAATTAGATCCAGAGCGACGTGAAACTCATCACGAACAGATGCGCTGTGTTCTGATGGTGCGAGGGCAACGACCAAGAAAATGACACCGAGTGCAGAAACCAGAAAATGATTGAAACACATCTGTTGGTTCTGATAAATATCTGTGGACTTATTGAGAGAGTCCAGTCTTTGGATAGTGTCTTTGGCAAGGTTGATGAGCGATTGAACTTTAGACTGATTGGCCTTGAGGCTGGATGTTGAGTGGAGAAATGGTTGAAGGAGGAGGATCTTCATTTGATTGGCCCTCAAGTGAAGCAAAAGTTGAAGTCGCTGCAGGCCTCTAGGTACTGGCGTAGGGCTGCCTTCTTGTTGATTGGAGCAAAGCTTGAGATCTTTCGGGAGATCTTCACACCACTGATTTATCCGGTAGAGGAGATATGAGACTTCATCATCTTGAATGGCACCAGCCGCCCGAGCAGAGTTGTATGATGTGGCCCAGACCTTATCGCCTATGCGGCTGTACTCAACCATGGCTTTAAGATAGGGAACGTCTTGATCCTACAAGGAAATATCAGTCTCTGGTAATATCAGTACACTGAAAAGTGGCGTGGTAAACCCACAGGCTCAGGTAATTGTTGATCAATATCACAATTATGCATAACAAATGGCAGGCCTGCTCCAAAGCCCCACCGGCGATCTAACGTGTAGACGCACCAAAAGAGCCTCATGACCATCCTGCGTTTTGAGGCATCCTTGAATTTATTGTTCACAGTCGCGGACTGGTTGAGACCTATCTCTAAACACCACCGCGCAACGATACCCACAAGTCTCCATGCTTGTAGATCATCGCCTGTCATGAAGCTGTAGACAGCCTGTTTATAGTTAGTAAGGTTAGCTTTAGATATTTTGCTTGCACAGAGGGTAGTTACCAGCAAGATGAACAGCATAGTAGATTTGATGTTCGCTGATTCCCATAGCTTATCATTCGACGACTTTCTCACATCGAGAAACAGGGACTTGCCTAGTTGACTGGACCCCCCTGCTTCAACAGTCAAGGCTGCAGACAAAACCATCTTGATTAAGATCAGGTCTTGGGCTTCGATTATTGTCGGGCCTGGAATTGCGGTAAAGGCAAAACCGAGACGCGAACCGCTGCTCATTGCACGGTAAAGATTTCGCACCTGCGCAATGAGCCGTTGAATGTCCAGAAAGGGATACTGGATGCCTATCTCTTCTTCGTAGACGTTACATAAACGTACGGCCTCTTCTTCGTTTACGAGCCACAGAGGATCTATAGTTCCGATGTTTGAACCGAAGACGGTCTGGACGGAAGGAGAAGGCGGCCGAGTTGGGTTGACAGATCCAGGCATCCCGCTTGGGTCCGCGTCGGTGATTCCAATGCCTTGTGCGTGGAGATGAGTCCGGGCAAGGCTGATGTTGAAGGTATAACTGGCCGATGGCTGGCAGTTGTTCTCTTCGGCAGACGATTCCGCATCGGCAACACCTGAGTTCGACCCGGCCGCCAGAGCCACCAGCTCGCTATTTGGGGGAACTGAAGACGCTTGTGCAAACGTGATTGGAACCCCTGACTGCAATGGACTTAATTGTGTTTCCGAAGGTTGTTGGGATTGCCGACGCAACAAGTCTAGTCCACCTTGCAGAGAAGCTACTTGATCACTCAAACCCCGAAGGGTCTGGGCATCGGTCTCGCTAGGGTCATCAGTGAAATCGACATTGAAGCCTTTAAGATGGAGAATCAACTCACACACAGTTTCCTCGATCTTTCCGAGGTCTCTTCGAAGCAGGATAAGCGCCTTGCGGTGTCAGTAATTAGCCGAGATGAACAGCGTTGGGAAACCTCACAGGTCAAAGTCTGACGCGCGCAGCGTAAACAAGGGCTCTTTCCATTACACTTGCTCTTTCTCTTCCTGCACTCAAAACTGTGATTAGATACCAATGTCAGTGTTATACCGATGATGATTGGATCTCCAGGCGGGTCTTACCAAGCTTTGGAAATGTACTTTCCGCGAGTCGTCCGCGGCCTGGGTGTTGGCGGAATTCCGTCCTGGGGGTCGGGAGACCCAGATCTCGGTCCTGCACGACAGATTGGAAAATCCGGAGAATCCATGTTCTATGCAATAAAAAAAAAGAATGGCCAAGTCTCCACGTGCTCGGATTCTTTCCGCCCTTAGATTTGTTGCTTATGATTTGCTCCTACGAGCACGCTGGTCGAGCGATAACCGGAAGATAAAAGGGTTGAGAAAGGAAGGACGGAATTGGAATTGGAAATTCCGGGTCTTTTGGAGGCTTGGCGCTCCGCGACCCCGCAAACTTAACCCCAGCAGAATCTGGGGCAATGTGGTATTGAGTGGGGGAATTTTTACTTGCCGCCACTGCCGGCATCACATCCGATCCATTTTCTCCGAGGGGCCTCGTATTTCAGAAATGATGAAACCCTGACTGATCTGACAAATTCACCAATATTATTCGCTGATCACAGGTCATCATTATTGGATCCGACTCGGACTTCACATGAGATGGAGTAAGAAGTACTTGATGGCTCTAGATATGGCGGATGAGTTCAGGTAATTGATATCGCGGCAACTTATATAAAAACATCTTGTTAGTATGTAATTACGACTTCTAGTATGTCTCTTTACCAGACGAACAAGAAACTTGTACAAAAAATGGTTCCCAAAATAATGTCCTCCTTTATCGTCTGCCCTATCTATTGAATCCGGTTATTCCTCAATATCACCGCTTAGAGCATTGAAATGTTTAAATTTGGCTCCTATACTTATAATAGATGGAATGGAGTAATATCACTTCTTCAAAATGTCTCCTTCAAGTTTGCTGCGGCACACAGAATCAACGCAAGAACATCGCCAAGGCTGAGAAGAGATATAAAACAGCCGAGCTTTGGGGTCGTAGTCCGTCTTCTCAGAAAGGTACCAACTGTATCCCAATTAAAGGTCTGCTCCGAGCACAAACATCACATTTTCCAATCATAGTGCCTCTTCTATTGCCTTCCAACTCCGCAACGGGCTAGATTTAATTGTATGCTGCCATCAGGCGGACTTTGTAAACATGTTTAACTGCCGAATTCATAAAGCCTCGGGGCTCTCCAGAAATCTCTTGATATACTCAAGATCTCCCCGGTCAAGGTTTTACTGGGGTCAAGCTTTGATGTTCAGGTTGAGATCCTCATTCTCTCTCAGTAATCAGTTATATACTTATAGTCGTAGGAAACTTCTAAAGATTCATAAAAGAAAGGTAACTAAGAGTCACTTATAAGAAATTAAATTGTAAAGTTAACTACTGAAGAGCTGTAGAAGGTTTCTATGTATTGAATAAATGTTCGCGCGAAGAGGGCACTCTGAACGAGGTGTTCAACTAGTCTCTTCCCCCATTGAGGCATAGACTCTACAAAAGCGTGGGTTCGCTTTTGCCAGCCATTAACCCATTATGGCGACTATTTTTCTCCATCACTTTCGAAATCTCTTTACATATACGGGGTATACTTGAGAAGTTGGCCAAATGATTGGCTGGATATTAGATAAACACTCAAATCATCGCGCGCACCAACGCTACATGTTGAAGTCTGTCCAGTAGGCAGTAACCATTTGCTTATAAATTCGAGCCACCAGGGAGCAGCCTTTACGGCATAGATTCATCTCTGCATCGTCATAGGCACATGAAAGAAAAGAGTAACGGAAGGGGGGCAACAGGAAAAGCTTGCCCGTCGAATGTGTTTGTCCCTCATTCACAGGACTCTCAAAAGAACAATGCTCTATTTTTGTTAAGTTTACTACACTCTTTGGCAAGGACTAGGGCACTAGGCTGGCCAGTTTCTGGGTCTACGAGTAGAAATCACTCTCTAATAGCCTTACTCCATCTAAGATCCTACCAATGTGTGTTTTCTCAATATGCTCACTGTCTTGTCGTATCCTCCCCATGAGAATCTTCATAAACCGTACTGGGCTTTTGGAAAACCCAGATTTATTGACAACGTCTCCCTCCTTCAGGTCGAGTGGTATAAAACCGTCCGCTTCGAGCATGACCTGGTCGTTGACGGGCTTCCAGGCGAGGCCAAGCGAGTCGCACAGCTGCACGTAGTCGTCAAAGGATGAGAGATAGAGCTGGCCGGCAAACTGATTGAGGCGACTGATGATTTGCCTGGGAGCCTTTCGACACACCTTCACCTTTGATATGTTATACAGATTCAGATTGTCAAGTGACTCATACCCTAGGTTTACTCGTGGGGAGTACAAATGGAGAGTGACGTGTCGAGACTCCTCTATGGCTGGCAGGAGATGTTGGACCTCGTAGGCGCTGATGACGACGATGATTTTGTCATCTCTCTGGGCGGTCAGAATCCACTGGACAGATCTCTGAAAAGGATCCGAATAGCTGCCGGGAGCAAAAGGGTTGTTGAGGGTTTTGGCAAAGTCCTCCGTGACCAAGATAGCGCTCGAGAACTCAGCCACATCAAAGTGGACTGCCGCTGACGTATCTTTCAGGGTCATGAACGCCGGCTTGAGTGGATGCTTGGGGTACAATCCGTGGAGGATGAAGTCGTTCAGACCTGGATGTATCCGATGCTCTGCTGGCTTAACCCGGGGCGGCTTCTCGACTTGCCGTTCTTGTTCGGTCTCGGGCGACAGCTCCCGCTCTTGTTCCTCACTGAATGAGGCGTTTCGAATTTCCATCAGACCGAACTCGTGACAGCGACGTCTGAACTCGGCTGCGACGCGTGCGTCGATACTATCGATCATCGAAGAGACGTCTCGGTCCACTTGGCGTGGGTGGTACCGCTTTTCGAGACTCTGGGCTTCATCCTCCATGAATCTTTCGGCACACTCCAGCCGGCTCGTGCCGTCGTCTTGACGAGTGAGTTCGCTCCAGAGAGGTTGCTGCTTAGCGAACCGAAGCCCTTGGCTGAGCCAAAGAGGCACGGCCCGGTGCAGATCATTGCATGTTTCCGTGATGGCCCAGCACAGAACATCTGACACGGTGATCTCGGCGGACGCCGACCTTGGATGACCACGAAGTAGGCAGATCTTCTGTTCAATTTCTCGTGAGATGAAGAAGACCACGCTTTGTCCCATTCCAAGCTTGCGCATTCTCATGCATGCTTGGACCAGCCTGTCTTTCGTGATGTGGGCACCGAGAGTGACTGCGGCCTGGTAGTCTGTGGGAAGCCTCAGATCTGTGCCTCTAGTGTGGGCCTCGTCAAGGAAGACGAGGCATCGCTCTAGCTGATCCGCAAATGGCGAGGTTTGAAGTTCCTCGATCTTACCGCTTCTATCCAGCGCCACTAGCTCGTCGTTTTCGTTGAAGAAGATTACCGCTTGAGTATTATCATCCGATCCATATTGACCCAGCCATGCTCTCGCCATCTCCACGTTTGTGAGATCAAGGACTTGTGCTCCGACGTCCAAGATCACCCGCGGTTTTGAGCTCATGGTTTCGAGCATCTCCAACAGAGACTGGCTGTCGAAAGTTGTCGCTGTCGCCTCTTGTTTCATCAATGCAATGCTATTCTCAGGGCGTAACAGATACTTCAGCACGAGAGCGTTAGTATGACTCTGCTCGGGGAGGTCCAGCTGCTTGATGTCGAGAGGAAGAATGTATCTGGAATCGTTGGTGCCGCTGAACCCCGTTGTAGGATACGCTTCTTCTTGCCCAGATCCCAACCTGAAGCCGAAAGCTTATGTGGGAACTCCTTGGATTCTTTAGCGAAGACCATGCGACAAAGATAGTAATCAATGGCGGCCTTAGAATATCGAAGATGAGGAAAGATAGTCGATGTACAGTAAATGCGGTCTCGAAGGTTGATTCCCTTGATCTGCCTGCACGGTTCTGGTAATGTCGGGGCCGTCTGCACCCAGGCCTGATACTCAAGATTTGCGTTATCGGACCGGAGGAGAAGCTCTAAGGATTCAAAAAGGGCCTGGTCATCGAGCCCACTATAGTAGTAACTCAGGCAAGTAAGCACGATAACAATATCAGGATGGCTGAACTCGGATCGGGGCGTCGGGCTATCTTTGGCTTTGTAGGGAACAGCGAGCATGGTCTTCTTCCCCCTGGCTGGGTCGAGACCGTAGTGGACTCTCCATTGTTTTTGACCGAGCGCAAAAGCAAGAATGCCACCAGCAAGGAGGCCCCGAAGAAGAAGGATATTATTCATAGTCGTCTCGCCCCAGAACCGGCCACCTTCGACCTCTTCAGACTCTTCGGGCGACAGTTCCCAATGGGTGATATATTTGCGAACCGCGTTTCTGATTTTGGGAGGCTGGTGTGCAATAGGAAATCCAACCATGCCAGTCTCGCAGACGAAGTCAGCTATGCGGTTGATGATTACGTTCGCAGCATCAGGGCGCAGTATCCGGATCTTTGGAAACCTCTCCGTATGTCTGTTGTCAAAGTCTATCGAATGAGGAAGATCAAGTCTTACTCCAGCACCGAAATGACGGACCAGGCCCAGGATTTCTTGCGCAACCATCCATCGGCCCGGGCTGTGATCGATTGATTGTTGCTTTCCAAGCGTGTAGATGAGCTCAAACTTGACGCTAAAGTTCTCATCACTTTCATCGACTATATCCCGGGAGGTGTCTTCAAAGAGTCGCCGAATCTTCATCATGTGCTCAGAAAGTAAAGACTGCTTGCTGAGGGCCAGCTCCAGCTCCATCAATTGTAAAGACAGTAGATGCTCTGGCTGCACGAGCAAAACACCTCCTTCTTTCTGACACTTGATCAACAACCAATGAATGGTTATAGCCCTACTTGCATCCATAGGGACGTCCCTGGAGAAGGGCAACTGATAGACTGGGCGATCGAGAAGGCCGGAGAGTTTTGAGACCAGCATCTGGTACATCTGCTTAGCCTGTGCCTTAGCTACAATGACACGCACCAGCTTCAAGCCATCACCAAGAGCGGCAGAAGCCATGGGAACAATCACGGAAGATTTCCCCTCTCCCATATTCAGCTGCATGTCCGCATTATTGTCTCCGGGAGGCTGGATCATTTGCCGGGCGATCTGCTGCTGAACTTGTCTGATCATGATATCACTCTCACATTCGAGCAGCAACCACTCCGGATAATCGTGGGGGCTCCAGCCCTGGTGGCCGCTGTTCTCAAGCTCACGAAGCAAGTCAACAGGATTCTTGTGGACTCGCACGAGTCGCTTGGCCCTCTGCAAGGCTGCAACGGCGAGTCCGTACTCGATGATGGCATCCTTCCAGGCCATCGACAGCTTTAACCAATTTGAGTTTCTCAGTTGCTGAAGGAAAAAGACCGGAGAGATTTTGGGTAGGTACCCGGTTGCAAATAGAACTGCGTTGACCACATCTTCAGGGCTGGATGGATCCGACTTGGAGGATGGTTGAATAGCCTCGGATAGGGAATTGTAGAGGAGGGCATAGCGAGTCTCGCATAGTGCTAGATGCTGTTGAAATAGAGCGACATTCGCATCGTCTTGGACGAAGCTGTTGCCACTATAATCCTTTGATCTCGACAAACTCTGCCGCACATCGCTCAAGTAGTGGCGTTCGTACTCGTGACTTGCCTTAGACTCGAGGAAGTCGACAACCCTTGTGAGTTTCTCACTTTCTTCTCCTTCCGCTCCAGCTTTTTCAACAAAGTTTTCGAGGGTCGGTACTAAGACGGGGTTGGTATGAGGGGCGCCGCGGCGGAAAGGATCAATGGCAGACATGAATCCCTCGGGGCGATGGTTGATTGGGGTTACAGACACCATAGAATGGCCCTGGAGGGTCACCGTCTCCACAGGGATCCGTTTCAGAGTATCAACAAACCCTTCGAGGTACTCCTTGAAGTTCTTGTTAGCCCACCATGTTCTCCAAGGTGGAAGAACCGACCTCATAGCCCGCGGGACGTCGATATACGCCTCCATGTGGTAGTCGTTCGGCTGTTTCGGAGTTTGGCAGGGCCACTGTCGGCCGAGTCTATCTCTAAAGATGTAGATTGCCTGCTTCTTGTCTTTCCCGTATTCTCGCTTGAGTTGATCCCCAACCTTTCTCTCCGCCCTGGCGGCCCGTGCCTGTGACTTTGGGTCGGTTTGCTTGAATCTGGCCGAGTGATTGGCGGCCGCTGCTTCTAGAACGTCAAATTGCAAGGTATAGCCCTTGGATAAGTCGTGGGAGTCGCTCAACGGCAGTGGAGCAGCTGCGACAACTGGAGACGTAGCCATCAAAAGAAGTGCCTGGGTGACCTGCTCGTCATGCTCGGCGGAATACGCTATTGTCGAGATCCAGACCAGCAACTATATTGGGTGAAGCCATAGTTGGTTGTCATAAAAGGCGTGATGCAATTGGCACCAGTGGGACGATATGAAGGCACTTGGCTTCTGGAGCCACAGTGAGTCGTATTCTAGTTCTCGCTTCGAGGGGGCGCCTCCGTGGTTGGTCAATTTGCCGACGGCCATCAGATTGTAGAGATGTAGTGCAAGTCCTCCTGCAACGGGTCGGATAAGACCTTGATGGTGGTGGAAAGCCCTTTTGGCAATCTCAGTGACACGTGCTGCTCGATCGGACCATGTGCTGTCTCTCGAATGATAAGTTTCATCATCGTCCGTGTCAGTTTCTCCAGCGCCGGACCTGGATACCCGTCGGCCAACCTGGCGGGAAATTGCCCGTTGCACCAGTTCCGCGGTAGTATGTAGCTGTCGGGCTGGCCAAGTCTCGTTGTTCGGATAAAGAAATTGGGCTTCAGAAAACCGCTGGAAGATGTCGTCGGTTATCTTGAAGAATCGATCATCTTGTGTTGAGGGGCTCAGCTGAGCAGACCAGATCACGTTCTGCATCGCTTTCAAGCCATCTGAATGATAACGACGGCATGGAGCGAGAGCAGCGATCAAGTTTAATATACTGCAAGCGATCGGACTCAACGCGGCGGGTGCCCGGGCTGATGCAGAACAAAGGATATCCAAGGCCTCCTCAGTGCCTTGCTGACCAAGGAAAGGATCCGGAAGATGGAAAGAAGTAAGAGCGTGAAGGTAGGCAAGATAGAGCTTACTCTCGAACTTCGTATCAGCAACTAAGCGTCCCAGAAGCTCGTCCATCCGATAGGCCTGGACACGTCGACAGGTGCCATGTACGAGAGACACTATGATATGATCGTGGATTATATCGTCATCCTGCCTCTTAAACTCGAGCTCGCCCTCGGGGACGATTATCATCCGCTTTGGTGGATCCCGATCACTTCGCAGTACGAGCTTGCTCCTGAAACCTACGAGCGTGCCGACCGACTGGTCACTGTCGATATGCATATCTGTATATTGCTGCGAGCGAATGACGGACTCTCCATCCTTCAAGTTAAACTGCAGCTGCAGTCTAGGGACTTTGATTTCGAGACGACTCTTAGCCATATTGTAAAGCATATGTATGTTCAAAGGTGTCTCAAGGTAACCCACGATTGCTGCGATATGCCTAGCAACCCCATTGGAGGGCGCGAGAACAAAGAGTCCGTTATTTCGATGCAGCTTCCAGGATCCTCTATATGGTTCGAGATGCCACTTGTCCAACTTGTCAGACTCAACGGAAAACGGATCGCTGAGGAGGCAAAACTCGACTGAACCAGTGTTGTTATCGTACCAGTGCACGTATTCATTGACGAAAGAGTCTGGAAGCAAACCCGTGAAGATCCGTGACGGGATGAGATCGAAGCAAGCTTTATCGTTTTCCAGGCGGATAAGCAAGTCTCGTCCCTGTCTACCGAAATGGACGCCGTAACCGTGGAAGGACTGAGTAGTGCAGAAAGCCATGCCTGGGTACATGCTTGGCATGACGTTGAGCAAGAGACCTTTGAATAGCCTCTGGTAATCTTGATGGTCTTCATAATCTTCAGGTAGACGAGAAAGAGGCAGGCCGTTGACCAGCAGCTCCCCGGTCAGTATGTCGAGATGAACTTTGAGATTGGCCATGGTCGCCTGGTACCAGCAATTAGTCCCAGCGGAAAGCATCCAAGGGGAGTGAGGTTTGAAGTGTTGCCAGTGTCGCTGGATGGCATCGGAAAGAAACGGTTCGCCTGAAGCGTTCTGCCGAACTAAGATCGGCCGGGCCCGGTACATAGTATACCTCCACCTATCAAACATAATCTTTTGAAGAACGTCATTATCCTCATTTTTCAACGGGGCATTCTCGTTTATGATGATGGAGCATTCGACTAGAATCGATGCCTGCTTCGAATCATGCAAGATGCGAGGTAAGTAGCCATCATAAACATTGAATGAATCAGCGCAGACCAAGGCGATGCTCAGAGCTGTCCTCAGGAAATCCTTCCTCTGGTCATCGTTGCTGGTGCTCTCGGCCCGCTTGAGTAGGGTCTTTACCCACTGATGTGAGATCTCACGGCTCTGCTCCAGAAGGTCCAGTAAGGATTGTGACAGATCCTCAAAAACTAGCGACAAAAGTCTCGCAGCCAGGAACATAAAGGACCACAAGGCAACATGGGACTCCCAGTTCTCCCTCACACGCAAGACACATTTTCTCAAGCTTTCCAGCATTTGCCGTCCAAACTCGCTATCGCGGAGCCTCGTGTGGGCGGACCGTGTGACTTCTGAAGACGCTGGGCCGGCTTGCAAGCTTATCTGGAGAAGGAACAGCGCCGTTTCGGTTCCGTTGAAGTCGACTTTTGGCATGGCCAGCTGCATCAGGATACTCATCCACTGAATCTTATTGCCGTATGGCAAGCTTGCGAGGGCTTTGAACTCGCCCAAGGACATCCAATCGGGACACTCGTGCTGGCTGGCAAGTACCTCATTTGGCGTCTCTCCGTTGGGGTTTTTCCAGGTTCGAAGAAGAAACCGATTCAGCGCTTCTGCACGCTCAGGAAGCTTGAACGTGCACAGCCCGCATAAGCGCTCGGAAGCCGTCAGCTCAAAGGAGAACGAGTTCAGTTTCTCGTCATAGTACCGATATTGAAGGCCATTATTTAGGCAAACCTGTGACTCAATGGATTCCCAGACTGGGATCGCTCGTCGATGGATGACAGCGTTGGGCTTGGCGTCGGATCGGAGCTGGATTCGGGATTGCTCTGTGGCATACCATGGATTTAGGGGCTGATATGTCTTCAATGAGTAGTATGGCTGCGGAAGTAATGAATCCTGCGGCTGACTAAGAAGCACATCGTTGATGAAGTAGATTGTCAGATCTCGCCACCGAGTAAAGGTTGGAGGGGCCATCATTTCGAAAACCGTGGCCTGGGCCTTGAGCTCGATCTCTGGCAGGGGCCACTCGTGAACAAACACGGCGAGAGCTTTAGCCTTTGCTTCGAGGCTGCAGCGCCGGCATGAGGAAGGGTGGAAGGAAACCCTCGCTCCGTCCTCCCGCCTGGTTGCCACGTCACACTCCATTGCTGCGTGTTTCTGCATCAGGTTGGCATATTCTGCCTTGCGGTTTCAAAACTCGTCACGTTTTTCTTGTCTTTTCTCCATGGCATCCTCCTCAATCTCATGCTTGAGCTGCTGGTGTCGCGTGGAGGTGCGGAAGAACTCCACAGCGAACGAGCCGGGCGTGCCAAACGAGCAGAATATGGACGGGGCTGCCCATTCTTTGGCGACTCTGTTGCGTTCGAGTATGTAGTCTTCGAGCTGCTCAAGTCTCCGCATTTCCTGCTCCGACCCGATCAGTAATGCTTGAAAGACCATTGTCGGGATCTGGGGCTCGTATTGAGCCAACAGGGGGAGTTCATGTATGGACGTGGCGTCCACAGCAAACCAGAGCTCCCCAATGGTAAGAATCATTCGTGAGACTCCTTCGGGGTGACCCGAGTAGTAGTCGGCTGCCTTTTGGTGGTAAGTCTCAACCAGCAGCTTCAGATCCCGCACCGAGTTATCTGTCTTGGCCATGTGGTGATCGATCCAGTTTCGGAGGTTGTCTGCCACCCATGACTCTATATCGATGAGATGGAAGCTCAGGTAGGCTGGTTCCCGGTCTGTGATGACGGGAAGCTGGCTCTGGGTCAAGGCACCGAGTTGTGATGAAGGACGAAATCCGGGCTCTCGGGTCGCCATCTTCCGGCTAGATATCGAGGCGAGAAATCTATCCATTTCTTTGAGCGAGTGGTCCGTATTTTCTTTCGCCTTGAACCCGGACAGCTCCCCCAGCTTCAGCGACGGGTCGGCTCGTTCGCGGATGTGCGCCCATCGTTCGTTGATGGTGGCCGAGCTCTTGGCGACGATTCATTGGATGGCGAGCAGCCATGGCCCCGTGCTCGGGGACTGGAGCTTGGAGAGGCGCCGTGACACTTTGGCCGACATGGTGTGCAGAACATTACTGTCCATCTTTCCTAGCTGGTTGGCAGCGTGGAGAGCTTGGGCCATCATGAAGGCCATGAACTCCTTGTAGGTGTTGTGGCCATTGCCAGAAAGTCGGGTCATGGACAGCTGCAGAGCTACGCGAAGGAGAAGCCAAAGGGAAGAGCGTCGCCAGAGGAGCTTGCTGTCTTTCGACATGACCTCATCGCGGGTGTTTTTGCAGATTCCCTTGAACACTACTTCCTTTCCGCATCCGCGGAGCATGCAGGCGAATAGCTCAGTCACAATCTTGGGGTCAGTCGTCTCTCTGCTCTCTTCCTGCTCCTGCTCCTTCTTGCTTTTCTTGGCCGCCTGCTTTGTCTCCCGTACGGTCTGCTGGCTCATCTTGGTAAGAGTCTTGGCCACGACTACACGAAAAGCCTCCGTGTCGAAGTCGGCGCGAGGAATCTCGACTGCAGTCGCTGGGAAGCGGCGGATGAGTCGACCCCGCGTAGACGTCACAGCCTCGTTTGTTGGCGACAGTTCAAACATTTCGAAGCGCACCGAATCCGGTTTTCTGCCAATAAGAACGCCGGCATTCTGTTCTGTAATGTGCAACACTGCTACTGGAGCTGTGGGGCATGGGTCAGCTTCGCCGTGTGGTTCAGGCGAGTTTGCAGAAGCGCACCTTGAGTAGATAAGCCTTGGAGAACGTTCTGGACATTGGCGTCTTTCAGATACCCTTGAGGAGTCCTCGATGCCCGTAAGGACTTGAGCATGGAGATGCTGGCTTTGACCGTCTTTTCATCGCGCCGGCCCGGGAGGAAGCGCTCCAAGGACTGCTGCACAAAGCTCAAAAGTGCCGTCTCGTTCTTTTGCGAAGCATCATCCGCGGTGGGAAGTTTCGGGGGGAGAAACAAATGGTGGTAGAGATACTCAAGGACAGCTCTCGACATCTGGTCAGGGCCACCACTCTGAGCTGGCGCCATCGTGGTAATAAGGCTGTTGGCGGGGGCCACGATGACGAAATGGTAAGGAAAGGCAGGGCGAAGGGGTGAGTAAGCGTGGAAACAAGAGACCCTGGTGCTCCGGTTTCACTTGAATGTCGCTGCCGCTGGTCACGGCTGCTGTGGTCATCTGGGGTGGATTGCTCCTTTTTAAGTCGTGCTGCATTTTCTAATGCTTTTGTAATCCACGTTGACAATTACTCAAGTACTAAGTAGATACTTTACTTACCTAGGCTAGTCGCTCAAAAATCATGCACCCGCCGCAGTCGCTGCATCAGGACGTCGGAGCCCGGGCACGCGGTCGCCGCACAAGAACGCCGGAGCCCGGGCGCGCGGTCGCCGAATCGCGCCGCAGCGCCCCGACGACATTGTAAACATCCCGCACCAACGTTAAGTCAAGCAAGTTGGACTCCTCCACTGATACTCCACCTGCCAAGGACTCTCCCCACTAGCCAAGCCGGCCGTGACTCATTTGCCGGGCCTAATAATCTGCATTGATTCATACCGGGTATTGCAAGCTGAACGGACCTAGAAAAGGCTTTGTCCGTCGGGTGTCTGTAGCCACAGTGACCCGATGGTCGCAATCCAGCTGGGGCGCGGGATAAAGAGAGCAGGCTGGTGCAGCTGCAGTCAGCTGGAAGCGGTCCTGTACCTTCGCTACGTGTGGAGAGGAGGGAGCTCCAGCAAAACTTGTTCTGGCTTCTCAAAGGTTTAGAAAAGCAAGATCGCATGCAAAAGTCCAAGCCATTGGTCACTGAGGCACTGGTTTTCTAGTACGCGCTTGAGGCAGCAGTGTAGGTAAAATGCAGAAAATGATAAGCATGAAGCAAGTAGTGCAAAGAAAGTTTAAACTCTAGTAGATATCAATCAAGCCTGGATAGCTCGGGACTAATGAAGTTACTAGGAAAGAACTAACAGTTGTGAAGGATGTGACGTATAACGTGGTTGATAAGCTCGGCGATCAGACAAGCTCGGCGATCACCCAACCGCAACCACAGCACATTTCCAACTAATAAGCAACACCCAGGAAATCAATTGAATTCAAACTAATGGAGGTCCTCTTCCTCAGATATTTCTTCGACAAATTGACATGTTCGCGCATTATGACCGGTGTTCCCACAGACGCCACACCGCCGTTGGCCCGTCTCAGTCCTCGGTCGGCGACCACTACTCCGGCGCGTTTCCTCCTCAATCTGAGCTGTCGCCTCTCTCTGTGATTGAAGGTCCTCTGCCTCAGCTATAGTAAGACTTCCTCCTTGTTTGAGACAGGTTTTCTTAGCCCTCCTGCGTTAGCTAAGCAGGTTATTCTCCTCTTGAAGGATCTGGACCTCCGACCTTAATAAGGCAATCTGGTATATAAATCCTCGCGCTCCCTTTGATAAATGCTCTACAGCTTCAATAATTAAAGTTGGGGAGCTATTCTGATGGCAGGAGATCCTCCTTTTAATGAGTTCAGACTGAGAAGATGCTTCTGTTGGGTTGTTTGGCGTCTGAGAAGTCCACGCAGGGGGTGTTGTTAGGAGGGACCCTGGAGGTGTTGGAGTGTGTAACTTGACATCAAGCTTTGACAGCACACTTTCTGCGCTTAGAGGGACAAGCCCTGCTCCTCTGAATCCTCCCTGAATGTTATTTTCCGTGATAGCTTGCGTAAAAGCCTTATGAAACGCAGGGAAGAAGTCTTCTTTTGCAATATGCGTATTACCCCGGCGTATCTTATCCTTAATTTGTCAACCGTATGCCGTCTTTAGTGGCCTAAAACACCTAACGTCTAAGGGCTGAAGTAAGTGAGACAAATGAGCCGGCATGCAGAGTGTGACAATATTATTTTCCTTACAATATATCTTAAAGTCGGCAGCGTGGTAACTTTCGTGCCTATTAACAATAAGGAGGTAATAACTACTACTTACACGCAGTTTTAAATGCCGATCAAAGTGCTGTAGCCAATCTAGGCCTCTTTCGTTTGTTATCTACCTATTTTTAAACGTTACAATAACCCAGTTACGTAGGAGACCGGTTTCAGTATACCAGGTGGAGAGGTAATATTAGCCTGCAACGATGATGTACGGTAGAACGCTGTAGCCTGACGAACTAATGGCCTGAATAACTGTAACCTATTCACAATTGCCAGGCTGCATCATTCTTGTATTTAACCGCCTTTCGGCACTAGTGACGACCATTCCAGATGCAATCTGGCCCATCATAAAACCAGTCTCGTCAAAGTTGTAGATATTAGAGTCCACAATGCCGTATTTCGCAATTGTGTTCGCCACAAGGCGAAACCACGCGTTTATCGCGCCTGGATCTTTGCATTGGGCCCTCTTATAGTCGTACTTACGAAAAAAGCGCGTCCGAAGCTGTGGTTGTCGCTTGACGAAGTTTGAAGCCCAGCGCTTCCCAACTGGGGGTGCGTCGCAGTCAGCAAGCAGTCGATTAGCCATATCTTCCACACCACTGAGGCAAGGAGGAAACAATCGGGAATCCAGGTCTAGAATGTACTCAACTAGCTTCTCCTCTTCAAGCGCAGTCAAATTTCGTAAGCTAGGCAATACGTCGCGTCGTGACAGCTTTCCCTTAATTCGGTCGCGTAACGTTGAGTAGGGTACTGAGTAGGTCCGGCATGCAGCTCTTATACTAAGATTTTTAGTTTGTTTGATTGCCTGGATAGCTAAGTTCAATTGAGCTTCTTTATTCATAAGGGACATTGCTGAGTATGGTGTGATGTGTATGTAAAGGTGAAAGATTAGTTTGTCCGGTCGGGTGATCGCCGAGCTTGTCTGATCGCCGAGCTTATCAACCACGTTAGTCCTTTTTCTGGTAACCGAAAGAGACACAGGAAAGTAATTCTTTAGGATTCATGTGGGCAAACTGAAAGAATGAAAAGTCGAAGGGTCTGGATCATTAGATCCTTATCTCTACTTGCACAATTGCTGTGCAACATATTCATCTTATAACTGTTGCCTGGTTTTCAAATCCATCAAATTTTGGAAAGCTCGAATTCGAACATTTTCTCAGAAACCCAAGGTCCATCTCCCCGCTGTTGATTTTTTTGTGGTCCTCGGGTCGTGATAATGGCGATTTGGTCGGTCATCGGGACAAAGAAAACCGAAAATCAGTTAAACCTGCAAAAGCATTCGGTCATCACAACACTTTGTGTACGCGTGCAAACTCTCCTTCATCAAAACGCGGGGCACTTTAACTCTTTCAAATATTCATTTACAATCTCGAAACCAGCCTCACAGCTCCAACTCAGGCACTTGATTCAAAATGAGCATCTCGACCTCTTTTGCGGCGGACTCCGCCTGGCCCATATGGGACAGCAAGCCCATTGACGGGGCCTTTGAAATCGATCTTCCGGCGGGAACGATTGACCAAGGCGTTGTCACAAAGGTATTCCGGCCATGGTTGTTTGGCTACAAACCGACGGCAACTCCAAATGGGCGCGCTGTGCTCGTCCTCGGTGGAGGCGGATACGTGCAGCTAATGGTGGGCCGTGAGGGGGTTGCCGTCGCCCGCTGGCTTGCCGGCCTTGGCTTCGAAGCCTTCGTCCTCATCCACCGCTTCCCGACTGCCGAAACGGGACCTCAAGCCTCGGTAGATGATGCCAGGCAAGCGTTACGCATAATTGAAGAGAAGAAGGCCGGCTTGCGTGGCTTGGCGGTATGTGGTCTATCCTCCGGTGGTCATCTCGCATCGGCCCTGTTGGCCGAGTACCCGGCTTCATGGGCGACAACTGCCGGTCCGCCGGTGCCAAAGCTGGAGTTTGGGATTATTGGGTATGGGCCCATCTCGACGAACGCAAAGGGCCATACCATCGTGCCGAACAAAGCCCCTCTCGACCCGCCGGCCAAACAGGAACTTTACGACATTGTTGTCCCCGACCAACAGATCGTGCGGCCGGCACCGCCAACTTTCATCGTATACTCTGCGACTGACCCTATTGTCCCGGTGGTAAATGCATACCGCCTGGCGCAGGGTCTCCAGGCTGCAGGGGGCTCTGTCGAGCTTCATGTTTTTGCGGATGCGCCTCATGGGTTCGGTTTGGATACTAAGGGCTTGCCGGTTTCGAAATGGCCGTCTTTGGCTGAGGCATGGTTGCAGCAAAAGGGCTACCTTGAAGTTTAGTAGCACTTAGGGATGGGAGTCATTATGCAGCAATAAAATGTTCTGATGCGGCTGGCTGGTTAACTTGTATTAAAGCAGCCCGGTAGTCAACCATTACAGTCTCTTCTTGAAGAACGCAAGAGCAGCAATGCAGAGAGTATCGATACCCGTCCGCAACGTAGGCTGAATGACAGGCGCAAATCTCGCTGTGTGATTTGCTGGGATTTCGTCCAACCTCCCTTCTCCTAGTTTTTGGTCCCATAGCGCTGCTTCTATCCCGCCCCAATGCCAGAAAGCACAAGGCTTACCCTGTGAAGTCGCGAGAACTGAGAAATCTTCTGAAATTGTAGTGGCCATGATATTTGCATCAAAATCGTTCCCGAAATGCTCCTTGAAGCTTGTAGCCAGCGTCGTCGTCATCGAATCGTCATTTACTGTGACGGGCAAATGCCTAGTCATCTTGAATACGGGGGCGGCCGTCGCGCCGCTTGCTTCACATTCGGCTTCAACCACCCGCCTAATCGAGGCCAATAGCTTCTCACGTGTTTCCGGCCGTACGCTGCGGATGTCAAGGCCGATTTCTGCCGAGTCTGCAATGACATTCTCCGTCTGACCAGCATGCAAGCTGCCTACTGTGATGACTGAAATGTCGCTTGGGTTTATCTCTCTGCTGACGATTGACTGAAGACGTACCACCACATGAGCCGCCATGACAGCAGGGTCAACCGTTCGGTGAGGCTATGAGTTTCAGTCAGCTCTCATATACTGACGAAGAAATTGCCGTTTGAAGTACTCACTTGCGAGCCGTGACCACCAAGTCCAGACAGTGTAATCTTCATACTATCTGCGCCAGCCATGATTGTTCCCGTCTTTGATCCTACGCTTCCCGCTCGCATCGCCATAACATGCTGGCCGAGCACAAAGTCCGGCACAGGAATCTTGTGCTTGTCATAGAGGCCATCGTCTATCATGGCCTTTGCTCCAGTTCCACGCTCCTCCGCAGGCTGGAACAGTACAATCAACGTACCGCTCCATTCTTGCTTCAGCTTTACCAGCTGTTCAGCCGCAGCAAGAAGACACGCCATGTGCATATCGTGGCCGCAGGCGTGCATCACCGGCCGCATGATACCTTCAACGTCGGGCATGTTGACTGTGCTAGCGTATGAAAGACCGGTTTCTTCTTTGATGGGTAGCGCATCTATATCAGCGCGGAGGAGAATGGTGTTACCGGGCCCATTTTTCAGCACACCGACGAGGCCATGGCCGCCGATATTGGTAGTGATATCGAAAGCTTGGAGCTGTGACAGCTGCTCTGCAACGGCTTTGGCAGTTTGAGCTTCAAGATTGGAAAGCTCAGGATGTGCATGGAAGTATTTGTAAAGTTCCTCGTATTTGGCCATGTCTATGGGTGCGGCAATAAGTAGGTCACCTAGACCAGTGGCTGGTATAGAGTTCTCGGCCATGATGCAATGTTGTGGCGACGGTATTGTTGATTGATGTTGTTGAAGTGAGAAGAACTGGTTCAATTATTTCTAATTGAACAAGGATTGAGAGATGAGAGGATAGAAGCGTTCGAGCGTCCAGCTTTGCTGATTTGATTCGACCCGTTTGTAGGATTGGGAGAATGAACGAGTGGATATGTTCTCGGCTTCAGAACCGGCCGGCGCGGGATGCGGGCCGAAGCCTTGATGACTCACCCTCCTTTCAACTCGGCACAACGCCAAAACGGATGTATGGCGTGCTGAAGCTGACGGTAAACTCCGAAACGCAGTAAGAGATTCGGGGGCGACAACAAAAAATATTAGGGCTACCTAGCATGCAGCGCAAGGCTTGAAAGACTGCTTGACAAACTAATAGAAGAAGAGAGAAAAGCCCTAGGTGTCTTGCGAGTAAAACTTCAAGCTTGCCGTTGGTTTATTGTGCAATTGCTTACTACAACGCTGCTGGAAATTCCCGAACCGAAAGCAATACACAGGAAGAGCTTAGATGGACAACTGATCTTCGCAGGCGGTAATACTAAAGAGCCCCGCATCTGAGGTGCAGTTGCTCACCTATGATCCTGACTGTTTGTTGTAATTAGTGCTGATCTATTTCTGGCTTATCCGACATCATCAGAAGAAGTTGTTTCTGAAACCCCGAATACTTCTGCCTTTCTTCTAAGATTCTGAAGTCATCATCACTCATTAATTTAATACAAGAATGCCCGGCTTAAATTCAGTTTACACCGGAATCAATCCAGTCGAAAGCTTAGGTTCAACAAGCAGCCATGGTGTTGCTTCGGTGAAAAGACCCTGGTGTTCTAAGGAACATGATCTGGAAAGTACAAGCCACTAACTGAATCGATTGTAGTGGCCAAGCTGTCGAACACAATAAGTGCGGACGCTTTAGTTTTGCGTTGAATAATTAGCCCCGAGGTTCCAAGGATAATTCGAGATGCGGGTAGACTACGCAGTACTTGTTATACGAGGGTTATGGTACATTTCTCATACCAATCCGAAAGCAAAACCTCTCCCTGCATTAGTCCATGAACATATGCGTAACCAATATAAATGAAGCCTCCTTCGCACTGGCGAACGATAAATAAATGCCGTCCACCTTGGAACATCCAGATCTGGTCTCCTACTGCCGCGGTTTCCGGAATCGCTCCAAAGTAGCCTTTCTCAGTGACAGCAAGGCAACGATAACGTGACCTCCGTCGTACAGCATCGCAGAAATTAGTTGCCATCTTCTTAACTTCCGCAGAGTCATCCTTGCAGCAATTCAGATGAGCGTAGAAAAAGGCCTTGTAGTCGTCACCAGCGTCATCCTCTTCTAGTGTTACATTTCCAATGAGGGTTCTCCAGAGCACATCAGAGATATCAGACCCGTCTGGGTATGGCTCTAGCCGGTCAACAATTTCTGCTTGCTCTTTCAGCCATGTCTTGCGTCGCTGCAGGTCGGGCCCATGATGATCTTTGTAGTAGGGTTCGACCCTGTCACTAAGGCCAACGATTTTATCAACAAAGCATCCTGAAATATCGAGTTTGTCCCTAGAGGTATGCAATCGAAGTTCAGCAGCTGTGGCAGCGCAGGCTGCGTAAAAGTAATGGTGAGCTGCTCCGTTGCTGCCGAACTGCCAGGTTGACCAGTCAGGAACCCAGGAAGGCAGAGCGAGAGACTTTTTGTTGAGGTTGCTGTACAGAATATCGAGGGTAGGTGATTTAGCAAGAATCTTGTTTGCTACTGTTATATATAGCTGCTCTGCTTTGCAACTGTAATCAATTTCCAGTGCTATGTCGTCTCGATCAACAGCAAGGCCTAACAGAGAATATACCTTGTCCCTGGGATCTGTGGATTGGAATGGATGTGCTTTTACGAGTAAAGTGAGGAGGTCCAACTGGTGTCTATCGTAGATGAGTGAAAAGCGCAGTGCCATCAGTGATCTAAGACACTCTCTTGTCGAAATAGGGTCCTCTGAAGAATAGGGAAGTAAGAATCTCGGCAGTGATCCGTTGACAACGTGCTGCACTATGGCCGGTATCAGGTACCAGTCAGATAGTTCTTTTCGCCCGCACATCATAAGAAGGTTCTTGTTGAGCAGAAATTCGTGGGCACACCAGCATCGACTACTCTTTTGTTAAATGTCGTTAGCTTATTCGTATATCCCCGGTCATAACTACGAGAGGACTGGCATACCCAAGGTCTCAAAACCAAAGCTCTAAGTGCCATCCAGTGCGGTTCATATTCCGGTTGGCGCTTAATTCTATCGAGTTCCTGAACAGACAGAGAGATCGGGCCATTATATCCATATCGGGAGAGGGTATGCTTGTGAAGATCGCGTGCAATGAACAGTGCGATGGAACTGTCATCCTTTTCAGGGCCGATATAGGTTATGACCCGAGAAGCTTTGCGATATATTGACCCCATTATTGAGACTTGTTGCTGCCGCTCTTCTATATCTTCTTGGTTGATGCATATCGCGTCCGCCCAGACGGTCCTACTTCCCTGAGACAACACTTCGTGTCGGATATCTCGAAGAGCATGGTACAAAGATTCTGTGATTTGGAGAGTTGAGCCATCTTGCAGGATAGCCTGACGATTTCTCTCTGAGCTTCCCCATTCGTAAGACAGGGCCTCGTATAACGGGACACTGTCTAGATTGACGTGCTCGAGCCTACCATGCACAGCAAAACCATCCTTCCCTGGAGCTAGGTGTAGCAGTCGGATCTCGCGGGAACCGGCCAGCGGCTTGAAGGCGTGCGTATCAAAAGAGGTTGCCATTCCATGAGTTGAAACAGACGAATGCTCTATGTGGATAACGACTCAGCCTCCGCAGAGAGTTTGGTAGGGTTCAGGTTTCTACACCACTCTATCTGAGTCAAGTGCATTTAATTGATGAATCGATTGACTTTGAATACCAAATATAGAAAGAGAGCCAAAAATTGAGGTACCAAAGCTTAAAATGTCTGGATTGAATGGCCTTGGAAATGTTGAGAGTAAGGAAAAAGGGGGGGCAGAGGCGGTGGGTAGATCGGAGACCATGACAAGGAAGACATGGAGGCCTCTTGACAATTTTCTTGCGACCAAAGATCAGGCTCTCTTCAGGCCGCTTAGGATAGGGGGCGCAGACTAATGCATCATTTTGCAGCCAGCCAATCGCTCTTTGGCAAATGATTGGCGAAGAACAAACACAACGTCGAAACAATCATACAAGTCATCCTCTCGCTTGCAAACATTAGGCAGTAACACCGAGTGTGGAGAAAGCTTTCGCTTGACAATATGATTGGACAAGACGAAAAGCATTTTAAACAGCTTACTCGACCTCTATTTTGCAGGTGACACTGCATAGTTTGCCGTTTGCAACTACATACATTTCGCAGAGCGACCGCGTGGTAGGCTTTGGCAGTTCTGAGGGTTTTTGAAATTAAAGACGACGCAGGGATATCTAGTGAACACAATAAGCTTACTTAGAAACACCAACCTGCTGTTATTGATATTGCTCAAAGAATAAGCTTTCGAGATTGGTATTCTCTCTAGGCGGAGAAATTAAATCCGGAGGGCCGGCTTGAATGTGATCCCTCTTAGTCTCGCAAGTTGTGTTTATGTCTTTCAAGTTTCCGACAACTTACATTCGCGTAATGCACTTGTGCCCAAAATTGTACTTGGAGAACTTGTGAGCTCGTTGCACTGCCGAAAGATGCTGGCACTTAGCTCTACCAACTGCAAATTTTATTTCAAAGTGTCAGAAACTAATTGTGCAATTGAATGTAGTTGTCACTTTGTCCTACTCCGATATTGTCATGCAATAGGCGCATACGAGGTCATGAGAGAGCCATGGGGGGAGTGCCAGGAATTGCAGCAAGCTCTGAGGAATGTACAAGGATAATGATGCGCTTCGAACAGATGAAAAGACTGTACAGTTGCTTCAGGGCGAGATCATTTTTGATTACTGAATGTCTTCTCCGCGGGCTTCTCATGGTCTCTAATCCCACATTTTCTATAAACTCGTTACGCGTAGCATTGTATCAACAACATTCGCCAGTCCCTCGTATGCTGGAGTAGTATAGCCTTCACGCCCATCAAGCACCTTCCTAGATATTTGCATGGATACTTTGAGAGCAACTTCGATAACACATGCAGGAAACTTGAGCCTATCAAGGACGACTTTTCGGGCCGGTTCAGTGCCAGTATTCATGTTCCACGACCCAGTCGGCATGTGGACAAGGTTGACCATGCCTTTTAAAAGGCTGCAGCTATTTGAACTGTAATGCTTATTGCGCCGACTAGCAAGTATACTACTGGGGCCATATTGTGTGGCAGTTTTAACGGACATCTTAACGAGACCATACTTATTTTAACGCCAAGTCAGTTGTTGATTGTCGAGGGGGACATGGTAAGAACTAAGCAGTAAATACATGAATCCTAGGAGGACATGCGAAGGGCTATATCTGAATCTCCTAGTCTAAGTCTATCGGCATTGAGTGATTTACGGGAAGATCAAAAGTCGATCATATCCTTACTTCCTGCTTCAACCAGTTCCTCCAATCATTGTCAGCAAGAATGTGCCGCACTCTAGCTTCGAGCCACTCCGTGTTTCCCCAAAATCCCCACGACGCCTGGAAGCGACACCAGTCGACAAGAGCAGTCTCCCAATGTCGCACAAAGGTGACCCAGTCGTAGTCTGTAGGACCTTTCCCTGGTGGCTTCTGGTTGATCAGCGTCTCCCGGTACCGTTCCAGAAGAGCCTTCTCGCCCTTGTCCATGGGCAGTCGATCAGGGATGTCCTCATGGTGGGTCAACATCTCAACAGGAACTGAGCAGGTGAACAATTTTGCGAGGTCGCAGCCACCGATCCCCAGTCCGGCGTACTGAAAGTCGAAAAATGCCACTCTATCGCCGGCTTGGATCGTGAAGAGGTTTTCAGACTTGACATCGCCGTGGATATAGGTCTCGAATGACCTACCAGAGGGGGTGAGGAACTCGGCCACCAGCTCAGCAATTGATAATGATGAGCCCTCCACAGGATCGCAAAAGGCGGACGACCATTCCGAGTACTCGTCTCTACACAGTGATCTGTATTCCTTCTTTCGAGTGGAGAGATACGTGTAACCGCCGTTGAGCCAGAGCTTGGGCTCGGCGGCTCCCACGCCAGCCTCCCTCCTCTTTGCCTCCTCAAGTGGCGGCAGCACGAACCGGTCTAAGCTATCAGGCAGCGAGGCCCAAGAGCTGCTGTGATACTTTGCCAACCAATCCAAAGCAGCGTGTACCTGGCGGTGATTGAGAACTAGCCTTTTCTCCCCTGCGACCGGGAACTGCGGCCGCAGGTCGGTGATGATGGTCGCCGTAAGCCCTTGCAACTCCTCCGCCCGGGGTTTCCCTTTCATATCCAGAGTCGAGGCGACACACTTCGCGACCGCGACATCGTCCGCCAAACGCGGCGCAACTTCTTGATAGAAGTACTGCTCGACCTCGTAGCTCAGCATCTTGCGCAGGTGGCCCTCATCTCCCCCCTTCGCGTGTGGCGGTGAGATGAGCTTGATAATGAGGCGGTATGTGCCGTCTGATTCTGGCCGGATCGCGGGCGATATTTTGTTCGTAGCAAGCGCCGCATCTGCGGCAGTGACTTTTGCGGTGATGGCGCATATATGTCCGTAGCCGGCCCAGAGAGTTTGAAGTTCGTTTAGGGAGACGAGTTCGAGTCCCAGCCACGAGAGCATGATCTCGGCGACGCGCTGGGGTTCCTTGAGGGACGCCATGGTAGAAGATAATACAGCTGCCACAAGAACGAGTTGAGTCGAGTCGACGCCGGTACCCAGGGACGACGTTCGATCGACGAGCTGGGTGAAGTTGGATGAAAGTTGCTCAGATTGAATCAGGGTCGAGGCCATTTCGAGAGTCGAGAATGTGTCTCGTGTGGGTCCGGTGACTTCACTTCTCAGCCTGGATGGCCTAAGCTGACGACGCTCATGTGCAATCACGGGAGGAATGTTGTGATCCCAGACGGGAAGCTCTGAAAGTTTTGATATGCAGGGGAACTCAATTTCCCCTGAAAAGAACTGAAAATAAACAATCAATCACCACATTAATATCTCATATGCAAGCCACGGTTTGGTCTTACTCCAGTGTCGGGCGGGCTGAGGCAGAAAGCCAAACGGGGACTGGAGTGGCCAGCTGTCACCATCTGTGGAGGCTATCGCCAAGAAATTTGGAGCTTGGGCGATTTTGTTGTCTTCAACAACCGTCATCACAAATCCCCTCATAGCGGCTTGCGAAGTGGAAGGCAGGTGAGACGAAAGATTTCAGTCCAACACTGTAGGGTCCGGCCATCTTTTTACTGCTCGTTGCGTTATTTGGCCATCAGGGTGTCTTCGCCCCACCTTGTAGGGTCGCCATTAAAAGCCGGGCAAGAGATACCACGACGAGTGCCGCCACCAGCAGTCTCACTTCCCAGTCAAACGAAAACCCCGATATTTCCTTGAAAATGGGTAGAACTCAGCCTTCAGTTGGACAGCCACCAGCGGCTTTTCGCAAGGCCGCGCGCGCCAAGAAAGCTAAGGTCACCCTCAATCAACTCATCCCATCATTGCTTCCCACGCATCCACGAGCTCGTCGCGGAGTCGATACTGCTGAGCTTATCATCGAACCGAAACCCATGACAAAACAACTGGTATCTTCAAACCGAGTGGCCGGCGATTCCTCCTACAAGGACTCATTTCCCCGCATCCGGCTTCAAGTGGCCGATACTCTCACAGCCGCGCACTCATTGGTAGTTGAGAAATCAGTTCCAGATAGACCGCTGGATCTGAGTAACAAAGAGACCCGAGTCGCCATCCTCAACATGGCCTCTCCACTCACGCCAGGCGGTGGCTTCATTAACGGAGCCAGCAGCCAGGAAGAATCTCTGTGTATGCGCACCACACTGCTTCCGTCTCTCAAGGATGAGTACTACCGCCTACCGGAGCTCGGGGCTGTCTATACACCAGATGTTCTCGTCTTCAGGGACGAGGACTCCAGCGAAGTTCAGGAGAAGAAGGATCGCTGGTTCGTTGACTGCATCAGCGCTGCCATGCTGCGAAACCCCGAAACCGATCGGGATGAGACGTCGGGGTTTAGCTACTACGTACATGAAAAAGACCGGCAACTCATATTGGAGAAGATGAAAGTGGTTTTACGGGTCTGTCAAATGAAGGGCATCAAAAAGATTGTGCTCGGCGCATGGGGCTGTGGTGCGTACGGAAATCCGGTAGCGGAGGTCGCCAAAGCGTGGAGGAAGGCCCTTATCCCGAGGAACGACTCGAAAGGGAAAAAGAAGTCGAACAAGGAGACATGGGCTGGAATTGAAGATGTGGTGTTTGCCATCAAAGACCCCGGTATGGCTGATGCTTTCGAAGAAGCCTTCGGCAAGGGCATTGAGCGAGATGAGCTGGACGAAGTTAGCGATGCCGAAGAAAATGAGCTGGACGTGGGTGAGACGAACAGAGTGGAGCTTCAGGCCAGAATTAGCGAGTTGAAGCAGCGTATCGAGGCGACATCCAACCTGCAGCTCAAGAAAGGACTCGACTTGATTCTCGTAGGGCTGATAAGTCAACTGCCCCCGGGCGCTGAGGAAGATAGTAGCGGAAACGAAGAGGATGGCGAGGAGGTAGATGATGAGGACGAGGACGGGAACGATCAGATATGAGCACCGGCTGCTCGTCGGAGCCATTGCTTGCGAATTTCATGTTGATGTTTCATTGATCGATAGCTTTGGTATCTCGGAGCAAAAGCAATGTCAAAGAGTACTTGCTAGCACCAACGCCGAACAGAGTATGATAACTATTTGAGAAGATGAGGGCACAGAATTTGGAGCGGCCGCCTGGAACAAACGACTGGCTTGGCCATCTCCGTGCGCTCATTGATCAGACAGCAGAAAGGGGCAGCATTTCAATGGCTCGTCACAATGGACAATATCTAGTTCCACAGAAATATGAACTGATACGCGAGTAACGTCAGGATCTGGTAGTAACTCTGCTAGCCATCTCGAACGATAAATTATTTATCCACGGGGGGCCTTATCGATGGTACAATCTTGTCATCTCAGTCTGGCCCATGTTATTTCTCTTGTGTCAATAGGCCCAAAGCTCTAACCGATGTTCTGGTCTCTCTAGCAAATTGATGACATAAAATGATAACTGATAGAAACAAGAGAACGGGGCACTGCCAATCGGCGGAGTTCGGTAAGGTCTCTCTCGCAAGAAACGGTTGGCTGTTCCCAGTTCACGCTCTTCATTCCCCGATTCTACCCCTGATTGTGAAGGTTCTTGAACAGGGGCGTAGTGTTTTTCAACGGCGCTGACGGAAGCTTTTGCAAATTGACTAGTATTTATAGACATGCTAACCTGTTTACATCGGTATGCCAATACTTCAGCGTACTATGCCACACGGCTTCGCAATGCTTCGTAATATCATTTGTTGTCTTCATGGTATTTCTACCGGTGTTGCTATTTTCCCCCTTTTCTTGTAGACTAACCAGTTTTTGGCAGGCCAAGCCATTAAGCTCAGGTGATTGTATTATTTGGACAAACAGTCTGTGGGATCCTTGAATAACACACACGCATACTCCCTCAACGATTGGCTCAATGTCTTTTGGCTGCATGGTCCCCAACCCACCCTGCTTGCAGCCGATGCGTTACAAGCAAACAGTGTGCCCCGAATGGGATCCTGATATCTTCGCAGATAATTTAAATAAATGGAACATCCAATCAGAACCATTTGTCATCGATCACTACTTCTTATGGTTAATCTGCCTAAAATCCCTACAGTCGTTGTGGCGTGGCGGTTTACTGACGTCAGCGGTGTCAACACCATCTACCGACTCTTAAAGAAACGGAGTTGGGGGCCTTGTGTTCGTGGTGCTTGAGAAGCGACCCCTCAAGATAGCTACCACAGAGTCACATATTGCAGAGATTGCGGATCAATTCTATCTCCAGTGCCGCAAATCGCGGGAATGATCTTCAAACCAACATCTTTCTACCAGACCAGCCAGCTTAAAAACCACCCTCCACCTCATGTTTCGAATGTTAACCTTAAACCTTCGGTCTAAACTGGATGCACGAATGGTTGTGAGATAGTGGAATTCTTTGGGCTATCATCGTTGAAGCAGTGGTGCGTTAAGCCAACCCAATCAAGAGATAATTGCTTTTGTTTGCTCGCCACGCCCGCACAGGGTTGGCACTAATCGAACTCCATCACATCTCTGATTCGAGTTAAATTTTTCTCTTGCGACCGACGAAAAAGGAACCAGCCTACAGAAAATTCTCATGCTTCAGTCGACCTCTCATTGCTCCCCTAGCCGTCATGATGGTCATGACCTCCAATCACTCCGATCATTTCCGCATGTCTGCCTGACTTCTCGCGTTGGCCTTCGGCACAATGCCGAAGCTTTATCCCAGTCAATAGAACGTAGCTGCTTGTTGAGAGCCTGCTCAGCGCTGTTTACTGCGCCGCACTTCTGCTTTAGTGCTCTCAAAGTGTTCAGAGTCCGCTACATGGATTCTCTGACACAGAGAGCTGGCGAACAAATTTGCAGGGACAGATAGAGGAGATCACATATATGTAAGAATGCGTTCCTGGTTTCTTTGTGAGACTCCAACGCCACTCTGTCAACTTTCAGTCACCTCGACGTTTCTTCATCGATGGCCGAATGTCGGCTTGTCTTGAATACATTGGTCCCACGGAAAGACCCTATGCCTCCGGACACGACCATCGGGCCAATTTGGCTCGGTGTATCATCAACTTTACTGGCCCTGCTGCTTTTCACTTCTGCTCTACGTCTGTGGGCTCGCGCCGGACGCCAAAATCTTGGGTGGGACGACTATACCATCGCTGCTGCCGCCCTCTCGGCAACAATACGGTATGTTTTTGGTGTCTTGCAACTACCCCATGGCAACGGAAGACACCGCATGTACCTTAGCGACCATGATTACATGATGATCAACATGTATGGATGGTGGGGGCAGTTGTTCCACTTTACATCGATGGCATTTTTGAAAGTGTCTCTTTGTCTATTGATTCTCCGGATCAAGAGCAACAGGAAACTCAAGATATTGTTGTACATTGTCATGAGTGGTTCGTTGGTCATCAACTTTGGGGTTGTCGTTATTCTCCTCGCAGAGTGTCGCCCCGCGGGATTTTGGAGGGGCAAGAATGCTGATTGCTGGCCAAACACGATCCGAATCCATGCGATATGGATTTCTATAGGTAAACGTCTCCCTCATCCTGGATTGATAGTATCCTGGTGAGACATCTCGATGTTGCCTACTATGTGTTGCTAACTGTATGGCTACAGCTTACTCTGTTGCATCAGACCTTCTCTGCTCCCTCCTTCCTCTGACGGTGGTCTGGAAGGTTAAAATTCCTTTGCAGAAAAAGGTTATGATAACCGGCTTGATGAGTTTAGGTCTCATGTGAGAATACCAATCTTTGTTACTCTGTTCAGAGAACATTGGATACAATTGAAGCTTTGCCTCAGTTCGACGCTAATGAGACTTTCAGCGCAACTGCATTTGGCATAGTACGAGCAGAGTCATTAGGCGTATCCGAGGCCGATCTTAGTTGTAAGCTAATTCTATCCCTTTTCTAAGGCTCAGAAGTTGTATGACTAATGTAGGTCGACACAGGGGACTTTTGTATCACCGCCATCTGGTCGAACCTCGAACTCTTTCTAGGCATCACCGCTACAAACCTTGCCCTCTCTCGGGCTATAATCTTTTACTTTTTTCAACGAAATGACGGAACGATACCAACAGAACGCTCTGGCTCATACAACAATGGATATACTCACAGCGGACTTCGGTCGGGTCGTTTCGAAATTTCGGCTACAAAGATTAGCTCAGGCAAACGGCGGGGATCAGAGGCAAGAAGTTCGAACAGCGATATTCCCTTGGAGCCCGGCATACAGAAGAAGACTGAGTTCTGGTGGAGTGAAGATGGAAATCCGAAGGGAACACCGGAGTAGTATCGGTAATTGAGTTATGTTTATCGACGAAAGGCTGGAGTTTAGTTCCAGAAAATATCGAAACATTGGATCCCCAGAAGTTAGGGCTTTCCTTGTCTACTCCTCGTCTACGCCCATGACAAAGAGTAGTAAAATCTTTGACAGTAACCTTGAATCCTCCTTCATAAGAAAACAAATCAAATGCACTCAACATTGATTCTTTGATAACACTTCTCAGTCTCCTTATCCAATGTCGTTGGCCTTGCATCTGCTTGCAGCCGGCGATCTTGATTGTGGGCGTTCTGCAGCTTCAACAACGACCATGATCTTTTGATTTTGACAATAAGACGGAGGGAATGCTGAGAACTTCCGTTCGTCTTCGGTAAAGCGGTGGAGAGGTGTTCCGTTTGCGCGGGACAACTCGGTAACAAGCAGCGCCGTTCGCCCGTGCGTTTGAACTCAAGAAGGCAATTCTGATTAAGCATCTGATACTTCGGTGTCAGACTTCAGTGTAGTGGCGCCTAAATAGTCAGTGTAGCTTACATAGCGTATGCCTAGAGATGCACGGGTATGATGACCGGTTTGGACGTTTCACATGTTCGCCCCCTCCAATACCGTCATCTTTATGCTGCATTTCTTCCGACGGTAGGTCTCACAAGGATCTGCCCAGAGTCAATAAATCGACTTCGGATGAAAAACATGTGGGTATGCTAGCACCTAGCACCGCTCGGCTGCGATGACGGGCGGAGACTGTCGGATACTTGAAGCACTGTTGTTTCATAAGAACAGCCAGGCTCTCTCTCTCTCGGATATTTTGTATAAGTTTACTTCATATGCCCGAAACTATTCGAAATTAAATTCAATCCAGGACAAAAACTTTCAAAAGCAAAGATCTCAATTTAAACAACATGACTGAAACCGTTCTTGTGTTCGGCGCTTCTGGCAACATTGGCGTGGCCGCCATCATTGGGGCTCTTAACGCCAAACGCCATGTCATTGCCGTTGTACGAAACCAAGCCAGCGCAGAAAAAATCTTGAAATACGTTGAATGCCGTGACGGCATCACAATTGTGGAGGCAGATATAACTTCAGAGGATTCGGTACGCGGTGTCGTCGACAAAGTTCGTAACGGAAGCCTACCATCATTCCAACATGTCTGGGCTTCGCGTAAGTGCAAACCCAACCGCACGTAAACATGATGCGGTAATTTCTCCTTCTGTTCTAGAATTGACTGAAAATGAGTTCAGCCGGTGGAATCTACTGGGATACGTCTATTCTCGAACTTGAAACCTCTGCCCTTCGGGAAGCTATGACGATTAACTTTGAGAGTTACATCTGTATGTGCTGACATGATACATCATGTATACCATTCCCCTTGTTGACTTTATTTTCAGTCGCCTATAGAGCCACCGTTCCCTACCTTCTTGAGAAGGGTTTTCCCGGCAGTACCTGGACTATGTGCACCGGCGGTCAAGGTGACATGGGGTATCGCGTGGCTCCAGCTGTGACACAAGGCGCCCTTTTCAGCTTTGCCATCGCAGCCGCTCGCGAGAACGAAAAGACGAATATCCGCTTCAACGAAGTCTACCTCGTCTACCGGGTTCAGTTCGAAGTGGATAAGGGAAGCCAGACCTTTGCGGGACTTGAAATGACAACATCTAAAAGCTTTGCGCCGTTGTACGAAAAACTTCTTCACAGAACTGATATCAGAAGCAGCCGCGTAAAAGTACTTAGTCCTCAGGATGTAGTCGAGCTTTCTTACATGAAGAATTATAAAGATTGACAGGAGAGCTTTAGGGGGTTTAGAATACCTTTAATAGCAAGAAAGTTTCGATTTATTCTAACTTTCTGAAGTATGCGGGTTCTGCCATGATGGCCTTGGATAACGATGATTGACTTTAAATGCAACATCTTGTACGAATTAGCTTATGAAAACTAGGCATAATGTGTTTCTGTGATGACAAAAGTGGACTCACAATTGCCAGTATACAATTGCGACCTATATACCCGTCACAACAGTTTCCTTATTTAACTAGCGTACTTGACAACTCATTGTGGATTTTCTAATTGGTTCTTCGTCAAAACTGTTTGTTGGATTATTCTTAGGCTTCATCATTATACACCAACTTATACTGACCGATTGAGGCTGCCCTATCCAAATTATTACACCAAAATAGAAAAGCCTCATGTTGAGCTCCGATGTGTCAACAATCGCCTCCATCACCGTATCCACACAAGGCAACCGGGGCTAGACGAAGCATCAGCGGAAGGCCGGTCCAGCAAAGACATCGCTTGTTGAAATCCAGTCCTAATTCAAACCACCAAGAACTAGGTCCCTACTAAAACTGTGAACCGTCCAAGATCGTTGTGATAGAGTAGCTCTTGAAGTCGCATATGCGTGAGACAGAGAAACGTGATATAGGTCTCAGCACCAATCTGCGGCCTGTCCAATTTGAGTGATTAGATTACACCGTCACATTTTATTACCACATAGAAAGATGCGAGCATCAAAGAAGCCTTTCAAGCAGAGTTGGTACAAAGCTTCATTTAGAGGCCTGTTACAAAACCTTTGCAACTTTTCAGCATTATGTTAAGGTGTGCAGATTGGCATGCAGGGAGTCATGGACAGGTACAATTCATCGATTCCTCTGATGATGCCGATGGAGGCGAATTTGGTTAATTCGCTATATGCGGCACGAAGAGCCGCACATGGGTTATTGCTCATCTGCCTCACTGCAGAACCATCGTCAAGCCCAATACATGACTGAGGTCCAGCAATCACTGTTTTTGGATTCTTGCATCGTAGTTTAATTCCGGGGACAGCGGTCACCGAATTTGTAGTAAACAATCTAGAGGTTTATGACCTTGCCATGGAAAAGACGTACATTGCGTGGGGGGTTGCTTTAGAATCGATTTGATGGGTTTAGCTGGGACAGCTCTCTCCCGTTCTATTAGACACGTTTTGTAGTAATGTAATTGCACTTGCATATCGAATCGATCCACAAGTTGGTCGCTGTCTTTGTTTCCGCATGAGTTCGGGCACTTCTTCGTCGAGTGGTACTACAGTCGAAGGCCAATTTGCCGAGTTCTTAATCAACTTCTTTAATGGTAAGGGGGCAGAGAGCGCCTTCGAAGGTGCTCCTCTCGCATTGTGTTCGACATCGCATCGGCAGATCAGGGAGAGGCTGACAAAGTGACTCATGCAGCCATGCCCAATCAAATGCGCCTAATATGGGCCATATTAAACCAACACATTCTGCGGTAATAACTTTCCATGTTTCTATTCTACTCATACTCTCGCAATCATAAAATGCAAAGCTATATTGGCATATGAGCTTTAATTTAAGATACCTTGCAACAGTAAACTTGGCTCTTTATCGCCTGTTATAGAGGCTTGCAGTTCATTCGTATACGGCTCAGCACGAAAACCTATCGACAATGGATCTTCACCTGGCAGCACGACGGGGAAACCACAATATTGTGAAGAGATTTCTCGAGGAGGATGATATCGACATAAACCTAGAGGATATCATTGGTCAGACGCCGCTCCATCTAGCTTCTGAGAATGGGCACGACAATGTGACCGAGCTGCTGCTTAAGCAGGACGAGATCGATCTGAACCCTCAGGATAAAGACCGTCGGACGCCACTCCATCTAGCTGCTAAGAATGGGCACAAGGATGTGGCCAACCTGCTGCTTGAAATGGATGAGGTCGGCCTAAATTCTCAGGATAAAAACGGTCAGACGCCGCTCTTATGGGCTGCGAAGAACCGGCATGACAAAGTAGTAAAGCTGATGCTTAAAAAGGATAAAATCGACCTAAACATCCAGGATAACAATGGTCGAACGCCGCTCTCGTGGGCTACTGAGAACAAGCATATGAGCATGATCCGGCTGCTCCTGAATGCTGCTATTGATCGAAAATCCAAGGCCTATTCCAGCCACACGCTGCTCTCGTGGGCCGCCGAGCATGGGTACGAGAGAGTAGTCAAGCTACTGCTCGAGGACGTTGTTGACCCTAATGTTCATGACAACAACAGCCGCACACCACTGTTGTTGGCCATCGAAAACGAGCACGAGGGAGTAGTAGAGCTTCTTGTCCAAAATGACAGCACTACTTTACATCTGCTGGCCCGAGAAGGAGAAATAGCGCCAATAAATTCGATCATCAGTACTAACTACGACATCAATACAAAGAATGATCTCGGCCGGACTGCGTTACATATATCAACGTCCTATCACCATTTAGAGGTAGCCAAACTGCTCATCTCTTCGGGAGCAGACGTTAACGCCAAGGACATTAACGGTGCAACACCGTTGCACTTGGCGATTGCGAGTAGGCATCATGACTTCATTGAGTTGTTGCTTAAGAACGCAGCGTATCCGAAAGGCATAACAGTTAGTGAGTGGCTGAATGTCTACGGAAATAATTCCTCAAAAACTCTTGTATCACTGTCAGAAGGAGCAAATAGTGAACTAAGTTTGCGCTTTATTGAGGGAATGCCGAATCGTTCACCAGCTGAACCAACGACAGAAAGGCGCCTGTTGTACGTAAATAATACTCTCTTACTTCGAAAGACACTGACTCTCGCAAGTATATTCGCCGATTACTCCACCTGGTCACGATGTCTGACTTCCAATCTGGGGAATAAATTGGGGTCAGATAAGACCCAAATTTTCTGTCAAGAGCAGATCGATGATTCAGATGCTAGAATCTCTGTCGCTGTTTGGGCACCCTCGGAAGACGTTCTCGAGGACCGGATATGCCTCGACTTTTCTGACTGGGCTGAATATGGAATAGCATGGACAATGACTGCCCCTAAAAAACACAACAACAGCTCCCATTGGAAGACGAGGGACCATTTCAGCATGTTGCCTAATGGTTGGATTCCAGATGATGGTATTGATTTCTTCTATCAATTCATAGCTGAATTGACAATAAGGTGGTCTAAGCTGTGCAATTCAGCTGAGGGGCACTTATCTATGCGTGTGAGTAGGCTCCAATCCCCTATCCAAGCGTAGTGGGATCCCGCTGTTAATCATACATTATAGCGGATCGATCAGCTGGGCAAAAAAGGGGAAAGTCATGACTTTATACATCGCCTTGCTGAGGATGCAAAGTGTTTGGCTGAGCTTCGAAGCTTCCATCGAGGCCAAGTTCGTTCTGCAAGAAACTTTGCTGTTCACTACAGCCGTCGCTATTGTGGAGGCGACGATCCAAAGGCTATGCAAGAACTTGACAATTTTTCAAATGTTGGTGATCAAATTAATCAGCTAGATCAAATCATCAGGGACATTTTACAGTTGGTGAGAATCTTCACTTTACTGTTCGAATATTTGTCCGAGCTGACTTTTGAAAGGAGTTTGCCTGGGTGTCGACCAATGAGGCTCACAGATCGACGAGCATCGCAACAAGCATGAAACGTCTCAGCTGGATCACTGTATGTTACCATCGGAGCTTTGTGTCATTTTCGAAGAAAGCTGATGATGGTCTTTTAGTTTATATTTTTACCAGCTATGTTTGCATCAGTAAGATTCATAAGACACTTGGTTCTCAATGATGATTTGCAGCAAGTTAATCGGCGGTTTTAGAGTTTATTCGGTATGAACGTGGATATATTGCAAAATAATCCCGATTGGCGTTGGTATGTACTGTTTGGAGGAGCTTTTCTGGTCTTGACGATCGTGGGATGGCTCTTTTTCAAATTTATTCAAGTTAACGTGTTTGATAAGCGAGCTGGACAGACAAGCGAGCTGGACACAAAACCACAAACCTGCCACCTACATCATTCCGACGCGTCTTCCGACCGCCACAACAATGTCTGTGCAAAACAAAGAGGCTCAATTAAATCTTGCCATTCAGGCTATCCAAAAAGGCCAGGCAAAGAGCATTCGAGAGGCAGCTCGGATCTACTCAGTCCCACATTCAACTTTAGCGACGCGACTTAAGGGTATACCATCCCGACGCGACACCATGCCTAACTCACGGAATTTGACGGAGCTGGAAGAGAACAAGCTAGTTGAGTATATTCTTAACCTAGATGCCCAATCGTTTCCTCCCCAGATCAGTGGTGTTAAAGAAATAGCCAATCGACTGCTTGCCGACCGCAACGCGCCACCAGTCAGCAAGCGCTAGGCCTCGAACTTCGTCAAACGACAACCACAGCCCCAAACGCGTTTTTTTCGCAGATACAACTATAAAAGAGCTAAATGCGAAGATCCTGAGGCAATAAACGCGTGGTTTCGCCTTGTGGCAAACACAATTGCGAAATACGGCATTGAGGGGTCAGATATCTACAACTTTGATAAGACTGGCTTTATGATGGGCCAGATTGCTTACGGAATAGTCGTTACAAGCTCCGAAAGACGTTCAAACACAAAGATGGTGCAGCCTGGCAATCAAGAATGGGTTACAGTCATTCAGGCCATTAGTTCATCTGGCTACAGCGTCCCACTGTACATCATTATTGCAGGCAAAAATCTCCTCTCCACCTGGTACACTGAATCTGGCCTCCCACACGACTGGGTTATTGCAACGTCTGAAAATGGATAGACAACAAATAAAAGAGGTCTAGATTAGGTCTAGCACTTTAATCAGCATTCAAAGTCGCATGCAAAGGGTAAATATTGCCTCCTTGTTGTCAATAGACACAAAAGTCACCACTCCACAGACTTCAAGCTATTTTGCCAGGAAAACAACATCATCACCCTCTGTATGCCGCCTCATTCTTCTCATCTACTTTAGCCCTTAGACGTAGGGTGTTTTAGGCCTCTGAAGTTAGCGTACGGTCGAGAAATTAAGGATAAGATGCGACGGAGTAACACCCATATTACAAAGGACGATTTCTTTCCAGCATTTCACAACGCCTTCAAGCAAGCTCTCACAGAAAAAAACATCCAAGGGGGTTTTAGAGAGGCAGGACTTATCCCTCTAAGTACAGAAAGTGTGCTATCTAAGCTAGACGTCAAATTACATACTCCTTCACCTCCAGGTTCCCTCTTAACAACACCACCAGCTTAGACTTCCCAGACACCACACACTACTGCAGAGTTAAGTTCTTAAGGAACTCTACTTAAGGATCGGTTCCTTAATCATCCAGATAGCTCTCCAACACATAGATGTACAGCTACTAAGCATATTCTAAAAGGAGCACTAGAATTTGCGCATGAGAATGCAATGTTAAGAGCTAGGGTTAAGAGCCTTAAAGAGGAGAATGGTCTACTTAACCAACGTAAAAGAACTAAAAAAACACGTCTTAGACAAGGAGGAAGTCTTACTGTATCTGAGGCACAGGATATCCAGTCCCAGAGAGAGGCGACAGCCCAGGTACAAGAGGAAACGCGTCGGAGTAGTGGTCGCAGACTGAGGACAGAAACAGGTCAACGGCGGTGTGGCATCTGCGGAAACACTGGACACAATGCACGAACGTGTCAGTTTGATGAAGAAATGTCTATAGAAGAGGATTCTGAGTAGTTTGAATTGATTTAACCTTTTTGTTGTTCCGTTATGGTCGCATTCGCGATATGGTGGTGGTTTTGTGTCCAGCTCGCTTGTCTGTCCAGCTCGCTTATCAAACACGTTAGTCAAATCCCTCATTTTGGACCTGCTGGCCTGGGCGCTAAACAGACAACACAGGTTGAGAGATGGATTGAAATGAATGTTGGGAAACGAATTCAAAGGTGGACTCTCAGCAAATCTCGAGTCGCATTGCCAACCTAAAAGCTCCCAAACCGGAGATTTTCATGTATTGGGTCCGGGCCGCGACATCTTAATCAAGGTGCCATTCTGTGCATGTAATTTTCGTTGAATAAATACCTCGTTTTACTCTCAAAAGAGAATGATGCCTGCAGATAAATACATCCTGCTCGTCAGATGGAGTTTTTCTCTATATTGCTCGGGATGTCCATTTTAGCCGCAGAAGCGGTTATTCCAGCTTGAACACATTCGTCTTGGCATTCTTCCAGTTGTCTATGGGAATGTGCACCTTGTAGATGGCAACCCCGGCGCGAATATACAGGGCAACATTACCTCACTGTACAAAAGTGGATGCATATTTGGCTCTGTCATTTCATAATACATCGGCGAGCGCCCCGGTAGACTAATCAAGCTCATATCCGGAGCAACAATTCTGATCATTGGCGCCACCACTGCTGGGGACCGCTCGTTGGCTTATCATCCGTGATTGGTATGAAGAGAGCAGTAATGGCATGCTGCCAGCCTAGACAAGCCTCTTGGTGACAAGGCCGTGGGAAGAATCTTGTTCGACATTCAGTGCGGTCTTGATGAAGAGAAAAGGACAACCCGTTCAAATTCTAAAATCTACTTACTTGGAACACCCAGCAGAGCGTTCGCCGACTAATTTTTATAATTCCAGTAGTATTACTCTGGCCAAATATGACTGACTATTATTTAGTAACTAGGCTCCATCAATACATATTTGATGGATACTTCCTAACATCAAATAACCTTCCATGCCTCGAGACAGCGTAGACCTAAGCCCTGAGTTGTCCCTCATACTTTGAGGCTGAGCGTAGCTCACGTTCCTAGTGGTGTTTGCCATTCAGTCCTTCTGATGGATCTCTGTTAACGCCATGTGCTGTTGATGGCATGTTGGGCTGGCTTCTGTTTCTGCTTCCTCGCGGTAACATTTCTTCTCACAAGGTGTCAGAGGCTGTGGTACAGAGTGAGAAGGTCAACGATAGACAGGTTGAAGATAGGTGTGAATGGGTGACTGCATTCAACTCTGGCCCTCCCCTAGCTATCGGCTGGGTATCGGGCGCCTTTATGGGTGAGCACCGGTGCCCTAGCGGCCTTTGACCGGTGCTCCTCCCTGCTCTCCGGGCCTCCTGAGACATAACTAGCCCCTTAAGCCCTCTGCTCCTTCCTGGCCCGTGACACAAGGATTCTAATAGCGCTGCATAAGGTATGACCGCCTTCATATACATGTTCCAGCATTCTATCGCGCTCATTTCCACGTTCCTCAATCGATTCGTCCACAATTTAGCAACACCAAATCAAAGGCAAACGAACAAAATGGATCCTAAACACACAAAAAGACAATTCGGGAGACGCACAGGAGACAACCACCGCACACAGGGCCGCTCAACCGCGCCGACTTCTGGCCATCGAGACCCAAACCCAACCACCTTTGTACCTCCGCTTTCGTACGGTACGTCGCCAAAATTATCGTCAGCAGACTCTACATATGACCCTACTAATTCCTGCTATGCAAGGGCACGTCCCAGGATCTGGATCATATGCTGCAGAGACTTCTTCGCAGCATGGTAACTCCCCTCCACAACATACTGTTTTCTACTACAGCAACGCCCCAACGCACAACAATGGCTTCGGGCAATTTGATCGTCCTGTTCAGCACTACCACAACCCTACCAGTATGATACCATACCAAATCCACAATGATAAGACCCGGCATCGCAAGGATGATGACCACGATGAAAGGAAGCATGACGGAAGGAAACGAAAAGACCACTCTAGCCGACTCGTTTCTAGAACTCACTAGCCTTTTGTGTTTCCTTGCGTTTTATAAGTACATGTCTGTTCGTTTGTTTTGTTCTTTGGCTTTTCTCGTCTTTGCATATTATGTTGAATATTTCTGAACTCATGCGTTAGCTTCGTCTGGCATCCAATATTCTTGCTTTTCTGCCGAAGCGTAGTTTCTCTTCCGCGGTTGTGGGACGAAGAAAGGAGCGTTTCTAGATCAATTATTTGGAAATGTAACAATGAGACTACTTGAAATTTCAGCATTCCTTCTCGTGCTGTAACCTGCCAATGAAGGATCACGTCACGCCCCCGTTTTATCACAACCGAGCCTGTCAGGTCCTCTAGCATGTTTACGCTAAGGAGAAGGAGACCCTGAATTTTGAGTCTTCCAATCCAATAATTTGCTTGTGTCTTGTGAATCCCCGCTGCTTTTAGGGTGTTATTCAATTTGAGAACGACCAAGACTGAGGCCGCAAAAGTGAGGCGGTCCTCGCAAGCCTTAACATTTCGACCCGCCCATAAGTCTTTTGCTTTCTTTAAAGTCATCGTTTTCTCGTTGGAATTGGCTGAGATGCGCATCGCCTTGATTAAAAGCTATCCAAATGATCTCACAGGATCCAATCAACCTACCTGGCTGCGATCTCACTAGTCTAGGCACCCATGATTTCTAAATGGACGGGAGGTCCCTTGACGTTGCTGCTGCTCACTGTTTGGAAAGGACCATGGCAGAAGTGAGCATATATTTTGTGTCCTAGCTAATGGGCTGCGTAGCGAGAGCCCATAGGCGTCACGGAACCGTTACCTATCATCTTCCCCGACGCATATGTGGCACCCCTGAAAGAACAACAAGCACATTTGAGAATCCTAATCCGGAACAGCTGAGCATAGAAATCATGTGATTGATGGCGTGTTCTGTGACAATGCCAAGTTTCAACGTCAGGATATCTGCGAGCTGGCAATATCTAAGTTTTTCAACCACCCCTACTACGGCCCTGGGCTAGATGATCAAGCTAGAGATTACACGCAGGGAGTTAAAAATTTACAGAGGTCAAATTAGAGTTTAAAGTTTTCGGTCATTATGGAGGCCTTAATCATTTTGGGGTCAAAGTTCATGTTGGCGCGGCCCACTTTATGCCTCTCAAACCCATATTACCAGGTCTGACCGCCACTCCAGACAAGGGCTTGGGCGATCTGACGAGAAGGAAGGACTCTATCTTTTGGGCATCTATTTTCAAGTTTGCTTTAACCGATGTAAATTCGTCATATAGATATCTTCGTGCTCATATTGTCATGTCACTGCTTACGGCGAGCTACGCAAAAGAGAAGTGTATAGACAAACTATAATTACTGAAAGGGAACCTTTGATCAATAGTCATAAAGTATCAGCAAGCTTTTTTAGAAACCGAAATTATTTTCAATCTTTACTCGCGATATCACTCCCTAAATATGAAAAGGAATACGACTCAGGTAACGCGTTGCAAGACTGTCCCTTTTCGTTTCCTTTTATGTCTTTTACTTGCCTTCGATTCCAAGTTGATGTACCATTGAGTAACGTCCCTCGCGAGGTCCAATGCTAGCTCCTCTGGTGCATTTTGAGATCACAACTGTCAACAAACTATTGTTTTCCTGCCTCTTACATTATCTATATGAAAGGCTGCTGGTGGGAACCAATACATGGATTGATCAATAAAGAATCCAATGGTGAAACTATTGTTCCTTCAATCCACCCTTCCTTGACGTACATTGCAACAATAACTCATCTGCCTACAACGGTGGGTGGCTGAATACATACGAGATCTCTGTAACCTTGACGTAACCTTGTTAGAGTACTTGATTTGACGGTTTGCTACGTATGAGACCTCATAGATCTTGTAAACAGGTCATTTATTAGGCTAATCAAAACTTTCGGGCTTGGAGATAGTTGAAATCAACGTCGTCCATTAGTTACACGTCCAAAAACAAGTCAAATCTAGATGGATTGGAAACTACCCCAAGAAATCATCTACTAACTTGTGAAAGTGGTCTTGAATATGCATTGAGGTTCTAGCTGTCCAATTACAAATACACGATGAAATTTTGTTTGCAACCATTTTGAGGTTAATCATATCATATTTGCCTATGAGACGAGAACAATATTCCATACTATGCGCAATAGTGAACTTTGCCTGAGAAGTGAACCCATCTTGCTTACCTTCCAAGATTGGCCAATTATCGTACCATCAGCTGTTCAAATTTAGGACACTTTGATGTGGTTTTGACCCTATTTTTACTTTAATTTCAATCCATCTTAAGTATATGCTGAAGTAGTTCCACGCTGAAGAGAAGCATGGCAACCTCTTGATTGAATCTCATCGTGTTGGCTATGATCCGTATCTGCAACAGTCGTAGCGTGACCTCCAAGAAAGGGACATATTCTTATGGATCAGAGTTTCAGAGCCGCTTCAGACTGTTCCCAGCGGCTCATTTACTGTCATCGCAAATGCATCAGCTTATTGGCTCTTTAATCTTGATGTCTGGCGTACCATACCATACACTTACTACAGCTCACAAGCGCCAGTACACCCTCTCTTGCGTTAGGGTAGTAACCCTTAACGAACGGTTTCTGTGGTAAAACGTTGGAATCCAGGGTACCTCGTCTATTCCCACCCCTTTCCTCAAGACAGTGAGAAATTGCAACGAAGTAGCTTGATCCCTCTATTCGAGGCAAGCCTGGACCTGCTCTACTGTCCTGGCTGTATGATCATATACCCTTGTTCCGTTAATGCTACTGTCACTTCTCGGTCTAAGGCTTAGAAAATCCTTCGATGCTTAGGCAACTTTATTTTGTGCCTATTGGCGTCGTCTTAGTGCTAGCAGCCCTGCGATGTACACTAATAATATCAACAGGCAATACCTTTACTGCTTCGTCGTAGATGTTAGAGATACCCCTACTAGATACATATATCATCCGTACGCCCTGTCTAAGAAGCATCTTGGATATGTAGTGAGACCTGACTAAAGTAGGATGTATCGTAGAATCTCTCTTTGCGGGATACCTTCTTGAGTAGACAGGGCGAACACTCAGCACTAGCTGCCTAAAATACTCCAAAAGGGTGTCAGTATCAAAAGACAAGGAGCACGTACCAAGCGGGGCCGACATTCTCTCCCGTTGGCCCGTGGAAATTGAAGGCGCCGGAGCAAACGGAACTTGCCCTCGGTCCCGTTTCGACTATTTTCAGCCGTCTCATTTTAAGGCCAAGTTTTAATGCGTAGCTTCAAGAGTTGGCTTTGCATTACGCATCATACATAACCCCATCTGCATCCATCATCAGCTCCTTTGGACCCCAAGTCTTGCTCAGCCACCATCACGGATGCACCTTCAAAAAACGGTGCGCCCTCAACATTCTGCGTCAGTACCATGCACGCAAGGCCAGCCTATGAGCCACAAGTCCACATATGGGAAAGCTAGTTCAGTCAGCTTGGCCAGGTGGGTAGATCCCTCCCCCCTCCCCCCTCCTCCCTTCCCTTCCCCCCTCTCTTGAGACCTTCCCACTGAACCCTCGCCAGGTTCTACTGGTGGAACGGGTTTGGGTGTGGAATACAGGACATATCCGATAGAGTGTCAGAGCTCAATACTTCTGGAGAAATTCACTGATGTCTTGCAAAAAGTATTACGAGAGGTGTGCATGTAAAGAAAGATCAGCCGAGCAGGAGGAAGTTGGCTCCTGCGCCAGTGCTGTATGCCATAGACTCTTTTCTTCCGAGCGGCAAGCAAACCAATGACCAATACCTCAAAACAGACCACCCGAAGATTGACATCTACCCGAGGGGATTGTGACGCGAAGAAAGTGGCCGGATCAGTAGGCTGGTATGGTAGACTTCCGAAATACATTTGTGCGGATTCTCAGATTCCGTCATATATAGTCACTTGGTAGATATATCATATCTTCGCTGCTATATTGTGGCTAGCACCTTCCCAATGCGTATCTTAATTATAGTCACAGCATTTAGTTTTGCCAGAACAGTTGCTTTCCAAGAATATGGGGCTGCATCAGAAACGTCGCCATGCCGTAGGGTAAAAGCAACTGAGTTGACGAATCGAGGGAGTCTTCGAGACAGGTGTCGAAGAAAACGGAGCTCACTGATCGGATTAAGGCTCATTCTGCGTTTCCGAGTTGCTTTCTATGCATGTACCGGTTCGAAATATTCAGTATGTGGCATTTGACCGGCTTCCGGCTTGGTCTTGGCACTGTTTTTCATTTCTTGGGGGTATTTTCAGAAGCAAGACGATTATTTATGACGGGGTATTCTCGCCTGTTGGTGGACAAGCTAACAACTTGGTGGTCAGCTGGGGGCGACAAGCAGGCTGATGCAGGCCCAACACCCGTCAATATTGCCGCCAAGGTCTGCAAGACCTAATAGATGTGACTGATGCATGCATTACTTGCATGCCACATTTGACCCTAGGAGGGTTTGGGTGCTTGCAGTAATCGCCTCAAGACTCCCTTCGTAGTTAGTACCGCATTCAGTCGGGAAGTGAGGAATCGAACCCATGTAGGAGAAAAGAGGATTCGCGCTAAACAAATCTACAACAATCAACTGCCACGATCTTAGTTTGAACCCATGGAGTCCCAGAGCCGATGACATGGACTTGATATTGTGGGATAGGGTTGGTGCTCGGCAACCAGTCGACCAGAGCCCACCCGCAGGCTTCAAATCTTCACGTATACGTTGCGACCACCCAGTCGGCGAACCGCTATGCAAGCCAGCCCACTATCTTCAGCTGCAGCTATCTATATTCTGCAGCTAGCTAAAGTCGATTTTTCGCGTGATGAAAGTTAATATCATCCCGTTGGTCTCATAGACCATCCAGCTGCCGTTGAGAGACATGTCTTGTGGCCGTTGAGGTCGATTGCAGATTCCATCGACAACTTTTTTAATCGAAAAGTAAGACTATATGCATATCTCCAAAATTTTATTACACATATTCATTGTCGGTAGACAATTCTTCCTAAAAAGCGAGTGTACATGTATGACCATCACTATTGTGTCTTTGCTGTACGGCTGTCGCTCCACGCCAGCCGTGTCGAGCAATCGGCCCTTTCATCCCTTCGCCAACACGAATTCAATCATTCGGATAATGAATTATCGGTAAAGTCTGGTAAATATTGTTCTAATAATATGACATTCAATTGACTGTCTTCAGAAGACCATCAGGCTACACAGAGACTTACAACTCGCATCCGGCAGGGACGACGCACCATTGCAATGGCAACCCCCAGATCGCCCCCTCAGCCTGCTGCTACATGTCGTACTCTCTACCCAGCATCCAAGTCGTTGGGTAGGCCCAACAAAATTCTGGATTCTGACATATTAGACCCCAAATGGCCCCAATCTTCTGATTGTTTTCCCCAACTTTGATGTAAGCTTGCCCGAGGACCAGTGTTCCGGATTTTCGGCGTCAAAGAGACTTCGCATCCCGGGCACTCGGTGTCCACGCCGTAATCTTTCTGCCTGCAACTCTTCTTTTTTCTTCACTGTGGTCTTTATCATGTCGAAACAAGAAAGAAGTGCTGGCGCAACCAGGATCCACGTTCGGTGAATGTTTAGCCATGATAGAAGGTTGCCTAGATTGCTGCGACGACAGGCAACTCCATTCACCGCAAACCCGCGCTGTCCGTCTCCCCAGACCGCACAGCGGCGCGGATTCGGTCAAGAACAAGGGTTGATTGGGGAATCAAAGTGATCCTCACACCTGGTCTGCTCGCAGTCGGTCTGCCATTCGACTCTGCCTCGGGCAGTGCATCGTGAAGTGATGCTGTCGGCCGTGGACCCATGGGCTTTGGTACCAAGCTTGCAAGCCCCCCTTTCCTCTTTTCTGAAGCTTGTCTCCATTGCACTTTCCGGAGCTGACCTATCATTCTTTGGCCAAGCATTCTCCACTCCTTCGAAGCGCTTTCCATCCGAAGAACCAGCACGCTACTCAACGCCCAAAGACCAGGGCTATCCCTTACTGTAAAAAACACTTCTCCCATGCATAGCAAGGGTTTCGCCGGCCCTGCTTCATCCATTCGACGTCGACCGTGTTGATATCCATGTTGTTTCTGATTGCGGCGTTGATGGGCAGACATGGCCTCAGGGATGTCACAGACTCGCGATGGGCTGGTCATGTTCCGTCAACAACTATTAAAAGAAGGATACAAGTCAACTCATGGAATACTTTTGACGAAAGGCCATACTGTAGTCAAGTTTGAAAAAACGACCAAATATCTTCCTTCAACTTTCCACTTGCCCAACTACTTCGCTATTCAACATTATCCTCCAACTTACTCGATATGTCTGCCAACGCTAGTTTGATCCAAGCTATCGATGGCCAATTTTACTACTACAAGGCCGATGATGGTCATTGGTATCCCTACTCGTCGTTAGAGTACTCAACCTCATCCTACGCCACCAACCAGCAATATGCACAGGATCCGAGCCCTCCCCAAGGCTCGCCTTACCACGGGGAAGCCCAGTACGATCAGGAGGAAGCCGAAGCAGGAAGGTAAATTTCATGATTTCCAACAGGCTATCAAGGCTGACAGGCGTAGCTTCCAGGGAGACCAGCACGTTAACAGCGGTGACCCCCGCAAAGGATCCTCATCTGCACGAAAGCAATCCGAGAAGAGAGTGACCAAGTATGTGGATGATCAAACGAAGGAGAGGAGATCCCGGGATGAACCGCACGACAACTCTCGAGCTAGCCGCCGCGCGCACAAGAAACTCGCCAAAAAGAACCTCGAGGAAATTTTGAAGCCGTTCAAGCGCTAGCAATGGCAAAGAGCAGCATGGATGGTTTACACTGCCCATATCTGAGGGACGGTCTCTCTTTGAGAAGTCAAGTTCGCTCGTCAGAGACACGCATAGATGATGCTGTTGTTTGTTGTGTGATTGTAAAACAAATAGATTTCGTTCTTGTGCTTCGTGGGACCTCTTGTTATTCTTTGTTTTATCTTGACCTGTTGAATCATTCCAGCTCTCGTTTAACTACGAACTCCAAGCATCAAGCAGACGGGAGGGATTCATTTATTTGATGAACTGCTATAAGGCTTGCCGACTGTGTTGAATAGAACTAGCTTAGCGCCAAGCGGTTCTCACATTGGGTCACTAACTTCCGTTTAAGGTGCTTGCGATAGCGCGGGGTATGTTCACCGTGGGGTCGTTAAGCCGGACTGGCGTTTTACGACCAGTGTCCAACAGCTTTGATATTCTACAATTCTAGTCTCTACATCTATAATCTATACAGCCGTTTGAAAGATTTATCTCGGTCTCTGTTGTGCTCAACTAGCTCTTAGTCGACTCTCACACGCTTCTGGCCGTTGCCGTTGGCGTGTCCATTGGTCTCTCCCTGAGCAGCAAAGTACTCCAAGCTGCCCTTAGGGTCAGCCTTCATGCCCTTGCTGCCGTTCTGCCAGCCTGCGGGGCAGACCTCGCCGTGCTCGTCGGTAAACTGGAAAGCCTCGACCAGACGGATGGTCTCCTCCACGTTGCGGCCAACGGGCAGGTCGTTGACAGTAATCTGGCGAAGGACACCCTTGGGGTCGATGATGAACAGACCGCGCAGAGCGACACCTTCCTCCTCGATCAGCACGCCATAGTCGCGCGAGATCTTGTGGGACTTGTCGGCGACAAGGGGGAGCTGGAGGTCGGAGCCGAGACCACCCTGCTTGCGGGGCTTCTCAGTCCAGGCCAGGTGGGAGAAATGGGAGTCGGTCGAGATGCCAAGGACGGTGGTGTTGATAGCCCGGAAACGGGGGAGCGCGTCGTTGTATTGGATGATCTCGGTCGGGCAGACGAATGTGAAGTCAAGAGGGTAGAAGAGGAGAACCACCCTACAGGAATAGAGGTGTCAGCTTATTGTCTCATCTGGCCCGCCTTTTCCCAAGATCTGTCGATCGCTGGAGATATCTCACCATTGTCCAAGGTAGTCGGATAGATTGATGTCCTTGAACTCGCCGCCAGGGAAGACGGTAGTGGCCTTGAAGCCGGGAGCAGGGCGCTGGACGAAGGCGGAAGACATTCTGGACTCAGTCGGGGCGTTTTGTACGGAGGTACGTGGAGCGAGAGGCTAGTGTGGATGAAGTGGTGACAACGACGGCGGCTCGCGCCAGGAGGCGGAAATTTTCCTTATCTAGGTTTCACTGAGCTCAAGCTTCCGACTCAGATGCCGAGTTTGTGGGTACCTTCTCGTGTTTTGGTATCCACAGATGGCCCCATTTTCATTTCGCTAATCGCGACTTGGTCATGGCGTGCTCCATCGTTAACCACTTAACGCGTCGTCACGTGTTGACCAGACGCATGAAACTATCGTGAATTGTGTTGAGCGACAAAGATCCAAGGCAAGGTTGAGTTTCATGACGCGCGCTGAAATTGCATAATCCTCAGCTTCTTATTTTAATTCACGTTTTCCTAAAACCCCATGATTCAGATATCATTTTTGTTGACTTTATGGGCATAATTTGGTTCGATCAGATATGACCAAAGCTTTGACCGTTTCTTTTTCCTTTCGTCCCTCCAGTCCGCATCATTCATCGAAGCTTGTCAGCTTATGGAAGCATTATGCCGTTTAAAATCGTGAAGTTAACAGGAAACTTGATTTGGACTCTGAAAAGTAGTTTTTACAGTTTAAAAGTGGGATAGCAATGGTTGGATTTCACTGAAAAAGTTTGAGCATCAACGAGAGGTTCAGATCCTTATTTAGGCATATAATCAAGTCACTGGCTGTTCGAGGTCCCGGGTAATTGACAAAGGGATAGATTTCGATACAAAAGAATTCTAATCTTTTTGCAAGACGACAAAAGTTACTTCCTGGCAAAAAAAAACCCCCCATGAATAGAAAACTTGACGTCTTCCTACTTCTGTAAGCTGTAGTCGGGTTTACAAGAGTGACCAATGCATTCCGTCGGCCAATATCAGATTCCGAAGCAAGTTAGAGCCCTGTGCGATCTCCGAACAAGCCCCGGGAAATCATATAGTATACATCACCGCTTAAAGCTGTTGGATTATTTCCGATTGCCGCAAGACTGTGAAAAACATTGTACATGTTGATTTTGAAAGGAATGAGAGCTCCATGAATTAATCATTAGATGACCCGCACTTGGACGGTATGATATCAACCTGTGTTCAGAGTCCAATGTTGTCAGCAGCTTTTCCTCACCCTTTTACTTTTCAAAAGAGTCGGAGGGACCATTTCTACTTACCGTATCAGAAGCCAAATCCCACCGACGGCTCAGAGGAATGTTGAATAAGGTGCTATATCTGGATGTAAGCGGCAAACCCTCAACTGAGTCCCTTTTAACAAGTCGAAGCTTACGGTGCCGTTGCTCTTCCAAAGACAGCCCAGTGAGCCTCCGCGCCGTAGCAGTATTGCCAGGCAACGGTGTCGCTGGTGCCTCCACTGGCCCACATACGAGCAGAAGCTTCTACGCCCATGTCAAGCTGTCACCTTGTCAGTCATAAAGCCTCATCATTCTACACCGGATTCATCTCACCGCTGCATTTGGAATGCCTAAAGAGCTATCAAAAACAATTCCAAAAGTAATCATTGGGGTACTGCGTTGTTCAAGGTCAGCTCGCTGAATTTTCCAATACACCCTTTACCAGTCTTCCCAATGCGATGGAGTTACTTACACTATGGCTTCGATCATGCCTTCCGCGTGTAAGTCATACGTGAAAATTGGCTTTGTACTGTTAGACGTTCCTCGTTGCTCATTCTCAAGATTCGCCTCCTCTTTCTTGTCCGGGTTGAAGGGCTCATCCCAGTCTTCCTTGGGTGGGTACTGCTGCATGAAGTCCCATTGTGCCACTTTGTAGGATACTCGGGCGTTTCTGGGAGCCGTCAGTTGCCATTTTGTTTAATGCTTTTATCATCTCTGAATTTGGAAGGGAACACTCCCTATGCCGCTTGCCATATGTTATGAAAAATTGATGACTTACGCATTAAGCGTTGCTTTGCCGTTTAGTTCTCCAATCAAACGGAACTGAGGGCCGCATGTCAGGATTCCAGGAATTTTGAAGCTTGCACCCAGCGGGGCGAGTCCTGTGAGATACATGCTTGGTTAGAATGGGAAATGTTTTAAAAGTCCTGACTTGAATATCATTGAGACAAGGGGTGAAAGCCTGAACGAAAGAACTTCTCTTACCAGCAAGCTCAGCAGGTCCAGTGGTAAATCTCAGCTCAGCGTCTGCCACGAAGTTGAAACTGGCCTCTACATCTCCCTTATTTCGGAAGGTTGCATGGGACTGATCAAAGGATTTGAGATTGGAAAGGTCGCCAATGAGACTGATAACGGCTGATGTCTCGACGTTGACGGTCAAGTCGGTCCAGATGTGAGCAGAGACATCCATGTTAGGGCAGGACTTGCTGTCTCTGAACAAGTTCCAGGTGAAAACTTCGTGGACACCGTGGCGAACAAGATCGTAGTCCAAGTCGACATCTTTTTGCTTATTGATCCAATCCACAGCGAAAAGAGAAAACCAGCGCTCATGAAGAAGGTGCTTCTCGTGCTCAGGGGTGGCGCGCTTTTCGGCCCGCCATTGGTGTTCCAGGTAACTCTCCCACGAGCCACCGTGGTTCGCGTCGACTTCCATAGAAATATCGCGCTTTGTCTTACCAGGTGGCGAGGCTTTGAGGTTTCTAGTCAGCGACTTGTACCCAAAGCAAAACTGACTCAAATACTTGGCGGGGACAGCGGTGAATTGGAGCTCGTGTACTCACCGACGATCTCATTCCAGTAACCGGGGTTGTCGCTGTAATCAACTCGAAGCCTCACTTTGTTGTCCTGGCGACCCTGGAGAACGGAGTAGTCGTAGTCGAATGTCAGGTTGTAAACCTTGGGCCTCTCAAACTCCATTCCTCTCTTTTGTAGCTTCCTCTTTACCAGCTTAGGCAAAACCAATGGGACGTCATCGTTCACTATGTCGATGTCAACGGCCAATGCATACTTGCCAGGGCCGCAATGAGCCGGCATCTCCAGGACTGTGTTAGCTACACCGCCCTTGAAGAGGGTGCCGCAGTTGCTGTCTTCCGAGTCGTCAGTGCACACGAGCTTGGCATGTTGGCGTCCGTCATGGAACTCCTCGTCACAGTCGAAGACCTCCCAATGCGAGCCGTCACGCTTATCGATGCTACTGATCTGCTCTTCAGGGCCTGACATAATGTGCCAGCCGAAGGAGTTGAGGTTGGGGCTGTCGCTCGTCTGGCCAACCTTCTTGCCTCCCATAGTCTGATCGACCTCAACACCAAAGGTCTGTTCGTCGGATTCCGGAATGTCTTCGTGGTCCGGAAACAGGTTTTCCAACGGTACAGGAAGCGTCTTGAGCTCAACTTTGAAAGCGTCACGATCGCAACACAGACCCGGCCAGACAATTTGCTTTTGTCCCTGCATGTTGTTGATGCTCTGCGAGCCAGGAACAGTCCACTCGCAATTGCGCCCGCCACCTTGGTCGTGCGTACCAAACTTGACCTCGTTGTTGTGGCACTCAGGATTGCAGGCGGCGTTCATATCATTCCGCCAACGGCAAGACGATGAGTCAATGGTGGAGTCACAGCATAGCGCCTCCCATCGGTTCTTCTTGCACTTGCCCTTGCGGAAAGTGGTGAACTTCTTCCCGGTTGGACACGGATCGTCCCCTTTAGGCTTCGGCTTAAGGATCTGAGTCTGGTCCACCTCAATACAGTTACCCTCGTCCCATTCGCAGAGTTGAGTGCCACCGTCTTGGATCTTGCAACAGTAGTCCGCGTCTCCTGAGAGACACGCGTCATCATCTCCATTTCCGTGTTTGTAGTACTGACTGGTGATGATACGCTCCTCTCCGACGTCACACGAATTTGTTGACTCACAAATCAGACCACCGAAAAGGTTAGGAGCGCTCCAGCGGCAGGTATCTGGATCCGGGGAGTTTGCCAATGGACAACACAGGTTTACCATCGGATTCTTAGTTTTTGAACGCTTGGTACGAGCACAACGGACCGTCGTGATCGTGTTCGTTCCAGTTGGGCAAGTTCCTTCGCAGTCTAAATTTCGCAGCCAAACGTGTTATTTACTGTTTCTCATAGTGTTTGGCTCATGAGTCTGGGCGCCACTTACCTGACCAGAAACAACGCCCGTCTAGATCAACTTTTTTCCAATCAGAGCCATCTCCGCCAACACCGTTTCTCTGCTTAAACTTTCCGAGGCCTTCGGGCTGCAAGACTGCATTAAGAAGATCATTTTCCATTGTGTCTTGGTCAATGGCCCAAATGAACAATCCTCGAAGTCTTGGTAAAACCACCATTAGTATCCGCACTAACATGCAGCATGTCATGTTTGTTACTTACCCGAGGTCGTTAGCAAACTCGACCTTTTCTCTGATGGTCTTCTCATTGTCATAAGACACCCACTGGTCATCCCGATATCTAAATAAACATTGTCAGAAGCGTAAAATGAAACAGTGTCAAACAATTGTTCGAAACCTACTTGAAATACATGACCTTCTCCTTTTCGTCATACACAGGAGTTGGGTTGTTGCTGTTAATAGTGTACGCTATGTCTTGATATGACATGTAACCAGGAGTTCCCTGTTAAATGTTAGTCTTGTTCTTTGAGTGCTTTTACAAGAACGGATTTTGACCACAAAGGGGTAATACTTACCGAGCACTGCCCTGCCGTTCCAGGGTCCGCAAAGCCACAGCCTGGGGTGTCGCAGTTTGGATCCTCCAGCTTATAAGTTCGACCATAGAAGGCTAAACCCAGATTGACTTTGTTCGCGGGCACACCATTCCTCCACAAAAGATCCATCCCATGCTTTATCTCCGTGAGATTAGTGTGAGCGTAAACATACGGTCCTATCCAGTCCGAGTCTTCGTCCCAGCTACCATGGCTAGATTCCAAATGAGTCAGCAGTAAACTCAACGCTTGAATAAAGTGATCCGTCTAAAAACAGATTCGTTTTGCGACTTACATGTCGTAGGTCATCAAGTTGACCCAGTCAACATATGGCATTACCGCGCCAATGTCAAACCAACGCATGTACCAGTAAGAGGTCGGCGCTGTGAAAGAAACTCCCAAGCCCTTACCGTCGGCCTGGAAGCGCTGGTAGATGTCCTTCATCAAAAGTACAAAGTTTTGAATGTCGCGGTCCTGGCCACCACGATCGGGTGCTCCAGGGTACTCCCAATCGATATCTACTCTATAGAGGTTTTAGCGGTGTCAAAGATCTAGACAAGGACCAGTGGGACGCTTACCCGTCGAAACCCCACTGCATGCCGAATATGAAACATTAGTGTGAATCAATCAGTGCTCATCGAGTTTACAGACCTCTGTCATGAATCTGAGAAGATTGCTAACGAATTTGCTACGCTTCGCAGCCGTGCTAGAGATGTCGCCAAAAACTGGTTGTGTGTCGGTACCGTTGTCACTGAAAGTCCAGCCTCCCAGAGCAAGCCAGACCTTGAGACCAGGAGCATGTTGCTTCAAATTCGTGACGGACTGAAAACCAGCAACTGTAGCACCACGCATCGGGTGAATCTCGTATGTGTCGGGCTTGATGAAGCCAAAAGCCACGTTGATGTGCGTCATGGAGTCATAACGGATATGGCTCAAGTCCCTCTGCGAGCAGCCTCTCCGTAAAAGGATCCAGCTCTCGAAGTAGCCGATGACGAGGTCTCGAACATCTCCGTCGTGGCCAGTGGTTACTGCTGGAACCTCACAGTTGCTCTGACATCCATCACCGCAGAAGGACTATAGTAGCAAGCGGACATTAACTTCATTCCAAAACAGAACAAAGCACAAAGAATCATGAAAAGCGTTACCTCAGTAGTACCACAGTTGCCCCATTTGTTGCAGCAAACTCTCAATGGGCATTCCTTTCCGGGAGGGTCTGCGTATGCGCCGCAGTCGGCTTTTGCATCACAATCGGAAACACATTCGGGGCCGCAGTGTTGTTCTTCGAAGCCGCACTTGGACAGTGTTAGAAAAGACTTGAGAGGTTTTGAGCATTTTTAGGTATTTTCCATGCGACGTACAAAGCCACTAGCACCCGAATTAGCTCTTTGCTGACAATTTTGACGAACATGCTGGATGTTAAGATGCATACCTTTTCCCGTTACAACAAGCTCTGGGGTCTCGGCAGGGATTTTCCTTGGAGCACCCAGTCTGACGCTCAGCTAGAAGCTTACCAGAGATAGACGGATTGGGAGAGACTGGAGTTGAAGTTGAACCAAGAACAGAGAGGGCAAAGAATGACAAAAAAAAGATGATGATTCGTAGGGAATGTAGCCTAGTCGATGGCAATCTGGGGCTGGTAAACAACCCCATGACGTAGAAATATGATCCAGAGTCCGGAATGAGGTTTTTGAACAATGGTATGAAGAGAGTGAATAAAGATTGAAGAAGTCCGGCCGTTCAACATAGGCCTTGGGAAAGTAGCCCTTTCGAACTGAGCCACTCTATTAGAAAGGCGACGCACGATAGAAGAACGGAAACGTCACAAACTACATGACCTTTAGTCGGTGCCTGGATTCGCCGACCGTCCAGGTCGCAAGCGAGTTTCCCTCGAGGGAAGGTGAGCCGACATCGCCACATAGTCGGCCTTCAGCTGCATGCACGAATTTGCCAGGAATCCCATCCTCGCAAGGCTAGACCGATATAGTGCTATCGCGATGGCCGACGAAGCAGAGAATGTACCTGTACACAATCGTTTTTGATGCCGCTCTTGCCAAGTCTCTGGGCGTAAGCTGCGCTAACGCAAGCTGCGAGGGACGAGATAATTAGGCAGACCCCTGAATCTGCAACTGTCAGGCATCGACAAGGGGTGACCACTCGAATGCAACATGCAGGATCTGTGCATCCATGTTCAGAACGTCCCTTTGTCCACCAGCTTGCTTGAACCATTTGATGAGACGATGATTCGGAATCACTTGCTGGTTGAGATTAGAAGTCTGCTCTGCTGGATCACAGGACGGTCATTATTTTTCTGTGTTTGTTTTTGTCCTCTCTCCGTCTTTTGAAGACTAGAGGCTGAGGACTTCTCAATCTCGAAGACCTCAGTCGAATCTCTTGCCTACTGCACCAATTCCATTTATTTCGGTGAACCATAATGGTCTCTACTTTTCCTCTGGTCTTGTTGGCCAGTTGGATGTCCAGCGCCCTCGGCCTTGTGTATCTCGCCAACATCACCAATACCCCTGATGGCCTTTCCAGCTCTTGTATTCAAGTGCTGAACCAAGGCGTCAATTGCGACCCCGTGCTCTTGGACATCGATCCAGCTTTCTACGAGAGTGACTCTGTATTGAGTACATTGTGCACAACTGCCTGTACTACCGCTCTCACGACATATCAGCGCAGAGTTACGGGCGCATGCGGCACAAGCAGGTACACCGATCATGACGGATGGTCGTATCTGGCGACTTATGACTTCCAAAAGCACTTCGAGGCATACCAAGCTGTTTGTCTTCAAGATTCGTAAGTTTGATTTAGTTTGCCAGCTAAATAAGGATTGACTGACAATGTCATGTCCTACTTCAAGCTCTAGCCGAAGATGCAACGCTGTAATTCGTGACGCACTTCATATCGATCCAGATGCAATGACAACAACCGCAGCTCCAGGTCTGTTCTCGCAGCTCTAGCATTAGGTGCTTGATTCTTCATGTCGACTAACTAGAACAATCATAGAGCCAACAATTGCTTGCGACAACTGTTTCATCTCAAGCTTGGCTTTGCGTGTTCAGCAACCCCTTGCATCGGACGAGCTGATATCCTCGAAGTTCGCAGCATTGACTTCGTCTTGCGGTAGCACTACCCTGGCCATCACGACGCCGTCAGACACGACTTGGGCTGTTCCGTAAGTCAAGACCATTCCAGATGGGTCTATGAACATCCTGGGCATAAGATTAATTCACATCGTAGTCCAACTACGGAGCCCACAGCCGTTCCCGAGTGTACGGGAACCACATATACCATACAATCCGGCGACACATGCCTGAGTATCTCGAAGAGCCGTGGTGTTAGCACTGCGCAGCTTCTAAACGCCAACAACCTTCCAGCTTTTTGTTCCAACTTCCCGACCTCTGGGACGATCTGTATTCCAGACAGCATCTCCTGCAAGCCATACGAACTAGTGAAAGGCGATCAGTGCCGCGACGTTGCGTCCAAGAACAGCATCAGTTGGACACAGGTAGTGACTTGGAACCCTGAGTTCGGGTTGTATTGTGAAAACATCGACAGCCTTTCGTCGAGAAGCTACATTGTCTGTGCCTCAAATCCAGGGGGCTCTTGGGTGCACCCGTTCCCTGAGGACGAAGTCGAGCTACCTTCGCCAAGGACAACCGCGATCGCACCGTAAGCTTTACAGAAGCCCAGCCCATGAATATTTTGCTTACATCTTTTGAAGAACACCGACCGTATCTTTCGAGACATTTGAAGCCATGCCGAGCCCGACTCGGGCAGACCTATTGCCTAATCTGGGCATGCTCAGGCCTCTGGCGAACGGGACACGCAAAGATTGCGTACAATACGCCGAAGCGCCACTTGAGTTGGGCAGTTTGAATGGAACGATGACTTACGATTGCCAGGACATTGCCTCTCTCTACGACGTCACCGTGGACGATCTGGTCGAATGGAATCCGGACCTCGCCGTGACACCAGGTCTTGAAAGCGCCTGCGAGTTTCAAGGTGGCTTTCGCTACTGCGTTTCGCCCGACGAGCGACGCTGGCCAGATATGACCGAGTACTGCGTCCGGGAAACTGTCGCCGAGCCGGGGTGGAGTTGCGCAGACTACGCCTTCTGGTTTGGATTGAACATCACACACCTCAATGAATGGAACCCAAACATCGGAAGAGACTGCGAGAACTACCAAACAGGTAGGCTTAGTCGCCAAAAGCATGCTCCGCCGGTGTTGACTAATACGGTAAACAAGGCTACACGTTCTGTACAGGTATTAAGCATTTTCGCCCTGCAGGTAAGAAAGCTCCCATCAACAGCTTAGAAGGGAGGCCTTTGCTGATCATATATTCACAGGCCAAATCTCGTCATGCACCCGTTGGGTCATGGCAAATGCCACCGAAGGTAACTTTTTCTGGCTCCTCTCCGTCCCCGGAGGTGATCGCTAATCGACAACCTTTCTCCGTAGCCGGAAACAACGGGTGTGACCAGTTCGTCAACAATATCAAGATTCCACAAGCTCGCTTTGTGGCGTGGAACCCCTCTGTGGGTTCGGACTGTACGTTTTACTCTAGACAAGTTCGGCGGATCATCCGATCATCAGTGTTTGCTAACTATCTGTAGGCTCCGGGGTTGTCAAGAACTACGATTATTGTGTTGCCATTCCGTCTTGGCAACCGCCGGCGTGATTTACGGGGGTTATCTGAGAGGCAAGAGGTTTGACATGACTAGCACGAGAAACGTGAGAGGGGGTTGGCTTGGTAGACCGCCTTTCTGGGTGGTGCATATGGATTTATTTCCAAACTATTGTATCCGTAAATAAGGCTAGAAGGGTTGATTACAACAAGCACAGCTAAATCAGGGCATATGCCAGAGATTTGACAAAGCATTGACTAGAAATAATTCTTGATCGACTTATTCTGGAAGATGCGTCCGAGATGCAAATTCAACAAAACACTCTGCCAGTGGATTAATGCAATGCTGAACATGATTTGGGACTGCAATGGTAATTTCATTTCACATGCACAATCCTAAGTAGTCTCATCTTGTCTGTCGCTAGTTGATCATGAGACCTATGCAGCAATGCTCCGCAATCCTTCAGCTTGGCAATTGTGCGCGGTTTTTGGAGGCAGCAGCGTGCGGCATGGGGTTCACACAAGAAGTAATGGCTCCAATTGACCCTTGAGAATGATTTCAAGGTTACATCAACGACCAACTAGCGCTTGAATAGCTGATATCTTGCCTTGCTTCAATCCAGGGTCTCGACAGCCCGAGATTGATGCAAGGGCATGATGGAAGGCCTATCTCGCTTAGCCCTGTTAGCACAGGCAGCAGATGAAGCGACTGAGGATGGAGCTCCTGCTGTCATGTTCATACCTTCATCGCCGATCACGGTGGTACCTCATCGCACGACAATAGCCCCCAATTCGAACACGGCTGTTCCCGTTGGCAAATAGCCAACCCATATGTTTCTACTTCTGAATCAGACTATCGAGCCATTCCGCCACACCGAAATGCCCGCTCTTTCGCGCAAACCCTGCAGCGGTCAATCCCGTTACATACTCCACCACATCAGTTCGGGCTCCGTGTTGGAGAAGGACCTCGGCAAGCTCCCGGTCGCCTTTGGAAGCTGCAACCTGCAGCGCGGTCATGCGGGGAGTTCGCTTTGCCCCCGGTAAGTCATCCTCCCATGAATTGGAGTTGAATTGGGCGTTGACATCCACACCATCGATGCACGCAAGCGCGAGCTCCATGATCTCTGCCCGCAACTTGCCGTCCCGGCTTGACGAATCAGCAATGGTTCCCAACAAGCCCCCAGACTCCCATTCGTACAAGTCGCGACCTTGGGGCCTGACCTTGTCACCGGGAAACACTGTCAGAAAATCGCGAGCCTCCTCGAGAGATTTGCAGCTTGCTAGGTAGCCACCGAACGTTGCCACGTCACAGTACAGCCCTCGAGCGGCTAACGCGACATGAAAGTCTCTGAGCTTCTGCGTTCCAAACATGACACTCTCGTCTCTCTCGGCCCGCGGATCCTGGCTGCGGATCCCATGCTGCAGGAATCGCTGCGTCTCCGCGTTCACGGGATCATGAATCCAGCCAAATTTGAGAATATCCGTCCACAAGCTTATCTCATCCGCCGAGTTACTCTGCTGTTTTGGAGAGTGCTGGCGGATTACCGTCCAGTAGGCGGTCCGCGGTTGGAGAAGCATTTCATTCAGGAGATCGAATGTGGACCTACTGGGTGGACCCGGGAACAGACCGATAAGATGTCTGAACAGGTTTGTATGTCGCCTGGCGTAGCAAATGACCAGAATGAGGTCTGCAATTTCCGGCAATAAGGCCTGGAAGTCGATCTGGTCCTCTTGGCACAGCCGGTCAAACTCGGCTGGAGCGTCTGCGTTCCATGACCTCGCTGAGAGAGTTTTCAGCGTTGAGAAGTCTTCGCAGGGCCCAAAAAAGAGTCAGCCGGTGTCTTTTGAAAGCGAGACGGTGTGGGGTTTGTTCAGATATGGAAGTGTTGGAAGCACCGAATCTATGAGCAACACTCACCCTCCTGCCCCAGCGGGACAAAGGTTGGATCGAGAGACCGCGCTTTCACAGCTCCCACGAAAAGGTCTAACTCCAGAAAGTCGCTAATATCTTCCGGAGAAGTATCCCACTTGTGCTTGGTTGCGTTTTGCTTGAGGTGGGATAGCACGCCATCCAGGTAGTCGCTCAAGGTGAGATCACCAACCGCGTATCGCGTGGCGAGCCGGACAAAACAAGTCTCCGTAGCGTCGGCAAACTCATTGCGAATTTCCTTGTTCCAGTCGCGGGAGGATCGCAAGCAAACTTTTAGTCCCGATCCTTCGGGGTTTCTGAATGTTTCCATAGTGCAATGCCAGGTCAGAAAAAGATCAACAAGGGGGGAAAGGGAGAAGGGGAGAGATGTGGCTGGTGATTTGCGCGCCGATGATTCGTGGGGAGGCGGAAATTAGCATTCAGAGATTGAATATCTGGCCAGCATCAAGTCTAAATAGTAAGGCTGGCTGCCTAATCCATCCCGGCTCAAGTTGCAGAGGCAAACACCACTGCAAGCTGCAAAAACAAGTGCCTGGAGCGTATTGGGGGCCGAAACGTAGCCCAACAATGGAAAGAAACCCTTCACGTGGGCGCTTACCCCAGTCCCATGATTGGTTTCCTCAAGGAGGAAGCGGGGAGGGGAGCGTGGGGGGGGCATGCATGTTCACATATGGAGTGCACGTTCTGAAGTTCTTGGCCTTGTCAAGGATCGGATGAAGAGGCAGCGATGTCATCCGCCCATCCTCCTAGCTAGTTCCGGGCGGACGCTCCATTTATGTCCTCTTAAGGTTGGGTGGCGGAGACGGACACCGGCCGAGAGTGGGGCGGCGGGGCGCAGGATCGGACTCACGTTCTTGGTCCTTAGCTGAGATTATCGCCTCTCGTCAAGATTACGCGGTAGAGTTGTGTGGCACACGTAACACCCGATTTGTAACGCAGGCGTGGCTTTGAATTTCCGAGGTCGAGGTGAAGTCCATCTTGCATTTCACAGTTGGCGAACCTTGAGCTTGGCATCATTGATTACGATAGCTTACATGCACTTGAAGCATTTGAAAAAGATGCATCACTGAATTCAATAATACTGTTTGTAAGTTATCTTAAAGAGAGTAAGAAAATGTAATGAATGATTTTCCAGACAACTCACGCCACGCAATCAGTTGCGCCGTCTGAGTTTCTTTGTCCTACACCACTACCACCCATTGCTCCCGTAAGATCCAAACCAATCCTGGCCCAGAGGTTGCGAACCAAGCCCGCTGGACTGGCACATATTAGCCCGAGCTTGAAGTTCGGCCCGGCTTTGGACATCAAACGTCTCGTTGCCATATTGTAGATCTCGTCTGAACTGTGTCGAAGACCCCAGCTCAAAAGTGTCAATGTTAATAATCTCCCATGCTTCCTTGGTACTCGAATCCAAAGCATAGAGCTTGGCCTGCTTTGCCCTCACCTTCCGCTGCAAGACAGGGCGCTCGTGGGACCAGAATATATTGTTGAAGCGTGCATCTTGGTGCTTCTTGCCCGGCTCATAAAGTGCGAGCTCTTTCGGTGTTTCTGTCATGATGATGATGTCTCCATAGCATGCCTCGGCCATGGACTGTGACATTTGCTGGAAGTAGCGGATTGAAGGCGGAACGATACCCGCCGGCTTTGTTGCTTCATATTCCGCTTGCTTCAGCCTGACGGGATCTAGCCAGCTGTTTGGTGTAAACATGGCATAAAAGTCTCGAACGCCCGCGTTGCTGGAGGCATCAAGGCTATTTGGGAAGAGGTTCTGTGCAAATAAAACTGGTCAGTTTTGTAACTGGAAGAGCCTGCCAATGCTTTTTTTAAACCATCAGAGATGCATACCCAGATAGTGTATCGGTCCTTTTGGGACTCGCCGCACGCCCATTCTGTCGCGGCGACCGACAAGCCCGTCGCAGCCCCAGCAGTGGTGACTCCTTTGGTGTAAAAGACACATGTGTCGGTAAGAGCTTGCTGGTTTCCTTTGATGTATCGAAGAAATGTTTGGGCAGTCATATGATTGAGAATAGCTTCAGAATCCGTCTCGTCTAGCGCGCTTCCGTCGCTTTGGGTAGGGCAGAAAATGCAGTTGGAAAGATCGAATGCAGGACCGAGGTTCATGTATAACATGTCAGGTTCCTCGACCATGACCTGCCATTCGCCTTTAGGGGCCGGGATGTTAGGCTCTGGGTAACGAGGTACAGGGGCGCGCTTTCTGGGCTGCCGTCGGAAGAGTGGCTTTGCCTGGCCAGGTTGAGGCTGCCTGCCTCCATCGCCGTTGTATTTGAGGTCGATGCCATCTTTGAGTCCTCGATTCAGATGGATCGCGGGATAGTCAATTTTGAGACTAGAAACAGTAGAGACCGACAGGAAAAGAAATAAAAGAATGGGATGGAGCCGTTGCAACAAGAAGTTGACCATGGCTTCAGAATAATGGTCTATCGACACACAGCTGGCAACCTGCCTAGCTGTGTCTGCGTCGGTAGTGAGTGTGTTAAAGAGCGAAATGTCGTCAAAGACTGACCGTGGGTATAGACCCTCACTACACAACACGGGGACAAACTGTCCGGGAGGTGAAGGAAATACCCTTCATCGCCCATAAAACAAACAACAAAAAGCCAAGGGGGCACCGTCTGGGTAATGGCGGGAAGCCGGAGGTCGAGCCAAGACAACAGAAGTAAGCGTGTGTGCATTGTCTGTGAGCATTGGCCATGTCACTTGACTGCAAGATTGAGGCGAAGCAAAAGGATTTCCCTACAACCAGAGCTATCGATGATCAGAAGCCCGCGCAATCTTGAACCACATGCAATTCACTGGCACGAAGGACAACAGCGGACAAGCAGCGGAACTCGGTTACTCGATTCTGATGCATCTCCGTAGGCAGACAACCACTTGCGCACAATATGACAAAAAGGGTGTGATGGAGCCTAATTACTGCGCTGCCGTTCATCCCATTGATTTCAGAGTCGCAATCAACATAAGGATTTCTGCATCCTCCACGTCAATCTGGCTGTTCGGGCCTTATGCAGGCTGAAGGAGCGGGACATCCCGGGCGCGGGGGTGGCCAATGGGGGGGCGCTGCCCCGCTGCCCCTGCATTGATCAGGGTGCTTGATCCTCTTCAGGGTCAGGCACCGAGTTCTCGCCATCTTGGCACTGCAGAACCATGTGACATATATCCTTCAGGACTTTGTACCGGTACAAGCACGATTGTCCAAGCCGGCAATCTTCGGCGTGTTAGGATGCGTTCACGATCCTTCAAAATCCACATCACCTCATAATTTCTTGGCAATGGACAGGTTAGATACCATGACTCAAGTCTGGAAGCTTGGATGCCGACGTTGTCTATGGAAGTTGACAAAATTGATACCCTATTCGGCTGTTTACGGATATTACCTCAGGCAGAAGGATCGCAGGCAGCATACTCACATTGTAAACGGGGAAGAATAGATCCAGGCCAAGGTGTTTCCAGCTTCTAGGATAGGCATAGATGCTTGAACTATTGATGCATCAGTCAGGCGCAAGAGGATCGAAGTATGCTTGTTCGATGTTGACCCTCTTCTCCCTCAGTATGGGTCAGTCATATTTGACAACCGGTACGATCGTCCGACGCTATAGTGTCAGTTTAAAAGGCAAAGTTTCCAATCATGACTTCGTTTTGAGTTGTAGCAAGCTCAGCTTCAGTCGAATCTGTGTTACCATCTTTGCCTTACTTTGGGCCCACACTCGTTTTTACGCATTTTCAACCTACTGCACTCGTTATTCTTATTTCCAATTCAGCAATCACTTTACTTAATCATCTCAATCCCCCTCCAATATGAGACTGGTACCTGTCTTGGCCCTCGTGGCTCAGTTTTCGTGGTCCGTTATTGCCCAGTCATGGGATGTTGAGCCGCCTTCGACTGCAGACCCCAATACACCCGCGGACTGCACTTGGTGGCACATTGCCGAGGCGTCAGACACTTGCGATGCCATTGCAGGAACTTACGCTCTTGAAATCTCTGACCTCATCTCATATGTGAGTGCTGTATCTTGCTATTGGCTGAAATTCACTTACTGACTAGGGTTGACAGAACCCTTCTCTTGCTGCGTCTTGCGCTCTTGTTGCCGGAAATTCCTACTGTATTGAAAGGAACTGGGGCATCCCTCCCGAAATTCCAGTCACCACGACCACTAGCCCCGTCTCGACCCCTACCAGCAATCCTGGCAATGGAGTCGTGACACCGACCCCCATCCAGGACGGTATGACCAAGAGCTGTAACAAGTTCTACCTTGTGAAGTCGGGAGACGGCTGCGCCAACATTGCTAGCGCAAACGGGGTTCCCCTCGCTGACTTTTACTCATGGAATCCGGCGGTTGGTGACACCTGCGGCGGACTTTGGGCTAACGTGTACGTCTGTGTTGGCATCATCGGCGGCGGCGGCGGCGGCACCGGCACGACTCAGCCTCCGGCAACTACTACTGCTCCTGGCAACGGTATCTCGACGCCCACTCCTATTCAAGACGGCATGACGGGCAGCTGTAACAAGTTCTACTTTGTCAAATCAGGAGACGGTTGTGCCACAATCGCGAGCAGCAACGGCATCGGACTATCCGATTTCTACACCTGGAACCCCGCCGTCGGCAGCACTTGTAGCGGGCTCTGGGCCAATGTCTACGTCTGCGTCGGCGTGATCGGTAACAGCAGCCCAAGCACCACAACGGCTCCGGTCTCAACGACTACGGCAGGCAATGGCGTCTCCACTCCAACGCCCATTCAAGAGGGTATGGTCAGCAACTGCAACCGCTTCACCCTGGTCAAGTCTGGAGACAGCTGCGCCACCATTGCCTCCAGCAACGGCATTCCGCTCTCTGATTTCTACAAATGGAACCCGGCTGTGGGTGAGACCTGCGCCGGCCTCTGGGCCAACGTCTATGTCTGCGTCCGCGTGATCGGATACACGGCGCCGGTCACCACCACAGCACCTCCACCGGTCACAACCACGGCCCCCGGCAATGGCATTAGCACCCCTACTCCAATTCAGGACGGCATGGTCGGTAACTGTAATAAATTTTACAAGGTCAAGAGCGGAGACGGTTGTGCGGTGATTGCGTCGAGTAACGGGGTCGCCCTCGCCGACTTTTACAAATGGAATCCGGCTGTTGGTAACACTTGTGCCAGCCTATGGCTGGACGTGTACGTCTGCATTGGTGTAGTTGGCTCGACGCCCACCACCACTGTGGCAACGACCACCAGAGCAGGTAACGGTGTTGCGACGCCCACGCCCATCCAGGCGGGTATGACCACCCGTTGCAAGACTTTCCATCTGGTCGTCGGTGGCGATACATGCTACGATATTGCGGCTAAGGCGGGAATTACTCTGAACAACTTCTATGCTTGGAACCCGGCTGTCGGGACCAACTGTGGAAGCTTGTGGGGCCAGTACTACGTCTGTATTGCAATTCTTTGAGTCCAAATTGGTCAGATACCGAGATAGGCCACGTCATAGCATCCGTACCTAGAATGTACACAAATATTGTAGCATAAACAACTATCGCCTTGTTTGTACATGTAAGACGATATCATTGCATTATTCTCTTATCTCAAGCACTTTCATCCTTTTCTCTCTGCATAGTTTATGAGATTTTCAGCTCTCGACTGATAATCTGTTGTAGATGTGTTTTAACAGGTGATGTTACATTGATCCAGGCTGAGACATCGGTGGAAACGTTCATCAACTTGTGATTCAGAGCTCTCGCTGGGGAATCACAGCGCGGGGTAGAAGCTCTCTTTTGTGCATCAGAATATATTCACACATTACAGGTTTCACTTTGGCAAGATATGTCTCAGATTGATGCGTTACTCTAAGTCAGGCTAGGACTTAGCATGTAAGGCGAACAATTAACAAGCTATGCTCGGGCCTGAATTGAAGTTGTTTCGGCATAGTAATTCAAATCGCAAAAGGTGGAATGGCAGCTAAATTTACAAGTCCTGAACGACCCAAACTGATAGTCATTGTTCTGGATGCCCTGTTGGAAGAGTAGCCAGACCTTCTGCATCGGCCGAGTCAGACAAGGATGGCGACACCAGAGTGGAAGGAGGGAGCCCTTGGATAAGTTTGAAAAAGAAAGCTATAGACTGAGAGCAGGCAGATTTAATTGCCATCTCTCTCATTCCTTACGTGGTTTTCCCTTCTCAGCTAAGTGTCTCCATCACTTTGGTTTTGTTGAGCGACTTCATACGGTACGGTTATCCACCCTCCAGCGTCTCATCCGCTGATGATTGGATACTATTTATTTTTTAAGATCACGAATCTATCCTCTCACACTGCTTTCCATCTTTTGGAATTATTTGAACCGGGCTCACCCTTCAAATCTCTGCTTACCAGCGAATCATGCCGAGGACATGAGCATTTTGGAGGATGAAAAGCAGCAACGATTGGCCCCGATGCCTCAAGTACAAGTAATCGTACATCGGCTGCAATCATCAGCTTTGGATGCCTAAGTTCAAGCTTTTCAGCTTGGCAGAACAATAGGTCAGGCAAAATGGATGATGCCTGCATCATAGCTTTAGCTTCAACAACTTTCATCTTTACTGTTTTCCGTAAAGACTATTATTGTAGACCACCCTTATCAGCTGAATTTCACAGTGCCCATTTTCCTAGCTGATTAGTAACATATTTGCAGATTTGTTCTAGCTTAGTTATTGAATCCCAGTGTAAATCGCTGCGATGCTAACATTTCGTCGGAGTGGCCGGGGTGAGGTCAGTCGCATAGTTGCCTCACATGGATTCTCAAGACCTTCCGATGATAATTACCATTGAATTATCCAAATTTCTCTCTTGAAATCTATTCTGGACAACAGCAAAGCCTCAGATCTACTGAAAGTACTTTTTACCGTTGGAGGTTCTCTGCCCACAGGCGCCATTCTAGTCGATAACTGAGCTTCTTCTCAAAGACCTGATTACTCTTTGGAAATGTCACTTAATCCCTCAAAAGACAAGATAGCGTGAAAAAAAACGGTCGACATGCATTCATAGGTTATTTACTTGTTTCTCAGGATGTTCAAAGACAGTAATGTGCATGAAAGTGAATTAATTGAACACGTACGGAACCCAAAGACGGGTCAAAAAGGGGATGGCGATTATAACGGCCAATCAACTGACGACAAGCAGACTTCGCAGTTGACTCCTCATGTCACTGTTCATTTGGTTTGATGATCTTCATTGATCTATGATTGGCAGCTGCGGACGACATCGGTGCTTGGTCGTTAGATGCGCAAAACGCTCACCTGGTCATTCATTATCAAACGCACTTTCCATCTCTTATGCAGCTTCGGCCCCTTATTTCTATAGTTCCTTTGCGCCCCATGCGCCTGAATTAGATTATACAGATCTCTTTGCGCCGGACTTGAGCTGTGCAATTTCGCTTTTCAAATGTGCCCATAAAGGAGCGATGACGACATGTCAGCTTTCACATGGTGCGCTGCAAAGTGTCTGCCAAACTGCCCTGTTGCAGGAAAAAGCAATAAAGCGGCGCAGTCTGCATTCTGTAGCTCAAATCGGTAGCCAGCGCATCGCAGTGAAGAGAGAGGGTGGGTAGTTATTTTGCAAAGACAGCCCCAAGTCTGCCTCGCAGGGGGCTCAGGAATCGGGCAGTGCTGTCTGCAATGCGTTATCAAACGCCCAGGTCTCCTTCGTCTGCAGATGCGCTGTTAAATCCAAGCAGGCTTCTCACCCTCTCCACGATAAGCATAAACGGGGGTTGGGCATGTCTCGGGTGCAATGGGTCCAACAAGGTAGGACTGAGTGAGTCCCAAACGGGCCTAGATCAGCATCAGCATAACAAGCCTGGTGTCTCTCCCCGAACATTTCAGCTTACATTGGGTAACAGAGCAGGCGGGGGATGTCCGCCCTCAGAATCGTTTTCTGCCCCCTCAATAGACTTATTCCTTATCCTCTCGGCTCCTGTGTTCGATTTCCGGCTGAGGGCGCCTGAGGTTTGGTGGATACCCTAATTAAAAGATTGGAGAGAGGGGGTGGTCTCGCTGTATCATCTGCAGCTCGCCAGATATGTGCGCATTCCTGTTGTATGCTAGAAACGCGTCAGCCGGAAACTCTCGTGGGTAGGCATTCTTTTACCCCGCCTTCCGCCCATAACGTCGGCCAGTTTAAGCATAAAGCAAGTCATACCTCCGCCTCGACTACCAGTTTCGCATCGTCATTTTTCGCCACCTGAAGTATCGTATTCAACTTCACTGCTTCTTATTTCGGCTCTGCCACAGAAGGCGCTCTTCAAGGCTGCTTCAAGGCTGCTTCAAGGCTCACTCACAGCTGTTACCTCCTAGTGCCTATTCCGGTCACCGTCCAGGGCTGTGCTGAAGCGACGTGTCAACAATGAGCCGAGAATGCCTTGACCGACAGTTCATCGCGAACAGAGGCTGAGCACGTCTCCAAGCCACAGCCGGCACATATGTCTGATCCCCCTTCTCTCTCTCTCTCTCTCTCTCTCTCTCTCTTCCTTTGGCAGTTTCCTCGCTTTCCTTTCCCGGCCTTCTGCCTAAGGACTAACGTCGTTTCGACAGTGCCTTCAACCCCGCTGTGACGTCCCCTTCCTAAAATCATCCGTAACCGGAGAATATGGCGGCCCATTGCGGTCTGGTTGCCTTACTTCTTCTGACGCTCGGGCGAGCTCACCTCCTTAGGTGCCTATTGACACCAGCCCACGACCCGGTCTAGACTCGACACCGCCCCACCGAAAGAGTCATCCTATACACGGCGGCGGTCAAATTGATCCGAATGGGAGTACACTGCTACCGATGGGGACCAAAGACACCCAGGTATCTGCTGGGCCTGACAAGGGATGCACGGTTGTCGTTGTGTGAACAATACAGCGAGGTGGCCGTGCATCGCTGAAATGGAGCAACCCTCATGTGCTGCGCCTACGAGCAGCGCGGTACCTTTCAATGTCGTTCGGGCCGTTGTTGCCTAAGGAAAGATAAACTTTAGTCAAGAGATCGCAGTTTATAACGCCGTTGGCCCCTCTTCTTATGGCAAGACGAATCGACTGATGAACCGTCAACCAAACCACTAACTCCATCAAAGCTCTCCACAATCAACAAACGTATCCCCATTACCACTGATATGGACGGAAGTAACAGAAAATCTCGCTCGGGCGGCAAAACTTCTGGCCAAGGTCGAAAGGATTCCAGGCCCAAGTCGAGCACACCGTTGCCATTTTCAAGCCCGAGTCAGCAACAGCAAGTGCCATACAACTTAGCCCAGTATATCGAATCAGATCGTCGTTTTGGGCAGACCATGGGCCAGCCACACTATTCGTCGACATACAGTACTCAAAAACATGACGATGAATCGAGTCGGCGTTCATGGAATAGCGCAGCGGGAAGCGCAAGGTACGTTAGCGACAAGAAAACTCCGGATGACTCCTACTGAATGCGATTAGTGATAGAGATGAAGATCGATACGATGACCCTAGGTCAAACGATGTGGCATTCAGCCGCCAGCGGCGCCGGGAACACGCCTCGCGTCTTCCAGGCCCTCCTCCGCCTCCAACGCAACGACCCACCCCAGAGGAAGAACTTCGCGCCTTCGACCGAACATTTGGAAGGCAGCTGTATACCACGATGCCGGTGATGGACTCTCCGGATCAGTTTGGTTACCAGCCATCTGCATCAGGCTACGCTCCGAAGATCGAACTCGACTACTCAGATGCGTTGGGCAATGACCGTGCAAGTGGCGCGTCCCACTCAAAGGGCAACAGTAGCCGTCGGCATGAAAAACGCCGCCATAACTGATAGAAGCCATATGCCATTGAAAGGGCTCTTGCAACCTAAGCCAAGTAGGCACTGTCACTCTAATCTTCTTGAAGCAAGCACTAACTTGGCTTCCATGGTTGTCAGCCAGAGTAGCATTCGAACACGCTTATGGTCGATGGTCCTATTCTGTCATGATATCCCATCGAGTGCCAGATAGCTCCATTTTTGCCAAGGGCGGGGTAGAGCCAATAGGGGCTTGTGAATCTGTCGAGTTAACCAATAGGGTAAAAGTACCTCTGTTCCCTATATATTTTGGGTATGCCAGAGGTACCAGCAATCTCCCGTGGTACATAAAGCTACATTACAGTCTAAGCAGCCCTTCCGCGTCCTTTTCTTCTGTATGAGGCTATTCCCAGATATCTCAGCTAGGGTCTGGCGGGCTCTTAAAGCTTTCCTATTGCTACAGTAGGAACAAAGTGAATTGGCCCCTCTTGATCCCTTCCTGTGGTGTTCCCATGGAATAGAGGTATTCATTTTGTCTGTAGCCCGTCTAGGCCGCGACCTCTGCCGTCCTTTTGCTAATGGTCCAAACTGTTGAATAAGCTGGCCTGCAAGTAACTGCCGCCATTGGTAGTGGGTTTTCACCTTCTGCCACCTAGGGCTGCCCCAGAGCTGTAGTAGGAAGCTATTTACAACTACCACTTCCAGCAGGAAATTCCAGGCAATTGACTGCCAGCCCCCTCGACGAATAGGGTGGCCATATTGATAATAGGACCTCATCTGGTCACTAACATCAACCCCATTCATCTTGTGGTTGTATTCATCGATTGCCTTAGGGACTGGAAGGTCCTTTCGGACGTCTGGGCCAAAGACTTGCCGGGCAGCCCTCTTGGCAGCGGAATCCCCAGCTGGGCGGCGGCGGCTGCGGATAACTTCTTGGCCGTTCTGGAAGACAGTTGATAGGAAGAGTACAAGAGCATTATCCTTCCAGGTGAATTGGTTGACCTATTTACTAGTTAGTTATCTAAGTAAGCAGGCTAGCAGGCAGATAACTTTCCTCCCCATCTAAAGTAGGGATACAGTGTATTTCGCCCCAGGGGATACCCTGTCCCTCAGTCTCTTTCTCAGTAGCTAGGATCTTATCTATCCCACTATCCTTCCGGCAAGTACCAGAAGCTCCAACTTGCTGATTTCGTAGGGTACGAAAGAGCCGTACAGAGGCAAAAAGGTTGTCAAGAAAGACGTGGTAGGTTGCAGCTGGAAGTAGGGAAGTAAGGGTAGTTACCACCTGCTGCGTTGGTGTCAACAGAGCCAGCTTTTCAGCAGCTGGTCCGGCTGGCCCGGCTGGCTTAGCCGACTGGGCGGGCTGCGCCTGGGGGACTAATGCGTATGGGCCCTTTCCGTGTACGTGCCAGAGCCACCGGATACAGTAGCCAGACTGGGCAAGGATCCAGATCTTATAGCCAGTTGGGATAGGTTTCGTTGGAATCGTTGTTGTTTCCAGAGATCGACCTGTAAATCGGACCATAGCCTCATCAACTGTAAGATCTGAACCAGCTGTGTAAAGGGAATCCCCAGTCTCTTGGATATGGGCTGACCACTGATTAACCTTCCGGTATACATCCGGCATTTGATCCTGGGCCCGGCCCCGGCCCCGGCCCTGGCGAGGCTGTCTGGACGCGCTGGGCTGGAATTCAGCAGTGTTGAATATTCGTAGCCGCTGGAGCAGTAGTTGGAATCGGTTTCTAGAAATAAATCGCGTAAACAAGTGGATAGGGTCCTCCTTTTGCTGCTGGGTTGACCAGTAGGTTGATAATCTAGATTCCTTATGGATCCCTATATATAGTAGGATTCCTAAGAAGAGGTAGATCTCTTCTGCTGAAGTCTTCCGCCATGAATTCACTCTTGCTGTTCTAGTTAGAGGGCCCTGCTTTAACGGTGCTGTATTTGTCCACTGGGCCCACTGCTCAACAAGGCCCTGCGGAACGTATTGGACGAATAGGTCAAGCGGGCTTGCTGGCAGCTCCCGTACCTCTTGGGCCCGGGCTGGCACGTCAAAGGGCTGGAAGGAGCCCGGAGGTCCATGCTCGGTAGCCGGAGGTTCGTGGGGCCGGACTGTTGCTGCGTCACAGCGCTCGGGCGTACAGTCTGTATTACAAGCAGCAGTAAGGTCTTCCGGAAGGACCTCAACTACTATACAGCTGCGTACAGAGGTAATAGAGGTATCAGAATCACTAGAAGACATCGCAGCATCAATCAAAATAGTAGTAATAGTTAGTAATAACAGGTAAGAGAGCATAGGGGTAAATGACGTATCGTCAAGTACCCCTTTGAATGCGGGGTAATAATGGGTAAATAGTGGGTATTTTGAGCCTTGGCAAAAATGGAGCTATCTGGCACTCGATGGGATAGGCTCTCCTATGGTGCACTTATCAAAGGCACGACCACCACAATGGACCTCCTCTTTCCTTGTTATACCAGAGAACCCGCGGCGAAATTCAACACTTCCAAGATACACTCCGCAAGGACATATTAACGACAAAACTACGAAGAAACAGAAATAAAGAGAGGACATCATGCTTTGCATGCAGTAATGCCTTGCAAGGGAGAATGAAGTGAAGAAAGATATGGGTTTGACTTACAGCTGTCGCATTTGGGGTTCATCAATATTCTTGTTCGCTTTAGATCGCAAGTCATTATTTCTTTTTGGGTACAATGTCGTTCAATACAATGTTCGATTAGGAGTCGTGGGGGTACAGCATTGTCGGCGGACGTGACAAAGTTTCAGCTTCTTATAGCTGCTCGGGTTTCTGCGAAATGTAAACACGTGTTAGGCGATTCTATTGCTCTGAGGCGGCGTCATCCAGTCCAGTGTTGAATTCAGCTTGTGTTATTGTGCTGCTTGCTGCCTTGGTCTGCTGACTGGGCATCAGCACGTTATGAAGGTCGTGGCGCGTTGTTTTCATGCGGCCTGCCTTGGGCTATCCACTGGTGTTTGCAGGCGGACGCATACGTATCCGAGGCTCGAGGTCGAATCGATAATTGTCGGGCACAAAGCACTGACGGCTTCCTGGGTCTATATGGACTCTTGGATCGGACCCTGAGTCTGCCTACTACGGCCGTCTGCTTCCTTTCGGTCGCTCGAACCTCGGATTTGCCTCCAGATGCTCACCCTAACGCACGCCTCGACCATGCCCACCTCCTCGGATTGATTCGGCTAAGGCCGGCGAGTGCCACATGCGGCGGTGTGGTAGTGGCGGGAGCCCCGAGTCGAAGACCAAATGGAGATCTAAAGGCGCAGTGCAGATCTACCTGCCGATTACCCTGCGACCGCGTTCTGGCCGTGAAATTGCTGTGCGAACGATGTTCGCAGCATCTGTGATTGGCCGGACACTCTCACTTGGTGTGGAACATTGATATAAAAAGAAGCTTGAGTCGAATCAAATCATCGGCCGGTGTCATTTAGCCCCGGGAGTGTTCAGATTCCGTGACGCGAGGCAAACAGCGATACACCAAAAGCAACAGGAGGCCTGCGAAAAGAGAGGTGAGGTTGAGTTGACTCCCGGAGAAGGTCAAAGCGGATCGGGAATCGAACGGGTCGGCGCCGACCGAAACGACCGAAACTTTGTTTTGCGGAGGAAGCATGCGATTGTAACATGCAGGGACACGGTGAACGAGACGCAAACAAACGCTAGGAACAGGGAACAATGCACTTACCCTTCAGGTGCCACACCCCAAGCCACGAATGCAAATTTCCATTCACTTTGTCATGATGCTGGGGATGGGAATTTGTTAAATACCACTTCCCGGAATCAAAACATGCGGTCGTGGACCGATCTCTCTATTAAGCATCCCACTCCCTGGGTGGGGGCTGAGTATGAGCAGCAGACTGCACACATGACCCCAGGAACAAACTAGCAGGCACCGCTTGCTCTCTTCAACTCTGGCATGAGTAACCGTGTATCACTTTTACTGGAAGCGATCGCCCGAATAACGCGTGAGGCCAAGGCAACAGCATCCTTACAGGGGCTGCATTAGATCGCGAGGCGTTCGGTGTGAGTCAATCAAAGAACTTCGGGCCTGTGCCTAAATTGAGCACCAACCGCCCTCTTAATGCACTCTGAGCCACCGATCGAAAGAGGGCCGCTCGTGGTTGTCTTCAATCTTTTTATGACACAACGGCCGTCTAGCTGGGCCATTCATCCGGAACTACGCCATTTCACTTGACACAGGGCGCGATTGGCGATTTCATTTCGACTTGCATCGGCTCATTCCTCCTCACCTGGTACGTGAAACCCTCAGCCTCTACGCCCCCACGCAGAACAACCAATATGCCTCGCAAACCCATCGAACTCGACGGCCGAACAGGAGAAGGCGGGGGCCAGTTGGTACGCGTCGCCATAGCCCTCGCCGCAGTAACCTCGCAACCAGTCCGAATCATTAACGTGCGAGCCAATCGGCCTTCACGGGGAGGCGGCCGCGGGGGAAGCAGCAGTGGAGGCGGCGGTGAGCTCCCACACTTGTATGCGCCTCAATAGGAACAGCAATGGCTGATGAAGTCCATTCTTGGGGTTCTTCTCATAGGTCTCAAGGCTCAACACGTCACCGCCATCCGCTGGCTGGCCGAGACGACGGAAGCAGACGTCGAGGGCCTCTCTGTTGACAGCAGCACCCTCACGTTCATCCCGCGGCTCCCTCCCTCGACCGCCCTCGCTGGCAAACCCCGCAATATAAAAATCGCCGCAGATACTGGCGCCGCAAGTACCCTCCTGATCCTCCAGGCTATCCTGCCGTTCCTCCTATACGCGGCAGCAGAAGATGGCGCCTCCGTGCCCATCGAGCTGGAACTCACAGGCGGTACCAATGTGGGATGGTCCCTCTCCTACGAGTACCTCGACCAGGTCCTTCTTCCTCGCCTAGAATCCTGCTTTGGCGTTCACGTCGCGCGGAGGCTGAAGAAGCGTGGCTGGAGCCTGGGCCCGCAGAGCAGGGGATCCATCGTCCTCACCATCAACCCCTTCAGACCAGGCCAGACACTACGTCCCCTAGACCTGGGACGCACCTGCGAAGACCTCTCCGATTCCGAGGCCAAGTATGTAGATGTCTCCATGATCGCCCCCTCTCATATGCACGCCGACCTGCAGGACGCCCTGGCGGGCGCGCTCGCCTCGTCCCTGCCCGACACCGAAGTCGACTTCAAGGTCGTCGAGGACTCGGGCCACGACGCGCGGATATACGTGTTGCTTGTGGCGCGGTCCGCTTCGGGGCTCAGATGGGGCCGCGACGTACTCTTGTCGACCCCCAAAAAGGGGCGGCAGAGGGAATCCGTCGCCTCCTTAGTCGCACGGAAAGTCGTCGGCGATTTGGTGAAGGAGCTCGCTATATCAAAGTCCACGACCGACGAGTTCCTGCAGGATCAGCTCGTCATCTTCCAGGCGCTGGCTGAGGGCTCAACGTCGTTCCCACGGTGTCCCTTGGCAGAGGGCGCTGACGTGGATGTTTTGGATCAGGATGTGGCGCAGCTGGACGTGGGGGAAAGGATGAGGAGGGACAGGACAGATAAGCCGTTTGGGCACGGCAGCTTGCATTCGCAGACGGCGAGATGGGTGGCATCGGAGATTCTGCCGTCAGTGGAGTGGTATAACAAAGGCACAGTTTGCAAAGGAGCGGGAACGAGCTTCAGTTAAAGCAACTGTATGTCAAACCGATGCAACCTATGACACCATGAAGGGTTCAAACTCAACCTGGTCTGCCTCCAACTCCGAGTCGAACGCCAGAAACGCCGTGACGGAATCGCGACCCATGCACTCCTCAAAAATGACTTTTCGCCTTCCAACTCTTACTCTTGCTAGTTGTCCCTAGTAGGTCGAATCGTCCACTGCCCCTCCCTAACCTGGGCAGGGCCACACTTCCATGAGCAACCCCTCCTCAGAAAGGGAACGGCGCCATCATTCTCCTCATCCAAGTCGGTCCACGGACGGGCCTTGACGACGAAACCATCCTCCTTCTGCCTGCTTTCCACGAGACAGACCTGCCACCACTCCAACCACTGAGTGGTCGGCGCCACAAAGGACTTCTTGCACATGGAACACGTAAGCCCGCCCACCTCACGCTGATCCGCAGCACGCTCCAACAGGGCCTGCAAGTGAGACAGCGAATCAGGGATGTAGTCGGGGAGATCGTTCAGATCGGAGCTCTTGTAGGCACTGCGCAGCGCCAGCTCCATCAGACTAGGAACGCGACTTCCCTTCGCACTCGCAACGCATCTTCCAGCGGATTTGGAGTGGTAAGGGGCGGATGACGGCGGGGAGGCGCTGGACGTGCTTCCTTCGCTGTCCGGCCGTTCCGTCCGCACAATGACGGCCTCGGGGTCGAGACGGAAGTCCGAATGCGAGAAGCCCGAGCTGTCCAGGTAGTGAACAGGTGATCGCGCAAAGAACCTCGCGGCAACTCCGTCAGACCCCGGCTTCCAGGCTTCGACTAGTCCCGACCCTTCGGAGCCATTTTCTTCAAGGCTTTCCAGTTCGGAGAGACGCGGTCGTTCAGTCGCCTGAAAGAAATGATTGCCTTGCAAAAGCAGCTCTTCCAAGGCGGAAGGGGCGGCCATGAGATCAAGCAGCTCTGCAGGGAGGTATCTCAGAAGGTTCTGTGCAAGGTTCAGGGTACGGAGGCTCCGCATCTTGCCAATCGCCGGAGGGAGCTCTCTCAGTCGGCACCCGCGAAGTGAAAGCACTGTGAGGTGTTCCAGATCGAAAATAGCGCCTGGAAGTTTGAGCAAAGGATTGCGGTAAAGGTAGAGCTGCAGAGCCGGGTCCTTCTGCTCGAACGGAACGCCCTCGGCCACGATAGGTATGCAGGAGAACTCGGACAGAGGGCGAATGGTAGCATCGGAGAGTGTCTTGAGTCCCATCATACTAGTCCTGGTTAGATCGCGGTTGCCATGCGTTGTGCAGTCCACTCACGAGAGATCAATGTACTCATTGCCAGCGTCCAGGCACTGCTGGATCCTTTCCCGCGCCTCCAGCTCCTCGGCAGATATGACATTGCGGCGACGGGGCGGCGCCCGGTTCAACTGGGGTAATCTCGACTGCGTTGGCATATCGGGCATCATGATGCTCTCATCCCCATCCGTGCTGTCACTGCCCATCCATACACCACTGTCCAAGTCGCGCTTCAACGTGCGCTTGCCCCTCAGCGCCGGCCGCGGCTCTCCGGTAGCCGAGTCGGAGGACGCAGGCTGCTGGTGAAACCAAGAACCCACGTACTTCTTCTTCTTCCGCCTCCCCTCGACATAGTTGTCGAGGCCGGGGTCGTCATCGCTGGAGAAAACGGCGGGATCGCTGGAGTTGGACCATGACGGGGGCGCGACCGAGTTGCTCTTGAAGTTGTACCTACGCTTCCTCGGGTTATTGCTGAAGCGCTCGGTCTGCGCGTTCCACGAGATGGAAGATGACAGACTGGGCAAAGTCGGTTCGTCGGCCATCGTGGAGAATGAGAGAATGAAAGAATTAGAGGAAGAAGATTGTCGAATCGGGCGCGCGAGTAGCAGCCGATATCAAGAGATTGGGAAGCTCCGAGGCCCGCCACCACGACCCTCGCGAGTGGGAACAGCCACGGCGCGCGCGTCGTGACGCAAGTGGGGGTTGGAACGCGTTCGGTCAGGGATCAGGCCCACAGGGGTAGTCCGCTCACACGATCTCCGACGATAGCTCCGAGCACCCTCAAATAGCGTCAGTGGTCTGCAAAACGAGCAGGATATGTTTCCCTGTCTTGAGCGCCCGTTAAGGGTTGTTCTGTTATCGATGGGAGGTATTGTTTACCTCACGACGCGACCAGGACCGACTCGCCGGCCATCCAAAAACTTACACCATCTCGCAAGTGCCAGCAGCTATGCCCAAACGGCTTAGCGTCTTGTGTCCCGCAAGTCGAGAAGTACCCTGGACCCCACGCATGCACAGACCAATAAAGTGCCGTTGTCTTCGGGATCCGCAGCGGCAACGCGCGGGGCATCGAATGCACGAAATCCAGGAACCAATATTGGCCCCTCGCATGGTCACAGTCTTGCCCCGATGGTTAACCAGTATGTTCTACTGTCATTTGCGCCATTTGTGTCTTGTTCGGTTGGATTTGGGTGTCTCGAAGACAATCTTCGATGGAGCTTCTTCTTTAATCGAGTCGACTCCACGACTTGGGTTTTGTGAACCGCGACAGGTTCGCCGCGCAGGCCCTGGCATCCTATACCTAGGGCAGATGCAGGCGCAGCTCTGTTCAGCTAACACCAGCTTAGATATCGCCAATACGGATTCATCTTTAGCTTCTTGGCAAAGGCAAAAGGAGGATGAACGGTTGAAATATCAGCCGCATCCTCCCCGCCATGTGCAGTTGCGCACCGAAACCACATCCAGCTTGACTAGACTAACAGCACGCAAGATATCTTTCAGTCCCACTCATCATCATCGCTGTCGTGCGCCTTGGACTTGGACACGTTGCCCTGCCTGATACCCTTTCCCATTGCCCTCTCCTCTTCCTCGTCCTCGGCTTGTCTCCGGCGCTTGGCCACGCGCATGTCCGACTCGGGGACGGCGCCAACCTCAACCAAGAGGTTGTCAATTTGCAGCATATTAATCTTGACGCCACCCATTTGCATGAGGGTAACGACCTGCTTCGCAATATCGCCGTTCTTGTAGACCAGGATCGTGGGACAGTTCCGCTCGGGGTAGTTTTCGATGGCCTTGTCCGCGCGCATTTCACAGAACTTGATCTCGCCGTATTCCTGCGCTGCCTGCTTCCAAAGCTCAGACAACACCCGTGACTCGACGTTTGTTCCCAAAGATGACGTCAGGTTCACAAAGACGGGACTGTTGTTCGAAGCTTCGGTGACCTCCCGCGAGTACTCTGGTTTCGAGATCGGGTAGACGGTGCCGTGTAGGGCCTTTTTGGTAAGCTCGTTGAGCTCCTGCATTCTGCGCTGGCGGTACTGCTCCAGGAACGCCTCATCCTCGTCATCCTCCAGCTCGTCGAGCTCGTCGAGGTCCTTTCCCTCCAGTCTGTTCTCGTGCGCTAGCCGTCGTCCTTCGGCGATGGCCTCTTCGATCATGGGCGTCGGGCTAGGCGGCTTCTCGGGAATGACGCCATGTTTTCGGAGGATGTCGTTCCTGGCAGCACGTGTCAGGAGTCGTCGAGTAGCTGTCACGATGCAACATACCACTCGGTGTCTGCGTTGGGATCATCGATCGGGACCTGTATTCTCTGGTCCATGGGAGCGGCCATTGTGAAGTGTTCGCAGTGCGGCAAATGAGAGAGAGAGGAGGTGATGGGGACAGAGAGTCAAAGAAGTGCGTCGCAAAGAGTGAAGACAGAGCCAGACCGGGGAGGGGGCTCAGTATAATGTGCTTGGTGACTTCAGGCGCCAGGGAAATGTCGCAGGTGCCTAAGTACAGTGGAGGCTGAGAATGACATGGAACATGGAAGCGTAAGGCTCTCAAGGTGAACTGCTGCTGCGCCGGGCACAATGCCCCGCGACTCACCGAGCTCTGAGCAACGGCTCCACTGTAAAGCCGGCTCACCAATCAAAGCACTTGCAGGAGTAGTAGTCACGTGGAAGGGTTGACGTGCCCTCCAGCGCTAGCCTGAAAAGGTCTAGTACGCGAACTTTTCGCCATTGGAGAGGGAAAGTGCGGAGGATTTTGTCAACGACGCTCCCATCCACCGAACAATCCGCCATCTCTGCGAGTGCAGCCAGAATCTACTCCCAACACCATCAGATTCCCGTCAAGTCCACCGCACTCGCACCGACACCCGATCAATCAACTCGATCAGATCAGTCAAGATGGTAAGACCCTCCCGATGCTGCCGCTCCCCGCGTGCGGCGACACGTGTGTGATTTGTTATTTCTCGACGAACGAAAACCCGAACACCCGACCGAGCTGCAACCCGCGAAGAGGCGAAAAAAATTTCAAGAGGAGGAAAAGATGGTACGGCTGGGCTGTGGAGGAAAGGACACGACGATTACGCACGCGATATTTGATGAAGGAACCATCATGCTGATGGCTTCTCCCCCAGGTTCTCGCCGTTGATCTCCTCAACCCCTCCCCGGCCGCCGAGGCCCGCAAGCACAAGCTCAAGGTACGATAGCGCCACGATGCCCTCACCTTGCCCCTCCCCCTCCGTCTCGAACTTTTGTGCTCACACGCCGGACAGACCCTTGTGCCTGCCCCCCGCTCCTTCTTCATGGACGTCAAGTGCCCCGGCTGCTTCACCATCACCACCGTCTTCTCCCACGCCCAGACTGTCGTCATCTGCCAGGGATGCACTACTGTTCTCTGCCAGCCTACCGGTGGTAAGGCGAGACTTACCGAGGGCTGCTCTTTCCGCAGAAAGTAAACTGTCCCTCGTGACGGTTTCTTTGTAGCCCTTGGGTATTAACGACTTGGACGGTTCATCACTGGTGGGACATCTCGGATCTGCAAAAGCAAGCGACCTGGGCATGGGCGTATAGACAACCCTGGCACGGGCTCTTAGAGTCTGCTGTCTTCGAACAGAACATAATCAGACAACCTTTGCGGATAGAAGATGGAACATCCAAAAATTCCTTGACCAAAAAACACAGGGGCGTTTGGGGGTCTCCGGATATCCTTTGCATCACCAATCGACGCATTTTCTCAGTTTTTTTCCTCGCGGCCGACGAACAATCAAAAAAGCAAATCAGTCAAACACTCGCTCTCTCGTCTCACGCCCGTCCCTTCTGCGATGCGTTACGCTGTACTGTCGCCCACGGGAGTTTTTCTCTTTGGTCGTCTTCTCTGCATGGGTGGACAGCTGGAAATGGCTTTTCACATGAGCGTTTGAGTGGTCTGCGACACGGCCTCTCTGGACGCGAGGACGTGGAACCTGCTGATTGAGGATCGCTTCATACCCGAGTGCAGTGAGTTCGGAGGATTCAGCACTGCTCGCGAAATTCAATGGTTTCCACATATTCGCTCCTGATCCCTTGCCGTGATCTGTATGCCACCTCCCCATGATATCTGTGTTTTCCCACCCTGTGACGTGCTCGCGTGCACCATGATGGATCTGCGACTGCCTCCACTGTCCGTCCACTTTTTTTGTCCTTTTGGTGAAGTGAAGCTCTCGGCAATTGAGACCTGAAAATGGTTGGGCGAACAGGCTGGGTACTCGGATAAGATTTGTTTCATGATGACTGTGACGCCGTAGCTCCTGTTAGGTGTGGTTGACACTGGTCTTTGCAATCCAACTGACAGGTTTGCCAGTGTGGAGCGCGTGCACTGTGAGGACTGGCGAAGCTCAAGCTCTGACTGGCCCAGGAATATCGTGGTTGACTTACCTCACTGGGTGTTGCTCAACGCCATACCCAAATACTTCTGCCAACATTGAGCTCTCAGCGCCCCTCGTCACACCGCCGCGGCCTCTCCTCACGGCCTGCATCCTGCCCTGTTGTGCTGCCTCGGCTAGAAGATTGAGTCGCACATCTGAGCCGTTTTCACTCAGGATCGCCTAGTCACTGCGTCACCGTGCTGCGATGGCATGCACGGTGTTTGCAACCTCGAAGAGGGCGTCGCCGACTCGGCATCAACTGCTGGTAAACCCTCACACGGTTTTATTAGTCTTCACCAAGCAACCCTCTTGCATTCATGTATGGCAAAACATGAGCAATATTCCGAACCCCCAAACAGCACCAATCACAAAAGAGTGCATCCCTGTCCCTCAACCTACCTATTCTCGATCAACTTTAAGCCCGCTGTCTGACAGTGGCGGACACCGTGCCAGGAAACGCAAAGGCGCCAATCACCCGCCGGTCATTATGAGTTTCAGGGCACATGGTCCCCACCAGGCACTCCCTTAAAGTGGTTTTAGTGGGTTCCGGCCGCGCGAGTCTCGCGAAAAAACACGCCTAGACGCGCTTTTGGGCCGTCATTAGATCGTCGGCTGGCTCTTGCCTTTCGCTCCTCGCAACCTTGGAAACCGCCCAGCGACCCGGCACTGCACCGCACCAGCACCGCCCACGAGGTCCATCCCCCACCATCCGCCCTCTTCTCGCATCACCTTAATCTCGCCCTCTCTCTCCCCCCAGCCTCCTCCTTTGCACCCCGTTCTTCTTCTTTAGAACATCTCCCCTCCCGCTTCTGTACGTCATCTCTCGCTTGCGATCGTTTCTACAGCGACCATCTCCTTTTCCTCTTCTTTTCTGCGACAACCCGAGAATTCTCCACTCCACCAAGCTACCGCATCTCACGATCCTTTCCGTCTCCATCACGGACCAAAGCCACCAGCGCTCCGCCCACAACCTCACAACGGACATCGTCTCAACGTCGACCCCGACATATTCATAGGCACAGTAAAGCTGGCTTGGATCCTTGACCTCCCCTTCCGCTGCACAACCATGTCGGCCCCGCGGACGAAGCGCCCCTTCGCCGGCGCATCCAGCGACCCAGCCCAGCGGCAAATCACCTCCTTCTTCGCCACCCGCTCCGGCCCAGCGCCCGCCCCGGCCTCCAACAACCTCCCCTCCGAAGTGCAGTCCAATCTCCTCTCCGTCGGCATGCGCGTCCGCAAGTCCGTGCCCGAGGGCTACAAGACCGGCACCTACAGCAGCTTCAAGCTATGGAGCGACATCCCGGAACGCCGCACCCCCGTCGTCCGGCCAACCAACGCGGCCGGCACCCCGAACACCACTGCCCGTCACCGCAGCGCCGCCGCCCAACGCGAGCTCCTGCCGTTCTGCGGCATCAATAAGGTCGGCGGCCTGGCTAGCCAGCCGGCACACGCCAGCGAGGATGGGTACGAGGAGGGCGACGTGCCTGGTTTGGACGACATGCCCGGCCTCAGTAGCTCACAGGAGAGCGTTGAGAGCGTAGAGGTCGTCGAGGGCGTTGAGAGCACCGTCAGCGACGGGCGAAGCAAGAAGCGTTTCTTCGCCGACGACGAGACCGACGAGCCCGTGCAGATGTGGGCGAACCGCACCGCGTGGCTGGAAAGCGAAGTCAGCCCGCGGAGCCTGGCGCCGTCCGGGTGGGCGAATGCCCGTCCGTTCGCGGTGCCGAGGAAGAGCCGCCGCAAGCCCGCGGCCGAGCAGGAGAACTTGGCCGTTGACGATTTTGACGAGGCGGATTTTCTCGTCTCGCCGGACACCGACATGAGCGACGCGTAGAGGGTACGACGATGGGCAGTTTGCAGTATGATGTGTTACCGTTTGATGGAGACGTGGGCGCCTGGAGTTGGGATTGTAGACATAGTGGGGGATGACTTCATCTGTACTCGGCAAGAGCTGCTCTGGGGACATTTGTATTATCGTCACGAAGATCGAGGAAGAGGGTATGCTCGGGGTATGGGTCATGAAATTGTATTAAGCCTCTTAGAGGCCTGGTGGTTTCCACCATTGTTGTTTTGATAGCATAGGCTAGCATGCTCCTCGGATGCCTTCTGGGCCAGCAAATTGTACACTTTTTTTTTTTGGAGGGCAACTTCCTCGCCGTCTTCCCCCCTTGCCACTGCACATTGTCCTGGTTTACATACCTGGGAAAGGATTGCGGAACTCGAGCAGGTCGCGCTGTCCGTAGAACTCACCGGCGACTGTCAGGATCATGTTAAGCGTGGCCCGCATGTTCATCCTGGCGCGCAGCTGGTCGGCCATCTCCTCGTCCTCGACCTCTGCTTTCGGTTCCTCCGATGGCGCTTCCGACGGTGCGTCTTCAGCAGCCGTGTCCAGCTGAGCGAGGAGTCGAGCTCGCACCTCTTCAAGCGTCTCGGCTGGCGCAGGTTCCTCGGCAACCTCGCCCTCGTCTATCTCGCCGTCTTCAGAGACATCCATCGGCTCGGACTTTTGGTCGTCGTCAATCTCTCCCTCCTCGACTTCGCCATCGTCGGTGGGCTTCTCCGGTGTAGGATCAGACCTCTCGGGCTTTGCCGTCTCGGCTACTACCTGGGATGCGGCACTCGGCGTCTCCCCCGTCTTCCCGCTCACCTCCTCCCCGTCTCTCTCCTCAACCTCCATCTCCCTCAGCACATCCTCGTCATCCGAGCTCTCATCAACAGCATCATGCACCCCCAGATCCATCCCCTCCCCCTCCAACGCGTCTCTCAGTGCCGCCATATCCGCCAGGCTCTGCATCATCAACACCGCCCTCCGTCCCAGATCTCGCACCCACCCGATCTCGGCATGATTCAGTTCCCCCCGTTCCGGTAGCCGCGCCAACAGGGCCCACAGCCACCGACTCGTGCGCTCCCGCAGCTCGCAGCCCCTGCGGAGGAACTTTCCACCCAGCAGCACGCGCACAACGCGCAGCACGCCGTCCTTGTCCATGCTCGCGATCTGCGCCGGTAGAGGGTCCGTGGAGCGGAGGCGCTGCGACCAGATGGAGAACGTACCCGATTTCGGACCGAAGGCGCCAACGTGGTAGCCGTGTGTGCGCGGTAAGGCGGCGACGACGTCTGGTGGGGGTGTAGTATGAAGGATTCTGCGGAGGGTGTTGAAGCGGGAAAGGATCGCGGCGAAGTAGGCCTCGTGAATCGCTGTCTCGGGGTCTGCGTTGTTCTCCTCCTCCTCCTCCTCGTAGAAGCCTTCGTTACCTTGCCATTCGCTGTCGTCTGCATCGTCGTCGCGCGGGGCGCGACGGTCGTCCCAGTTGTCGGGCCGGGCGGTGTATGCGCCGTCTTGGTAGTAGCCTCTGAAATCGCCCTGCCCCGTGGTATAGATGTCGCGGTCCTCCTCGACGTCATCGCCTTCTTCTACGTCGTCGCGGCCGTCGTCCTGAAGCTCTTGAGGTAGTTGCGGGCCGATCGGGACCTTTGGTGCGACGAGGAGGTGAGGGATACCGTTTGCTTGCATCCTAGAGTACTCACCATATCAGCATCGTTTGTAACTACTTCAAAGAGACCAGTTCAGCACACGGAAGAGGACGCGAAGACAGTCGGGGGAGTCAGCTTACCTTACTGAGTTGAGATACGCCATGGCATCTGCATCGTCCTCAAAGTCAAGGTCTGGGTCCACGGGAACCGTTGTCGAGCCTGCGGCCGACGAGAAGACGTATTTCTGGCCCCATGTCGGGTCGATGTGGGCGTTCTGGTGGTCGCGTGTCTTGGGGTTGGGCTTCTTGTTGCGCTTTGGTGCTGGCTCAGCGGCGTCGTTACCGTCGGAAGCCGCGTAGTTGCGCTTCGAAGCCATCTTCAAGGCTGAGAGGCGGCTCTGGAAAGAATGCTGGGTCGGGGGGTAAAGATCTCGACGGGCGACGTCTTTGCCTGGGTGACGAGTCGCGAAATTTCCTGACCTCAGCGACCAGGCAGATGGGAGCTTCTGCCTTGGCGCTGATCCCGGGCAACTTTTTAGTGGAGAAGGGTCTCTGATGCGTGGGGCCGGTTCCTGACGGTCTCCGGCCGCGCACCGGTTCACCGATGTTGCTCCGGCTTCATCGGGGTAATCGACTCAGCTTCAAACGTTGGGTAAGTTTACAAATAGCCAATTTTGACTACTCTCGAAGTATAGATGGTGATTCGATTCGAAGCAATTCTACCGAGAAATCAACACACCATGATTCTTCCTTTCCAAATGTGCTGATCAACATTGTACCAAAACAATAAACGTCTTGAAAAAACGTAGGACTGCCCTAGCCTTACCAAATCAATTCAAACAACGTCCAATCCATAGAGAATTTCTCACATATACTTAAGGCCCCCAAGTGAGTAGACATACGTGGCAGGAGCCGCTTGTTGACTTTGGCCGTGAGCTTTTAAGCGATGCTGCAGTCCAAGACGCAACTCCGAAATAGCTTCTCCCGAACACGGGACCAGAATTCAAAGACAGATTGAAACCATTTGCCTCTAGATACCATGAGTACATTAGAGTCACGAATCGAGAACCACACAATGTCTTGGTTAGCGAGTTCGCCGAAGTAACAGAAAAATGTGCTATCGAGACTGTCTGCTTTACGCCGCTCGAGTCCAAAGACGTCTTCTGTATACGCAGGCATAAAGAACTCCAAGAAGAACTGACTTCGAGTGGGTGATGGTAGCGTCAGGAGCAGACGGACGACGAGGCTAAAAGGGCCGGCAGGCTGTGATTTGAGATTGAAAGGGAAACCCAAGATGACTGACCTTGGCCGCAGACCACAGGTTCTCCGTATTTTTTGCGTCGTAGCTGTTCTCGTCGTGGGTGTGACTGGCGACGGTTGGTCTGACGGCGGGCTCGGGATTCAGCACACCAATCTGCTCGTAGAGTACCTTGGTCCTATTTCCTTGTTCAGGAGTTGCCGTCTTGTGATGTCTGCAATTCCCGTGACATTTCTGAGCCACCTTCAGAGCCCATAGAGTATGACAGAGCTGACGAGAATCTCGGTGGCCCCGGTGAAGCTATCCTGTTGGTTTCGACGTCAGGGTTCACAAGCAATGGAGAAAGCGATCTGTTCGAGAAAGTGAAGCTAAAATGATCGGTGTGCTTGGTGATAAATAATAGGAAGCTTGGCGTAAAATAATACGCGTCAACGAGGTTTCTTGCCTCTGGGGCCAATAGGGTGTCGTTTCAATTCGAATTTTGGAGGGAGGCAAATAACAAGGAGCTTTCTCTGGAAAATGCTGTGAAGAATTCAAATGCGTGTTTTAGCCGCGGTAAATCATGAGTTCCTACGAGGCTCTGCGGCTGGGGGGATCCTCGGGCTTGCATCACACGATATCACACTCGGCTTATTGTCAAGCCTTGTATATTGATGGTCTGGCCGGAAAGTGTTAGTGCAACTGACCAAGTTGCCGATGCGAGTGAGAATCAGAGTGAGAAGGAGAAGTTGCCAAGGTACTGTGGATTTGGGGGATGGGCTTCCAAAAACCCGGGCTCCTGAAGAAGTCCGGGACGACCTTCAAAAGGCAACGCTGATCAAGAACATGGCTAACAGTGAACCAACATAGAATACTCAACTGATTTTGAGGAACTATTTAGACCCTCTCTATGTCATGGCATTGTATTCTCATTGGACATCTCAAAGCCAGGATATCAAGTTGGCGAAAAACGAGCGCTCTGCTGTTCCTGTAGCTCTGCGAAGGCGCGAGCAGCTCGCTTCTGTCGGTTCCAGTTCTCCAAAAATGAAAAGATTTCCTGATGGGATAGTTAATATTCACCTTGCGTATTCCCGGAATGATAAGCGCTGTATAACTGATTGAGTTGCTTCTCCTGTCGCGAGTTTACGGGAACATTGACGAGTATGGTCTGTTAACCCTGATATAGTATGCTCAGCCTGGATGCCGAACCTAACAGGACCAGGCTTCTCGATTTACTTCGTGGCGCTCGGAATTCATCTTTACACGAGTTTTTCTCAGCAAGATACATTAGCAAAACGTTATGGAATTGCTTTTCTCTCAGGAGAGCACGATCAGTAGTCGTCAAGGGAGGCAAGGCTGTGTTGGCTTTATTCGAACCAAAAACGTCATGTGTTATGAATCTTCGTGTCAGTTGATCGCCTTGAAGCCAGGTTACAAAATAAGTGCCTCAGCCTTCGCAATTGTTATGCGACGGTATGGGAGTGATGTCAATTCGAGCGTCTGAAGATGCAGGGGACCATGCAGCTTCCCGCTGAAGCTACTGCAGCCCACTTCACAGGAGGAGACGACGTTAAAGGATCACTTTGCGTGCTGACTAGCAGCATCAGCGTTCGCAGTGCAGGCTTGCTGTATGATGCAAAGGTTTGATCGGCTCAAAACCACTTGGAATCGCAAATCAAAGAGTTGACCCAAGTACAAAGTTCCCAGTGGTGAAGGTACTTGGTAGGTCAAGTTGGGTTGCTGCCAGCCGTTGGAGGAGCTAGCGGCGGACCCCGGTCCTAGCTCAGATCCAATTCCACTTCAGCCCATTAACTTCTCCAATCCGCAACCTGTCTGTCGCACCCGCAGGAAACATCACACATACCGCAACGATGACGACCACGGCACCAGAGCAAGCGGTCTCTCCACCGCCTCCGCCGCCGGACAATGAGCCCGTCTACGGCGGCTTCACGCGCTTTGAAATCGAGCTCGAGGTACGCATCCCTGCATCCTCCCCATCGTCTTCCCTCCCCCCAACGACACGACCAAAGCTAACCACACCATTGCGCACGCAGTTCGTCCAGTCCCTCGCAAATCCGCTGTACCTCAACCATCTTGCGACACAAAAGCTCCTCACCCGCCCCGACTTCGTCGCCTACCTCGCCTACCTGCAGTACTGGTCCCGACCGCCGTACCTGAAGTACCTGATGTACCCCGGCCCGACGCTCAAACACCTCGAGCTGCTGCAACAGGAGCAGTTCCGGGCGGATATCATCAGCCCGGATCTCGTTCAGCGACTGATTGACGAAGGCATGAAGGCGGCGATCGACTGGCATCGGAGTAATGCGTGAGGGGGGTGCAATGGGAAGCAGCCATAGAATTATTACGGTCGAGACCAGCACGCGACGATGACACACATGCGACCTCGATGAGGTTTCGGGGGCCGGAAATTGGTCACCTGGTCCAGACTGTTGGCAAAGTCTAAGATGAAGCAGCCCAGACATCAAGCGGCCTGGGAACAAGGAGCGTAGACAGCCGCCCGTCGGGAGATGTGCAATGTCGCAAAGCAGCGCGATATCAGACACATGACGAGTTTATGACCAAAAGCCAAGGGGCGTTTACGGTAACGAGATCAGTTCTTGTAACAATAATGCTGTCCAGCGCCGGATATTCGTCATGCAGAACAGCCTTGCAGAGGCTGTCTCGCTGAACAAGCTCGACCAGAAGCGCGGCCAGAGATCGCGGATATCAAATAAACCAAAGGAACCCAAACACCCTCCCCAACGCCTCGCAATGCATCGTGAATTATCAGCCTTCCTCCTCCGTATCAGTTTTCTCTCCACCGGTTTCCGCAAGACATGCACTGCAAACATGGTCAGCACCTCTTTCCATCCTCTCGGCTACAGCCCCCAAAGACAACAAACATACCTTGTAAAACGTCGTCATAGGCTCATCGGCACTGCGGATCTGCACCTGGAAGAAGGCGGCCTCCTCGCCGTTGCATCCCTCCTTGGGACACTGGGCCCGCGCCTTGTCGGCGTTGTCCCACTCGCCGGGGCCGCCGAAGACATCCTCGCGCTCCTTGCGCTCGAAGTCGCGGCGCGAGTAGATGGGCTCCGTGATGGCGTGCTCGAAGGGGCAAGTGCGGCACTCGAGACGGTTCCGCACGCCGGCGTAGGCGGAGACGGTGAGGATGTTGGCGCAATTGGGGCAGACTGGTAGAGGGCGAGGTTGTTAGTTGGACGCGCGAGCGACTGGAGAAGCGAAGGGTGAGCAAAATCTTACAGAGCAACATTTTGACGGCCGGGTGTCTTGCGAGGTAAGGGAATGGGTTTCGTGTCTTGCGCGACTCGGTGAGGGATGGTGTAGAGTGTTGATTGTCGATGCGCAACCCCCCCAAGTATCTCTCGGTGACTCGGTCGTGATCCCTCTTGGAAAATTCAGCGGGCCTTGAATGTGACGGTGGGGGACGAACCTCTCTGCAGTCGCCGGTCACTGGCCACCACCACCACCACCACCACCACTCCCCCAAAAAAGCTTGGACAGACCATGTCAGGACCATCCCGCCGGAATCCCGCCGCAACAATGTTCCGTGCCCCTCCTTCCTCCTTCGACACCCCGCGTTACCCGTTCCCGCACTGTCCCAGTCTAGGTAGCGGGGACAAGCCCACTGTCGCAGAGCCCTTTGTTCGCTGTAAGTTGGCAGGTCAATGCTGAGGTTACGTCCTGCGGGCGCTAAAATACAAGCAACGCGTCGCTGGATCAGGGGTTGGGCGATCACTGCCACCTCCTTGAACAGCCCGCACCCTGGCACCAGCCTTGATTACGTCTCACCCATTCACCACCACCACCACCAGACGACGAACAAGCGCAGCTCGGTTTCCGGGTGTGAGTGTGTCACTGAGACGAACACCGGACTCGCAACTCCACGTCCTCCGCTTGACCTGACCTCCCCGAACCCAGATCTACGCGGTCGGACACCTCTCGCGAGCCACTTTCCCGCTACAACCTCACCTTCCTGACCTTCGCACCCGCTGCAGCTACCGTGCATCCCCACGAAAGCAAACCACCCAATACCCCTCTCTTCACCGTCTTGCCGCACCTCCGATCTTGACCCCACCAAACGAGGTTCGGGTACCTACGTACGCCCAAACCGTCCCCGGCCAGCACGGAGCCAATTCGAAACACGCATACCTCTCTTTCTTCGACAACCTCAACCCACGACATCCAGAAAGTTCCGCATCTGCAGCACAGCAATGGCCGCGGACAACGAGGAACACGAGGTTAGTCTCCTCCCCCCTTGCCGCCTTCTTCGCCTTCCCGGCCGGGGCGCGGACAAGGACACGAGAGAGGCAGGAAACTGACAGACCCTTCACTTCCAGGGCGCCTCCGTCAAGGAGCTCCTCATCGAGGCCTGCCGGCGCAACAACACCGACCTCTTCAACGAGGTCGTTGCCGATATCAAAGACGAGGACGAGCTCTCCCGCCTCCTCAACGAGACCACCACCGTCATGGGCAACCACCTCTACCACGAAGCCGCCTCGCGGGGTAACTGTGCGTGCTTCCTCCCCTCTTACACCATCCGGCCTCTCGCATCGGCACATCAACAACTCCTCCTCCCCCTCCCACTCTCTCGCCACCTCTACTCTCTAGATATACCAAACGCAACGGCAGCCATGCTAACCTCGGCCTCCTCCCTTCCCCTTTCACAGACGAAATAATCGACCTCCTCCTAGACCAACCAAACTTCGAATGCGACCCCGTCAACCGCCTCGAGGGCGACACCCCCCTGCACACCGCCATCCGCTGGATCAACTCGGAACCCCCCGCCCAGCGCGAGTTCGGCAACGCCCTCGTCGACATGATGCTCGAGGCGGGCTCCAACCCGCGCGTCAAGAACAAGGGCGGCCTGACGGCCGTCCAGCTCGTCGACCCCCGCAACGCGGGCCTCCGCGACCTCATCCAGAAGCACGAGTACGCCTCCCTGAACGCGGGCGACTTCATCAACGTCGACTCCTCGGCCGCCGCCGCCGTGCCCAACAAGAAGGCCCCCGCGGTCCCCAACGCCGCCGCCCCGCCCGTGCCGGCCGGCGCCGCGCCGGGCTACGGCGACGACGACACCGACGACGATGCCGAGTTCAGCGGGAGCGACGACGAGGAGCGCGCCGAGTGGGAGCGGAGACGGAAGGAGCGCGCCGCGCGCAAGGGTTGATCTGCCCTCTCGACTCTCTCGTCTCTCGTGTGCGAGGGGTAGATGGGTGGGAGAAGGGACCATACTCGAGCAGCAGCCTTCCTTTTTTTTTTCTTTTCTTCTTCTCTTCTTCTTCTTCATCGGACGCTCCTCTTTTTCTTGGTACTTGTCTGGGACTTGCATCACGGTACATCTTTCGAATTGCGAGACCCACGGGGGTGGTCTGACGTACAAAGACACGCGGCAGATGATCGTATCCGGGAGGGTGGGGGAGGAGAAAGAAAGTCTTCACAAAGGGGGGGGGGCGAGGAAGGAATACATTTTTTGCTTGTTTTGTCCAAAAAGGGATGTGGAAACACCAACTGTTAGATTTGCAACCGCCGTCGAGTTCCAGGGGCGGCATCTTCTCAAGAGCAAGAAAAAAAAAACCAAAAGACGAACATGCCAACCGAAATGCCAAAATGGGGATATACAGGCCCGGGCCCAGGCAGACCTGGCTCGCCTCTCTGTCAAGGGCGGGCATGGGGGTTAGAGAGAAAGGGGGGAGATCAAGCTTCATGGGTCCGGAAAGGAAGTGGACACGGCTTAGACCGGCGTTGAGCATCGCGTACCGTACATTATTACCATACATGAATTCGAGATATCGGACCACTCGCGGTTTCCCGCCCCTCCTATGCTGTGTTCAAGATGAGCGGCGCTCCCAAGTCCAAGGTTGACATAGCTCGCGGCTCTCAGTCTTGCATATGTGACTGATTATCAAAACCACATGTATCAAACACGTCGTGTAGTTGCCGAGGGGGAGGCCAAGATGAACCATTCGAGTCAGATGAAAAGGGGGCATTGCAAATGCCCTTTCCACGCCGCCGAGTCAGCAATCCGCCCCATGTGTTCAAGGTTTGTTCCGCGGTTTTTTGATACGGGTATAAGATTTCTAGGTACTCTCGGAAGGAAAGGTGCAGATTTGCAGTCTACTGCGGCTCACACCCTCGAGCCTCCTGCATCGTCTTCAGTGTCCATCTCTCATTTCTGCCGTATATCGTCCTGTGCGTCGTACAGTCGTCCCAGGGTATCCCAATGCTGAAAATCCAAACAACAAAAGCACGACTTGTTGCGCGGGTCCTGCCCATCATGCTAGTCCCAGCGAAAACAAAACAAAACACCATCCGCATTACCACCCCATCAACAGTACAGCAGTGGTTACCGCGCAGATCGCCCAGTAAGGCGAAACAGCCCGGCCTGGGGCGGCGTTCTTCCCGCTCTCAGACTCTATGTAGGTGCGGTTTCTAACCAGCTCCAGGTTCTTCTGGCTCAGGGATCCGGCGCTCGCGATCTCGAACAGCTGGGCTCCCATGGTGCGAAGAATGTTAGTGCTCCTGCCAGCGGGACAAAAAACAACCTCCCAGCCGCCACCCGAAGGGATGATGAATGTCGAGGTCTGGTCGTCGAAGGCAAAGCTGTAGGCGTCAGGACACATAGCCTTGGCGTGCCTGGAGTACAAGCCCGGCTTGCATTTATCGGGATCGTGCCATTTGCCTATACAGCAGTCGTGGTCCGAGTTCGTCGCCGCGCATTGGCTCTTGCACGGGCTGAAGGCGGGACGCCGGATATTGTCGTCAGGGTACGGATACACTCCGTCACCGGGCTTTTCAGGCGGGTTAGACAGCAAGGGCCAAGGGCACCAGTCTCGGGCACTGTCGTTGGATTCGTTTGGCTCCCAAGGAACCGGGTACGTGCTGTTGGTGTACACGGCACCGCTAGCCGCACGCTGTGCCATGAAACCTGTCGTCGCAATACAGGCACAGTTTGTCAGATTGGGCGGAATGTACGAGGTGTTCTCGGCGGGAATATAGTTGATCCCGACGGGGATGTTGTAGCCATCGACGAGGGAGATGTCGTAGAATGTCTGTCTCCCGGAGACACCTCCGGCTAGATTGAACTCGGCAAGAGTCGCGGGAACGGCGCCCTGTACTGATCAGCGCTGGTTCGTCCAACGTATGACTCGGGACTTACACTGAATTCGCAGTCAAGCTTTCCAAAGCAGTCACCCGTCGTGCAACCGGCCGACTCCCCGTTGACCGTGCAATTGGTTCTTCCCCAGGCGCGACCTTGCCATGTCGGTCCAACCCACATATCTCGACTGTCACCTGAGGCGAGCTCGAAGCCTCCGGTCCCGGGACCGACGCCATGCTGCGTCGTGACGCCGGGCCAGATCGTCTCGGGGCACGAGTTGGTGATCTTCAAGGGTATCCTCCCGTTCCAGTCCTCAGGCGGTCCTCGTCTGGCGGGGTTATACCGCTTGTTCAGCTGTAGGTAATCGGTTTTGTAATTCGGGTGGTGGCTGGGGAACACGATTGCATTGGTGGTTGCGAGCTGCGAAGCGAGGGCCAGCGCGACAAAGATGCTCCGACTGGCTCTCGTACAGCGCTTGTCGCCTTTTCTCGACGACTGCCTCATGGTCCTACTGATGGCCGTCTCTGGCCGCTTGCTGGTGTAGCTCAAACAAAACAACAGGATGATCGCAGGACCAGTTGTATAGTATGACGATTCGATGGATCGAAAGTACGTTTTATGCCAGGATGCTGCGACAATGCATGGTTCAAAGGTACCAAACTCCTATGATGCCAAAAAGCGACGACCTAGTGTAGATATACGGCCAGCGCCAGCGTGGTGGTGATGAGGCGCCACCAATGGCCGGTGATGGACCTGCGCCGAGTGACGTACGGAGCGTGGGCGGGAGAGCGAATAGAAGCAAGGGGCAGCGGGATTCCAAGTGGTGATCGGCCTGCTTGATCCAGGGCCAATTCCTGATTATCCCTGCTGGCGCAACGTAGCGTCAGAGGCCACCAGGTGGGAGCCACAGGTTGGTTGGAGGGCGCCGCTGGGTGGGAACAGGAACTGGGCCGTAGGGCAGAGAAAGTAAGTTGTTTCTTACGCTTAAAACAAGTGGATGGCCGGAGGCAAGTAACGATGCAGAATAAGGCACGGACGGTTGCGATTAGGATACGGAGAGAGAGGTTCGTAGCGCGACAACCTCACATGTCATTGGGAGGTCGTGGATGACGAAGATGGTTCTTGTTTTCATTTTGCAAGAGGTGTACACACCGCACCACATCTCATCCACGTAGCTGCTTGGCCAAGGGGGAAAGGGGGGGGGGGGGGGGGGGGCATTGGCCCTTGCCGTTTACTTGCTGCCATTGACACTTGTCGACGTTGCAAAATGCAGGGCCCGACCTTGGGTTGAACCTGCCTACAATTCACGTTCAGACGATGACGCAGGCACAACTGGCTGCCCGGTTTCCTATTGGGACTGCAGGGTCCAGTTTGGCTCGTTGGCGGCGGGGCCTTCCTTGCTTGGCTGCTATCCCCGCGCCGCCTTTCTGGTCGCAGTCTCCACTCGGGAATGCTGTGGCTGAGGTGGAGGCTTCAGGAGCGGTCAGCGTCCGCAGTAGCCACCTCGCTCTCGGTCTGCGAGATTCTGCATCCTGCTCGACGCCGTTATCGTACGCATAGCCTCACTACACTGCTAGTCGCCGTCATCATGATAGCCATGGGGCTCGTGAGGAAGCGATGGCCCCAAAGGCATGGGGGATGTTTACCACCCCACGTGGTGTCCCCCGGTCTCCCCAGCGGAATTTCTGGCCAAGACCCGGGACCTCGAAAGGGTTGCCTCGCTGCGATTCTGTTGATGTCTTCGACCTGTTGCCACTGCCACGAATCTTGCTTGCCCAGTCTCGCCGTCCCCGAATGCAACAGTCGGCACACCGCAACGCTTGAAATAACTTGATTTATCCCGTGCTGGGAATGTCGTGCGTCTACACTTGACAGTAGGCCATAATCCTTCAATGTCATAAAAACCTCCACAAATCCAACCCTCGTCTCTTCCAGTCATCTGCCTGGGAAGTCTTCTTCGTGATATATACTCTTGGCCATTATTAGCCTCGGCTGTCCTTCCGGCCCCTGTCACCTTTTCGAGGTATCATCCGAGTGTATGGAAACGAAATGCCCAATGCAAGCCGAAACATTATCAATCTTTCTCTCTCCTCCGCTGCGCTCCCGCCGCCTTTACCTGAAGCGCGCTCTGCAGCGGCCCATGACCTCGCCCTGGCAGACAAGCTCTGCGCTGAACTCGGATCCGTCGAGTGTCAGGTAAATGTCAAAGTAGACGCGGTAGAATGTGCCCTGTGGCGTGTCCATCCTCTCAAAGTCCTTCTCGAGGTTCTTGCGGGACAGGTCCGAGGTAAGGGTGACAACTTCCTTGATGCCTAGAACGAGGGTCAGCAATAATCATCATCAGTGAAGTCGTGCAACTTACGAGGATCCTTGGTGTACTCGGGGCAGACATCGTCGTCACAGGCGTACAGAATATCCTCATACATGAGCGTAGCGCCGGGGGCGACCTGTCGGAAGAAAGAGACCTTGACGGGCTCGCCAATCTTGACCTTCTGGCCCTTCTGCACAAAGATTTGTCTTGTGAACTTGCAACGGTCCTTGCCGTCGAGGGACGGCACACGGTAGGCCTCTGGGTGGTAACCCTCCTTGAAGGGCTGTAGGGTAGCCATGAGATAGTGGCGACGGGCGACACGGTGGGTAACGACACGCTCGGTGATACCGGCGGTAACCGCACCCTTGACGATGGCGGCGACGGAGTCCATGGGGCGAACGACCTTGGACTGGAACTGAGGGGGAACGTGGAGCTTGATCTGCTGGAAGAGGTACTCGGAGGCACCGAACCCACCGACGACGAGAATGTTCTGCAGTGTGCGGTTCTGGGCCTGGATGGCGATGATCTGGTTCCTGACGAGTTCGAGAATGCGGTTAACAACGGGCTCGAAGCACTGCAGAATCTCCTCGTTGGTGAAGGTCATGTAGCCCTCCTCGATGCCGGCCTCGGGGAATTCGGCCTCGATGCCGACGTCGACAGCCCACTTCTGACCGTTATTGCGGAAGTCGGCCTTGATACGATTCTCGAAGTCCATGATGCACTTGGCGTACACTCGGCCGGCGGTCTTGGATCCATCGGGCAGCTTCATCTTGCGGATCTTGGTGCGCAGGATGTTGCTGAAGTTGCGGTTCAGCGCCGTTGAACCGCAAGAGTCACCAGATCCCGCCGTGCACTCGGCCACCGTGAAGGGGTTCTCGTCCTCGACCTCGTACGCAATCAAATCAACAGTGCCACCACCGCAATCCACAATCAGCACGGCGTCGTGCACCTTCAGGTTCAGGAGGCCAGTCTTGGAACAGAAGATGGCGGCCGCCTCGGGCTCGGAAACCAGCGTCAGGCGGTTGTCGTTCTCGTCTCTGAGGAAGCCGGCCTGAATAGCGGCGGCTCTGGTCGCAGCCTTGCCAGCATCGTTCCAGATGGCAGGGACGGTCAGGTAATAGCGAATGTTGCGCTCCTCACGGTTGAAGACCTCGCCGAGAGTCTTTTGCAGGGCAGAGCGCATCGCCTGGCGGAGCTTGAAGAGGTAGTCGGCGGCGACATCGATCTCGGACTTGCCAGGAGGCAGAGGGGGCAGGTTGATGGGGTCGATATATGTGTTGCCGGACAACATGAGCTGCAGCTTGAACCATTCGACCTTTTGCACGCCGGGCTTCGGGTATCCAGTAGGCGCGAGGGCATCGGCAATATCGGGGCCCCAGCCAACCACCTTCTGGTACTGATCGTAGTAAAGGACCGTGGGAATCTAGAACAGAGAGCCGTTAGCCAAAGACGGACAGGCCAGGACGCGGGGGGTATTTCCAACCTTTTGCTTCGTGTATGATCCGGCGCCGGGCCATTCCGTAATGATGTCCTCCTTCGCTTCATTGTTCGTGGCAAAGGCAAAGGCCACACCGGAGAAAGTCGTGCCCTGCCATTCATGTCAGCAACCGACTCAAAGCACCGCAAGGGCTTCCCGACTCGACTCGCGACGTACAAAATCGATACCGACAATCAGCTGGGCCTTACTCCTGCTGTTGCCCTCAACCTCGGCCGCGCTGCCCCCGCGCTGGTATTGCGCCATGGGCGGGCCCTGAGGAGGGCCCGGGGGAGGGTAGCCGCCGCCACCACCGCCGCCGCCGTACTGAGGAGGGCCGCCCATCGGATGTCCTTGACCACCGATTGGAGGGAGCTGAGGCGGGTAGCCGGCGACGGGAGCGCCGCCGGTGTTGATGGGCGGGGGACCGCCAACCATCTGGCTGGGCGGGGTGCGAGCCGGGCCCTGACCTGTCATGGGGCTTGTGCGGCCCATGGGAGGAGGACCGCCGGGAGGGTAGTTGGCCGAGTAGCTCGGCGGGCGGTTGCCGGGGCCTGGGTGATTCATCGGAGCGATTGAGGCGGACGATGTCGAGGCGATCGAGCCTGGTCGGACGGGAAGTTGCTGCGGTATTTGGGGGGCACCGGAAAGGTGACCACCTTGCGGAGGAGGGGTCGGGCTGGGAGTCTGGTTCGGATCGGGCGTTTGGATGCTGGCAGTTGACTTGCGTTTACCGAAACCAAAGCCTTTCAGGCGGGAGTTGGAAAAGCTCATAAGGGAATATTGGGGGAGGAAGAGGAGAGGGGAGAAGAGCGAGGGCCCAGGTGGGCAGGACGAGCAGAGGGTATATCGGTTTGGGTTGCAGGCGTCGGCAGCCGTGCGGTGCGGTGCGGTGCGGTTCCAGCAAAGTTGGTAGTAAGGTTGTGGTGGTGGTGGTAGTCGTAGTAATCGGCGGGATGATGGCCTGGGCTTAGACTTTTAGGACTTGGGTGCTGCGGCTGCTGGGCTGGGGCTGGGGTGTCGAGGTCGGGGGTCGGGGAGTGGAAGAGAAGAGGGGAGGGGAGGGGGTGGTGGTTGAGACGGAACGGAGCCCAGGCAGGTCAGAGGAGGGAGTCAATCAGTCAACACACGTCGGCCAAGTCAGGACTTTGGGGGGAGGACTTTGGGGACTTGAGGACTTGGGACTGAGGGACTCAGCTGCTGTGATGGTTCGGGGGTTTGGGGCTTGACGCTTGACGCTTGACGCTGAACGCTTGACAGGACGACGGCGGGCAGGGGGGCAGAGGTGGGAAGGAGTGAGAAAATAGAACTGCGCTGCTAGACCACGGCTCAGGCTGGGACGGGCTGGGACGTGAGTACGAGGCGGAATCGGGGGTGGTGGTGGAGGGGGTGGAGCGTGCAAGCGTGGAGCGTGGGTCGGTCGCTGGTATCAAGGTAGAGCGAGGGAGTCGTGTGTGGCCGTAGGCGCTTCGACAAACCCGCCGTTTCTGGGATGATGCGGTGCAGCGACGACAGAGCACACTGCACTTGCCTGTTGCGACGCAGCAGAGAGAAACAGCCGCAGCAGAAACGACCACCACAGCCAACAGCGGCGAGCGCGTCAAGAGCGGGAATCGAGGATGCGAGTGTGGGCGGCGACTGTGAGAGGAGCGGGTGGGATGGGACGACGAGTTGACCGGGATGCGGCTGGTTTTTCCCCCTTCTTGCTCCCCTTCTGCCTTTCTTTCGGTCGGCTCTTTATTTTTATTTTTTATTCAGGTGGGGTGGAGTGACGGTTGTGAGAAGGGGAATAGAGGCATGGGACAACCGACGAGGTGGCAGTCGCAGCAAAATGGAGATGTTGATAGGTACCTTTTCCGTGATTCGGTGAGTCAACCGTCGAAAACGGCACGGCGCCTTCAAATACACGTGCAGGTATCTGTGGTGATGATGCGTGTTGGTTGAATATTGCCGGGAGGAGAGGAGGAGCAGGAGCAGGAGGATGGGCAGGAAGATTAAGGAGGATGAGGACGAGGAGAGAGGCAGGCAGTCAAGCAGGCACCGGGTTATGCAGAGGAACGAACGGCGGTACGCACGAGAGCCTGCGAGACGCTCGGAGACCGGAGGACTGGGGAGAGAGGTCGAGAAAGAGTGAGAGTGAGTGAGAGTAAGAGTGAGCGTGAGAGTGGTGTGAGAGAGAGGCAGAGAGAGAGAGAGAGAGAACCTGGTGCTCCCTGGCTGTGGCTGCAGGCCGTATTGACACGGGCACACACTGGATGAACCAGGTCTCGACGGGCTGATGGATCAGTCAGAGAGAGAGACAAGTTTTCTTTGCCCCCAAGCTGTGCTTGCCGTTTCTGCCTTCCTGCCCATCTGGTCTCTTTCTCTCCCTGTTCCGTCTTGCCGCCTCGCGTTTGCTGCTTGCTTGCCCTCGCGGGCTTCCAGCTTGTTTGCGTGCCGTGTTCAACTGGCGCTGTTGCTGCTGTTGTTTTCAAAGGGGTGGGGTGCTGACGGGGATGGGATGGTGAGCTGCCCTGTGCTCCCTCGCCTTCTGCTGTCCGAGGCAGGCAGGCAGAGGTACCTTTGCACCTTACTTCCGCGGGCAGTGACTGTTCAGGGTCCTAGGAACCCAGGACCACACAATGGCCCGGTGGCTGATGTATCGCGCCAGCAGCTGACGGCACTAAAACGAAGCCTGCGGGTGCGCTAGGTGGAGGAACCCAACACACCCCGGTTCGCCCTTTGGGCTGTGTAAGGCTGAGGCCGCACCCAATCCCGCCTCTCGATTGGACCGCGCTGGGCCAAACTGGCCTGCAGGGCGAGATGGGCAGTGCGTTGCGGTGCGGTGGGGGGGGAATGCTGCTGCTGTTTTCTGTTTCTCTGTCCTTGGTCTCTGAAACCCAGGGGTGTGTGTGTGTGTGGTGTGTGTACCACCCAAGTATTGTCCACCCAGCTGCCGTACAACTCGCTGTCGTTCGTTGCCGCGTATGGAAGCGCTGATTCCATCTGCATGTCAGGACGCATCATGGCTGTCGGATTGTCGTCTCTTGTGCGGTCAGATCAGATCACCGAAGGGTTTCGTCCCGTCTCCCATCACCGCTGTCACCGTCTGGGATCTGGGACAAGGGGAGGAGAGGGCGGCACTGGCACCGGCAGCGCTCTCATTCTACGAGGCACCGTCAAGACTGGCTGTTGGCCGCTGCCCGTGCCAGAGGACGGCCGACATTGGACGACGTCCAGGGGAGCCAATTCTGTCTGCCCTCGCCCAGCCAGAGCCAGCGGCCCGAGCATGGCAGACGGCAAGCTGAGGCCGAACATTGGAGCCGGAGCTGGAGCTGGATGTCTCAATCCTGGAGGGTCCTCAAACAAGAGATGCAAGCATCCAGCGAGACGGTCTCGAGTGGAAGTCTCGCCAGCCCATCCAACCCTGCCGTTCCCGTCAGAGGTGCCTGGCGGCGGCTGACATGTCGCAACAAAACCGCACAAGGGCCGTGGAGATCTCGTTGCGACCTTCTCTCCAGTCTCGTGGAGAACCGGGGACGGGGCTCCCGGTGCCCAGGTGTCGTTTTGTCAGCATCGGGCCACCTCAGCACAGGGCTGTATGGGCTTCGTCGTCGGCCTGCGACAATGGGTTACTGCAGGACCCCCAGCATGCCGTGAACCTCTCGACGTCTGCATCAACACGGCCTCGGTCCTGGACCGCGACCCCAGGGAACGCGGTTGGAGGCCACACGGGCAAGCCAGGACTGCAAGCCAGGACTGCAAGCCAGGACTGCAAGCCCTCGGCTGTCTTGGGTTACGGCTGGCCAAGGGGGTCTGTTGTGCGCGTCATGAGGCACAGCGTTCGTTCACCGCAGAAAGCAACACGGCCACCCATTGGTGCCCAACCATGATGCTTTCACGAAATCATTAGCACCAGATAATCAAGTTCCCGGCAGCCCCCGTCTGTAGTCGTCGCCAATGAACATGTTTGAGTTTTCTCCCAGCCTGCCGGGATGGGGGCCTCTGGCCCAGCATAACTCACCTGGGCTGGGGTGGGGTACAAGTGATCCAAAACGGGGGGGCAGAGACGGCCCGGGAAGAATCGTACATGCCGGGGATCGGATGTAGGACTTTTTTGAAATGTGTAGGACTTTATTCACGGATACCTAGACGGTACATGGGCGGCGAGGAGGATCCCACACGCAGTTCGCCGCCACGAAGGACTTGCTTGGCCGGGACTCTCCAACAGACAGTTCTTGATGCCAGAGCACAGTCTCCCTCTCCCTCTCCCTCTCCCCCCTCTCTCTTTCCCGCACCAATGGCCTGGCTCTGAGGAGCCGTTCGTCGTCGCATTGGTCTTGCAGTTGCATGTTACCTCGTGTTTGATCAAACAGGAATCGTGCAACGACTTGCTCTTCTCTGAGTCGCCAGGGCGGTCCGGTTCCTTTGTCTGTCCTGGATAACGGAACAACAGAAGACAGAATGTGGGGTGGGCGGTGTACCCCGCCAGATTAGGTTGTGCCTGCCCTGCCTGCTGCTTCCACGCTCTGCGCAGCAGTGCTGTGTGTCAGGGCTCTCAAGGGCCCCCTCCCTTCCTCGGTTTTCCTTCCATTTGATGTTGCCTGGCTGCAGAAGACAGGATGGGAGCCAAGAACCAATCGAGTCATTCTCCCGTTGGCTCTTCATAGCCCGATATTCAGAGAACGCACTCGTGCCTGGTTCGTTTGGGACACTCACTTCCCGGTTACTGGGGTGCTGAAACCGACGCTGACTGTGGCATGGCAAATTGACGTCCCATTTGCATCCACCGCAAATTCATCGTCGACGAGGGGAGAAGTGATAGGCCCGCCAGCGGCAAGGGCAGTGCGCGAGTCCGAACGTCCTACCGAGCGCTGATGCGCGCATCCAGCAAAGGGTGGGGTGCGAAGGATCGGTCCTGTCATCCACCATTTCCTCCTCCTCACGCTTCGTGTTGCCATCCGCCATTCAGACCCCTTCAGTCCTTTCCCATCCGCCCCTTCTGGGACTGGAGGCCCACGCACAGGGTACAGACGGCCGGCCGGCCGCTGAATTCCCACAACTGCCACGCTTACCCAGACGCCGCCTTGTCTGGCTAAGGAGAGAGCCTTGCCGGCGTCAATCACGACAGCAACCCGCTGGGCCGGGCCAACGCCCTAGGCTGCACCTTCCAGCCCATTCTCGTGTAAAGGTCACGAGCTAGAGATTCCGCTGCCCGACCGTCGGCCTTCGAGGGGATTCTCGGTACGAACCTCAAGATATGGGACAATCCCGTCCCATAATGGGACACCCAGGGCGCCGTGAGGCGTAGCACAGCAGCCATGCTGAGCCCCGGGCGCCTCTGATAGGCCCGATGGGGTTGCACCCTTACTGTCTCCGTCCTCTGATCGGCGCCTGCAAGCTCAGCCGCACAGCCTTTGGGGGCGTTGGCAGCTTTCCCCGATTCTCCCACTCGTCCTCCCCAAGTGCGAGTGCTTCCCAGAGTCTCGATCTGTGCGGGAGCTATCTACACTACGGAAACGACGAGCCACCGTCCGGCGCCGTGTTGTCCTGCCGACATATCCGGCAACCACTCGACGGCACGGCAAGTGGCCAGTGTCCTTCTGTTCGGCATGGGGATGCTGGGCGGTCTCGAGCGCGGAACTTACTGCCAGCGCCTGCAATTGGCGTTGGTCGGGCATATCGAGGCTGGCTCGGAACCATTGGTCTTTCTTCCGTGCCCTAGACGGCGTTGCGAGGGTCCCATGCGTCCACGGCCGCGCCGACACTTTCGCGTCATGACATCGGGGTCGCGTATCCAACCCACCTACGGTCGTATTCCAGTCCCTCCCCTCATTGAGCACTGCCCCCAAAGCTCTGACGCCCCGGATTGGCTCCGGCGAGGCCGGAGCTCCCAACAGGGACATGGATGTTTTCTAGGCTGGACGGAGCACCGGCCGCGTGGACAGGGCCCGTTCTCGCCGCCGCCGCCGCCGTGACGTTATGATCCGGCAAGGCACTCACGTGCCCGACGGAGACCATTCGGCACCCCGGCCGTCGCTGCCGGTTGTCGGATACCCGGCGCGATCAATCATCCCTCCGCAAGTGTGAGTCCCAGAGTCTGGAACTCGAGTCGTTGAAGGCCTGGCATCCGGCGACATGCGCATGCCCGCGGCCAAGCTGGTATCGATGAGAGGTGCGCAAGGTGACCATAGATAGCAGGCCTGTTGAGATGGTTTCTGACGGGTGACAACGATGAAGGGAGACTCTCTTATTATTTTTCTCCCCTTTCGCCATGTCTTCTCCTCGGCTATAGTTGCACACGGTTGACACGAGGGCTCGGAGTGCAGTCAGAGTGTCCTGCATGCCGATGGCTCCCCCGTACATCAGTGCGTGAAGGCATTCGAGGGAGGGTCTCGGCCTAATGTCGCGAGGGAGCGTTTGGCACTGACCTATTGCATTGGGAAACTGCCCTTCGTTCGTATGGAATGCACTCGCAACCATCATGACCTGGGCTTGTTGGGGGTACTAGTGTCTGCCGTTACCGTCATGGCTTCCCCGTCGGGATGCTAGGCTAAATTGAACCCCCAATTGGAATCTATGGATATCTCCAATTGGTTGACCGACGCCCTCCCCATTCGGATCCGTCAGTGTTGAACCTCAAACACGGCAATTTGGGTTAAACTCGGGATATCAAGGCAGTAGAACTCTACCTCCTTGACAGGGACGTGGCAGGTACGAAATTAGGGACGGTGTTCCAGACTCAATAGCACTCCCCGCTACTGAATCAGCATGGCGTCCCATGCTGCGAACCTTCCCTCTGGCCGACCGTTTCCGGACATCCTGGACGCCCATCACTACCCGCCGCAGCTGCCCGACTGAGGCTGGCAAGAGCGACGGGAGACAAATCGCAGCTCCCTTCATTCTCTCGGGATGCCGACGTCTTCCCTCGACGTCCATCTGCTCTCCCGCTGCCACCACGGCTCCCTCGAGATTCCTTCAGCAACCGCCAAGCCGAGACGCTACTGACCCAAGGGCAGCTGAGACACGTTGAATGTCAGGATATCCCAAGATACGCAACGCCTGCTGATACTTGGCTCGTGGAATGCTTGTACCGCCGCGTCAACAGCTTTATTAAACCAGTCCGACGTTCCGGACCACGGCGAGCTACCCTTCACCATCCTGCACCCATAGGAAAAGCACTTCTTCGACAACATGACTTTCTACCAGGCGAACCTGGCCGCCTTCGTGGCGGGCAATGGGTTTCTGCTCTACCGACAGTACAAGCGCCAAGGGCAAGAATTGGTCGAAGAGCTGAAGCAGGAGGCGGCTGGTGTCGGCGATGGCGCCGATGCCGACGACGTTGAGCAACACCAGCTGCTCGCAGAGCCCGTCGAGTCGCAGGCCGCCGTGCGACAGTTCCAGCTCGACTTCTTCCCCGTCTACGCTCTGGCAATGGCAGCGGACTGGTTGCAGGTAACAGAAGCATATTAGACTTGCCGGTTCCATGCTGACGGCGAGACAGGGTCCGCACATATATGCCATCTACAAGTACGAGAAGAACATACCCGAAAAGGTCGTCGCTGCGCTGTACGCCGCGGGTTTCGTCTCCGGCGCCATCTCGGCCTCCTTTGCCGGCGAGCTCGCAGATCGATACGGCCGTCGTCTCGCCTGTATCACGTACTGCGTTACCTACATCCTCACCTGCCTGACGATGCTCACCGACGACCTCTTCATTCTGTTTCTCGGCCGGTTCTGCGGCGGCATCTCGACGACCCTTCTCTACAGTGTGTTCGAGGCATGGCTGATCACGGAGTACAACCAGCGTGGCCTGTCTCGGACGAAGCTCAAGCTGGGCGCCGTCTTCGGTAACATGACCACCATCAGCTCCATCGTTGCGATCCTCTCTGGCGTCGTCGGGGACATATTGGTCAGCCTTCTGGGCGGTCGTGTCTGGCCGTTCATGGCAAGCGTGGCATGCTCCGGAATGGCCATGTGGCTGATCTTGGGACGATGGAAGGAGAACTACGGGACAAAGCAGGCCGGCCCGGCGACGTCGTCCCTCGCGGATGTCAAGAGCGGAATCGAGATGATCATACGCGACAAGCGCGTCCTGTCCTTGGGTCTGACGTCGACCTTTTTCGAGGGCGCCATGTACTTGTTCGTCTTTTTCTGGTCTGCGGCGTTGAAGAGCTCGAGAACGAAGGCCGGCTCGGACGAGGAGCTGCCCTTCGGTCTCATCTTCTCGAGCTTCATGTGTGCCATGATGGCCGGGTCCGCGTTCTTCTCGCTCTACACCAAGTCCCACTCCAAGGAGACGACTTCCACCATCCTAATGCTCGTGGTGCTCGTGGTGAGCTGCTGTCTCTCGGCGGCTGTCCTGATCGACAACGAGAAGTTGCTATTCTGGGCGCTGTGTATGGTGGAGGCCAGCATCGGCGCTTACTTTCCGAGCATGTCGTTCCTAAAGAGCCAGGTTGTCGAGGACGGCGTGCGCGGACGTGTGTACAGCCTGCTGAGGCTGCCGCTCAACGTGTTCGTTGTCGTGGCGCACAGCCTAGACGAAGAGGGTAAGTTTATTGCGCAAAGCTATTCGAGCCGACGAACTGACAACGGAACAGGCGACGGACACCGGAACAGCGTCTTCATCACTTGTGCCGCGTTACTAATGGTGTCCTTTTTCATTGTCAAGAGGAACTTTGAACCACAGACGTAGGGTTGGACTGGTATCGAATACCATCATGACTCCAATCTAGCTTTTTTCTTTCGGGCCAAACCACAACGGCGTACAGTCAAAACATTGCGAGGGAGAATGCGCGTGTTGGAGCATATTGGCAACGTGGAGGTATATCGCGGCATAAGAAATGAAGCATGGGGCATGTATGACCGGAACCACGGCCGGGTAGTCTAGACATACTACAAAGTTCTGGAATTTACATAAAAAAAAAGACAATCTGTCCTGTTCGGCTCGTGAGCGAGGCTCCCCCAGTTGGAGGGGATATTGAGGACCGGGGGATTTGTGAATGCCCCCAACCAAAAGCTGGGGAGGGCCGTCGTGGGCAGAGAGACTCGGGGTTGGGGGGAGGGTAGGGGCCCCGTTCACGTTGAGGGTTCTGTTTCATCGGCTCCCATCTCCCTTCCTCTACGGGAGAGGTTGCGCCTGCTCGTCGAGTATTTCAGTGTGACAAACATCGCGTACCTCTTGTCTGGGGGATGTTCCCCAAGCTTTTTACATTCATCATATGCATGTCTTTGCCGTCGTCTTCACCCAGCCGCCAGACAGTCTGGGAGCACCGATCCCGCTCGTGGCGCCTTTGCAGCAACTGGAGATCCTTCAACGATCCAGAATTCCAGACCCCGGGCCCTGCAGTTCACACCGCACAGTTGGGCGGACCCTGCGACGGTTCGATAGCAATCTGAGTGGTCAACCCAAACCTCAGTCCGGCGCGTCCTCCACTCCCAGGAGCCCTTCTCATGCAAGAAGAGGCACTCGAGAACCCCCTCACTCAGCGGATGGGAGACGGCGTTGGGTAGACCGCGGGAACAAACATTTGCGCCAGCCCCCCTTCGGTGTCATCTTGCAATCGAATTAATTGTCCTCTTCTTGTCCTCCGCACCTCTTCGTTCCTTCTCAGTCCGACAACACAAGTCCCCTGTGAGGCTTCGTCGTCTTATCGCCCGACGAAGTCGCTTCTACGTCAACCACAAGCGGAAATCGTTTAGTAGCAACGCCGGCGAATCAGAGAAAAAGGGACTCGTCGATTAGATCTCACCACCACCACCACCACCATCATCGTTGAAAGTTACCGAGACCAAAACCGGGAAACTGGTCATTGCGACAGGGAGCACAATTGCATGCCGACCAAGATTCTGCACCTTGACGTGCCTGCCCCCGAGGTGAAGTGGACTAGACCGGCGCCGCACCTTGCTTGCCTTGCAAAGCAAACCCTCGTCACTTTACATCGACACTTCACCCGCCCGCCTGCCAACTTCCTCGAACAAGAGGGACTAGCTGGTCTGTGAATGCCACTTGTGGGCGGTCGCATGACATACAACTGCAGACGCTAGTTGAGGGAGCAACTACGACAAATAAGACTGCTACGGAGCGACGTTGACACCTGAAATCGAGAAAAGCGTAGCCGCGCACGTCGGGACGCCCAGTTTATTAATACCAAGACAAGCCACCAACCGTCGGCCGACTCGACAGCCGACAATCACTTGGACACTAGAAAGAAATCCTCTGACCGACCACCCAGATTCCAGGCCCGAGGTCCAAGACCCGACACCAGACACGAAGGACCCTGAGTCTGAGGTGATCGGCGCACGAGCATCGCGAGCAACTAGTGTAAACGACACGGCAGACGTCGGCGATCCCCTCAATCGACTTTCTCCGTACATTTCTCCATCCCGTAAACCCATAATCATATTTGTTCTTATTTCCCGCTAGACCCCGCTGTCGGGCGCTCAACCCACGAATCCACGGGGGAAAAAAACTCCACGAGAAAGCGCACACGAGGACATCAGAATTTGGCGCAATACCCTTGCAGGGCCGTCTTCCCACCTGGCTCCTGGAACCCAGCTACACACCCGGGGTCCCCATTCATGACCTCATTGGGGGGAGCAGGCCTGGGTCCTCTTCGTCTATCCGCAGCGTCACACCCGGGAAACTAATTACAGACGGGCCGTTTAAACGTGTGCTGTCTCCTCCAAAGGGCCGAGAGGGAGAAATTCAGCGGCAGAACCACCGTCGCCGCCATTATCCCGCACCCAGCGCAATCGCCGCAGAGGCGCGCACGCTGCTGCTACGCTACTACGCTGCACTGCATCTCGACGATTTTCGGTCGTCGCGGAAGCAGAGCCCGTTCTGGACCCTTTGACCTTTCCTCGCAAAGAGAAAAGGACTCACCTAGCCGTCGTTCCGATCAGGAGCACGGAGAGAATCTTCAGCAGAACGCGGGAGATTTCGCCGTGAGGTGCAGCGACGCGCCCGCAGCGAGAACTCTTGCATCTTGAACGTACCAAATACCGGCACGTTGTCGGCCTACGTCGGCGGGCGAGGCGCCGATTGGCGCGCGGGCGGTCTTGGTCCTGGCTGTCAAGACCTTGACGGGCGGCAGGGCCAACGACACGATGGATGGCGGCATGTCGAAGGCCGGAAACAGCCTCATCAGACGCATTGTGGTGACGAGGATTTGGACACTGCCGTAGCGGACAGTGGACTTGACGATGGTGACAACGGCGCGTTCGACAACCAGATGTTATCGACGCTTGGCGGCAGCGACGTCCCCAAACCCAACAAGACCAAGATCCCCGGCGGCAGCGGCAAAGGTGGCCGTCGACAGCCCAAGGTCAAAACCAAAGGCGGTGATCCGAGGCACCGGAGAAGGAGGAGCAGCCTCCTGGTCTCCCATGGGGTCTCCTCGATTTGGTACGGCCTTTGCTCGGTCGTGTTCCTAGTGCTCGTCCTAGTAAGTACCTCTGCAGCAGTGCAGATTCTCCTCTTTCCATTTCCTCAGACAATATTGTTGTCCCCATTTGTCACCTCGAACCCACTCTGCAAGCCAACCGACCATTGCCCCATGTTTTATTTCCTTGAGTACTGTCGCACGCACACACGCACAGACTTTCCACCTAGTTGTCTTTCCCTTTGGTCAAAGTCTCTCCATTTGCCCAGTTCCGGCATGTTCGGTGGCCCGCCCGGGTGGGCGAGGGTGGATGGAGACGGGAGCTTCTTCGGCGCAGAAGTGGGCCCCGTGGGACGGGGGGGATAGTGTCTCCTGTCAGCGTCCCTGCGCCTATGCTGTCATGAGCCGCCATGAGCGTCGGCTCTCGAGTAGCGCGTGGTGCTGCCTGGAGCTTTCTCTTCTCCATTGAACCAGATTGGGGGGTTGGTTGCCCCCGGGGCAGCATGCGGACTTCCACGGGGGCCCATGTATTTGTGTCTTTGGGGATCTTGGTTGGGGAACATGGCATGGCAGACTCCAAGACAGTGGCAGAGACAAGCGTGCAAACCTATCGAGACTTGGACAGGAAGACTGCAGACGGTGGGCGACGAGCTGCAGCAGACTAGGACTACCAGGAGCCGGACAGAGAGACCCCAGGACTGAAGGGTGGGAAAAACCCGCCGTCCCCCAAGTCCGGAACCCGAGCTGGGAGAGGAAAAAAAGACCAGAAAAAAACAAGCGAGACCGCCTCAACGACGATTGAAGCGAGAGGCTTCGATGATCGGAACCACGCCGGAACCAATTGGAGACAACGGAGGGGCCGAAGCCCAGCGCTTGGGCCAATGACGGACGACGAACAGCTGTTCCCGGCCCCCGAGCTTTTTCCAGCGGCCCAATTCCTTATTGCCTACTGCGCATTCTTCCAAGACCACGGTCGGGACACTTGACCGGGCGCCGCCGCCGCCTGAGGCCACCAATGCCATGTCGGTCACTCAGTCAGCCGCCATCAATCCTCAAGCCTGGCAGGGCAGGAATGACGACGGGAGGAGGTTCCAAAGCCAAAAGAAACCCCTGTAGCCAAGGTGCCTCGCAGAATTGGAGACTAGGCATTGGGCATTGGACGGATGTTCCCCGCAGACGCACCCCCCCGAAGTCACAGGTGTCAGTCCTAGGTTCAAGGTTCCCAAGGCCACGCAGCAGCAGCAGTTCGCCTCACATCACGCATCCCAGCGTCGTGGTGCTGCTTGCTGGGCTGCATCCACCCGTCAACGGCCACTCACCAAGCTGCGTCGTGCTGCAGAAAACCCGATTCTCATCACGCAGCTTGTTGTTCCGTCCCGCCCGACCTCCAAGAGAGAGGGAGAGAGAGAGAGAGGACTGGCGTGGATCACCATACCTTGGACCTGGGGGTCGCTTTCATGGCCCATTGGCATTTGGCATGCAGCAGCCAGACCTGGGGGATCAACATCTTCCTCGGTGAACGTCTACCAATCTGTCCACCGGCTCCAGCAGGTCCCTTTTTTCCCCTTCCCAGATGGCCTCACTCATGCTCGTGGCCCCGGCCTGGGTCCTGGTCCCCGTTCCTCGCCCACGGCCTCGGCTGGGCTGTTTCTCGGCGACGCCTTGTCATGATGGTCAATCGTCAAATGTCACGTCGTGGTCCCGGAATCCAGTCGTCGTGGTTCCAGCTGGGAAAAACCGTGTGTAGCAGCACGAGGCCTGTCACCCCACCACCGCCAACATTACCTCACTGCCTCTGGGTTGGGATTCGAGGTACTCTGACGCTAGGCCCATGCCTGCCTGCCGCCCTGCTCCATGCTCCCTGCTCCATGGCTAGCTCCACGCATGCTCCATGCTCCACGTTCTCGCTCCATGCCAATTGACCCCATCCCCCGTCCATTCCACTGCGATTTCGTCACATACATCATCCTCAGAGCTCCCCCCAAAACTTCCTCAAGTCTCGCTCGGCCTAGCCCTTGGACTTTTCTCCGTTGCCTCGTCCTACCTACCCTGCCTGGCTTTTATTTTCCTTAACCTTGTTCGATACCACGATTTCCTTCCCTCACTCCTCGTAACCCTACTTGGTCTTCTCCAACACCAATCCATCCATCCATCCATCCAACCAGCCAACCAACCCTCTCTCTTCCCGCCCTCCCTCTCTCGCAACAGAGATCACCCTGCAGCTCGTGGACTAATTCGTCTCCTTCCTCGACCGCACAGCTCACGCAGCTCCTCCTACGCGACGCCAAGCTCCTACCGCCGCACCTCCAGCTGCAGCTTCGCTCTTCCCTCTTCCCCTCCCACCACTTCTTCCACCCATCTCCCCCATTCTTCTCTCCCTCTGCCCAAATCTTCCAGGAGCCCGTCTGCGAAAACCCAGCGCCCTTCCCTACTACGCCGCCCATCTCGAAACCTCTCACAATGGCGCTCGAAGCAGAGACAAAACGCGTCGTCGACCAGTTCGAGCTGTCCGATGCCTACATCAACGGTGCAGTCAAGGAGTTCCTCGACCAGATGCGTAAGTTGCTTGCCCCTCCTTGACCAACACCGCCGCCGCCGCCGCCGCCGCCCGTGCTGCAGCGCTTGTCTGTGCGCGAATAACACATGGGCTCAACAACTCGCGTCAGTCAGACAGGCAGGCAGGGAGGTGCGCAGCTTTTCTCGAGAGAGTAATGAAATTGACCTTTGTGCTTGCATGCAGACGATGGACTTCAGAAGGATGGAACCAGCATGAGCCAAATCCCGACGTACGTCACTGGCGTGCCCAATGGCACCGAAAAGGTAATTCGGCGCGGCAACGTAGCTTCGCATTGCTGCCTCCCAACAAAATGCGGCGGCATTCCTCGTACTGACACTTGTCGCAGGGCCTGTACCTCGCCGTCGACCTCGGTGGAACCAACTTCCGCGTGTGCTCCGTCCAGCTGAACGGCGACACCACCTTCAATCTCACCTACAACAAGGTTGCGATCCCCAAGGAGCTCATGGTCGCCAATACGGCCGAGGAGCTCTTCTCCTTCCTCGCCAAGCAGATTGAAATCTTCCTGCGCGAGCACCACGCCGAGCACTTCGAGCAGCACGTGCGCCGCCGCCAGACCTACAGCGCCCCCGAGGGGTACCGCGACGAGCACGTCTTCCGCCTTGGCTTCACCTTCAGCTTCCCCGTCCAGCAGCTTGGCATTAACAAGGGCAACCTGATTCGGTGGACCAAGGGCTTCGACATCCCCGACGCCGTCGGCAAGGACGTCTGCGCTCTGCTGCAGGTCGAGATCGACAAGCTGCATCTCCCCGTCCGAGTCGCCGCTCTCGTCAACGACACCGTCGGAACTCTCATGGCGAGGTCCTACACCTCCACCGGCAAGTCGGGCTCCATCCTCGGCGCCATCTTCGGCACCGGCACCAACGGTGCTTACCTCGAGAAGCTTTCCAACATCAAGAAGCCCATCGTCGGCGACTACGAGACGTCCACGGGCGAGATGGTCGTCAACACCGAGTGGGGCTCGTTTGACAACCAGCTTAACGTGCTGCCCAACACCCCCTGGGACAACGCCCTCGACAAGGCCAGTGTCAATCCCGGTATCCAAATGTTCGAGAAGCGCGTCTCTGGCATGTTCCTCGGCGAGATCGTCCGCCTGACCATCCTCGACATGCTCAAGGACGAAAAGCTGTCCCTGTTCAAGGACCAGAACTCGAGCTTCAACGACTGGAAGTCAACGACCGATATCAGCCCCAAGTCCGGCATGTTCCAGCAGTGGGGTCTCGACAGCGCCATCATGTCCGTTGCCGCCGCTGACAACACCCCCGAGCTGTCGACCCTGAGACAGGAGCTGGAGTCCATCCTCCACGTTTACACCCCGTCGCTCGAGGACGCGCAGGCTTTCAAGGCCGTCGCTGGTGCCGTCGGCCGCCGCGCCGCCCGCCTGTCTGCGGTTGCCATTGGCGCCGTCGTCCTCCAGTCCGGCAAGCTCGACGACCCCGAGGAGGAGGTCATCGACGTTGGTGTAGACGGCAGCCTGGTCGAGCACTACCCCTTCTTCCGCGACATGATCTACGAGGCCCTGCGCGCAATCGATGGCATCGGAGCCAAGGGAGCCGAGAAGATCCGCATCGGCATCGCAAAGGATGGCAGCGGAGTGGGCGCCGCGCTCATCGCCCTCGTGGCGGCCGGCATGGAGAAGGAGGGCGACGTCCTGACCGAGTTTAGGCAAAACGTCAAGAAAGAGCTGGATTCCATTCCTTTACCTCGTAAGTTGCTAGTCACCGACGTCGCCGAGAAGAAGCGCGACGTCGGCCGTGACGACATCCCCACCGCTGTGCATTGCGAAACCGTTGGCTAATCACGTTTTGGTGCGTCTTTTACCAGGCGAAGAACTGTCAACAACCAACACTGCTCTGATAATCGGCGGCCTCGTGGGTGTGGCGGCCATTGCCGCCGTGTGGTGGTCACGTTACAACCGTCAATGATGAACGAACTTGCATGGGAACAAGGAGAGATGACAAGGGGGTGGGAAACGATCTGAACGAGACTCTCATTTGAGAAGAAATGAGGGAAGTGGATGAAGACGCATTTCGGGGAAATAAACAAGGGGAAAGAGCCGCACCAGATGCCCCGCGACTCCCTCTTCCTTTGCAATCCTCCCCATTTTTTTTCTCTTCCTTTTCAGCATTGGGACGTTTTTCGGTCGACCACAATTTTTTTTTATTTTTTTTTACATCATCTTCTCATGATTCCACAATGGGGGAAAAACCGGAGTTGGGCTTTTGAGCTTGAGCCGAGCAAATGCGTCTTGTTTGTTCAAAGCTGTATAATTGTATGAGTCTTGTCTTTCTTTCTTCTAAAGCAAGTCAACGTCTATATTTGGGGGTGGCCTATCTTGACCATTTCCTCCTTTTTTTCCCTACTTTGGCATTCGTTTGTCCCGTCTTTTGTGGTACATGCATGCTGCCCAAGGACGTGATGGCCCGAGATTTGCGGTTTTCAAACATGGTGCTGTTAGTTTAACCAAGAGCAAGGAGCACCCAAAAACACCTGGTGCTCCGTTGTGACCTCGATGGATCCACAACGACTTGATGGACCCAACCAAGGCTGGGTATGTATGGTGTGCAGCAACTGATCCCAATGTCTTTTGCCATGAACCCACAGGCTCTTTGGGGCCGTCTGCTGAGCTTTTTTTTATTGCATCCTTCTGGCGCCTGCCGGTCCTCTAGCCATGGAACGCCGCAGCGGGGTACGACCTGTCCCTCTTCTTCCTCGCCGCGGAACTGCTCCTCGAGCTCGCCCCCGAGCCGCCGTTGCTCCGGGGAGGAGCGAGCAAGCCCGACGCCATATCCTCGGGCAAGTCGTTCCACTCTGTCGCGGCGCGGCGGTTCTGGAAGGACTGACCAGAGGGGGTTCTAGAGAGCACCTCGCCAGTGACTGGGGGAGGACCGCTGCCCATGGGAGGGAGGTTCGCAACAGCGGCGGTGGGGCCGGGGACAGGCGCGGATGTCTTCCCAGAATGCTGACCCTTGCTGCCTATCGACAACGGGCCGACAGCGCGGTGGACGATCCAGGCCGAGTCTGGGCGCAGCTTGATGTAGTATCCCTGTAGCGGCTCTCCGTAGCGCTCGAAGCCCCGGGCGGCGTACCAGTGCATGCCCTCTTCATTGTCCGTCCAGACGTGGGCGTAGATGTGGCGGAGGTTGATCTCGGGGGACGAGGCGGCGGCGGCGGCGACGAGATGGTCGATGGTGGCGGTCGCGAGGCCGTAGGAGCGGTAGGGGGAGAGGAGGGCGAGGGATCGGATGTAGAGCGCGTGTTCGGGGTGAGCGTCTGGCGAGGCGGGCGGGAACGGGGAGGGTTCGACGCAGCACACGACGCCGCCTATAACTTGCTCTACGCCCGGGGAGGACGGGTCGGACCAGGTTATCACGCGGGAGAAGGGGCCTGTGAGGGCGGCGGCGTAGAAAGTCTCGGGGTAGGCGACGGGGAGGAGGAGGGAGTTGATGCGGCGGAGGGGTTGCAGGTCGTGGTCGTCCACGGGACGGACCGCGGCATTGGGATGGATGGGCGTCGAGGCTGCTGGCGACAGTGCCGTCGTTGCGGGTGGCGGTGATGTCGTGGTTGTTGGAGGGGGGGAGGCGTCGTCGATGTTGAGGTGGGGGGTTTGGCCGCGGGGGGAGGAGGGGCAGGAGGAGCTCCTGTCGACGAAGGTGCGGGCGCGTACTTTGATGACGGCGGGGGGGGCGCGTAGGAGGGTTGTTGACGAGGTTGAAAAAAGGACTTTATCGACGACTGCGTCGGCTTCATTGTCGTGGTCTGAGGGAGGGACATGGCAGCCGTCGTGGCTTTTGGGTGGGTTTGCGCGTCGTGTGGTTGAGTTGAAGGTGATGGATAGGGATGTGTGTGCAAGTAACGTGGGGAATTGAGAGTGAGCGGGCGGCTTGGATGGGGGGCTCTGTGAGGTGTAATTACAGAATGTTAGAAGCGCATATTTCTACGCGTGCGGCAGAGTTGGGTCCGGGGGCGTGTGATGTCGTCGTGCGTCAGTCCGGAGACGGCGAAAGGAGGCAAGAAGATAGGCCAAAAAAGCAAAAAAAGACAAAAAAAGTAGGATAGGTTTCGGACAGAATGTCTTTGAATGGTTGCGATTTTTTTGGCTGCAAGTGACGGACTGGGGGTGGTGAGGTTGGGTGCAATGCACGCCGTGACTCGGTTGGGGGAAGGACTCCTCCTGGTTGGATGGATGGGTGGTGCTTTCCGTTGTAAGGCCACGGACAATGGCAAAGGAGGCACTTTCCTCAGCAGACTGCAGCAGCGCAGGCCATGCAGCAGGTGCGGTCAAAATGCGGTGTTGGAGGCTCCGGCGGGAAGGCGGCCCCACCGGCTCGTCCCAGAACGCTGGCAACCTGTGACGGCTGGTCACTGAGGTGAGTGAGCAATTGCAGGGCGACGAGTGTCAGATTCGACGCCAGCGAATCGAGGTCCCCGATTCGGAAGGACTGGGCCGGGGAAATCATGGATGGCAGTGGATGGGTTGGATGGGTTGACCCAGGCCCGTCATCGCCTGCCAGTGCCAAAACAAGGGGGTTCGGTGTGTAGTGCTCTTCGCTGGAAGTGGACTCTCGCCCTGTCAGTGAGCCAGCCAACAGACATGTGTCCACTGACCGATCGGCTTTGCCGTTCAAGCAGCCCAGCCAGTACCGCACCTGCAGGGAGACCTCAATGGAACTCAATGGCGCAACTCCAGCAGAGGCGAGAGGCGATTACGTGCTAGGCGGTCACGGCCGAGAGCGAGTCTGCTCCGAGGTGCTTTTCTGCCGGCTGGGGTGGGATCGCGGCCACGGAGTCCGAGTCCCCTAAAATGGCTTTAAAGGGGGGCTAACTCAGGCACATGCACGCTCTGATGGGGACACTGTATCCGCCCAGTGCTTTATATATGCGAAGGAATGATGGTACATGGATGCGTGCCCGTACGACAAAGACCCAGGGGTCTGGGTATGTCTTCCATTCCGCAGAAGCTGGATGCGATTCTGCCGACTCTGCCAGCGATAACTTGCTCTCCTGATTTTGATGTTTTATTGTATTGTCCAATGCAACTGGGGCGGCTGCCAATTGGACACATCCAAGGGGTTTGGGCCCGCGTCGTTTGGCAACGCGCCCGCCCGAGATCGACGTTGTCGATTCAGGCAAGGTGTGCTTGGGCGGCACCTCCAGGCTTGTACCTGCGCACGCAAGTGACAACAAGATGCCATGCTTTTCGGACAAATCGAAGTGGAGGGGGATCCTTTCCATACCCCCTAATGGCCGGGTCGTCAATTGTCTTGTCTGCTATCGCCTTGATTCCCATCTCCGTTGCCGACCCCAGCCGTCTTCTCTTTTGGTGGTGTCATGGGGTGGAACAATCCAGAGGGACGGGTGAGCAAAGGAACATAGTTGCGGGTGCTGTGACCTTTGCAAGGTTGCGCTTTCCCGCAGTTGTTCCCTTACCTCAGGTTAGCAGCAGTTTGGTAATCCGGAAAAACTGCCCAGTTTCCCATCTGTCAAGGCATTTCGCCATTGCTGTTGCACCCTTTTTAAGGTACTTCCCGTCAGCAACGCAAGGTTCCGAACTTTTTTTTTTCTGTCGGCCGGCAGTACCCTCTTCGCAGCAACCGCCCCCTCGTCCGGTCGTGTGGCACCTTCCGTATTTTAGTCCCGTCAACCCGATTCCAGATCGACTCAGCAATCCACAACCGCAACCTTTTCTGCACGACAAACGAAGCTTTCCGCCGTCTGAGGCTGCCGCACGATCGCGACGGCATTCCCCTCCCCTCAGCCTCTGTGCGCCGTTCCGCCGGCCTCGTCGAGATGACTTCCCACACAGGCAAGGCTGGAGTAATCGTCGCTCCAGACGACGTTGGCAGTATGGACAAGCTTGTAAGTGCGCTTCGATCTCACGATCTCCCTTCCCCCGTCCTACCCCAGCTTCACCTGGACTCCCGTCCCCGACACATGGGTGAAGTGGGCGACTTTTTGCCGTGGCTGATGAAATGATGTGATGCTGACCGCAGTCTGTTATCCGGCAACAGGCACACGCCGTTCTTGACGACCTCATGTACAACATCGTCCACGATCTGCTGCTCAAGGTCCACCGCGACGAGAAGATGGCGAGAGCCACCACCGCCGCTATTCGTGTCGAGAAGCTGGCTTCCGATGCTTCGGAGACCTCGACCCCGGAATCAAAACCTGACGTGCGAATCGAGACCGACGCTGCCATATACGAGGACGGCAAAGTTCTGCTCAAGGGCAATCCCCTCAAGACCACCTCCGAGATCCTCTGCCCGAGATGCCATCTGCCACGTCTGCTCTACCCGACCGACGGCAAGGGCGCGAAAAAGCCGGATCCCAGCGTCATTTACTGCAAGAAGCACCCCTACATCGACAAGCCCGGCTTCGACATTTACGGTCAAACATGGGTTCAACCCGGCCCCGGCCGGGGCAAGAAGAAGAAGGACATGAAGCCCGATCCGAACATCGAGTCTGGCCCCGGCGAATCGCGCCCGCCCAACGTTCTCTCGTTTCCCTCTGCAACCTGCAGCAAGTGCAAGCGATGCATTCTTGTCACACGACTCAACAACCACATGGGCTCCTGCATAGGAATGAGCGGCCGTAATGCGAGTCGTGCGGCGGCGGCCAAGATCTCAAATGGCAGCAACGGCGCTAGTCAGAACGACGGCACGCCCCCTTCGAGCCAGAAGGCCACACCGGCACCCGCGTCGCGGGCATCGAGCCCCAAGAAGCGCGACAGCGAGGAGGTGGCGGCGCCCGAGGAGGAAGACGAATCGGCCGACAGCCATAAGAAGAAGAAGCTCAAATCGACGCCCTTGATGACGAAGAAGGTCATCCTCAAGACAAAGGGTCCTAAGAAGGAAAAGGTTAAGTCAAGCTCCTTGCTGAGTCGCGAGGCAAAGCCTGACGACGGCGACAACTCAACCGTCGAGGTTGCGCCCAAGAAGGAGAGAAAGGAGGCCAAGGGCATCAGTCCGGCCAAGAAGCTCAAGCTCGGCGCCGCGAAGCCGCCGCTGTCCTCGACGCTCTCCAAGAACGGTCGGAACGAAGACGCCGAATCCGAGTCATCTGGCACGCTGTCGTCACCGCCAAACTAGAAGTCTGGCGGTACTGCCAAGAAACGCATCCCAGCCAGCGAGCCACACCCCGCGCCATCGTCCACGTCTCCGTCGTCCTCGGCCGGCGCATCTCCAAAACAATATGGCCTCGACGCCAGCAAGAAGCAGCTCACAAGCACCAAGACCGAACGGAGGGTACACCAGCCCTCCGCCCGAGGCAAATTCTCTCCCAAGGAGCCCTGTCTCAAGGGCCAGACTGTCGCCAAGGCCACAGTTGCTACTACTGGCACATCTGCTACCAAGGGTCCTTCTGCCATCAAGAACCAGGCCAGTGTCAAAGGCCAGCCCGTCGCTGAGGCCCAACCTGCTACCAAGACCCGAAAACGGCCCTCGAACCAGAACGAGAGCCACGCCAACAAGAGGCGCTGCTCCTAACTTATCTCATTGTGTCCGCTATTCTACCATTTTTCTTCTCCATTCAAGACCTGGTTCCAACCGCAGGTCAGTCAGTATGAGCATCATCTCCAGGTCATGGGTATATCACGACCAGAGAATATGTCATGGATCGACCACAAAAGTCAAGATACCAGACTACACGTTATCAACCTTGTATTCATCAGAAAATTTGAACCTCTAGCACGACTGCCACCAATACTTGATACACGACACCCACAACATTGCATGATTCTAGGAGTCAGTCGGGGACGGTTCTCTTAACGGAATGGGGAGGTTTCCCCCATACATTTTCGTGCATCACCCGGCGAGGCGGATGGCGGCGTTTAGAGATTACGGTTACTATAGGCATTGACCGAATGACATTGATTCCCCCTTTGACTTGTGGTTATCGCCTTCAGGCCTTGTGTGACTCCCTGACGTTGTGTGGAAGCTGAAGGACATGGACAGCCAGGACACGCACGGCCCACGCCTCGGTGTGTCGTCATCTCAATTCACGTCTCCGAGGGCAGACCGTATTTCCCTGACAGCTTCGTCCTCCCTTGGTTGGTCTTCCTAGGTTCTCCCTGACACTAAGTTAGGGCGAGAGTAAGGGGGCGGGGGGTGGCATAATGGAGACGAGTATGGGGACATGCAGGAAGACCAATTCTGTATCGGTACTGATCGTTGCTTCGAGTTCCTTGGTATCTGAGACTTGATATGCTCCAACTGAGTCTTCCATGACCCAACGCCAAACTCCCTGCCATGCGAGAAAAGAAAAAAAGAAAAAAGAAGCCGTCGAGAACCCACTATTCCTCGTCCGCACCGCCCTCCTCAAGAACAGAAGCCTTAAGGATCTTGACCTCCTCCAACGGCCTATCCTCGGGCCCCGTCTTGACGAGCCCCATCCTCTTGACGACGCTCAACCCGTTCTTGACCCGCCCAAAGATGGTATGCTTGCCGTCCAGCCAGGGGGTCGGGGCCAAGGTGATGAAGAACTGGGAGCCGTTGGTGTCCGGTCCGGCGTTGGCCATGGATAGCACGCCGGCGCCGGTGTGTTTGAGGGAGGGGTGGATCTCGTCGGCGAACTTTTCGCCGTAGATGGAGGTGCCGCCGCGGCCGGTGCCCGTGGGGTCGCCGGCCTGGACCATGAAGTTTGGGATGATGCGGTGGATCACGGTGTCGTTGTAGTAACCGCGCGAGGCGAGGGTAGAGAAATTTGTGCAGGTTTTGGGGGCGTGGGCGGTGTAGAGTTCGACGACTATGACGCCCTTTTTTGAGAGAAGTTAGTGGTTGTGATTTCATGTTGCTGGGCACCGTGCTGGGAGGGGTGATTGTGTAATGGGACGCACCAATGAGGTCTCGAGAGCGACGTTTGTGGTCATTTTGGCGGTTCTTGTGGTGTAGCTGCGTTGGAAAGGGGAGGACGTCGTGAAGGTGGGATGTTTGGAGGGGCTCGAAACTATTTTGGACGAGGCTGCGATGTCGATTTGCGACTGTGACGAGGTTTGCGGCAGCAGCAGTTGCGCTCACGCGGCGACGGCCAGGGGGAGGAGCTTCGGCCACCTCCTGGGGGGGCAGGTCGTTGCGCCATTGGTTCAGAGGGAAGTGGAGGGGCTTAGCGGGAGAGCTGAGGGCTGCAAGGCGCTGTGGAGCTGGGCCATGCCTCCTCCCGCCCCTGCTGTGTCCCGTCCCGTACCTGGTTACCGCAACATCGCCTCTCCCAGCTGCTTTTCTGGCCCGGCGCAAAGCGACTCCTGCAACAACGCTCACACCGCACGGATTGGGGGGCATATGTTTTGAAGACTTGGCCGAGCGGAAGGTGCGACTTTTCTCGGCAAAGAGACAACTTTCTCAGGCGGGACTGCTCAGGACGTGCGGCGTCTTTCTACTCAAGCAGCCGAGAAACTCAGCCAAAAAGAAGCCAAAGAGGCAAGGACAGGGTGCAAAAAGAAAGAAGAAAAGGTGACTTGTCCCGTTCGGCGGTTCATCTGGATTTTGAGGATTGAATTCTTCGTCTCACTGGTGACACGTTGCCGTCCTTCACCAACACACCAACTCAACCGGTCGTTGAATGACCCTTCTGAGAACTGACAGGTGGCTTTTTACATTCGGGGGTCGCGCTGTTTCGACGAGAGAAGTATCTTTGGCGATTCGATATCCAACAATCACCGACCAGTCTGGTACTTTTTCTCGCCAGCACTATATAACCTCAGGGCGTTCAGCGAGCTCATCGGTATCCATTCAGCAACATCCCATCATCGTCAGCATCATCGATTCCTCCAATCTACTTCCGCAGCTTTACATTTGGCACACTCAGTCCCAGCAACAAGACAACGAGCCCAATATTCGCCCTCGGCCTCGATTTCACTACTTCGGTATCTGTCGTGGGGTTCGGATCACAAATACGCCGCGATCGAGCTTCGCCATAACCCGCAAGCATGGCTTCACCAACGGTTTCCAGCCCCGTCACTCCTTCCTTGGACCAAGTCACGCAGAACATTACCGGCAACTTTACTGCCGGCAATGCCACCTCTGCTGTACCGGAATGGGACCTCTACCTCTACGCCAGTTTTTTCACCATGGAGGCCAAGCTCATCTTCAGCGCCTTGGCCACCATCTACATCGGCGCCCATGGTTCCCTTCGCCGCCCTCCTTCCGCCGCTCCTGCTAAGCGTAAGGACGGGAAGCGTGAGCGCAAGGAAGACGAACCCATCACCGAGGGTCTCCTGCCCACCGACGCCATTCTTTTCCCACTTTTGGCCGGCGCCATGCTGATCGGCCTTTACTACCTCATCCAGTGGCTCCAGGACCCAGCGATCCTTAACAAGATCCTGAGGGTGTACATGTCCGTTATGGGCGTCGCTAGCTTGTCCACCTTGATCGCGCACTCGCTGCGGATTGCCGTGGGGTTCGTCTTTCCCAACTACTTCCGCCACAACGGCGCGCTGTACCATGTCGACGACGACGACGAATCGTTCATCAAGTTCACTGGAGAGGAGGTGGACCGAAACAACGCGCAGTTTCTCCAGAAGAGTAACCCATTGCCGTTCGGCCTTCGCTCCATCGTTCCGTTCAACACGATCAACGTCAACCGATTCCTCTGGGACCTGCGCCATGTCCTGACGGACGAGTGGACAGTCAAGGCTAAGGTTCATGGTCTCTTCCAGGAAAAGTTTCACATCTCCGTCCTCCACGTCATTGGCTTTAATTTGGCTGCCACGGCCGTCCTCACGTACTTCATGTCCGGGTCGCCCTTTCTCTCCAACTTGATGGGTTACGGTTTCTGCTACGGCTCGTTCTTGATCATGTCTCCGACGACCTTCGCCACCGGCAGCTTAGTACTGATGGGGCTTTTCTTTTACGACATTGTCATGGTCTTTTACACGCAAGTTCTTCCATCCGTCCCTTCTGCACCTTGAGAATTCGCTAATCCTTACGCAGGCCCTACATGATCACCGTCGCCACCAAGCTTGACGTTCCCATCAAGCTCCAGTTCCAGTCTGCTGCTAGATCCAGTATTCTCGGTCTCGGAGACATTGTCGTCCCCGGCATCGTCATGTGCCTTGCTCTTCGATTCGACATGTGGCGCCACTACCAGCAACAAATCAAGTACGTCCCGACCGACTTGAAGTCTGACCAGCACGACGCCACCTCAGGAGACGTCATCACCGTCAGTGAGACCCAGCACATGGCCCAGAAGGCCACTTACCTTGACATTACCGGATGCTGGGGAGACTGGTTTTGGTCCTCCTCGTGGTCGGGCTTGCTCAAGGGAGGACAAGGAACCACTCCCCCGACTGTTCGAGGATCAACCTTCCGCAAGACCTACTTTAACGCTTCCTTAGTCGGATACACCCTGGGCATGCTCGTTACTCTTTGCATGCTGACCATCTTCAAGCATGGCCAGCCTGCGCTGTTGTACCTCGTTCCTGGTGTACTCGGCTCCCTGTGGCTGACCGGTCTCGTCCGCGGCGAGCTCAAGGAAATGTGGATGTACACCGAAGACGGTACCCTGGACACGCGTGACGTCGTGGTCGAGCTCGATGGTAACGGCAACGTGGTCAAGGAAATAAAAAAAGACGGCGAAAAAGATGAAGAGGAAAAGAAGAAGGCTGAAGAGGAGAAGGCTCTGAATGACAAAAAGGCAGCTGACAAGAAGGAGGCCGAGAAGACCGAGTACAGCCTGGTCGCGTTCTCTGTCACCGCTCCGCTTAGAAAGCCGAAGACACATTGATCTCGGAACAACGGCCGGCTGATACAAGCAATGCAAAAAGGAAGTAGCAAGTGCGAGGCTCTGAAGAATATGCATTGGGCGGCGTTGAGGTATAGATTCGGATTCAATCAGTGGGGATCCATCCCGCGGTAGGCAGCGTTCTCTCCTCGTTTTGACTCGGCTGCAAGAGACGTTGCTTTCGGCGGCGACGCATACGGGGAGGCAGGTTTCTTGTTTACTAGATAGTTTGCTGTTTCCTGCGAAGCTCCCTAGCATTTATGCAACGCAATCGAAGTGCTTTGCATGATCAACTTTCTTCCATGTCTTGTGTTGGACCATATCATTCATGAATGTCCGAAGGAGCCGCCATCTCATAGCTTCACTGGCTTATACAGAGGAGTGTATCACAGCAAAAGAATTGGCTTACGTCCGAGGGTTTCTATAGTCTCGGTAGGTGAAGGACTTGACTCGTCACAGGCTGTTCTGAGCGGTATTGGGGTTGTCCCCTAAGTCGTGAGTTACCGTCACTACAAAGAGCATCGGAACTAGGTGTATTGTTTCCCATGCGATCTCTCTTTTCGGGGTTTTAGCCTGATATGTAACTCTGTAACTATCAACCGGATGCCCACTGTTGTTTCTCTGTCCGTTTCCTGTGCGAACCACCAGGGCTTCAACACACAGTGGAAGTACTCAGCAGAGTATAACGCACTCTCGCAACGCAGGCATGCCCACATGTAATCGACGAGAAATGAGTGTTCTTGAGGCTTTGGGTGGACATGGCGTTCGAGACCGGTCGGGAACAGCCTATCATCGCCACGCCGCCAAAGAGCGCGTCATCAGCTACGTCAACGAAGGGGATCGCAATTAGGATGATACTCAAGATCTCCAGGATGAGTTTCTTCTCGTTCTCCTCGAAACTTTTTGATAGATGTTGCTTGACTTGCTTTATCTTTGTCCGCTGAAGTGGGAACATTGGTTTTCTTGTGTGGTAACTTGATACGAGATCTGGACCCATTGACGACCGTTGGTTTGCCTAACCCTGCATCGCGACATGAGGAGGACTCAGTGATGCCAAATTTCGATGCCCGGTTTGCTAAGCAACGCCGCGTAAAATCCGTCAGAGTCCCGCAGTATGTACTCAATTGTCCACAAGCCATCCTCGAACGCATTTAGCCCAAGATATTGGCAGCCGTCTTGTCGTACTTGTGGCCAGAGAGAGTAAGTAAGTAGTCAAAGTACTGGTTTCCCTCTCCTGTGTCAACCGCCATGAGGGACTCGAGTTAAGGTCCAAGGCTGTCCTTCACCCATCCTTTATAGGCGTCGTACAGGCTATCGTATCCTCTGGCGCTTGCGGAAAACTTATCGCTAAACCCCACTAGAGTTATAAGAAGGATGTCAAGGGTTCACAAGTCTCAGCAGATAGCAGGTACGCTGTCACTTTCCACGGCGTTCACCATGTCATCCAAGTTAGTCGGTGCCTTAAATAGACCGCAGTTTAAATCGCCAGGGTTTATAAAATCAATGTATTCCTCTAGGACTAGATTGTTGTAAGGTCTGTATCTAACCTCAGTAAGGTCTAAGTCTTTAAAGCAGACGTTACTAAGACAGAAACCATATGCACAAGCCTAGCTGCAAAGGCTATAGTTATTAACAACTTATAAAGTGCTAGCTATAGAAGTTATATTAGGCTAAAGCAGATTAAGGAAACCTGTGGCAAGGCAGCGACACAGGCCAATAGGACAGAAGTCGTAGGCGCAGGAGCACTAGCACAGGCCATCAAACGTTACGTAGAAAGACTTACCTTCCGTACAGTAGGGCAGGTCAAAGAGAGACTCCGCCTAGATAGGCAAAGCAACCTGCGTAGTTATGCAGTAGTCCTCCGGGCAGAAACCGTAGTTACACGCAAAGGAACATAATTTACCAAAGCTTGCGTCAAGCTTTAGAAGGGGGTACCCCTTAATGCCTATAGACTTTAGCCTAACAGGCTTCTTACCAAATCTAGTACACACGCAGGCTCCCAGAAGACAATAGTCTAGAGAGCAGGTAAACTTACAAAGTATTTTAGCTTTTAGTATACTAGTTCTATCAACGCAGACCAGTTCTAAGTAGTCGTCTGTTTTATATAGAAGGAAGGCAGGGTCCAAAGTGCTTATGCCATAAGCATTAAAATTGCTAAAAACGTTTCAGCAAGAGCATTAACAGGAGATAGCCTCCCCAGTAAGCTACAGGTTCAAATCTAACATAGTAATCTTTACTTCTACCGACCCTTTGTAGCCGCCAGGGTCACGCTCCCCAAGATACATACCTACCCCGTCGCCCTCTAGACATTAATATAATTTAGCTTTAATTAATTGTCCGCCAATAGTACATTCAACCTTAGCCTTCTTACTAAGAAGAGCGATAAAGACAATGTTGTTGTCCACAACCTTGTTAGGGAGATACTCAATCTGCAGTTGAGATGCGGTATTTGCAACCGTGCCGTTCTAGTCGCAGGACATTATCCTAACAAGTGCAGGGACCAGCTTATACCATGTCACTGCTCGCTAGAAATCAATGGAGGTGGCGTTGTTCTTATACATATCGATGACGAAAGGCAGGACATCTCTCAAACCATTATAAAGAAGCGTCCCATGATTTAAAAGGGCCCCTCCCGATCTCAAACGAACCCATCGCGTGCTGTCTGACTGGCCCAATGTAGTATGATTCGCCGTAGTCGTTCCATGAGATGATCTCGATGAACTCAGACTGTCACCAGGATGCTTGGAGCCAGCGACCACCCCAAATGCGGTCTCCGCGCCATAATCAGTTCTTGTTGTAGCCTGATCTCTGCTCCTGCAACTACGACTATGATCGCTGTGAGGAGGATGCGTACGCCTGTACAAAGTCTGCTTCATCGGCGGCGGCAGTGCGTACGCGATCAGGTGTGCAAAGATGTCCAGGATCGAGCCTGGACAAGGCCCATGATGGCTATGAATACTTTGTGAACTTGTGCGCCTTTTATTGCAGCCACGGCTACTGCTCTGACGGGTTTTGTCAAGTCTACCGATCTGGAGCTAGGGGATGGTGCGTTTTAATATCAAGTTAAGGCAGATACGTAGAAAATCGGTGCTATACAAGCTTATTAGACTCGTGTATAAAGCAAAAAGCCAATTCGATAAGCGCCGTTGGAATTGCAGGGGTTTACCAAGGACAACAGGGTGTTGTGCGCTAGTTCAGGATACCCGCTTCCGCCTGCAGGGCTCTGACTTGTCAGGGGTCCCGTTGCAAGAGTGGAGCAAGCAGAGTACGCTCACTTAAAGGGACTCGGCTATCCGCCGTATCCTCGACTACATCATTTTCCTCCTTCTTATCTCACGAGTCTCTTCGATTGTAAGACAAAAAAGATCACATCCAAAGCGAAATGGGGTCTCCCAGCAGGACGGAAACATTGTACCTCACAAGCCCGCCTCCAGGTGACGACCACCGAGACGCACTTCGTGGTCACCGCTTGCCGAATGACCTCAGCTATTGGGTTTGGGAGTGCGTGATACACGGCATTCGGCATCATGAAGATTTTGCAATGTCGGAACCAGTTCGCAAGCTCTGCTTGGAATCTGATAAGAGGGCTTTTGCTCGCGCCCGCAACGCCCGTCTTATCATGAGTAACGTCGTTCCGGAAATAACAACTGACGACGACAAGCCGTATTGCATCTGGTATCCGGATATAGCCAGTGAGGAAACTTACCGCGAACTCGCGAAGCGCTACCCTGACATGCGATATCTGGTTGGCAGGGCTTGTGCCGTTGCTGGCTATGCTGATCTCTACAACGAACTCGCTCTCCTGCCTGAAATCTCTATCGCGGAAGAGGCTAGAGACTGTTCTTCGAAAGAGGGATCTCGGGTCATATTCGACACTATCATGCACTAACCGATCTGTAATGAGATCCTCAATGACTATACCCGGTCTTTCCGCCCCGACAGCCCGAAGTCGGCCGCATTCATGAACGGCGACACGGCTGTTCGGTCCTCACTAGACGTCCGACTGGGAATGAATAAATACCCACAATGGGGCAAGCACTACTTCAATATCACCGAAGATTTCAACATTGACGAAACCTCGTCGGAAAAGGGGAATTTTGAGGAGCTGGCGCCTGAGCACATTGTGCTTCTCTACACCCCGCTTCTCTCACATCTGCCAACCACCAACAAGGATCCGTTGATACTCATGGCGGCTTACGAGGGAAACATTGAACGATATGTACGACTCCGCCGGCCAAAGATGCTCCATGATGAACATGCGGCTGTTATCCGCGGCATCTATCACAATACTACCTTTGCCAAATGGTGGTCGCTTCAGGATCTTAGTACGGGCGTCCGCAATATCAAGACCGCCGTCCTAGCCCGTTTCATCATGGTTAACGATCTGTCGCATATCACGCCCTCGAGCCCTAGCAAATACGAGATGCCTGGGATGATCTGGTGGCCTTTGATCCCTGCAGAGGAGACTTTAAAGGAACTCGTCCGCCGCCGGCCGGATGTGCATCTGCAGGTAGCTATGGCATGCATCGTCGGTGACTATCCCATCGGGTGCCAATGGACCCCATTTTGCCAAGAGTTGGGGTAGAGCCAATAAGGACTTCCCAGCCTATTAGACTTTCCAATCATAAAGTAGGATTTCCAATACCTCTATTTACTATAGATTTTGGGTATGCCAGAGGTACCAGCAATCCCCCTTCATACATAATGGTACATCACAGTCTAAGCAGCCCTGCCGGGTTTTTCTACGTTGCTGCTGCTGCCGCTGCTGTAAAGTGAGGGTATTCCCAGATACCTCGCCTAGGGGCTGCCGCTTCCTACTACCACAATAAGAACAAGGCGAATTAACCTTCCTTGACCCCTTCCTATGCTGCTGCCATGGAATAGAGGTATTCCTCTTGTCTGTAGCCCGTCTAGGTCGTGATAGTCTACGCCCGCCTGCCAATGGTCCAAACCGTTGAATAAGCTGGGCTGCTAGCAACTGCCGCCATTGATAGTTAGATTCCACCTTCTGCCACCTAGGGCTGCCCCAGAGCTGTAATAAGAAGCTATTCACAACTACCACTTCTAGCAAGAAATTCCAGGCTAGGGACTGCCAGCCCCCTCGCCGAATAGGGTGACCGTATTGATAATAGGACCTCATCTGGTCACTCACATCAACCCCGTTCATATTATGGTTATATTCATCAATTGCCATAGGCACTGGAAGGTCCTTGCGGACGTCTGGGCCAAACACTTGCCGGGCAGCCTTTTTAGCAGCGGTATCCCCAGTTGGGCGGCGGCGGCTGCGAATAACCTCCTGGCTGCTCTGGAAGACAGTTGACAGGAAGAGTACGAGGGCATTATCCTTCCAGGTGAACTGGTTGACCTATTTACTAGTTAGCTGGGCTAGGCTGGATGTGCTGGGCTGGGCTGGGCTGGGCTGGGCTGGGCTGGATGTGCTGGGCTGGGCTGGGCTGGGCTGGGCTGGGCTGGGCTGGGCTGGGCTGGGCTGGGCTGGGCTGGATATGCTGGGCTGGGCTAGGCTGGCTGGCAGCTTACCTCCCCATCTGACGTAGGGATACAGTGTATTTGGCCCCAGGGGATACCCCGTCCTTCAGTCTCTTTCTCATCAACTAGGATCTTATCTATCCCACTATCCTTCCGGCAGGTACCAGAAGCACCAACCTGTTGTTTCCGTAAGGTACTAAAGAGACGTACAGAGGAGAAGAGGTTGTCTAAGAAGACGTGGTAGGTTGTAGCTGGAAGTAAGGAAATAAGGGTAGTTACTACCTGCTGTGTTGGTGTCAACTGGGGTTGCTTTCCAGTAGCTGGCCCGGCTGGCCCGGCTGGCCCGGGCGACCGGGCGGTCCGGGCTGGCTGGGCTGGCTGGGTTGAACGGGTTGAACGGGTTGTCCGGGCTGGCTGGGCTGGCTGGGTTGAACGGGCTGGACGGGCGGGCTGGCTGGGCTGGCTGGGCTGGCTGGGCTGGCTGGGCTGGGCGGGCTGTGCCTGGGGGACCAATGCGTATGGGCCCTTTCCGTGTACGTGCCAGAGCCACCGTATACAGTAGCCAGACTGGGCAAGGATCCAGATCTTATACCCAGTTGGGATGGGTTTTGTTTTAATCGTCGTTGTCTCAAGAGACCGACCCTCAAATCGGACCATAGCCTCGTCAACTGTAAGATCTGAACCAACTGTATAAAAGGAATCCCCAGTCTTTTGGATATGGGCTGACCACTGGTTAACCTTTCGATATACATCTGGCATTCGATCTCGGGCCCGGCCCCGGCCCCGTCCCCGGCCCCCGGGCTGGCTGGGCTGGCTGGGCTGGAATTCCGCAGTGTTAAATATCCGCAGTCGCCGGAGTAGTAGTTAGAATCAGTTTCTAGCAATAAACCGCGTAAATAGGTGGATGGGATCCTCCGTCTGCTGCTGGGTTGACCAATAGGTTGATAATCTAGATTCCCTATGGATCCCTATATATAGTAAGATCCCTAGGAAGAGGTAGATCTCTTCTACTGATGTCTCGCGCCATGAATTCGCCCTAGACATTCTAGCCCTAGGGCCCTCTATAGACGACGGCGGTGCTGTATTCGTCCACTGGGCCCACTGCTCCACGAGGCTCTGCGGAACGTATTCGAGGAATAGTTCTAGCGGGCTTGCCGGCAGCCCCCGGACCTCTTGGGCCCGGGCTGGCACGTCGAAGGGCTGGAAGGAGCCCGGAGGGCCATGCTCAGTAGCCGGAGGTTCACAGGGCCGGACTGTGGCTTCGTCACATCCGTCTGGCTTGCAAGCTGTATTACAAGCAGGAGCTAGGTCTTCAGGGTAGATATCAACTACTATAGTATCGAGTACGGGATCATCGGAGTTATAAGACATTGCAGCATCAATTGAAATGCTAGTAATAGTGGTGATAATAGGTAAAAGAGCATTGTGGTAAATGTCGTATCGTCAATGTACCCCTCTGAGTGCGGGGTCATAAAGTGTAAATAGTGGGAATTTTGCGGTCTTGGCAAAATGGGGTCCATTGGCACCCGATGGGATAGAGAACTCTGGGAGGAACTGTCTCCGGAACCGTGCTCGGAACTCTGGGATCAGGCGGAGCAGAAACAAACATGCCGCTGGCCGAACAGTCCCAACAAAAACTACTACACTGACTACCTAGAGCAACGAGCCGAGGAGCTGAGGAGAGAAGCTGGTGATGTACAAACGAGTTCCGAGTGTGAGAATGCGGCGGTCCGCGACAAGGAGCCTACAACGACGTGGCTTGACCAGGTGATCATCGCGCATGAGTTTTCGGTCATGGATTCTTACCCAGATGACTCGGTTTATTCGTGGGGAGGACAGGCTAATGCCACTGGCTGGGAGTTGGTCATATGTTCGAGTGAGGAGATGAGACGGCGCGCTCGGGAAGAGCAAGGTTTCAGACTGTACCAGGACTAAGACGAGTAATTCTTTCGGAACTCCCATACAGGGCTGCCATCTGGCAGACACTTAGCTATGAAGGTTATCGGTCCATATTCTGTTGAGTAGCTAGGGTCTCACCGAAGTGCTGTGGCCGCTTTCACCGATAACTTCCCATTGACAAGATGCCACTATATGAGCCAAGTCTATCCAAACGGTACCGGTCTCGGGAGTTTGAGGACGACGATGCGATGCTTATCGAGGATTCGAGCAGTTTCTTGAGGTGTTTGTTTCATGTCTTTCGACGCGAACCATTATTTAAGGTAGTCTGTTTCATTTGTGCGAATCATGGGGAGAACTACGACCGGAAATCATATTTCTACGATTGTGAAAAGATATACTTCCAAAATGAGATGAGCTGCATTATTGGGTTATACGTACTGTGATTTCCTTCTCTACAAGGTAAGCTGTACTAGACTGCTTATGGGAGGCTAGAACAATTATACTTATAATAAATAGGGTATCTCTGTTGTGTATTATCATGCGTGTATCTAGGGAAATCCCCTCAACTGCCTCGTGGCATCTTGCCCAAGGCAAAATGCACGTGCCATCGTATTTCGATAATCTGGCTGGCGAAATCCGTCCGAGGAGTTTATCTGACATTCTTCCAGACCGCTCCACTTTCATCTGGGTTGGGCTGCCGCATTGCGCACTTCAACATCCGGAGTGGGCCTGATCGCGGTTGGCCTTTGGGTCTTTGGCCGCGATACCCAGCAAGACCTCGTTGAGGCACAGCCCGTTACAATAACTAAGATATTAAGAAATGCCCCACAGAGCATCGTACAGTAGTTCCAGTATCTTTAAATAGACGTTACTGCTTGAATTAGTGCTAGAGGGTTTGGTAGTGTATGATACCCAAGGCCTGATTCAAATTGAACCGGATTTGTTTGACTGAAGCGTGGGGGTTTCTGGAGCGGTCAACACAACATCAGATATGTGTGACTGGTTGGTCCAGGCTGGTAAGGATGCATTGCTTGAAAATGTGCGCCACGCGTTGCCAACAGCCGTTTGGAGGGTAATGAGTGAACTGAAGACGTTCTTAAAGAGTGGTCGCAACGCGGGAAGACTGCCGCATATGATGGCAGCGTTCGCTTCAATGGCAGACCATAAAATAACGTCAAAATTATCCCCTAGATGAATCAGTTGAGAAGCACGGATGTCAAATTCAGCCCACAAAAACTCACAAGACGGGTCATAGGTGTGAGAGAATGATATCAAGTACTTGAGTCGAATAATGCTTGCAATGGACGCGCTGTGGTTTAATGTTAGCTCTGCTGTCACTAGCACACTCTCGGATGGTTATCTGGGCTCCTTACAACGATCCTACCCCAAACATGAAGCACAGAGCCAGTCTCTTATGCGGTCCCATCTGCAGTTTCAGGAGCTCTGGAATCGGAATGATGATGAGAGCGAAATCTTCAAGTAACGAACCGACTGCTCCTGTGTAGCTGAGGGCTGATAAACTAAGACAACGCCCGTTGATTGATCGATCCCAAATCGCTTCAAGCGGCACACATTGAAACACAATCAAGAGAAAACAGACCGCGGCATGAGATGTCAAAAGCACGCAAAATATTCCAATGGTAAGGCGAAATCGTGGATAACTGAAAACTCGGATGTAAAAGGCGCAGAGGGAGAATTTCGCGGAGACGCTAAGTGGCTTGATTAGCCGGCCTGTATAAGATAAGTGAATAATAAACACGTACAGAATGAGGATGTAAAACATCTGCGTAACGTAAAATAGCTGCCTCGACATGTTAGTGCACAGCAAACCATAACGGTTGGAGGGGACCTCCAAACCTGCAACATTGTCTTTCCGTTGTCTGGATCAATATCCCAATAGTGAAGTCCGAAGCCCATATTATAATCTGATAAGAAGTGGGGCTTAATAAGTAGCCCGGTGGAGGATGTGAATTCGGGAAATCTTACTTGCGTTACTAATGATGGTTGACACTACGAGAAAGAACTACCTATCATTAGCCGGAAACACTGTTACAAAACAAAACGGAAAATGCATACCACGGCCATTATCGCAGTCCAGTCATCCCACCACAACTTCTTAGCTACTTTCAGCCTCGATACACACCTTAGAACGACAGTCAATCCCGAGGTAGTAGGGAGCGCGATAGAGAGCACTCTAAGGTATTTCCGGCGGTCCGGAGTCGGGTAACCGAGGCAGAGGTTTTGCGATATACGAACGGAAGCTGGATTCAAGATGTTTAGTTTTTCCAAAGGATCGCCAGGGTTATCGCTATGTTGTACACGTACCAACTTGGTCCTTCACCAAGCATGATTTCTGAACGCATTTTGACATTTGAGCTCGAAGAGTCATGTTGGTGCGCACACACTCCTCTACTCTAGCAAGAGAACAGCCCCCAGTATAGAAGCCCTCGACGATGCATGGAATCTAGACAGGACAACGGTACATGTCAGTGAGCGCACGTAAACAAGTCGGCGGGTGGCGGGTGCGTATTGTCATGCCGCGGGCTGGGAGGTTTAACCTCAGCGAAGACACGCACAAAAACTGCAAGGGAACTGGTCAAACTTACAGCGCAGGCTGGGGTTAATGCAAGTATATTTGATGGCGATGTCGAATTCGAGTTCGGACTGCCTGCCGCGTGGACCGTCGTGGCTGCTATCAGCAGGGTGCTCATCACGAAAGCCCGCCTCCACATCTCCATCTTTCTATGAGATCGAAACGGAAATATTGGTGCCGCAAATCAAAAGGTGTCGGGAAGCACCAGAAAGAGGGAACATCGTCAACGGTCAATGGAAAATATACGATGGCTCGGGAGCATTCGCTACATAATAAGGGTTAGGCAAACAAGGTTTCAACTAGTTGCCACTGAGCGCGATAGGCATTAGACCTAGGTTGGTGGATCTAACCTCGAAACAAATTAGCATGGCAGATAGTCGACTTTATTTCCAGTAGGCCGCGCCACTTTAGCTCACTAGGTTCATTTATGCGCTTCTAGCCAGTTTTCTTCACAAGTCTGAAACAAAAAACCTTTATTCACCTAGCTGTTTGCGTAAACGCCTCATGGGGACGCACTCGATCAATAGCTTTTCAGCTTTCTTCTTCGGGGTGGGGGGTTTCGATTCTTTGATGCTCTTAGGTACGTTCTGGGGCATGGCTAGGTGCAGACATCTTGGTAGCGCAGTACCACACAGGCGTCTCGAAGGGAATGGTTCGAGTGTACCACGAACTGCTTTTTATTTTCTCTGAGTTCTTTTCACTCCTTTTTTCCTCTCTTTCTCTTTTTCTTTTTGTGTATGGACGGGTTGTCGATCTTGTTGCCAAGAGAGGCACCGACTGTGCGAAAGGATAGGGAGGCTTTTCCTCAAAAACGTGAAAAGGGCACCGAGGTCCTCTGTAGAATTTTGGATTTGTGTGCCCGTGTACAAAAATGATGCATAGCCTTCAGCACATCTGTAGCTTTAAAAGTGTCTGAAGTGTGGGGGTTGACGATGTATGTTTTATTGAAATAGTCGTTAGCTGTATACCAAGAGGCGGAGAAGTAGCGAGCATACCAGCACCTTTGTCAAGGGCCACATTGAGCCAGTGGGGTCTGTTTAGATGTGTGCCTTGTCTCTCTCAGTACTTACAACAAACCGGCAAAGCACCGATTACACTGATGTGTTCAACTGGTTGGGCCGCCCTTATGTATTGTTGCCTGTTTGCTGGTATCCTGACTTCTTTGCCGGAAGGGGCTAGAAAGTAATTGTCTGGTTGCTGCCAAAAGTAGTCTTGGTCAAGAGAAAGATCGACGAGACCATCTTCACACGGCTCAAAGTCGTATAAGAGTATTGATAACCAGTTTGGAGTATGAAACGTTGCAGAAAGCTTGACCTTATGTTCGCTGAGCAGTCCGGCGACCACCTTTGAGCTTTTTTCGTCAATGAAACCAATGGTAATTCTTTGAACTTGCGTCGCTTAGCACAACAAAACACCGCACACGTCGAAATCAATCTCATTGGTAGAACTCTTGCCAGTTACCTTTTAACGTACTCGCATAGCGAGTGGGCCAACATAGCGAGTGGGCCACCTTCCTCTACCCTTCTACCTTTCATATAAGTTAATTAAACTACAACGTACGAAATTAATTAAAACTACTCCTCATCCTCTTCCTCATTACTGTCCTAAACTACTTCACAGGTTCGTGCGTTATGTCTAGGCTTTCCGCAATTGCCACATCGTCGCGCGCGTGGTTCAGCACCTTCCGTACGACCCTCCTTCTGAGGGTTATTCTGTCCTCCAGCATCAACACTACCCTTTTCTACTTGTAGTGCCTCTGCTTCAGTAGTATTAAGTAACCCTCCAAGACGTAGTCTAGTCTTTTTTGCTCTCCGGTGCTTACTTAGTATCTCTATCCCCGTACGAAGCTTACGGTTCTTAGCCTCAATAATAGCAAGCCTATAGGCTAACTTGCTAATACCTCTGGCCTGAAAGTCAATTACTTTGTACATTGGTGTTAGTAAGCTACCTTAATGTGCCTAGATCTTCTTTTTAAGGGAGGAAGCACTTCGTACGCCCTCTAGTGCTGTAGTTAGTGTCTTTGCGTCCCAGGAGCCTTGGCTGCTTGGCCGTAAGGTTAAGGGTGTTGGCGTCTTTAGCTTGAAATCCAACCGAGAAATAACCACTTCAGGGTTAAAAGGTACAAGGCCTGCCTGTCTAAAACCAGCTTGTACGTTATCTTCCCCCATTAAGGCAAAGAATGCTGCTTTAAAGGCAGGAAAGAAGTCATCCTTAGTAATATGCGAAATCTGCATCTGCATTATCTTCTTAATTTCCTTGCCGTATAAGTACTTTAACAGGCTAAAGCACCTAACATTAAGAGGCTAGAGCTTATGCAATGAATGAAGAGGCATGCAAAGAGCAATAATGCTTTGTTCCTTGCAGTATTCATTAAAGTTAGTTAATTTATGACTGTTGTAACCATTAAGGATTAAGAGGCAATAAGAGCCCTTTGTACAAGTCTGTGTGCACTAATTAAAGTGCTTTAGCCAATCTAGGCCAATATCATTTGTCATCCATCCATTTTCGCTTGGATGGATACGCCATGTAGATAGGAATTGGCCGTTGGCGTACCAGGAGAGGAGGTAATATTTGCCCTTCACGATAACGTACGGAGGCATCGCCTAGCCATCTGCACACACACCCTAAATGACAGAAACCCATTCCCGATTGCCAGGCTGCTTTGTACGAGGCCTTCCCTTACGGTCAGACGTTATAACAACCTTTGCATGCAACAGCATTCCCATCAGGAACCCAGTCTTATCAAAATTATAGATATTATTATTAAGTATTCTATACTTCGTAATTATGTTTCACACAAGTGTAAACCAGCCTTATATAATCATAGGATCCTTAGCTAAGGCCCTTTAATAGTTAATTTAGCGTCAAAATCGCATTTTCAATTTAGGGACGCGTCGTACGAAGTTCTCTGCCTATCAGGGTCCCGTACGCATCCCATCGCGCGCGTTTAGGAGTTAGTCAGCCATTTCTCGTACGTCTTCTTGTTGCAGAGGAAACCCTTAATTGATTAGGTTAATAACTTGTTTAAGAATTACCTCCTCTTCTGTTATAGTCATCTTTATTAAATTTAGTCGTCTTTCAGGTCGTACGACGCGTCCGGCGCGTCGGTTTTAGATTGACGTTCGAGAGACCTCAAAGGTTTGGGCTGCTTTTCGTACAGACATCTTTAGGTCTTTTTCAATAGCCCGGATGGCAAGGATGATACAACTTTCAATTAAGGAGGATGGCATGTTCGTACGTAGAGGAAAGTTGGTGTAAAGGTCAAAGAGGTAGAAAGTTGGAAAAGTGGCCCACTCGCTATGTTGGCCCACTCGCTATGCGAGTACGTTATCGTACTTGCAGGCCTTCAGTAACAATTGTTTCAAAGCATCGGCCTTCGAAATTTCAGTCTTCGAATGGTGTAGCTGAAGTAGTATGTTTCATAGGTAAAAAGACAAACGATGGGTCGTTGTGATGAAGCGTATCTCCAGTGCTTTGAGATAGATGGACTGAAGAAGGCATGGAACTGATTGAAGTCGCCATAGAGTCAAATAATCAGAGGTCAAAGTCATCTGATTTTGCTTCATTGAGATCGTCAAGGTCAAAAGATCATGTCCACGGCCAAAACAGTGTTGGGATTCCAAAAGGTTACATTGCTTGAACCAACTTTGCAACTTCGGGTTGACCAGACTACAGTGTCAATTTGGAATCGATTGGGAAGTGCATCTGAACTGACGTAGAAGCTCACCAGCTATTCTCGATACTGTGTTACTAACACAAAGGTAGCCGTGAAGAGCTATCCTTAAAGAAAGGACAATTGACTAGTTGTCGGCTTGGCCCATAGCCTGGTGGACGCAAATAGCTAAACTTTCTCCACTGTAAAGTTTATCCTGCGTGTACCTTATTTTTGAACTACGGGGAGGATTCGACATATTCCTTGCCTTCAAAGCCCAGAATCTCTAGATGCTGCTCCTGCCGCAACACTCAATGGCAGGTTTCGCTGGTCTTCAAGTGTCAAGTTTGAACGCATTTTGACCCACTTTAACTGTAACGTCTCGCCTGACATAACTCAGATGACGAGCGCGGAAACAGCAAATAATTAGAACAAATGGGCTGTGATTGTGTTTTGAGTGAAGTTCGGTCGATAGACGCTGGATTCTGACTTTGGCAGGCTTTGGGGCTGAACTACATGGGTAAAACCAGTTGGCCGCAGTGTCGTTACATGGGACTGGTGGTTTAATGAGAAAACCAGGAAATCTCGAGTTTGCACGAAGGCAAATGAATCAGGGTTTCTTGGTCTGTTGGTAGCGGAGTTGTCCGCTGGACCGCGGATCTCGCTTCGAAACTCCGTCGGTCTTTAGCGTCAACTTCCGACAGACCAGAAAGTCGCTTTTAATATATTCACACTTGGCTTGTCGTCTTGGCATTGTAAAAAAAACTACAGGAACGCCTTGCTTTTCGTTTCCTCACTCCGTGATCTACTGCGGCGCAGACAAATGCCAAGTCGTACTTACTCAACGAGAGTTTCATAAGCCAGCATGTGTATTCATGATGCCTCCTTTTCGTGTAGCTCAAATACTGAAAGTATCGCTCACAGGAACAAATGGAGCAAATAGAATTTGCTTTGTCTTGATTCTTTCTACACTTCTCTTTTACCCATCGTCAATTAGTTATTCATCCACAACCATCAACGTTCCCCAACTATGAATCAACTATTATGCATCGTGGCGCTGTTTCTCACGTTCGCCGTATCGGCAGCAGCAGCCATAGTGCTCACTTTTGCGCCGTGTTACGCTACATTTTGTTCCGAAGACTACTTCGACTTCGAAACCAGGCTCCATCTTATCATCTACTACGCCCTTGTTGCGGGATTAGGCTGCTTCCTTCTTCTCCGTGCATACTTTCCTTGGGTCCGAACGCTGAGCGGTCACCATTTGCTGCGCGGAACACCGCTGATAGGCAAACGGGTCACATTTGGCGGTTTGATGGCTTGTATATGGATCGTTGGTGTCACCGCTTCGACAACTATTTTCTGGCTGCCAGCACAACGGGACTTTTGGGGTCTTCGAGCAGACCCTCTCGATTGGATCAGTGCCAAGATTAAACTCACTATCACCGGCGTCACCGGCCATTACGCAGACATTTTGCTAGGGCTCTTGATCATTCCCGTGTCGAGACATAGCCTGGTCGGGAAAGGGCTCTCGCTGCACCACAGTACGCTATTGTTTGTACACAAGATGGTCGCATATCTCTACTTAGTAGCGGCAACTGCTCATGGAGTCACTTATATCGTAAGTGAACATATCGTCTCAAACAGTTGTAAAATTAGTTAATCTGACTTGTGATAGACATATGCGGCCGATCCCAGCAGCGAAGGGGATATCGCGAAAGAAGAAGCATTCGCAACCGGCAACCCAGCGATGACCCTCTCAGAGAGTAAGCAGAGAAGTGAATGGTTCACTATGACCACATACACCGGAATCGCTGCGCTTCTACCTGTCTGGATCATTATAATCACGTCGATTCCTTGGATTCGCAGAAACCACTACAATTTCTTCTACTACAACCACGTCCTCTTTGGTCTGGTCATCTTCATTGCAGGCAGCATCCACGCCAGCACCGACTTTTACCTCCTTCTGCCCGGTCTATTCCTGTGGTTTGCCGATTGGGCATGCCGGATATTTGCTGGAGAAGCAGGTGGCCTTCTGTCGCAGAAAAGTGCGACTCTGGAGAATGCAGGCAACGAGTGGCTCAGGATTACATTGCCCCCGCTGAGCACGAAGGATGGCTCTTACAATAGTGGCAACACCATGGAAGAGAAAGGCAGATCGAATTGTCAGCCACTTCTTTACTATTATGTCCAGGTACCGTCCATCAGCAAATTTCAGAACCACGCCTTTACCGCAGCGATTCCAAGTTCCATTCAGTCCGGTCCTGTTTTCCTATTACAACCAACAACTGGAAAATCTCAGAAAAGACTCAGCAAAGAATGGACCTGGAAGCTAGCTTCGCTTGTCTCCGATCCCTCGAGCATCAAGAAGATAGACATTCGAGTCGAGGGGCCCTACGGTGTCGGCGACAATGGCTTCGAAACAGCGTCTCATATTGTCTGCATTGTGGGAGGAACTGGCATCACCGGTGCTTGCAGTCTCGCGCGCTGGTGGCTGGAGAAACGCCCTGAGAATAGGTCATTTACTCTCGTCTGGACTGTGCGGCATAGAGAAGCTGCAACAATCACGGAATGGACAGATCTCGAGCAGAGTGCGGGCTCCATGCCGAACTTTACAACTATTACACATGTTAGTTCAGAGAGTGGAAGGGTGGACGCCAACGAATACCTCCAAAAGGCTCTTGTTCTCGGACAGAATTCAGTTGTATCTTCGAGCAATCGCGCATGGGTTTACAGCTCAGGGCCGGCCGGTCTGCTCGACTCTGTCGAGAGAGCGTGCGTTGAGGCCCAGAAGAGTATCCGTATTGCCAAAAACGGGGGAACCACAAATTCTTGGGCGGTCCAGAATCTCAGCTGGTATATGGCAAAGTGGGAGGTTTAATATCATTCGTCTCCCGTCTTTCCCTTCCACTAGGGGGTTTCCTTCTGTTGGATTCACAGGTCAAATGGGGAGATACTCGAGTATCGTGGGTTAGCAACGATCACCGTCAAAGTGGTGATATTGCTTGTTATATAGTTATTTAAAAGTAGAAGTAAAAGTTAGGCTAGGTGGTTAAGAAGGATATCTCCAGGCTAGGCTAAAGAATCTGTATAATCTTATTAGCTACCCCTAAAGTATGTTACATAGATACTATATGCCATACTTTACCTAAAGTGATCTAGATATTAACACTAGTAACTCTTTGTTTTATGCTAAAAAGCTAGATTACGTAAAAGAAATATATAAAAGCCCTTTTTTTTTAGCTAAAAGCTTAAAAAACGTAATAAAACCTAAGTTATAAAAAGTTATAATAAAAGATTTATCTTTCTATATTTTGTATTCTCTATATTCTATATATTCTTATTTATATCCTCTTTATTATATATATATAACCTATCTCTTTATTTTAATAATTATATAGTTACTATTAATAATGCTTTCTAAGGCTTAGTTAGGTAATAATTTAGTAAAGCTACTAGTAAAGTTATTATTACTATAAATCTATCTAACTTTATAAAGCTTTTATTACTTATATAACTAATAAAGTACTATAATGTTAATTATTAAGTACTTCTCCTAAGTAGTACCTAGCTTAATAAGGTACTTATATAGTAAGTATAAGTTAGTATAAGTAATTATAAAAATAGCTAGGTTACTAAGTCTTTATATAACTATTATAAAGGTTAATAAGATAGTATAGGCTATATTAATATTAGTAACTATACTATAGACTTCTAAAGTAAGTATGCTATAGGTTACTTATTTTAATTTTATTAATAAGAAGTAGATAATATTATTATTAATTATAAAGTTATTATTACTATTATTAACAGTCTTATTAGTAAGAATAATAATAAAGCTAAGTTATAATATAAGATTATAGTTATTAGTAAAAAAGCTATTAATAAAAATAAATAGCTTTATAGTTAGTTACTAAATTTAGTAAGATAAAAGTAAGACTATAATCTAGTAAATTTATTTACTACTATAGTTATTAGTTAAGGTTCTTAATAGCCTTAGTATTAGGCTTCTTATGTTAAGTAGTAGCTAATAAATTATAGTATACCTTAGGCTAGTAAATTAAGGTAATATATATCTTATAGGTATGTTACTAAATATAATCTTACTAGGCTATAGGTAAATCTTTATTAATAAGTTATAGCTTTTTTTTTTAGCCTTTTTACTATAAGATAATTAAAGTATTTTTTATTAAAGTTAGTAATATAATGCTACTATTAAAAATAAGTAGCTTATTAGCTAAGAGATACTGTTTTACCTTAGTAGTAAAAGCAGCCTTTACTAGTTCTTTATTTTCTTTTATAAAAAAAGGTATATTTATAAGGCTAATAATGTTATCTATCTATATACTAATAAGGCTAAAGTTTAGGTTATTAATAAATAATAATAAAAGATAAAGGTTATTTAATAAAGTAATTATCTTAAGATTTTCTTTATAGTAGTAGTTATATATTACTTACTAATAAGTACCTACCTTAGTAATACTATAAAGTAGTTTAATAACTTTTATAATTATATTTAATAAGTAGTTATTATAAATCTATATAAGTAACTATATATAAATAGTGTAATTTAACTATAAAGTTAACTAAACATAGACTTACATAATATTATAAAGCTAAAGCTAGTAGTTATTATATAAAAAAGATAAAGTAAGTATAAGTATTAGTTACTAGCTTACTTATTATATAATTAGTAACTATATAAAAATAGCTTTCTTTTTATTATTAGTATATCTCTAGATAACTAAATATAACTTCTTATAAGGCTTAGTAGTATTTTTACCTTTTACCTTATTAATAATATATAATTTAAAGATATAGCTATTATGCTTAGTAAGGTTAAAGGTAATAAATTTAAATACCCTATATATAATAAGGCTGTCTATCTTAGTCTTTATAAATAGCTTAAATAGTTTACTAAAGGTAACGTAGTTCACAAGTAAATAAATCACACAAGTAAGTAAATCACTTTTCTAGCACCCGTACGACAAAGTGTAAGAGAAATTAACCATAACGCCTTAATTTAATTCAAACTATTTAGAATCCTCTTCTTCAGAGGTAGATTCAACTTTCTGACATATGCAAGCATTATGTCCAGTCTCTCCGCAGATGCCACATCGTCGCGCGCGCGTTTCTGTCCTCCTCGCACAACCACTACTTTAACCTGTTTCTACCTGTAACTACTCTGTTACATTAATTTAAGACTTTATATCTTTTGCCTAATTGATTGTAAGTGTTCCACCTTTCTAAAGCTGTTTTTTTTTTGTATAGCGACGGCGGCTTATACGCTTATTTGCCTCTTGATACTTAGTCATTTGTGCCTGCATTAAAACCTGGTTATAGGCTACCACCATAATTCCTTTCTTCAGCTACTACATATACCTAATAATTAACGTTAGAGAGCTATTCTGATGTCATACAATGCAATTTGTAATAAAATCAGAATGTAAATCAAACTTAATTAGGTTGTTTAGCGTCTTTAGGACCCAAGCTGCTGGTAAGCCAGCAGAAGAACCTAGAGGTAATAGCGTACAAAGCTTTACATCTAGCTGTAAAATCACATATTCTAGATCATATAGGACAAGGCTAGTTACTCTAAAGCCTGCTTAAATGTTTAATGTTGTCATTACCTTATCATACGCCTTATAAAAGGCTGAGAGGAAGTCTTCCTTTGCAATATGCGTAATATGCACCTGCATAAAGACCTTGATTTCTTAGCCGTACGCCCGTTTTAAGGGACTAAAGCACCTAACATCAAGAGGCTGGAGCTTGTGCGATGAATGAGGGGGCATACAGAGCGTAATAATGTTCTGCTCTTTGCAGTATAGCTCAAAATCGACAGAATGGTGGCTTTTGTGGCCATTAAGGATAAGGAGGCGGTAAGCATCCTTCGTACGACTCCTTATATAGAAATCAAAGTGCTATACCCATTCTAGGCCTTTCTCATTTGTTATCTAACTATTTTCTGTAAGTATAATTACCCAGTCAGGTGAGAGGGGGCTATCGCACGTCCAGGAGTTAAGATAGACCTTACCTGCAAAGATAATGTACGGCAGGATAGAATAGCCGCATGACCTAATGCCCTAGATTACTATAACCTATTCCTAATTCCCTTGTTATGCTCCTCTTGGCTTACCACGTCGTTCAGAGGCTGTAACAACTATTTTAGAGGACATCTTACCTATCATAAACCCAGTCTCATTAAAGTTATAGATATCGGTATTGTCTATCCCGTACTTCGCAATTATGTTTCATACGAGAGAAAACCACGCGCGATACGCATCCAGATCTTCGCAGAGGACTCTCTGATAGTCAATTCTTTAATTAAAACGCGTCTAAAGCTCAGGTCGTCGTCATACAAAGTTTAAGGCCCAGTTTGTTCCAACGCGTCGCGCGCCGCAGTCGCAAAGCAGTCGATCGGCCATTTCTCAAACAGCACTAAGGCGTGGCAAAAATGCTTGCAAATCCAGGTCAATAATGTATTACATAATAGTCTCCTCTTTGTATAAGGTTAAATTCTGGCAGGGTGGTTAGATGTTACGTCTAGCAGGTTAGCTGTGTTTTTATCGCTAGAGGGTAGAGAATAACACATTATAGTAAGATACAGCCTTTCGTACGCTTAATTTTAGGTTTAATTTAAGCGCATTAAGCGCTAGAACTAAATCGCTTTTGTTTAAATGTTATACCATAGTTATAGGTAGAGAAAATTAAAGAGAAAGGTAGGTTATATAAAGTCTAAAAAAGTAATTTACTTACTTATGTAATTTATTTACTTATGAACTACGTTAGTTATTATGCCTTTATTATATAGCTACTTTATAAAGGCCTTATTAGACTTCTCTTTAGTAAAAATAAAAGTAAAAAAAAGAAAAAGTAATAGGTTATTAGGTATGTTAGTCTTTTATAAGAGTGTGTTAGTAATAAGGTTCTTATGTAGTTAGCTATAACGTACATAATAAGCAAGTAAAACAGACAAGCAAGTAAAACACTAAACCGCAATTATAACATATTAATACAACTGTGCACTTTTCTTTTATAACAAACTATAGCGCGTTAAAGTAATAAGTGTAACATTTAGCTTGCCCTCCAGGCTATTCTAAATAACTAAAAACTAAGCGCACAGGCAGCAGCTAAGATCTACTTAGTTAGTTATGTCACACTATCCTGTTAACTAAAGAGAACACAATTACGATGTAACACTATGCTAAACTTACGAAATTTAACGCTACTTAAAGAAGAAAAGCTAGTTAAGTATATTCTTAACCTAGATGCCTAATTATTTTCTCCCTAGATTAGTAGTGTTAAAGAAATAGCTAATTACCTGCTTACTAACCGTAGCATACAACTAGTTAGAAAGCGCTAGGCGTTAAACTTTGTTAAATAATAACTAGAGCTTTAGACGCGTTTTTTTTAAAAGTACGACTATAAGAGAGCCTAATGTAAAGATCTAGAGGCTATTTATGGCTAGTTTACCCTTATAAAAAACATAATTATAAAGTACAGTATTTAGGAGTCTAATATCTATAACTTTAATAAGACTAGCTTTATAATAGGCCAGATTGCATCCAGAATAGTTATAATAAGTGCTAAAAGGCAATTAAATACAAAAATAGTGCAGCCTAGTAACTAGGAATAGGTTACAGTCGTTTAAGCTATTAGTTTGTTAGAATATAGCGTCCTGCCATACATTATTATTACAGGCTAATATTACCTTTTAACCTAGTATACTAAAACAGATCTCTTATATAACTAGGTTATTATAATATCTAAAAATAGATAGATAACAAATAAGATAGGTCTAGATTAGGTTAAGCACTTTAATCGTTATTTAAAGCTACGTGCAAGAGGTCTTTATTACCTCCTTATTGTTAATAGGCATAAAAGCTACCACTCTACAGGTTTTAAGCTATATTGTTAGGAAAACAACATTGTTACACTCTGTATGCTAGCTTATTTATCTTATCTACTTTAGCCCTTAGATATAGGATGTTTTAGGCCTCTTAAGACTGTATACAGTTAACAAATTAAGGATAAGATGCAGCAAGGTGTAACCTACATTACAAAGGAGGACTTCTTTCTAGTGTTTCACAAGGCCTTTACATAAGCGCTTACAAAAAAGAACATCTAGGGAGGATTCAGAGGCTCCAGGCTTATCCCTCTGAGTGCAAAAAGTGTGTTATTAAAGCTGGACGTTAAGTTACATACTTTATCACCTACAGGATTACTTTTAATAACACTACTCCCTTAGGTTTCTAGGACACTAAACAACCTAATAGAAGTAGCTTCTTAGTTAATAATGATTAAGGATTAAATTGCCTGTTATCAGAATAGCTTTCTAATACCTATTAACACCGTAATTAACTATATTCTTAAAGAAACGTTAGAGGTTATGCATTAATATGCTTTAAAGAAGGCTGAGAACAGGGTCCTTTAGGAGAAAAACAGTAAGCTTAGCTAACGTTAGAGAACTAAGAAAACACGTCTCTAGTAAGAAGGAAGTCTTACTATAGCTAATGTAGAGAATATATAGTTACAGAGGGATGTAACAGCATAGGTTTAAGAGGAAACGCGTTAGAGTAGTAGTTATAAGCTAAGGACTAAATTAGGTTAACAGCAATGTAGTATCTACAGGAACATAGGATATAACGTGCAAACATATTAGTTTAATATAGAAACGCCTAAGAAAGAGGATTCTAAGTAACTTTAATTAATTTATTATTATTAATGTTAATGTCTTTTTAGTTTTATAATATAGTTACAGTTTAGTGTTTTACTTACTTATCTGTTTTACTTACTTATTATGTACGTTAGGTATAACGTAAGAATAAAGTAGTCTTAGTTATAATAAGGTTTCTATTACATAATAGCAAGAGGCAGAGGGTATCTTAGATAATAGGTTTCTAAGTACCCTATAGATACCTTTATAGATAAAGACTCTCTAAGAGATAAATAAAGAGATAGGCTTATAGAAGCAGTAATATAAGCCTATAGGGGTAGCTATAGTATTCTTATAAAGAGGTTAATATAAAGATAATAATAAGGGCTCTTTAGAGTAAAGATAGTATATAGTTAGATTATTATCTGCTTACTTACTTAAAGAGCGTAACGTGGCTAATAAGTAAGTTAATTAGATAAGCAAGTTAATTACCTAACCGTAATTATACCATCTTCCTGCTTTTAACACACGTCTATTAACCATAAAGAATGTTGTTATTAAACAAAGAAGCGCAATTAATTCTAGCGGTTTAAGCGATTAAAAACACTCTAAATCTTAGTATTTAAGCTATAGCACGGATCTATTCAGTACCCTTTACAACATTATGCAACCAACTTAATGAAAAACCTTTGCGACGCAACATCATGCCGAAATTACGGAATTTAACGCTGCTTAAAGAAGAGAAGCTAGTTAAGTACATTCTTAACCTAGATACCTAATCATTTCCTCCCTAGATCAGTAGTGTTAAAGAAATAGCTAATTACCTGCTTGCTAACTGTGGCGCGCGACTGGTTGAGAAGCGCTAGGCGTTAAACTTTATTAAACAATAACTACAGCTTTAGATGCGTTTTTTTTGTAAGTATAACTATAAGAGAGCCTAATGTAAAGATCTACAGGCTATTTACAGCTAGTTTACCTTTATAAAGAACATAATTATAAAGTACAGTATCTAAGAGTCTAATATCTATAACTTTAATAAGACTGGTTTTATAATAGGCTAGATTGCAGCTAGCATAGTTATAACAAGTGCTAAAAGGCAATTAAACACAAAAATAGTGCAGCCTGGTAATTAGGAATAGGTTATAGTTATCTAAGCTATAAGTTTATTAGGCTATAGTGTTCCACTATACATCATCGTTACAGGCCATTATTACCTCTTAACCTAGTATACTAAAACAGATCTCTTACACAACTAGGTTATCGCAACATCTAAAAACGGATAGATAACAAACAAGATAGGCCTAAATTAGGTTAAACACTTTAATCGTCATTTAAAGCTACATGCAAGAGGTCCTTATTACCTCCTTATCGTTAATAGGCATAAAAGCCACCACTCTGCAGGTTTCAAGCTATATTGTCAGGAAAACAACATTGTCCCACTCTGTATGCTAGCTTATTTATCTTATCTACTTCAGCCCTTAGATGTAGGATGCTTTAGGCCTCTTAAAACGGCATACGGTCGACAAATTAAGGATAAGATGCGGCAAGGTGTAACCCATATTACAAAGGAAGACTTCTTTCCAGCGTTTCGTAAGGCCTTTACACAAGCACTTACGGAAAAGAATATCCAGGGAGGTTTCAGAGGCTCCAGGCTTGTCCCTCTGAGTGCAGAAAGTGTATTATCAAAGCTGGACGTCAAGTTACACACTCCAACGCCTCCAGGATCACTTCTAATAACACCGCTCCCTTAGGTTTCTAGGACACCAAACAACCCAACAGAAGCAACTTCTTAGTCAACACTAATCAAGAATCAAATTACCTGTCATCAAAATAGCTCCCTAACACCTATTAATAACGACGTTAACTATATTCTTAAAGGAACACTAGGAATAATGCATAAGAATGCATTCCTAAGGGCAGAGAATAAAACTCTTTAAGAGGAAAACAGCACACTAAGCCAACGTCAGAGAGCTAAGAAAACGCGTCTCCAGCAAGGAGGAAGTCTTACTGTAGCTAATGCAGAGGATATACAGTCGCAGAGAGACGCAACAGCACAGGTTTATAAGGAAACGCGTCAGAGGAGTAGTCGTAAGCCAAGGACTGAATCAGGTTAACGACGGTGTGGCGTGTGCAGAAACACAGGACACAATGCGCAAACGTGTTAGTTTGATATAGAAACGACTAAGGAAGAGAATTCTTAGTAGCGTTAATTAATTTAGTGGTGTTAATATTAATGTCTTCTTAGGTTTGTAATATAGTTATAGTTAGGTAATTAACTTACTTGTTTAATTAACTTGCTTATTAGCTACGTTATATAGATATAAAGATATCTAGGTCTTTATATAGACCTATCTAGTTTACTAAAATATTCCAGACTGCGTAAGCTATTGCGTAACTACTTAGAAATTAACCTAACCTATTAATAAGCAGATAAACATAACCTGTAATAAGTAACCTAATTATATAACAGACTTAAGGCTTAAAACTAATCTTGCCTTTAAGGTTATCTTCTAGATCCTTCTAGTGCTTACGTAATTAGGTGCTTACGTAATTACTATATATAATAATTTACTAGTTTAGTAGATTATAATAGTATATAGGTTACTTACGTAATTTGCTATAATAGCGGAAATACTAAGTAATAAAGGTATAAAGAGATAGTAAATACCTCTACCTTTAACAGTTTCTTAAGGTAGTTATAATAATAATAGTATCTTCTATATAACTATTATCTTTATTAGCATTATTAGTAACGTCTTTATTAAAGGCTACATTAGTAAGATAGATATTATTAAAGTCTACATAATAAAGCTTAATAATAGTTAATTAAAAGTTATATAGTTTGTTAATATTAATAGTATAATTCTTACTATTAGTAATAAGTAGGTAATAAAGGCTAGTCTATCCTTCTTTTTTATACTAAATATAAACTTATAATCTAATTATAAGTAACTTTAGTATAGTTATATTTAGGCTATTACATACTACTAAGGCCTTATTAACTTACTATATAGTAAAGTGCTTATATAATTTATTACTTACCTTATGTATAATAGTAGTATATTTAATAATATTAAGAGATAAAGTAAAATTATTAGTTATATATAGGTATATACTAAAGATAAGAAAGGTAGAGATAATACTATTAAGGCTAGTAGTATTATTAATTACCTTAACTACACTTTATAGTACTAACTCTTATATAGTTAATAGGTATTTTTTATAAATAATATTATAGGCTTATTATAAAGCTACATAGTATCTCTTAACTTTTCTAATACTATAATATACCTTAATAAAGATAATTTTAACTTTAATAAATATTATGTAGGCTTTTTAGTAAAAGTTAGCTACTATAAAGTTTTAGCCTACGTTAGTAATAATTTAGTTAGGTAGTCTTTAGTATACATTAATTTAGTAAAGTTAAAAAGCTTTTTATATAGTCTTTATAAAGATATCTTTAAAAAAGCAGGCTATATTAAAGAAAGTTATAAAGTTAATAACGTAAAAGGCTAGCTAGTTACTATTAAGGTATATAACGTTAATAATAACTTTATAGTTAAAAAAGTAATTATTATAAAGAGTAAACTTAAACCTACTAGGTAACTTACTATATATTTAGTATTAGTAGTAATACTTTATTAATTACTTAATTATAGTAGTTTTAACGTTATAACTAGCTTTATAAAAAAGCTTATAAAGTTATTAAATAGATAGGTAGCTAAAGTAATAGTAAAGTCTATATAACTTTACATTAGTAAGATAGTTTTAGGTAAGGCTCTATTTAGACAGGCTAAGTAGTAGCTATAGATAGCCTTATTTATAAATAATAAGCATAATAACATTACCTTATTATAAGGTATTAGTAAGATTATTAAAGTAAATCTATAGACAGTCTATATTAGTAAGGTAAAATAAAAATAAAGTATTAATAAGGATAACATAAAAGTTAATAAGCCTAAAAAAGGTTAAAACTATAATAATGCTACTTAAAGGCAGAAGATTACCTTTACTAAAGTAAATATTTACCTTTTCTGCCTATAAAGTGTTAATTTTTACTAAGGGATAGGTTTATTAAAAGGTAATAACTTAGAGGTATCTAGTAGTAGAAAAACTAGCTACTTTTATATTTAGTAGTATCCCTTAGAAGACTTTTGCTAAGTAGTAGTTAAGTATAAAGATAGCTACGTTTTTTTTAGTAGCCTAGTTCTTAAGATCTACCTTAGTTAAGTAATAGAAGACAGATTAGTTAGCTAGCTATAACAAAAGAGCCTTACTACTAAAGTTACTCTTATTAAAAAAGGCTATACTAATAAAGAAGGTATTACTATTGTTAGCACCCTTATTATTATTATTAGTAAATGCTAGGGTTATCTAGAGATACTAGTAGATATCTTTATCTTTATTACTGTTATTAAGAGACTTAAATTCTTTATATTTAGTAAGAAAGTTGCTGTATTAGAAAGAGGTAGGGTTATACGTTTTCTTTTAGTATTTTTCTTTTCTATTTATATCTTATAAACCTAATTAGGTTATTAATAAGCAGTAGCCTTTATAAAAAGAGGACTAACTATTAGACTAGAGAGAGAGAGAATAAGTATGTATAAACAGTATTAATATAGAAAAACTATTAAACTTTATAAATAGATTTAGAGCAAAATATAAGATCTTTAGATACATACTTATAAGACTATTAATAAGTAAATAAGTAACATTATTTTATTATTTTAGACCTAATTAGACCTTATGTATCTAGATACGTAAGCCTAGAATTAAATAGAAGAAGTTCTTTTATATAGAAAATAACACCTAGAGATTTAATATATATAACTACTACTTAGTAATAATGGTAACAAAAGGCAAGCTGCTGTGCTTATAAGAATACTTCTTATAACTTTCCTAGCCCTAATTAGGCTAGAAACTATTATAAGAAGTAATCCTTATGTTACAAAAGCCTTAGTTAGTTACCTTTAGTTTTAGGTTACTTTAGGTATACTAGTAATAATATAAAGTTTAGCTTATAGTGTAGTTTATATATTAACCTATCTACTTCTCTAGCCTTCTTAGTTTCTACCTAGTTTTAGTATCTTATTAATAAGGCATCTTAGATATACTTATTACTTTTAAATTAATTATATACCTAATATCTCTTATTTATTAAGTACTTTGTTAACTAGTAGCCTAGTTTTTTATAAACGTAGTAATAGTAATTAGACTTATAATTAGATAGACTTTAGTTAAAGGGTTAGTTAGTAATTAGGCTGTAAATATAGCTATAGTTACTATAGTTATTACTATACTAGTTATTATGCCTATAGCTATAATAAGTATAGTTAACCTAGTATTAGTTAGATAATTTAGTATTAGTAAGATACTAGTAGTCTTTATTTATAGTTATAGTAGTACTAACAGTAGACTGTAGTTAGTTATAGACTCTCTCTAATGTATTAGTAAGGTTATATAGGCATAAAGTATACTTTAGTACCTTAGAGTAAGTATTAATAAGCTAGTCTTATAAGACTTTATTAAATTAATATATTATAAAAAGTACTTATTAAATAACTATAAGCTTTTTAATAAAGGCCTTAAAGACCTATACTTTAGTTTTATTAGAATTATTCTAGGTAATTTAGTTAAATATAGTACTATGCTACTAAGAAAGATAGTTTTATTAGCTTTATTTATTCTTAAATTAATTTCTAATTTATTAGACTATTAAAAAGAAATTACATAAGCCTTTACTATAGATTTATTAAAGGTAGAAGTTAGAAGCCTTACCTTTAAGTATAGTTAAAAAGGCGTAACCTAGCTAATATTTCTTAATATTAATTTTCTTATAATTATTATAGAAGTTAGTTAGCTTAATATTAAGTACGTTATATATCTTACTACTATACTTATGTTTATTAAGAATTAGCTTAATAAGGTTAGATAATTACCTAGAAGTAGGCTTAGGGTTAGCTATAGTAGTAGTAAGGTTACTAACTAGTAGCTTTTAATCTAAAGATAGAAACCTTATAATAAAAGCTTAAAGAAAAAAAAGCCCTTACTTACTAAAAAGGCCTTATAGGCTAATATAGAATCTTATTAAAAGTTATTAAGGTAATTATTTTACTACTATAGGCTTCTATAGTAATAGTAGTACTAGTATAGTAAGTTAAGATTAGCTAGCTAGAGGTAGTAGTATAAGGTATAAAATATAAAGAGTAGGTATAGCTTAGTAAGATATAAAGTAAATAGATAAAGCTAGTAACTATTAAGAGGTTAGCTTTTATTAAGCTAGCTATTATTATTATTACTATAGAGAAAAAGGATTAGTAAACTGCTTAGATACTAGCTCTTTAGTAAGAAGCTTATTTATTTCTTTATTAGCCTATTTTTTATTTTTTATTTATTAGTACTACTACTTCTACTTTATAACTACTTATTATTATAAACTAACGTACTATTATTAGATCTTCTTAAGGATATATAGATATTTATTTAGTAATTAGTTAAAGTAAGAAAAATAAAGGTATACTTTTTTAACCTTTTTATTTATTTATAAATAAAAGGTGTTATTATCTAGAACTTTTACTAGTCTTAAGGCTACTTTATTCTTAGTCTTAAGAATATAAATACTATTAATAAGGAGGTAGTTATAAAGCAGGCTAAGTACTTTTATTCTAGCTATATTAAAAAATTCTGTATCTTAACTATTAAAGTTACATTAGAAGGTAGTAAGTAAGCTATAACTAAATAGCTATTTCTAAGACTAAATAGTAATAAAGTAAGTAATATATATATATACCTTTTTATTATTATATTTACTAAAAAGAATCTTATTATTACTTCTCTATATTATTAAGTTAATAAGTTAACTAAAGCTATAGAAGATTAGTAAATTCTATAATATTTATAACTTTATTATAATAGTAAATAAATAAAGTTAAAAAAGAAAGGCTAATAAAGATAAGTAACTATAAAAATAGTAAAATCCTAAGAGTAAATATAAGCCTATAGCCTTACTATAGCTTTTATATTACTTATTAGTCTAACGACCTCTTAAATATATACGTTTCTTTTAGATTTATAAATTAAAAGGTATATATATTTATTAAAAAGATTACTACTTATTAGTAAGGTAGCTTTACTATAAGTAGAAAGAATAGTAAAAAGTAAAAGTTATTTTCTAGAGAAAAAATAAAAGTAGGTTAATAATATTATAAATATTATATAAAAGTATAAAAGGTAGAAAAGTAAGAAAAGTAAAGTTAGAAAGAGCAAAAGGTATATATTTTTATATACTTTTGTAAATCTTTATAAATCTTTTAGTAAAGTAAGTAAAAGTAAGAAAATTTATTATAAATAATAAATTTAATAAAGTTAAAAGTAAAAAAGGTAATAGGTTATTATAATAAGCAGCAGACTTTTTTAATAATACTTAGTATATAAAAAGGTCTTTAGCTATAAGATTAATTAATAATAGCGTAATAGACGTCTTTATTAATAGTAATATAGTTATTATAAAAGAAAGGTTAACAGTATTATAAGTTATAAAAGGCTAGCAATTTTATAGTTAGTACTAAAGAGATCCTATAGTAAGGTGTTATAACAGTCTCTTTTAGTAATATCTTACTAATCTATAGTATATTACAGTAGTAGTTACTATAAGGTTAACTACTAATTAGTATTAGATTTATAGGTTAAATAAAGAGATACTTAAGTATTATAGGTTAGTAATAATTACTATTAAAGTGGTAATATTGCTTATTATGTAGTTATTTAAAAGTAGAAGTAAAAGTTAGGCTAGGTAGTTAAGAAGGATATCTCCAGGCTGGGCTAGAGAATCCGTGTGATCTCATTAGCCACCCCCAAAGTACGTCACGTGGATACCACGTGCCGTACTTCACCCAAAGTGATCCAGATATCAACACCTTCCTTTTTTTCTTTTGTATCTGGTAAATGTTTTTTCTTGTACCCGAAGGCTGTGCATGGGTTGGTGTCCATTTCGTCTTGCATCTATGACGTTTGCAATGTCCAGGCATATAGATGGCACTTGTCACAAGAAGCGCATGAATTCGTGGCTAATGGGCCCAGACTCATTATGTGCTATATCGCGTGGTACTTATCGGCAAACTATTGGAATGGGGCAGGGTATCCTGCACCCTTAGGGTGGCATTTCTTTAAGTTTTTCATGGTCTATTAGATAAGCGTAGTCTGATCAGGACTATAGATAGCTGGATAGTTGGCCTGATCAGACGTCAGACATGAGGAGGAGGCACAACGAACAACCATCCATCATCAATAAGGAAGACAGCTTTTCAGACTCAAGATTCTTTTGCTCTTTGACCTCAGTTGTCCTTTCTACAGTCGATCGTGATAGATACAGGAGATTGGGAGCTCCTTGCCTAACTCTGCCACTATCTAGAGAGTCTTCTTGACGGGATTTCTGACTTAGATTAGCCCTGATAAGCAAGCGATGCACAGGGTGACCGAAGGTCAGTGCAGATCCACTCACCATGCAGGAAGAAGCAAGCATATCAACTGACAAACTGGTCCTTGGCCTAAAAAAGTTGAGGCTGGAGCACAGATAATCTATTGCAAATGTTGAGTGAGACAGGTTCCAAAGTTAACAAATGTCGAGGTCAAACTCACTGTCACCGGGCACCGATATATCCTGCGTCCACTTTGAACTCCGATCTGTATCCAATACGACGAAGTCAATGTATCAGGCAGGCCGTTTTTAGTTAAGCCTAGCTGCCGGTTAAGGTTTGTCCTATTTCGTTTCGTTTTCACCATCAATGGCCACCGTCCTCCACCTTCCTATTCCAGATTTCTGACAAAAGGACTAAGGCAGCGCCTGAAAAACAGCGGAATCCTTGTCCCAAACAAACCTAATCTGATCACTATTGACATCAAGAGGACCCAAGCACTCTCGCTGTCAGGGTGTTTGCCAAACACAAGAGTGAAACCAATACAGGACAGGCCTATGTTGTGTGATGCGTATGCAATCCTCGCAAGCAAACCGTCCGTCGTAATAACCTATGAGGTACACTGTGCATTGTCAGAAAAGGGAAGATCTTCCAAAAGACTCTCCAGCAGGTTGAAAGAATCACCGTCCAGACAGTATCAGCGTAGTGGTGAAAGCTAGCATTTGAGGCATGGAGGTCTTATCAAACCCAGCACTCGTTCGTACCTTTGTCGGAATGCTGAGAACACAATTCATTAAAATGCTTTTGTTCTTGAAAACTTCCGTCTCAAAGATCTTGCTTTCGCCTTTCTGGCCACTGAGTGCCCGAGCCGGTAAGTAAATCTCACTGCTGGAGTCACCTGCCATTCGACTTCTTGCTGAGTAATTTTTTGAATCTGTAAAAACAGCCAGAAGCTGTCGCTATTGCTACCCGCAGTGATATTTACACAGACTTTGCACGCTACAGCTTCAAAGGAGGTGCTGAGGCAAAGAGGGAGTCAGGCCGCAGAACGTAGGAGGTATTGCCAGCGAGTTTGCTTCCTACAGCTTTAAAAGAGATGTTGGACAGCGACTGACAGGCTTGTAGAAAGTTAGGGGGTCAATGAGATTTATTGATGAGTATGCTGGAAGAAAGACAATGGACGTATCCGTCTATCTATATGATGAATGGACGATCCCCTATACTGGCATTTCTCTCGCAGACTCGATCATGCTTATGTAAGACCATAACGTCTATGCTGCATAATGTGGCTATTGCTGTCACGAATATGCTGGGTTAGGCCTAGATACTGGGGAAATGCCGTGTCCATCACTGCTGACGGGGTTGTCTCCCTTGAAAGGAACACGTCTACTACAACCCACTAAGCTTCTCACGGGAGACACTGGGCTGTGCTCAGAAGGGCTAGGGGTAGGATGCTACTCGCCCAAACACGCAGAAATCTGCTAGCCCGACCAAAAATACCCCAAGTGACACCATGCCGTTGGGTGAAAGGGAGATACCAGTATCAAGCAGCAAAAGTGATGAATAACCGTGAATAATCCATATATGGTTAGATTTACATTGTAGTGGCCGCCTTACACGCGGGCAGCGTTTGGATGGATCCCCACTGATACGCGGAACTCCCTCCATCGCCAATATCACACAGTCCTTCCGCATAAGTATTCAATTGCTATCACCTTGCTAACTATACAAATATAAGCGACAAATAGCAGGAATTGACAGTCAAACTAAAAGAATTCGACATTTATTTAAAGCTACTACACAGCTTTATTGCAATTCGCGTCGAACATGTGTCTCCGTCACTTCCCTCACACATTTACCTCTTCTGTTCCAACTGCCTCTGTACCTCTCCATTGCACGATGTTCTCAGCTCTGGTAACCAAAGACGATTCCGGATTCAAACTTTATCACTATGAACCATCTTTTGCTGCTGCAATTCTTTTTGCTGCAGTTTTTGTTACGCTCTCAGCACGTCACTTGCAGCTGTTGGTAAAGACGCGGACTTGGTGTTTCATTCCCTTCTTTGTGGGCTGCCTCTGTAAGTTCTGAGGGCGAACTTTCAGATCTTTCCAAATCGCCACTAATAATACATGTGGCCTAAGTTGAAACTTTGGGATATGCCTCGCGAGGCTACTCGGCCAAACAGACCCCAGATTGGGATCTGATGCCATATGTCGCACAGAGCATGCTCATCCTCCTGGGACCAGCTTTCTACACTGCTTCAATCTACATGGTGCTCGGCCGTCTGCTTCGGATCCTCGAGGCGGAAAAATACTCTTTGATCAAGGTGAAATGGCTCACAAAGTTCTTTCTCATGGGAGATGTTCTTTCTATCTTTGGCCAAGGCGGAGGTAAACAGGCCCACATTTCTTTTCCCCTGTCTCCTCATACCATCATGGACGTACTTCTCTGTACAAATTGTGCAACCATTTGCTATAGACTGTGAAAGAAAGCTAACTGAATTTTCGGAGGTGGCGGTATGCTTGCAACTGCAAAGTCTGAATCATCCCAGAATCTTGGCAACACTGTCATTCTTCTTGGCCTTGGTATCCAAGTTGTCTTTTTCGGCTTCTTCATGATCGTCACCACTGTCTTCCATTTTCGCATCACGATGAATCCAACGACAAAATCGATTTACACCAACATGCCTTGGCAGAGGTTCATATGGGTGCTCTACTTCTCAAGTTTTCTTATCATGGTTCGCTCTGTCTTCCGCATGATAGAGTATGCCCAGGGACAGGATGGCAGCTTGATTCAAAAGGAGGTCTACGTTTACGTGCTGGATGCTCTCCTGATGGCTTTTGTTTCGGTAGTGTTTTCCGTTTATCAACCGAGCGACGTTCTTAAGGAGCACAAGATTTTGGCGGACGAGGAGGCTCTGCGGACGGCAGGGTTCGACAATTTATCTCTACATGTTTACGATCAGAGAAGACAGGTTTGAAATCTTGGCAGATATATGAGAATTCTCGGGCAAGAACATCGTAGTTCATGCCTTCATGGTGCTTCTCCAGAAACAGTGGCAGATGGTGTCGTGCATTAGAAACAGGCATATCTAAATGCGCGTTAACAACTAGGCTCTTTGACTGAAACTCTCATAGATTTTGATTAACAAAGACAACCACAACACCAACATCGTCTTTGGTATTGAATTCACCTCTGTTTGATGTTCGATCCAATTCACCAAACGAGTACGTCGTAGATTTTGCGCATGTCTTTCTTGAGTTAAAAAGCAACTCCCGACCTATTCACATAAGAGCGACTGCGTTGCACTTCACTTTCACATTGTCCCACAACCCAGAGTCTCCAGTTTATGTGGCTTGTAGTTAAAGCTAGAGTTTGACTGGCATCTGCGAATCGAGTCGACAGAAATTGATAATAGTGGATGAACCGCAAAGAGCATTTGGAACTAAACTAGATCCTAATCTATTGAGATTGACAATCAAGAATACAGACTTGCTAGGATCGCAGACTTCTTACGTCAACGGCCTGTCAAGCAGAATTGTCAACCCACTAAGCGGAGCAGTGTTCCATTCATACGCAGGCGCAATGCCACACTCAGATCCAGCACTAACCTCTCACGATCTAAAATATAATACGCGTTAAGTGTTTTAGGGGGAAACCATGGAAAAATGGCGCTGTCTATTCTTCATGCAAGTTACGGCAGCTGCGGAAATTTGCTGTGGTGGGTGAACACCCTGGCTGGTACCTTGGTTGATTATCGGCTCCTCCACTATCCGCATCCGTGTATCAGGCCAAGTCAGGCAACCACGAGTGGCGCAGGCCAAATTTGGTTCTACATGTTCTTCTTCATCTTTGGGACAAAGTACACTGGATGGAAGAAGGTTATATAATACGTTGCGGTCCTCTTCCGTCCTCATGGAAACCCAGTCTATACCAAGATATTGAAACGCAAATCCAACACTATGCTCGCAAGATTCTCGATTGCGGCCTCACTTCTATTCGGCCACGTCTCGGCAGAGGTGGCCTGTAAAGCTACCCCTTTCGATGCAACCTGGCCCAGCACTGAGGATTGGAACGCTTTCAACCAATCCTTAGGTGGTGCTTTGCTCAAGACTCAGCCTGTTGCATCTTCTTGCTACGAAGACAACCCTTTTTCATCGACCTTGTCCTGTGACGAGGTGGATAAGAACTGGTCTTCTTCGACTTTCCACGCGCGCTTTCCCGAGTCAATCGACTATCCATACTGGGCCAACAGCTCCTGTGTTCCGCCCAGCGACTACGGTTACAAAAACCAAGGATGCGAGCTTGGAGGTTTACCTGAGTTCATTGTCAATGCCACAACCGAGCGGCAGGTGGCAATAGCCATGAAATGGGCCGGCACACGCAACATTCGCGTTATTGCAAAAGGGACTGGGCATGATTTGAATGGCAGGTAAGTAGACATAGCTCGGAACATTCCAGCATATTCAGTCACCCCGCTAACTCACGAGCAGATCTAGCGGCGCGTACTCGCTATCAATCTGGACGCACCAGTTTCAAGCAATCAAGTTGGATGCTAAGTGGCCACGTCCATTGGGCAACAAGACCGAAAACGTAGCGATTCTTGGAAGCGGAATTAATTGGGGCAGTGTACTTAAGGCTGCTTCCACAGTTGGGCGAACCCTAGTCAGCGGCCAGGTCAGCACAGTCGGTCTTGGTGGTTTCATTGGAGGTGGCGGCCACGGCCCCCTTTCGAGCCATTACGGTTTGGCTGCCGACCAGGTGCTCCAAGCCACGATCGTCACACCGTGCGGAGATATCCTCGTGGCCAACGAGGCGCGAAACCAAGATTTACTGTGGGCGATTCGAGGCGGTGGGCCGGGTTCGTATGGCGTTGTTACGGAATACGTTCTGCGCACACATCCTATTCCTCAGAACGTTGTCCAAGCCACTCTCTCCATGTCCATGGCTGAAAATAGCACAGAAGCAGCAATGTCTGCATCTTGGAGTGCCATGGCTACACTTTCGAGGTCTCTTCCGGATCTCATGGATGCTGGTATAGCAGGATTCGGCAACGCAGTGACAACGAAAGCTTCCAAGCTGTCCCCTGGTGCCACCAGTCAAGGCATAGAGGCATCATTCACTCTCTTCGGCTATAACACAACAGCGGATGCCTTCGTTTCCGCTCTAGAACCCGTAAGAAGTAGGATGATTGAGTCCGGCACGAACTGCACATTGTCGGTAGTCATCTCGAAGCCAATTGTTTTCCCAACCTATCTATCCTTCTTTGACGATCTCAACAAGTCTCCGGAACCAGTGGGACAGATCAGTCTGATTTCGAGTCGTCTGCTTGGTCGTAAAGAATTGACAGAGATTCCATTGGAAGAACTTCAATCCCACCTACAGAACATCTCAAAGTCACAAATTGAAGGAAACCCATCTTCCTTGATCTTTGGCTTGCAAGGAGGTTTGGGGCCAGCACAAGTTCAACCAGACATGCGCGGCGCAGTTAACCCTGCTTGGCGGAGTGCCTACATCCATCTCATCAGTGCTGGAGCTTTCATCAACACCACAGACTCTGCCCCTCAAAATGCATTGGCTTCTGCTGCCGCTTGGACTGAGAACAACAAGGAAACCGTGTGGCGTCAGTGGGCCCCCGGATCCGGCTCGTACATCAACGAAGCCAACCCTTTCAACAGCAACTTTCAAGAAGATTTCTACGGGGGGAACTACGATCGCTTGCTCCAAGTAAAGGAGAAGTATGATCCTTTCGCGAGCATGCATGTTCTCTCCGGCGTTGGAAGTCATCTGTGGGAATACGACCTGAACACTGGCAAGCTGTGCCGACACTGATTGGGATTTGGATGCACAATGCTGTTTTCTTGCCCAGGTTTGCAAAGTCTTGCCAGAGAATCAAAGTGCTCATGAAATTGTTGTACAATGACTCGGTTATGCGTCATCCTTTATGGAAAAGGCTTGGAGAGGCCTCTGGTTGAGTGTAATTGTTTTTGTTCTTCGAGACTTGGGTGGTGTGGTGTACGTTAATAAAAAGGGGGGCCTTGTAGATGTAACCAGTACGGAGGGAGTCTGTAGATCTGTATTTTAGGACTTCATCGGAACCTTTTCAACTGGACTTGTTCCAACACATTTTGAAAAAATGTACATCAGGGCATGAAACCAACGGATGTGTAACAGCGATGAGTATTTAACCTTCTGAAAGAATTTGCAATGGCCAAGCTAAAGCATTTTGCCAGAAAGAACCAACTGTTTTGGTTACAAGATGAATTAAGAATGAACCCGAATGGCCAAACACCCAGTATTGTCGATATTGATGTAAGGTGGCCGCATAGAACGCTAAAACTACAAGAGCTTCCGGTCTATGCTGATGCAAGGCTTCAATATACTCGTCTGGGATGACCAACGGCCATGCCATGACCGCGTGAGTACCGACATCAAGTCTGGATGGCTCTTGTTTTGTTATGTCCAACACCCATTGAATCCGGCTGAGTGCCGAGAGGCAAGCTTTAGTAGCGATAGACGAGGTCGAGGATGATTCAAGAAATTCTCTTAGTTGCTTCGTCTCCTCTCCTGGGGTTTGGGAGTCCGTTTGTTCAGACAAGACTGCGATGTACATGAGAGGTTTCAGGTCGGATTGCATAATACGTTGCCAGTAGTTTGCGATGATGGCCCGTACCCCCCGATGGAGACGCAAGTAATTGACAAAATCATCAATGAACTCCGAAAGTGTGTCCTGGCGCTGCTGAAGTGTTTCATAGAGAACGTGGATGCCCAGCAGTGAGGCGAAAATAAAAGTCGGCATGTATGTGCTTTCGGATATGTGGCCTTTGGCCTGGTTGAATAATCCCAGTGCGCGTGTTTGCAGTTCAGTGGCTTGGTGCCGGAATGATGACGCCTGCGCTACGTCTTGGGTGGAAAGATGAAGCGCGGAGAGCGCAAGAAGTTGGTCCAGAAGGTATGGCGCTGTATGGGCGTGTTCCACAGCAGCATCAATCATAGGCTGCACTCTCCCTTGAAGAGCCATGTACTCCGACATGTTCGACTCGGCATAGTGAAGGAAGGCCATGTGGGTCGCCGTAAAGGTCGGTCCAGGACACAACAGGCCTTCCGCTGTGTCTCTGGGGACAACCAACACGTGGTCACTGGCGACGTTACCAGGAGTAGATGTGTAGACTGTGCTTGGGTACAAGCTGCTAGAATTAGAGCCTGGCGTGAGATACGAGCATAATCGCTCGCCCATAATACAGTTCCGGCATTCTGGTCGGGTTTCATCGCATTTGATATGTCGTTTTTTGCATCCGCTGCAACCGTTTCTTGACTTTCGGTGGGATCGTCGGCCAGAAAGCTGCTCTCGTTGCTGTTTCGACATCGGTTGACGGGATTGGGGTAAGGTGAAAGAAATTTCAAAGCGAGCGATACACGAATACGTGTGTTAGTCCATAGGACTCGAGGAAACGAAGCAACACGCGGAAACGTAGTTGAGGGGGTCTAGCCGCAATTAATATCCAATGTCCGGCGTGATAACTGAGTCATGGGTACGTTAGCGTTTTGTCCTGTTCACTGTGGCTGAGCTAGGTTTAACGCGTTTCTAGTTTCGCCTTACACGCGTATTCCTTCCGACTTTAGTCCGATAGCTTGTGGTTCCACTAAGACCGGGAAGGCACTCAGTGTACATCAAGCAGAATCTTTGTGGACCATCCGGAAGATAATTGAGACTATTTGGGGACATATGCTAATAATTATAAAGGTAAAGCATTTTCTACTCCCTGCCATTCAAGATAAGTGAGGCGGTTTCTCTAACTCCAAATCTTTTGGGCCAACATAGCTCACGACATGGTCAACTTTTGGCTGCAAATCTCCCAACTGCTACTCCTTTGGTTGAATGTTGTCATGATTGTGATACAGCTTTTGTTCCAGCTGTGTTGCAGTTTTTCTTTTGAACTTTCAGTAACTTCACATTTTTTGAAGCAGAAAAAATGTGTTTCGTGAAGCGAAGCTATGGCTATGCTCTGCCTACGCCCGCTCTTACGTAGAAGTGGTGCAAAGGATCCTAGGCCAGTGATGGATTTTTAACATTCCACGAAATGACCGTGATACCTTTCGGATCGCGTCTCAAGTAACCGAAGTCGAATGCCAATTGCACTATCGCACAGTCGAGCAGAAGTAGGAGCAGACGAATAACTACTTTCCAATGACTTTGTGACTATTCAAGAAGCTGGCAAGGGCAATCCCCAGCGGCTTTTGAATGACCTGTAGATCAAGACCTCGTTGCAATTTTCAAGTCAGTCAGTTTTGGTTACTTTTGCTTACCGCCTTTGAAAATCGATGGGAGATTTGGGTTTTCGTTTGTTCGTTTTTGTCCGGAAGTGTATGCCGACAATTTATACTAAACACCGCCGCCGTCGGCATCCGAGAAAGCCATGCGGTCCGATGGTCTCCACCCACCCCTCACAGATAGGTGGATCGCTAACGGCTTCCGCGGCCGGGAGACCGCTTGACCCCACCGTCTCGGATCTCGGGAGTGTAAGTTCAAGTTCAAAACGACCAATCCAGTAGGCAGCGATGGTTCGGTTTCTATTGATCTTTGATTCGTGGAACTTTGTCAACATAATATGCACCATGCTATAATCCGAAGAAAATCCGTCGCCGCGTAACCCCTCCAGTCGGTCTCATTCCAATGCAGCATGCCCTTCGTAGCTCCAACCAATGGTGGGTCGTTTAAAGTAAGTTTTGAAGTTTTTAGAGCTTATTTTCGTGCATACAAGCCTCAGTAAAGTTAAATAATGGAAAAGCAAGTGATATGAGATACCGGTAGTAGTTTAAATGCCGCTACCCCCTCCCCGCACTGTCGGCTTCACGGTTCACAATAGGCACAGTGATCCCGGTTCATTGTTACTAAATGTGACGAAGTGTCTGCCTACCAACTTTTCAGGAAATTTCAATCAAGCGTCGTAAATCTACTTACCACACGTCAGTCTGCGGCTTCAGAGAAAACGTGTCCTCGGTTACAAATCAAACCTAGAACATGGCCTCAAGGGCTGATAAATCGGACTCAGTCCAAGCTTTTTTGCGAGCCGCCAACGAAACCGTAGAGGGCATTGAAAATGAAAACGACAGATCAAGGGTTCTTTTCAAGCTATATGAGCTCGTTAATAGAGTCGAGTCACCATGGGAAACCTTTATAAGGTTGTACCTGAGTCAAGTAGGTCATCTGCCAAGCGGTGCGAGATTTAAATCAGCGTTACTAAGCCAAGTGGAATAGCCTGCCACATCAGCTGCAATGAAAGTACTCACAGACTTGCGGCTCTTCGAGCGCTGGCGAGAGAATGGAAACTCACCTCTGACCAGTTTCGAACTCGCAGGCCTCACTGATGGCTGCGATCCAGCTCTTCTTCGTGGGTCAACTAATTCTGGCGAAAGAGTCTCGTATCTGATCTTAATAGATCGTCTCCTCCGCCTCCTAGCGGCAAATCATCTACTTGAGATGACCTCCGATGGCAAATACAAGCCAACCAGGTTTTGCGTAAAGCTTGCTGAGCCAGACTTCAGTACCACAGCTCGGTTCTAGTAAGCTTATTTGATCGCGTTCCTCTTTGCATCTTGTCGCTAAGCTTGCAGTTTCGAGTACTTCACCCCCATGTGCAGCCACATGCCAGAGTTTCTAGCCAAAACCGGCTACAAGAATCCCAAAAACAATAGAAACACCATCTTCGACTCGGCATTCAACTGGGAAGGCGGAGCTTTCAAGTACTGGAAGGAACATTCAGCCCAGGGAGAAGCCTTCAATATCGTACAAAAGGTTTCAACGTCTAGCCAGACTAGGTGGACATCGATCTATCCCAGCCACATGCTTCTCGAGGGTGACCCGCAGCTTCCCCTTCTTGTCGATGTGGGTGGAAGCGTCGGGCAGGATGTTCAATGCTTCTTCGAGAAACACCCCGAGACCGCTTCTAGATTGTACCTTGAGGATATCCCCTCGGTAATCGCAGACGAGAATTCTACTGTTGTCAAGGGCATCAACAAGGTCCCATACGATTTCTTCACTCCTCAGCCGATCAAGCGTAAGTGAACCCCCTCTCCTCATTCTATCTTACCACGAAACCAACAGAGGTCAAGATGCGCGCGCCTACTATATGCACCACGTCCTCCACGACTGGCCTGACAGACAGGCTCGCAAGATCCTTGAGATGCAAAAAGCTGCCATGAAGCCCGGCTACAGTAAACTCTTGATCCACGACCAAGTTATGAATGACGACGGGCCAGTTCACCCGCACGCGGCTGGCCTAGACATAGGAATGATGCTTTTTGGTTCTGCACAAGAGCGTACGGAGAAAGAATGGGAGTCGCTTATAACTTCAGCCGGTCTCAAAATTGTCAAGATCTGGAGGATTCCGTCCGCGCCTCAGGGCATAATTGAAGCTGAGTTAGCTTCAGAGAAGTCTAAGCTTTAGCGTATCATGGACCGCCTGTTTGATGCTAGTGTGCTTTTTATAGCGGTATACTCTTTGTACTAGTTGGCTTTTTCACACCGTTTGCCATTTTCGTATAGCTTAGGTTTTACCTTTTTGCAATCTCAGTTGTCTGCACGCGCCAGCCAGGGATAGGAGGACCGACTCAGGGGTATGCCGTGAAGCCAGGAACAACTAGTTGCTGCATTTGGGTGGGTATCCTACTGGCTGTTGATATAATACTACAACACAAAGTACCTCCAATTACGTCCAGTTCCTCTCAACTAAATAACCCAATATTGGCGGAAAAAGGGGTATCGATGTTCTCTAATTGGTCAGAACCATGCATGTTAAGTACTGTAGCCTACTAGCAGCTGATGGAATAATCTGGATTGTGTTATGGAATTACCGGGAAGTCTTGACAAGTGGTCAATTAATCGCAGTCATCGTAGACGGATTCATTAGCTAACATGATACACCGCGGCTGGTTAATACATACTACTATACCCTGGATCGGGCAACTCAATTCGCAGGGCGCTGATTTCAGTTATAAAGCCATCCGTTAAATCCATTTCGTCAAGGTAAAAAATGACCTATACCTCTTCGTGAGAGAAGTCACCCAGATAACCACGCGACTCAATCGAGTTGAGGACTTTAATAGCTATTTCTGTATCCCGCACCAACTCTAGCGACCTCATAGTTAACCTATCTTGCCGTACGCTTCTATCTAACAGTCCCCATTGGTTACCATTCCGTCGATATCAATTCCTGGCTTTTGCAGTCATTAGTTCGCAAATTAACAATCTCTTGCTACGGCAGTTTGTTGCGGGTTATATACAGTGCCGCTATCAAAATCTGCCTGGCCCTGTTGTTGGAAAACAACCCACGGTTCTTTGAGTCTGTAACTTGGACCTACTCGGTTCTTATAGTATGACTTGCATGTATTAGTCATAAGGGTTTGGTCACAAAAACGAGGTCCGCTCTGGACAAACTCAATTCTGTTTGAGTGTGTGACGAGCAGGCCAGGACAACCCACGGCGCCAGAAAGCAAAATTATCGGTAACAAACCCTGTCTCATCATCTTCTATTCTGCATTATATAGCCAAGTTACTGCCCAGCGCACCCCAGAGCCAGTCATTTCATAACAAAGTGACCCTGATACGCACTGCATTGCATCCAAGTCAGCAGGGATGTCTGTGGGAAAGCCCTCTCTAGACGTGCTGGGACTTGCAATGTAACTGTAGCCGCAGCAGGCACTAGGGACACGACACGCATTGTGAAGGACGAAAGAGTTATCAATGGTAGAAAGAAGAATGAGATGATTGAGGGAGATAATTGGAGGAGGCTTGCTGGTCGTGACTGAGACCTGGAGTCGCCTTAACTAACTGTTGTTAAAGCTGGCCTGCTGATGTGGCTTTCGTCAGAAGACTGACATGGAACAAGCCAGAAGTGCAAATATACATTACTTTAGAAAGATCACTATATTTGCCTTGCTAAATCAAACAAATCAAGTACAATCAACCAATCTTGTGCACTCTTGTATGCTTATAGCCCGATTGCCTTACCTACGCAAGTTATTTCCAGTACTCGTGCAAACGAAGACCGCAGTGCGGGGGAAAATGATACTCGCTATCCCCGTTCGAATGCACGCTTCACTTGTCTAGCAATGCCTCCCGGACGAAACTAAGCTGCCCCGTAGGCTTCCAGACGCAGGATGTCGGAATAGCATTAGACTTCTGAAACATTCCCCGGATTATGGAACCGTATTCTTTCTAATCTCTGCCCGCGGCATCATCCTTGTTCATCTTGGCGACCTCGTATAGTACTCGTAGCGCTAGAATCCACTTGATACGAGATCCAGCAGTCTGGATGTGGACCACCTCATCGCATTCGCTGTCGTAAAATCGAGCATGCCCCTTTCTCTAGGGGCAGCGCTGCTGTGAAAACTAAGGATGAAAATTCCGACCCTGGCCTTTACCATCTTGGTGACTTCTCAGACTACAAAGTCGGAGCTGTCGCGGGTTTGTGAATAGTTGCACCCGGCCATGAAGGTGTCACGCTTGTCACCATCCAGGAGCCAAGCTCCATGGGCCGTCTGGATGGCAACCGTGAGTCTCTTGAGTACGCTCACACGGCAAACATGCGCCGCATACATCCATGTCCAAGACTACTGTGAAGAGTTGTCGCAGAGCGGCGCTGTCTCCCTTCTCCCGCGCTTCCATATCGACGGCCTCAGGGCAGCACTCGACATCTCCGGCGCTGCCACCCAGCTCCAGCTGAACCTTACTGGAGGCCGTTCAGACCAAACAAAGTGTGATGGCGTCCAGCTCATCGCGCAATCTCCTGGTACCCTCTAGATCGCCGGTCTTGGGCAGTCCAAATCTTACGAAGACAACGCGATCAACGTTTTCTGTCGAGAACTCGGCAACGACTTTCACGACCGGGCACTCCTCACTCATCAGTTCATCTACAGCATCTCCAACCCAAGACTCTTGGATTCCCTCAACGTGTCTCTCCAAATCCATGACACGGATGGCCGCCCCTACGCCTGCGCAAAGGCGCACGTTACCCCGTCTCTGAACCACGTTCTCTCGGCCGTCGCCCTCTACATCCCTATCGCTGTCTTCTTCACCGTCCTCGTCGTCGCGCTCTGGCACGAATCTTCTGACATTGACTCCGCCTCCCAGAGCACTCTCCAGATTGGCCCTGTGATCCGCGAGCCGGCCCGCTCCCACCTCACCCGGATCGCAGAATACCTCTCCTACCTTCAACACATCTTCTTCTCCGCCTCCCTCTCTCTCCACTACCCGGGCATCCTTCGCCCCCTGGCCGCGAAGACGAGCTGGTCAACCCTCATGACCCCCCACGGCCCGATCCTCGCGACGTCCCCGTACTGCGGCGTCAAAGACGGCGTCTACGAGGTCAACGGCACATTTGGTGGCACCGCCGGCCTCGAGCTCATGACGCATGTCATGGGCGCCCGTGACGATGTGGACCTGGATCAACGTCGCCTCTCTGTCCCTCATGCTCCTAGCAGCCCTCGCGATCCTCTTCCAGCTCGGCCACAGACTGCCCTCCACCAGCGTCTTCCTCCGCGGCGAGTCTGCCCGCCGACTCAGCGGAACAGCAGACTACGGCCTCCGCGGCACAGTCTGGACCGTCCTGAGGTTCTTCCTCACGTACTTCCTCACCCCGATCACGGCATGGACGACGTTCCAACTCACCTATGCGACAATCCCCCCGCTGTACCACGTCGTCATCACCACCGTCGTCATCGCCCTTCTCGTCGTCGCCCTGTGGTGGAGCATCGCGCAAAACAGCCCCCGCAACCTGGGCTACCTCCTCATCGACGCCTCCCCGAGGCACCTCCTCCAGACGCCCGACGTCTTTTCACGAAGCCAGGACCGGTACGCCATGGCGTCGTTCGCGCTCATGTTCGTCCGCGGCGCCGCGGCGGGCGGGCTGCAGATCGCGGGGCTGGCCCAGCTGCTCGCGCTTGTGCGTGCGAGATCGTGCAGCTCGTCGTCGCCGGATTCACGTGGAAGGTGTTCCCCTTGATGAGGGTCGCGGGCCTGCTGACAGCGGTCAAGCTACTCATGCTTTTCCTCTGCGTCGCTTTCCATTCCGGGCCTCGCCGGCCCCGACGCCAAAGCCGTCGTCGGGCTCGTGATCTTGACGATTCACGCCGTCGTCCTGGTGGGCGTTTTTCTGCTCCCGGCCCTGTTTGGCGCGGGCACACTCCTTGCGCACTGCGTTTGCAAGATGATGAGTGCCAAGCGGAGCAACGTAGATGAGGGATTCGAGGTATGAATTAGACCCGTAGTGAACGACTGGCGTCACCTACGAGGTTCGCTGACTATGCAAGCAGGATTACCGACTCGACCAGCTTCCTCAACCGCGGCAGCTCGATGCCAGGTGCGTCTCATCGCGTCTATCCTTTGATCAAGCAGACCAAGACCCGCGCAGCCCGTCGAGCCTCCTCGGGTCGCCCATGACGAGCATCGCCTACCAGGCGCATCCGATTCCAGACGACAGTCAGAGCTATATGTCCCCGCCCAGACGCGGTATCTCGCTTTCGTCGAGCTCAGAGGGTCTCCGCGCATCGGTAGACGATATAAGTCTGGGCAGTGCCGAGAAGAGCATAGATAGTCATGGTCATGGGATTGTTGCCGGTGGCGAGACCAACCATGACCGCCCCGGGCCTGCTTGGAGATACTCATCTTGAAATATTCCCGTCTCGCCGCAGGAGCAGTGTAAAAGTCTTTAGCTGCCATGACCAATTCCCTTGTATATTTAATATGGTAGTAGAACCACACATCATCTGTTCAGTATTCCCATCGTGTTTTCAGAGTGTGCAAACGCTCTAGACGGCTTCTCGGTGCAGGGTCCGCCAGGTTGTACTACTTTAACGTGGCAGGCTTAGTTCTTTGCATTCTTAGGAACAAGGCCCTGGTCAATCACGCATGTCCGGTCATCCAAGTCCCTACCGACGTTGTAACGCCGATGGTTGATCTCATTATGGCACCCGGCAACCGGCAACCGGCCAAATACCCGGCCGTGGTGGCCGGAAACCCCGTTAAACGCGTGGAGTCACCGTACCATGGCATCAGCCACAGAAATTACGCTGAACACCTTAATGAAACGGCCATCCCTCACTGTCAACAGTGAAAACGAATGTTGGAGCAGTGTATTGTTTCAGATGAATATTGCGCTTTTCATGGAAACAAGTGAATCATGTGCGAAGCATCATCAAGAGATACGAGCAGCCGAGAAAAAAATGCAGTCAATTGCTGAACTGGGATTCGCTCGTGACAAAGTGCAAGCCTTGGCCACAAGAGCCCTCAGCAGGCTCGTTTGTCACAACATGTAGGATTGCAGTCTTTCGACGTGAAGTACTTCCGTGGGAGATTAAATATGGTTGGCTCGTTAGTATATGCCTGGATGTAGTAACCGCGGGGTCAAATGGCACCATTGGTCACAAGTGTTGTTGCGCACTCCGAGGTCACAAGAGAGAGTTGAGACAGGATGCGACAGGTCTACAGTGTACAGGCCACAGCCTCGTGCTGACCAACTACCCAATTGGCAAGTAATATCGGGGAACTGCAACAGACATTCAAAGCAGACTTGGAGTTCGGTTGACCAATATATTGTAGCCCATGTTAGGGTATCATGGCTGATTACAAGTTCAAAAACTTAAGATAGGTATCAAGATAGCGAGACAGTATGGAAAGCAAAGACTGCCCGGAAGACGTAATCTCGTTTTTACAGGCACACCACGTCTCTCCCCTTGCTGCCAGAGAATCCAGCAGAGATAGGGCCCGAAACCCTTTTAGAAGATAGTGTTGAGCGCCTGTCTCCACTTAGGCCAGGACGCGACCTTGGCGCGGTGGGCGTTGATCGCGTCCCAGTCGACCTCACGGCGGCCGGTATCCAGGTCAATCTGGGAGAGCTTCAAGAAACCCTTGCGCTTCCACAGGTAACCACAAAGCCAGAAGAAGAGGACTACAGGGAAGGCGAGGTAGGCCTTGAAAAACTCCTCAGCAGTAGCGAAGTCGTTGCCGCCGGGGGGGCAAATGGCAACGAAAAGCTGGGCAACCAAAGAAAGAACAACCAGGATGAGGCCGATCCAAGAGCCAATGACACCACCGATGGCCTGGAATGGGAGCTCGTCAAGAGTGTGGCCCTGGGCCTTCCATGCAGAGCGGAACCGGATGTGGGCGGCGCAAATAGAACCCCAGGTGAAGAGAGCGGCAAGACCAGAGAGAGAAAGAAGCCAGTCGAAGACAACACCGCCAGACGATGCCATGCGGACGTAGGCCAAGGCACCGAAAGCAAGATTGAGAACGACTGCAGGGAGAGGACGGCCTGACCTGTCGATGTAGGTAAAGATCTTAGGGGCGTATCCCTGCTGGGCGAGAGCAGTGAGGGTACGGGAGCCGCCGTAGACGCAAGAAACACCGATAGAGACGACGGAAACAAGAATGACAACGTTCATGAAGCTGTCGTATCCGTAAAGGTGGGCGTCAAGAGGAGCCAAGACAAAGGGGGAAACACCATCGGCGTAAGGGTTGGACGAGTTCAAGAGACGCTGGTCGGTGGAGCTGACAAGGAGACCAACAAAGGTAAGACCCAGAATGTAGAAGCTGGTGGATGCTGTTAGTCAAGATGGGCAGATGGAGCATGATGTTCTGGTACTTACAGGGTGATACGCCAGAAGACCTGCTTGATGGCACCTGGCAGAGCCTTGGCGGGGTTGGTGGACTCGGCAGCGGCCAGACCAACGAGCTCAGTACCGGAGAAGGAGAAGGCAGCGGTGACAAAGACGGAGCAGAAGCCACGGAAACCGTTCTGGAACGCACCAGGGTCACTCCAGAGACGGTTGCCCCAGTACTCATCGTACTTGCCGCCCTCGGGGCCGCCACCGCAGATAAGAACAAGACCAACAACCATGAAGATGACGGTAGCAACGAGCTTGAAGGCTGAGGAGAAGAATTCCTCCTCGGCGAAGCCCAGAGTTCCGAAGACGTTGATGATGATGATGAAGACCCAGAAGACGGTGATCCAAACGCCGACACTAATGTCCTTATTCCAATATTGTACCGTGAAGGAGCAGACCGTTAGTTCGAGTGGTAAGACGATGACCCATTGGAAGACCTGCGATGTGTTAGAAGATACCAGGGTTGGAGGGGATGTTGGCAAACGTACATAATTCCAGCCCATAGCGAAACCCCAGGAAGGGTCGAGGAAGCGGATAGAGTACGTGTAGAAGCCACCAGAGACAGGGTAGAGAACAGCAAGCTCGCCGAGAGCGTAGACGACATTGAAGATCATGACACCGGCGATGAGAAAGCAGATGAGGAGCGAGCCAGGGCCACCCTTGGTAAGGGCGGAACCGGAACCGACAAAGAAACCAGCACCGATGGAACCACCGATGGCAATCATTTGCAAGTGGCGAGGCTTCATGGAGCGGTCGAGCTCGGAATCGCCAGTACCCCAGTCACCTAGAGGGCATGTCAGCGCGCCGGACAAGAAGAGGGATTGCGGTGGTGTCAGGCACGGGCGGCGGCAGCAGCTGCTGCTGCGGCGGGAAAGGAGACTCACGTCGCTGGAAACTGCGGAGGTTCAGGCCATTGCGGGTTCTGAAATCGTCCTCACGGAAGTTCTCGGGCACATGGCCATCGCCGATGGTGTTGTGAGCACCCTTTTCGGAGTCGTACGTGGGCGGCACCACGCCGACCTGGGCATCCTCCTTGGACATGGTGAAGGTCGCTCGATAGCTCAAGGTAAGAACTAGAGACTGTTCAAAGAAGATGGAGAAGCGATGCGCGTTGGCGCGTGTCGTGACCTTTGCCCTTGTCGACGACGGGAGAGAAGGAGCTTGGTGTTACTCTGTAAAGTACTACAAGAGTATGAGGGGTAGGGGGACAAGACAGAGAGAGAGAGACGGGATGGAGAGAAGGGCGTTGCGGGATGCCGTTTAATAAAGACTCGAGACAGAGATGAGGAGGCTAAGGCAGGCAAGGTTAAGAGGCAGCGCAGCAAAGAGCGACGGCAGCGACATGCGCAGGCGCGCAATGGTGCTCCCATGCTCGACGTGATGCTCCATCGCCGCCCCCATGTCCATGCCAGGCAAAGAAACACACCAGGCCCAAGAGAGAAAGGTACGGACGGAGGCAAGTGTAGGGGTGCGGCAGGCAAACGGGCAGGCAGCCAGGAAGGAGGAATCAGCTGGCGCGGGAGGATAAGGTAGGAGCTAACAGAAACGGGAATGTATCTGGCGAAGGGACGGAGTACCACGGACGGCGGCGCAGGCAATGTACCTACGGCCGGGCGAGGAGACGGAAGGGAAAGAGACCAACCAACGCCCTCGCCGGAGCTGGAACGATCCAACGGATGGGAAGCTGCAACACCGACCAGGGCCCCCTCCCCCCCGGCGTGGGTGGTGGTGTGCCCCTTCCTGACACCCCTTCCTTCCTTCCGCGACCCTGAGGTAGTACGTCGAACCAAGGGAAACGACGCCTTGCCCATCTCCGCTTAGTCCCTGCCTGTTGTTCTTTCTTTACTTTTTCTTTTCTTCTCCCTTCCTGCTTCATGTTCTACGTTCCGGGGATACGTCGCTCCCCGAGCAAATCATCCATGATAGCTGTGCCGCTAGTACGCAGATACACCAGGAAGAGTAGGAAGGTGGTTGAGGGTCTGGACAAATGAATGACTCCCGGGCATGGTCTTGGCGGCGATTGGACCGGTCGGTGAGCCGTAAGACGGGAGGGCAAGGGGAATCCTGAGGAGGGGGGGAGTGGCAGGGGATGACGAAAAAGACGACGGGCGGGAGCTTCACACTTTCATCGTACATGATGCTGCGGATGGCGGATGCGGATGTGCGTGTGCCTATCATATGGCTGTTCGGAAGCCATGGAAGCTGCGTGGAAGACGAAGAAGGCAAGGAAGCGACCGGGAGAGACTGTCGAGGCACGCTGCCCCAGTAGACGGTCTCACCTCGCCTTGCCTCGCCACGACGGAGCGGTGGGGGAAAGTTGCAATGGCGTTACTCGACATTGGGCAGATGCGGTTGACAGGCAGACCCTGCCTCGGCCTGTGGAATGCGACTCTCAACTCGGGGTCGGCGACACTCGACAGACGACCGGGCAACAGTCAGCCACTCGGGCTCGAGACCGCCTGGTGCGACAGACGCGATGCATTCGGTTCGTGTCCCAGAGAGAGTGAGAAAGGCGGCGCTTCGTGGCCTCCAACGCGGACCATCTGTCCCATCCGAGGCATCACGGCGGCTTGGCAAAGCCAGTAAGCTTTCTGAGAGCAGAAGGTGGAGAAGGTCGACGCGTTTTGCCAAGTGATTAGAAGAACCGGTCATCGTTTTTGGTGGTTCTTGGCTCAGAGGCCTTTGGTTATTGGACGGCCGGACTGGAGATGGATGCGATATTTGTAGTCTATCAACGCAGAGTACATGGGACATGTATTTCGTATGGAGATTGGTAGCGGCGCGCGGGGGTGGGACGGTGCCCCGAACCTGGCCACGCTTGTTGGGACTTGGGGACTTGGGGACCTGGCGAAGAAGAAAACAAAGGCCTGGATCAGAAGATGGGCCTACGGGATTGAACGTTTCGATGGGCAGACAGGGCACGGAACAGACGCTATCAGCAGGGACCCGCTCCTTGCTGGGAACGATCCATGATACCGGAAAATGAGAATGGTCGAGCGTGGACGATGGGGCGAATGTGGCCCATGCAGGATGATGAGATGAACCAGCAAGACCCGTCCAAGGTGAGAGCTGTGGGGGGAGCTGGGAAATGGGAGGTAAGATGAGAGATGAGGATGATGAGGCTAACTCGGAGAAGGGGAGACAGAGAGTGAGAGGGAGAGAGAGAGTGAGGGTCATGATGAGTGACCAGTGACCACAGCCCGACGGGAGACAGAATGCGGCCTCCGCCTGTCGCCGTATGGATGACAGGCGGAATGAGTGAATGAGTGAGGGAGGGGAGGGGTGGAGACGAACCGTGAAAAGTGCCGCACCAAGGGATGAATGGTGACCCCACAGCACCTTTTTACCACAGGACCCAATGCGAAGGCCCGACCTGCATGCCTTCACGAGCTTATTTGATTGATACATGTTTTTAGCGTACAGGCTGCTTTTCCTATGCACACACCAATACTCGCGCAAAGTGCCGGTCGTGGCTCTCGTACCCTTTTCCCACTGATTCCACGTTCCCTTTTCCCAACCCGACGTGAAATCCTCCAGGTGGCCTGCCGTCACTGTGGTACGTAGCCGAATGTACGCGAGCCACCCCTGCGTCGGCCAATGCCATCGCTCTCTCCCGCCGCTAGCGAGCTGCAGCCAAGCTCTTCTGGAACAGGGCTGTGTGGCTTGGTCGCTCTGGTGGCTCTTGGCCGCACCTCCCATTGCCAGCCGAATCTTGACCAGCTTCCTCTTCGGGAACGACCAAGGCCAGGCGCTGTTGCTTGAATCTCGCAGCAGCCCGAGGGGCTTCTTGGGTCGCTCATTCACAAGCCTTTTTTTTGCATCTGCCAACGAGACCACAGACAGACCTCCGTGTCGCATCCCGCCCTGCGGTATCCCATCGCTTCCAATCTCACCGGAATCCTCACATGCAACCCAACACCCATTTCGCGGCTAAGCTTCCTGGTTTCCCTGCCGTCGGTCTCTTCAGCGCTTCTCTCCTGCCTGTTTGCGCGTCTTGGCCCATCGCCCCGTGACTGGGGACACCCACCACCTGCGACTTGCACCCGTCTCGGGCCCTCGTCTGTAGTCCCTCCCGCGACCCTCGATGACCCTGCCGCGCGAGCTGAGTCGATTCAGATATCACGATGTCACACGCATCGCTGATTGACTTTTCGGCGCGTCCTTTTGGCTTTGCAGGGGCGGACGTCGCGGGGAGGGGGCAAGGGAGGCAGCCACTAACGCTGCCAAAGAATCCTTCTAGAATGCCGCCCGCCAGGCCGTCGAACCACACCATCAGCCTTTGTCTTGACCTCCAAGGAGGAGGGAGGCCAAGAACCATCCACGAATCGAACGAGGCCATCCACCTGCCACCGCGTCGCACCCTCCCTCCCCCAATTTCCCGGCCGCCACCCATCACCCTGTTCCAACCACGACCGCCAACCCACCACCAGCACCACTTGGGGGCGCAACTTTGATTGATTGTGCCAAAACAGTTAATCGACTCGATCCCCGGCCAACCTGGGCGACACGACTCGATTGTGCCGTGCCCCAATGTCGCCAAACGTCAACGCCAAACGGCCGCTGTTGGTGGAGGGGCCTGCCAGGCCTACCCACGCCTTGCGTCCTTTTTGCCCATCCCCATCCCAGGGGGTGCATCACCATGTGCTACCATTGGCCTGCGATACATACAACATTCCCCGTCCGGTGGAATATATGGAGATGAAAGTCTCGGCAAAGATAACAGACTCTCCAGGGACGATCTTACACGGCACACGCTGTGTCATACGCATCTGCTAACAGACCAGTGACGGCTCCCCGTTGTCGTTCCCAGCCCATCATGCCTCGTCGCGATATCTGTCTCCGATACCAAATCCGGACCTGCCGTCATTCGTCATGTCGCTCGCTGTTGTCGAGATAATTTCATTGATCCCACATCGCGCCAACAAAATCACAACGATTCAGGGCACTACCTGTAAAGTCCCGATGCGGTCAAGCCCCGGCCCATCTTTTGTCTCGCATCGTGCCATCCGAGCATCAGCACGCCAGCCCGCCGCACCCAACTTCCTTTGGCGTTCTGTGGCTTCGGGTATCTGCCTCAATGTGTCACTGGAAGCAAGCTTGCTCCAACTGACGCCGGCGCTGGCACGCCCACCCCTCTCCATGCTTATCTGGCGTGTCTGTGCCGTGAGGCGCTCGCGGGGCCGGGCGACACTTATCAGCTACAATCCTCGTTCCTCCAATGGCGACTGGTTGATGGGTGGTGGTTGTCCAGACTATCAATGTCTTTTACGGCTAGGGACGGGCTATCCGTCGGCCATACTGTTGAAAGAGGCGTTCTGACTGACGCGAGCCAAGGCCTACTAAAGCGTGCCGGCTGCCAAACACCAGGCGTTTGACTCGCCTGCGATGTTGCGCATGCGCAGCGCGAACTGGTGTTCTCTTTCCCATCGCGACCGCATACGCCAAGAGCTTACATCAACCTGACCCGACCCAACCTAGCGACGCTTTGGGAAAGCACAGTCAGTTGCGTTCAACTCAAACTTACGCAGTCGCCGACGGCCAATATTTTGCGCCAAAGGTTCGCGATAGCCTCACAATTGCCCTGCGCATCCGTGTGTTGCAAGATCCGATGCCGTACAGCCAGTTTCGAGACGCTGCAACGTCCAAGACATGACGTTGTAGACACCCCGGAGCCCAAGACTTTGGCATCTCATGGCATTTCATGGCATCTCATGGCATCCAGGCCCCAAAGCTTGACCCGAAGCAAAGACTTCCGATCGGCTTGGGTGACGGCTTGATTGGATGCGCCGAGCACGGCCGAGAAGCCACGGCATCTTGGCCCTCCCATCTCGACGGGAACCGCCCACTCGTCATGCGATTGGCGGCCCAAGCGAGGATTCCTTCAGCGCCCCTCCCTCCACCGACCCAAGAGGACTTTCTGTAGCTTGCCAGTGGCTGCTCGGTTGACCAGGATGCGGGGAAATTGTTGTGACTAATAGCGCGCCCCGAAATGCAGCCGCCCAAGGGGATGAAAGCACGCCACGATGAACAACCTTTTGATTCTGGGGAAAGTGGAATTGAACACGAGATCAAAACTCGGACTGGCAAACAGGCTGGTGCGTATGCCAGTCAATCTCAATTTCTTTTACGTACTGGACGGCAAATCCCCAGGTTTTCCCCTCATCATCCACAACCGCATCAACTCTGTTCAGACGGCGGCGGGTCGCTGAATCGTCTGCGCGACAACGTTGTTCGGTGGCCCAGTCCACTGTGGCAAGGAGCTGCTTGGCGACTGGAGCCCGCCGCCAATTGCCCATTTTTGGTGGAACCTCTAGAGCTTACTGCGACGTTGTTTCACGGAGCTGACACTCTGCGCACACATACACCCCCTAACTAATTCGCAGCTTGTACGAAGGACCCAGGAAGGTAGTCATACAGCGGTCAGCCTCAACGGCAAAAGCCCCTCGGTTGGCTGGTTTTGGCGTTTGTCTTTGGCTATGAATACGGCGACTCGAAAAGTTGCGCCGAGCTGGCTTGTCTTGACCTTTTTAGCTTTTGATCCACATCCCTTCGGGCCAAGAAAGCCACATGCGTCTTTGTGTCTCTGGCTGTGCGCACCCTGTCCCTCTCTGCCTGAGGCGGCTGGCTGGTCATTGGGCGGATTGGCTGCAGCAAAATTGTGCATCGAACCGAGGAGGGATTTTGAGCCACCGTGCCGTTGACCTTCCCCATGTGTGACCTTGGCAAGCAATGGTTTAGAGGGAGACCCCTGAGCTAGATTCCTAGATTTGGACGGCTCCCACGGATGGTTCGGCTGCGACCCGTTTCGTTGAGGCTCAGTTGTCCGTCAGCGATTCATCATCAAAAGCCAAACCTGGCCATTGAAATAAAACCCAAAGAGGGAAGGTGAGGCTTGGGTTTTGGGTGGAAATGTTCTGGATAAGGTTCGATGCTGCTGGCTGCGTGGAATGGGCTGGCTTCATGTGAGCTGTCGAGCGGTCTCAGCCATCTTCGATGGCGAGAAGCGTCCGTTGGCAATCTAGTTCCGAGCTTGTAAGGGCATGTTGTACTCCGTTGAAAATGTTAACGTTCTCGTCACAGTCTTCAATGTTATGCCACTCGGGAGGGCCACAAGAACATAAGTCAGCCAAAGAATATTTCTAGACTTCACACAACCTTCGTCGGTGCAGCGTTCCTTGCTTGTTCTGAACACAAGATGAGCACATGAGGCAAAAAGATGAAGTGACATTTGAGACTCGAGAGTATGCAAACACCATGGTAGGAGTGCCATCCAAGCCCTCAATGATATCGGCCGCCTCGCCGGAACTGCCCTTTACCAACCCATCAGGCACAGCCATGGAGAAGCATAAGGCAACCCGAAAAGACTTCCATTGAAGTCAGGCATACGCTCCTTGAAGTGCATTGGCTTGCAATTGCAAACGGCTTGGCTTTTCTCTAGTAACAGTACGACCTTGATTATTGATGGATTCGGAACTAGGGCGTTATATGCTCGTCGTCTGGCTTGGAATTTTGAAACTCGCTGATAATTGAGTGTAAACGAATTGAATATCATGCCGCCTCTCCTACAAAATCTTTGGTTAGAACGGATGTCGTGGGGACTTTGGCGGACGGTGTTCCTACCCAACATTATTCTCGTACACTACATTGTTGACGATCCGATCCCTGTGTCTTCCATCAGTCTCGTCGTGAGGATAGCTGCTTTTTTAATACGTCTTAGCACAGTCCGAGACCCTTTCAGGACGGTGGAGCGTTGTAGCAGTGTAGCAGTTCCAGCCTTGCTTATAACACGAAAGCTGGCGTTTAAAATCGTCTAGTGAGGCATTGCGCTGAAACCGACTGCCAAATCTTTTCCCGAGATTGTATAATATCCTAGCACGGATAGGATGGTATCGAGCTGTTCTTTTCAATACCATCTCTGTAATTTCGATAGCCCGGTCAAGATCATCCGTTGAGCCAGTATGCTTAAAAAGAGGACCAAACATACATCCCGGACTAGTCATCCAGCCTAGGCGTTCAGGATCGTCCTGATATGTGGTGTTCACTGCCATCTCTAAGACCCGAATGGACCATTTGAGATCATTTACTGAGCCACTTTGACTGAATCGAACGTTATGCCAGTTCTCAAGGCTAGGAAACCGGAGAGGGCGGGGGAGAGTCTTCAGGTGTGAGCTCTACTGCCATCTCTGCGGTCTCAATGGCCCGGTCGAGGTCTTCTAATGAGCCAGAGTGCCCATAGCACTTACCAAGCTAATTTCCAAGGTAAACCAGCCAAGTAGGGCGGCCATGATGGCTTTGTGGTATAGAGTTTACCGCTAGGTTCGTAGTCTCGATGGCCGCTATGAGGTCTTCTGGTGAGCTCCAGTGCTCATAGCATGTACTCAGCTTGTGCCCAACTATAGCCAAGCATTTAGGGCGATCTGGATGGGTTTCCGGCATAGCCAAAACTGCCAGATGCGCTAAGTCCGTAGCTGGACGTTGGGAAAGCGCCACCAGGCTCGGACTCTGGCTCCCTTGTCACGAAGTCGTCGTCATTTGCCTCTGGCCGATTTGACCGCCCGATAGACTCACAGATGATTCAGTGCATGGATTTCGCGCTTGACCGCTTGAGTAGATCTCAATCTCTATTGAACCTCGCTGTTTCTTGGAAACAGTTGGCTTGAGTCTGTTTATACGATGAAACTGTCTCGCGAACCGGAATAACTGCTTTGAGTATTTCAAGTTTGTCCTTGTTTTGATGTTTCTCGGTGGTAATAAAGATATATTCGAAAGCGAAAGTTTCCTCACGTCGATCTCACGTCGATAAACAGTTTTGTTTTGTTTATATCACGGTGAAATCCCATCCAGGTAGACTGGAAATGGCATCTGCCCCCGGGTCGGCATCAGGACGACCCGTAGCAGCCATGGCCTTGTGATGATGCATGAACCTAATCTTTTGAAATGTGCCCACGCGTCTAAAAACACTATCACCATCACCGGCACCGCCACCAGACCTTCCATCGCCCACTTTCTCGAGAAGCAGCCCACTTATTCCAAACGGGGGCTCACTATACAGCGGCAGAAGATGGAGCGAGTCCGGCCACCAGCATGACGGAGACGCAGGCGTAAGAGCCTCTTCTGCTGCTTCTGGCCTGGCGGGTTCCTTCTGGTTCATGATCGGGCAGGGCAGCGTCCAGGTCCCAGGGTTATCCGGATGCATAGCGATGTGGATCCACCAGTCTCCCGGCAGCTTGACAAAATACTCCGTCTTATCGTCTTCGGTCAGAGACATCTTGACGGGCTTCAGCACAGGCCCGCACAGATACAAGGCGCCATCCGTCACGGCGCCAAACGGATCCGCCTCCGCGGACAACGTGACGTCGAAACCGACGTTACGGCTGAGCGCAACGGCTACCCCAAGCGCCGGGAACCTAAACGTCAATGGCCGGAGCGAAGAGATCCAGGACCAGCTGGGCGCGATGAATCCGTCATGCGCCACTGCTTCGGCGGGCCGCCAGAGTAAACTCATGAGCAGCTCCCCCTCCCAGTGCCCAGCGACGTAGCTGCTCTGCATTGACGGGTGCAGGTAGGCTGCGAGTCCGGAGAGGGCGGGAAGCCGATCCGAATAACGGGTCAGGCGCGTACCGGACACGCGTTGCGCCCAGTCGTACCACTCCATCAGCATGATATGCTGGGGATCTTCTTCTTGCCCTCTGGTTCTATCGCTATCGCCAAGCCCGTTTAGGACTGCGGCAAACAGTTTCTTCTCTTTCTGGTTCTTCTGCAAAACCGGCACGACGCCCGAGGTGATACCAAAATCGATCTCGGATACAACGCTGGCGCGACAAACCCAGCATATCTGGTCTTTAAGGAAATGCAACGTTCGAGGGGACTATGGGGAAACTTTTGCGTTAGGGCCCGGAGCTCATGAGTATTGTGCAAAGCAGAAAGGCCGAAAGGGCGTGATTGGCCATCACTTACCAAGGCGTGTTCCTGCACAACCCAGCCGCGAGAAATTATAGGGTATGTGGATTCCTCGTCTGGGTCGCCTTCTTCAAACACGTATACCGGTCCAGCCCCGGGGATCGTGACTAAACACGGTGCCAGAACTGCCGCGTTTCTCTTGGCCACCATTCCTCCAAGGCCAGTGGGGAAGCCAGTGGCCGAGAGGTTACAGTCGCCATTTGCGTATATGTGGCCAACTCGCGGGCATTCCCTGACCCAGTCGGCCCAACCTGGCGAGTCTTGTATAATGCACAGGCTGTCGATCCATACGTACTCGTAGCCCAGGTCTACAGTGACTTGCATAGCATCGTTAAAACATTGGTTGAAGTTGGGGTCCGAGGTCGGGATTTCTTCTAGGAAGGAATCGTAGGCCGCCTGCGTCAATGTAAGGAAGAGACGGAGTCACCAGCAGTGACTCAACGTCAGGTAGCAAAAGTCCAAGGGCAAGTCGGCGGTAAGGCGGAGTCTGGCTTTGATGGTGCCGGTAGGTGTTCATTGAACCTGTAGTGTCCGGGTCGGAAGCTATGAGCGATCGCGGTCAATGCCCCTTGATACTCTCCTACTGCAGTCAGTGTGCTCCACGCCCATCCCATAGCTTGGACCGGACGTTGGCTCTTTCGGAATACATTCCCCAGTCTCTAACCGAGTGGTCGTCGCAGGTTACCAAAACTTCTCTCGGAACTGTTGCATCGAATAAAGGCGACACAGATCGAGACAACTGCGTAATGCGCCAACAAAGGTAGCAGTCTTTGTCTATTGATGGGCTGCAGACATAAGTGAGGCTATTCCACACGGTGGAGTTATGCCTGGGGGGTTTTTCCGCGGTGTTGCGTAGCGCTTTGCGTAACGCTTTCGCACAAAGTTGACAAAGATGTGATTGTTCCAGCAAAGCTGAAGGGTTGCCCCGACCCTTGTTGAGGCTTTCACTTGATCGACCTTTCATGTTGATTCAAGAACAGCTCTTCTAATGGATAAATCAACATACAACTGATATTCTACAACCCGGGTACCGGATAAGCTGCGAAGATTGGTGTGGCACGAAATGTCTCGTTTTTCACAATTCCTTCCCAACCCACCTCCCCGCTCGCTAACCCTTGCATGTTGTAAGCACTATGAACGGCCAAGAAAATAGAGACGAGCTCAATGAGGGATCAATTGTACCACTTTGCGTAGGAATCGTACATATTGCAGATGTCCTTAACATCCTTATTTAGTTGCTTAACACTGTGCTTTCCGCTTCCCTAGCTTGACATTACAAATTTGATAGATTTCGGTATTCTTTATTAAGTGCCCATTCCTCTCCTCATTAAATTCACAAGCAGTTTATGTTAAATAGCAGAGCTCATCACAATAACTCACTCTGATACTAAGCTCAGTGTTTAAAGCAGTTCCTCACCCTGTTTAAATCACTGCTCATCGCCGTTAGCTTAGATTGAACTTTACTACAATGCAGCTACAGTTTAGGACACAATAAATCTGTAGCAGTGGCCTTCTTGCTTGAGCGCTCGGGGTTAGCAAAAGACCCACCGTCGGCAGGAAGAAGAGACGTTGTTGGTGCCAATACTTCACACTGAACTTTGAGTGCTCAGATATCATCCTATACCAGACTAGGCTTCGACAAATCGGGGCTTATTGAACCAGATCGAAGCTGTTCGGGGTATACAGAGGAACATGACCGCTTTCGGTTCTGGTGGCAGTTCCACGTTCTGGCACATTGCAGAAGGACCTCAGAGTTGATTGCACGGGGCAATACTTTAATGCATGCTTTTGGAACGCTGGGCTCCCGGCTGCGGAGAGATGGTTCAAGCTCTAAGCAATCTGGCACTTCGGCAGCTGGCTCTTGATATTTGATCACAAATTTTGGAGAATACGTCGTCATTACAAATCGAGTCGCTCCTGACTTTCAAGTCGCAACACTCAGGATAGTTGAATATAATTTGGACCACTTCCGGGTCATCAGCCACCCTATCCGCAAGCGATTGTTTTGTAAAAAGGTTCATATTCCAGCGAAACAGTCTTAACCCTGCGCAAGTCGCTGCGTTCTTGAATGAGAATCAAGAGAGTTTATAACAGCTCTCACCGTTTGCGATTTCATCACGATGCCTGCCGGGAGCCGATGTAAACTCGTGGTTGATTTAAGTGTTCTTATAACCCTGCACCCTACACCATGCTATTCTCAACATGATCCATCTATACACCTCCTACTCCTCGATCGGCGTAACGCCCTTCTTGAGGATGATGTTGCCGTACTTCCTCGTCTCCCCCGTTGCCACAATCGCAAACGCCTTCTTTGCGCGCTCGTAGAAGGCAAATCGTTCCAGCTTCTCGATTTCGCCGTCATACTTGAGCGACGACCGGAAGTCGCCCTCGACACTTGCATCAAAAGTGTCGCCCTTGACAACCTCCATCATGATGACCGGCACGACGCCGTAGTTGTCCAACTCGAGGAGCGGGGAGATGCCGGCCAGAAGGCGGGAGACGGTTATACCTGTTGCATGGCTTAGCATTTGGTCCTCCAATGGTCTGGTCTGGTTCTTGCTTGAGCACTCGGGGTTAGCAAAAGACTCACCGTCGGCACGAAGAACGGGGATGTGAGGCGGGCAGATGGAGTGCGACGGGAAGTGGGCGTCGGCGAGAACAATCTCGTCGCCATGGCCCATCTCGGCCAGGACCTTGAGGAGGTCGGGCGAGATGACGGGAGAGATTCCTTTCAATGGCATGTTTGCTGGATGTGGCTATAGATGCAGATTGAGTCGATCAAGATCTGAAATTTGATCGAGATGATGTGTCGTTTTGGAGCTTTGATGTTGATGGCGGTGAGTTGAGGTCTCCACGCCGTTTCGGAAAGGTGGGGTAGAACAGCCCCTTATGTGTGATTGAAACTGAGCATACAACAAACTTCGCTCCGACGGGTCTTCTCATTACTACTGCTTCACTTGACAGTAACAAACACAAAAGTACAAGAGCGCATGTAAGGATTTTTCAAGTCTATTCTTGTTTGTGAAACGTCTATTAAGTTTACCCAATAAGGAAACCTGCCCGTGATGAAATAAGATATTCATGCAGATATGAGAGATGCAATAGCTAAGGTGCATGAATTTGCAAAATCGCAAATGGACAATTCAGTGGTAAGCCCGTATTACGCCCGCGAGAGAGGTACAATCTACTATGCTGCAAACGAGTGCTGGGTAATGGGTGTGGCATGAGATATATGTGATGCCGGAGTAGTGCGAGGTCATGAATTGGGACCGTGTAGCTGTTTACTCCGCCTTCTTGGAAGTCTTGGTACGAAGCTTCATGAGGAGGTAAACCAAAGAATACGAGCTAATGGCGAAGATAACGACAATCGCCGCATCGCGCCAGCCGTAGTAGTACTCCATAAGGTTGATCGTCTGCAAGTAGTCGCTGCCGTCGCGGTACTGGCACACACGGCATCCAGCTGTCGCATCGGGGTTTATAAGATTGCTGCTCGAGCCCATGCCCTGCATGTAATCCGTAAGGTACTGCGCGCACGTCGTACCATTAGGCGGGTCGAAGAGTGCAAACTCTTTGTCCTTGCACTTAACCTCGGTGCCCCAGATGTCGAAGACAAGCATGCTGCCCATGAGGTAGTTGAAAGGGTTGAGCCAGTACATCCAGTACTTCCAGAAGGTCTGGAGCTGGGAGTAAGGCACGAGGACACCGCAGAAGGAGACGAGGATTCCGATGATGAGCGGGTTGACCAAGGATGCGAAGACGGCGTTAGGGGCGTAGGCGGCGATGAATTGACCAATACCTGTGTAAACGAACTCATACATGAGCATGACGAAGAAGGTCGCGCCCGCACGGGACGAGTCGCCCGGGAATCCGACGGTGTAGTACCAGCAGACAAAGTAGAGGACAGCGCAGATGATGAGATAGGGCACCTCGGAGACAACGGATCCAGTGACGAAGGCGATCCAGGAGTACATCTTGGACTTCTTCTCGCGGGTCTCGAAGATGTCGCGGCGGTCGATGAAGAGGGGCTGCAGCTGGGCGAGTACACCGGGGGCGACGAAAATGAAGTTGAAGATTGTGAACAGGCGCATTGTGATGTCGCCGACGGAGTCTCCGATCATCCAGAAAGAGAAGCCGTTGAAGAGCGCGGAGAAGATGTGCAGCGCGAACTTGTTGTTGATGTAGTCGACGTTGCGGTAGAGAGAGACATTCATACGGTGGGTGACAATCTTGACCTGGTCCCAGAGAGAGAGGGCAAACTCGTGGCCGTCATCGGTGGTCCCGGGTGGCTTAGAGGCGGCTTCTTCAATCATGTGGTCGAGTTCCTTGACAACAGCATCGTGCTCAGGAGAGGAAAGCCAGACTTCGTTCCAGTCCTTGCCCTTAGATAGGTGACCGGAGACGACATCGATCATGTGCTCGGCGGGGTTAGCCTCCTCGGGGCAAGGGGCGCCGTAGCGACCAAAGTAGCTGCGGATAGTCTTTGCGTTGTCGCCAATGTCACCGAAGTAAACTGTCTTACCTCCCTTGGCAAGCAGGAGGAGGGTATCGAACTGGGAGAAGAGCTGAGCTGAAGGCTGGTGGATGGTGACGAGGACGGCTTGACCGACATCGGCCAACTTGCGGAGGAAGCGGACTGTGTTGAACGCAGATTGGCCATCCAATCCAGATGTAGGCTCGTCAAGGAAGATCAAAATGCTAGGCTTCGAAACCAACTCGACGCCGATGGTGACGCGCTTCCTCTGTTCAACAGAAAGACCGTTTCCAACGCGACCGATGAGGGTGTCAGCAAGGTCGTGGAGCTCCAAGAGGTCAATGATGGTGTCAACGTATGCCAGCTTCTCCGCACGAGGGGTATCACGGCTTTGTCTTAGAAGAGCCGAGAACTCCAGAGCTTCACGGACAGTGGCGTAGGGCTCGTGAACGTCCAGCTGCTCGCAGTATCCGGCCGATCGCTGGAAGGAAACGGGCAAGGGGCGACCATCGACCATGATGGATCCGCGAATGGTGCCGTCGGTCTTTCGTTGAGCGAGGACATCAAGCAGGGTAGTCTTGCCAGCACCAGATGAGCCCATCAAGGCGCCGAGCATACCCGGCTTGACCCAGCCCTGAACGTTATCGAGCAGCACCCGGTCTCCCGACGGGGTCTTGACGGTGTATGAGAGGTTCTTCCAGGTGAAGATTGAGGTATTACGAACGAGGTTCTGATTGACATCATCGCCATTGCGTTTCTCGCTGTCGCTCTTGTCTTTCTCTACGGCAGTCTCCTCGGAAGACTGCGCCTCTTCATCCTCGCGAAGGATGCGGGTGAACTTGGCGTTCTCGCGGGGAATGAGAAGTGAAGAGCCACCCTCAGCCGACGAGCGCCACTTGGAGGTAGAGATGACGGTGAGTGCGACAAACAGAGCCCACCAAGCCCAGACGATGCCAAAGTTCCTCCAGACGTGGCTGTGGCCGTAAGAGAGTGCTGAGAGGTACTGGTCGCCAGTGAGGGAAGTTGCTCCCTGAGTGGCACCTGCAACACCGGCGCATGACTGATGGGCGGGGTCCGTGTATCCCGGGCCGTTGGGCACTAGGTTGGGCCCGACACAAGGAATCAACTGTTGATGGAATTCGGTCGCCATGAGCGCGTCGAAGGCATACGCCAGCGGATTAATCCAGAAGATCCAGACAAACCACGGGTGCATCTGGGACTTCTGGATCATGTAACCACAGTACATGATCAACGCGGTAACCATGAAGCCAGAGGCCTTGGAGGCGCCATCAAAGGTCGTGAAGCCAGCACCAATGGAGCGGAACATGGCGGTCATACACTAAGGAGTGTGAGTATGAGTTACAATCGGGGCAGGGCATTCAACTTACCATGGTGGTTGCAACGACTACAACCCAGAAAGTGAAGAACGCCGCAGCTGACGTCTTCAATCCGACCATGAAGTAGAGGACAATGGAGAAGATGGAGATTTGGAAAAGGATAACCGGGATGTCGGCAGCAATCTGTGCAATACAGAACGCGGCCGGGTGATAGTAGGCAAAGGACTTGTGCTTGATCAAAACCGGTCGGCCAGTGAAAGAGTTGGTGACTTCGGACATGGACAGGAGACTGTTAAAGAGGAGGGCGAAGAAGAGCGCACCACCCTTCATGAACAGGCCACCAGAAGTATTGGGGGCTTGGTAGAACAGAGAACCGGCAATGAGGGCTTGGACCAAGGTAGACACCTGCGTGATGATAAAGGTGGCCTTGTCACCCCAGAGAATCTGATATTGTCGAGTGATACAAGCCCTGACCTGTGTAGCGAAACTCGTCGTCAGAGGGCTGTTCGCGGGGAGCTGCTTATGCTTCTCGCCAGCAACACCCTCCTTGAATAGCCTCGTCTTCTCTTTAGTCTCCTCTTTCGTCGGGAAGTCGTACTCGGCAATCATTCGGGGGTAGATGTCCGACTTCTCATACTCCGCCCTCAGAGCATCAGCATTGCGAGGGAAGGTCTTCTCGTAGCCCGGTCGAACTGCGCGTTCCGTGGGCACCGTCACACCAGTCAGGAAATCGGCTACGTTGGCACCGTCGGAGCAGATAAAGCCTAGGCGTTCCATGAAGGGTCTGGCTTCCTTCATGGGCCCGTAGTACATCTCCTTGCCGTTGTCGAGAACAAGGACCTTGTCGAAGAGGTTGTAGATACCGTTGCCAGCTTGGTAGAGAGTGACAATGGACGCGAGACCCAGAACGTCAGTCATCGCACGGACAGCCTTGGTGTATTCCAACGCCCTGTGGTTATGTTAGCTTCAGCCAATCACAGGCAGCAGCCTACTCTGGCGAGCCATTTTCAATGAAATAATTCACGAGTGGTCACTTACGTGCTGGCATCCAAGCCTCTTGTGCTATTATCCCAGCAAAATACAGAGCCTCTCGTCGCCATACATTCGATGATGGAAACACGTTTCCTCTCACCACCGGATACACCACGGACATATTCGTTGCCGACCTTGGTATCAAACGTGTGCTGGATGCCCATAGATTCGAGTAGGAAGTCTCGATTTTCGACCCGGAGTTCTTCGTTGGACGAAACGCCCTCGGGCAAATGGAATGGAATCTTGAGGCGGGTCGCAAAGTCCATAGTCTGGCCGACTGTCAGGGTGGGGAAGAAGAGCTCCTCCTCAGTGTTCATGACGATTTGGCCTCGGTATTGTTGGGCTTCCTCAGCTGCCATCGAGCCGTAATGAACGTCGCCGGTGACGGAGCTGTAGCCTCGGCGATGGTTCGCCAGGATGTTAAGCAGTGTTGTGCATCCTGATCCGGGTCGCCCGAGTACCAGAAGCATCTCTCCAGGCTTGACACATCCGTGCGTGTTGTCAAGAATTGTCTTCAAAGGAGGCTTGTGGCGAGACTCCTTGACGAGTTTGGGGATGTTGAACTGAGTGAGTACGTTCTCGTGTATCGATGCGTCGGAGCTGACAGCCTGGACCGTAAGGTTCTGCCATGTTACGCCGAGCTCACGAGGAGGAAATCCGGAGCGCTCATCTCTCTGCCGGGCCGCTTCAACTTTGTGCTTGAGTGACCAAGTGGTGTCGTCGGGGATGTTGCCGAGTTCTATCGACTGCTCATAGTTGGAGCCGCTTGCCAGCGTGCCGTCGGACTCCATGGCGCCTCCACGAGTTGACGAAGAGCTTGATGTTACCTCTTTGGTGTCAGGTGTGATGAAGGACATCGCAAAGGAGAGGGCACGGATACCAGGAGCGAGTTGTCAGAAACCAAGAACGAAGGGGCATCCAGAGTGCCGGGCCTCTATTTGTTTTCATTGCCTGGTCCGGCCGTACGGTCGACGGGGTCGGCATCATAAATTGATTTGGTTTCCGATCCATGGTTACGTGAGATCTCTGTGTGACCCCCTTTGAGGATTGCATATGGGTCCCACTCGGACCTAACGGAAAGATTGGCAACTCTGAGGAGCAGTTACGGGGGTATCATAGCGCCCGAGGCGTCCCGCCATCTTGCCCAAGATGATAAAACGTGTGGATGCAAAAGCTTCTGGAACCCCTTGGTCAAGCCCGAAGCTCGGCATTATGACCTTCGTCCGCTGAATAATAAAATTGTTAATCCGTTCTAATGGGAGGAACGACGTGTTTGTGTTACGAACCCTGCATTTTTCCGCCGTGGCACCTGGCCCTTTCGGCGTGGACCCTGTCCGACGTGCGTGGGATGCCGGCTGCTAGGCTGGGACCATCCCTTAAACTGACGCAAGAGCCTCATTCAAGCGTGTTCTAAGATCGGACTGATCGTGTCATAGAATTGACGTCCCCGCTGACTAAGCGGCGAGTTCGCCAAATGGGATTGTCCTTGAGGCTAGTTTTGGCGTCGGCCCATGGGGTCGGCGCGGCTTGTGCTGAAGCGCCGGGCCTGCACGGACGATAAGCCTCGCGATGATGGTGGATTCGCCTGAAGTTTTGCGTCAAGGTTTTGCGCCGAGAGCCAATCACAGCTGCTGATCTAGATAGAGTTTGTTTCCTTCAGACCTTTGCCGCTTAGTAACAAAGGCGTTTCTGCCGCTGAGTCAGCGGAGATTTCGATACATGAACCAAACGGGGGAACCAACGCCGGTGTCAGCCAGTTCTCGATCATTTGCGGAATGAGAGTCCATTGGCAAACCGGCTACGATACCGACTTGGAGATTTCTTGTTTTCCCGTTCCCATCCTGGAAAGAACAGCGCGCCGCGTTGAGCGGCGGCTACTGTCGAATCAAAAGCCAAGATGAGGAAAAGAGCATGTGATTCTTGTCACAGGAGAAAGGTATGGTTCCGGCCATTTTTGATGTTGGGCGTTATCTCACAACAGATGCTGATTCTTTAACTGCAGATCCAATGCGATGGAGCTGTTCCACAATGCAATTGGTGCAAACACCACGGGATGGCGTGCACCTTCAACCGGGCCACCAAGGTGAAGAAGCGCGTGTCCGCAGCAAGGTGAGTGCCCCCTTGAGACCCACTCGGGAAGATGAGTGATCGAACGGGATGGGCTTGAAGGATTTACGATGTGTGCAGGGCTGGATCAGAAAAAGATTTGGTTGCCCGCCTCAACCGCATTGAGCAAGCTCTGGAGGCTGCTCGGCGGAACCAGGACGCTGGAGAGTGCCGAGATGGATCAACGTCTCCATCGTCATCATCAGCGCCCATGTCCGTCGTTACCGACCCACCAACCAACAACGGCACCCCGGAAACAGCACAAGTCCGAGCCTATGACTCATCTGCCCGGGCTTCCGGTGCACCCGCGGGGAAGATGCACTTCGCCGGATACTACCTGGGAGATATTAGCTCTTACAACGGCATCCCCTTCTTCTCACAAGATGGCCAAGACTGGATCCGATCCAGAGCTGGAGAGGATGCCTCATTTCAAACCCTATTTGGTATGGGACCGCTGTGGCAGGTTCAGCACCCTGTCCCAATTTGTCTAGACTTCCCGCAGGCGAACTCAGGAGGAGAGCTACCTGATAGGACTGTCGTCGAAGAGTATCTGGCTCTGTTCCGAGCGTCCCATTTCGGCTTGTCGTTTCCACTTATTGACTATGTCCTCTTCCTCGGGACCATCGACCTTGCGTATCAGCCACCTCAGAGTGCATTGACACTTGAAGTCGTAACGGCCAAGGCTTGCGTCTTCGCCTTCTTTGCTGTTGTCTCTCTGTTTCAAGCAGAATGGAAGTCAACGCCAGAGATAGACGGAGATGCGTGTGCCGGCGCAGCGCAAAACTTGATGGCGACGTTCCTGCAAGATACCAACATCACCGCTCTCCAAACCGTCTTTATGCTGGTAATTTTTATTGCTTATTGCTTCGATTAGAAACTTACTGATGTTTGGCTCGGTAGACTTTGTTTCACCTCTTCTGTGGCCACCTGCAACAAGGGAGCATGTTCCATTCCGCCACATGTCGAATCTTGTTCATGCTTGGCGCACACCTTGAGTCTGGCACGAGCCACACCCCGTGCCAGTTATCCAAGACCGACGACGACCATACTTGGCGCGTCAAGAACCAACTCAGGAGACTCTTTTGGTTATCGTACAAGCTCGATAAAGACATCTCTCTCCGGAGTGGCCAGCCTCCCAGCATCGATGACGAGCACTGCGACCTAACCTTGCCGGATATACATTGGTGGATACGTAGTGCAGATGACCAGACCGGAGCCTCGCCGTCTTTCCTTGACGAAGCAACAATCACATCAGCTCTCCAACCAGACTCCTTGCAGCTGACTATCATCAAGTCCAAGATCTCCAAGATGTTGTACTCGCTCTCGGCAATGAAGAAAGGGGATGCTGAGTTACTCAGAGACATCCGCGAGCTAGACGACGAGCTTGAAAGGTGGCGGTTGTCTGTACCGCCGTCATATCGGCCAACATTGACATTTCCTCGAGGCAAAGCAGCGGTCAGGAACAGTCGGCTCGGCATGGAAGAGATTCTTCTCCATTTCGAGTATCATTACTTGATGGCCATGATCCATCGGGCAAGTGGGAGATGCCGTTGTTGGGCAAGCGGCGAAAGCAGTGGTTTGGAAGGAGTGGGCTCGAGCCAAGCTCTGTCTGTGCAAGCGTGTCGATCGACGCTATACTTTCTCCGAGCCGCGATTCATGGTGTGGAGCAGGTAGCCTTCTGGTAAGTACCAGCGTGCTTCGGGTTTTGATGCTGTGCTAACATGGGTCAGGATGGTGGTGTTCTTTCCAATGTCGGCAATTTTGGAAATATTCTGCAATTTGCTACTGCACCCCCTGCATGCACAGTCAGAGGAAGACCTTGAACTCCTCAAGTCCGTCCCGGTACTTATCGAAGGGATGCGGAAGCGGCATTTGACGCAACACGAAATGGCACATGTGAAGATTGTTGACAATTTTGTGGCTGAGTTGACTAGGCTGGGGAAATGTGCCATTGCCAAGGCGCGTGGAGAAACACAGGTTGCTTGAGAGAGAGAGAGAGAGTGTGTGTGTGTGTGCATGCGTGTATGTTGGTTCGACGAATTCTTGATGCCATGCCAGGTGAGTGCCGGGAAGTACGAATTTCAACAGGATTTGGGTACATGAAGCCTTAACCAAACAGGAACGGGTAGAGGGACGAACAACAAGTTGTAACACTATTAGAGAGGGATGAAGGTACAGATCACATAATAGATGCAGGATTCAACAAGCAATGTGGATGGACCACCTGGAATCAGCTGAAATAGTGTTGGGCGGAACTGTTTTGAGTTGGATGCGATGAACATGGCCCTGGCGGGGGCGAATAATATAACAAGATTGCCTATGGTATTTCCCCCGTTTGTGGCTCATGCATTGCGGAACGCAAGTTTAGCCGAGACTGCTGCTCCATGCCATGTACCTGTAGGAAATAATTATGGGCCCATCGACCGAAATTGAAATCCGTCAGAAGCTCGCGCCGCTTCTCTCTTTGATTACTACCACGGTGTGTACACCACACCGACAGAGGGAAGCGATATCCCGCCGTCATCAGCCACTCGCCATACGCCGGCACCACTACATCAGATCGACAACCCACAACCGCCTTGATGCTGTTGAGCACCACCACGCCAAGATTTGCTTTTCGGCCCCATTGCTTCATGCGCCACTCGCCGCCAAGTCGGTTCAACTCCACGGCGGGCGAGACCGAAGGTTCCCCAATTCCTCCGTATGAGGACCCTTTGATAGCATGCGCAGCACAAACATTGAGGTGCGTTCACTTTCTACCTAGTCTGAGTAGCCTGCGTGTTACTCGCCTTGAGGAGCCCCCTACGAGACCTGCATCTGCACTACAAAAGGGGTTAAAGGCGAGACTCTTCCAACTTCGACATTGCCCTTCTCATCCAGTGGCAAAGCCAAGTACCCCGACTATCCGTCGTCTACGGGCAACGGCTGTCTGATCAGATGATTGGACAGACGACGTGCCACCTGCCACATCGTGACTGGCGATGTCGGACGACGACCTGATTTTGACCCTTGCATGTTAAAGGCTGCTAAGCGGCTAGCTCAGAGCCCACACGGCCCATCTTCTCCACAAAACACACATCGGCCCCATAAACCTCTGCTCGAATGATCACCGGGGTCTTGGAAGAATGGCCGGTTAATTTGCTGCCGTACGCCCTGGTCCAACATTCTCTGGGGACCCCGGAGTCCTGGCCACGTCCAGAAGGCTTGGTGCGGGAGCCTGTGTGCTGCTCGGCATGTCACAGACTCACCGTTGGTCGTCCCCAAATCCGCCGAGCAGCACACCCCTTTCCCCTCACGGAAGCTGGGGTATTTGGGGAACCCTGAGCGTCCGCCTGCGGTGTGGCTCGTTAAAATACCACCGTCCCTGCCTCTGTTGTCCGTTGTTGCGGCTGCATGTTCCACCAGAGCTCCTTGCCGATATTTGATGCGACTTGAAAGCGACGGGAAGGTTATTGAGCCTCCGTCTACCGATCTCAGAAAACCGTCGTACACCCTCTCTATCGCACCCGATACTCCTCCAGCCAGCAATATGCTCGTTAACCAGCCCATTCGTCCACGACCGATCAAGACTCGGTCGAGAGCAGGTTTGTGTGAGCCTCTTTGCCGGAGTTCTTCGTGTATCTGACATCTGCCTGTGCCACCTGCAGGTTGCAAGTATTGGTAAGTCAACCCCTCGTGCCGGTCTGGGATTTCCTTTGCTAACATATTCCAGCCGAGACAAGGTTGGTTGTCTTGCCCCCTCTCCGCCCCGAGTAACTAACTGACGCTCATATTAGAGGAAGAAGTGCTCGGAAGAACATCCGCAATGCCTTCGTTGTGTTCAAGCTGGCGTCAATTGCGTATACGAGCCGATCAAGAAAAGAAAGCGGAGGACATCAACTAGGTCAATCGAGATACAAGATCCCGCTGCATCAGACGACTCGGATAGCCCCACAGGCAATACCGACCTACAAACAAGTCCAGACACAAACATACTCACTCCGCCTGATATACTACAGCCTGGTGCCGAAAGTTCGCTCTCGCCGTCGACATCTGTGGACAACTGCCTCTCAGCCTCTATAGACTCCATCTTGCCTCTCAGCGATGATGCCGACGATATTTATGCGTTTGAGCTTGGATACGGGGATTCGGACATGTACGAGAGCGAATACACAACAGTTACGGATATGAGCCCCCATCAGAAATCAGCCGAAACCCACCTGCCACTTTCTCTTGCACCTCTTGACAACGGCGTGCAATCGACAGACGACTCTTTTTTTGCGGCCGGTCTCGACATGTCATGGGACGAACCTGCTTGGTCAACTATCTCTCCGCCGTTGCTCAGCCTGTTCCCGCCAGTATACCACGGTGTTGCTGAATGCCCGGAGGACACAGGCCTGCTGGAACATTACTCTAAAGCCATGCTGCCTACGATGGGGTTCAAGGAGGCCTTTAATCCGTACGAGCAACATATCCTCCCCCTATCACACAGAAGCTCCGCTGTCCGAAATGCCATCTACGCTTTGGCTAGTGTTCATCGCGAATATGTCGGCCTTGAAAACACAGAGGGTTCCGCATGTTTTCACGAAAGAGCAGTGGCTGGATTGTCCGCAATTATTGAGGACGGGGATGGCTTCGAAGAAGCCCTAGCAACGATAGTGCTTCTTCTACAGTATGACCTGGTAAGCTAGCATCTTTTTATGTATTGGAAACATGAACTTACTGGTGCAGCTCATGCAGCGAAGCCTACCCAACGTCATTCATAACCACCTCCAAGGTGCATGGCATATCATCAGCGCTATGCCGTCCCCAAAACCCGCTAGCGTTGAGTTCTTCGAGCAGGTCAGTTGTTGGAATTGGAAAACTCCCGTCATACCACTGACTAGAGACAGGTGTTTCGCTACTTTGATGTACTCAATGCCTTGACGACTGGCTCGTCTCCAGTCTTTGCGGCCCCTTCGTCGAACCGAGCATACTCGCCTAGCAGTTCGCCACCCCCCATCGTGTTTAGTGGCACCGACCCTGTGTTCGGTATGGCCGATGACCTTTGGCCTACTTTGCATCGCCTCGGAGAACTCATCACAATGAAGTGCGAACTTCAAGCCACCATGGCAACAGGTCAGACGTCCAAGTTCGCAGTTCTTCGTACCGAATACCAGACGGCCTACAAGGCGATCGAGAGAGCTTTGGAATCATGGAGCCCGGTCTTGCCGCCAGGCTTTTCATTGGTCAACCGCATTGTTGACGGTCCTGAAGACGCATCCGAGACCGAGCTTGCCAACATCAGGTGGATCACAAGTACAGCACTTGCCTACAGACAAAGCGCGCTGGTCTATCTGTACAGCACCATCTCCGAGTACCCTTCGTCACACAATCTGGTACAAAAGCATGCGCAGGCAGCGCTGTGGCACTGTGCAGCGTCCGTTTCACACGGCGGAACGGGATTGTCAATGCTGTGGCCTCTTTTCTTCTCTGCTTGTCATGCCATCTGCAGCCGGGATCGAGGCTTGGTACGGCAAGCTTTCACTGCTCTCAGCAGCAAAAAGGGTGTGGTCGACACGGAGAAGCCTTGGGCTGTAGTCATGGATGTGTGGAGAAGGATGGACATGCGAGCCTATGGCAAAGAGCAAGTGGGAACGGAGGCCTGTCCAGACCTGTGGAAACAGGTGGCGGCGAGTATGAAGTTCGGTCTCGTGTTTGGCTGAAGCCAGACAGCGCGTACGGCAGGGGTGGCAATGTGTAAGTTCACAGACAAGGACGTGTCCGGACTAACAGCTTCCACCCGGGACTTTGTCACGATATCACGGCGATGGCATGGCGGATTGTTACGGCATTTACGATACCAAGGGAAAAAGAAATTAGGGTACGGCGTGCTGGGCACAGGAAAGGGACACCAGGTCGATGCATCAATATACCACTGTCATTTTCATTTGAAACCCTTCGCGCCAAAAGACAAAGGCGGCTTAGAATCTGCGCTCCAGACCGGTCATCAGTATTGGGTCTGTGGAGTCAACGAGTTCCCATGTCCAGCGGGCTAATGCAGCTCATGATTGCATCCACTCGTCCATGGACCCGCCACTCCTTCAGGTGAGTCTACGTGGCTCGACCAATACCAACGCCACTGGCATGATTGTCCGCCAACCATCGTTGGGGAAGACGGAGCCGCCTCAAAGAGCTTGCCAGGGTCTCGCTCAACCCTCGACAGGGGGCTATTCAGCCTGATTGTCCTTCTGCAGATCCAGGGACCGGGGGCACGCTGAGTGCCCGCAACTCGTGATAGGACGCTGCTCTAGAAGTACATTTTGGACATGCAGAACAGTCCAGGGAGGCCCCAGCCGTGTTGGATGCCTTCTCCAACGCCGAGACGTTGTAAAACGGGCAAGAATTCTGCATCTCCTGCGGGCGGCTACCGATCTGGGCATGCAATTTCTTCGTCTGATGTGGGCGCACCCTCCATCACCCAAGGCATGCGTCTCGACCACATAATACAACCCTAGAACGCGGTGCGAACACCTGAAGAGGCATTAGCCTGGGAATCGCCGCTTCTGGAACCGAAATGTGCGATACAATGATTTTGGAATCCGATCAAAGGGGCGGGACTGTGGGAGATGGAGGGAAGCGACCAAGTCACGTCTCATGCTCGCCCTTCTTCGCTTCCTGGATTTAGATTGCGCTCGATGCAGTCTATGTAAGTAGGGCTGAGACTCACATAGAGTCCGAGATGGAATGTTGCCAAATGTGCGGCTTGTCATGAGACGCGGGACGAGAGGAGGAGGCTTGGATCAACCGTCAATCCATCCTGATGGGCTTGTTTGCTCCGCGTCCCGGGAACAGCAAGTGATCCACGCAAGCCGCTCGCCCACCCGCCGTCCGGTCTTGGTCATATCTAAGCTCGGCATTGGGTGGGCCAGTCGACCACGGTCGGTAACACCAAACATGCGAGCATAAGTACTCGGCCAACCAGTCTAACCCTCACAAGCTCAAATGAGGTCAGGCAACGCGTTGGTGCATCATGTGATGGATGCAGATTCGGGCTCGATTTGCGAGAGCTGTGAGAGCCTAACGTGTGCTGACCTGCGTTGGCGAGGAATCCGTCCGCACTGCAGCTGTACACTAATTACCACACGGCTGCCGAATGCCGAAGTCCAACCAAGTTGTTGCGGGCGACTTCTCCAACTGCACACAGATGAGGGGAAGGTTCGTCTTACTAACCCTCTTCGTCCCATCGTACTTCTGGGCTTGCTCCTTGGGGATTGGCGATCCAGAAGGGCGGCGCATCGTCTTCCTCCAGGCACGTGTTGTACCTTGTGCCTTCAACGCCCGCAGGGACGGACGCACTCCTCCTCATCAGTTTATGGGCAGAAGATATGCTCGTAGGAGAAGAGGCGACCCCAAGAGAGGAGAGATTTGTGGCGTTCTCCTTTGGTCTTGTCTGCGTGCTGCGGGCGTGTGTGTGGGTGTTCTAGCTTCGGCTTCGCGGGCGGGTTTGCGAGTTGGTGATTCGATGCACCCCGCAATTCGGGCTCTCTTTTGCTTGGTTCGGCTCGAATTACCCTGTGGACAGAGCGTGTGGCTGAGGGTTCGGGAGAATTGCCGTGGAGTTCGCCGGGTCTGGGCCGGACGTGGGGCCGGTTTTGCCGGGGCTGGCCCTTTGTAGTTGCTGAACATGAGCTGGCAACTCTGCTCCTCTGACTCTAGTCACTGGATTTTCAGATTTCTAGCTTCATTACAGAAGAAAGACTTGAATCCCCAAGCAGTCTATTTGGGGATGGAACGGCTTTGGTTGATTACAAGTGCCAACGTCAAATAACCAACGCACTGATCGCTGATGCGGACCTTTATCGATGCGGCGAAGTGGCATAATCTCCGCAACGATAAAACAGGGTCTGGCTCTAATGTAACAGATGAGTTCAAGAACAAAGGGGGCTACTTGGGATCCACTATGTGATAAAACCTTCCCAGGAGACAAGCCTTTACTGGCAGGCAGTGTGACGGTCCGCTGCAAGGGCATGTGTTAACCAACTTGCTATAGAAGATTGCTATATCTAGAAGCAGTCGTTTTTAGGGATGCGCCACCGCGTTACAGAAACTTTGGTAGGACTTTTGTAAGAATATACTAATCAAAAGTTCTATACGCTTCTGGATCATTAGTCATATCAACTCTAAGCCTAACGTTCAACGTTGCACAGCTGCCGCAGGTAAGAAAGAATACGAGGCTATGGTGTAGAAATTGATCCGTAGTCTTAGCAGTCCATTCAATCAAAATCATATCACAAAGAGAGATATTATTATAGCCTAAAGTGAACTCTTCAACATCTCCCGTAATGAGGTTCCCAGACGGGATGCGTACATGTGAGTGATTTACCACTCTCTGCGTTCCATGAGATGTAAAGCCAATCAGAGCATAGAATGGTAAACTTTGAGAAGTAACGGTAAGTAGTAATTTATTCATCTGGGGAAGATTCTACTTGGGACAGAGACGGCCGTTTGTGCTGGGTAATAATCGATCTGGTCTGTGATGTACCAGTCCTCGCTTACGACAGCAGTGGCGGCATCTAAGATTCCACAAGGATCGTACTTTTGCTTGATCTGGTACAGGTAATCGTAGTTGCTGCTGTGGTAGGCCTGTTGAAAGTTGGGCTTGTTGATGTCCGCCTCGTTCAAGTACGCTCCTGCGTCAGGATTGCAGCTGCTCGACCAGTTTCTTGCTCGCGGTGGGAATCTCCTCGGGGCCGTCTCTCGGCTCCACGTAGCGCCCAACATGATGTGCACGAGCGTCTCGCGGAAAGTCGGCTTGACAGCGTTGATCTGATTGACGGAGGGGTTTTCTTTTGTCTTTACATTGTATTGAAGCACATAGCCAGAATCCTTGGCGTTCTGACGGATCGCCTTTGTCTCTGCTGCCAGCTTGACTACATCCTCCCAATTGAAGCACGGGAAGAGATGGGACGCAGTGTGAAAACCTCATCCACCAGCAGACTCTATCTCGGCGCTCCAGTTGTTGAGGATGATGTCGCACACGCCGTTGAACTCGGTGTGTTTCACATTGGAGACGGTAATATAAAGGGTCAGAAGGTTGACGGATATAGGGGTCGACACGGTCTGTAGTTCATCTGCGTTCATGTCGACGCCCAGCTGGGGAAGCATAGAGAAGGTGCAGTCGGTTGCATTGGCGCACATGAGGGACCAGTGGCTGAACATACCGTCGTAGACGTACTCAGGGAGCACGGCAAAAACGGCATCAACGACAGATCAAAACGTTCCAATAGAGACATTACTACTGGTCTTGAAACTGTAGCTAAGGGACGTGATGGGGGTCTCGCCAATCCAGGCAATATGAAATTAGGATATGCGCGGCCGTTGCATTCGTAGGTTCGCTTTTGCTGTTACTGCAGGAAGCTTGACCGTCCTCGCCGATATCATAACTGTTGGTCTTCCATTATATGTCTTCCTCAGGCTCAAGACGAACAAGAAAGAGAAGGTTTGATTGGTGGTAGTATGTGCATAAGGTATGATGTGAACTAACTCCGAGCTGGTTTCCCCTGGTTTCTATCTGAAGCAGAAAATGAAAAAAACTCATAACTGCCGCGAATGTCGTCCATATTTATTTCCTCGTTGTAAACTTTACTCATATAAGGTCCGGTCACAAATTTCTCCCTCGAATTCTGCATCTCGCAGATAGGGTGCAGCCTGGCCATTATCGCCGCTTCGGTGTCACGAGCCGGGATGGATATCACGAGGTCTAGAGGGGTAGTCACGGCCATAGGGGTATGGGTCACACGGATGACCACCGGAGAGGTTATTCAGAGGTTGTGGATGGTCAGTTCAGGATAGACCTGGATCCCCAAACCCGGATAGGGGAGATTTGAGGGCACCAGTGAGCACCCGGTGCGCCAATCAGAGGGTAGCCGGTGCCTATATAAGGGGCTGATCTTCTCTCGGCTAGAGAGAAGAAGGCCAGAGATGAATGCAGTCACCATTTCATGCCCATCTTCGTTGTTGACCTCATCACTCTGTATAGCGCCCCTGACATTCGACCCTCACCCTTTGGCCTCTTACTCGTCAGCGGCCGCCGCAACTCAACTCTGAGAAGAACGACCAGGATTCCTACCGTAGATACCACACAGGTCAATGTGGTTGGATTAAAACAGGAGATGGTCCGAGTACAATGCCAATGGGATCTGTTGCGATGAAAGATAACTACTTTATGAATAGACGAAAATCTTACAGTCAGGTGCGGCCCAATACCGGGGTTCTCCTGAATGATTCTGATAACAAACCGATGGAAGGCACGGTTATTTTACAGGTAACGAACTTGGCTGTCACGAGCGAAGTGAACTCCAGACAGAATACAATAGTTGAAAGTAGGGTTGCAGCGTAGCAAACGACGACCCGTAGTTCATCTTAAACTTTATTCATTGACAAACCTTTGTCAATAGGCCTTTCTCAGTTGTATGGGATTGGCAATAGCTATAAATCTTGAAGAAAATTCGTGGGTTAAGGGCCGCTGGTGCAACTGAGTTCTCTATCGTTGTCTTGGCATATCTCCAAGTGGCGCAGCAAGTAAGCATCTGCTGTAGCCAAGCGGCACCGCCCACTCTTCGCCCACTCTAAGCGAACGGGGCATTGTTCACACCAAACCTACGAACGCAAAGCTTGAGCCATTGGCTCAATTCACAATCAACTGAAAGTGTCACTTGCTGCCTTTGAAAGTGATTCAATAGTGAAAATAGCCAAGGAAATTTGATAAAAAGAACGACGACGAGCATCATGAACCTGAAACTATTTTCGTGACCTCTCACGTTTGCGTTCCCAAGCTTTGTGATTGTCTCTTAGGGACTGGAATTATGTCTTTAGACCCGCCAGAGAAGGTGGTATATCCAACATGAGATTGAGATCTCATGAAACTCGTTGGAGTGCTAGAAATCGCCAACATTGCGATGATGATGATTCGCCTGTGCTCGGAACAGCCCAACCAGCTTAGAAATATGCCAAGCCCACCCGGGTACCTTGCCGATGCGTCCCTTGGCAGCTTACGCCCAGGTTATCTGCCCTGGCCGCCCAAGCGTTTAACTGAATTATGTTTTCTTCCCGCTTGTATTTGTCGATTTTCATTGGTCGGTTCAGAGTAGAGGAATTGATTAATGGACCGTCCCGCCGGGTCCCGGCAATCTTCCACAAGTACCTTGCTTTGCTCTTGATTTAGAGACCAGGCAACTTGATTAAGCATACTGCGCCACCATCGCGGCTATGGCTCTTCACGATAACCTCAGTGGCATGTTGTATGTTCGGTCGGTGCCTGCTCCGCAGGAGTGTTGTATGCATCCTTCGGTTTCCAACAATAGACCATAGTTAATTATAGCTAGGTGATTATTGATCCAAAGTTGGATTATAAGAGGTCGTAATGTTCCTTGAATGGCAAGTTCTACATCGAAACAACCAATAGGTCCAGTCAACAGCATTGGAGCTTATATTCTACACAATATAACACATAACCGCATCACGAAACACTGAACATTTTACTACTGCCAATTTCATCTTCAACTCCCAATCCTTTCTATATATTTTCAACATGGTCTCCCTCAAGAATCTTGCTTCTTTTCTTATTCTCGCAACTACTTCGTCACTCGACGTTAGCGCCGCTTCAGTCCCTCGCCAATACGGTGAGAACGGCGTGCTAGTTCGCGAGGGCGGTTCTTGGCTCCCCGATCCTGCAATTTCCTCCCTCAAAAGTAGGCAGGTTGGGTGGGACGACTACCACCGGATGACCGAGATGCTCGCCGACCGGGGCCTCTGCCGATACTTCCCCACACCCAACGACCGCGACACCAACTGGCCTTGCCGTCAGTATTGCTCCAAGATGACCGGCGACTACAGTTCCAGATGCGACGGCAGCCATCTGCTTGATGGCAGCGGAAAGTTGAAGTCAGAAATCCAAACTCTGCACACTCCCGACGGCCAGCGCTACACACCCGCGGCGGAGTGCGTTTGCATGAGCATACCTGCTGAGCTAGCAGGTAAGATCTCCGAGGGCATTGAGACTGCAGGAGCCGTGATCTGCAGCGTCTGGTTGTTTTCCATCAAGCAGGTCCTCGAGAAGGGCAGCTACGCTATCCCGGGTGGCGGCACTGTTCTGCGAGTTGTCAAATCTGTTGCCAAGTCCGTCCGCAAAGCGTTGAACTCTGGGAAAGGCAAGGAGGCTTGGGCTTCGATGGTGAGAGACACCTGTGGTCCCAAGGGCCATGATGTGACCATGGACATTGAAAGAGCCTTTGACATCTTCAAGGGTGCTCCCTCAGAGTAGATAAGAATAAGTGTAATGAGGAGGTATCGAAGGGGTACTCACTCAGGGATAACATGCCGCTGGGAGGAGCAGATTGATGTAGCAAACGAGCCTGGGTAACGTAGCTGAGTATGAGATAGGTGTTTGCTGTTCCAATATTTACCGCAAAAATGGAAAGGATCTCTAAGCTAATAAAAAGCCCCTGTCACACCACCTATTAGACCTTTGTGATCCTGCCTTGATGATTTGGCATTGAATGCTTCAAAAAAGAGATGCATGTAATAACTTCAACTCTGTAAAGCCACTTCACATCTACTGTTCATCATGTTGAGTCAATCGTCTTCATTCGCAAGCCACCAATGAGAAATATGCATTGCTAAAAGCGGTGTTAAATATTAAACTAGCTTGAACCAAGACGCCCAATCAATGTTATGTACACCTATGCTTGATTTATTCTGTTTAAAGTCTAACTTGTCCCGATCGTAAAACAGAAATGTGTTCTGCAAATGGAAACGCCATGTTGGATGCCTGCTGTTCCACCTACATGTTGCGTTGTGCTCTAGGTCTTAGATTCAAAAAACAGTGCCTCAGATAGCCGCTCTAAGTCCCGCTACAGGATACTAATGCTCCAGGTCTGATATCATCTATGCCCTGATAATATCGTAAGCTATACAAAGCAACTTGGCTAACATTATTTGTAGCTGTCTGGCTTATTCCACGTTGGGAACCGAAGCGGGCGCGGTAACACCTTCTTCATCCCTCTTGGCGATCCCCCGATTCTTCTTCTCGCGCTTGTAAAGATACGCCACAGAAGCTGTGATGGCAGCTTGAGCACCAAAGGCGACTGTCGAGAAGATAAAACCTTTCTTGAACCTTGGAGCATCAACTTGAGGGTATGTCAAGATTGGCACCCAGGCATTGAATGCGTACCCCAACGAGTTCATGATACCAATAACGATGGCGCGTTCTTCAGCGTCAGCACCGCAAATCTCGTTTGTCCAGCTCATGCTGAGTGGTCCATATGGGACAGAAGCGCGCTGCAGCAGGAATGCGAACCACTTCAGGCCGTCTGGAACGTTCCAGATGGCGAGGATAAGGGCTGCAAAGCCACCGAGGAAAGTAGACACGGACATGACGCTAGCACGGTGACGAATTGCATCCGAGATGATGGCGAAAGAAACGGTGAGAACCAGTTGGACTGCAGAAGCAGCTGTAGGGATGATGTTCTGATAACTTTCTGTTAGCCCTTTGCAATGTCCGGGTTTCATCGTCATCGTAAGAACTCACAATCTTCTCAACTGTCTCGCCTTTGGCCTTCAGCCAGAGCGAAAAGGGGTTGACACTACTAGACGGGCCGATGTTGATGAAGACGATGTAAAGAATAGTCAAAAAGTAGACGTGCCACCGGCCAAAGATTCGCTTGAAAGCAGAGCGTCCCAGCTTTGTCCGAGGAGCACGGCCGACGCTCGCCATGCGCTTGCGGGCTAAGTCTCGGTCCTGCATCGACATCAGTCATCGTACATTAGGGTCGGGTGGAAATAGTATTGCTTACATTCTCATTGAGATAAAATGCCCTTGTATTCTCTGGGAGGTCCGGTAGGAAGAAGAAGCCAGCAATGCAAATAGGCAGACTGATAATCCCGTCCATGATCTGAAAGTCGAGGTCACATCAGCACCGAAATGTCCCCACATCATCAGCACGCCATATGGACTGGGAGGGGAGCTTACAAATAGCCATTTCCAACCCGCAAGACCATGCACACCGTTGAGGCCACGCCACACACCGGCTTGGAGGTAGCCTGAGAACATGCTGGCCGCAGCGGAGGAAGCGTGGAAAATGCAGGCTCTCTTGCCCAGCTCAGACGGCTTGTACCACGATCCCAAGATCGTGTGAGCGGCCGGATAGAAGATAGACTCTGCCAAACCGACGAAAAAACGTATGGCAATGACATGATTTGAGGTCTTCGCAGCCGCCAAACAGAAAGTCAAGACTGTCCAGAGCAGCTCGCAGGAGGGCACCCAAATGGATGGCCGCACCTTTGTAAGGACAATCTGCGAGGGGATCTGGCCCACAACGTAACCAACAGTCCAGGCCGTATCGATGAGGTTGATTTCGTTGCCGTTCATTTGAAGGTCCTCTTTCATGCCGCTGACGAAGGCGTTGCTAATGTTTGTCTGGTCGAGATTCTTGATAAAGTAGCCCAAGCTTAGCATCGTTATCAGAAAGATGTCGAGCTTTTGGATGAAGGCCCGTTCCTCCGGTGAGCGTCCCGGCTCGTAATCCCAGATGTACGCCCACCATGGCACAATCTTCTTCTCGAGTGTTGCCGCATTGTGCTCGTCTGAAAACGACTCGTCTACCGTCACTCCTTTCGGAGACGCGGATGCGTACTCGTGCTCTGACCCCATTCCGAGCAGAGGTGAGAGCTCTATTGAGTCCGACGAGTTAGCGTGACAAAAGGAGGGCGACTCGGGCTGAAGGGAGGGAGCAAAAGACATCCGTTTGTGAGAATGTCGGAGGAATATCGTACCTGATTTATGTATCTCGCTTCCTGATAAACTGGCCATCGCGCTACGCTAACGGAGGTTTCAAGTTGGCCACAATCTCACTGATACTGGAAATCTGCTAGATAACACTCCGACGCTCGTTTGGACCGTATGGAGTCCCGAAGCGGATGATGTGCTGCGAAGTGCTGATGATTCGCTCTCCCTTGGCGTGGGGTGTGTCGCCATCGCGGGGTCCTGTGTCGTGATCCGGATATCGCTACCTCAATCTCTCGAAAAAGCGACACTCACGCCGCTGTCATCTCCGTGCAATTCCCTGTCGCTAAGTATACTTGCGCGTTCAAACTTGTTACAAGGTAGGGTAAGAATCAGATCAATCAGAGAATGGTTTTACGGGGCCTTTGCTGTGCGGCTCGAGGTCACGGTACATCATGCTGGATGATCGCAATTCCGGGCGGATCTCCGTCGGTCCTCACATTGCTAGGGACAGCAGCCACTCAATCATTAGAGTACACATAATGAGAAGGAATTAAGATTTTGCAGTTGAACTACCGGAAGACAGCCGGTGGCGCGGAGCCGAAGCTCCGCAAACCCGGTCGGGCGCTATGCGATTGCCATGCGGCCGCAGCCCCATACGCGTGGGAGACGGGCCCGATAAGGTACACACAGTAACTGCCGCCTGCCTGCAGATGTGGCCTGCCTAGGGACGTATGCCCAATCCAGATGCAGATTCAAATGACGGTGCAGCTTTCTGGGGTTGTTGCTATCTCTCGCTGGTCAGCCTAGATCGTCGCAGTTCTGGACTTCATTGCGCTAAATCAAGGTTGTGGCTTTCTAGATGCAAATATAAATAGTCCAAAGTTTGCAACTTACCTTTTGCATCAATATTCCGCTAAATATTTGTTAATGTGCTTGCGAGCTTCATGGTAGCAACGCATGGCGGCGCAACTTCTTTGTCTTCCTCCGTCACGAGGCCAGCCCAGGTGCCCAGAAACTACATCATCTGCAAGACTCAGTCAAGTGCAGATGTCACTAGGTAGGGAGATTTTTTTCTTGATTCAAGAACTTCCTAGGGCTGAGATAGAGAGTTTACAGCTCTTTAGAAATCAGTGTGGCACCAGAGGCCCTTGTATGAGGATTTCCTCATTCCCAAGAATAAGAAAGGGGTCCAGGGATGAATGCGGTTCTCGCTTCATGCCTACCATCCAGTTGACCTTTTCTGCCTGTACCACAGCACCTGAAACTAAACAACAGGCCATTAACCGAACATCCGAGAACGTTCGCAGCTTGGTCACCTTACCCGTGCCAAGCGCCAAGGTTCTTTGCCAACTTGCCAAGCTCGTAGCATTGGGAGATGCAGCGATGAACGATCGAGCAGTGCTAAGCTGAGATAAGCTGAGATTCACTGGAGCTCAAGAATGGATACAAATCATCTGTTTCGTACGCAAAAAACATTATCAATGATAAATCATAAATCAGAGGCTCTTTGGTAATACGCTCAACGCAGCAGTAATGAAACATGAAGCGGGAAGGAAAACATCGAGAGATTGAGTAGACTCAAAATTCACCTGGTTTGAAAATCTATTCCTCCTTGCAACAGCACTTGGTTTTTTTACCACACTATTTCTCTCCGATTAAATGTCACCTCTTAGCAGGCTGGGTCAACAATGCGGACTGGCCTCTTTGACTGCAGAGCATTAGTGCTGAATTAAGTGAAGGCAGGTTCAGACAGTATATGACTGCAGGTAGCACACCACAAATCCAGATCACTAGGTGTCGTTATGCAACGTAGCGCCGACTTCTTGTGTACTGAAACGCACTGAAAGGAATCTTGTGGCGTGAGATCTCAAGTTACAGAACTGTTCGGAATCTGCGACGGTTTTCTACCCGGCATCGCACCTTTGCCATCCCTCCTCAGCTCATGCTATCCGACCCAAGATTATGGTTCGTAGATGTGCAATGCGAAATTATAACCGCAAATAAAACGCCTTGTCTCTGGCGGCATGACTCAGCCCAGCCCAAAACGCAGCCTTTACAGTCCAAAGCCTATGCCAGTACAAATGTTTCCCTCTGTAAATTGATGACAGATTTTAAACAACTGTGTATCAAGCTATTATTCTTTCCCCTTAGCAAGATGACGCAGTCTCAAGGCTAAGTCCTCAGCAAACAAAGTTCCCAAAACCCACAAAGCCAAGGCGGCTTGCGACCTCTGTAAGTTCAGCCTTAGTTGCAACGACGGCAGTGTAAGTTGCCGTGGCCCTTACCAAAAAGTATGCCTGAAGGATCGTATTCACAACTTCAAACTGAACCAATGATGTTTCGAATGCCAATAAGCCTTACGGAACCCGGCTCCAATTGTTTCTGTTATTGATTCTAAGGTGGCCATCTCGTAGTCGACCACGATGGAAGCTCAACACAACTCCAGCTTTGTCTTCACACACATATTCATAACCTACGCCGACAGCAAAAAGCAGTGGAAAAGTCATTGGTCTAGCTGGAGGTCTAGGAGCGGCTGCACGTGTAGTCATATCACTGGGTTTCTAGACAGTTGGTTCTAAAGGTAATGCAAATTGTAGCTACTTGTTATGCAAGTATAAAGTCTACCCCTGCTGATAGAGATGAGCAAAGGCTCAGTGTGCATCTTGTTTGATGAAGTCCGCCGCTCTCTCCGCCACCGCATAGACCAGGGACTGGATATTGGCCCTCGGGATCAGGGGGAACACGCTAGCATCAACCACCCGTAGTTTCTTCACCCCGTAGGCCCTGAACTTTTCGTCGATAACACCGCCCTTTGACTTTGGCAACATGGCGCATGTCCCGCAGGGGTGGTACTCGCTCTGCATACTGCTCCGTACCCAGTCCTCCACGTTCTGGGCCGTGAGCTCGTGATACCCAGGTTGAAAAATAGTACCGCCTCCCTGAAGCAGGTCACTCAACGGTTTCGTTCGCGCAACAGTTTGAAGATGAAGAGCGATGACCTTCAAGAGCTGGACATCGAGTGGATTCGAAAGGTAGCGTGGATCGATTTCCGGGTGTACGGTTGCATCGGCGGATTGGATGTGAATGGAGCCTCTGGATAGGGGTTGCTCGAGGGCTCCCAAGATAGAGAGGAAATTGCCAGATGAGCCGGCATTGAAGAGCTTCGTCGTGTCGGAGGAGAACTGGGGGGAGATGCCGCCCTCAATAGTGAGCTCCTGAGTGATAGCCTCCGACTTCAAGTCTCGGAGGATGAGGCCGTACTGTTCAGCCAGGCCCGGGAGATTGCTCTTGAGAGAAGGAAAGGTGAAATCTAATGTAGAGGTGATTTGCTTGAGGGATAAGAGCGCCGAGCTTGCGCCTGACGAGGACAAGCGACCGGTTTTGGTCTCAAGATACAGGCTGAGCTGCTCCTGAAAATAGGTTGCGTTGGCGTAATCCTCGTTCGTTGGCAGGCCAGGCTTTACAGCGAACCTGAAGTATGTCAGTTGGAGAATACGGAAACAAAACCAGTGAGAAAAACTACTCACCCCAAGGGGACATAGACATGATCTTGTAGGTTCTCGCCGACATTAGGGTTATCCACCAAGACTTCGATACCATGCTTTTCTAGGATCTTCTTGCTGCCGATGCCAGACACTTCAAGCAATTGTGGCGAGGCTATAGAGCCTGCGGCAAGAATCACCTCCTTCCTGGCAGTGGCCCCGACCTTCTCGGTACCCTGAGTCCATGTAACACCCGTCGCTTCGACGCCGTTCTTGCTCTTCTCAAAAAGAATTCTTGACACATGAGCTTCCGTTAGAACCTTCAGGTTTGCCCGCTGACGTGCCGGCCCAAGATACGCATTTGCGGCATAGCTGCGCGTCGCGTTCTTGATGTTGATCAGGTTGACATAGCCCCCCAGCGCCTTGCCGTCTCGGGGATCGCCCTTGACGCCCAAGCCAAGCTTCTCCATGGTCCTCGGCCATGCCTGGAGAAAGGGGCTGTAGAGCTTTGGGAACTCATTTGCGATCAGTCCGCTGGTGCCGTGGGCGCCCGGATCGACGTAGTCAAGGCGGAGATCGCTCGTCTGCTGCGCCGATGGAGCAGCAAACGCCTCCGATTTACGGAAGTAGGGAGCGAGCGCGTCCCAAGACCAGCCCTTGTTGCCCAAATCGCCCCAGTTGTCAACGTCCCGCCGGGAGGGGTGCGTCCAGAACATGAAGTTCATTGCGCTGGAGCCGCCGAGCTGCTTGCCGCGGATGTGGGCGACAACCTTGTTGTTGGCAGCAGTCTGGATGCGTCAGTAAATCGTATTTGGTACTCATAGCCGTGGTAGTGGTACCTGGGGAACAGTCTTGTAGTCCCAGTCGTAGTCCGGGTTGCCGTACATAGCGGGAAACAGACCCGGGGCCAGCACGTTCAGGTCCTCGGAGCGGTCTGCGCCGGCTTCCAGCACGAGAACCGTCACTTGAGGGTCCTCGGTGAGGCGAGCCGCGACGGTCAAACCGGCAGTGCCGCCACCGACGATACTGTAGAACTTGTAAGCAATTGTAGTTTTCCCGAGAGTTGCACTTACATGTAATCGTATGTGTCGGCCATGACGCTCGCAATGCTGACCAAAATGACGGACCACGGATGAGGCCTCCAGAACATGTTCGAGGGTGATCCGGGTCTGGTTTGAAGGGAGGCTCAACCGCACGGGACGACTTCCTAGATAAAGACCACTCCGCCCATAGGCGGACATCGAAAGCCTTTTATAACCAACGCAGGGTCGTTGCAAGTCCCAGAGGAGCCGAACTATCGGCTTTTAAGACCAAACAGACATAATGAATGAACCCCGTTGCCTAGACTGTCCCACAAGTTCTAGCCGTCCCAGCTGGGCCATAGAGACGCCTGGCCCCGAATATACGGCGCCACCTTGTACGCACGCTAGACCAAGACAGAGCTCATCCGACAGTTGATGGCTGCTTGGAACAGGCTGGGCCTTGTAATGAAGCAACCGCGCTACAACGCTGTTCACCAATGCATCATGCACGCTGAGTAAGCCATGTCTTGCGGAGTTCCGCATGAGAAGTAAGGGCCTCGGCGGTCGGGAATGAAAAATTTGGGCATACAATGAAGACATATATGAAAGGGGTCGTACTCAACGTGTACCTTTCGTGTGCTTTAACTGAATCGTCGTGGGATGGAGGTCGTCTTCGGTTGAAACTTGATCAAATGGTCTAGCGGAGGGGAATGAACAAAAAGTAGAATCAGCAAGTCGTCGCCAGCAAAGGTCCTATGAATCTCTAGTCCACTGTCAGAGAACTATGGTTCACACGCACTGCGAAAGAGGTATGGAAAGAGCCTACAGTCCACCAGCAGAACGGTCCAGTTGCCAGAGTCCACAATTTGACCTTCTCCTCGACTTACAAACGCGTACAAGCCCTCGGAAACAAGCCAGAAATCCGCTTTCTGTCCAAGGTCTGTTCTCAACTGACCTCTCATTGGTCTCCAGGGATTGAACAGGAGACAAGGTGAGATACGGGCATCTGCGACCGCAGCACTATAGGCACACTCCTGAAGATGCAAAACTTTTTCATGTAGTCGTGATATGCCCAACACCCTATTATACAGATATCCATTAGATGCCGGTGGTGGAGCATCTCGCCATCCTCGCAATGGCCTACTAGTCTCCTACATGGTAATGTACAGGGTATTTCGAATGTGTTCCTCTAGCTTTTTACTGGCGCTTGGAGTACTCGGAGCCGGGGCCGTACATGATGATAGGTCTCCGCTGGGCCCTGCGGAAGGCCTCGTTGGCGATGGGAGAGGCGTCGGATCGAATGACACTGCCAATGGACATGAAGAAACTGGATAGAGTGTTAGCTCTGGTAATAAACAAGGCCGAGTATGGTTGATCTACCCAAAGGTGGCTCCGGAACCAAGCATGTATTGGCCGAGAGTTCTCATGATGCCATTAGGGCCGGCACCGTAGCGCATGATGTTGACCGAGCCTGTGAAGGAGCCATGGGTTAGTCCAATCGAACAAACGAAGAGGGCAGGCATCACATACCGAAGACGAAGCCCATGACGGCCCCGACAGCTATAGAAATGTCAGTCATGTACCCAATCCCATGCACGGAGCGGCGGAAACGTACTGCCACCCATCATCGCACCCATCTTGACTGTAAAGGATTAGCCACAGCTTCGAGCAAAGCTTCGGAGGGGTTTGGGCGTACGCTTGTCAGCGACAGACGGGCCCATGGCACCGCCGTGTTGCGCAGGAACAGGAGGCATGTTGTGAGAGTGTGTTGCGATTCGTTCCGGCCGATCAAGTGTCGAGTCGAAGGGGCTGATCGTGTTGTTGCTGATGCTCAAGCTGTCGAGTCGTCCAAGTTCACAATGTTTGCGATGGTGGGCTGGAGAAGCTCTTCCAATTTGCTGTATTCAGTCCAGTCGGCGGCGCCACTGGAGCTTTGGACGAATCCAATCCGGGGTACGGCAGTTCTTCGGCAAAAGACAGGGTCGGGCCCGCCTCTGGTGTCAAAAAAAGGAGTGGGTCATATCGAGGGTCACCAGATGCACTGACCACCTGAGACTGTCGTCCAGGTGAAGTACAGTGCCAGTATGGGACAGATGACATCAGTCTCACTGTGAAATGGACCCGCTGGCCTCCCATTTGCGCCGAACATGTCACGTGCTCGTAGATGTCCAGTTGCTCTCGGCGCCAGCCAGCGCACTGCAACAAGCGCCGCAAATGGTGGCAGGTGAGGGAGGGTGGATCCCCACGACCAAAAAGACACAGAGACAGACCGCCTTCGCCCGGGATCAGCACCAGTTTCCCTCTCCTCTTTTCCTTGACGCTACTACCCTTCCTCCTCCTGCTCCCGCTCATATGAAGATCGAGTCGCCCTCTCGCCCATGGTGGAATCAGTGACAGCCTCGGGGCCTGTGCTTTAGCTGAACCAAACACCCAACCCAACTGGACGTTCAGCCCCTCGTCTCCCGCCCGCCCTCCCATGTCGGCTCCGGCGCGTGTTTCCGAGCGCTGTTTGGTCCGTGACCGTCTGCAGCACTGAGGTTCCGTGGTTCCTCCAAGTCCACACACGCAACGACGCTAAGCGCTTAGCGAGACGGGGCGAGACCTTCTGTTCTCCTTCCCAAATCCTAGGTTTGACCTCACCTACCAGACAGACCAACGGAGCACCCCGATCCCCCCGACGTCTGCTTAAGCCATCGTCGAACGAGGTGCCCAAAGAAAACCATCCTTCTTTGCGCGCTCCCTTTCCATTGCAGGTATGTCTCGCACCCTGTCTTGCCCCCTCCCTACCTGGCACGGCCGTCTTCGCTGTGGCCTACCGTCCCCCGTGGCAGGCCGCTTTGGGTCGCGCCAATTGGCTGTCCACCCCTATCCTTGCTGCGACATCATCGCTAACATATTTTTCTAACCTGCCAGCGCAGCCTCATCCCTTCTCAACCACTACAGTGCTTCCATCGGTACGGACTGGTACCTTCGCGATAAACCTCGCCAACCCGTCCCTGCGATACCCTCTGGGCTGCTCGTGCGAATGTTGAAGGAAGGAGGCCTCGACGTCCCCTAGATCACCCCTCGAATATCGATAACCTACGACCGGCATCACCTGCCTGCCTCTGAACCGCGTCGACACCTTTTGTCACACACGATCCTTACCTAGCCACCACCAAGACTCCCTCATGACTGCCGTCGCGAGCCCGCCTAGCTTCCAGCAACTCAATCGACCGGGATGGAATGTTAATGGCGGACAAAATTTGAATTCGATGAATCCAGAAGACGTCCGAGGCATGTTCGTGCCGCGGAAGACGCTGCAGCGAAGCAACTCATCCTCGTCGGTTGCCTCCACTTCGTCAAACTCCTCAACCACCACGGTCGCTACGAATGCCTCACAGCCAAATGGCACCCCGGCTTCCACGAACTCCGACATGAGTTCGTGGTCGAGCACCGCATCGCGGAAGCGCCCACAGCCCAAAGGCCCTTGGCCACCTGGCAAACCAGAAGGCCAGGCCGAGTTTGGCAGGCCAGTCATGCGTTCGCCGATGAACGGAATCAATGGAAACTCATCGCTTCAGACTGTACCAGGGCAGCCGCAAATGATGTCGCAACAAGGGCTTGCGGCAAGGCCTGTGGGCGATCCGATGCCCAACGGCCAGCCTGTACTCTATCTCTTGTCGCTTAATGGCACATTCGAGCGCAAGACCATTTCGGTGCCATTCTACCCAGAGAGCCTCCGTATTGGTCGTCAGACCAACCAGAAAACGATCCCGACTGCCACGAACGGCTACTTCGATAGCAAAGTCCTATCCAGGCAGCACGCGGAAATTTGGGCGGATCGCATGGGCAAGATCTACATTCGCGATGTCAAGTCGTCCAACGGAACGTTCGTCAACGGGACGCGCCTTTCGCAAGAGAACCGCGAATCAGAACCACACGAGCTACAGACGGGGGATCATCTGGAGCTGGGAATCGATATCGTGAGCGAGGACCAAAAGACCGTCGTCCACCACAAAGTTGCCGCCAAAGTCGAGCACGCTGGCTTCATGAGCCCCTCGAGCAACGTCATGGACATGAACTTTGGCGATTTGGATCCGGCCAACGGTGGTATGATGATGCCTGCGCCGGGACCCATGCCCTATCGCGGCCGGGCTGGAAGCAACGCTTCTATGGCCAGCAACGGCCGTATGATGGCGCCTCAAAACATGGCTGGCATGGCCCCCAACGGTGGAGCGGCTCGGGGATTCTTGCTGACGCCCATTACCACGGAGCACATCGTGAAAAGGCTACACGTGAGTACCTCTATTGTCGAGGTTGCTTTTCCACAGACCTAACATCAATGTAGAACGAAATGCGAAGCGCACGATTGCAATCTCAAGACTTGTCGCGGACGGGTCACTTCATCCATACCCTACTGAGCAAGGAAGATGTTAAGGATCTCGAGAAACCCGAGGCGCCTGAACCTCCTAAGCAGCTCCCTAATGGCAATGCCTTGCCCTTCCGTACCGACGCGAAGACGAGATTCTCCGACCCGCCTGCCCCTCCACCTCAACAACCCCTTCCAGAGAAGCCAGATGTGCCTTCCCTGAAACGAGGCACCACTGAGCGACCCAAGACTAACAGCACCCCATCACCCGTTGGACGCGACAACTTACACCAGATCATTCAATTAACCGAGGCTCTGAACAACGCTAAGAAAGAGATGGATACCCAGACGGCCCGGATCAGAGACTTGGAGGATATGTTACGCAAGGAGCGCGAAGCACGTGAGCTTGCCGAAGATATGGCAAAGATTCTCGAGGACAGCGCTTTGAAGGAAACCAACGGCGGGCCTAAAGAGCATGACACTGAGACCATACTCGAAGAAGCTTTTGAGCCTCCTCGCGAGGCTCTAGAAACTCATGACATCGAAATGACAGATGCTGAGCCGCTTGTTAAGGAGCCGGCGCCGGAAAGCGCCGAAGAGATTGCCGCTCGCTTCCAGGTTAAGATTGACACGATGATGACGGAGATGAGCGACCTCAAGCAGCAGATGGACGCTTGGAGGCAAAGATGCGAGAAGGCTGAAACGGAACGCGACGCCGACCGGAAGACCTTGGCAGAGATGGTTGCTCAGATCCGGAGAGACGAGGAAGCTAGGCAGGCGGCAACTGCGGCAGAGAAGAGTCGGTCCCCGTCCCGTGGGCGACGCGGTCGTAGCGATGGACCCACGGAGAAGACCACCACCATCGTCCAGACCGACGGATCTGGCGAGTCGACGCCCGCCCCTACGCAGGCAGAGTCCCCCATGGACGATCCTAGCGATAAGCCTACGCTATCGCGAGCCAACACCATTACGCCACTCACCATACCACCGGGTAAGCTGGCCAAGGACCAGGCTATGATGGCCGGCGTTCCCTACGCCTCTATGCTTGGTGTAGTGATCATAGGCATGGGCCTTATGGCCTACATCAATGGCTGGCAACCCGAACCGACTCCCCGTCACTAACGGTGATTGCTGGAAATCTTCTCCCTTTGGTTCTCTAGACACGCACTTCCTCGCTGGCCTTGCACATACCTACGGCGTTCGTTTCCTGCATCGAAAGCGGTCAATCGTTTCCACCGAATTCTATCCCCGTCGCTTTTCCCCTATGTATCTACTACTTTTTCTTTTTACTGTATGATTTGCGAGAAACGACGTTTCTTTCCCTTTGTCTCTATTTCTCACGGGCAATAGGGACGGCTGGTGGAAACATGGGTGGGGAAGGCGTTTTGCTTCTTCCTCTTTTCATTTTATGCCGAGCCCTCATTCCGAGGTCTTACTTGATCGCGTTGCAGCACGGTGTTCTCTTTGTGAACTTTAGGGCAAACCTGGAAGGGGAAACGGGATGACGGATGACGACGACTTTTTCTTTATACTGGGCACAAAAAACCAAACCGAGATGACTCTTTTTTTCCAGCTGCAGAGGGCACATGTGTTTGCAGCCCCCTGCCAGTTGCACCAGCTTGAGAAGATGGACTCATGTGCTCGTGCGCTTGCATGCATGTCTGCGGGCTCATAGGCCTTTTGGCTTTCTGCGTGCGTGAACACGGGGAAAGGGGTTGTAGATTACCAACGGATCAAGGGGAGGATGACGAGATTAATGTTTGCATAGGTTGGGTGGGAATATAAAGACCCTTAATCTTCAACGTGTTTACCCTTTGTATGATTCGATGTTGAACCGCCTTGCCTCGTAGTGGCTCCATTGTGCCGATAGTTGTAACTTGTGTCGATGAGGTGGGTAGCTTTGGACGGATAGTAAGCAATCCGTTTGTCAGGTAGATGTGACTGCTAATGTAATAACAGAGTTCGGAAAGGGAGAAAACTGGAATAGCAAGAGATCAGTGAATAGTTGGAAAACGACAGAGAACGGCTATTTCGGCGAAGACCCTGGTTCTGTCCCTAGCTGGCCACACTTCCAACTGATTCCCGAAGTACCAGCTCCTTGTTGTCATGACATCCAGCTTGTAAAGTGCATGTGACGCCAACCACAAAGGCATCCTCCAGATACAACCTCATCCCACCCATGTCGGCCTTCTTATCCTTGAATGCTAGCGCAAACCGTTCTCCAGGTCTGCGGCACGGCCTCGGTGGCCCAGTGCGCTGATGCTCCGCAACGTCATTCATGAAGGCTTGTTTCTCGTAGGGTTTCTGTTGGGTAGCCACAAGTGGAGAAAATACCTTGTCGGAGTAGATATCCGTCAGATGAAGTGATGGAGCTCCTTTCTGAGAGAAGAATCGCGTCTCAACTCTCAACTGGTCGAAAGTGCTGCCACCACCGTTTGACAGCCCAGGGGCAGTCTAGATAGAATTGGATTGTCTTCATGGAAGAATCTTCCAACGGCCTCCATGTGCCTCTCCCCCATAGCCGTTAAAGAACACTAGCTATATCTATGCTAAATTATCATCTCGCGCTCAACTTTCAACTCAGAGCACTTGCACAACAACAGGCCAAGGTGTTGTTTTGGATGAACCACACTGTCTAGGCATGTCACAAACCACAACGCTTCATAGGCGTTCTATCCATTCTCGTTTACATTTGTGTTGACAGAGGTCTCGCCTAACACAGTAGCTATTGTCGTGATAAAGAGCCTCAAGATGGCAATAAGAGAGTGGTCTTTGAGCCCACTCCCGTTATTTAGTCATGGAGCAAAGAGGTCCGAAGCAGGATTGATACTTCTACGCCCTTGAATCGTCATCACTTCCAGCAATGCTCTCCAAAAAGATCCTCCGAAAGCGTTCCTAGTTTCTGGATCATATCTCGACACAAGATGCTCAAAACGGCCGACTATTTTCAACCACTTGGCGTCACAAATTATTACAGGCGCTCAACATTCTTACGTTTCCATGCAATCAGAGGAGCTGTCAGCTAGACACATGGAGAAGAATCAAGGACTCGTTTATTTCTTAGCGCATGGTAACTCATAAAGCGGACGAGAAGATATCTAAGGGACGTTCACTGAAAAGTAAGCGGCATTGTAGGAGACTCGACAAACTGGCCAAGCGATACCCCATTTCTTAGGACCAAAAACGGCTTGATCTATAGAACATCTTGCCGGTGTTTTATCATTTTCACCAGGGACGTCAGGAAAGCGGGAGTGAAGGAGAAGTTCAGAAACGCCATTCATCTTGGGAACTGACCTCGTCTTTCTTTTGAAGTACTAGGGAGTCTTTGTATATTCGAATATGAAAACTTGAGTTTCCCAAATGAAACTTCCAAAGTCCCTATTTGGTGATTGAAGGACGGTCGGTGGTGTTTGTTTTTCCAAATCCGAACCTCCAGCTGCCTTCCAACTGCCCTCTCGCAAATCACCTATATTCCAAACTCCCTTGTAGTTTACGACCTTTTTTTCAGTAGGATAAGTAGATGCTAGATAACCCCATCATAATCCTGAGTCACTGACGCGGATTAGTGCAACTTATTAGACGAAGCATTCCAGTGTCGTTGCATCTCCCTTTGCTCATCTTCTCCCTGACAACGCACATGCCAGCCAAACAATCAACAAGACTGATTAGGATTTAATCTTTCACCCTGAAGCTTCAACGCCTAGTGAAGTTTAACTTTCGCCATACGCTCAGCACGAACCGACTTGTCAGCCAACCACGATCAAAAGATTGCCTCGTGTATAACCCCTTCTACCTGTTCTTTTGCCCAAGCAAACCGACCCTAGATACGGTCTTTTAATCTTTTGCCATGAACTTTGCGGATAACTTCGGTAAGCGCCAAAAAACACCTTTGCATCCACCGTCGCTCACTCCGTGCTAGACGGATGTTCCTTCATCTATGAAGATGACCGCACAACCATCACAAATGGTCATGCGGTGGACATGGAAGGTCGTCCCACTCCCCAGCCACCCAAAGCCGACGCAGCACCACCTTCAGACCAGCACGAGATCGTTCGTGAGTGGCTGTCCAGAATCGTTGTCGATGAGGAAGACGAGCCTCTCGTCACGGACGTGTTTTATGCGCTCGGCAACCTGCAACATATGGACTCAGCGCCGCAGTCGGCGGGAAGTCGGCCACCAAGGGAGCAGACGCATCCTAGGACGAATGTAAAAGTTCACACCATGGGCCCGGGATTCATCGGAAGAGCGCCACCGTTTGCATCGTCAGAGTTTTTCGCCAACATGGTCGTGGTAGCCATCCTCCTGTTGTTTGCGCCGGGCTTCACCATCCTAGCGGCAGGCGTGTTTGTGACCTCGCGGGTTGCCGAGCGGTGGGTTGGGCAAGATGAATAAACTTTCGATGACAGGGGCACATGGAAAGTTTGAGACGAATTTTGATGGCTTACGAAACTCATGTAGTCAATGTTTAGGAGTTATACAGGTACGATTGGTACCCGAGGATCACGAGAAGTATGATTGTTTAAAAACAAGGAGGGAGGTTATTTAGCTCGCAATAAACCGTAAGACTGTGACTGCGCATTGCGAGTGGCCCCTTACTTATGTGGACCTCTGGCACATGTGAATACCGTGTGTAACGCTTTTTTGGGCTGGGCATTGTCCGGTGCTGTCCGCGGGATAGTGGGTCCTGGACCGGTACCCACGTTAATAGATCCGGATCTGCCCCTTGAGTTCCTGGCTGAAATCGCGGCTTCCGCGCGAACCTCGTGCGATACATGCCTGCAAGTGCGGAATGCAGGATTCCCGCTGGCATCACAAGGAGTTCTGCCAAGCCCCGGTCTAATGAATCACCATCGCATAGTTCAACTCCCGAATCCTCAGTCCATCGAACGGCCTATCCGCGCCTGCTGCCTAGTCTTCGATTGCCGTCGACCTCAGTTCGTCTCATCGCCGAGTCGAGGACATTGGAGCTTCAAGACACTTTCTCTCCAACATCATTCGCTCGTTTTCACCCTCCCATGTTTTCTTCTGGGTATATTCCAACAAAACCCCGTCTGGTTCATGGTTCAACGAAGCAGTCTATCCGCGCAGGCGCATGCCGTATGTCCTCGATTCCAGTTCAACGATTGATGCATTTGGTCATGGTCGGACGTCATTTTCAGCTCGAAGTGGGCAGCAAACCGCTTGGCAGCATATGGTTTCACTGGCGCAGTATTCACAGGGCCAGGCTGTCGGTAACAAGAGCCGCATCTACCGGCATTGCGGTAAGAAATCGGTAAGGCTGGAACTTATCGGAACCTTAGGCCCCCGGGGCTGGGCTTCAACGACACTAATTGATGATCCTCCATGCTAGCTTGACGAGCGATCTTTCGGGTTCGCAACATTAGGAACCCATGTATTGTGATTTCTCTCTGTACGTGATTTGGAGGCCCCACTTTCGATTGCGCTGACAGCCCCTCGGCCGTCCGCGGCCGTCCGCTCGACAGGAGTCGCCGCAACTGACCCAATTCCATCACACTCAGCTTGGATATGGCCAGTTTCCGAATACGCTCAGAGGCTTCGCAAATATACGATCCCTGCCAGATTGGCTGTGGAATTGTATCCCCCTTTCGTCAGCAAGGCGCCTCCCCTACGCGGCCTCGGACGGTGTACCGCGGGACACCGACCTGGGCTGTGTCTACTTCGAACACGCCATATAACACATCATGTCCATTCTTAGCATTTTTAAACATCAGACAAGTCCGTGGGAAATAGAAAAGAACCATCCAAACAGCCGTTCATTTGAAGTTTCAACGCCCTTGCCAAAATACACCTTCTACGCATAACAGGAGCACTCGAACTTAAGCCCAGCACGGATCCTCGTCAACAAAGTCATGCCAGACAACCAAGACTTTTACAGTTCAGACGCATTCAAAGGGAGTGTCGATTTTTCGACGTCAACAGCCGCCGAAAGTATGCATCAAGAGATCGAGCATCTGGCCCGTCGACTTACCAACGCCTCTCAGCGTCATGCTGCCAATGCTCACATCGACGTCCTGAATCCCCCCAAAGATAGTCATTTAGACCCTAATTCGTCAAATTTCGACACAACAGCATGGGCGAAAGCATTTATCAAACTTTATGAGTCCGATCCCAACTCGGCACCTAATAGACTCACTGGCGTTGCATTCCGCAACCTTAATGTCTTCGGCTACACTTCTGGGACCCAATACCAAAAAAGTACCGGCAACCTTCTACTCAGCAAGGCATCTGATATCATTGGACTCGCGACAGGAAGGTTAAAGAAACGTATCGACATCTTACAGAACTTCGAGGGCCTTGTCGAACCCGGCGAAATGCTCCTGGTGCTGGGACCTCCGGGATCAGGCTGCTCAACCCTTCTCAAGACGTTGGCCGGCCAAACAGAAGGGCTGACTGTTTCCCAAGACTCGTACATGAACTTTCGAGGTCAGTGAATTTCGATGTGCGATGAAAATTAATCTGACACTGGATAGGGATCGAACCGAGGTTGATGCACAACCGGTTCCGGGGCGATGTCCTGTACAACGCGGAAGTGGACGTCCACCTGGCACCTCTGTCAGTTGGGGACACGCTGGAATTTGCAGCGAGGGCCAGAGTTCCATCACGGATCCCTGGTGGTATGACGAAGAACGAGTTTGCCCGTGTCATGCGTGACGTGATGATGGCAGCATTTGGCATCTCGCACACTGTCAACACTAAAGTCGGCAATGACTTCGTACGCGGTGTGTCTGGAGGCGAACGCAAGCGAGTCAGCATTGTTGAGGCTGGTCTTACTGGTGCCAAATTTCAATGTTGGGATAACAGCACGCGAGGCCTCGACAGTGGGAACGCCATTGCTTTCTGCCAAAACCTCCGCACACAATCGGACTTGTTGGGCGTTGCGGCTGTTGTGGCGATCTACCAGGCGCCGCAATCTGCATATGATGTAAGTGTTGAACGCCTTCTTGCAGGAATACCCATTGGATGCATCAAGTCGGTAACTGACCGTGAATAGCTTTTTGACAAAGTGACGGTAGTCTACGAGGGACGGGAAATCTTCTTTGGCAAAGTTGACCAAGCGAAGGAGTACTTCGAAGACTTGGGCTTCCAATGTGAGTAGACAAGATGAAGGGTTTTCCCCGTTTGGTCCTGACTTGACGTTTTTTAGGCCCTGAGCGACAAACCACACCCGACTTTCTCACCTCGATGACCTCCCCGAGCGAAAGAAAGATTAGGCCTGGCTACGAGAATATCGCACCACGGACCCCTGACGAGTTTGCAGCGCGATGGAAGCAATCACAACTTCATGCAGCTCTCATTGAAAGCATTGACGGATACGACAGCAAGCACCCATCGCAAGATCGCACTGAGGCTTTTCAACAGAGCATCAAGGCCGAACGGAGTTCCTGGGCGAGGACAAAGTCTCCATACACAATCCCATACTTGAGTCAAGTCAAACTGTGCCTCTGGCGCGGGTGGAAGCGCTTGGTGGCCGATCCCGAGTTTACGATATCCTCGCTCGTGTTTAACATTATCGTGGGGCTTATTCTCGGTAGTATGTTCTATAACTTCAAGCCTGACACCAGCACGTTTTATTACCGTGGCGGGTTGATCTTCTTCGCCCTACTTTTTAATGCTTTTGCCAGTGAGATGGAAGTAAGTTCTTATACACCTTCATATTTCGACTTTTTCTAGCGGCCTACTGTTGTGCTCTTCGCACAGCGGCTAACCGAAACACAGGTTCTCACTCTTTATTCTCAGAGACCTGTTATCGAGAAGCACAACCGATACGCGCTCTACCACCAATCCGCTGAAGCAATCTCCAGCTTCATCACCGAGTTACCATACAAGATCACCAATGTCTTCACCTTTAACTCCATTCTTTACTTCATGGCGAATCTGAACCGCCAAGCCGGCCCCTTCTTTTTCTTTTGCCTTGTGTCGTTTGTGATCCTTCTGGCGATGTCTGGGATCTATCGCACCATGGCTTCACTTGCACGCACTTCGCATCAAGCCATGGTTCCCGTCACCCTGGTGACTATGGGTCTCATGATGTATGCAGGCTTCACCGTTCCAACGTCCTACATGCAGGGATGGTCACGGTGGATGGGATACATTAACCCTCTCTCCTACGCCTTTGAGGCACTCATGGCAAATGAGTTCCATGGCCGTCAGTTTCTGTGCGCTGGCCTGGTACCTTCGGGCGCTGGGTACGATGACCTTCCCATGGCAGGTCGCACTTGTGCAGTTGTCGGAGCTGTCCCAGGATCGGACATGGTTGACGGTGACCGATACATTGAGCAGTCTTTCAGTTACTTCAACGCTAACAAGTGGAGGTAAGTACAATCAGAAGTCTTCTCTGATGATGATCTGACAAGTATTAGGAATGTCGGTATTCTCTGTGGTTATGTGGTCTTCTTTTTTATTACCTACATCATCACAGCGGAGTTTGCCAAGCCACCAAAGAGCGAAGGTGAAGTTCTGATCTTCCGACGCGGCAAACTGCCTGCGGGGCTGAACCAGAAATCAGGTCTGGACGAAGAAACTCAGTCTCGCGGGGTTACTGTGACCGAGAAGGTGTCTACGTCACCGAAAGAGAAGACAGCAACCAAGGCCAGACCGAGGCCTAGCGCCTGCAGAAAGCCTATCTTCCATTGGGAAGATATATGTTACGACGTTAAGATCCAAGACAAAGACCGTCGTATTCTGGATCATGTAGATGGTTGGGTTCAACCAGGTGTCATCACGGCTCTCATGGTATGTATCATGCAGGTCAAGTCTGAAATCTATGCTGACAGCTGTGCAGGGAGCATCCGGCGCTGGAAAGACCACCTTACTCGACGCTCTTGCAAGTAGAATTACTATGGGTGTTCTCTCTGGCGAAACCATGGTCAACGGTCAACCAACCGATAGGTCATTTCCTAATCGTGTGGGTTATGTTCAACAACAAGATGTTCACTTGGACACAATGACGGTCCGAGAAGCACTTGAATTCAGTGCCTTGCTACGACAGAGCGCAGAAACTCCACGTGAAGCCAAGTTAGCTTATATCGACGAAGTCATCGAGTTGCTCGATATGAGCGAGTTCGTGGACGCCGTCATTGGAGTCCCTGGCCAAGGACTCAACGTTGAGCAGCGTAAGCGTTTGACCATTGGCGTCGAGCTTGCAGCCCGACCGCAACTCCTAGTCTTTCTTGACGAACCGACATCAGGACTTGATTCGCAGACATCCTGGGCAATCTGCGATCTTATCGAGAAGCTCGCCAAGAGTGGCCAGGCAATCCTCTGCACCATTCATCAGCCATCCGCCATGCTGTTCTCTCGCTTCGATAGGCTTCTTCTGCTGCAACGCGGTGGTAAGACGGTATATTTTGGAGGTCAGATACTCTCTTTCATCTCGCAACTGGGGCTCCCACTGACACTACCAAGATATTGGTGACAACGCTAGGACCTTGATTGAATACCTTGAGCGTAACGGCGCGCCGACTTGTGATGCTGATGCCAATCCCGCGGAGTGGATGCTCAAGGCCACCACACTGTCTGAGGATGGCCCGAACTGGTACGACATTTGGCGGTCGTCCCCAGAGTACCATGAAGTGAAGGAAGAGCTTAAGCTCCTGCGTCGACAAGGCACAGATCTCAAAATGGACGAGGCTGGCCATGAGGTTTCTCACCAGGAATTTGCATCTTCGTTCTGGACGCAGTTCGTGCAAGTATTTGTGCGCACTGCCAAGCACTTTTGGAGATCGCCGGTGTATATCTGGTCAAAACTGACTCTAACAGTTCTTTTGGTAAGACAATTCTCCCACATTGTAAGAGACTACTAACCACGGACATTCAGGCTCTTTACATCGGATTTACCTTCAAGCCCGACAACAGCTTGCAAGGCCTTCAGAACCAGCTTTATGCCTTCTTCATGTGCCTTACTACTGTGAATGAGTTCAGCAAGCAGATCATGCCAATGTTCATTCCGCAGAGGGCGCTATATGAGGTGCGGGAGCGACCGTCGCGCGTTTACCGGTGGACCAGTGAGTTGAGATGTTGCCATGACGTGCACAACAATGCTAACTCTTTCCAGCGTATCTTTTATCAAACATTGTCATCGAAATGATTTGGAACACTATTGCGGCCGTCATCTTCTTCTTCTGCTGGTACTACCCCGCGAGGTTCTTCCGCAACACCACCGCCGATGATGTCACTATTCGCGGCTTCACCGTCTTCCTGTTCATGTGGATGTTCTTCCTCTGGCTGAGCACGTTTTCACAGTTGGCCATCGCAGCCATCGAGACAGCCGACGTGGCCAGTATCCCCGCCAGTTTGTTCTCTATTCTCTGCATGTCGTTTTGCGGCCTGGGCGTCGTCCGCGCCGACCTTCCTGCAATTTGGAGGGATTTCATGTACCGGGTCAGCCCAATGACATACCTTGCCAGCGGAGCATTGTCGACCTGCTTGCATGGGTCCAAGGTTGTTTGCGCGGCCAAAGAACTCGTCTCCGTCCCGGTGCCGACCAACTTGACATGTGGCGAATTCCTCGGCCCCTTCGTTCGAAGTGCGGGTGGATATCTCGTCAATGATGCCGCGACAGATGTCTGTGCCTACTGCCGGATGAGCACCACGGACGACTTCCTGGCGAATTTCGAAATCAAGTATGAAGACAGATGGAGGAACTTCGGTCTTATGTGGGTATATATTGGTTTCAATATCGTGGCGGCGTGTGGTCTGTACTGGCTAGTGAGAGTGCCGAAGGGCCAGGGAGTGAAGCGCAAGTAAATCTGCTCGGACCAGACTCGTCGGGAAACACCAACCAGCCGTGTCATGAAATTACAGTCACAATACAATAGCAGGGCATACTCGGACGGAGGCGCGGGAAAATGCCAATAGTCAATAGCAGTAATGAAGCCGATTAGACCTTCTTTAGGCTTGATATCGAAGACCCATAATAAAGGACATAGGTAGCTGACCAAACTGGTTGTCGGTCCTGCGCCACTAGAGCTCCGCTCATCGGCGCCTTAGTTGGAAGCCGGTGCTAACGGATGAAGACTTTGCCGCATGAGTATCGCGGGGTCCCGCATCTGCTTCCCCGCACCAACCTTTAGAGTGGCCGAACAGACCGGATTCATGTGGAGTTCTGAGAGGGGAAACAGGGGAGATCATTTAACCATTCAAATAATTACTTCAACCCTTTGTTTCTCCAAAGCTGTCACCGCAAGTGTCATCTCATCCGCCACCAGTTTGAAGATACTCAAATCTGTGAAGCAATTATCATCATGACCAAGTCGATTCTCCTTATCAACGGCCCAAACCTGAATCTTCTGGGTACACGCGAGCCACACATTTACGGTTCGACTACGCTCGAGCAGCTCGAGTCATCATCAAAAGAACACGCAAAGTCGCTCGGAGCAGACCTGCAATCATTCCAGTCCAACACAGAAGGCGCCATCGTCGACCGCATCCATGCTGCAAGGGGCAATGTCGATGTGATCATCATCAACCCAGCGGCGTACACTCACACGAGCGTTGCCATCCGCGACGCACTATTGGGGGTAGCCATCCCCTTCATCGAGCTTCACATCAGCAACACGCATTCAAGAGAATCGTTTCGGCATCACAGTTACTTGAGCGACAAGGCAGTGGCGGTTATTATGGGCTTCGGAATTCACGGGTATGGATATGCGATTGATCATGCGGTCAAGAACATCAAACCATAAGCAAACCTCGCAATTCAAGCTGTCGAACTCGTTGACCTACGAATTTCTTCCCATTGAAATGTTCATGTATTAGTCTTGTTGTTGTCAAAACTGTGCGACAAAAGAGCAACTATGCAAGGTGGACCCAAAATGTTAACCAACAATTCATGAGTATGCAGGCGGCCAAGAGAATAGTATCGCGTGGCTTGAGTCGTTTATAGAGCATGGGTGCAAACAAGGATGGATTTTGTCAACAAAGCAATACTTATTTCAGCTAATACTCGGAACGAATTCGTACAAATGGCAGGTACTATTAAGGAACGTGAATTCTCCAGGAAATGGTGCAGAGATGGGAAGAGTACATAATAAAACATAAAACATTCTCCATCAGCCAATGTACTCCTTCCCCATCTTCCATTCATCTTTGTTGTAAGAACTTGGCCACACACCACCTCGCCCAGGTGCTAAGATGCCATTGGGATCGAGAGTGTCATGGATCTGTTCATGCATCTTCCAAAGGGCACCCTTGTTGAAGTCGTAGGCGTCGGCTACCTGGTCCATGAGTCCCACATGCGTCCTGAATACACTCCAGCCGCGGTCTTTCCATTCCTTGACAAGGGTCCGGGCCAACCACTGCGCACGGCCACGCATGTCTTTATCCTTACGGTCATAAGGGATGATGCACACGTTATCTATCAGACAAATAGGTTAGCAAGACATACTCAAACGGAAAATTAAGACCCGCTTACGCATAGTTCGGAAGTATGCAACGTAGTGACTGATGTAGTCGATGCCCGCCTTGGCAAACAGTTCCTTGGCCAATGCGTACTGCTCCCAGACGGCCTTACCCTCGAGTCTGGAGATTGCCGCGACCATGATGACGGAGCAGTTAGGTAGCCACTGCTTCATCCAGGCAAATTCCCCCATGGAAGAGATACCTTGAAGGTACGTGGCGCGCACACGGACCAAGTTTTGCTCGTCTGGTGTATCCTCGAGCGTGGCCCACTTGCTGCCAGGGACCTTGGTCAACTCACGTTTAATGTCTTCAATGAGCGCCTCGCGGACCTTGTCCGAGCCGAATACAGCACCAATGTAGCGCCAGCGACCGGTGTTGAGCTTTTTGGCCATCTTTTCAAAGTCTTCCTCCGGAATAAGCTCCGCATGGGACGCTTTGGTGTAACTGGACCGTGGGCCGTAGTGTGCCGCCTCCAGCGTGAGATTGCGCAGACTCACTGAGCTCTGCAATATACCGTTCTGTGAAGCAGGTCAGGTCTTGTTCAAACACTAGTATTACCCAGAGTATTTTCAGTTTCTTACCAAGTCTAGCGGCTGAATGGCGTCAACCAGAGCTGCAATATCGGATTCCTTCTCAAACGTCACGGAGAAGGGTGTCATACCCTGAGGGGCAGGCATCAGCTGATGCATAAAAGCATCGTTAGCGGTGACCATGAAGAACAACTATGCGAGGATCCTCGTAAACGAAGTTACTTACCCAGAAGCCCATCTTGGTCACAATACCACTGTTGCCCTGGGAGAACAAGCCGTCGTTCATTGGGCCCCATCCGTAAGGAAACAAAGCAAAACATTCATTCAGCTTTTGGTCGGCCGGATGAACACCCTCTCCGGCTTGCTTACGCCCCTCTGGATCCTGGATGGCACCCATGCCCATTCTAACAACCTCGCCATTAGGCAGGACTACTTCCATGCCGCTATGCTTTCCCCATCGGTCGCCATAGAGCGAGGCACCTCCGCCGCGATCCAGCGCATTGCCAATCATGGATCCCCAGCCGAGACCCGAAGAATCGACACGAATCTTGTCCAGCAAGCCGTTGTCACGTAGGTACTCGCTCATTTGCATGAAGGTAACGCCAGGTTCCACGATGCAAACGCAGGCAGTAGTGTCAACGTGTAGGATTCGGTTCATGTGAGTGCTCAGCACCATAACCAATGATCCGGGAACCTGTCCACTTGTTGGGTCAGCATTCGACTCAAATGGTAGACACATTTTGCTCAAACATGTAGTAGCGCATCGCAGCTACCGCGGAAGAACAAGCAGGCATAAGAATAGAAAGGCATACCCTTGGTGCTGAACCGCCATAAGCAAGGTTCCTTCCTGTGCTAATGGGCCACAATGGGATTCTGTGCTCGTTGCATAGTGCCAAAACAGCTTGAATGTCTTGCACATGTCGTGGGTGGCAGATTGAGGAACCCACTAGCTCCACCTCGTCGTCAAAAGAGCGGTAGTAGTCATGTGTGCGGCAGTTGCGGCCGAAGTCGTCGTCTTCATATCCTTCCAAGTTGTAGGAAGGTGTGATGACAGTAAAGTTTACTGCGCCAATGGTAGACACGACCTTCTTGGCAAATATTGCAAACCCAGTTTGTGTCACGTTGGGGGGTAGAAACCTCGGCGCTTCCGTATCAGGGTCAACGCCACCGTTGGTGGCCTTGTTGCTGGATTGCAACCAGTAGTGACCGCTAGAAGCAGTTGGAGGAGCCTGCGTGGTCGTCATAGTCAAAGGAGAAAGGTGAAAGAAGAGTAGAGGACTGAGAAAAACGATAATGTAATATGGAAGTGCTTGAAAAATAAGAGCATAACTTCAATTTGAACTAATACATCTCGCTGTGAAACTACGCTTCTTTATATACAGTCACTCTAGCCTCTTGTGGAAATCACTACCGGATATCCGGCCATTACTATAACTGGTATGGGATGTTTTCAAAACATGCTTCGTCACGCGATTCTAAACTCCGGCCGAAAACTGCTTATGGCGTATGGGTCTATGTACATGGTGTGTCTAGCGACGGACTTTCTCCATCGACTTGTTTTGTGTACACTTGGAACAGAATAATTATTGTTTCCGCATGAAGATCTGGTGTAACATTTCAAACCCCCCGGTTTCGCATTATTGAACTTACTTTTTGGTTTTTCAAGCTTTTGACTGTTGTCTTTCTTTGTTACTTGTCACGCCCATAAACCCGCACTTATATGGGGTAGATCACACGTAACCTTGGCGGCCTGATGCTTGAGTATGATTAACGATTACCGGTTGTGGTGATTTGGTCATGTAATGTATAGAGAAGGTTAGGTAGGCAGCTGCAAAGTAAAGTACGAACATCCTACCTGCGTAGTTAGGCCACAACTTTTGCTATGGCTGGCCCACACGCGACCTATCTCACTTTTGCCTCAGTTAATCACCTATTCCGACACAGATGACTAGCTCCCAGAGGCACTGTGCCTTACCACCCATCACTTTGTTCCAATCATTTCCCTAAAAGGGGGCCGTGCATAGTCCTCAATCTGTGCCGACAACCTTACCTGCTTCCAACTGGTGATGTGTTTAGTCAATGAATAACGCGAGCTTTTCAAGGTCAAAGACAATAGCTGGAGAACGTTGACGTTGGGTGGACGATCACTAATCCTTAATTGTTATTGTATTTTTTACAAAAGTAACCCAACGGGCAGATACAAAAGTCAACATCGAGTGTCGTCGCTCGGACAATCCATTCTGGGCATCCATTTCGTTGGGTAAAGCCACTTTTCAGAAGGTGGAACGCTCAAAATGGAAAGCTTGTGGCCAGCCGGGAACTCCGGATACGTCAATACAATATATTTGTACTGAAATCCAGATTTGGTTACGACCTCGTGCGTCTGGAAGGAAGAATGGAAATAAACAAAGTGGTGCGAAGGGGTGAGGCGGTAAGACAAAATCCTGTTTGCCGTCATGGCCTCATTCACGCGACATCCCGTTTACAGGGGGCGTGACAGCCTTTTCACAAGTTTTTCACGTCAATGGAGGCATCTCATACCACAAAATTCAAACTTTCTTCACCTTCGGAGTATTCCCATCTTGAATCTGCTTTTTTTCTCGCGAAAGTGCTGTCCCTTGGGTTACATCATCCATCCCAATCGACACACCCTAATTGCCGTCCGACGGGCAGCAGACACCTAATTGTCACTGTACTTGACGTTTTCAGAGCAGGATATGTTTCGATAACCTTTGTTTCTGTCGATGTACAACGTTAAGTCGGCCGGAATTCCCCAAATGCTAGTCAGTAGACCCAAAACACAAAGAATATTAGCGCAGAGAACGAGATTCGGTGTTGAAAGATTGAATTCCGTATCAAACAGCTGCAGAAAGCAAATGTGTTGTGGAGACATGTAGACTATCAGGCGACCCCCGCCCGTGATAGTGCATTGTTCTTAGTCAGACCCAATTAACAACACAGCTATTTGATGAGAATGAAAGACATACAGTTTTTGATGTTATATAGTGGGCTGAACACCCTCTGCCCCCAACAAGCATTGAAGTGGCAATCAGAGAACCAGCAAAAGCATAACCACCCTTCAAACTTCGGCTACCAAATAGACATTACAAGCAATCTTATCATCAATCAAACATCAACTTATCATGTCGTCATCAGTCTCCCAAGCACCCGTTTCTCTTCACCCAGCTCTATCACGCCACCTTGAACAAAGGAACACACTCGTTCAAAGTTGCACACGCGAGCAGATTCTTCAGCAACTGCATGGCCAAAACGTGAGGATTCCTGATCTGGGAAAGTTGATGACCGACTGGCCGAAAGACCAGAGTCCCCATGTGGAGGCAGTGGACAGCAAAATCCTTCAGATTATTGAGACGTAAGTGGAATATGAAGATATCAACGGTATATATTTGAACCAACTAACTTGTTCTTGATTCACAGCCACGCTGTCAACGACACTGTCCGCATGCGGCTTACCAAGGCTATGCTATCAAAGCAACTGGCAGGATGGTATCCATATGCATCATGCGATCGGATTGAAGCCTTGACATCCTTCCAGGCTTGGATGTTCATCATCGATGACATGCTCGACCAGTACTCTCTCGTACGAAAGTTCGACTTCGAAGCGCTGCATGTAATGCTAGCTGACTGTCGGGACTTCGTCGAGCGCAGTCTCGGTGTTCTTACCACCGCTGAGACGTCCACGATGCAATATCGAGATCATGACGCTGTAGTGTCCTTTGAAGAGTACGCGAATGCCGTGCGTCGGTTTTACAGCGAGAACTACAGCTATCGTGTTCGAATTGCTAAGGAGGCTACTGCAACGCTGAACGGTTACCGCCAGGAAGCTCTGAACCGCTACGCAGGCCGTGTGCCTACACTCGACGAGTACCTCAGCTACCGTGAAGCTTCTTCGTGTATTATGCAAGTCGCGATGAACCTGGAGTTTGCCAACGGTATCAGTCTTCCTGAGGAGGTCATGGCTTCTGAGGAGATGCAAAGACTATACCACGCCGCCGTCGCTGTTATCTGGATTGTTAACGACGTTGTCAGCATGCGCAAAGAGATCAAGGAAGGCTTTGTCGAGAATCTCGTTGTCTTGCTTGCCAACGGAAACGTACAAAAGGGGCTTGACGCTTCTGTGGCCAGGTTGGAACGCGAGATTGCGGCGGTCAATGAGGCATCTGAAGCTGCTATCAAGCGTTTTGCCAACACACCGCACAAATATCATGTCTCCTTGCTGGCAAGGAACTGCAAAAATATGTGTATGGCTAACTGGCTCTGGAGGTATGTGTTTTCTAACATCAATCCATGGAATATGAACCCGAAAGACAAATCAGAAGCTAACAACTCGTGTTTTAGCTTGCAAACTCCCCGATATTGCTTGTGGGACATTAAGTCAGATGCTGGGGGTGGGTTCGCCTTCACTGTTGATGCTCATCCCGATGATTCTTGATTCGACTGGCTTAAGACAGCGCAAAGTATTGATACAAGGATACACAGTTGGATACATTGTTTATGCTTTCATCTTGTCAGATAGTACTATAATGGTGGGATGTCCCATTTGGAAACCACTGAGACGATCTGTTCATTCTAAAGGCACCAAAGAGAACCTGTCTTATCAACATCACGCAGTGTGTTTAAGCTATTTAACCTTGCTGCTGGGGTTTCCTTTTGTTATTGTGATTTGCAATTATCGCGTCACGACCCCTCTTGCATTCCGAGTGGGTGTAATATCGTGGGCTGTATTTCTGTTTGCCAGACGGGGTTCTTTCCTTAATACACCTGCCAACTGAGGTTAGCCATCATTGCTGTTTGATTGTTTTCCTATAGCATTGAAAATTCATTTCTTAAAGATTATAAGATGTCTCAAGTCGTACTAAAATTTGAAAGCTGGGGAAACTTCTTGCGGGGTTCGAAATGTTGAGAATACGGGTAATCTGACTTATCAACTTTTTGTGTCGCATTTCTTAAACACCTCCGTCCCGACGTGGAATTGATTAGCACTCAATAAACGAGTTCTTGAAGCGGTAGAAAGCAGCTGCGTATCTCGAAACCAACAGCAGTAAGTTGAGAAAGTGTAGGCCGCTCCTAAATCCAATAAGGCTATAATTGATAACTGTCTAGTCATGCCGTTCTTTTTCAACATTCAACAGGAAAAGCAAAAACTCCCGAATTTCAGAGACCTATAATACTATGAGCCTTGCATTCATAACCACAAACCTAAACAGCCTGTCAAGGCTAATTTTTCAAAGGTAGTCGAGGAGAATGGGACTCTAGAGGTGCAGTGCGGGAAAGAAAACAAACGCTGCATCCTCGAAAGAAAATACAGGTTTCCCAATTTAATACCTAGTATCCAGATGAGGGCTGATCAAAACCAAACCATGCAGTTTCAGCCAATCCTATAGCTTGAAAGAGCAGCAAATAGAGGAAGACAACTACCAAAGCCCTGCTTTTCTAGATCTAATGGTAAAATAATGTAGCAGAATTTCATTAAGTGGGCAAGCGCTTCACCAAGTGATATACATGTAGATAGGGAACAAAAACCTGCTGTTGGGTCTGGAAGAGCGGTGTTAATTATCATTCTTCAACCGGAGCTGATCAGAGTAAGGAAGAAGACATTCAGAGTCTTTGACTAGACCCGCTTGTCTAAATGCTTGCCCAGAAAGAGGAAAATCATCATATTAAGTGTGCAACGCCCCGCTCCGTGCCGTTATCTACCAGGATTGGTAACAGAAAATCCCTTGATAGGGAAGTTGAAGTTGATGTGGTGACTCTCAAGTTCTCCAACACCGTGCGGCATATAAACCGACTTGTCTGCCTCTTCGCTCGACTCATAGTCCCTCCACCCGATGAATCCAATCCAGACAGTGCCCTGACTGGGCGTGTTCGATGCCCCAATGCCCGAGTGAGCGGCATAGCAACCTGGCAGGGCCTCTGCCTTTTTGAGTGTCGCAGCCATTTCTTTTGGGTCGCCGGTACAATGGCGAACGGTGATAACCTCACAGATAGGACTGTTGATGAGTTGGGGCGGCGGAGACACAAATGTGCTCAAGTCAAGATCGAACCTAGGACATTTGGTGGGCATAGGTCCTGAAAGGACTGGTTTCAGGGCCTCAATTGCTCTCTGGTGTTGCGGGGACTTTCCAAATGCTGTGCGCGCCTCGAGAGGGGCCCAAGCTGTTCACAGACGCACGATTGTAAGCAACGGGAAGCACTTTTGATAATACGGTGAATCAAGAGAGATGATAAGAGAAAAGACTTACTGGCCAATATCTCCAGCTTATTTGGATCCTCCTTCCAAGGGCCCCAACGATAACGGAAATAACCCTCTGAGTCTTTCACAGCCAAAAGGAACTTTTTGTACTCCTCCTTCCAGTCAGGCACATCTCCTACCACCTCGAGAATAACCCGTGTGGGCCCAAAACTAGATGGACCAGACATTTCGGTTAATTTATTTGGTACGTGGTGATTCGAGTGGCGTAATCAAAAGATGGATAGCTTAATGAGCGACCGGGCATGTAGACTAGTGATTCGTGGCCCTTCTTATACCTGTTCAGCACTGATAATCCCAAAATGACGAGATTTATCCTTCGGGTGTCAGGTCAACAACTTTCTCAATGTGCGGCCTTGTCTACGACTGCTACGCGTTTGGGAAACCAAATAGGATTGCTGACATAGCCCTGTATCATGCACGGATTCGCCGTGGCGGAAGGCCGCAATGCATTCCTTTTCAGACATGCTGTTCAGCTTCTTTGCGTGGCTATTGACCATTTATGGAAGGCATGCGTCAGCACATGAATTGGAGAAGTGCTGGGTTCGCCCAGGCCGAAAGTCTACGTAGGTTGCATGCGAGTTGTTCGCTGTTATGGCGCCCAAACCCACGTTCGGGTTGGCCTCATGTCAATAAGCTCAATCGGCGCCCGGGCAGGTGCCTGCAATAACGTTTTGCATCTGCAAGACACTTGGAGAACCCCAAACCTTATCATGGCATTGAGACGTCCGACGATTCGCCTGAGGGCCGCAAAGCTGATCAGAAGGAATGCGTGGATGCATGTTGAACTTGACGAAGACGCTGAAATTCGATATGGACAATGTACTCTTAAAATCAAACGCTTGGAAGTATTCTTGGATCACTAATCCCAAGTAGGTTGGTTACAATTGACTGCTTCTCTTACCAATTGAAGATGTCACGGAGCTCCGGACAGCTATGAGCAAGCGGAAACTTTAACAATCAGTGTTCGCGCGTTATCCACAAAGTTTTGAGCAGGTCTACGAAACTTGGGCATGAACATGTTTTCTTCGATTCACGTTCCACTAAACTTGCATAATGAGTCTGGTGGTCCTGAGCGTGTTGCATAGTAAACGACGGGAATGGGACGCCTCGCCATGCGTGGATGACTTTGGCTGCAGATGCTCTCGGACATGTCAGGCTGTCAGGGAATGATTTGAGGAGGTACCCGACAACCAAGACGTAGACTTCTGATGTGGGGAGTCTCGGTTCATAGTGGCCCCAACCCCGGCTCATAAAGTATTGATTTCAAGTGGCAGAGAACGGAAACTTTTCACCAATCATATCATGGTTTAGATGAAACCAAAGAGCAGGCCGGTTCTCTGATTTAATAGTCGGGAACAGCTTCTACCAAGACAGTCACCACCGATGCAGTTGTCTTCTGGCTATGGCCAACCTACAGATGCGACTCTGGGTCCAGGAACCAGTTCCATGCGACAAGCCTGCAGCGACTCCTTTAGTGAAAAGCCCTCAGCTACATCTCGAAGCACGGGCCGCCCGGAGGCTTTTGAGATACATCTGGGAGCTTTTGATAGGGAGAAGATCAAGTCTGAGTGCTGATTGATATTGCGCAGTAATAGGTCCCTTTGAAAACCTGGTGTAGCTGATACCCGGTAAAGTCTTTTCCAGGCAATTGTTTCTGAAAGCCTCAAGACGCTTCCACCGCTTGTCTCAAACTCACGGCCATCCGCCGGAAATTGTACTTGTCTATCGGTGCTTTATCTTTTTCCTGGAAAATCTCCGCATAAAGGAAGATCTCATAGCCCCAGACGACTTCGATTTGTTGCGGAATTACTTCCGAGTCGGCTACCCAAGTTCTCAATTGTGAAAGATTTCCTGATCGTTACTTTTCAATTGTCCAAAATGCTGCTCTACTTGGCGCCCTTTGATTGTGTTTCACTGAGTCGTTCAGGAGAATCATAGCCTCAATTGATACCGAGGCAGATCGAGCCACAGCGGCTGGCGAAAAGAAGCGTCTTGATATTCAAGGCGGACACCGAAGCATTTACGGTCATGTGGAATTGCCTCTGGGGGCTTCACCAGCCTTGTATTTGGTCGAAATTGTGCCAGCGGAATGGAGAAAAATCATGGGCAACGTCGCAAAAGTAAAAATATTTGGAGCCAAAGGTCAGAGTGACAAGTGCTTGTCAGCATTCATAGGAAAACTGGAGCAGCGGCAAAGGCGATGGCACCAGACGCCTCCTGCACCTTACTGCCCACCATGTTATTGATCGCTTTGTGGACCTTCTGACCGACAACCCACTTGCCTGAAACTTATAGACAACTCTCGCAGCTTGCTAAGGCAGCTGAGGCTACAGATCTGGGCCACTGTTTAACACCTCTTGATTTTAGTTCTGAGTTAAAACTGCCCATTCCATTGCCAGCATTCGGTGTAATCACCATGTAATGTAAGTATACAAGCGTATTCAAAATGTATAGGTTAATTCTATCTAGATATACTACATCCTCCAAAATCCAACCTTCCAAAGAGTCTCTACACAGTAATACACAACCAAGAAACGCATAGCTACTGAGATCTACTATGAACAAGAAATGGAAGGTTCGATATTTACTGACCACTATCAATCACCTCCGGGATATTGGTCTGAGTCCACAATTGCCAGTCTTTGCAATTGTCCGCGACCTTCTGAGGGATTCTCAGTTGCTTGACCTTCTCCGGCTGTACCAAGAACTGGGCAAATAAACCAGCCGACGCATGCCAAGCAATGTGGCAGTGGAAAGGCCAGACTCCAGGATTCTCGTTCGAGTCGAACTGCATGACCATGTGACCGTTGGCGCGAACCTGTTGAACATCTCGACGCTGGGGGTTCTCAGGGTTTGTAATAGTCCCATCCCAGGTGAGGCCGTCGCCTTCGTGAAGAATATACATATTAAATCCGTGCAAATGCATTGGGTGTCTAGCTAGGTGTCAGTTTCCGGTATGCGTCATTAACAATGAGAAAGACTGGACTCACGCTGCAGGGCTGTTGTTGCTGACCACTACACGGATGCTGCCGTTGTTGGAAAAATTATCCACGTTCCAGTCGGCATCAAAAGTCAAATTGCCCTTGTTGGCTTGAAGGAGCGTGGGCTTGTTGAAGTTGCCGCGGAAGTCCTCGCCGTCAAGCGACCACTGGATGATGCCGGAGTCATTGCGGAAGACCTTGATTTCCATGGTCTTGGTAACAGCAGCCGTAGCCGGCTTCAACTTCATAATCGGCTTTGTGATCGCAAGATCATCATTGACGCAGTTGCCGGGGTCTGGGACATCCCATGCGGTGCTAGTGGGAGCTTTGGTCTGATCGGCCTGATCGTAATAAACTGCAGCAAGACCAAGAGGCTGGTTCGTCAGACTACAGCTGGTGATGTTACTGCGCATCCAGTAGGCCCCCTTAGGATTATTGTTGCCGGCGTTGGCTTTGACAAGGACATCGGTTCTCTGGCCAATGCCTAAGGTGACAACTTTGGTGTCATAAGGCTCCACCTGAACAAAGTCGTTCGCAATAACGGTCATGGTATGGCCATCGATGGAGAAACGTTGGACACCCTCGGCACCGGAGTTGATGAGGCGGAGACGGTGGGTCTTGCCGGTCTGGAACTTGAATTTGGAAATACCGGCGTTGTTCGTACACTTTGTCTTATCCCCAGCAGCGACTGTAGAGCAATTGAAGTTACCCTTGCCGTTGATGAGGTTGTTGTCTGAGAATACCAAGCCGTTTCCGCCCACCTGGAGGATGTCCTCAATCAAGTCAAAGTACTGCTTATGATACCAGTCTAGCAATAATTAGTTACTGCGTTAGATTGCTGAGGTTTTCTTACCAGAGAGAATGACGGGACCAAGATCGATCTCTGGCTGAGACTTGGATGGACCATAGATAACCATAGGTCCGAACAAACCACCAGCATACTGCGACGAATAATGAGAGTGGTACCATGTAGTACCGTATAAAGTCGCCTGGAATCTGTAGGTGTAGGTTTTGCCTGGAGCGATGGGACACTGGGAAACTGAAGGAACGCCGTCCTCATACTGAGTGTTTCTCTGTTGGAAGCCATGCCAGTGTAAAGCAGTCCCTTCAGGGCCGTCGGTAATGTTGTTGGTGACCTTGACTTCGATCCAGTCTCCCCAGTTGGCCTCAATGGTCGGCCCAGGAAACGCACCGTTCACCAGGAGGACTTTACGCTCGTATCCATCAGGAGCAATGGTTCCGCGACTAACGGTGAAATCGTAGTTGCGAGTAACTCGAGTGTTGGGCCATTCCTTATAGTAGTTGGTGCCGTCCGCACTTAGCTTGCCCCACGGAAAGCCGTTGGGCAAGGGGTTATCCTTCATAAACAGCGGTAGTTTGGCAGCATTTAAGGTTCCAAGAGGCGATTTCCTGGGATACAATTAATTCAAACCTGCTTTTGTTTTTCGATTGTTTCTCGAAAGCTCTGTAGTAAACTTACCCGTTAGTCTTGTCTTGGCTTAAAGCGGCTTGGACTGAGAAAAGCCAGCCAAGAACGCCTTGCATCACGCCCTTTATGACTACCATCTTGGCAGCTAGCCTGATCGATCAGTAACGAATGTAGGTAACGATTGTTGTCAGACGGTCTAAATGAGTGACTGCTGATGAATTCTGACAAACGAGAAACAGGTGAGCATGTTTGAGCTATATACTTGGGAGAAAACAGTTGGATTAAACCGAGCCCATATCGGAGTTCTCCAAGGTCCAGTCAACAACATGCCGGCCAGGACAATATCCCGTCGACCCTGATTGCTACCTCTACTCGGACTCGGGAAGCCAATGCCGGTTGCTATGCTGCGGCTGATCTTGATCCGATCATCATCAGCACTGCTGCTCCTCGACGGTTTGTTTTTGCGCTAGCATATCACGCATGGTCTAATAATGGTGCAAGCAACTAGTGTGGCCCCTGTTGGTGCAGCACGATCTCGTGTGCCCGTGCTTGGAAAGTTGAGGCCGAGACTCTGGTAACTCCTATCTGCCGACGAGTCAAATCGACATAAACCTTTGTCCTTGTTTCCAATTATGGAATGTGGGATCTTGAAGGTTCAGGCAACTTGTTCGTCGGATGATCCTTAAGTTGCAATTCACAAACCTTTACTCATCAGCCTTTTCGTCACCCGACACAGTACAAGCCATATGCAATAACGAATCATGTGTGGCACTAGGTAGAACGTCCCACGTAAACGGTTCGGGCAGGTGAGCTGGCGCAGAACGGCTGTGGTGCTGGTGAATTGATACGAATGGCGCAGATAGAGTTTATGCAGTCACACACATAGATGCGGACACGCGTATGTTTTCCGCACACGGGCCAGGCAAAATTCAGAAGGCCAACAATCCTTTGCTTGACTCAAAAATTGAGGATCCAGTCTGTGCCACCAAGCTCGGTCCGTCTCGCCAGAACCAGTAGGACCATCGAAGCAGCAATGATTTGTGATTGCCTCCAAATGCAGCTATCATAGCTAGGGAAAACAAGCATTGTATGCAAACGAAACACTGGCCGTCATTCAAGCCGAGGACGAACACGACGAAAAGAACCTTGAAACGTCGCAAAATACTTGACCAACGCCAGGCTAGTCTATTCTGGAAACAGCCCCGTTTCGAGACATCGGAAAACTCCCAGCATCTCGTAGGCAACGTCACCTGGAGAATATCTTCCTTAGTTGGTTTGTTACGCGCGCCGAAAATTTGGTCTAGCGGTGGGGCTCGGGGTAGCAGCATTGACAAAGACCTGGCTTGACTGCTTTTGTGTCCGAGTTTTGACCTCGGCCTAAACCAATACGGTGGGGTTTAAAACAGGCTCAACATCGGATTGCGTAATTCGGGTATATGGAAATAAGGTTGTTGGACTACTTGTGCAGCAACCCGTATCCAGGTCCACGGAATTCTTTGTCCCGAGAAAACTGTCGTGCTGTACGCAAAGTAACTCGCCAAATCATTGAATATCACTCACTGTCTCTGTATTGACTTGCCATTTTATCGAGATTTAAACATGAAGGGCTCATCAGATTCCAATGTCTATTACAGGAGGCCAGCTCTAACGTGAGTAACGCTCACCACAATGACTCCCCTACGCTAAAATACGCCACGTCGGCACTCGTTTTCGGTCAAAGCATTTTGCACGGGCACCTATCATAGTTCAAGATGCCCCGAATCCGGTACCTTGAGAATAAACATAAGACAAGAACTAATTACGGCTGAGGGGTTGTCAAGGTGACCGGGCGAACTTGCCTAGTGCACCGCATCTCTTCGAGGACCTTCGACAGCTTGTTCCAGGGACTCGCATGACGCCAGATCGTGCGTCGAGCCGTGCAAGACGATGAACGGCGGATGACAAGCATGACCAGATTTGGTCGCGGCTTCTTTGGCGTAGGCCGCAAGCGGATTGAGTTTTTGTAGCCTATGTCAAACCATCTAATGATGACGACGGCTTCTGCAAAGGTACCTAGACTTGCTGTTTCAAGCACAGCAGATATAGATCATTCTTTTGTCACGTTTTTTTGATTGAGGTTGCTGAGCAACACCCCTTAGGCAGATGTAGCATGATACTTACGTTGCTCATAATGAAACCAGTCTTAACATACCTCTTCACAGGTAGTAACCAACTTTGTCATGCATTTTGTGCTCAGTATTACTCATTAATTTGAAGTCCAAAAGACTTAGTAGTGGACATTACTGGTGTACCGTCTGAGCGGTGTTCCAGCCACCACAAGATGAGCAGGTGCTTAGTGTCCAGCCTGACTTTGCTTAAGGAGGCCAAGAGATGTCACCACGGCCGCGGACTCTTGGCAGTACATATCGTTACGAAATATAGACGATCGCTACATGTTTGAGTGCGGAAAAGAAATATTTTGTCGGTGCCACAGATCATTCGCAGCCACCGGTCTCCGAGATGTGCGCGCTGAGAACACTCAAACCAAGCCAATGCCCGAAGAATCGGTACTAAATCCTCATTGCATTTTGTGTGGTGATGGGAGGAATGTCTGCGGAGCGTCTGCGGTGGGCAGGTTCCTCAATGTTTTCATAGGGATACCATTACAATACTACGCCATAGGTTTGAGTACAGTTGCGTGTGTCAATTCTTTCGCCAACTCCTTTGCGAGGCTACCGGGTCCGACGTATGCGTTTTCTGTGTAAGGTACTGCAGTGGACTTAAAGCAACTAATTACCTCTGGAGGGAGCATACTGCTTGGTAGAAAGGTCAATATTGACACTCCAAGTACTACTGGGTCTGAAAAGTTGAGCTGGATAGTATATCAAGCGGCTCTACGTGCTTACTCCCAAGAATCAATTGGACTTCGAGTGAAATAGAATTGAGCAAGAAACTCGTCAAACTAGCTGTCTTCCAGCTCCAAGGGAATACCAAGATCGTGAGTAAGGTCTCTGCGATGGAGGGGTCTAAATAATTCTTAGAGAATGCTTGAGTGCCCAGGTCGTCTAGTTCTCGCTTCTGCGGCAGTGACGGAAGCAGTCAAGTTGAGTATCCCGCCGTGATTTACATCTAATGTGAGATGGGGTTGAAAACAACATTTAGATACTGAGAAGCTTTCTTCGATTACGTACGTTTCTGATGGTTTGTGTCAATGGCTTGGTTCTTTTCAATACGCCGAAAATACCCAAACAAGGAAGTTTTACTGCGTGTTCACAGAAACCTCTACAACCGGTCGAGGAGATGACGGCTGGTACTCGACCAACCTCAGCACATCGCCACCAAGACTCACGTGACAGACTGCAAGCAGACTAAAACAGGGGTGACAGATTGACTGTGTAGTTACTAGTGACATAACGAAAATGGGGATAAGTGTAGTTATCTTGCTTAGAGTGATCTGCTGGGCCTGCAGTAGATCTATATAAACGAGTGGCATCTATCCCTTGTAGGGCAATCCTAGCCCGACTATGCCTTTTGGCGAGTAATGAATGTATCGGGTCGGTTTTACTAAAGCGAGGGTATCCCAGGTTCTGTCACACCCCCTCAGAGACTCCAGCGAAGCTGAGTCTCTGGATGAAGCTATTTTCATCCTACTCTTCACTCTTCCTGCTGCTAAATCTGAAGAATTTGCTGTTCAATGTTGGCCATTCCGAGTTATGCAACAAACTTGTTGTGCTTTTAAGTAGGTAGGGCCTTTGTGAATCCGTCTGCAACCATTTGGTTAGTAGGAACCCATTTGTACTAAATCAGTCCTTTCTGAAGTTCCTGTCGTAACTATAAGTTGTTGATGTTGATGTAACGGAGCTTGCTGGTTGCATAGGGTATTTCTGCGGTTAACAGCCTTAAGGTTTGTTGATTGTTACACTGAAGGTTGAAGTTATCGTCTAGTGTGAGGTTAAGCTGTTCCATAAGTTAGGTAACCAATAAGTATTCCTTAGTTACAGCAGTAAGTGCTACAAGTTCGGCTTCTGTGCTTAATGTAATAACTCTTTGTTACTTCGTAGATTTCTAAGCAATAGGTCCTCTGAAGAGCATCATAGTGTATCCTTGTGTGCTCTTCCTTGTGACAGTATCGTCAGCAAATAAGGCATCTAAGGCATAGAACAGAACTCCTTTTTCTTTGCAGTTAAACTTAATGGCAAGGAATTAGTGATGCTAACAGTACAGAAGACAGCTTTATGCTGCTTTTATATGTTCTGCTAAGGGATTAGCTAAGACTTCTGATAGCCTGGCTGCTGTTCTCGCTATATCTGGTCTGCTAAATATTAATGCCTACAGCAGAGATCCAACAAGGCTCTAATACTAGTAGATCTCTTGTGGTGTGGCTTGTTGCTCGTTCGGCATAAGGCTGTCAGTAGCCATTGGGGTTCCTGGTGGTCTCTCTTTCTTATCAACCTTAAACTCCTTGCAGATTTTGCTGATGTAGTTGTCAAGGCTAAGCCATAGCTTACGCTTCTTACGGTCTCTGATAATCCTGATGCCTAGGAAAACGTTAAGTTCTCCTAACTCCTTCATCTCATATGCTGCTTTAAGGCCGTTAACAATGTCTTTTGCTGTGTAGGTGTGTCTTTTCCTATAAACAATAGCTATATCGTCCACAAAGATAAAGACTATGATTCCGTTACCAATATAGACACAGTCGTCCTCGTCAAGAGGGGCTAGTCCAAGGGACTTAAGGGTGGTATCAATGCTCTTTTGCCATAGTAGTAGGCTTCTCCTGAGACCGTAGAGGGCCTTGCGAAGATTAAGGCAGTATCTAGGTCTGCTAAATCCAGGTGGGAACCAGACATAGACAGTCTCATTAAGTGTTACGTTCGTAAAAGCGTTAACAGCATCCAATTGTAGAGTCTTAAGGTCAAATCTGGCAACTATTACCATCAGACTGCAGAATAACCTTCTAGTAAGTGTTAAGGCATATGTTTCCATTCCGTTGAGTGGCTGGAGGTCTCCGCGAACACAGATCCTTGCTTTAAATCTCTGGAGGTATCTGTGTTTGTTAGTCTTATAAGTAAAAACCTACTTAAGAGGAAGTATTCTAAACAGGTCTCTGTTAACATCCTCAAGTCAAGATAGTTTAAAGGTTCCTTTTTGCCAAACTGTTCTGTTCTCTATGTTTATTGCTGCTAGCTACTTAGGCCAGTATTAATGTGTCTTTACTTTGTTCCAGTTGCTTAGCGGCTTTAGTAGATCTTTCTGATGGATTACTCCTATTCCTTAGGCAGAACTGTCCCACTAATCCTTCTCTTTAATGGAGTCTGTAGATTAGAAGAACGAGGTTGATTTCCGTGTTAACTCTCTAAGCCAACAAGAAGACCTTGTTGCTAATTCTGGTTAATAGTTAACTTAGCTAATAGGAACTTCTCTGCTGTAGATGTTGTTATTCCTTCGTCCTAGGGGTCTTCCACTCCTTTGTCCTTAGGTTAAGACTAGTGTATCCTCTTATACTACAACCTCTATCATAGGAAGTACTTCCTCCTCTTCCTCTTCATAAGTATAAAAGTTGTCTAAATTTAGGGTTAGCTCTTGTTTAAAGTCTTAGTCTTAGATTCTAGTCTCCTAATCTTCCTCTTAATCTTCCACCCCCTCAGCTGCTGGCAATGTCTAAGGTAGCAGCTAGTTTAATCCTGGTGCAGGGGACTCATCTGGCGTCACCATTCTTATTAGTCTTATTTCTTTATAAAGCTAACCAGTATCAAGAGGCACCAGTGGTTAGTAAGGGTCTTCGCTTTCCTAGATTGCTAAGTCCATAGGTAATTCCTCTCTAATAGGATCTAGAAAAGGAATCTCAAGCTAGTTAAACTGCTTCTCAAGTTCGAACTTATAGAGCATTAAGGTGTCTTCTTCTCTAGGATCATACAGCTTCAACTCATCAAAAGTTACATCTCTAGTCCTCATAACCTTGTTAAGGGCCGGTATCCAGATCCAGTAGATGTTGGTACTGTCATATCCACAGAGATAGCCAACATAAGCTCTTGGCTCTGTCTTGTTAGACTTCTGCTGTCCACTTTTGTAAGTAGTAGTTAGAGGATAGGCCCTGCAGCCGTATCTCCTCAAGTGTGCCATCTGTAGCATCTCGGATCTCTTATAAGTGGCCTCCAGCCTGCTGTTCAGCCAGGAGTTAACCACCCCCTCAGGTGTCTGCCATTAGTAGCGCTTCTAAGGCATTCTGTTGCCAAGGTAGACAGCTGCTCTAATAAGTTCAGGCCCTAGCTCCTTAGGGAATCTTAACTAGAATCTAAGTGCCCTAACTATCATAAAGATGATTCCTCCAGCCCTCTCGGCTGGGTTCTGTGCTCCAGTATAGTCTGCGGAGCGTTAAATGAGGTAGCCTTCTGTAGCCGCCTAAAGATCAAATGCGCTTCGTAAGGCTGTATCCCAATCAAGTCTGATAATTAAGACTCTGAAGCCGTACTGTCGTTCAAGAAAAGCGACGATCTGGGACAAGGCTTGTAGTCCCTCTTTTCTGGCTCTAAGGCCTTGAATCCAAGTGAATCCGCTCCATTCGTCTCTGACTAGAATGATGACTTTCTCGTTATTGTATACTTTGCTAATCACAAAGAAATCCATAGAAATGTAGTCTCCTAGGGCAGTCGGATTGTGGTCAGGCTTCCTTCAAGATATCTTCTGCATTACCTTGCCCGTTAAGCATGCCATGCATTCATCCTTAGAAATGCCTTCCATTTAAATGCCTTTTGTTATTTTCATCATCCTAGTTAGAGCTCAAGAACTTAGGTAACCTAATCTCTCATGCTAAAGCATTACTTCTGCCTTTAAAGGTCTAAGAGGTTCAGCTGTAGAGAGTCAACCTGGTCCAGCTATGGCTTACTCAGGTAATTCAAACCTAACTTATTTTTCACTTACTAGAGTGTTATTAAACGAGCTGGTGGTTTCCTTAGCCGTAACATACTCCAGTAGGTACTACCCTTAGTCCCACGGAGTCGTAAAGAGAAGTTCTCCTTTTAAGTTTTTAAGACCTAGGTGTCTAACTATAAAGAACAAGCCAATCTTCTTCAGAGGCTCAGTCCCTACTAGGCTAACTAGATAGTCTGGGATATATAAGACTAATCTAACAAGAAAACCCTTCTTTTGCAGACCACCTTAGTTAGGCTTAATAATCATAGTGCCCGTCGCAATAGCAGTAACGTGTCCTCCTCCTGTAAGAATCTATTGCCTAAAAGAGTAGTCAAGGTCTCTCATCCTTATCAAATCATTACAAATGTAACAAGGGCTTCCGGAGTCAATAATCACGCTGCTCTTTAATAGAGATCCAGAGAATAGACTGGCTGCTGGGATCCTCAGTTCTTTATTAAAGAAAGATGACGAAATTGATCCGTCTGACTCTTCTCCCTCCCGTGTAAAGTAGGACGATGTTAGACGGTCTGTTTTCTGGCTAGTCTTTTTGTTAAATTTGTTAATCCTTATTTAAACCCTTAGGTTTTCCTTAAGGAAGTTTTAGGCTCATTCAATTGCTCTCTTGTTGCTATTAACACTCAGATCGTAGGTCAACTTTCTTATGGCGAGGTTAAAATGATGGCAAGTCTCAGCAAAGTGTTTCTAACCTAGACAAGCTGGACATTCTGGCTTCCAGTTTAAGTCTCTTTTCCCTCCTCTTTTGTCTTCTTTGTTACAGCCTTGCCATGTAGCAAAGCTTGTTATCTTAGTCTTTCCTTCTAGCCAGTCTGGTTACTCAGTTCGAATCCAGTTTCTAAACTCGCTTACAACAATGGCTCTATGCCACCTTTCTCCCTTTTTTAGCTATTCCAGAGTCTTCTTCGCCATCTGGTGGGCTTCTGGGGTTACCCAGTCTGAAGCAACTGTCTTAACAGCTCGTAAGAGGTCTCTGACCTGTTCTCTTAGGTCACTCATTAAGATTATTTCCAGGACCCTAGCTTCCTCCATAATGTCTAGGTAGGTGTTCAGCCAGTCCATAATGTTCTGTCTCTTGATAGACCTAAGGTGGAGGGTATACCTCCTTTTGACAAGTTCTTGTCTTACCTAACTGCTTAGAGCCAGATTCTCTTTTAGGGACTTAACCATCTCCCTGAGATTGCCGTGTCTGCTGACTTAGTTCATGTGCTAAGCGTCAACGGTTGAAATCATCCACTTAAGGACATCGTTAAGGCTCTGCTGAACCCTTCTGTATTCCCTTTCTCAGATGTCAAACTTAGCTTTCTCAAGGTTAAGAAGATTGCTGAAGTTCGCTAGGGAAACTTCGTCTGGGTAGTTAGGTTGTGGCTTAGTGTTCACCACTGTCTGATCTAGGTCAATGTAGTCCCAGACATCGTGAACTGTGGCTACCATCCTGAGACTGTTAAACCATTTGGTCTAGTCAGAATCATTCTGGAGCCTCTGAATGTACTTAGCTGTATCCATCTTAGATAAAGCCTTGTGAAGTTGCTCTGCACTCGTTGTTAAGCTTAAGCCGAAATCTTTCCGATTCTTCTCGTGCGCTGACGGAGGATCGAAAGCTGGTTGAGACTGTCGTAATCTCTGGGGCTAGTCTAGGGCTAGCAATAGCTTTGATCAGTGTTCTTTTGCTCTCTTTAAGCTACCTTCGTCTCTTAACTAAAAGGTTCTGACTGAAGCTATATTGCCTAAGTCTACTGGGCTCATAACTGACAGATTGACTGTGTAGTTACTAGTGACATAACGAAAATGGGGATAAGTGTAGTTATCTTGCTTAGAGTGATCTGCTGGGCCTGCAGTAGATCTATATAAACGAGTGGCATCTATCCCTTGTAGGGCAATCCTAGCCCGACTATGCCTTTTGGCGAGTAATGAATGTATCGGGTCGGTTTTACTAAAGCGAGGGTATCCCAGGTTCTGTCAAGGGGGCAGAAGTTCCTCCACCCACATGACCCGTCACGACGGCGAAGTCTCCCCAGCAACTGTACACCGGCATTTCTTCTTTTCTCTCCTTCCTCCTTTCTTGCAAATTACACTTTTCACCTACAGAAACTTGTTTTCTACAACCCACACAGCTTAACTTGGTCATTTGATTTACTGCAAAATCGAGCGGCGACCAAGTATTTGTTATCTGGCTATTCTAAACCTCCCCCATGCATCCCCTTTTCTTCATCTTTCCATCTTGAATTGTCGCTACTCCTTTTCTCGACTGGTATGAATACGCGTTCTACTCTTTTAGATGCGTAAAAATCGTCTCGTAACTAATTCAAACCTGTCTCTGCGTTTGATTGTTTTTCTAGTTACGACAAGCTGTTATCTTACCACATACTCTTAACAGCCATCATCCGATTTCTTTGCTGGTCGGTGGCAAGTTACATATCTTCCATCAGGAAGTGCGAACCGACGACGCGAGAACAACTAAGATGGCGAAATGAATTGCCTGTGTCCCATGATGCTCGTTAAGGAGATAGCACAGCACAGTATTCTCCAGCACAGCTTTATCCTGCTATTAAGAAAACAGCAAGCGGCACAAAAAGCTCCCAGAAACAACAAGCACCATACTTCTCACGAACTTCTAGACGGTCAAAACACTGAGGTCCTGGCAGAAATAATTTCCCCGTCAAAATGACCATTGTTGCCCCGTTTAGGCGACAAGAAACTGCGATCGGTCTCCTGCGACGACCATGGGTCTATTCAGGTTTCACCATGTCGACGTATCAACGGTACGCCAGGGTCCTGAAAAGCGCTGTTGCTACTGAGCAACTGGCTTTAGGTCCCGGTAACGCTTGCAAAAACAGTTCTACTGAAATTATGACCCCTTCTTCCATCGCCGGCAAGTTTCCTCACTGGGGTAACGACTAGAGGTTGATTGAACCCACGGAGACTGAAAAGTCTGTAGCCTCAAGTATCGAGGCGTCACGCAAACATTATGGAAGCACAGGTAGATCCAAGTTGCAGTAAAAAGATCTGGAAAATGTCAATTGCTAACATACCTGACAACAGAGTGGGAGTCTGAACACTTTTCCAATTCCTTTGAGCACTGTTTACCGCTCAAGAGCAATGACAGCCTTGGAGCTGATCCTCTGTTTGTGTTCAACACATCTCTAGCAGTCCATGGCGATTCGTACTACCAAGGGAGTGACACAGACACGACTGACCCCCTTGTACAAGAGATCAACGACTTCCTTGATGATCTTGAAATCTGTGCGCTACGAGACTTACATCTGGGGATATTTCCTAATCCTATAGTCTTCTCTACCTCTGTCAACTCTCAAGCCAAAGATCGCCACTCTAAACTTGCAAATGTGACGGCGGCAGAGACCAAAACCCCCATCGAAGCTTTCAGAGGCCGTTCATCTCGAGATCTCCTTGCCGGCAACTTCTGCGGCAGAAACCACTTGGCTATCTCTGTTGAGCCACTGTCACAGTGCCTCAGCAGAAAAAGCGAACCGGAGCACCGCGGGAACGTCTTTTTCGATTCATTTATGAAGCTGGTGGCTTTATACACCATTGACGAAAAGAAAGAAGACGAACATTCTTTCCACAACTCTCCCTTGCCATTACCCCTTTTCTTAATTGCTAAGGAAGGGCTTTTGCGTGTTTCTACAAAACGCAAGTCTTTTCTCATCAATAAGGGCATCTCAGTTGCAGAGCATGACCACCACCAAAGGACATTGCGCCTTCAAGACAACGGTGGATCTCTTTTCCATGGAAACATGCAGAAAACAAAACATCGGAATGACGATCTTTTGTCAGCGGACGTAGCTGGCTCACATTACAAGGGCTTTTTGTTTGATGGGAGCAACTTTAGCCAGACGGAGGCCCCCCTGACTTTCTATCACTCGCCCCAACTGACCGACTCCCCTGAGTTTGAGCCTCCTTCCTCCATTGAACAGAAGGTTCTGCGGTCCATTGAGCCGGACATATCTCAGAATACCACCACTACTAACATAACTCTTACTGGGCAAAACTGGGAGGAAGCCTCGATCTCCTTTCTGCTGGATCCGATCGAAGATGCGCCAGTCCGTCGTGAGCGGATCCCGGTCTTTAATGATATTGCCGATTTTTCTTGGCGGAAAGACTCAATCGGTACAAACTTCCTGCTAGAGCTTAACAGCAAAGAAAATGACAGAGGCAGAGACAAACCCCCTGTTCCTCACCACCCTCGAAAGATTGGTCCTCCAGTTCACCACAGTACAGCAACCCCACAACCGCCTCTATACGGTTTGGGCAGCCCTCTCCAGGAATCAGACGATGCACCAAACATCTATGCAGCTCCTGGTGAGGAAGAAGCTGACAGTTTAGACGAACAACTTCGTTTGCGGGCTCAAGCTTACTCTTGTGAGATTCTCCTCTGGCCACTCCATCATTTTGATGGAAACACGGTAGATCCTGCCTCAGACTTAACTTCAAGACCAGCCGAGCCTCAAGATTCAGGACAAGAGCAAAAGGTATGAAGCCCTTGCTTCATTTATTCTATTCCACCGTACATCTTGATGGCTCTAGCCTGGGTTTGAGCGATGTCTCTGCTCCGATCTGCCGTAAGCAGAACAAAAGTTCATGAAAAATAGTGCAAGATGATTCGGAATGACCACTGAAGGACTGCTGGAGGACCAATCCTTTTGGACGAGCAATTCTAGGCCATATTGAACAGACATCACGATGGATGCGTAGTTGTGGGTACAATACTGTAGGCGCGTGTTGATACCTGGAAATATCACTGACCGTGTGCTATCTGCTGTTGGTACCCTGCAGTATTTGACAAGTGAGTCTCGCGGGTTCACTTGTAACTCATATGACTTGATTGCTTTTGCATCATGTTCATCTCTTCGTGAAGACTGATTGACAATATGAATATTTGTTGAATCAGGAAGACTGGAAAGCTTTTTCTACATGCCACATCTCGAGACTGGGTATCATTAGGTATGCGACACTTCTCGCCGTAAATCAGAAACCAATGCTATGGCGCTCTGCTGCGCAGCACCGAAAAAGAAAACCAGGATCATGTCGAGTGAGTGGCTTATTGTTCAATCCTCTCTATCCTTCTGGTCATCAGGGACGTTCTTGGAGCTTTCCCCTTCTTGCTCGCCCGTAGTATCATTGAGAGGTTCCAATTCCTGATCATTTGCGGCATCACCGAGCTCTGGGTCAACTGGACTTCCGCGACCTCGAGTTCGTACAACAGTTCCAAGTCTCGAAACGGTGGAGCTCATCCATCCAAGAAGAGAATTGTCCTTTAAGACCCTTCTTTGACGGGCGACAGTAGCCTTGCTTCTTTTTGCACTTTCCATGGGGTCTGGGGTACGTGCTGGAGGTCGGTAATGCCACTGCCAAAATCTGCGGGAAAATAATGGCCGAAGGATCGGAGCATTGATGGCCATGAGCCCAACTTCGCACTCCCTGACCCCCCATCGATTGACTGTGATGGTCGATGGCTCTGAGCCCAAGGTAACTGCGACGCGCATAATGGCTGCTGCAATAACGAAAAGCCCAGAGCATATTAGTACCGCGATGAATATCTTCTTGTACAACGGTACCCGTATTTCTTTCAAGACTGGCAGAGGTAAAGAGAGAATTGCTGCATCGGTGACCACATCTAGAGGTCCGTCAGCAAGTTGACGATGTTTAAGCTACCATATATGAGCTTACTGAAAAATGTCGTGACTAGCAGGTTCTGTGCTTTGAAAACGCATTTTTCGCTTGGTAGCGGCCTCACTCCCCAATTGTAAGAAAAACTGTGGACCTGGTCAGCCGAATATTTGGCACGCACAATGTTCTTCCATGAACTCACGGCAAGCAGCTAAATGTTATGGTCCCAACCACGGCCAGGTACGATAATATCGTGAACCAAGTCAAATACTTCAGAATTTTAGCATTTTGCCATAAGTCGAAGGTTAAACGCTTGCTAGAATGCAAATCAGCATCAACTCCCGCGAGTATTTAGGAACATACTCACTAGAAAAACAGCAGCGTGGCTTTCAGAGACCATAGATATGCCGTATATGAATACCATGCCACTTGCTGGAATTTTGAGCCTGCTACGAGGCGCGCGACTTCTTCGTCCGACAGAACGCTTATTTGCGCCGGTGTGAGATCCACGTTACTGCCGTATCTATCTGAGCGGACGGGAAGCTGCCAGTTAGCTGAGAGGGCTTCTCACCAGTTTTGGACGACAGCTCGCCCGTCGTAAAGGAACAATGATTACTCACACACTAGGTCGACCATTACAAAGCAAACAGTGTACAGAATCAAGGTCTGTGTGAATAGAATGTTAGAAGACGCACATATTCTGTGTGTTGGTTCTCACGTACCACAAGCATTGTGTAGTCGTCACCTTTGAGTCCCCTGGACCCAACCATGCGCAATCTCACGAAAAACCTCAAGAAGATGACAAAGGCTCCGATAGCAAACCAGGACCACATCTCCTTGAGAAACCCGGCATCCCGCTTCAGCATGCCATCCAATTGACCGACCGCCATGCTTCCTGCGGTTGCGTGCCGCGTACGTTTCGGTTCGTTCGATGATCATAGGGTCTCCGAATGACGCCCAAGATATCCAGCATACGATGAAGGATGATAGTTGTAATCTTTCCATGCATAGCAGCCTGGTGTTGGGTGGTGGTGTTCTGCCCGCTACCTCATGCAAGCTGGCAACATTCGGGAGCCACCATGCTAGGAAAATTCCCACTTTGCAGTTGCCAGACATGCAGTCAAACCAACACTTTCATGTGCTGAAATGGAGGGACGTGCATCCCACATTACTGACTGGCCGAACTCTAAGTAGGCGAAGTTGGTAATGCTGGGCCCGTGGCAAGCCACTCAAGCCAGGTTGGCTGGTCTCTGATGACTTGGAACGTTTCGTAGCTTCAACCTTATTTGCCGGGGTTGCTGTCGACGTGCAGCGCTCGAGCACTATATGATTCGTTCAATAAAATCGGCATTCGGCAACAGAAAAATATGGGACCAAGCTGGATGATTGCAACTGTTGGCCAATAACGGAAGCTGTGTAGGCAATCTCACTGTTTATGCCACTCTTGCCATCAGCACCGCGGTTCTATTGGTCTTGGAATCACACATAGCCAACTGACGTGTGTCCCCGGCATGGGCCACTACTTAGTCACGGAGATGAAGGAAGATGGGAGAGCCAAACGTCTTGCCACGATTAGAACACAACCCAACGGCATCTGATGGCGCTTCTCGTGAGGCAGGTTATGGGGGTAATCTTCTGAATCATCCGACAAACGCATCGAATTACTCAATAGTACCTACGGCCCCACATTCCGTAAACACAAGACCTGTTTGTTAGGTCAACTTTGGTCGATAGATATGAGTAGACTCTCACAGGACTAATGTGTACAAAGCCATTCGACTATCTCAGACTAGGGAAAATGTTGTTGGCAAGGTCTCTGCAGTCCGATAATTATCCATAGACAACACACATTGTTGGAGCAATAGGCCATAGGAAGATGCGGGCGCGCTGACCGCCCGGCAAATGGGTTGACCGCCCAGCTGCCCCACCTTCCATATCACACTTCACCCACTTCGCCGCCCATCTTACCCTGAGACAACCAAGCCAATATATCACCACTTTTCTGCGCCAATACCATCACGGGGTATCCACTATTGATTTACCAACAAACATATATGTGCAATCTTAAATTGGAAAGTCAACCCGTAACAGAGAGAGAGCTCGTTAGGTCCGTCAGTAACAGTTTTGAGGGGAAAGCTCACTCAACCGCTTGTTTGATGAGTCGGTGGAGTCCATATGCAATAAGACTATTTTGGGCAAAAGCTTGGTCAAGCCATTGCTCTGATGACTGTTTCCAACTGGCTCACAACTTTCAACAACGAAGCGTGCCACAGGAAATACAAATTCAGGCCTGGGGATCATAACTCATCTCATTCATATCGATCCTAAATGAATACACTGCGTGGTTGCCAAAGTAAGCTCGTCACTTCATCCGAACGCTACGATGGAGCGATATGTGTTCTTGTGTGACACGTATCGGCTGGTTTATATTGATTCAAGTTTCCAGTGATGTATAGTTTCAACCGAGTACCAACTTAATTCATGAGTCTCATTACTACTATCATTAAAGTCTAGTTGGAAGTGACGGCCTCTTGGCGAGTTGCAGCTTTTGGAGCGTTGGGCCAATCTCAAATGAAAGACTACATCTCTCAAGCAGAGCGCTTCACAACAAATGCACCACGCTCAATGGTGTTGATTAGGATGTGGCCACTCTTGAAGTAGGGGTAGTGACTCCAAGTACCGACAAAGTCGATTGATCCTCCGTTAGGCTCGTTGTCGTTCTCAGGGTAGATGTCGAAGAATCCGACCTCGGAAACCTTGCCACCAGTGGGGTCCTCGGGCAGGGAAGAAACATCGAGAATACGAAGACCAGCACCGTAGTGGCTCTGGAAGGCAAGGCCATCGATGACGAATTGGTTGTGGTCAATTCCGTAGGCCTCGCTGCGGTAAAAGCTATATTAAAAGACGAGTCAGTGCCTGAGGGTAGAGAAGATCAAAAGAGCAAAAGGGTGTTGGAATCGCGTACCCAGTTTGCTTCGGGGCCTCAAGGCTTCTGATATCCCAGAAGTATGTAATGGGGTAACCAGATGCAGCAGGACCAGTAGCATCAACCTCGTCGTACTCGTCGTCGAGCACGAGGTACTCTTGCCACTCCGTGTTAGTAACCCAACCCTGGTGAGTGTCTGGATTTTTAGTTAATGAATTATCCGCAGGTCTAGAGTATGGGTGGCTTACAGCTAGCACCCTCGTAGGAGGTTCGGGAAATGATGTTGGTCTCATTCTTCTTTGTGACATCGTAGATGGTCAAGGTGTCCTCGTTGTAGCCGTAGCAAATATCGCGGCCGAAGTACTTCTCGTCAGGGCCACGGTAAACAAGGCACTGAGCATCGTGGACGTAACCATCGCCAGCAGCACATCCGGGGGACGTGGGCTTGGAAGGGTCGCTGAGGTCGATGAAAATCAAACCAGAGCGGCAGGCGCTGGAACGAGGCTGAGCACCGACTGCAACAGCGTACTGCTTCTCCTCGTTGATGACGATGTTGTGGGTGGAACCGGCGGGGAGGCCGTTCCAGTAACCCGTCAGATCGCGCTGGTTGCTGAAAGTGACGGGGCTCGCAGGGTCAATGTCCAGCAGCTATCGTCACAAATCAGGACCACTCCAAGAATGAGAATAGATTCACGGCTCAACTAACCTTGGTCAGGTCAAAAATCTGAACGCCGTGGCGAGAGGCCTCACTGCCAATGACGACGTAGTTTTTGTATCCGCGGAGCTCGCGCCAGATGGACTGGGTCGAGTACTGGGGAAGGCGGCCGAGGTAAACAAGCTTGCCCTCAGAGGTGATCTCAGCAAAGGCAGCGCCATCAGCCTGAGCGATGATGGCAAACTCGCGGCCGTCGGGGCTAGTCCACCCCCAAGACGACGATCCCTGGCCGGCTCTAGAGCCGAGGTCGGCGTGGCTTTTAAAGTCGTAAAAGTCGACCTTGTTGCACTTGAAGGTGTTGTTTGCGTCGCCGGGGACGACCTCGGCAACACCGTTGACACAGGCGACGGGGCCCTCTTCGGCGAGACGGCTCCTGTAGGCGGTAGAGTCCATCTCTCCGCTCTCGATCTGGCGGTCCCATGATGCCTGTGTACCAAAGAGTTAGGACAGAGCTTATGAATGGCGGGTTCGGGTCTCGCGCACCTTTTTGCGGGCCATGAGGTCTTTATGGATGACACCGCTGTCGTAGATCTCAGAGACAAGTTCACTAGGCGCGATCTCCTTAGCCGAGGCTCCGGAGAGGAGCGCCGACACGGCCAAGGTTGCCAGCGTGGTAGCCTTCATCTTGAGTGGTTCGTGGGGGATCCTAGGAGTTGTCTAGAACAGGGGAAGATTGACGGTTGAACCACAACGATCACTTTACGAGTCAAGGAGCGGGAAGGGTGCAGATCCAAGGACACCAACTATCCTGACGGGCGAGGAAACGTCTTTTTATCTTCTTTTCGTTATGACTTGGCGTCTGCGTCCTTCTCTGCAATAACCTCGGGCCTCGTGGCATCTCTCCATCTCCTCACGAGTCAACAGCATGATTTCGGCTTCTTGTCCTGCTAGAAGCAGAAGGTGGACAGCAGCGACTGGAAGGTGGGAGCAACAAGCTTCATATGTCGCGATGCGGAGCATTACTGCCCGAAGAAGCAGGTGTCTGCCGGACAAGGCCCGCTCGGTACTTGGATGCACGAATCAACGGCTCCGAGGCCCCGGCCCGGCAGTCCACCATCCTTCGCTGTAAATTTACCTACATACCCGCCCGGACTTGGCGACAAGCACGATTGGGCGGGAGGATTGCCTAATCAAGGGGTTGCAAATCTCTGAGCACATCGTATCGAGCGCCACCCACAGGCGTGCCAAGCGCAACGTTGTAACGCTCCCGCACATCGCCCCAGCACGGCCGCCAGATGATGCCAGCTCACGTCGTCATTCTGGAGTGTTGTGCGGTCTCACCTTCTTCAAAAGATGAATTATGTAACATCTGTTAGATGGCGTCAAGAGATTAAATTTGTGCGAGACATGCGAGATAGGATGGCTGTCGAATCGCGCAGCGACTTCCCGCTCATCTGCATATCGATCAGCCAGGCTGTTACCGGATATGTTGATGGAGCCAGCAATCCCGCACCAATCGCAGTCATGGTTGTTGTACCTTGATAGCTAAGGATCATGCTGCCGGGGCGTTCCGAACGTAGAGAGTTTCGGCCCGTGAGAAATCTGCTAAAGTCATTACCATCGCTTGCATCTTCGCGTCAAGTGACCACCGGAGCTTTTGCGCTACGTTACAGTTGCGGACTCACAGTACTCGTCAGGTCCTCCCTGGATTTACTCCCTGCTAGAAACCATTGAAGATCAGCCTGCGACATGAATCAAGACCATCTACTTCCATTTCACAACTTTGAATTGTTTTTCTATCAGCTACAAGTCCCAATATTAGGCATTATGCGCCATCGAGGTGAGACTAAGGCAAATATCCGAATTGACAGGCTAGCCTATGGATATTTGAACCATGACAGTGATGGTTCTTGTGACAGAGTGTTCTTGCGCCTCGCGGTTTCTTGGACCCACCACAAGATAAGCCGCCAACGTCCCCGCCAAATAAGGTGCGGCCATCTGGAGACCTGGAGGTGATCGAGTTCCTGAAACAGAAAACTTGCTCAACCTTAAGACAACTTCATTTCAGTATTAGAAACTCGGTGTTTTTCGTCTTGGTATACATGGAAATGGTGTCTATAAATTCGAGTGATACCAAGATTTTGTCGCTATTAGTAATCTTCCGAACCATAATTACTTGTGTTCGTGGGTAAGCTGAACTATGTACTAACTATACCAATTAGGGACCTGCTCTAGACCCCAAACGTGGATGTTGCATTGATGTATGGCCTCGGAGTGGCCATCATTCGGCGTCTGAGTTCTCTTCGATGGTCGAAATTCTACTAGCCCAGCCCCAACAGTACTCTGCGACTGCACTAGAGGCTGACTCCAACACAGGCTAGAACGCAGTCTGAAAGGTGTTCAGAGGTTGTTAAACGCTTCCCAGCTTTGTGTAAATATACTTGGAATTCGGAGACTTGCTTTCCACAATCGGTGCATTACCTAGTAGTTACCTTTCATTGCAAGCCACCTGAGGACAGTCTTCGATTGTAAAATGCTCCGCAAAGTCCAGTAGCTTCAATGCTATTTCAATTCTGTATGGTAACTACGATTACTTCTCGTCTCTCCGAGCTTTCAACACACTTCATTATCGCCAACACTCGATTATCGGCGCTATTTTCACCTTCCTCATTCAGATGCTATATCCTCTCCTGCATCTCAACAGAAGGCAACAGCAGGATCAATGCCAGGTCCGTAACGCCCTTCTCTTCGTAATCTGGGTATCTCTTACGCAAAGCTTAGAACAAAATGTGGAGTTCTTTAGCCGTGGCCCAGATGCTCCCAATCTGGCGGCGGGTGTGTCGTTAGCTCAAGCCGAGGAGGGCCGTCATCTTCTGGTATTGATGGAAGCCCACCCATGGGCATCACTCTTTCCCAAACGGCCTCCCAAGACTTCCTCGCCTCAATTTCATGGTGCTGCCAATTCGGCATTCTCTCTCTTTCAAATCCCTGTATGGAGCTCTCAGCTCCAGGTGCCAACCACCCCTCTCGTCGGCCGTCCATCGAGTTTGCTCTGGGATTGTAGACCCAGTCATCGGGATTTTGCCGTATCTCTGTATCCAGTTCCTCCTTCGGAAGGTTTGTCCCCATTGGTTGGCCAGTAAGGATCGCCAGCTCAGTGTCAAAGTTCGATCGATAGTCTGGACTCGTTGCGTGCTTTGCCACTGTGAATTCTGTGCGGGCAGGTTTCGAATGTTTCCTTGTCATCATGCTCCATAAGTAAGAGGATCCCATGCTATCCCGTTTGATATCGTGTGCAGTTCTTGGCAGGTTGCCCGTTGGCTTCGTTCCACCTCTTCGCATGCGTTCGTAGAGGATGTTCATAGACGGTAAACATGCGCAAACAACGCCAATTACAAGCTCGAGTGCCCTGAAGTTATAGTTAATACCTGTCCGTTTTCTAGTCTGCCTGGCTAAGTAAACTTGCGTTACAATGTCCAAGACGACAAAATCGGCAGTGACGTCTTTAGACGTGAGAAACTGCACGACGAGGTACATGCGATAGACGGTTACAGCTGTGGCAATACCCCCCGCACCGAGGAGTGTCAGAATCTTCAGCTTCTTTCGCAAAGGCATGCGCAAGCCCCAGAGAAGCGGTATCGGGAGAACAAGAATGATGAAATCGGTAATAATTGCAAGACTTAAGTCAGCAATAAAGATTTTACGCTGATTCAGACACTTCGGGTTCGGGGTGCGAGGGTCCCAGAACGACGATATAGGTAAGCAAATCACCGTCTTTAGCGTCTGCAATGGAACGTAGCAGATGAACAAAGTGATGATGAAGATCCGAATTCCGCGGGAGGTTCGCTCGTGGACCGCGAATACTCGTGCTTCGAGAAGTAGGAGCGTGACTTTCGTGAAATACGCAGCCGGAATGTAAATGATGGAACTTGCATAGAGCCACTACCCAGAGCTGCATTAGCTATTCCCCATCGTGTCCGTGATATCCTGAATACATACCCGCATCACCTCCTGGTAAGCTTCTTTCGTAATCTCCCAGGCATGATACCCTTCGCCGTAATGTGCCATCACAAATACAACCGCAATGTAGAGCATGATAAGAGCCTGGAATCATTAGCTTCATTACATACCCTCCGGAACGCCGGTTTCGGCAAATCATCTCACATATGACGCTGCACAAGTCCCTGGATCCCAAGTCAGTCCAATGTCGGGTTTGTTTTCCGGTATCCATTCTCTTGTGGATACATACAGTCTTCTGGAAGAAAAGGACTCGCAAGGGAGAACTTCACATATGCTCTGATAGCGAAGAAAAATGTCGTGATTGCTGCCATGACACTCATTCCCACGACGTTCAGCATCCAGCCAGCATCTCGAGGACTCTCGAAATTCGGAATGACGCCCGGCGGAGGCGGAAACGCCCCAACCGGGCTTGTGGCATTGCTCATTGCTTCTTCGACCGCTCGATATGAGCTGTGAGCCACATAAAGAGACTCATCGCTTCACAATCCAGGGTAACATTTGGCGCAGCAAACCGTATTTCGAAGCGGCAAAAACTCTTTCAAACCGCGATCCAAAGAAACAGGAGGGCTCCAAACTGCTGATAAAAGGCTTCAGCCATCTGCTTCAAAGGGGGATTCCGCACGGCTCTGACTCGCCCGGTCGCTCTTGTTCCGAATAGAGTTCGTCGGGTGGTCGGACGTTGTCAGGGTTGAGGCGCAACGCATTCCTTGTATGGTGGAGTGATCAACAGCGGGAGAAACTTTAACAATGATGAAAAGCACGGAGCCCTTGGTGGCCGAATATGAGACGCAGAAAGAGGGCATTTAGGGGCTCGGAGAAAATTCCGCAAAGGCTCTGTCGGGGGGGATGGCTTTGCGCTGCTTACAAGTACATGAAGCTATGGGCACGACGCAGCGATTAAGGGGCTCTGCTTTATGACGTCCGATTGGGTTTGAAGTCTGAGCGTCAGCTGAGTTGCTTCTAGATCACGACAAACGGCATCTAAAACCTGAAAAAGGGGTCAGGATGGCCAATGTGGTAATTGCACATGCTTTTGGTCATTTGCGGAAGAAGCTTCCTCGGGGCCAATACCACGCAAGAGGCGTGATAGCTCCTCCGCTAGTTGCACACTTTTGTCTGGCCCTTAATTCAAAAGGGTTCTAGAAGACTCGCGGATTGTTTGCTCCAGTCCTTTCTGCCAGCCGACGGGACATGATTAAAAGTCTTTGACAAAAGGGTTTCGGCTACCGGGTTCATTCTCCATGCTGACTGTATCATTTCGCCGTACAGAGTATATTACCACACTGTCTTCCCCCGAACCAGGCCAATGATTTTCTTTTCCTTTGCCGGATGCCGGATAGCGCGCAGCTTGCGCAGTCGTCGAAGTCCTACCCACAGACTCTTGATTTGCCCCGCCGCCGCCGTTCCTTTCCTCAAAACGTTCAAGTGCATCTAGGGTTGTCTCGGTTTGCGCCAGCTGGATGGGTAGCGGAAACGACCTAAACTTATTAAGACAAAGAAGAAGAAGAGGCCCCCGGATTATTAACTCGCCGAACTCCCTGCGATTGTCAACCAGCTTGAAATCAGGCGTCTGACAGGTGGATTTTCTCCTTACGGGTCGCGATTGGCTTTTTCTGCTGACCACATAAGCAACCTGAGTAAACTTTTTACTGCACAAAACTCTGTCCGTAGTTTGGGTGTGACCAGCACTACTAGAAAGTCAGCGGCCTCGATTTATGTTTTCAGGTCCGGGGCAGGATGCCGCAAAGGTATTGTGAAAGTACGTCATCGTATGCTTATCAAGTGGAAAGATACTGGGAGACCCTGAGTCCCGGGGCAGCGGAATGCGACTCTGTTGCTTTGTTAGTCAACCATTTGGACGCTGTCACACTCAAGAAATCCGAAGCATCCGAATCTTTTCAACGTTTGTTGCAATGAATGTTCGTGTCCTGACTCGCATATTTGGATTGAATTGCATTCCTTTATATCTGCTTCCAGCCTGTTGCTATAACCATTGAGGGTGGATTTCTGCGAGCCATGTCGACAGCAGGCTGTTTGTCCTCGGGATGGATAGGCGTTCGCCAGAGGGCAAACAGATGGGACCGGCATTTACCTTGGCTGACGCATCAGTCTTCCCCGATGCACAACCCCGACATTTGGAGGTTTCTCCAGGGTCACTTTTTAAATAAACTCTCTTCCTCTATGCCTTGTGGCCAATCAGTATCGCTGGAAACACCATGTTGAGGGCGATAGAGTGATGACTATCCCAGCGACGGTCAGCTGTTTTCACCCCACTCAACCCCGCGTGCGGGCGCCCGAGCTAGGATGTTCCTAGCCACCAGCTGTGAGATGCGAGTCTAAGAGTTCCAGCCTTTCAACACCACAAGAAACGTTCGCTTGGAAGAAAGCTAATGCGGACACCGCGGGACAACGGTGGCGTAGGTCCACAAATGCGACTGTCAAATATATCAAAGTAAGTCTAACGCGGCAGGAGGCAATCCATAGTGGACCACGGCATTTGCGTCACCGTAATGCGTTAAACATTGTTGATTGGGCACGAGATGACTGTTGAGAGCTGGAGGTGACAAGGGTTGTGGAGAACCACGTGATGTTGACCTGCTAACCCATGGGTGACGGTGATCATCACGACAAATGTGAAATGAATCAAACAGGAGACGGTATTCAGGATCGTATTATTGGGCGTGTTACTGATCGGCGGCAACGTTGGGCATTTTTTGTTTGGTTAGTCACACATACAAGGGTACATTAACATCTAAGGTCGGCTGAATATATGCAGTGTCAGGCAAAGGTACCCATAACAGCGAGGTGGCATAAGTTTGAAGACAGCTTACGTTGCGGAACGTAATAAAAGCCCTTGGGACTCACAGCCTTCACAGTACTATACCTACTTACCTTAGGTGTGAAAGTATACATACTTCCAGAATTATCCTTATTCAAACACTAATAATGCATTTTTGTTTACTTACGTTCATTTTCTTAGTGTGACAATAGAGATACGAAGACAGTTGATAAGAGAAAAAGGGTTGAGTGAAAGCTTACCAAAGTGTTGTGTTCAGAAGTTTACCTTTTTCTTAATCAGTTTTATTATCTATTTGGGTTGTCAAATTAGAAACATGAAATACTTCACTACAACAGCTTGACTTAAGAGTCTAATAGGAGCTATCTTACAACCTTTTAGCCATTGTGGGAAATGGTATGATCACTTAGAAGTATTGCTGTTTCTTACTGTGTGGTAATATCAGACTTATGCGTCGTCATTGTTTGTTTGTTTTAAATATTTAACGCCGGGGAGATCCCTGAAAAGGGCAAAGGGCGGTACATACAAGTGGCCTATCTAGAAAACTTCGCTCCAACGTCGTATCCTTCCTTGTCCTCGCATATCCTCAGCCTGAGGTTTCTGATTTGATCAGGTTCTGCTTCTTTCAAGTGCCTGATGGCTCTGCAGTCGCCAGTTTCCGGTCCCGGGTCCCCCGGCCTTCCACTCCGTGGTCTGGCCGGGGGTTAGCGTCGTCATTGTAGAGAGTCTTGAAGACAACACTTTTTGTTAGCAATCCTTTTCGGCGACTACTCGGACGAATGGTCGTTAGAATGGCCATCGTCAGAGAAGGCTCGGTCTTGTCTGATGATCTAAGTCTACTCATTTCCATGAAACCTGTGATATACAGCACGCTATCACTATGCTGCACAGCAATGGTTACTCACGATCCAAAGCCAAAAGACCGTCAAATCCAGTCAAACAGGCCAAGGTAAATGCACCTGTACCACAACACCGGGGTTATTTACAGCCTAATAGCTTGAACAGGGCGAATAAATTGAACAGCCTGTATGACGTAATGATTTGTAAACGATGGTGAGGTTCCGTCTATCGCTTTTCTTGTCGCCAGCTTGGCAGTGTCTTTGAAATTGGATGGCATTGTTTGATAGCAGATGACATGAGTTTGAAAGGCTTCAAGAAAAGTGCGAATTCCATGATGTTGGGGGACCAGCGCCATTGTGTATAAGATGTGGTACAAGGCTGTTGAAGCGGCTGATCGCTGCCATTTGCAGAAACCCACGGGATCGATCGTTCCTGTTTTGTGACCGAATCAGAGACCGAGAGCGGTGTTCGCTCGGTGAAACAACTAGAATCATGCGTTCAAAAAGCTCCCGCGTGAGAACAAGCGTAGAAATGGATAGATCGGCAAGGTATTCTGGTAGCTGCACACGTTTTAAGGTTACCATCCGCGGGTGATTGGTTGTCAAACATGACAAGGTGGGGACTCGTGTCAACTTTTCAGTATGGAAGAAGCTTTACATTATGATTGTTACTCATGTCGTATGGAATCCTTGCTGTGGTAGGTGTGTAGATGAGCGAGAAAAGTGCCATTTCGTGCGATCTGCGTTCGGGCTTCCTCTGCTCGTCACTGGCTAGCCAATGGGGGATGCTGGATGAGGCTGGCTGCTTTTCTCACCCTTTGCTACAAGATGGATTAGACCAGAGTGAAGCTGAGGTGGCATATAGCTCGGAATCCCCGTAAAGAATTTCTATAGGCACCTGAGACAAACTTGACAGTGCAGGAAATAATTGAAAAAGTAGCAGGCCAGCACTCTCCTAAGATAATATTCACTAGTCAAAGTTAGATTGATAGTATATTATGCTGCGAATTGCGCCGTGCCAAATAATCCGTTAACCTAAATGCCCATCCCCTTTGCTGTTGACCCAGTCCAGGTCCTTGCAAAGTCAAAGTCCTTTCGATAACCGAACACGAACAGGTAGTTTCCAGTCGACAGGTTTTAGAAGCTAATAGTTCTTTGTCATCCATGGAGCGTCCTGGTGTAGCTCAAAGTCAAACTCATGAACGAGCCGGGGAATGAGCTTCGGCATTTCAAATGTAGGGATGTGCCTTCCGATGTATGTCTGCGATCCCAGGCCGAACTAGAAATCAGTCAGAAACGAAATACAACAACTGAGACTGATATGAGCCAGAATAAACATTTAGCCGGCATCAATTGTCTCTCCATAGTTGATAATCGGTCAGAATCGCCGATTAACCACTGCTTCGGTCTGAAATCGCCTGAATAACCGCCAAAGATGGAGGATTTATATTGCTGGACTCAAAGATTGTCGCAAAAACGACGCCGTTAATTACAGCCAGTAATTAACGCCTTATATCCTGTGACAAATATTTATATCCGTGATTGTCTGATCAAAGCAAGTGTTAGTATATAGTATATAGGGACTTGTTATCTGACTGTAACTTTCCCCTGCCGGGAAGTACTTTCCGTCAATGGATACACCTCCTTCAGGTACGAGTCCCCCCAAAGGAAGACCAGCCGCTGGGTTAATTCTCAACGACTCTTTAGTAACTGCCTGGATTTATCGTAGCTGTTGCCTTTCCTGCAAACTGGTTCGTCTAGATCACCAGCTTGCAGGGAGAACATTGATTCGCCTCCTAGCGCAATTTTTCCAGTTCTTTGGGATGACGGAGGAGCTGATACAAAATGGCACTAAAACTAATAGCCATAGTGTCTGAGACTGCAACCGCATTTAAAACAAAGCCTACAAAAACATGGCATTGGTAAACGACGTGGAGTCCTGAATATTTTGCAAAGAAGTTTAAGAGAAGTCAAGAAGGTGCTATAGGGATTACTTGCCGTATTTCTGGTGGAGATCAATATTTTCCCTTTCGAAGTAACCTTGATTAATCCTCTTAGAGCACCACAAGTCGGTGAATCACGCAAGAAATGGATCGGGGACTCCTGCCAGTGGGGAAGTCAAGGCACGATAGATCTTGATAGTGAACTGGGCCGTGATAGGAAGAGTAAGGACTATTACAAGCAAATCTGGTTTTATTGCCCCAATAGAAGCAGATGTCGTTGATTGTCAGCGGACGCTTGTTCTGTGTTTCCAGCGATAAAGATGTAATAATGTGTAGTTTGTGGACTACCTATAATACCAATGGGAACAATGGCCACGAAGGGTTGTCATGATATTATGGCAGGCAACTAAACCAGTAACAAGGTTGATATTTATATAATGATTCCTAGAGCCAGACTTTTCGTAGCGGTAAACTCATATTGTAGCTTTTCATAGCATGGTGCAAGTACAATATCCGATGCTAGTATTCCGACAGGGTTACATTTGCACGCACTTATCCCCCCGAAGTTTTGCGGTACTCACAGCGCACTGAGGGGGTCCTGGCCCCCTAAGTTTCTGGGTACGCTTTTGCTGAGCCTTCTACTACTCCGCTGGACCTCGAAAAGAATATAGGGGAGATCCCATGCTATCAATGGTGGCTAGAACTTGGCAATCCTGGCTGTTGTATTTTTCCTTGTTGTTAAGGTAGGACTTTGGAAGATATTGATAAAACTTTTAACTTGATTGCCCATTCCGATGCCGTCGTTATCGATTGACGGAACACGAACAAATTAAAACAGAGTCCAAGTGATGGGAATGTAAATGGAAGTCGTCTTCAGCTTTTACAGGGGACAGAGACGTGTAGGGAAACAGGATGGATGTTTGAACGGAAGATCATTGATCGGAGTTACGTCATATAGTGAAGAAGCAGGTAATCTATAAGAAAATTGAATAACGGAGATAAAACATGGCTTAAATTCTAACTGATCTGTCTCTAAAATCCTCTCTTCTAAGTCTGATTAATTCTTTTTCCGGAGTCACAACTTCTCCGGCCCCATCCTGGAAGATCTCAGCACACAGGCAAATAGATCTCAGAATAAAGAGAAAATAGGCGTGTTAAAGTAATAATAATATAAGAGAACGATGAACGAATTAATATTTAGCCCCGAACCTTTGGTTAAAACTCAGGTTCCATGCCTCCCATCAGAATATTTTGCTGAAGAAGCAACACGCTTCACGTCAAACCTATATCAACCGCCCTCTTTTTCGCTAACACCTTGATACCAATACCTTCGAATTGCTCCGACAACGCCACTATCATCTTTCACTTCAATTTGTTGTCATTGTCTTTGAAGGTGGTAAGGATCGAGTTTCCAGGCTCTGAGCCCAGTCCTTGACTACGATTCGACAACATGACCAACAACGAATATAGCACACTTTTATCGCTACTGCTTAATTACAAATGGATCTGGGATACCGGTCACGCGTACGTATAGTCTAAAGCTTTATGAGAACGGTACAGATGAGGTTAGCCTTAAGTGTTCATGCATCTGCTCAGTCTATCGATGAGCACACTGTTCCATGGAATTGAACCTAATCACTCGTCAGATTACGGCCCGTGATGCCATGGTCTTATTAGTTGCTGCGGAATTCGACTGGAAGCCCTCGGGCACCACGCCTTCCCTGGCACAGTCCTTTGAACTCGACCAGAATAATGTAACTCAGTTCGACATTCAGATAAAATTAACAAAACTTCGGATGGCTCAGACAGGCGGTGCTTCCATAAAATCAACGAAGCAAGTCTGGAAGACAGTGCATTCAGCCAAAGGAATGCAGACTGTGGTTGGAGCAGGGCACGTTCATTCCAAAGACACCGTTCAACCCCTTCGAGTGGCACCGATTCCGTCTCGTATCTGAACATTCCCCTTACCTACCTTGGACCACTGGAAATATAAGCCGGCTGCTAAGGCGCTCTGATTCTGGAAAATGGACACTCCTTGCAGCTCCTGACTATTTACTTCGGCTAATTCAAACTACATTTGTTAATAGAAGGATTTCTGTAATTTTAAATGGTGTCCGTTATCTCAAAGAGTGTTGTGGCAGCTTTAGTATTGGCCTCTGGAGAGTACTTTGTTTGAGGTTGGCACATTGTTTTGCTACCCCTGTGTCTCGAGCCTCATCTACATGTGCAGGGGCTTATCGGCCGAATACCAAAAAGATTATCCCAAGATGTAATGAGAAGGGTATATGTCCAAGCTCGGTTCACCATGAGTAATATCTACCTTTGATCCCTATTATGTCTCAGTCGACTTATCTAAACCGGCATTCTCCAGCTTGAAGTTGCTTTGCTAGAAGCCTTCAATGAGCTCCTTGCGCACATGGCCATGCTGTTTTGTTAGGCTCGATCCGTGGAGTAAAGGCCCGCGTGCAATGTGTTATGCTATAGATGTATAATGAGTTAGCAGACTGGCCAAGTACGCCCTGGTGTTATTTTCTCATCACGTTGATCAACCATTGTGATTAGCTTTTCACATCAGATTCATAAAGACATTGATGCCAAAGATTGGCAGTCACGCTGCCGGTAATGCGCAACCGTGTTGAAGTTTGATTGCCCCGGCAACTTTGAAATACAATATTTAGGATAGTAACACAAGTAGAAGTTGACTGTTTCTGGTGAACATTTTCGTTTTCGTTTCAGGTAAGCTTGCACGGTACTAACATATTCTCGGGCCGCCATCGTTAGCCGTATGAGTAACTTAGTAAACGCTGTTATAGATCGCATGTATTTCTTTATAATAATGGGTTTGAGGTATAGTTGATTGGAGATGACAAACACAACGCACCGTTAGCGGATGCAAGTGCACAAATATACCTGTTCGGACGTGTGTTGACGAGTGACCTTGTTTGAGGCCAGTGGATCCGGATAACGTAGCTGGGGTCGCGGACTTACGGTTTTGCGGATCTACGGAATTACGTCATCCTCTGTATCTCAACCGACAACACCAAATTTGTTACCTCTTCTCTATTCATCATCCGTAACCGCTTCTGTATTCGATGATCCACGGAGACCTCCTTCGGACTTGAGGAGTTATCTGTACTTCCGTGGTTGATACTCTGCTTGTGTCTCTACGTTTGAGTCTCGCGTTTCTGTTGGATTGGCGGGTTGCCCGTCTCGGAGTTACCGGAATGCAGTCCAACAGCAAGTTCGGCGGCAAGATTCCCAAGGCTTGCGAGCCATGCCGTCGCCGCAAAATCAAGTGCTCCGGCCACAAACCCTGTAGTCAATGCGAGAACAAGCCTTCAGACTGCGTCTATCGGCTCAAACCACGTGTGCGGTTGTCAACAAAGCGGGCCACGGCGGCGGCAGCGGCGGCTACGAATGCCGAGACTGTGTACGGCGTGTCCGCGCCGGGTTCTGAGCATAGCCGCCAAGACGAAGTCGCCTCCCATCGCTCAGCGGAAGAACACCAGCAGCACGTCGCGCAGACGGAAGTCTATCACAGCGTCGCCGCCGCCCATCATTCTCCAAAATCCACCGACAGCTCACAGCTATTTTACGGGCCTTCGTCAAACTCCGCCTTTCTGCAGCAGATTCATCGAGGTCTTCTGTCTGGCCAATATGGCCAAAGCCACGCTCGGGATGTCCAGGAGGGGGGACCGGGTTTGGATATGTTTATGCAGCGCAATATCTTTTTCGGCATGCCACTAAAGATCAACGTTGAGCCGGTGCAGCCAACGACCTGCCCAATCTCACCAACGCAGGCAGAAGAGTTTGTCGAACAGTTCAAAAACACCCATCTCTCAACCCTACCCTTCTTTACCCCTCGCGAACTGGACGAGATGATCCCGGCGCTGTTCCATAATACCATAGACTCAACCATCCAACCGCAACGGAAAACTGTCTTGCTTGCGGCTCTCGCATTGGGGGCCCTGAGCACCCCGCAAACAGACGCTGCGGAATCACTCTTCGTCCACGCCAAGAAAGAAGCCACCATCTATGAGGATGCCGTCACTCTGCCGATGATACAATTTTCGATACTCATGGCTCACTATCAACTGAACATGGGGCGGCCGAATTCTGCATATTTACATAACGGTATAGCGTGTCGAAAGGCCCTAGCGATGGGTTTGCATGCAGGAACAACAAGCGCCATCTCCCGGAAAGAAGAAGTTCAGGGAAGACTCGTAACGCTTTGGTCTCTGTATTTCCTCGAAATGTAAGCTACAGTATTCAACATTCCATTATCATGTGTATAGAACAAGGAAGCTGACACGGAGGCAACCCAGTTGGCTTAGCTTGGTAGTTGGACGACGAAGGATGATGCAGAAGTCGGATTTCGACAGCTGTCCGTATCCAGACGGCCAACCAACCATGATGGCTCTTTGTCAGTTCGCCAACATCATCGAAGAAGCCATTGAGTCAATATACAATCTGAGGACTGATTCACTCCGTCAGCTCTATGGAAAGGCCGAGAAACTGCACGGTCAACTTCGCCAATACGGCGATAAATGGGGACTAGGCTCTGCGGCGTCTGCCCAACGAACAGATGCATGGAATGCCGAAACCAGTCTGCTTTTGCACAACAGTAAGTCCGCTTAGAACTTAAGCTACTACTAGGTTAAGTCAAATACTGATGGTACTCTAGTTTATTTCCATGTTGTTCTCCTGATATTCCGACCGTTCTTGATTGCGGAAGCTGCACTTTTGTCTGGCGAAGGATCAGGCGGAATAGGAGATATCTGGCTCAGACAGGCCTGTCGACACGCCACAGATGCCGCACAAGATGCCCTCGCTTTTACGAGCAACATGCTTCGGGGGCCAGAAGAGTGCAAGGTATGGTTCTCCACTTAGGTTGCAATCGTGATGTGACTAACACTAGCCTGCAGACACGCCGATACCTTGCATTCTTCATCGAGTCTTCTTGCGCCGTCCTTCTATATGACAGTCTACGCCACCCTGCAAAGCACCCCCACAACCTCGAATTCATTCAGATGGCTATCTCTTGCCTGCGCTCCCTCGTAGGAGACGAGCCGGTCACCAACGCCATCCATTCCATCAAGCGTATAGTATGGGCCGTCGAGCAGTCCATCAACGCGTCAAAATCAACAGCCGCTTATCTGGACGTCGCATCCGCCGAGTCTTCGCCTGTATGGTCCGATGATCGCTACCCGACCAATATTCAGTTTCCATCACTCGAGGAGAACAGAGCCACCACCACTACCACATCGGACGACCTTATTTTCTTCAGCAATAGGGCATATCGTCAGCAGCCTGAGCCCCTGACGGACTATGCCATGCCCATGTCTGGCGCGGGTCCGGTAATGAACCCATTTTCTGATTTGAATTTTGATGTATTGACGACGGATTTGTTCAACTTCTTTCCTGTTGATACGAATGCCGCATCATCCGCGCAAAGATGATGAGAATTATGTAACGAAGACCACTCAGCCAGTAGCATTGATGCTTGTTTTCCTCCAAGATGGGGTTGATCACGCAGTGCAGCCGAAGCTGCCTTATTTCTAGACAATTCGTAGGCCGCGATCTACGCGCCTTTCAAATGCACTTCGGGGCTGATCCATTACACATCACGGCTCATATTCATTCCCCGAATGGGCTTCCTGACTCAATCAAATATGACAGTCTTGTTTCTACCAATGTGGTCAAGTACCAATGAAACAGCTGCTATGCCACCCTCTCAAACGTCGCCTTACCCCTCTGTAGGCCATGCGGAGTCGCAACATTAAATAGGTGCACTTCGGGCTCTGGGGTATCCCTGCTAACAAATTCCTGGTTACAAACGCACGCCGTCCAAGGGTGTCTTTCTTTCCTCGGACATCGATCAGACGACGGTAATACTTCTCGTCCGAGCATCAGCCAATATCGCAACCCCTCACGCCCAAGTCTGCTCTGATTCAACTACCACCAGTATCATCTCCTTTCGCAAGCACCTATACATCGATACATTTGGATACATAAGAACTGTATGACAGCCCATATTGCGCACAGCCGTCTTAAAAAGTGACATGCCGCCATGAAGAAGACCGTGCCGCCCGACACTGCTCCGACTAGGAAGTCGACAAAGAAACGCGTGAGAAACTTCTCCTCCGAAGACCGAGCGGCGCATCGGATCTTCGAGAAGGGCCGCCGCGAAGCTTTCAAGGAACGCTTGACAGTAGGTCAATGCCGCATCTCCATACTTGGGTCAATCGGTAGCTTGCTGACGACCCAACTCTCCAGGAACTCGCTGGTCGGCTCCCCATTCTCGCAGACACGGATCCCAAGCATCTGTCAAAGCATGTCGTCGTAAACGAGAGCATAGCTCGCCACAAGCTTCTGGAGAGCCGATGCGTCAATGCTCTACGTGATATTAGGTCTTTGATACAGGAACGCGATGAACTACTAGCTGAGGTCAACACCTGGAGGCAAGGCGCCGGTACCAGTCCACGGCAGCCAAAGTGCGCTTCTAGCGTTGATGGTCTGGTTATAACTGAGAAACAGTCGCAGCAACGTTCACCGTCGAGCCGTCTGAGCGGCATGAGAAGGTATTCAGATCAAAATGGAGGATTTTCTGACGACCGCAATCGAACCGTGACGGTGCCAAACGAAGTCGCCGTGAGAAAATCTCATACACCTCGGATGCTGCCCATGGAACCGACTCACGATGTACACGCCCTCTCGGATTTGGAAAGTCTCCTGCTTGACCCATCCTGGTCAGAAATCACTCGGGCACCGCCAGCAACCTTTCCCGCAGAACCTCCAGTTACAATATCAAACCAAGTCACTCTGGGATCAAACACAGTACCAGATTCTCTACTAGTACCTATATCCAATGCATCCAACACGGGTGACTATCAGAGTTTGGGAGAAATTGGTCTGCATCAGCAGATGCCACTTCTGAACATGGACTCGACAGACTTTCCTCCTCCTGATGCAGGCATGTTTTCTGCATCCGTATCACTTTCACCTAGTTATCTGGTTGAAACGAGTCTGAATCATGGCGCATCACTTCCGCAACCTCAGCAATGGGCATCGTGGCATGGATAATCTATTCATATTGTAATCTCACACTCAACCAACGGCAATGCATGATGGCACATCATGCCAACTTTGAAAACAGCTCAGATATGCTGGAGAACCTCTTCAATCTTCGCCTGGCTGCTCTTCTCGCCACCGATGAATAGATTCAGCGCATCCGCCAACCGAGTCTTAGTGACTGGGTCCGCCTCGATTGCATTCTGCAACTCGGCACCCCCGTTCGCAAGATAGTCAACGTCCGTCCGGGCCAACTTGCCGTCCCACTCTGCCGCCGCCAAGGGATCAATATTAGCGAGCTTCTTCAGCCGCTCCGGGATCGGCCCGCTGTCCTTGTAAACGTGGACGGGCTTGGGTACCCCCTCGCCAGGCTGCTTGGTGCCATCGTACGGGAACTTGGCCAGTTCATTCAGGACCGTGTGCGAGATGGTCGCCGAGTGACATCCCATTTCTCCAGCTGCCATGGCCTCCTTGGCAGAGATGAAGCTAGAAGTGGTTTCTTAGTGATGATTGCCAACGACGTCCCGTTTATCATGGACATACCTGGCGTTCTTCACGAGTGGCTGTTCCTTCCCCGTTTCCTTGTATAGTTGCTTGTACGTCTCAATGATTTGGAGTATTCGGGCTGACATGGGATGTTGCGTAGCCGGGTCCTCTACGTTAGGCCATAAGGTGTCTGGCTCATCGTGAGCTCGCACCTCTTGTCCTTTGATTAGCACATGATCCCATACAAGTCGATGGGTTAGCCCTACCGTTGTAATACGGGCTGATGTACAGCATGCCCGCTTGGCTACACGCAATCGCTTGGGGAAGGCTGAACAGGGCTGTCCCAAGAGTCGGGATTCCTTCCGATGTCAGTATCTTTGCCGCGTTCAGGGCCGGTCCGGTTGAAGGAATCTTAATGCAGTATCGGTCACGCCCAATGCCAGCACGGGCAAACTCGCGGTCATATAGGCGTGCGTGGTCGAGTGTTTCCTGCGTCTTGTACGCGTTGGAGGGGAGGGTCTGCAACAGGACTCGGCCCCGGATGGAGTTGATGTTCTTCTTACACATAAGGACAGCCTGTGAATGCCAAGGTCAGCATACACTTCCCAAATGCGGCATGACATTTGTCGCTACGTACCATGCGAGTGTAGATGGCCAGCCATCCTTGGTCTTTCAGCTCGTTTGCTATCTCGACGAAGAGATCCTTGTTTGATGAGTGACCGAGCTGGATGTCGACCCAGAGTTGGTTGCTTGTCTGATCATGGGGAACAATGGGCATCCCTTTGATGTATTCAGGGTCCATCCAATCGACGTCGACATTGACTGCCTCTAATCAGCAACTAGGATTTTAATGCGAGATATTTCCAGAATCCCACTTTGCTCTTCGAGCTTGTCAAGCCATGTCATGGTGCCTCGACTTCCCATCTTGTTAGATATACGCAAATGGAATCCTTGAGTTTTGTTGTGTTTGAGTTGCTCGTTGCGATGATTTTGCTTGGGTTTAACAAGTCTTTGCTGTGTATTCTCGCGCAGACCTCTTTCAGTAATAAATCTTTTTTTCACCCTTGAGCCTTTCTTGCACTTTAAATGGTCATTTATTGCCCTGCGTGTGTCTAAGGCCTACGGATATTACTGAGCTTCTTTGCGGTTCCATTCCGAAATTTCCTAGGCCAATGGCAACGCAACCTCGACGACCCCTCAGGATGACATACATTTGGCGACTGGTGGACACACGCAGGGCACTGTGAGCACACGCAGGGCACTGGGAGAACACACGCAGGGCATCAAGAACCCCGCACAGTCGAAACCATGTCCTTGTCTATCGTCTGATCATACCTTGATATGAGGAGGTTGGAGACAAAGAGGATACTCTGGGGTAAGTGCCCCAGTGGCTTTTCCCAGTCGCCGGCTCCCCCACGCTGGTAGGAAAGCTACTTGCCTTCAGTCTTGCAATGTTAGCCATCCAAAGATTTTCTCTGGAGATTTCTGACAATACTAACACTTGAAATGTGCTGAGTTGACCGCATCAAACATGAAATGAATTCAGTCACCGTTTAAAACGACAGTAAGCAGCCTACAAGTGCCAAGAGGATAAAGCAGGAAACATTAACCTCTGACAACGGGAATCGAAAGGTACTTCCCCGGGTGAGAAGGAGCAAGGTTCAAGATCAACATTTCGCCAATGATGTCCTGTACAGGACAAACAACTAGCGCGTCTTAGTCTTACGTTTTAAACTGTCCAGTTTGTGGGCACACACAGGGTAGCCCCGCACATGTCCCGTCTTAAATTAATATCAGCGGGAGTTGCCCTGTGCAGGGAATCGCGGCATCAGATGTTGGTCACGGGATAAGGTCGGAAGGACCTTCCTACAGCCGTTCAACAGCCGATGACACTGGGATGTCAGACTTTTGTGACGAAGACCTAGTAGCATGCTGTTCGACCCCACGGGAAACGTTCTTGGGAGCAAGGATGCCGGGGATAGAGGTGGATCGGGTTATAAAAAGCCTACATGACTCCATCGTGATAATACACGACCAAGTTGACTGTACACTTGCTTCCCCGTCTTCGATTTCTATCTGTTGACCGGTCGTAAATTAATCATTATGCCTCGTGCATCTGATGTCGAAGGTGACGTCAAGTCTAAACTTGATGTCAGCCATGTCGAGCACAGTAATGTTGACTACACCAGAAACATTGACGCCAGGTGCGAGTCTACCCGCTCATCTTCATCCAATAGACACACACTGACCAAAAGGCTTGCATATAGAATCCGTAATCCTCTTCTTGGAATCTCCAAGTCCGACTTACGTATCCAGGTAGCAGGTTTCTGCCGTGAGTTTGCCTTCCACGACAAAGAAGACGTTTTCTTCCGGGGTGCCCTCGCAGCGCAGAATCCGGAGACATATGAGTCTTTCGATGAACTTACCGAGGACGATAAGATTTTCCTTCGCCGAGAGGTCACTCACAAGTGGCACCTTCCACGGGACCTCTACTGGAGCATTGCTCTCTGTTCCCTTGGTTCCGCTATCCAGGGATGGGACAACACGGGTGCTAACGGTGCCAACCTCTCGTTTCCCCAGGAGTTTGGCATCGAGCATAACCAGGCACTTGTCGGTGTCATAAATGCTGGACCCACTTTGTTTGGACTTTTGAGCGCTTGGGCCGCCGACCCTATCAACAACCATCTTGGTCGCCGTGGAACGATCTTTTTGACGGGTCTGTTCTGTGTTTTCCCTGTCCTTGCCCAATCTTTCACGCAGAACTGGTGGGGACTTTTGATCTGCCGGCTTTTCATGGGCTTAGGCATGGGCGTCAAGATCTCAACAATTCCGGTGTACTCAGCCGAAGTTGCCCCCGCTGCTGTGCGAGGCGGAATTGTCACCAGTTTTCAACTGTGGGTTGCTTTCGGCATCTTCGTCGGCTTTTGCTCCAACTTAGTCTGGTACCGCATCGGAAACCTGGCCTGGAGATTCCAACTCGGGGCCGCATTTGTTCCCGCCATTCCAGTCTTAATTTTCGTTTGGCTCTGCCCCGGTATGTGAATAGATACGCTGTATAAATGACCAGCGGCTGACCAAGAGTAGAATCGCCACGTTGGTTGATGAAGAAAGCCCGCTATCAAGACTCGTTCAAGTCGTTCTGTCGTCTACGAAACACCGAGATGATGGCCGCTCGGGACTTGTACTACGCCCATAGACAAGTCATTGTAGAGAAGGATGTCTTCGGTGGTCAGAGTCTTTTGCAACGCATGGCTGATTTACTCACTGTTCCCCGACTGCGCAGAGCGATGATTGCTTCGTCTTGGATTGTCATTTCTCAGCAATTCAGTGGGATTAATATCATGGCATTCTACTCTTCGACAATTTTTGAGCAAGCTGGCTACTCTACACAGAACTGCCTACTTGCCTCCATGGGCTTTGGCCTCGTCATGTTTGTCTTCGCGTTTCCGGCAGTGTACATGATGGATACTTTTGGTCGCAGAAACTTGCTCTTGATCACCTTCCCCAATATGGCATGGTGTTTGCTTGCTGCAGGACTGTGTTTCATGATGAATCAAGGTTCAAATGCCAGGGTGCCATTGATTGCTTTTTTCATCTATCTATTTACGGCGATGTATGGACCAGGTGAGTGACGTAGGGTTTTCAACGTAAATTTGGAATCACGCTAACAGCCAGCAGGTATTGGTCCTTTACCGTCAATCTATTTCTCTGAAGCCTTCCCACTATCTCACCGAGAGACCGGCTCTGCGTTCACAATTTGTGTAAACAATGCAGTCGGCAGCGCTCTCACTCTGACATTCCCTGAGCTTCTGCATAGAATTGGCCCTACTGGGGCTTTTGGCTTGTACGCAGGTCTGAACATGCTCGCTTTCGTCGTTATTTTCTTCCTAATCCCGGAGACCAAGTAAGTAGAAATTCCGTCTACGGAACTGCTTTGTTTTCGAGCGTGACTGAACCATGACCTTAGGCAACGGACATTGGAGGAACTTGATTACATCTTTGGTGTTCCCACTCATCGACACGCCGCATATCAGATCTGGACATGGTTGCCTTGGTTTGCGAGACGGTATGTGCTCTTACAAAGAAACGCGAAATTGGAACCACTCTATCATCTTGAGTAATGGAGGAAAGAGAAAACTCGCCTTACATCGGAAGCGGGGACGAAGTGTTGCTACTCTCATGTTATCGCGAAGTCATTAAATTTGCCAAATCCTATTCAGCTCAGCCTAATTCAGTTTGAAACATAATTCTTTTCTACAAGTATCAGTCTTCTAGCTTACCTCTTCACCATTAAACCTTCGCTATCAAAGCTTTTGACTACACAGGCATCAACTACGCAGCCGTTTCTGCGAGCGGCATTGTTTCCATGGATGAAAGGTCCCTTGAGCCCGGCGACTGCAGAGCCCACAGGCACTTGACAGAACCGACACCCAACCCCTCCGTTGACCTCCTAGGACCCAGACGAGCTGATTACCTAGACGGCCTGGCAGCCCCCTTTACGTAAATAGTACTCCGATAGGCAACCTAGGCGCCCTTTGCCCTTCCTAGAAATACCCAAGGCGTTAAATAATACAAACATCCAAACATTCATGAATGGAAAGAGGACCTAATACGACTAGAACAGCAAGAACAGCAGAAACGGCCACGGGGACAGAGGCACAAGTCATGCATGATGAATCCGAAATCAACTGTTTTAAATAGCAAACTAGCACTATTGCTGCGGTAATAGTAGAAGCTCTAAAGAATTCAACCAGGAACTGAAAGAGAAGGCGTTACCCAAATCCATCATCGAGTGGTACTAAAGGACATCGCAGCCGCACCACATCGACTGCGTCAATTCTGGCTACAATATGAACGATTTAAAGGCGTTCTATTGCACTGGTATATGGTGTTAGTACGAAATAGCGACTCAGTATTGGAATCGATGCTCGTAGCACGATCATTTCAAGGCCAGCTTGGCGTAGGTCAATGAATACTACAATAGCGCGCGGTGGCCAACAACGAGGGCCGCCCGCAGCCTCCTGGTTATGAATGTTGCATTTCAAAGAACCGGACTGCGCGGATCTCACTCTGCGAAAAGTTTTTCATCTATATAACTTGACTGTATTTTCGGATTACCTGGAGGGGGCTCCTGGTTCTCTTGAAATCAACATTTCCTGTTGTATTGTGTGGCCATGGCCATGGTTTTTACCAGAAATTCATGAAATGAGAAGTTGAAAACCGTGAGAATCTGAAACCTTCTTCCAAAGGCGACTCAAACCAGATAGCTGCATTGTGAATTTCCTTCTTTTTTTTTCTTTTGTTAAAAGTGATGACTTTCAGTATGCTGGGGTGGGCAGTTGTACATAGACCGTTCATAACGCCTGACAAATTGACATCTAACTGTCGCTATTGACAAAGATTCTGGACTTCAGTCTTGCTTACGTTGAATATAGATGCACACACGTGTCGTCGTCACATTGAAAGGAACCACGGTATTGCTACAATTTGTACCCCATATTTCATTTCCCTTTGGTCTCGCTTTCAACATTGTTAAAGGAGTCACACCTGACGCTCGAACTATATGAAATAAAATAAAAGTGGACTTCTCACACATAGTTACAGTACCTGTCTAGGCTTTGGTAGCATTACTGTTTCATGACGTGCCCGCTCTGCTTGCAAGTTTATCGTTGGTGTTAGTCTAGCGTTCACTGTCACCAGATCGTCCTCCCCTTTCTTTTACAGACTTTGTGAATCTGCAGCGAGAAAAAGCAAAACCTAAGGATATAAATATCGTGGCAGAAAGTTCGAAAGCACGATGGCTATGCTATAAAACCATATTGTAACGAAGCAACTGCGGATGGTACATCTCAAGCTGCCTCGGATTCGCCCCAAGTCACTCGGCGTTGGAGTATTTGGATATGAAGAAGATGTCTTGACGATGCGTAGTAGAAAAGAAAAGAATTATAGGGGCGTTGGCAACTCCGGCCAGTATCTGTCTGGAAGATATAATCAGCTTTACAGAAGGTCAGCTGGCTCACCACAATTGGGACGAACCAGCCCTGCCGCTAGACGGGTTTGAAGAAGTCTTAGTGATGAAGTAGCTGGTGTTTGAAAAAGCGACAACACACTGCATTCGATTCCTGCCAAATCCATACTTCATTCCCTGAGAGAATTTTTCTCCCTTCAAAACGAGGAGCGTGTGGTTCCATGAAGCCTACCAAATGAAGATGGACCAGACCATGTTCCTGTTTAATTGTTTTGTAGATAATATGCTGTTCCACCTCGTGCTTGTTGACAAAGAGCGGAACAATGGCGGGGTTCTCGCATGGTTTACCGCCACCAAGGTCCGCAGAACTGCAAATAAAATGCTTTTAAGTTCCTCTCAAGGACTCATCTTCGAGAGCGTTGTTTTGCTGTACCTTCGAACTTGATAGTCTGGCCGCCGGCCAAAGGCTTACGTTAACTATGAGTAGATTCTTGCAACCGTTCCAACAGGGACTGACAGACCTACCTGTACGCCATACCTAACCCAGATGGAACCACCTCCTAAAGATTACGTTACCTTATCGGCCTTTGCGAGAAATGTGGCCGAGGGGGTTTGAATGATTTCTGGAAAGCCTTTGTGAAGCAAGCAACCCCGCATTGGCATTCTTGCGGGCTGCGCTAGCGGTAAGTACAACGCGATTAGCCCACCCACATGTCATGTTAGCGACAGCTCCCTCTCTGTTCCTTGTTCACCTGTATTAATTACCTCGGAACTTGTCAATGAACAATGTCCGCACACGTTTGGGCTGGTCCGGGCGGGCCCCACAACCAGCGATTGCCCGGGTCCAGATCAGGCGTACGACTCGGCGGCGCTTATTACTAATATGTATAATCAACTTAGCATCTGCAAGTCAGATGGGTGGATAACGGGCTACGCTAGATGATTCGTTGTTTCAAAATAGTCCGAAAGGTGAGGCGTCGCTGCCCGTATTGATACGGTCAGGACCCACGTGTCTAAAAGTAAATTTGGTCCGGAGACATACTGCTGGATTATTTACTTGCGCGACGACCATTACCGTATTCATACGGCACCTCGAACCGAGTTCTCAAGCACACTTTTCCCTTAGGACCTAGGTTTACCAACAGAGCTGACCCCTCTTGGCGAAGATGATGAGAAAGCGTAAATCACACATGAAGTCTCGGGAAGGCTGTACACAATGCAAGGAGCGACACTACAAGGTACGGAGCGCTTGAATCACAGCCACCTATCACGCTGACCCCCTCCGCCCCAGTGTAATGAGGTACATCCTCAATGCCGACATTGTGAACGGGCAAACATCTCGTGCAGCTTTTCATCTCCCAGCCTGAGAACCATGCCACTCAACGACGATAGTCTGGCTGACCTCGAACTGTTAGAGTACTGGCATCGGCATCCAGTTACAAATGATTTTTCAGATGCCATGAGGCACGTACAATACGATTATGTTCGTCTAGGCTTCTCTCACCATTACTTGCTGAATAGCATACTTGCCGTTGCAGCCCTTCAACTCTTCAGTGAGGACCGATCCAGGGCCAAGTGGTATGCAAGGGCCGTCGCCCACCAGCAGGCCGCAATCAGCCGGGCCAGACCACACTTCCAGCTCCTCGATGAGGCCCATTCTCGAGCCTTGCTAGGATTCTCTGCCTTCACATCAATGTACGCGGCTGCGGAACCTGTTTTGCGTCCCACTCGCATGCTTTCCCTCCAGACGCAGTTTAACCCTGTCGAAGAGCTCATCCATGGATTCCGGTTTGCCAGATGCACTAGGGCATTAGTTCAGCAGAAGTTTAGTCCACTAATCACTTCGGACCCGTGGCTTCTGGTCAATTTCGGCTCTAGTCACCCAGAAATCGCGCAAGATCTCGAAGTGAGTTTTCCACAGCTCGCGCTACTTCAAGGCTACATCGAGCACCGGTGTAATGGAAGACAGAAAGCAGCATGTCTCCATGCTGTCAAATTGCTGTTCCACAAGATCTCAATGCTCTCAAGGGATCCCGAAAACCCTGGTCATATCATGCAGGTTTGGAGCTGGGGACTCGAGGTGCAAGAGACCTTCCTAGACATGTGCTTGGAGCAACATGCCGTAGCCCTCATCATTCTGGCACACTTTCCAGTCTTGATGAGCTTGAAAAAGGGGCACTGGTGCACTCTAAACTGGCCAGGCGTATTGTTTGAACATATTGTTAGAGTCCTTGGAGATGGATGGGAAAATGCACTGAAGTGGCCGAGAGACGTAACACATGGATCAGTGATAAATCCCCTCAGTACGGCAACTCACCACCGCTTAGCTTTAGTAGAAGTTTAGGAGGCAGCCGGATTTCGTTTTTTGTCGATGTGGGAAGCCCATGTACCTCTATTGTTGCCCTGGCCATTCAATACACGCCACTGTCAAGTTTTGATACACTTTACACCTTCCGCCAGCGAATTAATCTGGAGACTGAACGCCAAGGGTCTGAGACATGGATTAAGACGAAGAAGTGGCATCGCTGTTGGCAATGCAGTTGTACCGCATTAGGTTGCACCGCGAGTCACACTCTCAATACCCAACAGAGTCATTTGAAGTGCTCATGACAAAGCAAGTGGCCTTGAAAGATGTCCTAATTTATCAAATCACATGTGGAGAGTGGGTATAGCTCCTTGAGCGGCTGAACATCTCACCGAAGTCAATTTTGTTTACCAATCGAGTTTGATACTCCGAATGTGCCGACTTTCGTTGTATACTTGCGAAAAATATGTTTCACACAATGATGCCCATTCCAACGTCCAACATATAAAGGCTGGCCGCTTTGCTCCCTAAAAGAAACCTCGAGCCTATTCATCCACTCCTAATTTGACCAAAGTTTCAACATTCTCAGCCACTTCAAGCCTAAATTTTCTGCGGGAACTCACCAAAGAACACAAATTCACAATGTCTCGATACGCTGCCGCCTATGCCAACCCCAAGGGCCCCGGAGACGCTCGACCTACGGCTCTTCAGATTGTCGAAGATGAAGAGCTTGTTGGCAAGCTCGCTGACAAGGTTGCTCTCGTGACGGGTGCCAACTCGGGTATCGGTCTCGAGACAGCCCGGGCTCTTCATGCTACTGGAGTCACCCTCTTCATCACTGCCAGGGATTCTACCAAGGCTCAAAAAGCCATCGATGACATCTTGGCAGGTCCTGGCGGCAATTCTGGCGCACCTATCCACGCACTTGAGTTACGCTTGGATTCTCTCAAGTCTGTTCGGGCAGCAGCCAGGGCTTTTCTCGATCAGAGCAAGAAGCTTAACCTACTCCTTCTCAACGCCGGCATTATGTGCACTCCCGAGGGAAAGACTGAAGATGGTTTCGAGCTTCAGTTCGGCACTAACCACTTGGGTCACTTCCTGCTTTTCCAGCTACTAAGGCCTGCACTCCTCTCAGGCACAACGCCTTCTTTCCAATCTCGCGTGGTTGCTGTCTCTTCGATCGCCCATAACGACAGTGGTATTCGTTTCCACGATCTCAACTTCGAGAAAGAACCTTACAATCCTTGGGTCGCTTACGGACAATCGAAGACGGCAAACATCTACCTCGCCAACGAGATAGAGAGCCGTTACGGTTCAAAAGGATTGCACGCCCTTTCCCTGCACCCCGGCGTAATTTTTACCAACCTGGCGCAGCACATGGACACGACGGCCTGGATCTCCTCAATGACCGAGGACGACAAAAATGAGCTCAAGAGCGTGCCTCAGGGAGCAGCTACCACCATCTACGCTGCTCTGAGCAAGGAGTGGGAGGGTCGAGGTGGAAGGTATCTGAACAACTGTGCCGTGGATCCTCCCATACCGGTCGGCAAGAAATGGCAGGAAGGCGCGTCTGGACATGCCGTCTGGGCCTATGACAAAGAAAACGCCAGCAATCTTTGGGACGAGTCGAACAAGCTGGTTGGGCTGAGCGACGAGTAAGCTGGCAGTAGTAGCTCATGTGTGGTGTGCCCACATACGTGGCAGGACCGTGGCAGGCTTGAGATCAGGGGAATGTGCCGGAAGTAAATTCAACTAGAGTCAGCTTGAGATAGAAATCAATGAATTCGCCTACGGACATGTATCAAGCAGAAAGATTGAAAACCGTCACTGAAAGCACATTTGTTACAGGGATGTTTCTACGAACAGGCGGCCGAGGTCAATACTCGGGCACAGTAGTAGTCGTGCTGTAGTTATGATAAATGTGGTGTTTCTGCCAGCATGCAGCAGACCTCGATACCGTGAAAGCGATGGCATCTTCATGTGTTTACTTGATTAGAGACCATTCTTGCTGGCATCCTGAATTTGGCACCAATGCGCTTTGAGGAAGGCCGGAAACCAGCTGGTCCCAGCTGTTGAAGTGCCCCGCCCTGCTGTCGCGCTCACACCCCACCACTCGGCAGAAGACGGCACCGACAGAAGCCGGCAACAGCAACACCGTCAACGAATCCCAAACCGTAACGATAAGCTTCCTGCCATACAAATCCCTCCGTCTCGACCTCCGAACTCCCCCTCCCAGCGTCTTCATCTTCCAGGAGACTTATTTCCTCTCGGATCGACACTCCGCCGAGTAGCCCGTCCAACACCGAACCCCCCCACAAGCACACGAACCAAACCGACCCCTCCCCCGCAAACCGCAATGGAAGACGTCCCGCTCGAGCACGGGTCCCCGGAGCACCTCCTCCCGCCCAGCTGGAAGACCCAAGTCACCGCATGGCTGGCCGAGGACACGCCCACATTCGACTACGGCGGCTTCGTCGTCGGCAACGACCCGCGCACGGCGACGCTGTGGGGAAAATCCGGCGGCATCGTCGCGGGCCGGCCCTTTGTCGACGAGGTCTTTACGCAGTGCGGCTGCGCCGTCGAGTGGCACGTCAAGGAGGGGTCGCACGTTGAGCTGCGCGGCCACGGCGGCGCCCCCAAGGGAAAGATGCGCGTCGCGACCGTCACAGGCCCCACGCGAGGGATCCTGCTGGGCGAGCGGGTGGCGCTGAATACCCTGGCGCGGTGCTCGGGCGTGGCGAGCATGACGAGGGGCATGTTGGTGAACCTCCGCGCGGCGGGGTATGCTGGCATTCTTGCCGGCACGCGGAAGACGACGCCTGGCTTCCGGTTGGTGGAGAAGTACGGCATGCTCATCGGCGGCGCCGACGCGCACAGGATGGATCTGAGCTCGATGATCATGCTCAAGGATAACCACGTCTGGAGCAAGGGGAGCATCACCAACGCCGTCAAGGCGGCCAAGAGCGTTGGCGGGTTTAGTCTGAAGGTCGAGGTCGAGGTGCAGAGCGAGGAGGAGGCGGACGAGGCGATTGCGGCGGGCGCGGACGTCGTGATGCTGGACAACTTCACCGGCGAGGGCGTCAAGGTCGCCGCGAAGAGCCTGAAGGAGAAGTGGGCAGGGAAGAAGCACTTCTTTGTAGAGGTCTCGGGCGGATTGACGTTGGATAACGTGGAGAACTACGTGTGTAATGGTGAGTCTCCCCGCTTCGAGTTGTTGAGCTGGGTTGATGCCGGGATGCTGACAGGAGAGCAGATGTGGACATTCTCTCAACGAGCGCCATCCACCAGGGCGTGCCGCACGTCGACTTCTCGCTCAAGGTCGAGCACTAGCCATAGCGGTTGTAATCGATTTGTGAAGCCAAGTTCCGTCCCTCGTGATTTGTTCATGTGGCACTCATTTTTGCCGTTGTAGCATGCTTGTTGGCCAAAAGACCAGGTGTCTTTCCCCTAGTAGTCTGGTTTCCAAGGGTCATCCCACCCAGTCATATTTGAGAATGGCTTGCGAGATCCGTTCAAAAGTGAATGACACCCATCTTTCTTGCACTTTGCCTACCCGAATCGTGCTCCGTCCCTGGGCCAGTCCCCACGCCTCCTACCGACGAGGCATACGTTAGTCGTTGAAAAGGCAAAAAACTCGTATCCCAGTCAACATAGATAGGGAAGCCCCGGAAGAAAAGAGAAATACACACCCTAGGGCACGGGTTCACGAAAAGCCCCTCAATGTACCGACTTCGCCCATCTTTCTGTCGCTCTATCATGGAAAAACATGGTAGCCAACAGTCAAGAATTCTGCTCCTTGACAACTTTTCTTTTGCGATGTCTGATGCCAGTTACTACGCAAGTCCTTCTCGCCTGCATCTTTCATTGCTCAGACGTGAGTGGTATCTCCAGTTCTACATCTATACAGGATGAAATCATACATTGTGTACTAGAAAGACTGAAACAAGAGCAAGTCCAACATCGCCCTAGAGATATGTGGACATATCCAGCCCCATCCAACGTCTTCTGCCATGCAGAGACATTTTTGGCGGGAGTAGATCTCACGGGCAATTGTAGAGCACCATGCATGCATGTTTTCCAAGCTATTGCTGTTTTCTTCAAGTCACATGTTGCGGAGCCCATGCGTCGGCTTTCAGCAAAAAGCCCACGATGTTTTCAACTAACTTCGAGTCATCCTCTGTACGTCGTCTCCATGGACCTCAAATCCGACCTTCCATCAGGTACCTCCTCCAACGTTACTCTTCCACCCTATGACTTCTCGTTTGTCCCGAGCAGCCCCTTAGCCATATCCCTCAACTTGAACTTCTGGATCTTCCCGCTGGGTGTCTTGGGATACTCATCCACCCAAAACACATGCTTCGGTACAAGATGACTCGACAAGTGCTCTCTCACCCACTCCCTGATCTCGTCCTTCGTGATAGCCTTCTCCCCACCCCCTTCCTCATCCACAGCCCACCCCTTCCTCGCAATCACGAAGGCAGCGACGCTCTCCCCAAGCTTCTCATCCGGAACGCCCACCACAGCGGCCTCCTTCACCCCGTCCATCTGGAACAGACAATTCTCCACCTCCAACGGGTGAATGTTCTCCCCCGCGCGGATGATGAGATCCTTGATCCGCCCCGTGATCTCGACGTACCCCTCCCCGTCCATGCACGCCTCGTCGCCCGAGTACATCCACACTCTCCCATCCTCCTCCTCCCGCCTGACCTCCTTCGTCTTTTCCTCGTCGCCCCAGTACCCCTTCATCACGAGGTACCCCGCCGCCGCCAGCTCCCCCCTCTCTCCCCTCGGCACGATCCTTCCCCTATCCAGCGGGTCGACAATCTTGACAGCGGTATGCGGCATCGCCCGCCCCACGCTCCCCGTCCGTTTCTCGAACGCGTCGTCGGGCGCAGTCATGCAGCTCACGGGGCTCGTCTCCGTCATCCCGTAGCAAATCACCAGATCCCGCAGTCCCAGCGTCTCGTAGAGCCTTCTCATAAGGCTCTCCGGCACTGAACTCCCCGCCGCGATTCCCTTCCTCAACCCCTTGGGCATGTCCTCCGGCCTCACCACGTTCCCCGCCGCCAGCGCCTCCATCACCGCCACGAACATGGTCGAGACTCCGTACAGCCCCGTGGCGTCATAATCCGCTACCATCTTCACCGTCGCCGCCGGGTCGAACGCCGGACTCGGGAACAGGATCCCCGCCCCGGACGTCGCCGTCGCCATGTACCCCAACACGCACCCGAAGCAGTGAAACAGCGGCGGCGGGACCACGATCCTGTCCCCCGGCACAAGCCCCATCCTCTTCGCGATCAGGTGGCCGTTGTTCAGGATGCCCGTGTGCGTCAGCATTGCCGCCTTGGGCTGGGACGTCGTCCCCGACGTGAACTGGATGTTGATCGTCTCGCCCGGATCCAGCGGCGCGTCCGGCACAATGGGCCTATCGGACCCATCCAACAACACCTCGTACGGCGTCAGCGCCTTGAACGCGGGGAACTCCACCAGCGGATGCGAGGCCGCGTTGTCCAGCACCACGACAGTCTTCAGACTCGGCACCTGCTCGCTTTCCACCCTCCCTTTTTCCAAGTCCGGCACCAGCGTACGTAGGAGATCGAGGTTGCTCCGTCCACGACACGGCTTGTACGGCAAATCCGTAACTTTACCAATCACAAGGACCTCGACACCCAAATGCCGCAGCGCCGCACCGACCTGCTTCGCGTTGAACCCCGGGTTCAGCGGGACCAGCACGATGCCGAGCTTGAAGGCGGCGTAGGTCAGGGCGGCGAACTCGGCACCGTTGCCAAGGGAGACGGCGAGGCGGTCGCCCTTGTGGAGGCCGAGGGCGCGGAGGGACGAGGCGAGTGTGTTGGAGAGTGCGTCGAGGGAGGCGTAGGTCAGGGCCGTGGTTGAGGCGGGTGGCAGAGGAGTTGATGTGGAGGTTGACGATGAGGTAAGGGCCGTGGGGGCGCGCGCGATGACGGCGGGGAGGTCGCCGTGGAGAGAGACGACTTGGGAGAAGTGCTCTGGGATGGTTTGTGTGAGAAGCGGGGGCTGCAAAGTGTCAGTTTGTTTGGACCGTGTTATCTCGGTGAGACCAAGCGAAGCCACGCGTCTGTAGAAGCATTCATGGCAAGCTTCGAACTCACTGGGCTTGGACCGTGTCTTCGCCGACTTCTCACCGGTAGAAGTGCAACGTACCTCAATCGGGCCCTGGCTGAAGCTCAACCCTTCGTAGCCGAAAGAGAGCATCCTCTGCTGTGGTGACACATTAACAACTCTCCGGTACTTCGTCCTCGCCAAGCGCCTCCGCCCCGTGAGGCCGGTCGCTAAACGTGTGAAGGCCAGTGAAGACATCGTCGTCTCCCCACGCTCAACCCCTGCTCGAGACGTGGAGCTCGCAATGTGAATGAAGCTGCAATGTGAAACTTGGAATCCGATTTACGTGGGTGGTTTATTGTCCTTGTGACGTTATCATGGCTCGCTTCTCAATATTTCAACTTTGGCCTCAGAGCTGTTCGTGTAATAGCTCGTCGAAGTTCGGTGTATTATCGGTCGTGTATTACCGGTGGAGCGAGAGGGGGCGGGGAGGTTGGCTTCGAAGTGACCGATATCCTAGGCCGCTGCTTCTGGCCGCTTGGCCCCGTCACCCCCGAACCGAGTTGGGGTACATGCCTTGGCACAAGGGGGGAAGGGAGCTTCCCCCCGGCAGCTGAGATGCCAAAATGCGGAGAACCCGTGCGGGGTTACACTCGCCGCACAGGGAACAACTCCCTTAAAAAGGGGCCGCGGGTAGGAAACACTGTGGAAGGGTGACGCGCGGTGACACACTCACCAGGTTTCGAGGACGTGGCATACATTCGGTCGTGTCAGAACTTTATCCTCGAGTCGGAAGCGTCGGCAAACGCAACACAATTCTTGAACACTACATGAGGTCCTGGTGGCGTTCCACCGTGACTCGAACCGATTGAAGAAATCACAAGCCGGTGGACCCTGCCAATTTCTGCTCCGAATCTCTTCAAAGGGATCAACTTCAAGAATCGCTTCATTGCTTTCAAACTGCTTTGGGGTATATGTACCACGATGCTCTCGGGAACTGCAGTTGATAAATGTCCCACCGCTCGTGCCTCCTAGACTCCGAGCTCCTCCGAGACCAGAACGTGGCCTCGTCTCTACATTCCGAAATGCTTGCGTGAGGGGTTGCCCTCTTCTTCTTCTGTCCCCGGTATGTAAAAACAACGTAACAAGACTCTATGCCAAAAGCTCTATGCTCTCTTCCAGTTTTCCTGGGGTATGCAGTTCGTGTGATTCCTCCCGCTCTCAAACATCGACGACTCGGTAAGTCGAAAGGGGATTTCTGAAACATGCCCAGCCCGTGACATATGGGCGAGAACGCCGCTCGAAAGACAAATATTAAAAGACATATGCCGAAGGAGAAACTGTATCGTCACTATCGTGCGTCGGTAGAGTGTCTATGACTCCTCGTTCTGCTCGCCAATGTGGCGGAGCTCTTCAGGTTTCCAAGTACCTAGCAGCCATTAGCCAAAGTTTCACGCGCAAGACTAGATTGGTATAAGCTCACCCTCAAAGTCGTGCTTGACAAAGGCCATAGGATCATCGTAATCTTTGGCGCCCATTTGTTGGACGCCGGGGCTGAAGCTGGTGATGGGAAGTACCACAACATCGCCCACCTTCTTGGATGTTTCCATGCCCGTGAAGTTCTTCCAGTCTATGGAGCCCTTGGAGTTCTTCATGTCAAAGTACCGGGGGTCGTTGAAGTATTCGAAAATGGTATCTGTCCAGACGGCGGGGCCAGTGAACTCAACGACGTTCTTGTCGGCTATGTTGTCCAATTGGCCGGATCTCTTCCGCTTCAGAGCCTCCTCGGTGATGCGGACGACAATCTCACGCAGGACAGGGTGGCCAGGCTTGGACTGGATGGTCCACTGGCAGAACTGGATGCGGCGGCTGTACCAGTCCTTCCAATCGGGGCGATCAGGGTCCGCCTCAATGCCAATGACGAGGCCCACGCTCTCCCGCGGGATGCGCTCGGGAATCCACTCGAGAGCGGAGCGGATGGCGAAGGTATCAATATCGGAGTATATGCCACCGCGCGCGAGCAGGATCAGGTATCGGAAGAAATCCGCCTTGAGGACGGGTAGGGGAAGGGCGTCGTAAGCCTTGAGGACCTCGGGGACGGATGCGTAAAGGAGGCGGAGCAGGTTGACTGCGACCTTGTCGGTGATAACCTCGTGAACGAAACCAGGGTGCTGCTCGGTCCAGCTAGCCTCCTGTTCGCGGAAGTTGAAGTCTTGGTCGGCGGGCGTCCACTTCCACGTCTGCCAGATGTAGGCTGGGAAGCGCGTCTCGGGGTCGTAGGGGTATTGGTATGCCAGCTTGTCGTATAGCGACATCTTGGACATGTCCATCATGGGCTTCTGCGCCGCAACCTTGGGCGCAGAGGGCCTGATCTCGTCGTCGGTCGGTGCAAGAGTGTTTGTAGACTTTTTGGGGTCTGTCGTGTCATGGTTGGAAGCAGCGACGGGTGCTTTCGCGACGGCTGATGTGTCGTGGGAGGATGATACTAGGTAGAAGACGATGAGGAGGAACGCGGCTACCGCGACGGCTCTCCGAGGAGTGAGCATTGTAAGTTGTGTGAAAGAGTGTTGGCTTGGGATGATTCGGTTGGCGACTATGAAGTCATTGAGAGGCGAATCTTCTCTTGGTCGGGTCGTAGATTTGACGGTGGAAAGAATGATTGACAGAGGAAGAAACGAATGCGACGAGGTTCCCGATTGGCAGAAAGTTGTTGGTATAGAATAGGGGTTTAAAGGTGGAAGGGCCGAGGAAGCTCCAAGGCTCGGATTATAGCTACGGCTCAGCGATTGCTGTGAAACCAAGATAGATCATGTCAGTTTGGGAATGATTAGGACAATGGGGTAAGAGGCGGCAGGTTGAGGCGCAATGCAAACAGAAAAACGGCAGCGGGCGGGTAGGGCTAGCAGATAGATGAGGTTGTTCGGGTCGGGGCCGGGAGAAAACTTGTTGAAAGGGGGCAGAGAGCTTGTCAAGGTTTTGGCAGTGAAGGGATGAGCTGGTAGCGGATAGAGAGGGCGTGGGGCGTGGGGACGTAATGGCAGACGAGGAACATACCTCAGGGGGTTGGGCCGTTTGATTGTTGGTTGTTAGGGAGGAGCTGGATAAGGTTCCGGCGATCGATCTTGGTTGCCAAGGAATTGCGAGAGCAAGAGGAGGCCAACGTCAAAAGTCGAGGTCTGGGTAGAGAGCCAGAGTTGTTGACTATTTTCTGTCGTCTGTCCGTCTTGGGGTCGGAGGAGAAAGAATTGGTGCGAAATACTAGGCGGATGGTTTTTAGAGGGTTTTGTTTTTTTTTTCTTTTCTCTTTCCCTTCCTTCTCTTCTTTGTTGGGTTCCCGTTGATAGGATGACAGCTCTTTTTCCCTTCTTTTTTCTCACGCCCTTCGGAAGGGGAACCGGCGAAGGTGATGCGGTGTGGCTGTTGTTGCTGCGGCTGCGGCTGGAGGCCACGACTTGGATGCCGGTGGGGAGTGTCGAGTTACGTGTAGAACGTAAATAAAAATTCGGATTGGAAGCAGGCTGTGCAGTGTGCAATGCTGGGCGTGCCGGTGCCGAGTAGGCCCCAATTAAGATAAGGCGCACTAGAATGGACCTGAAGGTATATCGTAAAGGTTAAGAAGTCGAGACTCGAGACTCGAAACTAAAAAAGAGTCCTCGGTGCCGAATGAAAAGTTGGGATTTTTTTTTTGGATTACGAAAAGGTACGCACAGTGCAACCCACGCAATGCAGAGGAAGGTGACCTGGTGCCTGTGATTACGTATGTACGGCGACAGCTGCAAACCTCGAGAAAAGCATCAGACGGGAGGCGGGATGAGACTTGGCACAGGGCCACTCTTTAATAGCTGACGCGACGCACAAGGGAGGGACGACACCCGGAAGAGCCAACCTGGCAAAACGAAAGTGACGGGGAAAATTACGATAGGGAGTTGAACGATTCGCAATCCGAAAAATCGCTGTCGAGTGGCTACTTCCTTTTGCCTTGGCCCCCCTTCCCCCCCCCTGTGCGGCGAGTCTACGTACTGCATAGGAGTGCCTACGACACGACAGGTGCTCCTGCCCCTCCCCTTCCCTGCCCGTCTGTCGATGCCACAGTGGATACGCGGCGTACCTCCCTCGCGGTCTGCGCCGCGACAAGGGACCTCGACGCTGCAACTCCTCTCTCGAGTCTTCGCACGCGCGAGAGACTCCGGGTCTCCGTGCCTGGTCCGCGTCACGTTGGAGCGACGCTACTGCGCAAGGTGCTTCCGGCCGGCCGCGCGATCGTCCCTGGTGCGGATGTCACCCAGTAGCGAGGCGGCGGAACAACACGCTCTGGCATAGGGGCAACAAGGGGGACGACTCTGATGCTGATACTGGCATTGGCGCTGACTGGATGACACGACTTTGTTGGACTTGGCACCAAGCAGGAGACCTGCCTGTCGCAATAGATGCCAAGCAACAAGACAGGCAAGACCAGATGGATGAGACAGGACAGCGTGGGCGGGTGCATACGTAGTGAGGCAAAAGATAAAGAAGAATAAGTCTACTTTCTCTGCTGGACACCAGACGAGCCTGCAAGTGCACGTTCTCCAAAGCCTGGCACGCTATACAATGTGGCAAGAGGGAAAAGTAACGCATATCCGCACAGCCCGAAGATTTCAGATCTATGCTCGGGAGGAGCTGCCGAAGGGGAACATCGAGGTCCAGCAGGCGACGACGGTTGAAGGGGAACAGGGGGCAGTCCGAAGCAGAAGAAGGATCCATCGCGCCATGGCTACTGGTCGAATCCGACGTCGTCTCGCTCGAGTCTCGTATCGTGTCAAATCCACGACTAGCCTACACTGGTTGGCTAAGCTGACAGCCCGGGTCTTACTCAGATAAGCCAAGCCCTCTCCTGGAGTATCCCGTAGTATTGCTCGCCACTCACCTGCGGTGTTTTTCGTGAGCGCAGCTCTGGAGAATTTCGGGCATTCCAATTCGAACGCCCTTGCCCACCAGAACTCTATCCATCGGCTAGCCAAAGTCAAGATGGGAATCTGTTCAACTGTTGGCCTCTGCGGTGTTCGTCTCGCCCAGTCAGTGCCAATGCAGGGGAGAGGGAAGATAAAAACATGCGTGACTACGTACTGCGTGGGTGAGTCGCAGGTACTATGGTACACGGTGCTTCGTATCTATCCTTTCGCGCAGCCTCCACGTGTTGTCACCCGAACCGCCCTGACATGTCTGGCCAAGCAAGGTACGTACCCCGACGTCGATTTCGCTTCGTGATCTGAACCGGGGCCTCAGCAAGCTTTGGGTAATTGGCATTGCGGGTTTCCACGCCCATCTCAATCGGCGTGTATCCATCTCGTAAACTGGAGAAGCGGGCACATTGAGCGCATTTGGAACCACCCATCAAGGAGCAGAATCATATTCGGTGGAAACCCTTGGGGATGGAGTGAAAAGCAGGCCGAACTTGATGGAGATCCCCCGAGCCATCACGACATCAGATAAATTGGTGCGTTTCAGAAGGGAGCACCCTGGATGAGGGTCTTGCCCAAAATAGGTACTCATCGGCAGGTTGGCCCCCGGCTCTGATAGGACCACAAGCAGGAAGGGAGAAGGAGGTCCCACGTCCTCGGTCTGGCTGCTCCTTCCCACACTTCCCAGAGACCACAGTGAAGGACAGTGTCCACGCACTATGTAGTTATGATCCTAGGAAACCGTCACGCACTGCCGTGATTTCCACCTCTGGCTCTGGGGCAGCTTCACATTTATCATGCCATCCACTGTTGAGTCTCGGCGGCCACCGCTCTCCACGCCGCGCTCTGCCTGCTGTCGCCCAGGCGGCAGTCCATCCAGTCCCGAACCAATGGCATGCCATTCCCAACCCGCCCATGGGATTCCCTCGTTGCTGTCCGGGGCCCCCTTTCTCCGTCCTCCGCTTTTCTTCTCAACTGCCGTCTTGACCATGTCATCCAGATCGCCTTAGCCCTCGCCTTTCCTTTGACGCAGAATGAGAAAAAAAGAAAAGGAAAAGAAGAACGTACTTGTTCCGCCACGCGTCACTGTCCAACCAGCATGTTCTCCGCATCGCATCACCACAAACGTGCACAGAAACAAGCATCGACGCTGACCTCAATCCGAACCTCCGCGTGCGTTTCGCCAACTTTGCGCGGACACGAGACGCTTACGATGTACAAGCTACCCCTACTGCGTACAGCAATCCCTCCTTGAACGGCACACATTGCAGCACGCCGCCGCACGCAGCAGAGAGCCCTAAAACCAAACGGCATCAGCCCTGCTTACCCGCGTTTGGGGCTGAGCTTCCCTCCACTCGTCTGATGTTCAAAAGTCTAGACAACCGTCAGGTCCGCCTCCAGGAGTTGCCATGCGACGCTGTCCACGCAAGCCACCTCATGGCGCGTCTCCAGACTCGCAGCAAACGGTGCACTCTTCGGCATCCGCTCTGTTGCGGGTGGCCAGGACCCGATCTCCAGAGGACCAACGGCTCGGTCTCGGCCGTGTCGCCGTCGTCGGCTTCAACCTCTGACGCTATCCACATGGACTATCAACCGCCAATTCAAGCCAATCGACGTGAGCAAAAAACCTGTCGCACCGTCGCATCGCGCATCCATCAAACCTTTCGGTTCTTGGTCCAGTTGATCCCCCTCGATCCAGGGCCCACTACCTTGCTCCGTGTAGCCTTTTGCGTCAACCCCCGGCTCACCCGGCCGTGCGGTTGCCTTTGTGGATCGAGTCATGCCGAGGCGAGCGACGGTCGATCAAAATAATTGGTCGCCGGAGTGCCTATGAGGCTACGACGACCTGCCGTGATCCGAAGTTTGTTTGCCGCACAACGGACGATGAAGCACGGTTCCGCTGCCGATTGTCATTTCGTCAATGGTCAGCAGCCGCAAATCGGTCAATGCCTCGGCCCTCCGTAGGTTGCAGAGCCACTCAAGAACCCATACTTATCTGTGTCAACAGTGATTCCCCTAAGCAGACACACTGGAGGCGGAACTTGCAAGAGGACGAATCTTTGTCGGCCATATCAACACTCCGTCAAGCGGCTCGTCACTGGACCCCTTTTACCTTGTCATGTGGGCCTTCAGACCTGCTCGGCTGTCTGATGTCCGTCGGTTCCAGGGTGGCGGAACCTGTTTCTGGTCGTCTCACCACTGTTGAGCCGTCCTGATAAATCCTTAGGTCTCGGGTGCCGAGATGTGTTACTTGTGGGAAGGCCTCCCGCTTAACCAAGCAGCCATGCACAGTACAGTTTGAATGCACTGTCGTTTCTGTCCTGCATCGTTCCGGGCTCTGGACTGGAACCTTGCAGTGTTCGCCCTTTATGCCCGAGTGTGCGTGGAATGCTAGCAGGTCCGCTCCTTGCAGTGATGAGTAGGTAATCTTAACAGCTTATCTATTGCCTGAGGTCAGATGAATCGGATGCCATCGGAAAGGAGCTTAATCTTATTCTTACTCTCTTTCTCTCTGCAGATCGATTGTTTTGGCGCATACGCACGGCTTAAATACCAGGCTGTAATCGAGAAGTCTCGGTTGGATGGAATATCAAAGTGCCAAGTCCACACGCACACAGGCTCAATGGCAATTGGCAACAAACGTCTTGCTTGACCAAAATCGCATCACACACTACTGAACTTGTTGACACAAGCATTGTGCAAAAGTTCGCGCCCAGTAAACTAGTAACCCCATTCCCCCTCCCCGCGCCGAGCCTGTGGGGGGGGGGGCAAATAATTAAGCGCCGATGGTAGCCGCAGCCAGTAACGGTCTTACACCGCATGGACTTGCCGGATGCAGCAGTAGGACGACGAGATCTTCAACTCTTTGGAGAAACCCACGAGCGATGGGCAATGGATTGGACATCTTTGTGTTTGCCCCGCCATTTCGGGTCGAGAAGTCGGCCTCTACCCCGCCGTGGTGAGACCAGGACTCTCAAGTAGGCGAGCCGATGGCCATATCTAGCAGTTCGTCAGCGGAATACCTCCATCTACCACCGAGTTTACTTTAAACAGCGCGACGAGCTGCAAGTATGTGATCACCTGTCATAGCATTTGCCAATCGATGTCAGAGCCGTAGCTGGCTGCAAGGCTCCTATCATCGGACTACTGCAACGTCCCCCGCATTGCATCTTAGCCGCCATTGAATGATAGATAAGAAGGTTACTGACCACCGGTGTCCTAACTTGATTTCTTACACTTGACCATATCAAATTGTGAACCAAGTTTTGACATATTTCAAAATGGCTTCTCACCCTTTGACAGCTTTGTCCAAGGACGAGTTCAAGACAGCACGGGACATTGTGACCCGGCTGTATGCCTCGGACTTTTCTCTCTTCTTTCGAGCAATCTTCCTGCAGGAGCCCAAGAAAGCCGAGCTGGTGCCGTTCCTCCAAGCAGAGCATGCTGGCATCATCGAAGACGAGACGCCCCGGCCCCCGCGTCGCGCAAGACTCCAATACGATGTCATCAAGCCCGGCAAGTTGCCCGAGTATACGCAGTCCGTCATAGACTTGGAATCGGGGAAGGAAGTCGAGAGAATTGTCGCTGAGCCACACTGCCAAACCGGCTACATGCCGTAAGTGTTGCCCTCAAGCACTTGGTGGAATATCGACTGAATCCACACAGGGATGAATTCCTGGTTTTCCAAGACGCCTGCGTAGCGTCCCAGCTCTTCAAAGATGCCATGGCCGAGTTCTCGCTCCCCGAGAACTTCACCGTCACCATAGACCCTTGGCCATACGGAGGTCCAGATGAAGGCGAGGATATCCCGCGCTACATGCAAGGCCTCGTCTTCGCGCGGGACGCCTCCAAAAACAACCTCGACTCGAATCACTACGGCTACCCGATCCCCATCATCCCGGTCATGGACTTCACCACCAAGGAGATCCTCCGCATCGACCGCCTTGCCACAGGCGGCGCAGACGACGGCCTCGAACCCAACGCGCCATCCTCCAAGCCAAAGTCCCTCTTCGCAAACGCCGGATCCACCTCCGCCGAATACGTGCCCGAGCTTCTCGACATCCCACAGCGCGCGGACCTGAAACCCATCAACATCACCCAGCCCGAGGGGGCCTCCTTCAGGATCCACGCCGACAACCTCGTCGAGTGGCAAAAGTGGCGGTTCCGGCTCGGCTTCACCCCGCGCGAGGGTGCCGTCCTGCACGACCTCTGCTACGACGGCCGTCCCGTGCTCTACCGCCTGAGCTACAGCGAGCTGACGGTGCCGTACGGCGACCCGCGCCCGCCGTTCCAGCGCAAGCAGGCCTTCGACCTCGGCGACGGCGGGTTCGGGCGCGTCGCGAACAACCTCGAGCTCGGGTGTGACTGCCTCGGCGCGATCCACTACCTCGACGCGCTGCTGACGGATACCGAGGGGAACCCGACGCTGGCCAAGGCGGTGGCGTGTCTCCACGAGCAGGACAACGGCATTGGGTGGAAACACACCAACTTCCGGACGAACCGCGCCGTCGTCACCCGGCTGCGGGAGTTCGTCGTGCAGTGCGTTGTCACGCTGGCCAACTACGAGTACGTGTTCGCGTACAAGCTCGACACAGCGGGGGGTGTCACGCTCGAGACGCGGGCGACGGGGGTCATGAGCGTCGTGGCCATGGACGAGGGCAAGACGGAGTCCAAGTACGGCGCCGTCGTGGCCCCCGGCGTGCTGGCGCAGAACCACCAGCACATCTTTGCCGTGCGGATCGACCCGGCCATCGACTCGTACGCGGACGGGGACACGCAGGTCGTGGTGGAGGAGAGCGTACCGTCTCCGATGAGCGCGACGACGAACCCACATGGGAACTACTACGAGATCCGGAAGCGGGTGGTGGACAAGGCGAGCTGGGTCGACTCGGAGCCGAGGCTGAACCGGGTGGTCAAGTTTGAGAACACAACCAAGAAGAATGCGATGTCTGGGCGGAACGTTGGCTTCAAGCTCACGCCGTCGGCTTCGCAGTTGTTATTGGCAGACGAGGAGAGCCAGGTGTCCAAGAGGGCCAAGTTTGCGAGACACCACGTCTGGGTTACGGGGTATCGGGATGATGAGCTCTGGGCTGCGGGTGAGTTTACCAACCAGAGCACAGAGGAGGTTGGTGGGGTGTGGGACATGGTTGCGAGAGGAGACTGGTTTGTTGATGACGGTGAAACGAAAGGCAACGGTGGCACAGGTGAAGGCGGAGGGAGGAAGAGTAGTCCTGTTGTCTGGAGTGTGTTCGGGTTGACGCATAACCCGCGCGTTGAGGATTGGCCTGTGATGTGAGTCGTGTTGCCCCGTCCCCCCCGTTTCCCACCTTTCCCCTTCCACCCTTTCATGATTCGCCTTCTTCTTCAGAACGTTGCGAATGAACAGCAACTAATTTGTACCACGAAAAAAAGGCCAGTCGAGATTCATCATATGAACATCCGCCCCGCCGACTTCTTCACCGCAAACCCGGCGCTCGACATGCCGAGCAATCGAAACAAGGCAAGCATCATTATTCCATGCTGCGGGCAGCAGAATGGTCTAGATGATGGCACGGACAACACGCAAGGAGTGCAGAAGGCGGCGTTGACGCATCTTCAGGGGCCGGGGCCAGATATCCCTGCTCGGGAGACGGGGGCGCATGTTCAAGGGAGAGAATAAGCATCCGACAATGAGAGAGAAAAGTGTTACAAAGCTGGGTTTATCTGATTCTTCTGGTATTTTCATTTTGAGTTCTTAGCTTCCAAACGGTCTTCCAGGTCGTGAATAGGGGAACCCCACCGCAAGCTTTTGAGCGCACGGCGGGTGATGGAGTCTGATTGCGAGCGTTCATGAACCGGCAAACCAGTCCCTGCATCAAACTCTACTTAAGAAAGTGCTATCAAAAACCAGTACTTCGTCCAACTAGGTACAACGTCACCTTCTCGCCGTTGATCAGATTTATGTCAGCGCGCCGTGTTAGTGAGACGGAATGGCGGTTGTAAACATATCCAAGATCTCGAAGTACAATAATAACGCTCCCTTCTGTTCCTTACCATTATGCATTTACCTTTAATCACAAATGGGATGGAGGTGACGTAGGACAAATGTCAATGTACGTAACTCGTCAGGGCCCATCTACAGCCATAGTGATAGCTTTCTCTCGTGATAGTATAAAGGTCGTGATTGTAGCAGTACAACTGCGGTTCCGCTTTTGCATCGCACTTCCTTGGGGTTTGCAGGTCCTCAGAGCATAAAGAAGGCAACAATACTTACTAAATCACCAAAAACAGTAAAACACAGACATCTCCACGCCGTTCCCGGGGGAGAGCCGCGGCCCGCCCCCTTGGGTCACAACTTGGACATTTTGCAGAGCATCCAACACCGACCAGAATGCAAACTTTGATTGTTTTACGAAATAGGCCGTATCATGGGTGATCTTACTTCTCTTAAGAGGTGTGATGGGCCAATTGGCTTATAACCGTTCTGAAGCACATATCTTTTGTCTTGACGCCTTTCCTACTTTCAATCGCCTTAGTCACATATATTGTAGCAATGCATTAGGTGTTTGAAAAACAAGTTTCTAAGCTTGCTGTAAGTGGAATAGCTACATAGTGATCGCCCAGGAAGAGACGATATAAGTTGCTATAAGCGCCTCTCTAGATGCAAAAAAGCATCTTTTGATCACTCCTTAGTCACTATCATTCCACTCTGTTATTTATCTGGAGCTTCCTTTCCGGTCTGCTAGGTCAGGGGTTTGGATGTTCACGCCGCGATGCATTTTCCCTCCTAAGGTGGGCCTTTGGGGAGAGGGGGACTCGAGCTTTTCACTTTTGCAAAGAGTAGAGGCCTTCCACAACTGACGCTACTGAACCATGCGGCGGAAATGGTTCTTAATATTCAAGTTGTATTATCTTCGTATCATTGGGTTTCATATCCCAAGTTAGTCTGCCCAGGGGCACAACTTTGTATCTCGCTTGGACATCAAGTACGTCAACCGGAACAGGGGATTCAACAAATGTTCACAGCCTTCTACCAGTCTTCGTCATCGCTGGATTAATCCGATCACGGAAGATGGCTTAAAGGCACAGTTCGAGCTTCTCCAAACGACGTTTGCTGAATATGACATCAATTTGCACTGGAACGGCATCGTTGCGTCTCGGACTGTTGATGACTGGCTGGCGCAGTTCGCGTGGCCCATCTTGGGAGACAAGATGGCACAATAGAAGCAGTTTCTCACGTCAACCTGGCTAGGCGATTACGATGGGTTGATTTTCAATTTTGTTAGTTTGAAGCCAGGGACTTAATTAGCAACTAAGTTCGCAACAATGGTAATTCTCGGATGTCAACCTAGACACGGACATGCCTGTATGTTTATGGGGCTCTTGTAACGTCGCTAGGGAGAACATCACCGCAAACTTTGAAGATGCTGTGTTTCGTGAGGACGGCTGTAACGTGAGCCATCCCGCTCGTCCTAGAGGTCCTAATCCTACCGCCAATCTAAGATAATTAGCTGTTCACAAAGCTTGTTATTGATTTTGACTGCAGGACGTTTTTGGTTGCCTTAATTGCAGCAATGTTGGTGACGACATCGACGATACCCAGGCATCGAGTGAGCCAACTACAGGGTGTCCAATCGGTCAAGACTCTTGTTCGGGCATGCCGGGACTCGATCCAATCACAACTTCTTGGGCTACAATGATGATTCTTGATAATATTGCATATTAATTCAGTTCCAGAAAGGACTTAGCTGATGATGTGTGGCAGCTCCACCGAGTTCACAAGGGATCAGAAGATCCACATGTATGCCACCTGGGCGACTCTTCGGTCTAATTTGACGGCGTTGTCAACAAAGAAACCGCAGGTCCACTCAACTATTTGGTGTAAATAACTAGATGAACTTGGCTGCTTTGAAGCTTATCAAGTTCTGCCTTGTGTAAACAGGTGGACCAGTGCTGAACGAACACGTATCATGGAGTAGGGGCACATAGGAACCGACATAATATAACGATCACTGGCTTCATCCACACACTTCTGACCGAACCTAACAGCCGAGTTTTGTCCTATTTAATTATCGCAGAGCAGTGTGAGGTTATTGCCCACTATTCTGACACGACTGGCCGCCTTCCAGAACAACCTCGCTCTGCGCGACTGGTCGTCCCACACAAAGCTGGCCTATATAAGCTAACTTATTAAGGTCAGTTTAAATAAAGTGGTTGTGACCTATATCTTCGTCATGATCTAAGAGATGCCTGAGCTGAAGGCTTCGCGTCCCACAAAAAGCAATAATAGTATTGATAAAGACGTGTCAAAAGTACATCTTTCCCTGGATTTCCAAAAGACCCGCCATCTCAGATAACTCACTTAGTTAATTATCCTTGTCAAGCTACCCAAACGAGAAGCTCTAGTTCACTCCAGCCATCATCAGCGCATCCTTAGCATCTCCAAGTCAACCCAGATAGGGACGCGCCCACGTTACCTCAAAGCTCGTGGGGATGTCCAAATACTCTCCTCTCCATACACCTCATCCCGAAGGCTACACATATCCTTCAACTCCTCCTCGGAGCCAAACATTACACTTACGAACAATCTGTCCTCTGTACTACTATCCGGCTCCGAATGAATCGGCGCGTCATCCTCTCCCCATGTGAACCGCACGACCTGGCCCGCGCGGAGCTCAACGAGCGGTATCCCCTCCAGAGCCGCAGCCAGCTCTGCGCGCTCCTCGTCCATGCTGCTGTGTTGAGCCTGTACCTTGTGCACCACGGCGTCCACCGCCTCCGAAGGGCAGAGCAGCCGAGTTGGCGGTCCGAGCAGCGTTACGGCATATTTTGCGTGCGGCTGAGGCGCCACACACGTGCAGTCAAACATGCGTCCGTCGCGATGCCAGCGGGGCGCGATCCAGGCATCCGAGGGCGCGGTGATGCGGATGCACAGCCAGGTTGAGTGGGTGCTGCTCTCTCGGTCGGGAGTACTGACGTGCTGCCGGACATGGGCTGCCGAGTCGACAAGGAAGGAGGAGAGGGCCTGAACGAGACCGTCTCTGTCGGCAGTGCAGTGCTTGAGGATGAAATTGGAGGCGGAGTCAGTGAGTTGAGAGATGGAGAGGGGGCCGTAGAACCCGTACGTCCCTTCACGCTTAACGCTTGTAATAGGGCTGCAGAAGTCGGTGGGCGGAGGGAAGACTTTGAGAGGCTGGCTGGGACGAGACATTTTGAATCAGCTGTCTATTGTCTGCTATAGAACTAAGTGGTTCCTTAGCGACAAGCTGTATATTATCCGTTACGAGGCAGTTAGGATTTGTCAAATGGGAAGGCCGTGAATATGACATACGTGAAGGGTCACCATTGGGTGGATAAAACCTATGGATATAGCCAATGAATGGAAGAGGAAAAGACCCATGCATAGTATGGTTAATGGGCTGCCGAATAAGGGAGCTAGGATGGGTCTGAGATTGTGCTTATAATCACCACATTAGATTGCAGTAATTCTAGCTATATAGATGTTGAAAAAAAATTGTAAATATATAATGATATGAACTAGATATAATGCTAATTAATTCTAGATGGTCGTTGAATGCTCAATTGGTAAAAGCCCAATTCACTATTAAATAGGATTGCTTGGTGGTGAGTTGAACGACTTATTAGCTGCCTATTGCAGGTCAGGTTACTAATTACGTGGCCTTGTTTTCCTTTCACTAAGACTTGGTCGAAACTTCACTACCTCATTTAACACCTAGCTATTCGAAGAAGAAAAAACCCTACTTCACTGTCTCGCATCATAGTAAATCGAGATGCTGACCAGACTACCGCCTGGACTTTTAAGACGGGAATAATGGTGCATGTCCGTCAAGTCCGATTCCCAGTTTCTATTTCTTCAGTCGCTAAATCAAGGGTTCTATTTATCTCCTACAAGTCTGAATTCACTCTCTCTAGTTTCGAGAGCTTCGTATAATGATGCTGTATCTTTCCTGCGGGAGTACGCACCCGTTCAACTGGATAGCGAATGTGGCTTCCACCTTGCCAACCATATACCCCAAGCACATATTCGGCACGTCAAGGAGCTCCGCTTTGAATCTAATGTCTTATTCAGGATCAAGCTCAGATGTACCCATCAGCAGAGTAGAGGAAGAAGCAACTTCGGGTGGCCCGCTTATAAGACAAAGAAGTTACTAGAATGTATCGATGGTAATCAACTACGCAGTCTCAAGCATCTGTTCAAACGTTACCATCATAAATTTTCATGTGCTAATAACACAATAGGTGGCATACTGGCATATGTGATCCACAAGGAATGTTAGGACGTGATGGGGTAGTTCCTCTCAAGCAGCCCATACTTCAGTCCCCAAGACTCTTAACCAACTGCAACTGTTATCTAAACGGTGGAGTCGATAATTCTAGTGATCTTTCTTCGTTCCCGCGGCTTACTAGTCTTGGATGGATCGCCCCGAACGCCGAAGACCTCATCGCGCTGTCTGTCGCTATTCTCGTTCATTCAGAGCGCCCGCAGAAGCTCGAATTGGACTTAATCGACTCTTCCAGTCTCCGACGGCGCCTGGAACCAAGCAGTGGGATGGCTTTACCGCGGAAGGGTTCAGCTTTTTTGACTGTTCTATCCTGCAGCTGCCCCTCCACACCTCGCCAAGTCCCCTCCTCCCGGTCCTCCAAGTTCTCTCCCTCACGGAGGTTCCCCTTGGGGCAATGATGGTACGCGCATTCGATTTTGGTGTTCTAGAGTCCCTCACTCTCCGAATATACGATGATTGGGAGGTTTTCTTGAAACAGGCTACACAATTCGGCAAGGCCCCAGGAGACTGAGACGCTTGGAGATACAGGAAGGGGATCGAATAAGCAACGCCGACTCCATCTTATGCATTTTTCTCAGTACTCTAGAGAGACTGGAAGAGCTTTTTATTTGCAAGTTCGATTGTGGGGTGGACACTCTTATCTCTTGGAGGTATGTTGCCTGCCACCAGGTAACGCTGAAGAAATTCGTACACCATATCAGGATGCTAGATGAATATGGCTCCGAAAACGATGTGCCTGACTTGAAACTGGTACATCGGAACTTAAACGACCTCGAACGTTGCCCAGAGCGAAATCCTCTTATGAGGCTTGACCTGGAACTTCTTGGCCTGGCCAACGCGCCGGAATACTTGGTAAACATCCGCAGCTCTACTCAACCCAACCATTATGAGTACAATAAGCAAGAAACCAATATTGCTTCCTTTTAGATCAAAATCTTCATTGCAAGTTCTTCACGTTCGCCAATCGGGCATTGATATGCGGAGCCGTTCGAACGATGCCATTGACGTCGTTCGTACAGGCATGGATTATGCAGCCTCCAGCATTGAAAACCAAAGTCCCCCTGGACAAGCGAGTCAGATGTATTCTGACAACCCACGTCGGCCGCGTCCCTACTTCCGCTGTCGGTTCCGCCGCTTCGTGAACTGGGATTTCGGGCCGCAGGGTATACTTTCACTGAAGTATATCGTCTATGGGGACTTCGCCTACGACAGCCGAACAGGCGGTCACAATCTTCTCATTCGCCGAAGCACCGGGAGGCTACGTTTTTTCCGAGTATGTGCCAGGAATGATCATGATTGGAATAGTTTGCTTATTAATGACTATCGAGGTATGCTAGAGGCTTGTCCAATGGAACCACTCATGAACTTGGATTAACCTTCAACGGTGGAACCGATATAACATCGCTGCATGGAAAATAAGATATTGTGCCTGGTAAACGCGATTATTATTTCCAACTCTTTGCAATTCTGGTGACCCGTCTCAAAGACCCCGACTGAATTGTTGAACTGTAGTAATTAGACAGGCAGTCGTCTACAGGCCCACTCTAGGCCGGCCTTCCCACGCTAACCTGCCATCAATGTCTCAAGGACAAAAACTTGACGTGCACCATAGCTTACATATTCACACTAACCTCGAGTCGGCAGCCAACCTCGACTGTGTTAGTCCCCTTGGTAGTCTCACATGTCGGATGGCTATCTCCATTACTGGAATTGTCCGGCAGGAAGTGTTAGCTGCGAGCTTACTAACTACTCTGCAAACGTCCACCAGCTAGCTGGAACTGGACTCGCATGCCCTGGGGCGTCCGGCCGATGCAACCAGCAGCGCACAATATTGTCCCGCAGAATGTCTAAGGCTGTGATTGGCTTGCTAATAACACGGAACGACCAACCTTGCGGCATTCTCTTTGTGGGTGGCAGTCTCCAAACTAGTGCACATTTCATTCCTTCATGATCCAGAATCTGCAGGCCCAAAGAACATGGCCGAAATTTCTTTGGCACTCCTTCATCACAATTACTCACTGAGGACAGCAGTCCATCGAATGCCAATAAACGACATATCACAGGATTCAGAAACTCAAGGCAAACACTCTTACCTGGAATTATCTTAAAGATGACGGCCCTTGCACGCTTTCTTATTCGACTCACTTGCCTGCTTGGTCTGGGATCATTTGTGAGAGCCAACTCCGGTCTCTCTCTGGATGGCATTCCAAACTGTGCGGTCAGGACACATAGTTCCCACCTGGAAGAGAATGATTACTGATGAGGAATTTTGGAACAGATCTCCTGCGTATTGGAAAACATCAGTTACTCCTTTTGTGCCCCCACCAACCAGACATGTTTGTGCCATGACACAGTTCTTGAGGCCTATGTGCAGGCTTGCGTCATGTCCAACTGCACCGTCAAGGAAATGCTAGGTGAGAATGATGATCGACATCATCGCAACATGGACGTCATGACGGAGCTCATACATCAACAGCCGCCCGCAACTCAACACAAACAACCTGCGGTGCTTCCCCAGCCCAGCATGAAAATTTCATGCATTGGTTTCGAGCGGTGTTCTTTGCACTTCCGACAATTTTCGTGGTTTTTCGCATTGCAAATAAGTCCATGAAGCTCTCAACTTGGGGCTGGGATGATGCGACCATTGTGATCGCATACGTAAGATTTCAGTTCCTCCCACAGTACGGGCCGCCATCTGATAAGGAAGCAGGCTCATATTGTAGCTTTCTTACCGATAGCCTACTCCAGTAAAGTCTCTTTCCGTTCCAATCTCTTCCTCACTTCGACTTACACATTGCAGTCGATCGAGCCGGGGAGGGCCGAGATATCTGGACTTTGACCCCGGATCAAATCACACATTTTCTGGTGGTAATGTCACACCCTCGAGGGACGGCCTCTAAATCGTTATTCTCTGACAGTTGACAGTTATTCTATGCTTTAGGACTTGCATATATGTCCACCCTGTCTTTCGTCAAGGCCTCAATTCTCTTTATGTATCTTCGAATCTTTCCCGATGAAAAGTTTCGCATAATCCTCTGGTGTACGCAGCTTTTCAACTGCCTTCTGTTGATTGCATTTGTTGCAGGCACTGTTGGCGCGTGCCAGCCTCTGAATTTCTTTTGGTCTGGCTGGACTGGTGAAATGAAGGGTAAATGCTTTAACTTGAACGCTTTCGTTCTGTGTCACGGCGTTTTCAATGTGGTACTAGATCTTTGGATGCTCATTTTGCCGGCTACTCAGTTATACAGTTTACGAATGAAACTTGGGAAGAAAATCGGCGTAATGCTTATGTTTGGCGTTGGTATATTGTAAGTTGAACTTCGCGGGTACATATACCTGTTGCTAACTAGGATTAGTCTCACGATAGTGAGTGCATATCGCATCAAAACACTGATGGTCTTTGCAACATCCTACAACGTCACGGGTTGGTTCTTTTTTCCTTCTTTTCCCTCCCTTTTCAAGTCATACTATTCAATTATGAAACTTGATAATCCATGTGATCCCGGTGATAGCGGATTCTTTTTCAAGTTCTCTCTGGTCTCGCATCGAAGTCTGTGTCGGAATATTCGTTGCTTGTCTGCCGAGCACACGTCAAGTTTGGAGGATATTTTTTCCAAAGCTTCTCGATACTATCCGCGTGTTAAGGTCAGGACAATCAGCGATCCCCTCCAAAAACGGAAGCCAGGAATCAACAGGTTCGGATCCCTCTGGAAGACCGTGTGTAGTGTCATACAACGAAGCTTCGATAGCCCACTTGATTGGAGGTTCCAACAAATTTAATCTGGACAACTTGGGTCCGAAAGAAACTGGACCGGAAATGACTTGAGAGAAGTAGACCAAAGGAACGGCGTTGAAAATAGGGCTCACCTTTGATTATGAAATTAGAAATAGAAAATAGCATTAACGTCAAGGTTGACGGCGACGCAATTCCATGCGGGTGTGAAAGAACGCAGGGATTCAGCATGAGAAGACTGTTAACTTTGATTCATTTACGAGGAATTGGGGCAGGTATAAGAGCTCTTTATCCGAGCCAGGCATTATGAAGCAACGACACAACTAGGCAACAGTGTGACCATGACAAACATAATCCGACCAAAATGCTTGGTATTGATTTCTTACACTAACGATCCTACATGTGGATTTCTGCAGATGCCCCTGGTTCCCCACGCCAGCTCGGAGTTACTCGTTCAGTGGACAGTTCTTAGTTATGTCATCCTTTAGTCCGCCACCGAGTTAAATATAACCTTCACGTGCAGCAGTCTCCCTGCACTGCTGCCACTGACGAAGAAAATTTCGGTTTCTTTCAGCGGTTTCAAGGCTACTTCTCAAAACGTATGACATTACAACCCACACATTATATCGTCATCGGCCAAGAATAACCCAACACATGAATCTGATCATGCCTTGCCCCAGAGTCCAAGACACCATGACCAAACAGGGTTTGCTGATTACATTGAGACTGGTGTTACAGAAAGTACGTTTAATTGAGTAAAAGCGATGGGAAGGCATCAGGCATGACTATGGTATCAAAAGAGTTGGTTGTCTAACTCAATTTAGATCAAGTTTCATGACATAGCTCATGAATATTTCACTTGTGGTCGGAAGTGTAAGTCAAGCTAACGCTGTTATCAATAAACTCGATTATTTGCACTTCTTCAAGGCCAGGAAAAGACCCTTATAGCGGGGCATTATGGGCTTGTCGTCACTGCGAGTCCCGACACTGAGAATATTAGCTAATGGTTGTTTCTTTCTTTATAAGTACTATAGGGTCAAACTAAAGTTGCTGCTCTTGGCACACAAAGTTGATTCCTCGACAGTAATCATTATCAACGTTATCTGCTAATTGTCATGGACAGACATTGTCGGAATTATGTGTCAAAGCCATGAACCACTTTTATTAGCAACCCTTTACTAACTACTCCTTTGTGGTCCTCTCAAGCTTCAACCCTACGCACATTACCCAAGTTCTCAACATAATATGTTCTACAACAAATAAGAGAGACTCGTTATCAGTCTTACTTGGAACTATGTCCGGCAAGTTATCTTGAACGATCCGCGGTTGCCAATCTCCCAGCACTTCTTCGTATTCAAGTCGGCGGTGTCACCGGAAGAGCAGCTGTCCCCCTTGTAGACCGTAACTAAAAGACAATTAGCAATCATTGATCCATTTCTCGGGAGGCGCAACTCACGATAGCAGGGGTGGTGCTTGGTGTTAGCAATGATCATCCCGCGATTCCCCTGCGTCGAGTAACAGATGTCCCTTTCATACCAACCAGCGAGTTTACCGCCGGTGCAGTAACCATCGTTGAATAGGTTGACCGTGAGTCCTTTTTGGGGGACTCCCTCAATTATGGGATCGGACGGGTCTATGAAAGAAGAGAAGATGACCATGGCCGGCGTGATTGGGAGTCTCATGATGGCTGCTGGGATGGTGTGTTGCTTTTGGGAAAAGGAGTAAACAGGTACTGGTATTGCGGTAAGCCGTGACTTTGACTGGAAGTTTTCTATGGCATGCAAATTTATTCCTGTGTAGACCGCGCCTTCTTAACGTATTATATAGTCGTCAAAGCTCCAAGTGGCTTTCATACATGATATGGAAAGATGAAGCCCACGATGACTGCAGCAAGAGCTGAAAAGCAGTCAGATGCACTGAAACATGGCCACTCTTTGATGATAGGATACGGCGTGTCCGTGGCAGTAACCTCATTAAGGTACGAGGAGGGGAACCCTGAATGTTGTTCGTGCATGATTGGCTTGGCGCTAGATTATGGCTTGTGTCTGACAGTGCAGGGTACGCGACACGGATAGGCTTTAAGAAACAACTATCATACGATGCGGTGAATAGGAAGAGCCAGGGTAAGTGCTTTCAACGCCGCTCGGAGGAGGCAGAAGGCAGAATGCGGTGGCCCACGAGTGACGAAAGGAGTGTCGCGCATGACGATGCAACGTTTCCGAGGTGAATAGTCATGAGAACTGGCCAGCTGTTATTTCCAAGAATGATGCTGCATGTTGCAAGTCGAACCCTAGTTTCATTAGGTTTCCAGGCATTTCGCTCAATACAGAAATACAGAACTTTACGTGTAATAGCTGTGTTTAAGCTCCACGTCAACATCCATTCCTGGGGAGTTCAAAGCCAATCCTACCGGGCGGCATACGATGTATCAGATGATTGATACGGTGGCACTTTTCTCGCAGCCGGATAATTCCGTATTACTGTGGGTGGTTGACTGGAATCACGGCATGAGGTGTTCGTCTTGTCCATCATTTTACAACGATGTGCAGCCATTTCTCACCAATTTGTGTAGACTGTAATTTTTGGTACACAAATTCAAAACTGTCCCTATCAATCCAATTGCTTACATTGCCTAACGCGATCTATCGTCTTTCACCACTTCCACAAGCTGGCTTTGCATGCAGTTGGTGCAGCTTTCACGCTGCAGATCCACTGCTCTCTCTCTCCGAATGTCTGTAGCTCTACATACACAGACTCCCGGGCTTGACTTTTACATTTTGTTTGCAAGTAAGATCAAGGGCCATCGAGGGTCAGCGAACAGACTTGGTTCGTCCGATGTCGCTCATTATCAAACCTCTTTCATGCAGCCCGATTATGGTGCGTCATTAGGAATAGGAATAGGGCATGCTTTCCCCGGCCCGGCTCTGCGGTTCGGAAGCAGGTCTTGTCTCTGCATTGAGGAACCTTAAGAGTTTTAAAGGTTTTTTTTTTCAACGAAGATGATCCTGTCAGTTGACGGGCCATCCCCATGACGTTATTGATAGATGACTGCTTTCCTGGGTGTTCTGAAAACATTGACAATAACAGACTGTGAGGTGCCGCGGTTGTCTTGTGGTTCAGAGTCCTATTTGTACACAAGAATTCGTCCAACTAAACAATAATCCACCCCACCATGGCATCAGAGCGTGCGATGGTAACTTTAGGATTGAAGCAGTTGCGCCAAATCGTAAGTCCTGTGAAGAAGCAAGCGGACAAATCAGCTGTGGACTCAGATGCTGATGGATTTAGGAGTGGATCTAGAGCATTTCTGAACCAAAGTCAGGAATTAGCGGCTGCAACAGAGAACCGCGCTGCCAATCAACCGTTCGATATTCAGCGAGTCGCCGACTCATTGGTAGTGAGAGAACTCACTGCCCTGTGTGGGCAGGCAGCGTAGTTTATCAGTGAGAACATAGCCAGTACCAGTGATTACTCGCCCCTATTACGCCCCCTTGTTATCATATAGAATAAGGGGAATGGAAACATGCAAAAACAGGTCAAGGAGCAGCAGTAGCAATTTGTAGATTCGGAAGAAAAGGGGCAAATATGAGCTACACTACCAATACGTCAAGGTACTTCCTCGGGTCTTGTAACCTACCTTCCATGAGTCACATTGCAAGGTGAAAATGAGAAGCATAGACCATATTTCTCAGTCAACTTATCGTACACATGGAAATGATCTAAAATGAAAATCGTTATGATCAATGGGCAATTCGATTTAGCTACTCATAAAAACTATCTTGGAAGCGCTCTCATTGGAATCTTTACTGTCCCTGGCGCATAGCTATTCGACCTGGTCTTGAATTATTCCTTCATGTGCTGGTACAGTGTGGTCTGCATCCTCAAGTTGCCGATGAGCCTTTTTATACCCAGAATGACAAACTTTTCCACCGTGTAGTGGCATTCCCTGTTCTGAAGACAGATGACAGCAGTAGACGTGATAATGTTGCCAACGTGTTCGGCCCTGACTCCGCGTTGCCAGATTCACTGGGCTTGCAGCCGAAACTCGCCTATTTTACGAGACTTGCGCCAAAGACAACAAAAAAACGATGAGAATACATGATCAGGTCAGCCATAGAATTGAAACGGCCAACCTGTACTTCTACATAAACCACTTCCGGTGTCTTTACCTACTTGACATGCATAGCCTCCCCTTAAGTTATTACTGCTAACGCAGGTATGGTCAGTGTAAAGGATACATGGCCTGTTTTTCTTACACATATTGTCTTAACGGCCAGAATCTCGGTACAGGCTGAAACCATCTTGGGTGTTGATCCTGCTATATTTATCTCATAGGCAACCCACATCTCATGATTCATACCATAGCCTATCTAAATATCAACCACCTGAAAAATTAAAGAATTGGGAGAATAAAAAAAACTGGAAACTTGCCCTTGAACGTGAGAAAGGCTACCCTTTCAGGTAAAATGTGGCTATCCCTGCTGTAGTGTTATACAAGGACTTGGCCAGAGCAAGACAACCTCACCGATATGACTCTACAGCCTCATCCATACAGCATGGGATCCACGGATAAAAACCGAGTCCTCGTAGCAATCTACAAAATAACCGAGAAGGGTGTTTGGTATAGTACGATGAGACACAAAGGCGGTTTGGAGCATCCCCTGGTTGAAAGCGATGGTGGCAATCACGGCGTCCTACATCTCGAGAATCTCTATTAGTGACTATGAACCGCTGCCGATTTCCAATCTTCCACACATGTATGCGGGAGCGGTTCACTCCCGGTGATCTGGAAGAAGGATGAGAGAACCTGCATTTGGTAAAGGTACACTCGCAATCCTGGATAGCTGCTTGGGAACATCGCCAGGCATTCTTACTAGCCTTCAACATGCCATAGGGCCTTGCGCCTTGCCTTGGAAAAACACAGGCGCAAAATTAAAGATCCGTCGTTCTCATACGTAACGCTCTCATGCCGGGCGGTACGATGGATGTCGGGACTGAGTTGCAGGACGTCGGCACGGTGCCTCCGGTCCGGGCCCCCCACTTCGCCGATCAGCGCCCGACTCTGGCCAGCCGATGCCTGAGGACATCGGCAGACCGGATTGGCATACTTCGCTTTCCTAGATATTCCCTTGCGTCAAAGCAACTTTGGTACTCGAATGCAGTAGATCAAAGTAGGCATATATTAAATTCGATATCTTTGTCATCAACTCAAAATACTTTTGATTCATTTCTTGAATAAGCCCAACTCGGTGAAAATCCCGAAGAAGACGAGATGTAACCTTTCTCGGCCCCTTCTCCCCCCCCGAGTTTTCTCTCTTCTCGCAAACGCAAAGCCAAATGTCATCTATGCCTGTGTGTGCCCGCCATCCAGGCGTGCACTATGCTCTAGCAAAGTACGTGAGTATGTGGCGCCGCAGTCTTTCCCGACCATGACGACCCGTTCTGTTAACTCCTCTCCTGTTCCCCTGTACATCAACTCATTGTATACACTGGGCCACCGGCCGCCTAGAACGTCTTTATTGCTTCGTTGGGCGGCCTCCAGTCCTCAGATTTAGTCGACCTGCTTCTCGCAGCCGATTCTACCAAGTAGCTCCTTGCGGTCGCTGTGCCCCGGCAGGCTGACGCCCGACGAGCTTGCTTGCCTCTTGATGCCCGTTCTCCGCTCCCAACTCTTGAGGTCAATGTCCTCAACGCCGACCTCCTCTTCGAGGGCTTGGGCCTCCTCGTAGACGTAATCCTCCTCTTCCTCACACTCGCCCTCGTCATCGCTGCGGGTGTCCTCGGCGTTTCCACCACGGAGGACCTTCATGACGACACGCAGGATCATAAAAAACCATGCAATGGTAATGACCTGCAGCACAAGGAGAGTGGAAAGGAACGACCAGCGAATAGTAGAGTTCCAGCAAACAATGCCGTCTGTCTTGTAGAAAGGCTCCAGCATCCAGCTCTTGCCCTCAGGAATGGGCAGCGGTCCGTTCAGGTTGGGATGCTGGCCTGTGTAGCAAGAGTCGGGGATTTCCTCGGGGATGTGGGTGTGGATGGACCAGCACACCATCAGGTAGAAAATGTGACGGGCGACTAGCCACGACAGAACGAAGGCGCCGAACATGAAGTCGCAGAGGGTGTTTAGCCCAACGTACTTGAGGCACTTGGCGAGCTGCGGCTGGTTAGCAGGCGGAAGATGGAAGACGGTAGATCGTAACCTACAGGGAAGAAGAGGTCAACGACATCCATAAGAACAAGGATGAGGTTTCCGACGCGCGTCTGGTGGTAGCTGTAGCAGGCGGAAATCAGGGTGCAAGTGATGATGTGGTGGGTGAACATCTGCCAGTGGTCCTTGCGACGCTCCTCAATGTTGATAACTAGAATCTGCTGCAGCCAGAAAGCCCACTGCGCCAGGATGTAGAACTTGTTGAGGCCAGAAAGCTCACGCTGGGGCCAGTTCGTCCACAGCTCCCGGAGGTTCAGCCAGTAGGGAGACGTCTTGTATATGTACTAGGCGGTCCGTCAGCGACTGTTGCGCAAACCCATCTCGACCGCCAATGCAAACTTACCACACCAAGAGGCCAGAAAACCATGTAATAAATCAAAAGCCAGGCCTGCTCACTGAACCGAGTGAGGTCCTTGCGCTTCTTGATGCCCCATCCCTTGGCCAAGGGTGCCAGCACATATTCCATGGTAGCGGCGCGGAGGCCGGTGAAGAGGATGATGCAGAAGGTGAGGAGGCAGGAGTCGCCGAGACCGGCGCCATACTGGCCAGTTTGTTGGTTGTAGTATGACAGGGTGAAGAACTTGACCGTGTGAGGCTGGGCCTTCGGGATGAAGAAATGGGCGAGGAAGAGGAGGGCCAGGAGATTGAAGGAAAGACCTGGAAGCGGGAGAGGTTAGCTCGATTGCGGGTTTGATGTACGAATGGAGAGCAACGTCTCGTTATGGTGCCCGCCGTGGACCACAAGGCAGCTTCCGTGGGTACTTGAGCGCGAACGGCGTGGGGGGGTAGTAGATAGGTAAGAAGCATAAGAGACAACGTACCGATTTGGTTCTCAACCATCCATCGGCTCAACATCTTCCAAGCGCTGTCGTCTGTCCTCCTGACTCTTCGGATGAGAACTACGTTCACATTGTTGTGGCCTTGCTGGTAAAGGGGACCGTTCATCAACTTCAGCTGCTTGGTGCTGGCGTTGCGTTGGATCTGGGGCGCGGAGGAGCTGGTGACGGGCTTCTCGAATGTTGGCGACGAGGCCTCGTTGCTGGCGGTGTCGCTCATGGTGGGTGACCGAGCTCCAATTGGAACGCGATTGAGATGCTGGGGAGAGCGGCGACTTGCGATTGAAGTCGTGGGGGAGACCACTATGTTCGGCAATGGCTAGGTCGTGGTTTGGCGTAGGGTTTCGCCGGGTGTCAGTCGTGTCTCCAGCCTTGTGTGGTGGGCGTGTCTGGCGAAGTGCGATAACAATGGACGCTCGGGATCTAGACGCGGCCGGGTGGGAGGGCGCGGAAGACGTAGACAAAAAGTCTTTGATTCCGCAAAGCGCGAGAGTTCGTCACGGGCGCTTCTGGGTTCGTGATCGAGGGGGGGGAGGGGAGGAGAAACGAACGTCCTGGGTGGTTTTAGGGAGGTTGAAGATCTGGCGGATGGATGTGGAAGGGCAACGTCGCACACAATGGACACCGAGGACGGGACCGTGGACGGCAGCGGGAGCAGGACAGGCTGGACGGCGCAGAGGTAGGGCGGTACTGCGGTACTGCGGTACACACTGGGACCCCAAGGTAAGCCAAGACCTGGTTCAGGATCTGCTATGTTGCTCCAGAAGCTGCCGGGATTGCTGGGATTAGGAGTGCAGCAGGTGTGCTCCGTGTTGCGTGGTGCGTGGTGGTGTGTGGGTGTGGGTTGCGGCGGCGCTTCTTTCTGCTCTCTTCTGTTCAGTGATGGTACACTACCTGTGCATGCTCAAGGTGGGCTGCATTTGTGGTGGGGAGGGGGACGCTGGACGCTGGACGCTGGACGGAGGTGGTACGAAGCAAGCAGAGTCAGCAAGCACAGAAGAGGAAGAGGAAGAGAGGAGCGACAGTGGCTGGGACGGACTTTGGAAGTTCTGGATACTTGTTTGGATGTGTCAGTCTCCGAACACCTAGAGGCTTTTCTCGCAAAATTCTGTGATCTAACCAGAAAGTGGCAGTGGATGGAACGCGTCAAACGGACGGCGCAAGTACAAGGTACCGAAGGGCCTCGCAACTTTTCCACTCAGAACTGAGAGAAAGTCCAGCTCGTCTCGAGAAAAAAAAAAGAAAAAAGTCTCTACTCCACTTTTCCCTCCCCTTGCCCTTGCCCACAGCCCCCGGGGAGGGGGGGCAGTTAACCGGAGCAAGGCCAAGTCGCTTTCACTCGTCCGGGGGGAAGTGAAGACAGGAGGGGCAAACTGGTCAAGACTGGATCTTCAATGGGTCACCAGGGGCGGCAGAGAACACAATGGCAGTCTCTCGCAGGCGGTCTAGCTCCCACAGATCGCCGGCCACTCCTCGAAGAGGCACGCAAAAGCTCGTCCAAAGCGGTGAAGGAGACTGCCATTTGAGATTCGGGACATGGAAGACACCAAGAAAAAAAGAAAAGGGATGCTAATACAGAATATGGAAAGGGATGTGGGAAGGCCAGGACGGAACTTGGTAAGTGAACAAGGGACTGAACCAATAGCAGCTCCAGGGTTCCCCATCCCCCTGATCAGAGGTCAGCGGTACGTACCTCGACCGCAGGCCCAAGGGGTGGGGGACCCCTTATCCCATGCGAGTCTGGCTGCAGATGGAATTGGACGGAGCTCTAAATTTGTGCAAACTAGAGACCGAAGGAACCAACAACCCATGCATCATTCGCGCAAATGTCCCACGTTCTGTCCAGGAATACCAATGGCTGAAGTCTATTTGAACGGAAAACTGGATGTAGAGGTGGCAGATGCGCCGGTGAAATGCATTCCAAGGTCGAGATGTGAGAGACTGAGTGAACGTGGAGATGGGAATGAAGATGGAGAGAGCGAGACGAGGGGGAGAGGAGACGATGAGCGGGTCTTTGCCGCCCTCAACAAGTTTCAACAGTGTCGTGCCATTGCTCCAATTGGATTGCTCTGGTTTGTTCGCTCCTGTCCTCGTCCCCGTGGCATTCGCTCCGTCGTCTTTGGGTAGATGCAGTCGTTGCCAATAGACGATTTGGCGAGTTCGCAACTGGAAGTGTTGCATGGACACGAGCAATCTTCATATCGCACCATCTTTAAAATGAAGTGATTTGCCCACCCCAGCCTCTTATCGGCCGTTTGGTATATATGGCGCCCCTGTCAATCATGTCAACTGTTTACTTCCCCCCCTTTTCGTTGCTCTTTGTTTACCGTGTCTACATACTGCTTTTCCTATTCCGATCTTTTCCCGTCCGCGCTCTGCCGCTGTCTCTCGGTGCTCTCAGATCCTTTTTTTTAACCCCTATTTCTGGTCCATCTGTGCGGCCAGTAGACATATCAACAACAACAAATGACCTCCGTCTAGCATCAACAGCGTCTCCGGCGTCCCTGACACCGCCTGGGCTCCCGAAGCCCGGGCCAGGAAATCCGACCCGCACCTGACCGGATCAGGTACCACACACCACGCCCGCCCGCCCACACCCTTTAGCCCCCCTAACACACACCCCCATGATGGCGACATGCAGCAGCCAATTGCCAGCTCTCGCACCGAGAGCGAGGCCATCGTTCAGGTGTGGCCGCTTTCTGTCAGAACACTAAATCTCAAGAGCCTGCGAATCGATGGCACCTTTGTGAGCCGCAGTCGCAGCCGCACTCCGCGCGCCTTTGGCGCACCTTGATCTCCAGTGTAGCCGTACTGGTGGGACATGATTGCTGTACGTTGAAGACTCCATCGCAATACGGTGAAGCATTCCACACCACAGACCGGAGGCACCCCACGCCACACGTATCCGTAATACGATGCATCGTAGAACAGACGAATACGGTCGGACCTCGCATTCCAGGAAACACTTGCTCTTACTTCCGTTTTCCCGTACTCATGCTTTGCCTACCAGTTGTCCCGTGCAGCAGTCTAGGAAAACAGCCCTGGATTGTTGCTACTTGTCAGCTCGACGCTCCGCGTTTCATCCCATCTACTCTCGAGTGTCGGTTCTGGTCGGGGTACCGAGGCTTACGGGGTCACCTGCCGAGACCGCCACTTGTTGCCAAAAGTCTTTGTAGCGAGGTGGTGATGTGCAGAGCTGCAGAAAAGTTGCCAACATCAGACCACGCGTTTGCCAAGCATGCGGCCACACAAGGTCGAACACCACCGGCAACGATTCAGGGAGATCAGCAAAGTACGGATACCCTGGCGCCCGTCGTTAGTGTTTGCGCTTACTGCCAAGTCCACCCAGGAACAACACATGAGGAGCTAGGAAGGTGCCGGCTTTGGTATCTAAATGAGAAATATCATGCTTTGAAGCATACGTGCGCGCTATATGCATTGTATGGTTTTTTGTGAGGTTAGGCATAAAAAAGAAAGAAGCTGGAAGATGTCGCCCGTGTGTTCTGCAATTCTCCTTTTCCGTCACATGACCCCACTGACGCCACAGCCTACCCCAGACTTTCAGCCACATAAAGCTGCAGTCAGCTAAGCAAGCAGTGACCGTTCGCAGCACCCGCCACCCCACCTGATCCCGTCCTGACGACACGACCTCCTCCGACGCTTCCTTCAACCGTCCATAGGCATCCAACATCTTCCGAAGCGTTCGCCCCAGCCCACCCAACCCTGACACACAAAAGCTCGCGCCCGACGACGAAGCATCTCGTCTACCACATCCGCCCGAACGATCGCCAACAACAAAGTAACGATGGCTTCAACCACAAAGTACGCCCCGGCGCCGACCCAGGACCCCGATGAAGCTTCGAGCTACGCGCAGGCCCCTCCCGCTTACCAGGCCGAGCCCACCGCCGCTTCCGATACGGATCGCCTCTTTGGCGGCGGCGCCCCTCGCAGCAGCGAGGACGACCTCCCGGATGATTTCAAGGTGCGTCTCTATCGTCCTGGTCTCCCTTCCAGGTCCTTGTCGCCTCGCCGCGGACCCTCGATGTCCCGCACGCCGTGTACCTGTATCGTATAGTCACAGCTTCACTAACACGACCTCCCACAGTTCGGCGGCTCAGTAGCAGAGGCCACGACCGACATTCGCAACCAGTTCATCCGCAAGGTCTATGCAATCCTCACCGTTCAGCTTCTCGTCACCGGCGCCGTCTCCGCCCTCAGCTTCTTCAGCGATGGCTACAAGACCTGGATCCAGGCCCACCCCGGATTGGTCTTCGCATCCGTATGTTCATCCAAACTCCCCTTTCCGAATCACTACCCGACTGGACTGTACACTAACCCAACCCTCGACAGCTTATCGGCGCCATGATCATGATGCTCCTCACCTTCTGGAAGCGCAAGTCCTACCCGACGAACCTCCTCTTCCTTTCGGGCTTCACCCTCATGGAGGCCTACTCCATCTCCGTCATCGTGTCCTTTTACAAGGCCAGCATCGTTCTCAATGCTGTCTTCCTCACCGCGGGCATTTTCGTCTTCCTCACAGCCTTCGCCTGCCAGACCAAGTATGACTTCACCTCTTGGATCCCCTACCTCGGCGGCGCCCTTTGGGGCCTTGTCCTGTTCGGCTTCATGTACATGTTCTTCCCCTACAGCTCCACCGGCGAGCTCGTCTATGGCGGTATTGCCGCCCTCATCTTCAGCGCCTATATTCTCGTCGACACCCAGCTTATCATGCGCCACCACCACGTCGAAGAGGAGATCGCCGCCTCCATCAGCTTGTACCTCGACATCATCAATCTGTTCTTGGCCATTCTGCGCATTCTGAACAGCCAACAGAACAACTAAGCTGCGTGTCCTTAGTAATCTTATCCTTAACGGGAACAAAACCGTACAAACTTCGCTGGCACGCAGGTTAGTTTGACATGAGATTTTCTCCAGACACCGGGCCAGGACGCTTTATAGTTGGTGTATGGATAAGATGGGGATTGGAAATGGAAATGGGCGGTTCACGGCTGTTTGTTGTTGTTCTCCCTTCGTAGCATTCGTTTATAGTAAATCCATTTAATCAGATCTTCACTTTTCATCACACATGACGGCCACGGCCAAAGAATACTCTTAGTTTGGAGAAGCGGTAAAGTAATTTGATATCTGCATTAGAAGTCCACTAATAGAAAAGGAAAATGGGGGCGTTAGTGAAAGGGCTACAAAGGCACGGCCGGAAAGATGCGGGCGGGCGGTTTGGTAGGGTTAACAGAAACAGATCGATGAGCAGTTTGCAGTCTGCGCGTCCCATGTCCCTGATATCAGCCCCTCGACCTCGCCCAGAAGCCACTCGAACCACCGCCCCGAGAACGTACACCGCCTCTTCCCACACCCTACCAAACCGATAGCCTCTCCCAGTCGTCGCATTCGTAGTAGACCTTTTTGGGGTTTTATCTTCGTGTCAAGAGAAACGAACTCGCATAGGGGAATAATGTTCTTTCTCTTTCAACACAGCACGGAAACCAACGCCAGTATAGAAAAAGACCAACGTCGCAGTTTCGGGGGTAACAATAAGCAGGGCCGGAATTGTTGCATTAGTTGGCTTCATGGTCGCCGTTGGCCTCGGCGGGGCCGCCAGCTGCTGCAGACTGTTCCCTCTGCATACGGGCCTCGATCTCGCGAAGTTGAGACTCGCGGGCCAAGAGTTCCTGGCGCTTCTCGTTGATCTCGCGCTGGACCTTGATCTCGATCTCGCGAAGCTTCTCCTCCTCTCGCCGCAGCTGTTCCTCCTTGAGGCGCACAGATTGCGAGGCGAGGTCCTCGGGGTTCATGGACGAGTCGCTATGACGTTGTCAGTATGCTGTACGAATGGGAACTAGGGGCATGCAAAACGTACACTCCGGCACCACCCTCAACGGACTTGCTGAGCTTCTCGGTACGGTAATTCTCGTAGAGGAAGTCGTGGGTAATCTCCTTCAGGTCGGCCAAGTGGCTGTGGAGGAGGGCGGAGCGGATGGCGAGGAAGTCAGAGTGGCGCGGGTTGTCAACTTCGACAACACCCCAGGGGTATTGGCGGGCGCGGACGGTGCGGCCACCAATCTCGACGATCTCCTCGGAACCGACAATGGCGAACGGCATCAAGCCTCTCAGCTCGGCGTTCTCCTCGACGGTATCCTCGTCGTCCTCCTCAATGTCGTAGGGGAAGTTGTACACGGGGATGCGGTAGTGCTCGATATCCTCCATCACAAGCTTCTTGGACTCAGCGAGCTCAGCAGGAGTCAAGGAGTCGGCGCGGCCAATAACAGGGATGACGTTGACACGAGGAGCAAGACGCTTCATGAGCTCAATGTCCAACTCGCGGAGACTAGAAGTGTGTTAGAGGCGGTCAATGATAGCTACGAATAGAGAGGGTGCTGACCCGTGACCAGTGGGCGTGATGAAGTAGAGCATGGCGTGCACACGGTTGTCTCTGAAACGGGGGTTACGCTTGATGCGAGACTCCTCGGCGAGAATGTCGTCGTATTGTCTCTCGAGGTAACCGACAATCTCGGAGAAGCTGTACACACGCAGGCGTCAGTATCGGTGAGGGTGTCGGAGTGTTCTCAGGGCGTCATACCTGGCCTCATTATCAATCTGATCACCGAAGCCGGGAGTGTCGACAATGGTCAGGGAGATACGAGTACCCTCCTCGTCTAACTCTAACTCTGCAGGGTGGTCAACATGTTGCTTCCGTATCGAACGTTCTGAAGCGGTGGTCACGCACCAACAGTGATGGGCTTGATCTTGACACCGTCCTCGACAGAGGCGGCATTGGGGTCGTCCGCCTCCTTGTGGCCAAGTACACTCTTTCCGCAAAGGGTGTTGACGAAGGTGGTTCTTCCTGTAGAGTCGATTGTCAGTCGACGGGACTCGGAGTTCGAGTGGACACGAGATTGTCCAGGCAGGGGGAAGCCGTACCAGTGCCTGATGCTCCGCAGACCATCAAACAGAACTGGATTCCCTTCTTCACGTTCTTCTTTCTGCGCATCATCTTCTGTAAGGTTGAAAGCGGTCAGCGTTTGGATATGTCAGGGGATCTAGATGCATTGGAGCCATGGTGTCTTCGTGGAGTCGGGGAGGAATCATTGATGGGGGCCGGAATGGTTTGGTAGGATAGGGAGACGGTGGGCAGACATACGGCGGTTGCTGAAGGTAACTCTTAGTCTAGAATAGGGTCGGTGAAGGAGTCGTCGAACAATTCAACGACTGACGAGAAAAAGAACGGCGATGGTATCGTGTCAAGGGACAGCGAGCGTCGTGTTCGTGTCGTGGTTGAACGGAGCAAAAGGACTGCTGGATCCCAAATGTCGTTGTTCTGGAATGGGACCTGGGGGGTCGGGCGGGAGGTGCAGGTGCTAAAGGGGACGGGAGGGTCTTGACCGACGGGTGTTGGAAAATGCAATTTCACACAAAATGTTGCGGCAGGACGTCCCCAAGCAGTCCCCAGCCAATTGGTTGCTTGCTCCTGCGCGCCCAATTCAGGGGCCAGCAACTCCCCGGCCCACGCTCCTTTCCCCCAAAATTACCACTAGACCCATCTGGGAAAGGTCCAAGCAGCGGGGTATCCTCGGGCAATTTTGGGAGACAGAGGATGACAGGTCACGAGACTGGTACTTGGTCAGTGCTGAAGCTTCCCGCCGCCTCTCTACCGGCACTGGTGGCCTGCTGTAGCATGCTGGCGTGTTACACCGTGTGTAAAGGGACCAAACATGCATGCTTCGCGTTCCCTTGAGGCGGCAATGACGGACAGGTGGCTGACAGCTGGCCATTCCTGACGTGGCGGCTACTCTGAACACGCCCGGCCTCAGTGCGCCTTCGTCTCAACCCACGGCAATGCCTGTGCCTCTACCACGGTCGCTGAGAGGACGGAACGGACGATACGTACCTCATTTCAATAACGTCCCAGGCTGACTGACTTCTGCTTAGACACTGTCCACGAGGTCTTGTTTGCGAACACCCGCCTTGTTGCCCTTTTTTCCTGCAAACCGTTGCCTATTTGAGGCTCTTTGTACTGGCGCTCTGGCCGTTTGTTTACCGCACACATCTGCCAATCTCCCCTACTACTTGGTTCCGGCAGCTTCCTGACTCGGCCGTCCAGCTGACTCCGGCCCGCCCCAAGCCACTGCCATCGTTTAAGAGAGCATCTCAACTCATCATCGTCGACCACCGCCAGCTGCACGCCTCTCTCCCCGAGAGATGCACTGGTCAAGGATGATATCATAACCAATAACGTCTCATAAACAACAGAATATCGGCTTGGCCCGCCGGCCTTGCATCCCCGCAGCGCTCATCCCTTATTGCCGCGCCCCTCACCGTTAGGCAGGCCACAGCGTCACCGACCCGGCACGGCGACTTACAGACACAGTGCCATCTCCATCACAATGAATACCCGCCCGCCCATAGAGACGGCTCCCTCGACTGTGGTGCTATCCGTGTCATTCAACAGCGATGCTAGCTGCTTCTCCGTTGGTCTCAATTCGGGAATATGCAGTAAGTCGTGGTTGGCTGCTCGAGACAGGGACGTATCCCTAACAGCATGCAGTCTTCCATACGAAGTCATGCCTTCTTAAGGCGTCCAGAGGTTTGCACACACTATTCTCATATCCAATACGACGACGAAGCTAAAATCCAAGCCAGACTTCAATGCCGGCATCGGTCTTGTCGAGATGATGGGCACGACGAACTACCTCGCTCTCGTCGGTGGTGGCAGACAACCCAAGTTCAGCACCAGCAAAGTACGTATCATATAGTTCAACCCGTTAGACTCAAACTTACCCCATCTACACAGACCATCATATGGGACGACATGAAAGGCAGAGTCGCAATAGAAATCGCCTCTCTAACCCCGGTGCGCGGCGTCCGCATCGGCCGCAACCGAATCGTCGTTGCGCTTCAGAACAGCGTTCGTGTCTACTCGTTTGCAAAGCCGCCCGACCTCCAGTCAGTGTACGAGACCACTGACAATCCTCTCGGTCTTGTCGCCATGTCGGACAAGACGATTGCTTTCCCGGGCAGAACAGTAGGCCAGATCCAACTTGTCGACATTGGCACTGGTAACGTCAGCATTATCCCAGCTCACTCATCTGCTCTCCGAGCCATCCAACTAAGCCCAGATGGCGAGCTTTTGGCCACAGCAAGTGAAATGGGCACTTTGATCAGGGTGTTCGCAACCAGCAACTGTGCTCGCTTGGCCGAGCTAAGACGGGGCGTCGATCCCGCAACCATCTTCTCTCTTGGCTTCAGTCCCGAAGGCACGAAGCTGGCTTGCACATCAGACAAGTCAACTCTGCACGTGTTCGATGTTCCACATCCCAAGAAGCCCATGACTGTGCCGCCGAGCCCAACGGCATCACAGATGGCGGGATCAGGCATCCTCGCGGGCCGACCAGCTGATGACGGCAAGGGGCGATGGGGTTTCTTGGGGAAGATTCCCCTGATGCCGCGAATGTTTTCAGACGTATACTCCTTCGCCTCCGCGCCATTCGAGGCCGGCGATGACCCCTTGGTTGGCGGACTACCTCTATCAGACCAGACGACGCTCGGAACGACAAGGCCCCAGAAGGGCGTTATAGGGTGGATCACTGAAGATAGTCTAGTAGTTATTGGTGCCGGACAGGACGCCAGATGGGAGAAGTTTGTGATATCCAAGGGGGAAGACGGACGCCGATACGTTGTGCGAGAAGGTTGGAAGAGATATTTGGGTAGCGCATCATGAGTATCAACAGCTACTAACAACCAGACTCCCGGAAGTCATGCGGATACTAGGTTCACGGTATGGCGTTATATTTGGAGTTGTCGTAGGATCAGGCATTTGGGGGTATCAGCGATAGCATCGCTCTTCTTATTAGGTATTCATGTCATCTTTGAGATTACGGCGACTTACTCCGACTTCGCCTCCTGTGCCGCCGCTCAAGATCGCGATCTCTGTGTCGTCTATGGTGGCGCTCCTCCGACCAATCGCGTTCACTAAGCCGGCGCTCCCTCCGCTTGTCATCCTTCTCGCTCGGATCTCTATCCCGCCTTTCCCTTGAGCGCTCTTTATCCCTCCGACTCCTTTCATCCCGTTTCGGATCTCTTTCCCGAGACTCGTCCCGATGTCTATGGCGTCGAGAGCTTCTGCCATCGTCTCTCCGGTCCTTGCCATCTGGTGTGTCGTCGCGAAGTGACCTCCTGCTTCGATGCTTGTCCTCGTCGCGATCTGCGTCCCTCATTTCCTCGTCACTATCGTGTCTTCGTGACCTATGCGAACGGTGTCGATGCTTGTGCCTCTTCCTCCTGTCCGACTTGTCGTCCCGCCGCCGCAGCGCCTCCTCAATCTCCTTCTTCTTCTCCTCGATCAAGAAGCCCTTCATAGGGTCATCCTCGTCATGGTCCCGTATCAGGAGCGCAAGCTCCCTCTCCTCAGGAAGCATCGGCCGCGCCACCTCCTCCTCTTCAGACTCCTCCTCGTCTGTCTTGTCCCCGCCTTCCTGCTTAGCAACCGTCGCCCAGTCCACCTTGCCTTCGTCCGGGTCCTCGTCGTCGCGGAATTTATAGCGTGCGTGATCCACGCTAATGAGCCTGTCCTTGATGGTCGCGCCGCCGAGGTTGTCGACCGCCAGGTCGGTGCTGCGCTGGTCCTCGTATTTGAGCCATCCAAAGCCTTTTGATTTGCCCGTCTCCTTGTCACGCGCCAGCTTGAGCCAGACGGGCTCGCCGAACTGGGAAAAGACGGTGATCACGTCGCCCTCGGACATCTCGTAGGGGAGGCCGCCGAAGTATATGTAGGCCGTGTCGCGGTAGTCGACATGCCAAGAGCCCTCGGGGAGCTGTCTGGTTGTCAGCGTAAGGTTCAAGGTGAAAGAGAAGGACGCACCCGAGACTTACATTCCATTTTCGATTTCTTTCTTGTTGAGCGCCTGAATGGCGCGGATCTTGTTCATTTCGACGGCCTGTATTCGAACTCCCCGCGTCCTTTGCGGATGAGTGTTGCCGAACTTTGGGAAAGAAGGCTGGGGTAGAAAGCTGCAAATCTGCAAGGCTGAAAGAAGGCGCGTCGAGCTTGTCAGAGCTCCACGAAAAAAGGTCGATAATGTGTTCGCGTAGCACGGTTAGTGCGTCATCTCCCCCCAATGCGCCCCAAAAACGACCCCTAAATTGGCACTTCGTTAGCATACTGTGCCGCAATGTCACTGCACCACAAGCCTACGGCCGGGAAAACAGCCGGTCCGGAGCTCAAATTCCCCGACAGTTCGACGAAGGGACCCGAGGGAAGCATTGCGAATGCTGGCTCCAGGACGATACTGCCACTCGTTCAAATCAGAACTTCGGCTTCTAGAGATATTGTCGTCACCTGCTTTGCCCCGTATTTCTCGCTGCATTTTCTAAAAAATCCGCCCCCGAAAACATCGTGATCCATCCCACCTCTTGCCTACACCGCGACTCGACGCGTCTGTTTTGTCTTCGCCTAAAGCTGTTCACTGTCAACCCACCGGCCACCCCCGACCAAGACACCACACCTCGGCACCCACGATCCGCCAATCCCCTATGCGTTCTCACCAACAAGTCCAAACATGACGGCAAGCGCGAATCGGGTGTCCACGTACACCTCCGCTTCCGCAGGGTCGGACGGTCGCAATGGAGAGAAGAAGGACCTCTGGAGCTCCATGCTGGACAACGTCGCCAGCGGCAAACGGTTGCCTGAGAAGAACATGATCGTGCTGGGAGGGTCGCCAGGTTCGCAGAGGGAGTTTGTAGAGTCACTGTCGCACAGCAGCGAGAAGCGAAGTCTGGACCGCCAGAGCTCCAAGACACCTCCCATCGCAAACAGCTTCGCTCTGGGTTACACCTACTACGACGTCCTGGACGCCGACCAAGAAGGTCCGTAGGAAAAGGTGGTCCACTCGGTGCTTGATGCTGACTTGACCAGACATACTGGCGCGAATCTCTCTTTACATGCTGTCGACACCAGCAGAGGCGTTTCCCAAACTTATCCAACCCCTAATCACCCCCGAGTCGATACCGAACACCTTAATGGTCATACTCCTTGATTGGTCCACACCGCATTTGTGGATGCGCCAGCTGAGAGAATGGATTCTGTTTATGCGCAGCATCCTCGAGAACTCAAGCCACGAGTGCCAAGCGACAATGGAAGAGGTGATGGTCAGTTGGCGGGACAGGGGCAGAGGCGGCGGCTCGACGAATCTGGATGGCACAGGAGCAACTACAAGCGAAGGCGACGTCACTCTTCCCCTCGGACCCGGTGAATGGGAAGAAGGCATTGGTCTGCCACTTTGCGTTGTCTGCCAGAATGTAAGAGAAGTTGCTGTCACTGTCAGGGGTGGATATGCGAATGCTAATCGTCTTGCAGGCGGAGAAAATGGAGGCCCTCGAAAAGACACAAAGTTGGAAAGAGGGCGACTTTGACCAGGTGCTGCAGTATCTTCGGACAGCGCTTCTAAGACGTATGTTTATTCTGTGCTGAGATTGAGAAGTCAAAGCTAACATTGCTTCTTCAGATGGCGCATCCCTGATCTATACCACCCCGAATGTTCCTTCATCCATACCCAGTTTGGTGCACTCGAGCCTGGGTATCACATCTCTGCTGAAACGGCAACCCTTGAAACACAACGTGATTGACAGGGACAAGATTCTCGTTCCGCCAAACTGGGACTCCTGGGGCAAGATTCGCGTGTTAAGAGACGGCTTCGACGTCGAGACAACTAGCCAGGGCTGGTCGCATGATTTACAATCCACTTTCCCTTCACCCGCGATGACTACCGAGGGCCTCAACATTCTAGCAAAGGCTAAGGCGGACGGCGACTATAACGGCGAAGTGTGGTCCTCCGCGGTGGCGCCGTACGAGGACTGGATCCGGGAGCTCAGCAATGCAGGGAGCGCAATTTCCTTTGCTGGCCGCGATGGAGACCCTTCGCAGCTGGAAATGTCGTCAACAGACACGCAAGAGTTCTTAGGTTCCAGCCTTCAAACTCTGGAATCGCACCGCAGCCGGAGCAACGACGACAAGAAGGCCGACGCCTCGAAGTCGAAAGCAGGTCAACGGACCGACGAGTCGGATTCCAGTGCTTTGCGGCAAGGAACCGACGGCAAGGTCAGCCAGCATATTGGACCTGTGCAATTCAACATGGGAGGCATCCAGGTGGATGCCGACGACATGGTGCAGCGGCTTAAGGTGAATTTCTGCCCTTGCCTCGAACAATCCGATTGTTATGCTAACACAAGAAAAAAGGACCGACAGGCATACAGTGCTGCACAGGATCCCACCACGCCACCGGCTGACACCGCCGAAGAGAACCCTGATGAGATGGACAACGACAAGCTCCAGGCCTTCTTCAGCGGCTTAATGAACCGCAAACAGCCCGCAAATGGTAGCCCTCGCGGCGGTTCTTGAGGGCACTGGCCATTTGTGGAGGAGAGACGGACACCTCGGCACTTGATGGACCGATTCCTTTGTTAAATCAGACCAAGCCGGAGGCGTAGCCGATCTTCAAGGGATCCCCGCCCATTTTTGAAAGGAGAGGGTGTACCTTATCTGGGAAAGATTGGGCTGCGAAAGTTAAAGCGACGAGGATCTTGCCGGGGTGCTGGACGTGGAGGAAGAAGGCAAGTTACAAAGACGAGACGTGCGGCGGTTGGGCGGGTTTAGTCATGTCAAGCAGTCAGTCAGTCGCTGTAGAATAGATACCCCGATTATGGCAATGGTATGCGTTTGGTGTTGTTGACATCCCGAGGAGCGCGTCCGCCTTGTCCACGATGGCGACATTGTGACAGATGGTCGAGGTCCGTAGTGTCTGTTGCCGTCCGGGGATACCGTTGTAGCACGGGATGTATATGCCAGGAAGAGGGAAGGAGGACGGGGGACCGCTGACGCCCCGTCCACGTGATGTTGAATGTGACGAAGGCCGTCTCCCCGAACCTGATGTCCTTATCACCCTAACTCCTACGCCAAACAGCAACCGACCGTCCTCCGGATGACTCGTTGGGAATTTCTTCTCTCACCATCATTGCCCTCTATTGCTAACCGGTTATGCCCCCGCATGCTATCCACATCCGCGACGGAGATAGTGTACGAACAAAGCTGGGCGGATGGGTTCGGTTGTACGTTCAAGTCAGCATGCACCAAGATGCCGGAACAGCAGACTGCCACATCCTGAAGCCGATGAATAGTAGAACATTGAGCTACGGGTCTCACTGTACAACAGAACGTGTCTAAAGATTGGGTACTTGCGCCACCAAAACTCCTTCCACCCACCGTCCGCCTTGCAAGTCGTCGAAAACATATCAGATATACACCTTCTTTTCATTCATCAACATACCGTCCCGTTCACGCCGCATCCGCAGCCGTGATTGGGCGGTACACGCCGTTCTCAAGGTGATATGTGCCGGGCTTCTGCGCCAGGTCCTTCAACACAGGGCTGCGCTTCGCCAACACGTCGTCCTCGCTCTTGAGCAAAACAATGTTTCTCAATCCGCCAATCGCCTCAAGGCTCAGCTTCCGCAACAGGCTCTGGGTCAACTCGTCCTCATCACCGCCAGGACCGCGCACGACAACCCACGTCACGCCACCGAGACGGGCCGTGACCACGCCTGACAGCAGGCCCGGGAAGAGCCACGGGTACTGCAGGATCTCGGCCTCAAAGGCGTTGATGGACTCGCGCGCGATGGCCGTGTAGGCCTCGTCGCTGAGCATGATGCCGAGGCGGAAGAGGTTGGAGACAGAAACGGCGTTGGTCGAGGGAAGCGCCGTGTCCATGCCGTCCTTGAGGCGGAGGATGGTATGCGGCGCGTTCTCGGCCGTGGTGTAGAATGCGCCGCAGTTTGAGCGGGACGCGGGTGGTTCGGGGGCAGAAGTGCCGGTTGAGGGGCTGTCGTAGAAGATGTCGATTTGGACCTCTGTGGCAATGTTAGTTGATTCGGGAGTAACGACGAATAGGACTTACTCTGAAGTTCATCAGCGAACTCTATCCACTTCTCATCTGCGGTCGCCTCGTACAGACCAAGGAGGCCCTCGATAAGATAGGCATAGTCTTCCGCTAGGCCCTTGGTGTCGCCGCGGCCTTCGTTCCATATCCTGTAAAGAATCCTGTCCTTCTCGTCCCAGAGGTTGACCCTGATGAACTCGGCAGCCTTGGCTGCAGATGCAATGGCCGCCTGGCTCTTCGCCGCATCGACGGTTACCAAAGCCAACCCCGCCCTCGTCAGAGCAGAAATCACCAGACCGTTGCGTCCCACCACAACCTTGTTGTCAACCTCAGGTCTCACGCGCTCCTTCTCTCTGTGTGCCTTGAGCTTTTGCTTTGCTGAAGAGATCACTCGCTTGACTTCTTCGATGGTGATGCCGGCCTGCCGTCCAATCTCGGACATGTCCTTCACGACGCGCAAGATGTTTTCGTTCATAAACTCGTCGTTGGGGTCCTGGTCAGGCTCGACATTACCGTGCTCGAGGACATTCCAGTACGACGCAGCCAGTGCGGCCTCGTGGTCATCTCCGATTACGGTATCAAATTCCCGACGTGTCCACAGGTTGTATGCTCCCTCTCGCATGTGCCTGTCCCCGCGTCGGTAGTACGAGTCTGCGGCTTCGCTCGAGACGAAACCGCCCTTGGGCAAACTGATCGGAGAACTCGTAAGGTAATCGACCAATTCCACCACGACGTCGTAGAACTCTGCGTCCTTCTCTCCACTGGTTGCAATCAGCCATGCGTCCAAGTAAAGCCCCAAAAGGAGCGCGTTGTGCGCAACAAGCTTCTCGAAGCGCGGAACGCTCCAGTCTGCCGTGACAGAGTATCGCGCAAACCCACAGCCCCCTACGTGGTCGCGCAGACTGCTGTCCCGGATCTTGCGCAACGTGAAGAGAGCCATTTCAGTGGCGTGCGCGCACTCGGTCTCGCCCACCACGTCTTGCACAGGCGCGAGATACCGAGGCAGCCGCAAGAGAAAGGATAACTTTGGCGGGGTTGGGAACTTGGGGGCCAGACCGAATCCACCGTAGACAGGGTCGAACGTCCCGGCGATGTGCGTGTAGGCCTCCTCCAGCTGGTCCAAGTCTAGTTCACTCGACACCGCAGCGGCCGTCCTGCCGGCCCCGGGATGTTCCAACCCCGTCTCCGATCTACCAATCGCGGTGATCTGGGAGCCAGCAACACCGGGCTGGACCGTAGCCGTTCCCAGCGTTCCCTCGGCAGCGAAGTCGTGGAGCTTAACCACAACCTCTTTGGCCTCCTGCCTGCATCGTGACTCCTGCTCCCTCCAGACCTTCTGCAGCTTACGCAAGATGGCCAAAAAGTCGAGGCGCTCCTCGTCGTCGGAGCCACCGTTGTTCGGACCAGGGGCCGGATAGTAGGTGCCACCGAATACGGGTTCGAGCTCGGGGGTCAGGAAAAGATTCAACGGCCAGCCGCCCGATCCACTCACGGCCTGCACGTAGTTCATGTATATCGTGTCAAGCTCCGGGCGCTCTTCGCGGTCGATGATGACGGGGATGAACGACTCGTTCAGGATCGCGGCGCATTCTCGGTGGGTGAAGCACTCGGTGGATGTAAGTCGCGAATCTACGGAGATGTCAGCGCACTTGTCGGACGAACGTGGTTCTGTCACTCGATCGCTTACAGTGGCAGGCTTTGAAACCGATATGCAGAAAGATCAGCTTGTTCTCTTTCCTGGCTCTCTCGATGGCCTCCTCGTCGAGCAGCTGCCAGGCCACGCGGCCTTCGGCATGGCTCCGCACGTACGGGCTCTTGCTCTGGCCAACACGGTTCACCAATGGCGGTGCCGGCTCTTGTTCCTTTTGCTGGGCTGCCAGCTGCGACGGCTGAGGGTCAGCCCGCGCCGCTTGCGACAGCTCAGAAGCAACCATGGTAGGAATGTTACTCCAAAGACCGCCGAAGCCGTGTGATACTCGAAGCTAATGGTGGTACGCTCGTGACGGTGGTGTTGCCCAGCGCAGCTAGCGAAAGTCAAGACGTTGCTCGGCTCTGGATGGAGATCACGAGATTAGTCCGCAGGTGTAAGCGGCGGGGAGGTTGAGGATGCTACTCGTCAGTCGGGCCGAGCGAGAGGAATATGGCAACAGAGTGCGTCTGTGTGTATGTATATGTGTCGTACAGATCGGGAGACGCAGCCGAGTCAAGTCATGCAGCGTGATGTGCGAGGTTTTCCAAGGGGGAAAAAACGCTTTCCCACGTTTTTGATCCTGCGGTGTGGCAGGCAAAGCGCAGGTGGAAACAAGCGACCCGTTAATTGTCTTGCAGCGGTAAAGTCGAAAATGCTCGAAGGTCAGTTGGGTTCTTTGTCGAGGGGCGAGACGTCACTGCTGCACAGCGGCCGAGCGGCCATTCGGTACCTGAGAAGTGCCTGCCCCACCACCGAATGAGGGGTATTTCTATTACATAAGCAGCGTTCAAGCCAGGTACCGCGATTCACCACAGGACGGTGGCCATCCACATCTCGCACCTTGTTTTCCAAATGCCATCTCTCACTGAAGTGCAGTGTGCATTTTGCGTTGAAGAATCTCCCCCCGCTATAATCGTGTCTATGTAAGGGGAGCAGTTTCTCCGCCCATCTTGATGCCCGATGTCGCATTCAATCATCAAGCTTTGAGTTTGAACTCTCTTCCGATTCATGCGCTGACTGGCTCAGCGTTCCGTTGGAGCAATCCGATCTACTGTGCATCAACGTCAATCTTGACCGTGACTCGCGGAGTTGTCGGGTTGACTCCCGGTCCATTTTTGTGTAACATACCTCGTCCGAAGTTGTGACAAGACAAAATAAAACCAGCCAATGTGGCTGAAGATCCCGTTGGGTAATACGAACCAGAGTCTCGGCTTCTGAAGACAACTGATAAGATTGGGTCTATGCTCGGACCAGGTCAAGAGACAACGGACTTGGATGATGATCCTCCAGTCATGTCAGCATACAAATCATCTGCCTTGGGATTGATCCAACACTGTAGTAGATCGACATGACTAGCCATGCATACACGGCGATCACATTCAGTTACCAAAATACTTCAAACGCACGCAGAGCAAGTAAGCTCAAATATTCGGTTTTTTTTCCTTTTCTTCTCCGGCTACAAAAGTACCAGTCTACCCAATACGTCACAAATTTCCAGAGCAATAAAACAATCCCAAACATAAACAACCTTCCGAGCTGTATGTCGTTGTTGAACTCCCGCCGGTTGACCCAGTTCTCCGGCCCCCAAACCCAGCCCCATGCATACGTATAATGCGTTTAGTAATTCCCTGTTGAAATCGTAGGAACTCATATCCCCTTCGCTTGCTGTAAGAGATGATGGAAAAATGTTGAAAAGGTCGAACATTAAACAACGGTTGTCCGGATGAAGTGACAACCGTCTGATGTTGAATTACGTCGACCCAAGGTTTGCAGACATGTTGCTTGCTTCTTTTCGTGCAGTCATGATTCTAGGTCGTCTGCTGGTATCACGGTCTATCAGATGCAGAATCATCATTTCACTCTTGCGTGGTGTCCTCGACCGGGGGACATGTGCAGAAGAGGTTCAGGTCACCGTATGCTGTTCTCTGTTAGTTTCCTGTGATGCCAGTACGTGCTGCGAGGGGGGGAGAGGGGGGCTCACTGTCGTCAACGCGAGCCACGCTGGGCCAGAACTTCTTCTCCTTCAGGTGCGGCAGGGGGTACGCCGCCTTCTCGCGGGTGTAAGGGCGGTCCCACTTGCCCTCGCCATCGCCCAAGATGACATCCATCTGCGGATGGGGCGCCATCTTGAGGACGTTACCCTCGCGGGGCTGCTTGCCCTCCTCAACCTCGCGGATCTCCTCGCGGATGCTGATGAGCGTGTCGACGAAGCGGTCAAGCTCCTCCTTGCTCTCGCTCTCGGTGGGCTCGATCATGAGTGTGTTGGCGACGGGCCAGCTCATGGTCGGCGCGTGGAAGCCGTAGTCCTGAAGGCGCTTGGCGATGTCGATAGCCTCGACGCCCGCGGTTGCGCTGAAGGGCCGCGCGTCGAGGATGAACTCGTGCGCGCAACGGCCGTTCTCGTTGGTGTAGAGGATCTTGTAGTGCGGCTTAAGGCGGGCGAGGATGTAGTTCGCGTTGAGGATGGCGGTCTTGGTGGCGAGGCGCAGACCGTCGTTGCCCATCAAGGCGTTGTACGCCCAGCTGATGGGCAGGATACCGGCGCTGCCGTAGGGGGCGCTGGCAACCATGGCCTCCTCAGCCTCGGGGGTGCGGCCAGGGAGGTAGGGGCCGAGGTGCTCCTTGACGCAGATGGGCCCGACACCGGGACCACCGCCACCATGGGGAATGCAGAAAGTCTTGTGGAGGTTAAGATGGCAGACGTCGGCGCCGATCTCGCCGGGCGAGCAGATACCAATCTGGGCGTTCATGTTGGCGCCGTCCATGTAGACCTGGCCGCCGTACTGGTGAACAAGGTCGCAGGCCTTCTTGACGCTAGGCTCAAAGACTCCGTAAGTGCTAGGATAGGTGACCATAAAGGCGCCAAGCTCGTCGGCGTGCTTCTTGCATTTGGCCTCCAAGTCCTCAATGTCCAGGTTACCGGTCTTCTGGTCGCATTTGATGGGGACAACGCGCATGCCGGCCATGGCGGCAGAAGCAGGGTTGGTACCGTGGGCCGAGACCGGGATCAAGCAGATGTCGCGCTTCTTGCCTGGCTGCTGTTCGAGGTACTTGCGGATGACACGCAGACCGGCGAACTCACCCTGAGCGCCGGAATTGGGCTGCAAGGAGACGGCGTCCATGGCGGTAATGCCCTTGAGCTGCTCCGACAGACTCTCAATCAGAGCGGTGTAGCCCTTGAGCTCACTCGGGGAGTGTGGGGATGGATCGTGGAGAAGCCAGGGAGAGAGATCAAAGCCATCTCGGTCGCGCTGTTCAGCTTCATCGTGCAGGATCCGAGGGGAATCATGGAGTGAACGAGGGACAGATCCTTGGACTGAAGGTGGTGGATGTAGCGAAGGATCTCCGTCTCGCTGCGGTGGGTGTTGAAGACGGGGTGAGTAAGGTAGGCAGACTGGCGGCGCAGAGACTCGGGCAACAGCTCCGTGATGTCCTGGGTAAGAGCGCCGTAGGCCTTGCTCGCGATCTCCGCGGTCTGGGTACCCGTGGCGCTGCCGAGAACAGCGGCGATGGTGTTAAACACCTCTTCGTTGACGTTCTCGTTGACACTAATGCCAATATCACCGTTTCCATAGTCACGGAAGCCCAGACCAGCCTTCTTGGCCTCGGCCAAGATGTTCTGAGAGCGGTCGCTGGCCTTGATGACGACGGTGTCGAACAAGACCTTGCCATCTGGGCTAGCACCGCTCTGCTCGGTTTTCAAGCCAGCGGCCTCGGCAACGGCCTGAACGCCACGAGCAAGGCGGACCAACCTCGAAGCAATCTCCTTCAGACCCTCGGGGCCATGGTAGACGGCGAACAATGCAGCCATGTTGGCCAAGAGAGCCTGCGCAGTGCAAACGTTGCTGGTGGCCTTCTCGCGGCGGATGTGCTGCTCGCGAGTCTGCAGAGCCAATCTCAGGGCTCGACGACCGGTGCGGTCCTTGGAGACACCGACCAAGCGGCCCGGCATGCGGCGCTTGTGGGCCTCCTTGACAGCGAAGAAGGCCGCGTGGGGTCCACCGAAGCCAAGGGGCACACCGAAGCGCTGGGCACTTCCGAAAGCAATGTCGGCACCCCACTCGCCGGGCGGCGTGAGGACCGTCAAGGCCAGGAGGTCGGTCGCAGCACTGAGCAGGGCACCCTGCGAGTGAACAAGCTCGGAAAGGCCCTTGAAGTCCTCGACCTTGCCCCTGGTGTCGGGGTACTGAACCATCACACCAACCAAGTCCTGTCCCAGGGTCTTGATCTTCTCCTGAGTCTCGGCGGTGCTGACGTCGAGGACCTCAACCTTGATGCCGAATCCCTGAGCTCTGCTTCTCAGAACGGAAATAGACTGGGGGTGAACCAGATGAGAGACAACGAAAGTCTTGCCAGGTCTCTTGGCGCGAGAGGCAGAAAGAGCGTTCATTGACAGAGTCATGGCCTCCGCAGCCGCGGTTCCCTCGTCCAAAAGACTGGCGTTGGAGATTGGGAGACCGGTCAGGTCGGAGACCATGGTCTGGTAGTTGAGGAGCGACTCGAGACGTCCCTGGCTGATTTCCGGCTGGTAAGGGGTGTAACTCGTGTACCAAGCAGGGCTCTCGAGGACGTTGGTCTGAATAACACGGGGCGTGACACTGGGGCTGTATCCAGCGCCGATCAAAGGCTTGGGAGCGGCCTCGTTGGCCTTGGCCCAGGCCGTGGCTCTCGCCAGGATTTTGCTCTCATCCGTGGGGCCTTCAGTGTCCCAGGCAAAGCTCTTCCTCTCAGAGATAACATCCGCAGGGAGAACCTGGGCAATAAACTCATCAATTGACTTCGCCGGAGGGTCGAGTGCCTTGAGCATGGCTTCGACATCGTGAACGTCAGGGCCGATGTGGCGGGGAATGAACGACTCAGGCCTCTGGAGCGGTTCAAGGGAGGCATCCACCGAGGCGATCCTCGCACTCGTGGCGTTCTGAAGAGATGTAATGGCGCTGAAGGTCCTCACACGGGGGACCCGCGAAATCACCGTTGAGTTTGAGGCGCATGAGTTGCAAACCCACGAGGAAGCTGGCGTCTGGCGGGCGAGGACCCTTGACCTCGGCGCAGCCAGCCGAAGCTGGCGGGGGAGGGGCAATCTCAATGATGCCATGATGGAAGGGGAGGCGATTGTGAGTGGCAATTCAAGGAGGGACTGAAAACGCCGTGAGACTCGCCGAGGACCAAGTGTGTGACTTGAGGGAAGATGGAGAGTGAAGAAAAGGAAGGGAGAAGAAAAGAAGAAGCGGCGTGGTTGTGAGTGTCGTGCGCGTGTATAGAAATGTTGGCTCGGATAATGGCCCGATATCGTTGTAGGTCGAGAAGCGACACCCTTGTCGCCACTTGTAGATCCGAGATGCGACTCGGGATAAAAGCGAACAGACTCGCACGCAACCCTTGTTTGTTCGATTCAAAACACTTGGTGCAAGTGCCTTCGCAACGGACTACTTGGAAGAGACCAGACGTTTTTGCGAGAGAGAGAGAGAAAGAGAAAGAAGTAGAGCCGCTGGACGGTTCAAATACAAGGAGTCGGTGAGGAACCGGCGCCGGCAACCATTCGCCCTTCTTTCATTTTCCTCACACTGATATGTACGGCCACTTATCGAGTCAAGGTACGTACAACTTCCCCAGGGATACAATTCCCGAGTAGAAAAGCTCTCGACGCGCGCTGGACCACCGCCAAAAGCACTCATACACAGTCCAAGGACCCTTCCGGTTGGGTTCAGGATCCCTGGCACGCCTGGGAAACCGCCCGAGCAGAGGTGAGACCGGCCTTATCAGGCGGTCCGCTGATAAGCGCGCACCGACGACGGCGATAAGAGCTGCTGTGCTCCATCTTCCCCAGCCATTCCCTGGCTTTGGGGTCCCCGGTGCCACGGTGCATTCAAACAACGCCGGAATTGGCACCGCGGGCTATCCACGGCCCGTGATTACGTCCAGAATCAGACCTCTTGGCCAATGAGATGGTGACAGAGTGGCATGGGGCCTGGGTTCTGGGCTCCAGTGTATTCCATGGTCAGGTCTTCTGGAGGTGCGGATGTGAAACCGAGCACTCGGCGGAAGAGCCGAGTCGCAAAAGTGCATAAGCGTGCACAGCACCAAATTCACGGCCCCCCTCGCTGTACATAGTAGTGCAAGACATGGACTGGATTTGCTAAGCAAGTGGGTCCTCCTCCCACATTGAGGCTCGAAATGAGTTCGGGTACGTACCGACTGGGACGCAGCCAGGAGCTAGCCAGACTGGAGCTTCTCTAAATTTTTGCGACGACATCATCGCTGAACCTGGCACCGACCGCGAATTACCACCACCTCACGATCTTCTTTCCTGCACCCTCGCCCACCCACCACCCCAGTCAATCTTCAAAAGAAAATCGCCAAGATGTTCGGAGGATGTATGCACTCGTCAACCGGATCCCAAACGCGCCCTGAACCTTGCAGCTAACCCGTGCCTACAGTCGCGCCGCCCCAGCTCTCCGAGGAGGAGATCAAGCAGATGGAGTCCGAGGCCAGCTTCACTGTCCAGCAGGTCTTCGTCTCTGCCATCCTGCTGTACCTCTGTACGTACAAACCTTCCCGACCTTGTCCACTCAACCCGTCAACCAACGAGGCCCACGGACGTTTGCTAATCAGAGTTTTTGCTCAGCCCCCTTTGCCATCGACGCCGTCTCCAACGTCCTGTAAACGGCCTACCTACGACGATTTGAAGAGCCTCCTCGGGGCTTGATATCACAACCATAATGCGGCACGTCTGTCTCGTCTGCAACGCAAAACAAGGCCGCATCAGTGATGTGCAGAGCGGCCATCTTACCCGCCTAGGGGATGTGTAATGGGACAAATACCCCTACTTGTAAAATATCATCTGTACACTGTACACAGGGCTGGTCGGATGGGCTATGGATATAGATCGCATCGGAATCAGGGTAAACAAACATCACGACTTTTGTTCAAAGCTGCCTCATTGCTTGCGATATGTGAAGGGGGGCGTCTCCATCACCTCTCTTCTTTTTCTTGATACGGGTTTCCCAGTGCTCATGCCATCGAAATCCATGTCGTACACCGTAAAAGCATCCGCTCGCGCCTGCCCTCTATTATCACAAGTCCAATGATGCTTTAACACTCCAAAACGAGCCTCTCAGCTCGGGTTCCGTTCCTTCTCCCAGTCGGCAAAGTCTTTTGTGATCGACTCAACCTCCTTCTTGAGGTGCTGAATCTGCTTCTCGTAGTCCTCCAAAACCTGCAACAACAATTAGCATCACTTCACATGGCAACTCGCGTCTTCGGGACACAAACTCACCTTCTTCGTCTTGTGTTCCGTCTCCTCACTTAGACCTTCGCCGCTCGCAAAAGCAGGCTTGTTGGTCTCCTTCATCAGCTGGTCCGCATAATCCCTGAGCACGATCAACCGGCTCCAGAGCTCCTCCTCCCTCGCCGCTAGAGCGGGATCCTGTACATTGCGCTCCAGCTCCACAAGCTTGAGTCGCAAGTCGTCCTCGTCGCCGCTAAGGGCGTACCCGCGATTGCGCAGCACCTGCACGCGGGCGGCGAGGGCGAGGCATCGCTCTCGGAGCACAACGTGACGGCGGCGGGCCGCCAGAGCACGCACGCTCGTCTCGAGGTCGTGTCGCGAGAGAATCGCGTCCAGGCTGGCGTTGATCTGGTGCAGGCGCACGTTAAGCTCCCCAACAACCTTCTTCTGTGTCTGGAGGCGGGCCGCGACGCCCGAGAAACCCGTGCAGAGGACAGGGATGTAGCCCGGCGCAGGCTTCTTCTGCAGCGCCTCCTCCCATTCTTTTGGGTCTTCGTGTGGGCCAGGCTTGTAGAAGGGAACAGAGGCCTCGTCGACCTTGTTGTAGAAGTAATGCTTGAAGGCGCAGTTGGGGTTCGTAGGGTTCCACTTCTCGAAGATGAGGGCCATCTGTTCGGGTATGGGCTTTTGGTTCTCTGCGCAGGTGTCAGTAGGGATTTCCACGTGAAGACCTCAGATGGCATATGTACGTACGAGGTGTTTCCCTACCAGGCTGCCAGAGGGAGCTCGAAAGCTGTGCTTGCGACTGCGACAGGCTGGGCATCTGCTGTTGTTGCTGTTGCTGCTGCTGCGGCTGTTGAGACTGAGCCATGGAGTTTCCGAAGGCGTTTCCTTGGTTCTGCGTCTGGCCGAAGAGACTCAGTCCGCCTTGCTGCTGGTTACCCTGCTGCTGCGGTTGCTGTTGTGTCGACTGCCCCAGCGTACTGCCGAATCCACCACCACCAAAGAGACCCCCGGTCTGCCCGGCGGGCTTCGGTGCTCCGAATAAACTCATTTCTGGAGATGAAGCCTATGAATTATGCTGATGTCGCAAGAGGTGTAGCGCGGCTGTCGCCGAGCTCGCACGGTTGAAGTGGATGATTGATGCGCAAAGTTGCAGCGCGAGAGAAAACAATGAGCGAAAGAACCCTCAGCGCATAGTCGTCGGAGGAGCTGCAATGCAAGAAGTCGCGGGTATCAAAACAAAGACGTAGCTTCCAGGAGCGACCGGAAAGCAATTGTGCAGATGTTTCGCAGTGTGCGGCGGGAAGGTCACCGGGTATCGATCGCAGGGCTGCTGTTGAGCTACCCTTGGTTTGGGGCCCAGCAACGAACGCGAAAATAATAAATCGGAGCTCGCAGCTGCAGCGGCGGAAGCATTCACCGAGCGCCACACTTTTCCAGACCGAAAAGCACCTCGGATCGGCGCCACACCTTAGGCTCCACCTCAGCCTCGTCCTCAACCGAACCAATCAGGGCCATCCTAAATCGACCTCACCTCAATTCGAGCGTCCATTGCCCGGAAAGCTTGCTCTGGATGACCATCCGAACCCAGAACCGACCTCTCCCTTCCCCTCCGACTCCATCACCACAACCACAACCATGGCGTCCCGACGGCCTCAGTACGTGACCTCTCTCTCCCGTCGCCCGATTCTGCTATTCAATTGGCCCAATCGCAGCTTGTCCCAGACGAGTTTCGTATCGCGGATCGCAACAACGGAGGCTAACCACAATGCGCTCGCAGATTCAACCAGCAGGTCCAGGTCGACACGACCCCTCTGCCCGACGATATCCCCAAGGTCAAGGAAATCGGCGCCAGCTCTGCGCCCCTGCTGTCCGCATCCTACTTCATCGGCGCCCGATGCCGTGAATACAATGACGACTTCATGCAGTGCAAGACGGACAGCGCGGGTCGCGGCGAGTTCGACTGCTTGAAGGAGGGTCGTCGGGTCACAAGATGTGCCTCCAGCGTGTACGTTGAACCACTGCAGTTCTCCATTGGCTGCATTCGGAAGAGAAGGCAGATGTCGCCGCTCAATTGGGCTTTGCCGATTGGGAACCATCGGACTTTGGACATGGGCCATGATAGGGATATCAAAATGCTGACTTGGAATCCGCGCTACGCAGGCTGAAGGACATCAACACCCACTGCCTCGAGCAGTTCAAGGCCCACTGGACCTGCATCGAGAACCGCAACCATCAGCTCTACCAGTGCCGACAGCCCGAGTGGAAGCTCAACAAGTGTGTCTTTGAGAACCTGGTATGTTGCAACCTAGTAGATAAGAGGACTACCGAAATCTCCTCTGCACACCCTCTGTAGCACGTCCAAGCTAAACTAACTCAACCGCCTGCAGAAACTCGAGAAGCACATCCCCGACCAGCGTCCCGGCGTTACCCCCGTCGAGCTCCGCCCCCACATGATCTACGCCGACCAAGCCATCAACACCCTCGAGGGCAAGCCCTTCATCCCCCGTCAAAGGCCGAGGGCAGCAAGCAGGCGTCGTAAAAGGTGTGTGTGCGTGTATGTGTGTGAAAGGCGCTGTGGGAGGACGACTCCCTTCCTCTGGTACGGATGCCGCGGATAGAGAGAAGTCTGGGCTCTGCGTTGAAGATGTAGGCTCGAGACTTGGCGATAGAACGCTGTGTACATATGTCATCAATCAGAGTCGGGATCAACCAAATGGCTTCTTTTTCTCTTTTTTTTACTTTTGTTTTCCCAAGCTTCCCATGACGATCCAGTCTATTGTTGCAACAGCAATGCCTCATGTCGACGGTGATGGACCGGCACTTGAAGCCCCTCAAGGGGCAACCCTTAATCGTTCCAGCGGCCTCTAGGTGAACCGCAGCTGACGGCTTCCCTGTGAATGGAGTCGTGGTGTTAGTTAACGAGGGTGATCTAGTATCACTGCAATTAATTTAGGTGACGACGTTGACGACCGCAGAGGCTTACCAGTATGACTTCGCGGCGCGGTACCGTCGAGATATTCATCTAGGCAAGCGCCTTTAGCAAAATAGCATCAATCAAGACACTCACCACCTATCAAAATATAATGTCCACCGACTCCGCTACTGCTAATATCCCTCTCACCAGACGATGTCCAAACTCTCAACCATACCCCTCTTCCAAGCACCAACCCGAAAAGCACCTATCCGTTAAACATCCGAAATCCCCTCCAACCCTCTACTACCTCCCTTTTACTAGTCCTCTGCGTCCGTCGTCGGTCTCGGCCCCGCCCTCCCCCTCGGAGGCGTCCAAGCATGTGGTCCGTACGACCACAAGACATCCGCAACCTACAATCATGTCTTGTGGGACCGAAGGCTCTGCTCCAATGTGAGGTTACGCCTGTTACGTCTCTCGTATTAGGAATGCAGCTAGGAACGAGGGCCGCTGCCAATATCGCCCGTCTGCCTTGCCTCCTAGGCTAATTTTCGCCTAGGTTGCTGTCCATCGAGAATGAGTCCTTGCAGTGGGTCAGGATGGAAGCCTGGACCAGGCTGGAGTGATGTGATCTGACCTGTGGTGCTTCCAGACGTACTACGTTACCGTTACGGGATCAAGGCGGCCTCAGTTGCGTAGGAGCCTGCAGAGCTTGCCCTTCAGCTGTCAATACCACATGTACAGCTCACGGTAGGCAGCCGAGACAACAGTGGCAGCGCCAGATAGATCGGGTCACATTTCCATCATGACTACTGCGAGTGAGGCATCATATTCGAGTTATAGTCTGCCTTGACCTCCGAGGAGAGAATGGCAACGGCAGGAGACTAAGAATTGTCGTCTGATGGCTCACCTACGGTGGTGCCGATATGTGAGCCGCCATCCAACAAGCCTACGAGGTCTTGTATCGGCAGGGCTCAAGACTGCTCTCCTTCACGTAACCATCCGGAAGGGAGCATGCTGATAGCGCAGCAGAGACCGACTGGGGCAAGACGTACCGGTGCTCTGGTCGGGGGAAAGGATTGCAATCTACCTCCGACGCGGGGGTTCAAGCCCGACGGACGCCAACTCGCTCACATACTCAAGTTCGCGTCGTTCAGGACAGTTTGCCGAAATCGAAGGCCACATACGCAGTGAGTTAGTTGGAACAGGCGGCGGCCCGATGTGACAGGAAGCCGCCGTGGGCGAGTAGGACATGTCCTACTTCAATGTGAAAACTGACGGCGTTTCCTCCTGCACGGCGACGCTCTAGCATGTTGACATTGTCTAGACTGTCGTGCTGGCGTCACACGTAGGAGAGGTACGAGCGAAGAGGCTAGAGTTTCTAGAACCGCTTTTCGGGGGGGATACACTATGGAGGGTAGAGAAATCGTCGGATCAGGAGGTGTCTTGAAGTATCCCGAAGGCTGTGAGCATTGCAGTCAGGGATCGGATCAGTAAGCTGGCCGATGGGAATCTTGTGCCTTCATGGGGTGGTTTCGTCGATGCGTCCCGGAATCGAAATCGCAAGACCGAGAAGGCCGAGCTACCTGTCTTGGACATGCTCGTGTCCTTGACGAGATTGGACAACGGCTATCGGTAGCTACACAGGTGCATCTTCTGGGAATTATCAAAGATGCACACCTCATCTGAGGGAAGTATGTAAAGGTGAGACCGAGCTTCCTCACGACATTCCGCAATGGATCGACCATGCCACAGTCCACTCATGTTTATGCGGTTGAGCTATTGATACCCGTTGCTGACGCGAATACCCTGGAATCAGTTGTTGCCTCTTGTCTTAGACACCGATTTTTATGACATGGTGAATCAGGTGTGTTCAGATCCTGCAGCGTCCTTCTCTGCTCTGACTCCTGCCATTTGCCAAGACCATGTCAGCATCACAAGAAACCGAACTCCTGGAAATCTCTCGCCACTGTGGATATGCAAACAGAACAATGTGATCGAGCTTGATGTTGCTGTGAAACCTCCGTTGGCTTGACGTCAGGGTTGTTGCTTCTGGCAGAGGAGGAGTTGCGAATGGAGGGGTTCCGTCAGGCCAGGCGCCAAAGGGCGTCGGTGTAGCGCAACTTTAAGCCCCGGGCGCTGGGCGATCAGGCCGCGCAAAGTGGACGCAGGAATCATCAAGCGACATGGTTTGGAAATGACATGTTGTTTGGGCGATCTGATGCTTGTGAGCCAACCAGAGGCCCGCCGAAGCATCAAACTCTTACAGAAGGCTTGAGATTTTGCGTCTGTGGCTCCGCAGCCGCAAGTACAGTTCAACCTTGACGGCGGACATTTGAGCATGCGTTTTGTTGATTGTCCCGGTTGGCCTCGGAGACTTCCATAGCCCTACCGCAGCTTCTGGATTCCAGGCTTGCGAGGGCATATTTCGCATACGGTGTTGGTATTTCACACGGGAGGGAGATGAGTCGATGGTGGTAGCCTGAGGGCAAGTTGCAACCCGGAACTGCAACAGCGGCTGAATCTACAGAGTCAGAGTTTAGGATGGAGATGCCGTCTTCCCCGGGGGCCAGGCCGGGCGTCTGGACTTTGGGATGCCGTGTGGTCCGCGGCTCGCCGGCATTCAGAAAAGAGGGTCAGGTCAGAAAAGGCCTCAGCGAACCCCTCGCTAGCAAGATTAAGGATGTTCGGGGCCCCTGGATGCAAACAAAGGCTCATTTCGCGGTTGATGAGAGCTCACGTTGCCCCAAACCAGACCCTGTTTTCGCCCTCTTGGTGGCCAGGGCACTCCCATGAGTGAGTGTGATTGAATGCAAATAGCGGGGTGGGAACGCCCAACTGCTTCGCATTCAAATGCACCCAGAAATGAGATGCGTTGACGACGCTGAGGGACTTCCTTGATTTTCAAGTCACGGCTGGCCGGGATAGCGATGTCGGAAGAGCTGTTCTCGCTCCGCAATAAGTTTCACCACATGGGTGCATGATAGTTAATATCGAGCCGTGTTGAACGATGCTGCGTGGGTGAAGATGAGATGACATCTGGTTCGAGAAAAGACGAAAACATCTGTCACAGAGACTGGGTGTCCCTAGCAACTGGCAAAGTAGCATTCAACTGCCGCAGCGAGATGCATCTGTGCATTTCCTAGTTGCAGGGAGGAAGTTTCCGAACGATCGTCGTTAAGAGAAATGTATGCGTCTGATCGAGCGGTTCTAGATACTCGGTTATGCAGCCAATCTCTTCCTTTCAGAGTTTTCTGTTGAATGCCACCGCTGCCCACATTGTGTAGGCGGAGAGGTGAATGTCGAAGCCTGACAAACCGCTAGTAGACAATGGTGGATTTTTTCGGATCCGTGGGACTGATTCATGAAAAAGAGTTGGTGTCCGTGGTGCGAACTTGAACTATCCACTGTTTGGCTCAACCGGGGAGCTGTCGCCAGGCGGTCGAGGCCTGTCCGATTACTTCGCAACCTGCTGCGACGGCTTTCTGTCACAATTGTCATCTCGATTACTGTTGTAGATCACAGCTCCAGCCCGACGAACAATGCGGTAGATATACTTTCGGGTAGAAGCTGGCTCGAGCTTTGGATAATGTAAGTTGCTCATCACGCGAAGGAGTTAAGGTTACCCAGCAGCGAGATCAATCTTGAGAAAATGGTCTTTGACCGCTTTATTGCTGCTGTGATCCATTTCCATCATTGCATTTCTCCGAGGATCAAGTGCCGGGTTGCGGAGTTCAGGCTATCGCCGCCCACAGGACACCATGAATTGGTCCGCAGCCATGCCTTGGCGCGGACTCACCAGGGCTAAATGGCAGGGTGATGGCATTAGTCTCCCGCTGCTGGTCGGAAGCTGTGCAGCGCTCAGATGATGGTGGCTGCCTCACCAAAGAAGCCCTGCGAGGCACTGCTGCAGCACAGACTTCCAAGGCAAACATCCCGAGAGCGAGCAAACGGGCAACCAACATCGCCGCCGACTGTCGGGCTGCGTTGGTGTTGGCTCGTCCAAACGTGCATATCAGCAATGTGCCGGCAGCCTACAACTGTCTGTGCCTGGGGGCAGCATCTGTGGTCGCAATCGCGATGCAACGTCGATTTCCCCTTGGAAGCTGACCGAATGAAATTATCGATGCAGGCTGGTATCCGCTTCGGCCTCCACCAGCCGTGCCCATTGCCCACTGTTGATAAGGCGGGTGGTTCCTGTGATCTACGTGTGTATACCCCAGAAAGCAGCATGATGTTGGGAAACCGGAAGATTTTGCAGCTTCATCTCATCTCGCTCATCGCGAGCCCCGCGCAAGGATGCCAGGTTTCCTCGGAGACCCTTCGTCATCGGTAATCAAAGGTCCAGAAGGATGTCGCGTACGATGGGACGTTGAGTGGCCCTGGACTGAAAGACAGGAAGGCGACGGGCGATAAGGTGGAGCAATGGCCAACGACAGCTCCACGAGCGTAATGAGGTCATTTAGCGAGACAGCGGAAGGGACGGCCAAAGATGGCACTGCGGTGATAAAGTTTAAAAACCCATCACGGACCGGGGGTGGCTGACTGAAGCGCAGTGCCGTATGATGTTGCGTTGCAGCGATCGTCCCGACGAGAGCACCAGCGTCTGCGAGCAACCAATTTTAAACTGTGGGCAGCAGTGGAAGCAGTTGGCAGAAGCAGTGGGAGAGAACGCGGTCGAGACGCTGACGCTCAGAACGTTCTTTGGCCGGGGCGGACTCAGGGAAGGCGCGCACAGTCCAGGTCGACGCAAGACTGGATGAACGGGTCCCCACCGAGATTAAGGCCGTTTCAGAAGGGTGGAGCCTCCCGGGCCAAGTGGCTGTTTGATGGAGACGTCTAGTCGACCCTTGCAGCAATCAGGGCAGGAAGAACCGCTTTCCTGCAAGGTACCGGCTCACTTGGCCGTTGCCATTGGACCACTTATAAGAGGGGATCTCTCGCTGCCGTATGGAGATTGGTCGAATGTGCCGGGACGCCAGGGGTCGGGAGGTGGGAGGAGGGGAGGAGGGGAGGAGGGGAAGGGAGGAGGGGGCGTGTGTTGAGGGAGACGAGACGCTGGGACCGACGAGGGACGACGAGGGAACAAGGGGGCGGAGCGAGCTGCGCTAGCTCATATTGGCACGAAAAACAGGCGCCCTGGAACTCTGCAAGCCCCTGTTCTTCCCCCTTCCTCAATGCCATTCTTTGCCTCTTAACAGGATTCGCAGTTGGAGGCACTTTTTGGCTGTTAGTGCTCCGGCGCCTTGCTTGTCATCAGCCAAGATTGCCGCGCTGTGTTTTGAGGGACTTCACGGTTCAAGCAGGGGCCACACACGTCTAGGAGACGCTATCGATGCTGAATTTGATGGAAGATCAGACGTCGCTTACACCTACGCTCTGAGGTTCCGACAGACGAAACGCCAGCGGCTAGGGACATGCCTATTGACTCTCAGGCCCTGGCTGACGCGTGACACGACTCCTTGATGCTTCCGGCCGGACACACTTGGCTCGGGGGAATTCGTGGTGTTGAGGTGGTGGGATGGTGGTAGTAGTGGTAGTGACTGTATCAATGAATCGTGGGGATGACTGCCCGAGCCGCAAGGGACCGTTGTCATGATATTACACAGTAAATATCCTCATCTAAAAGTACGCATTCAATATATGCAGCAATCTAGAATGGCAAACTCGGCACCCCAGATCGGGAAGCTGACCCAGTGGCAGACAGCATCTGGGCCGCAAGGCCGAGAGGATGGGATAGGAGCCAAGATGCGAGGATCTGCTCTATGCATGGTGCGCAAAGGCGAGGTGAGCTGACTTGACGCACAATGAGCTGAGATGCACATTGGACTGATGAGCTGAGGGATTGGACGACGGTGAGGCGTAGCAACGGAATATTTTAGATGTTGGTGCTGGTGCTGGTGCTGGTGCTGGTGCTCGTGCAGAAATGTCATCCGAACACCTGTTTTGAGTTGTTTCCCAGCCGCCACACCAGCACCAAGCCAAGTCCCGAGCACCTGCCGCGTCATGGGACGACACTATAATTACTCGTCCTCGTGCCTTCTCGCTGCAGGTGCCGATTGCATCGCTCAGAATAGGTAGCGATGGCTTAAACGTGAGGAAGGACCATTTGCATAAGCCATTATATCGGGGGCTCCTTCCCTTCCACGTCCTTTCCTTCCATCCAGCGCGTCTGCACTCGTGATACACCCACCCCTTGCATGACCTTGATCCAATCTTTAATCCACACCTTCCACTTTCACTTACACACATTGCAAGTGCAGTCAGTCAGGCCAGCAGCTGCTCCTCTCAGCCAATTCCACCCAGTCGCAAACCCCCAGGCAAACCAAACAACGCCCAATTTCTTTTTTGGCCCTGTGCATCTTGCTTGTCTCGCCTCCAGATTGTTGCCCTTCATCACCGTTGCCTCCACTTTCTCCCCAAGGCCCCTCGACCCTCGTCATTCTTCCCCCTCTGCTATCGTGTTTACGGTCGACGGAGCCTGTATTCTGCAGGGTTCACATTGCACTCCCGCCGTCCCGTCCGTTCTTCGTTCGTTCGGGGTTCCTCGCAAATCTCACGCCTCTCCACACGCCCAACTCACGCCACCCCTCGACATCGAAACCTCCACAATCCACACTCACAACCCACCACCCACACCCGCCTGGGCTTCTACTTGTCGTGCAATAGCAGACGCAACCCAGCGCCATCCACGGTCCGTCATACACACACACACACGCACCAGCACCAACACCGCAGGCTACAGCTCACACCCGCTCTTTGCCTGGACGCTGCCACCCCCGACTGCCCTGGACTTTTCACCCTGGCCGACGCTAGGCTTGGACTGGACTCACGCTCAGACTGTCGCCCAGTCCCTCAATCCCAGTCGCGCGGGTTTCCATCGTCCTGTCCGTTCCTTTTTAGTAGCCCGCCGTCGCCATCCCGAACGTCTTGTCTCTCATTCCTGCTTCACCACTCCCAGGAGACCACTTCTTTCGACCCCCTTCACCCCTCCCTCCCCTTTCTCCGCCCCGGCCTCGGTCGCCATCGTGTCGTGTTTGACACCGTCCATTCCTTTAAAACCAATCACATCGCCTCCGGGTCGAGACCTCGAATCCCCTCTTTTCCTGCACCCTCAACCTTCCAGGATAGAAGGATAGGCTACCGACATTCCTTTCGGAACCGCGACTCATCTTCACGTTCTCTACCCAACAAGCACCAGCTTCTTGTCACTCCTTCGCAACCGCTCTCACGAGACTTCTTTTTTCCTCGGCTTACCCCCCAAAAAAGAATTTACGGCTCCCTCGTCCGACCTTTATCCAACTTCAACAACGACGTTGTTCAACCACACTCTTTCCACATCACCACAAGGTCCTAGACGGAACCGTATCAGCAGTGCTGCATCACCACACACAGCTGGCTCTGAGAATCACCTCACGGGACCATATTTGCCTCCGCCAAACCACTCAAATATTTCCCACCGACCAAACTCCTCGACCGGACCGGATCCCTGACTGTCGGATTCCGCGAATCATTCCCAGACATCGAGCAACAGCATCAAAAGGTGAGTGGCGCCGATTTAGACATCTTTCCGTCCCACTTTTCCCGCCATGTCTTCATTCCTCTCGCGTGAATGGCATTGTTTGGGACACCATCTACGAGACATGCACATTCCCGCACGACTCGGACCGTTCTTTCAACAACGGCCTTTGTTCATTGTCTCTCTTATCACGTGTCGGGTTGAACAATGGGCTCCATGGAGCATCGAGTCGTGTCAGCTGGGCGCATTCCTGACCCGGGCAAGCCGAACAGCTTCATCCACACGAAGGACATGTATATCAGGATGGTGTCCCTCGGGTGTCATCGAGTTGGCATCTCACCTTGCTATCGCTGTACACTTTATTTCTCATCAATCGCCAGTCGAGCTTTCCTTCGTATACAACATCTTCGCGGGCGAAGCTAACTGACTTTCAGACCTTCATTATCATTGATACCAATCCTATCCAACATCGAAAATGAAGTCTTCCATCGTTCTTGCCGCCACTGGCGCCGTCCTGGCCATGGGTGCCGCCATCGACCCCCGTGCCATGGAAACCGTCCTGGACATCACCTATGTGACTGTTACCGTCACTGAGGGTGTTCCCATCGAGGAGCCCACTCCCACTCCTACTCCCTCTACCCCTGCCGTCTTCTACGAGGCCCCCAGCTCCGTGCCCCAGGTCGAGGAGACGCCTGCGCCTGCGCCTGCGCCTGCGCCTGCGCCTATTTTCGAGACCATCGTCACCAAGCGCTCCTCCAGCACTCCCGAGCCCACCCCGACCCCGACCCCGACCCCGACGCCCACTCCTACGCCCGAGCCGGTTGTCGAGCCTGTCGTCTCTTCCCCTCCTGCTGCCGCACCTACCGTTGTCGAGACCACCCAGGCTGCTCCTAGCACCGCTCCTGCCGCTAGCGATCTCCAGAGCACCTGCCTCGACTCCCACAACGTGCACCGTTCTAACCACTCTGCCCCTGCCCTGACCTGGGACAGCGCCCTCGCCAGCTACGCTCTCATCACCGCCCAGACCTGTGTCTTTGAGCACGACATGTAAGCTTGACAAGAACACCAACTGCATCCTCTTTCAGCCAGTTACTCACATTCTACTAGGACTACTGGTGGCGGCGGCTACGGCCAGAACCTTGCCATGTGGGGTGCCACTGGTTCCGAGGGTCTTGGTGAGGCTAAGGCTGCCCAGCGTGCCATCACTGAGCAGTGGTACAACGGCGAGCTCAACCTCTACACCGGCTACGGCCAGGCCAGCCCTGACATGACCAACTTCCTCCAGTGGGGTCACTTCACCCAGTTGGTCTGGGTTGATACCACCACTGTTGGATGCGGCGTCCACTACTGTGCTGCCGGTACCCTCAGCTCCATTGGTAGCTGGTACACTGTCTGCAACTACAAGTCCCAGGGTGAATCTTCGTCTCCCATCATCTCAAAAAAACGTGCTAACCCGGCCCAGGCAACGTCATCGGCAGCTTCGACAAGAACGTCCTGCCTCCCGGCAGCGCCGCCACCGTCAACATTGCTTAAGCGGCGCGACGAGCTGTAGAGCGCCTTTGGACTATTCCAAACAACTGCATTTGCACCCTTCGTCCTGCCCGCTTGAAGCATAACTGGTTTTTTGTTTGCGACATGGCCACTGGGGTATGAGTGCGGACGAGCTCCATCGCACCAGCGAGGCATTTTTTCACTTCTACCGTTGTACTTTTAACAGGAGATCGCTTGACTTTATCGATCTCCTAGTCCCGGCTCCGGGACTCTTTGAATCATGCGCATTGGTCGCCCCCGAATGGCATGGGTACATTTCTCTTCATACGAATTTCCATACGGCACTTGCGTGATGGATAGGCACGGCCGCGTTTTCCTGCGCCGGCCGAGAACATGATTCAAGGAAACTGGACATTGATGATGATGCATTTACGGATCTGGCGTGGAACGACAAAACTTTTGGGGAAAGGGAACCAACCCACAATGGAACATCGCTTTTCTTCTTCACTTTCCTTCTTCGATTCTTGCCCTGGCGGTCTTTTCGAGCCTTCACTTAAGGACTCCTAATGGATCTGCCAGACGATTTGGGCACGCTGTTCATGTGTTTTTTTTGGTTCCTTGTACCTATGGTTATCTTTGACTTGATCTCGGGTTAGGGAGGCTGCTCAATGGAATCCCATTTCATGATTCCGCAAATGTTTCGCGGGACAATTCGGTCGTGGCGGTGATGCTGAAGTCGAAGTCGGTCTTGGTGATGACGGTCTTGTCCCCTGGTACACAGGAAGCCTTGGGCATTTGAGCAGGATAACTGCGCCGTGCTGCCGGAATCGTTCCGTCGGCTTCCTTGAACGAGCTGTGTATCGTTGTGAAGTTATTGGTTTCGCTGTCGTGTGCGACGATGGCTTCGAAGCAACGATTCATGTACCGTCATCGGTTGTGAAGGGTTGGATCGGGGCCGTTGTAAGAGTGTTGCGCAAACAAAGGCGAGTGCTTGGTCAGCATCGATCTGGTGGTACGCTTGGTTCCTAAAGAGATCAGAATTTGACATAGGGGATATGGCAAAGGTCTCAATTATACCTGAGAGGAGGCGGCGGCTCTCCATTCAAATGGGTGTTTCTCCTATACGCACCGCCACTTGATGGCGCGTGTGTTTGGTAGTGGTGGTGGTTGTCCATTGCATTGTGAAACGTGTGCTGCGGCTTATGGCTGTGAAGTGTGGTTCGGATGAGGGGAGTGGGGGTGCTGAGGGTAGGAGAAAGTTGCAATTGCCTTTCAATTTGCGACTTGGTACTATCGACATGGGTGGGTTTGACTGAGGAGGACAGAAACATCGGACGAAGATAGGGGGCTTAGGAGACGTCGACGGGTTTGTGGGTTTGGGGGGGCTTTGAGAGGCCATTGCCTGGTCGTGCTGGGGGATGGAGAGGAGGGTTGGATTGCGTGGCGGTGTAGGATGTTCATTTACCTTGAGCGCGGTAAGTGTTAGCCTCCTGGAGTTTGTTTCGATCCATCAAGTCCCGATCTTTGTGTCGTGATCTTGGGCAATAAGAGTTGTGAACGAAGGGGAGCGCACAATGAGCATCCGGACAATAACTTGTATCCTAAACTTGGACAACAAGTTTCGTTTTGCTCAAGGACACCACCCTCTGGAACATGATCTAGCTGGCTGTTCTATTTTCGACAGCTGGATGGGGCAACACGCTTGGGTTTCCGGGTGAAGAGAGTGGAGCTGGGGAGGGCTGCCAAATTCCACCGTTGCCTAGGACTTTCAGGACCACCCAAAGTTCCCAAGGATTCCATGTGAGGGAGCCACGACCCAGTCTTTGATAGCCGAACTTCTAAGTAGGCTCCTGTCGTCAGTAGGCCGCGGATCGCACGAACCCCAGTCCCTACCTAGATCATCACCCGCTGGCCGAAGCAAGCTGCAATCCCCTGCCCCGCAAGTCAAATGAGACAGCGGCGTATGCAGCTTACGGGAGGGCGGAAACATGTGGCACGGAGGAATGAAGGGCGAGCGAAGGCGTTCGATTGGACCACGAGGTCTCAATCCGGATGTGGCGTCGTGAATCGGGCGGCGCGCGGCGGGGAGCGGGGTGACAATCTCGCCGATGCGGCGGAGGGGCCATCCCGTGTGGCTTGCTGGCGGCGGAAAGCCGCCCCGCGTCAGCGGATGCTGGAGGGTGCTGATGAGTGACCCGTGGAATAGAGTGACAATTGAGCCGACGAAGAGGAGATTCAAATGTTTCTCGACTATGCTGTTCTACGTTATAATGACCAGGGCTCTACTCGGAGCGCTACCAAATAAAACAGAGCCTGGATTGATTGGCATTCTCACCCTCTCTCCCTCTCTCTGAAGTCTTGACGGCATCTCTTGTTTTCTGCATGAAAGAGGAGCCAGGGAGCACTCGAGCAGATTGAATCGATATGACAGAGACGGAAGACCAGCAGCTGGCTCCCGTGGGGCACACATACGGCTTCTGGAGCCTCCCCGGGTCCCTGCCTGGGAACTCGGACTGGGACACGGCGTGGATTTGCGAGCCGCAGGTGGGTTTTGCACGCCTTCCAGAGAGGAATCTTGCGAGACAGCACGGAGGATGGGGTCGTGAGGTTGAGGAAGTGAGTGACGAACATGAGTCGAAGTGAGTATGCTTCGGATGCTTGAACCGTTGGCTTTGCCTTACATTCCGAATGACAATTTCTCGATCGAGAACCCTCACATTTGGGGTCTCCTTACTAACTTTGCCCCGCAGATCTCCAAGGGTCAATGCTAAGGAGACGGGTTCCTCGAATCACTTCCCCTACCCGACCATGTCTCTCCCGACGCCTATCCTCGAGTTCGATTTCCGGCTGGCGGTGCGGTTCGCGCCGAAGATAACAGAGACCGTGGTTCGAAACGGGAAGATGGTCGAGCTGGCAAGGGAAGTCTGCGGTTCTTGGTCTGGGTCCTTGGGTTCGGGGGTTGTTGTAGTGAGTGCATCTCTCCGAGCAAGGCAAAGTTTGCCAAATGGAAACGCTGACCGATGTGAAGTCAGGCGGCCATGACCTGGACAGGACAAAACTAGGCACCCGGACGGTCCACAAGATCGTCACTGCGTTCAAGTTACAGACCAGTGAAGAAGAACCGGCAAGGTAAGAGAAACAACGCCATGGCCCTCGTCATCCATATCGCTGACTATCCGTCTCGGACAGTCTTGAGATGGGGACGAGAGGGCTCCTAGGTGGACCGTCGGACGTGCTTCACCAGACTGCTCATCGATTGGATGGCGGAGCTAGGATCGACCCCAGGAAATATTACTACCGCATGTTTATTAACTTGACGACGACGGACGAGCGGTATGTCGAGAAGGTAAGAGGTGTATTATGGATGGGGAGTGGGATGTGGGATCGAAATGAGCTTGTCATTGAGTGAGTTGTCGACTTCGTTAAGAAAGCGATGTTGCTAACCAGCAGTAGTGCGTATCGCGTTGGTTGAATAGGGACTGGATGCATTTGGTGAAAAACTGAAGGAACGGCGAAACAAACCAGCATAGATGAGAGGGGCCACCAACTCCCAATAACCTGTCTGACACTTACCGACATGCTGCCGGTAGAGGCTTGGAGATTTTTCACGTCTTGGTGTCAAAGTACTGGCCAGAACCTTCGTTCTAAGACCTATGACCATCTCCGTAGCTCGCATCGACCAACTCAACTAGAGCCAACCGCTTCCTGTGATACCGATGGCTTTGATGGGTAGTCGTTTCGACACCAAGCACCGGAAGAGCACAACCCAGTACTTCGCAAACCGCAACGTCACATGACGCTGGTGCCATTACTTGGATCTTGATGAAGAATGCCATACCATGCTAGCCGCCGGCGACGAGAGAATCTGCCACGGATCCACTTGAACCGATTTAGAAGTAGGATCCGCCTACAGTGTGCCTTCAGGAGAGGCCGAGGCCATTACTCGCTCCCGGGGGCGCGCCCGTAGGATCGAGATAGCGCCGGATCTTGGTTGCTACGACAGACGGGCTGGACCCGAAGGCCTGGCCGCGGCCACATGGGCGACATGCCGACATGGGAGCTCATGCAATCTGAACCAGGCCGGCGGCTCGGCCAGCTGCGCGGGACGTCGATGCCCCAAATCGCATGTCCAGCTTGACCGTGGGGTCTGCCATGCGTGGGTGTCTACCTTGAGCGAGTGATCCGTCCGAGTCGCATGGCTGCTCTGTACATTAATTTCGATGTTGTTGCTCCGGAGACTTCTGGTTTATTCCGTGGCTGACACCAACTCAATACTAACAGGATGCCAGTTTACGAAGGTATTGCATTGTCTTACTGGCATGGGCTTCCTATCTTTCAGCTCGTCAAGCCACCGCCGCCTCGAACAGCGCTGACATGAAAGCCCTTTGCTTGGCGTGGAGGGCGTGGAACACAGGTGTGAGATCGCGATAGGAGGGGCCTTGTAGGCCGAGTAGGAAAACATGAATGACGTTTCCTTCGTCTTGAGACGTAAATGCCGAGATATTCTCTCATGGGCTTAGACGAGCAGGCTGTGACCCCACGTTGCGGGATGTAAGGATGTCAACTGGCAGACGCCGTTCGTGGGCCAAGGCAGGGAGGCCCCACGGCGGGTCAGCGTTCGTCTTGGTTCGTCTTGGAAAAGGCTTTGCAAAAGCTTGACCTGACCATTGCCGAACGTTGCTGTTCATCCTCTCCGACGGCGTCGACACTCGATGCCGCACGCACGCCAGCACAACACTAGAGCTCTGGGTTTTGAATAGGCCGCAATGATGCAACAGTTCGGCACTTGAACAGAACCCAACCCAGTTTGATTCCACGAATTACTTTCATCATGTCCCAGCGGATGGCCGGACACTGCAGTCACCTCGAGATGCGAACAAAAGTGAGAAGAGAGTCGTCTCCCTGACACATGCTAGGCTCATGCGGAGATCTCAATCGGAAATGGCCCGTGCGCGGACGGGGGTCGAACCCTGTCTCTCCACGCCATCCACACGCATCGCGTTTCCTTATCTTTGTCCCTGTCGACCTCTGGCTGATAAACGCACACGATTTGCAACCTCGATGTGAACTCTGATGTCAAACAACGAACCTACCGGCCACTGGAACTAGCGCAAGATACCAGAGATGGCTTGACCATCGCTCCTTATCGTTTCTTGGCCGCCGGCCGTCTCCACTCCAGGTGCCATGCCCCATCCTCTCGCGCCTCTGCACTCTGTTCTCAGGAAGTCATCACAAGCTTTACCCATTCCAAAGACCCATCTGTCGAAGCCCAACGACCGCCTGCGCTGCTTTCCGCCAGGGGCCCAACCAGACCAGTCGCCATGTCTCGGATCGAGCCTGGGGCTGGTCTGACGTACCCCGGCCATCAGCGAGAAGAACCATCCACGCACGCTTGCAGAACACGAACTGATCAATTAAGCTCCTATTTGAGTCAGAAAGAACGTTCCAACGCCATCTAAGTTTTCCGCCTCAACAGTGTCCGCGAATTGAGTAGACGGCCTGGAAGTCATTCTTCAATGACGTGCGTTCCCATCTCCGTCCAGCTCTTCACACTTCCCCCAAGATTACATGATGTCGGGAAATCTTTGGCAACCAAACTCTCTGGGAAAGATAACCATGAACCCCCGGCCGTGAGTTGCAGCTATTCAACCGCTCCTAGCATACTCTTGGTGAAGCCTCCAAAGATACCGTCCCACCGTATCAAGGCCCCTTGACGCTATCCCGAATAAGCATTCCTCTAGCACCCGAGTGGCTGTACATCGTAGATCCCTTAACGTCTGTCAGGGATGGCCAAATCTCATTGGTCCGGGACATGCACACGGCAGCAAGCCGCAACGCCATTTCTATGACTGATTGAATTTTGGCCTTATCTCTGTCCTGCATGCCGCGGGCTTTGGGTGGCTGGCTCTGTGTACTGTTCTGTCTTTCACAAACTTCATCTCAAGTCGCAGAGCACACGGCCCAACCATGCACACCGTCGACCCTCCAATACCGTTGCCCTAGCTGCTTTACGCCATGGCGCGAATCCAAGTGGTTCAGCAGCGGTATCTCCAGGTTTGAGTGGGGGCAGAATCGTGCCTCTGTATCTGCTGGCACATGGGACATGGTACGTCCGGCAGTTTAAGCTCCGATAGCCGTAGGACACTGCTCCTTGGTCGATGCTGCCGCCGGCCAGCTACCTACCTGTCTGTAGAGTTGATTGCATACATATACGTCCATGAGCCCAGGCCCGGCATGCTGGGATCTCTAAGTCAAGACCGCAGCTGCTTGCTCCGCCATCACACACAACCATAGTCTGATTCTCCGACGAATTGGCCCAAGATGGTAACCCCAGCTCTTAACCAGGGCGTCGGCTACGGCATTGTCCTCGGCTTAGGCTTCCTCTTCGCCATTGGCATGGTAGGCCGACCTTGATGCGCTCATCTTTGACTCGTCCATGTGTTGATTTGATGTAGATTGCCACGACCTATGTCCTCAAACGATACAACAGGGAGCTGCAGACTTCCGAGAACTTTACCACAGCCGGCAGAACAGTCAAGTCCGGCCTCGTCGGCTCCGCAGTCGTCTCATCCTGGACATGGGCCGCCACGCTTCTGCAGTCCTCTGGTGTATGCTATCGATACGGCGTCTCGGGTCCGTTCTGGTACGCCTCAGGCGCGACTGTCCAGATCCTCCTCTTCGCGACACTCGCCATTGAGCTCAAGCGCAGGGCGCCCAACGCCCACACATTCCTCGAGGTTATCAAGGCGAGATACGGCACCGCTACGCATCTTGTGTTCATTGTGTTCGGCCTGATGACCAATATCCTGGTCACTTTGATGCTGATTGTGGGAGGGGCGGCGACCGTCAACGCACTCACTGGCATGTAAGTCATGACAGACTAGTCCATGCTGTGGGCGAGAGGTAACTGACTTTGAACCCTACAGGCACACAGTCGCCGCCATCTACCTACTGCCCGTCGGTGTCGTTGCTTACACGCTCGTCGGTGGTTTGAAGGCGACCTTTCTCACCGATTGGGTTCACACTTTCATTCTGCTGATCATCATCATCATCTTCTCCCTGACAGCGTACGCCGACTCCGATGTGCTCGGCAGCCCCTCAAAGGTATACGACCTCCTCGTCGAAGCTGCCCTCAGACATCCCGTCTCAGGCAATGCCGAGGGGTCCTACCTGACGATGAAGTCGCAGGGTGGCGTCGAGTTCTTCGTCATCAACATTGGTGAGTACCGCCAGATCTTGCGCCGTTTTAGCGATCGCGGCCCTAATGCGAACAGTGGGAAACTTCGGTACTGTCTTCCTGGACAACGGGTACTACAACAAGGCGATCGCCGCGTCGCCCGTCCACGCCCTTCCCGGCTACATCCTCGGTGGTCTCTCGTGGTTCGCCATCCCCTGGCTGACGGCCACAACCATGGGGCTCTCCGCCCTGGCCCTCGAGTCAAGCCCACGGTTCCCGACCTTCCCCGACCGCATGACTGAAGCCGAGGTCTCGGCCGGTCTGGCTCTCCCCTACGCGGCGGTCGCTCTCCTCGGAAAGGGCGGCGCTGCTGCGACCCTGTTGATGATTTTCATGGCCGTCACCTCCGCCTCCTCCGCCGAGCTCATCGCCGTGTCCTCCATCTTCACCTACGATATCTACCGGACCTACTTCAAGCCCGACGCCAGCGGCAAGCGCCTCATTTACATGTCCCACGTGGTCGTTGTCGTGTACGCCCTCATCATCAGCTCCGTCTCTGTTGGTCTCTATTACAACGGCATTTCCATGGGCTACCTTTACCTGCTGATGGGCGTCCTCATCTCCGCCGCCGTGCTCCCCGCCACCCTGACCCTCGTGTGGAAGGGTCAGAACAAGTGGGCCGCGACGCTCTCTCCCATCTTCGGCACGGTCTTCGCCATCATCGGGTGGCTTGTCACCTCCAAGAAGACGTGCGGTGTGCTGGACGTCACATGCACGGGCTCCAACAGCCCAATGTTGGCCGGCAACGTTATTGCCCTTCTCTCCCCCCTCGTGTTGATCCCGATCTTCACCTTGGCCTTTGGCATCGACAAGTACGACTGGAAGTCGATGATGGCGATTCGCAGGGGCGACGACCACGAGCTGGCCAGCGCGGCTGGTCTGGACCTGGAGGAAATCCCCGGGCACCACGAGTCGCACGCAGAGTTTGAGCGAGAACAGGCGATGCTGTCTCGCGCCTTCAAGATATCCGTCTCCATGACGGCGTTCATGTAAGTGCCAGTTTTTGATTTCCTTCTTTCGTTCACGAGGATGCTGACAATCAAATAGGACCATCGCCATGCTCATCCTCTGGCCAATGCCCATGTATGGCTCCGGCTACATCTTCAGCAAGCCCTTCTTCACCGGCTGGGTCGTGGTCGGCATTCTCTGGATTTTCTGCTCCTTCTTCGCCGTTGGCCTGTTCCCCATCTACGAGGGCCGCGCGACGCTCATCCACACCGTCAAGTCGATGATCTCCGGCAAGAAGCCGACGCGCCACAACACCACCATCACGCACGGCGAGGAAGAAGTTACAGAGAAGACGAGCCCCGGCGCCGCTACGCCCGAGAAGAAGGATGAGGGCAGGGAGACCATCTCGTCTTGATTCAAACAAGCAGCGAGACATACAATGAATGGTTAAAATAGGAGGAAAATGCTGTTCGGAGTTGTGGCTGCACGATACCCTCGTTTACGTACGAGCTGTTCCTTAAGGAAATGATATCCAAGGGAGAGGGACCGATTAATCGTATGGAATGAATAGGAAAACTATAATTAAAGAGTAGCGAAGGTCTTGTAAATTGGACGTCGGGCGAGCACGACATTGAAGTGCCATGCCTTTTGCATCGCCATAAGTAGTGTAGCCTGCCCATGCAATCATCTCACATGGTTTTATATTCATGGCTTGCAAAACGTGGCTTGCAACAAACCTCGAATACTCCGTCTTCCTTCAATATGTCCCTGGCGTTGGCGTATTCAAAATAGCCGGGAGAGCGTATACGTCAATAGGTGCGAGAAGGCATTCAAGGGAGGGGGGATAACACCCACGAGCTGCAGGCTCGGTTGGTCTCACAAGGCCGAGACGAGGGTGGAGGCGACCCCACTTGAAATCCGGCCTTCCTGATCTGGACGCCGTGCTCCAACCTCCAAGGTTCCCACTACAAAACATCAGCGTGAGAGCTTAGCCTCATCTTGACGTTCTCATCGCTCCATCAAACCAGCGGTTCCTTGAGCCGCTTCTCATCGATTGACCTTAGTATTCATCCATTGAGGCCTCGATTGGTGGGCCAGTAAGCAGACATGGTCCGATTCACTTCCCTGGCGGTCTCCGGACTTGCTCTTTTCTCCGGCATCGCATCCGCGGTAGCGACGCAGAAGGACGTGGAGTCGCCCGAGTTCACGACCTTCTCGGTCCCGGAACACCCGCACCACGCGATCCGCATCAAGGAGCAGAGCGATGAGATCTGCAATGCGGGCTCGAGGCAGTGGACTGGCTGGCTGGACACCGGCGGGAAGCATCTCTTCTTCTGTGAGTGACTGCGCCACCCAGCAATCCCGGGACTCGGTTACTGAACCACCTCTGATAGGGTATTTTGAGAGTCTGAATGATCCGGAGAAAGACCCTCTCAGTCTCTGGATGACAGGCGGCCCCGGCGGCAGCGGTCTCGTCGGTACGTGAACCCTCATCCGACACAGTTCATTTGCACGAGCCCTAAACTGAAGACCAGGCCTCATGCTTGAACTGGGACCTTGCCTGATCAACGACAACGGCACGGGCACCGTCCACAACCCTTACGCTTGGAACAGCAACTCATCTATAATCTTCGTCGACCAGCCCGCCGGCACGGGGCTCTCCTACTTCGACAAGGACATCATCCCGCCCGCGACGTCCTACACGGCCGCCGAGGACATGAACATCTTCCTCCGCATATTCTACAAGGCCTTTCCGCAGCTCGCCACTCAGCCCTTCCACATTGTCGGCGAGAGCTACGGCGGCCACTACATCCCCACCCTCGCGGCCGAGATTGTTCACTACAACACCGAGTCCCCGGCCCCCGACTTCAAGGTCCCGCTGGCGTCCGTGCTGATCGGCAACGGCTACGTCTCGCCCGCCGACACCACTTGGGGCTTCTACGAGACGCTTTGCACGACGAAGCCCGGCGTACCCGAGCCCGTCTTTAACTCCAGCAGCTGCGCGAAGATCGCCGCCGCGCTGCCGAGGTGCATGTACCTCCAGGAGGCGTGCTACAAGTACCCGGACCCCATCATCTGCGGCGCCGCGGGCGAGTTCTGCTTTGAAAAGATTGACTGGCTGTACTACCAGGACGTCAAGACGGGCGGGCGGAACCCGTTCGACATCACGCGGCCGTGCGAGACGGAGAACATCTGCTACGGCGCGGGCGAGGGCATCGAGACGTACATCAACTCGGACCGGATCCGGGCCGCGCTCGAGATCCCCGAGGAGGCCGGCAAGAACTTTAGCCTCATCTCCAACGACGTCAACCGCGCGTTCGAGCTCGCGGGCGACACGTTCCTGAGCACCGAGGCGCAGGTCAAGTACCTCCTCGAGTCGGGCGTCGACGTGCTCATCTACAACGGCGATTTCGACCTCGCCTGCAACACGGCGGGCAACATCCGGTGGACGAACAAGCTGTCGTGGGCCGGGCAGGTCGAGTTCAACGCCAAGGAGCTTGCGCCGTGGTTCGCGGTCAAGGGCGGGGAGAGCGTGCGCGCCGGGAAGTGGAAGCAGGTGACGAAGCCTGCGAAGGGAGGCAGGGAGACCAAGTTTGCATTTGTGACGGTCGAGGGGTCCGGCCACATGGTGCCGCTGGACCAGCCTGAGGTCGGGCTACAGATGGTGAGGAACTGGCTGTTTGGGGATTTCGGTAAGGCTGCCGAGGGCAGCGTTGAGGTCAAGTTGGCCGGAAACGAGGAACAGTTTGCGTCTTTGGAGCTGTAAGAAGGCGAAACTTGATTCTTTATACTGGGTGATTCGGGGTTATCGGAGGAACAAGTCGTCGCGATCAGCTGCCTTGCCTGAAGGTCATGGAATATAGTCCTCGGTGCTTTCAACTAACCAACTCAAGCAAGTACAACTTGCCCAGACTGATGTGCATTCTCCTCGGATGCAGGATTACTTGAGCCATCTATCGAAGAAGTGTTCTGGTTTGCGCCTAGCTACGGGGAGACTCGACTAGGATGAACCAACGCTGTTTTGCTTCGACGAGGCAGCGCGTAGTCGAGTTGGCCACATGGTGAACCTCTGCCAGTTCCCAAGCACAAAAGCTAGGATCGGCCCTGTCTCGAGGCTGGTACAATGCCATCGACCAGGAAGCCCGGATGCCACTCCGCATTCCCGCCTGAGCTGTCGCGTGGCCCACTAGCACCCGGTCTCCTGGTTGCATTTCTTGGGGCGGTGGGCCATCAAATTAACACGATATTTCGATTCGCAAGTGTCTTGCTCCCTAAGTCATGATGTGGGGAGACGCGAATCCACTGCGGGCTGGAGAGAAGGTTTTCGTGATGATTGGTCATGATACGGATTGAAACACGTTGCAGGTGACATGGCAACGGTCATAGTATTGTAGTATGGGCCCTAGCAGCTTTCCTGGGTCTCTTCTCTGCTCACAGGCTGTTCCGACCAGTGCTTGAATACTCGAGTTGGACAATGATAGTTGGCAATCGATGACAGCGTTGATAGTCTCACCTCGCGTTCGAAGCCAAGGCGGCCGCATCGTGGTGAAGAGTAATACCGCGCGCCCCGGACGATTATCAATCATAGCGGGTGCAACGCCGTGGCGCAGATCGAGACTATTGCAGCATTTGGAACTGGATCGGCCAAAAGGGTTGCGTCGAAGGATGTTGAAGGAGCGGGATCCTGGTCGATTTGGCGCCGTGAGGAACCCGCTTTTCATCGTTCAACGTCTGCTTTTATGCTGTGGACGCATGGGGTGAAGTCAAAATTATGTCGAACACCGAACGATACCGTCGGATCAGTCCCCGAGGACCTTTACCGGTACCAGCGTGTCAATGTGGTTGCTGGGCATCTCGTGAAATGGCCCAATGTTGTAACCATGGCGAAGCGTTTGGCGCACCAGCATGCTCCTTCATCCTAGCATAGCCGCGGGCGTCCTGCAAGCACTTGTGTACGGGAGAAGATTCGGCGCTTCAGCACTCGGCTCTCAACCAACCGTTTTCGAGGGCTGGCCAGTTCACGCCGCTGCCACGCGTGCCAGCGAATCCTTTGAGCAAAGCCCCCCATCGTTCAGCCCTGCCGAGACTTGCCTGCCACGTTCGACGATGGTTCTAGCCATCATGGTTCATGGGAAAGCTGAAATGGGGTTGTGCGGCATCTCTGCGCCTTTTGGCTTGCTCGCCTGGCTTCGATATTGATTGACGTGCGGAAACTCTCCACCATTCGGCCAGCGGCAGCCGTCATGACCAATCTTGCTCCGTCCTGCCGGCTCTTTTCAGCTGGAAGTAAGACCCCGAATGCTGCAGCAAGATGGGAGAAGCCAAAGCTGCCTCGGATTCGCCGCGGCTGGCACTCTGCTTCTAATCAGAGCGACCGCCCCTCATCCTCTTTCACTTCTAAATCAACAAAGGCTTCGTTCCAAAACGACAAAAGAAACTGTTGCCTGGCCCCGGTTAGGTGCCGCGAGACCCTTCCGAGTTGACTGAGATAGACTACGGTGTTCGCTTCGATTAGGCATCTTGATAGACTGCGCCAATCCACCTGGTACTCCGCTCAATTGGGTTCCAAAGAGAGGCCAGGCCGTGGTCGTTTGCCCCTTCGATCCATCTGGTTGTGGCTTTTGAACACCGTCCCGTGTACTCTGTATCCGGGGCTGCCCCGTCCCAGGACCGGCTCGGCAGCCACCTCGAGCACAGCCGGTGCCGTTGGGGCTGTGATGCCGGTTGTTGTCGTCGGAGTGCTAGCGGTCGCTGGGTTCTGGTGGTGGAGGCGGCGACACGCCGCATGGGTCGTCCACGAACTACGGCTCAATGATGAACCAGGCGAACCATGTGCATGGGGCATCAAACATGCAGCAGATGTACCCGAACCCACAGCCTTATCCAGATCAACTCTAACAGCAACAGCGCATGCAGGCGGTGCACTACATGCGGTCGGCGCTGTCGACTTATCAGTGCTAAGCAACAGATCCGCCTTCCGGGTTATCAGCCGCCAAGCCTGTCCGAGGAGGTTTCGCAGCCAGTGACGGGCCAGACACTGACGCCGACTTCGGAGCTCGCCGCGCCGGTTCCGTTGGAGTTGGCAGTGAATACCGATCTTGACGGCGTGGGCAGCCGAGCATGGGAAGAATGATGGGCATAGGCCCTTTCGTCATTTGAAAGGGCCGGTTGGTAGCCGCTATAGTTTTGATAGTCCAGAAATGAGCCATTACGTTTGCTTGAAGACGACATGGCGTGAGGGGCGCGACGTGTCGACGGTTGCTTGGGAACATTTTGTCTTTTCTTTTTGGCCCTGCGGCGATTTCTGATATGCCATAGCTACATCTTCGTTTCCGGCTGGCGATCTACCAAATGGAAATTAGCGATCGGACCTGCTCGTTGCACTGCACCGCATTTGCGTCTCCACGACATTCAACCATGGCAAGCTTTGTCCAACAGGTCGAGACATGTCGAAAAGTATCGACCACATCCAGTTGAATCAACTGCGGTGCCGCTCGCCCCGTGTCATCAGCGAATCCAGGCACCGACAAAACGCGGTCAAAATGCGCCTTGCCAGGCTATCGGGGAACGTGACTGAGCCCACCAACGAAAGCTTCATCGAGACGTGTACCCGGTACCTCTCACCCCGCAGGCCAACCCCGCAGGCACGAAGTACCTAGACTTACGCTGTTCCTGTGGGAGAAAATCCAGCCTGGGCGGCATCTCACGACGACAAACCCACCGTGAACATCATCACCGTCACCATCATCAGCATCACGTCGGTAGCGGCCCGAAAAAAGAACGAACAACCCATTGTTCCCTCGACGACTTATGGCCGCCCTAGACTCAAGGGAGCCAAGGGCCCCCGGATCAGATTAAGGCCCATACCCGTTCACTATCCGCAAGCGCGGACCGCCAAACGCTCCATCATTTCATTTCTGCCCGCTTCGAACCCGCACAGCTGGGAAAAGAAAACGGCTAGATCCCTTTGGTTTCCTGGCCACGCTAGACGGCCTGGGGCCAATTGGGTACCCTAGGCGGAAGAGCTAGTTGCTTCATCTGGGATTGCGTAGGGAGAAGACACCCGGTCGCCTCACACTCTGATGGTCTTAGGCACGCCCCCCTCGAGGTGAAAGCCTGCTCCTTCTCGCTGTCTTGAAAACGCGTGGCATGTCTGGACGGAGCAGAAATACTACCGCCCGCGGCAGTAGCAATGGCCTGCCAGTGACGGCACAGTGGTTCGGCTTCCGCAACACACAAACGGATGTATGTATCCACACCCGTAAGCCGGACCCCTGGCACGGGACCCCTGCCGAAGGATCACGACTGCATCCAAGAGACTCCGCAGCACCGCTCAGCGCCTGCGCGACGATGGGGATTTGCTTGGCCCCAATTTGAACTTCCTCGCTCCCCCTTCCTCCTAGCCGGTTTTTCTTGCTGCCTGCATTGCCTGAGAGATGCTTGGCCCCCTTCCAGGCCCTCACCCCCCAGCTGGCTGGCCAGCTCCCTCTCTTTTCGTCTTGCACGATGGGACACCAGACATGGGGCTCATCGGTCGAAGTGTTGGATTGGCACCGTCTAACTGGCCAGCGCGGACTCGATGGGGGGCCCAGAGGGCGTGAGCTGGAAGGATCCTGTCAAAAAGCAGACTGCTTGCCTTGTTCCCTGCTGATCGTGTCCCAATTCCTCTCTTTTCCTCTCCTTTGCTTGCTCTGTATCGCACTGGCATCTCGAGTCGTTGGCTTGGCTTGTTGCGAATAGCCTCCTCATCGCAGGATTTTCCGATCTAATAGTAACACCCTATACTCCAATAACAAACAGGTCTCTTACACGGAAACCTCTTCCCTACTCCTCCCTCGCCGACCAGCGAAACGGGCCTTGGATTCTCACCCCCCACGCTCCTTTACCGCCTACGCATACAAACTCACACACACTCTCTCTCAAAGATGGCTCTTTCAACAAAAACGACGTACATCGCGTCCACATTTCCGGAAAACCCCCTCCCGACCGCCGATTTCTCACCGCCCGCGTCCTCGTGCTCCGGCGTCTACCTGACAAACAACGTCTACGCCATCGACAACGACCAAAAATGCCTTCCCAACAAGTTCAACGGCGCCAGCACGGCATTCTACTCCCCCGGCACCGTCTGCCCGACAGGCTACACCGCCCAGCCGCAGTGCTCGCGTAACGGCGGCGTCCGCTCCGTCACGACCGTCACATGCTGCCCCTACCGCGGCGACATGACACTGTCTTGTGTCGAGGACGACATGACGCTCGCGGGTGTCTGGGAGACGCAGTTCTGCACATGGATGGCCGGCCCCGCCACCGTCGTCGACATTACGCGGACGGACGACGGGACTGTGGCTACTCAGGCTGTGACAATGAAGAACCGGGATGGTGTGAATGCGTGGGGTATCAGGATGGTGTATCAAGCAAGCGACCTCGTGCCGAAGACGACGTCGGTAGAGACCACCGCGGCGACAACCACGGCGGGGACGGCGACGAACACGGCGGGCGGTACGTCGGCCGCTTCAACTGGGACTGGAGCGGAAACCGCGGCGGGAGCCAACAGCACCAGCGGCGGCAGCGGTCAATCGGGCGTGAGCGCGGGCTTGTCGACGGGCGCCATCATCGCCGTGGCGGTGGTCATACCAGTCGTCTTGATCGCGGCGCTCGTGGGCTTGTTCATGTGGTGGAGGCGGCGGAAGCACCAGTATGCGGGCGTAAAGCCCGTCGACACGACGCCCACGGCGCCCGAGATGGACGGGCAGTCGCCGATGGGCGGCGAGCCGAGCGCTTACGCGTACCAGAACCAGCAGTATGCGCAGCACCAGCAGCAGCCCCCGCCGGTGCAGGAGATGACGGGGACGGATATCGCGGGTTACTACAACAACGACAAGGTGCTGATGAACCCGGGGTGGGAGGAGGTCACACGCAATTCAAGGGCTGGACGCAACCGACGCAGGTGGCGGAGTTGGGGACCGGAGAGGGGCCGACAGAGCTACCTGCGGACAACACCCGGAGGTAGCTCAAGGGATGTTGGGCAGTCGAGAGACGGAATGTGAGATGCTAAAGAGGGGGGAGGTCTAATGAGAGGGGGAATGTTTGGAGTTGGATATATCACTGCCGCGGGGGGTTCGTTTCATACCAGCGTGGAGAGCGTTATGACGCCCATTTTCATGGAGAGGCGTAGCGGAACCAGGATGAGCTGCCGAAGAAGCCCGCCTGTTCGCAATATTTGTGTAAAGCCCTGATTTAAAAGCGTTTCAATTCAAACAAATTCAGACATCTGTCGAGTGCGGGCCTGCGTGTCACTGCCGGTGGCCCAGACGCCGCAGGAAGAGGCTCTGGTCGGATCGGTGGCCATCTCCCATCGATGCAGAAAAGCCTGCAATAGCATTCTTGTGGGAAGAATCCCGTGCTGGTGTGAAGGCATGGAGTATGCTGAGCCGAATCACGAAGCAAGTCGGTCCATCGTCGGCTTCGACGGCGGACACTTGACCCGACCAAGCGCCGTGCGGCTGACGCCCCGGCGACAAAGTCCCCCCGACCGATGGCCGATGACTGTTCGGCGAGCAGCCCGGACGCGGTGGAGCTCACACCGCCTGCAGTTTCTGGCCCTGGAGAATTACCCCGCCACCCCGCCATCCAAGCTGCAAAAAATTCAATCCTCCCGCGCGCAATCCTGCTTATCAAGCACGCAGAACCTCCTTTGACGATTAATAAAGCAGTCTCTCGGTTTCTGCTCCTACATAATACGTCACGATACCCAGCGGTCCCTTTTCGACGGCATATAAGTCACCTTGAGCGAAAGACAACCGAGCAGGCGCATCACCCGAAGACGTGCGAAACCACCTGCGCAAGGCACTCGATAAAAGACGAAACCTACCTCCAGAAAACAAGAGACGCAGATAGACGAAATGTCCGCCCCAAGGACAACACCCCCCGCGATGACGGCCACGAGTCGGAGCCCGAGATGCTCGAGGCCGACGAGGTCGGCGAGGAGGTCAACGTCGACGAGGAGGACGTGCCCATGGACTCGGACGACGAGAACGAGGAGATCAACCTCCAGAACGACTCGGTCGCCTACTTCGACGCCCACAAGGACTCCGTCTTCACCATCGCCCAGCACCCCGTCCACCCGACATTGATCGCCACCGGCGGCTCCGAGGGCGACACCGACGACGCCCCCGGCAAGGGCTACCTCATCTCCACCGCCGCCGCCGCATCGCGCCCCGTCCTGCCCGCCTCCTACTCGGGCGACGCCTCGCAGCAGCAGAGCACCGCGCTCGACAGCATCTACGCCATCGACGGCCACACCGACTCCATCAACGCCCTCGCCTTCACCCTGCCCGCGGCGACTTCCTCGTCAGCGGCGGCATGGACGGCAAGCTCCGCGTGCACGCGCTGCGCGTCAACTCCCCGACCGCCGAGGCCGCCAGCGTGCAGGTCAAGTTCATCGCCGAGGCCCAGGAGGTGCCCGAGATCAACTGGATCGCCCCCTGCCCGTCCCCGCAGTACCCCAACACCATCGCCCTTGGCGCCAGCGACAACTCGGTCTGGGTCTACACTATCGACATCGCCGCCGGCGGCGGCGACCCGGCCAACGCGCTGCAGCTCGTGCAGACGTACTGGCTCCACCAGGCCCCCGTCACGGCCGGCGCCTGGACCCCCGACGGGAACCTGCTGTGCACCGTCGCCGAGGACTCCAGCCTGTACGTGTGGGACGTCTGGGGCGAGGCGGCCGCCAAGGGGCTGGTGGAGAGCAACGGCCAGACGACGGTGGGCCTGACGGGCGACGACCAGCGGTTCGAGGTCGAGGGCGGGCTGTACAGCGTCGCCGTCGACCCCAAGGGCGCGCTGGTGGCCGTCGGCGGCGCGGGCGGCGCCATCCGGATCGTCAGCCTGCCGAGGCTGGCGAGCAGCGCGCAGCCCGGCAAGGGCGGCAAGAGCAAGACGAGCGCGGACGTCGCCGCCGGAGGGCAGATCCTCGCGGCGCTGCAGACGGCGTCGGACAGCATCGAGGCGCTGAGCTTCACGACGGCGTCGGGCGGCCCGGGCCAGGTCTCCACGCTGCTGGCCGCGGGCTCCGTGGACGGCAGCGTCACGGTGTTCGACGCGGGGCGGAGGTTCGCCGTGAGGAGGAGCCTGCCCGGCGCGCACGAGGAGTTCAGCGTCGTCAAGGTGGAGTTCGTCAAGAACAGCTGGCTGCTTACGACCTGCGGCATGGACGGCGTCGTGAGGCGGTGGGACCTGAGGGCGCAGGACGCCGGCCTGGTGAAGGAGTGGAGGGGGCACCGTGGCGACGGCGAGGGCGGCGGCGTGCTGGGCTTCGTGCAGGGCGAGACCGGGGAGAGGGTCGTCACCGCCGGCGACGACGGCGTCGTTTTGGTCTTTGAGGCCTAAACGGCATGGGGGGTCGGTTTGATTTCGCCTGCGGTTCTCTTGACATGATGACGAAGAAGGATAGATAAAATCAGGGACGGCGGTTTTGCTGCAGCCGCGATGAAGCCGCGGCTGGGATGATGGTCATGGATCATGGGCCTTACGTCCTCATGAATCGGAGTTTCGCATATTACTAGTACATGATTGTGTTTGCGTCTGGCAATCTTGGTTTCCTCTCGGTCTTGTGTGTGGCGGGTGTCCTGTCGGTGTCTTACAGAAGCTTGGAGAAGGCGACGGGAACCGGCAGACCAAGACATCCTCTTTGAGTTCGTCCCAAGACTACCGAGCTTAGAACGGCTGGCCGTTTCCGTCTGACGCTACCATGGCCTTGTTTTTCACTTTGCCTCTACTCCCACCATGTGCCCCGGGGCACACGACTTCAACATTGAATCGCCGGCTCTCAGAACGGGCTCCATTCTGCATTCAGACGCGGCGGATGGTCCCTATGTCATGGACAATTTGAGGAGCGACCAGGTCCTCGGCCTCGCCCTCATGGTCTGCGGGGTCCTGGAGTTCCCACGGATCTGCTTCTTCATTGCTTGCTCCTGGCTGTCGTGGGATTCGGTTGTTCGCTGTGAGTGCCGTCCTTCGACTTGCCACATGTTGGCGTGTGGTGTCGTGACTGATGGTCCAGTGTACGCATTGCTTGGGATATACCCGTTTCTTGAGCACATCGCGGGTCCGGCGGCTCGCTACTTCCTTCTGGAGACCTGGCGAAGAAATTATTGAATGGATATTCGTCGAGCTAGGGGCATACGTTGCAGATGTCTGGAAGTATCTACGGGACCGCTGGGAGAATGAGGACCGCCGCCACATGTTGTACGGCGTTTGAGATTCCCTCTTGACATGCGCAAACACGGTCAATCATAGTCAACTAGGAAGCCTGCTTCGTAGAGGCGACTTGGGTTGTGGTGATGATCGGCCTATAAGACGAGAATGGTGCAGGCTAGCTAGTGGTTAAAATCGGCGGGAAATTGCTTGAACGTCCCAGATAAATAACGCTGAACAACTTATCACACAATCACATCGCAATGCACAATGAAAACGAGTTTTGACAGTTCATTCGTATCTCATTAGACTACCTCGCCGTAGTCACCACCAGACGACGCATCGCCAAGTCTTGGTGGTCCATTATCTTCCTCTCCCCGTCCTCGCGTCATATTTTTACATGCTTTTATGAATTGTACATGTCGATTTTAGTTGCTGGAGCCCCTGCCGCCCTGGCCAACGTTGGGGCCCTGGGCGAGACCTTGGCTCTGTCCGCCGCTGGCGTTCAAGCCATCGATAGCGAGACCCTTCTCGCCCTCGGGGAGGGGCGCGGTCTTGTCGGCACGGTCTACGTGAGAATCCTGGGCAGCTGTTAATATGGGGTTGTATCTGACAGCCAGAAGTATAGGCTCACCTTGACCTCACCGGCGCCGTGGACGATGTTGTGGCCGGCCTCGATGGCGTTGTCAGAAGCTCCAGATCCGTCGCGAGGCATGATGACTTTTGAGAGTTGTGATTGGTTGATGGGAAAGATTGGTTTGTGTGATGGAAGTTGAACTTCGTGGATCGTGTTATAGATGGTTCGTATTGGGATGTTGTTGATACAGTGAAGGTGAAAGCTACAAACGAATTCGAGGCGGCTGAAAGCGCTTCTTAAAAAGAAGGATTTCCGACGGTTGAACCTGCATAGGGGCAAGAAGCTCTGAGCTCGAGTTGACGTCACATGTTCGTACCTGCCGCAAGCTCCCAGAACTCACCTGGAAGCTCAGCTCTCAAAGGCGTCAATGTCCCGCCCCAACGTCATGATGTGGGGAATGATGCTTCGCGCCCACATCGGATCGCAGATCGGTGCCGTCCCGAATCCCGCAGCGTCACCTTGCCCACCACCAATTGCCCCCTGCAGGCTTTCGGAGGAAATGCCCCGCGTCGCGTGCTCTGGTCGACAGGCAGACGCCTCGACTGCTCCATCTTGTCGCCGGACGATGTTTGAGGCGCCCAGAGCTTGTGGAACCAATTCGATCTCTGCGTCTCCTTGGTTTCTCCCCCTCGCTTCCCAACTATGTGTGGTTTTTCTCTCCACTCGGCTTGGGCCACTCAGCACACGGTCTCTGGAGCATGGCGACAATTCGTTTGCAATGGTCGGTGCTTGCACCATGACGCCGTTCGCCGGAGTCTTGCCGGAAGACTTTGCGACGAGCTTGGTGGAAACCGGTCCGCGATGAGGCTCAAACGAGCCTTGAAGATCTTTAGAGGTGAACGAGCACAACGAGGCACGCAACCACTGCACCGTACTGGTTTGGCACTTTCACATCGAACCCATACACGATCAAGCTGGCCGGCGGCAGACGACATCATGTCGATGCTTTGTTAGTGGCCTGCTTCTGGTAGCGCACTCATTTGAACCCGAGATGGCCTTTTCAGGCGTCGCACGGGCCAGAGCAAGCTACGTCATTACCACGAGGTACCGTAGTAGGTATCGTGAGGGCTTCACTCTTGGGCAAACTAGAATTCGCTGGTTTCCTACCTAAATGTAGTTCGTCAAAAAGAAAACAACTTGCAGGTACAACAGAAACTCTGTCCTGAATTCAGCCTAGAAGCAGGCGATGCGGGCATTCAACAGCCTGACCTCAAGCCGTCAGCAACAAGAGGCTACAACTTCCGACCGTTACATACAACGCCTTTTGATCGCGGATTCTACCCACTGCCAGCTTCGCCTTGACAACTTTTCAAGACCTTCCTTCCGAAGCCCTCGTTAGGCAATGGGTTATGTGGACGGGCTCTTCGCCTGCGGGCGCTGCGAACGCCCAGTCGACTTTCCTTCCTACTACTGTTGCTGGCATTTTGCTCTACATGAGAGCCCACCGCGAGGAAGACTTTTTTGACCTGCTGGGCCACAGAAACATACTCCTACACACGCCTTTACCGCCTGGATAGCCCAAAGACTGCCTGCGAGTCCTTTAGGAAGCATCCGCCGATGACCCTCCATAGCGACGAGGCTGCTGCTACTGCCCAGCCAGCCAACAGGAGGAAAATCGAGCCAGATTTGACCGGCGACAAACACCTCCCACATCCACCTTTTGCGATACTATACAGAAAAGAAAAGAAAAAGAGGCGGCGTTGACACCTTTAATCATCTGCGAGCAAACATCGTCGACGGTCATCACTTATGAGCCGGCGGTTAGCAGGCACTTGTGTACGGGTTCTTGTTAGACACAGTCATCACAATAACCTTCCTTTTCCAACACGACAACCCATCGAATGACCGTTCGCACAAGTCAAGGACACAAAAAGGCTGGCTGAAAGTCTTATACCAGTCTATGTTTGATACCTACGGCATTGCCGGCTCTGCGCGACCTCATAATGATGGATAAGAGTCTTCATGCAATGCAACATCAGTCCCGCTTCTCCAACACGGGCCGAAACCCTTTGCCGAAAACGAAGTCGTAGCCTGAGCCACAGCTTCCTCTCATTCAACAAGCCCCGTTTCGACGAGTCACGACACCGCATTGTTTGCGCCATGGCTGGACCCTGGCCCTTGGGAGGGGGCTACGATACCCGGCAGAAACTTTTTTCGTGCGGGCCGAGGCTGTAAGACCAGCCATTGAAATGCCCCAGTTGTGCCTCGGGCATGCCTCGTTTCGATAACATCACTCTGCGGCACTTCTCGAAGTGGGTAACACATATGTTGGAGATGATCAGTTTGAATTAATATTTTCTAGCACAATGCTGAGCGGCTTTAGCTGCTTCCGCTGGTAGCGATGAGCTGCGACAGTCCCAGGACCTGAGCGGTGGTGATCTCCGTGGCAGACGTTTCCCACCCCTCGGTGAACGGCAGGCGCTCCTCCTCGAAGACGACCTTCAGCCATTCCAGCGGCGCAGCAGGCGCGCTGAAGCTCTGTCCGATGGTGCCGAGGATGACGGCGGACTCGCCCAGGGACACGGTGACCTGGTTCGCAGCCAGGTTGAACGACGGGTTCGTCGCCTTTGCAGTGGCAATGCGCTTGCTCCGCGCCGTGGCCATGGTCTTGTAGTCAACCTTGGAGTCCGTCGACGCGCCCGCCTCGAGGTACCCCTTGGTCTCGCTCCAGACGGTCACGTTGAAGGTCTTGGCGTCGCCCGTCACGGCGAAGTCGGCGCGCGACAGACTGCCGTCGTGCTCGATGACGTTGTGCTTGGCGATGTCGTCCAGGTTGAAGGTGCTCGCGTTGCCCGTCGTCGAGGTCGCGAAGGCGGGCGTGCCGAGGGTGCGGACGAGGCTCTCGTTGAAGTGCAGCGCGGAGCCGAGTCCCGCAATGAGGTCCTGCATGCTGATCTCCTTGCCGTCGCGGGCGAGGTAGCCGTGGTTGGCGAGAGAGTTAAGCATCGGGCAGGGGCCACGGACGGCAGAGGCGCCGGGGGCCAGCCACGGGTGGGCGGCGACCTCGGCGGCGTTGGCGTTGGCGGCCATGGCGGCCGTCGCAACGAGGACTGCTGATGCGCGCATCTTGATACGTCTTTTTGGTGGAAAAGAGGAACAGAGGCTCGAGAACGAGTGGCGGCTGGAATGGTAATGCACAAAAGAGAGTGGTGGCCTTACTGAGCCGGGCTGTTTGTAATGAAGACTTGTCCGCTGGAGTGATGAGCTAGAGGCAAGCCCGGCATCGAAGGGACGACGATCGAGTTGTTTTATATGCTCTTTCCACCTGCAGTCTATAAACAAACACACGGAGTATAGGGCTGGGCCTTCCGTCAAGAAAGGGGGCACTTGTATAAAGCTGTCTCCAGCGGCGGCCCCGGAGGCACGGCGATACCGACCTGTCCCTCATTACCCCCGGCGGGAAGCCAGGCTTTCCCACGCATTCCACGCATCGCACGCCAAACTATCTTCTCTGAATGGAAAATGGGACTGCTCGAATGGAGCGAAGAACCCGAACCTCGGTCCAAGACCTTGTTTATAAAGGCCCGGTATATGTTCGTCCCTTGTTTTCATTTGTGCTGGTGAGCCCACAAGGCCACTTGCTGACATTTTCCAAGGCCGCCATTGGACAATTGAGTGAGTAGCCCCCTTTAAACAACTATAATTGAGTTTCCAAGGAAAAGGAGGGAATACGACCTGGCGTCTTGGCTTGTGTTTGGGGTGAAGCCGGAGGGATGTTCCATGAGATGCAATATGGAGTTTTCCGAATGAACAAGCGGTTGTTCCAGGCATTTATGCAGAAGGGGCGGGATGTGGGTTGTGGGTCGCCAAGCCCATAGTCAAACTTTGCTCACCATCTATAGAGTCTGATTTTGGAGCACTAGACATCAAAAACTAGTAAAGCGCCTTGTTGGCTAAGTGGTATAGCGTCTCACTAGTATTCTAGTGTCATGAGAAGATCGGCGGTTCGATTCCGCCACGAGGCAATCTTTTTGCCCGTTTGTCTTTCTAAACTTGCATCCAGGTAGAGAGATGGATGAATATTGTAGTAGGTAATCATAGTCTCGTGCAACAATCCCGCAGTCTCTAAGCATGCCACACTCTTCACCTCATTGCACCACAGCTTCCGCATCCGCCCTCCCCTCCACAACCACCACCACACCCGCTCCCGCACCCAGCAGCGCCCTCGACCGGAGGACAGCAGGTCTCCGGATGCTCACCGCAGTCTCCGCACCTCGGGAACGCGAGGTCAGCAAGCGGCAACACGCCCCGGCCCGTCTCCTCGTCCCGCAGTCTCTCCTCCACAACCCTCCCGTCAACCCCGGCGCGTCCGCCCTCGCAGGTCCAGCATAAACACACGTGGTACCCCTCCCCGAATGTGCTCGCCCAGAGACCCTGCATATCGCCCGCCAGCTCCCCCAGCCTCTCGTCCTCGATCTCGTCGTCGTGGTCCACGAGCTTGCCCGTCGTCCGCTTCGAGTAGGCGAGGTACCGCGCCGGCGAAAGCTGGTGGGTGTGCCAGACGAGGTCGATGTCGAGGGTGGGCACCATGACGGTGCCCGGGTGCGTGGCGATGAGGTGAAAGAAGCGCACGTACCTGGTCTGGGACTGGGCGAGGGTCGACGCGAGGGACGGGCTGCGGAGCCAGGCGTGGCGGGACATTTTCACGGAGAAGGAGAGCTGGCGCTGGATCGCGGCGGCGAGGGGGTAGGTGAAGAGAGGGGTCCCGGTTTGGGAGCGGTGGGTGAAGACGCCCGTGTGGGCTGAGGTGAGGGAGGGGAGGTCGATGTTGGGGGCTGTTGGGTTCGACTGCGGTGGGGGTCAGCACGACTTTGCACGCTCGACTCCTTCCAAGTTGAGGTTGGACTCACGATTTCAGACCATTTCATCCCGTCGAGACCCAGCTTTCCGCCGAGCTCGATGAAGCGTGCATACGCCTTGGGGTGCAGCATCAGAGCATGCCATGCCATGAGCACGTCAACCGAAGGCATCCGCTCAGTCGGCCTGTCAGCGCTGGCGCTCCATTCCTCGAAGCGCGCGACCGCACGGTTACAGTACAAGTCCCACGTGTGCTCGGGAGCAAGGCCTGCATCGGCGGCGAGGAGTTGGACGGTCCCCTGGAGAGCGACAAAGGTCTCGAGGAGCTGGAGATGAGCGGCGCACTCTGCGACGGAGGGCAGCTCGTGGGATGTGGTAGGTTGCGACTGTGCTGAGAGGTCCAGCTTGGAGGCTTGTCGGAGCTCGACCGAGGGGGTCCTGTGAGGTTATGTTAATCGAGGCCTAGGGAGGGTTGAGAACGGGTTCACGAACTGGTTGGAGAGGATGGCTGGCATGCTGGCGGTGGTAGAATCCGGTTCTATAAATGATGAGGTCCGTGGTGTTAATTCGTAAAGGTTCGGGAGTCTGCCAAGCCTCGGTTGACTTTTGAGTATTCTGCACAGCACAATGAGATGAAAACGAAGCCGTCACTCCAACATGCACAGCTGAAGGGGGACAACTGTTCCTCTTATCGGCATGCCGCTTACCGGGGGGGAGCTTTATCTCGCTGCGTCGTCGCACATGACAAGCAACAGCCCTGTGACCAGCCGCCGCGAATCCCAAAACGGCATGGAGGTGAGCAGGTTTCAGGACGCCAGCGCGAGACGGACCGGCGGTGTGAAGACGTGATTGGCGCAGACCCCAACGGGCCCGACTCAGGCGGTACACTTTGGCGGCGGGCAACGCGGGGGGAAACTTGCGCATACCCACAGCTGCTGTCTTACGGGTGTTGCAAAGCGCGGCCGTGTTTGCGGGAGGGTCGGAAACGGTATCGGCGACTCGGCCCCGCTGGTGCTGTTGGGTGGAGGACCCTTGGATTCGTCCCATGAGCGGGGCTTTTCTGCCGGCATGGGGATTGGGGAAGGGGGCTTGGGGTTTCGTTGCGTGCGGATTTTGGGGGCGGCGTTGGAGCGGTCATTCTCCAACTGTGGCTTCTTCACTTCATCTTGAGGGGCGAATGGCCCGGTGCGGCTGGAGGGTCTCACAGACCTTGGGCAGCCTGAGATGAGATGACATCTCATCAACTCATCATACTTGAATGAGAGGACAGGAAAAGGGCGCCCATTTTCACCAAGTCAGCCGCCAAGGTCCAAAGCAGGATGGATGATGCGGGTTTCACTAGCAAGCATTCCACCTCCCTCCCCAGCCTCTCGGCCTATCGCGAACCAACCTTGTCGGAGAAACCACAGCCTGACCTTGGCGCCCTTTCGTGAGTCTCACCACCGAGCTGGTATAGGCGTCGTTAGAGCCGGTTCAAATCACATACGACCATACCCACAGGAAAAGTCGGAATCCCGTCCGCTCTCCCACAGATAAGCCACGTGGAGAATTATAAAGGTATATAGCTAAAAGCCAAACTTTAAAAAAGGTATGGAAGGTAGATCTACTATTGTACTCAGACTTTAAGCCAAAACGCCTAACGCTGTATGCCTTTTGTTCCTCCTTCTTCCTGATTGTTGTTACTAACGATTTACTAACTATTAGCTGATTTACTCTACTGGCCTATGCCTTGGCCCTCTTACTTATAACCTAGAGAATTAGAAACTCTTGCGGGATTTATAAAAGCAGTATCACTTGGCTGGTTTCTAGAGAAGGAGCGGCGGGTTTCACCAATTTGATTGTGTTTCTAAAGATGTAGTCTTGTCGCAGTAGATATTGTTACTTAGAATTGAACTCCCTCAACTGTTTCCCGACGCAGTACCTCTGCATCCTCTGGTAGGAGGAACCCTGACTTTACCTGACCACTAATGGCACGCCCTGCGACTGATCGATAATTTGCCAAAGACCCATACAGCCCCCGAAGCTTCTCTTGATCAAATGGCCATTCGGAACCTGCTTCAATAAGCCAAGCGATTCATGAGGAACGAATGCGTGAAAGACTTACCCCAGTACCAATTCGGCCTCCCTTTTGGGGTCGCCGCAATAAGCCTGGCAAGCGGTGCTTCCGTATGCACCGTCCGAACGCCTCCAACAGCATTCCCGTGTTCATCGCGGTAGATGTCGTCGCTCTGGTCAATCGTGTGTACGATAGAACTTGGTGGGGGGAGATTGCAGCTTCGCTGGTCCATTTCTCTACACTGTCGAAGACAGCGTGGTAGATGAAGGAATTCGCAAAGGTGCTCCATCTCGCACCACGAAGTTCGGCCACAGACCAGCGCTTCATGTCAATCTCAGACGCATATCTAGACTCTCGATGAGCCATACCTGCAACTTCATACAGCCGAAACGCATCGCTGTCCGGTCGTCGATGCTCTGTGTCTCTCATTTGCCCACTTACTCCGCAAGGAAGTCTCACCGAGAGAAACTCCGATTCACCCAGAAGCTCAATGATCTTCACGCCAGGAACGTCGGGCAGAGCGTCCCCGCCAGACTGACAGGGGACGAATGCATCAAACGGCAGGCTGCCGTTCGGTAGGCGCAAGTGAGACGAATGGGTGATGAAGCGTCTGGTGACCCCGCCCGTCTGTGATAGCCCAGTCAACACCACGCGAACAGCCGTCAAGCCCAGATCCCCTGATCGAAGGGCGTGGGAGGCTTGGGTAAGAATCTCGGGCGATTGGGTCGTTGCCGGCCACCATTGAGCCTTGAATGCGTCGTACGTTCTTCGGAGCTCCTCCTTGGTAGCAGACGCCACGAAAGGAATCGTTTCCTGGAATTCATCTGACAGCGGGCCCGGAATGAAGTGCATATCCTCGTAGCGCGAAGGATTCGCACGCTTGATTTTGCCAAGTGCCGAGGGAGCTTGCGAGTCGACCTCTAGCCAAGCATGCCCTTGGGGGGCTGTCAGCGATTCCTGGAATAGTAGGGTCCAAGTCGCTTACCGTTGCGCATAAGCCACCGGTTGATGTGTCTCCAGATGCTAGTTCCACCCCACAGGTGTGATGGCTCCAATACTACGAAGCCGGTGAAGTTGCAAACGTCTGCGGGACAGCGAAGGAGAAGGCGAGTGCAGTATGGCTCGCCAGCCGCAGTGCCGCTCATGAGGTATTCACGACTGACGTAGTTGTACTCTTCAAGAAGATCGACATGGTATGGCTCAATGATAACGGCGTGAGAAGTCACTGTTTCGGGAAGGAGCTTGATGTTTGGCACCGAAACGAGGACCTCAGTCGTTGGCTTTTCGGTCTTGGTGGTCACCATGCTGGGCTGGAGAAGGTTCTCAAGATCGCAGAACTGTCAATCCAACTTGCAAGAACCAAAGCCTGGCAGAGACAATCGTTTTAATCATAGACGAGACCTGTGAGACTACTCAGACGAGGTCGTGAATCGGTTTGCTGCCGACAAGATCCCGTGACACACAACTTACACGAGAGGGCCGACAGTGTCACATGACACCTGTTCCGACACAATCGGCCATCATGAGAGCCAATGAATCAGACCCACCGAGGACTGCCGACTTTGTCGGCCTCGGCTTCTCCAGAGGCTCACCAGATTGACGCAACACCACAGGTGTTCCTTAAAAATGGGTTCTGCAGACCGAATCGAAAGGCGGCCCAAAGGTTGGCGGCCGTCGTCTTCTTTGCGGATTCTCTGTCGTCGAAATGTCTGAACACAACCAAGACCAGCAGTCCGACACAAAGGACAAGGCTAGGTCCAGCTGCCTTGTTGAAGTCGAAATCAGAACTGGCCAGTCCTCTGCCATGAAGGTTTACGACATTTCCGAGCCAATAGAAATCACAGAAGAAGAGAACAAGCAAGTGAAGAGAAAGATTGATCGGGTCATGCTTCCGCTCATGGGTCTTTGTTATGTCTTTTCCGTACGTCCGGCGTGATGCGTATAGTGTTGCGACGACAAGCTGACTTCGGCATGATAGTTCCTTGACAAAACAATTCTGAATTACGCCTCGATCTTTGGGCTCAAAGAGGCGTTGAAGCTGGAGGGAACCGACTATAGCTGGCTGGGGAGGTTTGTGCTATGAATTGACGATCAACGCGAGAACACCCTTTGACTAACGTCTCTTCCAGCATCTTCTACATAGGTTACATGACTGGATCCATGATGTGGTCGAGGCTTGTGCATCGATGGCCTCAGCATGTTGGCAAGTTTGTCTCCGGCGCTGTGTGCATCTGGTCCGGCATCGTCCTCCTGACTCGTACGAACCATGTGTTGATTGATTGCATGGATCGTTTGCTGACGGCCGGTTGAACACAGCTATTTGCTCCAACTTTGCGGGAATCATGACCGTTCGGTTTTTTTTGGGTCTCATGGAATCAATCATTGGGCCAGTTTTCGTCATCATAACAAGCAATTGGTGGACACGACCAGAACAGGCCTTCAGGACCGCATTTTGGCTGGGAGGCACACCGGTTAGTTGAAATCAAGGAAACAAGAGGATAGTCAAACTGATGATTCAGGTCGGAAACTTTCTTGGAGGCATCTTGAGTTACGCCTTGGGCACAAGTGAGTTTCTATGTTACAACCGTAGCGATGATCCTGGCTGACTTTCCGCTTCTAGTCCAGGGGCCAATCGCAACATGGAAACTTTTCTTTCTCTTCTTTGGCTCGCTCAGCTTTGCATTTTCGTTCGTTCTCATGTACTTCATGCCGGACAATCAAGCAAATGCAAGGTGGCTGAGTGAGCGGGAGAGGAAAGTGGCCATTGAGCGCGTGAGAGAGAACCGAACCGTCACATCCGACAATCACTGGAAGTGGGACCAGTTTTGGGAAGCTCTCAAAGATCCCCAGACGACTTTCTTTTTTATAACCGCGGTGTAAGAGGCTTCTCTCTCTCTGGTTTCGCTGTAGTTTATTTTAAGCTGACATCAATGCATCTGGCAGGGGAAACACCATGCCGTCGACGTTTGCCAGCCAGGTAAGACGCCCAGATCCAGTCGTGACAATACATGTGCTGAAGAGTTTCTAGTTTTCCAGCCAGATTGTCAAAGGTTTCGGTTTCTCTACTCTCGCAACAACGATGATTTCAACCTGTCCCGCGGCAACTATACAGCTTGGTTCTTTCCTCTTCTTCTCTTGGATCGCGTCTCGTCGCAAAAATATTAGCCTTCTCCTCTCTATGGTTTGTTCCGTGCCTCCTCTGATCGGAGCTTCTCTGCTTCATGTGCTTCCAAACTCAAACCGGGCTGGTCGACTTGCAGGTTACTATCTCACGTACACGTGAGCTCTACCCCTTCCCAGCGTCTGCCACGACTTTTTGACTCTGATATAGGCACACTATGTCATGGACACTTAATGCTGGACTCATGGCGTCGAACTACGCAGGAAATACGAAAAAGTCGACTGCGTCTGGGATTGTGTTCGCAGGCTGGGCAGCTGGTCTGATTGCAGGTCCTCGTGAGTATTCTGGGCTGCTGTTAGTAAAAGCGACTGACGATGTGATAGAATTCTTCTTGGATAACGAGGCCCCAACATACGACATGGCTTTCAAGATGCTGAGTGAGTGCAGTTTCTCCGCTTCGGGAATCGCGCTAACAAAAATGTCTTAGTGGTTTGCTATGCTCTGATGATTGTGGTGCCGGTATGCCAAATTACCTGGTACAGATACGAAAATGCCAAGCGTCAGCGATGGGTTGACGACCAGAATTCCGACGTGGGGCCTGGCCCAAGACCCGAGTTCACGGATAAGACGGACTTTGAGCAATGGGAGACTTTTAGATATTCAATGTAATGGATCAAGGAAAAGAAGATGAGACTTGAGGATGTCAACCTCTGAACTCACTACACCATGTGACGTGTCGCATTCAATCCCGAACTTCAATGCCTGCCCATCTAATCACTAGGCCTAGTTGCCCACTCCGCCTCAGCACTGGTTGATCTGATTCTCTACAAGTCGTCTGGCGTTACTATGGGGCTATGAAAGGAACGATAGCAGAGAAAACCCAGATTTTCTCCAGAAATACCCATGTCATGCATGATCAGGCGAAAGAAACTGGGCTCATTGTTGTGAGAGCTGGATAAGCTGCTTGTAATCCAGGTGCCTGGCCGAATTGGTATCGAGGATATCCCTGCCCACTAGCTGGGGCAAAAGCGGCATAGTACGTGCGGGGGCGGTGCTCATGGGGCTATTAATACAGCCGTTGGCCCCGAACCCCTAATTACTCAGTTGTATTCATATTTGATCCTTCTTTGAGCCAGATAAGACTAGAAATAACAAATCGCGTGGACTCACTTGGCCAACACCACGCGGCATCAGTTCATCTATTTTTCCAGAGCCACAGTTAATCGGATATGAGGAGGTGATTCACTGTAAAGATCAACCAATTGTTATACAAACTCGGTCAAGATGACCAACATGAACACTGGACCACTCCAGAAAGGCTCGCGTGCTAGCAAGTTCCTCCTAGATTACCTCGAGCTCACCACATTGGCTGACTGCTATGTATGTAGCATGTTACACGTGCAGGACACGCAAAGTTCGTTGCGAGGTGACAGACTCAACACAAGAAGCTGAAGAAGGTATGCCTTCGAAATGCACCAATTGCCAGAGGCTCGGTTTCCGATGCCGATGGCGCGCACCAGAGTCTGGCGACGACTATTCTCCACCTCCTAAACGTAGGCGGACGATTGGTCAACGCCGACAGCGATCGCAGGCCATAGGTACCAGAGCTTCGTCCATAGGCGGCAGCCCGCTACATGAACCTGAGGCGAACCACGAGAGTAGTACACAGTCTGTGTCTCAACATCAGACACCAACGAACATCCGAGACTGTCCCCCAAAAGACATCGACCGTGGGTCATACCAGTCTTCTAGTATCTCGACTAATCATCTCACCACCTTCGGTTTAGATCTTAGCTTTGAGACAGATTACTTGGGGTTCGATCTTGCAGGGGAGAGCTTCGACGACCTTTTCCCTTTTGCAACTATCGACAGCTCTCTTCTGGGGTTGGGCGATGTCACAGGCGATTACTCAACTTCCGCATGGCAGTCAGATACTAATAAGCTCAGCGGTCTACGTGCAGAGTCCTCTATTCAGAGTTTTGGCGACGTGTCAACTGTCATCAATGACGACAACCGCCACTTGATACAGCACTACCTAGAGGTTATCAAGTGTTACTCCAAGGTAGATGATCGTGTAAAAGAGTCTAACAACCTTTTCGTCTCAGCGTTCACCCAGTCTCTAACATTTCCTCCCCTTCTCTACGCTATACTATCCTTTTCGGCATCCCATCTGTCAATCAAAAACTCAGCCTATTCCGAAGAAGCCTCCAGGTTCAACCAGTTGGCAGAGGAAACCTTCTGTCAGTTCAAGCAAACTCATGCAAAGGAGACCGCAAGCCTTCTTTCAGCCTTATTTGTCCGGATCAAGCAGCTCCACGTAATGGGTGGTAACATTGACGCCCTCTTCGATCTCATGACAGAGGCTATTGGAATCGTATCAACCAAAGAAGGCGAAAGAGCGCTAGCCGACCCAAACAGTCTGGTCAGGCGAATAGTACTTCGTCTCGCTCTTTTAGACGCACGCGGTACATGCTTTAGACTGGGAGGCGGGAAGCTCGTGAAGACTCTTGAAAGAATACGTAGCTTGTCGTTTATTTTCAACTTTGACGCCTCCAACATCTCCACTCCACCATACGGCGCAGCCATTAGTCTTCTTCGAGCTGACATTCTTCGTCACAAAGTCGGCGAGATCGACGCCAGACTCCAGAAGCAAATAGAGGCAGAGTTTGTCAGTAGCGCACCCATTCGAACTGAGGAGATCAGGTCACTCTATGAAAACATTAGGAGGGAGCTTGGCCGCTGCGACCGTGATAGGCCTACTTTGATGGGAACCCAAACTTTAGGCATCACAACAAATGAAGTGCTGGATGCGGCTGAGTATAACTATCATATAGTTTCATCCGCACTGCATTCAGCCCTACTGTATCTCTATCAGGTCTACGTAAGTGCAACATGACTTCATCCTGGCCGAATTCATTCTCACCCAATGCAGCCAATGCCGAGTTTCGATATAAACACTCCCATATCCAAGATTCTCCAACATCAACTCAAAATTCAAAATGATCCCTCACGAGCCAACTCCCCACCATCTATCCTGCCTTCATCAATCTTCTTAGCCGGCTTGTCTACCACTGACCCTATATACCGTAACTGGGTTGTCAAGACGTTGAAGGAAGGGGATGCTTGGGGTGTTTACATCCGAAAGACGAGAAAGCTTCTTGAGGCAATTCACAAGATGCAGGCTGGCGGACAAAAGGTTGACATCTGTTATGCCATGGACCAAGTCACGGGTCGATTCCTAATATGATTTCCGCCTAATGTAATCAACTGAATTAATGTCATGTATTTTTCTCATGTTGAAAACTGTTTGTGTCTTGTTTAAGCTGAAACACTCGATTCGCCATCATGTAGCTCATTCACGTTTAACTACATCAAGGGTTGTGTGCAACGTTGTTGTTACGGTAAGCTATCTATCAAAGTACGTCAATTGATAGGATATCTTCGTTGTGCCTATTGGGGTCTGTGTGTAACTAGGAAATTCCCCTCATCTACCTACTAGTCTTTTGCCAGAGACCAAATGCACATACTGTCGGATTTGGCGTGTCTAGCTAGGAATAAGTTTTAGCTAGCCACCTTGCTCTCAGCGAGATGTACCTGACTAGGAGGCTGAAACTGCAGCCAGCCTTCCGACGGAGGAGAGTCGTGATATAAGCCGTAATTGCGCATTGGCAGTTACGGATCCGCTTTTGTCATCACATTCTCCCAGACAGGGACGCCGCCTGCCGTCGGCTCAGCACTAATCAAGCAGGCTCTGCCTCCCTGCATACTCTACATGCCATAGGTTTCGCACGCTGGGGGCTGTATTATTCGTCCTACCACCCGGGCAAATGAGATTCACAGTCGCAGCACCACTCCATGTACAGAGTCCAATGGCAGCGGCCTAGCTCCCACGTCGCCGATTGCCTGATTCGATCGTCGGCCAGACCGGCCGAAACAAGCATATTGAGGCTTGAGTCGTGTTGGCTTTCTTTGCTTTGCTCCTCTGGCAACTTGGTGTGCGATGCTTGAAGTCTCAAGCTGCGTTTGTTCTGGAACCCGGTCTGGGAACCCCCTCCTGCATGTCTTGATGCCAATCCAATTAACCCATCAATGACGGACTCCGCATCTTTACTCTCTATCATGCTTGTTGGCCAATCGTGGCCTGGGGGCCGAAGCCTTTCTCTGCGGTCTTAAGACCAGAGCCGCCCCGTCGGGTTCTGCAAATACCCATCCATGCCCCTTCATCCCGGCTGGCCGCAGTTCTGGCCTTCCTCGTCAGCTTTCTTTTGCCGTTTGACAAGCTGCTGCCGATCATGAGAATATTGTGGCTTGCGCTGCTATTCGCGGCCGCTTCGAGACCTGTCATCACCGGCTTGGAGGAGAGGCAGGTTGTGAGCACTGTTTCTGACATCGTTGGCATCACCACCTCGTCCGTCTTCTCCGCTCCGACGTCCGTCCCGGCGCCCAATGTCAATAGCAGCGTCTACGACCTCTCACAGCACTTTTGTCGGGTTTGGAGGCATGCCAGTAGGTTGGCACAGCCCCCTTTGCAGAATACTGAAGTCTGAATAGTTTTAGGCGTCTACGCTGACGGGAAGATATACATCGATGGCGGCAACACCTACGTCCCAAGGAACGGCAAAACGTTCTTCAACACAGAGGCAGGAGCCTATAGCCCGGGGATGCGCAAGTTTGCCCTAAAATTTATACACTTTCTTTACTGACCAACACACCTTCAGACAACCAGCTCCTCGTCCTAGACCTTTCAGAGAATTTCACCAACCAAGAATCCGAACCGTACACCTCCGTCTTCAAAGCCCCTGGCGTACCCAACGGACTCATAGAGCACGCTCTCTGGTACTCGGCCTCGACGCGAAAGATCTACCAGCTGGGTGGGTGGTTCTCCTTTAACAGCGACGAGAACCCAGCCTACATCGCCGACAAGGAGATTCCCCAACCGGCCACCTGGGAGTTCGACATCGATACCAAGAGGTGGTCGAAGGCGGACAATTTCGAGGTCTTGAATAATGGTGAAATCGTTGATAGGCCCGGCGCTGCTGCATTTTGCGACGCGCCGGCATTGGACAGGAGCTACATCTTTGAGGGCTACACACAGCGGAGGTCCAGTCCTGCGAATGCTGCCTACGGCCCATCGTCCGACTTTCGATGTAAGTAACCGAACCTCGTCCTTTGTGGGCTTTTACTAATAGCTAAAGTCCTCGAGGGAATGCTTGAGCTCGACACGACGGACCGATCCCAGCCGAAGCTCACCAACATCTCTGTCCCTACCTATGTTGGCCCGCGAATGAATGGCGCTATGGTCCATGTCCCAGTCGGTGAGAAGGGAATCATCGTCAATATCGGTGGCCAAACCACCCGCGACCCTACCCCATACGGTGTCCGCATCCAGAACGCAAACGCAGGAAACGTCAACGTAGACCCGCCCATATTCCCCATGTCCTCAAAGCGCTAACATCACCCCCAGATAAACCTCTCCTTTGTCGACATCTACGACATCGAAACCGGCTTCTGGTTCCGCCAGGAAACCTTTGGCCTCCCCGACATCCCCTCCGGCCGCTCCGACATCTGTGCTGTCCTCGTTCCCGCCGCCGACTCGTCCTCCTGGAATATTTACATGATCGCCGGCGTCGAAAACTATGCCACCTACATCACCTCCGAGGAGATCTGGGTCTTGACATTGCCGACCTTCAGCTGGATCCTCGTCCACGCCCGCACCGACGGCATGTACGGCCACACTTGCCACGCCGTAGGCGAGAACTTGTTGATTGTGGGCGGCATGCAGACCAAGAATGACGGCAGCGGCGGGAATGTGAACACCTGCGCCGATCATATGCCCGTCGAAGTGTTCTCACTCGCGACGCAGAACTACACGGGGCGGTATGATACCCGCGCCGCACAGAGGCTTGCGCCGGTACCCTCGCAAGTTGTAGCTGCTGTAGGCGGAACGGCGTCGGGCGGGGCGAATCTCAAGGCGCCGAGGGCGTGGAGTGATGTATATTTGCAGTACATCTTTGACCCCTCGCTTGCACGGCCCAAGTATACGCCCAGGTACACCCTCGTGGTTGACCCGAACACTACGGCGACTGCAACAGCGACTTCGGCGCCCAAGTCGGACGGCCCATCGAAAGGGGCAATCGCAGGTGGTGTCGCTGGAGGCGTAGTCGGCTTGATAGCGCTGGTCGGACTTGGGGTCTTCCTCGTCCTGCGACGCAACAAGGTCAACAAGAGAGCGGCTGAGGTCGCTGCGAACACGGAAGCGTCCCGACAGAGTGCCTTTTCTGAGTTGCCGGGCTACACGCCGTACTCGTCCCCAGAGCCGAAACCCGGCATTCTTGACTCGCCTACGTCACCAGGCCACGCCCATCCAGCTCATGCCTATGCTGCGGAACTCGAAGTCCCCCGAATGCGAGCGAGATGCCGAGTAGTCCGCGGTACGGGGGCTCGGTGGAAATGGGGAGCGAAGTCACGCAGACTCCGAGGGCGGGGGATGTGAGTCCTACGCTCGGAGATGAAGGTTATGGGTATCATGAAAGACAGCAAGGGGGTTACAGCCCGGGAGGTAGTTCCCGGAGGTGATGGCATCTGGGGTTGGAGAGTGGTTGAGAGAGTGGTTGGTGGTGGGGGAGGGAGGGAGTGTTGGTGTCTATGAATGAATGTATCACGATAGATGGCCTCCAGGTCGTGAGCGAGGGTTGCGAGTTGAGAACTTTTTTCTTGATAAATTGCACTCCTGCTATGTTATGCTATGCTATCCCTTCCATGCTCAGAAGCAGCCCCTCAATAAACAGTGTAAATGCATTCCCTTCTTCGTCCATCCCGCCAGCGAGACCTCCAGATCACAGCGCGCGCCGGCGCAGCTCGGCTTCAGATTTCCTATGCTGTCATACCAGCCAACATCCCACAGCCGTTATGTGCCCCATAGCCGCCTTCAACAGTCCGTCGCTTTTGAGGGTGTCTGTCCCGAGTATGACCGAGCCCAGCTGCCACAAAGTTACAAGTTATCTCTGTAAGCATTGCCGACTTGACGCTTTAAATTCAGTAGAGAACCTAGGCGAAGTCGGAATCACCGCCTGAGCCGTATTCTTCGAAGCCGCTGTCCGAGACAAAGAGCTGGCCATCCTTAGCAGCATCGTCAATGTCCAAACCGTCGAGGTCGAGATTGACTCCCTCATCCTCGACAGGCGAGGCGGGGCCGGAGTAGGCGTTGACATCGGCGTGCTCGTGGCAGAGGAGGCTATCATCCTGGGGCTCCTGCAGGGTCTCGCCGTCATTATGGCCATTCTCCTCTCCAAGGCGGTGGTTCTCCGCCTGAAGAGACTCGACAAGCTTGGTCAGCTCATCGATGCGGGCCTGAAGGAGGATAATCTCGGTCTGGTCCAGGCCCTTGAGTTCCTCGAGATGCTTGACCTTGGCCTGCGCCCGCGCCAGGGCTTGCTTGAGTTGGCATATTTCGGTCTGGTCGAGGTCGGCCATGGTGGTGAGCTGGTTGAGAAGTTCGAGGGCCATATTGTGGGAGTTGGATGGTTGGTATGGATATGGTATTTTGGTATTTTGTGCCTTTGTTGATGGAGGTGGTCCGGCCGCCTGTTGATGATGTAGTATAAGGACTTTTCTTTTTGTACTCAGAGGAGCTTCCACAAAGGCTCTTAAGAGAGCTTGATCTTTGATACAAGATGTGATGTGAAAATCTGCTTTGGAAGTTAGGTGTTAGTGTCAGGTTCAGAAAAGAGGAATTGCCTCCCATTTTATACTCAGTGAGAAAGGTGCCGTGTCACTGAGCCGGGGCCGGCTTTAACGAGGTGATTTGCCGCAAACCATGAAGTTTTCGACGATTCAGTGTTCGAGCCAGATCGTGTCGAAGCCACGATCAACTGCCGTTGGCCACGATGACGGTTGTTGACCATGGGTGGGTAAGGGACCGAAGAAAGGGGGGAAACGGACCTACCGAAGCCGGGATTCAGACCAAAAAACGGTTGAGATATGGTCAGGCTTGTTGTTTGTGGCGTACTTTGAAGTGAAGACAACTTTGCTATTATCTAGTAAGGACTTGGAACGGCGACGTGAGGTTGGAAAGGATGCCGAGGGTCAACGCCGGCAACAGTCTCAGATTTGACCGAGACTCAATTATTGTGCTTTTGTGATCGATGAGTTTAGAAGGGTAGACCTACATGATGTTCAAGGAAAGAACCCTGCAAAACTTGAAGCACGTCTGTCTAATTTCCCTTGTTTTTTCTTTCTTTCTTTTTGGGAAACGAACTGTTTGTCACGTGGTAAGGGTGAATGCTGTTGCTAAATCGCACCCAGAGATATTGGATGAAAAGGGGGATAAGATAAGATGACTGAAATTTTGATATCTCTAGCATAACAGCATCAGCAAAAAAGATATACGAGGAAGGTGCTGGTTAGTTTCTGAGATCCTTTGAAGGAAATCCTCAAGCTGGGTATTTGTGAAGACAATAGACAACATCAGTGGTAAACAGTTGTTTTTTCCTTACTTTTTCTTCTTCTTTTCTTCCTTTGCATCTAGAGGAAGATTACACAAGAGATGATGATAAATTGGACTTGGTATGCGAATTCTCCCAGTTCTGAGGCCATCCTGCGTGCTGGTCCTATTCCTGTTGTATAAATTCAATGTTGAAGTTGATCAGCCCTCCACGGTCAACTCTTGCTACTCCGCTGCATCTGATAGTTGTTAATTTGTAAAATATCTGAATTCGTGTTCCTGTCAATATGACTAATCTGCTGGCAGATCTGCAAGTTGTCGGTGCGATGTTGGTTGGGCCAGAACGGAGAGGCCCAGTGCAGCCCAGCAATGGTAAGCAGAAACTTGACATTCGTTTGAAGTTGCTATTCGCCAGTTTTGGACGAATCATACATAAATAGATACATGCCATCGAAACTCTTGGATGCCTTTCGAAAGGCTGGCTGCTCTATTTTACCCCTCACTCTTGCATTTCTTCAATTGTTAGTGTGCACAAACACAACGTACGTCAATGTCGAACCCCCCTATCTCCTCTTCAAGCACCTGGATCGTACTGACTCTCGCGAGTGGTCTACAGCTTCAGACATCAATACAAAGCGACACCAAAATTCTTTACCATGACTCGCGGCGACCAAGCTGCCGAAAAGTCAGAGAGGCTCGTGGAGGATTTGCCGCTTCATGCCGACCTGGAGCCGCCAAAGGATGACAAGATGAGCATAGGATCCATGATACCCCACTTCACCTCTGCTGATGCTCAAGCTGCATATGTTAAGGTAACATGCGAGCGCTATCGCTCTGAATTTCGACTTGGACATAAATGGACGAAGGCTAACGTAAGTCGGTGATCCCAGGCTAAAGGCTGGGCGTCTGATAATCCTGGCCAAGCGGCGTGTTACACCGTCGGTGCCATCAGCCTTGCTGTTTTTGCCTCACCGGCTTTGATTTCTACCCCTGCCTTGACCGCGATGGGGTTTGGAGCAAAGGGTGTCGTTGCTAGTGAGTGTTTGGTCTGAAGACGATCAGCATCATAGTCTCCCAGCGCAAGAAGGCTAACTTGTTTGTGCCAATTACAGACTCGGCTGCGGCTGCAGCTCAAGCGGGCATCGGAAATGTTGTGGCACCAAGCGTCTTTGCTACACTTCAGAGTGCCGGTACGGCTGGGTACGGGGCCGCCATAGTCAATGGGGCAGTTCAAGCCGGTGCCGGTGTTACGGCTGCTGGGTCCGGGGGATATATTACAATGAAACGGTGGTTCAACGGGAAGGAAAATATAGTGCTTACAACGGCGTCTGGTCATGCATCGGCATACAAACAAGACCACGGCGACAGGTTTAGTGGCACCGAGACTCACGAGAGCAAGTTCGTTCGGCAGAGTGACAAAAGAAACACGCATATGGAGGCCAAGATCTAAGGTCCTTTTGGGACTTCAGCATATGTAGGATTGGAAAGAGTTTTCAATGTGTTATTAACTGGACTCTACTGAACGAGGTTGTACACTGTTTCGTACGGATGAGTTGCTCAGAGTCTCTTAAGCCTTACCCGACCTCAGATTCCTTACGAAGTCTTCTTGCAAGAGACTGTGGAGTTTGGGTCGATAAGCGCTTTACAATCATCGGTCGTCAACTTTGTAGTAAGACCGTTGCAGGCTTCGCCGTCCTGATTGGGGTTCACACCCGTGGCACCGCCGGCCCCATTACAGATGGCAGATTTCATCGTGGGCTTCCCATCAACTAAGCAAGTGCACGAGAAGCGTTCCGGTCCCGTTTGACGTTTGGTGAGCACGTCCGTACTACTCAACTTTAGCATAAATTCTAGAACTGTTTGGAGGAAGTCCGGGCGCGACGCAACGGCATTTTCAAGTACCTTTGGAGAGGACCAGAGACAACACCGATAGCTAGAAGACTCAGTGCCATCAGGCTAGACTTTGGGAGCATCATTTTGAAGATTATTATTCAGGGAGAGGGAGAGATAGTGCTGATTCGATGTCCAGTAGGAGAAAAGGATGACGCTAGAGTTAACCAAGTTGGTTGTATTATTGACCAAGTCCGGCATTGGGAGCGGTTGAGGGTGGCCTTTTAAACTTGAAAGAACAGCGCGAAGAGATTCAGGTCGGGCTAATGAAACAACAAATTAACTATGCTTTGGTCATTAGGCCTTGAAAACCCGACGGCCTGGGATCGCGAACTCTAAATTGAACCAAGCCAGACTGTACAGCTGGAAACCACCTTTTGGTACGACGGCGTGATCAGCGAAGTGTAGGACAAAAAAGGATAACACTACCCGGATGACCGCTGCTTACTTTCTGGGTCGCGTCTCAGGTTGTTCGGGTTCGTCCGAAGCGTCTCAGATCTTCAGGCCATCAGTCATGCTTAACTGGCCTCTAGTGTAGAAGAGACTGCCTCGATTTCCAGGGCGGCGCTCCAATCTGGGGTTGAGCAAGGCTCTTTTCCCACCCAATCGTTGATCTTTGCAGTTTTTTGTGCTCAGCTTGCCTGGTTAGTAGGTTCTCGAACGGCCGAATCGGAGGCTTCTGGGACTCTGACCGGAGTAGGCTACAAATCATAAAAACTGCACCCATAGAAGATTACGTGTTGAGTTGTTCGTACGGAGTAAACTTCTTCCATACCAGATGTATGACTCAGTAAGTGTGCATAGTCGCCATGACTGTTACAATTGGGGGAAGGACAAAAAGCTTCGCAAGACCTCTAGGTATGGGTGGGTGAGCCCTCAAGCCAACAGACGATCTTCAGAAAAGGATGCGAGAATCGACGGCGAAACAGACAAGTTCAAGAAAATCTTGATTATTAATGTTGTCAACTTCATTGCGCATCAATATTCCGACCGGAAACCTTTGAACACTCGATTCATCGGATAACCAGGCCGACAGCTGAGGTAGGAGTAATGCAGGCCGGTAAGGCCGGCCTGCCCATCCTCGCGATGTGTTCGGCCACCCATATCAGACAACGCAACCACCCTACACCGCCACGATGGTTTCTGAAGTTGAGCAGCCCGCAAAAAGGTAGTGGTGTACGTGAAATGGTATCATGCTCTCAGGAACATTGCCCGCACCCCAAGGGCTACACACGAAAGTCGGAATGCCATGAACAGAAGCTTGCAGATTGATGAAGAGCAGATGAACAAAAAAAAAGTACCTCCAACCGAACAACGGATCAATCGAGTACAAACTGCTGTCTTTTCTCTTTAGGTGAGAGAAGATTGAGCACACGGACGCCTTCCAGCTGACAAAGTGGACGTAAAAGCCGACGTTTCAAGTCTGCCACGATGCGGGCCTGACCGGCAGGCTTTCGACCACTGGAGGCTCTATCGATTGGGCCTCAGTAATCCCATAAGTCTGGTAGAAAGTCGGAAAACTCGAGCGGTAGTTCGAGTTAAGTGAAACCCTATGGGCATATGCTCCACCCCCAAAACGAGACAGCAAACGCTTTACGTTCCCACCCATGGCTTACCTATGGCTGGTTCTCGTCGCCTCATGCTTCATCAACCCGCGTTTGGTCTGAACCGGGTGGCCTGAACCGAGTGAACAGCCTTGGCTCGGAAGTGTCGGCAACGGTCGGTAAAGTCTGTAGCCGCAACCTGAATCAATGTTGTGCTCTCTAGATGCGTTTGTGGTGTTTGTTATCAGCATCGTAGAGAAAGTTGGTATGGAGAGTATAACAGATCCACACGATCGCAAATGGTTGCGTCAGCTGGCCGCGATGAAAACGTTCCCATGTGGCTGCCAAGTATCGAAGATCAGCAAACCTTTATTGTTATCCGAACGGTGCGAGTTCGGACTTGGGAAGGTTTTGGTCATCCCCCGCATCGCAAGTTTTGGGGAGCTGACTCATCAATCGAGCGGCCAGAATACAAACCGCGGATCTCTCGGTAGCTTCTCCGGGGCCACCTCCGGGACGGGGCTCTTCCGGGTCCTGGCGGGCGAGTTGGCAATTGCCGACGCTGGCTTCCCTGACTCAGGTCGCATCCAGTTATGAGTGGGCCTAAGTCTTTCAACGAAAGACAACGGTTCTGGAGGTCGCTCGGGTAGGATTTGCTCCCACCCGCAAGGATTGGAGTTGCATCTTCGGATACGAGTGGGAGGTCTACGCAACTATATATGGCAAACGTAGCATAGAGTAAGGTTTGCGTGGTATGTTAAGAGGCTATGTAATGATCCGCATTGTATGACGTCCTGAATGGTCCAGACAGCCCAGATTCTTCCATGGAAAATAGCACGCGGGCGGACGGTTTTATGTGGAGGAGCAAAGGTGGCTGGACAATTTGATGTGCAACGCTCATTGAACGGCATGCTCTCAGCATTTATGGGGCCTCCCCTCAGGTAAGTTAAGCAAAGATGGGTAATCCAACTCAGGGGCTCACGAGGGTTGTCTTGATTAGATGACATAACTGGACAGGGATATCCCGGGATCGTCGCTCGCGTCCAACCAAGTCGTATTTAGGACCTCCTGAAGGGCGCTTCTCCTTTTTCGTCCGCCTGCTCCCCATTGTCCAACTGTACCGTATCTTATCTCGGTTGTTCTCATACGTGTATACTACCCGGTCCACTGAGCCTCACTCTCAGATGACGGCCGCCGCAGCTCCAGCGTATCTCTATTCATTCCTTTATTCATTTTAGACACAGCACGTCTACCCGCATGTTTGCTCGCAACAGCCGAGCAAGACAGAAAGGCACGATGTGGGAAGAGTCCACGCGGGTGCGTGAGGGGCAGCCGGATGTGTTCCCTCGGTCAAAAGAGCAAGACCGGTACGGCGAAGGTGGTGATGAGAAGATACCCAGTGCGGCCGCGACAAGAAAGAACGCGGACAAGATCAGATGTCTCGATGGGCTCCGTGGGATTGCCTGCCTCCTCGTCTTCAACTACCACTTTCTATGGCCGTGGACGCCAGCCATCATGCTTGGCTATGGAGCCATGCCCCCCGGATCACCTGAGCCGTACTTCGAGCGGTCATCCTTGCCCATTCTATGTCTCTTGCAGCGTGGACGCCCAATGGTAGCCATCTTCTTTGCCATTTCGGGGTATGTTCTTTGTCGACATATCCTGAGGGCCATTCATGAGCGACGGCTCGAGGCCGCGTATCAGAGTCTTGCGTCTTCCGTCTTCAGACGTGTGTTCCGTCTGTACATCCCTCCTACTATCAGCATGTTTTTGGTGGCCATGCTTGCCCAAATGGGTGCCTTCCGGTCAGAAGATGATATCTACAAGGGTCCCGACTCGAGGTATATCAACGGCACTGTAACAGTGGCTCAGCTGAACAACACCTGTGCGAACGGGACGTATGCTGTCGAGGGAGCCCCTGGCATTGCGAAGTACCTGGGGCTGGCAACCCCGGCGTTTTTGGGCAATGTCACAACCAACGATACCAACACCCTTTGCTTGAACGCCACGTCGCAACTCTTCATGCCCCCGATGTTGTATAAGCTAGCCGATGACATTGAGGCAAAGGCAAAGGCGGCAAATGAAACCAAGGGATTGAACGGAACGATGATCAACATTACCATGACGGACACCAGGGACAAGGACAAGACCGAGAAGACCAAGGCGTCCTACCACGACCTCCTCCACCTGCGCACGAAGCCTGCAGCCCTGGACGCCGACAAAGTCTCGCCAAACGTCACCGGCCCTATGAACTTTACTTGGGTCCAGCTCGGTGGCTCATGGGAAGAGCATCCATTCATCCATGGCAACATCACCTACGCTCTCCAAAACTTTACGAGGGCTTACGTCGAATGGGCCAACCCGTTCAACTTTGGCCATTATCACACCCGCTATGATCCGCATACCTTCACAATCCCGATGGAGCTCCGCGGCTCCATGTTTATCTACCTCTTCCTCCTCGGCACCGCAGCCCTGAAGGCAAAGTGGCGATTCCGCCTTGGGAGTCTTCTGTCTGCATACAGTCTGATCATGGGACGGTGGGATATGGCTACTTTCATGGGTGGCGTGTTACTTTCAGAGGCGGACATCAGGCGAGGCGACGACCGGGGACTGATGCCACCGGCGACAAGCAGCAAGAACGGCCGTCAAGCCGGCTTTGGACAGTCAGCGCTTAGATCGAGAGGAGCTCGCTGGGCTGCACTCTTCGTCGCTCTTTACCTTCTCTCGTATCCTGACGCCGGAGCCGAATGGACACCAGGTTTCGCATTACTATCATCTCTCGTCCCGAGATACTACATTCCCTTGTCAGGTTGGATGTTTTACCAGGCAATGGGCGCCCTCCTACTGCTTCCCTGCGTTCTGCACAGTCCTTTCCTCCGCGGCCTCCTTGAAGGACGGGTGTCGCAGTACCTTGGAAAGATCAGTTTCTCGTTCTATCTCGTCCACGGCCCGGTGTTGCACAGCCTAGGCTTCTGGATCATGCCGAGGCTTTTCGAGCAGTTCGGCCGTAACGGAGGGTTTGTGGTTGGCTGGGTCATTTTGCTGAGCGTGTCACTGTATCTGTCAGACTGGTGGTGCAGGAAGATTGATACTTGGAGTGCGACTATTGGAAGGAGGGTTGAGAAGATGTTGAAGGATTGAGCGGACATAGTTGAGCTAGCTGCCTGACGACTGTTCCAATCTTTGCTTGTTAAATTAGGGAAATGCAGATGACCATGATACCCCCCGTCAAAACCTATTTTACGAAGACTGCTGCGAGGTGTACGTGTTTCTTATATCACGAGCCGAGTTAAACACACCAGCAGCAGCTGTCCCAAGCGTCATCCAGAAAGCTAGACACAACCGTCTTCTATCATGTGTGCTCACACCGACGTCCGGCATTCACCTAGTTCCGATGACGTTGAACAACCAACTTCTTCCTCAGGCTTCTCCTGCGCTTGGTTAGGTGCGCAGGCTGCTTCCAGATAGGTTGATCAGGGTCATAACCGACCAGACAGTTGACCGTCTCTGCGCCCTCACCAGCATCGTTTATCTCGCTACCGACGGGGTTCCGCCATTGACCAGTCAGCTTGATGTGTCCATCAAGCGCATCAGTAATGGTCTTGCCAAGCTCGAGCGCCTTCGCGGCCCTGCTGTGAGAGTAGTACGTGAGCAAAGAGTGCGCGGCCTCACGCTCGTTGTTCTCAATGAGAAGCTTGGCGCTCGTCTCGACCCAGTCAATATCGCTACGGCTCTGGTTCTCGAAGCCCGTGAGCATCTGCGTGACAACGGGCAAGTAGGTGTCAGGGGCGGAGCACATGTAGTACAGCACGCGCTTGAAGATGCGGCCGGCGAAGACGCTCGCCTCTTGGAGCTGGTAGTCGGGGTTCAGGAAGCTGCCGGACGCGCCGGTGGTGAGGTATCGGTGCTCGCCGAACTCGGGAGGGACGTTGTTGACGCCGAGCCACCACGGCACAAACGGCGAGGAAACGGAGGTGGCGGGGGCGTTCCAGATGCGCAGGAGGTCGGAGTCGATACCCTCCTTCAGACTCACGACTTGTCCGTAGCCGGCCTCGTCATCGGCGATGCGCTTATCACGGACACGCTCCATGAGCTTTTCCTCGGTGAGGGGGACCATCTCGAGAGTGGCCTCTTCGAGGGCAGCCTGGGACATGAACTTGAAGCCGCCGTCACGCGCGGTCAGGTTCTCACCCTTCTCGCCGTAGGCGTTGAAGATGTTGAACGGCTCGCCGCTGCCGGGGTCCCACCATCCCTGCTCGACTGCGAAGGAGACGATATTCTCGGAGCCCATGTAGTCTGAGCTGTTGGCAAAGTCTGTGGGGAAGTCCTCGATGTAACCGGGGTATAACACGCGGACCTCATCGGTCTTGAGGCGTTCGGCCGCCCACAGCTTCTTGCCGCCCGCCATCTCCCACACAACCCAGCCCTCGTCCTTGTCGGCGACCAGGTGGGTGTTGCCGCCGTACGTCGCCTCGCCGTACTGGTTCATCAAGTCACCAATGATCTCCACGCCTTCCCGCGCAGTCTTCGCGCGCTCCATGACAATGCGCGCGAGGTCGCTGTACTGAATGCCATGCTGAGGTGTGGGTGTCATCTCAACCAGCTCTTCGCGGTTCTGCGCCCAGACGTCGCGGACAGTGACTCCGTTTTCGTTGAGACCACCGTTGGTGAGAGGCGCAGGGAAGCCCTCAAAGTCCGAGTACTCCATCGACATGTACCGGTAGGTATGGCCGACCTGAGGGATGGCGAAGAGCTCGCCAGGGATGCTGGCCTTGTCCGTGACGCCGACGGTGATGGTGGCGTTCGGTGCGTGGTCGCGGGCGGGAAACAGCTGCAGCCAGTGGGAGGAGACCTCTTCGCCGGTGCCGCCGACCATGACGCTGCCGTCGGCGGTGAGGTCCTTGCCGACGTAGAAGGCGTAGCTGGCAGAGGCGGGCCCGGCGAGGGCCGCCAGGACAACAGCGGAGCTATGGAACATCATCTTGGCCCGTGGTGAACGAAGATGACTCCGGGAGAGTTGGTCAAAGACTTGAGAGGGGATTTCGAAAAGAGAAAAGGCCTCTCCAGGCGGGACCCCTCGTCACCCCTCTCTGGACTCTTCATCGGCAACGATGTCAAAGGAATCCCCTCCGATGTTGACTTCGGCTCGCAGTACCCCACACCGAAATTTCCGGTATCGCTAGCGGTGAAGATAACGGGTGCCAAGGACCGTGACACTGGGTGGTAAACGCTGCTAATCGACCTCTATGAGTGCGAGGGCAACAAGGATTATCTTGTCTCCCTGGAAATGACCCCATGGGATTGCGGATACAATCCCTTGCTCCTGGGGAGAATTGGCTACAATTCCCGCATTCATGGTTTGACTCGGGAAAATAAGCGACTAAAATCACCCAATCGAACGTAATACTGCAAGTCATTTTTCGATAGCTTTGGCCTCGGACTCCGGACTCCAGTCACCCGCGTCTAACCCCGACACAGATCAACCTTGAATTCTTGAATTCATGAGTCGAATACCCGCAAAAGGAGCCCCGCGGGTCAAAGATATGGCTTATTCCTATTGGTTGTAGTTTCTGCAGAAAATGTACATTCTGGTTAATTCCTGAGTTTAAGCGGGATCCACGCATAATTCGCAAGGCGAGTAAATGTGAACGAAACATGGACAGATTTGGACGATGGGTAACTGTAGCCGCAGTACGCTGCAATTCTGCAATGCTAACCACCGTGTGACGGATTCCTTTGTCCGAATCACTGTATCAGCAGATACCTTTTGCGATTAAATCCTACCGTGTAATGGAGGGCCATCGGAGGGTTGCAAGCTTTTCCAAATTATTGCAAACTCTTCCCAGGGTAGGATAACTGTCACCTTCTGGGATCCTCCTGTCCACAGAGATAGGTGGCCTACGGAATAGTACCTTGAAGAATCAAAATTTTAAACAAGATGACTCGGTGTGGTTTCAGCCCCCAATGAAGCCAACATACGCAATAGAAACAAATTGCTGTGTTCTGTTTGCATAGGTAAGCCTCCTCTTGATGGTCGACGTGTTGTTCAGCAACGAACCGATTGAAGTGTCTGAATTGAACCCAGGTCTTTGTCGTAATTAATCCAGACCGAAGCCTTTGATTTCAACGGCTGACAACGTCTTCGTTTTACTATATTCTGCTGATTTCCTTGTTTAAGCATATTCTGTTGTAGAAATACCGCAGAACGTCAGCTGTTGTGCTAGACAAGCCTTCCACCCACCTAGGCATCTGTTGAGCAAATGCTAAAACGGCTCACCAAGAGGATGATGGCATCTACAGGTTGTATTTTTCGGCCGCTGCTGAGGACAGATGTGTGCCGCGGCGTACCCGCCTGCAATTGAGGTCCAAGAACAGCAAAGGCAGCTGGCGAGGTCCTAGATCATTGGAGACTCTGACGCAAACCAATTCTGATATTCAAATGGTCTCATGAAGAATGTGACAGCATGTCTGAGCATCAGACCATGAAAATGCCACACCTCGTGTTCTCTCATTGATGTATTGGGGCCTGGTGGCCGGGTATCATTAAGTATTCCTGAACCCCGTCTGATTCTTCTCGAATGGTTCACTGCGTCCTGCTGCCTCGCCTTTCGGATTTCCCTCGTAACCGTCCATAACAAACGGCTGCGAAGCGCCGAGGGCTCTGTTGCACCGGTGGCCAAATGCCTTTCCAAGTCGTCAGACGCAAAGCCGACGCGACGTATCCTCACAATGCAACACCATTCCCACTCATCCCGTCTAGGAATCACCTCAACCTCACAATAACCTCCAGACCGCTCAGCTTCCTCACCCGACTCTCATCCTCGAACCCCTCACCCTCGCCTTCAAGGACAACATCATCCACCACCCGCACAGTCTTAGTCCGCACCTCCACCGCACAGTCGCTCTGCTCCGTAAACCACGCCGCGACAGCCAAGACCTTTTCGATGGCCTTCCCGGCACCCAGAACCACCGCTTCCCCGTCGCCCCCCTTGGTCCCGTTGTCGCGGTGCAGAAGGTCGACGCGCTGGTTCAGGTTCAGGCCCCGCGTCGACGGCGCGTTGTGCTTGAGGGACTTGTCGAGCTGTGCGCGGACGCGCGAGACGACGGACATGAAGGAGCACTTCGTGCCAACGCAGATGTACTTTGACTTTGATGAAACGGGTTGCTGGGGGCGGGCGAGCGCTCGTTTCTGTATCTTGGAGCCTGGTGATGTGTTAGGTGGAATTCTGGGTTCAGTGGACGAAGACCGTGGGGGTGGGTTTGGCTCGCCTTGGGGAAGTCGAGGTAGCTTTTCCACCTTTGGTTGCCTGTTCTGCCTTGAGCCGTCTTTGCCAGCCTGGCCTTGTGTCGGTGACCGGGTGGGCGCCATGGTAGGCAGCCGTGTGTGAGTCTGAGGGAAGTGTTTTGAGCCCGGATAGAGAATCCACGTCGATCTGACGGCTTCGATGACAATTAGAGACAACCTCTCCTGAGTGTTGGACGAACTATGACTCAGAGAAAAGGAATGCAGGAACTCGAGGTTTATGAGCCGGAATCTTGTACTGGATGCTGGGCCTTGAGACCTTGAATGAGACGTTCAAAAATCGACTTTGAACCCGTCCCCCCGGATGAGAAAAGTACAGATGCATAAAGTGGGGACGTCGGCCGCGAACTGCAGTAGCGGGGCACAGGTCCGCTAGCTCGACACCCCCCGCTGTACAAGGCACTAGCCCCCCGGCCCCGGAAGCCTCCCACGATGACGAGATGCCGACCCGAGCTTCACACTGTCATCCGCCATGAGCTAATCATCTACCACCAAACGGCCTGTTGTGGCTGCCTGCGACGCCAACAATCACCACCTCGACCACCGCCCGACGAGCAGCGGTCTTTCAGGAGAAAAAGACAACATGTCAATAGCAATCTGGCCTCCCGTGTCCCCGGCCGACCTTCTTCATAAGAAGGAGGAATCGCTTGTACGTAGCCCCGTCGCAGCTCTCCCCATGGCAGCAAGGCGCAATCTCGAGAAGAAGAAGAAAACACAATGCTAATCAGAATTGAAACACACTCACAGAGACGCGAGCTCGAATGGATCGTCACGGAAACCCACGCCGTCCTCAAGGACATCCGCCATGGCCTGCAGGACTGCTATGCGCTTCTGGCCCCCATCGACCCCGGCAGCACCCTCGTCATGAGCACACAGCGTAACGAGCGCGTCAAGGGGACGGTGACCCGGGTCGGCACGCGGATAGTCAAAGGAGTCAGTCCTCAATTTCCTTCCGCCTCTGCATCACCAGCTCACCAAGCTAAACATCCACAGGCAGTCCACCTCCAACTCCGAACGCTCCCGACCCAGACCCTGACCCTCGACACCTCGCACCCAATTCATATCGCCGCACTCGAGACTATCCACACCCACCTCACCGAATGCCTCGACCTCCTCTCCCTAACAGATACCCCTTCCCCCTCCACAAACCCCTCGCAGCTTGCCGCCCAGCTCCGCATCATCGCCGCCTCCCTCACCGAGTCCTCCTCCCTCCTCAAGGGCCCGCCGCTCAACGAGTCCGACCCCCGCTGGCAGACCGACTCCTGCCCGCCCATCCACTTTGCCCCGCCCCTGGGCCCCAACATCAGCGTTCACCTCGGCCTACAGGAGTCGAGCCTGGTCCTCTGGCTGCGCGCCCTCGAGCCCGTCGACACGCCGGTGCATTTCGGCACCAAGCTCGGCTTGGCGCTGGGCACCGTCCGCAGGCTGGAGCACGACGAGATGGACCGCCCGTTCCGCTTCACATACAGCACTGTTACGGACGGCGGGCAGAAGCATAAGCACGGCACGGGGCATCCGCGGAGCAGCGGGAACAGTCCCAGCGGACTGGGCACGCCGTCTAGTAATGGCGAGGCCAACGAGGTGTACGTGCGGGAAAAGGTGCGCGTCGAAAGCCTGCCGGACCCGAACCTGATGTCTCTATCCTCGAAACTGATTGCCTTGGGTCACACACTGGCTGGTGCTAGGAGGAATCTGGCGGCTGTCATGGGCGAGGAGTTTGATGAATGAGGCAAAGAGTCCTCCATGGTCTGTAGTTGACATTGGATACCCCGGAGTTTGGCAGGGAAATAGAATCATGAGTCTCGGTCAAAGTTACTGTTTTCAAATTCCTATGTGCTGGTTCTTTGGACCAGAAATCTGTACACATACAAGTTGCCAGATTGTAACCCTAAGGTCCATGGACAAAGAGAAAAGCCATCTGTCTTCTGAACCTGCGAATTTCAGTCCATGAAAACGATCCTCCCAAATGCCTTGGCAAGCAGGCACAGACCCAACTAGCAAAGCCTCCTCCTGATGGTCGGTATCATTGTTGCAATAGAGTGGGCCGCGCGAGCGACGACAAGTGAAAGGCGGCGTGGATGACGGGTTGAGATATGCGACACTGCACGCGTCAATGAAACGATCGATGAATGCAAGAGTCATTACAGCTCTCACTTCACGCCACGGGAGACCAGGGCATGGGGATGAGGATCCTCGACTTCATGGTCTGGATCAGCGGGACGGTCTTGTGAACAGTCTCGCTCCAGCCCTCAACACTCCAGCTCTTCTCGCGACGGATCTTGCGCTCCTCGAGGTTGGCGAACTGCCACAGGTGGTGGACGGTGTTGAGATCCCCTATCTGCACGAACCAAGCACCGACACCCTCCATGACCTCTCGTCTCGCCTTGAGACCCCGTCTCCAGTGGGTCTCCCACTCGAGGAGGTTGCCGGGGTGTAGAGTGTATGATCGCAGCTCGAAGACGCCGCCAAGCTGCCGGGGCGGTGTGGTGGGCCAGAAGGAGAACTCCTGCATGAGGGAGGTCTTCTTCGAGGTGATGAGGCTCTTGAGCTTCTTGTCGAACTCGGCGAAATCGGGGTGCGAGCCAATGTTGTGGATGGACTCGTGGTAACCCTGGTAGCGCTGGTACTCCCAGATGTGGACTGCCGGCCTAATATTAGCAACTGGTTTCACTTCAACATGGGGGAGTCGCGAGCCAACATACCAAAAGTGTCGCAGTCTCCAACTTCGGTTCTCCAGCTTCCAACCAGATTCACCTTATTCTCGGGCATGGAAGCCATGCGTGGGTACCAGCTGCCAACAAGCTTGGTATACTCCTCGACCTTGTCGGGCTTGACCTCATGGAGGACGATTGAGTGGACGTACTTGCCTCGGGCGAGGACTTGGCTGAAGCTGGCCTCGAGCTGGGCGTCGAGCTCGCGACCTTCTTTGGTGCCGTAGATGAGATTGGTCAGGGGACCGGCCTTGCGTGGGGGCTCCTGAGAGGCCTCGGCCTTCTGCCCTGAAGTAGCACTTGCGGATGAGCCCAAGTCCTGGGCGGGCCCAGAAGAGGAAGGGGGAGGGGAGGAGGATCGAGTATACGCACTTGCTTCCCTCTGCTTCTGTTGCTCGACCAACTGCTCTCGGAACTGCTTGGATTTCTCGTTGAAGGACGCGACGCTCTGGGGCGCGGGGGTGACGTCGGCCATGGAGGGCACCTTGAGCTGCTGGCTCGTCGAGCTGAATGCTCGCAGCGCGGATCGCGGGGTCGCCGCGCCGGCTGCTCGCACCAATCGCTGGCTCAACATCTTTTGGTGGGGAGGTAGGTGTATGGGCAAAAGAGGTGTTGGGTGGTTGTATGTAGAAGGGTAGTTGGAAGTGGTGACCGAGAGGTGTCTCTTTTGCTAGACGAGGTACGTTGTCGACTCAAACAAAGGTGACAAACGTGCTCTTTGTTTTGCAAGAACAAGCCTCTGGTACAGGAATGTGAAGGAGGAAGAAGAGCAAATCCGATACGTCTCGTTCGGCAAGAAGCAGGAAGCACCCGAGAGCAGGGGGCTATCACAGGACGGGAAGCAAGTCGACGTGCAGAAGGAGGCGGCGGCGGCGGCAGCAGACGGTTTGGTACGCCGGGTCTGATCGAGGTAGCAGTCAGTGGTATCCGTCAGGTAGGTAGCGGCAAAGGTGTCAAGGTTGTGGTGGTCGGTCTCGCCCGTTCTTGGAGTGGGAGACTAGGCTAATGGGACGATTGTAATTGGATGGAGGCAAGAAGGAGGTCGGGCTATAACCGTGCAACCGTGGTGCGTGTCTCTGTTTCTTTGCAGATTCCCCCGCACTTTCTGGCAGTGTGGTGAGGGCGACAGCAGAGGAGGAGAAGAGAGAGCTTCAGGAGGTGCAGGAGGTGTGTGTGGCAGGGACAAGATGGATGTGACACAAGGGAGAAGATGTCTGGCTTGCTACACTACAGGTTCGGGGTCTGGCACCACAACCACGCCAATCCCAATCCATGTTTCCCAAGTTAACTCAGCCCCTCTCGTGCCCCCGAACCTGGGGAGAGCTGAAGCCGCGGGCCCCAGTGGCCTACCAAACGGCGGGACGGGGGAGACGGGTGATGGAGCTGGAGCTTGGTGCTCGTGAGATGTGGGTACGTATCGCCTCCAAATGCGCCCAGATGCGGAGAAGGGTCGGATGATGTCACATGGAAGCCGGGGTAGAGGGGAACGACGGACAATTATTCCAGCGTGACCCGTCATGGTCTTGCGACCGAGCGAGGCTTGGGCCGTGCACTTTGCGGTCCAGAAACGGACGAGGCCCCACTGGCTCTCGCTCTGGCTCAGGCCGTGTTGGCCTAAGGCCTTCACGCTCGGCTACGGGTCCAACCGCCGAAAGCTCAATCGGAGGAAAAAGGCTCGTTCTGATAGCTTCACATCGAACCTCCGAATACCGCCCGCCCATCCAGACTCCCAACTCTTTCCCCCCTGCAACCCACATCACAACCTTCAAGATGACTTGGCTCGGAGCTCGCGCACTCAAGAAGTACCCCACGCCCGTCCGTACGTATTGCGCGCCGCCCGTATCCCTCGTGTGTATTCCACCGTGCAATCGCTGACCTCCCTTGCAGTTAAGCCGATGGCGCCTTTCTTCGCTGCCGGTATGTCCGAACCCCCCGACTGATCCCTAGAGCCTTGAGCGAAACGACATCGTTTCGCGAGAAATCGAACCACGACGCGGAAGAGCGACACAGCGCACGCAACAGGGGCTGATGTGTTTGCAGGTCTGGTCATCGCCTACGGCATCAACTCCGCCCAGAACGCCATGATGAAGTGTATGTCGCGTCAACCGACACCCCCAGATGGCGCAAGACTGACACAGGGACGCAGCCGACGAGTGGAAGAACGACGCCCGCAACCCTCTCGCCAAGAAGGCTCACTAAGTTCGCGATGGAATAGTCCGGGGCTATGCATAGACAAGGCCGAGCATTTGGGGAACGTGTCGAGGACAAAAGACCCGCCAACGCGTATTTCTTCATGGACGCTGTACCATAGACACACGGCTCGCCATCAATTGAGCTGTTGTACTAATCTATCCATCCTATATCCGTCAAAAATTGCCCGGAACTCGAGGGGCCGTACTCCGTAACCCCTCTGTGACCTGGTAAGCGGTGATATGCTCAATTGAGTTGTTGAAAGCAAATTCTGCGTGTGTACACTGCAATCCATGAGCTCCGTATGAGATGTACCGCAGAGAAGGTCGCGGGCGGATGCAAATTGGCAATGTTTACAGTGACGTCTCAGTCAACTGAAGATCGAAAAGATCGAGGGGCTCGGGCGGACGGGATTGCAGATCACGTGACAACGACAGCCTCAACAATGTTGATCTCAATGAAGTTAAAGAGACAGGAGAGCCTAGGGAGTCTCAAAATCGTTAATGCTCCAAAACTGCGACGTTAAAGTCCGTTGGCCAACCTGGCCACCCGTTTCGGCGGGCTTCTTATCGCCGCTTCCTGTCCACCTTGGTTCCGGCGAAGAGTCAGTGTGGGTTCTGACAAATTCAGCCCACACCTCTCTTGCTTCACCCTTCTGACCTCACTGTACGCCCTTTCATCGACACCATAGAAACAGATACACATGAGACTCGCACTTCAGCTTCGATTAAACTCTTTAGTTTCTGTTTCTAGACCTTGCCACTCGACACCACCGGGATTCAAGTCTCGCACTCAATTCGCTCACATCTTCACCTGCACAATGTCAACAACCAACGGCTCAGCACCGAACGGCGCGGCAGCGAAGAAGCCCAACGGGAAGAAGGAGATCAAGATCCTCATGCTCCACGGTAAGATATATGCCCCATCATTCGCAGCATCTAGTCCTCCTTTCGGCCGGGGCTCAATGTCAAGCTACCACATACTCTGCATGCTATTCAAAGTCGCAGCCACTAACACTCTCAAGGCTACACTCAATCGGGCCCCCTTTTCCGCTCCAAAACCCGCGCCCTTGAGAAACTCATCGCCAAGTCTCTGGGCCCTTTCAACCTCGCCCCCTCGCTCTTCTACCCCACAGGCCCGTCCAAGCTCTCACCACGCGACATCCCCGGCTTTGTCCCCGATGAGTCGGGCGGCGAAGACCAGGACATTGACGCCTGGGCCTGGTGGCGCAAGGACGAGTCCTCGGGCTCCTACCGCTTCCTAGCTGAGGGCGTCTCCGCCGTCGCAGATGCTGTGCGTGAGGCCGGCGGCAGCGTCGACGGCGTGCTGGGATTCAGCCAGGGCGGCGCCTTCGCCGCGCTGCTGGCCGCGATGCTCGAGACGCCGCACCGTGATGACGGGAAGATCCCCGAGGACCTGAAGGCCTCGGTGCAGGCGCTGAGGGAGGCGAATGGCGGCCAGCCGTTCAAGTTTGCGGCGATTTACTCGGGCTTCTATGCGCCGCCTGAGGAGTTGCGGTGGGCGTACGAGCCTAAAATCAAGACGCCCACGCTGCATTTCCTCGGCAGCCTTGACACCGTGGTGGAGGAGTCGCGGAGTCAGGGGCTGGTGGATCGCTGTGAGGACCCGATGGTGGTTGTTCATCCCGGCGGCCACTATGTGCCCATCTCCAAGGAGTGGGCTATGCCGCTGATTGGCTTTATCAAGAAGATTGCCGACGAGGAGGCAGAAAAGAGCAACGTTTAGAAGTACACGCAGGCACGGCAGTTACGAGTATATGAAGGAGGTATCGGCATAGAAAGAGGACACTAGAAAGCACAGGTTCATCATAGAATAGACCGAAGCATGTTTTACACATCCCAGCCTGGTTCATTGCCTTCGTCTAAGGTAGTGTTCTACAATTACACGCCGTATCCCGTGCCATGACCCCGACATACCGTTAACCATCTAATGCGCCTTGGTGGCCTTTCCCTTGCCCGACTTGGAGGCGCCAGGCTGGATGTTGGCCATCATCTCCTCCTTGGTGATGAGATGATCGATCCGCTCCAGGTGGCCCAGCAGGCTCTTCATGTTGGAGCTCCACTCGTTAAGGATGTCATCCGCGTCTCTGGGCTTCGCGAAGCTCACGATGCGCGCAGGACGGTCGATCTTGGCGTAGATCGTCTTCGATGTGACCAGCTCGCTGATGTACTTCTCTGTTTCGTCCTCGGTGAGATCCAAGAGCTGAGTGAGACGTTGGGTCTGAATACGAGTGTAGTACTTGGCGACCACACGCACATTGTGCTCAATGACTCTCTTGCGAAGGTCCAGCCAGCGCTGGTGGGCCTTCTCATCGTCAGACTGGCCGGCCTGAGCGTCAAACACGTCGGTCTCGCAGAGGTGAGGGCCAAACGTCTTAGCAACCTCAGGCCAGCGCATGAGCTCGTGGACAGTGAAGAGCTTGAGAAGATCGGCCTCCTGAGAGACTTGGCTAATCCTGGAATCCTTCTGGATTCTGTGGAGCAGATCGTGCTGTTCGTTGTCGTGCGGGGCAAGGATGACGAAGTAGATGATGCGTTGCAAGACCTGTTAATTGTTATGGGTTAGCGGATAGGCCTGACGCAGTAGCATGGTATGGCTTACGGGGTGAAGCTTCTTAGGGTCTTCCTCAACCGCCTCGGTGTCGAGGACCTGGCGGTAGTGCTTGCAGACATCGAGGTACTTGTCATCGTGCTTCGCAAGGATGATTTGTTGCTCATAGTACCGAAGCTTCAGGTCGGTTGTGTCGTCCTCCTTCTCCTCAGGAACCTCCTCGCCTCTTGCCTTCTTCTTCTCACGTTCCTTTTTCTCCTTCTCCAGCTGCTCGGGGGTCTTCTTCGGCTTTCGCGATAGGTAGCGGGTGCTGATCTTTCGGCTCAAGATACTGGCCTGAGTCCAGTCGCCGACCTCAATGCAAAGAGCGACTTGTGCGAGAATGAACTCTGTCTTCTCCCGTCGGTCCATGGAGCCGAACGTCTCCACCTGAAGCTCGCACAGGATGTCCGTTGCTGCCTTCAGGTCGCCCTGCTCCTTCTTGATGTCGGACAGAGTCTTGGTGATGCGCGCGCGCTCGACTTCTACGAATATCTTGCCTTCGGTGACTGTCCGCAGTGTCTCGATGACGGAAAGCTTGGTTTCCAGGTTCGGGGTAGAGTCGAGGAAGCCCATCACGGCCTGAACCATCTTCGTAATAGCTTGCTTGAGCTGGCCATGCTTCTTGGAAAGAATCAGGACCTGCTCATTCATCAAACTCCAGTCACCAGCATCCTTGGCGATGTTCACAATGGCGATGAGTATACGCGACGTCGACGCAAGATCTGAGGACTGCGTTTCGTTAGCACATTGCCACGACGGCTGGGAGAGGGAGAAGCAGGTGACTTACTTGGCGAGTCTGCTTCTCTAAAACGCTAAGCTTCTCGATGGCGGCCGAGATATCACTCTAGTACCCAATTAGCAAAAGCTTTGCGAGCTCCAAACCATGGTTGAGCTAACCTTCGCGAGCTTCTCCGCCTCCGGAATCTGCTTGTCCGTCTCCTTCGAGAAGTCCTTCTCGGGCTTCAGGGCGCCGTCCGACATGCTGGGCGATTATTCCGAGTCTGTTCGTTCAGAAATGGTTGTGTGTATTCGGGTCGTCAAGTCGTGGGGGCGTCGGTGGTGTAGTTCGTGGGTTTGTGATCGGGAAGGCGAGGCTAGAGTGGTTGTTTGGTCAGAGGCTCCCGCAGCTACGCAACTGCTCGTGCCTACCTCACCCTGGCCACCTTCAATGCTCAGGTACCCGGATTAGGTAAGGCGGGGCACACCTAACGGAAGGACGTACCTTTTCCCGGCCGCCGGAGCTGGCCTGCAGCCTTTGTTGGTCTGTGCCCCTTCTCCCTGCCTGCCTGTCATTGCCTTCATCTGTTGCTTGCGTTGTTGCCTGCGTTGTAACCAACTAATCCGCCCGGAGTTCCAAGGATGGCCCGGAGCAACAGGGAGTAGAGGGACTGAAAGAGCCGAACATAGCATTAACAACGACGACAAGGTGTTGCATCAGATAGTCATTCAAGTACGGCGGAGCACTAAATCGTCGTAAGCTCAGAGAGAGTCACTTGTTCGACACATCCTTTTCATTTGTTGTCAGGGCTGCTTTACTTGGAAGTCGCGTTAGGTAGTTTCCTCTCATGATGTGTTTATCGGCTACGTAACGCCTCCCTTTCAGTGATCTTTGCCTCGAATAATCTCAATCGTCGAATTATTTTCCTGCCGCTGCAGCACTCGCCATTCATCTCATCCAGACATCCAGACAGGTCAGGTTTCGCAGGTTTATGGATAATGCGGAATGTCTGTAGAGCTTATCATCATCGAGCAGTGAGACGGGGTCGTTTATTCCAATCAATCCGTGTGTCAATGGGGCAGTCCATTCGAGAAAGACAATCCACAAGATAGCATCTCCAATGTAGTTTACCGCCCATTGCTTTTAGAGTAAATTACACTCTGAGAAGATTCAAGCCCTTACTGTCATTACAACAACTTGATTGGAGTCGCCCAAAGCATAAATTCTGTCTGGAGAAAGTGTGAAGCAGAAGTCACAACTCCCGATGTCTGGAGTTATAATGGCAAGTCAAAAAATATGGTGAACCCTATATTTCTCATATATGGCCCGTAAAGAAACGATTTTATTGATCAAACAGTGTCGCTTCGATGGGTAAGGTGTGGGCACAAATCAACTGGAAGCTATAAACATATCCATGAACAAACGGCGTAACCGCCGTGGAGGAACCAAAACTCTATGAAATTGCAGCTTTCGGCCTTTCACGGCAGTTCCTATGAGGTCGGGTTGGGAGCAGTGGACGCCAAAGCACGGGTTTGCAATCCAAGGTTGTCAATCTCCAAGGACATTCCATCCCGGCACGATAACGCCAAAGGTGATGAAGAAAGTTCTCTTATTTTTACACATTAAATTCTATAAACTGAAAACTTTTGATTAAAGCCAGAAAATGCTCAAGGGTTGACGGGAGGGGGGTGCTGTCAATGACAATTGTTGTGGGGTTGACCTGGTTGCAGAGAAGGTCGCCGAGACCACCGGCATGGCAGTACGTGAAAACATCGCCCTCACCCCAGTAACCGAAGCTGTAAGGCACATGTCAGTGTCTTTTTTCTAGTCAAAGTTGGTGTGCGACGTATGAAGAGGTGGTGGAACTTACGCAAGGCCGAGCTCGTGGTAGATGCGCAGAGCGAACTCGGTCTCCGTACCATGGCGGATGGTGAAGCGGTACTTGGACTCGCCGCAAGTGATGACATCCGAGGGAACGTCGGTAGCGCCCTGGCAAGCCAGGTTCGTAGCATCGTCGCCGGAAAGAAGGAAGCTGACGTTGGTTACGGTGCCATTTTGCTGCTTGCGAACGGAGAGGTCGGCGATATCGATGTTCTCTGAAGGACGGGATGCGTCGTCTTGTGGGGCCGGGGCGGCGATGGCAGAGGAGCCGAAGAGGGCGGCAACGGTAGCGAGAGTGAACTTCATTTTGAAAACCCGGTATGAGTTGGGAGGTAATATGCTGTGTGGTTGGACTGCGTTCAGTGATGGAGTGGTTCGGGTGTGAAGATGATGGGATTAATTCGGGAGAGCAGTCATAGTGTATGTAGTCCTTTATAGGTAGTCGCGGATGGGGACGATGAGCTAAAGGCTGCTGGAGATCCGTTCTCGCCAAGTGAGTGTCGGTCCAGCCCGGCAAATGAGGTTGGTGATTTCGACGTCACCGACACTCGGTAGGGAACCATTCTGTGGGGAATGCCTGCTCGGCAGTACCGAAAATGGCTTCTTTGATTCCCGATCTCCCGCGAGAGAGCGCGGGGCTAGATGCGAGCAAACGAGCAAACACGATGGGCCGTTGGACTAGCCGTTTCTTGTGGTCCCACACCTCGGAACCGTCCAGAAATAGAAGACGAGATGAACCGCATTTCACATTCATCGTACCGTCCATTCTTAATTTCCTACGCATAGACGCTCACGTGAACTGAGCTTCGCGGCAACTAGGAGCTGCAAGCGACGTTGGGAGACTCTTTTCGGTTAGGATGACGATGCCGGGGGAGGCGACGGAGTCCAGAATTCGAAAAGGGTGACCCAAGCGAGCCGCTAGAATAGACTGCAACGTTGTTGCGCTGCGTTGGCGGTTGCATCGGGTGGCCAAGAGCGTGGGTGGATTTGCGATGATCTTCTCGTATTGCTGCCAGGCTTTGGTGTTTATTTTTCTTCGCCGCAGCGGATACGGGGACCACATCTCGCATTGCAACCGTTGCTGACCCTGATCTGGTGGATGAACCCTTTCAGGCCAGCTGCTGCGCCTTGCCGGACAGGACCCATTAGACTTTACATTACGGCGGTGCACCTCGTGAAGTTATGCCTCGAACCGTGATACTCTTAAGACAGTTTTTACACTTCAACCTCTTTCCGAAAATGCCGTGTTGTCGTACCCTGGTGCCCGCGCCTCGAGGCCTTCGTTGAACGAGGATACAAGAACACCAGGGCGCCTCTCGACCGAGTTATTTAAAGGGACGCCGATGCCAGACGTCACTCCATGTTAGATTGTTGAATAGTGAGCGGCCAGCTTTCACGCCTGCCACCCGTCATACAGAACGAATATACCCGGGACCAATCTAGCTTTAGGCTGATCTCGATTTGGCATCCATGCATCAACTTGAATCCAATGTTCAGCGCAAGCCACACATGCACAACTCCTCCCAGTCTAATCATTGACCAATTGCAAACAGTCACAACAGATGGGAAATCCAAAGTACCAGCGAAATGGAAATGAGCCCCTTGGGATCCAATTACTCATCGTTCTTTATCCTCAAGCGTCACAAGCCCTTTGTGATACATATCTCTTACAACTGGGTACGTAGCATAGGCGAAATTGCTCTGTCTCTTCAACACGTATGCTGGCGTTATTTCGGTAACGCCTTCTACCTCATTGAGGCTCCAGTCCGGGGTAAAACAATGGATCAGGTACGACGCAGAAAAGTCTCGAGCCCACGCTGGGGGCCTGTCATTGTAAGTGGGTAAAGGCTGCCCCGGTACGAGTTTTTCCAAAGGGGTCGTTTCGTTGTGAATACCGAACAAATCGCGAGCGTCGTCAAATGTCCAGCCCACAGGCGCAAAAGCCTCTCGGTCCATTATGAGCATCTCCCCGGGTTCCGGAACGAGACTACGGGCAACGGCTGTAAGGGCATCGTTGCTGTGTGTGGTCCACCTGCCATCATAGACCTCGTGCATCATGTCCATCCACTTCGTAACCATTTTGCTGCCCTTCTTGGACATGAACGAGCCACTGTTCAGGTTGTTGTCTTCCTGTCGGCCGCCGATGGCATTGAATCCGCTCTTGCGCAGTACAGCGACATCTCGCAAGGGCTGTATGTCGAAGTCAATGTATATGCCGCCGTAGTCGTGGACCGCCTTAACCCTTGCAAAGTCTGATATGTGCTCTTTGAAGCGAAATTTGACACCGTCTCTTGTGGTATTGGGCATCTCAACCAGATTAACCTTCAAGTTGGGGACTGACAGAATGCGCATTGCCCATTTGCTAAAGACTCCATCTCGTGCACGAGCAATTGCGGGTTCTCCAGCGTTCGTATGAAGATAAATGGTGTGCGGTTTCCAATAGTACCATACTGAGTAGACGGAAAGGTATTGTTCGAATGTGAGGAGAAGATCGCCGCTGGTGTCGTTGAGAGCCCAGATATAATGGACCTGATTTGGAATACTATCATCGACATTATCCTCAACCCTGTTCCTAAATCTCTGGGTTGCAGAAATAATGAAGGGCGAGATGACGTCCTCAAAAGCCCGATAAGCATAATGATGCTCAAGGCAAGTACCGTGATGATAATGTTGAACTGCAGCCGTGGGCTGCGCTGTCCCATGTTCCACTTGAGCCGACTGAACATACTCGTGAAATCAGAGAGAGAACCTGTACTGGTAACGATTGCCGCCAGGACTGTGATGACATCTCGTGCAAAAAGGACAAAGAAGCAGAGGGTTACGCACTGGACTGCGTAATCCTTTAAATGCTAGTGGGATCCAACTTATTGAGTTTGGCTCAACTGTCTAAATTTTGTCATTCACCGACAAAGTTCAGACAGTTGTCGAGTTTGTCGGAGCGTGGTCCAATGATTATGCAAGGATCATACTTGCTTACGACTGTGAAGTTTGTATTCTGTTCACACAAGCTGCTCATTTTGAATTTTCAGCAAATTGTGATTCTTAAAAAGGCAATTTACGAAAGTGGACTGCCGGAAACTGCGGAGCGTCTACTATGTATTTGCAACGAGGCATGGAATCGACCTCAAAGTTGATTGAGCTACCGCCCATACTTCGATGTGTTACCAACTGTCCGAAGAATACCGAACGTCCCGCTGGTTTGCTGTCATATGATATAAGCTCACCCCAGAGCCACAAATATGAATGATAAATATGCAAAATAGCGGGACCAACATGTCGAAGAATCCTGAGTCGCCGTGTTTGAGTTTGTAACTCGCCGGTCTGATCCTGCCGATAGTAGCGTGTGAAAAGGGACGGGGGGAACCTTCATACCCGGTAGGTTCGCCCTCAAGATCGACCAACATGTAAATGAAGGCTCTACATCTATGGTATGGTTTCTGCACTAGACTAATAACTTTCCGCAGTAGTACATATGTTCACACTACAAAGTATCGCTACATTTTACGCTTATTTCTGCATGGCGGTGGATATTTCACACCCCTTCGCGTGCTGAAACCAGTTAGATGAGCTAGTGACGTTCTGCATATAAGTTCTTATCCGGCGAAGGTGGTTGTGCCTTTTCCATTAGTTGATAATCCAACGCAGTGAACTGCGTTTGGTGCATCTGCTTATTGTAGGGAGACACACGTGTAAGTATAAATGGTCTGAGGCGCCTTTGTTCTCGTTGATGTTGCACGTGATCCCCCGGTCAATGTCACTAGCTACCTTTCAAAACAGAGTGCAGCAGTTCGCGGCATTTCTCACCAGCAAAGCTTTATTACGCGTACCGTATCGTTTATGCCAAAAGTAGTTGAATTTCTACGCCCAGACCGAAATGGCTGCAGAGAAATGAACCAATTTTCTTTCCCTCAGAGATCCTTCATTTATGATCAACAGCTGGATAATCTAAATAAGGCCAAATTATCCGTTTTGATGGATACCGACACAGTAAGTCCTTGGTTGTTCGCCAAACGGCAGACGGAACTGTTCTGACTTCACGTCGTGCTGGGCAGCTCCCATTGCGGGAGGCCTGGGGGCATGAATATCCACGGCGATGCGTCAAGATCAGCCGTTCGACGTCCAGCGGAGCCCGGTTCGGGATAAAGCTCTGCCACCGCGGCTTCCAGTTCAGCGCCAGTCGGAGGTTGTAGGATTTCCACGTCACCATCTCCGCCCTCCTCCTTGATTCGGGGTGCAGACTTCCTTGCGTTCCGGGGCTTTTCTTTCGTAAATGTGATGAGTCCCCTGGCCTCCTCAGGGACATTGCCCGATTCCCACATGGCTTTCAACTCGTGAAGGGTCCATATAGTCTGCTTTGGCGCCGAATGTTGATTCCTTCGGGCAAGTCGACGACGCATCTGTTCCTCGGCCTCTTTCTCTGCTTTTGACTCCGCAGCTTCTCGGCGCTTCCGCCCCTGCGCGTGAGGGCGCTGCAGAAACTCAGGCAAATCCTCCTCCTCCAAGAGTTCCTCTTCGATAAGAGACGCAGCAAACGTTTTGGTGATGCTGTAAAAGTACTTCTTCTTTTTTTCAAATGCTTCAGAAACGGCTTTCAAGTGTGCCTCCTTTTCTGCAAGTCGAGACTCGGGTCGCGGGTTGTTTCGACCCCATTCTACAGCACGCTGCGCACTGTCAACCTCCCGAAGCAGTGTCCGTAGCTTCTCTTGAGCGGTATGCCACCTTTCGGCGCGGCCAAGAACCTGTCTGCTGAAAGTAAAGCTAAGCTTGATCAAGGTGGATAGTCTGTAGAAATCGCACCAGTACTCCCCTATGAGTAGGTGAGCTGAGTTTGTTGTGTCGCAGGCAGGGCACGGTTCACCGCGAGATGATCTTTCCGCATCCTGCCTCAGCTCTTCCATTTATTGAGCCCACTCGGGATGCATGAATGGCAAAATGTGTTTTTGGTTGCAGCAGATTGATAGGTGACCTCCTATACTTAGCCAACAGACCGATGAACAACTGGAGGTGGGCCGGGCTTGAGAGTTCGTAGTTTTTGCAAGAATGCTATCAAGGAACGCGTTGTTGCCACGAGAAGCTTCCATGCCTCCGCGGCCACAGAGCCACTGCATGCGGGATTTAAGGCGATGGGTCTCTTGACTAAGCATGCCCACTATGAACTTCTAGCATTTCTACTTTGCCGACGGTTCATTTTGTTAGTCGATAGTGTCAGAACTACACGCATCGACTTTGTGGGGATATGGAAACTTTCCTTTCCACAATTGGTGATTCCAATGCTACAACTTGTTGTTGCGCTCACATGAGCACTTCTGACGCCATGTAGACTCGTGAAGCGTCAGCGCCATAATGTGGTTGAGGCTATGCGTGTGGAAAGGTTCCGCATCCTTGTCTGTTCGGATTGAGATCAGGCTGTGAGGTCAGGCCCTTAACGATAATCTCAGATATGCATATTACATCAGGCGACCAAACATTGAGAGACATGCACGCCACACCCTCGAGCAGTATGCTTACTGGTTGGTTGGGTAGGTCATTCAGCTCCCCAGAGCCACAGTCGTACAGCAGGGGATTGACGAACCAGTACATAAATGCTTGATCAGGCTGGGAACCGTTTTTCCTTTTGCTGACTTTCTTCCCTTCAAATATTCTGTGCTTGAGGTTGATGACGGGCCTCAGCTTCAGGTTTTGAGCCAGTGAAGACTGAACATTGTCTGGACTCCCGTTTCGTTTGTCAACACGCATCATCACATGAGCTGCCAACCTCTCATTATGTATCGACCAGTGACCCACCACACGCACCACGAAAGCGACGATGAGGTGCAGATAGTGCACCAACCAGCAGTACTTCATGGCTCCAGCTCTTCACAAAATGACCGTCTTCCGAAGGAGAAGCCAGAACTCCTTGTGCAAGAGTCTAAGGGCTTGGGCTGGCTTCTCAAGTTGGGTATGACAACATCCATTCTAGCTTTGGCCGTTGTCGTCGCCTTCATATCCTGGCTTTGGTGGACACCACGCGACAATCGAAAATGGCGCGAGTGGGTGATTATTCCAAATCGCGTCCAGTTGAGTATTACCATTTCGGGTGTTATTATGCGGACTGCAGTTGGTTCTCTTGCTACCTTAGCAACAGCTATGATTGCATCTGTGGCCGTCGAACGACGTGGCGTCTATCCTCAAGCTGTTGCGCAGTTCTCAATTGCTCGTTACGCCAGTAGCGGCCCGTTTTCTCTGGCCTGGCTGTCTGTCAAGAACTCAGCGCTCCACTGGACCATTCGAATCGTGGTTTTGTCACTTTTCGTCACAACTTTCGCCGCCCAATTCGTGTCTACCCTCCTCGTTTCTGACCTCGTGCAACAGCACGTTACTTCAATACCACGATCAATACCTAACGTCTACAATTTCGTGCGAGGCGACCCTGACGATAGAAACATACGTCCGACGGCGGTTGACGGATATACACATAATTACTGGGTGCAAAGACCTCGGCTTACGGAGACATTCGCCGAGTACCATGAGCCTTCAGTGCAGGGTGAAGGTGTAGATGATACCGGACCTACCGTGAGGGCATTTCTACCAGTGGCTTCGCAAGAAGGGAGAGAGTCACTCCGCGATTTCCGGGGAATGGCAAGAGTTGTTGATAGCCGTGTTACCTGCTTCAGACCAGACGTAACGGGCCTCCGAATTTGCAACGATGCCAGTAGCGAGAATATGCCCAGCCTCTGCGGATCGGTTCGTCCCGATGAACCTGAAGCTGCGAGTTCTGCTGGTATTAAATGGCGAGATGACTTAGATGCCGACTTTCTTTGTCCTTTTACAGACGATTCCAGACCGATGTATGCTTGGCAAGTTTGTCATATTCCAGGCACAAATGGAAGTATCAAGTCATCTTTCCGCGAGAACCCTCGGATACCAAGCACGTATCTCATTTGGAATTCCGGTACGGCTCGTAATCAAGACCAAGATCAGACCAAGATTCTTGTCGTAAACACGAACATGACTCTGAATCCAATCAGTTCCATCAGATCCGGTCCATGGTCATTTGAGAGGGTTCGTGTCACTTCAGACGGTGCACGGCAGGGGGAACTCAGTTTGCAGATCGCTGTTTGCATACAGCCCGAACTGTAAGTGTATTCTGCTAGTATTACAATTCTTTTCCCCAGATCTGTGGCTAATGGATTGAGTTGGGTGTAGTGTTGGTACTTTTGACTACCTGGATGTCACCGCATCCAGGCAGAGCAACAGGACGGAGCCATTGTACAAGTGGGTGTCCGAAAACGAGTCTTTTGACACCAGTGCGGTCCTCAAACAACTTGGAATCGCGACTGACTCTTCTCCAATGGTTCCCCAAGATCGGCAAATTCTTTCTATTTCCCCTCAAGCTTTTCAATCTTCCCTGCACCAAGCTCGCAGTGCCGACAATAGCACGGCTCAGAAATATGTGGACGACTTTACCCTCTCTTGGTTTAAAGAGCGCACGAGAATGCCCGTTGTCCCGTTAGTGTTCTGTCCAAATTGTGCTCCAGATGTCGAAACCAGTTGGCAAGTCACCGACCTTCTTTACGCCAGACTATTCAGTGACACCATCAACAAGACAGGCTCGCCCGCCCAAGCCCTTCAGGCCGTACGCTTCACTCTCGCCCGTGCTGTGTATTACGATTTTATCAGTACTTTTGGCCCGTCAGGTACCGCCAGTATCACAAATTTTGAGCTGGTACTAGTTCCCGGACTCTTCAGGGGTTACTGGATCGTCGTTGGAGTCCTTGGCTCCTTCATCGTCATCTTCATCGTCATTGGCGTCCTGTTCCGTTCAACGAAATACAGTATCCCGGACAATGCTTGGCACACAATCGCGCAAGTTTCAGAGGGCCCTGAATTTTCTGACATTCTCCGCCAAGCTCGGTTCGCAGACGACGATCTGGTGGAGCATTTCATCCATGGGACAACCCCTCCGGATAAGGAGAGCAAGGGTGCTCTTGAAGCTTTCAAAGGATTCATCGTCGGTATTGGGTCGAAGGTTGGCTCACTCCTCGAGTCCCGGGGACCGACGCCCCGTTTCGTCATCCGGGAAGGGGTTTTTGTACGTGCTTCAGGGGCGGGTTCCATGCCACGCGAAGCGAACAACGTCCGTCGGCGATTGCACAGCCCCGGAATGGAATGAGTCCTTTGGGATCGAGGCAACATAAATATGAGACCAAACTCAGCATGCGGACAAAATGTTGTCTGGAAATCTTGTTGGGTACTTAGTTGGAGATATAAGGATCTACATCGACTATGTTAATGGCAGATTGAATGTGAACGCGCTTTTGGTAACAGAATACGTAAATCGACTCTTCAGTACATTGCATGTACTCTGAATATATTCATGAAACTGCTCATGCTCTGTCCGAGCTCGGCCTCCCATATCGGCTGTGCCTCATTTGATAGCGAAGGCAAAAGAATGCTGTTGGCGGCCTCGTATGCGTATGATGACTGTGCATGACATGGAGTAGTCAGAGTTGAGCGAAGGTCTTAATATGAAATGTGAATCTATTCAAGAGGAAGGCGAGGAGTGTGGATGTCGTCGGTGATGGAGAAACAGCAATGGAAACGTGTCTGTTATTTGATGCAGCAAAACCACTGCCATTTAGTATTAGATTCCTCAGTCGAACTACACTATTTAAACACGAAGACAATGTCTTCAAGGACAGCGACTAAATTACTGCCAATATGCCCTTTGACGCAGAATGACAACAGAATGTGTAATCAAATTCGATCCGTCTGGCGTCGTAAGTAAAACTCACTGCCCGGGAATCAACAAGATCGGCATTGAAGTACAGGCGTATCTTCCGCATGCTCGCAACCCTTTCTTCCGTCTCAAGTAGATTTAAGAGGTCCTGGATATGAGGCACTATCTCCAGGGTACAGCCATGAAGCACGAGGCATTCGAGGCTAGGAGGGATATGGTTGATGAGTCGAGATACTTTGTCTATTTCGGAAAGCTTCTCCTCTTGAGGGGTTGGGTTGCGCTCGTCGTCTATCGTCCAGAGGTCCGTGAAACCCATGAAAGCCTCCATGCCTATACGAAGGGTCTTCATCGAGACCATATCCTTCAAAAATGTGCCAACAAAGAAGTTGTCTCGCTTGAAGTACCAGTCCATCTCCCTCCAGCGGTCTTGGTAATCAATGTGCAAGTGTTGGAGGGTCCCTTGGTGTGGTGACAAAGCTTGGAAAAGATCCGGTAGCTTGATCTGCATGTCGGAGAACGTGCTGTCGCCTGGAGTCCAATGGAATGACTTAAGTCCCTTGCAAGCACATATGAGACTTCTAAGTCCCTCTATTGTAACGTTGGCGTCAAGTAGAGTCAAATACTGAACGTTTGAAGAACCTGGGGGATTCGCCTCTTCATCGAAAAGGTGTCCGTTGGGGCCACTGTTGGACAAGCTAGCGCAAGTGAACGACCGCAATTGTGGCAGTTGCAGAAATTCTTTACCGATGTTGAAAAAATGAAACAAACTCTTCGGGCTTTCTGGCTCGCCAAAGTATTCTCGCAAACTGTCGAGCAGGGGGCGACTTGTCTTGGAAGCTGATCCAGTTATAGGGAGCATTGCGCGGTTTGCCGCCGCCCTAATGAGGCGAGGCAGTAGCCGAGGCGATAGCGGGGTTCCAAGTTTGAGTATTTCGACTCTCGGACATGCGAGTAGTAGAAGACCGATTTGCTGCTCAACCAATCCGTCTGCTAGGCCTCGGAGCCACTCTTCTCTGACAGCTTCCCAGTCCTCGATGCGGTCGGGCAGACCTGATGCATCTATCATATTCGTGTACACAGCGATTTCATCGCTGGCGGGCCCAAGCGGCCTCTTATTGGCAGGGGCGAGCCGGTAGATGAGGCTTGTGGAAACGTGTATGATGCTTACACATCGCACGTTGTGCGCAAGCTCGGGCTTCGTGATGGTGATGTAACGGAGGAAGTCGAGATTGCGACTGCGTTTTTGCGCGTGCTGGCTCATGTTCTTCGAAGCGACATTGTCGTAGGTGTGGACCGACAAGGGCAAAGCAACTTGGTTAAGGTGCTTGCATGTCAAGAGGACCGCATATATCGATTGATGATGCAAGTGGACTAATTGCTGAAGGATTTGAGTTTGAACCTCCACTGGCAGTTCAAGAAGGGATAGGGCTTGAGTGGCAGGACCGTCGTGTGCCATTCTGAAGTACTTGGTCATCCTTGGATGGAACGAATTGACTTGTCGACCGGACCTTGCTGGGAGTTGTTTGAGGAGAGTTACATGTGTCAAGAGTGACAGAGGTGGCTGGAGGGGCTAAGCATCCACCAGCGTCTGGCCCTGGAACACTGGCGTCTGCTTACTAGCCATGCGGCAAATGACAGCCCAAAAAGCTTCATGGATTGGAGGAACAGGCTGCCAGCGCGATGTGAGATCTGACAAATAATCTGCATGACCAAAACCCGGAGTTTTAATCGGTCACAATTGATAACACAAGTCGGTCATTCTTTATGTTTGACTGAATCTTACATTTGCACAATCATCTATCAGCCCTCTTGAAGAAAAGTTAATAAGGATCTTAAGTAATTTTTCTTTACGAAAACTGATTCGGCCGCTAAGACACAATGTCCATCCAAGGACCGCTCTGTGTCATTCAAAGGACCGATATCCCACTAGGAAAATCAAGGACTTCGTTATATCGTAACTCAAGCGATCAGATATCATACTCTAATACCAAAGACTGACTCAAACCTCGCGAAACGATGCTGCGTAGACTATCAATCATTTTGGCCTTTAATAGAAATGCCCCAGACGCAAAAGCAGTTGCGCACAGCCAATCCTGGAAGAAGTTATGCGGACTACACGACCAATAGCCTAGACTAGCTCCGCCATTCCTGGTGATGTGTTCAAACCTTGGTGAAGTAACATGATCTTTAAATGCCATGTTGGTCTCTGCTCGAAGACCAAGGTCTATTTCAACCCATCGTCAGTGGCCCAGAGCCAGCTAGCCAGTATGGACCCCCTGACAGCCTCAGGGCTGGTATCCGACGTCTTGCCATTTGTCAAGGTTGGCGCCACAATCCTCAAGAAGACGAAAAGCATTGATGGATTGCAGTCCGGAAATACGGAAGAGAGTAGAGTTCTTGGAGTGGTTGCGTAGCATATGCAGTAGTTTTCGACAAAACTGAGGACCCCAAATCTTTTGAATATCGTTGGCAATGACCAAAGTCTCTGAAGGTTGGCTTCTGGGAGCTGAAAGCCCGCAGACAAACTGTGACGCCGTTCAACTACAATAGTCCACTAGGCTTGACGAAAGAACCCTGATGAACAAATTTGACCAAGTCTGATACCGAATAGCTTCTGATTACTTGTTTTGGGTCTGGCCTGAGTGTAGCCTAGCGTGAGACTTGATGCGTGCAGAGCAAAATTACCAGGGTGTCAACGTGCTGTGCATCTTCAAGTTTAAAGGATTAAGAGTATCGAAATGTATCTGTTTGAAGCCTTGTTCTCAAGACAACTATATCCTGCGCCTCGCAATGCTGGTTCCCTCTTTATCTAGGCTATGCACTCGTAAACCACATTTCCCATACCAAATCAAGCCTCATGATAGCCCAGGAAGCTCCTCGAAATCAAACCCCTTGAACCCATCCTCCACGGCCCACGCCCGCCCCTTTTCCCTCTCATACAACGCCTCGCATGCCCTACCTACAACAAGAAGCCCAGGCGGTCTGCTTCCCTCGGTCTCGATCGCCTCGGCCACGTACTCCAATGTCGTCCGGATGACTCTCTGATCGGGACAGCTCGCCCTCTCGATGACAGCACAGGGCGTATTCCGCGGCCACAACGCCCTCTTTGGCGTCTTCTTCGCCTCTTCCTCGCCTTCGGTCGTTCCCGAGCCCTCCGTCTCGAGGTAGCACGTCAGCTCCCGCACCAGCCCTGTGATCCGGTGCAACGCCATCAAAAAGACGACTGTTCTGCTGGCGATGAACTCCGGCGGCGTAGGCGGCTTGCCCTTCTTGCCTGTGCCAGTGCAGATAAGGACCTGGTCAGCGACGTCTCGCTGCGTAGGCGGAATCCCCGCAAACAGCGGCGCGCTGAGCGAAGAAGTGATACCCGGCAACACCGTCACCCGGTCGCCGAAACCGTGCTCCCTGAAATACGCAACCTCCTCTCCCCCACGTCCGTAGATGAACGGGTCGCCCTGTTTCAATCTCAAAACCGTCTTTCCTTCCTTCGCACCCGCGAGCGCAAGCTCATGAAGCTCCTCCTGCGCTTGATCCGCGTTACCGGGGAACTTGCGCGCAATCTGCACCGGCGTGCGCCTCGGAATCAGATCCAACACGCCCGCTGGCACCAGCTTATCCGCAAGAATCAGGTCCGCCGTCTGAATCGCCTTGTGCGTCGCGCGGGTTAGGAGGTCTGGGTGTCCTGGGCCGCTTCCAGCAAGAATGATCCGCCCCTGCTGCTGAGAGTTCCGCACAGCGTTGCCGGAACCGGCAACGGGCGGTTTCGCAGCTTCTGGCAGTGTGTTGCCGGAGTACGACTTCAATACAGACTCAACATCTTCATCGTTGATGGCGGCGAGGCGCTTCAGGGGCCAGTACTCGCAGACTTGGCTCAGCCAGCGCATACGCCTGCTCTTGGCCGCATCGAGGTCGGCCTCCGTGACGAGCTTGTTAAACGATGCCGTCTGGTCGAACGAATCGTCGACCTCGTCAGGCTGCGTCGAAAGATGGTCCTCCGTCTGGATCCGCCGCCGCACGTCACCCAATCTCGCGCACGCGGCGCCGAGGTCCGTCGGCAGCGCGGCGGCGACTTCTCGCCGGATGCGGGATGCAAGCTTACACCCCCTCCCATTCGTCGTGACACCAATCTGCAACGGCCCGTCTGTATGTGTCGACAGCAGCGAGAACGAGCACAGCTGCGGCGCATCGACGACGTTGACGGGAATGCGGTTCCGCCTGCACAGGGCAGAAATGTGCGCTGCCAAAGCATCGCGGGGCCCGGAAGTAACAAAGACGGCGTCGACGACGTTGTCGACCTCGTCACGGCCGAGAGTGAAGAGGTCAGTGTCCTCAAAAGCCTTCTTGTGCCATGTCACCTCACCGGCGTCGATGCGTTTTTGCAGGCCGTAGTGCAGGTCTGGGGTTTCCGGGGCTAGGAGGATGGTGGTGGCACCGGCGGCGAGGGACTGTGTGCAGCGGGCGGCGGCGAGGGGGTTTGTGCCGACGATGAGGTGGGTATTGCCCTTGCAGTTGAGGGCTGTGAGGAGGGACGTTGCTGTCGCCATCTTGCCCAAACGTGAAGTGAGATAAGACTCGAAAGTCGTTTCTCCTTTTCTCTGAAATGTGTCGAGGTCGACGTTCTTCAAGTGGTGTTAAAGCCCCTGTCTCCGTAGAGACTCGTCTTAGTGGGGAGTTGCGACAGTGAGAATGAGACGCTCAAAAACGACTAGAGACGGAACGAGGAATGAGTCAAGCTCAGTAGACGATTTTCATGACTCTGTCAGCAAAGGGGTGAAGCATTCATATTGTTGGCCACTTTGCCATGTTCTTTTTCACAAGAACTCTGTCGGGTGCAGTCAATGCCTAGCACTGATAATTACTCTCGCCCTCTCCAAAGCCCGAAGACGGACAGGCCCAATCATGCGACGGGCAAAAAAGGTTGGCCAAATTTTCATTCGCTGGAGATGACACCATCCCGATAGCCGGTCCCCAATCCTTATCGGCGTTCCTGGCAGTCCCGACCAATCAGCGGCATCTGCACCGACTCCCGCGGAGCCGTCACCGGAGATCCTTCGATGCCCCTCGGGCCCCCGTGCATGCCGATGCATCTCCGCTGTCAAGCCAGTCAGCCCACGCGACTGTACATGGCTAGCCTCTTGCCATGCCGCGCCCCCGTTGATCTAGCGTCTGTATATCAGATAAGCTTGCGTCGATCGACTGGGTTTGCCTCTTGACTTTGGAAACCCGGAATTGTCAAATCATTGAGTTGTGGTATTGTAGCATGATATGGCTGCCCGTCTTTGAGCCATTTTTGGTACACCGTGATATGCCTCCATTTCCGTCCTCCCAAACTCTAGTTGGTGTCGTGGTGGTGTTATTACAATGCATCTGATGCTTTCCCCGCCCATTTTGTACATGATCCTGTTATTACATCTTGACTTACAGCTGTTCCTCCTCCTCCTTGGCCAGCTTCCTCAACATCTCCTGCCGAGCTGCCTTTTTGCTGCCCTTCCGCCTCGGGGCCGCCTGGCCGTCTTGCGCGCCGACGACACCCGTCTCATCGATACCGACGCCGATAACCTTCCTCTTCTTGCTCATGGCCACCTTGGCGTGCTGCGCTCTCACACCGCCGTCGTCCAGGACCTCGGGTCTACCCAGACGCACGTTGCGGTGGTTGCGAGTCTTCGCGCCCAGAGCCCACAGGTCGCCCCACTTCGCCTTGCGCGCATCGTGATACGCCTGCTTGCTGAAGCTCTTAGGGACCGTCCAGCGCTCAATCTGCGCGTTGGGCGTGCAGACGTCGAGGGTGACGTGACCGCGGCGCTTGATGGGCGGAAGGATCTGGCGGGGGAGGGAGAGCATGTCAGGAGCAGTCTCGGACTTCTCGAACCCCTCGAATGCGCGTTTCGTGGCCTCCTCTCCGGCGAGAGGGCCTTCTTTTGCGGCGACACCGCGCTGGATGGCGATGTAGCTGAACTGGACGTCGTCATGGTTGCGCTGTGTTGCGCCCATGATCTTCTGCAAGAACGGCGGGCGGACGAAACGCTGGCTGAAGTGGCAGAAGTCCTTGCGCCCGGTGCTCTTTCCGGGAGTGTGATACATGGGGCACCCGCGGTGGTTGGTGCAGGGAGCGATGATCATGCCGGGTTCCTTGACCCTCTCGTAGGCCGGGTTCCTCTCCTCGCTCTGTGTAAGATTTTCGCCGCCCGGCGGGATCAGGAACTCGCTGAGCAAGCGTTCGCGAACATCGGCCACCGCCTCGAAGCCGCGGGGCTGTCCCTTCTCCAAGACGATCAGGACTCCGCCATCGGGGTTCAGCAGAGACCAGATGTTGTTCAAGATGGCTTTGCGTCTGTGGCCCTCCTTCACGGGAAGAAGCAGGTGGGAGGCAATAATGACATCGTACATCTTGCGCGGTTGGGGAACCTCGTTGGCGTCAAGCTGCAAGTGCGCATTGTCGACTGAGTGGACGTAATCCGGGAGACGCGGCAGAAAGGTCGTGTTGTGCAAAAACGTGGAGACGCGGTTCCTCAGCTTCTCGGCGCCCACAACCACAGACTGCTTTCCAGGAGGGTTCTTGGCTTCGACCTCTCCGCGCGACCGCATCGCCTCCCACTCAGCGCGCGTAATATCCTGCCAGGCCAAGAGACCGGCACCTCCAGCGCCAACGTCGAGGACGCGAGGACCGCCAGTCTTTTCGAACAGCTTGCGCAGCCAGTCCGTACCCAGGCGCTTGCGCACCTCCACCAGACTACCCATGGAGGACGCGTAAGCAGGGGGCAGGAATGACGATACAAAGGCGTCTGCCTCAATATCTGACATCTTGTGCTGCCACGCGGCCATGCCGACAGGCTGCTGTTCTAAGCCCATCTTGGACGCTGGCGTGGCAGGGGAGTATGGCAGGCCAGGTCCTCCGAATGCCTTCTCGGCAGCCTCCTTCACGTGCTTGATGTCCGTTCTGCCGAGTACCGTTGTGACTGGGGAGATATAGCCTACGTGCGGCAGACTGACAGTACTCGGGTTCGTCGAAAAGTGACCCTCTCTCGTAAACGGGTGTAAACGACCGGCACGCGTCGACGTCCTTTGATCCGCAATACCGTCCTCGGTTTCGTCGAAGTCTTCCTCGTCCTCCTCTTCTTCGAACTCCCGTTCTTCGTCCTGCATTTCTTCCTCCTCCAACTGCTCCCGCTCAGCCTCTTCCACGGCACGGGCATTGTTTTCAAAGTCCTTTTGCAGCTTCATGAGAGCATCGTATTCTCGCTTGTTCCTCGCCACGATGTTGATGTATTTGTCGTCGCCGTCGGGCTCTCGTTCTTCGGTCGCTTCGATGTCTGGAGACGTTTCCGAGAACCTCTCGCCCTGTGTAGGATTTGCTTCACCATCGTTCTGTTTTTCCACTGGCCTCTTCGGAGCGTACTGCACCTCCTGCAGCGTGCCACCCTCAACTTGTCTGAACAGAGTTGGGCCACCAGACCCGTCTCGTCGGGGCCGGGCAGAGTGTTTGTCGTTCAGGTATTTTATGCCTACATCGTCCGGTGATGTCTCTCTCAGCGGCGGCCCATACCACCGCTCGTAAAGCCTGTATTCTTCGTCGCTGAGGTAACCTTTCGGCAAGGTATCCCGAAATCTCTGTCTCGCCTCACGAACTGTTGTCTCGATGTCTGTGGTGCGGGGAAGTCCTTCTGTTTCGCCTCGGTTCGATTCTGTGTCTTTGAACTGTCGCAGCGTTGTCGAGAATCCTCTGCGGGCAGTCGGTGTCTTCAATGATGGGAGAGAAGCTAGGCTGTTATGTTGCGCGAAGCTCGATCGAGTTGGTCGACCGGCAGGAGATGCGCCGGAGAGCGCCTTCCCGGTCAAGCTCGTCAAACGAGCTCGACAGTTCGGACAGGCGTTTCGGAGACCACTCGCAGTTAACATGATTGACTTTTTTTTTGCGTGTCGTGGCGACACAAAGTGGGAATGGGAAAAGAGCGAGCTTCGACTTTTTGCAGCTGTCGCATTGAAATTTGGATAGCTCAGAAAAAGTCGCCCCACTTGTTGCAAATGAAAGCCCTCCGATTGGACACAACAGCATCAATGATGGAAATATCCCTGGCGCGTTGAGATACCTCAGGCGCCGTGGTTATTTAGCTGTCAAAGAAAGTAAAAGGAAAGAAAAAAAGCCCTTTTGTAGGAGTAAAAACTCGTACCAATCGACTTGACTAATGCATACTCTGTACTATAGGCGCAAACCATGATTGACTCGTGTCCTACCAGCCGTTGCCATCCCTACTATGTACTTTTGCCACACATGAGTGGTTGTCTCGGCTGTGGCGGTGCTTGTGGTTGACAATGGGCGGCGGACGGCCCAAGAAAGCGGATCACCATTGTCGGGCATATGGGGCCGGCTGGAGGTTAAACCCCGGCTCCTTTCCAAATCCACAGCCGTTAGTTCTTATCGGTGTCTCCAGCGAGTATCTGATGTGGATGGATTCCGTAACAGTTCCCCATGCCAGTTGGATAAATCACGTCTGCAACAAGGCGCATCGAACCAGATGATTGTGTTCACCGTTTTTGAGATTTTTGCCGTTCTGCTGGCCGACGAGGATATATACGTCCCCAAAGAGGTACGCGGGTCCTCTATCATACTTTCCTGACAAGTTGGGGAGTCGTCTAGGTAAGAATACGCGCGGAAATCCTTGAACAAGTGGCAAGGTTGATCTTTTCACCAATCTACCTCAACCCCTTTAATCCGCCACAAGTCGCCATGTGGGACGATTGATTTTATGAATCGCCCAGATCTCGGTCAATACAACCGTTGACGCTCTGAAGCTTATTGATGATCACGTCTCAACGACTCAACTGTCGACGATGTCGCCACACGTACACCGCGTTTCTCAGGCGTCCCGCCATCTGATGCCAGGCTCTCTTCTCGCAAAGCCGTCGATAAGACCACCATCAATGAGAGAATAGCTCATGGGTGCCGCAAATCTAGAGAAACAGTATCCCGCTGAACCTCACTAGCGCACAGAGGCAAGACACACATGATTCTAGTATAACTAGTCGGACCCGACAATGGCGGGCGGGTGAACTGCCCCGTCCCAAGAAAAGCGGGGGTGGGGCAAATTGCCTACAGAATGGTGTATTACGTAGCTACCTAGACAGATCGAGCGCAATGTCTCTGCGAAACCCTTGCACACGTGCGTTGCTCACCCTGCTCTCCTGGAGCACGCAGGCTTTGGCTGTCACTGGCACATTCTGCCGATTCCCAAAGAGCTCGACATTCCATTAGAAAGACCCATTTATAAAACAGCAGGTCCCGGGTATTGTTCTATATCTTTCCGCTCATCAGCCAACCAGATCGCGATGGAGAACCAAGCACACATACAGCCAGTCACTATCCGGGGCCGTTACCTATGGACAGGGAACACGAGGGTGAGATGTTTCCCTCAATCTGGAGTTGCGGCCCGGTTGGGGCTATGTTCTCTACTAACTATTGACCATTCAGTTCATGGTTCGAGGGGTTGTATACCAGCGGCACAGTCGCAATAACGACATGACTTCCGACTGTCAAGATCCGTTGGCAGACGAGGCTGTTCAAGACCTGAAGCTCAGCATGCCCCTGTTGAAAGACTTGGGGGTCAACACTCTGTTCATATGTATCGGTTTCCTGAGTGAGACCCCACAAAAAGCTAAGTTGGTAGCTAACAAGTTTGAGATACCATCGACACCACGAAGAGTCATGACGAGGCTATGAGAATCCTTGCCGATGCTGAGATATACGTCCTTGCGGTCCGCCTAACCCTTCCTTCACAGCCTGCCGGTGAGCTCACTACCTCTCTAGTGTCTGTCAAGCACCCAGAACTCTATCAACCGGCACGCGCCGTTTGAGTCCTACACGCCAACTCTTTTGCAGAACTATTTCGCCGTAGTCGACTGCTTGGCAGCGTACTCTAATACCCTGGGCATCATTGTGGCAAACGAGGTCATCAACACGCTTGCATCTACAAAGGGGGCTAGTGTTATTCGTGCCGTAACCAGAGACGTGAAGAGATACATGTCACTCTCAGCTGAGATAAGGGATCAGAGAGTGTTACCGGTCGGGCTGAGTTCAGCTAAGATTTTGAACATATTTCGGGACGAGTTCAAATACTTCACCGGCGGTGACCGAAGCGAGGCGCTTGATTTCTTCTGCGTATGTTTCCGTCTTCCACACCACCGGTGGTATCTGCAACCCGGGTGACGCTAATCTGGTCAAGTTTGGCGACTACTCATGGGTTGGTGAAGCGTCTATGGGTATCTCGGCATATGACCGCACTGTAGGTTCATAGACAGCGTGATCCAACTATATGGCTCGCCTAACTGATTTTCCATAGCTCGAGTGGTTCGCTGAAGCCCACTTACCGGTCTTCTTCTCCGAGTACGGCGCCAAGATCGATGGCCAGGTCAGACCCTTCCAGGAGACCCTTGCCATATACTCTCCGGAAATGTCGCGAGTCTACTCGGGCGCTTGTGTCTACGAGTTCTTTGACGGTGTAAGCAGATACGGACTCGTGCAGAAGGACCTGGGCGGCAAGTTGAACCCGCTCAAAGACTTCCAGAACTTGAAGAAGAATCTGGCGCTGTCGCCTCCTCCTGATACTATTGACGATTGGGCCTCAAGCGAGTTTATTGCGACGAGGCGGCCTGGCTTGCCCCCACAGAGCCATACCTGGAAAGGGGAGGCAGCGTTGCCCGAGTGTCCACTGGACTGGGCCGAGATTCAGTCACAGGTCGAAGATGCTGACTGGGTCACTGTCGGTCGTGAGACCGCGAACACAACGGCAGGGGAGCTGGCAGATCTTGTAGAAGATCGATTCAACATCAAATAGGCGAGTATTCAGTCACTTAGCGGTCGATCCATAGTCTTTTCATATCCTTGACGACGCTCGATTTGACACAGCATTCTCAACTGCCTGTTGGAACGACGGAAGGGAGAATTAGGTGGGGCCAAGAGTATCAGTCACTGCTCGGAAGGCTGATATGGACCCCCTCTAAGCACCGTGGCGGAAAGTTGGGAGAGTAGACACTACAATCTGGTTTCAAGTTTCTTCTTAGCCATAACCTAGATATACTACGGACATCTTCCTAAAAATTTAAGCCTCCAGACGTACAGGTTTGAGACAAACATAGATGTCCCAAAATTTTCTTTCATACCACAAAAGAAGCAGCTTTTAACACCCGGAATATTTACAGGTTCAAAAAGAATGCTGTGTAGCGATGCAAGAAAATGACCTGCGGCTATCAAAAGAATAACTATATCTCATCGTGAAAGAGACGCAAACAATGCAAACGTAATTCTACTATCTATCCTTCGTGAGTGGCATTCAGGGCTGTGATGGCTAGTGCAACCTCAAGCTACTACTTGTAATTGAACCCTATCACTAACCGATTTCAAGAAAAAGTCATCCAATGCTCACAAGAAATTCTCCAGACAGTTCTGTCCTTCGAATTGTTCAAGCAACAAAAAGGAAGATGCCCCTGTTGGGGGCGGGGGGGTCAGAAACCCAGGATAAATCTAAAGTCGAACACCAAACAGTTTTGTTAAATCAGATGTCGCAAACAGGGCAATGGATCAAGAGTTTCAGCCCTCATAAGGCACCTGCTTCGAAGACATATCCTATTGCGAGCCTTGCTATGCTAACTGAGTGGCCGAGTTAGGTCTGTCCGCTTTGATGGATGCGCTGTGGGGGATACACCTCGGAGATTGTTACTAAGGTAATGATACGATCCAGGTGATGTGACCATTGAGGTGACTTGTATAGATGTTGTGCAGATCCTTGTGTTCTTGTCTGCTGCCACAGGGCAAGCTTGACTAAGGGAATGCAATTCTTCGGGGGGAATAATTCATGGCCAGTGGTTCAAGAAGCGTTGTTTGGGCGACGGTGAGGTAGGGGTAGGAAATGCCGATACTACGCCGCGCACCCGTCACACCTAGCTCACTGTTTTTGACGATACTATGAGTCACAGAACTTGGACATATTATGGATGTGAGACTAAGTAGACCTAAAACGTTATATAATCGCAAATCATTAATCTACTACATGATTGTTGGTCTAGAAGTCTCGCGCACGATAAGGGCGTCTTTGCCTGCCCAATCGTACGACCTAAATCGGGGGACCTTCAGAAATTCCAACTTCTATCACATTGTCGGCCGCTCGCACTGCTCCAGCGGCTTGTTTTCGCCGGCCTAGATGGCACGTCGATCGAATGACTGGACCAACAGTTTCTAACATTAATCCACCACGCTGCAGACACGACCGCTCCTTCCATTTTAATGCAGTTTGCCGCCCTTGATGCTACGTTAAAGGCTGTTGTTTGTTGGAACCAACAACATTGAACAAGCACACAAGCAAACTGCCCCACCGCCACTGTCCTGCATTGTCAAGTTCAGCCAAGAAGAGGGGTAAGTTTCCGTCGTCCCCTGCCGGATACAAATGGCTCGAGGTCGTCCTCATTGAGTTGCAGTATGTTCTGTTTGGCTACATTCTCTTATCTTCTTTCACGATGGCTGATAATCAGATTGCCGCGACGGCCGACGAGAGCACTGCGCTCGTCAGTGTCTTTGGATCGGTCGCTGATCCTGCGTCTCCTAGTAACATAGGGCCTGATCGGGCTCCCAACCACGGTCCCGTCCTCGAGGCTGAGGCTGAGAACGATGCTGTAAGGAAATTCAAAGAATTTAACATCAATGATGGCACTGACTCCTTGCCGTAGTTCACAGATGACGCCGCCTCAGACAGAGCGACTGTAAGAGTCCCCATTGACATATTGATAAATGTATCGAGGTCTTCTAACGTGCTTCAGAGTGTGGCATCTTCGAGCACAAGTTTATCGAGTTCCATCCTTCAACATCGCTTGGAAAATGGGAGAACTTACCACAAGTACAAGGACGGCAGTGAGTTTACCCTTTTGTTCCCGCTTTTATGGTAACTAGTCTTCTGACATAAATGAGAATATCTTTTCCCCAATGACGAAAGGGAGAACGACAGGCTAGGTTTGTTGTAACCCTTGAGTAATTAATGGTAACGTTGCTTACGAAATGTGTAGACTTGCAGCATAATCTCTATCTACTAACCCTGAATTACAAGCTGGGTCTTGCTCCTCCTAATGATAAAGATTCTGGTGTTAAGCGCGTCCTCGACGTCGGAACTGGCACTGGACTATGGGCCATTGAATTCGCCGACGAGCATCCCGAGGCTGAGGTAAACTTTTCCGCCGTGCAAAAGGCCTAGGAGCTGAACGAGACTTAGGTCCTAGGCGTTGATCTTACTCCGGTGCAAACTCAATTGTAATTATGGTCTCAGTAGCTTATCAGTTTCCTTGTATCTGCTAATTAACGTGTTTCAGTGTCCCACCGAATCTCAAATTCGAGGTTGACGACATCGAGCAGGCCTGGACGTATAGCCAGCCTTTTGACTACATCCACATTCGCGGCATGACTTCTAGTATCTCCGACTGGTATGGCTTCTTCAAACAAGCCTATAAGTAAGTTATTTTCAACCCACTCCTTCATGGTACTATAGACTCATCTTTCCAGCGGTCTTATACCCGGAGGTTATATTGAATTGTTCGAAGGTCACGCGCGCACCCAATCAGACGATGGATCCTTAACGCCAGACCACGCCCTTTGGCAATGGGCGGACAAGCTTGATGAATGCTGCAAAATTCTCGGCCGTCCGTTCGTTCACGTCCCAACTCTTGTCCCTATACTAAAGGAGGCTGGTTTTGTTGATGTGACAATTGTCCCGTTTAAGTGGCCGATTGGTCCGTGGGCAAAGGACCCATACTACAAAGAGCTTGGAGAATGGGCTCTCGAAAATTCCTTCGAGGGCCTCGAAGCTTGGACTATGGCTGCACTGACCAGGGCTCTTGAATGGAGTAGTGCAGAGGTCCAAATCTTCCTCAGTCAAGTGCGGAAAGATCTGAAAGACAGGAGTATACACCATTATTGTCCTCTGTAAGTACTAATCCAAGATCTATTTGGTCCCGTTCTTTGCATGCTTTTGTTGCGCTCGAGTATCAGCTTTCCTTTGCTTACATGATGCTGACCATGGGCAGGTGGGTAATTTATGCCAAAAGGCCGCTAGAGGAAGCCGAATGATTGTACTCAACCCTTTATGTTGGAGTTGAAGTCTATACGCAGGATTTGTGAACCATCAAAGGCTTCTTAATCTGAAAGCGCTGGGCAGCAAGTGGGCGGAGGAGGCGGTTAGGGAAATGGCAAGACTCGCGGTGAAGAGGCGGACCGATAAAGAAGTGGTACTCTGTATAGGTTTGTTGTGTGAGTGAAAAGTATTCTTGGCCGGTAGCAAAGGAGATAGTTATCATATTCGCCAGACAGAAAAAAAGGGTTAGTAAGGAAACACAAACACAACCGTTTGCAGAAGATAAACGATATCGTCCCATCGCATTCGCCGTCTGAGGGATGGACTCAACCGGTAAGCGGAGGCTGCGAGGACTTTTACAGTAAAGTCGGCAACATCGAGTTGAGTGAGCATCGCGCGGAGTAGAAATTACCCCTTACATAGTAACTCTCAAGGTAGCCCAACTATAGCCACAAGGGCGGCGTGAGTTTACAATATCAATTTGGTTACATTGCGGGTACGCTTACTGATAAGGAAACATCTTTAAGTCCAATACAGCAACACTGCCAGACAAAACGAGCCCCATTTGTGGAAATTACGATCTCGTATAGGTAGGAGGGGACTATTCCGTGTTCACCACCAAGCTCAGCATTATTCTGAAAGACTTATATATTTTCTCACTTAGACATCCTTCACCATACATTATGTCTAGCATGGTCTTACCATGAAGCGGCTTTTGAATCATCGCGTCTGGACAAGCTGTACGAATGCTCAGGCCGCCTGCTACTGCAACACCAGACCAATTGGCCAAATTTGATCCATCTCCAACCCCTCCCGCCGATGACCACAGAAAGAGTGTCCAGACGCTCCACACTAGTTTACCGTACCTCGACGACCCTTTCGCAGATTACGAGTCTACCGAGCCGGTGATTAATATTCCCAGAGAGACACGAACTAAATGCTACAGGTATTTAGTATAAGTAATTGTTATAGCTCCCCATAAGCGGTCTAGTACAGCTCACCCTGTAGAGAAGGAAATCACAGTACGTATAACCCAATAATACAGCACCTCTGGATTGCTACAGATATAACACTTTGAACTCTTTCCTTTAATCGTAGGTATAAATCAAGTGACCCTTGGTTGGTCCAGATTAACAACGGCCCATAGGATTCATGGGTAGGTGTATATTATCTGCTATCGAGAGGGTACTACTTGTTACATTTGATGTCTCGCTTGTAAGATACTCTTTACTTAATGTATTAACATCTAAGAATTCCCTAATAGTCTATAATTATAAGTAAAGAAAACATTTCTAACTTATCTAAAGCCTTGTTGGTTAGCTTCATACTTTTCTAGCAACACATTACGTAAAGTTTGTTATGTTGTTTGTGCTAACATAAACGCAGACGATATTGCAAAAACCAAGCCTGAGTAGTGTTTACTTAGTTTTAAATCAGTGTCTTTAGCGGAAGTGAAATCAAAGGATCACTACTATAAAGAAATAAGACTAAGATTCAAAAGTAAATGCATGTCACAATAGAGGTATAAGTAAAACAGAAAAGTGAGAACAAAGGTAGGTCAAGCTAAGTGGTAGTATTCATGGTTGACCTCCCCTCCTTGATGGAGGTCAAGCTGAGGGATGGCTATATACTCTATGGGCACGTGAGATCACGCTTGACAGCAGTTTGAGGACTAGGGATACCGCAATGGCCTGTGACAGAAGGGATCTAAGTCCAGGTAGCTAGGAAAAGCTTTAAGAGTTGACTAAAGGTCTCAGAGGTGAAACTATCTTCTCAGAATTGTTATCTAGAAATCTATGTATAGTAGTATAAATAAAATCTAGCTCATTGTTATTTTGCCCATTAGTAATAGTAAAGATAAAGCTATGAATATTAAACCCTACTGTCAATTAGGTAGCAGGTCGTATGTCCCTCCTGTTAGGTGTTCGCTCAGACGCCACAACTTCTCGGCCAGCTTTGGGTCGCTGGCAAACTCAGCGCACTCGTCCAATTGGCAATCCGACATGTATATGCCGTCTGAATCTGTAAACGATGTCAGTTTCCATCGGGGGGTTCTTCTTCCCTCGGGCTTCATACTGTCTAGTGCAGGGTCAAGTGCAGCCACCATGGTAGTAGACGCCCCCTCATCAGTTGTCTTCCAATAGTCCGAGGTTTTCATGATCGCCTCGGTGGTTTCCTGGTCATGCTCTCGGCCGAGCTCGGTATTGACACCTTCGATATGCTGTCAATTATTGGACTCAAGGCTTATAACAAAACAAACATAGAACTCGAGAAATTACCTCCGGGATTAACAGCAACCGAGGTAACACCTGCCAAAGACAGGTGATCCTTCAGGTACCTTGTAAACAGAATACTGGCCGTCTTTGATTGGGCGTATGCGACCATAGGAACGTATCCTGGGTCTGTTTCTCTACAAAATGCTGGCGGCAACGTGAATGTGGGTGGCAAGTGAGCGAACGGTTCCTCTTCTTTGATAAGTGGTTTGCCCTCAAAGTTGTAGTCCGTGAAACGCACGGGTGATAGTCGGTGGGCAAGACTAGTCAAGGTGATGATACGTGTGGCACCCGGAGTCGATTCCTCAGCGGCCTTGAGTATCAGCGGCATAAGCAAATTCGTGAGCAGGAAAGGGCCGAGGTGATTGACGCCAAACTGATATTCGATCTTCTCCTCTGTCCATTTGTGGTGATGGGAATTTACGCCAGCATTGTTGATGAGAATGTCGATCTTGTTGACACTCTGAGTGATCTCTTCAGCCGTTTTCCGAATCGCTGCTTGAGAAGAAAGGTCCATGACCATCGTGTTAACATTCACACGGGGATAGAGCTTCATGATCATTTCGGCTGTCCTTTTCAGCTTCTCTGCGGTTCTGCTGACAAGGATAAGGATTCCCGGATCTTGTGATGCGAATGCGAGCGCTGTAGCCTCGCCGACCCCGTTAGGCGCAATTCCAGTAAGGACGACTGTGCAATTTTCTCAGGTCAAAGTTTCATGGAACAACAGCTAGCCATCATGACACTTACCATTTCTCCCCTTGATTCTTTCGGAAAAAACTCGCGCAACCTCGAGCGCCGAAGTGTTTCGGTTCCATTCGGGGTGTGAAGTCATCTTCGTTGCGAGAGTGGATGGAGGCTTTGACACGGGACAGATGATACAGTTGTCGGAGGTTATTGAGTCATAATCGAGTGGCAAGATACATTCTCAATGATATCTATATAGTAATTGTCCAATAGAAAATACTGCAAGCCCCATTGCATCACGTTATCACCACGGTACCCGCATTCCAGGTTTTCCTGCGTCGAGTATCAGTTCTGTAACTCGGCATATTAGTGAAACGATGTAGCATTGCGGAGGGTCGTTGCGCGGAGATAGTCGGTGATTTAATTCCCAGCAACAGCATCGGAGTAGGCTTTCGGTCGCACTGTGGTGAGACGTCCACCGGCAAGTCAGGGGAGCCAGTGTTATTCCGTCGTTCTCAGATACCACTGATAGTTTGATGGTACTACTATATTTAACGTAGTTTGTAAGTGCCACTGTTATGTTTCCTACTTTTGTTTTTTTTACCACTTTGGCTAGGTCATAAGATAGTTGTCAGTCGATATGACAATGCACATTCTTCGGTTGGCCGGTTGGGAGTGAGGCACGCGAAAAAGCAGCTCGCGCTTCAGACGATATCCGAGCGTTTATTTGCGAAGTTTCGTCAGGTGGGAGAACCGAGTAATTTCGGCACATTGAATATCACTCTCGGCGTTATCGAGAGGTCTGCAAACCTTGGTAACCATTTCTCCATAGTTCTTCCCGAAACCGCTCATACAAGAGACTGTTGGCAAGAGACGATCCAGCCCCCATAGTCTTTTTTTAGAGAGTCAATATGCACTTTGAACGACACCAAGGCAGTAATAGGCGGAGATGGATCCAGACCGAAACCACGATGCTGACCCCTGGGTCGGTAATCTTTTCAAGAACACCGGCTACTCCCAAATGGGATCAGACAGCAGATTCCAGGCGCCTGGGCTACGGGTATGGTGGCACCACCAAGCAAGCTCAATTTCCGTCGATCATGCTACTAATCAAAGTTAATAGCGTAGGTGGGTGTGTTAAGCCCGAAGCCATCGATTGCCCGAGGCCGAATTCAAATGACCGAAATCATAGCCCAAGGCCGTCGGTCCACAATCTAGGAGCCACTGTTGGTGACAAAATGAGGGATTCTCAATGAGCAAAGAATTATAATGTACAAAGAAGAGAGTAACTTAGGCAAATTTTGTTCATCTAGCCGCAGGACATTTTAATAATTGCCGCACCTTCATCATCATGATTCAATGATAGTTACCACCGAATTTCAACCAGCGCAGGCCAGTTGCGCGTAGCATCTTCGTAGCTGTATACGATAATACAACCAATACAAACCCTATCTTACGCTACGATAGATCCATCGTATGGAGACGGGGTCCCAATTTGCCCGAGAAGCCAACGGAGCTGCCGCGGTCTAAGCCGAAGAATCTTTTGGCCGGGTTGTTTACCTTGGTCTGCGGTCTGCGCAGACCTTAAAAAGGCATGAGTTTAACCAGCGGCACTTTTGGGTTGTTTCCCTTGGCCATTGTACTCACTTACCATAAAACGTTAATACATCCGACCTCCTAGGCCTTTTTGGTTCCACTTCGTTTGCTTCCCTCCTAAATCAATTGAATTCCCCTGGCTCTATCACACTATGACAACGAGGTACTGAGCTTGGAATAGTACTGAGTGGGATAAAATGGAAAATAAGATGCCAACTTCCTCCTCGGCCTCCCTTGCTGAACATAGCCAGTCCATCGGAAGCGCAGAGAAGGACATCAAATCTCTTGCCCGACAATTGACTGGAATCCCGGCCAGACTCGACCAGAATGACAACAATGCCATCAACCCAGTAAAGGGCAGTCAGCTAGACCCCTTTTCGCCTCAGTTCGACAGCGTCAAATGGATGCAGGCCTTGGTCCATATGTTCGAATTCGGCCGAGAATCTTCCCCCAAAAGACTGGCTGGCGTCGCTTTCCGGAACCTAACAGTGTATGGTTATACTTCCGGGACCCAGTACCAGGAGAGCACCGGAAACATCCCATACAGTATCTTATCCACATTCTTTGGGTATCTGACCGGTCGCGGTGTTAAGCGTATCGACATTCTTCAAGATTTCGAAGGCGTCTTGCACCCTGGCCAAATGCTGCTTGTTTTGGGCCCCCCGGGATCAGGATGTTCGACCCTGCTGAAGACTCTGTCTGGCCGGACCGAGGGCCTCAAAATCACACGAGATTCATACATCAATTACAGGGGTGAGTTCTCTCTCATACTGTTAAATCAAGGGTGCAAGCAGTAATTGATTACGTTTAGGAATCAAACCACGGCACATGCACAAATGGTTCCGTGCCGATGTACTATACAATGCAGAGGTTGATGTCCACCTAGGCCCTCTCTCTGTTGGCGACACACTCGAGTTCGCGGCTCTTTGCCGCGCGCCATCCAAACTTCCAGAGGGTTTCACTAAGCAACAGTTTGCCCGAGCTTACCGCGATGCCATCATGGCCACATTCGGTATAAGCCATACCGTCAAAACCAAGGTCGGTGATGACTTTATCCGAGGCGTTTCGGGTGGTGAGCGGAAGCGGGTCAGCATTGCTGAAGCTGCCCTCACCGGGGCCAAGTTACAATGCTGGGATAATAGTACCCGAGGACTAGACAGTGGGAATGCCATTGCCTTTTGCAAATCTCTCCGGGCACAAGCAGACGTTATGAATGTCGCCGCCGCCGTCGCTATTTACCAGGCCCCACAAAGTGCCTACGAGGTGATCGTCTTCAACCTGAGTTACCGATAGCTGATTCCGTACTAATGGTACCAGGTCTTTGACAAGGTGACCGTCGTCTATGAGGGCCGTCAGATCTATTTTGGTGGGACTAAGGATGCAAAGGCCTACTTCGAATACTTGGGCTTCGAATGTGAGAATACCCCCTTCTTTCCTTCATGTGGCATGACTACTGTTGCAAGCAGATCCGCTGACGTGGTTCCTAGGTCCCGATCGTCAGACAACGGCAGACTTTCTGACCTCGATGACCTCCCCTCAGGAGCGTCGAGTACGCCCCGGATACGAATCCAGCGCCCCTCGCACCCCTGCCGAGTTTGCAAAACGTTGGAAGTCCTCAGAGGCGCGCGCAGCGTTGGTGGCGGAACTGGACATATATGAAGACGAAAACCCACCCGATGAGCGGTTCAATGAATTCGTCCAGATTCGAAAGGAAGAGCGAAACTCCCTCCAACGACTCATGTCCCCGTACACAACCCCGTACATCGACCAAGTTCGGCTATGTATCTGGCGTAGCTGGAAGCGACTTCTTGCAGATCCGGCCTTCCCTGTTTCCTCACTGCTTTTCAATCTCATCATGGGCTTTATGCTTGGTAGTGCGTTCTACAATCTCCCCGGCGATACAAGTAGTTTCTACCACCGTGGAGGTGTGGTATTCTTTGCGCTCCTATTTAATGCTTTCGCTGGAGAACTAGAGGCAAGTAATTCAGAAAGATTCCACATTTTACAAAGAACTTTGAAACCTAACAGAGGCTGGCAGGTCCTTACCCTATACGCACAAAGAGCGGTCATCGAGAAGCATAATCGCTATGCATTCTACCACCAATCTGCCGAAGCCGTCTCGAGTTACATCATGGACCTCCCCTATAAGGTCACGAATGCTATCATATTTAACACCACCATCTACTTTCTTGTTCATTTACGTCGCGACCCAGGCAGCTATTTCTTTTTCCTTCTCACTAGTTTCATTCTCACGCTGACCATCTCTGGTCTTTACCGCACCATCGCTTCCATCACCCGCACCTCCCACCAGGCTCTGGTTCCAGTATCTCTCATTACAATAGGCGTTATGATCTATACCGGCTTTGCCATTCCAACGGATTACATGCCCGGTTGGTCGAGATGGATGGGATACATTAACCCACTTGGCTACGCCTTCGAGGCTTTGATGGTCAATGAATTCAGTGGACGTCAGTTTCCTTGTAAGGACATTGTCCCTAATGGGCCGGGGTATGATGCCATACCCCTTAGTGATAAAGTTTGCACGGCTGTAGGAGCCGTCGCTGGCGAATTTGCCGTGGATGGCGACCGATATCTTCAAGCCAGCTTTGGGTATTCCAGCGCCCATAAGTGGAGGTTTGTGGTGCTCCACTAGTTGGCATTGCCCTTTTTTAACAGTGCTTCAGGAACATTGGGATTCTCTGCGGTTTCATGGTGCTCTTCATCGGCACTTATTTTCTTGCAGCAGAATTCGCTAAACCGCCAAAAACCAAGGGCGAGATTCTGGTATTTCGCCGGGGAAAGATACCGTCTGTCCTGGGGAGTTCATCAAAAAACGATGTTGAGATGCAACGTGTCGAGCGTTCGATTCACAACAAACCTTCAGCCACGGCTGGCACCGAGCCTCAGAGTCATTCAAGTCCCCCAAGTGCGAGCTCATGCAAAAAACCGATATTCCATTGGGAAAATATCAGCTATCATGTTAAGGTTAAGGGGAGCGATCGTCAAATCTTGGATCAAGTGGATGGATGGGTTCAACCCGGCGTCACGACCGCACTCATGGTAAGATCTCCGTGCTTTCTCTTGCCACGTAATGAATAGGTGCTCACCCATTATTTAATCAGGGCGCATCCGGTGCCGGTAAGACAACTTTGTTGGATGCTCTCGCCGCCCGACTTACCATGGGTATTCTCACCGGGGATATGCTCGTCAACGGCAAGCCGACCGACAGCTCATTCTCCCACTCGGTCGGGTATGCACAGCAACAAGACCTTCACTTGAACACAACAACCGTTCGGGAAGCCCTACAGTTTAGCGCTCTCCTCAGGCAAAGCGCCGAAATTCCTTCCTCCGAGAAGCTTGCATACGTTGATGAGGTTATCCAGATCCTTGACATGGAAACATTTGCCGACGCTATAGTTGGCTTCCCTGGCGAGGGTTTGAACGTTGAACAACGGAAACGGCTAACCATTGGAGTTGAGCTCGCCGCACGACCACAGCTATTGGTGTTTCTCGACGAGCCTACGTCTGGCCTTGACTCACAGACATCATGGGCTATTTGCGATCTGATTACAAAGCTTGCAAAGAATGGTCAAGCCATCCTCTGTACTATTCACCAGCCTTCGGCAATACTGTTCTCCCGGTTTGACAGGCTTTTATTGTTGCAGCCAGGCGGCAAGACGGTGTATTTTGGAGGTAAGATCACCGTTGGGACCCAATTGTGGCACTTTTTGCTTAACATGGTTCAGAAATTGGGCCGGAATCTCGGACGATGATTGAGTATCTCGAGCGAAATGGGGCGCCTCGGTGTCCACCCCAGGCCAACCCCGCTGAGTGGATGCTCAAGACAACAACGCCGTGTAGCGAGAGTCTTGACTGGTTCAAGATCTGGCTGTCATCGCCTGAGTATAGAGAAGTTAAGGCTGAACTTGGCCGCCTTCGTCAAGGCAGGAATCTCGCAGCATTGGACGAAGGGTTCTCTTCACAGCACCACGAGTTTGTCACATCTTTCTGGCCACAGCTGTGGGAAGTCTTGATCCGAACCTTCAAACACTTCTGGAGATCGCCAATATACACTTGGTCTAAGCTTTCGGTGACCATTCTTTTTGTACGTCATTATCTGCAAAGCAACACCGCCCGCTGAACCACTAACACGATACATCAGGCTCTGTATCTCGGATTTAGCTTCCGAGGTTCTGACCGGAGCCTGCAAGGCTTGCAAAATCAACTATACGCATTCTTTATGGCGTTTCTCATTCAAAACCCTTACAACAAACAGATCATGCCTTTCTTCACGCCGCAGAGAGCCCTCTACGAGGTCCGCGAAAGGCCGTCGAAGATTTATCGCTGGTCAGTGTTTATGCTATCCCAAATCATTACAGAAATAATCTGGAATACGCTCTGCGCCGTTCTCTTTTTCTTCTGTTGGTACTACCCGATTGGCTTCTACAAAAACACAACCGACGATACTAGCATTCGTGGCTTGACCGCGTTTCTCTTCGTTTGGCAACTCATCCTCTGGGTCTCCACCCTATCGCAAGGCGTTATTGCGGCGCTCGAAACAGCCGAATTAGCCGCTGTGCCCGCAAGTCTCATAGCAATATTATCAATGACCTTTTGCGGCATTGGCATAACCCGCGAGCAATTGCCCGCTATTTGGTCTAACTTCATGTACTACGTCTCGCCTATGACCTACCTTGCCTCCGGCGCATTGTCTTCTGCCCTACATGGCGTCAATGTAACGTGCAGCCCAAGCGAGATAGTCCAAGTACCGGCAAAACAGGGCCTTAGCTGTACCGAGTACATGGGGCCGTTTTCCCAAGGTGCTGGGGGCATACTAGTGGATGTGGGATCTGAAGGCTTGTGCGGGTGGTGTCCGCTGCAGACTTCGGATCAGTATTTGGAACGTTTTGATATTTCTTTTGAGGACAGGTGGAGAAACTTTGGTATTCTCTGGGTGTATGTGGTCTTTAATATTGCAGCTGCCCTTGGGCTATATTGGCTGGGGAGGGTACCAAAAAAGCAGGAAATTAAAAGGACGCAAGGAACTTAAGCGGAATATGCCACTATTCAGATTGTAAAGCTTTATAAAGTTAATACACACACACACACACACACACACACACACACACACACACACACAAGCACACATACACAAGCACATAAACTTTGTTATTGTGAAGGGCGGGCGCCGCCTTGCTTAAGCAACTGGTGACTTAGTTAATGTTAACCTAAACCAAGAGGGGACGGGGGAGAGTCTCTCCGCCTCGGCTTCCATCTTATGCCGGAAGCGGCGAACTTTTTGTACTTTCAGGCATTTTGCATGAGGTGCCCATGCTTTCGAAGTCTCGCTGCCTTTAACCGAAAACCAGTGGGTGGCTGAGAAAGTGAAAATGGGTTTGAAGAGCGACGAAGAGCTGGCGGCAATTGGAATTAGAATGCGACATATCTTGGATTGAAGGGCCTCGTGGGATGATATTGTATCTGACGCCACGCAAGACAAAGTACTCCAATGGCTTTTGAAGTTTCGGGTCGAGTTCCATAGGCGGTCAAAGGCCCCCCAAACTAAGGAGGACTGTCGACGGCTGCAATGGCGCGTTGCGCTCTACTTAGTTGCCGCACAATCGTGCAGAGATACTAAGCTGCGGCCTCGACGAGTAGACAAACCCACCCTTCGACACCTCTGCGGGCTTGCTGGCCACTAACTTTTCACGGAATAGCTTATAGTGCTTGGATTAGTCTCACAAAGATTTTGAACGGCGCAGTCGCCGAAGCGTGACCGTATAAAAAGTCCGTCGTCCCCAGTGGAGGTTCATTTTGTAGGAGCATTTAGTCCCTGCATGGCGGCACCGGTCACATTGCGGTTGTGTCTCATCGCAATTCTGTCTACGTTGCCGGCAGCAATCACAGCCAGCTCGAGAACATCGGATGGTGGAGGGCAGTGAACAACAGCTGGGGTACCTACTGTCTGAGGCGGGTATGACCACAGCAAGGACAAATATTTGAGTCCTTGTAGAGCGAATTGGTTACTATCATCTAGAGTTGATTATAACTGGCGACAAAAGTTGACCAAACTTTGGCACGCTTTTCACCAGATAGCCAGAGGGGCTCATCCATCGGACTGTAAATGTGATTGCAGTATTGATGTGTTGCTTGCTCATTCCTGATCGTGCGGTGTTTCCTTCTAGGCTGACCGGACGGCTAGACCATCTAAACGGCAGATGAATAAATCCACATTAACCTATCAATGGGAAAGCAGATGGGATGCCGAGTTTTATGATGGGTATGGCCGTATGGATCGAAGAGGGGAAGTTGAGCAAAGATGAAGTAAGAAGTTTATTGGCCTGGCCGTATGGTGTAATTTGTTTCGGAATTCGTCCTAGTATGGGCTCGACCATGTAAAACTACATTTTGCATTGTGAAAAGCAATACGACAGTAGCCATCATCGTCATATAAGAGCTATTTGTTGGCTCCAACAAGCCACGAAGATCAACCCACTCATGCCAGAAACGCCTTGCGCCTATAATCCAAAGTGCTGCACTAATTATTCGTCGCCTCCCAGGTCCGCAAGGGTTTTGAAAGCCGGGCCCTTCGGGGCTTGCCTCGTCCCAGAGCCGGCACCCTTGGCGGACTTGACGACAGGTGGGGGCGGGTTCACGCGGTTGAACTGCGACATCTCAGCCGCCTTGTGGGGATCAATCTACCAATCCGTCAGCAAGCGGTTCTTCTTGCCGTTCGCTTTATCACTCGTGAACCAACGCACCGCAAACAGCGAAACGAGATACAGCCCGATAAAGGTGATGATGTTGCTCAAGATGCTGCGGAGCTGCCACTGCACCGGACGCTGCAGGCTTGCGCGTGGAGGCTGGTCGCCGCCGAGAGTCCGGCCTGGGGTGGTGAAAGTGGCGGCGGAGCGACCGCTCTTGTCGGGGAGCTTGAGAGCATTCTGGATGGCTTGCGTCAGGGCGGGCGGGTTGGCGCCCTTGATGGTCTCAACGGCCTGGCCGCCGTGGAAGACGATGAAGGTGGGCATGGCGCTGACGCCGTGGGTGCGAGCGATGGTGGACTGGTTGTCGACGTTGATCTTGCAGAAGGCGACCTTGTTCGGCTTGGAGTACTCCTTCGCGAGGCGTTCGACGTGCGGCGCAATCATCTTGCAGGGGCCGCACCAGTCGGCGTAGACTGAGAAACGGCGTTTGTCAGCGGGTTATCGGATGCGCGCGGGGGGTTCGATAGTTGAACTCACAGTCGGCGATGACAACATTGGTGCTGCTAAGGATGCCTTGCCATTGGCCGGCAGACTGAATGTTGATGAGACTCATGTTCTCGAGGGCTGCGGTACAACCAGGGACGTTTGTCGGCGCAGTGTTGTGGAGTTGAAGGGAAGTTGGAATGAACACCTGGGAGATGCGGCGCAATAGCTGACGGGCAGCTCCCGCGCGGCCTGGACCCAGCGGAAAGGTGGCGGGTATCCGAAACGGAAGGCGGCGTGAGATGTCTCCGCAGTTCTGCCGGATTTACCCCAGGATCCGCAGAGAGTGGGACACTGCTCAGAAACTTTTTTGGGACACCGCTAACACTGAAATCGAAAGCTTCTGCGACATGTTACCATCCCAAGATTGAAAACCTCAAGAGTGTTCAACTGCCCTTCAAAATGGCCTACGATCAAAGAGCAAAGGTTTGATACCTCTCCTACTACAGATCAAATTAGTACTCACCCAATACAGAGAAGAAAGACCGACGACGACAACTATGTCGACACAACGAGATTGTCATCCAGATTTCAACCTTACGAGGGTGGCCGCACTTGGACAGTCTCGGTTGCTATCCCCAGCAGCATTCTCACAGAGTATGTTGTTTAGCAGTCGATACATACTCACCGAAACCTGATTAATCCCAATCTAGTGCCATAACAGCCGAGCGCCGCACTGCGGTCGCGGGTCGCATTGCCCGAGCCCTCGCCGTTTTCTCCATCGACGAGATCGTCCTCTTCGACGACAGCCCGGTCGAGTCCCGCCCCAAGAACGTCGACACGAAGAGCTACACCGGTGACGTCGACGGCTGCCACTTCCTCGAGCACCTTCTCGGCTACCTCGAGGTCCCGCCCTTCATGCGCAAGATGCTCTTCCCGCTCCACGCGAACCTGCGCCTTGCCAACCAGCTCCCCGCGCTCGAGATGCCTCACCACCCGAACCCGACCGACTGGCTGCCGTACCGCGAGGGCGTCGCTGGAAAGGGAACGCCCCAGGGCACCATGATTGACGTCGGGCTGAAGAACCCTGTGCTGATCGAGGACGAGGTCCCTCCCAACACGCGCGTGACGCTGTCCTACCCTGATTACAACACCGACAAGGCGGAGGCGTGCGATCCGTCAGCACCGAGGGAAGAGGGGGGCTACTACTGGGGCTACCAGGTACGGCGCGCCGACTCCCTGTCTGCGGTTTTCACGGAGTGCAAGTACGAAGGTGGCTACGATGTGAGCATCGGCACGTCGGAACGTGGGCGCACACTCTCGGAGGCGTTTCCCAGCGCGGCGCCTATGGACTTCAAGCACCTTCTTATCGTGTTTGGCGGCCCGAGAGGAATTGAGTTTGCGGCGTTGAACGACAAGGAGCTCGAGGGCATGGAGATGACTCCCGCAAAGACGAGGGAGCTGTTCGACCACTGGGTGAATGTGTTGCCTGGACAGGGAAGCCGCACCATTCGGACGGATGAGGCTATCTGGGTGGCGCTCACCAGCCTGAGGAGGTTGTGGGCTGAGGTCTGATGCGACCCGGTGAACAGGGGCGCTGTTGGGCCAGCATCCTAGCGGAAACATGATACCCATAATGGAAAAGTTTTGATTCATTAAGGCGGTTTCTCGAAGTGACGTCGTCGGCAATCCCGCTTGAGTCTCGGTGTTTCATTTCAGAAAGACGAAAGCGAGATGGATATCGCGATACATGGTTGGCTCGCATGGCAATGAGACACAACCAGTTCGATAAGCAGTTAAAGGTAACTGGACCGTTCACAGCTGAGAAGAGGACGATGAAGCAAGGATGATGGCCGAGAAGCTATCCACCGGGCTGACATGTATTTGCGAGTCGCGATATATGCTCACGACATGCACTCAACGGCAAGCCAGCGTCAAGACAATGGCAAACGGCGCCGATGTGGCCTTGAAGTAAGCGCATGGCGTCGATACTACCATCACAAAAGGACATTTACAAGCGCCCTCAAGTCTACATGTTGAAATGTTTGAGTAGCATAATCGGGCCAGTCATGTCAAAGTCTCACCCACTGCCCAGTGTTGACCCCGTTTCCTTTTCACCTCTTACTTCTCACTACCAATCACCCAGGGGCATTACGACGTCGATGGGAGTTGTCATTGACAGAAGAAAAGTGTTAATTATACTGAATACTAGTACAGCCGAGAAACAGAGGGCTCAATGCTGGTACAGCGCAATACCGGCCGTGAACCCGGCAATGTTGTCCCTGAAAAACGCGACATCCGTCCCGTCCCTCGTAACCATCGCGGTCGTGCCCACAATCTGGAGGTTGTACAGCTCCACGTTGTCCGTGGCCGTACAGTTGCCCGGCCCGTCCCGGATGTCCACGATCCTCTGCTGGCACCTAGCACCGGCCCCGATCTGGCAGCACGCCGTGCTGTAGTTGTTGAAGAAGGAGTAGTGCCCCGCCCCAAAGGCGACGACGTTCCGGCTGCCGATGACGCGCAGGCCCCACGCCATCTCGCACGGCGGCGCGCTGGGGTCGTGGTCCTTGCAGTCCGCCTCGAAGTCCGGGTCGTGGTAGCCCAGGACGCGGGGGAAGGGGATCGTGGCGACGGGGTTCGGCTGGTAGTACGGCGTCTCGGACTGGATCTGGCCCATGTAGACGTCGCGCGTCTTGAAGAGCTGGTACTGGTAGAGCGTGTGGTGCTCGCTGCCCGAGGCCGAGAGCCAGATCTTGCCGTTGGCGGACTCGATGAGCAGGCCGCGGCCGGCGTAGATGGTCACCTGCTTGTAGTTGGGGTCCTCGAGGTCGTGGTCGGCGACCCAGAGCCAGCAGTTCTCCATCAGCAGGTTGGAGCTCGGCCTGGTGATGTGCATGCTCATCCACGCCGCGATGCAGTTCTCGTCGAGGGTGTCGGCGGTGATGGTGGCGTTGGGTGTCGTGGGGCACTGCTCGAGCTGCTGCTGCGTGCCGGCGAAGCCGCCCACGCGGATGTGCACGTCCCACATGCCCGACGGCTCGCCGACCGTGTTGAGGTTGTATTCGATGACCTTGGCGCCGGGCGCCGCGCCGCGCGTGGAGACGATCATGTCGGACCATTCGATGGTGCCGCACTGGCCGGGGATGGCCACCTTGACAACCGGGTGGGGCTTCCTGATGTCCTGGAACTTGGGGCCGCCGCCCATGATGATGGAAGCGAGGGCCTCGCCGACGATCCGCGCGCCGGGAGGAATGAAGACGGTATCGGAGACGTAGTAGGTTCCGGCGTCGACGAAGGCGACAAGGTTGGCGGACGGGTTGGCGGTCACATAGTTGAAGAGGTTGTTGAGCGCCACCGTGTCGTCCGTGTTGCCGTCGCCCTTCGCGCCGAAGGAACGGGCCGAGATGAAGCAGCTCGCGGGAACATCCTCGTAGTGCGGCTTGGAGCGCTCGTAGTACTTGGTCCCGTTGGTCGAGGAGGCGCCGAGGAGGGCAGGGTAGACGGGGAAGTAGGAGGCGTCGGCGCCAGTGTAGTCCGTCGGGCCTGTGGGCGTGTAGATGTGGCCCATGGCGAAGCCCTGGTTGAGGACGCTTCCCGAAGACCCGGGGATGATGGTGTTGTTTTGGGGACCGAGGAGGATGGTGTTGACCCCGGACAAGGCGACGTTCTCCAGCACGAGTGTCCCGGCCGTGGGGGGCACCGAGACACCCGGGTCTCGGCTGGTGCGGATTGCGGTCTGGACGTTGACGAACTCGGAGTCAATGAGAGTGATGGAAGAAGTGCTGTTATCCTGCATGCGGATGCCGGTGCCGCAGTTCTCGATATAGATGCTCTTGTATGTCCAGCCCCAGTCCCAGAGCTGGTTGATGGCTACCTGGGCGTTGAAGAAGCCTGGGATTTCAACGTTAGCACAATGTCGACTCATGATCAGGTCAGGTTGACCTACGAGCTCCGCGGAGGGTGTATTGCTGGTTGCCAAAGTTGGCACCGTACTGCCCCCCGTAAAAGTCCAGATCGTTCATGAGGCCTCCGGAGCCCTCCTCGATGAAGATGCCGACATGTTTGCTGTCTGCGCCCTCGGCGAGGTGGAAAGCGCAGTTGGTAATGGCAGTGGCCTGAGACGACGGCCAGTGGATTGCGAGGGCAGCCGCCGAGGCCGGGATGGCGGTGGTGTCGAAGACGAGGTTGCGGACTTGTCTGAAGAAGACGTTGGTGGCACCCCAGGACAGGCCGTTTGCACCGTACTACAAGAGTTAGACAGTCGGTTTGTGAGTCCAAGGAAAGCTGGGCGAAGTAGCGTTCAGTTGGAACATACCTGGTTTCCGTCGAGAAGACCCAGGGTTGTGTTGGTGGGAAAGTTTGCGGCGGCCTTGATCACGGGGCGGTCGGTCGGGTCGCCGATGATTTGGGTGTAGAAGAAGTCGATGATGGAGCCCGTGATGAGATAGGTTCTGGACGCTGTGTTAGCCGCTGCTTGCCACCCCAAAACCTAAGCAGACATACCCAGGAGGGAAGTAGACGGTTGCCGGCGACGTGGTCTCGCCCTTGCATGTACCCGGCCCGCATCTCTGGCCCGACGAAATGGCAAGGTTGATGGCAGCAGTGTCGTCCGTGACGCCATCGCCCTTTGCTCCAAACTCCTTGACGTTGCGGAAGACTTTATAGTTAGGGTCCGGGTGGTATGCTGAGATGCCCTGGTGCTCGACATCTTCCATCCAGTATGCAGCTTTGGCGAGGGCGGCCACCGCGAGCCAGAACGCGGTTGTGACACGCATTCTGACGGTGGCTATAATAGATAGTACTAATAAATACGGGATTCAACAACGGATACAATGATGGTTATGGTAATGAGTGACTGGTTGGAGTGAGTGGACGAGCGAAGACTCGAGAAACGACTGTAGAACGAGTGTGTGTGAGTATCCTCTGGCCAATGGAGCCGGTGAGGTGAGTGATAAAAAAAGGTTAAAGCGAATGACTTGAGTAGTTGGGGTGCAAAGAAAAAGGAGTGGCACGATTCTGATGAGAACCTAGAACGAAGGTAGGGCAAACACGATATCCTAGAAAACTATACACATTGGACCGGTGGGACGAACCTTGAGATCGGCACGATCACTCAAGTTTGTCCAGACGAATTGTCCCGAGTTAAACATCAGAGATGAGGAGACAGGGTAGATGAAGCGACGAGGGAGCGGAGGCCCTTTTGGTCTATATTAACCACGATGCAGTTGGGCCGGCGTGACGGAGGACATTGGCTAGGAGCACCGTCCAGGAGCCCGCGCAAGCCGGTCAACCCCACTCCGTGGAAGAGAAAACAAGGGATGGGGTGGAAAAGGAGATGGGAATGGGTAGAAGGAATCGAGGCGAGTGTGTCTCGTTTTCTCCGACGCACCGCCTAACTAACGCCCATCATAGGCAGTCTACCGACCCTCCCTCTCTCATTCCCCGCGCCGTGCTTCTGTTCATGTACCCCTCTTCACGCGGACGGACACGATACGACGCGGGTTAATGCAATGACATGCGGGCTGGAAATGAAGCAGCCAGACGTGCGGATAATGACGCCGAAGCCGAGACGTGGGCAACCTCTTTGCCTTTTGCATCACGTCAACCCATTGTCAAGTTGACGGCCATGTGCTAGTCGTACTACACACGCCTGAGCCCAACGAGGCGCAGAAACTGCTGTTTGGCCAGCCGGCCTGGCGAGAAGGCAACAACACTAGCTTCCGCAAAATACAACACCTCGAGGGCTGTGGCTGACTGTCTTGGCCATTCAGGTACGAGACAGCCTCGAGCAGAGAGAAGCCGCACCATGAGGGATGGGGAGGGCCCAGAAATAGGGCGTGCTAGGCCCGCATGGGATAGGCTGGGCTGGGGGAAATGATGAATGAGGGGGAAATGAGGACGCCTCGGACGCGCAGCAAACCTGCAGACCAGCTGCGGTCCAGGAACTTCAGGGCCGATGGACTGGGCACTTGTCGGATGGACTCGACCTCGGAAAGGGTGGTATTTCGTAGTAGGGGCAGGCTTGTCTCAGTTTGGAGGGAGCCAGTGAAGATGGTGGATTTCCGCATCGCGTGGAATCTTGAATGTTGTGGCCGACGTTCCTTGGTCGAGCTTCTCCCATGCTGTTTGGGTCACGGACTTTATCAGCCATACCTCTTATTTGGCATTCAACATGAAAAGATGAACGCCGTGGACGAGCGGTGATGGAGAGCAGACAAGGAAGCCCACCGACGACCGGAAACAAACCAAGCTTTCCGCAGGGGAAACAATCAGAATCCCCCCCCCCACTCACGGCACCGGCCCGGCTGGGCCAAGCGTCCGTCACCTTACATAACATGAGCCCACCCCGGCCATCTCGACCGGAGAATTGCATCGCTACCAAATCACCGACGGCGCAAGTCCGCGCTCAGCTCACTGCTCATGCATCGAGATGTTCATGCGGCGCAGAGAGAGCCAAGGATGAGAAGACATTCGGCCACGTAGGCTCTCATTCCGAAGCACGTTTCCGGCAGAGCGCATGCTGTTTTTCCTCACAGTGAAAACGAGGGAGGGAGAGAGAGAGAGAGAGGGGGCAACCGTTGGCCGTTGGAGTGTTTGGACACCTAGCTTACCCTTCGACGCGTTACACGCAAAACGTCTGCTGGCGCCGAGTCTAGGTTCCAGCGTGGTTCGCAAGTGACGCGGTCCTGGCACGTGGGGAAATTGGCTCACCATCGAGGAAGAGATGACTTTCTCAGCCCGCAGACCCTGCCCCGACCCCCGATGCCGACACCTCGGCTCAGACAATGTTTCACGGATTAGGCTACGATTGACAGGGACGAGAGACACCCCTATCGGACCAGATATCTGTATCGCGCAGATACGGAGGGATGCGTGATTAAAGTTCGTTCTCTTGCGCGGCCGTTGTTGAACGCCACTTTACATCCGTCTACGATGTATGCTCAGGGGGTGTGCATGACTGAAAACACACCTGGAGAGATGCGTGTAGCCGCGCGGGGGAAGATGGCGATGCCCATGATGAATGAAAGTCCCGTCCTTCCCAAAAAAAAACGCCAACCGTGCCATCTAGACCCCTTCTACTTTCCGTGTTTTCTACCCTGGCCCATTATCTCCCTATCCTCGGAAAATCGTACACGCTCTCGTCCCCGACCGACAGGCGCCACCCCCCCTCCCGTCCTACAAGGTCTTGAACCCCTCCTCCAACGCGACAGTCTGGCCCAGCTGCTTGCTCCCCGCCATGGCAGCCTTCTCGCCCGCCCGCTTGCGGAGGACGTTCTCGATGAACGCCTCGCCGGCCTTGTAACTGCTGCGCACGAGCGGCCCGCTGGCGCAGTACAGGAAACCCATGTCCAGCGCGCGCTGCTTCCACATCTCGAACTCGTCGGGGGTGACGTACTTTTCCACCTTGAGGTGGCGCTTCGTCGGGCGCATGTACTGTCCAAATGTGACGACGTCGACGTTGGCCTCGCGCAGCTCTGTGGTGGATCCTTGTCAGCATTTCTCCTCGTTTCCGTGATATTTCGCCGGGGAGGTAAGAACTCACGCCTCAGCGCATCCATCATCTCCGCCTCCTGCTCGCCCAAACCCAGCATCAGACTCGTCTTGGTGATCATCTCGGGCTTCACCTTCTTGACGTGCGCCAGCACCTTTGTGCTCTGCCTGAACGTCGCCCTGCGGTCCCTCACGTACGGCGTCAGCGCCTCCACCGTCTCGACGTTGTGCGCGTACACGTCCAGCCCGCTCTCCGCCACGATCTTGACCATGTCCAAGTCGCCCATGAAATCACCCGTCAGCGCCTCGACCAGCAGGCTCGGCTTCTTGGCCTTGATCTTGCTGATCGTCTCGGCGAAATGCCGCGCGCCGCCGTCCGCGAGGTCGTCGCGGTCGACGGACGTCAGCACGACGTAGCCCAGGCCCCACCGCGCCAGCGCCTCAGCCGTGTGCTCCGGCTCGTGCGGGTCCAGCGGCGCCGGCGCGCGGTTCGTCTTGACGCTGCAGAACCGGCAGCCTCTCGTGCACGTGTCGCCCATGAGCATGATGGTCGCCGTCGCCGCGCTCTTGGACGAGCCGCCCCAGCACTCGGAGATGTTGGGGCACTTTGCCTCCTCGCACACCGTGTGCAGGCCCAGGCCGCGCAGGTCCTTCTTGATGGCCTTGTAGTTTTCGTTTCCGGCGGGGATGGGCGTCTTGAGCCACTCGGGCAGGCGGGTGATGGTCTTCTTCTTGCCCGTCGGGCCGGTGACCTCGACAGTGCGGATCTCGTAGGCCTCGGCGTCCGTGAGGGCGTCCTTTGCGGCGCCGCCGCCGCCGATGAAATCGTCCAGCGAGGCAACGGTCTTGTCCTTGAAGTACGTCGGCCGGCGCGCGACGGATTTCGGGGGCTGTGATGAGGCCTCGGATGTTGTGCCGAGCGTGGGAGGGACGGTGGCGAAGGCTCGGGAGCGAGCCGACGAGGCGAGCGCCCGTCGGAGGGGCGCTTGGACGCGCGCGAGGGGCGCCATGGGTGATGCCATCGTGATTGAGCTGTCGTCTGTGGTCGTCCTCCTCGTGGTGTTCGTAGGTGCAGCAACCGGCGATGCTGGAGAAGCTTGTCGGGGAGTTGGGTGCAGGAAGCTTTGATGGGCCAAAAAGGTCCAAGAAAATATGACCATTGGAAATCAGGCCCTGCAGCTGCTGGGCCCCGGCCCCCGGATTGAATCGGCATATCGGGGGGCCGTGTGCTTTCGTCAGCCAATCAGCGCCGGAGGGCTACCTGACAGCGGCAATGCTGATTAAGGAAGCCTATTAAAACCTCGCCCAACGGCATGCCGGGGCTTGCCGCCCCAACGGATTCGAGAGGCCGTTGTCTCATTTGCCTTCCGGTGCTTTCCAATCAACAGCCGGGTATTGGCAATGGTGCGTGGGTTTTCTGAACGGTTCCCAATGTCGCATTGTCACTCTCACTTTGTAGACGATTATGGGGACAAGATATTGTTTAGCAGAGCATTAAGCTCGCGTCAACGACTTCATTCAGCTATGCTGGTAAACTCCCTGGTCTCATGTCCGTAAAACTCCTCCCAATGGCCTCCAAGCCCTCCTCACAAGGCAAAGTCGTTGTGAACAAAGCCAACATTAAGTCAAAAGGTAAAATAAAAAAAGATCGTCGTTCCGAATATCAAAGCAAATTCCATCGTGTCCTCCTGCCGGTCAAAGTGTCGGACATCGCAAGCAAGTTCAGACTGGGGCTGTCCCAAACACGGGCAACCCCAGAAACACCGTTCTTGACGTCTTTCTTTCCCGCCGGCAAACATACAACAATAGGGGTATCAACAACTCGAAGAGAATGTGAAACTTTTGTTCCAACACGAAAACTCCGGTAAAGCCCTAAATCATCCGTCCGGATCGTTTCTGCCTGACATTTCCCATAGGAGAAAGACGTGGCCAAACATCTCATAAATTCATTTCCAGCCAGCAAGCACACCCTGCAACAACGCCATGGCCAGACCTCGAAATCGGCGCCGATAGCAAGCCTAGCAGCTTCCCGTTGTGAAAAGGCTTCATCCCATCCAAACCCAACACATCATCTCGAGAACTCGGATGGTGTGTGAGCTTGGAGATGCATCGAGGTTAGGCGAGGCCAACTACGTGTGAAGGGTAGATCGACTGCGCATTCCATGCGACCCTTGTGCTGCTGCTGGGGGAAGAATCGAAACATTAAAGTTGAGTTGGCAACCATCTACGATCCTCAAGTGAGGAATCGCAGACAAGTGTTGCCGGCTTGAAGTAAAGCGTGTAAATAAAGGGTTGGTCGCTGTCAAACGTCCCTGGTGACAAGCGTCTTTGGGTTCCTTTCCTGCAGGCTGGCGATGCAAGCGTCGCGCATAAGATTGTCGAATAGGAATAGGGTATTGGTGGTGCCGTGAACTGGAATGATATCCAATCTTCACGGTCATGCAGGTCGTAAAATTGGGCTGCGCTCACAATAAGGGTAGTGATGTGGCGTCAAGCCAGTGTCGGAGGCGGAGACAGAAGAAAAGGTCGGGAAAATGTCGCATCGAAGAGCTCGGTGTGGCAGCAGGAGTCGGTTGGCAACATCCCTCCAACCACATCGCAACGCCTCGTGTGTCGTCCCACCGCCTTACGTCCCCTCTCTTCCTCTGAGCGCATCAAGCAATGCGGCTTTACATGAGGGCGGCGGCAATCATGCCAGCAAGACCAGCGAAGGCAAGGTTTCCCGCGTTCAGGGCAGCGCCAGCGTTGGGCTTCGTCGTGGTCGCGGCGGTAGCAGCGGCTGTGACAGAGGCGACGGCAGAGCCGCCTGAGCCGGTGGGCTTGAACATCGCCGTGGTGTTACCGCTGCCGTAGGTCATGGTGGTGGTGTGAGCGCGCTCCAGAGTGACGGTTTTGGTCTGGGTAGCAGTGGAAGTGATGGTCGTCGTGCTGCCGTCGGACGAGCTCTGGGCTAGTGCCAAGACGGGCAGAAAGGCGGCGAAAATCGTAGTGACCTTCATGTTTTCTGTGGATGCTGTTGAAAAGATGGGTCGAAATGAAGTGTGCGCTGCCGAAGCGTGATGGGCTATCGACTGATCAAATAATACCGATAGGTCTATGTACGCCGAGGCTGTTGATGAAATGTGTTTCTTTCCAACTGATGTGTAAAGTATATGCTTGGTGATCGAGTCTTTCAAAGATCGTGTGATGTAAGTCCGGCAGGCGAATGTTCTTCCACCAGGCAGGACAGTTCGACCAGGTGATATATATGTGTTGGCGCAGAAGACTATGACTGTTTGCTAAAGCGCCTGAGCGAGGCGGCTCGAGTGGGGATGCGGTTACAATTGTTGTAAGCGTGGAGCGTGGGTGGGTTGCGACGAGACGGCGTCTATTCGCGGATGTAAATAGGAATGAGCGTGAGTCCGAATACTTGCTCGGCGAGTAGTTCAGGTTCTGGTGATGTTTGTTTCAACGACTGTGCGCGAAGGAGGAAGACTTTGCCTACGAAGTCTGTGGGTTTTGGGTATTTCGGGGGGGAGTGGTTTGAATAAGAGAGTTGCTGGGGAGGGGACCTGGACAGAGGAGACGTGGGAAAAGGCCTGGGTTTTGGATGTGGGGAGGGACGGCGGAGACAAGGCGGGTAAGGGCAACTGCGAACCAGCGTGTAAAATGAGCGACGATGAAGTGCCCGGGACTGGGGGGCAGGAAGTGGACAAGGACGGCGGGCTAGGAGGACGAAAGAGCGACGACGTCCACGACGATGGAGGCGCCGACAGGGAAGGGGCACACACCCAAAGCGAAAGCCAAGCCCGACCCAAGAGGAGCAGGCAAGAGGACCCAGACGACGTTAGCTGTGGTCTGTGGTCCGTGGGACGGAACCTGGAAGGCAAGAGCGAAAGGTGGAGGTGCTCGGCCCTACCTTCCCTGTCCCTGGCTCTCATCCTCTCCAGATGGTCCCGGGGAAGGAGCAAAAAGACTAGGAGGGACGGGCCAGTGACACAAGAGAGAATGAGATGAAAGAGATGCTCCGTCTGCAAGCCGCTGGTTGGCCGTGGCCGCGGCTGGGATGACCAATGGAGAAGCACCATGGGACAATGGGACCGTTGCCATAGTCGGCCGGTGTGTGTACCGCGAGGTAGATGCAAGGTACCCGTGTCGACGGGGTTTTCGCCCTAGACCTTGTTGGCCATGCAGACGTTGCGGTTGCCAGCCCGAATCAGACCTCGAAGCTCATCGTTCAGGTACAGAGTACCTGAGGTCTGGACAGAATCATTGGAGGATGTACGTACCGTGGACTTTAATGCGGTCAGGGGTTGGATCTCCGTGGGAAATTAAGGCGCAAAAGCACAGCATTGCGTTCGCTGGCCGCTCACCACGTTACTCTGCCTTAGCTTTATGAATAGCCCAGTGGCAGTTGTGCAAACAAGCCTCGTCACGCCGGCAACGAGAGCGATCGACATGGCGTCTCTTCGAAGGTTGTTCGCTGTCCGCCTGAAGCCGTGACAGCGCTTTTCTTAGAACTCCGAACGGCCAGCGATCCTGAAGCATGTTGAGCTCGACCCTCGATGCACCAGCAATAGAAGCAGCCGCCAGAAAAAGAAGCACAAGTCGAGCCATGGTGACAAGCGGCGCGCCATACATAGCGCCATTCTTTTCTTCTTCTTGCCGGTGGTCTGGAAAGAGCTCGGCCGAGCTAAGACGGAAACATGAAGTTGTGCCGGGACGACTCACGAGACACCAACGGTCAAATTTCCTTCCATTGTCTGGTCCCGGGTGGAATGGCGGCAGAAAGGCATTGTCACCCAATTATGGGCTTGGCGGGCGAATGGATTTGCGTGAGGTGGTGGCGACGTTGCCGATGAGGGAAATGGCATAATTTGCACCTCGCCGTCACCTGGACCGCCGGGAGAGGGCGAAATCTGCCGCGGATGTGGAATCTGCACTCGCATCAATGAGATTGTGCGACTGAAATGGTGGCATGCGAGAGAAAATCGCGAGCACGCCCCACTCCTGATGCAGCGGCAATGTGGGTGGATTTCATAAGAGGAGATGTTGAATTGCATAATTTCCCCGAGTCGTCGGTGATTGGCCTGGATGGGCCGCTAGCGATGGCACCCCTGCCTTTATGCTAGCCTGTTCCTGCATGGGCACCATTTCGTTCCTGACGCTAAGCCTTGGATGGTCAGCCCGCGTGCGCGCCGAGTGGCCGGGGGTGCCTGAGTGCCTGCAGCAGTTGGTTGGCAACCCAGTGGCAACCGCGACCTGAGTGAGGACCTTGCCGTCAGTGCGGCATTTTGGGATTTGGGAGGAAGGACCCGAGCAGAGAGGGAAGCAAGGAAGAAGCCGCCAAGTGCAGACGACGACGTCCTCACCAGGAAGTCCCAGCTGCTGCTCCCCGGGCTCCTTCCCAAAACTCGACTGTCAAATCTTAGGATTCCTCCTTCCTTCCCAGAACGTTCGTACGACGGTCTGTGCAGTCCAGTCAAGGCCACCCTCCCAGGCGCAGCGTCGCAGCTGCCCATTGTTTGGGAAATGTCATCATCTTTCATCCCTACTCCTCCCCGTCCCCGTCCAGATCGCTTGCGGAGAAGCGTCTGCTAGTGTCGATTCTTTTCTCTCTTGTAGTTCGTCGTCCTGAGGGCCAAAAGCCAATTTGGCGTTCCACGGCGCACCTCGCCGCACCTCGCACCTGCGTCCTCACACTATGTATTGCACCCGGGCATCGCATCGCGACATGGCCATCGACAAAAACTAAGCCCCGACGCTGCATGGCCATCGCTTCGTCCCAGCGACATGACCTGGATGGGATGGATGGGCACTGCGCTGTGCTGCACTCCATGGCATGACGACCGTCGTCTCATGTGTCTCGGTCCTTTCCATCCCTTCCGCTCTCACCACACCTCATCATCCTCATCACCACCATCCGAACTCCCGCGTTGGGGTACGGACGCTGCAATTTGGGGGGCTACAATTGCAAATCCTCGGATGAAACCCGAAAGCTCTCCACCGCCAGCTCCACCGCCTCGAGGAACCTGAACCGCTGGAGATCACGTCGCAGATCATTGATTTCAGCGGGCCAGCATTGACTTGAACCCCTACTCGTGGTGCGCATCAACTGGGTTGTCACGTTGCCCGACTCTTGACGTCCTTCTCGTCGGGACAACCTCTGGCTCGAGCTCGCGCCTCGCCTCCCTCCCACTTCGCGCGGCTCCCGCACCGCTCGCGAGTCGCATCCCCCTTACGTCGCCAGGCCTATTGACAGGCCTCTGTCGCAGCAGGGCCATCGTGACTCCTCATTTGTACCACCAACTCGTCACCAGTGTCGGCAGAAACTGCTCATCCTGCTTGCTCAACACCCATTCAGCAACACCCTCGTTGCCCCGTTGTGAAACTCGGCTTCGTGCACTGTCGGGCCAGCCAAGCGCTTGTGCTCTGCTCGTTGGGATGCCGTGAGCAAACCGATGCGCCCCAAGGCTGCCTCAGCTGAATCGACCGGGCCTGCAACAAGGCCGGCCTGTCCCGACCCACGGCCAGCACACCAGCCAACGCAGCAAACACAGCAAACGACCAAAAGGTACTTGACGATACCGCGCTGCCCTTCTGTCTGCCACGTACATTGCGCAATCCCTGGCTCACAGGTGTCGGCCTAGTTTGCGACTTGCTGTCAGCGCACCGCCTCCGACATCCGGCTAAACCAGGGCCTTGAGGAGGCTTGGCCAGACCCAGAGAGACACAGTCCCGCCTAGTCCCGGATTCGGCCCCGACGTTATGCCCCTTGGCGGAAAACCTTTCAAACCTCGGCCTCCTGCGTCTGGTTGACGAGAAGAGGGGGAGAAGGAAAAAATTCAGACTCGTCGCACGCCACCGAGCACAAGAATGAGACGTTGCGATAGACCCAGACACTGGCCTCTAACGTTTTTTCGGTGGGTCGAGAATGAGCGATGCGTCGCAGCACTGGCGCTTCTTAGGCGCTGCACATTCGCTGCCGACAGACCGCGCTCAATTGGGCGATGAACTCCTATCCGCTCCGGTGTCGATGAGCCACGGGTGTCATGCAAAGGCACTGGCCGTGTTCAAATGCATCCTTGGTTCTTCTCACTGCATCTCGTAAAATGTTTCGGACTCGTCATCCCTCCCAACGGCCACATGCAGTGGACTCGGCCCGTATGCACGACGCAAACTGCCGCTGCGTCCCCTCGGCTCTTGACTGCATTGCTGCCTCCATGCTGCGCATCATGTCCTGCAGCATGGCCAAAAACTCTCGGCTCGGGTTACAGTCACTCCGGAGCTGCGGCAGTCCTCTCGCACATTCGTTGATCCACGACAAAATGATCTCCCTTCGACCTTGTCTTGCGGCTCTCCACCTGGCATAACATGAGAGTGGAAGCACAGCCATGCAGTAGAAATCCGGCGTATTTCATGGGCGCGTCTGTTCCTGGCGAGCCGGACGATGGTACGTACTCGAAGTCCTTATTATTTACTTGATGCGAAGCGACCTCCGGAGCCCCGCCCCCGTCCTCCAACCCATGAGCCGATTGTCCAGGGACCAGTACTGGAATCCTCAGCGTCGTCATCGCCTTCCACAGCATGCCGGCTGGGCAACTTATGTACCGTGCTAGAAGGATGGTCATCAGAAGGAATTCGGCGCGAGACGGTAGGCGCCTGCAGCGCATCATCTGTTGTGTTGGATTCAGGAGGTGCTCTTGTCTGTGGAGACGGACAGAATGAACATCGGACGTCAAAGCTCTGATGGTATCGTATCGTGGTTCTTGGTGGTGTCCGATCTTCACATCCGACGAAACAAAAGTTGTTTTCCATTGAGCACGTTTTGAAACGGAAGTCCATGGTTCATCTGAGCGCAAACTTATCCAAAACTCTGGCAACAAGCACGACAAACATGGGCTCGCGCCAGACCCTGCATCGTTCGAGAGCAAAGCGGGTGGAAGCATCTGTGCGCTGCAAGCTCAGACGATGCGATGCAAGTAGCAGCGAAGTCGGGTCCGAAACATTCTCTGCGTCGCCGATTATTTGTTGATTCCACCAGGCATTCGTCCTACTCGGCGATGCTGGAAAGTAGTCAACGTCGGTGCTGGGCTACGTGTCTTGTTGTCTTTTGACTCCCTTCTCCAACTCACAGCCGTTTGAGCGATGTCCCGTAAAACACCCAATAGCACTTTTCTTGCCACCGCCGAGACAACGTCCAGCCATTTAGAGAAGAGGCCAGCCTGCTTGCTCATTGTTCTACTTTATCGTCGAGAATAATAGATATATAGATAGCATCGGCGCAATCTCAGACATGTCGTTGAGCCGCTATTCAACACCGGTGATTCCTCTGAAACTTGCCAAGATGCATCCTCCTATGACGCAGCGCGAGACATTCCAAGCTATCCCTCCCGGCCGCCGCAGGACCTCCTTCAACGTATTATTCTTCTTGAAGATTCCAGCCTACGGTAAAGCTGGGCGCATTGTGCACTATAGGCCTACCACCGCACCGTTTCTCGTGCTGCCCTCTTGCCGCCTCCGCCCAACATTCTGGGAGTATTCTCGGAGAGAGGGCTCGGGCCCACTGTAAGAGTTTGTGAGCCTTGTCACGTCCTCCACACAGCAACCAACTCATCAGTTTCGGGTATCAACGGTCTATTAGTCTAGTTGGTTAGGACGTCGGATTCTGATCTTGGAATTTCCGTAGGCCCAGGTTCGAATCCTGGATGGACCTCATCTTTTGCTGTCTGTTTCCAACGATCGCATATTGATTCGGGTTTTTTTTTCCATTTTTCTTTGTTTTTTCTTTAACACCGATGTTTCTACAACTGTTAGTTAATGGTCTGGTTTCAATCGTGATATGAACCCCAGATCATCGCCCACCACATGTGGCTCTCACGTTTGCGATACCGCACCAAGTCCGGAGCAGCATACATACTGTCCTCTCCGGGATTTGGGCCGCTATGCCCACCAATCACTAAAGACTAAAGGCATTGAGTCTTCAGGAGTCTACTTATTCAACTACCAATGTTCACAAAGTTACACCGAGCAAGTCAGGAATACAACATGGGGCTGAGTAGAGGGTAGTGTGATTGAGAAAACGGCCCAACTGCGCCGAGAATCAAATGAGACTCTTCACACAAAAACATTGTCTTTATGCCAACCCGTTAGTGGATCAACATAAGCTGTGCAATCAGCGACCACTGGTATATAGCTTCTTGAACGATCTTGCCCAACGTTGAGTCCAACAGACATCAACGATGAGGAAGACCTTGTACGATTTCAACGTCTGCTGAGGCCGGAACAATGTCCGTACAGCTAGGCGGTCAGCGATTCATAGACCATTGGACAACATGCTGAGGTGGCGGTCAGACATCAGACCAGACGCAGGCGGGGAAAGTGCCTTCAACGTCGATGGCTCGCACAGAATGCCCAACGTTATGTTCTCGTCCATGATGATGTGTAATTCAGATGCTATGGATGACTCGTCGCACTGATGGCACCCTCCAATGAGCTGTACGCACCACCGACTCGGAAACGCCAGAGACCTCTACATATACCCCAACTCATGACCCCCACCTAGTCCCGCACGCGTCTCCGTCCTTGACGATCTCCGGTTTCTTCAGGTTCGATGCCCAGCTTTACGTAGGGGCGAAGTAGGTGGGGGAACATGGAACGAGTAACTTCGGAGGTTGGTCTACCCCATGGGGCTCATCCCCGCGTTTGAGTTCTTCTCCACGTTGCTTCGGCATGGGTGGTAGAGAGGGGGTAGAAAGGAGCACGAACTAGCCTTGGGACATGGGAGGTTCGTTCCAAGTCGAGCTGGTCTAGGGAAAGGGATTAAGTTCAAGGCCCTTCCCTCGTCTTTTCGACCGTACGCTTGGCTGTAGACGAATCTCCTAACTTCTTGCTTCAACGTACCTTACACTCCGAGCGGATACAAGAAATACGGCTTTTAGACTTCATCATCGCACACGGAGCCACTATGGATGTGGAGAAGACTGATGGATCATTGGACCAGGTCGAGGACATCAACGTTGAGAAGCTGATCAATCATGGCGGCAACCTCATCATGCCCGCTAGCCTGGCGGCCCTGGGCCGGGAGGAGTATGAGCAGATCGGAAGGAAGGCAACGTTGAAGATGGACCTGGTGATTATGCCCATCATGGTCATCATGTATGTTCGTAAGTCGTCGAAACTTCAAACCCAATACCACTAGGAGTTGGAAGATTGACGTTGGATGAACGAAGTCAACTACCTTGACCGTCAAAACATCGCGAGCGCAAAGCTCGCCAACATCACCACAGACTTGAACCTCAGCGAGGTCGAGTATCAGACCACCGTCAGCATTCTCTTCGTTGGCTACAGTGAGTCCACCTCCCCATCCCCAATCTCTTGCAGCTCATCGCAGTTCATTGCTAACCAGTTCATCAGTTCTCATGCAAGTGCCTTCAAATATGATCGTCGGCAAGATCAAGTGGCCCGGCGTGTACATTTGCGCCGGCATGGCGGCCTGGGGCGTCATCTCCACCCTGATGGCGGTGGTGCACAACTACGAAGGCCTCCTGATGGCGCGCTTCTTCCTGGGCTTCGTCGAAGCCATCTTCTTCCCTGGCGCGCTGTACTTTCTTTCGTTATTTTACAACCGGAAGCAGTTTGCCCTGCGCACTGCGATTCTCTACTCTGGTTCGCAGCTGGGCAATGCCTTTGGTGGTTTGTTTGCCATTGGTATCCTGAACTTGGATGGTGCCAGGGGTCTTGCGGGCTGGCGATGGGTACGTTTTCTTCTTTTGAATCGCCTGATAATGTAGCTAATGAAGTGTGTAGCTTTTCCTGGTTGAGGGCGTCATCACCGTCGGGCTTGCCATCCCCTTTGCGTACATCTTGCCCAACTCCAACAAGAAGATTCCCACCCTCACGCAGTTGGAGTGCGAGTGGGTGCAGTACAACTTCGCCGCGGACCAGGGCCAAGAAGACGACTCGAGCGAGGTCACCGCCTTCAAGGGCTTCATGATGGCCGTCACGGATCCCAAGACGTGGATGCTGATGGGAATCCTGTACTCCGTAAGCACCCTCCCTCCCCCCACCGTCTACCACTGTGAGATATCGGCTTCTGATTTGAGTTTCAGACCTACATCGTCGGCGCGGTGGCAAACTTCTTCCCCTCCGTCGTAGGCGGCCTCGGCTTCTCCCGCACGATGACCTACGCCCTCACCGCGCCCCCCTTCATCCTCTGCGTCTTCACCATGCTCTTCAACGGCTTCCATTCGGACCGCAAGCAAGAACGCTACCTGCACATCGTTATCCCGCTCTGCGTCACCCTCGTCGCCAACGTCATCGCCGTGTCCACCATCAACATCGCCGCGCGCTACGTCGCCATGATGCTCCTCCCGGGCTCTTTCTACGCCGCCGCCGTCGTGGTGCTGTCGTGGATCACGGGGAGCCTGTCACAGCCGTCGGTCAAGAGGGCGTCGGCGATCGCCCTGATCAACGCCATGTGCAACACGCCGAATGTCTGGGGCAGTTACCTGTACTACGGCGCTCCGAGGTACATCACGGCGTTTATTGTGAACATTGCAGCCACGGGGCTCGCGATTGCGTTTGCGACGGGGACCAGAATTTGGCTGAGGAGAATGAACGCCAAGTTGGACCGGGGCGAGGATATTGGCAAGCATGGGCCGACGCAGGCGCAGGTTGCGGGAGAGTTCAGATACCTCATCTGAATCTGTCAGTGCATCGCGCCGGTAGATGAGGATTACAGGAAACGTTTTTGAAGGGTTTGCAGTTTCTTATGTTTCCCACGTGTGACGTATCAACAATCAATGGTTGTCATTCGGCCTGATTAGAACCAAGTATCGTCGTGAGGTCACCATGTGAGGCCACATTGAGAGAAGTTTCAATCTCAATTCAGATAACTAACGTACGCTACTGAGGTATGTATCCACGGTAGAGAAAGGGATCAAGTTGTTACGACAGGGCTCACCACGCCTGGTCTCCAAAGTTGACTTGTCATTCTTGGAGAATTGAATTCCAATCGGACAAGCAGTATTTGTCAGGTCCACAATGGAGACACTGGGGTGACGTCTAATTAAGCTCTTGCCTGCTTCGAATAGAAACCGTCGCTTCACAAAACTACAACTTCACTCTGCCCGTAACCTCTTTTTCCGCTCGCTCACTATTAACCATCTCAGGCACAATATCCTCCACGCTCTGCGACCCAGCGAGCGCCATGTTTGTCTCCAACTCGTGCCTTAAAATCTGCACTAACCGTCTGACACCTCCCTCTCCATACCCCGCCGTCATCGAATACAAGAACGGTCTCCCGATGCCCACAGCCGAGGCGCCGAGTGCCAGAGCCTTGAGAATATCCGTCCCGCGTCTAATCCCACCATCGACGAAGATCTGGAATTTGGTCTTCGTCTCCGGAGCAACCAGATACGGCGCATACCTCCTGATCTCGAGAAGCGTCAGTATGGGCGCCTGGGCCGTGTCCTGGGACCTCCCCCCGTGATTCGACAGCACGACGCCGTTCACGCCGTTTTCATAGGCAATGAGCGCATCTTCTACCGACTGGATACCCTTTATCACGATAGGTAGCGAAGTTGTTTCTCTGATCCATGTCAGGTCATCCCACGTCAGTCCGGCGTTCAGCAAACCCGACGCCGTTGTCTTGGCCACGCCGCTGGGCTCTGAGAATGGCTCGCTTCCGATGGTTAGCCTTTCGTCGCGCTCTCGCTTCCCGATGACGGGCGAGTCGACAGTCACGAAAATCGCCCTCGCGCCTAAACCTTCAGCCTTGCGAATTGTAGCCTGCGCCTTCTCCCGGCTCCGATCGACATACAGCTGGAAAAGCAAAGGCTGCGTCTCGCCCACCCTAGCTCGAAAAATGGACTCTATCGAAGCGCTCGGCTTAGTCGGCATGCAATATAGAATCCCTTCCTTCCCCGCCGCCTTTGAGAGCAACGTCTCGGCTTCTGGATGAGCGTACTTTGCCTGCCCAGTCGGGGATATGTAGAACGGCAGCGAAGAGGGGAGGCCGAGGATGGTAGTAGTCATGGAGATGGAGTCGACGTTTCGCAGAATCCGTGGCCGGAGGGCGAGCTTGCGGAAGACGCGGCGGGAATCGTGCAGGCTCTGCTCGTCTTCTGCACCGGAGGAGTAGTACGCCCAGCCCATGGGTGAGAGGTACGTTTCCGCCACTTTCTCGAAGTCGTCGACGTTGATGATGGCGCCGAGGTGCGGGCATGCCGGCTTGGGCTTTTCGGGCTCTGTTGACGAGGACTCTTGGGTTGTCGCGAGAGTGGAGGGGTCCACGGGCCCGAGGCAGCGGTCGGGCGAGAGGGTTTCTGTGATGAGATCCGGGTTGTGGATGGAGTCGTAGTCCTCCGTTGCGTCCCGGCCGGCGCATTTGATGATGAGTCTTGCGCCACCGGGGTGCTCATCCAGGAAGTCTACAGAATCAGCTCTGAAGTTCTCGAAATGAGAAATGGAGCCGACAGTACCTGTTACGTCCCATACTTGACCGTGAACCACGACCCAGCATGAGTCTTTGGTGTTGTTCCTCGCAACCTCTGTGCCACTCACGACCATGGTGTTGATACCTGAGTTTCGTACCTTGTTGATAGGTTGATGTAGCGGAAAGGTGGGATATCCTAGGCGTCATTCCTGACAAGGAGTCGCCAACGATCTCTGAGGACTTAGTCCGCTTTGAGGTCAATCTGGGAGCGAGCTTTCAGGTCGCGCAAACAGACAATGTTTTACCCCACGAATGACCCACGGGTGTGAATCAACGACTCCACCGCTCTACGACAGTGAATCTGGGGATGGATGTCGGTGGGGGTCAGTCATGGAAGAATACATCCATTGTACTACTCACAATATTGCCCTATGGGATGTTCCGAGCTAGCGGACTTCAATCCGAGTGCACCACCTCCTTTACCTGGTCTCTTTGATGTATCTTGACAAGACTCGTTCGTATCGAGTCGAATCCCCCCCACCGAAGTACCTTGCTTCTTTCTCCTCACGAACCCCGCGGTGATAACTCCACGAAAAAAAGTGGTGCGGCTCCGTCCGGATGGTATCCAATTCGTCAGCTACACGATGGGTTGGGAGGTGAGGTCGCGCCTTTGTTGAGATCATGCGGAGAAGAGCCCGGAAACGGCTTCTAAAGGCTCGGGAGTTGTCCGGGGCCCCGGGATTTGCCCCTGTTGCTGGCTGACTCGGTCGTGCGGGGAGTTCGGGGGGACACGACGGAAATGATTCAACCCAGCGAAGTGATTTTCCGTTGCAGTTCTATTGATGCGAGAGGATGGCTCGCATTGCATGTTTCTTGTAATACGAAAGACGACAAAGTGTTGTACTTGTTCAACGGTCGGAAGGAATGACTATAGGTATAAGTAGACCTTTATCAATCTTTACTGATGAGTCCAGATGGACCGCAAGTCAAAGGAACATGGCAACCTGCAGCTGCTGTTATGTGAAAACAACAGGATTTAGCTAAAGCCTGTCCATTAACGGAATGAGAAATGACGAGATTCGAAGCAAGGCAGACCCACGACCTACGGCGGCCCACAAACTTGATTCCTTCGCCCTGCTAACGTGTTCACCGTCATCGCGGTGGAGACCTGTTGGAACCCCCATGGAGGGATGCTTTGAAGCTGATAATGACCCCCACGAATGGGGGAGGGGGAAGACGGCATCCTGAAGCCGAACACTCTATCTGCCCTGCAAGTTTACTCGAGAATCCGCCATCATAAGCCGTTAGAAAGGTAACGCGATCGTTTGGAAACCCTGCATCAAGCCCATGAGTGGTGGTGGTCGACAATCCTTCCAGCTAGGCACTAAGAATTTAATTAATCGCAGAGGCAGAAAGACCGATCAGTGAAGATTATCTAATTCTGAACCAAGCTTCGGCCGAATCTCAGAGTGCAAAACCAGCCATTGCAGTTTACTAAAGGCTCCATGAAGCAATTTCGTTAGACTTCAGAAGGTACAGTTCTCGAATGAGATTTAATGAACAAGAGGCTAGTTAAGCCGACGCATCTATTTTCTCTTCACAGAAACGCGCAGCATCATCGAGCTCGTGAGAGCTTTTGATGGTGAAGCCATTAAGCTTGTTTGCAGGTAATTGATGCCCCCGCCATCCTGTTCCCATATTCCTTCTAGCCGTAGTTACGCTTACTCGCGTAGGAAATAACAGATCCAGGCAGTTTGCTCGGAGTACAGATCCAGCAGGTTCGCACCACAAGGTACCAGCAAAAAGGGGTCATACCGAATGACGACACAACTTAATACATACAACGAGTTGAATTGTTCTAAGCTAAGTTTCAATACACCCTACATCGTGGACTAAATTGTGCTTTTGAGTAAATATATTGGTGCTCTAAGTAGGTCCAAGGAAATAAAAATTTCATTTTGACGCTTCCTTCAACATTGGGGTTTCTCAACTAGTAGTATCCATTAGCCTATTAATTAATTTCAGATACCACGAGCAATGCTTTCGGCGAAATGCACGATGTGGCACTGGACTTTGCATAGCATGACACCTCGATGAATGTCTGAGGGGCTACGTCATGGTCGTGAAAGAGACGCGATGCAAAGTTTAGAGTCATCTCAGTGTCTTCAGGTTCAATCAAGCAAGGCTAATAAAGAAACAAGCTTTTTTAACTGATATTCTTTTCTACTTGAAACAAGAAAAGAAAAGAGGGAAACTCCGGTTCCTGCAGGCTTGAAATAGCTGCATAACAAAATCGGACGAGGCACTGCTGCCAGAAGCACTATAGGCTCTGGAAAGCGGTTTGCAGAAGCTGCATTTTTCGGTTTCTCGGAGTAGCCCGATTATCGAGGGTCAAATCTTGTCCAGTCTTCCCAATCGACATGGCTGACACAGCCCAAGCTAGGTTTGGCAGAGCCTCAACGAATCGGACGAACGTCAATGATGCACCGCGTAGGACTGTTTGAAACTTCATCTACCACTCACGCTACAATTCACTGTGCTGCATTTATGGCGTATCATTGCCGCAGATCGCGACCAACCCTGAATGGCTGGGCTATTCCGCATGGGAGCTTTTAGTGGCATTGTCTGGTGCACTTCCAGTTTAGCTCCGATATCTAAGCCACCGTGGCACACCATCCCCCCCTGCGCCGTCTACTGCATCGGACATTAAATACTCGGCTGCGTCGGCGGCGTCGCGGCCTGGAAGCCGCCCCATCCGCAATCTCGCTGGGAACAGCTTAACGTCTTTCTCCTCCCCAGAATACCGAGTTCCGTGTCCGTACGCGCCAGAGAATTCTCTCACCCCGTGTCCGTAGCTATGCCGTCCGTCCTCCACCGCTTGACCAACCGCACAGAGAGGATTCGGATCGCCTAAGCCCTTCGCGCGCCCCTTCTCGCACCTCTTGCGCCGCAACGCCGCGTCATGGAATCTCGCCAAGGCAGCCCGACCCCGCTTTTGAAGACGTGTCGCACATGCGCCCATGCTAAGATCAAGTGCGATCGCACCCAGGACTCGGGCGTCTGCGATCGATGCCTCCGCCTCGGCAAGGAGTGCACCTATGCCATCGCCCGCGGCCGGCGGCCTCCGGGCCCGCGTTCAAGGTAGCCTCAGTTCGTCGAACCCCGCCTGGTCCGCGCCGAGACTGACTCCCGAGAAAGATCCAACAAGCTGCTTCAGATTCCGGAGCGCCCGGCGCCAAGCGTGACCGAAAGCCCCTCGGCTTCCGAGAGCATTACGTCCGACCAAAGCCGGACGCCGCCGCAGCCTGCTTCCTCTTCTGGCAATGCAGGCGACCATCAACAGCCACGGCCGAGCCTGGCCGGTCTTGGCACCAGCTCTCACGATCCGTTCGAGGCCGGCCAGCTATCTCTCGACAAGGGCCAGGAGCTTCTGGACAGGTTCCGCACAAAGCTGACGCCCCACTTTCCATTCATCATCATCGCCGACTCCCATAGTGTGCGCGATTTGAGACAGACAAGGCCGGCGTTGTGTCTTGCACTTCTTGCCGCAGCGTCATACGACGATGTCCGGCTTCAGAGAGCCCTTGGCCAGATGTTCAACGAGTTCGTGGCGGCACGTTTGGTAGCAGGAAATTTTACCTGCCTAGACATTCTCCAGGGGCTGCTTGTCCACCTTGCCTGGTAATGAGGCTTCACTCCCGCCTTTGCCACCGACACTGACCTCGTTTTCAGGGCACATTTCCAGCCCCGACCGAAGAGATACTCACAACATCTTCATTTGGCGATCAGCATTGTCTCCGACTTGCGTCTAGATAGGCCAAAGAACCCTCGACGTTGGAACGTGGAGGGTATGAATACGTCGCAAGACTTTGTCGAATCTTTGGACGAACATAGGACCTTCCTCGGTACATACTATCTTTCATCTTGGTGAGGACCTCCCATTTTGTCACAGCTACGGTTCCCATAGCTGACCATCATGGCCCTGAAGTACAAGTATAGTGCTCCAAAAGCTTCGCATAGTCACTTTGTCGAGTTTTATCACCGTAACAGCGAATCGACTGGCTGAAGTGGCAGAGTATCCCACTGACCAGTACCTACCATACATCATCCGCTTGCAACGACTCGCCGAGGACATTGACGACGTTGTCAAGAACGAATCGACCTTGGATCCCATGCAAATACAAGCATCCGTCTCGGAGGCCAAGGAAAGGGTTGTCATTTTTAAAAACAGCCTAGGCTTTTCTCTCAGCGATTGCCGTAAGTGGAACGAAGTCGACAGCCCCTACGTATGCTGACCAGCCTCCGATAGCACTTTTGGTTCCTCAATTGCATACGATTCAGCTCTGCTTGAACCAGCTATCTCTACCAGAAGCTCCCTTCGGACTGAGCAACCCGCAAAATGGTTCAATGCAACGTCTGATAGCAGGCCTGTCAGAGAGTATCGTATCCGCAAAATCTCTCGTCAGCGTTCTCCTTCATACACCCCCTGGACAGGAGGTTTTCTTTCCCAATATCGTTTGGGTGATGCTTCATTGCGGCTTCACTCTAGCTGCTCGACTCGACCTCCTGGCTGCGGATCCTAGAGTAGGCTTCATGGCCGAGCATCTACGTCAATTTTCAGATATTGGCCACACTATTCGCCAAGTCGTTCTCAGGCTTGATTCTGCAAGCTCATCAGACCTTGATGACCGAGGTGATCGCGATAGCTTCTATCACTTTGCTATCCGCGCAAAACGTGTCGAAAAATTCTACTTGCAGCAGCAGCGGCAGTCTGTTGAACAGCAGCAGAATTTCTCGCCTCAAAGCTTACATGTAACTATGCCAACAACCTCGGCGGGCTATACGACGATGGGTACGCCCACCTCCGATTTTTCAACCCACAACCAAAGCCTGGATTATTCAGTTGCACCGTCGATGTTCTCACAACCGGTTGCGCCAATGGATGGAAACGTCGCGTATCCCAACTTCATCATGCCCAATACCAGCACCATGAATTCAAATCCCGAGTATGCCATGGAGGCGGTCTCCTTTCTGCCTGAATCGTTCATTCCGTTCAGGAGCTGGGGCCCCGTGATGGGGAACGATGACGGTAGTGGCGGAGCGCAGTTTTAGCGTGATCCTTCGGAACGATTCGACGCAATGCAATCCATGTCATAACGCGGGAATGGATTCGGACACGGAGTCGGCATATGACAGTCCAACGGCTGCTGGCTAATCTCTAGAGCCGTTGGGCCGGTAATGGAGCGCAACCCAGAGAAACCGAATCCGTCGAGCGAGCACGAGAAGAAGAACGGGTCAAGGGGTTCCGTAAACTTACCCCTCGTCGGGATTTTACAATGGTATCGCTAAGAGCATGATGCTATTGCCTCTAGGACCTGCGCCCATTGAGGCTGGAGGTAGGATTTGATCTCCGTGTCCGTAGTCGTGTGTCCCAGCACCTCAATAACAAAGATGACGACTTCAAGTCATTGCCAGGTTCAAGCTCAGGATATAATGCGGACCGAAAGTTCACTACCATGGTGCCTTCCTACGATCTCAACATCTCAACTGGAAGCCGTAATTCCTTGCTTGTCACCAAGACCCAAACATCATACAAAAATGCGCCGAAACATCCACGTCGCTTCAGTAGCGGCCTTCCTGGCTTTGGCATCCGCTGCTGTGGCAGAAACTCCGGCATATCAGCCATGTCCATTGCTGAGAGCCTATTATCCAACGCCGACGATCAACAAAGAAGCCAATGCCGTCGAGTCATTCACGGCAGACTTAAAATCGCTCTTTGATCAACTCATTGAATCAGGTGGCTCTGAAGACTTTGGCGAGATCACAACCAACACCACATCCTTCTCGGTGGTCTTGTTCTCTGGCTCTGAAGGCGCCGAAGAAGATCCCGTATTTTTCGAGTACCACTACACGGCCCCGAAGGCGCCGAACAACTCAATTCTCGACATGAACACGATCTTTCCATTGGGTACTCTCACCCAGCTATTCACCGTTTACTCGTGGCTGGTGGAAGTCGGGGACGAGCACTGGGGTGAATCGATTACAATATTCTTGCCGGAGCTTAAAACTGCGCCCCTGACCAGTCTATCCGTGAAATGGGACGAGATCACCGTCGGCGCGTTGGCTGGCCAAATATCCGGGCTTGCTAGAGACTGTTAGCATCCTCAATCTCAACATTGATGACCCTGTAGGAATATACTGACCGTTGCCGGCTAGCTCACGCATGCATTCTAAACCAACCTTGCAACCGTACAGACTTCGTACAGAAGTTTAGTGGTCAAGCACCTCTCTTTCGGCCCGATACAACACCCGTTATTTCTAACGCCGCTTTCCAACTTCTGGCACTGGCACTAGAAGCTCAGAGTGGCGGCAGCAACGCAATACAGACCTTCGATAAGATTTTATCTACTGGGATTTTCGAGCCACTCAACATGACGAACAGCGGCCTTCTAACACCAGCAGGGAACACGCAGATCTTCGCCCAGGATTTGAACGTTTCTGCAGTCGGCGAGAAAGGGTAAGCAGCTCTATTCCGTGCTCTGCATAAAGTTGAAAACTAACGCAATGAAGTGCGCTTTCCATGGTCTCCACCATCTCTGATCTCGCACGCGCTGGCCACGCTATGCTCAGCTCTCGGCTCATCACACCGGCTGCCACCCGCCGCTGGCTTCAACCTATCGCCGACACATCGAACCTGCGTAACGCTGTTGGACGCCCCTGGGAGATCTACCATGCCGGTCAACGAGCAAATAGCTCGATCCTCGACGTTTTCACCAAGACTGGCTTAATCGGGCACTATGCGAGCTACTTTGGTCTGGCTCCAGACTTCAATGCAGGCTTTGCCATCCTAGCACACGACACTGAAGCCCCTCGCGGCCCAGATCTGAACGTCTATGTAGACGTCGTATCACTGGCCATTGTGCAATTGCAGAAGCTTGCTGCTGCTGAAATGGCATCGCGATATGTGGGCACGTTTGATGGGCCGGCGGGTACTGCGACGTTCAGCATCTCCAGCGACGGTCCGGGATTGCTTGTTTCGAATCTGACGAAGGGTGAGGTTGATCTGCGTGCAGAAATTGCTGCCGCGGCGGGTATCATGCTTAAGGACCTTGATTTTCGCCTGTACCCAAGCAACGTGGCGACCGAGACACAGCATCAGTTCGTGGCAGTCTTCCAGGACAAGAGCGCTCCAGTTGATATGGGTACGCCTACCTGCATCACTTGGCAGGATGTTGGCGCTTTGGGGTCCGGTGTTGATATCCGCGTTGTATTCGATATGGATAAGTCCGGACAGGCCACTGATGTCACTCTCGCTGGAGGATCTCTAGCGTTGAGAAGGTTGGTTTGACCCAGTGCAGCACTAAACAAGATGAAGGGGGTCTGTGAAACGAGAAGCAAAGAATGTGCGCATTGGAAGGATCGTTGTCTGTACCATAGTCAGCGCCTTTCGAGGCACATCATGATAGTCAGCAAACAATGATTATATCCATTATGATTGCAAGCAGTCTGCAGCTGAAGCCTTGTCATTCAGGCTCTTGAAAAACCCTTTGCTCGCTGTGTTTCGAGTGTCGTTATGCCGTAAGTGGGCCATTACTTAGTGAACTGGCAGTCAGCCTCTAGTGTTGTCTAATGAGACCTGTGAACTTAGACGTTGAACCACCTCTCCTTCAATAACATTCAGTTAAGTCGTTGGAGAATGTATTCATCCCAAAGAAGGCATTGCCAATCATGGCTCGCTTCAACGTGTCGACGTCACGATGGGTTAAGCGAGTGGATTAGCCACAGCGATCAACTCTTAACGACAACTCATTTTTGTTCATGGGTCTTTGGCCTTTCAATGGTTCCCTGAAATCAAGCTCTTAAGGGAATAAGTTCTACCACTTGGCTAGGGTAACAGAGTTTCAGACCTGCAACATTGGGACTTCGAACAGACTTTGCGGCCATGACTGATTGTGCAACGAAAGCCGTGTTAGTGTGGGGCTTTCAATATATCCAACGGCTATTGCTTCCTAATGAAGAAGGACTACAGTGTATACTACGTGGTTCCGCATCTTTCAAACCTTAATCCAAATAACTAGAAGACAATGCCTTGCTTTGCAAACAGTTGAGGGGAAGGGAAGGGCTCTATAAGAACGAAGGCCAATTGCTCCTTTTACCATAACCGTCCACTCTTTTTTACATCTCACTCGCCTACTATCATTAGCTACAATCAATATGCATTTGGCCAAGTTCTTCCTGGTTGCTCTGTAAGGAAGACCCTCACACAGATCTGGTATTTCCTTCTTACTTATATTCAACTGCAGCTCGCTTACCGGTGCTTCGGAAGCACTTCTCTGCTCGTGCGACGGCAGCACGATCGCGTCAATCAGTTGCTGCCCCGATATCTCAAAATGGAGTACGAGAACTATGCGATATTACATTACAAACCCAGCTAACGAGCAACAGACGGATACGAGTGCCAGCACGAGCCAGCCGAACAGCAAGCGTATACTGATTGCTGCGCCGACCATTTCTCGACGACCACCTTTTGTCGGGACGGAAGTCTTTAAGAAAATGGTTCCTTTGAGCACCGATATGAGCGATTCAATCAAATCTAGTAGGGTGGGCTCGGCCAAGACTGAATGCCACAACCATCGATTCATCTGTTGAGCACTGCTTCATCTACTTGTTTTGGAAAGCAGAATCTCTAGTTTCAATATTTTTTTTGTTTTGTTTTTTAGCTCCTCTCCTCCTACACGCTACATTCGCTGAAGTACATGGATGCATCGTCGACCTTCCTGGCACAATCAACGTAGCTTCTAATAATAGCTTCAGTATTTGGTGAGTGCTTCAGGCACGGAAACAGCAGTAAACTAATTCCAGCAAAGATGTGTCAGCGGGACAAATATTGTCTACAAAATCCATAAACATGAAATCTTAGTTTGAGCTCATGTGCCTTTAAAAGACTGAATATTGCGATTTTCCATAGTATCGACCGAGAGAGCATAGCTTGAAAAGTCATTAGCATAGGTTTCTACAACTTCCAAGAATAGTTCATCCCGACGAACTGATCTTTTCATCGATCCGCTTCCGCCAATTTCTACCCCATAGTGCCACAGCCCAGACGCTCAGTGCTCCAATAATCAAGAATGCTGCCGAAATAGTACTGAACCAACCGACGCCGATCTTCTTGATAGCTGGAAGGACTACCGCCGACCCAGCTGCGCCGAAAAGATATCTCACCATGAAATTGCCTGCTATCACTTCCGCACTACGACCTTGAATTACATCCAAGCAGTAGGTGTTGAGGCTTGGGAAACAGAACAGCTGCGAGACTCCTCCAAGGAACATGAAGACGACGGGCACGGCGACGCCGCCAGCGCGCTGTTGAACGGTCCAACCGTAGATGAGCATGCAGCCAGGGAGAGCTGCGCCGAGGAAGGGGAGGCATGAGCGAAGTCGGTCTTCGGAGATTCGTCGGCCCTGCCGTTCTGATATCCAGCGTCTAACCGTGTAATCTGCGTACCGCCCGCCGACAAGAGTACCTGCGAGATACCCACACCCCGGAGCAAGGTAGAAGAGACCAGATTGTGCCGGTGAGGTGAGAGAGAATCGCGGGTTGAGAACATATCGAATCGGAGTAAGCATGCCGTACATATTCCACACCAGCGAGCCACTGGCAATCGCTACCAGGATAAGATTCGGAAATCGAAAGAGTCGGACGACTCTGATAGGATTGGTCATCCCCCACAGCACACAGATCTTCTTGCTCATTGGTAGCCCTTTGAGGTCGGCGCTCTTAAGTTCCTGCAAAGTCTCCGGCATGAGGAACAAGGCTCCTGCTACACCCACACCGGCAAGTACAGTTTGGAGCCAAAAGATGGCGCGCCACGAGGTGTAAGTCACAATGATGCCACCAAGAACTGGGCCGATGGTCGGTCCGACCAGAGTGCCAGACAAAAACCATCCCATGGCAGTGGCACGCCCCGTTGGGTGATACAGGTCGCCAATAACAGCGGGACCGGTGACGAGAAACGAGGTTCCGGCAAACGCGGTGAGCATTCGAAACACGAAAAACGCAGCAACGTTAGGGCTCAGAGCAGTGCCGACAGAGCACCCAAGAAATAGGGATGCCGTTACAGTGCAGGTCTGAAGAACTTATTTAGCTCTTCCTCGCATCGCACCCAATGGCCAAGTAAGGGAGGTTTGGGGTTGAATGCTCACGAATAAATCACAAACATCGGGAGACGTGTTTAAGAATGACTTACCCACTTCCGTCCGTACACTTGGCTCAAAGGCCCCCAAAAGCATGGGCTAATAGCCATGAAGACGAGATATAAAGCATTGCTGAGACTTATTATGTCTCCAGTTGTTTTGTACTCCACGGCGACTTCGGGCAGGGCCGATAGCACTGCTGTGCTGGAAATAGGGGACAGTAAGCCACACCATGAAATGACTGCGACAATTGTATGCTTGCGATGTTTGGAAAAGCGGCTGTAGACTTCGTAAGGAATTTCCGCGTTAGATTGGTGCCGCGAGAGAGGGTCGTCTTGAAAATTCAGGACTCCTGAGGGCAACTTCGTCACGCCTGGTTGGTCGGTGCTGTCTATGATACGGTGAGTTACATCCATATTTCTGCTATACCAGAAAAGGTTCCAAACAAACCTCTGTGATGACTTTTTGATCTCGCAGGAATGATATCAGCGTACTCTTCGATGTCGTCATCACGACGATCCGATGAAGTCCTTCGGGAAAGGTCCTCAGACTCTTGCATAGTTTTGCCGGTGTTCAGGATTTTATTCTTTCAAATATTGGAGCGTGCTTGCCAACATGGAGGCTGCATGAGGGAGAGTGTTGAATTGAGGAGAAAATGAAACTGTTCTGTAAGTGAACGGATGTGGGCCACTGATATGGCACCGATATCCGTTACCTTTAGGGGCCGAGTCGGCAAAGAGCCGATGCTTGGCTCCGGACATCGGAAAGTTGGGCCTGTTGGAAGGCTCTCTTGGTTTCTGGTTGAAGCTGGGATTCTCCGGCTCCGCACACTTCGAGTCAGGTCTCACGGCAAGATGGCAATTGTCCGGCGCCTACTCTTTAGACATTTGCAGTAGACAGTTCCGAGCGAGTAAACTCAACTCCCTTATAATCCTTTACATCCTTTACACCTCTGTGGTGTTTATTAAAGTGGTAATTTTCGATGTGTCAGAAAACACAGCGGTAAGTATGCAGGGAAATGGAAGACACAACGCAAAGCAGCGGTAGGGAGGACCGATCAAGACGAATGACCTCCGACGCCGGACCGATTCTGTAACCGAGATGGAATTTCTGCGCCACCGAATTGGCTGAAGCTGTCGAAGGTGTATCAAGTCGAATGCCATCCGGCAAGGATTACTTATCCGTCGGCTCCGAAAACAGAAAGATTAGCTAGCAGTGTACGGTTCTGCCAATGACGAGGAGGATTAAGTGGGCTCTCCCGTATTACCATCATAAGTCCGCTCAACCCATTTCTCCCATACTACTTGCTTGTCACTATTCTGCTGGGAGTTAAACACAGGATGTGACACTGCTTCTGCACATTGCAATCAAGCCGCCAGGAGCTCTGCCACATTGGGACCCCAATGCATTTGCCACGTCGGGTCCACCGCCGAGATACTGCAACGGACTTGTGCTGAGTTGGGTGCATAGAGAGCAATTCCTCGGTAGGGCAGGTTTCTGACATCTGCGAAGCGCGGATCAATCAGTCGAACCATATTTACCGCTCACTGATCACGGCCTTCAGAACATGTTTCATTGACAGATGGAACGAAATTAGATGGTAGGGAAACTTGGGCAATCAGAGCCCGAAAATTTCAAGTGGATACGTAATATCTACTTGAAGTTTAGAGGCTAATCTGCTCTGAGAGGGTTTACTACGATTGCCCGAACTTTGCCCGGAGACGGGGCGACGATTTTCGAGTCAAACAAAACTCGAGAACCGGCCGTTCCGGTCCGGCCGGGCTCAACAGAGTCGGCGGTCGTCAATATCGGTTCCGTAAACTTTGTCCGCCGGCCGGCCGTCATGGGGTGAAGTGTGCTGGACCCATCTTGCCAGTGCGTCTTTAAGCTTGGCGACTGAATATTGACAGGAACAAATCCGCATTTTACGATGTAGCTGGTATTGAGTATTATGCTCCATACCATGTCACGTCTGTCCATGTCAATCCAACCTTCTAGGTCACCACACCTCCACGCCTGAATCAAGCCAAAAGCTCAGGGGAAACGCCTCCTACGTGTAATCTGGTTTTGTGCCTTTGCGGCACAGCTGAAGTCCCCCCCCCCCCCAGCTGAGCTAACATGGGCCTGACATGGACCCTTGTTCCCCGGATGTTCGCCAAGCTAAGCTCAGTGTTCCGGCCATTGCCTCATGCAAAAAGAAGCCATTCTTCATTATACTGCTAATCCCGGAGATACATGCAAACCTATCGAACCTAACACGATCTCAGGTAAGGCTGCTTTTCCACTACTGTTCTTCCACAAAGTCAGGCGGCCGGGGTCGAATTATTGCCTATTGGAGCCGACCGAACCAATAGCGCCATTTCGACGTGCATGAGGGAACCTGTCTTCAGCTTCTTGGCAAGTCCACCACGTGCTTGATCGGCTGGCTGACGACGTTTCTTCGGCTGAAGCTGCTGTGCGCTCACTCTGCTGCCTTGCCCAGCCTGGACTTTCAACGACATTAATCCTCCGTACATGTTTTGCTCTTATTGGCGAGACGCGGCTCAGTGTCCCATCAGTCTGGTACCGGTTCATTTGGGAAGACCCTTCCTTTTGTTGAACCGTATCACCACGTTGTGTCAAGGTCGATCCTACCCTCTCCGGACCTACAAGGCCACAAAGCCGCCAACAACACCCCACCTTGACCGAGTCGTCCAACAACACATCCACAACCCCTTCGTCATGGCTGTGGACGTTGAAGAGCTAATCATATTGCCATTTCGCGAGGTGGTGGAGAGGGGAAAGGAAGCTACTACGAACGCCGAAGAAGCACAGAATGAGGACCCAGAACAAGCCAAGCAGATGATGAAGTTTGCAACCATGATCACGAAGGAGGGTGAGCGCGCATTGAAACGTCTGCAGCCACTCTGGGACAACCAGGTTGAGAAGCACGGTGACATGTTCAAAGAAATCATTGCAGACAACGGTAAGCCCCATCCAGGTAATGGTGAACTCTGTACAACGTGACTAACGGGTAAAGACGAAATCGCGGAGAAACGAAGGGTGCTTGAAGAACTTTTGTACGACTTCGAGGATTTTATAGAAGTGGGTACTTTTGACTCTTCCAAGTTCGCCGAGGTACAAGCCGCGACCAGATCGTTCGCCCTGGACGTTTTGGACTCCATCAAGAGAATGAAGATCGAAACCAAGACTCCGACAACCCCGATCCACGCGTTTCCGCCGTTGCCTCCCTTACCGCCGTTACCAACACAGTCTCCGAAGCTTAGCTACCAGCCCGGACCGGCACCGCCGTCGCGGAATGGTAGCCAAAGCACCGCCAATTTCTCTCTATTTCCCGCCGTGGCCCGGCATCCCCAACGAACTGGAACTAGAAGCTCACATGGATCTTCAGACGGAGTAACACTACGCCGGACTTCTTCCATCGCCAAGTCAGCTGGCTCTGACCCTAGATCTTCGCACGTATATCTGCCCAGCAACCAAGATACAGCAATGGCAGCCAACATGACAACCGGCAGGGAGAGAGGCGAACGTCGACCATCATCCCCAGACGTTCTCGGTGAAGAAACAGATAAGCTCAGACTTATTACATCACAAGAACCGTCACACCCATGGACATCCGACTGGGTCGAGGAACAGAGCTCAGCTCCAAGGCCCCGGCGCCTAGTACGAGGAAGTATACCCGAGAACTCGGCAGTGACAAATCACATGCCAAGCGACAGCACTACCATTGCCCGTTTCAACCGACTTGGGCTCGAGAATAATAGTACTCCTCAAAGCTCTGTCTTTGATACTACTAGTCCCTCAACTACCAATCGAACATCGGTATACTCGGATTCACCGACACAGTCTTCCAGCGGACCATCGCCAAAAATGCCAATAAGCGAGATACGGGCATCTTCACTAGCAGCGATTCGCTTCGAGCCGGCCGCTGCGATCAGCTTCGCGCCTTTAGGACAGTTTAGTGACGGTCTGATGCTGGCTAACGAGCAGGCGGTCTCAGAGACTAGCACCCAGCACCTCAGGCCCATCTCAACTCACACAAAAGAAGAAGATTGTTCAATCGGGCCAAAGAGCTCTTTTCATCAGTTTAAAGGTTTTTGCGAAGGTGCGCTGTCATTCCGCCGAGGAGGCTATTGGAACGGCCTTAAACAGACGATGGCATATGTGAGTGGCAATCGTCCAAGATACCGTGGTTCGAGGGGGCCTCTTTGTTTGAAATAATGACACTGATATAAGACCAGGGAGAGCCACTTGCTATTGGGCGATGCTTGAATTGCGAATATTATCACGTTTACCAGGAACTCAGTTTGGATAAAGAGGGTGACTGTAAGCATCCTTTTCGTCAAAGCCCTATGTGTCAAGGTTTAACTCCAGACTAGCGCGCGCAAATTTCCTGAAGTTTGGCTTACTTTATCGAATGCGGTTTTTGATAAAATCCCATGTACCCGCAAAAACAACATCGGAGATTCGCTACGCATGCCTGTTCTGTACCCATGCTGGTCACACAGTCCACGAGGGCGATGCTACTGTCTTCCAGAGCGCCGATCAGCTGCTCAAGCATTTAGCATGTCACCCTCAACCGCTTCCGGAAGTACCTGGCGTGACAGTGCTATACGGTCAAATGGAAAAAGATCATTACCAGATCGAGGACTACGACATTCACTTTCCATCGCCTCCAGCACCAAGCCCTTTCCCCGAAATCGACACCTCTCAATTTCCCGTTGCAACGGCATTGAAGAGTCATGTACAACGCTGGGGCGAGAATCTGGTAGGCCCAGATGGTAACCCGGACGTGCTGAAGTTTTTTATTGGAGCGAAGATCGTCGGCGTCGAGTTCCCTGAGAAATGGGGCGGCAAATGGTGTATGGGCTGGCATGATGGTGTGCGAGGCCCCTTTCCTGCAAAGTATGTGGAGATCGAGGGCCCGAAGCAGAATGAAATATCGTTTCAAGCCACCAGTATAGTCTCATTGACAACGAGATGGAAGTGGGATCCTCCGGATAGTTCGAGAACGGGGTGGCTAACTTTTGGAAAGGGAGAAACGATCAAAAACGTTGGTTGTAAGTGTTTTCCGATCCACTCAATGGCGAAACTCCCAAGACTGACAAAAAACACGAATAGGGCTCTATCAAGATCATTGGTGCTGGTCCGGCACTAACAGCAAGGGGAAGTTCGGCATATTTCCGCAATCTCACGTTAACCCTAATTCTCTAAAAGAGGGTGCCATATCATCAACCACGAGGCGGCCACAGACCAGTGGTCCGATGAGACTATTCAGTAGAAGAAGACAAAGTAGTACAGCTTCTTCAAGAAGTGGAGACACTTAGAAGGGACCATTGCGTGTATTAACAACTCATAGAGCCATGGTATAAAACTGCAAGGAGTAACTGACATCACACTTGGGACGATGTTTTTCCACATTTCGCTGAGACACATTCTACATGTCTTCACCAGTGTTCAGTCCACCAGGCCTCCCATTTGTAACCTCGTAATGAACGTTCTGTCCTTCAAAATGTGGCATGTTTGCGATATCATGGGGTAAAGTAACTGTCTCAGAGTAGACCATGACTTTCAGTGAAGGAATAGTCTCGCGAGGAACTTGGTTGCCATGAATCTGCAAGTCTGTCGTCAATAATTTTTGCCGCAAAATTCAAAATATTCAAGAGTTTCCTTACATTCAAAATACGCCAATGGAGGTTTCTGATGAGAAACGGCAAGACATAATCTGGGCTCAAGTCGCCTACACGACAGCCATAATGTTCCTCCTGATTATTCCAGTACGTCAGAAGTGCAGGAGTCAGCGCCACAGTATCCATGTACTTGATTCCACAGGCTTCCTGCTTTGCGCAGTTTTCACAAGCTCCAGAGTTGATGACGGCTCTTGAGCTAGCAAAAATGCCGCTGGAGCCGGCAAGGTGAGGATCTATAATCCAGTTTTCCACGTGGGGACTGAAGTCTCCTAAGAAGAAGAATATCATGAAAGAACCATCCAGTGAGAACCTATTTGCGGTGTCAAAACTAAATCCCATCAAAAGAATAAATCAAATTCACGTTTATATACAGATAATCGATTGAAAACTGGACATGAAATATGAACCACAGAGAACAAGAAAGACAGGATAGGATGTTGTCGGCCCTGCTACGAAAACCCGGTGGAAATCATGAAGAGTAGAGAACACTTACTTGTCAACGCTGAAAGTAATATTCCAATGCGTCATTCGGTGGTTTGAAATAAGATCCCCAAGATGTCCGTAGCATCTATTGAAGTCTACATGCGTGGAAGGAAGTGCAGTTGAGAGCACTAGCCTAGATAGCTGTTGTGGGGTGAGTCTGGACTTTGAGGGCTCTCTTGCGTCAAAACTAAAGCTTGTTGCTCTTGTACTAGTTTCTGCATTTCTTCTACCAAGAGAAAGAACTTTAATGGCTACTTTGACTCGAGTCACGAAGCGCCGAGGCACAGAGACGAGCTTGTTCTTTGCTGAGGCCCTCATAGTCGTCGGCACAGCCATGGATCCGATGAAAGTCTGACCGTTCCTCAACGGAGTCGTTCCATCTACTCTCGATGGGAAGAACGGCATTGGCTGGTTGATCTGGCGTTTAAGCTGCGTGCGGGCGCCTTCGTCAGCCGGTTCTGGACTCCTGGGCGCTAGCCATCCAAGTTGGCTGTTAGCCCAAGCTGTCAAAGACCGAACGATGTCTCCAGATCTTCGGGCGGCAGCGGTTTGTGGATAATCGTACCCAAGCTCCAGGTGGTTACGGCAGTCGTTTGAAGTCCACCAAATAGGCTTGGAATCGGCAGTCAAGCCTTTTCGGAAAGGGACAAGTGGAGTTTGAGGAGTTTCTGCGAGGCGACCTGGTTCGACAAAGTTGCCTTCAGGAACCTCAAGAGATGTCCACCAAGCGACATTTTCTGGGTCTCGAGAATGGATGCCTTGCCAGATGGCCAGAAGGCGATCAACGTTGCTATCTCCGGTTAGTCTGAAAGCCAGTCGAAACATATGCCATAACCGCTCATGATTCTCACCAGTGATGAAGCCAAAAGCTGGGATCAAAGCTACAAATGGTCAGAAAATTCAGAGCATGGTTCTGGGCGGTATATAGATGACTCACCCTGCAAAGGCGGGACTCCCCATATGGCCACTCGAGCCCCGAGGACCGGTGGCTAGCTGATTGTGAATGTTGTCGTGAAAGCCCTCAAGGGAGTTGGCATTGTAGACAACTGATGCGGGATCTCTTGTTCTGGGATCCCAGTGATTCGACATCTGAACCCACGTCTGCCTCTCAAACATGACGTGCCAAATGCTTTGAGGTGCTTGGCTGCTAAGGCCACTGACGGGGTTGTACGCATTGTCGAAAGCCCGCAATACGTAGCTATGATTTGCGGACTGGGTGGTGGCGTTGAGACCCCGGATAGTGTGATCTCTAGCAGCAGGGATCTGGTCATACGTTGACCAGTCAAAGCCACCTTTACTGTCCGCTGGGAAGTTGAATTGGTAAAGCGGATTGGCCATAGATACCCATCGAGAAGGATTCTCGGGTCGACGGACTTGAATCTGTGGGAGTGTAAAGACAATGGGAAGCCCGTACGTGTAGATGTCACCCGAAGCAAGTTTTTGTCGGGGAAGAAAGGGATCAAAGTATGGGATTCTGAATCGATCGAGGGCAGCCTGGGCTCCAAGTTTCGGGGCAATCTCAGCGGCGTGCAGGTATAGGGCTTGCTACACATTGGTCAATGCAAGCCTTGCAATTCAAGGTAAATAGAAAGGTGATGTACCTCAAACTGAGCAACATAAACACGGTGCCATGTTGGAAAGACTACAGAACCGTGCGAGCAATAGCCGCTTTGTGGATCGGTGCTGCCGCGAGACGAACCAAAATCTGCTGATGTGACACCGTCCCATGCCCGCCAAGGTTGGCCATGGATGCCGCAGATCTCATAGTACGAGAATGGACTTTCAGATAGCCTTTTTTTCATAAAGGCTTCAAGGGCAAGGAAATAGAGATTTGCGAGCTCGACATCCTGAAGAAAATCGTCGATTTCCAGCCTCAGAGGTTTATCGGCACTTTTGGGGATGACCCCGACCGTTAGTCCCCTATCTTGGGCATTCCTGAGTGCTTTCGAATCCACTGACATGATTGGTGGAAAGATCTATGAGTGGAGTTTGGCTGTTGCGGATGATTTTGTAATGAGACTATGTAGTTATCGAGACAGGAAAGTCCATCTCACTTACCTGTAGTAAGAGGTAGTTAGCACACTTATATAGATACGGAATGACTTTTAATACTAGACCCCTCATCAGACTACAAATCGCTGCATCTACTAATTAGGGCATTAGTCTTCGTAAGCTCATTTAAGAAGATGGTGTAGGTCGCTTACGCCGAGTGGCATCGACCACATTCATTCCACTCCAAGATGAACCAGAAGTCACAAAAGCAAAGCGCAAAATTTATGTAATACCTAGCTAAAAATTTGAGTTTGTCTCATCCAGCCAGTCAGTTGATTGATTTCTAGCATGGGACGTTTTTAGTTCACAAAAAGTACGCTAGCGTTCGACTAGTATCTCAAGATAGCACAGAATATTGAGTGCTACTAGGTCAGATCTATCATCACCTGCCCTAACTAAGGGGTGTTCCTTTGAGTTGGCAAAACACTAGATGACTGGGGCCAACCCTCATCATGGAACTTCCTGGTTCGAATGACGAATATTTAAGACACTTAGCTTACTTACGAGATCTATACACACGCACTGCAAGAATGGTGTTGTGAATATGTCAGGTTTGCTTGAAGTTAAATCTAATTATGGCAAAACGTTTACTTTTATTGAGTCAAGACGTTATTTATTTATAAAGTTGTGTTGAAAGCTTGGTGTACCGTTACTTGGGCTACGATCGGCTCAGTTAGTCACTGCGCAAAACAAGAGATGATAGGATAAGGCTCTTATTACCAAAACTTTTGGATTGTGGCACAGTTGGTTGCCCTCACCACTTGATATACAACAAGAACCTTGCTCCGTCGTGTAAAGAACCTAAGGTTCGGTTCCCATGCATCGCCTCACTGGTCACATAATCTAAGGAAAAAGAGAGAACGGAGGTAATAGACTTGTCTGAAAAGATAGGGGTTTGGAATATTTTATCTAGCTAACACCGAGTACCTTCCCAGATGTCAACATGTCTAATGTGGGGAGAGATCCTAAACCACCAGGACCAGGTACCTGATGTTATGCCTAGTATCGACGCCAATCAAACGAATAGCAAGTTGATGAGGATTTTATGTGTATTCCTTCCAAGCCAGTCGGTTTACACGACACTAGGCTGTAATTGGGACGATAGTCTCAACCAAGTGGTAAAGGTAGTTCTCATTTGACACGATTTCTCTCCGACGTAGAACCTTAAGTGAAGCTGGAGAATCCTTCCATCAGTCGGCGAGGGCAACCGCTGTTTGTCCAATTGGCTGGGGTCGGCATGTTGCTCGGTTGGACCAAAACCTGAAAGTGCTCTTCTCCACCGTCGATGTACAATGTTTCGTCCATCATTGTGAAATAGCTTCTGTCTCCAACAGAGTATCTGTTGAAACCGTAGTAAAAAAATGTGCTTCATAATCCTAGATAGTCAAAATCCAGAAGCCAAGAGGCTTCATCACAAATCTTGATTTAAGAGAAACACGCATGCGCGATTGAACGGGATGACTTAAGAGATCCCTGAACTGTATGACAGATATACGGTCTGCTCATGTGTAAGAGCCAGGTAACCAATTGCTCATTTAGGTACTGAGCAACATATACGCTCTTCGAGTTGCCGAGGCATGTCGCATCTGGCAGAACCCAGTCGTTGGCGAGGGAGAAAAAGTATCCCAGAAATCATCAGCTCTCAAACAACGAAGCTGTTAGCCGTCACCGAGGTCACCTTGAGGTTTGTGGAATTTGGCTGCACGAAAGACCCGTTGAAAGCCCCAGCGCCTCGCAGCGCTGCTGATATCCATTCCCTGTCAGCAACAACCATAGTCTCATTGTATGATGATATGTGCGCAAGCAGCTTCGAAAAGCTTCCCTGGAGAGGACTCTTTGATCCGAGTACAAATGTGGGATTATTAATGATTGTACGAAGAAGGTGCAGTAGGTGAGGGCTCCCAGCGAACAGAGCTAATGCTGGGCGCGTCCTGAATGCGGTTGGCTGCCTCAGCAGTGGTCTGATTTTGGCTAACGAGGAGTCGAGCAAGAGAAACTCCATAAGGAGTTGGCGAGTTGATAGACTGGGTTGCAGACCCGGGCTATTGCTGTCAAACGAACAAGACTTTTGCCTGCGGAGAATGGCGTGAAGAAGCCAGTTTTGGTGATGCTGTTTTCGTAGCTATAGTGTTTCTATTTATTTCTTCTTTTTCTTGGTTCTCAACATGTTGAAACTGATGTCTCTGAGGCTGACGCGCCTTGAAAAATCGGTTATCTCAGTGTCTATGTTCGGAAAATGGGCGTTGCTTATTATCCCATCGGGTGCCAACTGACCCCATTTTCGCCAAGGGCGGGGTAGAGCCAATAAGAGGTTGTGAATCTATTGAGTTAACCAATAGGGTTACAGTACCTCTATTGCCTATAGATTCTGCGTATGCCAGAGGTACCAGCACTTACTATCAATACATAACGGTACATTACAGTCTAAGCAGCCCTTCCGTGTCTTCTTTCGAGTGAGGGTATTCCTAGATATCTCGCCTAGAGTCTGGCGGGCTCTTTGGCGGGCTTTTGTTGCCCTCAGATTACCACAATAAGAGCAAGGCGAATTAACCTTCCTCGACCCCTTCCTATGCTGTTCCCATGGAATAGAGGTATTCCTCTTGTCTGTAGCCCGTCTAGGTCGTGATAGTCTACGCCCGCCTGCCAATGGTCCAAACTGTTGAATAAGCTGGGCTGCTAGCAACTGCCGCCATTGATAGTTGGATTCCACCTTCTGCCACCTAGGGCTGCCCCAGAGCTGTAATAAGAAGCTATTCACAACTACTACTTCTAGTAAGAAATTCCAGGCTAGGGACTGCCAGCCCCCTCGTCGAATGGGGTGACCGTATTGATAATAGGACCTCATCTGGTCACTCACATCAACCCCGTTCATCTTGTGGTTATATTCATCGATTGCCTTGGGGACTGGAAGGTCCTTGCGGACATCTGGGCCAAACACTTGCCGGGCAGCCTTTTTAGCAGCAGTATCCCCAGTTGGGCGGCGGCGGCTACGAACAACCTCCTGGCTGCTCTGGAAGACAGTTGACAGGAAGAGTACGAGGGCATTATCCTTCCAGGTGAACTGGTTGACCTATTCACTAGTTAGCTAGGCTGGGCTGGGCTAGGTGTGCTGGGCTGGGCTGGGCTGGGCTGGGCTGGGCTAGGCTAGGCTGGATGTGCTGGGCTGGGCTGGATATGCTGGGCTGGGCTAGGCTGGGCTGGGCTGGGCTGGCTGGCAGCTTACCTCCCCATCTGACGTAGGGATACAGTGTATTTGGCCCCAGGGGATGCCCCGTCCTTCAGTCTCTTTCTCATCAACTAGGATCTTATCTATCCCACTATCCTTCCGGCAGGTACCAGAAGCACCAACCTGTTGTTTCCGTAAGGTACTAAAGAGACGTACAGAGGAGAAGAGGTTATCTAAGAAGACGTGGTAGGTTGTAGCTGGAAGTAAGGAAATAAGGGTAGTTACTACCTGCTGTGTTGGTGTCAACTGGGGTTGCTTTCCAGTAGCTGGCCCGGCTGGCCCGGCTGGCCCGGGCGACCGGGCGGTCCGGGCTGGCTGGGTTGAACGGGTTGAACGGGTTGAACGGGTTGTCCGGGCTGGCTGGGCTGGCTGGGTTGAACGGGCTGTCCGGGCGGGCTGGCTGGGCTGGGCGGGCTGTGCCTGGGGGACCAATGCGTATGGGCCCTTTCCGTGTACGTGCCAGAGCCACCGTATACAGTAGCCAGACTGGGCAAGGATCCAGATCTTATACCCAGTTGGGATGGGTTTCGTTTTAATCGTCGTTGTCTCAAGAGACCGACCCTCAAATCGGACCATAGCCTCGTCAACTGTAAGATCTGAACCAGTTGTATAAAAGGAATCCCCAGTCTTTTGGATATGGGCTGACCACTGGTTAACCTTTCGGTATACATCTGGCATCCGATCTCGGGCCCGGCCCCGGCCCCGTCCCCGTCCCCCACGCTGGCTGGGCTGGCTGGGCTGGCTGGGCTGGGCTGGGCTGGCCCGCGCCCGGCCCCGGCCCCGTCCCCGTCCCCGACCCCCGCGCTGGCTGGGCTGGACGGGCTGGACGGGCTGGACGGGCTGGACGGGCTGGTCGGGCTGGAATTCCGCAGTGTTGAATATCCGCAGTCGCCGGAGCAGTAGTTGGAATCGGTTTCTAGCAATGAACCGTGTAAATAGGTGGACGGGATCCTCCCTCTGCTGTTGGGTTGACCAATAGGTTGATAATCTAGATTCCCTATGGATCCCTATATATAGTAAGATCCCTAGGAAGAGGTAGATCTCTTCTACTGAGGTCTCGCGCCATGAATTCGCCCTAGACGTTCTAGCCCTAGGGCCCTCTACAGATGACGGCGGTGCTGTATTCGTCCACTGGGCCCACTGCTCCACGAGGCTCTGCGGAACGTATTCGAGGAATAGTTCCAGCGGGCTTGCTGGCAGCCCCCGTACCTCTTGGGCCCGGGCTGGCACGTCAAAAGGCCGGAAGGAGCCCGGAGGGCCATGCTCGGTAGCCGGAGGTTCACAGGGCCGGACTGTGCCTTCGTCACAGCTGTCTGGCTTGCAAGCTGTATTACAAGCAGGAGCTAGGTCTTCAGGGTAGATATCAACTACTATAGTATCGAGTACGGGATCATCGGAATCATTAGACATTGTAGCATCAATTGAAATGCTAGTAATAGTGGTGATAATAGGTAAAAGAGCATAATGGTCAATGTCGTATCGTCAATGTACCCCTCTGAGTGCGGGGTCATAAAGTGTAAATAGTGGAGATTTTGGGTCTTGGCGAAAATGGGGTCAGTTGGCACCCGATGGGATAGTTCCAAGCTACGTACTTGTACTAACGTGCTTACAGGGTATTTTTATTTTGAGGAGGTATGTTCCAGGGAGTAATCTCCGTCCTAATGGCCCGCAAAGTCTCTTTTAGTTAGCTTTAAATTAGGTCCAAATGAGCAGTAATTCGTTAGCGACCGGCTACATGCGTAGATACAACACTTCTTAGGCATCGAGTTGGCTCACATACTTTACCCTTTTCGTTTACTCCTCCTTCTAGAACTCTTTTGTCCCTATTTGCTGTAGCTGATTGTTGTCTTGATACATAATGCTCAAGCCATATGAAGGTGTCAATTATTAACAATGACTTGGTTAGGTATCGCTCTGCCACTACTTCTTAAAGGCCAACTCAACTAGGGCGCCTACAGTTTTAGGTGATGTGCCTTGAGGTAAATAGGACCCGAGTCAAAAGGACTCCCATATCAAGATCTCCGGCCCCAAGATTCGCCATCGATTCTGCAACATCTATTTCGTTTTCTTATGCTTGATCGTACAGTTCTCATAGCCAATCACCTCCTGCAACAAAGCAAAAAGTTTCTTCTGGCTGGTGTACATGCTCGTCAGGAAGACCGGTTGATTGGTCGATTCTTCGAAGTGCGTCAGTACACAGACGACGGTCTTTCCAAGCAAGTGACGCCTCGGATAGACAAATTTATTAAGCCTTTTCATACAATGTTACAATGCGCTCACATGATTCAATACCCGTGAACCTCAGTCTAGGGAATCGCCATATACATCTCCGTGTATATTGTGGCATTAAAAAAGCGGCATATTTCTCGTGCGTGTACTTCAGACTTTGTGAAGCTGCCCTGAAAACCGCAGCTCCCCGATCTCCGGCTTATTATTGTTTAACCCATACTCGGTGAGCAGATAGCGGTATTGCTGGCGTCGATGATACTCATTTTGGGGAACTCTTTCAATGATGTTGGTGGCGATGACTATCGCATATTGATCTTTCAGGGCTTCCGTAAGTTCAGACAAGGGCGAGTGGTCCATGTACTTGGCAGCAATTGAATCTGGAAACGCATGCTTAGATCCCTGGCAAGTGAGAAATTTACTTGAAATGCTAGTCCCATCATGATTTCAGCCGCACACAATCTACGTAATACATTTTTGTTGAGTTTATCAATGGAACGAATTCGGCACCTAATGCAGATAATCAGCATGATGCCACAAAACAAGCACTTGAAGTTTATTGCTGAAAGAACTGCAAACACTCCGTTCCTGATAATATGCATTCGCCGGCTGTGAATATAGAGAGCTCGCTCTCGTTTATATTGTAGAATATGGGACGCTGTTGTCCTCGTAGTCCGTCATGGGGCATTGGTCCGGTGTGTGGCCCATTGCGCTGGCCGGTCTCCGCGGGTTTGGGAGGTGATCTGGGATCCGCGGACCGCGCTTTTTTCAGAGTCTTACACCGCCACCGGCCATTGATTCTGCAAAAAGTCACATTACGGGCCCCGAGCATCCCCTTTTCCAAGCAAATGGCATCGTTGTAAGATTTTAGCATGTGTATATGTCCAGAGTGGCAAGTGGTGGAAACTCCAACGGGAAGTAATAATTACATAGAACACTACCAATGCCTACATTACACCAAAAGTCACTGTTCTAGAGCCAAACACTACCTACTCCGAACCAGAATTAGTATCAGGGAAAGCAAACATATGGTACATATCATAGATACTGACGTTCGCTTTAACAATTGGAGATGGAGAATGGGCTCATAGACTGGTGAGATGCTGACCTACTGACTACGTTAGTGTTCGAAGTAACATTCATATCGCGCCGTGACTGGACTCGTTGCGACAAAGGTGACAGCGACGCCGCGACTTCGCCTACCATTCAAGTGCTGGGATTGGACGAATGATTAGGTAGAGACTAGCTTCAGATGATGTTCCTCGGACTTTTGAGTTCGCATCTGGGCGTGCAGCTGGGCACTACGCAAGACTATGGGGATATCAGATGATCCCCAAATCGCCAAAGACAAGAGAAAATATAAGACTGTGAACTTCCACATAATTCCCTGAGCCTTTGAAATCTTAATTTTACATTCAATATTTTATTTTCCCACTCAAGATGTCTTCCACAGCACCACAATCTGCCGACGTTGTCATCGTTGGCGCTGGTCTCAGTGGCCTACGAGCGGCGACCGAATTACACAAACATGGCCTTTCATACGTTGTATTGGAAGCCATGGATCGCGTGGGAGGCAAGACACTCACAATGCCCGCGTCATCCCAAGGCGGCGTGGTAGATGTGGGCGCCGCTTGGATCAACGACACCTCCCAAGCGGAGATGTATCGCTTAGGGAAGCAGTTTGGCTTTGAGCTTGTGGAACAATGGGCGACTGGGCTGAACTTGTTTCAAGATAGCAACAAAGAAACTACTTCATTCCCCCACGGGGGCATGCCAATTCCAGTAAGCCATATCAGCAAATACTTTACATGATGACAAGCGATGCCTGTTTTTAGATTCACTGGCTAACAATGTCGCTCAATCAAAGTCTGAACACCAAGCTCAGGTCCAAGAAGCCTTCATCAAGCTGGCAAACATAATTGAACGCTCTAACCTTGACGAGCCTTGGTCTGGACCTGACGCTGTCAAGCTAGACTCACTCAACTGCCAAGAGTTTGTAGAGAAAGAAGTTGGCGGTGAACTGAGCGGCATACTATTCAATGTGCTGTCTCAGTCTCTTCTAGGGGTCGAGAGCGATGAGATGAGTGCCCTCTTTTTAATCGACTACATTAAAAGTGGAACTGGGCTTGAAAATATTTCCTCAGATTGCAAGGATGGGGGTCAATACCTCAGAAATAGGCAAGGCAAGTTTCTAAGGCTCGATCTCAGAGGACTCAACTTTGGATTTGGCTTACCAGGGCTCGTAGGCAACCAGGGCTTCTCCATTCGGCTAGCAGAGAGTCTCATTCGTGGTTCAGTGAAGCTTTCATCACCCGTCAAAAAGATCAATCAATCAGACTCAATTTGCAAAGTTGAGACTGTTTCAGGAAAAGTCTACACCTGCAAAAAAGTTCTTCTATCTGTCCCATCCACACTCTACCCCATTATCGACTTCCAGCCAACCTTGCCCCATAATAAGAAAGTCTTGAGTGAGTCTAAACTTGGGTACTACGCAAAGACTATTCTGGTTTATAAAGAACCATGGTGGCGCCATGCTGGCCTCTCGGGTTCTATTTCGACCGCGGATGGGCCGATCGTCTTCAGTCGAGATACGTGCGTCCCTGACGACAGACAATTCAGCATCACCTGCTTCCACGTGGGTGAACCCGGCAGACGGTGGTCCAAACTTCCACCCCAAGAACGCCAGAAAGAAGTCTTGATCCAATTCAACGCTGTGTTTAGCACTGTTGTTGACAATCCACCTGAACCAATCAACATCATCGAGAAAGAATGGACCAAAGATGAATGGGCAATGGGCGCCCCAAGTCCTGTGATGGTACAAGGGGTGATGACAAATGGCGCAGGAAAAGCCATTCGCGAGCCTTTTGGAAATATTCATTTTATCGGGACAGAGACTTCCCTTGTTTGGAAGGGTTATATGGAAGGTGCTGTGCTCTCTGGTATTAGGGGTGCTAAAGAGGTCATCGCTGTCTTTGGGTGAGTTACGGCGCTTTTCTACAGGGTGCTTAGGTATAACCTGCAAAGTAATCGCGAGTAAAACACGCGCATGCTACGATATGAGTGATTTTGAATAGATCTTATTTAACTTGTTACGCAAACTACGAAATATCACTATGGGGCAAGAAGGCTTGTGGTAAGCAACCAAAGTTCCCAAATGATCTGCTGTTACGAGGTTAACAGTGAAGTACACAACTTACAATTCCCTTCACCGTTTGTGGAGTTAATTAAGCCGGAACGATACAAGCCCTTGAGATCAACATGAACGTGAACAGTCGCTCAACTGCTACTAGTATACCCGTAACATTTATAAATTTGCCAGTAGTCCGCCGAGGATCACTCGCCAAGGTCGTTTGCGTGATGATAATTTTATTGTCAGCTTCAACATAAATCTATGGTTGAAGGTCTTACGGAGCATTGTTGATAACCCAGTTTACAGACAGGTGTGGCAACTATGGTGGCATCAAGTTATCTGCTTAGGCCGGTGTTTGACCGCAGTGTTGGCGACTGGTTTAAGCTCTCTTCCCTTTACCTTGTTCGAAGTATAGGAATGGCCGCGGCGAGCTATAAGCCAGCCTTAGGAACCGAACTTTTTACCATGGGTTTGTGAGGAGGGCAAGAATTTCTGGGGTTGATTGACTGCGAGGAGCACCTGCACGAGGATATTTTTGTAAAGATTCGAGAGACATAGAGAATTGCGACGAAGCAGAGTTCAAGTATTGCTGTCCGTGTAAGTGGTGTTTGGAACGTCGGGGTTGTAATAACATACTCTGATCGCCGTGAAGGCCATGGGTCTGGAAATGGGTCCTGATCAGCAACTTGAAGTGGCCGAATGCCCGCTTACATATCAATCGCGGGCAATCGAATCCCCGTGTTTCTACACCTCTGAGAGGCCTAAGTGGATGAGGATGAGGATGGGCAAGTGCACAGGTGGAAAAGAAAACTCGGGTAGCCGACACAAACCTGTCAACAGCCCCCACTAGGAGTACGTACTTTTAGGGACATAGCTTGGGAATACTCGGTATTTTCACAAAGGCCACTGACAACGTCAAGAAACCAAATGTGTTTGTGGATTTCCAGGCTCCTAACCATGTATCATTTAGGAATTCATGTCCCATAGATCAGTTTCTTGAGTGTTATAAATAGGGATAGAAGACTTGACTACTGCACGCTATTATCGGCATCGGGTTTTCGACAAATGTTTGGTCATTGCCGTTCCTTTGTGTTGTTCGACAGTAGTAATAGAAGTGCTTTCTTGTTTCCAATGTTGGATTTGCGGTGGTGATTACTCAACGAACTCGGGTTTCCGAACATGCCCACACTTGGTGTCATGTTCAGTAACATCGGCACGGCGAAAAGCCCCGAGAACCCGAGCAAGGTTTGGTGCATCAAAACACGGCGAAGGTTTCCAGTGTAGTCAATTCTGAACAGATATAAGAAAGACACCAAACCACTGACGGCCTTTGTATATTTTCTGTCGGCAGAGTACAGCGCTGTCGCTCAGTCAACTTACAGCACCTTCTCCCGACTTCCATCCACCTTTTCACAACGTGTCATCGAGACCAGCACCAGCTTCACCAATATGTCTGTGGCAAATTTACGAAAGATTTACGACGATGAACGCCAAAAAAGGCTTCATCCTGAGGGCATGGACCAGTACATCGACTTCCGTGACCCTGCAATTGGGGGCAAGCTGGGACAAGATCCTTGGGTCAACTACGACGAAATCCTAGCCAACAGCACCTCTCTGAAAGACGGATCAACAATCAAATTCACAATCATCGGTGCCGGCCATGCGGGTCTGCTATATGCAGTGCGTCTCATTGATGCCGGATACAAGGCAGAGGACATTGTCCTTGTGGACACAGCTGGCGGATTCGGCGGAACTTGGTACTGGAACCGATACCCTGGGCTCATGTGTGACGTAGAGGGATACGTCTACATGCCACTACTCGAGGAAACCGGTTACGTTCCAAAGAACAAATACTCGTACGGTGCCGAAATCCGCGGTCAGTGTGAGAGGATTGCCGTTCATTACCAGCTTCGGGGCCAGTTTTGCACCCAGGTTAATCATCAACTTTGGGACGACACGAAACGTCGCTGGGTCATCAAAATGACTCAAAATCGTGGTCCACGCAACGATCCTGTTCAATTGACTGTCGAAACGCAGTTCTTCATCTCAGCTGCCGCTTCACTGAATGTGCCACACGTTCCGAAGCTGCCTGGCCTCCGGGAGCTTATGGAAAATAAGAAACTATTTCATTCTGCCCGATGGGATTGGCAGTATACCGGTGGCAGCCAAGCTCAACCCAACATGATTCACCTCCGGGGCAAGAAGGTTGGTATCATCGGCACGGGAGCTACCGCCATTCAGATTGTTCCAGAACTTGCCAAATGGGCAGACCACCTGTACGTCTTTCAGCGTACTCCCAGCTACGTTGGCCCCCGAAACCAACGCGAGACGACACCTGAGGAATGGAAGAAGGTCGCATACAGACAGGGCTGGCAATATGAAAGACAGGACAATTTCAATCACTTTGTTTCAAACGATCCAGTTCCCGACAACTTAATCAACGACGGTTGGACAGCGCCTGACTCTCACTCAGTTGCCGGCTTCATAGGCAGCCCGTCGAATCTCGTCACTCCAGACACTGTGGAGGAGCACATCGCATCCATGTATAAGATGGACACGGCACGAGGAGACCGCCTGCGCGCTCACATAGCCAGTGTGGTCAAGGACGAAGACACTGCTAAAAAATTGCAGCCATGGTATGCTGGATGGTGTAAGAGACCGGCTTTCCACGACGACTACTTGGCATCCTTCAACTTGCCTAACGTCACCCTTGTCGATACTGATGGGAAAGGGGTCGACTGTTTTACTGCCTCTGGTGTCGTGGCTAATGGTAATCTTTATGCCATAGACGTTTTGGTGTTGGCTACGGGCTTCACAGCCCCTGGAAAAAACCCGTCTCCATCAGGCCATTTGAACGCTCCTGTCATCGGACGAAACGGGGTTGATTCAATACAGAAATGGGGGTCCCAAGAATACGGAACTTTCTACGGAACTTGTTCTAACGGATTCCCCAACGCCTTTTTTAATGGTCTTGCAGGTGGCGGTGTCTCGTACAATTTAACCTCGGCTTATGACGTGACGGCCAAATTTGTAGCCAACGTGATAGCCGTGGCGCACAGAGAAGCTGGATCTGCCTCCAAATTGTTGACCATCGAGGCAAGCAAAGAAGCTGAGGATCGATACACCAATGAAGTGCAGAAAAGAGCCTTGTGGTTCAGTGCTTTGGCTACGTGTACTCCCGGTTGGTTTACCGGAGAAGCCGATGGCGCATTACGGAAACAAACTCCTGAGGAGCAGGCTGCCCGGTTGCGACAGGTGCCTTGGGGTTCGGGTATACTTGACTTTAAAAGGATGGTTTCTGAGTACATTTCCAAGCAAACCCTGGACGGTTTCGAATTACGCACATGAAGGAGCTTGTGAAACTTTGGACTCATTAGATTAGTAGGATAAAGGTTGGGGAAACTAAGATGTAGACTGTTGACAAACGATCCATTGCATTTCAAGTAGTTTAGTGAGACCGGATACAACAGATTAGGGGCATGGTTGACAACTCCGGTAGAATTCAGATTCTATCATGATAACTGAGAAAGTGACCTTTGATGAGATAATCACTGTAAGATGGAAGTCTGAGTGCTGCCAGTAGAAGGCTAGGTGGTGGCATGAACCTTTGCTGCTGAAGATTTGCTGAACTCCAATTAAGCGTCTAATACCGTTATAGGACCATAGACAGAACTCACAACAATAACGGAGTAAGGCTCAATAATTTTATAGGAAAACAAGCTTCTGGCAAGAACTTCATTTGACATTATTTTTTGAGGATAATGAAATAGCGACGACTAACAAAATATGGTGTAAATGTTAGATAACAAGCGAGTTTTGCAAGCTCAAATTTCATCCATGTTGTACCCGCGTAGAGTTAGCCTAGTACGACACAAACGGAGTTCTTAGGTACAAGTGGCTGGTGTTAACTGGGATCCAGACTCGAAACCGACCCTTATTGGAGTCGTCGATCAGGCCCTAAGAAGGATGCGATTTTAAATGAAGTTAGTAGTTTAGTCTGCCAAGGATAGATTTTGCGGTTTTACTTCAATTTGACTTGGCTTGTCTTGAACCGGCTCACAAGTAATAACATTGAGTGCCAGCATGCCCCGACAGATCGCGTCGCGAGTAGAATCTACAGTCCCTGAGAACGGTTGCACACACATACGCCAACAGCTAGATTGTCTGTATGACCCGCCAGGCCATGTGAGTCGGCGTATCTATGTGTCTGATGCTGGAATAACCACTCGTCGCTGGCTCCCAAGCTGCAGGGGACGCCGCAACTGGATGGCCCAGCCTGTCAGAGTCGTTACGTGATTTCTTGCCGTAGACCCGTTGCGAGATGAGACTTAGTGGAAGAGGGCCGACTACTCGTCCCCATCACGAAGGTACAAACTTTCCCATGGTAATCGCGCCATCACCGGTTCAACCCAATAGACACTGGCAGCCCGTATCTTTCGTTCGCATTATCACGATCTACAGTCACGCTTGCCACACCCGAGGGTGACGCCACCCAGTCTAATTTCCAGACGCAGTCGGTGATAGTAAGTACCCATCCCAGTATGAACCCTGTCGTCAATCCCGATTGGGCTAACAGCAAACGCCAAAAGTGCACGTTGACGCGGGCGATCAGGGGAACGACAGGGTTGTGCCGCATAAAAGCTTCGAATTGGGTGTGCCCATTTCGTATCCATAATTACGAGCTCACTTTAATAGTGGAGAACTCCAAAGACTTTTTGTGACTCGGGACCAACGGCATGGGTCCGCTCATCTCCGCGTTCTAGTTGCAACCGGAAAAGCATGAAAACTTGGGGTCAAATCTCAGTATTGGTCCTGAGCGAACGCCGAGGGCCCACGCGATCCGTCACTTGCTGGTGCTTGTGGGCCATTCACACATGGTGCGTATTCGAAGGCGCCCTTAGATGGAGGGAGTCCAGTAGCAAAGCCTCAACATTAGTCTATAACCGTAATTCAAATCGTGCGAAAGCAACGCCAGACATAATCCCATCCGTTTTTTTTAGTGGTATAATCCTCCATTCCCAAGCCCAATGCGCTTCGCTGGTTGTCGCTACGTCCAATTGTCGTAGCCGGTTGGTATCATTTCGGTCAAAGCAACTCTAGGAAAACAAGATCGTGCGGTGCGCATCTTGCTTAGAAGAGCATGTAGGCGGCAACGGCGACGGAGCCGAAGATGGCGAAGGTGGACTTGAGGCCAGAGGCGCTGTTGGGGGCGGTGGTGGAAGTACCGGAGGCAGCGGAGCCAGTGGCGGTGCCGGAAGCGGTACCTGAGCCAGAGGCGTTAGAGGCAGCGGTGCCAGAGGCCGAGGCCGTGGCAGAGCCAGTCACGGTGGTCAGGCCGGAGGAGGTCTGGGTGACGGTGGCAGTGGCCGTGGAGCCGGAAGCCGAGGAAGACGAACCGGTGGCAGAGGCAGAGGCAGAGCCGGAAGCGCTGGCCGAGGGGGTAGCGGAAGCGGAGGCAGAAGAGCTGTTGTCGGAGTCTGGGGGGGGACACATTAGCATTGTGCGTTATGGAAGCAGTCAAGGCCATAGCCACCAAACTTTACTTACCATCAGAGGTGAGGCTGAACTCATCAGACTGGGCCAGAATGCCAGAGTTCTCGGTGGAGATGAGGTTGATGCGGTAGGCGTCACCAGCGGCGACCTTGACATCCTTCAGCTCGTACTTGCCATCGGCAGCGTTGACCTTGGCGATCTTCTCAGAGACCGGGGGGTAGCCGGACTGGTTGACAATGACGATCTCGAAGCTCGTAGGGTCGCTGGAGACAGTCTCCCAGGTGATCTCGTTGGTGGAGGAGATCTCCCAGTCGTCACCCTTGGCGGGCTTGGTAACCTTGACGGCCTCGGCCAGGGCCAAAAGGCTGGTGATAGCAACGGCGGTCTTGGAGAACATGTTTTCGGTTGGTTGGAAAATTAAGTGTGGAAGTAGGGGGTTCTTTTTTTTTTCGTGTTTGTTGATTTTTGTTGGTATTAAGAGAAGTAGGTTGTCTGAGCGAGTGACTAGAATGAACGTCCAAAACTGATGAATCTGAAAGGAGTTGAACGAACGGGAAATGGGAAATTGAGCTTCGCCCTCAAGCTTTATAAACAGACCGTTTGCGAAGAATCCCTGTCTATACTCCTCTCGAGTCAGGCCCGATGCCCCCCTGCCCTCCACTCCCTGGTACCACCCCACTGCCCCCATCTCGTATGGCACCCGGCCTCCAGAGAATTTTAGATTGCTGTTAAGCTTGAACCACCAACCCATTGTTCTGAATTTTTCGCTTCTACCAGCTGTGACGTCGGCGACTCCTTGCTTCGGGCGTACGCGAAGGAAGCGAAGACCTCCACAGAATCTCGTAAAAAGAAAGACGGGCTGCCGGGATTACCGAGAACACGGCTCGACGCCCTCAACAAGGTTCCACGTTTAGTTGTGATAGACCAACTCTTTTCTCCATAAGAAGCTTTCAGTCATTCAACCAGACAACGTGGGCATCCAATGGCTTCAGCACGCAACCTTTCCAATGTCCAATCAGGAAATTGCCATTGCGCGACCACCACCTCCCACGACACCATACGAGATGGAGCAACCAGGGCCAGCATTGTTGGGACTCTGGATGACAGGCTAAATAAAGCAACTCGCTTCATTAGCTTGTTTGCGCGATACCTTGCATTGAAGAGCCGCTCCCATGCAGCACTGGTTTCCGCTCTGAGGGGACCAATGCGAATGGAGTCTGCCCCGTCGGTCTCTCCAACCATTTTATCCGGGCTGCGAATATACGGCTACAGTCAGTCGGCACCGAAGCGTTCTTTCGCCCGAACGCTCTTTTGCAAAGCGCTGATCAGTGGTAACAAGCCCTGGTAAGATTGGTGGCCACTGACCAGGCTGCAGGCATGGTTGGGCTTGTCATTTGCCAATCCAAGCTCGACACCCGACAGTGTCTTTTCAGTGGGAACCGCCAAGCTGGTTCAAAGGTTCCGGCGGCGGCGGAACTCCTGACAGCTCAGCGGGAACCGTCTGTGTTGTCGAGGCTTGGCGCGTCATGCCATCCCACTTTGGGACCCAACTATTGATAGATCCTTAGGCCGAATAGCGATTTGAAGCCAGTCATTTCTCCGGCTGGGTTTGCCGCCAATCCTCGCCTCATGTACTGCCCAATGCCCTCTCCACCCCTCCGCGAAATACTGTGCTGTAGAGCAAACAAAAAAACGGGGAAAGCCCTATCACCGCTGGGGGATGTGGTCATGGCGTCTCGTCGCTCAGCAAATCCCCGACCTGGTGGTACTCGGAACCGACCGGACGGGGCCGATGATGTAAGTGCTCTGTATTCAGGTGGCCAACATGCAACTACAACATTTGACACGTATAAGGTATGACGAGACTGCTAGTTGGGGAAGCAATTAAGGGTTAAGGGTTGCGGCGTCTACTGGCAGCAGCCTCTTGTGCCCTGCTCTAAAATGCCAACGAGTGCACAACCGCGCAAAGCCGGCATGAGGACTATATGCTCACATTTTCCGTTTGCATACCGCTCGTCCAATACGAGATGATGCTCGTGCATCCTTGAGGCTCAGCTGCCGTGAGAGCCTGTCCTACATGTCATCCGTCGTGGTTTGAGCAGGACAACATGATTAATGTATTGTCATCCAGGGGTGCTCAACCCTTGACGGTCTAAGGCCAACTACGCAGATTGCACAGCACTGTTCCAATGGTGCTCTTTTGGAATGCCCTAAGCTCGCTTGTGGCACTCTGTAAGCCATCGCCAATCCTCGCGGTTCCGCCCAAGAAAACCCAACTCCAATGCTCTCGACACTACGCAGTACCGATTATTCATTTTCATTTACGGGATTCCACGTTTTCTTTCTATATAAAAAAACACTGGTAAAGCAAAACACGAGATATTCTTCTCGACGTTTTTCTCTTCCAAGTGAACCGTTTTGCCAACGAGTTGACTGCCTTGTTGAGCACTACGGCAGAGGCTGGCCACCTCGTACAAGTGTTCTCGCTCATCCGCTGGTGTGCTGAGTCCTAAATCCGTGATCTTGTGGCTATCTTGAAAGCAACAACGTAAAAAAAACCGACAACTTACTGTTTATATATACTAAAAGTAACTACATCAAGCGGGTAATGTTTGTGCTATCAAGACCTTTAACGCCATCATGTCGGCTGGTCATGTTTGTTATTCATATGGGATCTCTTGGGCAGTCTTTCCAACATAGCCAGTGGACTATATCAAGATGGAACGTTGCTCCGTTGAAGTTTGATCTTGATACCGCAAGAAGGAAATGAGCGCAAACTCCGCTACCTCCCTACCTACTTCTCTTAGCACGAACCATCCCTCTGCTTCACGTAGTCTGTCTCAAAAGAAAGGCCAGCTTTCATTCTCAAGATACCGTAAAGTGCAGAGACATCAAGCTGCCGTTCTATTGAATCGCCGTACGCTTTTGCCTCCTCCACGTTCCTCATGACGAGCGAAGAAACGCTTAGTTGCACTCCACAATCCGCTGCAGTAGCTTGGACTTCTTTCCCGCCCAGCACCGCGAGACCAGCATCAGCCCACGGTCTCTCGCCTCGAGGAGGCATGTAAGCTCCAGTGGTTAGTCGTTGTGAAATAAGGAGCCCTGCTGGTCCAATTTGCTGCTGGATCAAATTCTCCACGTCGGCAATTCCTAAGCCAGCTTTTTCTGCAAAGACATGGGCTTCAGCAATTACTTCTATCATACTGATTCCAAGGGAGTTTCTGTTGGCCATGTGTTAGCTTTCTTCCCCTAAGAAGGTAGGCTCAGTCACTTACGCAACCGCTTTTAGGCTGCTTGCAAGTCGCACATCGTTTCCGAGTCGTATGACACCTCTGCCCATGACCCCGACGATGTATGGACTGACGACATCGATGGCGGCCTCTGCCCCTGCTAATATCCAAAGAAGTTGCCCTTTTGCGGCTATGGGACTGGAACCAAGGACAGGTGCAGCGATGTACTCTGCTCCCTTTTCTTTCAATCTCAACCTCGCTCTAGCTGAAGTGTCAGGATGAACGCTTGAGGTGTCCACAACCACCTTTTTGTTCAAATGACTAGCTGAATCATTTGAGACCAACATTGTGTTCAAAACTGTTTCAACCGCGTTGCCGTCGCTCAAAGACATGAAAATGACGTCGGACTTTTTGGCAAGCTCATCAACGCTATTAGAAACTCCACCCAAAGTCTCCAGTGCTGCACCTCTGGACTTGGTGCGATTGTAGAAGTTGAGACTCGGTGCGCCCATCTGTGAGAGGTGTTTTTGTAAATTGCTGGCCATCCCCATGCCCATGGATCCTAAGCCTGTTCATTTGTGAGTATTAGTGAGCCGCATAATAATAGGCTTTTCTTTGCCAGAGGGTTTAAACTTAATTACCTATCCATCCCAGCTTCATGTGAGGACTTGCGGCGGATACAAGAACACTGCTCATGATGTAAAATTCGTAATTCTGATATTGAGCTGTTCATGTGTTCTAGCATGATGAGACGTTAACAAGTCTTTTATTGTTGAAGACATGTATGGCGCAGAGTTGGCGATTATGTTTGTGTGACAGCACGGCAAGTCTCCGGGTGTGAAGTGAATGTCCGACGGAGGCGGCGATTACAGGTTTAACTTCTCATACTCGGGAGCAACGCCAAACATAGCCCGAGGAGTCTAACGGACACATACCGAATCCCCGACCATCAAAACTACCTTCCCTTTAGGCTTTATAAATAAATCTTAATACTGGACGATGACTACCTACTATGGCAAATTATGCTACGGTACTCAATTAGTGAAGACTGTAACATAAAAAAAGGGAGCAAGGCCGGGAGCCTCAGCAGTTTGAGCACCATCTTCCGTTGAAAAACCTTCAATAGAAAAGCATGCCATTATCTCATAGTTCCGTTCGGCTTCACCGGAAACCTGTTCGAAGGTTCTCACACCTCGCTTCCGATGTTTCTGGTTGTGTTCACATGGGTACAAACGCACAGGGACTATCTAGGATCCCTACAAATACGCGATATCTTCCTCTTCGACATCTCTCATTCCTGTAAGACCAATGAGTTCACTCTTCTAGCTTCCTTTCACACACGTTTCGGTTGATAGCAAGAAGAGAAACAATCCAAATAGTAGCTATGGCACCACGCACGCTCCCAGTCCTTGTCATCATCGGTGGCGGCGGTATCGGCCTTGCGACGGCCCACCGTCTCGGTCCGGGCCGACAGATCCTCTTGGCAAGCCGCTCCCCCACTACCCTTGCCGCGGGGGCCGAATCTCTTAAGAAGGAGGGGCTTGAAGTCATTACACAACAGGCCGACGTCTCTTCTTACGACTCCGTGGCAGCCGTGGCGAAGACGGCAGCGGCTCTTGGTACCATCGAGGCTGTCGTACTGACGTCCGGCGTCAGCGCTGTAGTGGGGTCGGTCGAGACGATCCTGGCGGTTGACGTTCTGGGAACTGCGAATGTGATCGAGGCGTTTGGGAAGGAAGTTGAGATGCCTGAAGGTTCTTCGCTGATTTGCACCGGGAGCGTAGCGCAACACTTATGCCCACCTATGTCCCCAGATCTGGAGACGCACCTCGCTACAGCCCCGCTGCCATCCCTTTTGTCGCCCAACAAGGAGCTTGATCAAATCATCAGTGGAGAAAGCAGAATTGCTTATTATGTTGCGAAGAAGGCCAATTTTTTGCGGGTTCAGGCAGCGGCGGCGTCAAGGGATTATGCAGGAAAAGGGGTAAGGGTCAATTGTGTCAGTCCCGGAATGACCGAGACGAACATGTTGACAGCAGAAAAGTCGGTGGACGTGGTGGGCGATATGATTACAGCTGCGCTAAAGGTCCATCCTTTGAAGAGGGCATCTACAGTGGATGAGATTGCTCAGGCGATCGAGTTTGTTGTTCAGTGCGGCTACGTTAATGGGGTCGATATTCTTGTTGATGGGGGCATTAATGCTGCCGAGCTATGGAGTAGCCTGGTCTACCCCGAGAATGCAGCGAATTTGAGGAAGTCCCTGAAGGGATAGTTCTGGAATCTAGACTACTCTAATTGCCATCCTCTTGTAGTAGAGTAGGAGATGGGGGGGTTGACTATGGGTATGAATGAGACTGGTCTAGGCTGGCTCTACCAGCTAATCATTTGGATGACCCATGCATGCAGTCTTGTCAAGTGTTGTGGAAAGGGGTCATAGATAAGATGAGCCAGAACAAAAGGGGCAGAGGACCAAAAACTGAGGAATGTCGAAGGCCGAGGAGCATAAGATGACGACAGAGTAACCATTGCGGAAAGCGGCTATTCATCGTCCCAAGCCCCTAACCATGCCAGGAATCCCCAGAACCAACGACCATCTGGCCAGCCATCGGGAGAAGATGGTTACCACTATGCCCACTTCAGCCGCTGAGCCTTACGGCCTCAAATATCATGCATCTTTCAAATCCAAGGCGGCGGCTTGATCTTCCTCCGTAGCCTCATTGATCTTACACAGCCCCTGGGCCAGTGTCAGATGACCACAGCGAGACACTAGCCACGCTCGAATCAATAGTCTAAAACCGCGAAAGCAAATCAAGAACGGTTCATCTACGCGGTACGTAGGTGTCAGTCTTGAAGGGGAAACTGAAGACAGGTTTGCCTAAATTGCGTTAGGGCTTTACCGCCGACCTCCCTGAAGGCGGGTTTTGTCAAGTTTTGCCATGATAAAGTGGTTGTTCAAGCGTTGCCCACCTGGGCTGCTCGCGGAGAAGCAAATTCGCGTGTTGGGCAGGCACATTTCATTCATACCATGATATTGCCCCAAGATCTACTTTGAAAGGGCATCTAGCAAATAGTCGCAAGACTTGACTGAGTGAAGAGTATCAGCAGAGAGTAAGGGCCTGATCGGAAACTTAGATAACTTTCAAATGCCAGTTGGATAACGCAACTTGGATAAGAAATAAACCCTAAAACTGAATAAATGCTGCGCTAGGCCTTTTTGAGGCCCATTTTCCATGTCCTGGGTTCGCCTCTGCATGAACTCAAAGTTATGCCACATTTGCCCCGTACCTGGATAAGATTGACATTCTGCCGCCCTGAAAGGGATCATAACCCCTCTTTGCCCATACAAATCCCTAATGGTCCTCCGGACCATCATTAGCACTTGGATAACGTTATCCAACCGCTAATAACTCACAACTGTCATGAAAAATACGCAACTATTCGCAACAGTCGCAGTATCTGGCGCTGTTGCAGTTGGCTGCTGCCCATATAACTATGGGCAAATTGCAGCAGAAAAGGAGGTTATTAATAAGGGTGGAAAAAAGGCAGCCTAGCGGTTCTGTCAGTAGCTCCTTCGCGGCTTAAATCGTTGCTTCTTCAGCCTCTTTTGTATAGGTTAACGGCAGTTTCAAGTACTCATGAGGTGGCTTAGGAATAACACGCCTCTACAGTCGTTAAAGAACCTTCTAATTGAGCAGAAAGTGCTTATTAGTCTGTTTATATTAGCAACTGGCAGTGCACAACGGAACGCTAGTTATTTCTTCTGGATCAGTTAGTTAACAGTGTGTATAGTGTGGAATAAGGTATTACTATACCTTGTTAAACTCCACAAGGCATACGTAATACTAGCTAGAGAAGCAGAGCTTTCGCTAGAGATTGAGAATAACAAGAAGCTAGGCAAATACTTTACTGGCTGTGTTAGCGCAGTTAACGGCACTCTTATTAATGCGTATATCTCTAAAAACAATTAGGCAACGTAGCAAAGTCAGAAGGGTACTGTGGCCTAGAATGTCTTTACTGCAGTCTGGTTTAATGGAGGGTTCTTGTATGTGCTTACTAGGGCTAAAGGGTCTGTCCACGATGCCAGCCTGGTTAATTTTGCGTATAGTTAAGGGTTTTAAGTCCCAGAAGGTCGATATTTCTTAGCTAACGCAAGGTTTAGTAGACGAAGTGGCCTTGTTGTTCTGTATAATAAAACTCGTTATTATTTATAGGAATAGAGAGACGCAGAGAGACTGCTAGCAACAGCCTAAGAGCTATACAACCTCCGTCATAGTCGCCTTTAAGTCATTGTTAAGCAGGTCTTTAGTCACCTTAAGCAGAAGTAGAAGATTATTTACTAAGCAGCTCCAGAGTATTGCCTTAACTCGTAAGTTAAGATTATATACGTAGTAACAGGCCTTTACAACTTTTTGCTTTATTATCTTAAAGAGAAGGTTGTTAAAGACACTAAAGATAAGGATATTAATGTATTTTAAGCAGGCAAAAGGGCTAATAAGTAGTGTATAAGGCAAGGTATAGATAATATTCAGCAGCAGATAGCAACAGTAATGTAGCAACAGTAGCAGGCAGTAGGCACGCAAAGGTAGATAGAAATAATTATAACTGTTTATTACAACTAACTAACCTATTGACTTTTCTCTTACTTATATACTTCTATATAATACGCCTTCTTTAACTTATCACTTAGTAGTAAGTTCTAATACCTTACTTATAATACTACTAACTTCTTCTCCTTTGTTATCAACCTATTTAAAACAACTAGATAAACCTTATAGTTAAGGTTACTTTAAAACCTCACAAGGTCCTCCATCGCTTTATTTACCTTAACTTCTTTACGTAACAGCTGCTCTCTCACCCTCTGTTTCTCCTTTAACTTCATTACTAACACCTCTCTTTTACTGCTAGAGAACTTATTACTAAGGTCCTATATTAACTAGCCAACGTACGCATTAGCCTTAGCAGCAGTAAATGTTTTCTTCCTCCGTAGGTTATTACCAATAGGTATAAATTAGCAACGTTAAGGAGTAGGAGTTAAGTAAAGACATAACGTTAGAGACTAAGGCGATAAAAAAGGAGACTGACTTAGCTATAGATCCTGTGTACCTAGATTAAGGTCATCTTCTTCAACATCGTCAACGTTCTCTTAGTCACTACTGTTGCCCCCAGAGTCAACCTTACGGCTGACCTTGTCAATAGACTAGATATTGTTACCCTTGCTAACAGTGGTACTCCATATCTCTTGGTATAAAGCTAGCGGTCCTATCCCTTTCTCAAAAACCCACTCTTGCCGTAGGTAGTCGCTAAGAAAGCTCTCTTTTGCCTTATTACTGCAAAAGACTCTGCCGTCATCTTCATCGTACGTATTACCTAACCTATAGGCAACAGAGGCCCAGTTATCATACCTCTTTCTCTTAACGTCATACTTATTAGCTAACTATATAGCAGTTACGCTGTTAGTAAACTAGGCCTCGTCGTTTATCTGCGTTACAAGCTTAATAAAAATTGGCCTTCTTATGGCAGCCTTAGTGGTGTTAAGTTTCTTGTCCCGATAAAGGATGACAAGCTCCTCCATGAAGCAATAAGTTAGGTCTGAGTTCCATGGCGTACAAGACCGTTTTCGTGCTTAGCTAACATTCCTGATAGACTGCTGAGTCTGTTCTTCGTAGGAAGGCAGAATGCTGCCTTAGTTAACTGCCTCACCAACTTCTTCATCATCATCAAGATTATTAAACCACCGCCTTCGCTTTGCTGGTTGCCTTGATGACCGCCGTGGTGGGTGCTTTCTCTTGCTGCCGCTGCCGCTGTCGCTTCCGCTGTCGCTGCTGCTGTCGCTGCTGCTATCGTCTTCGTCAGCAACAACAATGATAGTGCCCTCTTTGTTAATGGAGAGTCCTTCTTCGCTTTGCCAATTCGCCATTGCAGTTTCGCGATAACGACGTTAGCAAGAGGAAGAAGCAATCAATAACAACGTCAAAAGTGAGGGGAAATGAACCCTATTATCTACAGGGCAGGCGGTAAGTAACATCCTCAACATCAGGGATCACAGCGATACTTCATGCAATTATGCTTCCACTTGGCAGGAATTACTAAGCAACAAGTACTAATTATCCAAGTTACCTACGTTATCCAAGTTTTATCCAACATACCGATCACTGCCTAAATCTTTTTCAGAATTACTCTTTTGCGTTTTTAAATCTTTTGGACTTATATTCTTGATAATTAAATAATCGAATTTCAATCTTTTTTCGATATTCGAGAAGCTCACCGGCATATGACAAAACCCCGTATATCTGGTCAGGTCCACAATTGACAGTCCTCTTGTCGTGAAGCAGGATATGCTCCACGAGCTCTATGTAGTTGATATTAGCCACAGATGTGGCTTATCAGCCGGACAGGTAATTTGGCAGGTGTTGGAAGACGAGTGCACGGCTGAAGGCCTAACACTCGGCTGAACCTCGGGTGTCCCAAGATAACACTGGACGGGCAGAAAGCCCCCGTACGACAACGTATATGAACGTGGACGGTAAGACAAGTATCTAGCTTAGGAGTTACCACGGAATAGAATATTTTTGGTCACCCCTACATTTATAGCATGTATACGTACGAGAGCCCATTCAACAGCAGGACTATTTCTAACCGCTCAGTGGTCAGTAGTTAGTTCTTAAGAAACCAACCACTTTTATACTTCATTTCGTGGACGCTGGGTTCATCGAGTTAATAAATGACAATCGACTGCGTAAGAATAATTTTTTGCTGCGTGCAAACCTCATAGATGGTGTGTTTTGTGTGCGAACCTCTTATCAAAGTCAACACCTAGATTCTCACGAACTCTCTTTGCCACAGACCAACCGCCGCCCCAGACCCCGTCGCCAGGATGCATAAAAGGTACAGCAAGATACAGACCCTGAACGCCGGGCACCCGATACTCAGCCAAGGCATTTGTTGGTTGGTTGACTCCAATCTGGTCAGCTGCCATTGATAGACCGCAGATGTCGCCGCGTTGGAAGCTTGGACTGTCGGATTGGTGGTTAGGTGGCGCGACAACGATAAGAGCGGATGATGTCTGGAGTGAAATTCCCAAGGTACTTGGCAAAGCAAGCGAGTATTTTCTGCGCCCAGACATCTTTGAGCTTGTCCCAAGCATTCCAGCCTCCGATTGCTGGCTCCGCCTTGCACATGACGACACAGTGCAGCAGCGATTTCCCCGGAGGACAGCGTGTGGGATCAGCCGAGTTAGCACACGAAGCTCCAATCATAATGTTGGTAGGGAGCAGACCTTTGACCATTTCATCGTAACTTTGAAGTAGGTCCTTAAGGTTTCCGGGGCAGCAGGTGTTCATAACTGCTTTTTGTCGGCAACGGGCCCAGCCTTGAATTTTAGCGGGCAATCGAGGGCTGCATGGATGGCGAACATACTGAATTTGGAGACACGCGTATCCATAGTTGGATTTGTTGCTGATTGGTCTAATCCGTCGACGACATGACCAAGGTTATGCGGAAGGATCTGTCCTATGACGGACTCCTACGGCACGCCCACTCTCCGTAACCACTTTGACTACTTTCGTGCCAAGTTTGACCTCGCCCCATGGTCTTTGATACAACGAATGATGGAGTTGGTGAACGCTGAACCGGCTCCCCCGGGTGCGTACAAGCCATAGATGTCCATGAGCGACATAGACCATCAACTCAGTGCCCTTAGTCTGAAGATGGGCCAGTTGGATCTCAGTGGCAAATCGCAAAAGTGCAACTTGAAAGACATCATGCTTGAAGAATCTCTGGATGAGATCCAATGAGGAGCTGGCAGAGCGAATTGCGATCTCCTCGACAAGTGGACTGCTCGCGATCTCAGCAGAAGCGTTGCAAGGCGATTCAGGCATCGACGGCATCACAAGCTCTGTGATCTGATAGCTCATTCTAATGACGTCGTTATAGGACTCGGCGTGCTGTGTTGAGAACTGTCTGATGGCCTCAGTTGTTCGATGACGCTCTCGGTAAATGGGGGGACCCTGTCTTGCATGACATTGGCGTAGCACGGACCAAGTTGCTTGTATTTTAGACCATAGCGGGATTCGCTCATCGTTCGTTATCATCCGGTTGGCGATAATCGTTTGATGAACGGCGCTGTGGCGCCCGCCGATGAATCCAGGCTCAGCCGTATATAGACTAGCAACGCCGCCCCCCGGGTAGGAAGTGTGCTCCTAGACGAGAACCTTTTACCGGCGGCGGCGAGGTATGCGGCTGCTGTCAAGCCATTGTATCCCGAGCCAATGACGATGTCTCAGTTCTGACGTTGGGTTCCAGACGTCATCCTGCCCAGTTTTGTAAACCCTGCATTCATGGTTGACGCTCGGTGGTGTGTTTGGCAACTCCAAATGGCGCAAAGATAGTTGTTTGAACTCAGTCTTACACAGGGTTATTAAAGCTCTGCAAACACCTATAATCACTGTATGAAATGGAAAGGCTCCGGGGTCTTGGCAGAATCAGTGCTGAGTAGACTCTCCCCACGACGGACTGTCATGTTAGGCAGACGGAGATTGTTCCAACCCAGCTTCAGCATTACGTCCTGTGGGACAAATGGATCGAACAACGTCTCAGTGTTCAGCAGATGGCTTGCTCAATAGGGCCCACCCCTGGGGTTGTAACGTGATCTGAGCGGCATCGGGAATTAACAACGGTCCGTCTTCATATCCACCCTGTTTGATATTCTTCATCACAGGATATCGGCCCCACAAACCGTGTCCCGCAGCCCTTTGGTACCTAGCTCTCTTGCAAGTGGGTATAAAGCTCACTCCCCCCGCATTGTCCGAAACCTCAGCCCGCTCTGATATGCTCCGTTCGACTACCCCACACACTCCGACTTCCCAACAACGTTGCATACTGCCTGTTTTCTTCGGAAAGACCGGCGCCGCAGAATATTGATCTCACCCGCTGACGTTTTTGGAAGGGTTAGGCCGCAGGCATGCTGGTCAAATGTGACGTCTGTAACGCCGAGTTTCGTCGCTCCGAACATCTCAGCCGTCACATCCTTCGTCATATCGGCGCGCGGCCTTTTTCATGTGCGACATGTGGCGCTGACTTTTCCCGAAGGTGAGTTCTGCAAGGCCTGAAAAGGGGCAGGGAATAGCATTTGTCTGTCATTTGATATCTCAACTTGAAAAAATAAAAATAAAACTTGACATCTCTCAACCTGGCGCTACAATTCGTGCTTACATCTGGTTAGGGACTCATTGCAACGTCATGTGCAGAGCCATGCAGAAGCTTCATCAGAGCTAGATGACTCGGGCTCCTCAAAGAAGTCGCGCAGGTCTTGCGTATCAAGAGCATGTCGCAATTGCGCACGTTCAAAGCAGAAATGTGATGGGCGGACACCCTGCGCTAGATGCAAGACGCGGCAGCGGAACTGTGTATATGTGTCCGAACCTCAACAGAAAGCAAGAACTTTCAGTGAAGCTATGGCTTGGAATGCCGATCAAGCAGCGGATATCCATGTTACGCCAGAACCTACTGATACACATGTCCATTCCGCAAGCTTCAGTGATATCGAAGAAGTGAGTAATTTGCCTCTTGCAGAGTCCTCGGGACGTCTAGAATATCCCGTGCCACATAATCCCCCACACTTTGTGGATCTGTAATGAAAATGGATTCAAATGCTGATATACCATAATTGTTCCAGCTCTTGGACCGCCAGGGCCACTTCACAGGTGCTGGGCCGTCAGGAGGCAATGATCAGCCTCTTGATCCCGACAGCGATCATAGTCTTATTTGGCCTACAAGTCATCTCAGACCTCAAGCTTTCGAAACATCAAACTCATTACTTTTTACTCCAACCCAATGGTGTTTTCCAACCTCCGACGACCACAACTGGTTGAATGGCGCGGTCATTGATGACGCTTGGAACGGTGCATCGCTGATTGGTGGCACTTTCGATACTGTACGATGTTCCAGAAGAGAAAGCGACAGCTTTCAAGAGCGGCTTCCGATCTCTTTGTTACAAGCGAAAGCGCAATTGGAAGCGCCGGACATCGTCGCCAATTCCCAAGACTCTGCGACTGGCGCGGACCAGAGAGTGCCTACCACGGAAGTTGCAACACTACTATCAGATGAGGCCCCGAGGCCCATTTTCACGAACCATTCTGAACTATCGGCTGTTTTCCAAGATGCACTAGGAAACCCCGCATCACTTGGAAGAGACTGTGGGAAGGATGTGGCCAACGAAGAAGTCAGAAGCAGACGGCAAACCCATTTTGTCACAGATGGTCTCTCCTATATCTCAAGATCCTCTCTCCTAGAAAAAGACCCGAGCAACAATCTCGATAATTGGCGTCTCGAGGACTATGAGCATGTCCCTGCTTTAAAGCCAGATGTTTACGGCTTCATTAGTGCGCAATACGCCAAGCTGAACGCTGACAATGGCTTCTATCTATCCTTTACAGACCAGCCAATTCCCTCTCTTAAGGCGATTAACGCATTTATACAATCCTATTTCGAGCATTATCATCCCGTTTTCCCGCTGCTTCATCAAGCTAGCTTTGACCCCAATCACTCACATTGGGTCTTAATCATTGCCGTTGCGGCGACAGGATGTGGGTTTTCTGTGCTTGGCACGACAAGTACAAGCTTTATACTTCAAGAGCTGCTACGCCGTTCGATCAATCTCTACGTAAGTGAGCACTTTCAGTTCGCAGTATTGCTAAAGGCAACAGGCAAGCAGCAACATCTCAACTGACTAGCCTTCCTAGCTCGAGCTGGAAACTGAGCCAGATCTCAAGTCCGAACTGAATATTGTTCAAGCTATCTTACTCAGTCAAATTGGCTTAATGTTCTCAGGCAACATGTCGTTCTCTGAACACGCCCAGAAGAAAATGTCTTTATTGGCTACACTTTGCAGAAGAGGCAATTACTTCGTCGAGAATTCCCCCGTCGACAGTTCGCCCTCAACAAGGCAGGATGATTGGTCAAAATGGATCTACACAGAATGTATACGACGCCTAGTTCATCTATCCTGGGTGCGTAATGCGTGTGTTCTTTATTCCAAGTATTGACTCTAGAGGCCTCAAGCGATGGTAGTCCGTATCCCAAATTTTCAATAATGATGAATTGGATGACCATCATGTACATCTTGACAGAACTTGTGCTAATAAACTTGTGCTCCAGCTATTTGACAGCCAAATTTGCGCTTTTTTCGACTTGCCTCCTACGATACCGACTGATCTCCTCCGGCTACCCATGCCGTCGATTGATTCGCTTTGGATGGCACAGTCATCTGAAGAGTGGAACGAAGTGCTTTCTGGACTTTCAAGTGCGTGGTGGTGTTTTCTATCTGCTTTGGATACCTCTTTTTAGACTTTCTAACGCAACGAAGACCTTGGCAAGCAGAAGCCCCTCCGAGAAGAGGTCAACAGCTTTTATAGGACACAAAAGGTTCCGGAAGAAACTAGCGAACTCAACAGGATTTTCCTCACTCTAGCAGTATACCGCGACGTTGGAAGTGGATGGGACACCGCCTCTTACCTTAATCTTCTGCGGAACGATGAATGCCAAAGTCGCCCAGCAACCCCACTTGGCTGGGTCGCCCTGCAGCACAACCATCTCCTGAGCCTCCTAGTCCACTTTTCTTTACGGGATCTCATGGCATTCTCGGGCTGGCGGGTCAGTAAGCATATACGTAAGGCAGCATGCCTGAGGCTAGCTTCATGGCTCTCGCACAATGCGAGAAAAGCTCGTCTAATCATCTACCACGGCGCTCAACTCTTCAGCTCAATACGGAATCATCCCACCAAAGGGCATCATGAAGCAAACAGTTTTTTGCTTGCAACTCTTGGTATTTGGGCATCTACAGCTGTCAGAATAGGCGATGTCTGCCCGAACCCAAGTTTAGACGCTGGTCGAACTGTAACCCCCCAACCCTCAAATGAAAGCAATGGTTTCAATAATTGTTCCGCAGAAAATTCACCCAGTTCGAAAACTCTTAGACTCGATAAGCCAGTCTCCATCGAAAAAATAGAGCCATGGGTTTCAGGGACTTCGGTCTATCGGCCATACCTCAGTGGAGTTGGTGCACTCACGAGCCAGGATGTTTGCAGTCATTTGCTGAAAGAGGCTATGCGTGTGCTTTCTTCCCAATCAGGTTGGCCTATTAGTTTGGCTATCGGCGTGGTCCTTCGGGCGCAATGGAGGACAAACCACAAGAGAAATGAATAGAATCTGTCTCATACTAGTCATGGCTTTCGTCAAAACATTCCTACTGTAAATTCCATACAAAGGCCAAATGAGAGGCAATGGTAGATCTAAGATAAAATACACAACGGCCATCCAGGTTAGCGTATAGCTATGTTACTTAAGTGAAATATTTACTGTTACTAGATTTGCTTGACCTGCTCTCCGAACGATGACGTACCCAAGGCTTGTCAGGATTCTTCAGTGCATACATGTCCTGCGCAAACCAAACGTGCCGTCAAGTTTGGAATGAGGAATAACCCTACTTAGAAGGATAAGTCCTTTTCCACCACAATGTTCTCGTCACCAATAACAGCAAAGGAATCAACCAAATCAAAAGACTTGGGTAGTGTGCCAAAGATCTTGCTGGATCTTTCGTTATCGGTAAGGAAAGCGATGGCCGACTTGCGATCAGAGAACCAGTACTGCTCGAATGCCCCCATGGTCGTCCAGTCAGTTGTGCTGAAAGGAGTCCCCTCGAAAAAAGACCTGACGTCTGAAGGAACCACAGTTCGATTTAGAACGTATCTAATCAGGCCAGTGCCGGCCCCAACTTTCCCAATATGATTCGACCGAGCTTCGAGGTCCTCTTTGCTGGGGTCTGAGTGTGCACCAACGCGTGACTTTGCCAGGAAGACCAGAATCATAGCTGCTTTCTTGCTCCGCCTCTCAAATCCAGTGGGATCGAACATAATCTCTGCGAATGACTGACTGAGTATTCCAGTCTGCGATGAGATGTCGGCAAAGACATGACTACCAGCCGAGGCTTTGTATGACGGACTTTGGAATGACCCCCAGAGGCCTTTTAAGGTTGTCCAGCCAAGTGTTGTGACGGCATCCCAAGCAGCCTGGCCACCAGTGGGTAGACTTTTGACATTGGCATGAGGCATTCCAACGACTTGAGTGTAGTTTCGTAGGATGGGAACCACGTTTGCAATTTGTCTCGTCATTCCCGCGTGGACGCCAGTGTATTCTTCCAAGAATTTCTCTTCGGACCAACCTGGAATTCGTCTGCATGCGATGGTCATTTTGATCAACGAATTCTTTTCACTGTAGGAGTTCTTGACGGCAGGGATGACGGGGAGCAGGAGGTGCGAATCGTATTTGTTGCCGAAATGAATGATATGACGTCCTTTGTTGACCGTGTCGCTGTGACGGGCAACTGGAATACCTGGGGGATATTTGCCGTAGTCGTGACCGGAAATCACGAGGTTCAGTTTCTCACCGGCTCTGAAACGGCAGCTGGTAGGTTGTATCTCGATTTCCACACAAACCACATCTCCAGGCTTCAAGGGCTCCAGGTCCCGGCGGTGTAGGTGCACAGGACGCCAGGGTGTGGACTGAGCATCATCAAGCTCTCGGCGTGAAGCTCGGAGCCAACCGAACCCAATCGGTCCGTTGTCGACAATAGTAATCCAGGGAAAGTGTACGTCATTTCCCTCTCTGTCTTTTTTGCGTAGCGTGATAAAAAGGTCCATATTGTCGCCTCCCTCTACAACTTCTACCCATAGCCTGAGTTTTGCATGCCCGGCAAACTCAAGGGAGTTGCGCAGAGGGAGCTCAAAGGCCACCTCTCCCTCATTTGCGTCGTATGAAACCTGATGTTCTTTCGGTTGGGAAATCGTACTCAGACCACCAGTGGGTGTTGGAAAAAGCTTGGTGTACTGTGTTTCTGGGATAGGAAAGGCGCTAGCATGCCGCCATTCGCCAACATAATAGCGCTCCCTCATGGCATATCGAACTTTGGGCCAGAACTGGATTTCTGTTGGTAAGCCCAGAAGGTAATGGTCCAGGAAGGCCTTTTGTCTGTTAAGAGATTCCTCCGTGGCAGACCACTCCCATCTAGGCACACAAGGCACTTGTCAGCAAGGAATGAGTCAAAGCTGGGGAAAACATGCAACACTTACTTTTGATGCTGGTGAATCTCAAGGTACTTTTCCCCTGCCGTTATTTTTTTCCAGGCGTTTAACGTCCCGCGAGTATGGATTCCATGATCGCCCCAGGAGCAGATGATATATGCGGGGCATTGGATATTGCCGATCGCTGGGATCTTGCTTTGCCAGTATTCATCAAAGTATGGGTGTTTCTTGCCCCCATCGGTTGGATCTTCAACAAGGTTCTTGCCCCAATTGAAAAACATCGGGTACCTGAGTTTGTAAGTAAGCTTCTGGGTGGAAAAGATTAAAAATGAAATCGAAGGAAAGAGAAAGCTGATGTGTTTGCCCCCAATACGAATGTGGAAAGAATCTTTATACATACAACTCGCTGAACTGGGTTTCAGGAATACCGCCCTTCATCGCCATTTCACGATAAAGGTCGGTCATTCCATCAATGGGTACAATTGCCTGCCGTGGAAAACTTAGGTGAGCGAATTCAGGCTAGAAATAAGTAGTAGGTAGGTCTTACGGCAAGAGACGGAGGCTGTTCGGCAGCCACGAGCCACTGGAGCATAGCATAGCCGCTAGCACCGTACATGGCAACCTTTCCGTTGGACCACTGCTGTTTGGCCAGCCATTCTACAATGTCATAGCCTGTTGTAAGTTCAAATCGAGTTAGTAACTCAGCCTAGAGACGAAGGATGAAAATCCCAATGAACAAGATCGTTCTTACCGTCAAGACCTACATCCCTGGAGTAATAACTCTTGTCACCGTCAGATTGACACGATCCCCTAGCATCGACATAAACAACTATGTAGCCACGGTGACACCACCACCCGGGATCAGCTGCTTCAAAAACGTAATGCTCAGTGAGGCGAGCTGTGTCCAGTCCAGCTGCAGCTGGGAAGATGCTGATGTCTGTTGCACCGTCCTTGCCGTAAACACTGTAGTTGAATAACACGGGGAGCTTGTGACCCTCCTGATCAAGGGGCCGATGAACATTTGCACGCAGGAGTGTGCCGTCTCTGACCGGAACTGGTATGTCCAAGTCGGATATCAAGTCTCCCTCAACGATTGTGCGTTGGTTAGCTTCACGAACACCCAGTTGGGATGGGTTCCACGCTATGGGCATGAGTAGGTCAGCTTTTGACATTTGTGCTTCCAACTTCAAAGTAGTAAAACAAACCTTTAATGAATTTCCCCAGACGGCGCGTCTTCTCCAACTCGATTTGTAAAGTCTCAATGTCTGCCATTTTTTATATCTTTGTTTCAATTAAAAAATCTTATCTTCAGAAAATAGTCTGGTGTTGTATAACAAGGTTGGAAGCAATATTGAGATTGGCCCGAACAAAATCCCTTAAAAGTAGCTTGTTCGTAGTATGAATCAGCTCGGTAATCGAAGATGATTCTTATATCTAGGCTTTCTACATGGGATAATCGGGTCGTTTACGATCATACCTTAGCTATCCTCGACGGCTAATGCGGCACCATCAGGTAATACGTTGAGAAGAGTCGGAGCTCGTGGGGTAGCGGGGTGCGGGATGGCGGGTTGGCGGGGCCGAAGTCAACAACCTGACTAGGGTGACGAACGATCTTCAAGACCCGACGTTGGCAAAGTGGAGATTACTATTTTGAGACGCGCTATGTTCAACTAGTAAGCTTCTACATCGAATGAATAGAATTATAACAACATGAAAAGAAAATGTAAATTATTCTAAATAAATCATCTATAAATGTAACTAAGCTAAGGTTGTGAAGACAGGCCCAACCTAGGTCTAAGAATAGGTTTGCAAAGATCAGAAAGATTATACTAGTAAAAGGAGGGCCTACGGCTAAATCGAATACTGAAGCAGAAAGAGCAAAAGTCAATACACAGGCGTAACAGGACGCTGACAGCGACGTCCTGCAACAAGGACTGTTTGACCCGTCACATATGTGGGCGGCATAGACCAAGAGAACCGTCAGTGCTTGCAAGCGTGCATGCGCTGATGTAAACACTGCTTATATGCCCTTGCGAGGTGCAGCTATCCAGGCTAAGGGGGATGTGCTGCTACTACGTGGGGAAAATAATAATAATCTACCATTCGCTACGTAGCAGGTTTTAAATTTAGTATTACATCGCTTGCAAATCCTTGATAATCAATAGTCATGGTGTCGCTAAAGCGTGGTCCCGGATCGGCCGAATCGGCCGAATCGGTCGATGTGGGGTATCGGTCGTTAGCGAGGAGTCCGGCGGCCTCGGGGGAGCTGTAAGCCCCAGCACCAGTCGCTCGGACTCTTAACGAAGGCCGAGTAAATTGCATGCGCGACACCGAATTGTTTGTAGTATCATCAGGATTCAAAATCGGAACTTCTGCGACGGCACCACGGATTAACGGAACTACGGGACTGCGCCGAGCACCGCTTGATTGAGATCCACCGCACTACTGATCGACGTCAATGTGTGAATGGTTACCGCTCCATAAAGAGAAGGGTGTGTAGAAGCGCTAATTACTAATCCACGTACTCAGCAGGTTACTCTTCGCTCTTTCATCTCCATCAGACTGTCTTCATCGGCGGGCTTCTAAGTTATGGCAAAAAGTCTACGCGTCGCCGTCATCGGCCCCAAGGGCCAGTCGGGGAGCTGCGTAGTCGACGAACTCCTCACGCGGGGTCATGATGTCGTCGGCGTCTCACGGAACCCTCCCAAAGAGTGGAAAGGCACCGGCGATGGATCTTACATGTCGACTAGCGTTGACATTTACACCGAGCAGAAGAAATTGATTGAAATCTTCTCATCAGATTTTGATGCGATCGTGTGCGCTTTCGGGCCCAGCTTGACGAATTTGGCAAACGTGTATATGGACGGAGTCGAGGCCCACGGAAGGATCAAGACGGCGCTGCTGGCATCGACGCATCAGGGGCCGTTTATTATCATTGGTACGTGTTACAAGATTAAAAAACGACATATCGGGATGGTATGTGTGCTGACCTTTTTGCCATCACCTCAGGCGGAGCAGGATCTATTCATGTCGCGAACCATCTCCAACTCACAGATCAGAAAGACTTCGCGTTCAGCTGGTGGTGCGTATGCCGACTTCCCATTCCACATCAGCCCTTCGAGAAACCAGAGACTCATTGTTTGGTTGCTAGGTGGGATTGGCCCGATGAACAGCTTGACTACATGACTGAGCGAGGCTTGGACCATGGGAGCAAGTTCATCAGCTTACTAGCCACCTTGATGAAATGGAGCAGAAGCCATATCCAGCGCCCTAGATGTGAGTTTGTGAATTGCTTGTATTAATTACCTCGATGACAGGATGCTGAGTCGGTACACAATCTTTTAGTCTATTCCTGGCTTCTGAGCCCGATCATATATCTGGTTCAGCGCTGGCTCAAACGCTGCTTGACCGATAAACATGGCATCAGCCTGATCACAATGTGTCGGATCGCGTTCACGATGTGGAGTGGCGTCACTGAGAAGTCGTGGTCCTTCCTTTCACCCCCAGGCCTCTTGCGTGATAAGGGTCAGTTACCTGCGTCATTTATACACATTGAATTGAGTACTCAAATATACATCTAGGGGTTCGTACTGGAGAGTATAAACTCTTTATCGACAGTCCTGAAGACCCGGCAACCGAGGCTGCAAAAAATGGGATCTACAACGAGGATATGGCGGTTGCCATCGTTGACGAAGTGGAGAATAACAAATTGGCATTTAAGCATTGGAGCTGTACGGGACCTATTGGGCTGCGCAAGTGGTAGTCATAGTAACACAACAGTGTCAATAGTGCTAACATACACATTTTGACGGCTAAATGCGCAACATCTAGCTATTTTATTTTTTCTACCAAAAGGACCGGCCCTATGCTCTGTTCCTGAATGATCCAAAACAAGTTCTTTAAGAGGCATGCTACCCCTGTGACACTTAGATTGTGTTACGACCCGGTGGGATAGTCGGTCCACTCTTGTGGCTACTGTGCAATTAAAAACGGCAAGCCGGCAACCAAGCTTTCTATCGCTTTAGTCCACTAAGGTGTTGATATCTGAATACGAACTTCACGACAAACCTTAACATATAAGCCCACCAGGCGGCACCGGCTAACGGTAGCAGCAGATATATAACACTCAGCCCGTTTATAACTTCCCACGGTCACATACGGATTATCTCTCGAATGCCGAACCATATACTGTACCCATGTTACTCACAATGAAGTTTTCCGAGGCCCTTCTCCTCCTTGCAGCAGGACTCTCTACCATCGTTGCATTGGATGTGTCTGTGGCTAAGGAGGCCTATCGACTGGCCATCGAGCAGCGACAAGCTTCAGACGATAAAATCCAGATGCTTCAAAGCCGAGCGAACAAACGGTCCTCCAGCAGAAACTGGTCTGGTGGCGTTGTGACAGACAATCGTTATCAGTCGGTTACTGCCGAGGTGGTTATTCCGAATATCACTTTCCCGTATGGATATGATCCCAAATCAACCTATTCCGCGTCCGTCTGGGTGGGTATATCTGGATATGACGATTTCTGCGACGTATCAAGCCCCACTGGTCTGTTACAAGGAGGGTACTATTACCTTTATGACCCGCAAGGCGACTTTGGCGTTTTTGCTTTCTACGAATGGTTTCCCGATGGCCCTGTGTTTCTAGACGACACGCAGAAAATATTAACAAACATTGGCGACCATGTGCGAATGACGGTGACGCAGACGAATAATAACACTGGCACATACACTTGGGAGAACTTAACGCAAGGCAAAAAGTAAGTACTACGAGGCTCCACGCGGCTGGCATAAGCAATCTGTTGGTACCGTGTTGTGGGCCCATAGGGTTTACTTCAATGCAAATACTGATCCTTGGCTCCCAGATTTGTGACGAGCCTGACTGCACCTGCAAACGGCAAATTGTGTACGAACACTGCCGAATGGGTTGTCGAGACCTTCATGTCTAAATCTGACCAAGGACGTCTTTATCCCGATTATGGCAAATTGGAGTTTACGAATATCAAAGCTACCGCAGAGAACGGTAGGGTTGCGTCGTTGTCAGACGCCTACTATTACGACGCCGAGCCATTGCTCAATGGCAAACGCCTGACCAGTTGTTCAATTAATCCAACGACCGACTCTACGACGTGTAGCTGGTTAGGATATCAAGGTGTATTCTCTGGGTAGCCAAGAAAGTTTCAAAATGCCACCAAGACGCGCAATGAAGCAATAGCATACGGCACCACCTACATAGAAGCAGGTTAGCAGAATATTCCTTATAATGAGGGCTCAAAGCGGTTCAATCAACGAAAGAATGAAAACAAAGATAGTTAACGTACTCGCATAGCGAGTGGGCCAACATAGCGAGTGGGCCACTTTTCCAACTTTCTACCTCTTTGACCTTTACACCAACTTTCCTCTACGTACGAACATGCCATCCTCCTCAATTGAAAGTCGTATCATCCTTGCCATCCGGGCTATCGAAAAAGACCCAAAGATGTCTGTACGAAAAGCAGCCCAAACCTTTGAGGTCCCTCGAACGTCAATCCAAAACCGACGCGCCGGACGCGTCGCACGACCTGAAAGACGACCAAATTCAATGAAGATGACTATAACAGAAGAGGAGGTGATTCTTGAACGAGTTATTGACCTAATCAATCGAGGGTTCCCTCCGCGACAAGAAGACGTACGAGAAATGGCCGACCAACTCCTAAACGCGTGCGACGGGACGCGTACGGGACCCCGATGGGCAGAGAACTTCGTACGACGCGTCCCTGAATTAAAAATGCGATTTCGACGCCGAATCGACTATCAAAGGGCCTTAGCTGAGGATCCTATGATTATACAAGGCTGGTTTGCACTCATGCGAAACACAATTGCGAAGTATGGAATACTTGATGATGATATCTACAATTTTGATGAGACTGGGTTCCTGATGGGAATGCTGTCGCATGCAAAGGTTGTTACAACGTCTGACCGTAAGGGAAGGCCTCGTACAAAGCAGCCTGGCAATCGGGAATGGGTTTCTGTCATTCAGGGTGTATGTGCGGATGGCTGGGCGATGCCTCCGTACGTCATCGTGAAGGGCAAATATCACCTCCTCTCCTGGTATGCCAACGGCCAATTCCCATCTACATGGCGTATCCATCCAAGCAAAAATGGATAGACGACAAATGATATTAGCCTAGATTGGCTAAAGCACTTTAATTAGTGCACACAGACTTGTACGAAGGGCTCTCATCGCCTCTTGATCCTTGATGGTCACAACAGTCATAAATCGACCGACTTTAACGAATACTGCAAGGAACAAAGCATTATTGCTCTTTGCATGCCTCCCCATTCATCACACAAGCTCCAGCCTCTTGATGTTAGGTGCTTTAGCCCGTTAAAGTACTCGTACGGCAAGGAAATTGAGAAGATGATGCAGATGCAGATTTCGCATATTACTAAGGATGACTTCTTTCCTGCCTTTAAAGCAGCATTCTTTGCCTCAATGGGGGAAGATAACGTACGAGCTGGTTTTAGACAGGCAGGCCTTGTACCTTTTAACCCTGAAGTGGTTATTTCTCGGTTGGATTTCAAGCCAAAGACGCCAACACCCTCAACCTCACGGCCAAGCAGCCAAGGCTCCTGGGACGCAAAGACACCAACCACAGCACTAGAGGGCGTACGAAGTGCTTCCTCCCTTAAAAAGAAGATCCAGGCACATCAAGGTAGCTCACCAACACCAATGTACGAAGTAATTGACTTTCAGGCCAGAGGTATTAGCAAGTTAGCCCATAGGCTTGCTATTATTGAGGCTGAGAACCGTAAGCTTCGTACGGGGATAGAGATACTAAGTAAGCGCCGGAGAGCAAAAAAGACTAGACTACGTCTTGGAGGGTCACTTAATACTACTGAAGCAGAGGCACTACAAGTAGAAAAGGGTAGTGTTGATGCTGGAGGACAGAATAACCCTCAGAAGGAGGGTCATACGGAAGGTGCTGAACCACGCGCGCGACGATGTAGCAATTGCGGAAAGCCTGGACATAACGCACGAACCTGTGAAGTAGTTTGGGACAGTAATGAGGAAGAGGATGAGGAGTAGTTTTAATTGATTTCGTACGTTGTAGTTTAATTAACTTATATGAAAGGTAGAAGGGTAGAGGAAGGTGGCCCACTCGCTATGTTGGCCCACTCGCTATGCGAGTACGTTAAATAATCTTACTTTTGTGATATTTCTCAGGAGACGATAGAGACGACCTCTGTTTAGTAGAAGCGCAGGTAGGTAACAATCCAATGCCAGCGAGTTTTAAGCCATGGCTTCTTTTACAGTTCCTCCCCAGAAAGTACTTGGAAAGTTTTGCAGCCCAGGATCCAGACATTGGAAGCCGGACCGTCTTGCTTTCCGACGGCGACTTCAGAAGCTGGACACGGCCGGTGGTAAAGGGGCAGGAAAGGAAAAGGGAACTATTGCGTAGGAGTTGTTTCAATCGTGAGCGATTGGTCGAATTTGATAATACATATCGTATTGCCGAGCAAGTCTGAGGAAGATGATAAGAAGGCCAGAGTCTCTACGATGTATCTTGGTGCATGAGGCTCCAGTGACTGTGCTAGTTTGTGGACAACCCTGTAGCGTTCGTCAAAGGCATCGTCAAGATGCCCTGGATGAAAGCCACCAGACTTTTTAACATTCAAATTCTTATACTCCCTTCTAAGCTGAAACGGAAAGTAAGGTCGTAGCCAAAGGAAGTATGCAGCGCACGCTACTTAGCCTCGCTGGTATTGCATTAGAAAACGTTGGGCTGGTCGTGGCTCTCATGTTGCCATGCCCCCACTCCAACGATCGAATCGAGGCGGCTCAGTTACCACCAAGGGCTGGAAGCTTTGACAGAACCGACTAATTTCAAACTAAGGCTTCGGTGGTGCACCGTTCAACACCACTCCTGCGTAGTCCAGCCTTGAGCCCCCATTTCAAATCTACAACGTAGATGCTTAGTTGACTGCAGAGCTTTACTGTTCGGGCTGTCCTCCCGTCTGGCGTGCCCTCGTAATCATCGCTGCTTATTCAAAGCGATTTAATGTCTTTACCCTACCCCATCTAAATCACATTGGCATTGACCATGTTAGGAGAAATGCGGAATCCGCCATAGAATTCAATACAATCGCTTTGTAATCTATCCCTCGGTCATATTCAATTTGCACGCTTCTAAAGCATGGGGCAGCCATCAGACGTATAACTATAAAACAACGAAATTGCCGTCCTGCGTTGCGAACATCCCAGTCGAGCTCAAGTTCCGGTCATATTCGTCCTCGTGCAACGGCTTCCGGCCGTAAACGGCGATTCCCCGCCAGTAACCGTGGAACTTTGTGTTTTTCACCTGGTCTCTGACCTGAGCACAGAAGACCATGGTTTCCAGCGGACTCCAGCCTAGCACGCGAGTGAAGAGCGCAAGCGACATGCCCTCGATGCCAGGGAACAGCGAAGCCTGCGTCCACTCGCCCATCAGCCTCAACTTGGGGTCTTTGGGCCACGGCGATACGGGGAACTTGATATTGGTGACATTGATGTCCTCAAAACCGGCCTCTTCTAGGAGGCGAGGGAACTGGCTGGCGATGGTTGCAGAACGCCCGATCTTATCACAGGCCTCAGTAATCAGGCGGGTCCACTTCATCAGCGGTGATTCTTCCGTCAAAGTCCCATCATCGCAGAGCATAGGATAGATGCTGTCGTGAAGCTCAAAATACCCGCCGGGCTCCAGGTTCGCAAAGGCCTGGGAGATAACGCCCTCCCAGTCGGCGAAGCTGCCTACCATGTTTCTCGCAAATATGAAGTCAAAGGGCTCCGTCCACATCCACTCTTTCTCGAGGTCATCAACCTCGAAGATGCAGTTCACCGGCACATACGAGGGCTGGATGGGGCTTAGATCTACGCCGATGACCTCCGCTTCAGGACATTCATCGGCATAGTCCATAGCCCAGATACCGGTGCCAGTGCCGATGTCAAGGACCCGTTTAGCACCGTCGTTTTTAGGACAAAGGCAGAGTCTGCCGTCGAATGTCAACATCCAAAGATGGTTGACAATGTCGAGGCGTTCCTGTTCTAGTTCGTCGTTGGGTAGGACGTACTTGCCGTCGCTGAGACGGTGGTAACTGCGACCATTCTCACGGCGATAATCGAGAATACTGGAGTGCCTGGACGCTTGTGATGTGTCTGGGAAGAAACCGTCCACCGAGAACTGCGCAGCCGGCGCCGCTGGTTGCGCAATCCGCTGGGTCTCCGTCTGGCCCTCTGATTCTGTAGCCGGTTCGGTCGACGGCTGGCGTTGTGGTTGATCGACCATAGCTAAGGCTCCAGGAGCTTTGTCGTCCAATGATGGATGCGCCACCACCGTTTGTGACTGGTGCAAAGAAGGGGACTAAGGCGACTCATGGCGATGGGGAACATAGAGAGGGGCCTTTCGCCGAAAGATTAGCTAGGAATACCACCCCCCATTTGCCAGGAACATCCCCGCCCTCTGCGTTTTTTCATTGCCCCTAGGATCCTGGGCTCCTTATTTTCCACCTGTTTGGCTGGCCACGTGATCGATTGGAGGTACCTTTACACCGACATCGACATCTTACGCACTAATTGGAGTTGGAGTGGAGTTAGCGTGAGACCGAGAACCCGGACACTGAGTCGGCGGCGGAACAACCCCAGCACCGACCAAAAATTCCATGGACCTGGGACTGGGCTAACGATCGTATGGCCTCACCATATCGAAGCTGTAACAGGTCCAACATCGCGACACACCCCGAACCACCTCGTCGACGAACTCGCCCTCACATACGATCCAAACATGGTCGTCCGCATACGCCTTGCCCGCTTCGGGCGCGTCAACCAGCCCTTCTACAACATTGTCGTCTCGCAAGCCAGGTACGCTCCCAGTCATCCTGATCCGATCCCATAACCCTTCGGTCGCCACTTCACACGGTCCTACAATCACCGACGTCCCCTATAGTCTCGAGATTGGCAAGCGATAAAGGATAGAGACCATGTCAAGGAAAAAGCTAACGCGGACGCCCCGGCTCGCAGAACCGCCCGCAATAGCAAGCCCATCGAGGTCATCGGCACCTACGACCCCATCCCCAAGCAAGACCCCTACGACGCCACGACCAAGCCGCACAAGGACATCCGTCTCGACTCCCTTCGCGCGCGATACTGGATCGGAGTCGGTGCTCAGCCGACGGAGACTGTTTGGAGGTTACTGTCAATGGTACGACATGCCCCTTTCCCGCTTTTCTACGACTCATATGGAATGACCGTGAGATGGGAGATGACCATGGGCTACGGATCGATGTTACGGGGAAGAATTGCGTCCTGAGGGCGAGCAGGATGGAGAGTTGGACCCGGGACCGAACACGTCACTAACATGCCCTCGTACAGGTTGGGATCCTCGAGCCGAAGTACCGACCAAACGGAACCGCCAACACGGAAACAGCAGCAAAGTCCCTCAAGACCCCTCCCGCAACCAAGGCATAATGGAAAGAAAGGCTGCATTCATGATCGGTTAAAGGGGGTCGTGCGCTAGCGGCTGGGCTACGTTTTACAACACAACTCCAAAGTCACAGGAGCGTCACAGGGACGCGGTAGACGACATCTCTCACAGAGAATCTGTATCAACGGAGACAGGGAGAGAAAGCCAGAGGCGAGCATATGTACTATTACTGGGGAACCATTGTGGACCACTGGGAGGTTCGCATGCAAGAGTGAGCCGAGTGGCCAAATTTGAGGCCAAGGCGGTAGATGCAGGACGCTCATACATCTAGTTGATCTGCTAGAGGGCGTGTCGTATGGGCTGTACACTATAAGACGGATTGTATAAGACCAAAATGTCACTTCATTTCGAGCTATCTTTTCAAGTTTACCAAAGACCGCGTTGGCTTTCCACCGGGCCTGTTTCGTCTTGGAGACTGTATCTGGACCAAGAGAGTTGAACGAAAGAAAAGTCAGGACAAGAAACTTGGTCAACGCTCTAGACATGCGGCCGCCGCGCTGATAGGGGTTATACAAAAGAAAGGACCAAAGCCCCCGAAACAGGAAATAAAAAGCAACCCATCCAACTCCAAAAATGCGCAACGCTTCCCATAGGGTTTTTTAAACGTCGCAATGTCTATCCCAAGCGGCCGTGTAGTAAGGTTTCTGCATCACCACGTTCGAAAACAACTCTTCCTCTAGACCTCTTTCTCTCTGTGAAGGGTAACCAAATCGCGCTCAGTGAGATGCGTGGAACACGATATTCATAAAAAGGCAAACGACCATGACACACACGCCATATATGGCGAGAGCCAATGCCATCTTGCGCAGAGCGTCCTGTTCAATATGCTCGAGGTCCCATCGCCACTTGCGGTTCCATTGGCGCGGGTTAGCAACAACACTGGCGACGCTGCCTAGACTGGCGATGCTGGTGACCATGGGGTCCGCATCCTCTTCGTCCGAGGGAAAGTCGGCGTCGTCGTCCTCTTTGTGAAGACGTTGCTGGTGCATGCTGTCGGGATCGCTGATCTTGTAGTAGAAAAGACCCGGAAGTATGAAGCTGATGCTAGTTGATCCAGTGCTTCCAACGTAGGCCAAAACTCTCTCGAGGCTGTGGATGGAGAGCGCGGTGACATAAGAAAGAATGAGAATAATGGAAGTAAGGATGGCGAATCGGGTCTCGCCCATAGAAGAGCTAGATCCATGGTCGGAGCGGACAGAAGCCGACGAGGGCAGAAGTGGGTGACCGCCGGGAGAGCTCGCGCGGGCATTGCTGCTTGAGCTGCGATTCGGGCGCCACTTGAGAATCGCATCAACGGATGCGCGGCATGGGTGGACCTGCAATGGGACGGAGAAGGTGACGAGCACGACAATCGCCAGCTGGCCGATGTACGAAGCGGCGGTCGCAGAGTCTGGAAGGGGTCAGCAAAGCTCAGTACAAGGCTAGAATTCACTCACACATCATGACAATGTTGCCCACAACCTTGTTACCGAAGGTAAGGTAACCGGTAATGGCAACGACGATGTAGATAGAAGCGGCGCCGCCAATGCTTGAGCCTACAACACCAATGACACTGCCGGGTGAGTTATCTTTGATTTCGTTCAAGATGGCAAACATCTGGCCCCCACATTAGCATTAAAACTAGGCAACGGGAAGGGAATGACTTACGTTCTGATGGCAGGTGTATGCAAAGACAACTACCGGCAGCGTGCTGAGGAATGCGACGGCGCTCTCTGGCTCGACGACTCTGATTTCGCTCATGTCTTTGAGACGGTCGGTAGCGAAGTGGTAGATGACCAGAATAACAAGGTACCCAATGGAGACGAGAGCGACAATGCTTGTGTACTTGAGGGAATCCAGCTTCTTGAGGAAGCTCAGAGGAATGATAACCAGCATGAAGGCAGTGATCCAGAAGTTCCGTTCGCCCAAATAAGGGTAACTAGCCACCGCACCGCCGAAAAGGCCGATAAAGACCTTGGGCATCAGATCGCCAATGATGATCATGTAGGATACGCCGACACCGAAGCACTTAATCGCAATGGCAGTGTCGAAGATGATGGCGGCGTTCGGGTACGTGATTTTGGAGATGGCAAAGAAGGACGAGGTCCCTCGATCGAGGTAGCGCGCGCAGCGTGACTGCAGGTAGAGGCCGAAAGCGGCCGTGATGCCGGACCAGACAATCATCAGAACACCAAGCATGCAGCCCATGTGTGATACCACCGAGGGCATTGCCAACGTTCCAGCGCCGACGACTGTAGCCATCACTCGTTAGTCTCTTGGTCCGCGCGGCACTCGTGCGGAGTCTCGTGGGGTTCTTGGATCGGACGTACTGGTGTTGAGCAGGTTGATCACACTGCTCGTCATCGAGGCCTGGCCTCCCCCTTCCTTTCCGTTCCTTCGGCGTTGTCTGCTCGTTGTACGACACACGTCAGCAAAGCTCTCTCTCAGGCATTGTCTTGCTCCATATCTCTGCGGGGAGGGGCTGGTGGCTCGGCGTACCGTGACATCTCGCCGGAGCTTCCAGACGCAATCGAATTTGCGTTCCCATCAGTAATGCTTGAGTAATTCGGCATAGTATTCCGCTCCGGGTCGTAGCGATCGATCGTCGTTAGTCGGTCGGTCGGCTGTCGTCGTTCAGGTCGTTGTCGTCGCTCGTGTGTGGTTATCGCAATCGCAGGCGCAAAAGCGGAGGCCAGATAGGAGGGACAAAAAAAAAAAGAGTGGTAGAAGAAGCCGAACCGGGTAATTAGAATGAAGTGTCCACAAGCGCAATCAGGCGTCACCGAACACAGTCACACAAGGGTTGATGAGAGATGTTTGCTTGTGATAATCGAGCAGAGCCGCAGCAGAAGTGATGGTTTGGTGTGTGTTGGAGGAATGTCGTCGTGCTGAATCAGAGAAACGACGGTCTCGCTCGGCTTCCCGGCGTTTGGCGCTGTGGGTGCAAGTGCGGCTGCGGCTGCGGCTGCAGCTGCTTTGAGCTTGGTGTTTGAATCGGAATCCACACCCAGGCGGAGCAGGCGTGACGTTGGACAAGTGGCCGGCGGAGGACGCGCGAGGTAGTTGTGACGTGATTTTGGGCGAATATCTCGAGATCGCAGAGGAAGGTGGCCACTCTACCAGGACAAACCTCGCAGGTCCGTCGGGGTGCGACAACCGAGTAATTCGACGTATGCGCGCGGGCGCGAGACCAGCGCAAAATGGGGTCGCCGGGCTGGAGCGCACTGGTCGGACGGCGGAACGCGGAGAAAGGGAAAGGACGGGTGGCTGATACCGGTATCTTCGCCTGTCGATCACCAGATGGTGGGTGGACGAGCGAACGAGTCACGGCGGAGGAGGCGAGTCGGCACGTCCAAAGTATCGACGACGTCTCGGTCGCAAGTCGCAAGTTGCAAGTCGCACGTCGTAGGCCACACGCGCAAGGCAGGTCACGCGACAAGCAATTGACGACGGGCGTGGGTTAGGTGTCTGATATGGACGAGAAGAAAGGGGATTTACCGGCGGTCCCTTGGGGGGTTGAAGGGTTCCCGCTGAATAAACGAGAACGTTAAGGGTATTAATTATGGATTGGCCAGTTGGCCAGAGTTGTATCAGGGCCTGGTTTTAGGGGACGGGGGTGTTGGTCCTCGGAGCAATGCCTGCTCCTTCTGTCCAATGTCGTTGATTCTGTTACCTGAGGCACCTTGGCTGTTAGGTAAAATACCGGAGCTCCCCGACTGGAACTTGACGAGGGGTTCTTCATTTTTACGTATTGCCCAGGCCACGGCCAGATGGACTGGCCACGAGGGCACATTCCGAATGTCCGTCAGCCCGGCCTGCGCAGCAGACAGAGACACCTAGGCGCCGACAACGAGTGCCAGCAGGAGCAGGGCAGCAGCTAGCCGGCCTAGCGTACCCGGCATACACTTGGTCAATCTGGGCTTGGCGCAGGCACTGGGGCACGCGGACAGCTGAGAACTCTCCCATCGGCGCTGCAAGGTACCGCCGCTCATGTCGGTTTTCTAAGTTTATCTTGTCTCCTCCTCTTGCCAAAAAACTTCTTTAAAGTTAAATGAGCAACCGAGTAGACTCAAAGCGAGAAAGTGAGACAAACAGCGACTATGGAGAAGAGACACCCCGACAAGCAATTTTAGATTTGGCTCGGGGCGGAGGGGGAGAGAGTGTCTTATCTTATCGGCCAAGTGTCTTAGGTAATGCCCCGGGATGGCACCTGCGATGGATCCGTCACGAGCCACACATCACCTGGCAGTGGGAGACCAAGGGGTCAATTGCTGGTAGCTTCGGCCACTAAGAGCTTTCAGCCTTACTACGCTAAGCACCCCTCTGGGAATTGTTGACTGTTTCCACACACTCACCGCATCATCACCTCTCCACTGCGACATCCTTCGACGGACCAGCTGCGCTAGGGAACCCGAGTCCAGACTGCACGCGACATTGCGTTGGACACGCGGAGACATCAAACCACCTTTTACACGTCGAGGGACACATTCGCACCACACCCCCATCATCCCTTTGACACGCGACGTCACACGCGGTTCTCCAGACACCATGGACAAGTCTCTCGATAGCACGAGTCTCTCGACGGTGTCCCTCCTCGAATCACGGCTGCTACGCATCGAGCACCTTTTGTACGGCCCGACCGCAGCGTCGCCATCCCCCCAAACAGAGTCGGCAGTCGACACGCTGGAAGACCTCGAACGCCGCTTCAACCACCTCCTGTCCCGCATTCGCGTATATGGCGAGCTGATGAAGATATGTAAGTCTCGCAAGTAATTGGGCACGACGCTAGGACATGCGCGCAGCATTAACCGCATCGCAGACAACTCTCATCCAACCCTCTTCCAACCACCTCCGCCCTCCGAACCCCCGACCCAGCTCGCCCCAGAAGCAGTTCAAGCAACCGTCCTCGCATCAGCAGCTTCTTTCCCCGCCACGGCCTCATCGTTGACCTCTGTGAACGACTGCCCGATCCCCGAACCGTCGCAGAGCGCGGCCCTGGCCTCTCTTGTGCCCAAGATGCGCGGTATCGAAGCGACCCAGATCGCTCAGGAGGCCGAAATGGCTGAGCTCCGCGCGCGGAGCGAGGAGGTCCTCAAGAGCTGGTATCAACAGGGCGTCCTAGGCGCATCCGAATTCGTTGCCGACGTCGAGGGTCGAGTGGAGCGGGTTGAACGCCGTGTGCGGAGAGCCGAGCGAGAGAAGGAGGAGGCGGCAGCCATATGATACCCGGACGCGCTTCCACATTCGCATCTCGACGATCCGATCTATATCAGCATTCACCGTCGCTTACCGGCATTTTCCTCAGAACAGGGCTTTGCATACACATAACACGTGTTATAGCCTCGGACCCGGCCAATATCGGCCAGCCCTCATGTCATTCGGGCCATATGCCCGAGTCCATGAAACAATCGGCGGCCTTGCCGGGTGAAGACCCCGGCGACCAAGGACAAACATGGGAACAGGCGCAGAGGTGACAATGGGGGTATTCTCAGCATTTGACAAGAGAGTCAGGCATAGTCAAACACGGCTGCCCGGCGGGAAAAGCTCGCCTTTCGTCCCAAATACCGAGGACAAGACGAAAAGGCGCTTTGTCCGTTGCACACCACTTGGCTCAGCGTGAGTTCCGGCAGTGACGTGTAAAGGTTCAGATTACCCATTATGCCCCTGAAGCATGTGGACGGACGACCCCGAAAGGGCTGACGTCGGCCACCCGAACGACGACGCAGGACGAAAAGTTTCCTCGGAGTTTGCGCATGATCGGATCAGAGGACCAATGACGCAGGCGTGATGGGGTAGGAGGGGGAAAGCAAAATGTTGGGGCGGCTTGGACAGCCGTACGGAATTTGCCTCTCCGCGTTTCAGAAGCAGGTTTGTCCCTGTTACAGGACTGGGGGGCAAGTTTTCACCAGGCTTCGACTCGACTGCCTTACCTACTCACGGGTTACGTTAGACTCGCGGATGAACGCAGCAAGTAGTAGACAACATGGTTTGAACTTTGCTAGAAACTTGGCTCGTGAGCGAGCAGTGGCAAGCAGTCGCCAATATGAGAGAATAACAGATGCTACTTCTTGGAGGCGTGAAAACCAAACTGCGAGGCCAGTCGAGAGGTGGCGGTCCAGCTCTGGTGTGACGGAGGACGGAACCGAGCGCGAAGGTGACATGGTGGGTGCTGGAATCGGAAGAAGGCTGATCTGCCCCAGCCGAGAAAGCTTGGCTCCTCGGACGCCATGCCATCGTCGACTGCAGTCGCTCAGGGGGTTTCGTCCGCGGACAACGGGGCACGGATAACGGACCAGCTGGCGATGGCACCAAGGGGAGGGGGCGGGGGCGGCAGCAAGACTGGCCGGTTCGCCTCGCCCATCGGGATGCGAGGATGAGTTGGGTTGCGTCCCATTGCTGGATGGCGAACCGACGAGATACCAAAGAAACTACAGGGCGACAGAACCGCGGGCTACCACGTCACGCCGGCAAGATGCCATCAATGGCCATGCGTCGTGGTCGCGACAGGCTCGCCGGGGCAGGCTGCCACCTATCCCAGCACAGCACGGTGTGAAGTCGGTTTCTTAGTTACCCCGCGTCCAGGCTGTCGGATCACTCGATGTTTCCTTGGTTCAGTCAGGTCCCTCTCCCCCCGGAGCTGACGTGTCAAGCCACACCATCGAGGGAGAAGCCACTGGGGCGCCGTCGGCTGTACGCGAGGGGGGAGGATTCCTGCCCGCCCTTGGCATACCGTCAACCCTGGGAGCATTCGAGGAACCTGCCACAGCTGGAAGTGATGGTCGTCCTGCGGCGGCGCTCAGCAGCGGCATCACTGTCGCTCGGACTTGTTCGCCTACAGCATGCAGGGGGTTGCGGGACGCTGTCAGGGGTGTTGACTGGAGGAGAGGGGCTGCGGCGGGGGGACTTGTTCGGGCGCACAGTGTGTCTGCAACGAGGGCGTTGGGTAAAGTCTATCCGGGCATGGCTGTTGGGCAGGTTGTCGTTCCTATCTAGATCTTGGACGCATGTCTGCGTTGCCGCTTCTCTCTGTTATTCCTTCTGTTATCCCTGTAATAGTTGCTGCTCTTGCTAGCGTCTCCGTGTATGCCAGTCTCCTCCTCATACATCCGTCGCCGGCTCCTCCCTCGCTGTCTACAAGTGCTCTGGATTTGGGAGGGGAAAAAAAGAACGGAAGACATGGCACCGGTGCTGTCAATGACGCCGCTGTTGGATCTCGGCTCAAGCACAGACTAGTCAAGTATGCCACCCGCCGTGTTCCTGCAGGCCAGAACTGTTTGGATCGCACCCGGTGGAGTCTGATCCAGTCGATCACGGCAGCATTGACCGCGGCGCGGTATCATCAGGTTCCATCCGCATCCGCATCTGTCTGTCAGTGTCAAGTCGTCCCTGGGAAGGTAAGGAGGTCGGGTGAGGGCAACGGTGCGGGCGGACGGGCGGACAACCATTCGGGTCAGTAACAGATACGCTCCGAGGCGCCACTAGACGGGTAGGTAGGTAGTCCGAGAGCTGGGTGTTGGCGTGGGCTTGCGCTGCGGTGGCCTCGGCAACAACTCTGGGGAGATGTCGACAGCTAAACCCCCCATACTGAGAGACCTGCTGCATCGGGACGATACACGTTGATCCCGTCCGCGCTTGCGGCGAAAACGCGCCACCGCTGAAACAACACCACAAAGAGCGACCTGTGTAGGCGGGTGTTGATCAGAACCCCCCCCTGCATCAGAATGACGCTGTAGACGCGGGACGAGCTGGCCACCTTGCCATTGAGTGAGTCTGGTTTCGACTCCAAGGCCTTTTTGCATGCCCTTGCTTGATATCCCGCATTCGCACGGGCTCGAGACGTCAATGGGAAGCACACCTCCATCCCCGCCGTGTCATGCACTGGAGGATCTGCGATGCTTGCCCCGAGCTCGCGAGGCCCCCAAGTTTCCAACGACACAAGCCCCCTCAGTCATTCCGCGGCGCCAGTCCTCCGTCGTCGCTTCAAAGAAGGATGCTTTCTACGGCCACTGTTCGGGCTAGAGACCCGAGGAGAGAGACGGCTCGGCCGTTGGCGCCCATTCTTTCTGGTCTCCCGGCGGCTGAAACCACAGAAACCGGGTCAGCTCGCCTGCCACAAGCTCGTCCGCCATGTCTCTCATCGACCGAGTGCCGGGAACGTGGCTTTTCTTTGTTCCTCATGACACCACCAAGCTTTCCTCGTCGCCTCGTGAGCCGCCGCCGTCTTTGTTACCGTGGGATCCTGTCAGAGTTCATGTCGAGAGGTGTTTTCTTCAAGTTCACCTCGTGAAACAGCACACCACGTCGAGGGGAAGAGCCAAGCTTGATCACAAGCTCCCTCGGATCCCCAGGATAGCCGTTGCTCCCATTGCAGACGCACAGTCCAGCGCACGTCACTGACAGATTGTTGACTCGCCGTCTAACCCCCCTTTTTTTCGTCTTTTTTTTTCTTTTCGTCCCAACACCTTGGGGTCGATAGGTAATGCGTTCGTCCTTATCGTGTCTGAGGGGGGAAGTCCGAAGATCAGTGGTGACGATCGTCGACTGTTAATCCAAACGACCGAAAGCATTGGCGGCACGGAAAAGACCGTCGTGTCGACCAACGCCACCGGGCCTGAACCGTTGGCCTGTGACGATGCCAATGGGCGTTTTTTTTGGGTTGCTCGTTGACGACGCGTCCTGGCAGAGGCGGAGAGCGACGGGATCCAAATTTGGAGCGTCGAATCCTGTCGACCGCGAAATTAAACGCCGTCCGGCCGGTCGCCCCCCGGGTCTCTCGGCGCTTCATGTTGGTGGCCTCGATGCCTCCATCCACCGGACCGAACTCTCGCAGCGGCTGCTGCAGGTACAGCGGGAGGAGATAGGGCGTCGAGGGCAGGATGTAAAACGAGTGCGGGCAGTTGGTTCATGGACCGCGGGACCGCGGCACACACACACATACATACACGCATACACACGCGCATACACACGCATTCGCGCACACACGCACACACCATTCGGACTCTGGTGGTGTTCATGCACCCGAAGGACCCGAGACTGCTCCTGATTCAAATTCCCTGGGATCCGCTCCATTGCCCAACTGGGACTTGGTCTCGTTCCCCATGTTCATGTCAGGGCTAGGCGACGTCTGGAACGAGATTGATGCCTGTATACGCGGGTCACCAGATGGCGATCACAGCAAGAGCCGCCAGGTCGACGGGGAGACAGACACGCTGTCATCGGTGGAACAGAACGCGTAGTGCAGCGTAGTGTAGAAACAGCGATGGGATCTACAGCCCCTCGACTCTCTTGTCGACACATGGCCGGGTCTCGGCTCAGGTAAGGCAAGGCGGCGAGGTCCAGGGCGTGGACCGTCAGGGCTGAACTGAACCAAAAATGAAGTGAACGGCGTCAAGGTGAGAGAGGGAGTGCGTGGGTGGGGACGCGGGTCAGGGGCAGGACGGCGCCTGGCCAATCACGAGGCCCGCCGGCAGGCCCATCGTCCAATCCTGTTGGCGGGATGCCTTGCAGGAACTCGAGGAGCTCCAGGAGGGACGACCTGAAAAAGTCAAAAAATCTCAAACCCCCTAGCTCGATTTCCGGTCCAAGGGGGGAGGACATGGTGGACTCGGGCAGGGACCAACGGTTTCTGGGGGAGGTGATAGAGGGGACCGGGGGCGCTGGCGGGAGATCCTCCCACAAGAGAGGATGGGCAGGTACCGATCTATCAGACGGCTCGTTCTGGGCAAGTACCGCCGCCGCTGCCCCTGCCGTGTGTGGTGCCATCCACACCTATCCACTCCTGCCCTGTGCTCCTGCGGTTCCTGCTGTTCCTGCTGTTCCTGCTGCTGCTCCTGCTGCTGCTCCTGCTCCTGGTGACTGAAATGGGGGATGCCAAAGGCACGTGCCGGGGAGATCCACCCGAGACTTGTTCCCACGCGCACACGGTGCACAGAAGCGCGCATAAACTGTGTGTGTTATGCAGCAAGAGAAAGAAGAGGCAGGTTGTATGGGCGGAGCGTCTCCGCATTGCCGTCGTCACAGTTCGGTTGGCTCAGGTCGTCTGCGTGCATCTGCAGCCTCCGCCTCAGGGACGGATGTGCCTGCTGCAAAAGCGCGCCGCCTGGTCGAGATCATTGGCATTGGGATCACCTGCCAGTGCATTTTGTGCTTTGGGGGAGGAGGGAGGGCCATGGATGGTATGGATTTCGTTGCCCGTCGGATGGCCCAAGCAGTGATATCTGGTCGAATCCATCCACCGACACGGCAGAGTATCAGCGCGGTGAGACACGCCAGCTCGCCTACCCACCCGTCGTCCATTGTATCTTTTCGATTTTACTGTCTTCTTACTGGGGGGTTTTCCCTTTTCCCTTCCTCGTCGGCCAGCCCACCCCCAAGTCCCCCGTCATCCTCTTTGGTCATCCCCTCGTCTCGCTTCCCACATCCAGCGTGCCTGGGTTCTGGGTCTGGTTCTGGGTCTGGGTCTGGGTCCCTCGGTCCACCGTCCACGTTGTGCGTCTCACTGAGTCTGGATCCCTCTCACCCTCTCGCTGCTGCCCTCGTCTGCAATCCCGCAGCACAGGTCACTCCCGGGTTATCCCAAAGAAACAGAGCCCCTCCCCGACCCCCCAGCACAGCCTGTGAACCTGCCGCAGCTGCACCCGCACCGCCGGTGGCCCTTGCATCTTATCGGCGGCCCTCCAGTCACAGTCGCAGTCCCAGGTGCCAGTGTCTCTTGCGCTGTCCTCTTTTAATTCCCTTCTCCCCACCCCACAGCCCGTTCCTCTCATCCCTTTCAATCCCCATTCCCCGTCAAAACGGCTTTTCCAGTTGCCGCCCGCTGTCGCAGAGACAGACAGCCAGAACGACGGAAACGAGGATAGGATTGAAGGAATCGGCTCCAGCTCCAGCTCCGTCGAGGGACCGACACACGCACACACACACACACCACCCAGGCACAGGCACACGACTCGAGAGCGACGCCTCGCAAGCAAGGCAAACGCCAAACCAAGTATCCATCCGTACGGAGCCCGCACTCCCCCGGGCCACGACGGCTCCCGACTGGCAACCGCTGCAACAAATAAATAATAGGGGCGGATTGGCATTTGCACACCAACACGCGATTTGGAGGGGGTACCACGGCGACACGAACCCGGCCCAGCCCACTAGTCGAGGTCCCTGACTCCTACTTCCTCCACCCCGAGAGACGGTCCTGAGGTGCACCAACCCAGGCACCGAAAAGCCCCTCGCTCCCACTTCCACGAGCTTGACCCAATTTGTGAGCGAGCTGGCCGAGAGAACAGTGAGAGTGTGGCCCAGAGACCCAGAGACCCAGAGCTAGAAACCACGCCAGAGCGCGATATCGACGCCACACCGCGCCTCTTTTCCCTGCTCGCCTGCTCGCCTGCTGCGCCTACTGCGAGTTTGGCCTGGTCTGCTGCTGCTGTGGCCCGGCGCGGTTTTTCTGCCTCGTTTTCCCACGCCGCCCGCTTCCTTTTTGGGATCTTGCTAGTCGTTGCCCTTCATTTCACGCCGTCAACCGACGACCAACGCCCGCCCGTTCTCTCTCCTCTCCCGACGGCCTTCCTTGGCTTTTTGGCTGCCCCTACAACACCGCTATCGCCCTCCGTCCGTCGTCCGTCGTTCGTCCTCCAACGACGCACCTCGCTCTTCCTCTCATTCGACTCGACATCGATTCGTCGACGTCTCTTGTTGTTTTCCTTCCCGCCTTCCATCCTTTTTTTCTCTTCCGATTCCTCACTCCTTCGGCTTTCCGACCCTTTCTCCCTTTCTACTCCACCCCGTCGACAGTCAACCCGCTGCCGTCTTCGATTCGCTTTATCACCACGATTCCGACTCCCAATTACTCCTTTTCTTTCCCGAGAAAAGAGGCTGCCTTGCTGGACAACCCTCTGACACGATTGACTCGCTTTCGACATCCCCCGAACTCCATCCTCGCTTTCATTCCATCCAGCCTTCCTTCGCTGCCGCTTTTCAGCAGCCAGGACCCGAACGCATCAGGACAACGCACAGCGCACACGCTACCTTGCGCGCACTGAACCGGCATAGCCATCACAACAACATCCCACGGCACCGCACCGCACCCTCTTGTCTGTTTTTGCCGACGGCCCAACCACCACCAGTCACTCCTTTTTTCCCCAGTCCCCTGAGGAATTGCATTCCAGCCACAACAACCACCTCGCGTCACTTGGATTGCGTACCCGCCGTTGGATCTCTAACCGTTCCGTTTCGTCCGCTCTGCTGAATACTTCGCGTCGACTGCCAGGCTCTCGACGTCTCGAGGTCACTCGGCTCGTTTTCGCAAACCAGACTTCCATCGAGACCGACTCTCGACACTTGCCCCTTGGCAACTAATCCTTATCCGACAACCCCGAACATCTTTCTCTATGCCATCCTACGGTTCTCTTCATTCACCATCATTGCGCAAAATGGAACAGTCAAGGGTTCAGTACGGGAAGAAGGGCATTAATCTGGGGAACATCATTGGCGACCCCTTTGCCCTGGCTACGGTCTCCATCTCCATGGTATGTCAATACCCGCCCAATCTGGCACCCCTCGCGCCTGCCTGATGCTGACAGTTCTCCAGCTTGCGTGGATAATCGCATTCATCAGCTCCATCATCGCGACGACACAGGCCACAAGCAATTCAGGCTCGTTTCCACCTTTCGCATGGTGGACCGTCGTCTACATGTTCTTCGTCATCGCCGGTGTCTTCGTCGTCGTCGCCTCCGACACGGCGCAGACTTACCACGTTGCTCTCACGGGGTACCTGGGTGCTGCCCTGGCCCTGAACTCGCTGGCCATTCAGGCCCTCATCTACTCCACCAACGGCGCCCGCCAGGCTGCTGGTGCTGGCTTCATCCTGATGGCCATGGTTACCGTACGTTCCCCCCTCATGAGTACAGGGGTTCATAAATACTGACCGCCCGTAGATTGTCTGGATCTTCTACTTCGGCTCCGCCCCGTCAGCAAAGCCGCGCGCCTACCTCGACTCCTTCGCACTCCAGAAGGAATCGCACAGCCGGCAGATGATGTACGGCGGCGGCCGACCTGAAACCTCGACCTCGGTGCAGCCCCCGCAGATGTACACCTCGGCACAGCTTAACGGCTTCGAGAACCCATCTCCTGTCCAGGGCATCTCCACCACCCAGACTCGTAACTCGGGCGTGGCGCCGACCTTCAACGCCGCCCCGCCTGTCGCGAAGCCTCCCGGTCAAGACCAGGAGGTGGTGCCACCCACCGAATACCCATACCGCGCGAAGGCCATTTACAGCTATGAGGCCAACCCCGACGATGCGAACGAGATTTCCTTCTCCAAGCACGAGATCCTGGAGGTTAGCGACGTGAGTGGGCGGTGGTGGCAGGCGCGCAAGGAGACGGGCGAGACGGGTATCGCGCCAAGCAACTACCTGATCCTATTATGATGAGCTCATGAATTTCATTTCGCCGTTGGAGATGGGAGCAAAAAAAAAAGCCCACATGGGACATGGGAATGGTTTCGCGCTCACTGCTTGTTGGAGTACATTGGGGTCTCTTGTACGGGATAAAACCGATCGCCGCCTTTCCGAGCCACAGGCGGCAACACGTATATCCGCCGAAATGGCCTCTTTTCTTCTTCTACCTGTTGTTCTTACTTCTACCCCCGCCCACCTCCGCGTGCAGGCCTTCTACCTATTATTGCTAGTGTACGTTGCCATTGCCGCTCGAGCAAAGCGACTATGCGTGTTTTTCTACTTTTTTTCTTTTTCTCTGGGACGGTTTTCACGAGCAACGGGTCGGTCATTCGGATAGCTACGGTAGTTCGCAGGTGGGATACCCATGCATGTCGGTGTTCCCTTGCTGTTTTACAAATGGCATTGCACATATTCAAGATTGGACGTGCTTGCATGGTGATTATGAACTTGTGAGGGTTTGTGGCGGGCCTCAAATGTCCAGATGTTGAAGTCAAGAGCTCATATTCTTTGAAACTTTGTGGCAACGATGCTGTGGGCGGTGCAATAGTTCCCCGTCGCCTATTTGCGTTCGTCGTAGCCTTTATATTAAAATGCAGTCTCCTCGGGCTTTGCCCCTGAGCAACGCGGCCGCCCGTTCCGTGATTCTGTCGTCGACAGGTAGAACGGTTTCGCACAGCCGTCTGGTACTTGAACTGACTCTTGCCATACGGCGTCACGTTTATCCGCCGAGACGGTGTCATCGCCTTCTTCCATTGGGTATCATAACAGTCTTCCACCACTCATCTTCGTCGCCTGGCTCGAGAACCAAGGCTTGGCGCCAGCAGTCTCAAAATCGTCTCGGCTCACCGCTCCCTTCTCCGCGCCGGCACACCACACGTAGTCGCTCACGCCTTCTCCAGCCTCTTCCTCAGCTCCCTCTCCTTCGTCAAGACCTCCAACTCGAGCCTCTCGACGCTATACTCCAACCCCTCCCTCCTCTGCCTCACGGCCCTCGCCCGCAGCGCGCGCTCCCCGCCCAGCGCCTTCTTCTTCCCCGCGCCGCCCGCGCCGACGCCCCTCCCCTTGCCCTTCTTCCCCGCGCCGCCGCCGTACCCGTCGTCCCCCTCCGGCTGCGCGAGCCGGCCCTGCAGCAGCTCGCAGCGCGCCTGCAGCGTCTCGATGCGCCTCTCGCGGCGGGCGATCTGCGCCTCGGCGCGGTCGAGGAGCAGCGCGATCTGCGGGCCGATCTCGTCGCGGAGGGAGGCCTCGGCGGCGGCGAGGGTCGGCTGCGGGATCAGCTCGAAGTGCCGCGTGGGGCGGAGGACCGAGGACAGCCGCGGGAGGTCGGAGACGCCGGCGTCGAGGGCCGTGACGGAGGACTGGAGGAAGTTGAGGGACGAGCGGAGGGAGGCGACGCAGTCCGCGTAGTTGGAGGCGTTTTGGGCCATGGTCGTGGGTGGCCGGTGGTGTCGGTGGTGGGTGGGCGGTTGGGTTTTTCTTTGTTTACTTTGGGGGGGGTTTTGGCGACTGGCGTGCGGCCGATCGTGGGATGGGGAGTGGCCCGCTGGTCGGGTGAGGAAGATGAATTCGGGGGGGTTGCGCTCCGTTGACGTTGTCGGGGGCCTCGTGGTGTAGGGAGATGCGCGGGCGCGGCGGTGAGGTTGCGGTCTTTGTCGGTCGTTATGCTTACGACGGAGAATGACGAGCTTTGTTTTGTGAGGTTTTGGAGCTTGGAGGCGGGGGGGACACTCTCGAATGTCTTGCTCCCACGTTGTTTACGGCCCCGCTACCTCAGGAACGGGCGGTTACGAGGGGGGACTTTGGTGCACGGGCCATGGCCGGTGACGGACGCCTCGGTGAGCTTCGGTGTGGGCGTGTGTAAGTGGACGGCAGTTCACCTTGATTTGTTGTTTTGGGATGGCGTGTTTGGCCGACCTTTTCCTCGCCTGGGTTCTAGTAGCTCATTTACTCGGCATACGGATTGTTTTTTCTTCATGCACTGTTGCATTGTTCATCCGTCGGCATGTCCGACTTCCTTCACCGCCGTCGCCTCGCTGCGGGCGTTGTACGATGCCGCTCTAAGTGCAGTCTGACTGGCAGCTGCAGTGTAGCCAGCCTGGTCACGGCCGAGAATCTCAACAAGCTTGTTAGTAACAAACCACAGCGACATCTTGAGTGGTGCGATGTCGGTATTACGATATGTCCATCGTCGTCGTTGGTGGAAATATTACCTGCCTTTTGTCTTTCTCTTTCGTCTCACCCGCCGCGTTGTCCCTCTTCGGAAACCCCGATGGAGCTGCAACATGGAGACGATGAGTTGTAGAGCCTTGAAACCAGAAGCCTTGGAATGGATGTAGACACCCGGCTGTGGCCAATGCTGGAAAAAACGGGTGACAAACGTGAAGGTAGCCGTCCATGTCAGCCTATGCCTCGTTAGCCGCATGCTTGGCTCTACAACGCAGTGAGATTTCCCAACAGCTGGTCCCGTCTGATTAGCTCAGTGAGTCTGCCATGCAGCTCACCGCAGCCCAGTGGCGTCCCTTTCTTGTCTGACGCGAGATGCGATCTCCCCGATCCAGGCGGCAATGTCCAGATTACCGGGATGCTCCGCAACACCAAGCGCAAGCTGGCAGCCATGTCTTGCAAGCTTGGCCCAATGTCCGCTTCGGCCTAACGTCCGCAGCTCAGCCAATCGGCGCGGCAGCTTCGCACTCCATGACTTATTCAAGAAAGGAACGGTAGGCGAAGGGCGGCTGCTTTTGTCAAGTCGTAAGCACTGCTTTGCTTTCTAGCAATGGCTGCGGGGCCATGGAGTGCTACTGAATCGAAGCTCACGCAGAGCCTCATGCAACTGCATACGCCAACGATGCGATGGGCCGTATAGGCAAGTTGTACCGAGGCCGCTTACGCCAGGCTCGGACCGTGTGCCGTCGTTTGAAGTCATTAAAGGGAGTCCCGTCTCCCCTGAGCACCTTTGGGGAATTTCGTGGGTGTCCTTGAGGGAGTTTCCGTCGCATATTGCCTGAAATGTCCAATCTTGTCTGAAACTTTCCACGGCCTCTAGTGAATCAACTTATCACGTCCTCCCTCAAAGCAACTTACCAGTCGTTCTGTACGATGTATACAGGTCATATCGCCCGCTCCGAGTACGCCTCGGCAGCCCCGAACGTATGTCCTCATCTTTCGGCCCTCACTCCTTAATAATGCCATCTTGACATTCTCAGATTACCTCTCCACTACCGGAAGCAACACGACCTAGGAATGTAGGCCCGCCGGCGTACAACTCTGCGACCGTGGCCGTTGCCATCGTCGTCGCTCTTCTACTGCTGCTGATTGTCGCCGGTATCGCTGTCAAAGAGCACCGGAAACAGAAGGCCGCCGATGCATCGAGAGCCAAGATAAGAAAGAAGAACAGCGAGGCCTTGGGTCAGTGGGGGACACGGGATTCTCTAGGGAGTTTTGATTCCACCGCAGGATTGAAGTACCCAGAGCCTGTCGCGCAGGGGCTTTCCCGTGGAAAGCGGTTTTCCCTGTTCTGTAGGAATTATTAAGGGGGTTAATAAGTGCGTCGAAGGGTTCCAATCGAGAATCCGGTGGCCTACATGTCCGTCGGCGACCGACCGGTCTGTTTGATAGGCGCAACGGCGATAAAGAAACGGACACACACGGACCAGTTACACGGACTCTACACTAGACAGCCATACAGTGATTTCTGCCAGTGCATCGTATGTTTGCATATCCAGCATATGTCGAGTTCATAGCCCGTACGCTTTTGCTGATTGTGCCCACGCCGAATTCCACCAGGCATACGGAGGCGGTTTTACAACGCCGAACCCGCATAAGTTCCGGTCACCACCGGCAACGGCTAACCTCAAAAAGACTCCACTCAACCGCCCAAAAATGCTTAGGCATCGGACAATTTCTGAGCTCGGATCATGTCTCCCTCACTTCCGGCCGCACAGGCGCGGGTGGGCATATGCCGACGCCGTAGCTGGACTTAACCTCCGGACCCACTCGGATCTAACTACTGTCGTACCGTCCCGACACATCGCTCCACTAACAACGAATCTGTGTTAGTGAAATCGTGACTGAAGTACCGTTTGTCATTCCTAGATTCGAATTATAAGTCCTCTTCCCCAGACGACCATAATCAATCCCTTCTTAGTCAATCGCATTTCACTCTCCAGTAACTTACCATCATCTACACCGTCCAACTCTCAGACAACATCTCCGCAGCCATGGCTTTCAACCTCAGCGAACCCAACCGCAAGATCCGCGCCGGCGTCATTTTGACCAAGGGGTTCGTGACCGAACATATCCATCACTCACTTGTACAATACTGACAACTTACAGCGTCACCGAAATGCTCGACGTGGCGCCTTTTGAGTTCTTCGCCTGGGCAGACACGCGTGCTTGCGAGATGTTGAAGTTACCCGAGGAGATGTGGAAAGACGCAATTGACGTCGAGCTGCACTGGGTCACTGAGGACGGAAAGCCCGTCAGAATGAAGAGCGCTGCTCAGATCCAGCCTACTGTAAGCGAAGCAGTGGGGCCGAGGCCACCGTCAAGAGAACAACGTTGACACAATGCCCAGGATTCGTTCGAGTCTTGCCCGCCTCTTGACATCGCCCTAATGGGTGCTCATGACGTCTTGTACTACAAGACTAGCGAAGCTGAGATTGCCTTCATCCGCAAAGTCTGGGACGAGTGCAGCGCCTTCCTCACCATCTGCGGCGGCGTGGTCCCCCTCATGGAGGCGGGCATCCTTACGGGCAAGACGGCAACTGGCCCTCGCCCAATGATTGGCGCGATGAAGAAGAAGGTGCCTGTCGTCAACTGGGTTGAGAAACGCTGGGCTCGCGACGGGAAGCTCTGGACCTCGAGCACGCTGCTGAACGGCACCGACATGATACGCGCCTTTGCCGAGGCCACATGGGGCGGGAAGACCGGGATGATTGAGGCGTTCCTTGACGCTGGGGGATATCCCGTGAGGGACGTGGATTTCAAGGATTTCAAGGGACATCATTACACGGTGGAAGAACTGGATTTCTTCTAACTGATAGACATGTCTTCCCCTTTCGGCCTTCCATTAGAAGTCTCAAGAAAACCTCGGTCTCTGCCGCCAGATGCATGCAAAAGATTGCATTTTGCTTTGCCGTCGACTTTAGTCTTGCACTTTCCACTCCGATATATCAATAACTCAAAAGATCTACGATCAAACGGCCCAAGTTACCTGTGTAGAAGTAATCTATTGAACTACCAAGTTGACTTTTTCATATATCTCCAAAGAGGGTTTTGCCAGACACTCATTGTCGATTTCTATCCACTTCTTACAGGCTGTCGAGTCACCACAGGCTCTCGAACCTCGCTAGTCATCAAGGGTGGCTGGACTGTTCTGCAATTTTTCTTTTCGCCTCAGTTTGGTCATGGGGGATTCACGTCTTTTCTGAACACGTTTCGGAACTCTCCTCCGTCATTGTGTCTTATTTGCGACTATTTTGTTACCATAGAGTGCACCGTATTCCCACCAGGCAAAGAGGCAATGTTTCAATGACGTAGTAGCCCATCTAAAGATATTGTCGGATGGCATAGAGGCCATAAAATCCGTGCAGAGAAAATGGCTAAAATCTGCGATTTCAATATCGGCTGCTCCGAATCATCTGCGATGGCTGTCAGTGACATCAACCAAGCATTTCGTTTTCATCCAGCACTCCGGATCGTGGCGTTGATAGCTTCTGCAAGCGACAAATCGTTCGCCGTCTCCCCGCGACAACCCTACGTGTAGCGGCCGAGGAAAGTCCTCGGGATATTGCCATGTTACGACAGCCTTCAGTCTAGGTACAAGGCCATTGCGATTGACTTGTTTTGCTTAGTGACTTTCGTTCACGGGTTTCTGGCCCGGGTCCCTCGTTGATATGAGTCTCGGGCCCCGCCTTCCCGTTTGCCAAGATATGAGACCTTCGCAAGCACTGATTGAAGTTCCTATCCAAAAGGACATGTGATATCGGATGATCTGCCACGGTAGTGGCAGTACTGGAAGCCATGCCTTGAGCTTTGGGGGCAAGCTTTTTTCTTGTGGAGCATAGGCCAAGTTCGCCATGGTGCTTTGTCTTTAATTCGCGGCGGCAGACTCTTCAGAAACGTGTTGACTTGGTCAAACTCTGGGTTCGTAGCGCCGCATTCCTTGGTCTTCCTCACAGCTAATGCATGATCCATCCTCTTCTTAGTGTCTGTAGCCTTGCTCTATAACATGAAGGAGCCAAAATAGTGTTCAGCGTCATCAAATCGTCACAGGCAATAGCACATGGGGCACATCTAAGGGTATTTGCTTTGTCTGTCCACCTAAAGTAGATGCAGCACTTGGCAGATACTCTTTGAATATCATGATTTGCTAAGGAGGAACTGCAAACTTATTTTGCTAATGAGTTGATAAAACTTTCTTGTCTGACATTTGCACACGGGTCAATAGGTGTCGTTCGGGGCGAAGGTGAGCAGCGGGTGTCATGTACGCGGCAGTAGGGATGGAAAGTTTTCCGATCCAGACGGTGAGGTGGTAAGGGTGAAAGGTGCCACCACTACCTTCAGTATGTCTAGCTGTAATTCCGAGCAGGATACTGCTCGTGAGACACGTGTCCCACAGACAAGTGGTACCTGCATCAAGACATCAACAAAAAGTACTGGATGTAGGCAAAGTTCATCCAGGCTGGGCGCCACTTTCTGCATCTTGGTTTGACTCGCACTTCTGTTCCCATGTCTCAATCTTGGGAGCATGGCCTAGTTGAGGAAGCATCATCAAGTTCATCGTCATCTCACCGGCAAAGTAGCCATCGAGAGGGCCTAGAACGGCTCTGTACTCAGGGTCCATTGCCTTTTGAAAGACGATGTCACTACTTCAAAGAAGGTGCTTGTGTTTGAGCTTGAGATGCAGTCGACGATGAGACATTGGATGAAATTGGGCTTCCTGGTTCATTATTGGGGACCAAACATGATAAGATGCTGGACGTTGGTCCTTTAGCGCCCATTCCCAACTACCCAACCAGCATGTATCATTCATACAGACATATGTCACCAATCATGTTTGGCGGGTAATGCGGCGCTGATTGTGAAATAGGTTTAGAGACTGGGTGTTGACATGCAAAAAATAAGAAGCAGGGGCTCGGGGCCTTGTAGTTTATGATCTTGGCGGTTCGGGAGTGCAGTCACCTGACTTCAATGATTGTTGGAGAGCAAGGAGTGGCGTAAACAACCTTGATGGCACAGTACATTTCTTGGAGAAACGAATCAATGCATAGAGTGAATGGACTGTGTGGGTCCCTTCTCGGTGACAGCCGAGCCGGCGGCCGTTCCTGCCGTCCCGTCGCGTGGTTCGTCGCTGACCGGTACTTCTGTGCCACCTGCAAACTCCGATGCGGAGTGATGTCAGCCCGTCGCACGTCCCTTCTCCGTCTTCATCCACCCTCTTCCTGACCTGAACTGCATACCTCAACTCCCGTCACGTCAACGTCACCTGTCAATCACGAATTAAATCAGACGACATTACGAACGAATTTTTGCCAACATGGTGCTGAGAGTGAGTGTCGCTGAGCACCCGAGGAGGGCGACAATGCTAACTGGTCGCCGTAGACTCTTGGTGCAAAGGCGGCTGCGGCCTTGGACAAGGACCTGATGAGCACCGGCGCCTTTTCCCTTGACCAGCTGATGGAGCTCGCCGGGCTGTCCGTTTCTCAGGCTGGTATTTCCGCCATCACCTAGGACTCCATCAAAAATGGCAATTGACACTCGATGCAGTCTACCGTGTCCACCCGCCTAGTCAAGGTGTGAACGTTCTGGTTGCTTGCGGACCTGGCAACAACGGTAAGCCTTGGCTCCTCTCGGTAGCCTCAACGTAAAGCTCACCCAATGGCAGGGGGCGACGGTTTGGTTGCGGCCCGGCATCTTCGTCACTACGGCTACAAGCCAACTATTTACTATCCCAAGAGAAGCAAGAACGATTTGTACCAAGTGAGTGAGGGTTCATTTGCTTTTGTCTATCTCGATCGATTCTCTCGGCGCAATAATACATGGGGAGTGCTTGCAATTACATACCATATCTATCAGCGACTCCTCGTCTTCGAGTTTCCCCCGCGTTACGCAAAAATGTTGATGCTTTTTGTCTTCCTCCCACGCAATGCTATGCAAGCGCACAAGTCTATGGTTGTTCTCCCAAGAAAAGAAAGCGGCAGCGTTTCGGTTCGCAGGTATCGGTTGCTGTCGTTGAATTGAACCTCTTTTCTCCTCGAGGCCTGCCGTGAGTAGAATTTTGCGCTGATCTTTTTCTCCTTAGCGACTGGCGCAGCAGCTGGTGGACCTGAACGTCCCGTTCGTTGACGATTTCCCGGCGGCTCTCAAGTCGACGGACCATGTCCTGGACGCCATCTTCGGTTTGCCTCCACCATCGCCGCTTTCGTGATTTTCGCGCCTAACATCGTGGTCTCAGGATTCAGTTTCTCTGGCGAAGTTCGTGAGCCGTTCCCCGCGGTGATCAAGGCGCTCGAAGAAACCAAGTTGCCTGTAACTTCGGTTGACGCGCCTTCGTCGTGGAACATCGAAGACGGCCCGCCTTCGTCTGGCCCTGGCGGCTCTTTCCATCCTGCAGTCCTTGTCAGCCTGACGGCACCCAAGCCGTTGGTTAAGCATTTCAAAGGACGCCACTTCATCGGCGGAAGGTATGGGCTGGAATTCTAGATGCCCCCCTTAAAGTAGCATGAAGATTTTGTTGGCTGACCTTGGGAGCAGATTCGTATCGCCGGGCATTGCTGAAAAGTACAATTTGGACATTCCGCAGTACGAAGGCATCGACCAGGTAGTGGAAGTTGACAATAACGGCCAGAAGCTATAAATGAGTCAGTCGAAACCAAAAAAAAAACTTTTTGTAGTATTTACCGATATATCTCTGGGCACCTACAATCAAGCTTTGCTCTTGCCGGAGCATCTGTCTAGATGACCGCACAGCCCCCGATACGGCTGTTTGGACAGACGGGACTCGGACATCGACCGTCAAGCATCTGCATTGGCTGGACTAAAAGACCCTGCGGACAATCCAATAGGGGAGGATGATATGCGTGACAGAATGCGACATAGACGAGGTATAGTCTTCGACAGACTGGGCAGACAGTTTTGTGCTCAATACACATGAAAGCCGAATGAAAGGGATTTTGGGCCTCTCGGACAGCGTGTGAAGAGTGATGATGAGGAAGTGTGTCTAGAAGAGGGCAACATGGAAATGTTTCTTCCGGGTCGAAACGACGGAGGGAGCGGACAGTAGGCGGAGGAACCACCGGGCCTGTTGGACTTGGTGTCAAACCGGCGGCCCAGGTGTGGCTGATATAAACAGCAGCTGTGGCTGCTGCCCCCCGAGCTGTGAGCCTCTCATCCAATGGCGAGAGGGAGTTCCAGGGGAATTGCCACACGGGGGTTCCACAGGGACCCCTTGCCAGGCCGGAGCGTTTTTAACAACGACAGAGAACGTTGCGGACGAGGGTATCGGTGGTTCTCTTTTGGTTGGTCGGTGCGACCAAGGTCGCTGGACGGGGCCGGGGGGGGGGGGGGGGGGGGGGGGGGGGGGGGGGCGAATCTGGACGGCGGCGGCGGGCTCGACGGGAAGAAAAATGTTTAAGGGGGGGGAAACGGGAAGAAAAGCGACGAGGGGCGGAAGCTTGACTTGTGATGGAAGAGAGAAGGGGGAGAGGACAGAAAGGCAAATGGGACAAGCTAATGGGCGAGAAAGGGCCAGGGCAACAAGGCGGCGGCGGAATGGAGCGGATAAGGCGCGACAAAAGGCGAAGCAGAGTCTAATCATGCTCGACAAATTTGATTTGCCTGCCTGGGGAGATATTTTGGTGCGTCCCATATCCCATTCTTTTTTTTAAACGGTAAATCCCCTCCCTTCATGGCGAAAATGTACTCTGTACACCTGCGTCTTCCGGGCGTGGCACCCTTCGTCCCCCATCCCATCTGTATCCCCAGGTCGGACCCATGTCCGGGTCAGGTAAGGTACATGGGAAAGGGGTGGAAGGGAAGGGCTGCAAAGCCACACTCAAAGGTCCCTTCGCAGACCACCGACGGGCGAGTGAAGAGAGAGAGAGAGCGCGCGCGGGCGAAAAAAAGTCGAATGGGGACATGTCTCCAAGCCAGCATCCGAAGCAATGCTGGGCTGGCTGGTTTTCCTGGGCCTTGCCGGAGCAAAAGCTCCTCGCCACCCCTGTGATAGGCCCGAGCGACAAGGCAGCGCGTATGGGGCCGCATGGAGCACTGCGTGGTATCCGTAGCAGTAAGGCACTACCGGACGGGACCCACTTTCCCTCTTGTCTCTCTCCTTCTCGTCTCTCTCTCTTATGAACAGAACCCACAACGGTGAGCATTGGCAGAGACAGACAGAGACATAGGCGCAACACACTGAGCCAAGTCACCCTCTCTTAGCCCTTTAAATTTATTTTTTTTACTCCCAAATAACCAAGTGCCCATCCAACGCAATCCTTGCCCCTCCCTCCTTCCGTTGGCGCCATCACCAGTGCGCAAGGACATGGCAGGTAAGTGCAAAGAGAGGTTAGGAGACCAACGACCCGAAGGAGAACAAAAATGGCCCAGCCCGTGTCCACGATGAGGGCGGGTTGAAGAGATTCTTGAGAGGTACAAGGTACATGCATGCCTTGCATCAGCGTACTTCGTCCGTCTCCTCCTCCCGTCTTATCCCATCCCCATCCAACCCGTGCCAACCTTACCTGACCCCTTCCTTTCCTTACCTCACGCTTCTCACCTCTCTCATCGATGCTCGGCCATCCATGCAGTCAGTCCATGCTTACCAAACCGCTCCTTGTCTTCTTTTTGGATTGCTCCATACACTCATCATGCTGCTGGCGAAGGCCTTTCCCCCCTGACCAACAACTAACTCGGCGGGGTCGCTCTGTCTGCCTGTCTGCCCACACCAAGCATCGCTCCTCGCCTATTTTGCTTTCTTCCCTTTTCCCCCTCTGACCCGTTGAGGCGACGGGCCGTCGAGGGTCGCGTCGAGGTCTGGACTGTTCGCCCCGGCCGCGGCGGATCTTCGGAGGACACGACACCCAAGAGCATCGCGCTGGGGCCGATGAATTGGCAGCCGGGCCGCCCGTGTGCGGGTTTCCAGGTGTCAGTCGGGGGTCCCTGCCGCTGCCACAAGCCGAATGGTCGCTCGAACCACGTCATAAACAGCCTGGGTTAGGCAGGGAAGAATGGGGATTTACAGAAAACGGTGCCGCTGCCATGGCGGCTTTTCGATCAGGGCAAGGGCCAAAATTTCCGACAACGACACATTTCCATGGCGGTCGAACCACATGTCGCCCTACTTGGAAGATACCCATCATTCCCTCAGCTTCACCACGAAGCCGCTCACAAGAAGCGTCTGTTTGCGCTCGGAGGGCTCCCCTGGCCAACCCCGAGACTGGGGTATGTCGATTTTGCCTGCAGAAGCAGGGACCCCGCCATGTGTCCCTCGCCGGGAACGTGAACAGAGAGTGAGACTCACGGACATCGAACGAGGCCGCGACAACAGATCACAAGGTACACGAAGCTTCTGGTGGCTTCGAGAAAGCGAAATGGTCAATGCCTGGGCGTACCATGCTAAGGGCCAGATCGGCTCGAGAATTGTAATTGAAATACTGAGCCACAGTTAGCATAAAATCAACGGAAAAGGTATTTCCGTCACCACTATACCGTATTGAGCCTAGATTTCTCTGCATAACTCAAAACCAGGCTTGACGAACCTTTCCGTGGGCCGTTGATCATGTAAGCCACCGTACCACGCTATATTTTAGCTGGTAATCGATGTGATCGACTGTCTTACTCCGGGATGTAGTTTAGCGGCCAATGAATCCATTCATCAGAACCAGAATCGCAGAAAGCATTCTCGGCATAAGGGAATTGTAAAAATGGGCCTTTGAGGCTGGAGATGAGGCGGCGGAACGGGTTTTTCCATGCCGCCGGCCGCGGCCAGCCTATTGCGGCAGCGTTGAATCAAGGGAGATAGATCTATCCCTCCTGTAGTGATGTGACTTTCCACGATTCGATATGGATGAGATCGATCCTTTTGAAGTGGTGCTTGCTGTTGACGAGCCTAGCTACAATGAGGAAGATGACGAAGATGACGAAGACGAATACTATAATACGATAGCCCTCGTCGTATTGTACGGGCTTGAGCACCTCATCAACGATGACGACGATACTCGAACGCACCCAGTGATATTCGACCGCATCCCCATCCATCCAGGGCAATCGCTGCGGGCCACCGAAATCGCGGAATTGCTGATGGCCGGCAGTGACGTCGAATTCCAAGATTGCTTCCGAATGCCGAAAGGCGCCTTCCATAGCCTAGCCCACTGGCTGCGACGGCACGGAGTTGAAGACTCACGATATCAGTCTGTCGAGCACAAGCTGATGGTCTTCCTATATATCATCGCATACGGCGAGCCTCAACGGAACGCAGCCCATCGATTCCAAATTGCGCAGAGTACAGTCTCTAATATCTTCCACCATATACTAGACGCAATAGCCCAGCTTTATACAGAAGTCGTGGTCTAGCCAGAAGATTCGTACGTAGCTCCGTATATCGAATTATTAAATAAGCGGCGGTAGTTCAACGGCTGTATTGGTGCTATTGACGGTACACTCCTGCCTGCCCATATTCCTCTTAGTCAGCAACGGCGATTCTTCGATCGAAAGGGGAATCTATCACAGAACGTATTCTTCGCAGTTAATTTCGACTATACCTTCTCGTACGTACTTGCTGGCGCAGAGGGGTCTATGAACGACAAGCAGCTATTATCCCAGGCACTTGCCCGGGATTTCAGGCCGCCGCCAGGTCGATTTTACCTCGCTGATGGCGGGTTTGGCGACAGCCGGGCTGGTATCGTGACCCCATTCGCTGGGCAGCAATATTATCCAAAGGAATTCAACGATTGCGAGCCAACGTCAAGTAAAGAGCTGTATAATATCTCTCACGCACGTATTCAAGGCTGGGCGGAAAGAGTGCTTGGGTTGGTGAAGAGGAAGTTCAAGATCTTGCGTGGCAGCCCAGCCGAATACGACTTCGCCACGCAGACTCAACTGGTATATGGAGTAACTGCAGTATGGAACTTCCTACTTCGTTTTGAGGCGCCAGAACCTGTAGAATATTCAGCAGAGGCAAAAGAAGTATTGAGAGCCTCACAAATAAGGGCAGATTATTGGATTGATAAGAGGCCTGGGTTTGAAATACGGTTCAATATTGCAGTGTGTCTGTGGAGGGAGCGGCAGCGACGTATTGCGCAGAGGAATCAACAGCAGCAGTAATAGCAATAATTACACTTTACCAGCCCAACTTCTGCTAGTTCAATTTGCCCACTTCCAACCTCCAACCTCCAACTTCCACTATCCTTCCACTTCACCAACTATTTCTGATAAGATGATTCCGTTGGCCCGAATAAACGATACCTTTGATGCCTTAGCTCGCAGGCTATTGAAAGCTACTGCTTTCATTGGCGTACGAAGAAAGGCACCTGCGATCTCTGTCAACTCGTCAGATCCTGCTGCTGCAATACCCATATCTTGGCAGGCCTCCAGAGCTCTTGCTAGATCTTCCGAACCAACAGGGCTTTTGGCACCTTTCGCAGCCCACGCGCGCTGTACGTGATTGCCAAGTACGTCAGCAGCCAATACGCGGCTATCTCTTCGTTGACGTGGTATACGTTGCTCAACTACCCTTGACGATACCACAGTTACTTCAGCATCCTCTATAACGGTCAACTCAGGATCCCACTGCCGCTTACTGCTACGGCCGTTGGCTGTTGGGGTAATAGGTACTGATGCCGCTACTGGTCGAGGAGGGGCTGACGAAGCTACTGTGGTGGCTTGGGATAAAGGTATAGCTGGTTGGCCAGCTGGTACTGACTGTCTGGCAGGTGACCCAGCTTCGTCAATATCTCTGAATCGTTGAGGAGGCCGCCGCCGCCGAAGAGGCTGTAGTTTACTGGCGCCAGTGATATTCTCGCCAGTTGCCACCTCTGCTGGCCACAATTCCTCCATTATCGAGATCATCCAGGGGAACCCTCGTCGCTGTACCCATTGATGGCCTGGATGTGCCTTATGCCACCATTCCCACCGTTCTTCCGGTGCCGAGATTATTCCGGATCGATCGTCGTACCCAATACCAGATAGGCCTGTCAGACCTTTAACCTTTCGAAATATACTGCTGAGATTGCGGTATTTGACCGTGAGGTTCTTAATACTATATGGATTATCAGGGAATTCGCGTTGGAGGGTGGGTACAATAGTACCCATCGCCCGCTCCAGCACAACGGTCTTATTACTAAGCCCGATCAACCCTGCTGTACGTGCTTCAACGCATAGCTGTAGGAACCTCTTCGTGGATACAGGGTCCCAGCGAACCCTGTCAGCAGTTGATACTGGGGCCTCGTCATCGTCTTCAGCTGCTTGTTGGGTGGGTAGAGATGTCTGGTCACCAGGCGATGCTGCTACTTCGATTTCGTCAAGCGCAGGGTCCTCGCTATCAGAGGTACTACTATGATCGGTCTCATGATGTGATTCCATGGTGGTTGGGCTCAACGAAAGGTGGGAAGTTCAATTCTGAGAGTCTGGGTAATTGGAACAGGATTCTGGTGGCCAGCAGCCTATTTTGTGTTCCCTGATCCTTGACTGCAAGGAGGGGGTGGTAAGACATTCGCTGCTTGCGGTATATTGGCAGAATTCCACTAATGTGGCACTAATAGGGGTACATCAGCCATCCCGGCACTACCGTTGTGGCTGGAAAGTTGCTGCTTGGCGGGCCTGTGAATTACAATTCTCGAGCCGATCTGGCCCTAAAGTAAGACCCTGAACGGGAATGCCCTTCTTGGCGAGAGAAAGGCTAGACAGCCCAGAACGGCGAATTGCCCTCGTTTGGCCCCCACCAATTTGAGGCTGATTGCCTAGCTAGTGCACCTGAGGGACCTGAGGGAGCTGGCGCGCAGTGGTCACTGCAGCCATGCGGCTGCAACGGACGGACCGGTTCAAACGTTCAACCCCGTCAAAGCCTGGTGATCCCCTAAGCATGACCCTGTGTCCAGGATCGTGGGCTGTCTGGCGGCAGAAAGAAGCCTTCACCCACGCCATACCATCCAGCGGGGTACATGCGGCTTACTGGTGAATCATGTGCCAGTGACCGCAATCAGTTGCGCCATTGGCTATGCCGCACCTTGCAGAAGAGACCGACACCCTTGGGTTCCGAGGCAGTCTCATCCGCCGACTGTGCGGGACCGTCTGGAGCCCGACAAGCCACCTCGGTTCAAAACTGTCGCATTCGTGAGGCTTTTGCCTCTCCCTTGTTCAATTACGTCCTGGGAACTGGCGGGGAATGAAAGCAGCGACCGTCTGTGTGGCGGATAACGGACACTACCGACAAGATTCAATAAGTTCTGGCCGTTCCCCTGCAGGGGGCCCGACAAAAGTCTAGTGCGTCATGATGTGAGATGGCTTGGGTTATGCTGAAACGGACGGCGAATCATGACTGTCGAACGAGACCGGAGGGGATCCCGTGGTCCCAGAAGAGCGGATTGAGATTCGACATTGGAGACATCACGTTGGACGGAATGCAACCACTGACCATCAGAGCGGAGCGGCAGGCAAGACAGGACGGGGTGATTGCATGCTCGGCGTCGTGACCGTCAGACGAAACAGGTCAAATGGTCCCCCAGCATTCTTCCCCCAGCCAGCTCAATCCTCCCACTTGGCCTGGTTCATGGCCCTGGAGAAATTCCTCCGCCCGCACCTTGTTACAATCTACTCACGTCATCACAGTGGGTGCCCGAATCTTACTGTATGGCGAGCTTCGGATTATCCACCGTCGACGCCCAACGAGATTGAGTTTAAATCATCCCAGGTGGCCTTGTGTCGACCTCCCTCAGACTCTGGCCGAACCATGGCCCGACCATGTCAGTGGAGAATTGACACCCGGCTCGAGTCGTGCAAAAAGCCTTTCCCCGGCGAATACCATCGTCGTTTTCAGGGTCTGCCACCGCAATCTGTTTGTGCGCCGCCATCGTAGTTGTCAATTGGAGACGGTTTCCCACGGCGAACCCCGTCTGCAGATACAAAACGCGGATGGTATTTCCATTCGCCCTTGGGCGAGACGCCCGTTTCCTTGCGCCAATGTCCACCCTGCCTCTCGGGCCGCGACAGTGCGACGATTAAATGGCAATGGCCATTCCAATTCCCGACCAGCGATGCTTGACCCTGAGTTTCCCAACTTTGCGGCAACCTCCTCATCAGCGTTCTCCTTGCCAGCGGGAAACCATATCAAGGTTTGGGTCCTCACTGTGTCAGGCCTCAGAGGCTCCTGAGTCGGAGCTGGCTCCGGTACAACAGCTCATTTTCAGATGCGAATGACTTGAGCAAGTCAACATGCTTTCCACCTATATGGACTCGACCGCTATTTTTGCCGTGCACGACAAGGCCCCTGTAGGATCGGCCAGACATGGCTGCGCCAGAGCTCGGGTTGTGGCTGTGGTAGACGACGATCATTTCCCTGGAGGAAAGGCAGCAAAGTCGGCGATCACTCACTGCAGCAAAATTTGACCGGTCCCATGCCGCATTTACGAATTCCTTCCTCCTCCTTACCGCTGTTACGTATAGTCGCGTTGGTTCCGTGGATTGACGGTTTGAGGGTACATAGTATTCAGGCTATTCCCTAGTGGATGCAACTGGTCCCACTTGCGTGGGGTAGAGGCGATGCGGCCAGCTCAGGATGATTGACGACATGGGTTTTTTTTTACTCCCACTAATGGCGGCAATCTTGACCAGATTCGTCGTTTGCTCGATGGGTGTTGTTTCGTGTGTGAAGATGTCAGTTGGGCTGGGTCGTAGTGAAGTTTCGCGAAGATTCCAGGACATTGGAGATCATGTGGGGCATTGGCTTTGCGTCGACCATGCGCGGGGTTGATGATGCCCCGAATGCGAAGCCGCCCTTTGTGGCTCAACAGTCTTAGGCAAAGCACAATTCATGCCTGTCACAGGGGAGGGGTAATGAGTTTGTTTCGACGACGACCAACGATATGCAGCGTCGTTACAAGGCCTTTCCTGTCCTCGTCCAATGTTATTAAGAACCCCGCGGGAAACTGATGGCGAGTGGTCCAAGCCGAGCAAATGCAAACCACGTACGTAGTATGGTGTACACCGATCCCTCGTAGACTCCAACTTACTGCACTACACGCGTACGTATCGGATATGTTGCCACATCCATGCATTAGGCAGGTTGAGTGGTCCAGCGGTCAGATGATCCTTCGCCTAGAGTATGAGTTGCTCACGAACTCCTATATTGAGCGGGTTCAGGCAAGGTGAGCCATGCGAACTTACCTTGACTCTGATACCAAGTCTCGACTACTTTGCTTGTAACTTCTACGTCGCTTGTATTCTCTACATCCCATGCAAGATGACGTCGGAACCGGGAGCAGCGGAACTTGAGCCTTGGTTGGCTCTCGGGGATAGAGACATCAAAACCAGTATCGCGGCACCACGGAACCATATTATGGACTCATAAGCCGCGCCACAGCACCAGTGGCGGACTCATCCCAAGGTCCACGTTTTGATTTACTCAAGATAAGCACGAGGTAATGATTCACAACCCGAAATCCGACAAGACAATGTCGTCCAACCGTCCCTAAGTGTGCCTGTTCTAGATCCGCGTAGAACCTTCTCGACCTCGATACCAGCCGTTCCCACATATCGCATATAGGCATTGCGTGTTTCTGTAGGCAGTCCTTTCTTGGGGGATTCAAAGCCGCTTCTTTGTGTGACGAGTCCGTGGGCCGTCATCACCATTACAGATGTGGCTGTTGACGTGTAAGTGGCCTCGCTAGGGGCGAGCGTGTCACAAGGACCGAGTTGCCCCGTTCAAAGGTCGCAGCTGCCCGGGGAGAGGTGGGTTTCGACGTAGTTCGTATCGCCGCGCCCGGATAGGAGGCGCGGCGACGGGGAGATGCAGGCCTGGCACCATGCTGTTCCCATGGTGTTGCAGTTGTGGCTTCTGACGAGGCGGGCTGTGCGCGTCTTGGTGCAAGGCCGCGGCGGCGGGGGCAGGAGGTTGAGTCAAGTTTGGGTTACCTGCCAGCGTGTTCAAGTTATGATAGTTGTCAACTCTGTCTGGTTGGTCCGGCAAAGGCTTTCCCGTCATCGCTCTCGGTGTGAGTCACTAATCAATGACAATAGAAGAGACTGGCTTCCTGCAATTAGCTAATTACCATTGCTAATGTGACTGGTTTTATCTGGTGATGTCGTGTTGAGGCAAAAGACTGGTCATACGCAATCGCCTACACATATCCAAGTTGAGAACGTCTGAGAGGCGCCGCTGTTGCAATTTTTCAATTGACTCACTGCGTTCAAACTTGCCTCTGGTAAGCATGCACTTTCCACTCTTGCCATTCCTTCTGTTTGCTGTCGTCACTTTCATCATTTCTCAATGATAATCTTTGCAACTGCGGCCTCTAGTGTGTTCCACTGGCAATGCTCTAGGAAGTCGATGTCCGGATGGCAAAGTGTAGAATGCTCTGGATCATTGATTGTGGATCATTGTTTTGCCCCGTGACTATGAGTCTAGATAGGACGTAGACTCACACAGCCAAGCTAGTTCCAATGCACCTGAGATATCACAAACTTTACTGAACTAGTTGTAAATATCAAATTGTGAAGCTTTTGGCATGTATTTAATTGGCCTAGGGGCGTGCGTTTGGTCCATAGTCGGTTTGAAGAGACTGAGAAGACAATCGCCGTGCTTTTTGATTTCTTGTTGGCTCTGAATCTATCCAATGCAGAGCCAACCGACCGAAGATGCCATGTTTAACTATCAATGCAGATAAATCGATAATGTCAAGCAATTAAAATCGCCATTTCATGAAGCCCACTTTGTCCGTTCATCTAGCAGGAGCTGCGACGCTCACGTCAGGAGAAGTCTCCGAAGAGCTGGATCATTCCACTGCGGAAAAGTTTAGCAATCGTATCATCCGAGGTGGAATTTTGTGACAGACAGCCAAACTCATAATCATCTGGTTCCGTGATGTTCTGATGCCCGGTTCCGCCCTGTCTCCTGGTGTTCAGTAATAAGCACAGCTTTGACCTCGGAACTTGGGACGACAAAAGCACCACGTCTCGATACCGGACCAAACGCCCCGGCGTGCTAAAACCACTAGCCGTCAGCCCTACGTTCGCGTTCGGTCCACAGCCCAGCACTCCCGTGGCCTTTTCTGCCAAATGCCCAGACAGAGTCGGACCCTTGCCAGGGGGAATCTCAGGGCTTGTACTTTCGGGGCTTTTGGTCCGCCCACCGCCTCATAAGCAGAAGCGACACTATTCTGGGCGGTTAGTTCTTCGAGACGATGCCTTGCGTGCTGACACCAGCTTGGGAGATGGAGCTGGGGACATTTGTTATCCCACGGCCCCGTTCGCGCGGTTCGAGAGCCCTGTGCCTTGAATCCAGCGGTCCGTTGGCGTGATGTGTCTCGATGGACGTGATCAACCGTCCGTAGACCCGCCAGCGCGTTGGTACCGCCCTCAGAGACCTTGGGGGGTTGCGGACCTTTTTCTCCGACCCCGAGAGCTTCCATTCAATGCCTTCTCCCGCGATATCCAGGTCCCCTGCGCGAAGGTGCCATTTTGGGCAGCCATGGAGGGATAAGGCATAAGGCATTGGCGAGAAGTGAGATAAGACAGTTGTCGACGATTGATTGGAACCGATTCGCGCAGCAAGCCGAGCGTACTGGGTTCGGTCGGAAGGAGAGGGACGTGAAGGGTTTCCAAGTACCCTCAGAGCCCCCGGTTCTCTGGGAAGCCGGTTCATTTGCGACGGCCCACATTCTGACGACGCCGCGAGTGTTGCCTAGCACAAGCTGACGAGCAGATGTCGTACGTGGTTTACTCTTTGCAGCGACTATGCCTGGAACAAACAGAGGATTCCCCGTCCCCCATCCCAGGAGTGTTGCCCGGGAAAGGAGGACAATCCCAAGCCGACTGCGACTGCCTCGTCAAGGACTGCAACTTGGTGATGGTTAGCGAGCTCAGAAATCTCTTTGAAGAGGGGAAGTGGGGTTATGGGAATGAGTCGCGCCGGTCGACTTCTTCGTTCTATTGACTGCTCTTGTAAGTGCTGTCATGGCTTTTTCACGGATAGCATTCTAATATTTTAATCGAGGACTTCGTCCCGTGTGATGTAGCTTTTGCCTCGTAGCGACGGGCACATCAAACGATAGAGAGATGGCGCTCTGATCATCATTGAGTGCCTCAACCGGCAGTTAGAGGAGCTAGGCGTCGCCGCTCCATTCCGTCTCATTGCTGACGGTTGAACTGAGCCGAGGACTAGAGACGACGTCGGCGAGATCTGCCCCAAGCAGAGTGTGCCTACCAGATGTAACAGTCATGCATGAACGTGTACGCTGGTCCTACGGATGGCACTATCGAGTTGAAGAGCATCTCAGGAGCCCAAACCAGGGCGTAAGGCGACGGTATTCTCGGATTGTCCACTTAGTATGCGATTGCGAACATGAAAGTCGAGAAAGATGTTAGTATAACGTTAAAAACCCCGGGTATGAAGTTTGGGAAGCGCGTGCCTCTCATTCAGTTTGTTGTTACGCTCGAGTCAGAAGGTTGGAGAAGGCCCTGAGGAAGACGAACTCTCAAACCTCAATTCGAAAGGCGTTTGTCGGAGGCTTGGACTCTCCACTAGTTTCTGAGACTCTACCCTTGAGGCAGACATTGTACGTTTGATCTCTTTCATGATTGTGTTTGCCGAAATGTTCATGACATCCAAAAGTACGAAAGTTGACATAAGACCATTGAGACAGTTGGAGAGGGAGGGTTCTTGACAAGCTGCGAGATGTTGATAATAAGCTAAGAAGAATCTTGTCTTTTCATCATTGCTTCGTGGAAAAATCCAGCAAAGTTGACAACGATGTTCTCCAGAAAGAAGCACACTTGGCTAACCCTCTTGTCTTGAGTCATGATGCAAGCTCCCCTGGTGAAGCAGGCTCTGGGCCTCAAAAACGTCATTATGAGGTGCGCTTGCCGAAAACACACAAGTCTAGAGCTTGGCAAAATCCTGTTTCTACTGCAAGACAGGATCGCTTGGAGAAATTTCTTTTTTTGGTATACACAACGAACTGCCTCTGGCTAATTCTATCACAGGCCAAAAGGAAGGTTTATTGGAAGCCCCCCACCGAAAGGCATATTCACAGGTAGTCTGCCGCCGTTGTTGTTCCTACCGCCAAACGGAGAACCTGTATCCATAAACGGGGTTCCGAAGTTGACATTGGGCCCTCCACGCCCATCGGTACTCCACGACCACGAGCGCCCTCCATCACCACCCATGTCAATATTGACGTGTACGCGCCGATAGTTGCCGTCACCATTTTGTTCCTCTTGCTGCTCGTTTCGCTGCTGATCTTGGCGCGGGGCTTGACGTCTCGGTTCCGGGCGCTCCGGTCTGGAACTCTGGCGGGGCCGACGGTAGCGGGGCTGTTGCGGCTCCGGCTGCGGATCGGGGCGCCGTGGAACTTCCTCGTCAAAAGAGTCGTTTCCCTCATCTTCTTCTGGTTGTTGATAGCGACGCCGTTGCTGCTCTTGTCGAGGTTGTGGCGGTGGCTCTCGAGGCGTCTTGATGTCCCCGTACATCCCGTATATGCTCTCCTCCCAATCCTTTCTGGTTTCGGTCTCTCTTTGTTGCCGCCGGAGCGGAGGCGATCGTGACGGTTTGGGAGGTTCTATGCTCTCTTGGCTATATCGTGAGCTTTCTTCGGTTCTGCCGGTGCTGTATCTGGCAGTGTCACGATTGAAGTTATTGCTGTATGAACTTGTGTATGGCTGGTTTTGCTGAGGCTGATTCTGCTGAGAGCTTTGCATTGTTTGTCGGACAAGTGCGTTGGATGGAGGGAAAGGAGACTGTCCTGGGCGAGGATTACTGGAGTTGCCCAGGCTGCCATTTGAACCCGTTTTATTACTCATCTTGATGGTTTCTGAAATGAAGGGAGCTTTCTGAGTATTTGCGGCTGTCGTTGCAAGAGCCTTGGGGAGCAATGTCAAGAAATCGACGACATCGTCACTTTTAATTACGGGATGAAGCTTATACTAACACGAGCGGCCGGCTTACCATGGCGCGATAATTCTGCCCTGTGAGATTCATGCGTTTCAGTGTTGCTTATGGAATCGTTTGATTTCGTGTTTCCCGGTAAGATGGGTCGAGACCTTACGATCTTTGTTACTGGAGATGTTTGAGATTCTCCTTGATGATTCGCAATGCCACATCATCGGACCATTACAGCCCCTGGCCGACGCGTTGCTCTCACCCAACAGCAGCTCGGATTCTTCGGAGAGCGATTTCGAAGCTTTCAGGATAACCTGATTTAACGACTTTGTACGGTGCTTTGATGTCGTCAATCGAAAACTTGATCTTTTGCCCAGGAGCTTTGATGCATCCAAAGGGGCTCTATCCATCCATCCCATCATCGACCCATCTCAGTGTCAGGACCCCTGCAGCTGTCGCCAAACCCCAAAATCCAACCACGTCCTACTAACAGGGCCCTGTATGCACTGTTTTCAACTTAATCTGAAGCGTGCGCATCGCTCGGACGCCCTCAAGCCCGATGCTCCACGGTGTCATAATGTTCCTCGCCATGGCCAATTTTCTCTGCGGGCAAAACGTCGGTAAGTCCCACAGAAGCCGCAATCGCCATGAGCCTTGCTTTCTCCTCATGGGCTGCTGTGTCGCCAAACACCAGGTCCATCTCTTCTAAGCTCTTACCGCGCGTCTCGGGAACAAAGAAGTACGTCATAACGAAGGCGAGGGCGCAGAATGCGGCGAAGAAGAGATAGGTGCCAAAGCCGATGGTTTCGAGCATGTCTGGAGTTACGAGGCCGATGATGAAATTGCACATCCAGGTCGCGCTGGTGGTGATTGCCATGGCCTTCGAGCGGTTGCCTAGGTTGAATATCTCCGAGGGGAGGACCCAGCCGATGGGCGCGAACGAATAGGAGAAGTTGATGTCGTAAATATAGATGAAGGCAATGCCGGCCCAGCCCGCCGACTTGTTTGACTGGAGAGAATCGCCGAATCCTCCAATGATGGCCCCCACGATGACCAGTGAGATGCAAGTGCCAGCAGCGCCGCACAAGAGAAGAGGGCGACGGCCAATCTTATCAATAAGGAAGAGAGCAGGGAGTGTCGACAGCGTGTTCACAATGCCGTATACGCCTGTTGCCAGAAGGCTAGAGGTTTTTCCAGAGAGCCCAAGCTGAGAGAACATCGTCGGGGCATAGTATATGATAGCATTGCAGCCCATGAATTGTTGGAAGAACATTATCCCGCACCCAATCGCCAGACGTTTGAAGGCGGGCCCGGAGGACACAAGAGCGACGTGTTGCGCCGCAAAGAGCGAAAAGCCCTTCTTGCCTGGGAATCTATCCCGGTTAATGGATTCGTCGAAGAGGACTTCAGCCTTGATGCCCAAGTACTCGGCACGAAGGGATTCGGTGTCCGGGTGAACACGGCGAACCTTGGCCAACGCGGCAAGTGCTTTGTCCTCCTTGCGGCGCATGAGGAAGAATCGCGGGGATTCCGGGAAGAACATCATGCCGATGCCCAGAACCAGGGCAGGCACAATCTGGAGGCCGAATGGAATACGCCATGCGGCATCAGACTGGCCAGTGCATCCGTTAGGACCAATGTCGTAGCGAGGGTCGAACTTGAGGAGCTCCGCGGTGCCCCCTGAGTATGGGATGTCAGGGGCGCATCGAGGGCCGCCAATGTACTGGGTTCCATACTCAAGCCAATAGCTGACGAGGATGCCAAGTGTGATGCTGAGCTGCTGCATGACAACTAGAGTGCCACGAACATGGGGCGTGGACAGCTCTGATATGTACATGGGCACAATCATTGTTAACATGCCAACAGCAAAGCCTGCGATAGCGCGACCTGGTATTACATTAGCCATTGCAGAATTTGACGTGACGAGTTACTTCTTCACGCACCGGCAAATAGCAGTGGAATATCGCTTGCAGCTGTCTGGAAGGCAGACCCAAGCGTAAAGATGGCGACGGCCAGCAGCATAGAACCTTTTCTGCCAAGCCAGTCGGCCACAGGGCCATTGATCAGAGATCCGAACCAGGCGAACAGCAGCAGCGCCGAGACGAACCAGCCTTTGAAACTGCTGTCAGTGTCGATGCGGGGGAACTTGGCGGCAAAAGACTCCATCGTCAACACGCCAGAAACAACGCCTTGATCATAGCCAAAAAGAAAACCACCCAAGCTGGCAAACTGCATTCGCCCATATCAGTGAGTGCGTTTCCTTTACAGCACGTGGCCACCACAGGAGGAGGTGCACTCACCGTTGAAAGCCCAAATATATAGGGGTTTTCGCGGAGGTAACGCCAAACGCTCTGCTTTGGGGCCATGCCGCCTGCCTCTGTAACTGCGTGATCACCTGTCATCCTGGACGTGGAGGAGCCAGAGATAGCACTTGCTGCTTATTCGACGAACTTGTTGGTCTGGGGAACATTTCACTTCCTGGGGAGGTTTTCCGGGGTACTTATATAGGCATATGAGCTCATCGGAGGTGGGAGCGAACATGCGACTCTGCCCCCCATGGGGAACCTGAACGAAGGTATCGGACTAATCATACATCAATCGTCTGGTGGGTTTAGCTCCGGACGACAGTACTCCAGCCAATGAATGTTCAAGCTAACGCCAACTTGGAGGTCCATCCAACCAGGTAATAGCGGGCCCGGGCCTTGTTGTATGCCACCCTCTGCCCGTGGCCATGAGTCGTTTCTCCCATGTTTCCCCTCTCCGCTGCCGATCCTCTCCGAACGGCGCTTGGCTTTAGCCCCGCTATTGCCGAAAACACCAAGAGGCCCTGTAACGAAAACTTGTCACCTCCCGGACGTTGGTCGTCCGGGTCGGCAGGCTCACCATGCGATGATGTACGATGCTGAAGTCCGACTGGCTGGCGCAGTGGGGGTGCCAATCCTAAATTGTGCTCAAGGGAGGGTATCTGAGGTCCATAACACCCGTGGGAAAGAACCCATGTTCCCTCATATTTGTAGAGCTGGTTGCTCTTGTTCCAATCGCCGTTGAATTTGCTTGTTCGGGAATCCACGACCATGGGCGAAGACTTGACAAAAACAATAGCTAAGCTACGTGAGCGCGTCAAGTGCCTGCTGGCCGGGCAAAGACTGAGTTGTCCCTCTCGTCGAGTCTTGATCGCAGTCGCTGGCGTGCCGGGGTCGGGCAAGTCCACCATTACGGCTGCTCTGCTCGAAGACTTGAAGAGGCACGCCATTGAAAACGTTGCGATCCTTCCAATGGTGCGTCCAGCTGTCCTAACACGAATGTTTTGCCAGCTGACTTGGTATTTACCGATAGGACGGATTCCATTATTCGCGCGCCACGCTCTCGTCGTTCAGCGACCCGGACCTCGCCCTTCGCCGACGAGGTGCACCCTTCACCTTTGACGCTGCTGGCTTCTTGAATCTTGTGCGCCAACTAAGAACGACCCCGATACCACAAAGGGGGAGCCTCAAATTGTTATTAGAGCCCCTAGTTTTGATCACGCAGCAAAGGATCCTCTGCCAGGCGCCATAGTCATATCATCACGAACGGAGGTAGTCCTCATCGAAGGCAATTATACGCTGCTCAATCAGGAGCCCTGGAGTGGCATTGCCGATCTCGTCGATGATAGGTAGTTGCTGACATGCTTGCCACTTAGTATCGTAAGCCGGGGCTAACATGCACCATAGGTGGTTTGTCGATGTCTCGGTAGAAGAAGCACAAAAGCGCCTCGCAGCCCGACACTTGCAGGCTGGTATCGAAAAGACACTCGAGCTGGCGCTCTTACGGGCAAACGAAAACGATGTGCCCAACGGCGATCACATCCGTTCCAACCTCATCGAGCCTACCATTCGCATCCTCAACTAGAAATCATCAGTAATTCCAAGAAGAAAAAGAATATGTATCAAGCTATTTACATTCCCAGGTTGCCTGTTTCTGGCCAACCCAAGATAGCAAAAAATTCATCCGTTGGTTCGATCGGCCATGTCTGAAACTCCATCGACGAAGTGTCTAAATGACCGGTTTCTGAGCCAGTGAAATAACTGGACAGAAGGATTTCGTCAAGAATGCTGGAACATCGAGTGGACAGTTGGTTGTTGGAAAAGACGTGGCGAAAGATGTGGTGGACTGTATCTAGATTCGCCTGCCACTTCGGCAAGTTTGGTGACTCGGAGTCGCCAAGCATCACAAGAACAAGCACGAGAGACGCGTGGAATAAGAAGAAACTAGGAGAAGTGTCAACTCTACGGACCACTAAGGCTATCCTGTAGTGGTATGAAGCAAGATCACTTACATCGAATACCATGTGACGAGTCTGTTCATATCCCCGTGCTTTGTGTAGTAATCGATCGACTCGATTGTAGCGGTGGCTGCATGAACCGCGACGCTCCTGCAACGTTCGTCCACCGAGGTGGCGTTGAATGGGACAGTTCCTTTTCCCTTGTCGACGGCTCGTTGCAACAGGAGCTGGCGGAAAAGGATAATTTTGAGATTCCAAAACCGCCACCAGAGACGCGACCTGGTAAACAAAAATGACGACTCGGCAATAGGACCATCGTAGTTCGGATGAAAATATGTCGGGAGCGACTCGGCCCATTTGGTCAGAGTAGCATCCATTGACAGCGCATTCTCTGGTGAAACACCCGAAGATGATAGAAGTCGGTTTGAAATAAAGTTGGTATGGATATGGAAGTCGCTCTGGATCTTCATACCAGAGTATAGCGTCGGCTCGTCAACTTCAGCTGGCAGCTCCATCGTCCTGCTGGTGAGGCACTATTGCAAAGGTCAGGAAGGAGAATCCAGCATTGGTCGTCTGAGACAAAACGCACCTCATCATGAATGTTAAGGACTGGTCGGACGTCCATAGCTTCCGTGTCTGGGAGAAGAATTGGTCTTCCAAAGGTAGTTGACGCGCCGCTGTCAAACATGTAAAACCCCCACCAGACACGTCTACGCATCTCTCTTTGCAACCTGTTGATGCGCCAGTCTGGCAACTCTCGGTGAAGTCCCAGGCTGAGGGCCATACGGGTAGCAAGCCCAAGGAAATTGGAGCCTGTGTTCGGTTTGTTTCGCTTCTGGCTGAGGTTGCTGAGAAGAACAAGAGCCTGCACGAATGTGAGATTTGCACTTTCAAACAATGATTCGTCTTCTCCAAAAGATAGTGCATGATGATAGAGATCATCGTCAAGTTCGCCATGTGGGCTGTCAAGACACCACGCGCCCAAAGCCAAGATGGTGTGGAGTAGCATCTGCCACGAGCGCCGTTGCGGACGTGGGATGACCTCGTGGAACTGAGCTCTGAATGTCGGTTCGTGAATGAACGGGTACGCGCGATGATATACTGAGAAATAGCTATCAACCAGCCGGTCTATGACCTGCCTTGAAGCAACAAGCTCTGACAGTTGCGAGGAATGGTACGTTGCGGCGAAATGGTTCTCTGCCCTAAGGCGATCTTCAACAAGTGGCTTAGAATGGCCGGTCAAACGTAGAAGCGATCGTAGGAAGAACACGCCCGCGGTCGAACCTAAAGAAACGTGAGCCCAAAGATTGACATAGTTGGGCTGGTGACAGAGGAAACAATACCCAAGTATCCTGCACCTCTAGGTTCGACAGAAAGTGCTGCCATTCCATCTGCAAGGACGTCAATATCTTCCTGCCAGTCAAATCCATCCGATTCTTCTGGTACAGCCTCAGAAATGGCACTACGGCTTCCACTGGGTGTCGAAGCTTGAGATACAGCGGGTTCCGGGATCTCTCTTCTCCGATTCTCCGCAGCCCTTGCGGCAAGAGCCTCATCGATATCGCATTTGGGGAGAAGTTCAGCAAACAGACTCTCTACTTGAGTCAGACGACTCTCAACGCTCGTCAGGTAACTACGTCGACTGATGTCAGAGGGCAAGGCTGCGAAATGGCATCAGCACTAGAAGAGGCTCACGCGCGAGTGAGAGGCGATCGCTGAACTCTCCCACTGTAGTGACATGACTTTGAGTTCCGTATGCAGACATCACATCTCGGCTTTTCTTTGGAGCACTGCGCGGGACATCAGTCGTCGTTCTTAAAGTCCATCAGAGACGTCATCGTTTCGGTGATTCACTGACTTTGAGTTTCTTGACCCGACAGTAATCGCACTGAAAGTTGTCAGCCCAGAGGGAAGGTGTGACAGATTTGCGAAGGATGAGAACTCATACTGCTAGGCTGCTTGTAAATGTCGAGGATGAGCTCGTTTCGACCATGCTGGATGATGTGTTAATAATAGAAGGGGGAGACTAGCGTGTGGTCCAGACTTTCTTTCTTTCACTGACGGAGTCAGGCAGCTAATGGTAGGGCCAGGAGCTCCTGTGGCACCCCGCCTTAGGTAAGCGTACAGATGGTAACAGGTGGTGGACTTAAAGTTGTGTGGCAGCTAGTAAGTATTCTTATGGAAAAGGCTTAGAGTGACAGCTTCTAGAACCTTTGATGGTCGTTTCCAAATGTTTTCATCACTCTCTAAGTCGGAACAATTTGTGATTAAGAAAACAGGTGTTGATACAGTGTGCCGCGTATTTACCACCCACGTGGTAAGGTAGTGCGTGCAGGGAGCGACAACTAGGGACTCGGGGGACACCCTTACATCTTCAGTGCAGGATGGAATCCTACCCTACAACCCAGCAATATTTGGTTGGTTTGATGCATATTTGTACCGGTCTGAGCTGACTTGGTCCTTACCAAACAGCATACGCTGGAAGAGATTTCGAGCAAGGCATAGCGCGATCTCGAGGAGGAGGGGAGCCGCTAGTAGAGTTCATCATATTATTTTCTCAGTACTTGTTCAAGTAACCATCATATCGGCCTGGCCTTTTTGGCATGGCGTTTATGGGGTTCTCAAAATATGCTATGGCTGTCTATATTGAGCTCCGACTTCATAATGTTTGTCAACAATGATTGAACACCTTGGAGCCTGGATCCATTTGACAGAATGCCTTGCCAAGGGGAATGTTAAGGGGCGAGAAGTCAAATCTTTTGGCGAGTTTCATGGGCATTTTGGTGGCTGTATTTTAGCGTTCCGGGTGAACGTTTCTGAGCAACTACACATCAAGACGAGCTTGTAGTTTTAGCGAAGTCGAAGCACCCAAAGCGGTTGCGTTGATACTATGATAGGGAACCTACTTATCTAGATATTAGTTGTGTCCCTCGAGAATACTATTGAGCCTCTTTGGTTTCGGCTTCTGCAGAAGATTCAGAGAATCTCATTTCTCCATGATGTAACCTGTTGCTTAAATGTTGTATTGACGGAATCTAGCCTTGTTTCCCTTAAGGCTTTCTTGGAATATCGTTTCTTGTAGAGGATTACTTATTGCTCATGTGATTATTGTGACGTTCTGTGGTCCGGCGTAAACATCAAAAAGATCGGAAATATATTATCTATGAGATCAAAGATGCTGGATCGTACCACTGGCCCGCTGAGGACCTTGATGCTGTAGCATAGCGGTCTCTCCTCCTTTGCGCTTCAGCGATTCACCCCAGGGGCTCGTTACGATAGTCCGAATTCTACACTGTTGATTGTGTGCATTTTTATATGATCAGGTATTTATATCAGGCAAGGCTTTTCACAACTGTAATTATGTCGTATAGAGACTTTGCCTATCTACTTTGAGTAGAAAAGATCTCAAGTCAATCTCGGCCCTTTCTGAGATATGTAGTCGTTGGTCAACCCCGTCCTGAGTCCCAAGAGGTCCTAACAGGTCTCTTTTCACTCCAGTTAATAAGGCACGTCGACGTTCCCTATCCTCTCTGAGTTGGTTTCCAGCGTCGTTAATCTGTTCAACCTGTTCAACTACGGGTCTCTTTGCGCGATGCGATTTTCCATGCCCCTATTTGAAGCAGCTCATTCATTCCCACTGCTCGCGCCGGGGAAAGCAGCCCATGAATGCCAGCCATATATAGAGTCAAATGACAGCCTGACGCCAAGTATCGCCGCGCGTGTACACCCAGATATCACTCCCAGCCATCTCTGTAAACGAACCACAGTAGCGGCGGAGGTTGTCTATCGGGCTTATGGCGGGACAGATGGAGAGGTCAACTACTGAACCTGCACTGAGACTGCTGACTCCTTCTGTACCGGGCATACTCTGTTTTACGATATTACTTAGCGCCACCGTGGTTCAGTCTAATCAGAACGTCCTTTGGTTTCACCAACAACAAGTCTGCTCAAATACGAACAAGAGGTCCTCGAAGTTCCGCGGTGTGTCTTACCAATTCAAGAGGGACTCCTCAAATCCCAGCATTCGGATTCAGCAAGTATGCTAAGATTTATTTCGACATTTCTTTCTTCCCAATCGGTCTTGCTTTCCGACTACCACATGTGGGCGTTGGCTTTCATGGAGTAGTTTCATTCGTTCGGCAAAGTGCGGTAATGAAGAATCAGGAAGTCGAGTACACAAGTAAAGACACGAGAGTCGGCATATCGTCGTAAACGTTCAAAGCGGGATGGACTCGTTCAACTTTCTAGACACCCCAGCAGAGCACCGGAGCGTTGACGGACGCGGCGCCGGACCAAGTAGGTCACCCGGGCCTCCGCCTCCAGCGCCTTGATGAGCCACCAAACACCGCCGCAGCCAGCATGGCTGGCTTCCGTGAACTATTCTTAAGACGACGTCGCGGAGGAGCCGGCCGCTCTTTACAGTGTTCGATTCGCGAATGCTCAAATTAGACCGGTCGTTATTTGTTTCAGTATTTCATTCGCTGGGCCCCGAAGAACCATCAGGCAGGAGGGTGCTGGTTAGGAAATCGAGCCATTTGACGTCCACAATCTGTTGGTCAAGGTCTCACTGATACACATTCTCGAGGTATGCTGCGCGGCGTAGACAACAGCAGCAATCGAACGTGATACCGCCACCGTCCATACACTTGAGGGTATCCATCTCCGTCGGCCATCGAACGGTAATGACACATGCATCTCGTCATCTAGCTACGTGCTTCAAAAGCTATAGAAATGCAAACGAGCATCTGCGAAGGAAGCATTCCATATGACCGCACCGCTGCACCGGAGGAAAGTGGCCTGCGATCGCCGGGCTCGTAAAAGCCACCAAAATCCCTGTCTCGAAACCAACAGCTCGTGACAGTAGCATGAATAGCATACCCAAAATATATATACATCTCGCAAACCCAAGCCCTCGGCAATGGCTTCAACTCTTGGCGATTGAGTGTTGTACCGCGAGTAAATCTGCGAGCAAATTTGCCCATTCTCTGGCGGATGACGTGGGGGAATAGTGCTCAAAGGGTTCATCCCAGATCACTCTTCCCCCCATCACCCGCCCCTGGTTCCAACCAACCTCGCCGACAGCCCCGGTATCCATACAATAAACTCTCACGCAAACCGCGCTGCCCCTTTTAGCATTGGCGCTACCAATGTTGATCCTGCGGTCTCTGGATTGTGCACTCTGCGCGACTACCTCTCAACTGGGTATTGACTTGGTTGAGCGGTAGACTCCTCTTCACCAGTGACGATGTCGATAGACTGAACCACATGAAAACAGCTGTGCAGCCCGCGGACCCCTTCACTACCCAGTTCAAACCTCCGTCCCCTGGCACCTAGTATTATGCGTGAATGTGCCAGAGGCTCTAGACAGTCGCTCAATTAAGCTTGCCTCGTACCACAAGCGGTCTTGTGTCACAACATGACCTAATTATTCCTCAACGGCCCAGCCTTGTGCTTAACAAAGGCTTCCGAATGCTTCGTCCCGAGGTCACAAGGTTGCGTATGGCTATTTGACAATAGGCCACGCTATGTCCCAAGTTGATTCACAGAACTATATACAGCCAAGGCATCCCCATGTTTGCAACGGGGCTTCCAACTTCCATGGTCCAAAGATCCGAGCACACCGCATCATGCCAACGTGTAACCGTGGCTTACATGCCTTTTCGTCTCTTCTTGCCAGATGATACTGGGTGAACATTTTACTCTCAACAGTTTCGGCATTTCCAACTCTTTTGCTGTAGCATTCAAGCGTGGACGGCTACCATGGAGTTGGAACACGGCGTTCCCTACCCATGGCCAAGGCTCGCAAATGCGCCTCGCCACTCTTATCAGTCGAGTACCGACAGCAGAGACCAGGCCAACTAGGCTAGACTTAGGCATAAGTGTAGAAATGTCGCTACTCGCGCTGCGTCTGGACTGATTCAGAACCCTGACCCGTTCGACGTCGACTACATGCACTGCGAAGAGTCTTCAACAGAATCCGGTGCCAATTTGCTACACACCAGGCACTCAGGACGGTTGCATCTAAAGAACCAAGAAACTCAATCGAGGACCCATCATAGGTTGATGTGCAAAGAGCGAGGATCTCCCCACAGAAACGGACCATTCCTGTCGCTCTCGAGGTTCAAGGAGGACTTGCTCCCGGACACTAACGGCAACCCCGCACTCTGCTAGACAACTACTAGCGAAGCGCGTTGCTACTTAGGCGGCCAGACAAAGAGTGGTTATGTAAACCCAAGTTCTTGTTTGAAGCTTGGCCACTGGTGCGCACGCTTGCGCGCAACCTGTCTCTTTGATTGTGTTGTTGGGCGACGTGTTGAGAACTCAGCATCTGTATGCTGTAGTCAAAGTTGGAGCACCAAGGGTTTAGCTCATTGAACGCAAGAAACACTGGCGCCCGGAAGCACGGCCATTGAGGGTTTGGGAACGAGTCGGGTGGCTGATCCTTCGTTTCCAGTTGGCAGGTGACAAACCACTACTGGGCCGGATTGGCTTGATCCCTCAAATAGCTTGTTTGCTCTGCTCCTGCCGAACTAGTCCACTCGCGTTGGCGCGTTGCGGCGGTTTGGTGGCGGCTTCCCCAGATCTGCAGTGTCTCAATGATCGAACCAGTCATCAAGACAAAGAACCTCAACCCCGCAAGCAGAGAACGCGAATGGTTGCGCATCGGATAGTCAACGGTCGGGATGGGCAAGGGGCGGCTGGGAAAATGGCATCCGCATTTGAGCCACATAATTGGGTCTTCCGGGGACTTAGTCCGGAGCCGGCCGTCGAGTCGAGATCAGTCCATACGGATGGGTTGTTGGCCACCGGTTTGGTTAGGGGGCGGATTGGTGACCAAAGAGTGACGATTACGACTTCTGAGGCTCGTTGGCGGCGTGGCCGGACAGGGGTCAGGCTCGGGTCTCAACACCTGACTCCAACGCTATAATCCGGTAGTCTGGCTCCAGCTAGCATGACCACCTATTGATGGTTAGCTTTGGCACTCGCGATGATGGGCATTTGGAATGGGAGAAGAGAAGACGATCGTGCACGACGCCTGGAGAACCAGCCGGCATCAAAAATACGGGGCGGCCTCGTCACACAGGGCCCTGCGACTCACGTGTCCCGTGGACTCGGGGTGGCGTGTGGATGGTGACCTGCTCGCTGGGGATTGATGCGCTGAAGCCTATTATTGTGTCGCGGTCCCGTGCGCGCGAGAGAGGGAGAGAGAGAGAGAGACCGTGGATGAACCTGACGTCTGGGCCGAAACGAGACACCACCACGTGATGAACATCGTGTGAGGTCCACTGTCTTCAGCGAAAAGTTCAGATCTGGATTTTTCTTTCTTTCTTGAAGCGGTCCACCGGGATGACAGGGGTGTTTAATTATGGCCTCTCCGCAGTGGAGAGCGAGAGTCTCGAAGACGCTGCAGAGAAAATTCATCCGAGCGGAGACCAGCTATGAGCCCGTGTCCGGAGACCCCGTGGAGTGACCGGCTGTGCGGTGACAGCCTGTCGGGTTACCCGTTTGACGGATTATACGCTTGTTCGTAAACTTGGAGTCTCGAAACGAGATGATGCGTCAGAGATCAGGCGGCCGGCGACACCGCGGTGGTTTTACCAGCTGCCCATGGGGAAGAACAAAGAGGAGAACTGGAGAGAAGCACGAGGGCGGTGGGCGAACGCTGGGGAAATCGACACCAGTGCCAAACTCGGCCGAAAGCCGAGACGATGGAGCGATGAAGCAAGTAAAAGCAAGGTGAAGCGCCAGGACTGACAGGCCGCAGTCGTGATTTCGGGCATGGTTGAATGGGGCCGTCATCAAAGACGGGCCGATATCACGGCCGTGACAGGTAAGAGTAAGCACCTGGTACGGAGGCCCGACCAGGATGGCTCGGAAGGCGCCCACTGGTGACAGGAGCCGGGGAGACTCTGGAGACTGGGCGCCTCTGCTTGGTTACCGGGGGGGGGCATCGTTGGGATCCGTTAACAGCAGCGCATACTGAGTCAGGCGAACAGGTGGTACGGGGCGACCTGGTGTCGTCTGCGGATGGTGCGGCATGAGGGCAGAGCGCGGAGCCCCGAAAATCCCCGGAATCAGACGAGCAAGCGCGTATCTGGGTTATGGTTCGCGATGATTGGATACCAGCAACAGAAAGCTGGAGATGTTGGGTTGCTTGGAGACCCCCGATTATCTCCAAGCGGTGGTGGGAGAGTGTTGTAGAGACGGCGCCTGGAGATGCATGTGAGCCAGATCCACAACGGACAGGAACTCGGCCAATTTGCACACAAGAATGATGCGTCTAGAGGGATCTGGAGGCAGTTAGCGCATCGAGTACCACCGAGCATTGTCCCATTAGGGCATTAGGGAGCCGAGGCCGGGGGATTGGAGGGGAGATGATGGGGAATTTGGGGAAAAGTTGGACGGATGGGGGAGACTTTGGGGGAGGCGAAGGCAGAAAGTGCGGGATGAGATGGGATGGAATGGGGGTTGCAGCCATTGCGTGCGGTCCGGATAGTTGAGCTTAGCGAACTGGCAGATCTAGCAGTTTCTGGCAAGGTTGAATGGCCCGAATGGCTTTGCCTTTGGTCGTCTACCACGTAAGCGAGTCGAGTGGTTTGTAGGCGTTGAAGCCCGAAGATGGGCTAGTCAAGCCAAGAAAAAACAAGCGAGGATATTGGTGAGGTGCGACGACGGCGGAGAGGGATGGATGGGTAAGTGAGAGACACAGACGCGGGAGAATTATAGGCTGCAGCATGCGGGAGACCGCTGCTGGCTCGTCTCGGTGGCCGGCTCGTGTAGTGGGCGTCAACCGTCAAGCCCCCGGAACATGGGTCGAGGTCGGGATCTGAACCCATACCGCTCGACATGTGTCCATCACGAACAAGCAAATGAGCAACGCGACGGAAGTCGTCGACTGACAGACGTGTGCTCGAACATTGTGGTCTGTTCTTGTCTTGCCGGAGGGCGGGAAGTGGAGAGAAATTCGGCCAGGGAGAACTTGTCGCGGCAAGCACTTGGCTGCTGCTCTACCTGTAGCGGCGCTATCTGCATCTCGGCCAGACAACGAAACAGCCTCCAGAGAGAGAGAGAGAGAGAGAGCTGTGTCGTGCCGTCCCTGTCTCTGTCCAGCCGCAGCCGGGATGTCTGATCGTCGGCAAATACATCTGGGTCGTCTAATTCGCAGCGTCGTGGGATGGGGGTTTGTCGCAGAGGCGCCAGATGTCGGAGGCAGGCCGCTTGTTTCGCTGACTGGACTCACTGGAGACGTGGGAGGCTGCGAGCAAGTCAAGGCAAGACATTGCCAATTCCTTACCAAGAGAGCAAGTGACTTGACAGGAGACAAGGGACAGGGGGGCGTGTGACATGTTTTGGATTGGGGGCGAGCGGGCGAATCGAGGGCGGCCACTGGGCTAAGCAACTTCTGGTAAGGGAAGGAAAGGGAGGCGTCGGAGCCAATGGGCGCCACGCAAAAGTGGCCGGGGAAGAGGCAGGCAGGCGCCGCGCCGCACCTCACCTCAGGCGGGGCCAAGTCCTTCCTGGTCGGGCCCTGGCTGGGGGCCTGCCCTCTCGGCGCTTCTATGGCGCTTTCCCCAATGTGAGCTCCATGATTCTATTCCTTCTCCAGCATCGCTCGCTCCAGTCTCCTCCACGCTCCACGGCGCACTTTTAAATTTAAATTTTTTTTTCCTGCTTCAATGGGTTTCTGGGACCGATGGGAAACCTGACCCCGTCACGCTGACTCCGTACTTTTGTTCCATGCCCACAAAATCCTTATTCGTGTCGGGTAAAGAATACCCCTCGGGGAAGTTGGAACCCCACAGCGTCGGCCCCAAAGGGGCAGGATCGGGATGATTAGGAAGGGAAAAATTCGGGAAATCTCTGGAAATTTGTTGTTGAAAATTTTGGAAATTGGCCCTTGAGGCGAGGCGATCGTGACCGACGCATGGCAACGGTGACGATGGATGACATGAGAGAGTTTAGACACCACGGGAAGTGAGTGACGAGACCTGGCGGCGGTCAAACCGGGCGCTTGACCAGAAACGGGCGCATGTCATCACCCAGTCTCCCTTCGTTTCTATTGCTGCATGCTCTCTCGCACTCTCTCTCCGCGTCTCTCTGCCTTACCTGGCCTGCCCATGCTCATGCTCAACCCCCATCTGGCATCGTCTCCCCTTGCCTTCCGCTCCCTTCAGCGTCGAGAGGAGTGCCTAGTCGCAAGACATTCCTGGACTCTGGAGAGTCTGGAGAGGAAAGCGCCTTGGTATGCAGCGTTTTCTGCATGAGCTCGGAGCCAAGCTCGGCACGTTCAGTCTTGGCGGACAGCTGGTCCCCTCCCCCGCCGCAGTTGTGCGTCAGCAAAGGTGTGGTGAAATGGCAGATGGGCTGAGATGGACGGGGTTGCGTTGACAGTGACAGTGACATGGCACGCCCGTCGAGGTCGCGGCGGCGGCGTGCGCTTCGTCCACCTCCTGCGCTTGTCGCCGATGCGATGCTATGCGATGCCATGCTATGCCCGTAACAGCCTGTCAGGATCATCAAATGACCTCAAGCACGACCGGGCCGATACAAAAGACTCTCCTGCGTTTAGACTTTTGGGGAAGAGTTGGCTGTCTACCAAGGCATCGTTTTCGGTAAGCAGAGCGTCAGCGTTTCTGTTGCGCGCGAGATCGTCCATTGCTATTATGCCAACCGACCAGAGGCGGAGATTGTTGTTTGCACACCATATGCGACCGGCGCTCCCACATCGAAGATGCTGGACGGGTTGAGCTGAGATCCCGACCAATACACTACAGACCGAGGGGCCCATCGTCTTTCATCTCTTCGGATGGTCCAGGCTGACTTCCGAGCCGAGGGTCGAGACTGGACCCAGTTCAACAGTCTTCTTGTCTAACACGAGAATCTGGTGAAGAAAAAAACCGGACACCATAGCACGGCACGACACGCACACGCACCAGAAAAGAAGGGGGGGAAAACCGTGTCGTGTCCCGTGCCACAGCAAAGCCGGCCGAGAGCGGTCAAGGGTCTGGATCGAGTCTAGCGCCGATTCACCAGACAAGAAGTACGTAGTATAAAAAGAAAGGCGACCAAGGACCCACCCCGCAAAACGCCACGCGACGGCGAGACAACGGCCAATTTTCCCCAGCTTTTCTTCCCCTTCGCCTGCCTGCTTCTGTCAGCGAACTCGTGACCTGCGCGCGGTGGCTGCGTTTTCCAAGATGGGCAAGCCCAGGAAAAAGGGGGTCCCCGGGGGCAAAGACACTGGACTGGAGTCCCCAGTTTGTTAGTTCCCCAGGGGGTCCCAAAAACCACGTCCGTCTGGTTTTGTTGGCGTGCTCTGCGCGGGAGGTTTTACAGATGTTTTAGCGCTCGTAGTGGCTAACACCACCCACTGCACGCCACTGACGAGTCAATCGGCCGCTAAACTCGTCGTCTTGTTAGCCACCTTTTTCGGGGGTTTTTTTCCCTTTTCTTTTCTTTTTTCTTTTCCCTTTCTCTGTTGCGGTCGTACCGTAACCCAGGCCAGGCCGTGAACAGTCCAGATCTGGCTGGAATGGACTGGCGATCTGCTGGTGCACACAACCAGAGGGTGGATTAACGGAGGCCTGGAGGGGACTACCATGTATTTCCCTGGTTCTGCCATTTCACGGTTTGCAGTCCTCGGGGATTCATGTCCCTTTCGTGCAGTTGTGACGACAACCCAAAAAAGGTTTTTGAAAAAGAAAAAAAAATCTAACAACTCCCGTTCCGAGGTTGTTCCTTCCCGCCCGCCTAATTACCTTAGCAGTTGGTTTCCCGTCGGAGGTGGCAACCGGAATCAAAAGTCAATGAGCTCTGCTCTGCCCAATCCCCGTGTTTCTCCCAAACCTTCTTGGCCGTATATGTGACTGCCAAAGAAAGGAAAGAAAGCAGCCACCCAGTTCGACTCCATCGTCCCTCAAGGTTCCATGAGAAAAGTGCAAGCACCGTAATGCCTCGTTCCACTGCCTGCCTGCCTGTCCTCAGACGATGCGTGAAGAGCAGCAAAGTATCCTGGTGAGACATCCGAGTCCAAGGTGGGTGGTGGAAGGAGGTCCGGCATGGGAGGTACCTACCGTCTCCTGCCTTAGCGCGTCCAGTCCCTCCCCAAGCCAAGTTCCCTCGCCCTCCCTCCTTCCCCGTGGCCTGCCCGCCCCGCGGCCCCTTCCCAACTCGTCGGGAAGCCCCTACCCTCCAAGGCAGGAACCCCCTCCCCTGCCCCCTCTCCTCGGCCTCCACGCCTGCCCAAGAGCTATCGGCCCTATTAAGCATGAGCTAGCAGGTGCTCCAATATGGGGACGGCTAACCAACGGGGCTAACCCAATGGGAGCCCGTCCTGGAGGGAACTGTGACCTGCAGACCCCTCGGAATGGGGAGATGAAGCACCACACACCATTCACCTCAGTCTTCATCGTACTCCGTATAGTCCACACTCCACAGCACAGACTGAGGACGGCGGCAGACTCGAGAGCGTTCGACCCGTTGCTTCGGCCTGGCCATCTGCTACGGATGCCGACCGCCTGACGTCCCATTGTCATTCCAGACTTCGGATACCCCCCGGTACCTCCCACCACGTACCTACGTACCGTGCCTCTGGCCGGTACCACCGTCACACGCCGGACGGACGAACTGATGCAGACGCAAATTGACTGGGCCACTCCAACCTTGCTCTGCCCTCTCCCGCCTGCTCTGGCTCCCAAGTGACACGAAGACTGATAAAAGGTCCTCGTCTCGCCCTCACCCTCGTCTTGTCTCCCCCTTCTTCTTCACGAGCTTCCTCGCCAATCCACTCCCCCCCGACAAGCTTCCCCTCGTCTGTTCCAAATTCCTCTCTTCAGACAACTCGCCAAGCACTCCGAGGCGGTAACAACTTCACAACTACCCTCCACAATGGAGAAAGAGACCGGCGTTACGCGCGATCCCATCCAGGGCCTCGCCGTGACCGACGATGTCAACGCGATCGAGGCCCCCGTCACCTGGAAGGCCTACCTGATCTGCGCCTTTGCCTCCTTCGGAGGTATCTTCTTCGGTTATGACTCGGGTTACATCAACGGTGTCTTGGGCTCCAAGATCTTCATCGAGGCCGTTGAGGGCCGCGGCGCCACGGAAATCGGCGAATCCGACACCTCTCTTATCGTCTCTATCCTGTCCTGCGGTACCTTCTTCGGCGCCCTCATCGCTGGTGACTTGGCCGACATGATGGGTCGTAAGTGGACTGTCATTCTCGGCTGCCTCATCTACATGATTGGTGTCATAATCCAGATGATTACCAACGTCAACACTGCTCTGGGCCCTATCGTCGCCGGTCGTCTCATCGCCGGTATTGGTGTGGGTTTCGAGTCTGCCGTCGTCATCTTGTACATGTCTGAGATCGTGAGTATCCCTCGCCCGCCACCTGAATTCAAAGACACTGGCTGGAATCATCACTAACACACATGCTTCAGTCCCCCAAGAAGGTTCGTGGCGCCCTCGTCTCTGGCTACCAGTTCTGCATCACCATCGGTCTGCTCCTGGCTGCCTGCGTTGTCTACGCCACAAAGGACCGCGCCGACACTGGCTCCTACCGTATTCCTATCGCCATCCAGTTCCCCTGGGCCCTCATCCTTGGCGGCGGTCTGATGCTCTTCCCCGACTCTCCCAGATACTTCGTCAAGAAGGGCAGACTTGCCGATGCCGCCAACTCTCTTGCCCGCCTTCGCGGCCAGCCTGAGAACTCCGAGTACATCCAGAACGAGCTTGCCGAGATCGTCGCCAACGAGGAGTACGAGCGCCAGCTCGTCCCCAACACCACCTGGTTCGGCTCCTGGGCCAACTGCTTCAAGGGCTCTCTCTTCAAGGCCAACTCCAACTTGCGCAAGACCATCCTCGGTACCTCGCTCCAGATGATGCAGCAGTGGACCGGTGTCAACTTCATCTTCTACTACTCAACCCCCTTCCTCCAGTCCACTGGCGCCATTGACAACACCTTCTTGATCTCCCTCGTCTTCACCCTTGTCAACGTCTGCTCCACCCCTCTGTCCTTCTGGACGGTCGAGAGATTTGGTCGCCGCACCATCCTTCTTTGGGGTGCCTCCGGCATGTTGATTTGCCAGTTCCTCGTCGCCATCATCGGTGTCACTGTTGGTTTCAACCACACTCACCCCGACCCTGCCGACGCGACCAAGAGCATCGCCGACAACATTCCTGCCGTCAACGCTCAGATCGCCTTCATCGCCATCTTCATCTTCTGGTTCGCTTCCACTTGGGGTCCTGGTGCCTGGGTTCTCATCGGTGAGATCTTCCCTCTGCCCATGCGTTCCCGTGGTGTTGCCCTTTCCACCGCCTCCAACTGGCTCTGGAACACCATCATCGCCGTCATCACCCCTTACATGGTTGGTGCGAACCGCGGCAACCTCAAGTCGTCCGTTTTCTTCGTCTGGGGCGGTCTCTGCTCCTGCGCCCTGGTCTACACCTACTTCCTGGTCCCCGAGACCAAGGGCCTGTCTCTGGAGCAGGTTGACAAGATGATGGAGGAGACTGTCCCCCGTACCTCGGCCAAGTGGAAGCCCCATGAAACCTTTGCCTCCCAGGTTGCCCGCAATGGCGTCTTGGACAAGGTCACCGTCGACAACGTGGAGCGCCGCGCTTCCAACGTCTAAGCCGGCATCTCTCAAATTGTCCATTTTCCATCCTTGTCTATAGTATATTACCCGTCAGACCGGGTGAACAGCCTGGAGGCACACCTGAAGTCGAGTCCGTTTTTGGGCATCACTTGAATTGTAATGCGGAATGTTGATGTGGAACGTTGCATGGCGCGGGGGGAAATTCACAAAGTCGTCACAATTGGTGACCAGTTCGATACCTATCTACCTAACCCTTATGGATACTGATAATACAAACAAATGTTGAAAGTAAAAACGAGATTGTGCATGACCTGGATGAAACTCGGCTCATTTCCGTCATCAAAATTGGATGAGGGGTGTCTGTTGAAAAACTTGGAAAAAGAATGCCCAAGTTGGTGCCCAAGTCGGGAGAATGCGGACCGAGGTCGACAGGTCTCGTCAAGCTTGTAACCAGCCCCGTCTGGTGCCACCTCCGGCACCATGTCGGCTCGCGGTGCCGGCAGATCGTGCGGTCTTGGCCCGATCCGGCAAGTGAGCCGGCGGGTCGGATCAGCCTTGAGATCTCTTGGCTGCAGCATCTAGGGCGGAGGGGGATTTCGTTTTTCAGATCGGTTTACAGATTCGAACAGCCGAAAACAGGCATGTATGACCCTTCGTTTGGGACTCAATACCCAGCAAGTTTCCTGGTAGTATGGGAAAAACATATATTTTAACAGGGGAGGACCTTTGTATGTCCTCACCTGGCTGGACCCAAACAAAGGTTGTAGTTTTTTACACCTCTTTCAACTCACAGACGGCATAGTTGGCATTTCGTGGAGGACTCGATAATTTCAAATGCCACATGAGAAGCTCGCGGAAACGAAGTGCAGTAAAGTTTGCTACCCAAATGCGCCTCACTGTCACAGGTAAACTAGCACCGTCCTTCTTAATTTCGTGCACTATTGAACGCATTTTACCCATTCCAGTTTCTAGATCCGAAGCTTTTGCAAAATTATTACCTGTTGGTGAATGCCCGTTGTCAGAACTACTCACAGTAAGAGCACTAAAGATTGGGGGGTACTGAACGATCTTCACAACACGTTGAGATGTTGCCGCTCGGATCCCATAAGTTTGTCCTCGATTCCAAGTATAAAGGTCAGAAACAAATGTGACAGAAACAGTGCACTAGATCACTGGGACCAGATACAACAAATGGAACAACAATTGATAAGGCAGTTATTGAACTGCCAGTTCTGAGACGACTGACGCTGTGCCAAGCCTGCACCATGTTGTTTGAACACCTACATACATAGACCGGACTTGGGCTTTTCCTCTCCAGACAGACCCAGGAGTTAAAAAGGTTCCCATAATTAGTGTATTTGTACAATGAAGGTAATTGATATCGCATACAGGTAGCCCCTCCAGTTTGCTCCTCGTTGCTGATGTGCTGTTCTGGTTTACGGACCATTGATAGCGACTTTGGACTCGCCAGGTTGCAGTCGCTGGCCATTTGAAACTTGGAAGTGGACCTCAACTGCCTGTGCAAGCTGGTGCGTTTCTCGTCTGGGGACGTCGAACGTAAAATCCAGTCTCGCTACGCCACGGGAAGCCGCCCTCTTACCACCTAGTTCTATTCAGGGTCGTGCGATATGATGCCAGCTCACACTGCTGCTCAAAACCAAGCTTCCTTGCATTTGCTTCTGGTTCACCGACAGGCAACTAGCTAGTCATTGATTAGACACAGGAAGAATTCACAAAAAGTCAGGACGGGCATTTCGGACATGCTCACCTGTATGACTTGAGACGACTACGGCACTAAGGCTTACCATTACAAACATTTTGGCCGCTTGAGCAGGCATGCGCTTCGAAAAGATACATTATTACATAACATTACTAAGATAATCTTGCTCTTTTCCTCCAAAAGCTTCGAATTGTTCGGCGCTGTTGCAGTGAAAGACGACGCGCAGCACTCTATGCTCTTAACCTAGTCCCAACTTGAGATCGCACTTTGCTGACCCTATACTACCACCAAGCTTGTTCCTAATCAGTGCCATTTTTGGGTATGATCACAACATGCCACATTGGACTTGCGTTATCAATCATCCTAACCTTGGAGGGCCGGATTTTCATCCTTCGTTCTTCTATTTTCTTCGGTTACTAATTGGATTTAGAGTTTCGGCAATCAAGTTTCCATTCTTGCTGTTTACATTAGACATACCCCTTAGCCGGCGTAGCCGACGTGGCTGAAAGCCCTGTTTCTGAAAAGCTTTCCCAGCACGTTGTGCCGCCGGCGATGAACAATGTGTTTGTTCTCTTGTTGTGTTGCCGAATGGGAACAGCCGAAACTCTAATAGAGTGATGTTCCATACGAGGGCCTCCAGCCGCCTATAACAGTGTAGTCAACTCGACAAAAACAAACTCTAATTTGTTTATTGCGCCACAATGCAGGCATACCTAGTTACTGGTCAACGCCGTATCAATCAACTCCTCACCTTGCTGTTGTTGTGGAATCCTCCTCCGGTGATTATTTCAGAGACCTTCTGATTGGTTTTAAGTGGTTGTGCCGCTTGCCCTCATTCCCTAAACCAACTACACACATCGTTCCTCGGCTTCGTAGTTCCACTCCGGGGATTATTTTCTCAGTCTCGATTCTAGGCATCGCAAACCCTTCATTCTAGAAACTCGATTGAGTTGTCTGCCGCCTCAGCCGCTTTTTTTTTCGATTTGAATCTAGCTCAGATTGCCTCCTACCCCCAACAAGAACTCACGCCGCGATGCGCCTTAAACTCGGCTACTGCATATACCTCGCCCTTCTAGCGGGCGCCACAAATGCCGCCCAGATCGAAGATCCGGAACACCCCTACATCCCACCGGGCCCCACCGACCGCCGCTCACCGTGTCCGGCCCTCAACATCCTCGCCAACCACGGCTACATCGCCCGCTCGGGCGCCTTCGTCACGGGCGAGAGCGCCACCGTCGCGCAGATGCAGGCCTTCAACTTCTCGCGGGCCGTGGCCGCAGGGCCCGTTCCCGCCGCCCTGAAATACGCCACCACGGGCGTCAACGGGACGTTCCACCTCGACGACCTCGCGCGGAAACCGCTCGACCACGATGGCAGTCTGAGCAGGAGCGATCTCGCGCTGGGGGATAACCTGCGCTTCAACAGGACCATCTGGGACAGTTTCGTCACGAGGCTGCCGGACGAGTACGTGACGTGGAAACAGGCCGCTGAGGCGGGGGCAGCGAGGCTGGAGGACGCGAAGAGGGAGAATCCGGTTTTCGAGCTGGATGCGGCGGGGGTTGCTGCGACGTTTGAGCAGATGAGCGGGGTGCTGGCGGCGTTCGGGGCCAGTGTTGAGGACGGCAGGGCGAGGAGGGACTGGATTAACGCGAGCTTCGTGGAGGAGAGGCTGCCGTGGGCTCTGGGGTGGAGGACGCCGGAGAAAGTGCTTGAGGCGGCAGACTTTGGTCCCATGGCCAAGGCTTTGAGGGAGTACGCGCCTGGGGGTGTTTGAGGGCTGGTAGTCATGCTTTCGTAGTTGTTGTATGCATTTGTTTGCGTAGAAGCGGTAGGCTTATGTGTTTTTGGAGACTTCGGGGGCAATGAAGACGGAACCAAACGGCGTCTCTTAATGATACGTCCTTGTTACATGATATTCCCTGACATGCGGCACTAGAGGAGAGGTGTAAGGGTCTAGCGAAGAGCCGCCTTAATAAGTGTGTGTGTGGTGCAATGCTGGCACGAAGTGCCAGCATTGGTTGGTCATTTGGGTTTTATGCCTGAAAGGTCTATTGCTAGGCGTAGCACACCACCTACGTCTGTGACAAGAGGTCTCGTCAGGGGACGATTCGGCACGGAAAGGACGATTATAATGACACCGTGCCCTCCTCGACTTCGTCCACGAGAATTTTAGACGGGACAGAATGGCATGAAGTTGTACAATTCTTGTCGGTGGCTACCCTCACGGAAATCATGAGTAACTCATGTCAAAGGAAATCACCTCCTGCATTGGAATGCGTCTTAGTATACGATAAAGGTTGGCAGTGGGCTCCATATATGTACAGGCCTAAAACTACCTTCACCTTATCAGGTCGCGAGTATGTGAATAATGAAAATGCTACAGAAACATTTTGGAGGCGTCTCACGGTGCTCCACTCGCGATTTCCCGCCTCCTAATCTCCTCCAACTTTGATAGCAAGTGCGGCGGCGGAACCTTATACTTGGTCGCAAGTTCCAAGGCCGTAGCATACCCCAAATACTCACCCGCTGCGACGTCGGTGCGGGCGCCGCGATCAAGCAGTTCTTCAGCCTTCTCGTAATCTCCATTCATAAGGGCTAGATTTAGAGCCGAGCCCGGGTCGAAGTAGGCATCCCGGTTGTAGTGGTTGTGTGCAAACAAACGAGCGTTTATGTCTGCGCCGTTGTCAAGCAGGTATCGTAGTAATTCCATAGACTCCGAGCAGTTACGGCGTCTGCTTTCGGGGCCTAGACCGACAAATGGCACGGCAAGGTCCATTCGGCCCCCCGCTGCGTGCAATATCTTGATTGTCTCCAATGGCGCAAACACAATGGCGCGTAGCCAGGGAGTCCAGCCGTATTTTGCTTCCGCATTGGGGTCCGCGCCATGTGCCAGATACCACTCCACAAACTCCCTATCATCTAGGACAAATCTGTCAAATGTGTCAGTCGAAGGTCAGAGACAATTGGAAGGAAAAAAGGCCTCCCAACAGTGGAAAGAGGGGAGAGACGAACGCTAAAGGTGGAGGATCGGCGGGACTGTCTGTGTGGTTGATATCCCAGCCGTGGTCGAGGAATACCTGCCACATAGGCGGGCGGCACCGAGACTGACTAGCTTCGATCTGGGCCAGCCTACCAAATTTCAAGCCCTCATCAAGTAGGTAGGACACAATCGCGGCCTGATGCCGTCGAATCGCAAAGTATAGTATGGGCTCTAGAGAACCTATTGGGTACTGTTCTGGGCCAGGAGGTGGCATGGCTGCTGGCCCCATTTCCTTCCACTCTTTGATGAGTCTTTTAAACTCATCAAGCTGGCCTTGGACACAAGCGTCGCATAGTTTCTGCATCAACGGGTCGTCTGGGCGGTAGAAGTTTATGATTTCTGGCACTTCCAGAGCATCCTCCTCCCCTTTGCGAAACGGTCTGTGTTGTGTGAGGTTGTACGTCGTCATCACGACAAGCGTATAAATGACAAGTGGGCGACCGTGACCAAATGAAAAAAGAGTGTAGGTTGCAGATGGGCAACGTGATGGAAACTGGCGCAGACCTTAATAAATGCCATGCCAGCCTGTTGGTTGGGACACCCACATGCGGGGGCACATGCACTCACCCACTGACGCAGGCTCGGGGTTCTGTGCCGCGCCGATCGCTGTAGTAAGTCGCCGTAGGATGCAAGGGAAGCTTACCATGCATCGGCATCATCAATCTAGCATCCGGTTACTGCCTGATCCATCCACTGTGATTTTGCCCGCCGCAAAATTAAACTTGAGCGGCGACTATCGATATACCTTCGGCATGCTGGTTTTTCCTTTCGGCCCTTCGGATCCTTCAGTTGCAAACTAACCGTCTTTTCAAAGATTGGGCGTACTTTTTCCTTGGGGGTTTTGATCGTGCCTCAGAGTTAGTTAGTGAGCAGTTAATTTTGTAGTGGCTAGTAATTCGCATCGTCACCGCTTCCTTTTACAGCTACAGCTCTACCGGCGACTTGAAGCAAAATGGCCGCGTCTCCTTGTGCACTCCGCCGTGCCTCAACTTACTCTCATTCGAAAGACTTGGAAGAACAGTATATATGAGATGTCCTTGGTCTTCATTCTGACTACTTTACAAACAGTTCAAGACAGAATTAGAAAAACTAAACAGGTCAACTAAGCAAACCTCATTGCCCCGTTCAAATACACGCCTACACCAATCTTAACTTGCCCAACAAACGGAACGCTTGCGTCTTCTGCACACAGTCTCACACATTACTTATAGCCACAATGCAGCTCATGAAGTCCATTTTCCTCCTGGGCCTTCTTGCGGTCCAGTCGCTGGCAGAGCCCATTCGCATTGCCCGGTGAGCACCGTTGCTTCTTGTTTAATGTATAGCGGTACGACTAACACTCTCGGCAACAGAACTGAAAAGAACCCAGCTCTGAAGAGCTATCTTGAAGGTCGCGATGGACTTAACGAAAAGAGAGTTCCTGCCAACGACTGGGTTCGGTCGCCAGACTGTCCGAAGGTTGAAATGGGCGACAAGGGCTCTGTAGGCCGTGGAGCGGCAATCAGTAAGGAGGCCCCGTTTCGCCCCCGTATCCCAACTCCCACGGAAACACTCTTCTCCCGTACCTGAACGCTGTCCGCCTACTTTTTACAAGAGCAATGTTGTAAACCAATTACTGACCATCGAACGTTGCAGAAACTGACGGCCTTGACACTTGCATTGCAGTGGTGGTTATGAACCGAGACGCCCAGGAAGATGACAATGACAAGTTCCTTGCGCATGTCTCGGCCGGTTCTTGGGAGTCACAACTGAATGCACTTTACGAAGCTATGGACCTTTCCAACCCACGGGTTATGATTATTGTGCCCAACCCTAAAGACAGCGTCGCGCCTGGAGTTCAGGACCAGTGGAACAAGGATGTGATCCAGCACATCGTCAACCAGTGGGGAGACTACAACCCTTTGTCCTATGTCCGAGACGGGAGCCGCATCGAGGAAGATGGTGGTTCACGCCTGTGGATCGACGGTAACAACGTTGTTCATTGGAGTGTTACCGGGCAAGTGATTCAGCCTCGCAGTTGAACGGGTTTTGCACAAGCTTGGCGCGATACAGACGCGCAAAATTAGGGTGGCTGGCCTTTCAAGGCGATCTAGCCGTTGTGATACATGATTCTCTGGCTCCATGTGGTATCCAGTAGATGATTGGCTGATTCTCTTATCTGCCTGCATTTTCTATGTCTAGTTCTTATTACTGAGGTTGGGGGGGGGCTCAGTTGTCTTTCTTTTACTGCAGACACATTGCCGTGTCTTCTTTTACACAGTTTTCACGGTGTTGCCATGTATTCTTACACTCGTTCAAGTTGTCTCTCTGCTTTTCTTCTTTACTTCTTAGTTTGAATAAACTGCTTCAATGATTGACTTATCACTTCTATACGTCTCGATTTGAAGACCTTGCAAGGTCTTTGGTGAACCATCTTGACGACCTCAGGAACGCAAACAACATTTCTAACTTTGTCATATAAAACGGCATGATTATCCAGCTATAAGGCAGCTAGGTGACTTACCCGTATGGTTCAAAAACAGTGCGCAGGGTACTTACAAGATCGCGTTTCAAACCCTTCTAGCTTAACTTCCGTTCATACTTGGTAGGTCTGCTGATGTTAACATTTATGGCCCCTCATCAATTCTATCTCATAGTGCGTCAACCAAAAAAATCGTTAAGATGTTCAACTAATAATTATCTGTTAGCAAGCTCTTTGTTATTAGTATTCTGATTGTTACCTTGAAACAAGCCTGAGTGTTCTTCGTCGTGTTGCAATTATCATCAGACAGCAGATGTTTTAATATTAAGGATGATCCATTCCAAGGAACACTTGAAGAAAGCGAGTGTCCTTATTCTATCTAGTCTAGTTCAACACCCTGCCCTCGAATCCTTCTGCTCACAACCTCGTCAAAACTTTCTGCTTTCTTCTGAAAGCAGCCAAAACTAGCTAATAAGGCTGCTGCAGAAAGTCCCATCATTATCTTATATTGTAAGTCAAATCCATGTCCGTAGGCTTCAACAGTTATGGCGACTTCTTCGGGTGTGAATGATGATAGAGCTGTTGCTGATTGCTGTAACGCCTTGAGCTTCTCGGGGGGCAGCACACCGCCCAAGAAACTATCCAACTGGGCATTCAGAATGGCTTGAGATGCTGCTACTCCGATAACGCCACCAAGTACTCTGATCTGAGTGATTGCACTAATGGTTACACCTAACTCGCGATTAGTTTGAGCAGCGACCGTATCTGCTGCTTGTTATTTCCACTTACCCACATCATCATCATTCCTGACTTCCATTTGGGCCACAATTACTAGGCAGCTTAGCGAAAGACCAAACCCGAGACCTAGGAGGACCTGAAATCCGTACTGCGCTTGAGGCAATTTCCTGGAAGCTGTGGGTAGGGTTGTCATCAAACCGAGTCCAATGACTTGGAGACCCAGAGAGACGGCCAAGACATAGCAGCTGATGTTGTACTTCTTCGAGAAAATGCCGCCTAACGCAGCCCCCGTAGCTGAAACCAGCAGGAGCGGCAGCATACGAACGCCAGCTTCAACCGGTGAGAATCCGTTAATGAGTTGAAACCGCTGAGGAAGAAATACGATGGTTACTAAAAAAGGGAAGCCCGCCAAGAGTGCAGTTCTGTTGAATTAGCATCGAGGACCAATTGGCTGATAGTAAGTGTGGAAGATAGGATAACACGAACAAGAACGAGAAGCTAATTATGCGCTGTTTGACGAGATGCATTGGGAATAGAGGCAATGTCGAGCTCTTTACCGACTGCTTTTTCGAAATGACCCATTCCCATATTAGGAAGCAGACAAACCCGACACCACTGATTATGAAGCTGGCGACAATGACAGTGCTGTTCCATCGGTAGAAAAGGCCGCCTTCCTCAAGAGCGAAAACAACCATGATGGAAGCTGTCAAATAGAGTAACATCCCCAAATAGTCCATTGAAGCGAACGTATTCCGTGTGATTGTGAGAGGACGTGCATTCTTTGGAAAAAATATGACGACCATCACGATTCCTATGAAGCCAGGTGGGAGGCTTTGTGCTCGTCAGAAAATGCAAACGCTTTGGATAGGTGTGGTCTTGTGTGCCTCACTTCAGGTAGAACACCCAACGCCAGGTGCTGTGATATGTGATAGCGCCACCGAGATTGGGCCCCAATAGACTCGACATGGCGAATATCGAGCCCATTAACCCAGAAGATACACCGATATATTTCAAAGGTGTGATCTCAGTGATAACTGAGACTGCCATGCTGTACAAACCGGCGCCCCCCATACCCTGAAATGCCCGAAAAACGATTCTGCAAGGTTAGCATAGGTTATCTAGTCTTACTTTGTACAAACCTGGTAGTGGGTCTTAACTTACAGTTGTTCCATGCTCTGAGAAACGCCACAGGCCAATGAAAAGACAGTGAATATCGTTAACGAAACTATGACCGTGCCTTTGCGGCCAAATAAGTCACTGATTCTGGCAAAGATGATAAGAAATCCTGTTTTGAGTTAGCGGAATAAATTAAGAAAACGAAGCTTCATAGCTCACCTGTGTATGTTAACAGATACGACGTGACTATCCAGTTCGACTTGTTGAAGCTTCCCAGATCCGAAGCTATGGACACTAATGATGTAGCTATGATGGTTGTCTCCAGGCTGGACAAGAAAAGCCCAAAGGCCAAACTACACGATCACAGTCAATCAAAACCACAGCAATAATCAGAAGGAGAGTTAGGTAGTTATAGCACATACCATCCCATATTAAGCCAAAGCCGCCATCCATACTGGAGGTCCAAAGTTGCCAGTTGAATCTCTCCCTTCTTGAGACCTTCTTTTCGGACGGTTCCGTCATGCAACTCCGTGAACGAAGACAGTATTTCCACTTGCGAGCCATATCGCGAGTTGGGCAATTCTTCGACATAGAAGTCTTCTAATCGGAAATCGTCGCTTGTGCCTAGGCGACTGTCCAGTTCTCTGCCCCAAACGACGATACTGTCCTCCAGGGTTTGGTCCATGAACTGAGCGAAACTGTATGAGCGCGCGCGCAACTTGATTTCAAGTGTGCTGAAATTGTTTAAGTCAATAATAATACAATGGAAGCCAGGGAAATTCACTTGATCCATGGAATAATTGTTTTATTTCTTTACATCTCGCATGGGCCATTCTGTTCGGGCATCTCTTTGTACTTGGCGTGAGCCGTTTCCACCAAGTTAGTATACTGTACCACGGCAACTTCTGCGCAACTGTTCACTGCAGTCCACGAGTTGCGTTACGCGTAGGACGGACGCAGGAAACGCTAGATCGTAAAAATATCTCTCCGCAGGCACAAAAGTCGCCCAGAGCCCTATTGCGAGAGGACTTCTGGAGACATTTGCGCCAAGATCGTCGTTTACTTGTTGGTTGGGGAACCCCAGCCCGGCTTGTTTCCTCGCACTCGCATCCGCCTCGAGGCCCTACTACCCCCTGCATTCAGCCAGCAAAGCTCGGCATGGGCATAGGCCAATTGAAACTAGCCATCACTCCAACGACGGCGACTTCTCTCATATATGCGTCTGAGGCAGCCAAGCTGAAAACGGTTGTGATCATCCTTGGCTAGGTGAGGCAGTGTTGCTGAGCCCGTCCATCTGGCAAAATCTACCCGTGGTTTTGTGTAGTGGGATATATAATTCAACCCGAAGGGAATGCGAGGTAAGAAGACAAAATCCTACTCCTCCTTCGAATAGATCTTTTGTCAATTAGCACACAGAGACTCGATATTTGGCTACCACATTCTTCTTTTCTTTAAGCCTTGCTGATTCGATTCACTGAGCAAATCCCTCAGTTCTCCATCAACGTCATCAAGCCACTATCAACACCACAGTACCACATCCCGTCCCAACATCGCCAACATGTCAACCGGCCTGCCCTCTGGCGTGCCCCCAAATGTAAAGGTTTTCGGACCAGGCGCCAACTGCACCCTCGACATCTGTCCGGTCGAAATGAGTGTTTACGGTTACAGGCCAGACCTTGCTGCGAATATCACGTTCCTTTCCTTGTACCTGATATCCGCCACTATCCACGTTTATCTCGGGTTTCGATGGAAAACATGGTTCTTCATGGGATGTATGGTATTTGGAGCCATCAACGCCGTGTTAGGCTATGCAGGTCGTATTGTCATGTATTACAACCCGTTCAATTTCGCGGCTTTTATGGTCCAAATCAGTAAGCGCACTCTTCACCCCAAATGCCTCCTCAGACACGCAGCAGTGACTGACAACGGGTTACGATCAGTCTGCATCACCAGCGGCCCAGTCTATTATTCGGCGGCTATCTATGTCACACTTGCCGCAGCGTACGTCAAACCCACTTTCAGTCCAATCATCAGAGAGTTGTCGCGCAGAGGTCAAAGGCCGAGAACTCGTCACCCGAAGCTTTAGTATCAAGAACTTACCAATCCCCCCTTCATAGGATCAAGTATTTTTCACCCTCCTTATCACGCTTCCAGCCAAACCTCTTTTACTGGATTTTCATCCCATGCGACGTTGTCTGTCTCATCTTCCAAGCTGTCGGCGGAGCTTTGTCCACAGCGTCAGCCGGCACCAGTAGAATCGGCGTGGATATGGCGCTGGTCGGTCTCAGTTTGCAGGTGATCGTAATGGTTGCGTTCTGCGCTTTTTTCGCAGACTATCTCATCCGTTATTTTCGAGCGGGTTCTACTGAGAGGTTCGGCATTAGATGCAAACTGTTCTTCGGCTTCATGGCGCTAGCCATTGTTCTCATCTTGGTTCGCTGCTCATACCGCCTAGTGGAGCTACGGAATGGCTATCGGGGCGACCTGATCCGCGATGAGCCAATTTTCATTGGTTTGGAGGGAGTGTAAGCTATCTTCCTTGGTTGAGACGAGTCCGTGACAACAAAACTAACATATTGCAGTATGGTGATAGCTGCCGTCTTCTGCTTGATGATTTCCCATCCAGGATTTGTGTTTAAAAGCAATGTCAAGGGGGACGATACAGAGTCGAGTACGCGGGAATATGAGTTGCACGAGAGTCCTTCTGTTATCAGCTCCAGTATCTGAGGCAGCTCTAGACAATTGAAGCCTGGCTAGGAGACGGTTTTCGTCAAGGGGTAAATGCCATGCAAGACCAATTCCCTCGGACAGAGTTTACTAGTTAAAAAGGAGCAACTGAGAAGATACAGCTTTCATTGATAAAAATAAAAGCTGTTTATTTACTAGAATCAGTATTGACCTACTTCCATCTGCGTATGAGTAGCCTGATGTGTTTTTGACACGGGATGGACATGCTTTTGATTGGCCATTGATTGACCAACATCAAAATCAACCGATATTACATCTCCTGCGCGTTTTGCGGAGATTTCTGCTAACTGTATGTTTTCATCTATTTTCGTTGCTGCAGTGCACAAAACCAATGTAGGTCCGAAACCTCGAATTTGCGTGCACTTCTTGGCGCAGTCGACCAAAGTCCCCGTTGGTTCTGTTGGATGCCTGCGCATTCCCCTGCCCCATCGCGGCCAGTTTATGCTGATCTAAGACATGTTGCCATTTCAAAGACAGGGAGATACAGCTTTCCACTTTGTTTCATCGATCATTTCCTTTTATGGTAACGGGAGCCTACATCGGAATTCCTTTTTCGAGGAATCAGGAGGGGATCATGGGGGCCGCTTAAGGTGAGGGACAGATCTTACTAGTATTGAGGGCCGACTGTAACAGTAAGGTTACAGTCGACATGCAGGTGCAAGGAACCAAGCCGCCTGCGCCGCCCCAAGGGTGTATGCCGAGACTCAGAAAGCCTGATTCCTATTGTTGGCTCAGGCGAAATTCACATTTCATGACATTGCCAACGCGTTCGATGTCCGTCCTGACTGCTTGGTCAAAGTAGCTCTGGCGGAGAAGCGGCTACCAGGCAGCAAACTCCTCCAACATAACTTACATGTCTCCTTGGGCCCCCGCGCTCCGTGCCTCTGCCCCACGCTCAGGGCAGTGTAGTCTATTCAAGCCACCCCCAATCTAAGTTACGAAAGATCCAAATTAACATTGGCTTGTTGGTTTCCTGTCAGCCCTACCTGGTCTCTGGCTTCCCGTTTGCTTGTTGGGGGTATGTATAACATCTCAGTAATCCCCCTAGTCTGGGCTTCACGATATCCCGGATACTATAGTGCGAGATTAGACAACCACAACTAGGGCTGAAGAATGGAGACAGTTCTCAGAAACGCGTGCGACGCTTGTCACAAGCTTAAGACCAAGTGCCCTTCAGAGGGCGCTGGTGCTTGTGCAAACTGTCGCCGCAAGGGTCAGATTTGCCAATTTAGTCCGTGAGTACATCCCCGACATAGCAAAGCGCCCAACAGCTACTATAATAGCATCATACCCTAAACCTCACCCTCTTGGAAGTTTTGAAGGTTGATATCAATACTGACTATAATTCAGTAGAAGCGAGATGGGGCGGCCTCGTCTATCTCCTGAAAAAACACCAGCTCAAAAACAACAATCGAGCAAACGCCCGGCGCAATTACACAACGTTTCTCCTAGTAAAAGGCGACTATCGTCTGCCGACTCTATCACAGTCTCTTCAAAATTCTCGCCGCCGCCAGAGGAAGATCGGTCACAGCAAGCTCAAGAGGTCGGCAGCGATGCAATGGGCCGCTCAATGGTCGGCACCAGGACCAGCGAGCCGTTGCAAATGAGCGACTATCTTTCGACCTTGGAATCGAGTCTGTGCTCGTTTCCTTTCCAGCCAGATTCCTTCATGTATGGATTCTGCTCTTCTACGTAAAAATCCCATTCCAAGTGCTAACCATAAAACCAGGCCGGATAACTCTGCCATAGACCTCTCGTGGCCGCCATCGGCACCTCCTCCGTATTCTAGTCCTGTGCCGATCAACGCCCTTCATGACTCTTCTGGGCAGTTGGCGCCCGTCGCTTTATTCTTGGAAGATTCGAGTGATACTTCAAGTTCCGGTAATCTCTCGTTCCAACCCGACGCGGAGTTTGGTATTACCATGATGAACCCGCTCTCCAGAAGTCTCCCACAGGAAAACCAACTGGGAATTGTCGGCAGCCGAGAATCGACCCCTGGCGGTAATATTGATGCTTTCACCGAGGCTTATCCGCAGCTGGCTAGCGTGCTGTTTGGCCTGCATACCTATTATGACAAATGCAGAGCCACTCCAGACCTGCCCGCCCTGGTGGGATCCTTGGAAGAGGTGTTTCCACTGGTGTCGTCCTTGTGCGACATCTTCAAGGGTCCTCAACTCAATCAACTCCTGGACGATAAGAGAAACTTAACCTCTCCCTGTTTCCTCTTGGCTGGCTCGGTTATTTCGACAGTGGTTGAGACATATCATCTCAGGATGGGCCCCTTCCAGCTATCTGGGAAAGACCGAGATCGCACTGCGAAGCTCGGCACGCAGTATCGGTTGCAACTGCAGGCTGAAGCCACCATTATGGAGTTTCACCTCACAGAGCTTCGCCCTACGTTGAACAAGATTCATGTAGGAATCCACGACTCACACACTGTTGGTTTGATGGATACGATGCGGCGGACGCTCAGAGATTTTCTTGAAAACTGGCGGGGGTTAAATGATGGCTCGGTGGCTTCCTGTCGATCCTTATAATTCGATACTTTCCCTGAAAGCTTTAGTAAAAAGAAACAAGAAATGACATATTGTTCCAATCACAGAATTGTCCAATTACTATTAAAGAGTATCACGAAATTTTGTTCACTTAAATACAAGCGTATATCGAGGTGTCTTGCATGAGACAGAGGCTCTTGAACCGCCAATTGTTCGGCGGCATGGAAACACACGTCTGTTCCTCTAAGAGACCCTGAGTTTAACAGACGCCCGAGAAGTTTCATATTTCACAGATGTTCATCAAATCTTATGCATCTAATCGTTAAGCCTGCAATTTTTAGCTGCTTGCGGTAGTCGCCCATCGCCTCTCTATCGAGGCGGAGCAGATGTTTCAAGCGAAGTACTAAGAACGACAAACATAATCGAAGATGATGAATAGCGAGGAGATTGATTCTTGAATCATTTAATGCTAGATACATGATTGATCATAGAGAGGAAGTAAACGAAATGGACCAATTTCTAACACCTCGAGAGCGCCCTATGAATACAGTTCTCGATGGAGGAAGCTGCTTTTCTCGCGAATGCCAAATCTCGCGGGAGTTGATGCCCCTGCTGATGTGCGACGATCTCGACGGGCCCGGAGCACAGTTCAACCAGCAGGCGACTCTGTGGGCAGAAAGGGTCCCTTGCGCCCATGATATGCACCGTGGGTACCAAGATTCTCGCCTTCTCCCGAGCCGGATGGTACCGCCTGAGGACGACGTCACTGGGGTTGGCGTCCCTGAGGAAACCGTTGATTTGGAGCGCCTCGACGCGCTCACCGGCCACCCAATTGCGGACCCGAACGGCGCCTGTTTCGGGGCAGATGGTCGCATGATACTTGTCCTCACGCAGGTGCGACTCTGGGTCGAATGGGAGGCTAGCGCAGGTGAAGACGGCAAGCTTGAAGATGTCTGGAGCGTAGGGATTCACGGCCTGGTGGTGCAGGATGAAAGAGGCAGCAAGGGCACCACCTTGCGAGAAGCCGAATACCCCGTCAAACGGCCCATCCTCTTGGATAACCTCGTAGATGACGTTGTAGGCCTGCTGCAGCTGCCCGAGAACAGGTTTGTCGTAATAGCAGGAGAACGGGCCGGGGAAGATTGCGTCGACCTTATCCGCGGGCTCACAATTGATGAGACCGTCAACAAACACGAATTCATGGGCCGGGTCCAGCTGTGCGATGATGGGTGCAAGCTGGGCCTCGTAGACATCCGAGTTGGTGCCCATGCCGTGGAGACAGAGAAACCTCATAATGGTTCGAATTTAGACCGGACAGATGATAAAAACGGAGAGGAGAAAGTGGTTCAAGTGCTCCGATAGTTGGTCTGCCTCTTCTTCCTGGCGGGTTGGATGAGTTCAGTGCCTCAAATATGGAACCACTGTCTGCCCATTAGAGTCTATCTAGATAGTTGAGGTAACAGGCGGCGCAATTTGGGGTCACGGCGACATATACACGGCCTTTTTTCCAAGACTTAAGACTGGTGACGGAATGAACAATGCCCCGCGGCGACTTCAATGATCTTGCGATGCCAACTCCTGTCAACTAGCCGTAGGCAGTCTCAAACCAGATGAAGTCTCCGCTGTTCCCCCTCTTCTGGACCTATTAAAAAAAGGAGAAAGACGACTCCCAGTTCGGCGACTAGAAGCCCAACCAACATTATTGTGATTGGGAAATACTTTTGGAAAGGCTGTCACCGCAACCCCAGCCCCTGTATTGGTGTCTTACTATGCTGCGCCTCGGCTACGCCCGCAACATTGTGTTTCGCAGACCATTGTTGCCTAACCACCAGGCCCCACCCACAATACCATGTGGTCTCGGGAGATTGTCTGATCCTTTAGCCTTACTGGTCAGATTAAGTCTCCTACTTCCTCCTACTACTCTAAGGGTCAAAGGATATGAAGACTGACCTCTTTGTTTGACGATCTGCACAACGTCTGACGTCGCTCGGCTCACTAGTATGCAGCTTCCAGGGCTTACTAAGAGTCTATCAGACACTCGATAACCATGCATGTTCTGCTATATTTAGCCGTCTAACCCAGAGATACTGTGTCATATTGAAAGCCACTGCCATGCCATTGTTCACTCTATATATATCTCTCGGTCGGGCTTTGAGACAGCTTCCTGTGATTGATCTTCCTCCAATAACAGTAGCAAACAATTGCTCAGAGTTCTTTCATTAGCAAAGATTAAATTGAATCATATCTGGAACACGATCAATTGCTTGACAATATGTATGTTACTTTAGCTGCATCAATATGCCCATAAGCAGACAATGTCCGAAACCCAAAGAACCAAAATAGATCATCACGTCTCCCCTGGTTAGAGGACGATAACTATGTGATCTCTGACTTTTACCCACATCTCTAATGCCACTCTGAAATGGCCTTGCCATGAATCTTATCAAACTCTTAGTCCAGAGTCGGTCACCTATGTAGGGGCTTTGGAGTCACCGGTAGATTGAGAAAAAGAGTCAATTTGTTTATCCAAGTGTTTTACTTACAAGTGATTATAAGGAGCGAGTGCTAACGGAGTGACTCAAAACTCACGACTGGGAACACTGAGCTTGATGATTGGTAAGGGGAGAAGGTCCGCACCGGCGTGATAGATATCTGCCTAACGAACGAACTCAAATAACCACGACTTTGAGTAATCTATCGATAGTTGTGGTGCATCAATTGACCATACATAAAAAATATTCTGTTTCATCCTCTCTGTCCCATGTTCCGCTATCTCCCAGGACAGGGACCGAGTTGATTCGTCGATTCCTCATACCCAACGAGGAAAACATTACTGTTGGATTCACAGGTCAAATGGGGAGATACTCGAGTATCGTGGGTTAGCAACGATCACCGTCAAAGTGGTGATATTGCTTGTTGTGGTTGTTGTTAGAAAGTAGAAGTGAAAGTTGGGCTGGGTGGTTGAGAAGGATATCTCCAGACTGGGCTGGAGAATCCGTGTGATCTCATTGGCCACCCCCGAAGTACGTCACGTGGATATCACGTGCCGTACTTTACCCAAAGTGATCCAGATATTAATACTGGCAACTCTCTGTTTTGTGCCAGGAAGCCAGATTACGCAAAAGTAACGTACAAAAGCCTCTTTCTGGCTAAAAGCTTAAAAAACGCAATAAAAACCCTAAGTTATAAAAAGTTGTAACAGAAGATCTGTCTTTCTGTATCCTGTATCCTCTATATCCTACATATCTTTATCTGTATCCCCTTTATTATGTATGTATAACCTATCTCTTTATTCTAACAATTGCGTAGTTACTGTTAATAATGCCCTCTAGGGCTTAGTTAGGTAACAATTTAGTAAAGCTGTTAGTAAGGTTATTATTACTATAGATCTATCTAACTTTATAAAGCTTCTGTTGCTTATATAACTAACAAAGTGCTATAATATTAATTATTAGGTGCTTCTCCTAGGTAGTACCTAGCTTAATAAGGTACTTATATAGTAAGTATAAGTTAGTATAGGTAATTATAAAGATAGCTAGGTTGTTAAGTCTTTACATAACTATTATAAAGGTTAACAAGATAGCATAGGCTATGTTAACACTAGTAACTATACTGTAGACTTCTAAAGTAAGCACGCTATAGGCTACTTATTTTAATTTTGTTAATAAGAAGTAGATAATATTGCTATTAATTATAAAGTTACTATTACTATTGTTAACAGTCTTATTAGTAAGAATAATAATAAAGCTAAGTTATAAGGTAAGATTATAGTTATTAGCAAAAGAGCTATTAATAAAGATAAAGAGCTTTATAGTTACTAGGTTTAGTAAGATAAAAGTAAGACTGCAATCTAGTAAATTTATCTACTACTATAGTTATTAATTAAGGTTCTTAGTAGCTTTAGCATTAGGCTCCTTATGTTAGGCAGTAGCTAATAAATTGTAGTATGCCTTAGGCTAGCAGATTAAGGTAATATATGCCCTATAGGCATACTACTAAACGTAATCTTACTAGGCTATAGGTAAATCTTTATTAATAAGTTACAGTTTCTTCCCTTAGCCTTTCTACTGTAAGATAATTAAAGTGTCTTTTGTTAAGGTTAGTAATATAATGCTACTATTAAAGATAAGTAGCTTATTAGCTAAGAGATATTACTTTACTTTAGTAGTAAAAGCAGCCTTTACTAGTTCTTTATTCTCTCTTATAGAAAAAGGTATATCTATAAGGCTAATAGTGTTATCTATCTATATACTAATAAGGCTAAAGTTTAGGTTATTAATAAATAACAGTAGAAAACAAAGGTTATATAATAAAGTAATTATCTTAAGACTTTCTCTATAGTAGTAGTTATACGTTACTTACTAATAAGTACCTACCTTAGTAATACTATAAAGCGGTTTAATAACTTTTATAATTATATCTAATAAGTAGTTATTATAAATCTACGTAGGTAACTATGCATAAATAGTGTAATTTAACTATAAGGTTAACTAAACGTAGGCTTACGTAATATTATAAAGCTAAAGCTAGTAGTTATTACACAGAAGGGATAAAGTAAGTATAAGTATTAGTTACTAGCTTACCTGTTATATAGTTAGTAACTACGTAAGAATAGCTTCCTTCTTATTATTAGTATATCTCTAGATAACTAGATATAACTTCTTATAAGGCTTAGTAGTATTCTTACTTTTTACCTTATTAATAATATGTAATTTAAAGATATAGCTATTATGCTTAGTAAGGTTAAAGGTAATAAATTTAAATACCCTATGTATAATAAGGCTGTTTATCTTAGTCTTTATAGACAGCTTAAATAGTTTACTAGGGGTAGTTATTACGCCTTTATTATATAGCTGCTTTATAAAGGCCTTATTAGACTTCTTTTTAGTAAAGATAAAGGTAGAGAAGAAAAGAAGTAATAGGTTATTAGGTACGTTAGTCTGCTGTAAAAGCACGTTAGTAATAGGGTTCTTATGTAGTTAGCTATAGGTATAACATAGAGATAAAGCAGTCTTAGCTATAATAAGGTTCCTTAGGGTAGTTATAATAACAATAGTATCTTCTGCGTAGCTGTTACCTTTATTAGCATTATTAGTAACATCCTTATTAGAGGCTACGTTAGTAAGATAGATATTATTAAGGTCTGCGTAGTAAGGCTTAATAATGGTTAATTAAAAGTTATACAGTTTATTAACGTTAATAGTATAATTCTTACTATTAGTAGTAAGTAGGTAATAAGGGCTAGTCTATCTTTCCTTTTTATACTAGATACAGACTTACAATTTAATTATAAGTAACTTTAGCGCAGTTATATCTAGGCTGTTACGCACCACTAGGGCCTTATTAACTTACTACGTAGCAAAGTGCTTACGTAATTTATTACCTACCTTACATATAGCAGTGGTATGTTTAACAATATTAGGAGATAGGGCAGAATTATTAGTTATACGTAGGTATACGCTAAAGATAAGAAAAGTAGAGATAATACCGTTAGAGCTAGTAGTATTATTAATTACCTTAACTATGCTCTATAGTACTAACTTTTGCGTAGTTAATAAGCATTCCTTATAAATAATATTATAGGCTTATTATAAAGCTGCATAGTATCTTTTAACTTTTCTAATGCTATAATATGCCTTAATAAGGATAATCTTAACTTTAATAGACATTGCGTAGGCTTTATAGCAGAAGTTAGCTACTATAAAGTTCTAGCCTACGTTAGTAACAATCTAGTTAGGTAGTCCCTAGTATACATTAATCTAGTAAAGTTAAAAAGCTTCTTATGTAGTCTTTACAGAGACGTCTTTAAGAAAGCAGGCTACGTTAAAGAAAGTTATAAGGTTAATAACGTAAAGGGCTAGCTAGTTACTATTAAGATACATAATGTTAACAATAACTTTATAGTTAAAAGAGTAATTATTATAAAAAGTAAACTTAAACCTACTAGGTAATTTACTATATATTTAGTACTAGTAGTAGTACTTTATTAATTACTTAATTACAGCAGTCTTAACGTTATAGCTAGCTTTATAAAGAACCTTATAAAGTCGTTAGATAGATAGGTAGCTAAAGTAATAGTAAAGTCTGCGTAACTTTACGTTAGTAAGGTAGTTCTAGGTAAGGCTTTATTTAGACAGGCTAAGCAGTAGCTATAAATAGCCCTATTTATAAATAATAGGCATAACAACGTTACCTTATTATAGGGTATTAGTAAGGTTATTAAAATAAATCTATAGACGGTCTATATTAGTAAGGTAGAGCAGAAATAGGGTATTAATAAGGATAACATAGAAGTTAATAGGCCTAAAAGAGGTTAGAACCGTAATAGTACTGCTTAAGGGTAAAAGATTGCCTCTACTAAAGTAAATATTTACCTCTTCTGCCTATAAAGTGTTAATTTCTACTAAGAGATAGGTTTACTAAAGAGTAATAACTTAGGGGTATCTAGCAGTAGAAAAACTGGCTGCTTTTATATCTAGCAGTATCCCTTAGAAGACTTCTGCTAAGTATTAGTTAAGTATAAAGGCAGCTGCGTTTTTCTTAGTAGCCTGGTCCCTAAGATCTACCTTAGTTAATTAATAAAAGACAGATTGGTTAGCTAGCTATAACAAAAGGGCCTTACTGCTAAAGTTACTCTTATTAAAAAAAGCTATGCTAACAAAGAAGGCATTACTGTTGTTAGCGCCCTTATTATTATTATTAGTAAACGCTAGAATTATCTAGAGATACTAATAAATATCTTTATCTCTATTGTTATTATTAAGAGACTTAAATCCTTTGTATTTAGTAAGAAAGTTACTGTATTCTGTTAATAAGGCATCTTAGACATACTTATTACTTTTAAATTAATTATATGCCTAACGTCTCTTATCTATTAAGTACTTTATTAACTAGTAGCCTGGTTTCTTATAGATATAGTAATAGTAATTAGACTTATAATTAAATAGACTTTAGTTAAAGGGTTAGTTAGTAATTATGCTGTAAATATAGCTATAGTTACTATAGTTATTATTATACTAGTTATTATACCTATAGCTATAATAAGTATAGTTAACCTAGTATTAGTTAGAAGATTTAGTATTAGTAAGATACTAGCGGTCCTTATTTATAGTTATAGTAGTACTAACAGCAGACTATAGTTAGTTATAGACTCTCTCTAATGTATTAGTAAGGTTATATAGGCATAAAGTACACTTTAGGACCCTAAAGCAGGTATTAACAAGCTAGTCTTATAGAACTTTATTAAATTAGTATATTATAGGGAGCGCCTGTTAAATAACCGTAAGCTTCCTAATAAGGGCCTTAAGGACTTATACCTTAGTTTTATTAGGATTTTCCTAGGTAATTTAGTTAAATATAGTACTATGCTACTAAGAAAGGTAGTTCTACTAGCTTTATTTATTCTTAAATTAATTTCTAATCTGTTAGACTATTAAAAAGAAATTACGTAAGCCTTTGCTATAAATCTATTAAAGGTAGAAGTCAGAAGCCTTACCCTTAAGTATAGTTAAAAAGGCGTAACCTAGCTAATGTTTCTTAATATTAATTTTTTTATAGTTATTATAGAAGTTAGTTAGCTTAATATTAAGTACGTTATATATCTTACTACTATACTTATGTTTATTAGGGATTAGCTTAGTAAGGTTAGATAACTGCTTAGAAGTAGACTTAAGGTTAGCTATAGTAACAGTAAGATTACTAACTAGCGGCTTCTAATCTAGAGGTAGAAACCTTATAACAGAAGCTTAGAGAAAAGAGAGCCCTTGCTTACTAAAAGGGCCTTATAGGCTAATGTAGAATCCTGTTAAAAGTTATTAAGGTAATTACTTTACTACTATAGGCTTTTATAGCAGTAGTAGCACTAGTATAGTAAGTTAAGATTAGCTAGTTAAAGGTAGTAGTATAAGGTATAAAATACAGAAGGTAGGTATAGCCTAGCAAGATGTAAAGTAGATAGATAAAGCTAGTAACTATTAAGAGGTTAGCTTCTGTTAAGCTAGCTATTATTATTATTACTATAGAGAAGGAGAATTAGCAGACTGCTTAGACGCTAGCTTTTTAATAAGAAGCTTGTTTATTTCTTTATTAGCCTGTTTTTTATTCTCTATCTATTAGTACTACTGTTCCTACTTTATAGCTACTTATTATTATAGACTAACGTACTATTATTAGATCTCCTTAAGAATATGTAGATATTTATTTAGTAATTAGTTAAAGTAAGGAGAATAAAGGCGCACTTTTTTAACCTTTTTATCTATCTATAAATAAAAGGTGTTATTATCTAGAACTTTTACTAGTCTTAGGGCCACCTTATCTCTAGTCTTAGGGATATAGATACTATTAATAAGGAGATAGTTATAAAGCAGGCTAAGTACCTTTATTCTAGCTATATTAAAAAATTCTGTATTTTAACTATTAAAGTTACGTTAGAAGGCAGTAAGTAAGCTGTAACTAAATAGTTATTCCTAAGACTAGGTAGTAATAAAGTAAGTAATATATATATATACCTTCTTATTATTACGTTTACTAAAGAGGATCTTATTATTACTTCTCTATATTATTAGGTTAATAAGTTAGCTAAAGCCATAAGAGATTAGTAAATCCTATAATGTCTATAACTTTATTATAATAGTAAATAAAGCTAAAGAAGGAAGATTAATAAAGAAAAATAACTATAAAGATAGAAAAATCCTAGTAGTAGGTATAAGACTGCAGCCTTACTATAGCTTTTACGTTACCTATTAGCCTAATGTTACAGTTAGATATCTAACAGTAGGGTTTTCTACTAATAGGTAGCTAAGGCTAGATACTAATAATAGTACTATAGGGTCTTATTAGCTTGCTAGCTTATTAGCATCTTACTAGGGAGTATGCAGTAATTAGTTATATACTAGGCAGGCATAGGTAGCTTATGTAGCTTTACAACAGAAGGGTAATTAAGAGTTACCTATAGGAGGGTAAATTACAAAGGCTGTTAAGGTCTAAAAGGTATTTAGAGAAAGTATCATAAGTTAATTACTAAAGAGCTATAGAAGTTAGGACTTAAGCAGACTTAAGGCCTTCCTATATACAGGTTGCTAACTAAGGTGATTACCCTGCCTAAGGTAATTATAGCTTCTACTTACCTTATCTAAACAGTAATTATCCTAAGTAATTACCTACTTATAGGTAATTATTCTTCTTATTAGCTGTATATTACGTAACCTATTCTATAGTTCTTCTGTTCTATATCTAACCTGTTTATACCATCAGCCTTCTAGGCCTGTTAGTCTGTTAGTCCTCCTTATTACTCTAAGCTACAGGGGTAGTTCTTTTTGGGTTATAACATTAGGTCTCCTTTCTAAGGTCTAAGTCCTACAGACCGTACTATAAGTAGGTGGTGTCTTCCCAGGTTAGGGAGTGTTAAGTTTCTGCTTTCTTTAATGATGCTGACACTATGTCCGGTCGCGTAAGTAAACGAAAAGCTTCCGGTTCTTAAAATCAATCGTCAAGTCGTCGTCGTTAAGATTTAGCAACTTCTATTAAACTCTTTAGTTACGACGTAATACCTTGCACTTTCTGTCGTAGTCACAGCCTTCGTTGTCGCATAATCGAGCGATCGTTGAAGTGCGGGGAGTGCGTTCGTCGCGGCAGGGCATGCGATGCTTCAGGCGTCGCCCTTAATTCTTGTGAGTATCGTAGTTTTCTTTTCTAAGGCGTACTAACGTCTTTCTTTCTAGTATTAAGGATTATTTTGGAGTCCAGGCGCCTGGAAAATAAAGAGGAGGCTGCTAAAGAGCTTCTTAGTGCCTGCTGTGACGCCCTGCGTCAGGCTTAAGTAGATCTAGATAAATCGTTAGCTTGCTTAGAGCAGCTTTGTTATTAAAAGCGTTAGCTTGTAACTAAGGGGTTAGAGATAACTTATCTTAGTCTTTAGTCTTTAGATAAGTTAGAAGAGGCTAAGAGGGCTAAGTCTGAGGCAGTAATCTCTGTGTAATCTTATGGCGGTATAGATGTTATTAATTAAAGCGCAGTATTTAGTAATACTGTTGTAAGGGATCTAGAAGGTTTGTCTAGCAGTGTAGAACCTAGGTTAAGCAAAAATGTTTTACTAGTTTGTGGCAGTGTTAAAGGTTTATAGCAGGTTCTTATAAGTTATCTTTATGTCTGTAGTCTTGCTATTTTACAAGGTACTGTTTTTCTCCGTTCTCCGTTCTTTTGTTAATAATTCTTTTGACTTTGTATTCTGGTTTATATGCGTTAATAATAATGCAGTCGTTTGTATTTACTTCTCGCGGTGCTAGTTCTAGCAGGGTAATGTAGAAGACTAGGTAAATTTTTATTATATCTAGTAAGTTAAGTTTAAAGTTAACATCTAAGATCTTCTTAATAATTTTAAAAGGTCTAAGTTTTTTATAGTCTAACTTATTGCTTAGCCTCTTTGTTTTAATGTTTTGTTATAAAAGGTATGCGCTATCTCCCTCTTTAAAGGATGGTTCTGTTATCCTTAAGGTGTTAGCGTATTTTTTTATTTATGTTCTAACAAATTCTAAGTCTTTAGTAACATTCTCTTGGATTTTCCATAATTTGTTAAAGTTAGCTATAGCTTTTAGTGCTTATAGTCCTTGTTAGGGCTCTCTGTATGCTGTAGGCTTAAATCTGTAGTTTAGGTAGAATAAGGAGTTTAAAGTGCTTTCTCTAACAGTACTGTTGTAGGCAAATTAGGCTATTAGTAATAGTGATACCTAATTATCTTAGTTATAATTAACATAGCATTATAGATACTGTTTAAGTATCTAGTTAATTTGTTTAGTCTGTCTATTAGTTTGCAGGTAAAATGCAGTTAATAGCTTATAATTAGCTCTAAGTTACAAAATTAGCAATTTCTAAAACTTAGATATAAACAGCTTGTCTCTATCTAACACAATTTCTTTTAGTAATCTGTAGTTACTAACGATGTATTTTAAGAACGTATACACAAGGTCTTCTGCCGTACTTAACTCTAAGTAGGGGATAAAGTAAGCATACTTTGTAAGTTAGTCTACTATAACTAGGATGCTGTTATAGTCCGTTTTTATAAGTAGTTCCTCTGACTTTAGTAGTTTAACAATAAAGTCTAGAGAGATTAAATGCTATGCTTCTAGTGGCACTAGTAGTGGTTATATTTGCCTATATAGCTTGTGAGGACTGTTCTTGCTTTTCTTACACATTTTGCAGTCCTTAATTACTAAAGCTACTTCTTATTACGTAACTTACTTATCATAATGTTGTCAAATTTGCTTAAACGTCTTTGTAACACCCTGGTGTCTATATGCGTAAGCGCTATAAATTTCTCTAATCTAGTTATATGTTATTCTGCTAGTTATGCTAGTATTAACACAGGTGCCAATCATAATAAGCTTCTGTACTAGCATAAGGTTGCCTTTATTATCTTGCTTTAAGATAACTAGTGTTTTATTTAGTACTAGGACTTTATGGTCTAGTTGTTAGCATAGTGCATTAGCTCTGCTATTTTCTATTTCTTTAATATAGATAATTTAGAAATTAAATTTAGAGAGGAATTTAGACTATTAAATCTGTCGTTTGTTAAGGACTTTTAAAGTAGTAAAGTAGGCTAGGTTCTTATGGTTAGTATAAACCTTAACTTCGTGCTTAGTTCTAGATAGTTAAGGTTTTTATTCTTTAAATGCTTTAATAATTACTATAAGTTCTTTATTATAGATCTAGTAGTTAAGTTTAGGTCTGCTAAGTTTTTAAGAGAAGAATGCATAAGGGTGTAGCTTTCTGTTGTTATCTTATTGCCTAAGTTATCTACTGATGGCGTAGTCTGAAGCGTCGGTCTTAAGTTTAAAGGGTTTTCTAGGGTCTAGGATAACTAAAACTGGTTCTAAGAGGACTTGTTGCTTAATGTCCTTAAAGGCTTTTTCTTGTTCTTCTGTCTATTTAAAAGGAGTGTCTTTTTGTGTAAGCTTAATAAGGAGGTTAATTTTGCCTAAATATCTCTTAAGAAATCGTTAGTAGAAGTTAATAAATCTAAGGAATAACTAAATATCCTTAACATTCTGGGGTTATAGCTAGTCTTTTACTGCTGCAATCTTTCTGTTTTTCATTCTGATTTTACTAGGCGTAATAGTAAATCCTAAGAAGTTAACTTGTTAGCTATAGAATACGCTTTTCTTAGGTTCTACTAGGAGTTTAGCTTCTTATAGCTTCTAAAGTACTTTGTAAATATGCTTCTTATGTTCTTTAAGGTTGCAAGAGTAGATAAGTATATTGTTAAGGTAGATAACTATAAATACATCTAAGAATTCTTATAGTATGTGGTTAATTATTGTCTAGAAAGTGGCAGGTATGTTAGTAAGTCTAAAAGGCATAACAAGGTACTTAAAGTTGCCCTTTTGTATCCTAAAGCATGTTTTCTATTCTTTACTATCTTTCATTCGGATAAGGTTGTAGGCACCTTTAAGATCTAGGGCTGTAAACCACTCTGCTTTGTACAGTTAGTCTTGTAGTTCTGAAATAAGGGGTAGAGGATAGTAGTTCTTAATTATGATGTTGTTAAGTTGTCAGTAGTTAACGCAGAGTCGTAATTTGCCATTCTTCTTTAGTATAAACAGGATTAGGTATCCTGCTGGGGATGTTAATAGTTAGATATAACCTTTCTTAAGGTTCTTAGCAAGGTACTTATCTAGTGCTTCTTACTCTGTTTTGTTAAGTCTATATATCTTATAGAACTTTAGGTGTGCTCCTTCTTTAAGCGGTATCTCGTGATCGTACAAGCTGTGTTCCGGCAGGCCTGTTTCTAGTTCTTTAGCAAACAGTCTCTAGTACTTACGGTATTCTTAAGGAATAAGGGAGAGTCTCTCTTCTTCCTGCTAATTTTCTTTAAAGTTCTTAAATCGTTTGTCTTATGTAGGTTTAGTTCTTCTGATGTAGGTAACGTACCTCTGTCGCTTAGATTTACCTAGAGGTTACTGCATACAACGCTGCCTTATAGTTAAATCTCTCTATTAGAGATAGCTAGTCTTTTAATCTATATCTAGGTTATTCTTTTATAGCTATAGGATTCTAAGGATCACATTTAAGTGTCCTATCTCTGTAATATTAAAGATTAGTTATTCTTAATGGCTATAGGTAACTATAGGGAGTTATACGGTCTCCTTGTTAATAGTGCCTCTGCCATACTTAACCGTTTCTCCTTCTACGTTTTAGAGGTCGTAAGGGATTTCCTTAATTCGCCATAGGATATTTTGTTAATTTACTATCTATAGTAATATTAGATTTACTTATGCGCCACTGTCTACTATAACTTAAGTAGGCTGTCTGTTAATTAGGATTTCTAAGAAGAGGTGTGCGTTGTCTTCTTTAGTTACTGCGCATAGGGACTTATGTTCTATTACCGCTAGGTGTCCCTCTTTAGTTAGCATCCCTAGTTTTTTAACTATTAGTTTAGTCTTATATAAGAAGGTCTCTTTCCTTTTCCTTATAGCATAGTTATAGGTTTAGATGCTTCCTTAATCTAAGTCCTTTACGTTCTTACCTTACCTTTGTAATAGAGTTTGTATTTATTAAATAAGCAGTCTGACTAGTGTTTAGTAATCTTGTTAACATAAGGCATAGGGTGTCTGGGGCATGGTTGGAAATATAGCCAGGGGGCGTTGTATTTCTTAATTTCCTAAGTTCTAACTTCTGATTGTAGATAGACGTCTGGAATAGGGATCTAACCTTATCTTCTTAGGTAGAAGGTGTGGTTACTTTTCTTGTGTGCATGGTAGGAGCAGTTATTATAGATGCAGTCTGCCTAAAACACTTGTCTATAGAGTAGGTAAGTGTAATTAAGATATTTGTGGTCTCTAAACTGTGCGTTCTCTAGGAATGGTTTCTTAGGTTAGTAGTTAATGACGGCTTCTTCTGTCCTATAGAAGCGTGCGTATTAGTCGTTGCTATCCTTGCGGACTTTAGGTTAAAAGTTAGGTACTGCGTCTAAGTAATCTACGTAGCGTTAACTGGCTAGTAGTTTATCTAAGTCATAAGGTGCTTCTCCGTTATCTTGTTCAATTGGTAGGGGAAGCAGTTCCCCTTCCCATCGTTGTACTTTGCTGCTAGGGGTTTCTATGGTAACGCTTAGGCTGCCTCTAGGCATATCCCTAAGTTGTTCTGCCGCTTGTCTTTGTAGTTTGCTGGGAGGGATGAATTTGTCTAGCGATTCTTTATTCTCTAAGCTGGTGTATCCTGCGTATATTTCAATAGTGTCTTGCGGGGTTTGTTCTCTAATTAATAGTTATAGTAATAGGTGTCTAGGTCTTTGCACCTGTTTATGTTCTACTGTAACTATCTTAGTAGGTTTCTAGAGGTACTCTGTAGGGTCCTCTTCTTTAAGTTCTTTTCTTCCTTCCTTAATCTACTGCTTAAGCTAGTAGAGTTCTTTTAAGTTTCCCTAGGCCTTAATGCGTTATTTTAGCTAGGGTAGGAGAGCGTATAACGTCTTTATTATGTGTGGTCTTTTTTATAGCTAGTTAATTACTAAGTTACATCCTAGTTAGAGTTTTCTAATGCACCTTTAGTTATGTATTTTAATTATTAATAGTCCTTAGATTCTAGGTCTATATCGTACTTAGTATAAGTACTTAGCATCATAGGGTACGTTAGTTAGTGTAATAACTTTTTATCGTAGGTATTTATTAACTATTCTCTCTAGTTTGCAGACTTCTTCTGGCGTAAGCTGTCGGCTTAGCCCTAGGACTTAGTCGCGTGCGTTTGTAACATTATTAACTGTTAGCGCTTACTAGTTAGATTTGTAAGTTGTTTCTCTTGTGTCCTTCTAGGATATAGCTACAGTCTTATTTCTTAGTGCCTTAGGGTACCATCCTGCTTATTCCTTTCCGTTCTAGTAGGTAAGATAATTATTATTATAGCAGGTAGTCTAGGTAAGTTGCTTGTGTGGAATTTCTCTTTGTGCAATGCTGGCGTGCTTAGATCCTTTAGGGACTGGTTTGTTTTAGAGTCGTTTTAGTTGTCTGCAGTCCCTGGCTATATGTCCTAGCTTGTTGCAGTTATAGTACTTAATAGACTTAGGGTCGCGTGGTAGTTGTTGTCTCTGTTTACTGGCCATACTGACGTCTATAGGTCTAGTGTGTTATCTATAAGAGGTTAGTAGTCCTATGTAGGTTCCTTTTTAGAACTTAGGAGTGGTAAACTAGTGCTAGTTGCCTTTTTAGGAGTGCTATTAGTATTTCTTACTGGAGTTTAGGGGTCGCTTGCTTTCTCCTTTTTCTTTTTGTTGTTCGTAAAGTTGTATGTTAATTTAAATAGTAAGTTTAGCGTACTATAAGAAATCGTCTGGTTAATCTATCTTAGATAGCTTGTCCTTAACCTTATCCTTTAGTCCTTAGTAGAACATAAAGATTTAAGTGTCATCAGTGTAGTTAAGTCATGCGCAGATCCTTTGGAACTCTGCGGCGTAATGAGTTGCAGATTTAGTCTGTTTTAAGGTAGCCAGATCTTACTTAGCTTGTTGTTTCTCGTCTGGGTCTTAGAAGAGTGATTTTAAGGCTTGCTTGTATCCTTGGAAGCTGCTGAATATGTCTTAAGTTTTGGTCCTGTAGTATTCTAGTGTTTTGTTGTTAAGTACGTCTTCTATGTAGGGTTTAAACCATTAGAGGGCTTGTCTACAGAGGAATGTTGACGCATGGATAATTTGCTTAGTTTTAGTTCTAACATTCTTTAAGTGGAATTCCTGATAGGTCCTGATCTAGATTAGATAGCCCTTGAGTTATCCTAGGGTTCCATCGAAAGTGGTAGGAGAGTTAAGCTTTAACTTCTCTTGTCTATCTATAGGAGTCTGGATGATTCTGGCGGCGCCTTAGAGGGTGCGAACTTCCTTCTTAAGGGCCTGAGTGCGGCAGGCTTAGGCCTGGAGCTGCTCTATGGCTGCCGCGTTTTTATTAAATAAGGCTTGCATATTAGCGATATCCTTGTTAGCGCGTTTAAGTTGCTTAGCTAGCTTCTTGTTGCTATCTTCCTCCTTACTAGAGGACTTAGCGCCCTTTATTTCTTTGTTAAGGTTCTGGGGTTTAGCAGTTGTAGCCTTACCCTTGTTTCTAGAAGAAGATAAAGTAGGAGTAGGAGTGTTAGAGGCCATTGTTTAGGTTTTTTTACTGTTAGTAGTATTATAGAGTTAACTTACTAAACAGAAGCAATTAAAGTGTTATAGTTAGATATCTAATAGTGAGGTTTTCTGCTAACAGGTAGCTAAGGCTGGATACTAATAACAGTACTACAGGGTCTTGTTAGCTTGCTAGCTTATTAGCGTCTTACTAGGGAGTATGCGGTAATTAGTTATATACTAGGCAGGCGTAGGTAGCTTGTGTAGCTTTACAACAGAAGGGTAATTAAGAGTTACCTATAGGAGAGTAAATCACAAAGGCTGTTAAGGTCTAAAAGGTATTTAGAGAAAGTATCATAAGTTAATTACTAAAGAGCTATAGGAGTTAGGACTTAAGCAGACTTAAGGCCTTCCTATATACGGGTTGCTAACTAAGGTAATCACCCCGCCTAAGGTAATCGTAGCTCCTGCTTACCTTGTTTAAACGGTGATTATCCTAAGTGATTACCTACTTGCAGGTGATCATTCTTCTTATTAGCTGTACATCACGTGACCCGTTCCATAGTTCTTCTGTTCCGTGTCTGACCTGTTTGTGCCATCAGCCTTCCGGGCCTGTTGGTCTGTTGGTCCTCCTTGTTGCTCCAAGCTACAGGGGTGGTTCTTTTTGGGTCGTAACACCTAACGACCTCTTAAATACATACGTTTCTTCTAGATCTATAGATTAAAAGGCGTATACGTTTGTTAGAGAGATTACTACTTATTAGTAAGACAACTTTACTATAAGTAAAAAGGATAGTAAAAAGTAGAAGTTATTTTTCTAGAGAGAAAAATAGAAGTAGGTTAGTAATATTATAGATATTGCGTAAAAGTGTAAAAGGTAGAAAAGTAAGAAAGGTAAAGTTAGAAGGTGTAGAGGGTGCATATTTTTGCGTACTTTTGTAAATCTTTATAAATCTTCTAGTAAAGTAAGTAAAGATAAGAAAATTTATCATAAGTAACAAAATTAATAAAGTTAAAAGTGTAGGTAATAAAGTAAATTACTATAATAATAAAGAAGGTAAAATATTGTGATAAGCAGCAGACTTCTCTTAACGGCACTTAGCATACAGAAGGATATTTAGCTACAAGATTAATTAACAACAGCGTAATAGACGCCCTTATTAACAGTAACGCAGTTGTTATAAAAGAAAGCTTAACAGTATTACAGGTTATAAAGGGCCAGCAATTTTATAGTTAGCACTAGAGGGATCCTGTAGTAAGGCGTTACAACAGTCTCTTTTAGTAATATCTTACTAATCTACAGTATATCGCAGTAGTAGTTACTGTAAGGTTAACTACTAATCAGTATTAGATTCACAGGTCAAATGGGGAGATACTTAAGTATCATGGGTTAGTAACAATTACTGTCAAAGTGGTAATATTGCTTGTTATGGTTATTGTTAGAAAGTAGAAGTAAAAGTTAGGCTAGGTGGTTGAGAAGGATATCTCCAGACTGGGCTGGAGAATCCGTGTGATCTCATTAGCCACCCCCAAAGTACGTCACGTAGATATCACGTGCCGTACTTCACCCAAAGTGATCCAGATATCAACAATTACCAAGTGAACAGCGTGGCCATCTTGAGCGTCTCTTCAATGTCACCAGTGCTGTACTTTGCAGCGAAAACCCTTGGAGTCAGACTTTGGCCGGGCGACCATGGCGTCCACGGAACACTCGACGTCGGTTTCGTCTGTCTCCCATAGTTCAATGAACCCAACATCACCTGGGAACCTAATCTCCTTCGTCCCATAAGTGCGAAAGATCGTCCCAATGATAAGGTAAATTTCGGTCATGGCCAGGTCACGTCCCGAGCAAGCCCGAGCACCGTTACTGAAGCCGAACTGCCGGGGCAGCACAGAGTTGCCAATCCAGCGCTCGGGCTGGAAGCGATTCGGTGACTCGTATAAACCAGGGTCACGATTCAGAAGAAGGTGCGTCATGGAGATAGGAGTGTTCCTAGGGATGACAAATTCGGTGCCTGGAACCACCAAGTCCTCGTCAGGGGCGATTCTGGCAGCTCGTGATACAAGCCCGTGACCCATTCGCACCATCTCTTGCGCAACCGCATTCAGGTACGGAAGACCCTCAAGGGCACTGAGGAGACCATTCTCATTATCAATGGCGGAATCTGGAGGGATGGCCTTAGCTAGCTCCAACTTGAGCTTTTGGAGGACGTCAGGCTCCCGCAGGAGATAGAAAACACCGGTTGTGATGGTCCAAGACGTGGTAACGGTGCCCGCGCCGAGAAGAGAACCGCCCTCTTGAGCGAGACGCGCAATTGACTTCTCACTTTCAGGTAGCTTACTATCCAGGAGCTCATGGAAGAAAGTCGGGTGTTCTAGTTCGGGCCATTCGCTGCGGTTTTGGCGGCAGATTCTTACAATGAGTCTACCGATGTCCTGAGCCGGTGATGGTTAGAACGTGTCGTGAAGAGTGTATCAAGAGAGCTGCTGGAAGACTGTACCATCTGCATGGAGAAATAAGAGTTGATTGCCGGGCTCCACTTCAAGATCCACGAACCGGGAATCATCTTCACGATGTCCATGAGGAAAGGAAACTGCCGAGACAGAAACACTTGCTGGCATCCGCTTAGACAAGCGGAGTGGAACCCTGCATCAAAATCCGGTGCGTTGACTCTGTCGTGGCATAATCCGAAAGCATAGTTTGTGATGATGTCTGGTCAAAGGTCTTAGCCAAGATGAGGATATAGGCGAATGGCTACATACCAGTGGCGTACGCCGTCAGCGCATGATCTAGCCTCATCACCTCGCCGGTAGCAGCAAAATCTTTAAGCCTCCCCAGAACAGCGTTAGCTCGTTCTTGTATCATTGGCTCCAGCTTCCTAACGCGGGCCTTCGAAAAGAAAGGGGCGATGGCCGAACGCCGCAGACGGTGGGCTTCATGCAACTCAGAGCCAAATGTCGATAAATCAACGCCAAAAGCACCACTGGCCCAACTCCACTTGTTACGACGGTGCTTCCCGCCGCTGTAAAGAATGTCATAGAATTCGGGGGTCTGGACGTGAATCTCGTGCGGGTTGATCCTGATTACTGGCCCATATTCCTCATGCAGCTTGGCGATATGGAAGCTGTACTGGCCGCCCAAGACGACATCGTAATAAAACTCGTACCTGTGACGGCGGAGTTAATAATCATTGAAGCAAAACATTGCCTAGCTATCAGGGGTAAGCGTCCTTACCACAAAGTTGCAGCTGCAAGCTTAGGACCTGGAAACTTCCTTAGTGGACTCAGGAAAAGGCGATACACAGCGAGGGAAAGAGTGTATAAACAGGCCGCAAGAAGGACAATTCCAAATGTTGACAGGGAAAAGAGAAACTCGATAGTCAGCATAGCTGCGTATGAGAAAGGTGCTTGTCTAAATGGTGAAGTAGAATGTGTACTAATTGTGTTGTCCACGTCTTCTTCAGGGTTATTGGCTTGGTAGTTAGAACAACAAGACTCGGCATTTACTACACTCTAGCTTCAGGAATTGCGTAAATTCTGTAGTATAAATGTTGCTTTACTTTTCGCTTTCGCTACCAATGTGCGAGTGGCTGCGGTGAGTTTCTGGGCCGAGCCCACGAGCTTTCAAGTCTTAACTGCATGACGATGGCATGATCGAGGAATGTCGCCGTTCAAGCGGGGGCACCCAGAAAGAGAAGTCGCCGGCAAACTTGACAGCGGGGCCAGGGCGATAATTTCAGGGGCTTAGACCACTATTCTGAGAGATACCCTCGTGGTTTGTCCAGACAACGGGTGCTTATACTGCTAATGCCTAATGCGTCGAGTTATGACTTGAGAACGCATTGTTCAGCCGGCAAAATGAATAAATTATTCGCAGGAGACTTATCAATCGAACTTTTAGCAGAAACTCGATCCAAAGATACAGACAGATTGATTCGTGTCTAATTATAGCCAGTCCCTTGGTGTTCAAGGCTTGGACATACGGCGTCACCCTCCTTGCACTACAATATGTTGAAAGCAATAGAAAACCTCAGGTCGTCATGACAGAATTTTCCGAGGATGAACTGAGGATGAGGTCGAAGATCAGAAGCCACGCACACTCGTTGAAAGAATGGCAAAGTCTACCTGGAAATTCACTACTTCCCAGGACCTCTTCAAAAGATGTCATAATAAGTTGATGACAGCGATGAATGTAAAATAGATTGAAAGTTAACAGCCACAATTCTTGGCTCCAGGTGTCTAATAGAGGCTAGCTGAGAGCAATGGGGAGAGTGATAGCAAGTCCCACGACAGACAACACCACCGCTATACACAAACCATACATGTCCCAATTCCTTGCTTTCCAAAAGGGCATCCTCACATCAGCTGTTTGCAGATGCATATGCCTTTCTCTTTCCTTCTGGTCTCTTCCTCCGAGCACCGAGCCTCTAGCTAGCTGCTCAAGTACCCGGCCCTCAAAATCCACCAAAACCTCCTCGATCAAGTCCGCAGCGAGGTACTTGCGCCGCGACGCAACACATGCAATTTTCTGCATTCTATTCACGTTCGCTGTGATAGGACCATCCGCTTGCTTATCCTGCACAATGTTGCAGATGGCTGCCACGACATCCTCAGAAAAGAAGCTGTCCTTTGACAGGGTGATTGAAACACCCGCATCCCGCAGTCGCATCTCGTTCTGCACTTGATCAAAGTAGACGGCCAGCGTGATGATCGGCACCCCGGCAAATATAGCCTCGTTCGCCGACGCAGGCCCTCCGTGGCTCAAGAACGCGACAACTCGTTTATCTTGGAGAAGCGCCCGCTGGGGTGCAAAGTCGACAAACAAGACTGACGGGTGGGAACCCATGACCAATTCGGAGACAGCCATGTATTGAACTTCCTGAGACTGCGACAGTCGTACTGGGACGGTAGCGTTGTAGTCCAGTTGTTTTCGAGCCATGGGTCGCATTGGCCAGATGATGCCGTCGATCGTGCCCTCTCCAAGCGCTGACAGCGCCCCAACAAGCAGCTTCTTCAGGTTTTCCCACGACAGCAGCACGTGAGTACCGAGAGATATGTAAAGAACCCTACATCGTTTTTCCAGGAAGCTACCGTACAGCTCTCCTATATCTCCCGTCTCGTCAGAGAGAACAGGCCCGATAGCGGCGACGTTAGGTGGCAAGTCCTTAGCTACCTCCAAGCCGAACATAGAATTGACTAGGCAGAGATAGTCAGGCTTGCGCAGCGTAGGGAGCGGGCGTGATACTCCGGCCTCTAGACGCATTTTCTTCCGCCACCGTAGATAGCGGTGGTAATGCAGCACAGACGTGTAGATTGAGAAGGCGTTGCGAAAACGATGCCGGAGTGAGGCATGCTCGGAGGAGAGAACCTTGATCTGCAGCCCCGGCGTGCCTGGGATGTACGGCGCATGGAGCATGGCAGTGGGCATTTGCGGCCAAAGCATGGCCAGTGGGATATTCTGTTCGAAACTGACGTCGCGCGCTGCGTCGACCCAGTAATCAGCCAGGATGAAATCGGGTCGAGTTTCGGCATCTTCGGCGAGTCTTGACAGGCTCCGGTAGACATCGGGCCACGACGACTCGAGGAATTTTCTCGCCTCAAACTTGTTGGCCCAGTTATCGTTCGACCAGTTCGACATTTGTAAGTACTGGGCCTCTTCCACGCCAACCGGCAGAGCAGGACCCAAGACGTGAAGCCGAGATACGAAAGGGCAGTCTCTGATCCACGCCGTTCGCCCGTCCAAGGTCCCAAACTCAATCGTGTATCCGCGAGATGCGAGTATGCGCGCGATTTCTAGCACAGGTGCTGGCAAAGCGTATCAGTATACTGTGCCCATGGACGATCGCATCAACCCGAAAAGCATACCTGCATTGGTATATCCGCCGGCGGTGACGATCACAAGAACGCGTCTGCGATATCCGCCTGTCAAGGGGGGCATGGCTGCTGAAGCGAGTGTTTCTCGGCTTGAAGAGACGGTAGGAAGAAGTTGACCAAGCATCACAACTCACTAAGAGTGAAGCACATCATCGAACCACCTTACTTCGCTCCAAATCTAGTCGACATATCTCAAACATATCTTGCCAAAGTTGCAGCAGACGCAAATGTTTCAAAGGGTTTGAAGACCAAAAATTATGATGACACTTTTCTTAATGTGTCTTGTGGCAGTGCCCAGAGAGCTGAGCATCTTGTGGGGGCGGATAGCCAGTATTGCCCCCGCAAGGTTGAGCCTTCGGCGACTTTCACAGGCAACACTCATTACGGCGACTTGTCCGGCCAGGTAACAGTTGTAGGAAAAGCTGACAACTATTACGGATGCTTGTTGTCGCCGACTCTAACTTACCGGTGGTGACCAGTGCTGCCAACATGAAGCCTGCTGCTATTCTTGTCGGAGATGCACATACTGATCCCCCACGATGCAGGCCCCTGGTGTGTGGCGGAGAAAGAGGCAGAGAATGGATTGTCATCGATCAATGCTCGCATCAAAATTCATTGGCCCTTCAGTTCTCAAGACATATTGTTCCGTCTACAAGAAGAGGACATCGCCAGAACCTTCAAACGTTTAACCACACGATCACCAAGCTTCATTCCGATACCACCCAATTAACTAGCGCTTCAACTTGCCGACAAAGACAAATTTTCTGGAGACTATTCAAACTTCAACATCAAACAAGCATTCATATTCCCATACCCACTACAACCACCACATTGCATCCCTCCAACAACAGTCCTTATACAACATTCAAAATACCCGAATCCAACATGCCTTCTTCCATCGAAAACCTGACCCCTCATGTCCAGGGCAACAAGTCGGTGATGCCAATCGCCATCGTCGGCATCGCTGGCCGTTTTCCAGGGGACGCCGAGAACCCGCAGAAGCTGTGGGATATGATATCGGAAGGCAGAAGTGCCTTGTCTGAGGTCCCCGGCGACCGTTTCAACGTTGACGCCTTCTATCACCCTCATAATGAACGTCAAGGAACCATCAACGTTCGTAAGGCTCATTTTATGAACCGGGACATCTCAGCGTTTGATGCCCCCTTTTTCAACATGCCAATTGCCGAAGCCAAGGCAATGGACCCTCAACAGCGCATGGCCCTCGAATGCACTTATGAAGCACTGGAAAATGGTATGTTTAGAAGCCGGGTTTTGCCACACGAACATCTCACTTACAATGCCTAGCTGGGATTGCTATGGAGAAGGTCGACGGTTCCAACACTTCTTGTTTTGTCGGTTGCTTCACCCGGGACTATAGCGACATGCTCGCCTGTGACCGTGAAGACCTGCCCCTTTACCATGGCACTGGTACCGGCTCTGCCATCATGTCAAACCGCATCTCGTGGTTTTTCAATATGAAAGGCCCAAGTATCAGTCTTGACACTGCGTGCTCATCGTCCATGGCAGCACTGCATCTTGGGTGCCAGAGCCTCCGCACCGGCGAAACCACCATGGTAAGATTGTATATGTGAACTAGTTATGCTGGAATAATAAGCTGACTCGATGTGTAGTCCGTGGTCGGCGGTACTAATCTGATGCTTCTTCCGGACATCATGGGTGCAATGACACGTTTGCATTTTCTGAGCCCGGATGGCAAGTGTCAGTCTTTCGACCACAAAGGAAACGGATACGCTCGTGGAGAAGGTGAGCCAATGCGCTATCACGATACCTCATGTTACGTAGTTATCTGACTTACATGTGTTTCAGGCGCTGCTTTCTGTGTCCTGAAGCCTCTGGACCTTGCTTTGAAAGACGGGGACGTGATTCGGGGTATTATCCGGAACACAGCTGTCAACCAGGATGGACATACCCCTGGTATTACGCTCCCAGCTGCAGATGCGCAAGAAGCCTTGATTCGCCGGGTTTATGCTGAGGCTGGGCTGAGTCTTGCCGACACGAGCTACGTCGAAGCTCATGGTACCGGTACTCCGGCTGGCGATCCCGTCGAGGCAGCCGCCCTAGCAGCTACCTTTGGCAAAGCGAGGCAAGCCGGTGATCCTGTATTCATAGGGTCTGTCAAGTCCAATGTCGGTCATCTGGAGGGGGGTTCCGGCTTGGTACAGGTTGTCAAGGCGGTTCTTATGCTGGAGCAAGGCAAGATTCCACCATCTCTCTATTACGAGAAACCTAACCCGCGCATCCCCATGGATGACTGGAATCTCCGCGTACCCACCGAACTCATTCCGTGGCCTGTTGCTGGCCCTCGGCGTATCAGCATAAACTCTTTCGGCTATGGAGGTACAAATGCTCATTGCATCCTTGATGACGCATACCACTACTTGAAGGCCAATGGACTGGCCGGCAACCACAACGTCCAAGTTGCCGATGGATCATCCCCAACACTCTCAGATGATTCAGGTGTTTCGCTGATTGAAGCTGTTGATCGGTTGGCTCTCGAAGGGGATACCTTGGAATGGAAGCCGGACGCCCATGCATCACCAATCAAGCCTCAGCTTCTAACTTGGAGCTCACACGACCAAGCCGGTATCGCCCGTACATCAATGGCATACGCGTCCTACCTAGCATCCAAACTTGACGCCGAGAAGGAGGGGCAAACAGCGGATATTTTCGAGAAACTGGTGCACACGCTTACCGCAAGGAGAAGCCAATTGCCGTGGAAATGCTTCGCCATCGCTTCTTCTTGTAAAGAGACCGTCGCTGCCCTCGAGAAGCCCACCGCGGAGCCAGTACGCTCGGCCAACGGCAAGAAAGTTCGGCTTGCTTTTGTTTTCACAGGCCAGGGTGCTCAGTGGTTTGCTATGGGCCGGGAGCTTTTCTCCACGCCCGTCTTCCGGGAAAGCATTGAGGCAGCAGATGCCTACATGCAAGAGATAGGCGCATCATGGTCACTGGCCGGTAAGTTGGTTCCCACAAGTCGATTAGAACTTGTCGCTAACTCATGTCTGTAGCCGAATTGTGGCGGGATGAAGAAACTAGCAAGGTCGGGCTGGCTCACATTAGCCAACCCGTTTGCACTGCTCTGCAAGTGGCCTTGGTCGATCTTCTCCGTAGCTGGAATGTGATCCCTGGTGCTGTTATCGGTCATTCAAGCGGTGAGATTGCTGCGGCATACGCCAAGGGTGCACTTACACGGCAGGATGCCTGGGCCATCGCATATCACCGTGGGCGACTGGCAGGTAGCGTCAAATCGAACGGCGCCATGTTGGCTACCAGTCTGGGGCCTGAGGATGCCGAGTCCTACATTGAACGCCATGTTTCGGGCAAGGCAGTGGTCGCCTGCGTGAACAGTCCGTCTAGCACCACGCTCTCCGGAGATGCGAATTCTATCGACGAGTTGCTTTTGCTGATCAAGCAAGACGGGCACTTTGCGCGGAAACTTAAGGTTGATGTCGCCTACCACTCCCCTCATATGCAGGCTGTTGCCGACGAATATCGTCAGTCCCTGGCTCACATCACGCCGCTTCCCGAGAATCCCAGAGCTGCAAAGATGTTCTCGTCCCTGTACCCAGGTATCGTCAACAGCGAGCAGCTTGGGCCAGATTACTGGGTCGCCAACATGGTGAGCCAAGTCAACTTTTCTGGCGGCATGCTAGCTATGATGGGCGGTGGCGCCAAGGACAGGCCCAGACGGCGAACCAACAAGAAGGCTGAGGTGGACAACATGATGATTGAAATCGGGCCGCATGGCGCTCTCCATGGACCATTGCATCAGATCTTCACACACGACTCCGATACTCCAGCCTCAGTGACGGACTTGAGTTACCGTTCAGTTCTTGAAAGAGGCAAGAATGCTGCGGAAACAGCTTTGACGCTTGCTGGGAAGCTGTTCCAACTAGGCTACCCTATCGATATCGAAGCCGTCAACGGAAACTCGGGAAACAGTGCGTTTTTGGTCGACCTTCCCCTTTCAGCTGGAACCACAGCCTGAAGTACTGGTCTGAATCGCACACCGCCAAGGCTCATAGGTTCCGAAAGCACCCTCGAAAAGACCTTTTTGGCTCTGAGACTTTGGAGTCGATCGACCGAGAGCCTAGGTATCGCAACATCCTCAAGCTCGCCGAAGTGCCATGGGTGCAATACCACAAGGTCCAAGGTTCCATCCTCTATCCGGCTGCCGGCATGATGATCATGGCAATTGAGGCCATGTGTCAGAAGGCTGACGAGAACCAAGTGGTTGATGGATACGAACTACGAGACGTCATAATTGGTAAGGCTCTTGTGGTGCCGCAAGACGAGGACGGCGTTGAGACGATGTTGACGGTGAAGCCATCGCGTCTTGGTTCCCGTACAAACACATCTGTGTGGCAAGAGTTTCAGCTCTATTCTCGCAAGGAATCGTGGGAACTTAACTGTTCCGGCCTGATCCGCATCTGCTATAAGGTCCCCTTCAATTCGATATTCGCGAATGAGGATCAGATCCTCGCCGACAGATACGAAGAGCAGAACCGCCGCATCAGCGAGGCCTGTTCCCGTCACCAGAACCCGCGACAATTTTATGGGAATCTCGACTCAATCGGGCTTCACTATGGACCAGTATTCCAGGGCCTGACTAGTATTAAGAAGGGCAACCACCAATCGGTGTGCACAATCGAAATCCAGGACACGAAGAGCACGATGCCCCACAAGTTCGAATATCCCCATGTTATTCATCCCGCTACCCTCGACAGCATCATCCAGATGGCGCTCCCCTCGTGTTCTGCCGTTGATGAGGACTTATCCACGGCAATGGTACCGACAGCCATCGAACGTCTGTATGTGTCCGCGAGCATGCCTTCGACCCCGGGGGTTCAGCTCCCTGGCTTTTCATGCGCCAAAGAAGCAGTCTCGGGCGGCCGAGAGGGTTTGGTCGTATTGGGAGATGAACAATGGAACAAACCCCTCGTTGTTTTTGAAGGCATAAAGAGTGCCACCCTCGCCTCATCGATCACGGACAACGCTGCTGACATGCTGAAGCTCCGCAAGTTAACCTCCGTTTTCCACTGGCAACAGGACCTATCCTTGCTTGGGCCCCGCGAGGTCAGAAAATTGTGCGCAGACAAGGTCGGTGACCTTGGACAAGTCAGTCGCAAAATTCTGGAGGAGCTGGAGATTGCGTGCTTGATCTACGTCAAGCGGGTGATGAAGGAATGTCCACCCGATGAGGCCGCGTCCTTCACATGGAACTTCAAGCTCTACTGGGAGTACATGAAGCGATGCTACGAGATGGGCCAACGCGGAGAGCTCTGCTACCAGAATTCCGAGTCTGATTGGCTGGAAATGAGCGAGGAGGCGGAAAATGAACTTCTGGCCCGTGTCTCGCGATCCTCGACCGACGGTGCTGCTTTGGTGGAACACGGAGAGCATCTACCACAGATCTTGAGAGGTGAAGTACCGCCCCTTCAAATCCTCATGCGCGACAACTTCCTCCACAATTTTTACAAGGATGGCCTTGGAACGGAGCAGCATTACGCTCAAATGGCCTACTACGTTGGGTTGATGGCACACAAGAACCCAAACATGAAGATTTTGGAAATCGGCGGTGGCACGGGTGGCGCCTCGCTACCTGTGCTGCAATCTCTGGGGGGTTCAAACGGCACTCCTCCGCGCTTCGAAAGCTATACATTTACTGACATCAGTGTCGGATACTTCGAGAAGGCACGTGAGAAACTTGCACCCTGGGTGCCGTTCATGACCTTTTCGAAGCTGAACATTGAGGAAGACCCTTCGGAGCAACAGTTCGAAGAAGGCTCATATGACCTGATCATCGCCTCCAACGTCCTTCACGCTACTAGGTTCATTGGAAATACCCTTGAAAACACGCGGAAGCTGTTGAAGCCAAACGGAAAGCTAGTTCTGAGTGAGATTACGAATCCTTCCCAGAAGATGCGCTTCCACATGATTGTCGGATCTCTTGAAGGCTGGTGGTACGGTACGTTGAAACACCCATCCCTTCCAACATGTTAATTGTTCTACGTGTTATTTCACCTTCATTCGATCTTCATACTTGCTGACACGCTTCATTTACAATAGGAGAGGACGATGGCCGCCACTATGGCCCCACGCTGACTGTGGATGAATGGAACCAGGCGATGTTGACGTCTGGCTTTACGGGTGTTGACGTCGACTTCCGAAACTTCGAAGACGAACGTGATCTTAGTCTGTCAGTCATGGTCACCACCGCCAGCCAGTCACCAACTGCACCCGTGCCATATGAGACACTCGTTGTCCTCCCCGACCAGCCCGACTCGGACGTCTCTGCCTTCGCGGACAAGCTGAGCGAACGGTTGGCAGATAATGGCTGCAGTGTTCTGGTGCGGCAGCTGCAGGAGACTATCGACCTCGACCTACAGAACCGCTCTTCCTTGGTCCTCCTAGACGCGCCTGCAGGCAAGTCATTTCTGCCTACTGTCTCTGTCGAAGACTGGGACGCCCTTCGTCACATTATCCTGTTCTCCCGCGATACCGTCTACGTGACACGAGGAGGTACCGTCAACAGCGAGAACCCGTCTGCGAACCTCATGTCCGGTATGGCGAGAAGCATCCGCTCTGAGAACCCCGGACTGGGTCTTACAACCCTCGACGTCGATTACGATGCGCCATTGAACTCTGAAAAGATGGTCAAAGCCGTCTACAAGGTCTTTCTCAAGGCTTGCGACTCTAAGGAGGCGGAGCGGCCCGACTGGGAAGTGGCCATCCGAGACGGCATGCCTATGGTGCAGCGAATTATGCTGGACAAGGGTATGAACGACCTCATCACTAACCTGAACGCACCACCGGCTCCGCGTGAGATGCCGTTCTATCAAGAGGGTCGTCCATTGACCATGGCTGTCGGCACCCCTGGTCGCCTGGATACTCTTCACTTCCAAGACGACCAGCACGCCGTTGAACCTCTCCTCGATGACGAAGTCGAGATTAAGGTCAAAGGCGTTGGTCTCAATTTCAAGGACGTCATGGTTGCCATGGGTCAACTCGAGCAGCCCGCCCTTGGAGTCGACTGCAGTGGGATCGTCAACCGCACCGGCAAAAAGGTCACCAGGGTCAAGCTGGGCGATGCGGTCATGACATGGAGACTCGGGACAATGGGCAACTTGGTCCACGTCGAAGAGTCCATGGTACAAATTGTGCCTGATGGCATGGATCTCGTTACGGCAGCATCGCTACCCGTCATCTATAGCACCGCCCACCATGCCATCTCAAATGTTGCTCGACTACGCAAGGGGGAGACCCTTCTCATCCACGGCGCCGCTGGTGGCGTGGGCCAGGCATCCATCATCTTGGCTCAGCACATCGGCGCAAAGGTCTTTGCAACTGTATCATCACAGGAGAAAAAACAACTCCTCATGGACACATACGGCATCCCCCCGAGCAAATATTCAACAGTCGCGACACCCAATTTGTTCAAGGTGTAATGAGACTTACGGAATCGAAGGGGGTGGATGTAATCCTGAACTCTTTGGCCGGTGAGCCCCTGAGGCTCTCTTGGCGATGCATTGCACGCTTTGGCCGGTTCGTGGAGCTGGGCCAAAAGGACATAGTCAGCAACACGGGGCTTGACATGGAGCCCTTCTTGCGGAACGTTTCTTTCCATTCGGTCAACATGCTCGACCTGCTCGACTACGACCCGGGCATGGCGTCTCGTGTTTTCTCCGAAGTTATGGACCTGCTACGCATGGGAGTAGCCAAGCCAGTGGCTCCCATCAAGTCCTTTCCGCTATCACGTGCCGAGGAAGCTTTCCGCCTCATGCAAATGGGTAAACACGTTGGTAAGATTGTCCTTGAAGCCCACGATGACGACGTCGTCATGGCCACACCGCCCAGCGTGGCCCCGATCGGGTTCCGGTCCGACGCAACCTATGTCATCGCCGGCGGCAGCGGGGGTCTGGGGAGATGTATCGCCGAGTGGATGGCCCGGTCCGGAGCCAAACATATCTTGATGCTCTCGCGCTCTGGCGACCGCAAGCGCACCGTCCAAGAGCTTCTCGTTCGCCTCGAGAAGCAGGGCGTTAGGGCCGCGGCGATGGAATGCGACGTCGGAAATGAGAGTCAGCTTCTGGCCTGCCTGGACCGGTGCAGATCCGAGTCTTGGCCGCAGGTTCGCGGTGTTATACAAGGAGCCATGGTGCTGAATGATGCGGTAAGACAAGCGAATACATCCCAACTCATAGTCATCAAAACCGGGCCGTCACTAATCCAACCTTCAGATCTACCAAGGTATGACGCGGGACCAGTTTCTCGGTGCCACGCAGTGCAAGGTTCAAGGCAGTTGGCATCTCCACGAGCACCTCCCCAAGGACATGGACTTCTTTGTGCTCCTCTCGTCAAGCGTCGGTATTGCTGGGTCACGAGCCCAGGGCAACTACAGCGCCGGTAACGCCTATCAGGACGCCATCGCGCACTACCGCCGCGGCCGCGGCCTTCCTGCCTGCTCCATTGACGTCGGCATGGTCCTGGGTGTGGGCTTTCTGGCCGAAGAGACGACAGGCGACCGTGTGCACGAGAACACACGCAGCTGGAGCTTCATCGGCATCCGTGAGCGCGAGTTCCTCGTCATCCTGCAGGCCGCCATCACGGGAGAGAGCGTGCCGGGCGCCGCGGCGCCGATACAGATGATTACGGGTCTCGGCACCGGCGGCATGATGGCCCTGGGCTCGGAGAAGTACCCCTGGTGGTTCAACGACGCAAAGTTCGCGCACATCGTCCAGATCGACACGCACCACGTCGTGCAAGAAAAGAACGACGGCTCGGGCAAGCTGCGCGACGAGCTGTCACAGGCGACCAGCCTAGACGGCGCGGCTGAGATCGTCGCGACTGCCTTGGTGCAGAAGCTGGCCCGCGCCATGATGGTCTCTGTCGAAAACATTGAGACTTCGAGGCCAGTGAGTAGCTACGGCGTCGACAGCTTACTGGCTGTCGAGCTGCGCTCGTGGATCTATGAGGAGCTGCAGGCGGACATTTCCGTTTTCGACTTGCTAAGCAATGTGGCCATCTCCTCGCTAGCAAGGAACGTCGTTTCGGGGTCCAAAGTGGTTTCGAAAGCTGTGAAGGAGGCTTGAATGGATAGAAGGTATTTATGGAAGATTGCGATTATTGAACTTCATAGAGGCAGGCGCTTACGGTCATACTGGACATTGTCATTATCGCTACTTGTCACTGAATTAATATCCATCCCGCGATGATACAGGTCTACTTTCTTTTTGTTATAGAATAAAGCACAAAACGCTGCAGTCACAGTGTTCCACGAGATTATTAAAAAATTCAGCTTGGATATACAAACGCTCTGTTGCAGGTGCCTCCATGTTTAGCATTATTGCTAGTCAAATTATTGCACCCCACGTGGTGCATCCTTGTGGCTATGGCCCTTTTCTGAGACTTAGACTTGATTTCATAGCCAATATACTCTCTCCGCTGGTTTGTCGGCGATGTCAGGCTGAAAACCGAAGTGGAATATTCAAGAATATTTGGTGCTGTCACCTTTCTTTGCTCGATATCCAGTCTCGCGGTCGGGGTTTACACTTTTCATTTGGTTTGATTCTAATTATGTATTCTAATCCCGAGAAAATCCAACTCTAGCAGGTCAAATGGAGAAAATCAATGCTCTAGATCACATTTGATATGTCTCATTCCTAGAAAGGTTAATCATCGTGTGGGATGTTTTGGTTGCCATGGTGTTTCTTCTAGCTCCTACTCCGGTGTCTGCTTAACTTCATAGACAAGAAGCGCGACAGTTGATATTATTCAAACTCCACAACGTTACGAAGCCACGGCTCTAGTAGTGTCCAACGATGTTCTTGGGGACGTACGGCTCCTCGAGGTACTTCACTTCATCCTCCGTCAAGGTCTTTCCACGCAGCTCGCCGGCCTCGTCGATCCTCTTCACAGAGTTGAACCCCGTGATTGGAACCCCGCCCTTGGACCTGATCCAGACAAGCGCAACGTGGCTCATGCTCCATCCCTTCTTCTCGGCGACCTCTTCGACCCTGCGAATGATATTCTCATCCGCCTCCGTGAGGCCGGGGTTCATCAGACCCTTGGTCTGCGAGCGAGCGCTCGTCTTCTCGGCCTTCGGGGGCCTTGCCAAGGCTCCGCCGAAGAGCGGGGACCAGGGAATGAGGCCAACGCCCGTCTCCTTGCAGAAGCGGTTCATCTCGCGCTCCTCCTCGCGGTAGACGAGGTTGTAGAAGTTCTGCATGCTGACAAACTTTGTCCAGCCATTCTTCTCGGCGACGAACTGCATCTGAGCGAATTGGGTGGCCCACATGGAGCTAGCGCCAATGTAGAGGATTTTGCCGGTCTGGACGAGGTCGTGGAGAGCCTTCATCGTCTCCTCGATGGGGGTGGTCGGGTCGAAGCGGTGGATCTGAAAGAGGTCGATGTAGGTCGATCCCAGGCGAGACAAGGCGTCGTCAACGGCCTTGAAGATGGTCTTGCGAGAGAGGCCGCCCTGGTTGACGTAGTCCTTACTTTGTCCCAACTGCTGGGCGTACATGGGAGCGAACATGCTCGTCTCTTCACCAACGTGCATGGCGCACTTGGTCATGAGAACGAGCTTCTCGCGGGGAATGTTGTACTTTTTGATTGCCTTGCCGATGACCTTCTCGCTCACGCCGTTGGAGTACATGTTGGCGGTGTCCCAAGTGTTGATGCCGCGGTCATAGGCGGCCTTGAGAATCTCGCATGACTCCTCCTCATCGAGCACCCAGTTCTGCCATTCGCTGGATCCAAGGGACATGCCTCCGAGGATAGGGACAGAAACTTTAAGGCCGGAGGTTCCCAGGTTGACATATTCAACCTTGGTTGCGTCGAGGCTCTTCTGAAGAGAGGCGGGGATAGGTGGCGCAGACATTTTTGGTAGGGAGGAACGACGTGAAGACCGTGAGGGTATGGCTTTTGTTGATTCAATCGTGATGGTTTCGTCTGTTGTTGTATGTATCGAAGACGGTGAGTCAATATCACGACAATAAAACCAGGAATTGCACCGCTATATAAAGGACCATTTTTTTGCATCTCCACCATTGTGCTTGTCAAACGGCCTGTTTGCCCAAGCCTTGCTCTCGAGAAGGTGGGTCTCTAGGCTGCTCAGCTTTGAGAATGAGGAGATAACTGTAAAACCCGCGATGGTGGACGTCAGAAGCACGCAGCGGCGAAGTTGTTCGCGTGCTGTTCAGAGCCTTCCATCGTTAAGCCCGCGTATATCCTTCCAAAGACCAAAAGGTAGTCGGATCACAACGGGGCTGGCCAGCTCTCAAGGGGTGCATCGCCGGACATTCTGCCTGTGTTGCACCGCACAGAATTCGAGTTGCAACTGCGGACAATTAACGGACTATATGCCCAGTCCGGTCCTTCATGTCCACTTCTCGAGAAGCGCGGAAAGAAGCGTGGAGTTTGGGGGTTAAGAGCCAGTGCGACCGCTTCAGCGCTCAAGTCCGTAAACTCCGGGTGGGGCTCCCTCGCTGCGTCGGTGCGGGTGGCCGATCCGGGAGCGGTTTAATCATCCGGCCAATGACGCGGTCGAGAATCCGCCCCAGTACTGCCTCCGGCCAATGGCGCGCCGAGCCTGCTGTGTAAGCGTCATTGAGAAGGGGGTTTTGTGGTTCCAATATCGGGGTGAAGTCGACTGGTAATTCTTTTTGGGCAGATGCCCAATTGGACGCGGAGTCGTTTACCGGGCTGGGTTCCCGGCCAGTCATCTTAATCTTGTGCATTCCATCGGTCGAAACGGGGGAATAAAAACACCTACTGCGCATGGGGTTGGTCGTTCATTTGTCTGGGTTGTCGATTTGGCAGTGGGAGTGAGTTGCCTGGAGTACGGAGATACCGTCTTCCCCTTAGGGAAAGGCGGGAGATATTGGCGTGCGCATCGGATCACGAAGCCACAGCCTTTTCTCGAGAGTCTCTTAAGTCCATTGAGGCCCGCTCAGTCGTTCCAGTCTCTCTGCCTTGTCGTCGAGCCTCTTCGCAGGTGCTACAGATGTTTGCCAAGAAGTCAACTTATGGTTGTGGGTCTCGATTGATCACTGACGTTCAGTTGACTCAATTCGCGGACAAGCGCCGAGAGTCGCGCCTACTGCACCTTGGTCCGGCCGGTGGAATCAGCAGAGGTGCAAGAGCAGAGGCGGCTTGCGCTCCAGCCAATGCAGAGCCTTGTGGAGTTAAGCTTCGCGGGGCCGGAGTGCGGGCCACTTTGCAATGCCGTAGTAGTCACACGGCATGGAACACAGCTGCAACTGGTCCGCTCGGTCGCCGGTCCCCCTGGCTAACTCCGTCATGCATTATTGACAACGCGCCCCGAGACGAGTGTATATATACTGTGCCGTGTTGATCTACCACGGTCCATCGCAATTAATGCAATTCACCACAAAAGCTTCGAAACTCCCGTCCAATCATCTTCCGTTGAGGCAGACAAACGCATCCCACCGTAACCACTTGCACCCGCAAACAGGACAGAAATGAGCTTTCTTTACAGCCAGCTGATCAAATCCCTCCCGTACCCTTCGGGCTCGTATGCCGGCAAAACGATTGTCGTCACCGGCAGCAATGTCGGTCTTGGCAAGGAAGCCGCGCGACACTTTGCCCGCCTCGGCGCCAGCAAACTGATCCTCGCCGTCCGAAGCCTCGACAAGGGCCGCGTCGCCAAGGAGGACATCGAGGCCACCACCAATTGCGCCAAAGATGTCATCGAGGTCTGGGAGCTCGACATGTCCAAGTACGCCAGCGTGCAAAAGTTCGCTTCTCGCCTGAGCACCGGGCTGGAGCGCGTCGACATCTTCGTCGCCAACGCCGGCGTGGCCCATAGCCAATTCAGGCAGATGGAAGAGGACGAAGGCACAATCACCGTCAACGTCGTCTCCACGTTCCTCCTGATGGCCCTCGTCCTTCCCAAGATGAAGGAGACGGCAGCGAAATTCAACACCCGCCCAACCTTCACAATCACATCCTCCGAGGTGCACGCCTGGACGACATTCGAGGAGCGCAACGCGCCCGACGGCGAGATCTACAACACCATCAACGAAAAGGCCTCGAGGTCATCGGACGACGTGGGCAAGCTTTACCCGCTTTCCAAGCTGCTCGAGGTGCTTGGTGTGAGGACCTTCGCCGAACTTCACCCTGCTTCCGAGTACCCTGTTACGGTCAACAACGTCAACCCAGGCTTCTGTCATTCGGAGTTGGCCCGCGACATTGACTCCTGGCGCATGTGGCTCATGAAGCTCTTCCTCGCTCGGACGACCGAGTATGGTAGCAGAAACCTGGTATATGCTGGGTCTGCCGGCGCCGAGTCTCATGGCCACTATGTTTCCGACTGCGCCGTTGCGGAACCATCGCCATTCGTGAGAAGTAAAGAGGGGAAGGAGGCACAAGACCGGGCGTGGAGCGAGCTTATGCAAAAACTGGAGGCAATTCAGCCAGGCGTTACGAGCAAGCTCTAGTCTCTTTGGCTATGTACATCATGTTATTCCCTTTTTGTTCTGTTTATTTCAGCAGTTGGTCGTCCATGCTCTCAAAATAGTCCGGCCTAGTACACATCCACGAGTGTTTTACCAAACTTGTCAGAATCATTTCTCGGTCCTGTTGTGCCTCTTGCCGTCGTGTATTTTATCTCTGCTCTAACTCTCCAAGAACCAACTCTATCTGTTCTATCGTCCATGCAGATCTATCTCGTATGGTGGATTTTTAGGAGTTTCAAAAGAAACCATGACCCTGCTTATCAGAAGTATACCGAGTCTTGTCTGAAGGTTGGATTTCTAACGTATCGTATGATTATGGAAGTAGTGGGGGCATTGAAAAGACGCAACGCAGCACATGCTTACTGGTTCGTCATCAGGCCATTTGCAGGATGTAGCAGGAAGAGCGCCTAAAACTCGAGGATTACGGTGCCATACCAAAAGTTCCCATGTCAGAGTGCCATGGAGTTAAACCGTCTCTAGCCCCGACTTCATGCCATGAAACAAACATCAGCCGTCAACCAGAGCAATGACTCTCGTATAGCAGAACAGCTATAACAAGACTGCGTGAAACAACGGAAGTTATCATGAATACCAATGCCTCATGGCGGTCTATAAGATATGGACAACACGGCGCCCCTGGCGATGATGTTTGAGGAGCGGGAGCAGGAGGGTCCTTGGTGCTGTAAAGTTAGCGTTGCCAACTTCATCTAGTGTACTTCAATGCCGCACAAACCGACTTGGTTCTCCATCTAGCCACCGCCTACGTCTTCGGCGGCGCGCCCTACGAGACTTTCGGGCCCACAGACCTTGCCGCCGTAAGCGCCATCGCCGACGCCCTCGCCGGCACCAACAAGCCGCTAGTCGTGACGTCTGGTGCGCTTTCCGTCGCCGCCGACCCCACCGGCGCCGAGACCACCGAGGCTTCGCCGGCCGAGACGAATCCCACCACCACCCGCATCAAGACTGAGCTGCATTCGTTGAGCCTCGCAAGCAGGGGCATCCGAGTCATGTCCGTCCGCCTGGCGCCCTACGTCTACGGCAGCGTCACGTGCGTCGACGGCGGGAAGAATCGCAGCACTGCCGTGCACGTCGACGATGCCGCGGCTGTTTCTTCTCGCCGCGGCAAAAGGACGGGCGGGCGAGATATACAACGCCAGCTCAGCAGCCGACATCGCCTCCCTTCAGCTATCCCGGGCCATGGCCGCTGCCGTGGACGTCCCCCTGCGCGACGTCGGCGTGGAGGACGCAAGGGCGTTCTTCCTGGCCGCCGAGAACAAGGCGCCCGGCGCGAAGGCCAAGAAGGAGCTAGGCTGGAGCCCCCGTGGGCCGGTCATCTTGGAGGAAATCAGCAAGGGTTCGTATCGGGAAGTTGCCAAGGCACGCAAGAGGTGAACCCTCGTTGGGGTAACTCGGCCTCTGCGACGGGGTAGTGTTCTTGGGAGTGCGCAGCGCAGATGAGGGGAACCCGTACTCATCTCCAAATGCCAAGTCTGGGCAGGCATACCCAAGAAGTAGATATGTCTAAAAGCGTTGCCCCCCAAGCTGGGGACACAAGCTCCCTTGGCGCCTGCCTGCGCCAAGGGAGCTTATTTTGACGGACGTCATTCGTTGCTTTCCATCGTCCTTGGAACCTGGGATGTCTCGCAGCGTGGACGTTGGACATACCATACATACCCTTTTCTTTCGACCAAGTCTGACGCACTGCATACTTTCTCCGTCAACCAAAATAGCGAGACAAAGCCAATAGTACAACCGGTTCAGTTAGAGAACGAACCGAAGAACCGTTTTGCTTGGCCAAGGCGCCTCGTGCCTAGACGTTGCCTTCAACCCATCGTTAGCCCAATAATGTGGGTTCTCTTGAATGAACGGAGCTCGCATACCATCGTTTCGCCGGAGTAGACATGATGGTGGAACTCATGTCGAGTTTACTTGATGCGGCATGTCAAAAGGAGCCGCACAGACCTTACGGGGCAGATGCGGTAGGTTATTAGCAGAATCATTCATGGCATAACGAGTGATCACAATCTTTATCATAAGGGCCATTCGACTCTACCCATAGTAATCGAACAGTCCAAGACTGCAACATGTCCAACGACGCAAGGCGTTGTCTGCAGTGAAGGCAAACGCGACAAACACAGAGCTCTTCACTAGATTATTTTGGGCACACGATAACTCGCATTAATCATACGGTATGGGGTATATTGACTTTGTCAAGTCTTCGTCATTGACCATTACAAACAACAAATTACAGGAGGTATACACATCATCTTCTAGAATACATAGCGGAAAGACAGGTTCTCCTTGTCGGTCATGTCCTCGAAGGAGTGAGCCGTGTAGTCGGGAGAAGCCTCGGCGATACCGGCAGCGACCATGTCGTCTCTCTTCTTGTTCTCGCGGGAGAGGTAGATGCGGAGGCAGATGATGATGATGATGAGCAGCGCGTAGCAGCCCAAGTGGGTGGCGAAGGCGATGAAGTAGCGGGGACCGTCCCACTTGAGGAAGACCTGAGGGCCGATGGCGTTACCGGCGGCCCAAACGATGAAGTTGATGGCGACGGCGAACTGCTTCTTGGTCTGGCCGGCGATGTTTCGGGAGATGAGGGACAGCGCGAGGGTCTGGGCGGACCAGAAGGACAGGGTGATGTAGTAGCAGATGAGCAGACCCACACGCTGGGAGAAGGTGTTGTTGGGGACGGTCATGAGGAGAACAGTGCCGATGACGGACCTGGTGAAGATGTCAGTACGCTGATGAGGTTGTAAAGCAAGCACGGGTCGAACTTACGGGACACAGAAGCCGAGCATGACGTAGAGGTTCTGGTTGAACTTCTTGACCAACCAAACGGAGCCGAGAAGGACAAAGATGATGTAGAAGCCGAGGACCATGGCGAGCAGCTGGACCTCGAGGGTGTTGAAGCCGAAGCTCTTGATGATGATGTTGGCAAAGGCGCCGAGGCCAGAGGTGGGCAGAGTGGTGCACAGGGCGATGAGGGAGTAGCCCCAGACCTGGGGGTCCTTGAGGGCCTCGATGGCCTGCTCGCGCTTGAAGGTCTTGTTCTGGATACCGGTCTGGTTGTCGCGGACACGCTCGACCATCTCGCGCTTGACCTCCTCGGAGTAGCACTTGGCGCGCATGGGGGAGTCGGGCATCCAGAAGAAGACAAAGACGCCGAAGATGACGGAGATGACGCCGTACGCCAGGAACAACCACTGCCAGGACTTGAGCGGGCCGCCCTTGATGTGGGTGAAGCAGTAGGCGAGGAGGCCACCAACGACCTGCTGGGCGCCGTTCATCATGTACCAGTAGGTGACACGGGAGGCCTGCTCCTCACGGCGGTACCACATCGACGAGAGGATGACGAAGGCAGGTTGGCAGGCGGACTCGAAGATACCGAGGAGGGTGCGGACGACAACGAGGCCGGTGAAGTTGGAGCAGGCGGCGTGGCAGGCCAGGACGGCGCCCCATGCGATGATGGAGAAGCTGAGGTACTTTGCGATGGGGACGCGGGCGATGATGTAGTTCTGGGGGTACTCGACGAACAGGATGGCGATGTAGATACAGGTGGTCAGCCAGGAGAACTCTTGGCCCTTGAGCTTGGTGTCCTCCTGGAGGCCCATGATGGAGGCGAAGGACATGGTGCCCTTGTCGATGGCCTGGAGGAAGTAGGTGCCGATCATGATGACCAGGACGCGGCGGTCGATCATCTTGCGCAGCTCATCGCTGCGCTCCCGGCTGACGGTGACGGAGCCGTCGCCGACGTACTTGGACAGTTCGTTGTCGACGTTCTCGAGGCGCTGGTGGTCGGCCTTCTCGTGGGAGATGGAGCGCTCGACTTCCTGGAAGGACTTCTTGCCCGGGGCCGTCGTAGGACGGACGAACTCCGGGTCGGCGACTTCGGTGGAGGCCATGGCGTCTGGTGGTGAGACGGGGACCGGGTGGTGGGTTGTCGGTGGTGCTGAGGCCCGTGGGATGGGAGAGACGCAACAAAGGTCTCGGGGTTGGCTCGATGGGGGGGCTTTGGGGTCCGGAGTCTGTCTAACCTCTGAGGAAGAAGGAAGAAGCTAGGCAACCTGACAAGAAGAAAGGAAAGAGAGCAGGATGCTACCTCGTTCTATATAGGAGCAGATCTCAGGTGGAGCAGGACGGGCGGTGCTGGGCGGTGGTGAGGTATTAGGAAGGGAAGCCGGTGCTTGGGATCTCTTCCTTTTCCCCTTTCGGCGGATGCATCTAGCTGCCTGTCAAACCCCGGAATCTCTCCCACATTCTCTCCTCATTTCTACCCCAAGATTTCTTGTTGGGGGGGACCCAGAGTTCGGTCCCCCGCGAAAAGGGAAGACGAGAGGGAGGCAAACCTCCCCCACGGGTCCTGGGGATACGGAGTCGATTTCCCGGGTGCTGAATGGTTCGAGGCCCAGGACTTCGGCTGAAGCCAGACGGTGAATGGACGAGGGATGCCAGGACGAGTGGATGCAATTTGGGTTATCATTCGACCGAGGTGACGGGAGGCGAGGTGTGTCGACAGAGTTGGCACACCCCCCTCGACGCCGTCCGCTCCGGCCCTTCTCTCCATCAAACTCCGCCTGCGTACGCCTATCCCCCCAATACCTGGGGAGAGTTGGGATGGTGGCTCACCGGGTTGGCTCGAGATTGGGTGAGCCTCTCGAGAAAGTGGACGAGCCCATGGCTAGAGCGGCATGAGTCAGGGTTACGAGTGGAGGGGGGGGAACGTTACCATGACCGGGTGAAAGGCACAGGGCAACACGCTTATGGGGACCAAGGAAAGAAACCGGATGGCGGAGGCAAGCGCTTTGCGAAGACAACAGTGGGAATAGGGTGTGGGTGCATGGCTCCGACGGGGAGGGTCGCTGGTTTGAACTTTCATGGTTGGCACGGCTGGCCAGGACGACCCGTCACGATGGCGTGAGCGTATGGCTCCCCCCGGTTGCGAGGAGTGATTGGCGGTCTCCTGCAATGGGGGGAGAGCTCGACATTAATGGTCTAGTCGGTGTTTTTACACTGGAGCAACTCGCACGAGTCTTGTTGTCACTCTCGAGATGAGCACAGGCTACGTGCTTGCGTCCAGGCGTTCAGGCGCTGTAGAGTCGTCTTGTCGATATCCGACCAAGATGGAGGACACGAAGGTGACATTGAGGCGTCGGCGGTCAGCGGCTTGGCGTGGCACTTGGGCGCTCTCCCGGCCGCCGCATTTCTTGGTCCTTCGCCGCATTCCTGGGCATACGAAACTCGTGAGGAACGGGCCACGAGGTGGAAAAGGTACGGAAGGGAGGGGGTGGGAGGGATGGGTGTGAACGCGAAGGCCGCCTTTGGGTTCGCGGCGGGCTATACAGGGATGGGATTGGTTGTCGATAGGGGGAAACGGGCGACCTGCCTCGAAGAAGCATGTCGTCGGCTCGAGCCCTTCATACCCCCGTCGGCCGCCGGCCGCCAACCGCCAGCCAAACTTGGCTCAACACCCAAGGAAAAGCTTGACGACGGGGGCTTCGGTAAGTGAGTAACGTGGTCTTGGTTGTGCTGGGCGCGGCTCAACTGGCTGCCTGTGTCTTCCGTCTTCCCGAGGACTCGTACCTTTTTCTTCTTCTTTTTTTCCCTCCCTCATTCTCGTCATTTTACATCGTCGAGCTTGTCTGCGGTGATGACGGGAGATGATGTTGCCATGGCGGGTGGTCATGACACAGGCCATTTCGACATGGGGGTTTATTTGTGCTGCGAGGACGTGGGTGTGTGGCCACATGTTGCATTGCGCCTAATGCGCGGCGTGACGGCGCTTGCATACGCTGCAATCATGGCGAGGTATTCGAGCGAACCAGGTAATCTGCACCTGCTTGCGGCTGGGATGTCGAGAATGGGAGTTTTCTATATGAACAGAGGCGTTGCCGTCCGCGTTTCTGGAACGCAGGTCTGGTTTTGTTTTGGGCGTGAGCCACCTCGTTCATCTCGCTCAATCTCCTCCCGTTGTACATAGTATGGCGGTGCGGCGTGCCTGGTGCCCAGTATGGAGTAACCTTATTCTCTCCACAAACAGGCCGGGTCTGGGGGGAGAAGGGGGAAAAGCCCGCTGTTTTCCCCTCAAATAGCCTTCTCCGTCGACGGTCCAGTTTCTTTCCCCCAAAGATCCAGAACGGAAGGGGTTGCGGAGAGGTGCGGAGATGACTTCCCCAAAAAATAAAAACACGCGCGCGCACGCACGCAAACGAAATAACGAGCCGGGGCACCAGCGGCGGCCGTGATCCGGCCTCGACCTCGCACCACAGTACTAGGCGTGTGGGAAACGGGGGGAGAAGAGAGGGATAAACAAGGATGATCCAGCATGTGCTGTTCAGGTCGGCCAGAGGCACAGTCGTGTGGCAGAGAGTGAAGGCCAGTGAGGAGTCGGGACGAAGGGAACACCGAGGGAAAAAAGGCCTGGCAAGCCACGAAAAAATCGGGGAGAGGCTCCACCGGCGCGGGGTAACTGGTCCGGGGCGCGGGGGAGGAGGAGCCGAGCTGTGAGCGGAGTACCCCGGCGACGTGGCATCGGGGGTGGATACACTTCTCCGAGTTCTGGCCAATCACCTATACCCACCTTCCTCTCCCTCGCTCTCTGTCTCTCGGGGTCTCTGCCTCTCTTCAGCAGTGGCATAAAGAACACCCTGCACTGCTTGCATTGCGTGGTTCCTCGAAGTGTTGGGGCACAAGCAACCCGGCCAACGCCGTCGACGCGTTCCTCCCACGGCTCTCTGCGGTCCTCGTGCGCTTCGAATGTGGGGTTGACCACGTCTCTAAATCCCCTACACCAAACCGCACTCTGGAAAGCGCGTCTTGGGAAGTCTTGGGACCTCGGCCACCATCACTCCGAGTCCCTTTCCCCTCCAACTACCCTACCCATCCATTGACCCCTCGTTTCTTCGCACCAGGCACGATCTGTCCCCTTTAATAGAGGTTTCTGCACCTAAAAATTCGTGTCTCCAACGTGTGGTGAAGCTTTTTCTGTCAACCTCCCATTCCCCCGGCCAGCACCCTTCCCCCCTCCCCGAGACCTGTCGAATCGCATCTGGCTAAGCCGCTGGACGCAGAAAACCAAAAGGTCAGTCTCATCGTCCAGCACCAGTCGCCAACAGGCTTGATGTGACGAAACCCGCCATGCAAACCCGTTCGCTTGGGTCCGATGCGGGAGCACTCGACGCGGCGGCGGCCTCACTCGACCATCTTACGCTGACCCTTGCAGCAGACACCAAACGGGTCCCAGCTACACCTCTAATCCAACGTCCCCGCACAAAACACCGCCAGAATGCCTGCCGGAATCACCGAGGTCTCGGGCGTCAAGCGGGCCGACGTCCACAAGCAGGTCAAGCAGCTGATCCACGACATGGTCAACATCAACGACACCACGGGCGAGTTCCTCATGACGCTCGAGGACGGCCGCGTCATTGACACCAAGGGCTGGGAGGACTGGGAGTGGACCCACGGCATCGGCCTGTACGGCATCTGGAAGTACTACGAGCTCAACGGCGACCCGGCCGACCTCAAGATCATCGAGGACTGGTTCAAGAACCGGTTCGAAGAGGGCCACAAGGGCAAGAACATCAACACCATGGCCGTCTTCCTCACCCTCGCCTACGTCTACGAGAAGACGGGCAACGAGACCTACCTGCCCTGGCTCGACAGCTGGGCCGAGTGGGCCTACCACGACCTGCCCCGCACAAGGTACGGCGGGATGCAGCACATCACCTACCTCGAGGTCAACGACCAGCAGCTCTGGGACGACACCCTCATGATGACCGTCCTGCCGCTCGCCAAGATCGGCCTCGTCCTCGACCGCCCCCACTACGTCGAGGAGGCCAAGAGGCAGTTCCTCATCCACCTGCAGTACCTCTTCGACGCCCCCTCCGGCCTCTTCTTCCACGGCTGGACGTTCCACGAGGGCGGCCACAACTTTGCCCGCGCGCGCTGGGCCCGCGGCAACAGCTGGCTGACCATTGTCATCCCCGAGTTCATCGAGCTCCTCAACCTCGCGGGCGACGACTCGCTGCGGTCGCACCTCGTCAACACCCTCGAGGCGCAGTGCGCCGCCCTGGTGCCGCTGCAGGTCGAGAGCGGCCTGTGGAGGACGCTGCTGGACGTCCCCGAGGAGGAGGGCTCCTACGTCGAGGCGAGCGCCACGGCCGGTTTCGCGTACGGCATCCTCAAGGCCCAGCGCAAGAGATACATTGGCAAGGAGTACGAGGCCGTCGCCGTCAGGGCGGTCAAGGCCGTGCTGGAAAACATCAGCCCCGAAGGCGAGCTGCTCAACACGTCGTTCGGCACCGGCATGGGCCACGACCTGCAGCATTACAAGGACATCCCGCGGACGAGTATGCCGTACGGCCAGGCAATGGCCATGATGGCCCTCGTCGAGTTCCTCCGCGTGTTTGTATAGACGTTATGAATAATGCCGAATGACGGAAAAAAAAAAAAGAATGAAAGCGAATAAACAAAACCAATCTTCCCACTTTGTCTTGTGTGAGCCTCATCCGGCAAACCCCCGAGACGGGGGATGTGTGCGACTCGAGGATGTGTTGTTGGCCGCCGACTTCGGCCCAATCTCTGACGCCCTGTGACTTCGGCGTCGATGCCGGTCTTCGCTGGGAGACGCGTGCCCGGCAGCAGGGGGGTCTTCGTCTTCGGCTGAACATCGACCGAGACAACCCGAGACCTCAAGGTACTGTTGACCACGACTCTTGGCGTCGGAGTCGGGCACCCTGCTCTTGGGGTAGCCTTGTCAGGTCAGTGTCATTCGGCATGTGCACAAGGATAGGTCCGTTTCGTTGACCGTAGTCTTCGCTGCCTTCCAACATTGCCGCATAGCTTGAGGTGCCTCGCGAAGGAAGCTTTCACTCAATGACACGGCCCATCAACAACCAAACCTGCATCACTCTGTCAGACTATCGAAATCTCGCGGGTGTGTCGAGACTCATACCATTCCTCTCCGTCTCGTTGCGCGTACCACTACTCACCGTTTGCGAGTGCTCGGCAGATCGGTGTAATACAGGTGGTCCACACAGCTCGTTCCTTTTGGCCGCGAATAAGGCTTGCTTTGCGTGGGGGCCGTCCGGATCCCAGGTTTCTGTCACAGTCACACAGAGTCCCGGTCGAATGCGGCCCGAGACGCGGGCGTCCAGTGGCAGCCGGGCAGCATGCGGCCATTGTATCATCCGAGCCCGTGCCCACGGCAGGACGGCGCAGTCCGGCCGTCAATCTGCCGTGCAATCTGCCATGGAATCCTCCGAGACCGTCGCGTTATAGTGACTTGATCCTTAGGATGACGGGTCACGGGTGCGACTGGTGAGCCGAACAAGGCTGGCAACCTGTGTCTTCGCTTGATTCAGTCATCTGCGACGGCTTTCGGTTCAGTACACAACCCGAAAGGCTGGTGGTGCTGCATAGTACCGAATGGCGGATCGTGTTCTCCGTTCCGATGGTGTTTGTACAACGGGCAGTTACCCAGGTGTACCATGTGTTGCCGTGATCCACGAACTTGCGCTTCTTCCTGACCATTCTGCGAGCAGGCTTCGCAACGTGAAACTACTCCGTCGACAGTCGACAGAACACGAGATAAGGGGCGTCTTTGCTGGCACCACACAGCACCCTCCGGCAGCCACATCTGACTCTGGGAAGTCGGCCCAGCTTTCCTATCCGATACCGTGCATCGAAAGGCGTCGACCGTCTCCCTGTTCGTAGGGCACACGACAAGACCCTGCATTTGCCTAGCACCGGAGATTTTGTTGCATCCAGAGTCACATGTCTCGCTGCATCGGTAGATGACGCCTTACGCGGCACCGTCGGGGCCAGCGCCCTGTGATCACAAGAAGGGGTCCCTTGAAACAACGCGGCGGTGCGTCTGGTCAAATGATTCGACGCGCCACAAAGAAAGAGGAACCGTTGAAGGCGGCGAGCAGAATGCGAACACAAAGAGCAACTGTACGAGGAGCAGGCTTAGGGGCCGTTGGAAGGTTGGGGGTGTGCTGGAGGAGGAACCGCGGGCGATCAGTGCCAGATCAGAGATCAGATGGCCTGGGCCAATGACAAGCTCCGTATTTAGCGGCTGGACGTCATCGGATGCCGCGTGATGGGGGGGAGAGCAGCTGGGGCACGAGGCGACGGGGCGGGGACGGCTGTCTGTGTGGCCGTCGGCGATTCGATTGGCTGTTAGCGCTGTGGGCAGCTGTCACGGTGGGAAGCTTAACACGAGACTTCCCGCCCGCCACCCACATTTCGTTGCGGCGCACGAGCCACCGCCAGCAGCGGAGCGAGGTGAAAAAACGCAGCAAAATGAGGTCACCCATGTCTGTGCTGCATTTCCATTGGGCCTGGCCCGGCTCGCTTGTTTCTCTCTGGGGCCCTTTTCTTTTCTTTTTTTCTTTCTTTCTGGTGCTTGGTTGGCGCTGCGCAGCAGCTGTTACGTCGCATCCAGCCGAAGCTAATTCCCGCCGATGTCCTTCCACCACATCTTTCTTCAACCACCGCCACCAACCACGCATACATACGACGCCCGCCACAGGCTCTCCCTTTCGCGACACACCCCCGACTGCCGGCTTTCGTGCACGACCAAGGCCAAGGGACGCACTCTTCACCCGGCCGCGTCGCAATCGCTCGGTTTGTCGGTTGCTCCCTCTCCACGCCCGTTGCCGCGCCGCACCGATACAGCACTCGAGACCATGCGCTGGAGGCTACGGTCCTGCATTCCATCACCGTGAGACCCTGGCAGCGGGGTAGCCCGGCCCAGCAGCTACACCCGAAAGGGCACCTCCCACCGAACCGATCTCCGACGACTTAGCACCGACCGCGAGCCCTTCTCGACGACGTCACCGCCATTGTTGCAAACTGCATCTGCTGCACCGAGCAGCGCACCGTCGTAGCAAGGCCGCACACGTCGACGACGACCGGCCCCTCGTCTCCGAGCTCAACATGGCCCGCAGCAACGCCCTCCGCGCTTCCGCCGCTTCCCGCACAGCCTCGTCAGGCTCCTTCCATGCCGGCGCCCCGATTCCTACCTTGAGCAACATCGAGTCCAGCCGGAGAGTCACGATGCGCCGCCAGTCCACCCATCGCTACCATACCTTTCCGACGCCGCCCCCAAAGACCCCTCGCGAGCAGTCCTCGGCCGAGCTCTTCCCGCATTCCGACGACAGCTCGAACGCCGACGACGACGACCATGAGCAGACCCCTCTGCCGGTCAAGCAGCTCGCCCTGCTTGCCTTCCTCTCCCTGAGCGAGCAGACGGCCCTCAACTCGATTGGCCCCTATCTGCCTCAGATGGTCGAGTCCTTCTCCGACATCCCAGACTCCCAGACGGGGCTGTACGTAGGCATCCTGGCCTCGGCGTTCGCGCTGGCACAGCTGTCAACAAATCTGCTGTGGGGCTATCTCTCCGACGTGGTGGGCAGGAAGCCCACCATGGTCTTGGGCACCTTTATGCTCGCCGGCTGCTTCGTCGGCTTCGGCTTCTGCAGGACCTACTGGCAGATTGTCGTCGTCCACGTGGCCATGGGCATGCTCAACGGCAATGCGGCGGTAGTCCCGACCGTCCTGGGCGAGGTGACGGATCGCTCAAACCAGAGCCGGGCCTTCACCTGGCTCCCCGTCATCTACTCCCTGGGCGGCATCACGGGTCCCGCGCTGGGTGGTTTGCTGGTTGGCACCCTGGGGAAACGATACCCGTACCTGGCGCCGAATCTCCTCAGCGCCGCGCTGCTGCTCGTCAGCGTGCTGGTTGTCGGCATCTGGTTCGAGGAGACGCTGGAAAGCCTCGAGCCGGACCACACTGCTTGGGTTCCAAACTGGGCCCGGAAGGCATGGTCTTGGACCCAGAGGCGGGCGGAGCCGAGAAGGAATTCCTGGGCCACTCGCTGGCCCCGCCGCGGATCGCAAATCGTGGTGAGCACGTCCGACGACGAGGACGACGAAGACGATGCAGCCGAGGAACAAGGGCTGCTCCAGCCGGGATCCGAGGGCGGCTCTGACGCCGACGACGACGACGCCAAGTCTCCCGGCGACCTCGCGACATGGCGCCAGCTCCTGAACCGCAACACGGTCCTGGTCTTGTTGACGTATCTGGTCTTCCAGCTGTCCAATATTTCTTACAACAGCCTCTACCCCATCTTCGCCGACGCCAACCCGCCGACGGGCCGCGGCCTGCCACCGAGCAAGATCGGCATCAGCTTGAGCCTTGCTGGCGTGGCCACCATCGTGTTCCAGGGCTTCCTCTTCCAGCCGTTGAAGACGCGGCTGGGCAACCTGGGCACATACCGTATTGCGTTGCTGGGGCTGGCCGTCAGCATGGCCTTGATGCCCTGGATTGGGTACCTGGACGACGAGCCCTTCTTTGGTGTCGGCGCCGGTTCCACCTGGGTGTACATAGAGTTGGGGATCATCCTCGTCATCAAGAACATCTGCGCCGTCGGCGGCCTTTCCAGCGTGATGCTTCTGGTAAGTCCCGGCAGGTTATGGCGAGTCTGGACCGCTTACTGACGGTATCTCTCTAGATTACAAACTGCGCTCCGAACCACGCGACCCTGGGCACCCTGAACGGCATTGCCCAGACTCTTTCGGCGGCCGGTCGCAGTTTCGGGCCATTCGTCTCGGGTGCTCTCTTCACACTGTCCACACGCGTGCACCCCAAGGGCGAGGCCCTCGCCTGGGGCATCTTTGGAGGCATCGCCCTGCTTGGCTGGCTCGGGTCCCTTGCCATTCGCAACCGCGGCCTCGAGAGCGACGACTGGGTCGGCGAGGAGGATGGCACCGACGGCGAGGCCGAGCCATAAACCACCAACAACACGTGCCCACGGGCCTCGTGAACCCAGGGCTGTAGCTGTTGCCGTTCCGTCAGAAGAGAGTGACGGGTTTACTAGACGCGTGTCGAAAAAATATTGGGTAATCATAGCGTTTGCCAAGGGCCGGGAATGTATAGTGGGGAAACAGTTACAGCGGTTATACTCTTTTTTTTTTGCATTTACAGAGGGGCACACACGACTCCCCCCCCTCCCTCGAAGTACGATAGGAGGCAGGGAGGACAGCTTTTAGACCTAAGAGGCTACCCTGAGGCTAGCCCTCGAAGAGGAACCAAGATAGATTTGATGATTGACCTCACTGTCCAACACATCGCGGGCTCCTTTGGTCAATGCTTGTCGTGCTGCGGATATTGCCGTTGGGGGAAGCCATGGTAGTTGGTGCCGGTGTGTAAAGGGCCACGACCAACTCACTCGGCACCCCCAGGTTTCCAGTCTGCCTGGGTTCGGGGGAGCCAGACACTATCGGGCCTCTGAGAAAGCCAGGCATGCTCGCCTCTGGCCTCGTGTCCACGCCCAGACAGTCTACTCTCATTCCTCGAGCTTCAAGGCGCGAGGCCGGCGATACGACGTCTCGTCGTTTCTCCACGGTGACACGGCGTGCAAGCAGGCGGGCGTTGGCACAAAAAAAAGGCTCGACGCGCCGAGGGACTGTCCCGAGGCGCCTAGAGTGCCACCGTTGCGATCGGTCGGAAAACAAAAACGCCTCTTTTGGTAATGCTGCATGGCTACGCGATGGAAACCCCAGGGGCTTGCCGGAAGCCCACCCCCACCCGCGATCCTCTTTGCCCTTCGCTACCTGCCCGGTATGCGGCGGAACGAAACAAGAAACAAGCAAGAAACTGCACGAAAACCACACGCCCTGAAATCCAGTGTCGTCTTGGGACGGTGTGATGTATGCTGCCAAACGCCGATGCCGATGCCGACGCTGTCCCCCATGCTTCATCGTCAAGATGAATAGTGCCCAAACTCGCTCGCTCTCGAATGCCCCAAGATATCTTGGCCTCCACGTGCTTCATCTCATTCCATAGTCACTACATGTCTCGTCATCGTCATATTCATCATCGCCGGCGCTGCAGCCAAGGGAGCTGCGCGTCGTCGATACAGCCGCCGCCGCCGCCACCTCGCCGAGGGCGCGATCAGTACCAGGTCGGCGGGATGGACCAGTGCCGGAGCATGGTGTCGACGGCCTTGTTCCATTCGTACTGGAAGCAGGCGCCGAGCTGCGCCGCTTCCTCCGGGGAGGGCTCGCGGCCTCCCCACATTTCGGGCTTCGCGGCCTCGAGCGCGGCGTATCCGGACACCAGGTCGCTACCCGCAACACGCCGTCAGTTTTCTGTGCGTCGAAACTCGCTCGTCGGTGCCTGCTTGGCGGGGGGGCGCTTACTCTTCCTGGATCTTCATCAGACACAACCACGCCAGGTTCCAGCTCTTGTTCGAGTTGGGGTCGTTGCGGACGCGCACGTGGGCGTCGTAGAGGATGTCGCTGCAGAGGGGGTAGCTCCGCGTCAGGCCGCGGAGCTCCGTCAGGAACTGGTTGCTGTTGACGTAGTAGTCCCAGGCGGAGGTCATCGGGCCCTGGAAGGCCAGCGCGTCTTCTTCGTTCTCGCAGGTCGCCGCCACGCGCTCGATGCGGCAGAGCTCTGTCAGGGTGTTGACGCGGTGCGTCTCGAGGGACTCTATGAGTTGCTGGATCGATCGCTTCGGTGGAGGTCAGTATGGATGATCACACGAAGGAGAGTCTGGAAGATCCGAGGGCCTCCGAGAGGCACATGTAGAAGGGAGGGGTTCCGGTGAGGTGCCTGAGGGATGTAGTACAAAGAAGAGACCGTGACTGACTTGAACCGCCCTTGGCTTCTTGCCACTCTTGGAGCTGCGGTGGTGGCTCGACGATCCTCCCGAGCGGCCGGAACGTGACGAAGACATGGCGGTTGTCGGTGTGCGGGAAGGATGGGACTTCTGAGTAAGAGATGATGACGAGAAGGCGACGAGGAGGTCTTCGAGGGTGAACTGGGCGTCTTGGTCGAGTTGGTTCTCAAGCTCAGTGAGGTTGTTGTATCTGTGGGTAGAAGAAGACCCCGTGTTCAGACCGGGCACGTTCGTTGATATATCCTGTCCCTTGACGCCGGGCTTGGAGCTCATCACGCTGGTCATCCACCCCGAGCAAGCTCTGAAACTTGCAGACGGTCCAAATGAGGTAGCCAGCTGAGGATTCCCGTCCGCGGAATGACGTCGGCGGACGGTTGGCAGGTCGAAATAGCCGTTTGAACGTTCAAAAGATCTCTGCAGCAGAGAACCCGGACAAGGCGTATGACGATGAGGCGATTATGCGCGTCTGTGGGCCCTTGGATAACCGGCGAAGAAGTCAGAAAGGCTTGGAGGGAAGCATTACCAAGGAACATATCCGGCAATGTCGGGTATTGAAAGAGAGGACCGTTTGACGAGGCGGATGCATGGTCTAAATGGCCAAAAGAAGAAGGGGATGACGGCCCAAAGCGGCGGAAACAACTGCAGTTGGAGGGTGTAGGCAAGAGCGTGCAAGCCACGTGTGTTACTGCCGAGCATCACTTTGACAATGGCGGCAAGGTAACTTGAGCTGTAAACGAGCAGGAATCCACATCGCGGTATCTGTGGCCGGAGAAGAGGCTGAGGCTGATGGGAGGCATCGGGAAGTGAGCCACGGGGTACGGCATCCAAAACAGAGTCCTATCGAGCCACACGATAAACTAGGGGATGGACGGGGATCAGGGACAGCCGACGGGTGGTCACCCTAATCCCGACCCAAGCCCCAACCGTCCCAAGGGACCGGCTGTGCAGCAAATGTGGTCGGTATCGAACATTCTTGGGTGTTCGATGACTCTTTGCCCCGGAAGCCAGAGTGGTGGAGGGCGGTCGGTGCAGTATGATGGGCGGGATAACGAGGTTGTAGTCGGTGATTGGCCGGGACGAGACAGACACCGGTCAACGGAACTGCTGACAGAGCAAAACATATTTTTGTCCAGAACTCATAAAGCTACCCCGGCCGATGACGATGGAGATCGCGATGGGCTAAACCCAGTAGTCGGAGCGGCCAAGCTGCCGTCGATGCATGCCTCCGCGGTGTGGCAGGCCACGCAAGGGTTGTGCTGCAGCCCTACCAAGGGTAGGAAACGACACATAGCGGACCATAGGCTGCTCGTGGAGATGTTCGGCGGAGAGAGGAGGTCCCCGGGGTCCCAAGAAAGGCAACGTCAGATTTTAGCGGGGGGGCGTGTCCGTGGCATGGGCTCAACGGCCGTCCACCGCCCAGCCATCCCGGGAATCTGATTGATCGAGTGAACCGGGCACATCTTCAGGCAAGGATGCATCGAGCGGCTTCTGTTCTTGACACGAAGGATGTACGGAGTCGGGAGAAGGCAGTGGCGCTGCTGCTGACCGGGATGAGAAGCTTCCTCTGGTACTTCCACCGAGGTAGACTGAGTTGGAACCGCACTGCCATGCCGATTGGCGCTTCAGGGCTAGGCGCCTTCGAAAACGATGCATTAAGTAAGCAGTTACACCATCAATTGTGACGGGAGAGTGGCGAGCGGTGCTGGTTTCCACCGTTGCGCTGTCGGGCTTGAACACATCGGAGCGGACCGGAAAGAGTATCGGGGCACGGAGCGGATTTGTGGCGCGCATGATGAAATGTCTTAATGACAGAAACGGCGCCCAAAAGCTGCCAGGGCCGATCAAGCCCGTCACGTTCAGGCCCAGCATCAGCCGTCCGCGATGGCACGACTAACTGAGGCCTTGCCGCATTTGTGATTCCGAGCCTGTCTGTTCCAGACTGCGTGAAGATCGCGTGGTGTGGTGCCATTAGAGACAACGGGCACCCTGATCTGAGTCGCAGATGCGGGGATCTCCATAGGGCTGAAAGTTGACCAGGCTTCTGTGCGCGCGGGTTGGTCCAGGTGTACATCAGCTGCCCCGCATCCCAATCTTTTGTGGGTGAGTAACTGAGGCATTTGGATCGAGTGTGGCTATCTCGTACTGAGGATGTATGAAACCCGGGTGCCCAGAGGACGCGGTCATCCAGGGTGTAGGCCGTCTGCTTCAGGTTGACGTTCCTGCGCGCTTGTCTGGCGCTCTGAGAGGCCTGTGAAGAAACCGGGGCGACTTAGGCCTAGACCCTGACACAAAGGCCAAGCTTGCCCTCTTGGTCGACAACCCCTCGACTGTCAGGATGTTGGCCAATGATTCTTGAGAGAGGTTGTCTTCTCAGAGGTAATGTCCATGCTGCTGAAACCAAGGCTGGATGCAGCTATGACATCTAGCCCAACCTGAACAGATCGATCGACGGCTTGCGGCCGCATGGAGACGCGACCGGCCGATCATGGACCAGATCCATGCTGCAGAGCATTGTTTACACCATCTAGCGCACAGAGACAAGCGCCAAGCGTCGTGAGATTCAACCATGTGCCCGTTTGAACGAAGGAAAGCTCGTGTTCGATATTTGGCAAGGCAGACTCGCGGATGCTCTGTGGTCCGGGCAGCTGTCATTAACAGAAGAAGCGCTATGCATGCGGTTTGGAGGGGAAGCAACGGGGAGACCGTCAACCACCAAGACTGACGAAAACCCCAAAAGCGCCAGAGGAAGCGGTTTGGTTTGCTGTGTTACGCTGTGAAACGAGATGCCACAACGATGGAATGGAAACAAGCGCGGCGACTAGCAAACACTGGGAGGCGCGGGATGTGGTGGAGGGATGGAATGATGCGCAGGGACGCTGTGTGGAATCTGTGACTGAAAGAGGAAACGTCGCATGGGGTCTGACAGCACGACTACGACTGCGCCACGGCCGGCTGTTCAGTGCTCCACCGAATAGGCTCAAGCGCGGACCGCCATCCAATGAGCTCCATCGAATCTGGCCGGGAGGAATCCTGATTGGCTGTGAATGTGGCTTGCCCTGCGTGGCTGCTCCACCCACAGCCATCCGGTTCCCAGGCAATCCGTCGGCCACATGCGAAGGATTGAGGAGGAATCTTTTTTCCCGATCGGGATGTATCTTTCATGGAGGGAGCCCGCGCATGTGTTCCCGCGCGGTATCCTGCTTCCTTGGGCTGGTGGTCCCGTGAGCTTGATGCAAGATTGCAGAACAGTTCCTTGCATCGATTGCAGTGCATCCACCAACTCCGGCCTTGCATCTCTTCACCGGGCTTCGAGTCCGCCCTGTAGTCTCGGGACCCCGGCCGGCGCGACGGGACAAACGTGCCCCTACATACATCTCTCACGCCCCGTCCCGCGCCTGTCGTCACCGATGCTCCGGCTGCACTCTGGCTTGAATGTTGGAACCCCACCGCGTTGAGGCGGTCGAGCAAACCCGCCTCGTGAGATACCCGGGTTGTTCCGAAGTGACATCGATTGCAACAGTCCTGCAGCGAGTCGTCATTCCCCCACGGCGGTCGATGATATGTCAGCCTTCGACATGCTGCAATCTGCTGGGTAAGCCATGCTATGCTAATGAATAGGCGTTTGCACGGGACATCATCTTCCAAGACCGCCCGCCTCACCTGACACCGACGGTGAGATGCACGAGTGACGGCTTACCCAATAATGTGGCTGGTCACGCTGTGGCTCGCCCGCCCTTGATCTCAAATACCGGTGCTGACTGCAGCTGCGGGATATCGACTGCATCGGATTTCAGAGCCCATCGTCGCCGAGTCGCCGCGCGGCCTCCGCTGGCCTCTCACGTTCGACGATTAGTAAACTTCTTCGAGTCGCCGCGGTTCCCGCTGACCACTCGCGGTGGGCGCCGGGAGTCTCAGAATGCCCTCACTGACATCACTGTTTACCCACGTAGTGCAGGCTACCAGCGTACGCATGCCCGTGTTACGGCTCATTGCGTCACCCGACACTTGTGTTACGCCGCCCGGGCTCTCGGTATCTTCACCCTCCTTCACGGTGATGGTGTGGTCAGCCGCCTCAAACCCCTTCTCGTGCAATGTCTAGCGAGGCGTTTGCCGAGTTCGATTCCATAGATCATGTACAATCTTGGCCCAAGTTACATCGGCCCATCTAGGTCCTCGGTCCCCCACCCGCCCCGTCTTCACTGTACTTCTTCTCAGTGTACCCTTATCAATGTCCTCCTTCCCATGCTCAACTCCATTTTGCCACTATGCAATGCCAGACGTATCTCCGGTGATGTCTCCAAACCCCGACTACGCCCTTCGTCCAGACATCAAGTCAGTCGACAACGTCAATCCCGGCGGCAGCGTCAACTTCGCCGGTGTCATCATGGCGGCTTGCCAGATGTCGCACGGGGTGTCGACAACATTGGGACGCCACCCCTCAGGCCACCAGTCTCTCGGCTTGCACCGCCAGGGCATAGGGTAGCAGTTTGATACCTGGCTGTGGCAGGCCAGGTATCCGTTCCAGTTGAAAACGATGCCGTCTTGGGTGGCATGATTAGTCAAAGGCCTCGCCGAGAAGCTAGCAGCGGCGTTGTACTTACTGACGTTGAGAGAGGATTCCTTGTAGCTCCCGTCGTGCTTCGAGCACTGGCACTTGATGTAAGTGCCTTCAATGTGGCAGTCCTTGCAGCTCTTCCAAAAGTTTCCGCTGCCATTTCCCGTTAGCACGTGCTTGTATGCATCAGTTAGGTCATATCAAAGAGGCTGTTGTACTATTGTCCTTCTGCCTTAGGTTGGAGGTCACCGAATACATTGGTGATACAATCGTTCAGATTTATCACGGTGAACGTTACAGTGCTGCAGATCTTATCATTGCAGTAGGTCGTGATGGATCCGTCGCCGCGTAGGGTAAATTGAGGGCCGTCGTTAATGAAGCCGCAATCATCGTCAAGGAAGCCGGCCTGGGTAAACTTGGCGGCGCCGAGGGCAAGCACAAGGCCTTTGAGGGCTGCAAGAGAAAGGAGTTTGACCATTGTAAGCTCGATGAAGCATGAGATGCCTTGCACTCTGTAAGCGAAACTCGCGTGGAGTCAAAGAGGGGGAACAGAGTTAAGTACATCAATAGAATACTCAGGAAAAGGAGTCTGCAAGCGTGAACAATGGAATTGTCTGGTTAGAAGGGCGAGAGTGAACCCTGATATGCTCAACAAAGGATAAGTGCAGCAAACAACGGTTGACGGTACACAGAAGCATGCTTGCCATGGCCCAAGGCTTGTCTTCGGGTGACAACGTCGGAAGTATATTACTTTTCGAACGAACCTATTGGTTGTCCGCCCACGAGCTCAGTCAATCGTGTTGTGTTACAAACTGGGTTCCGGCCGAGGGCATCTGTCAAGCAGGTAACCAATCGAACATTGACCGTATGCCGTTTACGTTGAGCATTCTGTTTGCTGTATCACTACAACTGTTACATGAATCTATGAGGCTGATATGATGTGGATTACCTTCAAACGGGCTCTCCCATGGGGATCATCGTGGATTCATCAATGTGTCGGTGATGGCTCTAAGACCAGCTTCGCGGCCTCTGCTTAGAACGATTCGCAAACGAAAAGACACAGCGCATATGGATGAGGAGTTATTTTTGGGTGTCATAAAGCCCTTGTCGACTTTGGTCTTGATTGCTTCGGGCAACAAGAGCTGTTGCCCTCAAAACCTCTGAGACCCTCGTTCTCCGTCACCCTCTGGCATCTTCAACACCCCAGTCTGACTGATTTCACAATATTTTGATTGTTTTCATCAATATGAGAGAGAAGGTGAGACGCAAGGCACTTCTTTTTCGATGGATTGCGAGCTCCGCCTCTCCTAGACCTACCAAAGATAGGCTCGAAGTTATGCGCGTCATCCAAATGTTCCCAGCCAGAGGGATAAATTAGAGCCAAGATCCCATGCCACTCAGTCTCTATCTCCAAACACAGCCCGCAAACACTGTCAGCGGGGCGGATATTACTTCTACGCAGATACCCTAACACCCTGTCCACCCCTTCCCGTCCTCCGTTTTCATTACCGAGAAGCTTCCTAGCGCCATCCCGAGCCTCATTCCAGCTTCCTTTTCTTCTCTTTAGAGGTGTAGAGGCCAAGCCCGAGGACAATGGCATTCTCCTCTGATTCTTTGATGATGTAAACGCCTACATTGCCGAAATTAATCGCGCTTTTCACAGTCTCTGGCAGACATCGTCAACCATCGAATTGCTGAAGGATGGGCCAGTGTGGTTGGTGTTTCCGATGCGGCCCGCGCTTGTTGGAATGGGGGCTAGTGTTGGTATTTAGAAAGCCGGCGTGAAAATTGAGTGAAAACTGGCCAAGTGATACTCATGCAGGAGACCGATTCCCGGATGCAATACATGGTAACGTTAAGTGCCAGAGATGCTGATGGCAGCTACCGCATGCCATGCTCACCACGTCAAGGAGTCAGATCTGAATGAGACCAAGTGCTGTATTCTGTTCAACGTGTGGCACTCTACCCTGCGTAGCAACGGATGTAGAACCGGAAGTGTAGAGTCATGGATGAGGTCCGAAGAGACCGCCCTCTGAAGGGGGGCGAACGCGCCCAGGGGCTCTCTCTTGATATCCTTTAGTATAGACGTATGGTTTTCGCATCCCCTGGATTGCGCAAGACGCATACAAAGACATCCCACATGTCGCACTTTCTTTTGACAGTTATATTCGCGGTGCAATAAGGTTCTCATGAATACACCAGGAGACACTCCGGCAACACGCCCCCTAGGCGAATACTCCAGGCGAGTTTTTGCAAAGTGAAAACGTCACTTTCTCACATAAAGACAAGTGAAAACAACATCACGTCTTTTTTCAAATCCCTTTACTTCCTTGACCCCGACTTCTTTCTTCTGCCCATCTACCGGCGCAAAGTCCACTCTCATCAACCCATCCACACAAACATCGATAAAAGCTTCTTCGAGATCGTTACTTCCTACCCACCAAACGGTGCAAAAGTACCACGGCAACCGACCCGTCAAGATGAAGGTCCTCGCCGCCGTATGCCTCATGGCGGGCCTCGTCATCACGCTCATCAACGCGCACAATCATTCCATCACTACAGCCTCGACTACCACTGCTTTCCTCACTCACTCTTCAAAGCCCATCAAGGCCATTATCACGGCGACTCCCAACCGCTCAGTCCTCGTCATACCCCCAACTGCTTTTCAGACCATAACCACTGCTTCCACAAAGTCGAACTCAGCCGGCGGTATCCCCGTCGTTCACCAAAAGTCCCTCGATACCCTCCTCGCTACCATCTCCAAAAATCGGATATCCAACGCCGTCAACAGCAACAGAGCCGAGAACACCGCTAAGAGGTTTAGTGACAAAAACCTCTTCGGTGCTGGTTCCGAAAACGAAGACATTCCCGAGGAAGGCGGCCCCGAGAAGGACCCCGGGGACGAAGACGGAACGGGCCTCTACCGAGGAGAGGGCCCCTTCAACCCCTCCGTCGGCGACGCGTCCCTTGTCGCAGGCGTCTCCGAGCCCACCCACCCAGCCGGACCTTCCACCCCATCCCTCCCCGCTGGACCCAGCCCCGAAGACGGCCCCCTCTCCACCGGCAAGACCGGCGGCTTCATGAAGACCTGCGCCGCTAACTGGGTCGTCTGGGGGTTCAACAACGTCATCTGGGCCAACTGCCGCGGCAGCGGCGACCGCCGGGGCAGCCTCTTCTGGTCCCGTCTCGGCCTGGACCACATGCTCGGCAACGACCGCGGCCAGCTGGTCTACCAGCGGGACGGCTCCTTCTCCTCGACCTGCGTCGACTGCGGACGCTGGGGCAAGACTCACCTCGCGTGCAGGTGCCTGAATGGGCGGGGCGAGTACCGGGCCACGAGCATCAATCTTGGTGAGTTTTATACCCCTTGAGGCGACCAGCTTTCTGATGGAAAGAGGACTCAACTGACGATGGGGGGAAATGTAGACAAGTACATTGGTAACCATGATGGTCTCTTGTGCTCCGCGTACGAGTGTGGCACTCGTGAGGCTCCGCCTCCCGATGGCAAGTGAAGCTCCCCTTACCTCAGCCTGAGATCGACCTGGAATCTCCTCTCTCTCTCTGATGAACAGCAAGATACCTCTCAGGGAGGGCGTCCCAGACCAGGACAGGACCGGAGCATCAAGAACACGTGCAACGAGTATTCTGGGGACGACTAGCATAGCAGGGTAAATAGACGACCAAGCTAGAGGGATTAGTAGCACATTCAGACACGGAACAGTAATTGAACGGCTCTGTTTGCCTCTGTATGCACAAGAATGCGTGAATGTGCCAGCCGTACTCTTGGCCCCTAACATGAACAATATTCAAGAAGCACGAAACCCAAATCTTTAATACATGTTCCCATTCATGACCACGGGTGGCCTTTTGAACCATCGAAAACAGAAACGCACACTACCAGCTCCCTACCCTGGACAACTGCCTCGAGCTCTCGCCGACGAGAAACGAGTACTCCCCGGACGTAACCATGACCCAGTTCTGGTGGTGAACATCCCAATAACTGAGATCGCGGCGCGTCAGGTTAAATGTTACTGTCTTCTTCTCACCCTTCTCCAGGTTGAACTTGTCGAATCCGCGAAGCACCTTGACGGGGAAGTCCACACCTTGGACATTCTTCGGGTAGGTCAGATACAACTGGGGAACGACCTTGCCAGCGACGGCACCGGTGTTGGTCACGTCGGCCTTGACCGTGACGTAGGTCTCCCACAGGTCGGGATTTCCACCCTCCTCGCCACCTGCTTCCGATAGAGGCTGCTTCACGTCGTAGCCTTCTGGGTAGGGGTACGGCTCCGTCGAAATGTCGTCCACGGTGTCCAGGTATGGGTAGACGTATTTCTCGAGCTTGCGGAAGTCCTTCGGGAACAGGGCCTCCTTCTTGTCGGGGATCTTGTCGCTGAATTTCGGCGGCTCTGCGGCGGGCGACGGACGGGTCGCAGGGAGTGCGCTCTTGGGCTTGACGCCCTGGACGACGACGTTGGAGAAGTCGAACGTTGTGTATGACAAGCCGAATCCAAACTCGAAGCGAGGCTCAATCTCCTTCTTGTCAAAGTGGCGGTAGTCGATGTACAACCCCTCGGAGAAGTCTTGCTGAGGCACAACACCGTTGGGCAGGTACAGAATCTGCCCGCCTGGTCCAAAGTCCTTCAGCGACTTGGGAATCGTGTATGGCAGCTTGCCGCTGGGGTTCACGTCGCCGAAGATGACGTCCGCGAGCGCGTTTCCGCTCTCTTGCCCGGGGAGGTTGGCGTACAAAACCGCCTTGACGCCAGGATGTTCAATCCAGCGCTCCATCTCGACAGGTCCAACGGAGTGGATGACCACAACAGTATCACCACCCACCGCGTTACCGTCACCCTTGCCGCAGTTTTCGGCGACTTGAAGAATGAGATCATCTCCACCCTTTTGCAGCTTGAGGTCGTTTCGGTCTCCGCCGATGCCGTCCCAGGACAGGAAGCCTTCGCCAGAGTCCGCGTTGGCGAAAACGATGCAGACATCTTGGTCGTGCAGGACGGATGGGTCCTTCTTGAAAGGGAGCGCGTTGGTGAGGAACTCGGACAGTTCAACCTTTTCAGACTTGAAGCCCTTCTTCAGGGCTTCCACTGGCGGTACAAGGTACGGGAACTCGACCGCGCCGCTACCCCATCCGGAGCCCAGCGTGCCCTGGTTGCAGCCGCGATCCTTGCAGTAATTGGGTCCGTTGCCGGGGCCAGCATCCTCGCCAAAGATTCCAATCTTCAGCTTCCCTTCATGACGCTTGCGCTTGGCGTCAATGAAGCCGTCTCTGCTGATAGGCAGCACGTTCTCATTCTTGAGCAAGACCGTGCCCTCCGCAGCAACACGGCGCGCTACGTCGGAGTGGTTGCTCTGCACGTTGACGTACTTGTTCACCTCGAACTCCTCTTGAGGAGTCTTGCTGCCGGGAGCAAGCGTCCCCATCTTGTCGTCGGTCCACGAGGAAAAGTTGGGAAGCTCGTTCGGGAACAGCTTCTTGTCGTCCTGTCCCAACTGGTACCACGAGGCAACGATACGGACGACCATGTCATCCAGTCTGTCGACGGGTACGGATCCGTTCAGGACGGCCTTGGTGAGCTCGGGGCCCCAAAGAGACTTTCCGTTGGCCCAGAACAGTCCATCACCAGGCATCGTCATGTCCAGTCCAGCCAGCGCGCTACCGACGCCCGAACGCTGCGCGAGCCAATCGCTCATGACAAACCCTTGGAAACCCATCTCGTCCTTCAGAATACCGTTGAGGAGCTTCGAGTTGTCGCATGCATACGAGTTGTTGACCTGGTTGTAGGAGCACATGACACTCGCAACGCCCGCCTTGACGGCATCCAGGAACGGCCAGGCGTACAATTCGTGCATGGCGCGGTCGTCGATGTTACTAGAGATGGCGTTAGGCAGACCCCATTCCCAACTTTGGCGAAAGTGTTCCTGCTCGTTTGCCACAAAATGCTTGATGGTGGCCATGACGCCCTGTTCTTGAATGCCCTTGATGGTCTCGGCAGCAGCGATTCCTTGCAGGTACGGGTCGGCGCCAAAGCCCTCCCAGTTGCGGCCACCAGCCGGCAAGCGGCCAAGAGGGCCGACACAGGGCCCCAAGAGCACGTTGATTCCCTTGCCCCGCGCCTCTTGTCCATGTGCCTTTCCTCGCTCATACATCAACTCTTTGTTCCAGGTAGCGCCCACGGTGACGCCGGCGGGGAACGCAGTCGCGTTGTCCGCAAACCGAATGCCCAGCGGGCCGTCTTGTAACTGAAGCTGGGGGAACCCGACGTGGACAGCGGGGCCAGTCGTGCCGACTGCGAGGCCCATCATCCAGCCAGTTCCAGTGGTGATGTTGACCTTCTCAGGCAAAGTCATCTTGGAAACCATCTCGCCCGCCTTCTTGTAGCTCTCGGCCCAGTTCTTGGATATGCCACCCTTCGGGGCCGGGTACCACGGCGGTGACTGGCCGGTGGGCGGGGCGCCCTTGAACTTCTTGTACATCACAGCTCCTCCGGCGCTGATGATGATCCACATGATGACAGCGACGGCAGTGGCGAAAAGACATAATCGTGAGCGTCCTTGGAACAGCCTTTTGAGCGCCGTGAGGCAGCCAGAAGGTCTGGCGGAAAAGAAAGCGGGCTTCGGGAACGACTGTTCCTCTTTCTGGTCATTTCGTGGTAGGTAGTCAGTGGCATCGATGTCGGAGCCATCTTCAGAGTCTCTGTCGTAGGACCGGCGGGACTTGTCGCTCAAGAGCCCCTCTTTGCTAGGGTCCATGATGGGCAGATGCGATGCTTCGCGAATCGTTTTTTTTGATAGATATAAGGTAGGTCTGATCTACTTGGAAGTCGCAAGCTTCCGGCGCGCGAGGAAAACAGCAGATTCCGTGTCGAATGAGCAAACCAGGCGGAGCGTTCTAGCGACTATTTCTGACAGCACGGTTCGACGAGCGGACGACCGCTCAATGCGTCTCCAGACAGCGTGTTCAGGTGAACCGACCCGGATATCGTCGGCGTGAAATGGCAATTGGAGTATTGCCGGCCTCTAGTGTAACGGGTCTTGTTGGGTGGTCTCGAGAGTTGGATGACTCCCGAAGTCGAATTGAGGTGGAAGAAAGAACGACAAAACAATCGAGGGAACGGGACGCAGGACGAGTGTTGGGTCTGTTCCCCAAGGTTTCGACTCGCAGCTCCGTCTGCGGCTTGTCCCATTTAGTGTCGACGGCCACGCTGCCAGGGACTTTGGGGGGGACATGGACGTGCCTGGAGCTGGGAGCTTCAGGATTGAAACAGCAGTGGGGGGGGACAATCGCCCCACGCTTGGACCGCTCCCCCTGGTCCTGAGTGACGTCCTTCTGGGAGGGCAGCAGCCTACCCCGCTGATTGGTGCGGGACCTCGGCAGCACGGACCTAGCGTCCCCTAAAACAGCCAGAACCTGGCAGAATTGGACTGGAAGCAGGCCGGATTCCCAACTCTTTCCCTCGCATGGCCATGCAGTCCAGCCAGTCCCTCCAGCGCACCCGGAGATCTCCCGCCGCTCTGTTGCTCGTGTCCCGTCCCGTCTTCAAGCCCCAACGATCCGATACCGACATCCCCACTCGCCGGCCGAGTACGTCGAGGAAGCGAGTGTGAGTAAAGCCATCGCATTTCAAATCTACATCGTCGCCTCGCATCCGCACATTGCTGTCCCTCACCAAATTGATGCACGAGGATGTATGTCCCCACGAGTTTCACCGGAACCTCAACGCCATCGACCGAGACTCGACGCGAAAAAGCAAACAGCCCCTCCTTCTCCTCGCCCATCCTTCGCTTCTCATCCCGACAAGAGACACTCTGTCTCACCTAAATGTCCATGCCGGACGGCATAAGCTGCAATATTACATCGGCAACGCCCGTACCGATGCGAGAAACAACAGAGCGTAAGTTGAAGGTTCACGGGTCGATCCCAACGTCATCCCAACAGGCTTTCAAGTCTCTTAGAAATGCCCGCGAGGGTATTCGTCTCCATCCGATGGCCATTCTCGATAAACTCTACTGCCATGCTGTCATCATGCGCCACATGGACCGCCACATTACTTTATTGCGGCTCTCGTATCCGAACTCTGTGTCGTGAACATTTGGCCATCTGGCGACGATGAGGTTGACTAGAGATGCCATCACACCCAGACATCCTCTGGACCGACACAGGCCGAGAGCCTGTGATGCCGCCACCGTATACGTTGAGTCCAGAAGACGGTAAACGTGAACAAATCGTAGGCCAGGCCATTTTAAGAGGATCTCTCTGGCTTCATGCACAGCCACTGTCACCTACTTGGATGTGGCTGCGGCTGCGACTTTCTCCCCATGGTCATGCACTTGTGGGCATGAATACTCAGATGGATCAGCCATGAATTTCAACCGCGACTGAAGCCACCGTCTTCCGGACAGTTGCACGACACGTCTTATACAGCTGAGTCAATCGCCAAGCTCCGTCAACAAAATACCGTGCTTGACATGCTCGGCATGTCCCTCAAAGAAAACCTTCAAAGCCGGATACTCTCTCACGTTGACCGCATTCTTCGTAATATTGATATTGGATTTCCCGCCATATCACTTTGGCTGCCGTTGAGGGGGGAGAGACGGGAGGAGGGGAATCAAAGTTGAGAAATAAAAGCCTACCGGGAAAGTGAACGGCGAGACTGGCAGAGGCTGGGTAGCAAAAAGGAACGCAGAGATGGAGACAACGCAACGCTACTTGGAGGTTGAGAATGCTTGTACCAATAGTCGATCTGCTCGGATGGTTTTAACCGCCCTTCTTTGACTGTGAAACAAGTCTTAAAAATCCGGTTGCTACCTTGCAAAAGGACAAACTTGACCTACGTTCAAGACGAAACAGCGGCCATCGGACTGTGCAACCACCGTACCTATGATTTCCAGTCCACGCCGAGACGGAGGGACACTACCGCATAGTGGGCCGCGCTTCTCTCGAGGGACATGCGCGACCGGAAGAATTCTCCGGAAGCAGGCAGACTCTCCAGACTGCAGAAACCCGTTTCGTGCCAGTCCTTCAGGTTTTCTTGTTGCCGAGTTACCTGCGAGGAGACGAACGGCGTCGTTGGATTGGTAATTCGGGCATCAAGAGCCCTCTCGCAGCGGAGCGAAAAAGATGAGGTACGGAGCCCCGTGGTACGTATCGTTACAGAGATTGGAGGCGAAGGTGGAGATGAGCCGGGGGCGCGGGCGAATCAGACGCCGGCGATAGGGAACGGGCAAAATTGGGATAGGTCCCTTACTCCGGACCGCAGTAAAAAAATTTCACATGGGCCAAGGATGCGATTCTGCTGGTGGATAACAGGGACAAAGAGGGAAGAGGGGGAAAATTCGCGCCCGGACATGCCCAATCTAAAAAAAAATTGTGTTGCGACGGGGAAACTCTTGCTGCTGACGACCTACACACACACACACAACTCGGAGTCCACGAGAGAGAGGACAGACGAGCGCATTTTCCCCCTCCTTCGAAATAGCAGAAGCGAGGTCCCTTTTCCCATCTTTTCCCTCCTTCTCTCTCTCCCTCTCCCTCATCCCTCAGAGTGTTGGCCGCCGCTTCCATGCCTCACCCTGTAACCCCGCCCTTATCGCAGCAAGAACAGCAAGCGACGATGACCGTCGTGGCCAAGGGCGATGCCCCTCCCCCGCCATCCCAGGAGGAGATTTCCGCCTTCCTGAACTCGATCTTCACAGCCACCACCTCCGCCGCCTCGGTCGATGCCGCATACGGTCTTTGCGAAGTCTTGAACAACACGGTCGGATACGCTGGTCTGCATCAATATGGAATCCTCGCCGAGATCAAGAAGGCTGCCGCCAACAAGAAGTCCGGCCAGCTGCGCGAGTCTGCGCAGAACCTGCTCGGCGCCCTCTTTGAGCGCCTGCCTCCCAAGTCGCCCTTGAGCGAGGCCGTCTTCCTGCTTCAGGATGGCGGCGTGGTCCCCTGCGCTCTGGATGCGCTCGCCGACAAGGGCTCCGTCGTTCGCGAGTCCGCCCAATACGCGCTGGACGCTCTCTTCAACAACCTGAGCCCCGAGGCGCTCGTCGTCGGCCTCCTCCCTGTCCTTCACACCTACCTCGCCAAGAAGACCGGAAAGTGGCAGGGAACCGCGGCCGCCCTCGTCCTTCTCCAGAAGATCGCCGAAAAGGCCAAGCAAACCGTCGGCTCCACTCAGGAGCAGGCCGAAGAGCAGGACGTCCTTCGCGAGTCCATGGGTACCAAGCTGGCTGGTCTGATCCCCCTCGTCGAGGGCGGCATGCACGACCTCAAGTCCGAGGTTGAGAAGCAGGCTGTCCAGACCATGACCGCCCTCACTGGCCTCCTGTCCAACGACGACGTCGCCCCTCGCATTCCCCTCCTCATCGAGACCATGCACCATCCTTCCACCGAGACCCTGCGCAAGGCCATCCACGCTCTGTCCATGACCACTTTCGTCGCCATCGTCACCTCCCCCGTCCTTGCTCTCCTGACTCCCCTTCTGGAGCGTTCTCTCAACACCCCCTCCACCGCTCAGGAGGTGCTCCGTCAGACCGTCGTCGTCGTCGAGAACTTGACAAAGCTGGTCCACGACCCCATCGAGGCCAGAACCTTCCTGCCCAAGCTGCAGCCTGGTGTCAAGGGTGTCTACGACCGCGCCTCTCTCCCCGAGGTCCGCGAGCTGGCCAAGAGAGCTCTGGACGTCATCGAGAAGGCCATGGGCGACGACAAGGACGTCATCGAGCGTGTCTCGGGTGAAGACGTTGGCAAGATCCTCGATGCCGAGATCAAGAAGAACGGCGGCCTGGCGAACGCCGATGGCTTCAAGCTGGCCCGCCCTTACGTCTGCGAGCAAGTTGCTGAGGACGTCAACCACCGTTTTGTCCAGCGCATTTCTGGCAGAATCGCGCCTTACCTGCAGGCGCTGCTGAACAACTCCGGTGCCAACACTGCTGTCGCCGAGGGTGTTCAGAAGCACTACGTTGAGGAGGACGAGCGCAAGTACGGTGTTCCCGAGAGGGAGGACGATGGCGAGACCGAGATCGTCAACGCTCACTTCTCCTTGGCCTACGGTGGTATGCTGTTGCTGTCCCACACCAACCTGAGACTGCTCAAGGGTCACCGTTACGGTCTTTGCGGTCGCAACGGTGCCGGCAAGTCCACGCTGATGCGCAGCATTGCCAACGGCAAGCTGGAGGGCTTCCCCCCTCAGGATGTCCTTCGCACCATCTATGTCGAGCACAACCAGGGCGAGGATGCGGACATTAGCATTCTCGACTTTGTCCTGAAGGACTCTGAGATCGCCGCCCGTGGCCGCGAGAAGGTCGTTGAGGTTCTCGCCGAGTTCGGCTTCACCGACGGCCCTGACGGTCGCCAGTCCCACAAGGTCGGCTCTCTGTCTGGTGGATGGAAGATGAAGTTGGCTCTGGCCCGTGCCATGCTCAAGGGCGCCGACGTCCTGCTGCTCGACGAACCTACCAACCACTTGGATGTTGCCAACATTGCCTGGCTCGAGACCTACCTCAAGACCCACCCCGAGATTACCAGTTTGATCGTTTCTCACGACTCTGGCTTCCTCGACAACGTCACTACCGACATCTACCACTACGAGCCCAACAAGAAGCTGGCGTGCTACAAGGGCAACCTGGCCAACTTTGTCAAGCTCCGCCCCGAGGCCAAGAGCTACTACACGCTCTCGGCTTCCCAGGTCCAGTTCAAGTTCCCGCCCCCGGGTATCTTGACCGGTGTCAAGTCTTTGACCCGTGCCATCATCCGCATGACCAACGTCTCCTACCAATACCCCAAGGCTCCCAAGCCTTCCCTGAGCGAGGTCACCTGCCAGCTTACTCTGTCGTCCAGAGTAGCCATCATCGGCCCCAACGGTGCTGGCAAGTCTACCCTCATCAAGATCCTTACTGGTGAGGTTATTCCCACCACCGGTAAGGTAGAGAAGCATCCCAACCTGCGTATCGGTTACATCAAGCAGCACGCTCTCGAGCACGTTGAGATGCATCTCGAGAAGACGCCCAACCAGTACCTCCAGTGGCGTTACGCCAACGGTGACGATCGCGAAGTCCACATGAAGCAGACCCGCATGCTTTCCGAGAAGGACCGCGAGCAGATGGACAAGCTCATCGATCTCAAGGACGGCAAGTCCCCTCGCCAGATCGAGACTATTGTCGGTCGTCAAAAGTACAAGAAGACCTTCCAATACGAAATGTAAGCAGCCTCCCTGTCTCCAACTGATGATGATGACGGACCTAACACGATGCAGCAAATGGCGTGGCTACCTCCCCAAGTACAACACCCAGGTCTCCCGCGAGACCATGATTGAATGGGGTTTCACCAAGCTCATCCAGGAGTTCGACGACCACGAGGCGTCTCGCGAGGGTCTCGGTTACCGTGAGCTCCAGCCCACCGTTATCTCCAAGCACTTTGAGGACCTCGGCCTGGACCCCGAGATTGCCAACCACAACGAGATCGGCTCGTTGTCCGGTGGCCAGAAGGTCAAGGTCGTCATTGCCGGTGCCATGTGGAACAACCCTCATTTGCTGGTGCTCGACGAGCCGACTAACTTCTTGGACCGCGACTCCCTCGGCGGTCTTGCCGTCGCCATCCGCGAGTTCAAGGGTGGTGTCATACTCATTTCCCATAACGAGGAGTTCGTCGGCGCCCTGTGCTCCGAGCAGTGGCACGTCAACGACGGCCGCGTCGCCCTCCGCGGCAACGCCGCCATTAACCTCGGCTCGTTCGAGGACAGCAGCGCACCCGGCAGCGCCATCGCCTCTACGGCCGTGTCCAGCGTCGCCAACAGCGCCGTCAACAGCGCCGTCAATTCGGGCGCCGAGGACAACTCGGAGATGAAGTTCCGTGCCCGCAAGAAGAAGAAGAAGACCAAGAAGGAGCTCAAGGAGCAGGAGGTCCGTCGTCGTCTCCGACACATTGAGTGGCTCAACAGCCCCAAGGGAACCCCCCACCCTGCCGACACGGACGACGAGGAGTAAACCAGAGTCACGACTGACGATAATATGAGCGCTTCTTCTTAAGTCTTTTTTTGTGTTGGGCAGAGAGAGAGAGAGGAGTGACCGACCGCCCGCGGTCGATCTCTCTTTCTATAAAAAAAAGTTGGGATTTTGCTTTTTCAGATATCTTGGGGATAGAGCTCCTGAGGTGGTGCCCGCTAACGAGCAAACGGGTTGCCGCCAGCAGAAACGACCGAGGAGAAGAAAGAGGCCCGTAGAGAAGAGGGCTACCTCGTGTTTAGAACGGGATTAGAACGGCGTTCTGCATATAGACGGGATGGGATTTGGGCGGGACTATTTTTTTTCCTTCTTCATGTTTCTTTGTTGTTTTGGTTATTTCCAGTTGTCGCCACGGACATGACAAGACAACACCCCCTTAGACAGGTATTCTGAATGATGGAACGACTTTGATCCGATCCCTTGCGGCTTTACCCACCTTGACCGTGCCTCCTCGCTGTACTGCACTTGTGTCCTGTCCTCTGGCCGACACCCTACACCTGACTTGGTCAGCCCCCGCTTCGCCGCTTCTTGTTCACAATCTCTACTTGTTGCTCGGCAATCTGTAAGTCTGTTGCGTTTGAGCGCCCAACAGCCTTCGGCTGAGCAAAAGCGACTGAACGAGTCAAAGATGCCAGCATTGGCCTCGGTCGTGGTGCAAGCCGAAGCGCTGCGCTGGAGTGAGTCGTCCAGGCACTGGCAAGGAGGCCTCCTCGCCGTCGACCGGTCCGCGGAGGGCTTCGTCACCTCTCCCGGCAGCATGAAGTCGTTCACCAACGGCCAGCCGCATAGCGTCAGATCGATAGAGGAGCAGGGGGTAACTGCCTCTCGTACTCGCCTAGAAGACTGTCGACTAGCTCCTGGGGCAGGTGTCTAAGGGGACAGCCAACAGGCTCAGGGGCCGGCTGTATACAGGCAGATGTCCCAACCGCTCTCACGTCAGGTCAGGGGTTCCTGCTAGTTATGGGGAGGGGAGCAGGATCAGAGGAGGTACGCCGTCCCTGCCGGCACTCATTCTAGCCGTAGGATCAGAAGCGCCTCCTATACTACACACGCCACCTAGATACATACCCACAACACTTCTAGACAATCCTACAAGCTATAGTTATCCCTTCTACTATATCTAATTCTGCACTGTACTAGTAAGGACGTTGAGGACGGGCAATTAGGTTATCTCAGGCTAACGCAGTCTTCGCTCCCCCTTCGGGACGGTCCGCAGGTATACAGGCCCTCACTAGACTATTTTCGTCCCATAGCCCCTTCCGCCTCCGCCCAAGGCGCTAGGCAGAGCCGTTTCCATAGTGTGGTAATCAACATAACGCGAGCAACTAACAGCGTCTCCCCCTGCCCTGTTCTGCCTAATACAGCAACAGCAGCAGCGTAAGGCCTTACTAAGGGATTTACCAGTAGGGTATCCCAAAGAAAGTTCTGTGTGCCGTCCAGTAGGGGAGGCGTAGGAAGGCAGGGGTTATGTCTATACAACTATTATACGGGCCAGCTGTTGGATAAAGAGACAGGGTGCGCCGCACGCTAGTGAGTTAGCAAGGGTGGCATCCGTCGGTAGTTACGTCTGGCATCACAAGAGGCGCAAACCCCCTCTGCAGCAACCTACCTTAAGCTAACGCCAATACCTCGCCATAGGACAGGAGCTAAACCATTATAAAAGGCAGGGAGTTAGCTATGTAAGTACTACGTTATACTGTTTGCATAGGAAAGGTCTATACTACTATAGTATTAAGCTAAGCGTAAGAAAGGGTCAACTAGGTACCTAGGTTACAGATTAGCAACGGCTAGCGACGTTATTTAGGTAGCAAGGGAACAGACTGTCTGGATCCTCAGGTAGGTATAACAAGGGTGTAGCCTAACCAGACCGCAAGGTGATAGCCTAAGGCTTACAGGACCAGACTGAGTCATAGCAGCACGCATGCGCCCCGCGAGAGATGACAGATCACAAGCGCCCCAGGGGTTCTGTCAGATGTGCAACCGAGCCGCCTCCGTCCGTAACTCATCAACGTCCTCATTTCCCGTTCCCTCTCTCGCCAAAGCGGTTTCCATCCACGCAGCCAGCCACATACATCTTACCGCAATGCGGCCCTCTATACTCTCCGCAGTAGTCGCCTCTGCGGCTCTCCCCGCCATGGCGTTCAAGGTTCGTGGTACGTATTAGCAAGTCACCCATCCGCAGAGGAGAGACCTCAGCGTAAGGTCCCCCCCTCTTACTAACACAAGAACAGTTAGGTACGATACTAAATACGACGAGAGAAAACGGCCGCTGAGCGAGGTGGCCTGTTGGAACCCGAACGTCCTAGGCCTATTCCCCGATTTCGACGAATGGCTCGTCCAGGGAGACATACCCCAGCGAACCGTTGCTATCCCCAGTATTACGGGCTGGGAGCATCCCGACTGTATAACCTGCTGGATGGTAACGTGGGAGCCGGCGGGGATTACGAGGTTCCTCCTCGCCATTGACGGGTCTAAGGAGGGCTTCGTTACCTCTCTTGAGGCCATGAACTCGCTCACCGGGGGCCAGGCAAGAGACTTCAACCGGCTTGAGCCGCTGGAGGTAGAGGCCACTCAGGTAGGTATGGGGAACTGCGGGTTTGCCCCTATGGACTTTGGCAAGGAGACGTTTGACGAGCTTTGACAGCCAGGTCAGGGGTGTTGACGGTAGTTTGTGCTACAGAGGGTTAGGGTAAGACAGGAACATTGCGTAGGCAGCCAGGCAGGCACAGTACATGCAGATTATCAACAGACCTCAAGGTTGGGAAAGGGAGCCGTGACTGAGTAGACAGGAACCCAGGGATCTAGGCCTTTTTTTTTTTTTTTTTTAAATCTTTAACGGTCTCAAAAGTGATCGAACGTGGCTTGTATAGGAGCATGCATGTGGTTAGAAAGGATAGGGTTAGGCCGATCCCCAAGGACGCAACATGGTCTCAGTCGCCCTTACCCAAATGCGCAGCCGACCACCAGGGGAAACAACAAGCACCACAGGATAAGCTGCTCATGTCCAGAGAGTATCTCCTTCTATGTTCACACATAAAGAATGACGGAAGTAAACACTCTACCCTCTATACTAACATGGTATGAGTTATTAGACAGCTTGTCGTCAGACCTGCATCGCCAATAGCGTCTTAGTCGTTCAGGGAGTAGATGAGACTCTGGCACTTTAGGATGCTTAGACGCCTGGGACTACTAATAATGATGACAGTTGTAGTGTTACGGTTGGCATCTGGGGGATCCAGATCCCACACTCTCGGACAGTAATCCCGGCCTTACTACATCGCCTAACGATCTCTTGCTAGAGGGCTAGAAGAGTCACAACCATGGCCGTAATACCGCTTAGGGTTTACGGCGCCGATTGATGTCTCTAGGACAGGACGGAAGGAAAGAAAGAGCGACGAGAGATAGGATAAAAGGAGGAAGGGGGGAGGCAAAAGGCGTAACAAGAGCCAAAAGAACAGATCAAGCGGCAAAGGACGGGACAGAAAGAGGGCGGCAGAAGGCGGCAGACGCACCGGTGGCTAAGACATATGTACAAGAATGGCCAGTGGCGAGTGGCGAGCAATGATTTCAGTTACATCTGTATCGAATATTCTCTAATTTTGTGCTATTGGAATAGAATGCCAACGTCCAGGCGTTTGTCTGTCTTTAGCGACCGTCATCTACTTCATGCCCTGTGTCCCGTGGTCCGACCCATGTTTGTCCTGCTCCCTTTGGTCCCGTATCCGGCCACCAACCTCGTGGTCATAAAAATTAAGCTTTAAATATAAGTTTGCAAAGGTGTTTTTGCATGATATCTTCAGAGAGATGAGAAGAAAAGAAAACGTAAAATCGAGAGCCCCATTCCATCCAATGTGATGATGTGCTCAAGCTGGGATCTAGGTATCAAAGTCCTCCCGGTCGCAACTCCGTCCCATGTCTATACCCATGCGGAAAACGCCCTCTCTACAATGTTTGATCGCGCCTCGTAGGGCCCCTGGAAAAAAAGTGATACGCAATAGACTCACTCGTGGTAGGCCGTTTACCACGAGAACGTCATGAGTGCAGGGTTGAGTGCGATGGGCAGAAGCAAATGGCTGGCCGAGACGGTGGCCATGGGCAGAATAGCGACGAAGTCGGTGATGCGCCAGTCGTGAGGGATGAAGGGCCCGACGGCCAGGATGACCATGCCGGCGATGAAGACGCAAGAGAAGAGCATGGAGAATTTGAACTGTTAGGAAAGCGTTAGCGTGACTCAGACAAGGCAGGGGGGTGCCTTGATGTCGGAACGGGTGGACATCAGTAAGCACCACTGGAATGTGGAGCAAAGAGCTGGTGCCATCAAGGGAGGAAGTAATATAAAAGAGCTTACCTTCTTCAAAACCTTGGGTACTTCGATGAAGAAGTTGGAGAATTCAGCTTCCTTCGAGGTCGCACCCCAGGTCATGTCGATCTCGAACATGTGAGCCAGAAGAGCCTGGCTGACATGCAGACTGAGACCACCGAGGAAGATGGCGAGGAGGAAAGTCCACTTGATGTTCTCGAAAAAGGCCCACAGAAGGCTCTTCTCGCCCACGCGGTAACGCATAACGGCCAGAGCAACGTTACCAAGGCCGTTGAAGACGATGATGATGGAGAACCAGACCTGCCAAGAGTCGACGTAGTACTTGTCGAGGTATCCGTTGTACCATCCCATGAGGAAGTAGTTGACCGACGTCATGATCCAGGCGGCGCCGATGGCATAGTAGGTACCAATGTACGAGATGACAGTAATCTTGGAGGTGAACCGAATGTTGCTGAACAGGAACTTGCGGAACAACGGGGTGAAGGGACCTCTCCAAAGCCAGGTGCGGATGGGGTGGAAGAGAAGCTCGTTACAGCCGTAGGCGTACTTCTCCCAACGCGCAAGCTCGTCATACACGGTAAGAGACACACCCTCCTTGAAGCCTTCACCGGCCCAGGCAGCTAAGCGAATGATGTAGCCATTGCACTGGAGACGAAGAGACATATCGAAATCCTCGGACACGTGCGACTCGGACCAAAACTTCTCGTAGCCATCCTCATCGAAGTAACCGACCTGCTGGATGGCACTCCAACGGAGAATGGCGTTGTGACCGACAAAAGGAGCGACGTCACCGTTGGAGACAGTGTACCGAATGGCGCTGTAGATGAGGTTGGTGAAGAAGGTAATGCCATTTTCGAAGTACGTGTGGACGACCTGCATAACACCGGAGGAAAATTGCATGATACCAACATCGGGAGATTGCTCCATCTCGGAAACGGCGTCCAGGAAGCAGTCGGCGGGGACCTGGGTGTCGGAATCAATGATGAGGATGTAATCACCAACACGAATGTTGCCGTCAGCCCAGGCACGGCCATCCTCCTCAAGAACCTCCTTAAGGGCATGCTCATAAGCCTGGGCTTCGTCGTGCTGGGTCCACTCGACAGGGCGGGTGATGGCCTGGAGCTTCTCTTCGACCTTGCAGGAGATCATCAAACCAAAGTTCATGTTGGACGCCTTCTTGAACTTGCCCTTACGGGTGAAGCCGTTCTCGCCATGCTTGGGACGTGCGACCCAACCAATGCTGTTGTCGGCGTAGAACTCGATACGTGCACGGCGCTCCTCTTCGGAGATCAACTGGAGACCGTCATCGTTCATGAACATGTTGGCGGAGCCACCTTGGAGTTCGTAGGTGGACATGGCCTGCTTGATAGACTTGACCGTAGGCATAATGACACCAGCGAGACCCTCCTTGTACACGGGGCACTGGACGGTAACGTGAGGCAAAACCGAGCTCTGCAGTCTTGGGGGAGGACGCGCCGAGTAGAACTTGGAGTTGATCGTCAATTGACGGATGGGTCCGAAGATCTGGGCCAGACAACCGACAATGACCTGGGCGAAGAAGAGGGTAAAGAAGATCTGAAGCGGGAAGAGAGCAACGAGGGCCAGACGGAGGTATTCTCCGTCGACAGACACCTCAATGGCGAGTTGCCTCCAAGCAGCGCCGAGGGAGACCACGACGAGGACGAGAGTGATGGACACCAAGTAGGTGTTGAGAAGGTGCACAGGCCGCTTCTCAGGCTTGATCTCACCACTCTCCTCGTCGATCTCGTAGTCGGCAACATTGGGGCCCTTCTTCTCGTCGCCCTCGTCGTCATCAGCACCGGCCTTCCAGACAAGCTCCATGAGCTCCGACTCAATAGCCTTGGCTCTCTGGACGAGGTGCAGCGCATCGTCGTCCCAGACAACCAGGAGACCCTCGGCGGCGATGAAGGCCGCGAACTGGTGCTTTCTCGCTCTGGGGAGATCCTCAATGGTGGGAAGAATCTGGACTCGGAGGCCGTTCATCAAAGGGACGTCGACGGCATCGGGAGACCATTGAAGGAATGTCTTGATGACACGGGAGTTGACGGTCATGGCGCACTGAACGTTAAGAGCTGCGCAAGCCTGAGCGAACGGTGAGTTGCCAAGCTGCGGCGGGCAGGCCATGTACTGGCCTCTGGCCTTGCGCAAAAGAACGCCCTCAATCTCGCCAGATCCATCGCTGACCCAGAGGTGAGAGCATTGCTGTTGGTAGAGGTAGTTGACCATGACCTCGTGCTTGATGTCGTCAAGAAACATGGAGCTGCCATTGGAATGCGTAGACCGGCCAGAAATGGATTGGGGTCGGGAGTTGTACCGAGGGGTAGGCGGTTGAAGCTCCATGTCGTTCGTGCTCGTCCTGGCGGAGGGTCCCTTTTCCATCATAGGGCCCGTGGTTGGGCGACTGGCCTGAGGTGGACTGGCATCGCCAGATGCTTGAGCCTTCTCGGCCTTGAAGTAGCCGCCGATGCCCATCTTGTCAAGAATGGGGGCTGTGGCGGGTTTCTTGGAGTTGGGAAGAACCTTGCGAGCAAAGTAGAAAGAGCTACCTACTCTGCAAGTCGTCAGAGAGTCGTCGACCAAGTGCGGCGCGATTCGAGCTACTTGAAGCACATTAGTATCTGGACTGTCACAAGCTCGCTCCTAGTGGAGCTGACACGGCACGACGGAGCAGTACCTCTAGGGGTCACACAAAAGCAATGCGGTGGAAGCTGCAGTATTCGAGCACGGATCGAACAAGCAGAGCTTCAGACGGAACGTCGAAACCAAAGTTGGATGGGACCAAGTTGAGTGGAGCGTCGAGGGAGTTGCAGTGATAGCGAGTGTACAGGCTTCCAAGTGGAGCCAGAAGTGCAAAGTAGCGATTGTATGGAGATGTTCAAGCTACCATTGACGAAGGCGGCGGTTTGTCGGGTTCGACTCGAGTTAAAGTCTTGTCGAGGAATGCGGAACGGAAGGCAAGGGACAAGCCTGAGAGGAGGCACGAGGAAGTGCAAACCTCTGGGTCTCTGCTGAGGGCGCCTTGGGGGTTAGTCTGGCGAACGATCTCGAGGGATGAACGAAGGGAAGACAAGCGGGATCGTGTTCGAAGACGAGGGAGGGATGGAGAGGATATTGAGGGGAGAAAGACACCGGAAGGATGGGCGGCGAGAAACAAGACCAGACCAATCGGGCAAAGCGTCGATGAGCCTCGCCAGCACGACCAGGGGTGCCAACGGATAGCGCAGTGAACCAGTCTTGGAGGCAAAAAGCCAGTGGACAGGAGGAGAGAAGCGCAGGGTGGATGGTGGGTGGGCGAGTGAGTGGGTAGTCGGTTGGGCAACTCGAGCTTGGCCAGACCTGAGAGCGAGCTTTGGCCAAGGTCCGGATGGAGGCCGGGGCTAGAGGGCTATAGGCAGAGAGAAAGAGAGAGGGCAGGGCAAAGGGGTGTGGGATGCATACACGGTACGAACAGATGGCCTTACACACGCTGTTGCCGAGGAGCCAACGGGACGGGATGGGGATGGGATATGCAAGAATCGACCCGGTGTAAGCGGACGGACGGGTACGGTACCTTTTGCACGGCGAGGCGAGACGAGCCAAGACTCTGGGAACCGGGAACTGGAAGATGGGAGACAGTTGGATGCCGGGGCGCTGCCCTGGTCTGCGAGTCGTCTATCCGCAGGTAGCCTTGGAGAGTTGGTGCCAGGTTTGGTGTTGATAGAGTAGTGCCCGTGTGCTCGGTGTCGATGATGTCCAGGGTGGGTGCACCTGGAACTGGAACTGGAACTGGAACTGGAAATGGGATTAAGAATGGAATGATAGACAAGTGAGGGACGTGGAGAGACACCAGGGTTTGGTTGGGGGTCCAAAGGGCGGCAAAAGGAGGGATTGGAGGGTAAGGGGAAAAGAAAGGCGCGCTTCAATAAGCAGCAATATTGTCAAACCCCGAAAAACTCACGTTATGCTCTCGAGGGTGGAAATGAGAAGAGGGCGACGGGTCAGCGTTTAATGGATAATGTGCATTAGAAACTGGGGACAAGAGACTGGAATGGAAATTGGCAACTTGACTTCAACGGGCTTAGGCTATGGAATAATGGAATAGGCAGCGCGCGCGCGCGAGAGAGAGAGAGAGAGAGAGGGAGAAGGAGAGAGGGGGAGTATTTTTCCACCACCAAAGCCAGACTGCCCGGATATGGCAAGAGGGACAAGGAGACAAGGGGCGTGGACGTTGGATGTTTGCCAGGGGACTCAGGACGGAGGAGGACTAAGGACATCGTGGCTGCCAAGGGACAAGGAACCACTCCGCGTGTGCTGAATGGGAAGGTGCAAGTGAGTAGTATTGTGGATAAACGAGCTGGACAAGGAACAAGGGCAAGGACCACCGAGAAAGAGGGTGTGGGAGGTCCCCAGGGGTGGGGCTGAGGTCAGGGGTCGAGGAAGGCGAGCCGGACTGGCCCTCGACAAGGATAGAAAGAGACGGCCGCCTGGCAACTTACTTTAGCGCCCCGCCTGTGCCTGAGCCAGTGCCTGCCCCTGGTCCGTGCCTCGCTTGTCTGATGGGAAAGAGTGGGTTATCAGACGCGCTAGGCGGCCCCGGGGAGGCAGTCGCCGTTCGACCTGGCTGCTGCTGATGTTGGCTGGTTGGCTGGCCGTGTCGACGTTCGGGCTTTTTTTTTTCCCGTCCACCACCACACGCTCTGCTATCTGCTCGGTGCTGTGCATGTGTATGTTTGTGTGTGTTGCCTCACACCTCGACTCGCGTTAGGCCGTCCCATCGCTTCGGCCCACGACTTCCATCGGGACTGTGGGCTTTGATAACGAACGGGCCCGAGCAGGGACGGCGGGCAACGGCGGCTGCGCGGTTACCGTGGTGGCGCTCTGCCATTTTTACCCATGGACCGTCTAAGTTGTTTTGGTCCCTCATCCCGCTTCCTTACAATGCCTCGCCAAGCGAGCAGGCCCTCTTTTTCTTTGGGGCGGTTGCTCGAGTCTTTGACTGCTTCTCGCCGCCTACCAACATACCTTGACTGCACAGGACGCGTTGGAGCCGCAATTCCGGACCCGCGATGCCGACGACCTGAGATCGACGTCGCCTACCTGTCAAACTCGAATCCGAGCCCTGCCACTGCCCACCATCACCCAGGAGCCATGCACCGAGTTGATGCCGACATCCCCACTACTTAGCATCTGCCGGCCTCTCGCTGCTCCTCCCACCGTTGACTCGGTGCCGCACTACACCTGAGGAATATGGCGAGGCCAAGCAAACCTATGCTGCCCACTCCGGCCCTCCAAACCCTGACCGAACAAAGCGCCGAAGAATCAGAATTCAACACCTTGCCTCCGTCACTGAGAGGTGAAAGACTACCGCTCGAAGCCACCGGCACCGCGGTGCCGCATCCATCTCCGTTTCGATCTTACCACATTGCGCCATGCCTCAAGTACACCGACCCAAGACGCTGTGACAGAAGAACGGTTGACCGCCACTCCTGGCACATGGTCGACGGTCCACCCCCATTGTCTGGTTCACGCCGCCTCTGCCGATAGCACTGTGGATATCTCCCCTCGTGCCAGAGCCACGATACCAGCAGAAGCATGTGCTTTGTTACGGCCTCGCATTGTCCTTCGGCAAGCATTACCGTATAGGCTTGATGACGATGGTCTTCTCGCCAGTCTGATCACAGCGGGCTTCGCTACTGGCATTTGCAACACCGGTTTACCGAGTATCATCGGACGTCAGATCCCGGTTCCAGCCACTATGGTCACCAGCACGCTCTCGCAGCAAGAACGCCTGCTCATTGCGTGCCAAGATGAGCAGGTTGCTAGTGCAGCTATCGCGGCTATTCCTCAGCCTCGGGTGCGACATTGGCTTTATCGGACACCTTAAGTCACAGGTGATTATCGAACACATGGCTTCTGCTTACGGCAGCCTGCGACCAGCCTCCAATCGCAGTAGCAGATGATATCAGTGTCAGACGCCAGCCAAGCATGCGTCCAGACTGTCGTGGGGTCTTGGGCTGAGATGAGGGTAGCATCTAGTATTGTGGATGGGTCGCCCGCTTTCATCTCTTTGCGCCACTAGTTCAACACTCCATCGGTTCGCGCTACTTAGCCAGTTGCCAAACTGTTGCACGATGCCTCGTTCAGCCATACCGAGGCCGCCCGTTGACATCCTGGGCTGGCTGAGAAGCCCCCACAGAGGGAGGTACTGGAAAATCAATAGATGCAATAATGGGCTGGTCCAGAGAAAGCGGCTGCGCAACGCAAAAAGCCTCCCCACATGAACTCAAGCGTGCTCTAGATGAGGGGCACAGTGATGATGGCGTATGGAATTGTTACTCATCGCCGCGATGGAATCGCGTCCCTCTTCATCTCGACGGCTGGGACATGCGGCAGCGGAACAAAGATACGGAAGCGTCGGATCAAGCACTGGCTCCAACTTGTCAACAAAGAAGATAGGCGACTACCGCGATAAACCATGGATGACGTCCCGCAACGCAGCAACGCAGCAATTATTGCTGTTGTGATATCGAAAGGCCCGGGACGATAAACGAGGATGTCCCATCGTTCCCGCGGACTGCGGATACAGTGTACCTTGTTCTTCGCAGGGCTTCCCGCAACGAGAAAGTATTGACTGCCCACAGTCCTGCTAAAGCGGCGACAAGGACATCGGTCAGTGGCGCGAACAGGGGTTCGTCCATGCTTGCAACCATGCATCCTGCACGAGCCACAGGTAAAAGTCCCTTTTTTTTTTTACACTTTTCTTTTTTTTTTCTTTTTGAATAATTGGAAAAGAAAAAAAGATATTGGGAAGACAACAATTATTGCAAGACGCTAGCACAAAAACTTTAGACTGAGCTTCTGGAACGCCTAGACCTACCTCCGCTCCGCGGTGCACGACTGACAGGGACGGCCAAACGCCATGGTGCCCTGCTAAGGGAAGATGAGACGGCGGCGCGATACTTGAGTCTGGCGCACCGGATGGCGGAAAGTCTCATCAACTGCCCGGTCTTTCATGGCCCTTTGTCCATTGTTCCCTCGCCGACGATGTGGGCGGGCGATGCAACGCCTGCCCGTTCCAACGATCCCGTATCTGCTCGGACCTGGCCGCGTTGACGCATTCTGACGTCTGGAACACGTTACAATGCCGCAGCGCCGAGGGCAGAGGTCAGTAGAGAGAAGCCGTTTGGTTCCTCCGCCAAGCTTACCGTCATGGTTCGTATTCCATGATTCCAGTGTTTGTCACAAGCCCAGGACAGAAACACCTATGGCCTGGAAGCTCGGGTGCCATGGTGACCGCCTTGCAACTGCTTGAGATATAACGATGCAGTGATGCGGCAGACGTCGAACTTTCGCCAAAGTCACAGCTAAGATACCAAACCACTTTCGCCCACTGGCCGAAACTGCGGACTGGGGCGGTCCTGACAAGGGCACTGCACCGCTTAAAGTGAGTTTGCAGATGCTAAACCATGTTAGAGTTGCATGTTGCGAGCAGGCGGGCGAAAGCTACGGCAAACATATCGGTGGTCGTCGCTGGCTTGTACAATGCCCCAGGCAGACGACAGCCGCCCGTCCAGTGGAGCACGGCAAGACAGGTTTCGGACACAATTAAATACCCCCCGTCGTGATCACCGGGACGTCCGGCGGCTGTTACGAGGTCTGTCAAGGAGCGGGAACCATCATACTGCAGTGTAGGGCAGAAGGGCTGAACAAACGATCTGGCAGTCCTATTATCACGGACCAAACAAATGCGAAAAAGGATGGCTGGGAAATATTATTCCTGCAAGAATAATGCACATGAGCCGGGGGTGGCTGTGCTTATTTTTGGGTGCTGTCAACGCGCCAATTCTTCGTATTCGACAGTGGAGTTGCAGCAAGAGAAGGTTGTTGAACGGGACAGGGTGCAACCCACCAATCCAAGGCTCTGAACGCCACACACACACACGCACACACACGCTCACCCGCTCTCACGGCCGACCAGCCAGTCAACTCATTCGCCGTTGGGGTCTCTTGCAGGAACGGCACGGAAATCAAGATTCTGGTCGGGTAGAGATGGTGGTGCGATGGAACGTGCCGACAACGGCAATGGCTGTGAGGCTCTAGATCAGCAATCCATTGGGTGACGACCTGGGACTTGCAAGAATTCAGCGAGGCCTTCACCACGGATCCTACATGGATACAGGGGATTGCCGTAAGCGACGATATTGCTCCATTATCAGCATGGCCCCATGTGATTAAGCTTATCACGGACCACTGCCACGAGTTACCCCTCTGATATTACTGCTCCTCACCACGTTGGCTTGAGTACATCAGATCATACTCTCATCACCGTCAACGGCATGCTTCCTCCCTCCCGAGGAAAAGACAAGCTTTTCTGACTTCTGCCAGAACTCGTGGCATCAGCATCCACTCTGCTCTTTTGGGCCGCCCCGCGCCCAATCAGCGGGCAGCATCGTCGTGATGCCAGATATCGTGGCTGGACTTCCAATTTCCACCCAAGCGACGATAAGGGGTAGGAGATTTTGGCGCGCTCCTAAACCAGGAGAACACCACGCGGCTTCTCCAATCAGCTCCCTTCCAGCTGTGCTACTGCCTTCGCACAGTCCTTCCGAGAGAGGGGCAGCGATAGGGAAAGAAACGTGGTTTTCCCCAACCGACACGACTGAATGATTCAGAGTAATCCTCAATGGGCCCAGCCTCAGCTGCAACCCTGTTGATGGGTTTCCGCAACGTGGGGAGCATCTCAAGCGGCTCACTCGTGGCGTTCTTCTCATTTCCACTTATCCGCCGTTCTGGGTCATTGTCAGATATCCAGCAACCCGTCGCTGGAACTATGGCCAAGTCACGCATCTCGCGCCGGTGAGTAGTTGTCAATTTTGGCCTAATGCTCTCCCCATTCCCAGAATGGCAATGCCGTCCATCCTGCCTGATACACAAACTTTGTTGGGCATCCTACTCTCCTCTCCTGAGCCCCCTCTGGTTCTAGACTTCACTCGGTGTGACCCCTGTTGAGATACGACGGCGATCCGCAAGATATCGCAACACTCCAAGCAGACGGCACCGGCGTCTGACGAAGCTGCCTCGAATCGCCTGGCCTGCTATCCGCCGAGTCGTCGCGAGGACACGAATTTGACACCCACCGTATGCACATTTGGGGACTGGGTCGCGCGGCGTGACTGACAACTTGGTGGAGCACTTTTGCTGTAGACGGCCGCCTTACATCATCGCAATCTTGCCTTCCTCCTCAGCAAGTCGCCATCGCCCTCTCGCAGGCATGCCAGTTTGGTTGGCTCATCGGCGAAATTCCTCCCCCGGGAATTTTCCGATCCACTGGCATGGGTGTAAAAATCACGACCTTCGTGCGGATCCTCCGGAGACAAAACGCCAGCCCCTTGTCGAGACTTGTCCAAGATTTGGACAATCAAAGATGATGCGGTCCACTCTGGTTCGCAAACCCCATCTCCCTCAGCCCATAATTCAAGCTGAGGTCAAGGCGGCGTTTCTCCATCGTTTGTCCACCGATTGCCATGTCAAGCCTGGCTGGGAAACTTCCCTGGATATAGCAATCACTCCGGTATATCCTACAAGCGAAACGGGGTCGCGTCTCTTGGGGCGGGCTGAGACGAGGATGTGGGCGACGAGAAAAAGGTCCGTGACAGATCCTAGGACAGGCTATGCCACGCACTCAAACGAAGGGGCATTCGCATCTTCGACGACAGCCCTTCCAGATGGCGAAAGCTGCCAGTGCAACTCGATTGTGTCCCCAGCTAGCCAGAGAAGGGACATCAGTCGCCCGCAAAGAACCCCGCCGCAATTTCAATGTAGATCCTCGGTGCGCTGCATCACGGCTCGTACCGAGGATTCTGTGACATAGAAGCAGCTCGTATCTGGGTTTGTGCGACAAACCCTGCTTCGGACATTGTCCAAAAATACCATGGCAGGCCAATCGTCCACCGCAAATGCCGCGGAGGAAAACATTATCTACATATCTGCGGATCAGAGCAGGAATCGAGATCCGTCAACATATCATGATGTCTTTGGAGCTTGGCTCAAACTTCCAAACGGTGAGCAAACCAACAAACGGTGAGCATACTTGCAGACCTGCAATTTCGCAGGCATGAAAAAAAAGAGTGGAAACCCCGGATACCTCCATGTGGAAATGCTCTCCGTCGACATCCTTGTGGCGCAATCCCAGCTCGGCGTCCGTCGCTGGCCGGACACAAAGCACTGCGCTGCAGTATTCAGGAACTCAAGCCCCCTTGCCACCGCCAGCTCAGCAGCAATACTTCGCGATCCTAGTGAACTTTGAGTAGTGCACATACTGGTCGCTGTGAGCACAACCCTCGGCGGGAGTGGTGTATTGTATCCTTTCACTACCTGGGAAGGGTCTCAGAACACCACAGTATTGTCATCACGCACCGGCCAAAAGTTCCCGCTCTCCAGGCTGGCAATGGCATTATCCTCGGAATGCCCATCGGGGAAGGAGTTTCCACAATGCGAATCCTCCGCGTCCAACAGTCCCATCACGTTTTCTGCGCTTCCACGGTGTCCCCCACCCCCGTCTCGCGTGTCTTTGACCGAGTTCCACCGGGAACCGTCCACCGAAAGGACCCATGACAAAGGACCACAAAAAAACAAAAACGAAAGAACCCGCTGAACCCACGAGCTAAAACAACCTTCCATGCGTCCGTATCTAAGGCGCAAGGTGAAGAGGCAAACAAAAACACCGGAGCGGCCCCGCCATCACCCACCCATTCTTTCGCCTGCTGGTGAATCGTCGGGGCTGGTTTGCGTTACCACGTAAGCATTGGTATCGTTTGTTCCCACGTTCATTCCCACTTGACTAGAATCAGTTCTCATCGGAGATACTGCGGGCGCTAGCCACGGACGTGGACCCCGTCGTGGTCCACTACGGTGATGGCATCGAACTCCATCCTGGAGTCCCCGTCCTCCGTCGCGAGCCTGCCCGGATACGGGACTGCAGTGTGGTTTTTTGGATGATACACGGACGGCACGGAGAAATCCAGATACCCATGCTTGCTTGCTAGACAGTCTCAAGGAGCGGGTGTCTCACGTCTCCGCCGTCCCCATCGCATGGTTCACCCGCCCTTCCTCTGGCCTCCGTCCGTCCCCAGTGAAAGGACCGCCGCGTGTCTAAGTCCTCGTCTCTCCATCGTGATGCAAAAGGGATACTATTGAACCTCGTCTCATGACGAAAGGCTGACCTGAACCCTCGCTGATCCCAGCATTGCAATCGAGACCCCATGTCCCGCGTCGTACGCCGTCACCCCTCCCATGGGGGTGTTTCTTCAAAACTCTACTCGAGGCGGGACACAGTCTCGTTCGCCAGTGTTGCAGCGAACTTGGCCCCAGCCCGCCCTGTCCTTCCCCCCAAGATGTCGAAAAGAAGCAATTCCGATACTCGACGGGCCGCCGAGACACCGTGTATCTGTAACGCCAAAGATCTGCGCCTCCCTCTGGATGGAAGCCTTCGATCATCGGCTTTTGTTTATTTGTTTCTGGGCCGAGTCAGAAACATACGCGAGGGGGGAATTCGGTTCCCAACCCCTCGAGCAAAGAAAAAGGCCGCGCCTCGGGTGCTCGCAGGGCCAAGGTGGCAAACTCGCCTGCCGGGCCCCGCGACTATCACGCCCTCTACTCGGAGGGAATCTTAGGTAGGTAGCATTGCATCGCAGGCCAGCACATCGACCACAGCTTGACGATCCAATGGCTCGAAACGTGATTCGATCAGCTACGGCCGGCCGGACCAGCAGGCCCAGCGTCCCGGCCCCTTGTTCCTTGGCCGCCGTTGCCTGCAGTGCGTGGGCGTTGGCGTGCAGCCCCGTGCAGCCAGTCGCGCGTTGGTCTCCGCCGCCGCAGGGTTGCGTGGGTTTTATTGATTCCAGACTCGTCTGAAGAGCGCGTGTGCCCGGGTGCTGCGATAAGCCAAGTGCCGCCGCGCCGGCGTGGGAAGCACGAGGGACAGCATCCCGGCCTCAAGGCACGCAAGAAAGAGAAAAAGATAAAGAAAAAGACATGACGCCCGACAACTGGCCGCCTGCCCGTCCGCGTCGGCCGTAGTGGTGATGACCGCATCGGCCTTTTGTCTGCGTTCAGTGTCGGGATGCAGGGATGCAGGGCTGCAGGACCTCACGGACGTCGACGCGGTCACTTTGCTGCACGCGTGGTGAGCCTCTCGTCATTCGTTTGCTGGAGGAGCGCGCGAGGAGGCCACGGAAATCAAGTCACCAACTGGGTTGCATACGTAAATGTTTCTAAATTCATTAAGGTAGAGATGGCGATATGTTCATCTCCCAATATCCTGCTCATAACCCAAGACATTGCCATCAAATACATGTGCTCAAGGCACCTTGGGTAACATCCCGTGCTGGTATTCCAAAATGATCGCCGTCCGTTGTGAAGCCGCACCGCGCGCCCGTCATCTATCCCAATATAGCATGTTGCCGTCTATATGTCACTGTGCGAAAGAAATAAAGAAAAGGATTGCGCCAACGGTGCTTTTACAACTCCTCGTTTCCGTCGCACTGCTGCCACATGGAGACCTTGGAGACGGTGAGCTCGGGCGAGGTCCACGTGGGGAGCCACTGGTCGCGGGCCTGCCAGAAGTCCTTCTTGGCGTTGGGGCTGGTTCCGACCCACGGCTTGCCAGACTTGCCGTCCTCGAACCAGCCGTTGGTACCTCCGACGGCGACGTTGATGATGAGGTAGAAACGTTGGTCGAAGGGCGTGTTGGAGCGGCCGGTCTGGCTCCAGACGTCCTCCAGACGGGAGCCGTTGGAGTTGGTCTGGGGGAACCCACCACGCTGCCACATGGGCTCGTCAAAGTTGGTGTAGAGAACCTGCAGCAGGCGGCTGTTGATGTAGGTGAAGAGGTACTTCTGGGACCACTCGAGGCCAAAAGTGTTGAAGCCGTCGGCGTAGGTCGTGTGCAGGGCCTGGCGCTTGTTGTTGGTCCTCCACCAAGCGTCGTTGGCCTGGTCGGGACCCCAGTGAAGGGCGGACGAGGCGATGTTGTTACCGCCCTGATCGTAGGTCCAGTTGTTGCCGCGGGACTCGAGAATGTCAATCTCGCCAGACAGAGGCCAGGCACCGTAGGTGTCCTCGACGGGCATCATCCAGATGGCGGGCCAGAGCCAGTCGCCCTTGGGCAGCTTGGCGACGACCTCGACGCGACCATACTTGAGGGTGGCACCCTTCTTGGTGTTGATGCGGCCGGACTTGGTGGGGGGCACAATGGAAGAGTTGCCCGAGGTGGTGTTGGTGGCAGCAATGCAGGCCGAGGGCTGGTCAGAGGTGCACGTTCCGTCCTTGAGCAGGTCAATCTCGGTGTCCTTCTCAATCAGGGCGGAGTCGGTGAGAGTGGGACGAATGACGAGGTTGCCGTCCTTGATGAAGACGTTCTCATCGTCGGCGGTGGTCATCTGGAATTCACCATTGCTGCGAGCCGGGTTAGCGCGGTGCGGGGGAGGAATGTGAGTGAAGCAACGTACCCGAAGCCGCCAACCTGCACCTCCTTGGTCCAGACGTTGGAGTCGAGGTTGCCCGAGGTGAAGTCCTCCATGAGCACGGGGCAGTACTTGTGCTTGACGACGCTGCGGATGCCGTCCCAGACGAGGAATCCCGAGACGGCGAGACCGATGAAGATGCCGACGATGGGGATGATGGTGACCCATTTCTCCTTGGGGTCGGCCTTGTCCAACCAAGGCTTCTCGACGTCCTCCTTGCGAATACGTCTCGAGTGGAAGTAACGCTGGGAACGCTCGTCGAAGCGGGTTCCGATGGCACTGGATGAGCCGAAGCTCGAGGCAGGGCGGGAGACGGCGGGTGTGCCGAACGGGTTGGTGCTCGGGGGGCCTCTCTGGGAAGCCTGCGACTCGACACCATCGCCAAAGGGGTTGCGGCTGTTTTCTGTGTTGGGAGTGCCTGGGCGCAGAGGAGTGCCGGTGGTCGTGGTGGCTGTTGAGGGCATTCCGGCTGCTGGGCGGGAGTAGTAGCCCTGGCCGTACTGATCTTGATCCATCGTGTGTACGTGCGTTGCAGGAATCGAGGGGAGGGAAGTGAAAAGGTCTCGAATGCCTTGCAGCTAGCCGCGAGAGGAGCGAGAGTCTCTCGTGGTGATGGGTGCTGGCCTGCTTCGAGGTGGAGGGCGGACAGAGAGGGCTATGATGAGGATGAAGCGAACGTGGTGTCACGGCGGTCTGTTGTCGCAAGGCCAATGGACTCGGGTTGAGGTGCAAAACCCTCGGCGTCTGTCAAACGAGCGACAAGAGAACGCTTTGTACTGCTCACAACGACTGACGAGGCGAGGAGGAGGAGGAGAAGAAAGAATCGTAGTTGGGCATCGAACGAGAGGCGAGACCGGGTAGGTAAACGCAGAGGATGCGGGCAGATCGAAGACGCTCCTGGACGAACTAAGATCAGGAAGGGTCAAGTGCGAGGATGGGTACTTTCAGCCACCTCCCAAGCACCTTGGCTGGATTGGTTTGTTTCCCGCATGAAAGACTCGGCTCGACTCGACTCGACGCGGGCAGCCAGCCGGGGACGAGGGACGAGGGACGAGGGACGAGGGGTGCAGGTGGGACAAAAGGACAGCCAAGATCCGGCCCCAAGGTTCCTTGGTCCAGCTCTCCCGTCGCGCCGCCTCAGTTGGCCGTGGCTCCTTCCCCAGCGGTGATGCCGGACACAGTGTCCATTTCTTGGATAGCGGCATGTATTAGCACAGTGCTCTGGCTGCCCCTTTCCAGTGCATGCGGAGCTGGACCCTGAGCACATGTAGCGGCAGTCGCCTGCTGGGCGCATCCCTTTAGCGCTCCTCGTGGCGCCTAACGAGGTTGCTGTCCACCAGACATACCTGGTGAAGGTGGAAATGAGGAGGGGGTGCCGCGCACTGTACACCGGGCAGCCCGCCCCGGCGTCGTCCCCTTCAGCGTTCCCAGTGCAAGTGTGCAGGGACTCTCGGTTCGGGCTGCTCGCTCCACTTGGTCGTTGGCTTTGGATCCGGCGTTTGTTTAGTGCAGACGGGCCCGAACCAGTTCTCTTTCACCACCACCAAACATCCATCACCACCCGTATGGCAATCATCATCGGCCTCGCCTTCGCTGTCGTTCCCGCTCCGCCCTCGAACCTGAAGCAGTCCAGCCCCGTTCGGTCCGGTCTGGCCTCACCGTTTGTCCAATATTACCACCCAACGACAGGCTCCCGAGGCACTCGACTCTGCATCTCGGCGCTTCCCGTTCAGCTGCCCGCCGAATCGAGAACCAAGCCCTGACCACAGAGATACGGCAACATGACTACGACCATGACGAAACCTCACTATTGGCACCTTGCAGCGCGCTTCACCCTCAGCCTTGGTGATATGATAGCCCAAGTGCCTCTGCAAAGTCCCGGCTGGCCTCTCTCTCATACCCTGCTCTCCCCCCTGCCCCCTGGCCCTGTCTGTCCCGCTACCTTATCCGTCCCGCTGTGTTTGCGCGTTGCTTTCCCAGACGGGTGCCAGGTCCAGCTTCCAGCTCTCCTCTGTTGCTGGCCACCAGACCATGACGACAAAAAAAGCATCAGAAAAGCAGCAAGAGATTTGGCCCGACCACGCTTGCGCTGGTGCGTCGGCTAGCCTTGGTGGCGTGCATGCATTGGTCAGTTCGCCCAACGATGCCCTTGTTCCTGCATCAAACCCCTTGTCTGTCTCTTCTTCCCTTCCTGCCGGCCCCCTTGTCCCTGGTCAAATCGCTGGTCGGACGAAAAAGGCGCGATAAGGTATGCTGCCTCTTCAGGACTAAACCCCAATAGCGCCCAGCAGTATTGGACCGCTCTGCCATAACCCGCCTTGGCTGTCTCATGGCTTCCTACTGCAATTTCCACCATCATGTCAAACACCGTGGCCGCCATGTCGCGATGGCGTCAAAGCTCAACTCGAAAGAGAGAAGAAACCCGGAAGCCAAATCCGGCCAGTGATCGAGGGGCCCAGCGCGCGCCTGTCCGCTTGGCACACGGCATCCGAAGACGCGGAAGCGATACGAGACTGAGAGAACAACGTTCAGCTGAAGCAGCCCTCCCGAGGCCAAAGCGAGTGCAAGTGCCGCCGAGGTGTCCATCCTTTGAGCAAGCGCAACCTCTTGGAGCTGCAGAAACATCGGATGAGTCCCTTATCGCAGCTCCAACGCTTCTGCAGCTGCTGCCGCAGCTGTTGCCACACCAAAGAGTACCTCAACAGGACACATTTGACATCATCCAAGGTGGTCGTCATCGAAATAGGCAATGCCTTCCTACTTCTCACGGCCTGAGCCAAGTGGGCTGCTGTGAGGCAGCACCTCGAGGGGGGCACTCCCTACGCGGTTTCTCTCGGCAAAGCTTGACTGTGCTCTGTTCCAGCTGCTCGGACACGATCCGCGCTTCGAGCTCGCCTGGAAGACCGGCAACAAAAATGCTCCTTGCTCCTAGCTCCCAGATATCTCCCAACCGCCGTGGCGAACAGCGAACCAAGTGGTTGACCAGCGGCGAGAGCGCCTTTGCCGGCCCCGCCGTCGGACAATCCATCGGCCATGCAGGTTCTGGGGCTCTAGGTTTCTCGACAGAGTCCCACGCTAGGACATCTGAATGGAACCCTTCGTGGAAGATCGACGCCCCGGAAGCTTCCCGGCCAGGCAGTGGATGCTTTCCTTTGTTCCGCTCCGAGCTGACAGGCGCCTCCAGCGACTTGGGTCATCCGACTGGGGCCTCGAGGTCGCTGCCTTTGTCGCTCTCAACCTGGCCCTCGAGCCTTTTTGGACCAGATACCCAAGTTAGCCTCGGTTTCGCTGGAGCACAATGCCCATGGTCGGCTCGTTCAACCACATGCTATCGATTAGCACGCATGAGAGCACCTGCAATGCAGACATAGTTGTCAACGCATGTCCTGATTGGGACCCTGGCGTCCTTTCCAGCTCTGTGCAGTGTGCGTCTTCGAGGCAAGAGGGCCGATTACACTGCATTGCGCATGCGTTAGTCTCTCGATAGCAGTTCGATTGAGCTGCTGCTCCACGACATCATGGCAGGCCTGGATGAGGCCATGTCGGGCGGTCCAAGGGTGCTCTGTTTTTCTCCTCTTTGGTCTTCAGCTCTCTCTCTCTCTCTCGGGACCCAACGAGTCCAGACTGCAGTGGTCTTCTTGGCTGCCTATCTTCCTTGCAAAGTTCAAGGGAAATGTCTGCTCATGCAGCAGTGATCCCAGCTGAACCCAACCCGCGGGGTCGGTATCTCTCAATGCTCCGGTTGCAACGCAGAAATTGTTGTCAAGCGGGCTGACTGTGATACGGCATGAAGCTTCGCAGCACTTGCGTAACAGAAACAAGTGGAGGTCGCCGAGTCCTGTTGCGTCCCCTGCGAGGCTTCACCATGATCCCGCCGGCACTAACAGGCTTGTACATGTTACCCGTCCTCTTCTGCTTCTCTCACGCAGCTCAAACTTCTCCATCACCGTTGCATCGGTCTCTCACGTTTGCTGGGCTCCCATAGCAAAGAGTCCATGACCGTATCATTCTCGCCGCGGGTGTGGTGGCAGGACGAACCAGTCAGCCGTTGCACACGCTCGACGACCCCGCCTTTGGGCTGCCCCTCCATCTCGTGTTCTACGTTGGCTTCGATTTTTTCCCACCCAGCCAGTAAGCCGTGCAGCTCGCCTCGCCGGTTATTTTAGGGAGCACACTGGAACAATACAAACCCCAACCCTCCCGGACGCCTCTTCCCCTTCGCCCACCACGTCAAGCTGCGCAAGTCTCGCATTGGTTTTGGGCCTAGTGGGCGGAGGCATCCCGTCCAATCGAGCTGACCTCGCAGCACTTCGTTTGTTGTTATCTCGCCCAACCAGCTGTGTGTTTCAGTTGGGGATAATGGAGCGAGAGTTTGCGGGCAACGTGCCATCGTCCGTGTTTGTGGTCCATATCCGACAGGAATGGTGTGGCTAGTACGCATCTGCGAGCCACCTCTCGGGTGGATTCGTTGGGGCAAAAGTCGTCGGCAGCTCTCGTGTGGCCAGGGCCGTAATCTTTTACCTGACAAGGTCCTGGGTGCAGCCCTTCGACTCGTAAACTCGCGTGTCTCTCGGGCGCTGCAGGCAGGGTACTCTGCATGCAATGCAGTGGCTCTGACAGGTGGGCAACGGGGCTAGAGCCTGGCAGCATGAACCTGAAGGGCACATCAGAGGGCCCTGGGCGAGCTGGACAGCTGGCCATGCATGTTCGCCACGCCTGAAAAACAGGCTCGCTGCTCCCAGCGTTGACTAATTGTCGGCTTGCGGTGGCCAGTTGGCAGCTAGGTGGTTGGAGAGGAGGCGAGATGCAGGTCTGCGGCGTTGATGGCTTCGGGTGTGGTGCCGGCGATGGTTTCGGGTTTTTGAGTTGGGCCGATTGTTTGAACCTTGGTCAATGCAAGGCTTGATAACTGTTCATGTCTGGTCAACGTGGGATAGTACGGACGGCTTTCGTGAGGTTGTTGAATCGACGTGGCTATATTACCGAGTGATGTTGGTTGATGGACTTTTGGCGTCTGTGGGGGTGTTTGGAGACTTTCTCTGGGCCATGTAGATAGCTAAAGCATCATCGGACGGTCAGTCTAGGAGTTCTAGTCATCTCTGGGTTACAGTAAATTCTTTCCCTGGAACCTCGTCATAATAAAGGCGGGGGCGAAGATGAGAGTCCCCTGAGCCCGGCAGAGTATGTACAGTAGTATTTCGACATCTATACTACTACAGCCGAGACTTCTACGATTATTGGTAAGTTTCCTATATCACGTGTCTTTGTCTGGTTTACCGTGGCCTATCAGCGTGAAGAAGATCCTTGTGAAAGGGAGCTTCATCAAGGTCTCCTAAAGAACGCTTGTGATGCCTCGAAGTAGTCGCTTTGCCTTTTGGTTGCAGAGTTATCAGAAAGTATTTCTGCATGTTCACTCGTAACAATACTATATGTCCCTGCGTAGTTTGTATAAGAGTAATTTTCATGGATTTACTAAACAGCTGCTTAATCTATACAGTTCTTTGGCATTGAGACTTGATTGCCGGGGACGATGCAGGCTTGTCTACCTTGGCAACATCACTTGGAAAAACTCCCATACTTTTCTGAACTAATTATTTTATTCCATGAAACATGGTCATGGCCTCTAAGACAAACTTGATGTCCTACAGTTTCTCCGTTGACTTTCCTACCCAAGGATCTCATTCCGAACCACAACCTTCCATTGGGAAGCAGCAACTCAGAACCTTGATGCCTCTCAGCCGGCTCTCCATAGATCCCGCATCTCCCAGCAGGAGCAAGGAAAGGATCTCAATCAAGCCTCTCTTTAGGGTTCGATGATGAACCAAGGGTGGACCTTGTCACATTTTGACGTTCAGGACTTTGGATGAGCCGGCGAACGGAGAAGACGTTTCTGGCTGATGTCGGTGGATGCATCGATAAACCACAACAGAGACGTCAACCTAGAGTTATTTTGCCGCAATATTGTTGATCCGTGGGTTTTCAACTCTTTGGAATAGGCCAAATGCTAGTGACGGTCAAGTGGCAGGCGCGTTTTACCCATACTTTCACAAGAAACCCAAACATCATAGGACAGCCCAACTTGCGAGCTGCGGAACATAACCTCAGGTGGGTTAGAAAACACCAAGACAAATCAGCCTCGAATTGATGGAGGCCCTTTAGATCTGACCTTTATCATTGGATGTAATAGGGCAATGTCATTGCCTGAAAAGCCCCGATGTCAGTCTGAGAACGAACAGAGTTCAGAAGGCAAGGCCACGATGGCCACAACATGGTGCAAGGATTGCGGGACTGATGAGTGTGTTCCGCTTCCTCATTCATCTATCCAACGTCGATTCCTATTTTGTTCATTGAAGCTTGGTTCTAAACTCTACGGTGATATCGTAGCCTCATTCTACCCGTGAAAACCAGACCCCTTTCTCAATCAAGCGAACGCGGCCAGCCCCGCGAGCAGAGCCGCACCCGCAGCCACGCCAGTCCGCGCTGCGGCACCAGGGCTAGTGGTAGTCCTGATCCCCGTTGTCGAGGCCCTTGTTGAAGCCGCGGCGGTAGGAGTGGCGGTGGTCGTCACAGGACAGCTTACGGTGCAAGGAATTGCGGACGTGAAAGGTACCCCGGAGGCTGAGCTCTCGGGGAAGACGGGTGCCTGACTGACGGCAGTGGGATTCGGCGTCGCCGCCGCCATGTCAGGGTTCAGGACGTTGTCGACGATGTGCATGATGCCGTTGGCGAGTAGGATGTCCGGCTGAACAACCTGCGCCGAGTTGAGGAAGAGGTTGTTGCCGGAGCGGATGACGTTGAGGTTCTGACTGGCCAGGGTGGACAGGCTGGTGCCGTTCTTGAGGTCCGAGGAGGCGAGGATCTGGCCCTCGACGACATGGTAGTTGAGAAAGTTTTTGACTGCATCTTTGTCCAGTTCCTTCAGAGACCCGGCGACGCGCTGGAAAGCTTCGTTGCGAGGGGCGAAGATCGTGACGTTCTTCCTCTCCGACAACGAGGGCAAGAGCTTGGCGGTGTACAAGGCGCCGAGGAAGGCGGGGAGCTTAAAGGATTCGGTCGTGTTCTCCAGTCTGACGGGAGGAATGAGGAGGTTGTCGACGACTTGGACGAGGCCGCCGGCGAACTTGATGTCCCCTTCGACCTGGGTGGTGCGGATGCCTTCGGACGAGGTGAAAACGATCACGTCGCCGGGCTGTTTGTTCACCATGACGTTCTGTCCGCCAGTGACGTTGGTCCAGGTTGGGTTCTGTAGCAGCGAGGAGCGCAATACTGATGGGCCCGATTCGAGAGCGCCGGTTGAGACTGTGCCTTGGAGGATGTGGTACTCCAAGATGGGAACGGCGATCGAGGGGTCCGATTCGTTCCAGATGCCGTTTAGTTGCGTGCCGGGGATATTTTCAAAAGCCGCGTTGGATGGCGCAACAATCTGGATATCTTGTCAGTATAGGAGCTGTGTCGTTGGGGTCTATGAGGTTGGAGACAACTCACAGTGACTCCGTCATAGCTAGGAAGCTTAAGGATGACTTCTGGGTATTTCTGATCAAAGTTAGCAAAAGCTTGTTGTCTCTATATCAAAGCATCTCATTCTCAATTATAAAATCATGTCGGGAAGGATGACAAAGGGCAAAAAAGGTAGTAAAATAATAATAAAATATCAAATATAAATAGAAATGGCCACGATGTCACAGCGGAGGATGATGACGAGAAGCAATCCACCACAACTCACCTTGATTAGATTATAATAAGTCGACAGATTTGACTTGGACTGAAGGACGCTTCCGAGGTCATCTTGCTGGGCGGCGGTGGGATCGATCAACGACAGAAGACCGAACAGGCCCGCCGGAAGGAGCGCTGAGAGCATCACGAAGTTTTACTGCCTGTATGGGGGAGGCACAGGAAGGTGAGAAGAGCGGCCGATCTACAGCAAAGTCACAGCCGCGACGGCAATATCTGACGATGTTTTCTCGCTTCGTGCTCCACGAACCCGGATCGGAAAGACGAATGAGATAGGGCGAAGCTAACGATATCGCAAGGGCCAAAAACACAGCATAGAGTGGCCTTCGGAAGAGGAATCAGCCCCATTGGGGAAGGGAGAGCTGCTTAAGAGGACGGCGCACCGCTGCTCGACCAACGGCGTTGACCCTGTGTCCTGCAGGTAGCATTGGGCCCCTGGGAAGGATCTTCTGCATCAAACTGGGGTAAGGCCGCACTGGGACAATGAGCTTGGCAGAAAGCCACCAGAGGAAATAAAGTTACCACTGTCACAGGATGATTGATTCTAGGGCGACGATGAGATTGTGGTGTCTTGCCAGCTGGGACAGTTCGTGATCGAGACCCAATATGCGGTGCGTCAATAACATATGAGCATGAGGCAAGAATTCGGGAGGTTGATAGTGCTTGTATTCAAATGTGATTTGTACGAGCTACTATCGGAATCTTCTGACGTAAGGCGGGATTTCCGGGATGGTCGGAAATGGGCAGGCCAGAGATGGACCTGTTGTCCGAGAAAGAGACCAACCAAGATCTGTTCGCCGTTGGCGATGGCAACGATCTGCCGAGAGCCACGACAGAAGCACAGTCCTCCTGCTTTCCGCTCTGCTCCCTTGACAAGCCCTACGGACAGGCGGACAGCACAGGTAATCGAATCTCTGCTTGAGATGGCGGCGCGGAACCCGGTAGTATGGAGCCCAGCCGATCATTCCAGGGGCGAGAGAGACATGAATGTTACATCGACCATGTGGCCCTGCATGGGAAAGTGGCACGACGAGAAAGAAGAAAAGAGTGCAGAGTGTGAAATGCTACCCATTTGCCCGTGCTGTTGGACAGCACGGCGGCCCCTCCTGATAAGGTAAAACAGCTGTTGCTTCTGGTACGTTTGGCAGGACCATGCCTGACAGGAGGCATGTTGAAGTGGCATGTTGTGGAAGACCGTGTTTTACGGCTGTTGTTCTTGTATCACGCAGCGCTTGTGATACTATCCCACGATGTCTCAGTAGCAACCGCGCTAAGAACCGCCGAGTCAATTGAGTTTTAGGGGAGTTTAATTTAGTATGAGTTATGCTTCTCGCCAAATTCGACGATCCGGGCACACGGATGAGGTGAACGGACAGTGGACCAGACGTGTGTTTTCCCGCCTTCTCATGGAGGCGATACGGGTTCCTTATCCACCCGGGCAACTTTGCCAACAGGTGGCCAAGGTCGTCTTCCTTGGCCTGCCCTCAACACGAGCTGCAGTGCAGGAAGCGTGGGTTCCTGATAGCCAACGGGATTGAAGGCTCGGCAAAAGCGACCGATGCAGGCTGCCCCCGGTTAGTTGGAAGACCATCGCATCAGTGGTTCACCGCCCGGAACACGGAATGCACCTCTTTCGCCCTGCCCAGCATGGCCTTGCAGGGGTTTGATTGCTGGTGAACCACACCAGCGCCAGCGCCAGTTGGGTGCTGTCCTCTGCCCTATACTGACATCCAACATTGGTTATCATCACGAGGACTAGAGGTCAAAACTGTCTCCAATGATAAACTCCACTGAACAGTGAACGGGAAGTGAGGAACTGGAGGCCAATTCTACTAAATTCGGACTTGCCATAGCAACCGTCACTGATGAAAAGCATATCCATTCAATCGGCAAATCGAACAGCAACTCTTTTGAGGAGTCACCCGCAATCTATGCCCATGCTGTTTTGCACATGTATCCGAGCTTCTTGCGAGTTCGGGCAGCAAAACGCACTTTCGGCTCAGCCACTTGTTTCTACGCTTTGGGCCCGGGAACCAGTGAACTGTCCCGGCCGGCGGTTTAACCGGAGTTCGGCCCACTGGGTCCGGGCATTCCGTTGCAGCATCTCCGGTCGTCCTCGATCCTTAACAATGGTTCAGATGAGAGCACTTCGATACCGGTTAACCTTTCTCTTGTGGCTGTCTGCCGTATCCTCCACCCCTTGAGTGAATAGCCGTCATGTCTTCATGAGAGCTCCAACTCTCTCAACGTATTGAGACGCAAGCTCTTCCAAACAAGTCGCACGACTCAACGCCTTATGATGAAATCCAAACAACTGCGGTGGTAATATGGTAGGACCACATGTTTCTGCATTTGCCTGCAATTTCTCACAAAATATTGAGACTGGATTCGGTGGAAAGCCTTTATCGCTGCCCTTTTCCATACTTTCTTGTCTTGGGTGGTCTGCAAACCGACAGCTTCATGAGTTGAACTATTTCTACCAAGGCAGGAACGCCCAGAAGACATTGGTACCGGGCTTTATCCCGAAAAGGCCGTGTAAAGGCCTCGGCACATCTGCTTCAGAGACGCAGGGTGAAGCCTTTCTTCGCACAGTTCAAAGTTACGAAAGGCCGTGGCGTGGGAAGTCATGTTGAAAACAGCAGAATCGGTCTTCTACAGGCGCGAGGATTGAAATCTGCCACAGTCTCTCAGGCCCCAAGCATGGTTGAAGAAAGGCCCAGCGTCCGGGTACCTTTCCAGCTGATAGCAGCCAAAGCTTTCTTCTCCCGGTAGCAGGAATTTTTGGCGTCTACAGTGACATGGCACTCACACCTACAAGCCAGCAAGTATACGGTGGCGGAAGGCCGGTTGCCGATGAAAAGAGTGGAGGTGATGATCAGACGAGTGAGATTCTGACGTCCAGCGGGGCTTGAGTTAGTTGGACAATTCCCTTGCGAGAATGATATTCAAAACAAAAGGCTTTTCAAGATCATGGCTGATCCGACGGACGGGGTAGAGGTTCGAATCGCCCCACGAATTCTCGAGTGTTGAAGCTAAAAATCGATTCGATCAACTCTGCACTGAAGTTTTCATGGCGTTTGGGGGCTCTCAATCCTTTGGGAAAGAAAGGAAGGTTGAGGATCTCACACCTGACTATTTGAAAGCGCACTGGAAACCCTTTTCTAAGCAGAAATGTAAAAACGGCTGTGCAATAAGCTCAGCCTAATCAACGGGTAACACTTGTTGACTGGAAGTTAGGCCAGTGCGATATGTCAAGCGCTCGAGCTGCGAGAATCGAAAAGCCTCCCCGTTACGATCATGTAGCACAAAGTCAAGTACTTTGTATTGGAGATCGGTTAACGATGAGGAAACGAACAGGCCAGGCTATTGCGGACGAGCTACGCTGGTGGCGTCTTGTGATGGAGGTGGAACCCCAGACGCCAAGAACAACATGATGGAAGACGACTGGCATCAAAAGATGAATGAATAGTCGAGACCGTAAACAAATTCCACCTCGTTGCCCATAAAAGTCAGCGTCGGTGTCCGAACATTTGCTCGTGCCTGCCGCAAACCCAACGAGAAGATGAGAGATGGCAGACGAAGCGTCACACAGATGTTGTTTGGGAAGCATGGAATCCATTTCAGAGAAGGAGAGTATATTTCAAGGCAGGGCTCTCAGTACTTCCCATTTTCTATTCAACCAATGACGAAGATATCCATAGCTCGTCGGACACCGAGTTTGTGTCTAAGAGCTTGTAATAATGGGTATTTTCGATGATGAGTCTGGGTCTTCATAGTCGGTATGGGAGCACCTAGAATCGACAATGTAAAAGGGAGTACCTAGGGCCGAGAGGACGATGTATTGTACACAACAGCAACACCGAAGGCTCAACATAGTGTAGGGGTCATCTCTACTCTTAGCTCTCTAGTGTGCCTCATGATGTTAGAAACTCTGGTATAGTATAATATCACTCCGTGAAACATTTGCAGTGGCGCGTAACTCCCCACGTTGGGCTAACTACCGGCCTTACATGGGTTTCATTATTCTTCGACGAAGAACATATCAGATAGTCAGTGTATATTGGCTACGTGAGCGTCAACTCCTAGGCTGATAACAGCAAGCCGAAAACGAATGATCCCCGAGGCCGTGAAACGCATGCCCCCTGCGATGAATGCTGCCGAAGAAAAGAGATATGCTACATTTCCCTTCGCAGAGAATGCAAGTCTAGTGTAACGATGCTGCGTGTGCGGTCTGGTCCCGCCTGAGTCGTGTGTCGGGTCGAAGAAACGAAGGAAACGGCGACAGAAGCGTGGGAGATATACGAGATACATGCAAAGGAAAAGCGAGAGACATAGATCTACTGGCGAAAGTGGGAGTTGCGCCTCCAAAGGGTTTCCCGTCAACCACCTTCGTTCCGGCCAGGGTCGAGTCGAAGTCGGACCTTGCTCGGTGCGTCAACCGGGTTCCGAGGCCTCGACGCCTGCACCATCGAAGAACCGCGCCCGTCAGCCGGGTCACACAGGATCCATCCCATAAGACCCTTTCTAGCAGCCCAAGGCCATTCACGGGCTTGGTGGCGGCGTAGGGACGTCCGGGCGGGGCCCCAGCGGGCCGGGACGCGGACGGGGCGGCGGGGTAGGCGGTGCCGAGGGGAGAAGGTTGATGCGTGAGAACACGTCAATGGGACGCAAGGGATCGTCTTGGGGAGTGTGTTCTTGGTTTTCTGAGTAGTCTTCGCGTTGTTCCCCGTCGTGTGAGATGTAGGCTGGAACGTAGTCCCTATCAAAGAGGCTTGCGTATAGAGGGGACAACATCTTCGCTTCTGGCGGTTTTCAAGACGTGCTTTTGGAGTTGAGGTGTGCTACGCGAGGTACGTGGTTCAGAGGTTAAGGCTTTGTTGGTGGATAAAGGGGTTGAAAGATGATTTACTCGGTGATTGTAGCTTGGAGTGGTTGAAGACTGTAGTGATAGTTCTGGCATATGAGACATTCAGACACACGACACCGGGACTCCTATATACCCCGACACACATCCTCCATGAGGCTCTGCATTCAGACGCGCACACACACACACACACACACACGTACACGCACGCACACATAAAGACACTCCCACACACATGATAGCCGGTTGCTTCCAGGCAGGGTACCTCGTATCACCCAGAAACCGAGAGACTTGTCAACATGTCATCGAGTCCGTCGACTTCATGTCACTCCGTCCCTCTGAAGACGTCAAACGGCGATTGACATGGCGTTTGGCGCGGAGAGTACTGCCTTGTACGACATGACAACCAATGCGTCTACTCGCCAAGGATCGCACGACACGGAGGGGTGGGGTTCCTTGCTAAGCAGGACACCCATACTGCTCCCTCCACCTAAACCACGTCGGGCAAGGTACGTCGAGGCACATACAGCCTGCCAGCCAGGCTCCCAGAAACCGGGAACAGCCAACCAGGCGGCTGGGTGGGCTCCCAAGAGCCCGGATAGGAAGCGTGCCCCCGCGATCTAGAAATAGGCAAACATGGAAGTAGGGGGGCCATCCTACTCGGAGATGACTACTACCGGTGTGAAGGCCGGTGGCCCAAGTCTGACAACACCTGCAAATCGCAAGAAGGGCGCGGGATGTAAACAAACGCCGGCGTAGGGAGGAAATATGCCTCGTCGAAAGCCGTTGTGGTGTAACCAATCGAGCCGAGAGACCGGTCCTCCCAGGAGGTTGAAGAGCGCTTGCTCCACCAGCCGTAAGCAGCCTGGCAGTGCCAATGCTAACAGGTTTGCTGCCTTGGCTCTCACCCGCGTACCAAGAGAGGGTGGTAAGAGTCCAGCCGAAATGGTCCGTCATGTGAGCGACTATGCCTGTCGGTGTTTGGATCCGGATCGCGAGCATGTCGGGGCCGGCCGAAAGGATCGACTAGGACACGTAATTTGACAAGATCAGAAGCCGTCACAAAATTGCGCGAGGTTCGGAGACGGCCCCCAACTGGGAGGCTTGGGAACGGAGAGACGACAGACGGGGGGACTATTGAGCCCGGGATGGTGTGGCTCGATGCTTTTTGTCCAATCTCGAGCCGGAGAAGTGCTCTCCATAAAGGAGGGCTGGCAAGATGACATTGGCCACGCTGACACCCAGGACCCAATGAGTGTCAGGGGAAAGACGAGAAGTCCGAGACGCCCCAAGATGTCAGCAAGCAGTCGATGCGAAGGACATGGTGAGTGCAGTTTGTGGTTTAGCGCAGCGCCGATGGGGCGGATTCGACCACACCCGCATCCCACATCCCACGCTTTACACCCAGCAGGTTGGGGCAACGAGGGTGTAAGTCCATAGGGCTGAAGGATTGCGAGGCTTTGTCAAGCCTCCAACGACGTTCCACAAAGTTTGTGGAATGCTGGTGCTTGGCCAAGAACGTTCTGCATCTGCGGCGTTTCAGTCTTGATCGGCCCGGATTGGCATGGAACCCCGGTATTACAAGGCAGCCGATGAAGGTGAGATGCGTTCGTTTGACCTCGTTTGGTTAGGTTAGCTCAGCTTAGCTCTCCCAAGAGGGCAATGTGGGGGATTCGACTGGGGGTAAAAGGACAGACGCTGCAACTCAAGGTCCGAGATGCCTCCACGCCGCACCCAAGCTCTGGCCCAGCGTCATCTAGCTGTGGGTTAGTGAAGAAGAGACATGCCGTCAGATTCTCGAAACCAAGTTTCTTGAGTCATAACGGACGCTTCGTACTTCTAAACGAAGGTCATTCGAGGTCATTGTCGGCCGCTCCGGCTTTAAAACCCCTGCTGCATACTCATGCAACCCTTTTGTCAAGGTTCCAATGCAACAATGGGAAATGAGGCAAGGGTTAACCAACACCCGAGACGCTGTCATCTTGCCGCTGCTGCTTCCCTTCTGCTGGGAGCGCCAGCCTTTTGGCTGTGCAGCATCTGGCTGGCGGTGTGTGCGGAGTTGCTGGTGTGTTGCGTGGGTGAATGAATCGGCCCTGAGGCAGCATCGGGGTCAGCTAGATTGGCATCATTGGCTCCGTGGGTGTCCACGATGATAGGCTTATTTCGCTAAATGAGGCTGCGCGTTTAGCTAAGTTGTGAGGGCGGCCGAAGCCATGCCTTATGAGGGTTTGTGTAACCGTGAAGATGAGAAGCCTCCGCCAGTCATCGTGCAGTTGTGGCGCCCTCTGCACACTGTACATATCCGTGCAGTCGTTGATGATGAGATATCGCATATAATGCGCATTGGAGACAGCGCCGTCGGTCCGTCCTTGTAGACGTAAGCAATGACACAGCTCTGTCAGAGGGCGAAATAGCCACTTGCTGCCTGGCGCCTCAACTTCGGTTCATTTGGCAGGAAAATGACCATTACCAAGCTGGAAGCTTACTAAACTATGAAGAGCTGCAAGCACCCCGAGTGAAATACACTGCATATGTCATCAACGCAAACCTGTCGACCCATCCACTGAGAAGGGAGCAAAGTTTGGCGCGACCGGGTAGACATTGGATGTGGTGTAAGCTCACCTGATATGTCATCCGTTCAATCGCCCGACGCCTCTGTCTACCGCGGTCGCCGAAGCAGGATCTGGCACAAGTTCTCTCGTAAGGGCTTGTACATCGGAACTTGGTCGAGAACACCGTCGAGGACCCAGAAACAACTTGGACGTATCGCGGTAACGGCCTGGAAGAGTCCAAAAGAATTACGCTCATCGGGTTGGTTCCACACTCTGAAGGATTGCGGCGAAGGTAAGAGGCACCGAAATAAGACTGACTGATTTGCGAAGCAAGTCTTCTTTCTCATTCGCCGCAAAGTAGTCCAATCAGGAGACCCAGGCGGGCTCGACTAGCAAAGCTGTCATGTCCCAATTTGTCGCAGACCCAGTCACAACGTAATCTGATACGCAGCAGCGCGTACGCAGCTGGTCATTTGACGATATTGCGGCTTGTTTGATCATTAAACAACTCCTGAGCCGAGGATGCACGATGAAGCCTAGAGAACAAGGCAGATCCGACTCTGCAGGCTCACGTCACGAGTCGAAAGGGGGGCGAGAGATCATATGTCAAGAAGCGGTTATTCTAAGCACTCGTCTATGCATTATTAGCTGAGAATGCGTGCAGGCATGATCAGGTCTTACGGGTCAACCGAGGTGCCCATGCCCGCCGCCTTGTGCCTGGTGGGTATCCCAGCCGACTTTTCCTCGTTCCTCCCAAACGCCCTGAAACAATAAAACCCCAATTTTATGCCAAGTCACGCTCAATATCTCGTTCATCGGTATCCGCGGCCGCCTCTACGGCCACCGCGGTCACGGGTTCGGCTCGGAGACCGGGACCGACGGCTATCGTAGCTTTCGTAACTGTCTCGGCTCGGGCTCCTTCTCCGGCGATTGCGGTCGTTGCTTCGGCCACCGCCTCCACGTCTCGGGGGCGGCGAAGGAGATCTGGAGTAGGATCTGGAGCGGCTCCTGTATCGGCTACCACCACCTCTGGACGGAGGAGCAGCACCAGGGGATCGCGTTGGGGAACGCGACACTGAACGAGGCCGGTAGGTGTCCGATCGGGGGCCGAACCGGGCTGGTGGAGGCGATGCACCTCGTCGGGGCCCGTTTTGGCCGAAGGATCCGGGTCCTCCTCCACCACCGTGGGGTCCGCCTGGGCCTCTGCCACCACGACCTCCAGGGGGAGGGCCTCTAGGATCAAATCCGCCGCCACGACGGGCCAAGGGAGGCGCTGGGGAGACCTTGCGACGGGGGAGGACAATTGAGACGTTGATCACGGCACCATCAAGCTGCGCCTCATGCATATGAGCAATGGCTTCCTCAGCATCGCCTTCGGTTTCGTAGAGGATGTAGGCAGTGCCGCGGTTGGTGCCATCTAGAGAAGGAGCGTCAGCATGGTGTAATTGGACTGTTTGAACGAGAAGGGCCTCCAGGTAGGGATTCTGGGGCAACTTACGAGTCCTGTTAATGGGAAGGTCAAGATCCTTGATACGCCCATACTGACCAAAGATTTCCTCCAAATGGGCTTCGTTGATATTCTTGGTCAGGCGCTCGACGACTACCTAATGGAGGAGGCCCGGTTAGCTGTTTGTACACTGAGGAAAAGGAGGCTGGGGTGGGATTCGAGACCATAGGGAGTCCTACCTTGGTGCTTCTGACAGTGGGACTAGCGGTGCGCCCTCGGCTGCGGCTGCGACTCTCACTTCTATGTCTGCCATTTCGTCGTGGGGTGGGCGATCTGGAACGCGACGGGGTGCGCGAATCGTATGAGCGACGGCGGACTGGCGAGCGCGACCGGTCGGACAGCGGCGTCAGAGACCGAGTGCGGGAGCGGTAGCGGTCGCGCGAAGGTGATCTCGATCTAGATGCCATTTTCGTTTGTGATGATGTTGAGTCGAGGTTCAGGTTCGGGTTTTCGAAGTGGCCTGAACACTGGAGACGGTGATACAGGGAAATGGCAGGCGTCGCAAAGCGCGACCCTCTTTCCTGCCATGACCAGGATTGACGTGTGGTCACGTGATAGTGGAGCTTCTCACCGAAACGGTAGGAAAGCTTGTCAAGAGGAAGCTCGGTCAAGGGCCAACATGCAACGGCGCCGTTGGTCTCCACATGCCAACTAAGTGGAAAGCTACGGCGGCTGGCGAAAACTTTCTCAACGTCCAAAGCTCATGGTAGATTGTGAAAGGGCCATAGTATAATCGGTGTTATTATGTATGCATGGTTTTGTAACAAGACTGGCATCTTCCGGAAGGTATTCAACGCTGGGCGGGCTTGTTTGCCACCCTCCTTTGGCCTGACTCCCATGTCCCTGTTACTGGCCCCTTTTGGTCCTTGTCTTCTCTCGCATTTGTTTGTTGTGGCGCGTCCCGAGTTGGGATTCCATGTTTGTTACTATGCCTCTATCTGCTCGTTTTGTCTTTCCTCAGAAACCTCTCAATTCAGAGACAGCATCAAAAATAAAAATAATAATAATGAAAATTTAAGAAGAAAAAGTGTTTAGATAGGCCGAAGAGCCAGGCATTCAGAAGCGCAAAGGCGTCGTCAGTATCAGTTCATGACGTGAAAAACGGTACAAACACGCGTGGTTTTAGAGTCTTCAATCTGGGAGCTCTTGTCCTCCAAGTTCTTATTAGTACAGATATACAGATATACAATCGCTAGCGACTGCCAAAGACCGATGACGCTAAACGGTTGCAGCGACTTTGGTAAAATTTGTCGTTTATGCTTGGAAAACCAATACCTCCAATACGCTTGTGTTGTGATGATACATGGCGAAGGGCCAACTTATGTTCTGCTTTTGCCCCTGGCCACGGCGCGTGCCTTGAGGATAACCTGAACGCCTTGACAAATCGCTGAAAAGCAGCTGCACCATTGTTTCGCTTTAAACTACGAGTACTCTGCAACAAAAGAAAAGCTTTAGCCGCTCAAGCAGCCCACTCAACAACCTCCAAGGCGCACATGACAAGAATCAATGTTGATGGGAGAATCCTGCGAAGGTTGTTAGCTGATGCGTTCGATGCAAAGGTAAGGAGTGGGTCACATACCAGATGACGTAGCTCTGGAACAGGATTCTCGACATGACGCTTTCGTAGACCTCATTGATCTGGCAAATCTGCGCCAGTTGAAGGGCGCTCGGCGCACCGGTCAACAAGAAGCAGACGATGACGAAGATGGGGTCGTCCAGAATGCTGACTGGGACATACTTGGCGAAGATGGCCAGGACAGGGGTCATGATGAGAGTCGGCAGAAGCATACGGCACACGAGGGAGGCCACGAGGAGCTTCGTACCGATTTCTTCCTCCTCGGGGTCGCGCTGCTTCTCGCTCTTCTGCGTGTTGCGGGCGAGGTTGGCACCGAGAACAACCAGAATCAGGGGAACAGCGACTCCGGCGCTCGATTGGACGGCATCGGTGAAACTGTTCTTGACGAACGACCCCTCCTCGAAGAAAACCTTCTGCAGGGCCGGAACGGAAGCAACAACCACGGCGATAAGCATAGCCCACAGGGGCGGGTTCATAAACTCCCAGAGGAAGTTGTAGAACTTGCCGGCGAAGCGGCCGAGTGCCGAGAGGACCGTCTTGGCAGAGGCCGGGAGGCGTTCGTACCGGATTTTGAAGAAATTGGACGTGGACCGCTTTGCAGATGCAATGGCATTATTAACGCGGGTAGGGTAGCCCTTAACACCCTCGGGGACGTCGGGTTCATCCGTGTTACGAATGCGGGGGAAAGACGATATCTCATCGCCACTTCCGTCGAAAGCGGGATGATTACCGTTGAGGGGGGCGATGCCGTTGGCCTTCTTCGTTTTCTTGGGATAATCGTCGTCCTCATCTTCGGTATCGGCGGGCGAAGCCCTGGACCTGGTAGCGACAGGAGTGCGACCGGCGGGTTCATAGTTCGACAGATCGTCACTAGATGATCTGCGGGAAGAGGCGGCGCCGTCGTCGTACTCGTTCAACAGAGGTGCCGACTCACGGTCTCCGACATATTGTCCCTCCTCGACACGTTCGTCCTGGTACTCGGGGTACTTGTCCTTGGGTGCGAGCAGCACATGGTAACCCCAACTCCAGCGGACCAGCTGGCCGAGCTGTTGGAAGATTAGGAGGTACAGGATGCCACGGGCACCGACCTCATCGTCATTGTCCCCGGGGATCTTGTCCCAGTGCAACCCCTTGATCGTTTGAGAGAGAGACAAGATCAGAGAGATGGGCAGCGAGTTGGAGTTGCCAAAGACCCCCATGGCTGTGACAAAGTTGGAGGCGCGGCGGTTGAAGCCAAAGAGGCGCGAGACGCCGACAGAGACAAGCCACGAAACGAGGGTCTGGATGACGAAGATGATGGGAATGACGGCGAGATCGAGGAGCTTGTCAGCATTGAGCTGGGAAGCGAGCTTCGTGAAGACTAAGGGAGAGTCCGTTAGCAAGGTCATCGTTTATTGGAGCTGACAAGCACGTACTGAGGCATGGCGTAAAGAGCATGACATTGAGGTTGGCCAAGAATTTTTGCTTATCGGCGTCGAAATGGCCCATGCGGGCGACGATGTAGCCGGGCAAGCTGACACAAACGACCTCAAGGACAGCCTCGAAGACAAGAAGTACCAAGTTGCCCATGGAGGGATGGGAGTCGTGCGGCTTCTTCATGGCCATGAGAGGCATATCGTACGCGCCTTGGGCCATATCGGCCAGACGGAACGACGTCGGAGGCGTCAGAAACTGCTGGTCCATTTTGTGGATGGTGGGTTCCTTTTCTGGGCGCAGTCCAAGGCACTGCGCGACGACGGAAGACGTTGGACGACGACTGTACGGATAACGGAGGTAGATGTAGCTTCGGGGGCTGGGGGCGGAGGTCCAAGGCGGCCAAAGCTGATGGAAGGTTCTCGGGAGGGGCTTGGCGCAGCGCGTTGACACCAGAGAAAGCCCAAGCAGGCAAGAAGATGTAAGTTTGTGGTTTCGGGAGGGGCGCGATAGGACGATAGCGAGGTTACGTTCGCAGTTGAAGTCTTGGTAGATGTGGTTGGTGTTCTCGCAGCAAAAACGCGGCGATGTGGGGATTATCGGTGGTAGGAATCGGGCCTCCAGAGTAGAGTTCGGCCTTTTCCAGAAGTTTGCGACAAAGCTCTCATTCTCTGGCAGAGAGAGACATTGGGGGAAGAGGTGCTCGTTGGTTGTTCAGGTGAGGTTATTGGAGGAGAGATTAATGGATCGGAACAGACGGGAAAGATGGGAGGGAGGGAGAATGAAGATGGTGTAGAGTGGAAAAGCAAGATGAACAAGGTCAAGCAATGATGACACCAGAAGGACCGAGCAGAAGCAAGCCAGCCACAAGAGGGTAGGCACGATGATATGAGGCGGGTCGATTGATAAAGGGCGAGGCGAGAGAAAAGCCGAGTGCCCAGAGCTAAAAAGGGCAAAAAGGCAATCACGGCGCAAAATGGCGATGGCGCGCACTGGGTTGACGCTCCAGGGATGAGGGCGGTTCACAGTGTGCCACTTCAGCGACAGCTCACAGCTGGAGACGGGTTCCGTCACCTTACAGATACCACAGTCCACATGTATAGTACGACGGCGCTATGTGTACAGCGGTTCCACCACCGTCTTGCCTCACCGGGAGGGCAGTGGTGGAGGACGGGCAGCAGGGGTGGGGGCTACTACCAGACTCCCGTTTCCAGTGTCCATTTCGAGACGAGACAGGACCAGGCCAGAGAAAGAAACCGTATCAGCCGCGAAGCAACCATCCACCCATACTGCCTCGACGCTTCAGTGTGGCCTCGACATCTCCGTCCACGGAACACCTTTCTCTCCTTCTCTCACTCTACCCGTCTCCGTCTCTTTCTCCGTCTCGCTGTCCCTGTCTCTCAGCTGCGCTCTCAGTGGACGTGCGTGCAACTGTGGGTGGAACAGCCCAGCGGGCACCTCCCGCCAGAAAGCCGCTTGGCGCCCAATCAGAGGCGTGGACCTGAGCACGATGACGCCGAGCGACTCGCCTCAGCAACTCATGCCGGGAGGCTCCAGTGCATGTCATGGATCCTCCCCTCCACGGCTCCCACCACCAAAACTCTGCATGCAAGGCATACCCGGCTATTCTTGCCCCGTTTGCGCTCTCCTGCTACCTGGATCTCCGTTGCCTGACAAGCCTCTGGACGCGTCTCCAACTCTCAAGGTTTCCTCCCCCTTGCCCTTGCGTCGCACTGCCCTTTCCCATCAACTGGAGTTGACTTTTCGACAACGGTTCGAATGTTTGTTTCTCGGTGGCAACCCTCCTGCTGGTGCTGGTGGCAACAGACCCAACCGTTCGTCCTTCATCCTCCATGGCTAGGAGGACGCTGCACTGCCAACTGACTGCCTAACAAAACGCGCTATCGACGCAGCCCGCCCAACGCTGACTGACCGGCTCTTGGCGCAGTCGGCGCAGCGAGTGTGTTGCAATTGCCTTGGCACCCAGTCGACATCGAAAATGAGATTGCCCTGACGTCGACGCCCATGGCGGACGTGGCCCCTCGTCTTTGGGCCTGCACCGCCGCCAACCCCAGTCCTTCCACCGTTTCCCGCCCGCCCTTGCTTTCCCACACGACACACCCTGCCGTTTGTGCTCTGCCGTTCCCGGTTTTCCGCTGCCTCCATCTTTCTTGCTTCATCCGTTGTCTGATGTCGTTGCACCATGCTCACGGCCATTCGCCGGCGCAACGACACTGATAGTCTGATACAACCTCCTCCATATGGGATGCCACATCCAACCAACAACCAGCCTTCTCCGAGAGACAACCGCACACACACACACACACATCCGCGCGCACCCATCAGACCATCCCCCGCAAGGTACAGAGTACGCCGTACGTCAGTTGGTCAGGTCGCAGCGCCTGGAGCACAACACCCACTCCCTTCGCGAATCCTGACTGCCACTAGCCGGACAATCATCGTCCATCGGAGCCCAATTCATGAGTCCAACCGAGCCCATCCTGCCTGTCCGTATCCTCGCCCGCTTTCGAATGCGGAAGTCGGACACACTGCCCAGGCACCATGGCGAAAGCTTACCTCCCTCGCCCTGCTCACTCCTGCGGTTATTCTTTCCAAGCCATGGGCGTGGCACTGTGCTGTCTTCTAGAATAAGCTCCGGCATCGCCGCCCGACCTCAGTTCTGCTCCCGAGGCCCAAGGGTCTTGCCGGTAACTTAAGCTTCTTGGCCACGGTCCGCAGCGAACCCAGGGAGTCAATCTTCGGCTGCGTTTGCCCAGCTCTTTGCCGAGTTGCACTGCGCATCCGAAGTGAGGCTGTGACAACCCCGTTACCCCGCTGCTCACATGCAACTTTGCCCATGGCTGTCACCGTAACTCTGGGTCTCGCTGAACATGCGCACAGATGTTCCGTCAAGGTATATGCCTTCTGCCCTTCGACTACAGCTACCGCATCTTGACCACAGCTTGCAGTCCACCCTGGAATCGTATCAGATGTAGGACGAGATTGCCATCTCTTGCCGGAAGCATAGCCTTCCACCCCGCCAAGTCTGTCCTCAGCACAAGTAGCATTACGCAAGGCTATGCGGAAGTGACTTGGCGTCCTTACTTGGGATGACTCGTTATCAGATCTTCGAGATGGAGCGAGATGCTCGTTTCTACTCTTCGAGGAATCGTACAGTTGGCCTCTGGGCCAGTTTCATGCCTCGTAACATTTCTCACGTCTTTGGACGGATCGTTGTTTCAGAGAGGACGTTTCCCTCGTCTAGGGAGATGTTGTGGTGTTTTCAGATGCCATCGCAAATACAGGATACAGGCCTGACCAGGCCTTTCTTTTGTTGTTCCCGAGTTGTTCTTTGAAGAAACCCGAGGTCCCGACCATGGCCACCTCCTCGATTGCCCGATGCGGCAAATCAGCGTTTGTTCGTTCAGGGCGTTAGACAAACCTCCTTCTTCTCTTTCGCTGACATCCTGTTTCTCTTTTGGCGGGGAGCTCAGAGAAACCCTCAAAAGCAAACTGCGCTCTTGTTCAGTAACAATGAGCTGGCCGGTGAACGCCGTCTTTAGCAACTCGCGGCGGGTCTCCTTGGGCCGTGATGACTGCACTGCCGGATGAGCGGCCGTGATTGTCCTCAGGGCCAGCCGGTCTCTCTGTCCGTATCATCAGTCACCGCCACAATGCCGTCCACCACGACAAAACAGCGTGGACGCGGGACCGCAGGCCCTAGGCCCCCGACGATAAAACCGGCCTTCCAGTCTCGAAATCAAACCCTCCTTCTCAGCTTGAAGCGGGCAAACTTGGAGAAACAAACGACTCCACGAGAAACGAAACTGCTCTGCGGCACCCTGCTCAACTAGCAATTGCTATACAAACTCACCAGCAGCCGTGCTCACACTCAAGATGAAGCTCAGCCTGAAGAAGAAGTTCTTCGCAAAGGAGGTGAATAGCCCCGAGACCGCCAAGGCCTCCGAACCGGGCAAGACTGCGGACAGCACCATTGCAAAGACTGCGAGCGCTGGCAAGACGTCTGTCGCCGGTAAGATCGCGTCCGCTGCGGCTGCGCAGGACAAGAAGCCGCGTCGTGTCCCTCGCCCTCGCCCTCAGCATGCCACCCCTCTCGACACCGCGGACGACGACAACTATGACGACTGCTGGCTCCCCGAGTACGAGGATCCACGTCCCACTGACAAGCTCGTTGATGATGGCTGGGTCAGTGTCAAGAAGCCGGCCTCGGGCCGTTGAGTCACATGGATACTAAGGCAGGACGACAAGGAGAATAGGAGCCAGTTGAGGCTATTGGCAGTTCACAAACGTTGCCGGCGAGTGGGCAGGCTGAACCGCATTTTGAGCCTAAACCGCCTCGTCAATTTGTGAGCCTTCCTGGACCGTTTCCGCCTCGTGGTTGGATGTACTGATGAGCAAATAGGCAGGCGATACATACGGCGAGGATTGAGGATTCCCCGAATACACACCTTCTACCACCCTATCCTCCGAGATGCCCGAAATAGCCAAAAGAGATAAGCCCCCAGAGCCACCAGTACACCCCGTTAAACATCACGTGCCCCTATATGATCCTTACTAGCGCGTCACTTCCGATGTGAGGAAAGGATAGCCAGCGTCATGGTCGCTCTTTGCCCGTGGCATGTTTACTTGAGATGCCCTGAGAGGGGAGGAAACCAATGAGTATATTAGGCTACGCTGCTCAGTTCGGACATGTGTGAATGCAGTGATATACGTGAGAACATTTTGAACCCCCGCAGCACATGGAATGGATCATGAGAACAACATCGCCAATGGCGGATCAAGTCATTTTCCATCACCACATGCTACCGTGTGTACCCTTCCATTAACCTCGTTGCTCATTTGAGCAGCGCTGCCTCTCATCCTGCTCGTACGCCTTCGGGCCGTTGCTTATTACACCAAATGTGATCGCGGCTGAACAGCAACATTCACGTAGTCAAATGTACTGATCTGCTATATAAATTCCAGTCCGATGCTCTCGGTCGATCCGATTGCGTCTACTCGGCGCACACGAGCCGTTGAACGACCTGACTGACGCCCCGGCACTGGAACCAACGCGAAGCTCCCTGCATCCTACGGGAAATCTCGCGACATCTTACCGTCAGAAACTCATCCAGGGCTTCATCGTGTTGCATCACGTGCTGACATGTGACCTTGACGTAATGAGCGCGAGATCCATCACGAGGGGGAAAAGTGGTTACGCCCATCGTCTCTCATCGTGATCGTTGTCCGTGTTCCTATTCTTGGGGGATATTCAAGGAGGCATTGATTGACGCCGGGGGAACACTAGCAAATGCGAGGTGCCGGATCCATGATCTCAGTCCACGCCCATCATGCGCTCGAAACATGCAATTGTGGTCGCGTCAACCAGAATGTTGCCAGCTTGCCAACGGGATCGGCCTACGTGGGGGAGAGCCACTGGACTCAAGGTGAAACAAGATGACAGATGTGGGGAACGGAGAACAGAGGGGGGAGGGAGAGACCAGTGACGATCTGTGGCACGGAGCGGGAGCCGGAGTGCAATCCGGGGGGAGGGGGGCGAGGGACGATGTGGCTGATGACGCCAGAGGGCGCCGGGCCATCGAGATGTGCGCGCTGATGACATTATCCACGAAGTCCATCTTATCGACAATGCGCATGGGAAATAACAAAAAAATCAGGAAAAGGGATCGATTATGCGGGACGGGCGAGCAGGACGTCCCGGGTCCCTCCCCCATTGACTTTCTTGCGCAGCCACAGGGTTCTCGCCTGGCAACGCAGGGCGTTCCCTGGCAGGATGCCGTGTCGGATTACTCTGTTTCAACGGCATTTCGCCACAGCGCTTGCGCCGCGGACGACCCGGCGGGATGCGGATGGGCGCGCGACGCAAGGAAGTTGCGTTGGACTGGGAGGACCGCCAGACGGTGAACGGGGGACCGAAGGCCCTGACACGATCGGGGGCGAAGGACCCCTATTTTCGGCCAGTTTGGCTTTGGGTTTGCATACAATCTCATGGGCCCGTGAGGCGAGGGATGGCGGGACCGCAGCCGGGTGGCGGGCGGGATGGAAGGGAGAGGGCGACGCGTGCAAGATGCTGGGTTGGGAGCACACTCGATGCGGAATGGGGTTTGCCGTCGACGAGAGCCTGCCATGGCGAACCCGCAACAATGCCGATGGTGTCCTTTTCGTCGATTCGACTTCATCATGTCGGATTGGCGGACGCCAAGACCCCGCGACAGTTACCATGGCGCCATTGGCGCGACTGGCCAACAGAAACAGGAGGCGCGCCAACTCAGTAACGAAAACCGAAGGAGAGGCGCGGGTATCGTGCCGTGCGGCCTGTGATTGGACCTGGTGAAGAGGGCCAACTGGGAATGATGTCAGACGGAGCTACATGCCCGGGAGGGGTTTTTTTTTTTTGGCGATGAGATGGGGACTGTGACAGAGATGCGTCAAAAACAGCAGCCGACTGACCGTCGTGCTCCCTCACCGGCGCCGGCTTTCTAACCTCTGGCGCACAAGCCGTGATGCAAGACCCAATTCCGGTGTGCCTCCTGTGGGCATCGTCTGATGTGCGCGCGCAACGGCGGCTGGCATTTTTCTTCTTCTCTTCTTTCTCTCAAGGCTAGCGAGCATGGAATCGTGCCTTCCCACCGATGGAACGTCCTGGGAACGATGGACGTGGAGGAACAACGTCAGTGGGGTTCACCTCTAGCGTCTGTCTGGCGCCCGGTAGCGCGGCCGTGGAGGTTCCACGAGAGAAAAAAAAAACATAGTGTCCTATTTTTCGTCTTTTTCTTTTCTTCCCCTTCCCACTCCCCCCTCTTTGTGTATCTTCTCTCTCTCTCCCATCTCTCTCTCCCCTGTCTTTCCAACTCGCCAAACTGCCGAACAACGTCATCGCTCCTTCCCAGCACCCTAGCTCGCCCAGCACTCGAGCTTGCGAAAGCACCGGGGACTGTGGACAGGGTTGCTTGGGTTGGAGAAAGGAAGGGATGCCCGGCGTTCTCCATCAGAGCTTTGCTTGACGGAGCCTAGTGCAGCCCGTCTCGACGTCTCGAGTGCCCGATGACTGGTCGACGTTGCTTCCGCGATGATGATGATGGAGGATGCCATGCGCGACTGGGTACTTCGGCACGGTACTTTGCCGTACTAGCAACGGGGCCGGTCCCAAGGGGGCGGGGACACTTCTCATCTCTTCTTCCCGGGGGCAAGAGATGAGTACTTGCCCAACCGGCGCCGTCTCCTCCAATCGTGCGCCTTGCCCCCAAGAGGCAAGCATCCTCCGGCGCCATAGTTCGCGTGCGATATGTCTCGACGGTGGAGTGGCAGGGCCTTGAACATGCAGCGTTTGTTGCGGTGTGCCCGGTGCTCTCTTGTCACATCGTCCAAGACACGCAGGGAAAACGTCTAGTTCCGTGGCTGTTGCTTGGTTTCCTCCCTCCCTCTCATTGCCCAGGGGCTAGATGATACCCAGTTCTGCGTTACATCACCCTGGGGGGCAGGAAGCCTTTTGACGGTTCGTCTGCTATTTTGAGAGGCGTGGAGGGGTAGCTTAGTGCAGCTCACTTCCTACACGGGAAGCAAGATGAAGCATGCGCATGCGCGTCGAGGCGGAAAATCTTGCTAACGGGCCCCATCCCCTGCTGTGATCTGTGGTCACTGAAGAAGCTTGCTTTGGGGTCCGTGGTGGTCGTTTGTGCCCCTTGCGACGACAGCCCAGCAAATCTTGCGCCCATCGTAACCGGCCAAAAAGATTGGTGCAGGAAGAGGACAACAATACTAGGGAGGGGGACAAGGTTGTGAAGCTTACCGTTGTTTGGATGTCGAGCTGTCGCACTATTGATATCTGACTGACGAAACGACGCAACCCTGGCTCGCCGGGATGAACTTGGACGTTTGGCCTTGGGACAAAACTGGGCGGTGATGCAGGTGGCGGTGCAACGGCGGCGGGAGTTGCACATGCATCCAGGTCCTTTTACGATATCAGGCTTGATACGTCGTTTTTTGTTGTTTTTCTTCTTCTTCTGTGGTGTATCTGCCCGTGCTCCCTGCCCCCCTGACCTTACCTTCGTGCCTGTGGTCTCGAAGCAGGATTCAGCGCGATGCCGACTTTGACCTCATTACGAACCAGTTCGAATTGGCATCATTGGGACCGGCAACCGGTCAGGTTCCACCGAAAAGGAACAGCCTGGAATGGTTCTTGGTACCCGAATGTGGATGAACCGAGAAGCCGGGGAGGAGCTCTTGGTAAGTAGGTATTAGTGAGCAACCCAAGCAGCGTTCCAGCACCCAGTCCATCAGGCATGTACTCTAGTGCAAAGCGGTTGTCATTGAATTATCACCCTCTACTTGTGCATCATGGCCTCGATCCTCCTTTTGACTTTCCCGAATCAAACCAGCCCAAACCAAACATTGGCGCCCGAGTGGCTCTTTTCAACCGACCACACATCCCGCATCTTTCGATCATTGCCGCCCTTCCTGCAAGGCGCAACTCTGATTTCTCAGGGACCTCAGGGGACCGACTTTCCAAGCTGATTCAATATATATGCCCTGCTAGTTCGCCGCCCCCGCCTCCCCCCGTCCCATCTGAAGTGCTTCACCGCGCACACACGAACAGCACACACACACACACACCCACCCCCCTTTGGCTCGTCCTCCCGCGCACAGAAGCCGACCTTTCAACGGCCACTCAGCTGGCCTAGAGCCCCCATTACCCACTGCTGGTAAGTGAGCCGCATCTTTTCTCATCTCTGCTCCCTACCTACATACGTTTATGGCCATCTCTATTTCCCGGTTTCTGTCGCTGTCGCAGCAGTTCTCCATATCCACCCTGGTCATCGCTCCCCCTCCCCAAACTCATACCCGCGCTGCTTTCCCTCCCCAACCGCGGCGGCAGGCAACGCGACCTTGAACCTTCCTCGAACAGGTGCAAGTGTGCCTATCAGAGTGGGAGGGTACATTAAGGGATCCCCGCCGGGAAGATACATGTGGAAGGGGAGGGAAGCTGGTACCTTCGTCTCTGCTGCGTTGCCTGCCCACTTCCAGTGACCAAGGCAGGTACGACGAGGTACTTGCACGGAAGCTTGGTCCGGCTCGTCTGGGACCTCTGGTTGGCTGAGATGACGAATACGGAAGGCAGCGCCCGCTTTCTTCAAGTCGTCTCGGCTACTTCCAGGTATCTTTCCCTCTCTCCCCTAAGCGGTATCGTGACCCAGACGGGCCAACATGGCCTAGGTACCTTCTCTTTTACCCTTCCTGCACTCTGTGACGTTTGCACCCAAAATTGCATTGCCATTTCGAATCCATCTTCCCTCCCCTCGTCTAATTCCTGCCCCCGCCGCCGCCATCCTCTTTTGGCTCCATAGCAGAGCCCGGCAGAGCCCAGCAGCACATCATATGTCCATTGACACTCTCTTTACCTTGTCCCGCCTTGTCTTTTTACCTCACGTCGAATCATCGTCCTCTGCTTCCCCTCCCACCTCACCTCATCCTCACCTCTCTCTCTGTTTTTTTTTGTGTGGCGTGCCTACACCTCTCCCACCCATCACTCTCTTTCTCTCTCTCTTCTTCGTGTTCTTCCCGCACGATCCACAAAGCTCACGAAAGACTCCTCAGACGATCAAAATAGAGGTGACCAAAAACAAACCAATCCCAACAAAAGTTCGATCTGGCCGGTCTAGCCCGCCCGCGCGCAGTTCCATTTTCGCCCGACTTAAAGTTTGCCCTTGCCACCGCCCCCGGTCGCAGCCCCGACCCGACTGCGCAGTAGGCCACTCTACCAAAACCGCCGTGTCTAGACCCCGCGGCAAGCTCCTCGCTACAACCCCCGAGTTTTCGATCCTCTGTCACCGCGCACCACTGAGCGATCGGTTGTTGCCACTCTCAATCCCCGATTCCGCGCGACCGGACCTCACGATACCTCGACATTTATCGCGTGCTCGACTCTCGCCCGTTGACGAACTATTGTCTTGGAACCACCATATGCCGCGTGCGCTATAGGGTCATTCGAGACATCCTTCACCACACCCGATTCCTCCCTCCCCCTTCTCCCTCATCGTGAACTGCGTCACCGTCACGAGGACCAGCCGCATTCCGCAATGACGGATCTCAATACCCCCGACTCTTTCCCGGCCACGCCTGATGGCTTGGTCGACAGAGATGGATTGAGCAGTCCCGCGTCTCCCGGTTCCGCCGACTCTTCCGAAGCCAGCACCCCGCTCGAAGGCCCCCTTGACAACGCTTTAGACATTCCCAAGCGCGTACCCTCGCTGCGAACCGTTTCCGATCCTCAGAACATGACCCCTTCTTCGACGCCTCTCGGCATGCTGAGCAACGCTCGCCGGCCGCCTCCTACCGCCTCCATGATGAGCATGGGCAGCGGCCCAATGAACGAAGTCATGGCGAGGGCGCGAGCGCTTCACGCTCAGCGTATGGGCAAGCCTGCGGGGTCACAGCCTGCACCCAACAACATGGCGAGCTCGCCCTCGTCGCCGGTTCCTCGCCAAGGCTCGCCCAGCGGCATCCCCGGAGGAATCCCGGGCAACCTCAAGCTGCCGGGTGGTATGTCCCGACCGACCCCTGGCGGCATGCCCCGCTCAGCCCCCGTCATCCAGACAAAGCCGTCGCTCGCCGCCAGGCGTGGACCCATGATGAAGTTGTCAGACATGAGCGGTTCTTCGCCTGCGTCCCCGACGCCTAAACTCTCGGACATCCACGGTTCCGATAACAATGGAAGCGCGCCGAACGGGACGACGGGGTCCAAGATGGACGATTTCAAGAAGTACATCGACTCAGAGAAGGGCTGGATCACATTTGACGGCGCTGCGACCATTACCAAGACTGGTGTCAACTTCGCCAACGGCACCGCCTTCACCATTTCGCTAGACGAGGTCGAGGTCATGGACGAGCTGGGTAAGGGAAACTACGGTACCGTTTACAAAGTCAAGCATACGAAGCCGAGAGTACCTCGTTTCGGATCTGGACTGGGCGGGTTCAAGCACTCGACCTTGACCACGGCGCATTCGGACCCCTCGCCCATTAGGAAAGCCGACGGATCCGCAGATTCATCACCAGTGTCAGCGCCGCCGGAGGGCACGTCGGGGAGAGTGATGGCCATGAAGGAGATTCGATTGGAACTGGAGGAGGCCAAGTTCACGACGATCCTGAAGGAGCTTGTCATCTTGCACGAGTGTATATCGCCCTACATCATCGACTTTTACGGAGCCTTCTTCCAAGAGGGCGCGGTTTACATGTGCATCGAGTACATGGACGGCGGGTCTATTGACAAGCTGTACGATGGCGGCATCCCCGAAGGCGTGCTTCGAAAGATCACCTACTCGACGGTAATGGGTCTCAAATCATTGAAGGACGAGCACAACATTATCCACCGAGATGTCAAGCCCACAAACATCTTGGCCAACACCAGGGGTCAGATCAAGATCTGCGACTTCGGCGTCAGCGGAAACCTTGTTGCAAGCATCGCCAAGACCAACATCGGCTGCCAGAGCTACATGGCCCCTGAAAGAATATCGGGAGGCGGAATGGCGGCTGGCGCCGACGGCACTTACAGCGTGCAGAGCGATATCTGGAGTTTGGGCTTGACGGTCATCGAGTGTGCTTTGGGACGGTACCCCTACCCACCAGAGGTGTCGTCGACGATTTTCAGCCAGCTGAGCGTAAGTCTATCAACCTGCCCACAAGACATGTAAACTGACTCAAAGCCCCAGGCCATTGTCGAGGGCGAGCCCCCAGGTCTGCCCGAAGAGGGATATTCCAGCACGGCGCACGATTTCGTCCACAAGTGTCTCAACAAGATTCCCAAGGACCGCCCAACCTACGCCGCCCTGCTCCAACATCCCTGGATGGCACCTTTCTCCAAAATCGAAACGATCGCCGAGGAGGCAGAGGAGGGTGACGAGGCTGAAGCCGTGGCAGAGACCGTTGGTAAACTTTCCCTGTCATCCGGCACCGACGATGAAGAAGTTGCCGAGTGGGTCAAGTCGGTGCTGGAGCGCAAGCGGTCGGGTCTCGTCGCCCCGGCATCACGGCCAGCACTCCATGCCGCACCTCTGGATAGTGTCAGCCCGAACGTGAGCCCTCTTGTTGGGGCGGGCCGTCAGTTGCAGTGAGAGTCGTCGCAAGAAGGCCAAAACCACGCGGTTGGTGGGGAGGTTGATGATTTTCAGAAAAATTCCCATGCCGACCGAGCTGGCCTCAGTTGGCCTCGTTTCCGACCCTTTCCTCTTTTCTTCGTCTTCTTAATTGTCTCATACCCTCAATCCAGTATTTCTACGTTGCATCGTTAGCATACATCTTTGGATGGCAAGGAGTGTTCTCGACGGAGGGTTTTTTTCCTTTTCCTCCATGATTTTTCTTTTACAATTTCTTCTGTCCGAGGGGCACACTTACGGCCGTTGGGGCCGTCCAAGCATACGACGCGGATGGTGATCGTTCAAAGACTTGGCACAGATGTTTCCGTGTTCTATTTTCCTTGGATCCTGATCGAAGGGGGAACACGACGCAAGGAGTACCGAGTGGGATGGGCGTTTCATGACGAATGGGAGCATACACGACAAACCAGCATGGGCAAGGATTGATTCGGGGACAGAGAGAAAGAAAGATAAAAGACTCCAAGGCAACTGAGATTATAAGAAAGAAAAGAAGCTAATTGGACCCGACAAGGACATGCTTCGGCCCCGCCCTCTACTGTGGGCGCCTGTGAACGAACATTGAGGAGTGAGAAACATCCATCCCCCTTTGGAGAGATGAATTGGAAGTGTGCGAGGTGGAGGGCTGGTGGGTGGGGGTGTTTGTCCAGATAGTCGACTTGAGCGGAGATGAACCATGGTCATCTCTTAAATACAAAAGACCAAAAACATGTGAAAAGAAGGACACCCGGTAGACGAGGCTTGAACGAGCATTCTGGCATGGCTTTGCGAACCTCGCTCGACGCGAGAGGCGTCAGGTCGTGTCAGGTCGAAAGTGCTGCTCCCCCGAACACCCTGACGCTCGTGAGTTGTGACAGGATGCAAGACGGGGAAATGTGGATCGGCGATGGCCGGACGGGGGCGGTTGGGCCGAAGTCGAACCAGCTTTGCGCTGACGAGTTGATTGGTCAATGTAGAAGGTCTTGCTTTGGCCATGCGCTGCCATGGCACCCTTAGCGTCAATGGGAGAGTTTGTAGCCGTGTCTTTTGACTTGCACAACGATATGGAAAGGGTTTCATCAAAAGATACGTGGTGGTTATTGAGATTAGTCTATTACAGTAGGTAGACTTCCTTAAAGAGTGGCACATGTCAAAGCCGGGTACTCGAAACGCGCAAAACTCCAGAACCATGGTGATGGCTCCCGCCCCCGTCTCCCTTCCCGATCCTTTCCCCCTCCCACGAGGGTGGCACATTCAGAAACGCCGGCGGAAATGCAGAGAAGACTGAAGAAGAAATAGGACGAGCGTAAATACATCACACGTTGCTCGGATCATGAGTCAACATCATATCCTCCTCCACGAAACTCCTTTTCGAAATACAGATGGGTTCGTCGTTGCAGTCGTCTTTATACGTAGTCCTCCTTGACCCGGCGGCCGCCGTTGACGTCAAGGGACCTGCGGCTGCGGGTGCTGCGGCTGCGGCGGAAGCGGCTGCCGCCGCCGTAGCCCTTGTCGCCGCGGATGCCGATGCAGAAGAGGATCGTCGCGATGAGGAGGGCGGCCCAGGCGCCCCAGGTGAAGCCAAAGGCGTAGGTGCCGATGTGGGCCTCGCGGCCGGCGGACTGGAATGCGTTGCGCGCCTTGACAAAGGTCGCACTTTGATTTCACCCTGTTAGCTTTGCACGTGTTTGTGGAATGGGGCGAGGAGGTCTTTTAACACATACGTCATCAGCGAGGCAGCAACGGTCAGGAAGAAGAGCGCCGAGGCGGAGACCAGGCCGGCGACAGCGGCGCCCAGACGGCCGCAGCAGGCGAGGAAGCTGGCGAACCAGGCCATGGCCATGAAGAAGAGGGCGATCAGGTACATGACCCAGCCGAAGCGCCACAGGTAGAAGTACTGCGTGCTGGTGGTTCCGCCGCCGTGGCTACCCGCAAGGCCGGAGGGCACGTTGGCGGCGTCGCGACCCCAGGCCCAGCCGAAGGCGGGAGCGGGCCATGCGCCCCAGCATTCAGTGTTCTGGGCGTTGCAGTAGTAGAAGTAGTTCCATCGCGTGAGACCCTCGCGGGCGCCGGTGATGCCCGAGGTGTCGGCCTCAAGGAAGTAGGTGTTGTTCAGAGGCGAGGAGTCGCGGACGGCGGAGAGGATGACGAAGAGCAGGAGGACGATGGAGCCCGAGAGGAAGATAATGGCGGCGGTACCCAAGGGGGCGTCTGGAATGTCGGTGTTAGTCTGGAGAGCTGGATCATGTTCCGCTGGTGGAGGAGGACGGGAGGGAAGGACGACTTACGTTTAGCCATTGCTGCTGGTTGTTGGGTGGATCGATGTTTGACTCTGCGAGGTGGTGGTGTGTGCGATTCCTTGGGATGGCTGGGAGAACGGTTTGCGGGACGGGAAACCTATAGGAATTTGTACTCAGCAACTGTTTGTTTCGAATACGTGAGCTGAGCCTAGAGTGATGCTGCGCAGCGCAGGAATGCAGGGAATGGGGGGGGGAGGGCGAGAGACGACGAGGTGAACGGTGTACGACGTATACACGAGCAATTTACCCTCGTTACTGACGGGCAATAGAATGAAGAGGTGTGTGTGTGTGAGGCGGCGGTGACAAGCAGTGGGTGGACTCACCGGATTCGCAGATGTGTTTCAGTCAGATGAGGAGTCTATGACAGGCCAGGGTGGGATGTCTCTGGCTTATGTTTCCGAGTTTGTTTCTATTTGGTTCTGACCCTTGTTCTCGGCCGAGCAATAGCTGAGCAGCACTATGGGTACAGGGTGGATGGATGGGCGGATGGACGTGTGAAGTGGTGAGGATCCCGGGGGCTTGATATGTCCTCGTCCTGGGGATGATTCGTCTGACCGACTGTTTGGTCCTGCAGGTGCTCAGAGACGTGCCGAAATTGGAAGACGGATGGAAAGCGCGGGACGCTTAAAGAGAGATCGATTTGGAGGGTGAGGATAGAAGAGAAGAGAGGGAGGAAAGAACTGGATGACGGGCGAGCAATCAGATGATGCAAACCAGGTTTACGTGTGCCGGGGTGCGAGGCCAAACTAGCGGGGAGGAAGAAACAACCCCGGCTCGACTGAGGCCTGGCTGAGGATAGCTCCAGCTCGCAGAGTCTTGGGGCGCGCAGCGGCGGGCAGTCTTAGCTCGTGGACACTGGAGCTGGGGTGTTGGTTGTTTCCCGCCTGTTGGACAGCGCATCGTGGGCCATGACGACACCACCGAGCCACTGCTGGGCTCCACATGACAGTCTTTCTCCACTGGCAACACGCACTGTTTTGGTGTGCCGTCCCCGAGGCGGCGCACACAGTAGGATGGTGGCAGCACACAGTAGGCTCGTCAAGACCCTGCAGTGTGCTGGGCAACAGACCGGACCCTCCCTCTAGCGGCCTTGTTCCTGAGCCACTCTGATTCGTCGCGCACCTCGCAAAACGGCAGCTGTCGACTGCCAGCGCAGGGACCTTCCTCGGCCCAGCCTCCACCCTGCCCACGACGTCATCCAGAATCCTCTTTTTCCCTCCTCGCTGGTTCTTCTCACGCCGGGCCAACCACCACCAATCGACACCACTTCCCACGACTCACTCCGCTTTCAACTCTTGTCGCGCACGACTACTCCGGCACTAAACCCCTCCTGGGTTCCGACATGGTTGGCGATCTTCCGCCGGGAGGTTCATCGAAATAAGGTCGGCCTCGCCCTCGATGACAAGGCTCGTTGCGGTTCGGGGTTCGGATGGGCATGGTCTGTTCTCCCTTCGTCTGTTGCTTCGGTTCAACCTTTGCCAAACTATCCCTCCGTCCGATAGAGCTTGCATCTACATGTGCCAAAGCGGACGGCTGGAACCGAGGATTGTTTAACCTCCGTTCCGTTCTGGGGAGGAGGGGCACCTATGCCTGGCATAGGGACCAAACACCGGGACCCATCCCTGAGTCGAGTATTGTTCCTTATTCGAGGTGCCGACGCCGAGTCTTTGTCCGTCCCGCCGCGCCATCTGCATGGCCGGTGTTAAAATACCCCCACGAAGCCTTTCAGGCGGCTTGCGCGACCCTTGCCCTCACTGGAGACGATCTGCGTCTCAAAGGGCCTTCCCTCCCTTCAGCCCCATGTCCGCAGCATTCGATAATACCAATAACTGGGTAGCTTTCTCGTGGCTCTCGGCTCTTGCGCGGCCTGGGACGAGAGATGATGTGTACTGCTGTGGCTCAGATGCAGTGCAGTGAGTAACCCCCCTCAATCCAATTCAACCCACCGCCCATCAGTTCGCGTACGGAGGCTTAGCCCGTGTGCCCGCGTCACCACCTCTCGGATGTAACCGGCACTCTGACTTCTCTCTTGCAGTTTGACAGACGCATCGCGGCCTCGACTTCAGCTGCCTTCCGCCATCATGCTGACAGCAAACCAGATTCTGGTCGGCCTATGGGTGACAAATAAGACATACTGGACCCGCTGCGCTGTTCCGATGGCTTCGACGACTCCCAGCATCGGCGCCAGATCGACTCGGCACATACGGCTCCCCCACTTAGCGGTGCGCCGGCGTCGGCTCGGCATGCTACGAGCCTTGCTTGGATGGCACTTTTTCAGTGTGTTAAGCTGTCTAGATGTCATCATAATGAGCAACTCGCCTGGTGGTCAGCTGTTCCCAACACTGAAGCGTCCGCCGGCACCTTCTGCATAACCAACGTGAGGGCTAGCAATAACCCAGCTGAGTCAGTAATGTAAACAAAAGTGTCTCACCACCACCCACTAAGTACGACATACTGTTTCTGGGCAGACAGCTAGCGTGTGTGTGGGCTGTCCACCTCAAGCACGATGTCAGACTGGTGGTGGTGAGAACGATTCGTCTTCCAAAGAATCTCACTGCACTCCACAGGTCCGTCGAGAAAGCCGATGTCCACGGCATGGCTGTTTCAACAGCTTTCGGGCCTTTGATCTCATTTCGGAGCTGAACGGAGCCGGACATCAATCCCGTTGACAAAGTGGGCGGGACGGGAGCTGTTGATGGGGAAAAGACTCGGAAGGATGATGACCCCTGGACCCATCCCGCCGTGGCTCGTGCGTGGTCAGCGGTGCCGACGTCAGAAATCCACAGCTGCAGCCGGCTCGTTCCGCCAAACTCTGTTCAAGCTCCTCGGCACCTCTCCATCCGACCTCGTCTTTCCAGCCTTACCGTTAAACTCGCAATCTCCCATCCCAGCCGTTCCTCGCCGGTGCCTGATAGCCAATGGGGCCTCCTCGATCACTCCATCGCATCTGCACCTCTTCCGCCCGAAGCCTCGCGTGCCAAGCGAGTCGACCGTCGGGGTACGCCCAGCATCAAGCAAGATGGAGCTCCTCGCAGCGCATTTCCAAGCTTGCCTTCCCCGAAGATGACGGCGCTGAACCGAGCGCGCTGCGACACATTCACCTCGATGCCTCTTCGAGCGCATTCCCGTCGTATTCCTCGGCGTCCGACTTCCAAGCCTCCCTCCGCCAGGCGTTCCTCGACTGGAAATCCGCCCCTACCTCCCGCGCTCCGTCCCCACTCGTCGTCTCATTCACACCGGCGCCGACATACACTCTCGGCCGACGACAAAAGTCCCTGACGCCAGACCAGCTCGGTCGTCTGCAGCATCCATTGAGCGTGGGCGTCGATGAAGACTCAGTCGACAAGAAAACCCCCAATGCGGGAGACACAGGGCTGCAAATGCAGCAGTTCACGCCCGAAGTCATTGAGACGGATCGCGGCGGGTTGACAACATACCACGGGCCGGGCCAAGTTGTTCTCTGGCCCATATTGGATCTACACAGCACATACTACCCTCACCTGACAGTCCGTTCATATGCCAGACTCCTCGAAGAGACGACGCAAGCCATCCTTGCCGATGGACCCTCCATCCAGACCTATCTCTCGGAAGAAGATCCCGGCGTATGGGCTGAGGCCGCGAGGCACCGGACAGGAGGCCAGGAACGCAAGATCGCCGCCATGGGCGTCCACCTCCGACGTCACATCTCGGGACTGGGCACGGCGCTCAACGTGGACGTTGTCGTCGACGGGGACGAGGCGTCGAACCCTTGGGCAAGGTTTGTGCCGTGCGGACTCGAGGGGAAGACGGCCACCAGCGTCAGGGCCGAGGTCGGCGAAGACTCCTGGAAGCAATGGAGTATCGCCGGCGATGGCAGGGCAAGAAGGAACTGGTACGCGCGACGGTGGGCTGAGGAGATCGCCGGTCGGCTGGGCGTCGGTATTGCGCCGGCCACAGTTCACTACCGGCTTGAATGATCTGCCGACCGAGGCCGCGGGACATGGGTTCGCGCCAGCTGTCCTTGCGACACGCGCAATGAACTCGGGTACGCTAGCGTCACGGCTGTTGCTGTCTGGCGAGCGTCACGGCTACGCTGTGCTGCAAGTTTCGAAGCTCCTCCGCTCACCACCTTCCCCGCCATCAATGCCGGGGAGGTTGTGGTGGATGGAACTTTTGGCTACCGATCCGGGGTGGACGAGGCCCATCCTGTTCTCGATCCTCTGGACGTTTAGTCGTTATTTCCGGAGGGGGGGGCAAGGCAGTGTGAGACGCGCCCAGCCCGTTGCAAGTGGCCGCTCAACTTTATTCCCGACGAGAGGCATATAATCCGCACATATATCACAAGCATAATGATACCCCGTGTTTTGTCGAATGCACCGGGATCCTCCCCAATCACAGCCTAGAAGAATATGCGACATTTTGGTGCAGAGTGACAAACACCACAGAGCCAAGACGAAACGAGGGGGCGCACCTCGGGATCTCCTCATCCCGAGCGGACTCGAGGACAAGCACTCCCAACCCGTTGGTCTCGGCCCTGCCGCCCTTGCGAGTTGTTGGCCGAGAGACACGGGGGACTCTGGGCAACATGCCACGGAAGAAGAGCATGCATGTGGTTCCGCGCGAAGACACCTCCCGAGAGCATGGGGGACGCGCGGGGGAGGGGAACTATGAACCGAGACACATGGGTGAGGAAGTCCCCCACGACGAGATGACGCCACCATGGCACGCCGTGCCATGCCGTGCCGTGGTCTGATGTCCGACCCAACGCACGCGCACACGAAGATCGGAATGGCGGCGTTGCCTTTCTATTTGATTCTTATCTTGGGCCGCCGAGGCTAGGAGCGGGGACAGGCAAAAAGGATCGCTCGGCCGAGACACACCTGGGTCTGCCCCAGGTGCGTGGTGCCTAAGGGGGCCTCGTCGCTGTCGCGGCAGGCAACAGGTTTTCAGGACCGCCCGCCCGCGTCGAAGCGAATCCCAACGTCGATCCTGGGGCTGCGCGGGGGTGGACGACCACCGCCTGACATGTCCTCTTGTCGAAACTCTCATGTACTTGGGGAGGAAGAGGAAGAAGGAGAAGGAGAAGCAGAAAACCAACAAAAGAGTTGTGATTAATGCATAACTGGCACAAGCAGAGTTAAACGCCGATGCTATGATGAGTTACCAAACCCGAGGGACAGGCCCTCCCCGCCAAGAAAGCCGTAACGACGAAACCCCACTCCATCATAAGTCATGATGATTCCTATTCCCCCCTCCCCTTGCGCAAAGAACCAACGTGGGATAGATAACGACAAGCCAAATCGGTTCAGTTTTGGTTCCCTTCACCCGATAATGCAAACCCACCAAGATCCCCCTCCCAAGCACTCAAGAAAGGAAAAAGGTGACGGACCTCCATGGAATGCATCCGGTTCGGTTGTTTCCCAGTCTTTGAACCTGCTGCGATCCAATTCATTATTCGCAGTGGGGTGCCCTATGCCACGGGGGCCCCGCTTTCACTATCGGATCGCTAGCATGTCACCGTCCGATGGTGCTGTTGTCCCACGGTTATCATTTTCTAGTGATCCGACCTGACCTTGCCCTTCTTTTTGGCGCTCGGGACCCTCTCGTGGTGGCCGTCGTCGTCAGGCGTCCATTCTTCAGGATGGAAATGAGGGTTGTTATAATGCGCCTTGTTGAAGTGGCTGTTCTTGAACATGGCCGTCGTGAAACTAGGTTCCTGGAACCCCGACGGGGCAGAGCGAATTGAAGGTTGCGTCGAGCTGGTAGTGTTGAGATGCCAGCACTGGTGACTAAACCTCAGCTGATAGTCGACAGGTTGTGCGGGCTTCACAGGAGCAGGCGTCGGTGGCTGGGGCTGAGGTGCCGTCTGAGGCTGAGGACGAGGAACCGACACGGGTTGCTGCTGCTGCATGTGGTCGGAATACGGCGTGGCGAGCCAAGGAGAATGTGACGGTGGATCGAAAGCATCTGGCAAAGGCGAGGTTGAGGTGGGTGAGCCTAGCGAGGACAAGCCCGAAGACAAACCGGAAGCCGGGCCGCCAAAGCCGGGTAGCATGGCCAATGGGCCGTAGTCGAGGTTCGCATAGCTGTGTAGCGACGGCGCTACGCTCGCAATGTCGTGTCGGTGAGAAAACGAAGTGGCCCGATTGACCTGCAGGTTCAACGGCGCAGGGTTTGGGGGCGACTTGTAGAGAATGTCGTAGTGGTCGGGTCGGTAAAGCAGGTAGATGATTGGCCCGAGGTTGGCGGGATCCTGGCCGTTGGCCTCGTCGGGGAAGCGGTAGATGTTGACCTGGCTCCCGGGGCTCCGGTCGAGATATGCTATTTCCAGCACGAAGTTGACGGGCTTCAGCAATACCTGGACAAGAAGCGTGATGCCGAGATGCTCAATCTCTCTGTTTGGACGCTCAAGCTCGCCGCAGTAACCGGCAATACCCGTCTCGGCGGGGATGAAGGGCTCATAGGACTCGGGATTCCCCTTCAGCCATGAGCTCGCCAACAGTCGAAGGTGGTAGATGATGGCATTGGAGGCGTCCTGGTCGTTGAAGCGCTGCCCCAAAATGTGCATGGCCAGTTGAGGATTGGCGATGTTCTGAGCCAGGTCCTTCAGCAGAGTGATCGTCTCCTCTACCATGTCTTCGAACAGCATCCGATCGTAGCCGCCGACACGCAGAAGATACTGGTCCAGACTCTGGATGCGCGCGGCCTCGCCGAGTATCTGGTGCTGGTCGCCATTGTTGACGAGGTGCTCGAAGTAGGAAAAACCAATTGCTGAAGGCAAGAGTTAGCCAATACTCCAGGCGCTTCAATGGCGGGACGGGACGTGGCCATGGCCCCGGGGCTGGCTGGCCATGGAATGAGCGGTGCCAACATTCCACAGGAAGTGGCGTGCCTGATAGCTCCGAGGCCATGGCATTTCTCGAAGGGTGGGAATGCGGGGTAGCGGGTGATGGTGGTGGTGCACGAAACGGCGGGATCTCGAAAGGTAAACTCACCTCGCCAGCCGCAGTTGCCGTCGCCTTGGATGGGTCGGTAGTGCGAGTAGGTCTGGGGGAGATTCTGGCGTGAGAAGACGAGGGTGCGGATTAGCCATGACTGCGCTCGCTATAGGAAGTTTCCGTGAAGGAAAGGGCAGTGAAGACTCACAATGGTCTTCGCAACGTAAATGTCGTCGGCCTTGGCGTACTCGTCGGTGATGGCGTCGCTCGTGATCTTGTCACCCACCAATGGGCCCTGAGCAGGCGGCGCAAACCATGTCAGCGTGCAATCCAAAGGGGCAGTGAAGCTTGCCGCAGCGCAGTGCTACAACAAGGGCGGACGAGGGGCGCGGGATCGAGGTGTTTGTGAGGTGGCGCAGAGCTGTAGGGCGGGGATGGTTGAGGATGAAGGGGAGAGCACAAGGGAGCTTCGTTCCGCATGGAGGCTAGGCTTCCCGGCGTGCAATCGGGGCGGCGGTAAACTCACCTCCAGGTGTGGTTGGTAGTCCCTCGCCGCAGCTTCCTGGGCGGCGAGGTCGGATGGGTCGCCAGGTTCCATGCCGGACAGACGAGCGCTCGCGGAGTGGGCGATGCTTGATGCAGCGACGGCGACGCTGGTGTTGTTGGTGTTGGGGTTGGAGTTGTAAAAGGCAGGAGACGCAGTTGCAGAAGATGCAGCTCCGGGGTACGGGTGATGGTGGTGGTGGTGGCGGCGGTTGGAGGAGGAGTGGGAGCGGGAGGAGGACGTGGTGGAAGAGGATGCGCCGGGGCTGTTGTGGTTGTGGTTTGGATGGTTATGGTTATGGTTGTGATGGAAGTGGGCTGCGACGGCGGGAGCGGGAGGGCCAGAGGCCGCAGCGGAAACAGCAACAACGGACGACGGGGAAGAAGAGGGGGGAGGGGGGGAGGTAGAAGAAGAAGAAGAGGGAGAAGCGGAGGAAGAGGAGGAATAGAGACCGCTTCCAGCAGTAAGTTGTAAAGCGCCGGTTCCTTCTCCTCCTGGCTGCGCTGCTTCTTGTTGCGGCGTAGGATACGCAGCAGCTGCTGCGTGAGATGCAGGAGCAGGGCCGGGGCCAGAGGCAGAAGCAGAGGCAGAGGCAGAAGCAGAGGGAGGAGGACGGGGACGAGGAGGACGACGGGCAGGAGGTGCGGGTGCAGGACCCCGTCCAGACCCAGACGGCCCAGGCCCAAGTACAGGCCCAGGTCCAGGTCCAGGGTGGTGAGGGCCGGAGCCAAGCCCGGGTCCGCGACCATGACCTGGTGTTGTAGCCGCTCCCGCTGCCGCTGTCGTTGTTGCTCCTGTTGGAGGCGGCCGTTGGTGGGCATGTCCCTGCTGCTGCTGTCGCCGCCGCTGCTTTTGCTGTTGTTGTTGGCCCTGTACCTGTACCCGTGCCTGCGCCTGCGCCTGCGCTGTTCGCGACAGCGACCTGCTGAGGCCTGCAGCTTCCCCGCCCAGGGATAGCGATTGTGGCCTTGGTTGCGACTGCAACGGCGATTGCAGTGCGCTGGAGCCCAGACCCAGCCCCATGTCCATGACGGCGCCCATGCCCAGTCGAAAGCCACCACCACCACCGCCGCCGCCCATCACCAGGGGGCCACCCATGCCCGTCGATGAACCCACACCAGCTACAGCTCCAGATCCAGCTTGGGCACGCATAGCTCCAGCTGCTCCAGCTCCCAGCGGCGTCGGTGAGAAGCTGTAGTCGCCCATGTCCGCGCCAGCACCAACACCGTGGTGCGCCGCACCTTCTCCGCCGCCAATCATCCCCATTCTCACGTCTGCCCCTCCGCCTTCGCCTGCCATCATCATCCCTCCAAGCCCTCCGCCTTCCATCGTCATGTCGTATCCTCCATGGTCGTGAGAAGGTTGGTCTTGCGACCGAGGGCCATGGGGCTGACTGTAAGACTGGGTGTTGGAGTGCGTGTACGAGTAAGGAGAGGCGTGAAACGCAAAAGGCGTTGGTTGAGGCTGGAACATGGCCTCACCGGCGCCGCAGCTGCTCTTCCCTTGCGTTGGCTTGTTGTCTGTCTGTTTGGCTCTGCGTCAAAAGCCTCGTTGTCGATGTTCCAAGACTTTCGCCCGCAATCGGCGCGAAAGTGCGGCAAGATGATGCGCGAAGCTGGCGCTATTGCTGACGACTCATGCAGTCTGTCCGTCTGTCTTGTGACGAGTCTCCAACGCTGGGCCGATACGCAGTGATTGGTAACAAAGGGGGAAGAAGGTGTACAGAGAGGAATAACCAGGGAAAAAGGAAAGAGGACGGGACGATCGTTGCGACGAGGAGAGGAAAGGGAGGGGGAGGAAACCGAATAAAACACAAACTGGGCGAGCCCAGCCGGACGATGCGATGGGTGCGATCCGATGCACCAAGAACTCCAATCCCGACCCAGAGCCAGGTAGGCGTAAGAGACGAGCAACAAATAAGATGACCGCCCTCGGTATGAAGCCGCTCGGGTTCTAGTCCAACACTGACAAAGTGTGAGGGAAACACGGCCTCTCTCTCACTCTCACCCACTCTCACTCACGCACACACAGTTCGGGGGGTCAGGTAAGGCCAGCCAATGCAACCCGACTACTATCCCACCAAGTCGCCGAATGCACCTTTGCTGCCGGCGGCGAATGACAAGGTCGAATACAGGGGGGCGATAGTGCAGAAATTCGACGGCCCCTCCAAGGGCTAAAAGGAACAAAAATGTGACCTGTGGTTTTCCGGGGTGCGTCTGCCCATTCACTTTCTTCCTGCAGTAACCGCGTTGACAAGTCTTTGATTAGCGCGGACTGCTGGAGTCTCGAGGGTCAGCCGATTTGTCGGATCGTCTCTGGGGTCCGACCTTGGTCGCTGCCGTGAGGGTGGTCCGATGCGGTGTGTCTGGGGACAGGATTCCGCTGCAGTGGCCTCGTCGCTCCGGGCCTGACACCTTCTTTTCGCTTGTTCTGGAAATTGGCGTGTTCAGTGGTGTTCTTAGCCGTGCTGAATCCAGCTCGAATGGGTGTCCTGGACCGGCTAGATCTGATGTCGCTGTCTCGAGTCTGCTGCTACACGACCCGAGCTGAACCGTTTCGGACGAATGAAGGATGACGGATGGTATGGATGGATTCGATGTGATGTGATGTGATGTGAGTGTGCAGTACCGTGCCGCAGCTGGTGATCGGGGGACGAGGTACAGTAGGGCAGAGGAGCCCAGTATCGCGGTCAAGGTCGTTGCCAAAAGATGCCGCTGACAATGATGGGTGGATGGATGGATGGATGGGCCGATGTAGGCCACCACGGAAGACACAGAGTCGAGCCAATTATAGCCTACCCAGCGGCAGGATTGGAAGGGGATATAGGGCGGGGAAGGCCGAAGATGGTGATGATGATGATGAAGAAGAAGCAGAAGGAGGATGAGGGGGAGGAGAAGAAGGGGACAAGGTCGAGTTAAAGAGAGGGATATGAAGAGGTGTAAGTATGCACTCGTCGAGGAAATACAAGGACGTGCCTGTGACCGCTATCCCAGATCTCGCCCATGTAAGATGGGTTGACGAGGACGGCAGACAAAAGGCGAGGAAGCCGATGTTTCTCTGGGATAGCAATGGTTGCACCGAGAACGGGCGATGGGAGGCAGCATGGCACAACGCTGGGGGCAACAGCACCACCAGCCGCATGGGCAGGCAGGGCATTCGTTGATGGAGCGGCGGCGATGGCTCAAGCAGCAGTAATATCAGAGCAGCAGCGAGATGAGGAGAAGCGGCAGTGACTGGGGCTCAGCCAGTAGCACGCTTGCACCACAAAGTACGTCAAGTGCCGTACCGTGCCTCCGTCCGTGTCCATATCAAGATGAGACCAGGTACGTATATCTCATGTAAGGTAGGGAGATGCAGGGGACGGCAGGCCTGCTACGGATATCAGAAAGAGAGCGGGCAAGGGGCCAATGACGGTAGCCGTTCATAATGTGACGGATGGTAAGTAGTGATGCCACTGGCATATCGAGAGAGCCGCCCAGTCGGATGGATGGTTGGTCGCGTTTCTGGCTCGAGCCTGCACAGTCTGGCATACTCCCCATAATACGGCACGTTACTCCGTAGCGTTGGTGGTTATGATGCCGACGACGGTTTACCCAGGGCAGAGACCGGCAGCAATAGCGGTACGCAGCAAGCCGCGCCGGTCCTTCTGATGGAGCGGACGGAGACGGGGAGGGTGAGGGGCGAGGGAGGTGATGGGGTGATGGTAGGGATGCGGGCCTGGGAATTCGTTCAGTCCGTGCCACGGGGCAACGAGATGACATGTCCACCGTCTGTCTGCAAGGTACCCTCAGATCAGTTGTCGGCCGTGGCCTCAATGGCAACGGATGACGGCCCAGAGATGACCATCAAACGAACGTCGAGGAGCACAGCACACTCGTGGAGATGACAAGTGTGCCAGAGAAGAAGCAAAAAGACGGAGAGAGACAAAAGGAAACGGAAAATGAGACGAGAGAGCCTGATGATCCTAGTTCGAGGTTGGGCCTGGCCCGGTCTGGCGTGGCCGGGTCTGCATCATGCTTTCCTGCGAGCCGTCGATTGGCCCAGATGCTCCTCTCGTCGACAATCCCTTAGTCAAACCAAAGGGGGCAAGATTAGCGGCGGGAGCAGGCAGTGAGTCCATCAGACGGGATGCGGCGGCAAGTTACAACAGAGATATCGCGACATTGCGTAGGAGGGACACTGGATGTTGTCCGGGGCCTTGGCTGCCGCCAGGTCAGTGTCCCGCCCCCACTATCTCCCGTCTGGTGCCAGGAGAAAGACGGGGTGATGCATTGTGTTGGAAGCGTACCGAGTCGGTCGTAGTCGATGCCGGTTTGTTATCTGCACGGATGGATGAATGCATGTTGTTCACGCGTCAAGCTTGATTCGATTTGTGGATAGCGTACCTCAGCATCCGATGCGTGTGCCAGAGGGCAGGCAGCAAAGGCACCAGCTCCTTCCTTCGCCATTGCTCCTTTCTTATGATCCAGGGGCATTTCGAGGAAAGAGCCGTCAACAGGCAGGTTTCTGGAATTCTGGGGCAAGAGCAACATGAGATCGTCCAAGAGGAAAGCACGGCCGGCGTAGCCACCAACCTCCGCCAACCAGCCTAGGACTCTCAACTTCCATCATCGTCCCCTCCCACTCGCAAACATGTCCTTTCGGGCTCAGAGATGTCGGTTCTCGGGTTTCCAGGTTGCCTTTTCTGTTCTCCGTCTCCCCCGTCCCTTGAGCATCAGCAGTTTCGACCGACAACCACACTGTCAGCACCTCCGAGCCCCTCCCTCCACCCCAAACCCTCCCCCAGCGACTAGTAACATCAAACCACTTGGTAACGAAGGACGTAATCCTACCTAGCGCCCGGCCTCTGTGAGGCAGTCGGGCTTCGTATGAGCGAGTTGCATTACATGCTGCCAGTCTGCTGGAGAAAAAATACATACAAGAAACCCGAACCCCTCGTCAATGAAGCAGGGGCGGTATCCTAGGAAAAGACGAGCCGGGGGTGGCCCTGTACCTCACCGTTCAAGCTAGCAAGGGACCGGGTTGAAGGGGCTCGCTTGCTACTCGCCCGCTCACGCCAGCATCCGTCATCCGTGGTTGTCGATGAGAATCGCAGGGATGGTACAAGCCTTTGGCATCAGCGCGATGCACCCGATGCACCGTCCATCGTGCAAGGTGCGGTGCCAGTGCCAGGCAAGACTACCCTAAGAACCGTGGCACCCCTCGGCATCCAAGCACCTTACCCAAGATGCGGTGGTGTTCATCACTCTCATGGTACCTACAGGACAGACACTCTCGCACGCACCCCCGCTGTGCCGCTGTGGGTAACAGGTTGCCCCCGTAGTGCTGATCCCACGTCCTTTCATCGTGATCCTCTCTCTCCACACTTATCCTGCAGAACTGCGAGTTACAGGGCCGATTCCTACTCGTTTGGTTCGCAGTCTCTTGGCCCAAGAGACGTAGCTCCTCTCGATGAAGACGCAGATAGTACTTCGCAGAGCCACTGGCCCTGACCAAAGCATCGCCTTTTGCCTTGGTCAAGGATACCAGTCGTTGGAGCCGTCCACCGTCAACCCAGGCCAATGACGGCGCAGCAGTCACGGCTAAGTGTGCCCTGTAGCAACACGCACCGAAGCAGCCCTCGCCAGAGAAACCACTAGGTCTTCGCTTGTTCTCTTGCCAGCCCCTTGTAACCTCTCGTCCTTCAAAATATGACAAGGAGTGGGCAAGGGTGACGATGCAAGCAGGAAGCGGGACAGTCACGGCGACGACAACATCAATGTGGGCTGCCGATTTTCACCGAGCTCGTGGCGTCAGAGACACGACCCCTTCTTCTCTGGCCTTTCTTTTTCTTGCTGCTCCTACCGAGAGCTGCCAGTGTCCGACTTTGACCTCGCCTCCATGTCCTGACCGCTCAGCGTCCGGCGTCGTCCCCCAACAAACTTAGCGCCGCCAATGGTCGCGTTAGTCTACTGTTCTGTGACTACTTGACTGGACTAACGCTCTTATGAGAACCGGCTTACACCAGAAACCAGCCTGGCGCACCCTGCCGCGCTTACCTTACATGGGGATGCGCCTGTTACTGGCTGGCTGCCGACGGCGGCCGCTGTCGCACTTCGTCTGCAACGGATTGATGTTTTCCACGGACAACTTTTTGATATGCCAGTTGGGCCCACGTAGCCTCCCGCCTCTAACTGGAGGGACTAGCATCCTAAGGTACTCGATGGTCAACAAACCGCTTCTCAATGCAACCAACGCTCCCGCCGTTGGCTACAACACTGGCAGCTGTGCGTTTGGAACCCACGGACAAGTGGCTCTCCACATTTTACGTTCTTGGGAGCAGGTGGGCATAGCCAAGCCCGGTGCTTGCGGGCATTCTGGGGCAAGCGTGAGGTTCTTCCTTACGGACCAAATACGGCGGAAGAAGGTCATCGACGATGGGGTCGAGATGGACAGCATGAGTCGCGGGTTAGCAGTATTAGGCGGCGTCCTTGAACGCGAAGATCGGCTCAGCCGTCTTGGCAAGATTTGGCTGCACACGAGGCGTCGAGGACAGCCAAGAAATGGGTAATTTTGGTCCGACTGTGAGGCGTCGGCGCAAGAGCGTGGGCAAGGACCGAGGTTTTCCTCCTCCTTAGAAAACCACTCTCCACCAGCTCCATACTGGTGCATAGAGACGATATCTAGTATTGTCGATCACTTTACTCTATCCCCCAGCCGCACATTGCGTGCCAGATTTATGGCAGTTGAGTCTCTCCCAAGGTGGCAGAAATCATTGCACAACGTGCTGACCGAACACACGTTTTCGGACCCGGCGACAGCCGAGTCAAGCTCAACGCAATTTGCACACTCGATTCCCTGTATTGCGGTCTTCGGACTACTGTGTACTCCAGCGAGTCACACCCCAGTCCACCAGAGCCCCGCTCTGATGGACGAGCCGTGGTGTGCTTCGCGTCCGATACCCCCTTCGGCCCCGACCAACCCAGAATGGTCGGCGGATTGCACCAACATGGTGCGGCCAACGGCACGCGGCCTGTCTGTTATGGACCTCATGGTTGGCTTATCCAGAATTAGGTGACTGGGCATGATGTGAAGCGCATCACGGGCCGCCTGAACTCTACAGCAACCCACACGAAGATCGATGAGGGCTTAACGCCTGCAACGCACTCGAGATTATCAAAGGTGGCTCCTGCTCGCGAGTGGAGGGTCTATCGAAGTCGCCATCGCGAATCATATCTTGGCATTCTTGGTCAAGACGCTCGAATAAAACGTTTACATTGCAAGGGGCGGTTACTCGTTGCAAAGTTACGGACACTCTGTCACCCAGGATCCATCCTCATTGGATCTTCAGGCCAGCCGGGGTCCTGAGTGCTGCACCGCGAGCGCAGAAATCGCAACGACACAAATGACCAGCTCATCATAATTTCAATGGCTGTCCTACCTAGGCTAGACCTGTCGCCTGCTCCAGAGCAGAGGCGTGTCCACGGCGTAGTCAATGCCTGCACTCACCAAATGGTTGAAAACCACGGTCCATTGGGCGGAACAAAATCCAATACGACAGAATCACTCGACATACGCTCTTACCAGTTTCGCGGACTCCTTGTCAGAGTCTGGCAAGCCTAAGCGGCGCGAGTCCAAGAATCCCAAGTCATATTCCATGCGGCTGACTGGGGCTGTGGAGCTGCTGGACGGCCTGTTCCGCGCACGACTATCCGCAAGACCTGTGAAATGGGGTTTGCTCAAGGGGAAAGAACCCAAGCTCGACCATGTGCATTTTGCAAATGCGGTCCTGTGGTACCGTTGAGACGTGGAGACGCCTCGGGATCTGCGCCCGCTTTCCCTCCCGGACCGCTGCACTCAAGGGTTTGGATCAAATTTTGAACAACGACCGAAGGCTGTTCGTCGATGCAGACCGGCATCACTTTCGTCTTTCTTGTCTCATCGACTTTTGGAAGGCTCCGAATAGCTCGCAAACATATCTGACACGGAATGAGCTAGGTACTAAACAGCGACTCTAGCAGGCGAGGAGGCGATATAGACCATATCTCTCAAACGGTCCATTGTCTGTTCGCATGGCAGCCTGACAGGACAGGGCGAGATGACCAAGAAAGAGTCTTGGCACACGGCACGCCCACATCACAAATCCAAGCATGGCGGGAGGACCCTACATGGCCATTTGATATCATCTGGCCAGTCGCCTGCTCCTACGATGCTTCATTAGGCTTGTTGTACAAGATGCGTCAGGCACACCAATCCCATAACAGATGAGAGTAAGAGAGAGGTGCAACAATGTTCAGCCTGACATCCGACTACCACAAACCTTCCGAGTCTGGGAAACTGCAATCAAGGCTTAGCTACCAGGTAACACAACCGTCTCAAACCTACATGGGCACCGTTTGCATCCATTCAAATATCTAACGGTCGCATACTTTGAAGTGAAACGGTCACATCACTTGAAAACGCATAGCTTGCCGGCAGGCACCGCAAAGGGCACAACTTGTCGTTTGTCCCCACGTTCCAACAAACGAACACCATCGGTCACGCCTCACGCTGCAGGGCGGGCAAGGGGGGTGGGTACGCTGTTAACCACATCCATTTGTGGTTCTGAGGTCGAGAGAGAGGCCAGCCAGCCCCAAGATGATGACAATGCTGCTGGTCCAAGCCCTATGCCCCTGGTACCCCTTTTCCGCTATCCTATATCCGTTCTAGGCTAGGATCATTGAGGGTTATTGGGTACAGACACCCATACAGGTGCACCATCCTCAAATGGCCCTGGCAATAATTAACTCGGCATCAAGGAGAAGACATGTGAAGGACAGGGCCAGGACGAGGACAGGCATACTCTAGTCCGCCAACCCGCAGCTGAAGGGACCAATTACGTTTCTCGAAAGGCGTGATTTGACAGACAGACTGGGTGTTCATTTGGACACATCCGTTTTTACTGTAGACCGCCGTCACGTCCTTCCCGTCTCAAGAAACACCTGCCCTGCAGGTGCACAGCTGGGGCTGCACCAAATATCCCTTCGTCGTCCCCCGATAAAAGGCCTCCAAATGGAATACGGATCTTGGCGGTATGACACCTAATGCTTCTGGTTCATTCAACCCCTGTGGGCGCATATTGAGGATAAGCGTTTGGCCTGCCTCCCTCCGCGCTTTCTTCAGGTCCATGACGAAACAATGACAAGCCCGAGATCTCATCGGCGTGGATCTTGAGTTTTGACGATGTCGCCGACCTCGTATCCTACTCGCTGTCTTTTGCGTCGATGAGCCAGCCATGCCTGCGTGGATCAGCCGTCGAAACCCGGGGCCGCGAAAAGCAAGGTGTTGGACCTCCGTCAATGTCATCATGGGGGGGACTCGGCGCAACACCAACGACCACATACGAGAGGAGGCTGTTGGGACTTCGAATATGCCAAGTTGAACGCCATGTCATCGTTGTGCGACATGTTTATTGCTCTCGAGAAGGGTTGGTTGGGCCTTGTCCGCAAGATGCGGGAGCACGTTTCCAACGGAACCCTCAGTCAACGGTTAGGACACAACCGCGGTTTCCAAAGCCTGTAAGGTCTTCAAAGGCACCATGCGAACGAAGCTCCTTCCTATGTAAGAGAAACCGTTTGAAACAATGATTGTCGAGTTAACGGTCAGTGGAATCTGGTCATGGGCCGCATCAACGGTGACACAAATCCACCTGTGGAAACCCCCTCAACGGAGAAAGTCACTGGCGTGGCGTTTTCCTCTCACTCCAAGCAGATCACCCCGAAATTGCGGCATGCAAGTGTCCATCATGCAGGCAAACACTCGCCCGCCCAAACATAACACAACAAAGACTCAACCTGCTCCGGCCACGGACCACGTTAGTCTCGCAGGCAGCTTGCCTCCTCCTCCTCCTCCTCGCCTCATGTGCTGTGCGACCCGGCTACATCATCCAATCATCGAGCGGCCAAACTTCGTGACGACGCAGAGCCGTCCGCCGCAGCCATCCCAAGCCAGACTCGCCGCTCGACTCGCCGCTCGACTCGCCGCTCGACTCGCCACGGTGTTGAGCCTGCATCCGCCTTGTAATCGGCCGAGAGAGGGGGTCACTAGGTCATGGAAGTGCAGACGACGTGCCCCCCCGCTGCAGTCTACCCACCTTTGCATTGTACAGCACAAGCTCGCCTATTCCGCGTCCAATGCGGGCGTCTAAGTGGGCGAGCCAGTTTCTTCGATCCGAATCCATGACACCGCAAGCGAAGTGCTGACCCGGAAAAGACCGTAACCGAGGAGAGTCGGATCACTGGCATCTCATGATCGAGTTCTGCCTTCAAGAGAGCATGGCGATCCCCTGATAAGACTCATAGCCATTGGACAAAGACCAAGACGTCCATCTTGCCGTGCGGTGTGATAGGTGCTGAGCAAAGCCTCCGGCTGGAGTTTGAACAGACGCAACGTGCATGGTGGGCTTTTGGACGCACAGTGGAAAAGAACTACCAGTCGAGTTGACTGAACAACACAGCCGAGACGATCTGCGGTGAACAATGATGGCCGACGTTGGGGGGAGCTGCGCACCAAGTCGGTCGGCACCACTATTCTGACCGGCAGCGCGACAGGGGCAAGGGTGAGGAAAGTTCTGGGTCTGGATGCTACGCTGCCAGGAACCATCGGGACTATCCCGCGTTTACATCGGCGGCGATTGAGACATGGATACTCTTTACTACCCTGCTTGTTGATGCACAGAGTTTGCTCTTGCGTCTTGCTTGCTACAGTGCCAGCCGATCGCTACGCAAGTCACAGGAAGAAGCTGAACGGTCAAATGAACTGCAGCGACAAACGGCGAGTAGATTAAAAGCGAGGAGGGAATATTTCGAGGCCTGCCAAGTTCGTCTGGCCGAGCCGGGACAGCCGCCACTCGACACCATCCCATCGCGTCCCGCCTAGCCGTTCTGCTCGTCGGCTGCGACTCTGCCAGCGCGGCGGCCGGGGGCCCAAAACTTAATCTCTTCTCTATCGTCTGCGCGTTCAAACTCTTTTTTTTTTTTTTTTTTGCTTCTTCAACCCTCCTCGCGGAGACGAGGACGTCGTATTCCGGGGGTGGCATCAGAGCAGACGAGAGAAAGAAGCCCGACGTTCGAACCGAGACGAGGGAGAAAAGAGCATGGCTGCTCTTCGTCTGGGTCGTAAAACGCCGAGGGCAAGTATTGTACTCTCCGAAATGCAAGTGAGCAAAAAGATTCTGTATCTTCGCGACGCTCGTCGTTTGTTCCGTACACAAGCCTAGCCGTTTAGAGAGGCAGAGCCGGGAAACCTTCCCGTTTTTTCGATGCGAACAACGCAAACCTGCGAGGCCGACCCGCTGCGGAAGCCATCTCTTGAAATTCCCGCGTGCCATCGTGAACCATGATCCTTACCCCGGGCCTCCCTTTTTTTTTGGTTCTCTCTCATGTCCTCCTCGCCTCCGGGGTTCCACGAGGTCCAAAAACAGTCTTGACGGATCAAGCGACTTGCAGCGGGAAGATGCTTCTAACCTCTTCTCCGAGAGAATTAGTGCCCCCCACCTTGCCCGCTGGCACAAATGCTGTGGCTTCCCGTGGATCAATGGTGGAAATATGTTTCGTTTGATTTGGTGGGCGGTGTTTTGGTATCTTCTAAAATCCTTGATTCTGCTTTTTCACACGCGCGCTTTCTCCGTCTCTCCCTCGCTCTCTGCTCGGCGCTTTGCCGTAATTTACCTCAATGAGGTGTCATGTGTATTTTCGTCGCATGCCGTGTCGAGTAAACAGATGGGAACCAGCAGTTATCAAGTAAATCTATCCGCTCCATCTGCCCCATACACTCCGGCCCATGCTCATGCTCATGCTCATGCTCATGCTCATCATGTCCACAGCGGCATCACACCCTTGCCCTTCCGTCCAGGTCCACGCGGGTGGCCCCGCGGGCCGCTGCTTCTGGGTGTCAAACCTCCACCCATCATCTCCATGGTCTGCTCATCGGTGGGGAAGTCGGTTGACCGGAAGCCATCGCTCTCCTTGAACACAGTATTGTAGAGGCTCGAGACGGACTGTGTAAGCTCGTACAGCGCCTTGGTGCGGTCGCTATCCGCGTCCGACTGAATCTCGAGTGTGCCGGCTTGCTGGTCGATCTTGCCGTCAATCTTGCCGTCGACGATCAGGAAGCCAAGGATGTCCTGAACCTCGGGCTCCGAGATCTTGAGCTGCTTCGCGATCCAGGCCAGCTTCATTCGTGTGTAGGGCGCAATGAGCTTGACAACGCCCTTGGTGCGCATGTTGCGCGTCACCTCGTCGATGTTCTCGGCGATGAACGGGTCGGCGAGGATGTCTTGGTTCTTCTGGAGGACGTTCTCGTAGGCGTGGACGTCATCGCGCTGGTAGGCATCTACAAGCTCCGTCATGGCAGTAATCCGAGGGTCCTGCTTGTATGGCTTGGTCTCTTGCGAGTCAAAGGGGTTGATGGTTGACTTGACCAGCATGGTTGTGAGGAGCAGGTACTTCAGCACCTGGATGCGCTGGAGCGAGCCGGCCTCGTCGTAGTTGCGGAAGGACTCGAAGAAGTCCGTCTGCGCCTCGGCCCAGTTCTCCTCGCTCATGTGCATCTTGCCACCGCACTCGCGAATGATGCCCATGATCTTGGGGTGGGGAACGGCCGATCTGACCTTCAGAGCGCGCTGGTAGAGGCGCTTGAGCTGCTTGTTGTTCTTGGTCTCGGCGTGCATCTGGATCTCGAGAGCGTATATCTCCATAGAATACGTGCCCTTGCTGGGATCGTCGCTGCCGTCATCCTTCTGACAAGCTCTGTGAAGATCCCGCAGCTTCTTAGTGACAGTATTGTAATCCTTTCGGTCGAGCAGGAGTTTGGCGAGCTTGATGTTCGTCTTGAGCCACAACCTCTCGTTGTTCGTGCTCTGGAAGCTCTCGAGCGTGAGCGAGTAGAATTTCTCGACACAGGCCACTGCCTTGGGCCCATCTGATCCCTTCTCAATGTAGTCCAGCATATTGTTGATCGACTTTTCGGAGTAGTTCCTCGTCACGGCCGACTTGACATACGTCAGCAGCTCGGCGTAGTGCTCCGTCGCCTGGTCGCAGTGTCAGCATTTGACGCCTCTTGGCAGATCTGGCTACGAAGTCCCAGTCTTACCTTTTCGTATTGCCCCAGCTTGAACTCGAGCTTTATGGCTTGCTTCAGGCCTTTGAAGCCCCATTCGCCCTTTTCCTCTTCTAATGGTGGTATGCCGAGAAATTCGGCAATGGCATCCTCGGGATCGGTGAGCTTCAGCTGCTTCGCATTGTAGTATTTGTTCTCAATACCGACGTCTCCGGAATCCTCGTCGTCGTCTTCCTCGTACTCGAAGTCGTACCTGACATATGGTTAGCTCCAGCGATTTCCATGACAGTACCGGGGTGCAAAGGCCCCAGTTGAGGGGAGCTCACTGCTCCTCATCCGACTCCTGCATGAAGTCCTCGTCGTCAGACATCTTGGCAGACGATTCTGGGTTGGCGGAAGAAGAGGAGGTCGATTACGGCAGTGAGTTGACAAGAGGAATCCTTGACGCAGGATCGCGAGGGGGAGAAATTGACGATGTTCGGGTTGTTGTTGGAATTGAAGTGTAAGGCTAATCGATGGAAGTGCCAGGCAGGTGCAGCTGGGCGTGGGACGTTGGAGGCGGGGGAGCTTATCGATTGGCGGACCCACCAGGCGCATCAGATTGCGCACTGGCCAGTTAAGCGGGAGGCAACTTTTCCAGGTTGGATCCCAACCATCCAGTCATACCCAGCCGCGCCAGCCTTTCATCTATGTACAAACTCGAATTTCAATCAACGACATCCACCACGAACACTTTTCCACGTCGCGCATCGCTGTAAACCTGCCGAAATCCGTCTCGAGATCCCGCAAGAACAGTCGGCATCATGGGTGGCGATCTCAACCTGAAGAAGAGTTTCCACCCTTCCCTCATCAAGAACCAGGCCAAGGTCTGGGAGGAGGAACGGAAGGCCCTCGATGAGCGCAAGAAGACTCAGCAGCGAATCAACGAACTCAAGGAGGAGCGCGAGCGCGAAGAGCTGCAGAAGAAGCTTGAGGCCGCCGGTCACACCAAACGAGTCGATCGCGTCGAGTTCCTCTATAGCGGCCCTACTGATGGACAGACCGGCACAACAGAGGAGCGCGAGAGCTACCTGCTCGGCAAACGCCGCATCGACAACCTGCTCAAAGGCACGGAACACAAGAATCTGGAGAAGCAGGCTGGCCAGGAGAGTTTCATGGCACTGCAGACGGCCAACACAGCAAGAGACACGGCAGCCAAGGTCCGGGAAGACCCTCTGCTCGCCATCAAGAGACAAGAGCAAGCTGCTTACGAGGCGATGATGAATGATCCCATCAAGCGCAGACAGCTACTGGCGTCTATGGGCATGGTGGATGATAAGTCGAAGTCCAAGAACAAGGAAGAGAAGCATAAAAGGAGGCATCATCACAGACATCGCGACGGCGAGGACGACAGAGACAGGCACCGAAAAAGGCGACGATCACACTCCAGATCCAGGAGTCCACGCCGGCGAAGAGACGACCCTGAAGACGAAGACCGCTACGACAGGCGGCGGCGTCGCAGCGACTCCGAGGACAGACACAGCCACCGACGTAGACGGGCTTCGAGATCGAGATCGCCACGTAGACGAGATTCAGGCGACAAGGACGACCATGACAGACGAGACCGCCGGGACCATCGGGAGGACCGCGAACGGCGACGACCTGGCTCAGTTTCCGACGAAGACCGCGCCATTAGAGGACAAGAAAGGTCACCTCGAGGCAACGACAGGCGAGATGATCGAAACAACGATGCGTCAGGGTCTCGGGGCCGCAGGAACTACAACAATCGGCGACAAGATCGGGACGAACGGCCCGATGGTCGTGTCAGCGGTGGCAAAGGGACGGACGACCAAGCTGCGGATGAGGAAAGGGCACGGAAGCTGGCGGCTATGCAGGCCGCAGCTTCTGATCTTGACACCGACCGAGTACGTCGTCTAGCAGCACTGGAGGAACGGGAGAAGGCCGCACGGGAAGCCGACAACCAGGCAAGAGAACGGTCGTCCAAGTACGGCGACAGGGAGTTCGTCAACGGCTTGCATCGCAAGGCCGGCAACATGAGCTTGGGCGAGAGGATGGGGCGGGGCAGACAAGGTCTGCAGAGGGACGATGACTGAGAGGTGGGGGGCGCGGAGCACCTCGGGAACCACTCGGCCGGGCAAAGATAACCCTTTCGCGAAGCATAGAGAGGAAGAGGAGGTGAACGGACCGTAGGGCCTACCTGTATACTAGCTCGAGCGCAGAACAGCGGGCGCCGGGTACGAGGGGACGGGCCTTGGTAGCACTGGCCAACCGATCACCTATGCATGGCCCGACGGGAAGATGGCTGGAATTGGACTTTGCGATGAGGGGTTTTTGGGACAGGATCCCCCGCATATCATGTCGGGAAAGCTGTGTTTTCCGCCTGCACGTCATCAAGCGTGCTTCTAGAATGGTGGACGACATGCAGCTTGCAGAATGAGGGATGGATGAGATAGCATAGAGATTGAATACCCAGCCGGAATGACAGTGACCAGCCGCCGAGGAATGAGAGAACGATCACATTCCAGTCTCGTTGGTTCCATTATGGCAAGAAGATTTTCCGTCGCACGGTGAGCTCGATTGGGTGGTAGGCGGTCCGGAACATGGAATGAAACTTATGTGGGAAATCTATCAATCACAGTCACAAGAGGGTAGGGCCGCGGAGGAGAGATTGAAGATCCGAAGCACTGAGACGGAGTGGCAAGCCGACACTTGGCGGGGCGACGAACGTCACAACCTCGGCGGCTGTGCCTCACGATTCAATGCGCAGCGTTGCGTCTCCAGGGAGGCTGACGATGCCACCTGCCCTTACTGATGAGGAAGCTCTGGGCTGGATGGTTTCTTGGAACGAGGCTGAGTGAGGAGGGGTAAGGAGGGGCGATGAGGGGGGTGGTGGGCAAGGAGGCTTTGGGTTGCTTTTCAGCGATGAAGTCGACGACAACCCCGTCGCACACTGGATGGCAGGAAACGGACGCAAACGGCCATGGTCGGAGGGCCAGCCAAGCCAGGAAGTCGAATGGCATGGGCCTGGACCAGTGCGCGCGGCCTGGCCGACTGGCTGGCTCTAAGATGCGGCCCCCGTCCGTCCGGATCGCCGCTCTCGGGGCTTCTCTCGAGTCGAGCCTCGGTGCTTTGCGACGGGAGTGCTGCCGGGATACGCCTGTCTCAAATGGCGGTGGTTCCTTGGCTTCAGCATGGAGTTTTCTGTTTGAGTAGTGGGTTTTGTTTGTTTTGACAGGACAGATGTGGGTATGCCGGGTCACTTCCTTGGTCTTTGGAGACTGGAGATGACGATGTCGGGGCAAATGAGTCGTACAGCCATTGACTGATGGAATTGGGTTGGACGAGAGGAAATGTTGGCAGGAGATTGATGAAGATGCAAAACGGAAGGGCTGCAAATCACAGACCCTAGACGGCTGTGCTGAGACGGGACGAGGTAGAAAATAGAACGAGGACATGAGCAAACATTGCGAGCTGCATATGTGGGTGAGAGCGAGAGTTAGGCACAAGGTTTGAACAGAGGTCGGGGATTTTGATGATGATCTGAGTCTGCGATCTGACAAGGCGCATCAAACCGGGCGAAAGCCTGGAAGCGAGGCAGCCATCCCCATATTATTCCAACGCCAACGCAGCCGAGCCCCGAAGGGCCGTATCCAGCTGAGTGGCTTGCTGCGAACATTGCAGGTATCTCTCCTCTGGGTTTTGGGTGTCAGGGTACATGATGGATGGCAGATGCAGATGCCCCTCTTGCAGGATGTCTTACCCAGGCACCCGACCGGCGTTGACGGACTCGAGCTGGGGGGTTCGGGAATTCCTCGAGCGCCACGACCGCAACACGGCCATGTTGTGGAAGGGGAGAGAGAGGCCACAATGGTCCAATCCCTTTGTAGATGCTCTTTGGGTAAAGACGGCCCTTCCAGTCAAGGGCCAAGAAGCTCAAAGTGAACAGCCGTTGGTCTCTGCCCCGAGGATCAAGCGGGCCCATGACTGGGCTATGAGTAAAGAGGATGATGGCCTGTGAGAGATTTTTTGACCATGGAATTGGACGTGATGATGATGCCCTCTATTTCTTTTCTTTTTCTTTTTCTTTCTTTTCTCCTGTGTGTCCGCCAGAGGGTGCCTATAATCCGATAGTGCATGCAGGCAGGCCCGGGCGCGTGCTCTTGTGTGGCGGGGAATTTCTCTCCCCTGTGCAGCTGGCTGAGCCGTGATGATGCGCTTTGCTGCGGTGCGCTGAGCTCATACTCAGGCTCAGACTCAGGCTCAGGCTTTGGGACTGGGCGTCTCTGCGAGTGAAGTGCGAGTGCAGAGGTCTAAGATGCGAGAAGTGGAGGCGCTCAGTCAGTGCCAGTGACATTCATCATATCAGTTTAGTGTGTTGCGCCCCATTCGGCCTGGTTGGTTTCCCTGGCCAGGTGGGTTCAATCAACGCTGCCCCTGGTCCCTTTTTGCTTCCTGCCGCCGGCGCCGGCGCTTGTGGTTGCTGGTGCTGAGAACGAGACGAGAGAAGGAGGGACGGAGGCAGAGCGTGTGTGCTTCCTCTGAACAAGTACCATACCCGCTGTACGTACTATGTACTCCGTACCAAGTGCAGTGTGCGAGTGTCCCATTCCATATGGCCCACCACCTGCTGGCTGCTTGCTCTTTCCAGACGTTCCCCATCCAGCTGCTGCAGTGGCCTCCCATGCCTCCTTCCTTCCCTTCCCTCCCAGCCCAGGCCAGTCCAGTCCAGTCCACTTTCGGTCCCAGCGCCCCCTTCCCTCCCATTTCCTTCCAGGCTAACCCTAGCAACAGAGGTGCTTGACCCTGTCCGTTCTTGGTCTGTTCTGCCCCGTTCTGCGGCCCTTCTGACTTCATCTCCGCCAATTGAGCAGCGTACCATTCCCCAACCCAATTTCCCGCTCCTGCATCTTTCAATCCCCCATTTCACTGCAACTGCGACTGCAACTGCAACTGCACCTCGCAACTACTCACTTTTGCCTCACTCTGCTTCACATCAAGCGTCGCTCCGCTTCGGTCTGGCCCTTCCCTCTCCCGAAAAAGGCACCGTTGCACTGCCAAACTGCGTACCTTGCTTACTTCTTTTGTTCCCTCCCCCGCCATTCCCTTCCCTCACCCCCAAGGAAACCGGCCGCACCTTCCCTCTCGCGTTACCATCCGTCCAATTTACGCCCTCCTTCCCTGAGCCGCCCTTCAGCCTTCCTTTGTTACGCTTCCTTTTGCCGTCGCACACCACCGTTCCAGATCCAGGCCCAGCCGCAAACAATAATAGCCTCTTTGGCACCTTTCTCTTGGCTGATCGACCGGCGAACCACAACCTACAACCGATTCCCGACTGATTGCCTGACGACTTTTTTTTTGCTTTCCACGAACAAGCAAACCTCGTATCACATCGACTCACCCTCATCTCCCGCCCCCTAAACCCACCTTCTCACCGTCCGATTCTTCACCCGACAACCACGAATTGCCCACCATGCCTTTGTGTGGAGGATCCAAGACTGTCCAGCGCAAGCTGGTCCTTCTGTGAGACCTGCTTTTCCCCCATCCATGTGTGTCGCTTGGCTGCGACCTGTGGACTCTGGCTGACTGCTTTGCTTCCTTCAGCGGCGATGGCGCGTGCGGCAAGACATCGCTGTTGAACGTCTTTACCAGAGGGTGAGTTCCGCTTCCTTTCCTGGCCCATCGGGGGACTGGGCTCGCAAATCGTCGGATTGCGCTTTCGTTGCTGACTCGACTTAGCTACTTCCCGACTGTCTACGAGCCCACTGTCTTCGAGAACTACGTCCACGGTACGCGACCCTTACCCCAATACCAGCCAAAGGCGCATCACCGCCCGTTGCCGTCGTCGCAACCCCCTTTCGCAAACATGCCTGCTGACCCCGAACCCGCTAGACATCTTCGTTGACAATGTCCACATCGAGCTTTCCCTCTGGGATACCGCCGGCCAGGAGGAATTCGACCGCCTCCGCAGTCTGTCTTACGGTAGGTCCATCGAGAAGAGTGGATCGAGGCACATGGGCTAACTAGGCGCAGACGATACCGACTTGATCATGCTCTGCTACAGCGTCGACAGCAAGGACTCCCTCGAGAACGTTGAAAGCAAGTGGGTTGGCGAGATCGCCGACAACTGCCCCGGCGTCAAGCTCGTCTTGGTCGCCCTCAAGTGCGATCTCCGCGAGGCGGACAACGAGGAGGAGGAGGGCGCCGAGGGCCAGCAGCGCGAGAAGCGTCCCATGATCAACTATGAGCAAGGTCTGGAGGTTGCTCGTCGCATCAACGCCCTCCGTTACCTTGAGTGCTCCGCCATGCGCAACCGCGGCGTCAACGAGGCCTTCACCGAAGCTGCCCGCGTTGCCCTCAGCGTCAAGAAGGACCGCGAAGAGTCTCAGTGCGTCGTCATGTGAGCGAACCAGCATCGGAGGGCATGCGTTTAGCGCTTGCCGCATTCTTCACTTTCTCACGATCACAATCGAACTTGGCGGACCTTGTTTCGGACGGGATCGGAATACCATCTTCAGTGTTGCACTCGGAAAGGCGTCGGCGTTCCCACGGATTGGACCTTTCAACCTCGAATTTGCACACCCTCTTCGCATTACCCGACTATGTCCTTTTTTTATTGCAGCCCGTCCAGCTCCTTGGACAGACGCGACCTTTTTCTTTTCCTTCTCGGCCACTCTACGGACCTGTGGTCGACACGACTTTCTCGATACCTCTGGGGCCCCCGGCCACATTTGAGCAAAATTGTAAATACCCGTTTCGCTTCTCAATGCACATAAGGGGTTGGAGGGCCAGGCTTCTTTCCTTCTCATCGCTTTCGGTCTTAATTGCGTATACAGACGGGCAGCATGGCCGCGGAGGAACGGCGTGCTTGGCAGGTGGCAGGTGGATGGATGACACATGCATGTGTTCTGGCTACTAGATTTCTCAGATGGGGGATGGCAAAAGCAGTCAGCAGCACGTCTTCAGACTCCTTCATTGGCCTCTTGAAGCAAAAAAAGTTGTCTCTAGATGATGTATAATGAACTCAAATCATCCACACACAACCCAAGTGCCTTTGCTCAGTCATCTGAGAACCCCGAATACGCTGGTTTCGATTTGAAAAGCCGGGTTCGAAGGAAATGCAAGGTCCCCGACATGGATCCGCGACGGGTTCCTGTGAACTCAACTAGGTAGTGATACGATTAGGAAACAAATGGCGGATTCCTCGTGGGCGCCCTGGTTTGGGCCAGAGGACTGGGCATGAAATGAGTGGTGTTTACAAGGTGTCCAAGCTGAGGGTTTACGAGGGGCTGCCGGGGACACCCCCGATCAGCTGCTGACGTTCGGAGCTCAGTCGATGACCCGTTGCAATCGGACTGGAGACCGGGGTGATCACTAGATATCCCAGACAGCAAGTAGTCGGCACGTCCGCCAGGACCCTGGATTCACCGCTGCTTTGCTCCAACTTTTGCAACCATTTGCGCTGTGGCCCTCCTACACCGTCTGGTGTCGTGAACGCGGCAGATTGGGGTAGTCGCGAAGACATACGTCAGCAGCTGGGTCCTTAAGGACTTTTGATCGACTCGTCAAGGCACAATCAAACATGTCACGCAAGACTGACTTGCTGCGGACATTGTCGAATGTAAGACCACCTTCACTTTCTTTACAGCAGAAGATGGCACACAATCAAAGCGAGGGCGATGAAAAAGTCTGGCCAGCCATCTTAATTTTTTGACTAGTAGTACAATGTCATCATTCCAAACTCCCCGAGAAAGGCACTGTCGCTCGTGATATGCACAAAATGGTAGGTAATAATACACCCATCTGGAAAAAAACGCGAATCCCGCTCACTTCCAACTCCGGTCTCGTTGCCCATAAGCCGTGACGTGAAGCATAGCTTCGTGATTAACAAAGGGAATGCTGTAGAGAATGTGTCATCATCTGATGTGTACGGTGGTATACAGATGTTTAGTCGCCGTGGCCTGGGGAAATGTCAGCGTCAAATGCATGCCGAGAGTAGTTGGATAATACGTACGACCCAGGGCCTTGCCACGCTTGGAAACCTCGCGGGCATGGTACTGCTTGATCTTGGCCCGCCTAGCCTCCTCCCTAGCCTCCTCCTCGAGCCTACGCACCTCGGCCCTCGCGGCGGCAACGCTCTCCCGGGCGGCGAGCAAGGCACGGTCGGCTTCCTTCTCGGCGGCCTCGGCGCCCATGACGCGCTCGCGGGCCTGGACGATGCTGGGGTCCATCTCCACCGCGCCGCCGGCGCCGCCGAACTTGTGCAGGATGCCGCGGCGGCCGGACGAGGCGTCCGTGGAGCGGCGGAATACGCCTCCGCCGGTGCCGGTGCCATTGTGGTGGCCGTCAGGAGAGGTGTGGTAGGTCGTTGACGACAGCGAGGAGCGGGAGGTGGCGGACGTGCGGGTCGTGGGCGTGGGCGAGGGGTCGCGGCGGGAGCCGAAAAGGCTGTGTTTGCGGGGCGCGGGCTCGGCGACGGGCTGGTGGTGCACGGGTTCCGGGGAGGGGTCGCGGCGCGAGCCGAAGAGGCCGTGGCGGCGGGGTTCCGGGGGCGGTGGGGTCGGCTCCCGGACCGGTTCGGGGGAGGGTTCGCGGCGGCCGCCTCCGAAGAATGGCATTTTGTGATGGGGTGTGGGGGGTTGTAAGGGGAGATGAAGGGAGGTAGTAGAACGGACTAGGTTTGCCTTGGTAAAAGGCTTGGTAGTGGTGGTTGTGGATGGTGATTGCGTGGACTCTGACGAGGTGAAGCCTTGGGATGCTGGATAAGACGGAAGAGAAAACTCTCGGCGGGGATGGGTAGAGGTTATATCTATCTCGTCCCTCCACACACCCCCATTCCGCCTTCCCCTTGCCTTGTCATTCTCATTCTCGTTCATGACATTATGCCCCAAGCCGCTGTTGTGACCTGTCCAGCTCTCTGCAAGGCACGTTGCATGGCGGGCGCCCGTGCCGAGACCCTGCTAGCAGTTGTTTGCTGGCAGGCTGGTATGGTCATTGCTGCACAATGATGCCAAGGTGGCCATCCCAAAACCTTTACAATCTGTCACCCACTCCCGGCGTCCTTACGAAAAGAGACCAACCCCCCGATAGCGAAGGTGTTTGGGGTGATTCGGGGTTGGTGCTGTGCTACCCCAAACCTGTTTGTTGGTGATCGGCGGGCGAAGATCACCGTCGTCGGTGACGTCAAGGGTAGCCGAGGGAAGGATGGTGGACAAGGGTCCAGGTCGTGGTGAGCTGGCCAATTGGAGGCCGCTGATGACGGTGGGCTAGCCTCTTGGGGAAGGACCCCTAGATTCCTACTGCACGACTGGTTTCCCTCTCGAGCTGGTTCGGGCCCTGCATGGTCTTGGTTCGGGGATTGTCTTGCCAGTCTCCATCCTCCGAGACCTGTCTGGTTTGACGGTGTCCAAAGTGACAGGGGAGAAGCTCGGCTATGACATCGTACATTTCTGGAAGACGTGAGAGTAGGTTGGCGCAAAAAAGAGGCTGTGCTGGGATGCAAGGGATGCTCCTTGGTGACGAGATGGCGGAAGGACACCCGCTTCTTGATGGCGCTTTTGTGGTCATGTGCTCGGTGGTTGTGATGAGCTGGCAGTGTGTTCTTTCGCTGGAGTCCGAGACGGGTCGGTTTTCAACGGCGGACGTGACGATTGGACTAAGTAAGCCAGGGAGGACTATTGACGTTGTGGCTTGCCCACCCAACGCTGTGATTTCGTCACGGTCATGATCAAAATTCACGGTGTTCTGTTAGTTAGGGATGGATACCTAGGGAGTTGTCCATCCCGTCCGAGACACGAAAGACCACATAGTGGTTTCCTGCACAGGTGCCTAGGTCCTCCCATGTGGGAACAACATTACATGCACCTTGCTCGGACACTGTTTCCCGTGCTCTCTAGACCTGGGTCACATCCGGGGTGGGTTGGACTAAGACCGTGCAGGATGCATCGCGTGAAGCTTAATCGGGCCTGGGTCAGAGTTCCTTGCTTGGGGCTGGTTTGCCCTGAATTTCTTGTTTACGAGGCGACATGGCCTTCATTTAACTGGGTTGGTGGATAGGCCAGCGGAGGTGGCTGCTTTCCGAGCGTACTTCCGCTTCATGTGAGATGTCGCGCGTATGCTATGATAAAAGTTCGGATTAGAAATACAGGATAGTTAAGAATAACTCAACAGTGCATCTTTCTTATTTTAGTAATTGAGCAGGTGATCCTTACTCGTTCATTCAGCATGAACCAGGTGCAATTCGTCGGAGGTAGCTGGTTTTCTCTATTCTGGCCAGGAACACGTGGAGTTTTCAACTAACCCACCGCTTCCAAACAGAAAGAAACGAGAACGAGAGATAGACCTGACGGTGTGGCATTAGAGACAGTAAATTCAACAGATCAACAGAGGATCAATCGCTTGGTAATTGGCCCAAGTGAGCCTCGTAGGCTGAGCGGTCTGGGCAAGCTAGAAGGACCTTCATGGAACCAATGGGGCTTCAGGGACTCAAGAGGACTTTAGGGTGAAGCCCACGTGGGGTGTAGTAAGGCCACTTCACTCTAGGAGTCTTGTCGGAGGCCTTTTGTTAGCGATATCTTTGTCGTCTAGCGCGTCTTGTTACTACTGTATATGCGTTTATAACAGCCTTTGAGGAGGCCACAAGTGGCATGAATGATTGCCCTTCGAAATGTCCATGGCTGCTAGTTTCTTGTACGGGCAACCGCAAAAGAGCAAGATTGAAATCAGACACATCTTTATAGGTAGATGGTACGAAAGCCACAATGCTCTTCCGGAAAACACCCACACTCTCAGCGGTTTCTGCATGATTCAGAACTACGTGGATAAACATCGCCTTTTAAAATGGAAATTGACAGATCTACACATCAACGACAACATACCTGTCCAAATGTGTTCAATAAGGCAGATTGGTCTTGTAATCTCAACCATGCTTTCAATAGTTGTAAGCCCCGTCGCTGCTGGGTCAGCTCGCAATCGAGCAGCAGTCCATCATCATTCAGTACAGCCAGGCGACAGCACAAGTACTCACGGATGAAGAGAACTCAGAAGGCAACACGACGTAGAGCCGAGGTTTTCCAGCGCAATTGTGATAGTGGGCATTTCCCGGACCATGCCGTATATGACGATCATGTTTCCCTGTGAACGCCATGTCTCGGTTTACGAATCACAACTGGACGCCACAAGCCGCTCACCATTCCGCATGAACTGCATTATAAGTTAGTCAAACACTTGTCGTATTATCAAATGGGCGATTGGTTTAGGGGTGTAACGACCGCTTCGCATGCGGTAGGTCCTAGGTTCGATTCCTAGATTGTCCAACCTTCATTTTTGCTGTGATTGGCATACCTTTGGATGGTGTCGCCTATTCCCAATCGCAGGACGCCCACTAATCACCTGACCAATACTCAATGTATCTTAAGATTAGGATGATAACGGTGGATAAGGCCAAGGCAGAGACTGTTGTCATGGCTTTGAAATGAAAGCGAAGCTTATAAAAGCTACAAGATATTGCATTCAAAAGGGTACCTTAGAATTTATCTAAGCTAGGCTGTAATAAGGACCTATATTATACATTGGAACTTCATACGATTTGAGGTGCACGCTTGATTGAGCGCGTCGATAATTTCACATCCCATTTGAAACTACGTTAGTCCAAGATAACAGTGTTCTAAGGGACTTCTTCGTCAAGCATTACTTTGCCTCGTTAAGTTGTTTAAGCTGCAAATGTTGATTCAAAGCTCTTTCCAAGAATATTACTGGCAATTATACGTACCAAGTACATCTAGTTCACTTGGCTGCGTAGAAAGGAAAACTGTCCGATGGCTATTAACTCGAAGATTACTTTGGCCGGAATACGTAAGAGAACTTTCGAGTGTAATGTTACAGACGACACCGTTTGTTCTCATGTAATTCGACTGGCAGATTACAAAGAACAAGTCGATTTTACGCGTGCTGCTATTCTTGTGTTTATCTCTTCAACTCCCGCAAACTCCTTTAAGTCAACTGTGCCACAAAATTCAACGCTACGTACGACAATGACCAACGCTTTTCGAGACGATGATCCAAAAACAGTGGCAGTAGAAGCTGTGCAGCATGAAAACATGCAAAGGCACAAGGTACATGGGCGCATAGCTTAGATCTGATGGAACTGCTTTCGTGATGAGGCGCCGGTAGTTTGCTCTATAGACATGTACTTGTTGACACAAAGCAGAAAGAGACGTCGGGATTCCATGGTTATTTACGTGAGGTTACTGTCGCCCGCACTATTAGCAAGTTCGCGAGGTGGTATCAATCTCATTCCTCATAACCTCAAATGTGGTAGACACATAGATTTCTACATAGCAACAAATGACTCCCTCTCCATTATGAATTCGCGGCTCCCTTCTCAAGCTTGCTTTCCACCGGCTCGTTACTGGCCCAGCCCATCCATGCAACTGCAATGATGAGTTTGACAGCACCGGAGATCCAGAGCGCCCCAGGCATGCCAGCCTGGCTTCTTTGCAACCAGCCACCAATGATACCTCCCAGCACAAGCAGAACCACGGCCAAGAACCTCCTATTCCGCTTCGGGTTTTCCTTCAAGGGCGCGAAGAGCTTGGGGTCCGACAGAAGATCGCAGTAGACACTGGTGAGCACATTGGTTGGGACCTCGTTGTAGCCCAGGATTCTGCTGGTGACGATTTGCCCGCCGAACTGGAAAGCGAGGAGGGCAAGTGGGACCATGACAAGGGGGTTCTCGGAGGTCTTGAACTCGTGGTTCGAATCGGAACCTTGGACGGATGTGGCTCCGAAATCGGCGATGAGACGAGTCTGGGCGAAAGCGGCAGCGAGGAAGACGAAAGATGCCTGGAGGAGAAACGAGAGGGCGAGGGTGCTTCTGCGCTTAGGGTGTATGTGCCTCGACTTGGAAAAGAAGAAACATCCGAGCCAGAACGCGGCGATGGAGCTAAGAGACTTGAGCCAAAGGAGCGGCTCGCCGGCTGGGAGACGGGAAGCGCCAAGGGCCATGAAGATGGTATTGCCTTTAGCCGGATTAGCAACACGCGAGCGCGTTCTCGCGTTGGATCGTGAACTGACCTGTTTGCATACTGACGAAGACGCCGGCGGCGTTGACCGCCACGCTGTCGCACAACCCAGACACTAGGCAGCACGCGAGGACGGGGATATCGGTGTATCGAATGTTGACATCATCACGAAGCCAATTGACGACGGTCCGCTTTGGTTGAGTATCGTGCGCCTGCGACTCATTTCCGAGATCAGTGTCGGAAGAGTTTTCAACTCGAAGGCCGTTCTGTGCGCTCATGTTGACTGCGGCAATGTTGGTTGCGAATCCGTTGACGACGATGGAGTCCAGGAGGAAGATGGGGAGAGAAGCCGAGAAGGGCCCATACCGATATATGAATGAATTGCGGCTGAAAAAATTCCGTGTCTCATTCTATGGCCCCGTCTGGGGTTGGCATTGCGTTATCGCAACTGGGCATGTCGTTTTGCCGGTTAACAGGGCGCTTTCTGTTCTGCTATTACCTCTCGGGTAAGCGCCCGTCTCGTGGAACCCACCGCCGCGTAATCAGAAACGGACTGGGCTGCCGTGAGTCACGTTTTGTTTTGGTGAGGTTCGGGGAGGATGTGGGCTTTGGCCCGGATAGATTGCCGAGATTGGTGTTGGCATTCTACACGTTGGACCTCATGTCTAAGTCAACCTCTGGAATCACCATTGTGGCATGCTCACGCAGCGGCTTTCTTCTGGCGGCCTTTCAAACTGTTCAGATCATACTGGGCAATAGCAATGACATGTGTGAAGCCGACAAAACACTTCGTTGTGGCTTGGGCTTAGACCGACATCGGTCTAGCCAAGGCGTTAGTGACGGTGACAAACACGGGCATGGCCGAAAAATCCTGCGTTTTAGCGGCTGCTCAAATCATTTAAGAATGTGGATCTCGGCCGGCCATGACCCGGGCGTTTGGGCCCGCTACTGGGCCGAACACCCGAAGGTTCACCTTGGTCATGACAGCCTTACTCATCTCACCTTATTTTTCACCCTACTCACCTTATTCATTCCTTTACTCACTTAATCTTCTGCATGTCATTCTGAACGTCGCCACCAGATCACTCAGCCGACCGACCACCAACACCATGACTGCACACAAAGAATTCGCCTTTTCACAGAAGGAGAAACGGATAGTCAATATTCGGCTTTCCAGATCGGAACCTGGTTGCGACCCATAGGGGGTGCGCTCTTCGCGGGTTGGATTTTTGAGCATGCAGATCTCAATCGCCATCAGCCTCCACTGTGCTTGTGACACCTCTTCCATCTCATCTGTACGACACTATGATCCAGCACGCATAGTTTGTTGCACGTGCTCGTATGACCTGGACTGCGATGTGGACTGCCAATCACTTCGAAGCTGCGCATTCGTACGTACTGAGATGCCCTTCCCAGCATCTCAGAAGTACCCAACGAGCTCTTCACCTTCAATCAGCCACGACAATCTTAGGTTGCGTGTGTTGTATTTGACACAGCCAAATGAATGTATCTTCCCGAGGCGCTGGCTCGTGCCTGCATCGATAGCTTTCATGGCAGGACCATGAAGCAAGCAAGCTGCCGGGAGTTATCCAGCCGCGGGTCTTTTTTTTTGGTTTAAACAGCTTTCCTGTCTCAAATTACTCGAGTCATTCTCGCAAGTTTGACTCTGCCAGCTTTTCCATCGCGGGAATGTGCCTCAGTCCCAACCCTGAACGTCCTGTCGCTGCCTCATCGTCTTCTCATCTGAACGAAACCATCACCACGACTCGCTGGGGCCTGGCGCTTGGCAAATGTCGTTTCGTGCACTTCGGGTTGGCCAAGTACGGAGTATCTCCAGATGAACTCAATGGCGGTGTGATCAACAACCCCTCTTCCGAACCCTCTTCCATTCGCACAGTTGCGAGTGTTTGAGCTGCACTGACAGCCCTGTCTCAACCAATTCTTTTTTACTTGGATCAACGCAAAGGTACCAGTGGTCGTCGCCTTGCAAACATGGTCATGGTCTCGCGAGTTGTAGTCAGATTGTTCAGCTCCTTCCAAAGTCTTATGACGCATCTTCTTGAATCGCAAGGGCTTTGCCCCGGCCCGGGTCAAGAATGCGGACCTGAAAAGGGAGGTCCACCAACAATCTCGGGATCACCTTCAGAGTTTCCCAGTCGGTCGCTTAACAATTATTCGATAATTTCCTTTCCGATAACCTTGCACTGCCGGTGCCACACCGAACCAGGCCATATACTGCTGCACTTCTCTGGTTCGACCGATAGTTAAGGCGCTAATCCTGGTTGGTTCTGGTGCGGAAACGCTGCCCGTTGCAGATGCAACTCCAAGAACCCAAAGAGGAGAAGGAGACATTGGCACCCCCTTAAATCACCATGTTGCTTGCCGCCATCCCAGCATCCCCTGGCCTGTCTTGCCTCTGTCTCTCCGCTTCGCACAGATTGAGATGAGGCCGCCTCCTATCATTGCTCTCCATTGCCCCCCGAATTGTTCACTCAACTCTGTCGTCTGTGCTTCTTCCATGTCGGCTCCAGTAACCAACCATCTGAGTGCCCGTCTGTATCCACGCTCCTTTTCAACTCAATTTTGGACCCCCACCAACGCCATTCCTCTCCAACCTTGACGTTCTTTCAAAGGTCCCTCCTTCATCCCTCCGTTCCAACATCACGGCGGTCCGTCTGCAATATTGTTGTCTGTTACACTCTTTCGTCCCTGACTACGGACACACATACACTCTCTCTCGGTCTTTCACTCTCGTCACTCATTTCGTCTATTACACGTTGCCGGGCGCGCCGTGTTCCATTAACCACCTGTCCTTGCGATACTAGACGTATTGCTTCTTAATCCGTCGTTCGGGCATCTACCGTCCCGACTAAAAGGTCTCGTCTCGCATTTGAGCGGAATCCTTGGTCCCCCGCACTTTTATCGCTCTAGCCTTCGGGCGACTACGACTTGATTTTAACAGCCATGCTGTCGCAATATGCGCTTTCAGCAGCGGCGCTGCTGGCATTGGTTGCCCAGCCCGCGCTCGCACAGGTCTCGACCAAGTGCAATCCGATGAACACAACCTGTCCTGCCAACCCCGCCTTCGGTATGGACTACAACTTCAATTTCAATTCCACACCTTCGAGCGACGCCTGGGAGACGACCGTCGGACCTGTAAAATACACTGCCGAGAATGGTGCCGAATTCACGATCAGCAAGCAGGGCGACTCTCCTACTATTCGAACAAAGTTTTACTTCTTCTGGGGCCGCACCGAGGTCCATCTGAGGGCAGCCAAGGGCAAGGGCATCGTGAGCTCCATGATGTGGCTTAGCGATACGTTGGATGAGGTCGATTGGGAGTTCCTTGGCATCAAGAATGATGCCTTGAGCAACTACTTTGGCAAGGGCGTTGAGGACTGGCACAACGGCGATGAGCATCCGGTGACGGGAAGCATTCACGACGACTTCCACAATTACACCTGCGTGTGGACAAAGGAGAAGCTCGAGTGGTGGGTGAATGGAAACAACGTGCGGACTCTTCTCCCGACAGAAGCCAACAACTCCTTGGCTTATCCACAGACACCCATGCGCCTGAGTCTCGGTATCTGGGCGGGCGGCGACCCCCGTATGGCGAAGGGAACCCAGGAATGGGCTGGAGGCGAAACTGACTACGCTGCCGGTCCTTACACTATGTACGTCAAGTCTGCGCAGGTGACGGACTACAGCTCTGGAAAGGAATACTCTTTTGGGGATAAGTCAGGCTCGTGGGAGAGCATCAAGATCGCCGAGTAAGTTGCATGCGAGCTGTACATGCTGTAACGTGCCGCGCTAACCTGATGGCAAGGGGTAACTCGACCGTCAAAGAGGCACTCCTTGAGGAACCTAGCAAGTCCGTCAGCGAAAAGTTCAACGAGCTTAGCCCAACCGCAAAGACGGCTGTGTATGCTGGAGGTGTCGGTGTGGGCTGCGCTCTCATCGCCTTTGGTCTGTGGTACTTCATCCGCCAGCGCAGACGCGGTGCTGCTGAAGCAAGCCTTGCCGCGCAAAGGGCCGAGAACGAGCGCCTTGAGCTCGAAGGCTTCCACAAGCGCGGTATTGATCCCGACTCCTTTGCTGGATCGACGGGCACCGAGTACAATGCCGCAGAATTCAGCAAGAGCGGGATGGCCCAGGAGAACACCTACAGCGTCCCCGCGACCCAAGAGAAGACTGTTTGGGATTCCGCTCCAATGGCTGCTGGCGCGGCCGGTGCAGGTGCTACAGCTGGCATGGCCGCATACAGCGACTCGCCCAATGGCCGGGGACAGGTGCTGTCTCCGTTGCAGACGCAAAACCCCGGCATGCCACCTTCGGGTCCCCTTCCCATGGCTCCGAGCCGCAGCGCCTCCCAAGGTGGATACTCCAGGATCGGGTCGCCTGATGGTCAACACAGCCCTCCGCCCATGAGCCCGCCCTCCCAAGGCTACAGCGACCATGGCTTCAGCAACCAGCAAGGTTATGGCAATGGCGGCTTCGGAGGTGCGAACCAGGGCTACTGGAACAACGGGGGCTCTCAAGGCGGCTTCCGGTAATACCGCATGCGCTCTCTTCATGACTGTCTAATTCTTCTTTCCAACACATGTCTGGAGCCTCTTTTCTATTTTTTTTTTCCGTCAGCATGCATGAATATCTGAGCGATTTCCTTTCTCGCCTCGGGCGAATGACTTGAAAGGAAGAAAGGGAAGACTCGTCCTCGACGGATGTGTTTCCTCTCCAAATTACCGCTGCCAAGATATCCTGAAGTGCATTCCGACCCTGATAGGGCTTTAACGAGTTTCAATAAACGACCTACTTGATCATCTGCCCCCCCATGTGTCTACACGTGTATCGGGGATCCGCGACCATCGGTTCTCCCCAGACGGCGATGGCACGCTCCAATAGCTCCCGCCGGGCGCTCCGCGCCATTAGGGTTGCTTAAGATACCTATGCGTGAACCGGGTTGAATGTCGACTGCATGCGACAAGCGCTTGGCATGGCACTTTCCGCATCGCAATCGAATGTCAACGTGGCCATTGGTACATTCGTTTCGAATCAAGTCAATGGCATGAGGGTTTGCAACGTAATGCCGGCGTGCTATTGGATGACGTTCATAATGTTTTCCGACCCTAAAAACGGGACTAACGTGTTGCGGCATCACACGAGCCTGAATGTTGTTCGACTCGTGGATTAAAAGTTCAGGCGATCCACGTGGATGAAGCTCAAGACGCAACAGAGTCTCTGGCTGAAGAGTTATAGTTCATAACTTCTAGCTGGATGAGTATTTCATGCCAGGAGGCGGAATATCGGCGTAGCATTATGCGAAATTCTAGATCCCTTGATTGGCAATTCTTAATGCTGACCAGGCGAACCAAAGCTTGCTCAGCATTTACTCGCCTCTTTGGGCAGCATTGCCATGCCCGCCGTCCTTTCTGTGTGGTTCGTGCTGACGGTTGAGGGGCCAAACCACAACGCAAGGTCCAGCAGGAGGCTTTTGGGCGACTGTGCGACGCAACTGCAGGAAAAAGGACACAAACAAGCCCTTGGGCTAAGAGAACGAGTCACAATCTGGGAAGCGGTTCTGCATGTATAGCTTGTTGGGACAGCAATGCTGAACTGCATTACGGCAATCCGGTATATTGCGCCCTCATGGGACGCGGAGCCGATGGGAGAGCTTTGTGCCCAGGCGGTGGTGCCAGTCTTGCTATCCCGCCGCTTTGGCCACACATGGGAATAAGACAAGTAGTCTTGTTCGCAAACGATCTTTCAATCACCAAGTACATGTTGTCGACGTCATCTAGTCGCCTCCGACATGTTCCGTCGCCTTCTTTGAGGGCTATCATCTGCCTGCCAGTGCAGCGACTTCTGACAAGGTGCTTGATAAGGCTTGGGTGATGCCGTTAGTGACGGATGATTCGCAGAGTCTATTCACCATCATCCCTTCGGGGTGTTTGAAGGCTGGCAAAGTTTGCGGTCCCCTCGGATGTGTATCCGCCACTTCCAATTGAGTCCGATCTTACGGACGGAGACACCCATGCGCTTCCCATTGGACCTCAACCAAGCTATCTGCTTAAGTTTTTGTCTGTAAAGGGGTATCAGAGCTTGATATTGATGTGGGAGCTTTCAGAGGCAAGGAGCATATCCGTGTCACCTTCACGTCACTGATCAATCTGAGCGAGGAGCTTCATGGACAACAGCGCTGACACTCGAAGCGACCATGATCGATATACAGAGCTTAATCACCCGATAAACAAATATTCATTGCAATCATCTTTCCAGGCTTAGTCGTTGGAAACACCAGCGTCTCATACATTTTAGAGAAAGTTAGCATGGCATAAAGCGATTCCTGCAACTATAGAAAACCAAATGCAAGACTTTAATAAGCTTTTGTTTAATGCCTTGCATTGCATCCCGTCCTCTTTCGGAAAAGATGCAAGAATGCCAAGCACCTCGTTCCAGCTTGACGACTTCCAGAGAGGAAATCGCGCTACATTTTTCAGCCTGGAACGGAGGGTTCAAGTCCGGTTGATTGTAATGGTTGCAATCATTTCCAAGCATCCCATGCCAATGATCATTACATATGTCGCCAGATTAGAGTTGGCGAGCACACCACCAAGAGCGGTAACTGTATGGGGGTTTGAAGCTTTAGTACAACGACTGGGAATCCTTGCCTGGTCATGAACGCCATCAGAGAACGGGCATATTACTGCAATGCTTCGGGTTCGCTTACACTTTGGTTTTTGCATGGGAAATCTGACCCGACTCTTGGTTGGAGATATGCGCATTCCATAGGTGACAGCTACCACGTTCATGCCCACCTACCAACTTATGTCATCTGAAAAGGAAAGGGCAAATCGGAAAGGTGTGGCAACCAAGCCGATGATGATAGCTCGATGAACCTTGTATGGGTTGTAGCTGGAGAACGAAAGCGGCGGAAGTGTCGGCAAGAACAGCACCCTTGACCTCAAAGTATCCATCACTTTGATCATGATGCCGACTTGGGCTGAGCTCGGCGAAATGCAGACACCTGGCACTTACCGATGTTCTCGATGGGTGTACCTGCAGTAAACGGATACCTTAGAGCCCAACGGCTGATTGACTATAAAGGATGCGTTTCCTGCCCATGACATTCGTATTGTTCTCCTCTTCATCAGACAGACAAGCAAGCAATACTTCCAAGTTCAGGATACCCTTCCGATTATACCCATCTTCGGTCTTTGATACCCGCACTCGCGACCTTCTAAACCGTCACAATGCTTTACTCAAAGATCCTTATCGCCGCCATCACCGGCATCTCTTGTGTTGCGGCCATACCAGCTGAGGCCGCCAAGAAAGAGGTTGAAGCCTTCCGTCGAGGCGAATGCCGTGATGATCGAGATGATCTTTACTGTGGCCGGAGCGTCAAGGAGTTTACTAAATACGGTATGTTCTTGTTCGCTTCTTCCATGTGGAACGCCACTAACAATGATACCAGATGCCAAGAACAGACTTTGCTACAACGACGGCTCGAACAGGCTTTTCTGTGCCATTCGCGAGCAGCAGGAGCTGGCCATTGAGCTTGCCAGGGAGTGGGAACGAATCCAGAGATGCGGCTTGAACCAGTACTACGCCACGAGAGAGCGGCGCTGCGAGTGCTACCGTCGTCGCGATGGAGGCCGCGGTGACAGAGACCGAGACCGCTGTGACGATGATGATGATGACAACGACCGGGGCCGTGACAACCACAACCCCAACTGCAAGAATGATGACATTGCTTTCTGCGCCGCCAGCGAGGATTTGATCATCACTTATGGTAAGGCTAACACACTCTTTCTGGTCAAGTTTGATGACTAACCATGAGGCAGACCGTGAGAACATTCTTTGCGACAGGAACAGAGGCAACTACGTCTTCTGTGCCGACAGAGAGCGCGGCGCCGCCCGTGAGAAGGCCAGAGACCACTTCGAAGATCGTCGCAACAGAGACAAGAAGCAGGCCTAGACAGTATCACACATTAATGGCTAATGTATAATGCCTCGAGCGCATGAAGCGGGAATCGGAGTCTGGAACAACTTGGGTGTGCAAGTTGTGAAGGGTCTGCTGGGCTATGGACTAATGTGTTGGTTTGTCTGTCATTCGCCGAGTGCTTAGTGAAATTCGTATGGATTAAGAGAGAATGCAAAGAAATCGTACGTTCGTTATAAACTTTTCGCCTCTATTGAATGTGACGGTCATATCTGAACCGAACAAGAACATCAAAGGCATATGCGAGCCGTTGGGTTGTGTCTATCTTCGGCTTGCGCTTCTGCACTTTTGACGTTCGGCTGTTGGAAATGGTTTATCTCAAGTAGATTATACAAGCCGACTTATGAGTATGCATCTCCATTTTGAGCGTGCAGGGCCTCCAAACCAAGTGCAAGGCGTCCATGCCGAGTTCCAACCGCATGGTAATTAGACCTTGCAATCAGTATACGTACTCACTAGTTCAAGCTTCGTCGTGCAATCAATGATCGCGCACCGAAAATTAACCAGATTCAGTGATTGAAAAAGCATGTACTTTGAAATACCCTTAAGGACAAATAGGTAACCTCTGAAAGGTTGTAGTCATACGTTGAATCGAGTGCTGACATCTCGTCTCGACTTTCCTTCCCTACATGCGGCTCGACATTCCCTCCCAGGTGAGTTTTGATCAAAAATATGGAGCCCAATCTTGGCGCAGGGCTGCGCGCGCGAGGGGCTGGGAAGGATTAACCGAGTTGAATGAAGATTCCCCAAGAACGTCGATAAAGCAGCTTAGTTGAAAATCTTCGAATGGCGCAACCGACACGAGTATCCAAGTTCCTTGATCTAGTCTCACAAGGTAATTTCATACCACTGTTCATATACTGGACCGGCGATATCGAAAACTAAGTTCAATCGAAGGACCAGCGGGCGGCCTACGATGCCAAAGCCTCTAAGCCGCAGCAGCGGAGGGTGCTGGACATGCCGTATTCGCCACAGAAAATGTGATGAGTCTTCACCGTCATGCAAAGAATGTACCGATCGCCATATAGTATGCCATGGGTACGGTCCAGAGCCAGACTGGATGAAGAACCCGTCCAAGCTTCAGGCCGAACTGCAACGGATCAAGCATGCAGTGAAACAAAACTTCCGCCGAACTCGAAAACTGCAGGCTTCTTCTGCTCGCTCCTCCAGAGGGGTTACAGAATCCTCAGCCGACGGCTTCGATGAGTCTACGGTGTTCTCGCACGGAGGCTCCGAGTTTCGAGAAGCCGAGCTCATCACGTATTACCTCGACTACATTTTCCCCCTTCAATACGCCTATTATGTAGACAAGCCAGAGCAAGGTGGCAGGGGCTGGCTCTTCTGGCTCTTATCTAAGAAGGGGCCATTGCGCCATGCCGCTTTCACGTTATCCGCTCTCCATCAACACACCATATCGGAAAGCAAGACGGAAGAGATGGAGTCTGAGCTTATCCGACATCATACAAACGCTATGCAAGAACTTCGCCAGGTTCTCGGCCGTTGTGAGACAGACGGATTCGCTAGCCATCTCGAGTCTCGCGTCGAGTTTCTCACCTGCGGAACCTTCCTCATCAGCTTCGAGGTATCCACAATTTTGGACCCCATATGCACCTGTTTATATCCCGCTGACTGATTGCATAGGTTTTCCAAGGAGGCACGTCTAACTGGGAATCCCACCTAAACGCTCTCGTACTGGTTGCTAGTCAGATTGATCTGGAGAGTATTGCTGGGATGGCTGATCCTTCGACACCCACAAGACCCGACGCCGGATTCCAAAGGATAGTGAATGCTTCCACCAGGTTTCATATATCTCAGCTGCTTTGGTTTGACCTCCTCTCATGTATTTCTACGGGCGGATCACCAAAGCTTCCATATCAAAGATGGCTGAGTCACGATGAGATCGATATTTCCTGTGTCATGGGCTGTCAGAACTGGGCCATGTTGGCGCTTGGCGACGTCGCTTCGCTAGAAACGCAAGTTGCAGAGTTGAACCCTAAAGTTGTGAAACGCCGAGCAGCAGACATAATGAAACGGCTGGAAGATGGCATTGGGTATCTAGGGGTTCAAGACAAGGTAAGTCTCACTGTATTTGTTCGCGCTTCAATTGTTACTGTGACGCTAAAGGCATTACGCAGCCCGCATCAGCAATCGCATCCCAATCGGTTACACGTGTTTTCGCCACAGCTATCCTTGTACAGCTATGTGCTATGTTGGCAAATGCTGGTGACCCCCCTGAGATACTCTATGAAGCTGTGGCCAACGTTATCGACGCACTACAGAGAGTGCCGGAAGGCGTACCTCTCAGGGGCATGCCGTGGCCGATTTGTGTGGCCGGATCAATGGCGGGTCCAGAACAACAGCTTTTCTTCGAGAACCTCATCGAAGAAGTTCTCGAGACTTCAGGAGTCGGATTCACAAATTGTGACACAGTTAATCGCATTCTTAGGGAGAGCTGGAAAGGCCAAGAACAAGGTGCTGTTGTCAAAGGTATTCCTACATGTACATACGCCATGTCAAGGCTTGGAATATGTGCCTTGTTAGTCTGAACGAGCACGTCTTGTCAGGTATTGGTAGAAAGCGTATGAAAACATGTATTCAATCACGAATTGTCTCAAAAGCGCGGACTATAGTTCTATTCCAGGTCGTCAACCTCGCACTCTCACCCCTCGGTCCGTATACTTCCAAGAAAAAGACAATTTTCCATCTCTCTCTACCATCTCGGGAACAATTTCATCTTTAATGATGCAGAATTTGAGTATCGTAATGTAGAGTTGATTCCATAACTCAATCATCAATGACTTGCACCTTCAACGCCAGAGACCTAGGATCTGAAGCTGCCAAGAAGGCCTTCTCGCCCTCTTCGAGTGTGAACCTGTGCGTCACCAAAGGCTTGAGATCAATGATGCCTTCGGCAACAAGGCCAATGGCTCGAGGATAGATATCGCGATAGCGAAATTGAAACCGTAAATCAATCTCTTTTCCGGCCATGTACATGAACGGTATGGTTGCAAAGTCTTTGCCGCACCCAATAACAAAGACCATGCCGCCAAATTGGCAAGACTTTGTGCCGCAGTTAGACTCAACTCATCGGAATATTTTGCTAGGAAATACTTACGTAGATGCCAGTGACGACACTCGATTCAACGCCGGTGCACTCAAGAACCAACTTGGCTTCTTGACCCAGAGCGCTCTTGACCCCTTGAGCGATTGCTTGTGGTTCCTTTCCGGGGGTAATGAGCACAGTCCGGACTCTTGGGACAACCTTCTTCGCAGCCTGCAATCTGGCCTCGTTGATGTCCGTGATGACAATTGGGTTCGCGCCCGCGGCGCTGGCAGCCAGCAATGTGACAAGGCCGATAGGCCCAGAGCCACATATGACAACCGGGTCTCCCAACCGTACACCGGAGCGCTCAATTCCCGTCAAAGCCACGCAGAGAGGCTCGAGAAGAGACCCCTCTTCGTAAGAGATTGTATCGGGAATCTTGTGCAGCCAGTCTTCCGGATGGACGTGGTAGCGTGCCAAGGTCCCATGATAAGGAGGCGTCGAGTAGAAGACAACGTCCGGGCATGCGTTGTACTTGCCCGTCCGACAGAAGAAGCATGACGCTTTCATACATGGAACGCCGCACTCAAGAGCCACTCTATCGCCAACTTTGAACTTAGTGACCTTGTCACCAACAGCAACCACTACCCCTGCACTCTCGTGACCAAGGCCGTTCTCACTCGTTACAACCATCTCGCCGATGTGGCCTGCTTTCCAGAAGTGAACATCAGAACCGCAAATTCCTGTTGCCCGCACATGAACGAGACACTCCCCTTCGTTTGGGACTGGAGTGTCAATATGTTTGATGTAAAGCTCATGCTGGGGATTGGTGTACACGGCGATGTTTCCAGGCTTTCGACTGAGGACCTCGGCCGCTGTTGAATTCGACATAGCGCACTGCTTTGCCGACACAATCAAACAAGATGTTTGAACAAGACTCGATGAAAGCGTTTGAGATAAGGTCAAATAAGGAGTAATGTTAAGCAGTGAATGGCTTTCTGAGGCAGAGTCAATCACAGAAGCGCATCAGAGCTACTTATTTTGCCACACAATCTGAAGTGAGTGCGGACGCTCAAGGGTCAATGCAGCCTCTCGGCGACCACAAGATGCTATTGTGACACGAAACAGGATTTCATTACCCCTCCTACCCCTCTATTGAACTCACAGGTAGCTGCATCCATGATCAGGTGGCTCAGACGCTTCGATAATCAAGTGATGTGAAGGTCTCGGTGAAACCGCCGTTACCCCACACTCGGTACGCTGCTGCGTGGCTGCCTCTCGGTGGTCTCCCCGTTGCCCAAGGGCACGGATGTTCTCCCGCTCACGTCACCTCCGCGCGCTCAAACAACTTGTCGGACATTGGCCCCCTCAGCTATCCATATCGTGATTTACGTCTCCTTTCGATTCGGGCATTCTCCAGGACATCGCTTTAAGACAGCAATTAGAAGATCACTACGAAGGTCAGATTAAACAAGCAACTCATCTTATCAAGCACAGTCAGATCATGCCACCTATTTAACAGTTTACCTATGTCAACACCATTCTCTTTAAAGATAATCACGCAGAATTCACAAGTGGCAGCACATCATTATGTCCCTCCAAGGCAAGGTAGCGATTGTCACGGGCGCAGCTCGCGGCATTGGGGCTGGTGTTGTACGGGCACTAGCCAAACAAGGAGCGAGTGTAAGTTGAACCTATTTCTCCATTTCCCCCTTACTTTGTTCTGCTTATGGTTTCTTTGAGGAACTGATTTCCCTGTGCTGGGATTTGACTGAAAATGGGTCGGATAAGTTCGCTGAAGACATGCAGGTAGCTTTCAACTATGTCTCCCCGTCGTCCGAGGAAGCCGCTATCCGCTTGGTGAAGGAAGTCCAGGATCTTGGGACTCGCGCGGCCTGTGTCCGGATCGATATGGCATCACCCGAAGCCCCCTCTGTTCTGCTGCATACGACACTCAAAGAATTCCAGACCGAACGAGTCGACATACTAGTGAACAATGCGGGTCTCGGAGGAAACGCACCCCTGGAAGAGGTTACGATCGAGGAATACGACCGGTTGATGACAGTCAACGTCAGAGCGGTTATCTTCATGACACAAGCTGTTCTGCCACACATTAACCGTGGTGGGCGTATTGTCAACTTGTCATCCATTTCTGCTCGAGGAGGCTACCCAACGCAATCCGTTTATGCCGCATCTAAAGCTGCTGTTGAGGGTCTCACGAGAGTTTGGGCGACGGAGCTCGGCCACAAGTATGGAGTGACCGTGAACTCGGTTAATCCCGGACCTGTCGATACAGACATGTACCGTGCCGCTGGGCCAGTGCATCTCGCTAGGATGGAGGAGCAGAATAAGAAGGTCCCAGCAGAACCTCGATGCGGCAGAGAACAGGACATTGCCGACATTGTTGTATTCTTGTGCGAAGAGAGATCTCGTTGGGTCACTGGAGACACCATATGCGCTAATGGAGGCATGCTATATACGTAAAAGGGACATAGTACCGTGGCCATGAGAAGCTGAAAGCCTTCTTGCCTGGTTTCAATTCTGTGATGATTCTCATCTCCTATTGTCTCCTTGCAGCAGCTTGATTATGGATCTGGTGTGATGGACACGCCTAACACAGTTAAGTCTATGGCAGAGCCGAGTTGATAGGCCTCAAGCACTTTCAATTGTATTTGAGTAGAAGGTGCAATAAAGCAATATGGTCTCGATGGCCGAAAAAAGCATTTAGAATCTAGCCCGTGAGCTAATATGAGTTCTGAGCTTGCCAGACCTCTGGGTTTTGGGATAACATCCGAGCTTCATATGTGATTACCGTCTCTGATAATATATACACATTTCAATTCTTTTTGATCAAAGTCGTTTCAACGCTGTTCGAGCGGTTGTCCAGAGAATAATCGTACCTTTTGTGATGGAAGGGGTTTTCGACAGTGACGTACTATGACGAGAGGAATAACTTGCATGCTGATGGGGATGCTTTAGGAATAAAACCCGAAACTGCCAATGCGTAAATATTCACAACGCAACAGCTTGCAAGTGACAGCCTCCAGGCTACAGTAGGCAATTGACCCTGAGATTTGGCAACGTAAGATAGTTAGATGCTGCGATGGAGTGACGATAACCCTTTGGGGTGTCTTTGTAAGATGTCAATCCTAGCAAATCTCAGTGTTACATTTTATCTCACAGCAATGTTTTTGTTACTAAAAGTTTAAAAACAAACCCCTACAGAGACGGAGACGACCGTTCCTTACTTAAGTGGTGTGCTGAACTCGGTTTGTCTGTCCCCCCTACAGTATTCGCAACCATCGTTCAACCCACCGGACATTACAACTAAAACCGTAATATCTAAATTTTGAGACCAGCCCCCCTCGAGACCGTTATACTGCTGAGGCTTGTGTAGGAATATGCATCCTCCTGAAATGCTACCGTTCCATGTCGTTGTAGAACAATCACTGATTTCGTGAACTGACAATACGAGATCGGCACTATCACTGGACAAAGCACCACTTGCTGCACTCTGACAAGTGCTGAATTACAAACTTTCCTTCTGATTCTAACAACTGGTAAAGAAAATAAGTGTCATTATTAGAGCGTTGCAGGTCAATATACGAACGACAAGGAAACTTACTTTTCTAATGACTAGAGACATTTGTCGACGAGGTGGACAAATTCTTTAAGAAAGCTTGGAATATGGGCCATTAATGAAGCCTCTGCTGCCCGCAGAAGCAGACCACGGGTCTCTGTCCACAGAACAAACTTGCTACCCATATTCAAGATGAAAGGAGAGGTGACAAAGCAACCGTTGAACCTAACGGCAGAATTGCTGTTCATTCGCCGAAGGGAGATACCTGCCCCCTTTTGACCTCAACCAAGTGCGTCTAGTGATTTGTACTCAGGCATCGTTTTGTTTCAACATTTAGAAGGAATAATGCACCGCTAGGGACGCGGCGAGCTTGGATTGAAATGGGTAGATACTAAGTTTGACCGCCTGAGTCCTTCGGGCGGGCATCCGTTCTTCAACAAGAACAGAATGAAGCTGCATTCGACATCAAAAGTGTATGATGGCTAACAAGTTACCAAGGTTTTCCTTTTCCACGTAGGAAACGGCTAGAGTCTTTTTCCTTTTTACGCCGTGTACTATCATCTATGGGTGCAACAGGCAAACCTTTGACCAATGACATTAATTTATGCATGCTCCTCTACTTTTATGCACAGAGTTTTGCCGATCTGCTGGGTAGCCACTCTCAGGTGACTTCGTTCTCGGATTGGGCGCTTTAGCTACCTGGCTCTGTGGTACGTGCATGTGTTGCGACCTCCACCCGTGGACGTGAATGTTCAGCCATCTCATCTCTCTCTCCCCCATCAGCTGAAGTTGTACTGGAGCAGTAGTGCCTCTCACCAAACAGACGCGCCCATCTGACGTCTTACCTCACCTTCCCACCTTGTCTCCATTGCGCAGAGCTTCGGACCTGCAATTCCTTGGCAAATGTAACTAACGTGTTTTGAACACACATATGGAGTCCAACGCCCTTCAGACCACGAGCACTCTACCCCAGTCCTCATCAGGGCGGCCCAGAAACAAGTCCCAGGATGTGCTTCACAAAGCCTGCGATTTGTGTAAGCGACGCAAGGTCCGCTGCTCCGGGACAAACCCCTGTCAACAGTGCAGCCGAAACAAGGCAGTCTGCAGCTATTCATCTACTCACGGAAAGTTGACTGCCCTTGAGAGGTATGTAGTGCTGTGGTAGATCCTCTTATCGGAATATCAACATTTCCTTCAATGCCATCGTCTCACAACACGCCGCTCAAGGTCTTCTCGTCGGCGACCTGGTTTCACATAGTTATATGTTAACCGTTCATTCTCTTCAAACAACTACTCACGTATCTTTGTAGGCGGCTTCGCCAGTCCGAAATATACACGCGGAACCTCGAAGCCGCCTGGGAGAGCTTTCTCCCTGATGTCGACTTATCTCAGGCTGTCGAGGCTGTAACGACAGGCAACGTGCCACCCACACCCTCAGCATCCTCAGCGCCTTCTCTGAACGCTTCGAGCAGCAATCTGGAGGATGTTAGTGTCAGTCAGGCTTCGAGGCCCTTGTACCAAGAAGGGTATGAACTGCGTACGCCTTCACCCCATGACCTCGAGTTTGACACTATAGAGGCACTGGAGTGGGACGAAACCGTGGAAAAGAATATTCTAACGGATGGTATTGGGTCTCTATCCCTTCAAACAAGTGCATCCGGATACATGGGCCCACAGTCTGGGAATGCTTTACTTCGTCATCTGCATTCCGTGGTTCACTTCCTCTCCGAAGGCGAATCTGACGTCGACTTTTCCTCCTTTCCAGCAGTACGGGTTACTTCTTCAAACACCCGGGATTTCCTGCGATCCACCGCTTTTCGAAATCAATGTGTTGACTGGTACTTCCAACACTTCCACAAGGCCTATCCCCTACTGCACGAAGGGCTCTTCCGGGCCCAGTATATGGGTATGTTATGCACCCAAGGGGTAGCAAATCATACTTAAGAGACTAACCTAGCTCTAGTTCACGATTTAGGCGCTGTACCAAAGCCCAAGGACGGGTCATGGCCTGTGCTTTGCAACATGGTGCTCGCCGTCGGGGCTTTCGCTGGTCCTGAAAGCGCGACCAGAGCCGATATATTTTTCTCCGGTGAGGCACAATCAGCAGTGTCCTTTGCTTTGCTCCAGAGAGGATCAGTTCATTTGGTTCAGGCTTTCCTGCTCCTGGCCAACTATTTGCAGAAGCGCAACAAACCTAACAGCGGCTTTACCTTACTCTATGATGCTCGAATAGAATGACAAAAATGGAACGGCTGCTTCTAGGAGTGTGATCTTCTATGTTTCGGCTATAATGGGCGACCTAAAGAAAAAAACAAAAGTTGTAGATAGCATGCCAAAACCCCAGGAGATATGCTTCGTGACATTCTTGATTGGATACCAGATATACTAATACTACCAGTTACACGGTGGTGCGTCTGTGGTTTATCATAAATGGCAGGACTCGCAGGGACCGCTGGCACTCGATTCAGGAGCAAGCTTTCAAATCTTCAGTTATCCAGAACCGGCCTCCACATTCTCAATTATCTCAAAGTTATACAGCTGCGGCACAGGCTCGTTCTTATTCCTTAAGATGTACCGATTGAACCACCACGGCAAAATTTCCTTCAGTTGGTAGGAAGCGTGTCGCCGCGTTGGGACCGAGAATACGTCATCCAACTCTTCGAGTGAGCGTTGCTTCGTCTCTGGGAGGAATAGGAAAATAGCGACCAAGCATATGATGTTCAACCCCGAAAACAAGCCGAAAAGACCCTGTGGCTTGAGGCTTTGGATCAACGGGGGAGTCGTCAGGCCGACAATGACGGCCCAAAAGTTGTTGGTTGCCACGGCCCAGGACATTCCGACTTCGCGATGGGAAAGGGGGAAAACCTCAGACGAGTAGACGAATGCGCAGGGGCCCTCCCCCGGACTGTAAAAGAAGGCGAACAGGTAGATAAACATTGCAATCAGACCAAGGTGAGCTGGACTGCTCTGTGGGATAAAGAACGCCATGCCAGCTCCAAGTAATGTCCAGCTCATGTTCGGAAAACTGGCGATGAGTAAAGTCCTTCTACCCCACGTGTCGATGGTGTACAGTGCCGGGATAGCGAAAACGAACATGGCCATGCCGAAGCCCCAAGAAGCCAGGAGGGCAACTTTGTTACTTGCTCCAGCTTGCTCAAATAGAGTAGACGAGTAAAAGGCCATGAGATTAACTTAACTAGGTGTCAGCCTCTTTTCACTTTGCAACAACTCCCAACTGATGTTGGATGATACAACTTACCACCGCAGAACTGCTGAGCGGCCATGATGATGCCGGACGCCTGGGCCGCGCGCCGATTGCGAGGGACTGTAGCCAGCTCGACACACCTCGTGAAGAAGTTGCCCTTGGCAAAGCCGTTTGCTGCAATTATTTCTTTCTCCAACTCCAGTTGAGAATAGATATAGTACAAATCCCGAGCTGCGAGCAGACGATGACCCCGCAGCCTAAGGAGTGACCGGTGAGCCTTGGCGTACCTGCCCTTTTTCAATAGCCATCGCGGCGACTCAGGCGTAAAGTAAATTCCGATCAAAAGAGGTACAGCGGGGATCATGGCAGAACCGAGCTGCAGCCTCCATGCAACATCGCCGAGATCAACAACGGCCAAGTTCGCTGTAAAGCCCAGCATGATACCGAAGGCGACGAAGAGTTGCCACGACATGACAAGTGCGCCACGGATATTGGCAGGAGAGTTCTCGGCTGAGAAAACTGGCACAGTAACCTCCTTGAGACCCATTCCAATCCCAAGGAGGATCCTGCAAGCCAAGATTTGAGGCCAGCTCTGGCATAGAGCTTGACCGATAGGGCCGACAAAACTGAAGATGGCTCCGATGAAGATGGCGCCTCGACGACCGATCCAATCGTTGACAGGGTCTGACAGCCAACAGGCACTATTGCTTTGGTTAGCTAGACAAACGTATCTGAGATTTGTAGTGAGGAGCCCACATGATGCAGATGGCCATGTAAGGTGCACTGTTGATCGCTCCAATGATCCATGAGTTCCTCTCACAAGTTCCTGCGGCCAGGCAAGCCTCTCCTTTGTCCGATATACCAAAAACCTGAGGATAAGACAAGTTGGCACCATTGGAGCCTGTTTGATCCCACCCCTGAACTGCCGCGCTGATGGAATTCATGATGATGGTAAAGTAGAGTGCCTTGGGATGCCTCCACCGGTGCTCAACTTCCTCCCTCAATATGGATTTGTCCTCTTCGGTCAACTCAGGAATTTCGTTGTGGATTGTCGGATTCTGAGCTGCTAAGGCTCCCTTCTTGAAGTATACGGCGTCAGGTGTTAAACCATGTTTGTTGGCAAACTCTTCGGCGTCGGCTATGAGCTTGGCTTTGGGAATCCCTGCCAACGGATTTTTGAGTCTGCCAGTCGACAACGTCAGCGACAATGGAATCTTCGCAGATGCGAGTACGTAATCTGTAGCTCACTCTCCTGTAGCAACCTGGCTATCAATCGAAGGACCAAGATAAGCGGCGTCGTTATGAGCGACTTCGATGCTGCCGATTTTTTGGACGTCCTGAGAACTATTATTGCAGTTCATCAGTTCAAATCCCACCAGCAAGAGTCCATGGGCCGCGGTCCACTTACGCTTCCACTTCGTCGGCCACAAATTTTGACATCGTCCCGCTTTCTTGTGGCACCAGTGTTGCCCGCGGTATAAATCAGGGAGTGGAGAGATTGCTTCGATTGTAGGGTCGTGAAATTGTGAAAAGCCCGAAGAATATCAACGATTTTGGAAATATGGGATGAGACCATCGATATATATCGACCGATCAAGGTAGCGCTGGTGGGGTGAGCATGGGGCCCCATGGGGAAACGTAGCACTGCAATAAGTTCAAGGATCTGATGGCTCTCCCGATGGGCCATTCTCACAGGGTTGATTGACATGATACTGTGACAGTACGAGGCATGGAACGCGTTAAAGTTTCCAGGTTCTCCACGCCAGATCACCAAGTCCGCCAAAGTGGTGTTCGGCGCGGAAACCGAGAACGCTAACCCTCATCGTTCTCTCACGCCTCGGGGGTTTCGCCGACGACGTGGGGCTTACATGGTACCCATGCCTTGTTAACGGGCAGCTCTAGACAGTTCGCCAATACAATAACTTGTAAATATGCAACCTGTTGACAGTCGATTCGAAGGTTTACAAAGCAGAACTACCAGGAGTCAATTCTAGTTTGAGGTGCATTGAGTCCCTTATCGGTGGAACGGATCTTCAGACGCAGATACTCCTATGGTGCATTCGTGATTTGGATGTCCATTCCATCTTGCTGGTCGTACCTTTATGGCAAGTCGGGCACCCGCTTGGTCATGAAGACATCGGTTCCGTTTGGCAGGCGGGAGAAGTGACGATTGATATGTCCATGTCTACAAGTGTAGTTTTCCGAGAAGGGCGTAAGACGCAGCCCGGGCAGGAACTGATAAAGCTTCCGTGTCATAGTTACCCATGGCTTGAGATGCTTTTCTTGCAACCACCATGTACCAGACATGTATCTTGAAAACCGGCTGGCATTGCGGATGTCTGGTGAACCCGGAGAGTTCACCGAGCCTGGTGTCTCTGTGTCCTCTGACGTGGGTGCTCATCTCCCCCAATCTTCCAATCAGGTGTCCCCACCTGCAGAAAGTGCCAAGATTCTTGATGCGGATGCCTTCGGTACATACTGCGACATCATATTTTGAAGCGCGCAGCTGGACCAGCCCATGATGATGAACAACATGTTGGCTCGGTGCAGGAATATTACATTTCTTCTTTATCATCAAAACTCTCTATAAAGCTTTTTCTCAAGAACTCGCGGAGTACGACGCTGTTTTCCCCCTGCCGAGCGCGATTGACACAATGGGCGTCTACATAAACACAAGCGAACTATACCTACTCGACGGCTTGCTCGTAGTCAGATTGATGCTCTCACCTGGCGGATTGTAGCCGCGCGTCCTCTCTTGAGTTTCTGACCTTCCGATGCTATTTCTCTTTCAGTATTTTGTTCGGGACATTCCTGTTACGACACTACTTTCCAAATACTCAGAGTGGGGGCAACTTAATGGCCCATCGCAGTGACCCATCTTCAGGGCGCGCCTGGCAAGTACATGCAGAACGAGGAGACGCTAGATGATAAGCGCAATCCCGCCGAAAGAGTGTATTTAAAGGCATAAATTGATGTTATGCCCATCTCAACCCAACACTTCGAAAATTGACATAACTCATAGGTGTAAGTAAACTTGGGCCAAAAGCCAAAAACCAGCTGTCGCCATGGTCCAAATCGAACCCTTTGTGGTGGAAGAGTGGATGGACCGCTTGGAGACAACTCCAGGTGTTCTCAACATGGCAGAAACCTGTTGTGAATCTGTCTCGATCCAGGAGCTCACTCAACTCTCCACCGACAAGTCGATCGCTGGTCCCCTTGACATCGCTACTCGGCGGATGACATATGGAGCGATTTATGGCTCTCAGACGACCAGACAACACATCGCGGATCTTTACGAAAACGAAGTTTCAGGAGCGCTTCCAACTGATCAGGTCATTATTACTCAAGGAGCGATCGTAGCTAACTTCCTCCTCCTCTACACCCTTGTTGGTCCCAAGGACCATGTCATTTGTGTGTACCCCACGTACCAACAGCTCTATGAGGTACCAAAGAGCTTGGGGGCAGATGTGAGCCTTTGGAAGTTGAGATCTGAATGCGGATATGTCCCGGACACCCAAGACCTTGAACGGCTTGTGCGAGACAACACAAAGGTGAGCCGAATCTTGAGAGATACCCAGACGACCAACTGACGGATTCTATGGCTAGGCAATCATCATCAATAACCCAAACAACCCTACTGGTGTCACGACCCCAAAGTCTGTCCTGGAGGACATCGTCAGGTTCGCCAAGTCGAGAGACCTCATCGTGGTGGCAGATGAAGTTTACCGTCCCCTTTTCCACAGCCTACCTGCAGCAGAAAGGATGCCTCCGTCGATTTTGTCGCTGGGCTACGACAAGACCGTCTCTACAGGGAGCATGTCCAAGGCGTTCTCCCTCGCGGGTATCCGCCTGGGGTGGATCGCTTCTAGAGACCCCGAAATCATCCACGCCGTCAAAAGCGCCAGGAACTACACGACTATAAGCGTCTCACAGCTCGACGACAGGGTTGCAGGATATGCTCTCTCGAACGCCGTCAGGCCGAATCTCTTGAAGAGGAACACCGAGCTCGCGAGGATGAATCTGGGACTACTCGACACATTTGTACAGCAGCATGGTTCGGTGTGTTCTTGGGTGAAGCCCACTGCCGGTACGACAGCGATGATCCGGTTCCAGAAAAACGGCAAACCTGTGCGGGATGACGAATTCTGTCTTGAGGTTCTGGAAAAGACGGGGGTTCTCATCATGCCTGGTTCCACCTGCTTTGGAGACGGAACTGACTTCAGCGGACAAATGCGATTCGGATATGTGTGTCGCACGGATGTTTTGAGAGCTGGCTTGGAGAAGTTAGGAAAGTATCTTGAAGAGAACTTCAGCTGATGGGATAAGGGGCATATGCAAAACATCAGTCCATTCAGCAAATCTTGAAATGAAATGTTTGTTGGACGTCAGATTCTGAACTAGTCGCTACACAAACGCAAATGCCGTTTCTTTTAATCCTCATGCAATCAGTGCTCCATTCATGACTCTTCGCTAGCCTCCTCTTCAAAAAGCACCAAAACAGTTCCAGCCTTGCAGATATCCTATGAGTTTGTTAGTTGTCGATATCGGATGAAGAGAGATATGGTGACTCACGCCTTCCTTATGCGCCAGCTTCTTGATAACGCCGTTTTGGGGTGACCGAATAACCGTCTCCATCTTCATAGACTCGATGCTGTGTTTTCAAGTAAGCTCCCGAACGCCACGATGTACCGACGATTGCAGGGTTGGCAGTGTACTCACACAACCAGAGGGGCGCCCTTAGCCACTGTTTGTCCCTCCTCCACCTCATTCTTCAGAATCTTACACGGCATAGGCGCTACCACTGACGCGGTGACTTCCTTCAAGCCAAGGGCCTTCTCGAACCAGCTTGGTGGCAATAAGGACAGCTCCGTCTTGATTCCGTGCTGGAACACTACGATCTTTGTATCTTGCTCGTTCTGCGTGTTCTGCACGACGGTTGACTCGAGCCGCTCGTTGGGAAAGAATGTCGTCAATGCGTTTGTTGATGAGGAGTTTGAAAGGGATTTGCTGACAAGGTTCTCGAAAACCTCGGGTGCCTCCCCTCCTTTCCTTGACACGCGGGCATCGAAGAGCTGGTGAGACTTTTGCGTGATGCTCACCTCCACCACCTCCCCCTCTTTCTCGCTGTATGAATCAAGGACCTTGAAGGCGAACTTCCGCTCACTCAATGTGCTAGCCTTACCAAAACCCAGGATGCCCCCGTGAGGAGCATCATGGACTAGTTGAGGAGACAACGAACCGAGAGCGGCCTGCACAAATACTTCGCTGTGGATGGGGCGCGGCTTGAAAAGCTCGTCCCGCCACTTCTCAATGAAGCCTGTCTCGACGTCTCCCTCAATGAAGGCAGGGGACCGGCACAGCCTCTTTAAAAACTCAATATTGGTGCTGAGGCCGACGACCTCGTACTCCCGGAGAGCCAACTCCATCCTGCGGATGGCAGTCTCCCTGTCCTTACCGCGGACGATCAACTTGGCAATCATACCATCGTAAGCCTCCGATACGGTGTCACCCTGGACGAAGCCAGCGTCGATGCGAATGTCCTCGCTGGTTTTCGGTGTGGTAAGGTGGATCAACTTGCCCGAGTCGGGCATGAATCCCCTCTCGGGGCTTTCAGCGTATATGCGGGCCTCGATGGCCGCACCGTGCTGCTTGATGTTCTCCACGATCTCCTCTTGGGTCAATGGCAACTTCTCGCCAGCGGCAACGCGGAACTGCCACTCGACGAGGTCGGTTCCTGTGACCATCTCACTCACGGGGTGCTCGACCTGCAGGCGGGTGTTCATCTCCATAAAGTAGAACTCCCCAGTATCCTTGTCAAGGATGAACTCGACGGTACCAGCACCAACGTAGTTGACGGCCAAGGCAGCCTTCCTCGCCTTCTCCCAGAGATCGAGACGCGTCTCGTCGTCCAGATCAGGTGCCGGCGACTCCTCCAGAATCTTCTGGTGTCGCCTCTGTACACTGCAGTCACGCTCTCCAAGAGCCACGCAGTTGCCCAGCTTGTCGGCGAAGACCTGCACCTCGACGTGGCGTGGCCGGATGATATACTTCTCAACCAACATCACCTCGCCACCCTCGCCAAACGAGGCGCGGGCTTCGGCGCGGGCACTGCGGAGCTGGGAGGCGAACTCGTCCTCCGTCATGACAATGCGCATGCCCTTTCCACCACCGCCCTTGACACTCTTCAGAAGCACGGGAAACTTGATATTCTTGGCATGCTGCAGCAACTGCTCTTCTCCTTGTTCTGGGCCGTGGTATCCCGGTACGCAGGGCACGCCGGCAGCGGTCATGATCTCCTTGCTTCGGGCCTTGTCGCCCATATCGGCCATGGCTTGCGCTGGAGGCCCGACAAAGACGATACCCTCCTTCTCGCACCTCTCGGCGAACTTGGAATTTTCGGACAGGAAGCCATATCCAGGGTGCAGTGCCTGAATGCCGTGCTTCTTGGCTAGCGAGATGATGCGCTCGCCGTCTAGGTAGGCTCTTGCGTCGCCCAGAGCCAGGGAATGCGGGGAGCACGCGGCGTGCTGGCTGGAGCTATCGGGGTCCGTGTACAGAGTTGTCGTCCTGATGCCCAACCTATCGGCAGTCTTGTGGATTCGCAGAGCAATCTCGCCGCGATTGGCGATCAACAGGGAGGTGATTGGGGTGATTTGGCTCGATGCTGGCACGGACTGACCGGCGGCAGAGGAAAGGAGACGAGGGAGGGGTCGGACAAGCCGGTGCTTCGCTTTCATTGAGCGCATGATTTATGAGGTAAAGCCTGGGGGCTGGATCGTCAACTCGAGGAGTCAATTGAGACTTTACACAGAGGCCAAAGAACGGCTACGGAAGTGATGATGGAGGAGAAAAATGCAGAACTGCAGCTGATCGTTAACCCGAGGTCTCAAGGAGCTGTGCTTTCGGCTTGTCTCGCTCTCTCGTCTTGGTAGATGCGGTGCCGACAATAGCCGTGGCTGCTGGAAAGCCGCTGAAAGGCGACCCCGGATTCCAGCCCAGCTTTAGGCGATGCCCACCAAGGGATCAGTGGGGGGAATGCCCGCCAGCTCCCGCCCAGCCGCCCTGTGCTTCAGAGATAAGAAAAGTGAACAACAGCTGATAAGATAAAGCACGGGAGCCACGGGGGCACCTCTGGGTGCAATACGTCATCCCGCCAGAAGATGGAACGCCAACCGACTCTGCCCCACATTAGTCAGCGCGGGACAGGGCCTTGTCTGCCCATCTTTCCTTTCCAGCCCAGCCGATCCAGCAGAGCTCATTTGGAGAAGCTCTCGATATCTGATTGTTAACACCAGCCCGCAAGGCACCACCGACTTGAAATGGAGCAGCAAGTCCCCCTCAACTATGAGGCTTCGGCCGGCGATACCAACAAACAGGTCACCACGACGCTGCCCCAGGAGGTCGTTCAATGCTTGGAGAATGCCCGATTCGTAAGCTCCGAACTCTCTGTCCCGCGTCAAGCTTCTGTCTGCATGTCGTGAAGAGCTCCCTATGCTGACTGGATGCGCCTTCTAGCTCCATCTCGCTACATGCACCGACAACATCCCGAACGTATCTCTCATGAACTATACCTATCTACCGTCATCCAACTTCTCGTCCGGCCCAGTCATCGTCATGACCACCAACCCCGCCTCCAGAAAGACACAAAACCTCCTCTCAAATCCCAATGTCTCCCTGCTGGTCCACGACTGTACGATAACACCCAAACGTACTAGACAACGCTTCAGATTTCTAACATCTCCACGTAGGGTCTTCCCACCGCCCACCGACTTCCGGCCGACGTCCCTCCGGCGGCAGCCCCGGCCCCGAGCACCGTTCCAGCCTCGCCTCGCTTCTGCTGAACCTGAACACCGCCGCCGTATCCAGCATCAGTGCCACCATTAACGGCACCGCCAGCCTGGTGAATAACGGATCGGACGAGGAAAAGTTTTACCGCGAGGCACATCTTGAGAATAACACCTTTGATGAGGGCCAGAACTTCAACCCCAGCGTACAGGCCGAAGACGGCGGCAGAGGGTGCTTCGTGGCCGGCGAAGAGGTACGTGTTATCGTGGTCAAGATCAAGGATGTCAGAATCAGCGATTGGAAGGGTGCCGTGCGGGACTACGTCTTGGTGGAGGAGACTGCTGCTCCCCAGCTCAATGGCGTGCGGTAAAATGAAAACGAATGATACGATATTGACGACGATTGCAATGGCGTTTGTGTACCCTCCGTGACAGGAACTGATAGGTTGGTGTGCGGGATTGTTTTCATCGACACGTTCTGGAACATGCGATTGAAAGGGTTCCCTCGTGAAACCGTCACGACCAACGTTGGAGATGGCTATCCATGCCATGGCCTCGCATCCTGTGAAACTTAATGGTTTGCTGCTAAGTTGACGCGTAAGTCCCGTCGTCTGGAGGTACAAGAGCCAAGGGCCCCAGTACGACGTATGGCATGGAAGCCCAATGCACGTAGAATGATCAACATTTAGGCCTTAATCAGGCTCACATGTTGACTTGAGATTTTGACTGTGGACGGAAAAGGGGAAGGTCACGGTTCGGTCACTGGCCCGGCCTCGCCAGTGCCCAGCCGATGACCTTGCGGGACGGGAAAAGCTTGATGATTTGATATCCATCTGATGAGGCGCTCTACCCCATCCTTTCAATCGTCTGTATTGGCGAGAGTTTGCGGAGCTTCTCCGCGTGATCAGCAGGTGTCATGTTCGGGGAGGAAAGAATATGTTTCAATATCACCCCTCGGCGTTACACGGCGAGTGCTACCTCGATGTAAAGTAATGGACCGAAAAGGAAGGGGAAAAAAGGGAAAAAGAGGAGAAAAAGTCCCCCCAGGACTCCAACCAACAAGAGACACGGCGTTGGCTTGCCCACCGGGCGAATTGAGGGCAAAGGCGCATTCTTACTGTCCACATGCGGCGTTAGCAGCGTGTAGAGTAAATGCAGCGGCGGGTAGAGTGAAACATTCCAGGGATCAAGGTCTCTCGGGGGGTTCTGCGGGCGGATTTTGACGCTCGGCACATTGTGATTTGAGCCTAGTCGATCCCTTTTGTTCTTCATTAAGCATAGCGTGCCCGGTCATGGAGCGTGGAGAAAGGAGTCTCGGCCGATGTTGAGAGTGTGTTGGAGGGTGGCATAAGTTCGATTTGCATGAGAAGCTATCGGTTGGCACCGAGGAAAGCCCGAGTTGGGTTCGGGTCTTCAGAGGCCGATTTGACAAGCATCGGCGAATAACCAACCGACCGCGGGGTCGGCAGTACCTCACCATTGTCAATGCGGGAAGGGAGCCGTGATAGGAAGTGGGATTTCATGTGGACGACTTATGATGACTGCTTCACGAGAACCGAGAGACGATGGTACTTCATTATCTTGATTGTATGTTCTCATCGTTGAGGATATGTCTTTTTATAGAGCGCATGTCGTATCAACATCACATTATTGCATCGGTTTCCTGGCCGTCACAAAAGATCTAGATAATATTAGTCGTCGACTTCAAACAGCTGGTTATTATTGTAGGAAACTCACACTTTGCCGTATGCCTCGTTTGCCGTGTCGCGCGACTCTTTGTGGACCCTCTGCAAAAGATCCCGGGTATCCTTCTCATCCCATCCGCCTTTGGCAAATACGGCCAACGAGTAGTTCTCCAAACCTGTCAATGGTTAGGAGATGAAGCTCAGACGATAGCTGAACGCAAGGAAGCCTACCGTATTCGAGCATTTGAGCAAATTGCGCCCCTTTCCTGACCATCTTCTCGTCATGGCCCACAGCCTGTATGGGCACCAAGTCCGACCAGCGTCCCACCTTCTCGAAACCAACATCGGACAGAATGGCGGGGATCTTGGGTGTAGGATCAAAGTCCACTCCCGCTATGGCCGCCACCTCCCCGAACCGCACCTCGAACTCGCGGCACGCCGTCATCGAGCCGTGGTCCTTCTCCTCCTCTGTTGGCGCAGTGGGCTCATCGCTGCTGCTGTCGATGAGGTCAAAGTACCTCGTTCTCACCTCAGAGAACTCAATCTGCCCGCCGGGTTTGAGGTGCTCGTAGGCCTGCTGGAACAGCGCCTTCCAGTCCGGCACGCCGCCGCCGACGAGGTTCCGCATATGGACGAAATCAAGACTGTCCTTCTCCCGCGCCCAGTCGTTGGTGGCGTCCTCGACTTCGAAGACGACGTTGGGCGGGACCGTTGTCGGCAGCAGTGCGGCGGAGATGTCGACGCCCATGACCTTGGCCAGGGGGTACTGCTCGCCCATCTCGACGGCCCAGTTGCCTGTGCCCGTGCCGATGTCGAGGATGTTGAGGGGCTTGTCCTTGGGCAGGTTTGTTGCAGTCAGGCCGCCCTCGAGGCATAGCTTGAATAGCTGGTGTTGAATCTCCAGGCGTGCGCGCTCAGATTCATCGTTAGGCATGAGTAGGCGACCGGAGCCGTGGTATGTATGACCGTAAGCGCGGATGGGTGGTAGCTCGTCGACGGAGACAGAGCTGAAATCTGAACCGGCATCCGAGTCGTCGTCGTCCTCATCGTATTCCGTCGCTTTGGGATCGGTTGCCCGAGAGTGCCTCCTCCGGTACCTATGGTCTCCCCGGTCCCTGGTTTGGCCGGTGCCATCGGGCCTGCGTCCACCGCTACCGCCGACGCCCGGGTCTCCGGTCGCGGCATCAACGTCTTCGCCCATGAGGGGATGTCCACCGAGAATCCGGGGTCAAGCTGGCGCGATCTCTTTCTCCGTACTAATGGATGATGATCCCTTTGATGGTTTCGTCCTAGTCGTGCTTTTGCGGCGAGTTCTCCTTTTATCGTATCATGAACTTCCTTCTCAATTTCACGGCAGAGGGAGCAGTGCGCTACACAAGGGCGGTCTCTGCAATGCTGGGCTACCAAATAGAGGATGAGTCTCACGGGCTTTGGTGGGATGTGGTCACACGTGGTGCTTGCAGAAAACCCCCCCAGATTGCCTTGAAAAAACACTACCAGTTGGATACCACAGCTTATATGAGCGCATGGAAGGTGTTTTGCGTACGGAAAATGTCGAATGGGAGTTTGATCGAGGGCTGGCGTAACCCTTTGTATTCAAGCCCTTTGAGGAATCGATGCCGGGCCGAAAAAGAGCTACCAGAAACTGATGACAAGGAGAGCCCGTTGGCTTCTTCAGCGTCGACAAAGGATGATGGCAGGACAAAGGGGACCAGGCCTACGCAATGCACAAGACCGGACGGGAAAGGCTAATTTGACTTGAACCGGGGGAGGGAGGAACTGATGAGGAAATTGGATTTTTTTTTTTTCCCGCGGAGACTGGGAACTTGGACTTGATTTTGACCGGGGACTGATTCTGGATGGAACCTTCATGTCCTGTGCCTTTTGTTGCTCTACTTGGAGGACCTGACGCCATCAAATCACGCTCGAATCCTGATCGGAGCACTTGTCCGCAAGGAGTCACTGTTAAGAGAAAGAGGAGCATGGAGGTGCGGGAGGCGGTCGACGGCGCCAGCCACGGATGGGCCGTGCAAACGTGGATCATGCCGGCCAGGCCCATTTGAATGGAAATCATGGAGAATTTGAGAAGAGATAATCACTGGAAGAAAAATTCGAGCCCCGTTGGACCCCCTCCCCCTCCAGAAAAGATGTGCGTGCATGCAGAGAGGTACATGGGAAAAAGGAAAAGAAAACACTGGGGCGGTTGGGCTGTGGCTGCAACCTTGCAGCAGAGCATCTCAACTGCAACCCGCACTCTACCCTGCTTCACGGCAAGGGCTCAGAGCTCACTAGGGCTGGGTGGAAGAAATAGACAGGGTTAACCGTGTTGGCATGGTACTTGAACGTAGGGCAAGGTGATGATTTTCAGGGCAAGGAACAGTTGCAGAAAAGAACGGGCAAGGAGGAGACTCAACTAAATTCAAGACCCAAGGGTCGACAGGCTTACGACAGTTGCGTTTCGGTGCCTTACTGAAACTCTGTTCCAGTTGCCTTGCCTTACAATCCAACAACAGCCTCGTTGCAAGTGTGATGATCCGCACATGGCATCCTCGGGTTCCATCTTGACTTGGAGGTGAATCCCACCTTACACCTCACTTATCCTGTCTCTCCCCCCTCTCCCGCATTCGAATGGCAGGCGTGTGTCATGTTCCCTTTCCTCATCATCGGCCATGGATCACTTGTGCACTACCTTGCTCCCCACTTGGGGCTAATCGGAGCCAAGCTCAACCTGGCATTCACTTCATCGCGTCAGTCTCTCTCCAGCTGCACCAATTCGTCACCTCGCACCACAACGCATGTCTCAACGGCCGGAATACCACCCCAGACCTGAGGGCTAGACTCTCCGTCGGCGGGATGCAACCTTGGTCAGCAGCACGCACGCCTTCTTTCGAGGCGTTCCCGAGAGGAACTAGCTGTTTGTAGGCAAGATGGTTCATGGAACGGAGGAACCGCCCAAGGGGACGATTCCTTTCCAGCCCTCACTCATGACCCTTTAGTGGCAGCTATACATGCGCAGTGGCTTTCTCGAGTTCCACCGCCGCAGAGGTAGCTAGTTCCCTGTCGAAGCTCAGTAGGAATCCCGGCCCGAAGCGGTAGACCAGCCGCCATTATTGTTGCCGCCTTTTTTGAAGAAATGAGGAGGCATGCAGTAGCCACCATCAAGCATCCACAACTCGCTACGCGGACACTCGCCGATTGACAACAAGAAGCACGCCCGCTAAAGCAAAAAGAAGTGGCATGACAGGGCAGGGCATGGGCGACTTGCCTACCTCGGGAGCCCCAACCGCCAGGGTGCCACGCTATCTTTGCCCGTCGAATGGAGCTAACGGCATGGCATTCATGTGCGTTAGAAGCCGCTGACCCCTGGTCCCGCCACGAACTGACGCCCGCCCTTTTCCTTCCAGAAGAAACAGCCCGGCACATGGAATGGGGACTGACGAAATGAAATATGGGCTCAGCTATAGCGTCCGGACCAAAACGATGCGGTGAGTCGAAGAATCGATAACCTGAAGATCACCAAGTTTTGGCTCTCTTGGAATCTTCCATCTTGGGCGTATTTGACGCCAATGACATGGCTTACTTACCACTTTGCACTGCTACGGGTCCTTGCCCATTTCAGATCCTCGACGAAATTCGCTCGTGACGCGCCCGACCCTTGGCATCTTCTACTTTTTATTTTTATCATTTTTATGTTTATCTTCTTTTCCTTCTTCCTCTACATCCACCTTTGACCTTGGCCAAAAGTCAACATCGTTCGAGAAAGACGTTACTCACTACTCGCGGATGCAGGATGAGAGGGTCTCGTAGATTATGATGGACTCCGAGCTTGATCCCGTATCGGAATTTCCGTCTGCGATGCATTGTCTTCTCCCCTCCTCTGTGGTGCCTCGGGGAGGGAAAACCAACAGGACCACCCAACCGAACCTCTCTTGACTCACGTCTTCGACTCGTCACGGGCAATCTTCACCGACATGAGCCCTCTGCTTGGTCGGGGCGGGCCAATTAGAGGAGTGTGGTCAATCACAGAAGTAGTCAACGACGTCGCTGCGCCCATCACATCATGCGCATGTACGAGTAGATGGGAACCTAGTGCGGCGCGAGCAGAAATGGATCCTCATCACAGGCTCCCGGCCCTCGACACTAGGATTGGGTTAATGACCTCGTTCGCTCGCATGGGGCCTGCAACCATACTCACCCGTCACACAAGGCGCATCCGACACCACCAATCAAGCTCCTCTCCACGTCATCGCATCCAGCCCATCGCGAACCTTCTTGCATTTTGGTCTCATCCGGCAGAACGAAAGACCCAATCTGCTGCGGCCGACGGCGCTACATGTACTGATACTTTAGTATTTGAAGAGGGTATCTAGATAATAGGGTAACTCGAGATAGGGCAAGGCAGCCAGGCAAATGCGCACAGCCAAGATGCGGTGGGGCGCCTTGTTCGAGTCCCCCCGCCTTCCTCATGACAGGCTCGTCCTCGGGCCCCATCCTCGCGTGGCTTGACATCGTCTTTCCCGGGATAATCCGGCATGGATTGAAAACATCCGAATTCCAGGCAATGATAGAAAGAACAAGTTGCGTGAAACCCCCGGCCTCTATACCGTTTCAATATATCGCTTCACCTCCCTGTGCAGATCATCTGTTAGTAGTGTACCTTACACTCACGGGGGACGCCAGGTTGATACGCACCAGTCCGTTACAGCCTCGTCCCAGAGCCGGATCTCATGATCTCTTGTTCCGCCAAAGTGGTCGACAAAGTCATCTCCGAATACTTCTCTCGCGATGCTCTCCTTTCGCGTAAATCGGTCGTTTGCTTCGCGCAGACTCTTTGCAAGCCTGGTACCCTTGTCGCCGCTACCGCCAACATCTTGGCCCTTGCCCAAAGGTGGAACGGGTATTTCCAGCTTCTTCTCAACACCTCGCCAGCCAAGAGCAAGGATTGCTGCAAGCACGAAAGACGGGTTTGTGTCAGCGCCAGGAACACGGACCTCGAAGCGGGTTGCGCCCGGCTTCGACGTAGGGGGTGCAATGAGGCGAATCGACGCGGCCCTATGTTCCAAACCCCACGAGACCGTCACGGGCGCCCAGAAGTTCTCGACGAGGCGCTTGTATGAGTTTACTGTGGGGGCCAGTAGAGGCATAACATCGGGGAGACCCTCGAGAAGGCCAGCCAGAAAATGACGGCCCAGGTCTGACAATCCAGCAACATCAGGGTACGGGGGGTTCTCGTCCTTTGTCTCCCGTGCGAAGAGGTTCTTGCCCTCCTTGTCGACGATGGAAACGTGCATATGCCCGCTGTTTCCAGGCAGGCCTTGCTTTGGCTTGGCCATGAAGCACGGAGTGATGCCGTATTTTGTCGCGACCGACTTCACAACATACCTGCGCGCACATTCGGTTAGGACGGTGGAGAGGGTCGTATTTGCGCCAACTTACTTGAACAAACTGGCCCTGTCAGCCATTTGTTGAATCTCTCCAAACTCGAGTGCCGCCTCGAAGACGCCGGGGCCACTCTCGGTGTGCCAGCCCTCGATGTCACACTTGAACTGGGAGCATGTCTCAAAGATGTCGTAGAAGTAGTCGTTGTTGTGGACAGTTCGTGTTAAGCTGTAACCAAACATGCCCTCGGTGAGGGACGGCAAAGCTTGTGGGGGGTTATCTTGCAGATATCCGGCCGTAGAGCTCGTGGCCTCGGCGGATCGAGTAGGCGCCTTGAACTGGTAGAACTCGTATTCGGCTGGAGGCCAAAGCTGCTGTTAGCCATGTTCTTCGTGAGCGCATTTGCAGGAAGTCTTGACAAGCTCACCTCCGGCCATCGCACCGTAGCCCTTGGCCTGCAACTTCTCCAAAGCCGTCTTCAACAAGCCGCGGGGGCATGCGCAGATGGGCTTTTGGGTGTCCGGGTCGTGGAAGCTGACCAGGAAGAAAGGCACGTTATTCTCCCACGGGATGCGTCGAAAGCTAGAGAGATCGGGAATGGCGATCAGGTCGTGGTAGCCGTTGTCGGCGTTGCTGATCTTAAGCTCCTTGATGTATGTCATGTCGTGCATGTCCCAACCGAAGATTACGGAACAAAAGCCAAACCCCGACTTGGCGATTGACAGGAACTTGCTCTTGGACACGAGCTTGCCGCGCAACATGCCATCAACGTCTATGCCAGCTAGCTTCACCTTGTTATCGTTCTGGAGAAGCTCCGGGAGCGACTCGACTGTGATGGTCTCGTTGGACGGCGCCATGATGAATGTCGACAGCAAGAGCGAGCGCGGGAAACCAGAGCTGTCAATTGACTTTGGATGACGTGGGTTTGGATGAAAGCTCGCGGTTTGTAGGCGTGGTCGCAAATCGCAGCGTGTAGCGGGGTAGCAAGAGGTAGATTTTTGCGTCTCGTTCTATATGCACACGACTTCTACAGCTTGGAGGAGATTGAGAAAGGATGGGATAGCACAAGGTCAGAAGGGTAAGAGTTGGTCAAGAAGGTAAGAAGTTGGCGAGAGCGAGGGAGCGCGCGCGGAGCAAAGTGACACGAGACAAGAAGCCGAACCGGAACAGATCGTGGGGCTTGGATGATGTACAAGGGGACACTGGAGCTCTGAGGGAACGCGGAAAGGGACGTGGAGAGGCGACGGGTATCGCAGGTAGGGAGCCTGCACCGGGTGTTTCCAGTCCAGTCCCTGATCACGTAGCCTGGGTAGTGTACCTAGTAGGCAATCTCACCCTGAGGCAAGGTGCTTCAAGCTTGATTCCAAGGAAACCCCCGTGCGTGCAGGAAACTGGATGCGGGAGCGCCGATAAGGGAGCGCGCGGCCAATGGAATGGTGCGATTTGAGAGTTGGAGAACCGGAGTGACGGTGCGGAGTGACCATGACACCGGGCCGGGGGTAGCGAAGCGATGCTTGCTGGGGAATGAATCGAGCTCAGTGCATGCCTTACCCCAAGATACCTCTGGTGAGATACCGACGCGCCGCAGGAGATGCAGCTCCCCACGAACAGTGTCTTTGGGGCTCTCTTGCAATCTGCACCTTGTCCTTGAGGGTGCCAGCTGTCGGATGTGGTCACTGGTCATCGGTCAGGAAAGCCGCACTGGCTGCTTCTCTCCTGTCCTCGCATGTGCTGTTCATCTTTTCCCCCTCGGGTTGGAGCGGGGGCAAATGCTAAAGCTGAACGGCACAGGAGGGCACAAGACACACTGGGGTGGGGGAACAGTTGGGGAAGGAACCGAGGAACTTGTTGGGTCTGCGCCTGCGTCATCATCGCTGCGACGGCAGTCACGCACCGACCAGATCCGGCCTGGCGGGGCCTATCGTGCCTTCCAGCAATCCAGGTGTGCCTCGGTACGTACCCCTTCTTCCTCCTTGTATTGGTGCTCGTCTCGCTGAGCTGGAGGCCGGTCTGTCCGTCTTGCTTGTCTCTATGCCTGTCCTTGTACTCACTGTTGCCCAGACTTGAATCAGGTGGGATACTGCTGTTGGGTTGAGGCAAACAAAAGAATGGGATTGTCTCAATGGCTGTTGGATTCCAGAGGCCGCCATCGCTGTGCGAAGTCCTCGGCCTAGCGTGGAGCTGCCACTGGAATATCTTGCCCGTGTTTCCTCCTTGCCTCCATCGTCGTTTCCGTCGCCTCCTCCTGTCACCCCTCTCTCTCATTCCCTCTTCTTTTCCCAATGCCCAGTTTCCGCGATTTGGCTTGCCCGAGTCATCAATATCCAGCGGTCCCCCGCCACGGTTGCTTCTCACGACCATCCGATAATGCTGGCTAGGGCGAACGAGAGGAGACAAACGGACTAAAATCAATTTCAAAGTAGTATCCCCGAACTCGGATCTCGCCGTTGCAACGTCCAGATCCTCCACATCAATCAACTGCCAACGGGGGTGCATCATGAACCAGACAAGGTTCACGATGGGGATTGTCCCTTTTACCCCCCGCCATGTGCAATGTGTTGTTTGCTGATCGTGCCTCCAGCTCATATACCAGCGACAGCGCGGCAAATGCCTTGCGTTGTCTTCAGTTGGCTGCGATGACATTACTCGAGTGCATGCTCATCTTCATCTTCGTTCGTCTTGCTCGCTGCGCTTTTGGACTTGCTTGAAAACACACTTTGCCGCCGCTGTCACCTGGACAAGCACATCAATCAATCATCCAAGCAACGTGTAAACTGGCGTTGACCATGCAGCCCCTCATCGGCTCGGGGACCCCTCGGCGCGGTCCCGGACCGCGGTGCGCATCGATGTGTCGCGATCCACGAATGACGAGTTTGCGAATCGTAATGGATTGTCCGGTCCGTCCGGACTCGAACACCACATGGACGTTTTTTCTTCACCGTCGCCTGCCCACATGACGATGGGAGCTGGGAGGGGGTGGAGGGGCTCGAGCAGACCGCCTCCGATGCACCCTTTGGGCCCTCTTCCACTACCCCCTTACTGGGGCGCGCTTCTCGGTCGGTCACTTTGGCACATTTGGCATTGTTGCACACAGTCTTGGCTCTGCCTGCATTCTGCCGCCCTTCTTACGGACACGCTACCTCAGCGAACCAGACTAGGTACGTGACAGGATTCTCAGTGGCGACCTTTGTCTGATCAATTGAGCAGGTCCGAGTCTGTGCTTTTCTGCCTCTGTCGTACTGCACTTCTAGCCCAAGTCTCTGCTGCTCGCAAGTCGCTGCCATTGGCCTGGCGCTGCTTAGTCCATTACCCCGGCAGCTCCTCCGGAAGCCATGCACATAGGGTCTTGATCCTTTGTTTCCCGACTGGCCCAAGTCAAAACGTCCATCAATCATGGTTTCTTTATATTTGGAAAAGATAAGGCCCGTTCAGCAAGACGTGGGCCAGCCTTCGCGGCTACGATTACACCCTCGCTTTCTGCCACCCATGAGTACCCGACTCGACGTATCCTCCACCGCCCCTCCTCCGTCTCACAGTGTTCCCTCCCCCCTTTCCTCCCCTCTTCAGCCGATGTGTTACGGAGGGGTTGGTTCCTGACCTTGGACCTCCGTCATGTCGCAGCTGGACCCACTGATAAGAGATAACGCGATATCGGACTTGCGCCCGTCGACACGTTTATGCGCCGTCTCGGAAACTCTCCCCTACCTTACACACAACCAATGCAGCCGCAGCCGTCCTGGGCCGTTGAATATGGTTCTGCCATCAGAGAGATACCCACGATGGTCCATCACCGATCCCGATCCAAGCGGACGTGTTGTTGTGATGTCTTGTTGTACGGTAGATGACAGCCAGGCCGTAGCAGTAACACCAGGCAGACTGTTTGCTTGCGCACCCCACACGGGTCTGGCTGCACCCCGTCACCCCATGTCACATATCTGAGCGAGATGGTGTTCCCGATACGCCGTTGTCGGATCTACCTTCCCAGCGGAAGGCTCGAGCAGCTGGCTAATCGTGAGCTAGGAAGGGGGCTGATAGCCATCCCGACCTGACATGTATCCGTACCGCGCTCGCGCGCTTTGTATCCAGTGCCTACTCCGTGTATGCGACTGCCTCTTACATTGAGCATCCCATCAAAATTGGTCCTAGTCCTCGGGCAAGTGGCCAGGGCGGCAAGGCGAGGCCTGGACCCCGGATTTCCTTGACTCATCTCCTTCCTGGCGACGGCCTTCTATCCTTCTTCGGCTCCATTCTACTAAACCAGCCCCGTCCTGCCCTGTTGCCTTTCAGATTCTTTAAACACATCGTCTCCGTTGTGTTGAGGTGTTCTGATCTTCTACCTCTTCTTCCTCCCACCAACAACTCGACCAAGCAATCTTGACGCTTCCCCCAATTACCACGCGACCCTAAACTCATTCGTTCGCCACATCGCGACTCACCACAAGCTGAGACTTGCGATTCAACATCACAACTTGCACACTCCCCAAGTCAAAAATCCAATGGGTTCTGTTCCTACCGAGATGGGCGGCAGACTGGCTGGCAAGAACGCCGTTGTCACCGGCGCTGCTGGGTAAGCAACACTGTCTCCCCTCGCAGTCACCGAACTCCCTTATCTTGACGCCGCGGCGGGATGCGCCCCCAGTGGCTGGGCACTCACCGCAAGACGACTCACAGGATGCGATAAGCTGACTTGCGACTCACTCTCACAGCGGCATTGGCTTGGAGACGAGCATTCTTTTCGCCAAGGAGGGTGCCAGCGTTGTCATGGCCGACATCTCTGGCCCCGCGCTCGAGAAGGCCAAGGCCAAGGTGCTCTCGCTCATTCCGTCAGCGAGGGTCGAGACCAAGGTACGTCAACACTACGAATGAGAGGCGTTGGAAGATTCCATTCCCGCCTCTCCGAAATTGCACCGCATCAACCACCGACACATGCACACATGCACAGACTGCACGCCCTGCACGTCGTACATTAAAAAATGCACAATTACCCCGCCATGCCCCGCCATGATCCATCATTTCGCGCCCTGGTCACAGGAAACACTATACGATGCCTGAAATTCATTGTTCTTTGGGCTGACAGCATTGTTCCACTACAATAGATCACCGATGTTTCCAAAGAGGACCAGATCAAAGCCCTTGTCGATTCGGTCGACGCCTGGGGCGGACTTGATGTCATGTTCAACAACGCTGGAATCATGCACGCCCGCGACGACGATGCTGTCAACACCCCCGAGGAGATTTGGGATCTGACCCAGAACATTAACGTCAAGGGTGTGTGGTTCGGCAGCAAGCACGCCGTTCTTGCCCTGCGCCGCAACAACAAGAAGAAGGGTTCTATCATCAACACGGCTTCCGTGGTCGCTCTCGTCGGTGCTGCTACCCCTCAGCTCGCCTACACGGCTTCCAAGGGCGCTGTTCTCGCCCTCACCCGTGAACTCGCGATGGTTCACGCTCGCGAGGGATATCGCTTCAACTCCCTCTGTCCCGCGCCTCTCAATACCCCGTTGTTGCAGGACTGGCTTGGTGATGACGTGCCCAAGCGCATGCGTCGTGAGGTTCATTTCCCTACCGGTCGCTTCGGCGAAGCCATTGAGCAGGCCCAGGCCGTCCTCTTCCTGGCGAGCGACGAGTCGAGCTTCGTCAACGGTCACGACATGGTCGTCGACGGCGGCATGACCAAGGCCTACGTTACTCCCGAGGGTCCCGCAACCCCCGCGCCCGTCAACAATGCCAGCCGCACCAGCCTTGAGTAGGAGTGCGACGCGGCTTGTTTAATTTCGGGTTGAAATGGTACGGGATTGGATTGGAGTTTATGGCGCTGGGCAAGAGACTGGGGCTCGCTTGTTGGTCATGATGATGATAGTGTGAATAGACAAGTTTATTCCAATGATATTTTCGTTCACTTGACTGGAGGGACACGCCGCATCGTTCTTGGAGTTTCCAAGGATCATGGAAACGCGTTAAAGGATTCATGAGCCTTTGGGAAAAGACAATCAGAATACATTTCCAAACAAAACCTGTAACGCCGCCCAATGTACTGTCAACGCCCTTAATGAAACTGGTTCTCGGTGTTGCCCTCGCCCATGCTCTTGCTGCTGGAGCTTCCGCTCTGGATCGCTCCCAAGATGCCGTCAATGTAACTTGCGCCACTCCACTTCTGGTGTGTCAAGACATCGCAGCCACCCTCTTTCTCGCGCCTTTGCACAATGTTGACGTATGCCAACATACCGTCCTTTTTGAAGTCCTTCGCTAGCTCGTTTGTTATGGTCGCGTTCGAGTGCAGACCAGCCAGGGAAATGAGTTGCAGCACGAAGCCCTCCTTGGCAATGTCCCAGATGAAGCTCTTGAGCGTCTCGTCCGTGAAACCGTGTGCCATCCAGTTGAAGGAGGGGCTGAGGTTGTAGACAAGGCCCTTGCCTGGGTACACCTCACGCACAGATCTGGCCAGCTTCGATGCGACCTCCACATTGGGATCACCCGTCTCCACCCACAGGAGGTCCGCGAACGGACCAAAGGCAATGGCGCGCTTCGTTGCCGCGTCCATGCCGGCGCGGTAGTGGTAGAAACCCTCGCGTGTGCGGGGGACGTCCCACGAGAAATAGACTGGGGTCGAGGTGTGCTCATTGGCGAGCTCGCGGCGCTGGGAGATGCCGAGGTCGCGGTTCGAGTGCACAGCCTTGAGGTACGCGTCGATCTTGTCCTGGGAGACGCCCTCCTTCTGCATGTGTGCGACGGCGGCTTCGTCGAAACTGACTAGTTTCGTGTTCCTGACCCAGTTCGCTTCGAAGGCATCAATCTCGGCACCCGCGGCGCCCTTGGCCTCCATGGCCTGGATGGTCTCGGCAAGCGGCTCGAAGCTCGGGTCCGCGACACCGAGGATAAACTCGTGGTCGCGCACGTCAATGGCGCTGCTGATGAGCTTGCCGCTCTCAGAGTCGGTGCGAGCAATGACGAGGTTCTCGCAGCCCATGACATCCCATTGGAAGCGGGCGGCGTTCAGGCGGTTGATGTGTTCTCCGATGGGCACCAAAACCTTGCCGGCCAAATGCCCGCATTTCTTACCGCCGTGAAGCTGATCCTCAAAGTGCACCGCCGCCGCGCCGTTCTCGGCGAAGAGCTTGGCAAGCTTGAGGACGGCGGAGAGGCCGCCATGGCCCGTGTCGCCGTCGGCGATGATGGGCCGCAGGTAGTCGACGTACGGGGTCTCTGCCCGCTCCTCGGGCTTCAGCTTCCGGCGGGCGTCCCACTGTTTTCGGTCGTGCATCGACTGCGCCTTCGCGAGGCGCTGGACCTGGTTCGGCACGGTGTTGTAGGGGTAATCGCCGAAGTCGGGGGACACCTCGTTCGTGGAGGTAAGGAGGGAGGAGCAGGCCCAGCCCGAGATGTAGAGGACCTCTTGATGAGGTGCTTGTTGGGTCATTTGAACGGGGTCAATGGCGCCCACTGCCAGGAAAGGTCGGTTAGCATATGATATGTCGACGGTGACGAAAGCTGGGGTGAGTTGTTCTTACTTGTGTGGATGGGCTTCCCCTCGGCCCCCCGCTCCTTGACGAGGTTGAAGAGCTTTCGTGCCATGACGGAGCTGGGGTACGACTGGTGTTGCGAGCCACGCTTCGACACGACATCGGCGGCACTGTAGGGTCGCTTAATGCCCTGGTACCTGGGTGACTGCCACCATGCCTCAACCTCTTTGATCTGGGCTTCGTAAAGCTCGTCTTCGGCAACGCCAGCCTTTTTGGACTCGGGCAGTAGTTGGAAGGCATCGCTAGGCGGGGAACCAGAAGAAAACGGGTTTGCAGGGGCCTGAGCCATTCTGCGTGTTGTTGAGACGCAGCGGGCGGCGACGGCTGGGGATGATGTCGGTCTGGGGAGACGGGCCCTTCGGGAAACCGCGCGCGCGGCAGCTCTTCTCATCATCATGGCCTCGTGGTTGCGTTGGCTTAGGACGTTATGGCAGAGGAGAGATTTAGTGGCGAGGATATGACCCTGTCTTTTGGTCTTATCCGGAGTCTGGGCGGAAAAAAGTTGGATGACTGCGTTTCGTCTAAGAGAAGAGGTTAGCGTTGTATCGCCGGGTGGACATATCTGGAAGAGACAAATCCGAGAGTCGGCGCTTCGGCACTCGGGGCAGGGTCCTTACATAATTGAGAGATGCTGCCGAGATTCCTTGACTGGAAATAACGTGGAAAAATACGTCAACCAGCCAAATTGGCAGCCCGACGAGTGTTAGCCGGACAAAAGCGACGATGAGCCTTGGTAAGCAGCGGCAACAGTAGGTTGATGAAAGGCCGCATATGCAACGCTATTGGCCAATTGCCACGACCGCTCGTCCGTCGCAGCTTCGGCTTGCCTCGGCCCATTTGCTTCCCCTCATCGTTCACAGTGTCAGCGACCAGGGTATGAGGCACATTTATGGGGACCTCAAAGGACGCGGCCAGTCACGGTGCTCGGATAGTTGATACTGGGGGACTGTCCGGTAAACCCGCACTGCCCGTGGTGGCCCGCTAAACGTGGAGGAGAAGGTGGGAAAGCTGGGGTTCCCGTCCAGGCGTCCCCCCCGCCAAGACAACTTCTCCTTGAGGGCGCTCACAGTGCTGGTCCTGCCCGCCCAAAGGGTTCTCAGCACATGCGCTGACTTACACCCCCCCAAACCCCTCACAGCTGGAGGGGAGAAGGTCGGTGCCGCTGACCCAGGCCTCCCCAACCTCGGGCTAAGGCAGGATCTATTTGTCTCGGCCTAGTGTAGGCATAGACCCGTCTCCTCGTCTTTTATTGTTCATTCCCGTAACCTTCTCTCCCAGACGCAATCCTCGCTTGATTAAATTGCCAGCGTACGACTGGCACTTTGGGACACTTGTCGCCAATTTGATATTGATCATCGGCGTCACCCTGCCATCTACCCGTCTTTGCCACCACCCAACCACTGATCCCTCCCTTTGAGCTCTTTCGTCGGCAATCATGGCTTCAAACATCACGAGAAGCACGCGGGCTTTGGGGGCTCTGAGGGTACGTCGAAGCTCACAACAGCCAATGCCTCTCCCAAAGAAACATCTCGACTGACTTGTGCTAGCCTCTGGCAGCTCGCTGCGCCCTCAATACCCGCCACTACTCTTCCTCGTCCGAGCCAGACCTCAAGACCACACTCAAGGGCGTCATTCCTGCCAAGCGAGAGCTATTAAAGAAGGTCAAGGCACACTCCTCCAAGGTTATTGGTGAGGTCAAGGTTGAAAACGCCCTTGGTGGCATGCGCGGCCTGAAAGCCATGGTCTGGGAGGGTTCAGTCTTGGATGCCAACGAGGGCATTCGCTTCCACGGCAAGACCATCAAAGACTGCCAAAAGGAGCTCCCCAAGGGCAAGACGGGCACAGAAATGTTGCCCGAAGCCATGTTTTGGCTTCTGCTCACAGGCCAGGTCCCTTCCACGAACCAGGTTCGCCAGTTCTCCCGTGAGCTGGCCGAGCAAGCTCAGCTGCCCGATTTCGTCAACAAGTTGCTCGACGACTTCCCCAAAGACCTTCACCCAATGACCCAGTTTGCCATTGCCGTCTCTGCCCTGAACTATACATCCAAGTTCGCCAAGGCCTATGAACAGGGTCTCAACAAGGCCGACTACTGGGAGCCTACCTTTGACGACTCCATTTCACTGTTGGCGAAGCTGCCTACGATCGCCGCCAAGATCTACCAGAACTCCTATCGCGGCGGCGGTGCTCTTCCGGCAGAAGTTGACCTCGAGCAGGATTGGTCATACAACTTTGCTGCCATGCTTGGAAAGGGCGGCAAGGAAAACGAGAACTTTCAGGATCTTCTCAGGCTCTATCTTGCTCTCCACGGCGACCACGAGGGAGGCAACGTTTCTGCTCATACCACCCACTTGGTCGGAAGCGCCCTGAGCGACCCTTTCCTCAGCTACAGTGCCGGTCTTCAGGGCCTAGCAGGACCTCTCCACGGGTAGGTTAATACGCAGCGGTCCGCACGTTTCCATGCGCTGACAACATGATAGGCTTGCCGCCCAGGAGGTCCTTCGATGGATCATTCAGATGAAGGACAATATCCCCAAGTCATACACTGACAAAGACGTGACAGACTACCTGTGGACTACGCTCAACTCGGGTAGAGTTGTGCCTGGGTACGGCCACGCCGTTCTCCGTAAGCCTGATCCCCGTTTCGAGGCCCTGATGGACTACGCCGCCGCACGCCCTGAGATTGCCCAGGATCCTGTTTTCCAACTTGTGCAGAAGAACAGCCGGATTGCTCCTGAGGTACTGAAAAAGCACGGCAAGACCAAGAACCCCTACCCCAACGTCGACTCCAGCTCCGGTGTTCTCTTCCATCACTACGGCTTCCACGAGACGCTGTACTACACCGCCACTTTCGGTGTCTCCCGTGGCCTGGGACCCCTGGCCCAGCTCATCTGGGACCGTGCCCTTGGCTTGCCTATTGAGCGACCCAAGAGCATCAACCTCGAGGGCCTCCTCAAGCAGGCCGAGAGTTCATGAGGGAGTTTTCGAGACAGTGTGAATGGAAAATTTGACAGTTTAGAAAAATGTGTCATGTCAGTTTCTAGACCTAGCCGGAGTTGACCATGAAACAAAAGAATTAATGGAAATTAAAGCTATTTCGAAAAATTGCCTCGAACTCTGGTCACTGGGCCCCATCCAGGGGTGTGTTGCATCATACGATTATTGCAAGTTCTAGAATGGTCTATAGATAGCATGGTCTCACGGCAATATCAAACACACGATGATGCCTCGGAATTCTAGTGGCTACAACTCGCCTGTCCTTCCAAGTTGAAATCGCGTTGCATTCAGTGTCACTCAACATATATTAATTCAGGAATTTGTTTAGGCTGAGAAAGCTTTATCACTTGACCCCAAGCTATCATAACCTCTATTGGCTAATTTCAGCTTCTGTCTTAATATATACCTAGTGGTTGCAAGCTTTACATATCTTCCTGTTGCTTTAGTTGCACTGCAATCGTACATTGAAGGCGGGAGATCCATGTGTATTCATTCTATGATGCTGATGCCGTAGACTTGCAGTAGTTCCTTGTATCCTTCTATTAACAAATATGGCTTAAAAATCTGCTGTACTCTGTCTTTGGAATTTGTCAAACAAGACTGTCATATGGCGCGTGTTCAGTCTTGAATTTAACTGTGAGTTAGGAGAGTCGATTGACTAATACGACTACCCATAAACTTTTTGTCGGGCGTCAAGCTAACTCGTTTGGACAGCGATCATAGATTCGAATCTATTATAGAAGACCATGTCCTCTGGTGATCATTGTGTCTTTTGGAGTTTGGTGGACTAAAGCAAGATGCTGGCACGGCCCAATCAGGGAGAGATCCAAGATTCGGTCCAGGCCGGATAATTAGGGTTCAGATCAAAAATGTCAACCTTGAAGCGCGTTGCAATAAGACAAGTTCCTGGAACCATGCACGGCTTGCATGCCCTGAAGTAATGACGGCCCGTGGCTAAAGTCACGGCGGAAAGTCTCCATTTTATTTCATAAACTAACGACTAAGTGATAGGTGTATAATATGCTCATATTGAACGATGTCACATCGCTTCGCCTAGCATGCCTCGCTTCTTAATAATACAGCCTGTTTTGGTAATTAGTGCTTCCGTCGCTTCTTTCGGCAGGCCACATATAACAAACTATTATCCATGTCCGATGATAATCACAGTGGGCTAGCTGAATCAACGTTTTATTTATTATAGATGAGACTAGTAGATATGATGCTGGTCTTTAGCAATTCTCCCATCAACTATAAACCAGTAGGCGTTTGACCAGATACACAGTTTTGACTCTGCAAGTCAGCTCGCGAGTACAGGCGGAAAACCGTTAAAACAATACGCTGAGAATATTTGCCGCTATGATTTCGGGCTTCCTTGCTCATCAAGCCCGGTGATACGGCAGGACAGCGAGAAGTCGATGTTCAGAAACGATACAATGTGGCATGCAAAAGATAGATATTACTAATAGCCTATTCATGCCAGTGGAATGATAGGCGAGATGACTCTGAGAGGAATCGAGGATGAAGGATATGAGAATGTTGTATGCTACAGTAGGTTCTCCCCCAAGGACTGACTATGTAATGCATGTTATCACAACACTTTCAGCAGTTGAAAATGAACGGGCGGGCCATTATTGAACTTTATCCATACGAAAACGACCAACGGCAATCACTTATATCCGAGATATGCTGACCACTTCAATATGTTTCAATATGTTTTAATATATTCCATCTCCGACAAAAGGCTCAAGTCGACTTATGCACCTAACATAGTCCAAGCGAGTCTCGGAACTAGTTGTACGGCAGACTTCAGGACGGGAGAATAGTATGGGTCTGAACTGCATCTGGTTCGGAATCTTACGAGGAAAGACAGCTTCGACTTGCCGTTGGTATTCAACAAGAAATACGACGTTGCAGTGGCCTGTTTGTAGCGCTGTTGGCATGTCTAGCGGATTAGAACATCGGAACAGCTGAGCACATATTACTTGTCGAGGACTCTGATGAAGAAATATAAATACAGAGAAAGATCGGCACTCCAAACAAACAAAATCTCTCAAGTAGCACTCATATCACGATCAACTTTACTAACTAATCTTTGGACCCTCCCTCTTGTTTCTTGACTATCAATTACATCATACGATGAAGAGCTTTCTGGCTTTGGTTCTCCCGGCTCTTGCCGTGGCGAGCCCATTGGCCCCGTCTGGTATGGGTGACGCTCCCGATCCCAAGGAAATCCAGATCGTCAAGGCTAGCTTCTCGGGGAGTGGCTGCCCTCAAGGTTCCGTCTCTACAATTATCTCTCCCGACGGTACTGTTATCACTTTTGGCTTCGATAAGTTTCAAACCTACATTGGACCCGGCATCCCCGTCTCCGAGAAGTCGAAGAATTGTGCGCTGCACCTGAGCCTGAAGTACCCCGGCGGTTTCCAATTCGCGCTCGTGGAGAGCACGTACCATGGATATGCCCAGCTCGAAGAGGGCGTCACCGGAACATTTTACTCGACGTACTTCTTCTCTCAAGATGCTGGCGCCACCACCACGACCCAGACTTCCATCGATGGAGGCGGTATTTGGCTTGACGGGCAGGTCTACACCAAGCAGGACAAAATCCCCACAGCTGCGCTTATCTATTCACCTTGCGGCGCCTCGGGAATTCTCAACGTTAACAATCGAATTGCGTTGACCTCAAAGAAGCCCCAGGCATCCGGATCCATCACCGATGATGATGCCACTGTGGCCTTTACTCAACAGATCAACGTTAAGTGGTTGCCTTGCAAGAAATAGGCGAACTACGGATACAGTCATGGGTTTTAACGAAAAGTTCGGGTCTTTGAGGAGAGCTCTTGCAAGCCTGTTCACTGCTATTCCTATTCACTGATATTGAAGCAATCATTACAACTGGTTCTGATCGAGAATATGAAGGGTTGAGTGAGATGAAGTATTGTGAAGAATTGAACTGCAAGATCACCCCAAGAAAGTCAGAGGCGTATTAGTGACGGGTGAGTAACAGCGCCGGCAAGCAACAAACAGATTGAGATCATGTTTAGGTGTTGAAATGGTCCCCAGCATTTTTTATTTGTTTCCTTTTCCTGCGTTGCTCCTAGCCATGCGTACCTCAAGTCAATCAAGCCAACATCCGAACCCTCAGCGTCGCACGTGACCAGAAAACTACATCTGTGTTGGGACCCATTGAGTGCCAGAATTCTCACTGGGAAGTCAGTATCTAGCTTATCCGAGTCTTTTGATCGTTGTATATTTGCGTGTATCAATACATGTGCCCGCATATCAATAGCGTCCAATGTTCGATGAGACAAGTACACTAAATTCACCATATACGGGTAATTGGTTACTTTGTAAGCCAGATAAAGAGAATGGTAAAGCGCGGATAAGTAGAGAGAAAACTGAAAAGTACATGCAACGAGACTGAGCTTTGTGTTGGCAGTCAAGGGGACTTACGTTTGACTCAATTACTTCTATGTCCTGCTAGCGTCAAACCGGTTGCCAGTACCTGACCAATAACAGCCAAGTCCATGATTAGCACCAGATCAAGGCACTAAAAAACAGTCCGGCGGACTGTTCGCAACTGAAGCATTGATAATGGAACCTCGTCATCCATTAGCTCATACTATTCTCTACAACTTGTTCTGTTAAGTCCCAAAGAGCCGCTTGCTCGGTTGTTGAACCATGGGTATCATTAGCTACCGCTCTCACTTCCGTTACCAGCATCGTTAGACTTCATGTGCCTGAAACTTTCCATCTCATCATCATCCACGGTAGTGAACTCTCGAAATAGCGCAATGTCCTCGAATCTCTCTGCCAAGTTCTCAACCCTCGCCGCGTCCGGGTCTGTCATGGCAAGATCGAGATCCACCATGAAAGTAGCCCGTACGTCTTCTTTTGCATGGCTCTTTTCTGCTTCCCTGATCTGCTTCAAAAGATGTCGCGCCTCTTTGCCGGATATGTCCCCATCTCTTAAAGTCATTGTAAGCAGGCCCCGTGTGATGACTTCAGCGATCCGGTAAGACTTTCGAAGACCTTCATAGCCGTAGATACAGGTGAGAAAATAAAAACGCCATTCGGGGTCCTGAGTCTCGTGCAGAACTGCATTGGCCACGTAAATTAAAGCACTTTGCCACAAGAGAGTGTATGTTGACGACTCATAGTTGCAGCGATACCGGACAACAAGTTGCTTGAGTTGACTGACAGATGCGTTGAAAGCGGCATCGGGAGAGGCTCGGCGAGCCGAAAATGTTTTGAGACGGTGACGCTGATGTCTCGGGGAACGAATGAAGGGTCTGAAAATGTCGAGAATGGCGGCATGAAACCAGATGCTTGAAATAGAATCAGAAAGGTGGAACAAAAATGAAGAGGAGAAAATAATGGTGGATGTTCATACTGAAAGATAATAACATGATGGGGACAATCGTCCCTCAACATCTGGTCAGAAGGTAGACGCTCCATCCAAGCGAGAAGCTCGCGATACTTATACTCAGCAAAGTCAAGTGATACATGGTCAGGGAGAGGACTCTGCCGATTCTTGTAGTATGCCAGGGTGACACCATGGATGATGCCCCAAAACTTGCATAAAGTTGTGAAGGTATGCCCCATGTAAGAAGGCAGATCTTCCAAAGCATCAGAGCTGGAGTTGTCCGATTCCTTCCGAGTTGTTCTGTCCACCGGCTCCGTGGGCACTGGGTAGACGGGAGGATAGACGGGGTATTCGAGCCCTGGCTGTTGGTAAAATAGAGTGGTAAGGCTGCATTCATCAGCCAAATGCCTGTGTCAGATTTTTCTTTCAAAAAGGGGGTAGTCCTCACACTCCCCAGTTAAATATTCCCCAGGCGGTGTATGAGTTTGCTCGTTGCGTTTCTGGAGGTATGCCCTCGATTTCCTTCAGAGCCTGTGATGACTCAACGCCGAACAGAAACATGCTTGTGCCCATTCGAAGGGCAGCAGCAAGGTATTTGAGAACGTAGTGGTCTTTGCCGTGACCTAAATAAGCCAGACTCAATAGTTGGGCACTGGCAGCATTGAGTATGGTGGTATTATTCTTTTCAAGGAGCCAAAGTTTCTCCGCCTCTTTACAGAATGTTTCGGCATGATGGACTGCTCTTTCGTCAATAGCAGTGTACATTTGCTATTGTTCGGTCATGTTTGTCAGTATTGTCTTTCTTGCGTGTCTAGAAGGGCTCAAGCACTCTAAACTCACACAGCTCCAATACATCAGAGCATTTACAAGAAGCCGAGAACAGTATGTGTGCCGTCGGCCCACGAGATCAGAAATAAAAAGATGTGGATCGAATACGCCTAGCAACGGATGATCGGTGGTTAGATATAGCGAAATCACCCTTGCGGCGTAGTCGTCGGTCATCGATACGTCAGTCCAATAGCTGATGCTTAGATCCTTAAGGCGCTCGTCACAAAGAAATGGGACTGATTGCCTGCTCCCGTCGAAAGTCCCATCAGAGGGCCGGTCTAAACGGAACATATCTTCGTCGTCGTCGTCGTCGTCGTTGTCGTCGTACAGAGGCATGCTGTTCGTCTGCTTCATCGTAGTGTCATTGTCGGTTAAAAGATTCTGGTGTTGAATATTCCATTCGGCCGATCGCGATCCGTTTGAGAGGTCAGCATGCTCACCCGGTGCAGGGAGGGGTAAGAGCTTAGGATAGGACATACATACTGATAGTCGAAAGACTTTGACCGACGTAGCTTGCTTGGCCCAAGCAGCCTGTCGCGTTCCAAAGTTGTTAGGGGAACGTGGCGAAGAGCGGGATACGCAACAGGGTTTTTAACCATCAACTCAAATTCCAGAGGTGACTGCGTTGAGCGAATAGCACAACTTGCATCATGATCGGAAGGCCTTGTCATTCCGTTCATCCCGCCCTTGATGATATTCAAAACGGAATTGGGGTCGCCATTTGTTCGTAGCAGCCGCAATATCTCGAATGCCTGAGGCTCTGGTGCGGATTTCAAAAGCTCAAGTATTTCATGAGAACCTTCAGGTGATTGACCAGATCTCGGCGACTCCTTCTTTTCGATGAATATACACTCGGTTGATCGTTTTCGGCAAGCTGCGCAAGTTGGGCGTATTCCATCACACTACGTCGAGGGCAAAATCGGAGCTATCAGCAAATACAACAGCTTGGTTGAGAAAAGAAGGAAAGCAAGTGCGTAAGAAGGCTGTCCGATTGGACTCACGCGTGTTTTCCTACGCCGGCATGGATTGCAAGCAACATCTGTGCCAACCCGTTTTCTTTTTGAAGGATCCTCGCGAGGAGAGTCGAAAGGAAGCCGATCACCATTGAGCTCTGCTGGCAGCAGCGGAGCTAGCCTTTTCGGCATCGTCGTGAGAGGCACTGGTTCTAGGTATTGGAGAACAAAAATGACCACATATTGGCAAGCTATTTCAAGCCGCTCGACTGACAACGCTGGCGAGAGGGGGGGGTAATGTGAAATGGGCAATTCTTCTACTCAAGAGGTAGGCCGGCATCTTCAAATGTGCTGATTGGCTCGGTCCTACATCCGCTCACGTGACTTTGACAGCTCATTGGCCGTTCGATGGTCATGGCGAAAACAGCCCTCCTCGAGACACAGGCTTCTCCAATGAAGTGTGCAGGATTCGCTGAGATCTCGATCTTACGCGGTAGGCCCCACTTTGTTGCAAGTGATCCATAGATCGATTCCGCTCCTACGATGAATCATAAGCTGCGGGCCCTAAGGGATAGAGAGGGAGGGGGAAAACAGAAACAAGGGTGAATCGCATTTGGCCATCGGGCAAGGGGATTCAGTCATTTACATTTCGCCTATTCATGGTATTTCTCAGAGCCCGCGCGCTCTTGGTTTTTGTAATCATTTTAAGGGGACTCCACCATCATTATTAACACTGATGGGACTTTTGAATAGCAACCTCGTTTATTCGCTCACAAGAAAGATAACTGTCTGCTGAATGGCCTGTGACAAGCCACTTTGACTGTCACAGGTAGGCTACAATAATGCCAATTTCACAAATGGATTTTACTTCAATGAAGCTTGCACATATACACACATCATCTCATTGCAGTCAATTCAGTTTTATCTCTGTGAGCAAACTAAGAATGAGACCAGGAAAAACCTTTGAGATTCCGCTCTAACTGATCTCATTGCTACTCAGAGGTTTCACAGAGGTGCTCGCCTGCTTACTTGAGATGCTGCTGGCGAGCGCAACGAAAGGCTGGCCGAGACTCCTGCTGACCGAGAGGCCGACCGAGTATCCCTAACACTCTCCGCACCCGTCAGTAAACTCCACGCCAAGCTCAGCCCCACCGGTTTACCCCAAAGCCCCTTGTGAAGTTGGATTTCCCAAGCCACTCAATAATCAATCGCACACCGTAGCAAATGCGAATGCATGTGGTCAGAAACGGCTAAAATTCGCTACAAATGCTGCGATATAACGCCTAGCTTCAGAGCCTCCGTGCAAGGAGTAGTAATAGCATCTTGGTAACAGTAGCTGAACCAAGGGCGGTTGCGGCTATCGTACCCATCGATGTCAGCGCCCGATGATGATTTTCAATGGTGACAACCGTGATGGTTCTATTGAGCCACTTGAATATCCCTGACATGAGATTCTGTATATGTGGTTTTCAAGGTCGACATACACAGCTTTGCGTTTGGGCGCTTGCCAACTACCGATGGTGCAAGGTGGATTTGCGAGTAACATAAACATACTTTCGCGCCGAATCCAAGATGGCCCACTAGGGAGATCAACAACACAAAATGTTTCGACAAGAGGGGGACAGGAAAAGTTGAAAAATAGGTCATCGGTAGTTATCAATCCTGACGGCATGTCAAATGGAGAGACAACAGCCGGTAAGTCGTAAAGCTTACCTAGAGAAAACTTCCCTCATGCGTAAAGTAAGGCCAACAAATGGTAACCGTATCGCCGGCACGATCTGTTTCCTCGCCTGCCGTTCTCTGAGATACTCCACACGGTCATTTCACCCATGCTCAGCATCCAGGAGTGTTTTTCGTAAAAAAATGGTTACGTGGCTATGTGCTAAAAAGTAACTGGAGCATCCTTCTCCCTTCCCGGCACAGTATCTTGACACTTAGTGTTGCAGGGTATATATATAAGGCATTAATTGCTTGATGTAATTAACGGTGTTGTTTTTTGCAACAATCCCCCAGTCAATTTGCATCAAGTTCTAGCCCGCATTGGAATAGCATCAAACCCCTGATTATTCAACAGCGCTATACCTCTTCTCAGTTATAAACAGAATGGTCGCATTGTCTGGCTTTTATAGTCTAGTTTCGTATTCTTCGTTCAAGTCAATAGTCCCATTGGACCATTGGCTTATTTCCCAGTTACTGTTAGATTGCATGTGTTCAGCCGCTCGGGCACCCTCGGTATCCATGGGAATGGTTCGGAGTTTTATCTACGAGTGACAGATAGAAGCTATGTTGTAATGGTTTATAGGTCGTGGTTGTAGTAGTGCAACTGTGTTTCCGCTTTTGGATTGCAATTTACAAACCCAATGCAGGCACACAATGTTGCATGCTACACACGGACAGCTTCAGGATGCTATGGTCAGCAGATTAGTACGGGAAATAACCCTATGAGCTATTGAAATAACGTATGTCTACTCATCGAAGAAGACCTCGCAGGAATAGTGCAGTACTGAGGGAGTAATTAAGGGGTGCCGTTAGGAGAAGGTCCACGAACGGAATGCCGCGATTATCCGCAATTTTACAAGGATTCATGTACAACAAAGAATTCAACTTCTTAGCATAGGATTGCTTCGGCGGAAATAATTTCCAGCGGTGTCAATCATACAGCAGCTTCACCAAAAAGCCGGCGGTAGTATCTCATGCCATGGCACCCGTCCCATTCTCAGGTATATCCGAATTTCGTTTTTGAGGTTTCGGTCCGTTTGCCCCTCGGGTTGCAATGCAACTACCCAAAAATAAAATTTCCTGATGAATTTGGCTCAACAAAGAAGCAGGTTGTCGTCGGATGTGGGAGCGTTGAGTGCCGGTGTGAGCCATAGAACTAACACCTAATTAGTACATAGTATACTCTCCTGACATCACCAGACGGCCAAAGCAGCTGAAAACATGCTCCACATTGTTTCAAACAACCCCGTGTTCATGTTTCTTAAGCGGAGGATTATAGCGGAGGGACTGGTCCCGCGTTGCTTATCTACTGCCGTGTGGCCAGGACTCCCTGTTTCATCTGAAGCTTGAACCGTTCAAGCTCAGATGTTTGACTCATAGCCATCCTCTATAGCACTGCAACATATATCAGTCGGGTATCTCCATGCCGGGGTCACCCAAACCCTGCTTGCAACGTACAAGCCGCTGCTATGATGCCAAGTGCCGACGTCGAGGCCCCTTTCACGCGCAGAAGGCATAGAAGGCACGGGAGTTGTTGGAGACATGGAGTCTTGATGTATGATCTAGAATCATAGCAAGTTACACATAGCCTGTAACATGGAACAATGGCTTTTTACAAGACAAGGACTATCTGACTGGTAGTAACAGATCATATTCTTGGCTGGGGACCCCCAGGTGAAGTTGAGGCGCGTAACAAAGCTGGAGCCAATGGATGAACAGGTGTGCACTCCAGTGGCCGCAATAGATATATTTCTGGATTGCAAGATGGTAATATTGCTGGCCAAGAACGGGGTGTCCCCGTCGGCGAGTTGCCGCAGCTAGCATCCTTAAGCAATCTGGAAGTCTAGCGCATGAAATCAGTGGTTCACAATGTGTGATTTACCCCTTTTAGGGACTTCTATCTCAGCTCTTAGAAGTTTTAGTCATCCAATGCGTGATCGAACGAGAAGCCCGGCTTAAGGCGAGAACATCAGATAAAAGCCATCCACCCCATGAATGAAAGATGCCTTGGTTCTCATGGTTTACTCTGAGGACATGTAAACTGTGCGCATTGAATACATCTCTTCTCATCACATATTTTCTTTGTCAATTTCGTCGTAAAGAGAACCATTCTGTCGTTATGAGATTCATCGAAAAGGCCAAGTCTGATATTCAGACGGACAGCACAATTAACACAGTACGAAGAAAGATTGTTGCTGGATTGCCAAGGCTCCCTTCGGCAACCGGTCAGTATCTCATCCAGAAAGTCCCCATTGTGCAATGGCTTCCTCACTATGATCCCAAATGGGTTATGTCAGACTTCATTGCGGGAATGACCATTGGTGTCATGATGATCCCGCAGGCATTAGCCTATGCGAAGATCGCAACCATCCCCGGAGAGTTCGGCCTGTACTCTAGCTGGCTACCGGCAGCCATATATGTGTTCATGGGAACTTCCAAAGGTGAGCGTCTAGCGAATCGCGAAAGTTTTCAGTTTCTGATCATCTTATAGATCTCTCCACCGGCCCAACTTCCATAATGGGTCTCCTGACAGCAGAAATTATCAGTGACCTCAAAACCGAGGGGTATACTGCGCAAGACATCTCATCAGCCGTCGCTTTGATGGTTGGCCTGTATTCGCTCATTGTCGGTTTGTTGAAGATGGGGTTCCTTCTGGAATTCATTTCCGTTCCGGTCCTATCCGGATTTTTGTCTGCGGCGGCCATTACTATTCTTCTCGGACAGCTCGGCTCTCTCGTAGGCCTAAGCGACGTCCCGTCTGGCGCATCAAGCATCATCAGCAACGTTCTCACACGTATTCCAGAGATGGAGCCACTTACTATCGCTATTGGCTTTAGTGGTATTTTGCTGCTTTACATTCTAGAGTTTGTCGGCAAGAAATGGGGAAAGAGGAATGCTGCTATTAAGTTCATTTGCAGCAGTCGAGCAGTCATCCTTTTGCTCATTTACACTACCATCAGTTTCTTGGTCAACAAAGATAGAGAAGATCCATTGTGGGCCATCAGCAAAGTAAAAGCCAACGGTCTTCAAGCTCCAAAGGTCCCGACTTCGGACTTGGTTTCAAAAGTCACTACCAGAGCAATTGCCCCGTTAGTGGCTTCAGCTCTTGAGCACCTGGCCATTGGAAAGGCATTCGGGCGCAAAAATAACTACGCCATTGATGAAAGCCAAGAGCTCTGTTACCTCGGTGTCACAAATGTTGTCAACAGTCTGTTCGGAGCGATGAGTGTTGGGGGCGCAATGTCGAGAACGGCCGTCAACTCGGAATGCGGTGTTAAGAGCCCTTTGAGTGGAATTTTCACTTCTGGCTTCATTCTCCTGACCCTGTATAAACTTTCAGGGGCACTTTTCTGGATTCCCAAAGCTACATTATCTGCAATTATTGTAAGTTAACTCTCCCGTTTCTTATTGCATGGCTAATAAACTTTTCACAGATTATGGCAGTTATTCACATCGTAGGCCCCTTGTCTCTTTTCTATCGCTACTGGCGTATTTCATTCATGGACTTCGTGGCTTCGATGTTGTCCTTCTGGATTACGCTTTTTGTGTCTACCGAGATGGGAATCGCGTTTGCGGTGATGTTCAGCGTCGGGTATACCCTGGTTCGGTCAGCGTTTCCGAAAGTCAAGACTCTCTCCGCCACAGGTGGCCAGAACCGGATGATTCCACGGACGCAAATTGCCGCCCTTCCTACTACTGAAGACACTTTCGTTCCAGAAGACGCTATGCTGGTCAGCTTCACTGACTCGATTTTCTTCCCCAATGCCGGTCGTATCAAAAAGTCTGTTATCGAATCTGTCAAAGTCCAGTTCCAGAAACAGGCAAATATGGGCGACTCGGAGGGCAAACCAGCTGAAAGATCGTGGAGCGTGGCATCAATGAAGCGCATCGAGATGTTGCGCAAACGCGACAATGTCACGCCATCCAACAAGCAAATGACCGTAATGGTCTGGGACTTGACCCACGTGCCTTTTATCGACGTCACCGGTGTTCAGACGTTATCTGAGCTGAAAGAAGAGGTGAAGCAGCACGTAGGGAAACATATGTCCCTTAGACTTGTGGGGATGAACAACAAAGCTCGGCGCAGGTTCTCTCGTGCTGGATGGAAGGTTGTTGAAGACCGCGAAGTGGACGATGGAACACCCGAAGATGCCGATGTTTCATACGAAACAGTAAAAACAGCTCTCTGGGATAGAGAGGACACCGTTGAGCGAGAGAAGCCCACTTTTCAAAAAAGGGCTTACTACAATTCTTGAGGCTAAGTGAGAGCCTACGCGGCCTTTATCTTTCCAACAGCATCGCAGCTTTGACACTATCCCCAGCTTCATTACTCGAGCAGGTGCTTAAGGACCGTAGTTAAGTAATGGCTTCTTTCGAAGGGTTTTTTTTTCTCTTTTTCTTTTTATTGTTTTAAGCTCTGCTTTTTCAGTTTGAAACTCGTTAAGCTAGGTTGCATAGTGGGTTATCTGCACTTTGGACTCGATAGGAAGCCCTGGAGGCTTTTCATCACAGAAATGATACACAAAGAGGAACATCGACGCTGTAGTCAAAAAAAAGAGAAAATACGTAGAATTAAAAAACAAATGGCTTGAAGACCCTCATCTTGTTAAATGGCAAGAGTAACATGCTACAATGATTAGACATGCCATGAGTGTTCACAGTCTTATAGCAACCAGTTGCGAGCTAGAAGTGTTGGCACTCAGGGAAATGCTGAAAGTTACTTATTCAATTGGAAATAAGCGATGAATGCCATTAATAATACTAAGATACGTTGTTGCTCGTTTCAGATTCACCAAGCCGCATCATTCTTTTACCTAGGCGTTCTTGAAGATTCTTCACGGCTGTAGCCCTTGCAGTGCGGGGAGTCTCGGGTGAAGGTGGTCGCTGGTAATTTTCTGTTTGCTCCATTTGCTTTCTTCGTCCCAATCCCTCTTGGAGGGTCCCAATGGCGGCTGCCCTCATAGTTCTTGGCGTATCGGGACTACCTGGTGGACTGGGTGAAGGCGGTATTTTCTCACCCGCTTGCATTTGCCCGGAGAGTCTGTTATCTTGCAGCTTTATATGGCGTAGTCGTTTAGCCACCTTGGTCTGCATTCTTGCTGCTGCTGACGTCCGAGGCCTTGAAAAGTTATGTACGTCGGACCCGATAGGTCGCATAGTTGACGTCCCACTGACGGGTCGCTGTGCAGGTGCATGTATAGGTACTGAAGGGTATGGGTTTGTAGGCCGTGTACTAGGCTGTGAAGTATGATGCGAAGATACCCGACTATCAGTTCTGTATGTGAGACGCTGTTCGCCCAGCCCATCGCTTGAGATCTTCCGTCTTCGGCGTCCCTCATTAGGCAACACGTCGCTGTCCGGGCGTACGCTATTTGTGAATTCTTCAACTCGATTTGCCAGCGTTGCTATATGTCGAAAGGAAGGACGAGGATCTCTCCTAGTCGAAGTAACAGACCTAGACGACGTCGATGCTGATGTCGTATGTGAGCTTGTTGGCCGACTAGCTTGCATCATCCTAAGATGGTAATTTGCTTCCCATTCGCCGTCTCTAGTTGAGGGTCTACGGCCCATGATTCTGTGCTCCTCCTCCATTGTCATCAAGGGTGTAAGAGGCCTCGGGAAAGGGACGACCGGAAAACCACCGTTGATAGGGGGTGACTGCACGCCGATTGCTGTCCATCTCCGTGAATCATATCGTCCTTGCTTCTCAAGCAAAACTTGACTACGTGGCGAATATTCCACGTATCGGGGCATGGATGGAAGAATGACTTCATCCAAACGTGCTGATGCATTCGTTGATATGTCAGATGCTGCTTGTCGCATGTCATTATAACCCTGCCAAGTGGTCCAGTTGTTGATTGCCCCTGCTCCAACTACTTTCGGGGTTGCTCCTTCCCTTGTTGGTGGCTTCCATATGAAGGCGCCGTACAAAGAGGGAGAATCAGGTGTGAAGACACCAGCTTGGTTGCCAAAGACAGTGTTCAACGGAGTTGGCATTGACATGCTCCTAGCATGGCGCCTGAGAAAATGCATCAGCTCAGTCTTGTCTACCGACTTTGAAAACAGAACACTTACAGGACTCTATGCTGCGCTTCCTGAGGGTTTCTCTTGGTTAAGGTCTTGCGCTTCCTCTTCTCTTGTCGTTCTGGAACATAATTTCTTTCATGATGTTGTTCCCGTTTTTCTTGAAAGGAGCTGGCTCCTTCACCGATACTTGACTCTAAGTCGTCTTCGTCGGGGCACGCCAATGTGTCCTCTCCTTGAATGAACCATGTTTGAGAAAAACCCAAGGTCGCGAACGGACGGTCCGCCATCTCAATGACGGCGAGTACTGCGCCCAAGGAGAAACTGCGGAAATGTTAGCTCCGACTGTGGTTCTTTGGGGAGGGTTAGATTGAAAACTTACAGAGAAGTAATGCTAATGATGACGTTGAGCCACGGAATGTTCTCCCGCACACCTTTCGACAGGTCTAGTCCAATATTCACCGCAACGAATATTGCAAGAGTAATTGCTGCAACCCAAACTGGAAGGCCCAACCGTGCCAACAAAAATGCAAATCCAGCAACATATTTCCCGTACACCAGTGGAGAACCATAGTTCTTGATGTATGCAGTCCTCGCAGCGACAATATGTGCGACGACATAAACTAGACTCATACAGGAGGCAACGAAAAAAACGGCTCGGCTGAGAGGGTCCAAAACCTCAATTGACTCGAGATTGCGAAACAAAACGACGGCAGACAAAGCGATACCAGCTCCAGATGAGAGGAAGAGAAGGATCACCAAGAGAAGCGATAAGACAGGATAGAGTCGAGCGGCTTTTCGTGGAGCAGTCTGCGGCGGCACTGCAGTCGTCGCGGCTTCATGGTTCCGACTCATGGGAATTTCGTTCCATACACGCCACGAAAGCGGAGAAGTCGATGAAATACCGGGATAGGAACAAGTAGAAACGGATTCGTTAGTGACCACTAACAATCATGGCCAACTAGTCGGCATCAGTGAGTGCAAATCGAGGCAAAGCTGCCCAGTCCACACCGATAGCATTGGAATTTGTACCAGATGCTGTATTTGACGACGCGACTTGGCCCCTGTCGAAGAGCGGACGAGAGGGGTTTTGTTTGCACATGTTACACACGCTGCCCGAATACTGATTGGACGTCTGGAGCTAGCATGACGTGTCACTTCATTCATATTCCAGAACTACAGGCACAATCCGATGTCGCCAAAGTTACACCTCATGGCAATCTAACCGGCGCATGGATGTTGGCTGAGTCCCTTTGTGTGTGACCGGTCTCCATCTGATGTCTGGACCGGCATGTGAAACTGATGCAGCGGCCGAAGCGGCCCAAACGCAGGGCCAGTAAATCAGCTGCGCTTGGGTCAAGATAGTTTCGGGTTCTCGGATCGAACGTTGCAGCAAATTATTTGATTTGTTTTCCGCTTCCTCTCATCTTGGCGGATAAGACCACCATCCACAATGAACTGTCAGTGTTGGATGAACCTAGCGTTCCTTTGACCGGCCATTCCTTAACCTGCTCAAAGCTCCTCGGCCTCTGAGGCTTATCCCAGGCGCCTTGATAAAGGTCAATTCGCTGTGGCCGAAAGCCCATCATTTGTTGAGATGCACGACCGAAAGGAAAATTCAGCAATTGAGGTATTGAAGAGTAATATCTAGAACAGATCTCACGTGTTTTTTTCCTTTTGTTGAACAGAGAGCCCCACCCCAATTCTCAAAGTCGAATTGTCGCAGCTCTCCACTCGCCATGATATTCTTGTTTCAGTAGCGATCCACGTGTGCTACACAGCTTGTGTGTCATGAGCGTGTCTCAGCTTGCCTCCAAGTTTCTGGAGAGGGAATGCACCTAGAATCCTATAATACTTAGAGGGAGGCCCATCGCAATAGTTCTTCCACTTGAGAAATAGACTGTATCTCGTCGGCTCGATATTCCAGCCTTCAAGGTTCAGATAGTGCTGGTGCTCCCTCATCACTCTAGAACATTATTCTTGAGGCAGCTGGCGCCATTAACCCGCATGTAGAGCCATGCGTGAGTCATGATGACTTGAACAAGCAGTCACTAAACTGTTGGACACAATCATTTGTTCTTCACATCATTGAACTTTCGCAGCGTCGTGATCATCTGCATCAACAGCCTTACGAAAACTTATATTGTCACTAAATGGCCGTTGATTGCGTTGGAAAAGTCTGAGTGATCCATCCCATTTGATATTACCAATAACATCACCAATGCAAGCCACCTAGCTTCATTGGTAGGCGAAGCATGCGATGTCCCGACGCTGTTCGTTTGGGAAGTTGTCCGGCTCGGATGTTCGTCTGCAAGGATTGGTGAAGTAGCTTGGGCTCTCCGAGCTTGGCATCGCGTTCTCTTCTCCGCGCCACAAACTCAGACTCGGTGATTCCATCCTTCAGATGCTGATTATGTTTTCTGTGATCGCCAACGGTCATCCAAGAGACAGGGTAAGCCCGGCCCTCCGGAGGGTAGTCATGACCTGTCCATATTTTGAAATGGTTTGGGAGGCCAAGAAGCCTGCGGCCCGAGTGAAAAAGGTTGTTGGCGCTTCCCCCGGGAAAGTCGCACCGTGCGGTGCCAATGTCGACGTGGAAGAGCGAGTCACCGCAAAACACATTGGCTGGCATCAATGTTAGTAGGAGTCACACATGAGGATGGGTTTTGGTCAAGGCCTTACCTCCAATCTTGTAGCCTAAGTGATCAGGAGTGTGCCCAGGAAGGTGCAAGGCAGTGGCACGCAGGTTGCCAATGGTAAATCCCTCGTCATCTTCAAAGAGCTTATCAAAGACACTCTCGCGTTCCTCGATAGGCACACCATATCTTTGACCAAAAAGATCTTGCACTTGACTGATGCGCTTTCCAATGCCAATTGTTGGCATCTCTCCATGCTTTTGAACAAGCTGGTTTTGTAAGTATGACGCAGCGGTCAAGTGGTCGGCATGAGCATGGGTTTCGAGAATCCTGGAAATTGTGTAGCCTCGTCTTTTGATTAATGAGAGCAAGTCATCGGCAGAGGATGCCGTGATAACTTGAGTTGTTCGATCGTAGTCCAGAACTGGGTCAATGATGACTGCGGCTCTCGTGATTGGATCGGCAACGATATATTGCCATGTGCCTGTTCTATGCTCGAAAATATCGTGAATAATGGGCTGCGGCAACCCACGGACTGTTGTACTATAAGTAGCGCGTTTGGTCGCCTGAAACCAAAATTGAGATCTCATTGTTGGACGACTACGTCGACAAACAAGCGCTCGCTTTTCAGTGTGAATAATCCGTGCATTGCCCGCAAGACATGTGATTTGATGTGCAACTTTAATTTCTATCGTACTGTGATAGAACCAGGTGTGACCAGTGGTTCCACGGCCTATGTGGCGCATAGGAGATGTTGCTAATGTGGGTGTAATATGCCGAGTGGTTATTTGGCAGGTTCTTGCGATACGTGGCTTTGTCGTGTTCATGGTGTTCGAAACCGATAAATACTTGGATGTGGATTACGAGGATCCAGCCATGTATCCCATCGAGTGCCAGATAGCTCCATTTTTGCCAAGGGCGGGGTAGAGCCAATAGGGGCTTGTGAATCTGTCGAGTTAACCAATAGGGTAAAAGTACCTCTGTTCCCTATATATTTTGGGTATGCCAGAGGTACCAGCAATCTCCCGTGGTACATAAAGCTACATTACAGTCTAAGCAGCCCTTCCGCGTCCTTTTCTTCTGTATGAGGCTATTCCCAGATATCTCAGCTAGGGTCTGGCGGGCTCTTAAAGCTTTCCTATTGCTACAGTAGGAACAAAGTGAATTGGCCCCTCTTGATCCCTTCCTGTGGTGTTCCCATAGAATAGAGGTATTCATTTTGTCTGTAGCCTGTCTAGGCCGCGACCTCTGCCGTCCTTTTGCTAATGGTCCAAACTGTTGAATAAGCTGGCCTGCAAGTAACTGCCGCCATTGGTAGTGGGTTTTCACCTTCTGCTACCTAGGGCTGCCCCAGAGCTGTAGTAAGAAGCTATTTACAACTACCACTTCCAGCAGGAAATTCCAGGCAATTAACTGCCAGCCCCCTTGACAAATAAGGTGGCCATATTAATAATAGGACCTCATCTGGTTACTAACATTAACCTCATTCATCTTGTGGTTGTATTTATTGATTGCCTTAGGGACTGGAAGGTCCTTTCAGACGTCTAGGCCAAAGACTTGCCAGGCAGCCCTCTTGGCAGCGGAATCCCTAGCTGGGCGGCGGCGGCTGCAGATAACTTCTTAGCCGTTCTGGAAGACAGTTAATAGGAAGAGTACAAGAGCATTATCCTTCCAGGTGAATTGGTTGACCTATTTACTAGTTAGTTATCTAAGTAAGCAGGCTAGCAGGCAGATAACTTTCCTCCCCATCTAAAGTAGGGATACAGTGTATTTCGCCCCAGGGGATACCCTGTCCCTCAGTCTCTTTCTCAGTAGCTAGGATCTTATCTATCCCACTATCCTTCCGGCAAGTACCAGAAGCTCCAACTTGCTGATTTCGTAGGGTACGAAAGAGCCGTACAGAGGCAAAAAGGTTGTCAAGAAAGACGTGGTAGGTTGCAGCTGGAAGTAGGGAAGTAAGGGTAGTTACCACCTGCTGCGTTAGTGTCAACAGAGCCAGCTTTTCAGCAGCTGGTCCGGCTGGCCCGGCTGGCTTAGCCGACTGGGCGGGCTGCGCCTGGGGGACTAATGCGTATGGGCCCTTTCCGTGTACGTGCCAGAGCCACCGGATACAGTAGCCAGACTGGGCAAGGATCCAGATCTTATAGCCAGTTGGGATAGGTTTCGTTGGAATCGTTGTTGTTTCCAGAGATCGACCTGTAAATCGGACCATAGCCTCATCAACTGTAAGATCTGAACCAGCTGTGTAAAGGGAATCCCCAGTCTCTTGGATATGGGCTGACCACTGATTAACCTTCCGGTATACATCCGGCATTTGATCCTGGGCCCGGCCCCGGCCCTGGCCCTGGCGAGGCTGTCTGGGCGCGCTGGGCTGGAATTCAGCAGTGTTGAATATTCGTAGCCGCTGGAGCAGTAGTTGGAATCGGTTTCTAGAAATAAATCGCGTAAACAAGTGGATAGGGTCCTCCTTTTGCTGCTGGGTTGACCAGTAGGTTGATAATCTAGATTCCTTATGGATCCCTATATATAGTAGGATTCCTAAGAAGAGGTAGATCTCTTCTGCTGAAGTCTTCCGCCATGAATTCACTCTTGCTGTTCTAGTTAGAGGGCCCTGCTTTAACGGTGCTGTATTTGTCCACTGGGCCCACTGCTCAACAAGGCCCTGCGGAACGTATTGAACGAATAGGTCAAGCGGGCTTGCTGGCAGCTCCCGTACCTCTTGGGCCCGGGCTGGCACGTCAAAGGGCTGGAAGGAGCCCGGAGGTCCATGCTCGGTAGCCGGAGGTTCGTGGGGCCGGACTGTTGCTGCGTCACAGCGCTCGGGCGTACAGTCTGTATTACAAGCAGCAGTAAGGTCTTCCGGAAGGACCTCAACTACTATACAGCTGCGTACAGAGGTAATAGAGGTATCAGAATCACTAGAAGACATCGCAGCATCAATCAAAATAGTAGTAATAGTTAGTAATAACAGGTAAGAGAGCATAGGGGTAAATGACGTATCGTCAAGTACCCCTTTGAATGCGGGGTAATAATGGGTAAATAGTGGGTATTTTGAGCCTTGGCAAAAATGGAGCTATCTGGCACTCGATGGGATATCGTACTACTCTTCCAAGACGGTATTTAAGTAGAGAAAAGAGACGAAAGCTCAACAGCTTAACAAATTCAGACATGTGGTACAATCCCTGCAACCGTCCCCTTCCCAGTCGCTGATTATCCAAGTTTACGTTATTTCGGCGACCATCCTCGGCGACCAAACCCGCTGACCAGCCTTCTATGAGTAAGGTTTTCTCATGAACTACGGCTGTCGGCGGGTTCGGAGCGGCTAGTGCAATTGGCAAATCCTTACTCCTCTGTTGGGGTGGTAGTGGGACTAGATCCATATTACCCCACTAATTTCGGTAAATTCATTTCTCCAGCTTCCACTGCCCGTTTCTTTCAGCCGCCATTTGTTGATCCAACCGCATCAACTTTAGATCCTTAAGCTCTTACATCACATTTGTCACCAACATCTCCTCTGGCGCCAAAATGATTTCGACCCGCGCGGCATTGGTAGCTCGCCATGCGAAGCGTGCTGGCGTTGCACAAAACCACTCAAAGCCCCGAACTCTTGCGACGGTGGCTCCTGTGACCTCCGCAGCTCGGAACCACAAGGTTGTCGTCATTGGTGGCGGCAGTGCCGGCCTGGCCATCAGCCATCAGCTACTCCGAACTGGCCATTTTGCCCGGGACGACATCGCCATCGTTGACCCTGCAACATGGCACCACTACCAGCCCGGATGGACCCTAGTGGGCGGCGGGCTTAAGTCCAAACAAGAGTTGCGAAGACCGTTGGATAGCTTGATCGACCCCAAGCTCAAGTTTTACCAACAAGCTGTCAGCACCTTTTCCCCGAAAGAGAGCAGCATTAAACTGGGAAACGGCGACGAACTCGCATACGAACAGCTTGTCGTTGCTCCCGGCATCAACATCGACTACAATAGCATCAAGGGATTGCCCGAGGCATTAGCTGACCCGAAATCGCTTGTTTCTTCCATCTACGGTTACGACACGTGCGACAAAGTTTTTGGTACCTTTGAGAAACTTCAGAAAGGAAACGCTATCTTCACCCAGCCAGCTGGCGCCATCAAGTGTGCTGGCGCACCTCAAAAAGTTATGTGGCTTGCATTGGACTACTGGAAGCGCGTGGGCTTGTACAACCCCAGCAACACCGCTACTTCACCCATCAAGATCAGCTTTGCTACTGGAATCCCGGCCATGTTCGGCGTGCCCAAGTACAGCGCCAAGCTTGAGGAGTTGAGGAAGGAGAGGGGTGTCGAGGGACTATTTCAGCACGACCTCGTCGCTGTTGAAGGCAACACTGCGACATTCGCACGGCCTGACGGGAAGGATAAGGTCACCAAACAGTTTGATCTTTTGCATGTTGTTCCTAAAATGGGACCGCACGCTTTCGTCAAGAACAGTCCACTCGCTGACGCAGCTGGTTTTGTTGATGTCGATCAAGCCACAACTCGCCACACAAAGTACCACAACGTCTGGTCATCAGGTGATGCATCCAGCTTGCCCACGTCAAAGACTGCCGCAGCAATCACATCCCAGGCTCCAATCTTGGTCAACAACTTGTTGCGATCGCTGGATGGGAAGGAACCTGAGCCAACCTATGATGGCTACACCTCATGCCCACTGACAACTGAGTACGGCAAAGTCTTGCTGGCAGAGTTCAAATATGGTGGAGTTCCCAAGGAAACATTTGGAGATTTGATCGGATTCGACCAAGCAGTTCCCCGCCGTGCATTCTATCATCTGAAGAAGGACTTCTTCCCGTGGGTGTACTACAACTCCATGGTGAAGGGTACTTGGGGGGGCCCCAACGGCTGGATGAACTAGGCCGACGTCAAGCATGTGTATTCTGTACCAGCTATGTAGAAACACTGTGAAAAAAGCCCTCAGTTGTCACAACCTCGGAAAGTCTGACCAAGTTTTCAATCGCGTCGTTAAGTGTTGCACGACAGTTTTGCTTGTCCGGTCCAGAAATGGCCGGTTGGGGGCCTGTCTTTGATACCGAATGCCTCTTTGCCCAGTCTGCCCTTTCGCGGGAGCTGTTATACCCAACAGTTAACCCACAATCCCCAGGTATGTACCCATAATGGAAGGACGGTCTAGTTCCTGGAGTTCTGCCCAAACTGGAACTAAGCCGAGTTTGGGGATTTCTAACTTGAACAGGTTGGCTATTATGTGAATCCCTTTTCCCACTCAAGAGCAGCAATAATAAAAACGCCGGCGCCTCGGAGGTCGTTCTGACGAATGCCAATGCTGGAGTAGTACTGTATCGTGTATCAGTATTTTCAACCCAACGAGGTGTGGCGGCAGTTCTTTTACCTCAAAAGTAGCATTGCTGCCCAAACTGCCCACTTCAACAGTGCCTTCCCAATTGATCGAGCCGTCGTCATTGTGTGTGACAAACATGTCAACCATACCGTTCCATGCTTTCTTGGCTACTTCGGTGTAATCACTCTCGGCCAGGAACCCCTTGTTCAGCCCTTTCAGCCACCCAAAAGTGAACATGATGCTTGCGCTGCTCTCGATGTAATTGCCCTTGATATCCTCGTAGCGTTTCTCCATGATGTTCCACCAGCCACCTGTCTCGTCCTGGGCCCCCTTAAGACCCTCAGCCAGCGTTTTGAAGTAGCCTAGCAATCTCTCGCGACCCAAATGCTCATTTGGAAGTAAGTCAATTACCTCGAGCAACGCCATGAAGTACCAGCCCACAGCGCGGCCCCATACTAGCGGCGCAGCGCCCGTCTTTGGATCAGCCCAAATAGCTTTTTTGCTTTCATCGTATCCATGTACCAAAAGATTGTCTTCGCGCCGGGTCCGCAAATCAATGTTGTCAAATTGCAACACGATGTCATCCCACGCCGTCTGATTCTCCGACTGGAATAGCGATACGTATTTGGCGTAGAAAGTGTCGGCCATGTAGATACCGTCGAGCCACATCTGGTTTGGATACACGACTTCGCGATGCCAGAAACCGCCCGTCGGCGTGCGAGGATGGTTGTCAAGTGTCGCTTTGATGTTGTCGGCAGCCTTTCGATATCGCTGTTCTCCAGTCTGTTCATACCAAAATAGTATATTGTTGCCAAAGCGATAAGGGTCTAGGCTGTAGCGTGAATGATTAAAGCCGTTGATGGTGCCGTTAGGGAAGACCACGGCGTCGACCTGGGTGCGATAATAATCGTATAGTGTCTTGTTGCTCGTGAGATCGTAAACAGCCTCGAATGACGTGTACAGTGTTGCCTGGTCGTAATGGAAGCTTGGCTTAACGCCGCGACGGAGCATCGAGTCTGTCATTAAATTGGAGAAAGACATTTGATTGCACGTAAGCGCAGCAGATGCAACGGTAGCGACACCGGATAGTATGGTTATGGAAAACTGAACAGCTTTCATGGTAGTAGATAGCTCAAGTGGTCAAGTTTTCCTGTTAAGACCTAAATTATGCAAGGGAGAGTGGAATGCATGAGTTTCTATAGGTGAAAGACGAGAGACATTGCTGACGGAGACGGGTCTTTTATAAACGGACTTGATGACAAGTATTGTTAAAAGCTGAGAACTCGGTGGTTTCGACCCTTTCGTGACTATCCTCCACAATTTTGTTTGGATTAGAACTATGTGTCTTAGTTAGAAGTAGTGGTTGGAATAACCGCAAACCATTCACAGGCGGAAATAAAACAGTTTCCCACTCGGGTTATCTACGTGCATTTTGGAACGTTAGACTACCAAGGGCAAATCTGTTTGACTTGTGGAAAATCAAAAGCCGAAAAGAGATCATTTTGATGGGCTGCAGGAGTGCGGGGAGAAAGCTTGGCAAACCAGGATTTTAACAATGCAATACAGGGACGAGTGGAATACGTAACCATAGTAGAGGCACTTCAGCCACCTGACAGAAAACAATTCACAACGTGCTACATGTAACATAGTACGACTAATTCTAAAAGCTTCTCTAAGCATATTTAATGCCGAGATTTACATAACTACTTCACATTCTAGATCTATATCTAATGTAGAGATTCTTCAAGGCCTTCATTACGCTGACTTGTAAAATGTGACGGCATGAATCTGTTTGAACCCTTTGGACTCAGCTGATCCTCGCTGAAAACCATGATATCGTTCAGTCTTCTAGCTGATTCTCCCGACCGCGTTGCGTGTGCTGAAGGCCCAAGCCCAATCTTCGTCTTGAGTCGCGGGACTAGCTCCCGCCATACTTGTCGTATTGACGGCAAACAAGAGACAATAACCGCAACAGACAGCTCAATGTATGACCACATGTGTAGGTAAAACACATCATCTTGCCAACATCTTAGTTGAAGTTTTACTATCGCATATTTCAAGGGTTCTTAAGTTCCTTGAACAAGACCGATGCGGATGGGTACTTACGAGTAGGGTTTGAAAAATTGCGGAACTTGAACAAAACATTGAGCCGAATCGCGCTCACGATGATGATACTGTGCAAAAAGAACATCAGATTCAGAATTCCAAAAACTGCCATCGGTCGACAGCTCTGAATATGCAATGAGAAAATAATGTTGTCTCCAGCGACGGTGGTTAGTAATACTTACAAAATTCCAAGACCGAACATAGACAAAACCTCTACCTTTTGTCTTTTTCTCAAATTTAACCACAAAACTTGCGTCATTGGTAGCGCAAGCATCCACACATTCATGGCAACATTCAGAGCGGCGTGTGATATCAGCATAGCGTGCAGGTTGACACAGCGCCCCAGATGTCTTCCATCCCACCCTTCCCAGGAGTAGCTAAAGGGCTTACACTGATTCAGCTTGGCTACCGTGAAGGCAACACAGTTAGCAAAGTTTGAAGCCTGAGTGCACCAGAGTACGGTTGTAAAGGCCGGGTTAACTAGTCTGAAGATGTGGAGGTAAAAAAAAAGTATAGAGGCTTTGAGAGCGCCGATGCTTATAGTATAAAGTACTTCAAAGGCGAAGAAGACCTGAACTTATCAGTTAGACTTGTTCGGTGCTGCCGGGGTTTAAAAGTATGGTATGGAGATAAGGCGCCATACTTGCATAAACAGATCAACCTCCTCGTGGGATAGCGACCAAACGTCTCGTCCTATGCCTAATCGAAATCCTAAGAACAGTAATTAGGGAAAACCCCCTTTTAGTTACTTGATATATGAACAGTTACCACAGAACATAGATACCGCAAATGAGAGCGAGAATATCTAATCCTATAAGTTAACAACGCGGTTATGTGTAAAGTCACGACTCGTTTAATACTCACATATCCAAGCACCAGCATGTAGTCATCCGCTCCCCAGGCCGATAGTCTCAATATTTTGGCAAGCTGCCGCAGAAAAAATGCCAGAGCTGTGATAATAACCAGCACTACTTTTTCAAACTTAGAGCCCGTCTGGTTCTGATAGTGATAGTCGCACCATGTCCAAGTGGCGTTCTTGGCAACTGTTATAGCTGTGTGTTAGTCTGATGCCTCATAGCGGTGATAAGACGAAAGAGAATGTCGATTCACATTAATGGCGAGATAAAGAATTTTAAGAAAAGGAGGGGAATAACAGAGATAAAATCTTACTCAGCACATTTGCCATATCGCAAGAAGCTCGTACACATAGTCGATATGTCTCAATGTAGCTACTGTCTTTACATAGGCACCCCGACGTCAGATTGGCAGTGACGCATGTCGCGAGATCGAGCGCCTGGGATGCGCATGGTGCCTTTTGAGTATACATGATCGTCAGCAATGTAATGAAGTAATGAGTAATAAACATTAATGTAGAACGAATGGAGTAAGGGACTCACAGCGCACACGGGGAGACCAGCTGTTAAGTCAGGCAGCAGCAACGCCATTAAGACGAAGTCTGTCGGTAGCAAGTTGACTAGAGACCAGAAGTCATGGCACGGTTATCGCAGCCTCTAGAATCTCTGGTTGGGTTCGGGTTGGCGGGTTGTCGGGTGCGAGGGGAGGCTCCAGGGTGAAGATTCTACGGTGGTGATGTTGAAGGAAGCACCGAGCTGTTCGCGGCCGTAGGTATATTGGCTCTTCTTCATGACATGAATGGCGAGAAATGTGTCTGGGAGCGAGGTCGGTTATGTCCAGCCTCTGCCTGGACTTAGCCGAAACCGACAAGCATGTGGCTGGACCGTTTCCGGCCGCTAAGCTGTCCCCAACGTCGCCATTGACATAAGGACCATGGTGAGTAAGAGATCGGCGACTTTAAGATTCACAACCCATATTAATAAATACATGTGGTTGCCTATGCAGAACCAAGCCACGCTGACACATAAGGTTCATATTTACGCCATGTTCTTGGGTGGCTGGCCCTGTTTTTGTCCGACTAAACACCCTGCATGCGCTAGCGAAGGACACAATGACGCCTTAATGGTTCAAAAATTTGGCCGCAACCGGAAAGAATTGCCGCTGATAAGCTGAATATTTTTTGAAATCCCAGAGGGAACTTAGCGCAGCCTAAGTCTTAATGACCCAGAACCAACCGGCTAGCCAGCCTTTATCTTGAAATCCTTCATAATGAAGTGGCATGCAACAAGAGTGCACTGGTGTAATTTAACACTTAACAAGGACTCTATTAAAAAGTTTCGCTATTAGATAACTAAGGGTAAAAAAGAACAAAACCTTTCATCCTAATAGATAGAATGCAAACACGCAAGCAGCTGAGGCTACCGATCGACACTGGTCTATGTCTCAAAGGAATGCTAAATGTAGACTAAACGCGATCTAAGACTTTCTGCAAACGATGCTAAATAACATTTCCCCTATTTTAGACCCAAACCTACTTAGACATTAAAGCGGTCTAGACTTAGCTTGAGGAATGTTAAATTCTAAGGGATTCTGTATCGTTATAGATTAGAAGTAGTTACTGTAAAGAGCGACTGGAATCTCCTTTATTTGTTCTATTATTCTAGGTCTCTAAGCCTCTTCAGCTTGTTTTCTGTTAGTTACCCTCTAGTTATCTTAGGATTACAGAAGTAGTTTTTAATAGGTTATAACACTTTACAGCAGAAGGATAACTAAGAGTTACTTATAAGAAAGTAAATCATAAAGTTAATTACAAAAGAGCTATAATTTAGATACAATCTTATTTCCTCTTAGGTAAGTATTATACCTGTGTTTCTAACTTAGATTCTTATACGCTATTAGTGGTCTTAGGCATTAGGGTTTATGCTACAGACTTATACACTTCAATGGTTGCTTGTACTGCTTGTCTAAGCCAGGGATCCTTTAGGCTAAGATAGCTACTAACTATTCTTAGGTCATAATATTAAGCAGCGTTTTTTAGTACTTAGACTTAAGTATGCACACGCTGAACAGAATAATTTAAGATATTAAGTAATCTTTAGTTACCTATAGCGCGCCTCTGTGTAAATTATGTTAATAAAAAACCAGCCTCCTTACGTCCCTAGTGGATGGTTTTCTATTTAACCCTACTACATCATTTCCACTTTTGTCTTCAAAAACCTAACTTACCTACAGCAAGGGTCAATGCACAGCGGTCAATGGCATTCACTTATTAATTTCCCGCCACAACGGCGCCGCGGCCTAAAATTTCAGCTCCGTCTCAGCCGCAGAACCAAACTTCATTCACAGCTAAGTCTCCTTAGGGTTATAGCCAAGGGGCAGAGAACGCCTGTGGTTTGTAGGATCTAGTAAGCTAGAAGATTAGCTAAAGCAAGTTGTATTCTAAGAGCTTTCTAAGAAGAAGCAGAACAGAATGAGTATCCCCAGTCTTACAGACAAAAGAAAAGAACGTAGTTAGATCTTATATTACATCTTTCCCATACTAAACAATTTACATTGGCTCTTACTAGTAACATTTAGACTAAAGCGCATAAGCCTACCTAGTAAATAAAAAATAGAAGGTTGGTGTACACTAAATAAGTAAGTTAAGATTGCAGTCTAGAATGTTATAATTATAGGCTTACCTAACTTCTTTAGACACAGCTAGATAATTACTGTGTTCTAAAAAAGCCATTACTTATAAAGCATTATTAATCAAACCTAGGAAACGCCATTAAGCTAAGAGCACTATATTTAAAGACATTAAATATACGGGGCTGGGTTTTAAACCGTGAATGCATGGTAGATTCTTTATGTAGATTCCACTAAGCTGCCAGTGTATAAATACCTCTTCTAAGCCCTGCCTTTATCTTAGCCTTTTACCACTAGAACCAGTATTTACTACGAGACAGAGCAATACATTATGCGCTTCACTCCTTTCATATCTTTTATTAGCGCTGCCCAGGCCGCTGCTGTGTCAATATGCGACACCGAGTTGCCCTGTGATGGGAGTCTCGGCATTCTAAGTGTCAACCTAACCAGGCGAGAGATCTTAGATAAGCGAGGCCCAACTGCGGTAGCGGCGTACAAAACATGGAAGATTCATTTAAACAACTGTTAGAGGTAATCACTCTTTGCACTCTTTGGTTTGGTACCTGGTGGACTTTACTCCGAATATTAATCATGGCCTCTGTAGTGACACCGTTGGCCATATGCGTGGGCTGGATTGTCCTACTACTGGGACTGTGCCAGAAGCTATGACTGTTGAGACGTGTCTAGATGCTTGCGAGTCCCAAGGTTATTTTCTTGCAGGTCTCGAGTGGTCACAAGAGTGTTGTAAGTCATGCGGCTCCTGCAATAGCCCTTGTTGCCGTCCCTGATCTGACACCCTTGTTAGTTTGTGGAAACACCATTATTGGACAAAACCGTCCTATTGCAGACAGCAACTGCAACCAGGGCTGTAAAGGTGAGTTATAACTATTATATATAGTAACTATTTCTTTTGATTATTTACATCGGCTAGGCAACGAAAACCAACTCTGCGGAGGATCCGCCGCCCTTAACCTTTACGTGCGAGACAACTACCAATTCACGATTGGGCCAGCAACTGTGCTGCAGAGTTATAACAACTGGAATACCCCAGTGTGTATGAAGTAAGGACACCCCAGAGCCTGAGTGACCATCTTTTGCTTAATTCTTTTCCAACAGGGACCCAGATGCCAGCTTCCGTCTGTTGCCCAGCAAGCCAGAGCCGCAGGTCGACCCCAAGGCTATGACCGTTCAAAAATGCATTGACGCATGCAGTGCGGGCGGATACTCTTTTGCTGGCTTAGAGTATGGCCGAGAGTGTTATTGCAGCAACGCGGCACCGTCATCCAGCGCGATCGCTCCTAATGCAGATTGTGACAATCCATGCCTGGGCGATGGATCCTCGTAAGTAATGGCATACTATACAACTATTTACACAAAGACTTACACGGAAAACCAACAGGATCTGCGGTGGACGGAACAGAGTCTTGGTTTACACTAAAGCACAGACTATAACAAAACGCGGCATTATCCAGGTCATCAATAAGAGCAATAACGCAGTTCTTGGTTACGTTTCTGAAAACACATTTAGCGGTGCACAACTGCGCTATCAGCCAGCCGACAGCGATGCTCTAGCTGTTACCTTCCAGATGTCAGCTTCAGCACCCCAGATCACGCAGCTGCAGGTGTCAATGGGACCAAGTGACGCATCTGCGCCTAATACGCTTCTTGGTCTTATTCAAGGTCGCGACAATAGTAATAGCATCTTATCTACAGATTCCTATCAGTAAGTAAATTTTCCATCTGGAATTTATAAAACCTTCTTTACTTTAGTAATAATAGTAGCATTTACTTAAGGCGTTAACTAACGGATACAACTCTTTTACTTTAACAGATATACGTACTTTAGTGGACCTAACCCTAGTAAGTCACCCTAGAAACCGTTAAAAGGAGAGCTTATAGTCTCTATTATTTATACACTAACTATTTAACTATTGTAGCTATAAAGGGGAGCACTCTAATTACTGTAGGCAACTCCTACAGTAGTGTTACAGGTCTTTTACGCACCAGTGAGTCTGACATTGTAAGCACCTACTATCTTTCCTACTGCAAACATCTTATACAGCCTACATCTTTATAAACGCTAAGACATAGACTAGTGGACCTATGACCTAATTACAAGCGAATTCTCAGCAAAATGGATTAACCTAGATGGCAGTAAGTATTATTTCTTATAAACCCCCTACTGTAGGACCTTATATAGGCTTAGAACTAACTACTTATCTTAAATATATAGACCCTGTTACAATTGAATTTTTTAGTTAAAGTACTGCTCTTTACGCTGGTGGTGATATGGCGGCATTTCTTAGCTGCTACCTATCTCCAGTAATCCCTCTTAGGTTTAAGATAGTTTAATAACTATAAAGAGATATATAAGAGAAAGCAAGAGTAAAGCAGTAAAAGAGAGAGAGAGAGAGAGAGAGAGAGAGAGAGAGAGAGAGAGAGAGAGAGAGAGGGAGGGAGAGCTACGTAGCTATAGTTTAATGTTCTACACTTTATAAAATAGCATAATCATAAGTATAAGCTTTATCTAATTCTGCTGTAATAAATAGTATTTAAGGTAAACAGAGAGATAGTTACTAAAAAGATAAGAAAAAGAAACAATTAGGTGTACTTACGCTTACTAAGCAGGATGGCTAACAACAGCTTAAATTGATTACTCAAGATACAGCAAAAGTATTATTTTAGTAATGTAGAAAAAGTTACTTAAAGATTAGGTTAACATAGCCTAATCTTTTAAACAGGGTTACATTATTTATCTGGGGATTACTCAGATAATGCAGGCGCAGAAAAGCGCTAGGTAATATTCGGCTTATCTCTAGGAACTTTTGTAAACCTATGAGTAACCTAAACCCAGAAGATTGCGTCACTAACCGCTTCTCGCGCGTACCCTTCAGCTGCATGTACACTTCCCCTTAGCACGCATTATTGTACAGTAATCACTCATTCTAAACAAAGTAGGAAGGTTGGACATGTACAGTGTGTACTAATACATTGCCGCGAGGTGAAAAGCCAGGACTGCATGGCATAGCATAAGACACTAATGAAAGATATGGTCCACAAGTAGTACATAAAGGGGAAATGTTCCCCTTCTTTTCAAACCACAATCGGTAAGACAACGATATTACAATTAATCTCAATACTCTTCTGTAAAAGGCTTAACAAAAAAGCCATGAGAATTCATTCAACATGCCTTATTATCTTGTAACCGGGGTAAACCGTGGTATCGGTGTATGTTTTAGCAACAAAAATCCTTTCTTTATGCCTTTACAGAGGATCCAATCTAATATTAGACAGTGGGCGTTCCTTCGCACGATATCTGATGACCCCAGTAATACTATCATTGGCACCGTTCGTAACAAGGAGGCTGCTGAAAAACAGATTGCTGATAAGCTTGGGAACCGACCTAACATTCACATTGTGGAACTCGAGCTAGGCAATTTTGACAGTATTAAGGTAGGCATGTGTTTGAACATGTTCCACAGCGGATGAATCCTGGCGATTAAGTAGGCTAATAAAAGTCTCTTAGGAATCTGTCGATTGGGTCTCAAAGATCACTGGCGGGAAGCTTGATTACATTATTGCCAACGCAGCTTACGTCTCACCCTCCTCTGCCTGGTTGCCCATTGGAAAGTTGTGCGTCAATCTTGTCGCGGACCCAGTTAGCTATCACAATCTCATAAGCATTTATCATCTAACGAATCATAAATGCCAGAGCGGAGTCTCCTAAGGACCTTGAAGATGACCTCTTACAAAGCTTTAAAGTCAACGTCATAGGCATAGTCCATCTCTTCAACCTCTTCTTACCCTTAGTTCTAAGGGGAGATGTCAAAAAGGTCATTACTATCAGTTCAGGTATGGCTGACAATGATTTGATAAATCAATACCGTATCGATGTAGGCGCCCCTTACTCTATTAGTAAAGGCGCAGTAAACGTTGCTGTAAGCAAGTTTCATGCTCAGTATGCCGAACAAGGTGTCCTTTTCCTGGGTGTTTGCCCTGGGATAGTTGATACGGGACACAATGAGAACTGTGAGTCTACATCACTAAACAGCATGACTAACGCATAATAAACCGCTGACTTCCCTGGCAGTGAGTGAACAGGAATTAGAAGGCGCGCTTAGAACCAGTGCCAAATTCAACGAATATGCTCCGGGTGTCAAACTGGCAACGCCAGAAGATTCTGTGAAGGATGTTCTAAGGGTCATACATGACTCTAGCCTTGAGAACGGGAGGGGAGGTGCCTTTATTTCTCACCTAGGTAGTAAGAGATGGTTATAAGCAACGAGGGCAACAGAATCAAGTATCTAGAATTTAGACTTGGGTTTCTAAAACTGGTCTATCCATGTGGCTAGAACAAAATTTTTGTCGTTCATTAAAATCAAGGATTAGTTAAGCCTCTTGCTTCGCTAGCAGATGGAAACATCAGTAAAGGTTAACCCTGTGTCTAGAGACGTGCAGCAAAAAGAATAAAAGGCATGCCAGTACGTTTTATTACATAAGATTTTAAGAAACAGGTTAATGACAAATTATTAGTGCCTTTATAACCTGAATGTAAGTAGCGCAGGCTTTACTGCTGCTACAAACGTATAGTGAGGTTCTATTTACAGTAGGTAACAGAAGAGCTAAGAATATATTGTGTGTTACATTAGCACGTATATTAACAGTAAATAAGAAATACAGTTATACTCCAGACTTTATATTAAATTAGCTAGGCCTTTAAGACAGGTAGCATTATTATTGCAGCCCGCTAGCCTTAAAGACAAACACACCAATTAAATAAGGGGTCTACACATTCTATCTTTAAACCCTTCTTAGGCTTACACATAGCAGCCTTGCAAGAAAAGGGTTTGCTTAGGCATCTTCCGCGGTACCCTCTTTTACGACACGGCACGTATTTTACGCAAGATATAGAGATACCATCTTCATTAAGCAAACACCCAAATAAGAGCAACTTCGCGAGCACAGGGTTTAGAATGACCACAGCGAGAGCGAGGGGGAAGGGGGCGCTTACTCTTCATCATAAATTTATATAATTGGGATTCCACAGTAGGTCCCGCGTCACATATCCAAATTTCTGGGCTGTTAAAAATAACCGAAGACTTCATAACTGCAACCTCTCTGTCCCGCAGACACAGAAAAGCCTTCCCAGTCCCCGAAATAATACATAAAGCTAGACAGTTGCGACTGATCCAAATGCCTGGCAGGTAGAATAGTTCCGTTATTGAGCCAGACGGTAGCTGCCAGGAACACACCGTGAATGTACTGGGGAGGTAGAAGAGACGGTTGTGCGATAAGAAGGACAAGGGTCTCTAAATTTGTGATGAAGTGTCCTGGGACAGAACCATCGCGGAGATGGTTGCTGCGACAGTTTCTTTCACTGTCGAATTTTCCGAGTCAGTGCTCGCAGTTATTCCTCGGGCAGCGAAAGAAGCTTTCTTGAGATGTAACAGTACTACTTGCTGTTTAGAGCTGCTAGACCCCCGAAATGCAGCAGTATGTGTCGCTTGTCCCAGGGGAAGAGAATCTGATACATTTTCGCAGCTTCTCAACTAGACCCAGTTAGCGCAGGACTGGCCAATTCGTTCTGTTGCTAATCAGAATTGTAGGTGTACGTTCCATGTTCTGGAAAGTTTCAGTCGACAAGTTAGACACCGTCTGAATCAAAACCAAGAAATTTCGGCCGTTGCTGAGGGTGAGTAACCTATTACCCGCCTTGTTTAGTCAGGCCGACCCCGTGCATGAAATCCCACGGACAATGTTTCACCGATAGTATAAGGAGACGATAAGTCTTAAACTAATATATGACTTGAAATCTGATGGAAGATAAGCCGCAGGATAGGTCTATTAACAATGCTGTGCAGGTAAAGCTCTTTAATCATCCCTATTACAGGGTCTAAATCTTTAGTAACACCGAGGCTAAAGGGCTGGAGCATCGGTTTCCTGCTTGAATTACTTAAGTAGATATATCTTCCACCTGGGCTGCATACCAGGTTCTCAATTCTTAACACTCCCCTGGAGTTGTAGACATGAGCAAACCGCTCGCGTTGGCTGTGATGTAGACGGAAAGTTCTGTTTCCGGTGCCGTACAGTAGAAGCGGTTATTTAACAACAGGTTAACTCTGTAATAGAGTTAATGCTGGGACATATTATTAAAGATGGCGTTTGGTAAATTACCTCGTATCCTCTGTCAGTTTTTAATTAGAGTTATAGGAACCTATAAGCGTGATAAGGACGAGTATTAAGGCATTGCTCCTTGTTAATACTATTACCAAAATTAAATTTGGAGATGTGTAGAGCTTTACTTCTTACATAGTTCCTTGTATATTTGTCTAACTACTTAAACTTGTCATGTCTTTTGACTCCAGGTTGATTTAACATCGTAGTCCACACAGAAAAAACTTAGTGTAAGTAGATACAACCCAGGCCTTAGCATAGAAGTCTGCCTAAACCCTATTAAATCTATTATATCTTACATAAACGCCACGGTGACGGCAGTAATTATACAGCAGATTAAGTTAGTAAAGGCTTACATTGTTACAGACGTATGATAATTATTATCCACTAGTAGAGTATTATTAGTAAATATTCCACTAACGTACATGCATAGTGAGCGACGCATCATAGTGAGCGACGCACGTCCACCCAATTCTACACTCTTCACCTTTACAACATCTTTACTCCACGTACGACTATGGATTCTCATTCAAATGAAAGTCGTATTATCCTTGCAATTGAAGCTATTAAAAAAGACCCAAAACTATCCGTACGAAAAGCTTCCTCTATCTATAATATCCCTTAGGGTTACTTAGGGTTAGGGTTAGGGTTAGGGTTAGGGTTAGGGTTAGGGTTAGGGTTAGGGTTAGGGTTAGGGTTAGGGTTAGGGTTAGGGTTAGGGTTAGGGTTAGGGTTAGGGTTAGGGTTAGGGTTAGGGTATCTCT